>CM060937.1:179682391-184682391 GCA_030765085.1 Allium cepa | reverse complement strand
GGATAAATTTGCTTCCTGGGCAGCAAGTTCATTGTTAAAGGGGTCAGCCAGCAATGCTTCTTGAATGTGTTGAAGCTTGAGAGAGAGAGAGTGGAAGAAGCCAACGTGCCAGTGCCAAATTTGCTTCTAGACCACGCTTGCAAATCTTTTTTGACAGCCTTAAGCTTGCACTGCAAAATAAACATTAGATTACCAAAAAAGTGAGATGACCAAGCCTTTTTAACAATAGGATAAAATTCAGGTTGAAGGATCCAGGCATTAAAAAATTTAAAATTTGTATTCCTTTTTTTCATAGCAGCACCAAAAGATAATATTTGAGGAGAATGATCAGATAGGCATAGGTAGGAGATTAGACATGTAAGGCCATTTAGTTAAGGCATGCTGGTTTGCGAATGAGTAATCAATTTTAGAGAAAGTGCTTGGAGAAGATCTTCTTGAATTATTCCATGAGAAGGGAGCACCAACAGTTATGATTTCAACAAGGTTAGATTGAATAATAGTATCATTAAGGGGTCTGATCTCGCAGCGGGACAAGGGATTGAGTCCTATCCTATGCGATAACATATAAGAGCAGTTGAAATCTCCTAATGCAATCCAAGGATGAGTTTCCTGTCTAAAAGATGGGAGGAGGTTATGCAAACTCTGTCTAGCGGTGATAATATTGAAGCCATAGATAACAGTTACGTAGAAAGACGTGGAGGAAGAAATATGTACACAATGCATGTGAATAAGTTGAGATGTAGATAATATAGGGGATAATAAGAAAACTGAAGGATTAAAAAGGATAAGAATTCTTCCAAATGGAGCTTCAGAGAGGTTATCAATCATTTTCCAAGACGAATTAATGTAGGTTGCAGCCTTGGAAGGAAGAGGGGAATTTTGCTTGGTTTCAAGTATGGCAAGCATACTTAGCGAATGAATGGCAATTAAATTTTTACATTGGTTCAGTTTAATCTCAGAATGAGCACCTCTTGTATTCCACACACCAATGTTGTTCAACATTGATAAACTAGCTGTTTAAGTTGGAGTTTCTTTTTGTTACCCCTGGTTAGAGGGGTGTTTTGGTTATTACCACCAGGACAGGTAGGGGAAGATGTAGAACCACCACTCGGGTTGAGATCCAAATCAGAATGAAAATTAGACGATTTGAGAGGTTAACTGCTACAAGTAGGTCTGGACTTAGCAGAGGAAGGAGGGGGGTTAACAAGAGGAGAGAATTGTGTAAGAGGAGGAGGAGGAGGAGGCGGGGAGGAGGGGGATTCCATGCAAGAGGAGGTTGTAAATGTTTATATGGGTGTTCAGTTTCCAGATGGACATCAGATTTGTTATTAATTGTCTCATTTTGGATATGCACGTGCACAGCTGGAACATGCACAGAGATATTTCGAGAAGCGGTGGGATTTGGTACAGAAGGGGAACTGTTGATATTAGGTAATGAATTTGGCAGGGAAAGTGTAGAACACAAGTTTGGACTGGACGAAGAAGTAGGAAGAGATGGTGCCTGTTCAAATTTAGAAGGGGAAGTGGGTGTACATGTAGTATTAGTTGAGACATGGTTTTCATCATTTATTTCATCTTGTTGGGGGGTGTTATTATTATGTTTACATTCAAGTGCTTGTGAAGGTGTGACACACTTCTCCTTTTCAACTGTTGGACCAATCACATGATTTGATTCAACCTCAGCACAAATAATATTAGATGCTTCCACTTCATAGTCAACCTCAGCCAAATCAGATAGAACATTAAAGCCATTAACTTCCAGCAAACATGATTTACCAATATTGTTAACCAATTTTCCATCAGTGAAAGACTTTTCAAACTGATGGATGTCTATTCCCCTTCCTCAAGCTCTCCACTTTCAATAACTGTATTTTTTCCAGTTTTATTGTCTTCATGAGAATCCACTTTATTGACCTTCAAGTAGGAACGATCAAACTGATGTCTTCGAGCTTTATTAACCACCTTCCATTTATGTTTCCTCTGTCTCGAAGTTTTATCTGCATTAAATCTGATAGTATTAGTCTCTTTGACATTGCCTTTTTCAGATTTAGCTTGCTTCTCATTCTTGCCAGTCTCAACCTCAGGAGTTAACTTATTACATGTAGATTCGGTATGACCAAAAACACTACAATATGAACAAATGTCTGGCTTCCATTGATATTCGATATGAATGATTTGAGTTCCACCATCCAGGAGCTGAACTGGAAACGAGTCAATTAAAGCCCGATCAGGCTTAATTTCGACTAAACACTTGGCAAATGATAGCCGCTCCATCTTCTCCGTAGATTCGTCCATGCATAAAAGCTTGCCTAATCTGCTGGCTAACCAATTAATACCTAAGTGGGACCAAGCAAACATAGGAATGTTGGAGAATTTCACCCATGTCGGCACCGATGATATACTTTCACACGCGTTTCCCACAAAAGGATCCCACTGCTTAACTATGAAGAGTTTGTTTTTCATAACTATTGGGTCACCTTGTAGAATATTGCTTCTATCTTCATCACAAGTCAGAAGAAAAAGAAACAAAAACCCATTAGATCGGACTTTAATCGATCCTTTCAATTTCCAGTATTTTTTCAAGAAGTTAATAACAAATGAATAAGATAATGGCTTACCAAGGAAGAATCCAACAAGGTAGTTACTCCAAACTTGTGCACCATCATCAATAACAGAGGGAGGAGGGATCAAAATCTCATTCTTGTACACTGGGGTCATCTCAACAGGAATGTACTTTCCCGCGTTGTTTGGCTTACGCTTGAAAAGAGAAGTCCATGACAGTTGAGCAGGAGATGGAAGCAAAGGAGGAAGAGTGGAAGAATTTGGCAAAAGGACAGAATGTTTGGAAGAGACACTGTTGATAGGATTGGTAGGCACAGGGGGAGGTGGTGGGTTAGGAGCTGGACGAAGAAGAGATGGTGTTGGCAGTGGAGGAATGGTGGTGGAAGTGGGAAATACGGGAGAGACAGGAGAAGAGGACGAGAAAAGGATGGAGGGAAGGGATGGTGCCGCCATTAAAAAAGGGAGTTGGCAGTTACTAAAATATTTATCATATTCTCTGCTAAAAGGAAAACTCTCACCCAATTGAAAACTAGTATTTTGGAGGGAATTAGGAATGGAATTTGTGCTTCCATTCATGTTTTTCCAACCTCTTTCCTCACTTCTCTCCCCTGATGCTATTATCCTTGTTTTCGTTGTGTTTCGGTGTTGTGTGTTTTTTTATTTTTTATTTTTCCTTTTTATTATTAATATGACTGTCTCGCTTTGTGTTCGTATTCTGTTTTCTTGCTTACCTAGTTGGTAGGTATGTTCCTCTCATCTTTGTAATCATTCTTGGTATATTAATAAAAATGGTAGGGGCCCATTTTTAACCCCGCTGGTCTTGCCAAAAAAATGTTAACTTCTTTTATAAATACATGTGTCCACTTTATAGTTAAATTTTAGCTTAAAAATTAATCAAACGAATCGAGAAACAAATTCGACTGAGAAATCTATAATTGAATTTTTCCCATCTGTGTGCTACTAGTGTTCAGAGTTGTGATAGAAGTATACCCACTAGTGTGGCTACCAGTAACTACCGATTTTGGCGAATTCTCCTAGAAAAATAATTAAATATTAAATTCTCAAATTATAATTGAAAATGGTTTAAAATGGGAAATGCATGAAATCATTTGAATATTGGATTTAAAGTTCAAATCATGTTTTTCCAATTAACAATGACATATTTGAAAATAATTCAGTTAATGGATTTTAAATCCAAAATGATTTTCAAAATTATTAAAGGATATATGAAAACATTTAAATAATGAATTTTAAATCCCTTTTTATTTTAAAATTATAAGTTTACAAAATAATGTAATTTTTTGATTTTCAAACCCAAATTAATTATCCAATTAATATGGATTTATGAAAAATAATATTTTAGTTGGAAACATATTTTAAAATACTTTTCATTCGAAATTGAAAATTGTTTTTTATATGAAATTTAACAATAAATTGCTTATCATTTAAACTGTAAATTAATTTGAGAAATATTAGATGAAAAGGGATAAATCCCAAATTCTTTATAAGTATGGCAACAGCCCGATATTAGGAAAATCGAATAAGTTGAATCGAATTCTTTGGTTGCCTTTATGTTTGATGATCGTTATGAAGTTGATTATTGATCTCTTATTATTGATGTTTTATGTGCTCACTTTATATGTTGAAATTTCTCCTTAAGTGACACTGAGGATTAAGTTGAATAGTAGTAGTAGTAGTATAATATGGGATTATTCATATTGAGTGATGTCAATATAGACTCTAAGATGATTAGTTTCGAACCGAAAGAGACCTTGTGAGATCCTACCAAGATAGATGATTTATAATGAAAATTAATAAAATGAACTCAATAAATTTAACACTAGAAAGGCTATCATTCATCTTAGCTGATTGACTGTGAGGTAGCACCTCGGGTCAATAACAAGTTAGCTCTATTGTCACTAGTCAAATGGTATGTTAGTCTTGCTTTAAGACATCTCATTAAGTATAATTATTGAATATATGAAACTCATAGAATAACATGAGTTTCTTGATTTGAGTGTTATTTGAGGTAACAAAAAGGCCGTATAAGGATGCTCATAATATTTTTAACAAGTATTTTCTCCCTTTATGTACCCATGTTATGGTATTATTGTGTTATAAATAGTAATAATTATATACTTTTGGAAAAGGAAATCTGACAACCTATAACTGAATAGATGTGGACTTTAGAGATTGATTATCACTATATAGTCGAGATTGGGGGTAGTTTATGAATGCGTGGCATTACTCTATTACGCTGGATGTGCATTATTGAATGATAACATCGTATAGTGCCAAATTGGAACCTACACTATTATTACCATGCTAACTCTATCTTAAATGGAGAAGAATAGGTTTTGGTATGATTATTATATTTACGTGCTTTATATGGATGTTATTATATCCTTTATGTTTGTTCATAGTTCAGATTATGACCGGAACCATGTTTTGTGGAGTAGGATGCTATGTTGTTTATTAACAAGTTATATTGTTGTGCACTATATTATATTTTAGATAAAGAATTTCACTTATACTATACCTAATCTGATCCTCATGTTATATTCCTGACGAATAACTCTGGGGTACTCTCAATCGGGTGGACTATTTTAGGTTTTATCAAAGTACCGTAGTGGTAGTTTGGAAGATCGATAGAAGACTATCCTTATTATCTACCTATACATTATGTGTTATGCCCTTAGTATGGCAGTTGTATGTATGAGTTATGATGGCATAGTCTTACGTGAGAAATAGTAGGCCTTTTTAGATGATGTTTATTATATTAACTACAATGTGTTTAGAATATTTCTTGTTTTATATGTTTTGTTCTTTTCTAGGAAACTCCTTCCTGCCATTGCTTTATGCTGAGATGATATACATGTATTGAGTTGTATTGCGATGTATTTATCATTGAGAACACATGTCAATGTTAGCCAAAGGAATGCGTATGATGGAGCACTAATTTAGTGTCCATTCTCCATGCTCTCGGATAGCTCTTACTTTATGATTGTATGGGTATAGGGTTCCAGCGCCACGTCATTGGTATCAAAGCTATGGTTCAGAATAACACATGGTTTAATGAATATATTACCATATAAAAGCGTTTTGTTAGGGTAATTTTACCTTTGGTTATGTATTATCCCTAAGTAATGGGATTAGTAGGTATTAAAAAAATGGTTATTAGGATGATCATTTTCTGAATAAATATTTTATTTCACCTACTACATAGTATCTCTACTTCCTAACCCTTTCATATGAACTATATATGCGGTGACCATTTTAGAAATGATCAGACCGAAAGTAAAAAGCCTTAGAAGCAATGATCGCCAAAGAGCAAGCGTTATGACTAATAAGAAGCATACTTAAACAAGAGTAGTTCAAAGAATGATTTAAGCTTAGATTTGTTCTAGAAGCGGAGAAAGCCTTTTTGTTCTTTAAGTTCATTGAATTGAAGTCGAAGAAAAGTTCAGTGAAAGAATATGTGAGAAATTTCAATTTAGTATCCAAGATGTAGTGACGTTGATTATATCCAATCGAAAAAGAATGAGAAATTATTCAAAGAGGTAAGGATGGAGCTAAAGAATAAGCCATGCAAGTGGAAAAAAATCTCCATTAGTCGACATTCTGAAGAATAGTAGCTCCACACATGAAATTAAAGAATTGAGAAAGCAATTTGGAGAATAGGAATGCTTTATCCATCTAAACAGTTCACCTTGATTTGTTGCTGTAGTATATGTAAAGAAATCAAACAGTTTATTAAGGTTATGCATCGATTAGAAAAGGTTAAATGATTTAACTATTACGAACAAGTATGATTTTCCTAGAATAGATGATTTGCTTGACCAATTAAGTGGAGCTAAAGTATTTTCACAACTTGATTTATCAACTAGTTTTCACCAATTAATTACGGTGAAAGATAGTGTTCCACTTATCGCATTTTGAACTCATTGTGGATCGTATGAATAATTAGTAATGCTATTTAGGTAATCAAATTTTGTTAACCTTATGAAGCAAGTATCCAAAGATATCTCGATTAATTTGCCATCTTCTTCATCGATGACATCTTAGTATATTTAAAGGGTGAGCTAGAACAAGAGATTCACTTGAGTATAGTATTAGAGACTTTGAGAGATAATCAACTTAATGCTAAATTTTCTAAATGTCAGTTCTATAAGAAGAAAAAATTAAAATTTCTAGGGAATGTTATCTGAAAAAGTAATTTTCATAGATCCTTCAAAGATTGACGCTAGAAATAACTGGAAGGCTATGAGTCATTGCAGAGATAAGAAGCTTTTTGGATTTGGCTGGATATTATAGAAGATTTATTAAATTCTTTTTAAATATAGTTATTCCACTAATTCAATTGATGAGAAAAAGAGTGAAGTATGAATGCAATGATAAATGTGAAAAGGAATTTCAAAATTAGAAAGAAATGCTTAATAACATGCCTGTTGTTATTGTATTTGAAGGCAATTACCACATCATTATGCATACCGATGCATGTGGGTCAAGTCTTGGAGCTGGTCTAATGCAAAATGATAAAAATGTAGCATATGAATTAAAAAAATCAAGGCCTAATAAAGTAAGATATGCAACTCATGATTTGGAGGCTGCATCATTTATGTTTGCTTTGAAGATTTGATGTCACTGCCTCTTAGGAAAAAATTTGTACTTTATATAGATCACAAACCACTAAAGTATCATTCTCTCAAAAACACTAAATATGCGAAAATAATAATGGTTAGAATTTTTAGTCACTTATGATTTTGAGGTTCAATATCACTTGGAAAAGCGAATCTAGTAACATATGTGTTAAGCCGTAAACACCAAGCAAAGGTGTCCAAATGATAACAGAATATCAAGCACTCGGAGCATTGACCCCTTATGAAATCCAAGATGAAAGTGAGATTTTGAACCTAAGTATGATATTGGCAAGTATTGAAGCATGTTCTAGTATGACTGAAAGAATTTCTCAAGATCAAAAAGATGATCTTAACTTTGTCGATCAAATCCATCATTTTAAGAACGAAGTAGAAATAAATAATCTAGAAGGTTTTGTTCGAGAAAGAATGGAAGCATGTATAAACCAAATATTAAATATCTTCGTAATGAGATTATAGATGAACGTCACTATTCCAATTATATTATACATCCCAAAGGTTACAAAATATATCAAGACATAAAGTGTAATTCCCCAGAAAATTCAAAAATATTTTAATTAAATGTTAAAAATATAATAATATGAAAATAATTGAATTTAAAATGTTATTATAAACTAAGAAGGAGCAAAATGCTCACTTTTACAACACTGGCAGTTGACAATGAAATTGATGCCAGTATGACCGTGTTGTTTTTCTAATTCGCATAGTATTTTGTTTTGCCTCGTTTGGAGTTCATATGAGATAATTTTGGTCGAAACTGTGTTGGGTCAATTGGGAGGCAAGACTTAGAGTTTAAATTTTGAATTTAAGTATGAATGTTTGTTCCCCTCCTTCTATTTAATAAACAAAGTCGCGTATATTTTTTAGTTTTAGAACCGACCGCACCTTTTCTTCTTCCTCTCTTAACATACAAAGAATCGAATCGCTCTAACTTTGTCAAAACTCGACCAAATCGTGCGAGAATAGCTATTTTGTGATGCTATTGAAGAAAGCTGCATACCTGTATCAATTTGGAGATGGAATTCTAAATACAAGGAGGCATAGCAGGACTGACAGCGGAGGTTTAGGTAGAAAACGGTGATTTTATAAGTGGTTCATCCTTTTCCCTTCGTATAATGCAATATTATGCTATGAGTTTATATGCT
The DNA here is from genome assembly GCA_030765085.1 of Allium cepa. Lineage (NCBI taxonomy): Eukaryota > Viridiplantae > Streptophyta > Magnoliopsida > Asparagales > Amaryllidaceae > Allium > Allium cepa. The sequence goes on along the minus strand of CM060937.1, from coordinate 184,674,026 downwards.
TGCTATAATAGTGTAGATAAACACTTATATACATAAGATTAAATTGGGATCTGGGAGAGATTTTGTTATAAACAACAAACTAAAATTAGTTTTGCACTAAATTACAGAAATCTTTTGAATATACGCACAAAGTGATGTAATAACATGTTAAACCAGACTTTGAAGGGCTTGGTAATAGGGACATTCTCAGGCGACCATAGGTGAATTAGAGGTGGCTGAAGGTAGAACAACAAGAAAAACAAAAAAAATCCATAGCCTAGAAACTTATAGGAAAACTGCGTAAACTAGTCCACCGGTTGGTATTATTAGGTCATTGGTGTCCTAATCTTGGCTCTGTTTAAACTAGGACCCATAAGAACCTGTATAGAAATAATAATTATTTATTCAGATTAAGTTCCTATTGTTTTTCGAAGATGATTGGAGGCTATTGATGAGGCAAACGATGGCATTACGAATCGAGTGGATGTGTGCGATGATTGGTTGCTATTTGGAATAAATATGTATGTTGTTGTGATACAAAAACATGATACGATGATGAATGTGAACGGAACCTGTCTTTGGTGCATGTAGGCGGCCCGGGATATGGATATGGATGCGGATACGGATACAAACCTGTGACATAAGTAAGTGATCCAAATATTACATTGCTCCCTTGTAGTGCTTCGATGGACCAGTGTGGAGATGGATGGTTAGCAAACCTATAGGCTACGGTTGGTCTTGGGCATGAGTCAGATTAGTATGGGGATAACAGGAGACACTTTATGCTTTGTGAAGTATATGGAAGTGAGTCTTACATGTCATTTATGTGATGATGGACAATATGCGACCATCTACGGCTTGGGGTAGTCCTCGGAAGTGAATCCACATATAGATTATGCGATATGACTAAATGCATATACGCTAGGTACAACGTGATAGGTAGAATGTGAGGCAACCGAGCATTACACTCATATCATGTTATAATATTATTTTTCTAGTGCACATAGAGTAAATTTTGGGTCACTCACCAGACTTATGTTTGACCCATTCCTATTTTTTTCTTTTATATTTATCAAGTTTGACAAAGTTTGGAGATGATATCGTGTCAAAGGCATATGCTCATTTGTATATATTATATATGATGTAGATAAGTGTTGAAACCTATATTTGACTATTTGTATCGGTTGGATTGTAATTGTATCGTTCAGACATATGTACTTGACATTATAGTAATGCTATGGTTATGTAACTACGATTATTATTTATTTATTATATTTTATTTCCTTTTGCTTTGAAACTCTAAAAGTAGATGGTTAAAATTGTATTCGTTATATGCTTATTTTATCTCACCCCAATGATTTGTCCTTTCAATTCTTGAGTGCTAATGATGGTTCAAGAGTGGGATTCAGAGTCGAAATAGCGGATTGTTACATTTGGTAGTAGAGCATAGTTCAGAAACTATGATAGAAACTAGGAACATATTAAGAGAGCGTATTTGCATTTTCAATTATATATATATATATATTATATATATATATACACACACATATATATGTATGTATGTATGTATATGAATTAAGTACATGTGTGCACCGCAATTATTGTTCTAGTGTTGTTTACTATCTATTAGGGATTTGCTAACGAATCATATTTTTACAAATAGCTAAAATTGAGATTCATTCGAAACTAGAACAAAGACCAAGGCAGCCAATGCTAGTGGGGTGGAGACCAGGGGAGGGACTAATACCCGAGTAGATGTACTGGATATTCCCGAAGTAAAAATTCCAGTATTGTTTAGATGCTATATCCAGGCAATGAGCCAGGCCAATGCCAACCCCACTAAACCCATAACCACCATTACCACTACCAACCAAGGTCTAATTCCTAATCTAGCACTACCAACTATTGACTTTCTTAAGCTATGTAGGAATTTCTCCAGCCTTGGTGGGAAGCCGTTTGTCAAGACGGAACCATACTCGGTGACTCTGGAATGGCATAATAATGTTGAGAATATTTTCAACCTTTTAGGTCTTGAAGATGTTACTAAAAGATAGTTAGCTACTTGGCATTTGCAAGCTGAGGCAGCACGTTGGTGGGAGGTCGTGATAGTTGAAGTAGATAAGAATACTATTACCTTGAGGATGTTCAAGATAAGGTTCCAAACGAAGTTCCTTTCTGCTGTTGAGTGGGATAGTTTACTAGAGAAGTTTATCATTTTAAGTAGGGAGAGATAAAAGTTGAAGAGTATCTATGTCATTTTAATAAGTTTCCTAGATTAGTATTTGAGTTAGTTAATACCCAGAAGAAGAAGGCATTGAAGTTTACGAAAGGTTTGAATTCACCTCTGAAGGAACTAGCATTGAATCAGATTCCACACGGAGCTATATTTAAGGGACCAGTGGAAGTGGCGTTACTAAATTCTCTAAATGGAACTTTGGTTAAGGAAGTGAAGGAAAAAAAGGTGAATGCAAAGGAAATGAACCACAAGGGGCGCAAGGCAAAAACCAGGTGGTTTGTAACAACCCGAAATTTAACCCAAAATTTTTAATTAATTAATTAAATAATAAAATAACATTGTGAAATTATCAGAATTGAGCCAGGGGATTACACCATTGTGTCCATGGATATTTTCCTGTCAATTTCCATATATAAAACGTCAAAAACCGAGCTAATATGACCAAGATACAAAATAGCAGAAAAAGAAGAGAAAGTAAATAAATAAATATAAAAGGCAGGTCGACCGGCCGGTTGACCTGGGCACCAGACGGTCGACCGCCCAGTCGATCCACCTCTTTTAATTATGATTGAACGAACGTTCTAGAGCGAATTTTGCCGACTTAATTATGTGTTTTGCATTCTTCTGACTAATCCAGTCCATCTATTTTTGCATTTGATGGCTTATATTCAGCCTATGGCATGGTTTCATCTTATTCAATCCCAAAACCAATTGTCCTAGACCTAACACTTTTTCTCATTTTATGTTTCCTCTAATTAGGTTCACCTTTCTTGGAAGGACCCTAAACGGAATGATTTTTCCAAGGAGAAAATCATTATAAAATAAATTATTTTGCAACTCCAAGTTGATCCGGGAAGACCAAAGGAATTTCTTAGGACCGGAGGTGAGTGATTGTAATTATTTTAAGATTTCTTTAAGTAATTTAATATAAATAGGTTTTCAATAGTTGTAGTTTTACTACGAGTTTGGAATAGCCTTTTTATCAGTTTTAGATCTATTTTTCAGTCTATTCCCTTTTAGTTATTCTTTTTTAGTTAATTATAATTTATTACTGTTAAGCATAGCTTTTTATTTATTTATAATTTATTTACAGTATTTAAGTTTATTTAATGTTATTTATTTCATAATACATCTTTCTCTACGATTTAGATTTTATGCAAGCGTCTATTCTCTTCTTCCTCCTTTTCTTTGTGTATAGATTAGAATAAATTAAACATGGATATGGATTATATAAGTAAGAATATTAAATGAAGAAAATAATATGTAAATTATAAAGAAAATAATAGATAATGGAATTGGACTGTATTATAAATGGAATTGGACTGAAATTATGCCTAATTATGATTAGAATTGGACTGAATAATTGGCTTAGCTATAACGTAGAATTATAACAAAAAAAAGCTTATTTAAATAATTTATCTAAGTTAATAAGAAAAGTTGAAAGTAGAATATGTACCATATAGCATTCGCTATTAGACAAAACAGTGTCTTACATTAGCTAGAAGTGAGATGAGGGCACGCTTATGCTAAGAGTGGTAGTAATCGGTTAAACAGAAGTCCAAAACATGGGGATTTGGATAAGGCGGCAACTAGATATTGTTTGGATGACGGGCCAGTACCAACAGCATTTTCCGTGTAGTTTCTATGGACACACGGTGGTCTCACGTTAGCCTGAAGTGATACTACGGGCATGCTTATCCACCGGAATTTTAGTCTAACCCACTTCTCTATTTTCCCCTTTTCCCCCTTAAGAAACCAAAGGAGAGGACAGTAGATTGCAGTTGCATGGAGATTTCTTGGAGGAGTTTGCTACCATGTATTTGTCCTCTTTCAGCTTTTGTTCTTTCTACGTACTGGCTTATTATGAGGGATATTATGTACTCTGGTTTTTGAGATTGAGTTTTATTTCATGAGACAATTGGATTTTTAGACATGTATGTGGTATTTGATATTTTACTTATTTATGAAGCAATTATAAAGTTTTGTTTGATTAAGTTATTATTTTAAGTTTCTTCTGTCTTTATCTATTTTTGTCTTGTGAATCTTAGTCTTTGTTAGCTTTGGTTATACCTACAATGCACCATGCTTTCCAATGTGTCCTTTTTGGTATATTAAGGGGTGTAGGGTGTTTCATTTGGTATCAGAGCCTAAAGTTATAATATTCCTAAAAATTTGTTATTTTTCCAAATAACTTCTTTTAAAAAGTATTTTTCAAAAAAGAATTCTTAGAAATGTTTTTAAGTATAGAAGAATTTTTATAAAAATCCCCTCACAAGTCCAGTTCAATCTCCCCTTGACTCTTTCCTAAACTATCGTTTTCGTTTCGTAGAATGGATGATGCCCCAAATCTTCTTGAGGGCATCCCTATCCTAGCCTAGTTTCGTAGGTACTTACAAGCTACGACTCCAGAGGTGCATGGGCCAACGCCCAATCTTGCACTAGCAGGTTGGAATTCCATCAACCCACCTACAGCCATCAATTTCTCTAAGCTTTGTAAAGATTTTGCGAGTTTGGGTGGGAAGAATTTTTCGGGCAAGGAGACTTTTGTAAAGGCTAGAGCTTGGCTTAGGGACACAGAGAGGATTTTTGGTCTTTCGGCATTGGGTGGTTAGCAGCGAGTTCTGCTAGCCGCTTGGTTGCTGAAGGAGGAGGCATCTTATTGGTGGGTGGTGATAAATTTGAAGGTAGAAATGTTACTTGGGATGGATTATGGGAGCGATTTGACAGGAAGTTTCTGTCTCAGGCGGAAGAGAGTGTTCAACTGGAGAGGTTTATCAATATGAAGCAATGGACTTAGTCTACTAAGAAATACATCAATCAATTCAATAAGCCATCGCAGTTTGGTATGGACTTGGTGAACATGCCATAAAAGAAAGCTATGAAGTTTGCAAAGAGATCGAATCAACCCCTTCATGATTATTGCTGACTCATGTACCGATGGAAGCTACTTATGAGTCTTTGGTCAAGATGGCGCTTACGTCGGATACAATCAAGGAGAGAGAGTCTAAAGAGGAGGTTAAGTTAGAAGGTTCAAAGAAGAAGTGGTGGGAAAAAATAAGAAGAAGAGGAAAGGTGATGGTCCTCAGAAGCAGATTAAGAAGGGAGTAATGTGCCATAGTTGTGGGAATATTGGACATATGGCGAAGGATTGCAGTAAGGATAAGATGAAGGGTAAGTGCTATGTTGACGGGCATCCCGATCATATGAGTAAGAGTTATCCTTAGAGAGCTGGTCAGGGAGCGAGTGCGCCAGTTGCATAGATTTAGGCATTAGACATAGCATCTTCCAGTAGCATTCCAAATAGAGGTAGGAAAGTCAAAGTTGAAGGTTTAATTTCTATATCTGATTTTTCCATTCGGACTTTATTCGATTCTATAGCATCACATTCTTTTATCTCTAGTTCTCCAGTAGATTGTTTGCACTTGGACATATCATTTGTAATAGACCCCATTATTTTTTCGAAATCCATAGGAGGATCGGTACGCCTATCTATGGTTTGTAGGGGTTTGAAAATCTTTTTCCTAGGCATAGAATTTGACTACAATGCCTATATTTGAGGATTCTCGGGGTATGGGATGATCTTAAGGATCGATTGGGAATCCACATATGGAGCAATCTTAGACTGCGAGTGGAGTGTCGTTAGACTTGAGACTTGCAGTGGTAGGACTCTAGAGGCATCTTATGATCCATAAGGTTATGTTGAGCTTCTTATACTCCCTCGATTCATCGTCATCAGAGTTGCATTCGGTTCTTGTCGTTAGAGATTTTGCAGATGTCTTTGAGGAGGTTAGAGGACTGCCCCTTAAGAGAGAGATTGACTTTAGGATTTATTTGATCGGGAATGCTAAGCCAATAGCATTACCTATGAGGTACATGTCACCTAAGGAGAGGACAGAATTGAGCAAGAAAATTCACGAGCTTTTAAAGAAGTGATTCATAAGAAGGAGCATATCGGAGTGGGGAGCACCAGTCGTCTTCGCCACTAAGGCGGATGGTTCTCTCCAACTCTGCATGGATTATAGAGAATTAAATAAGCTCACCAAGAAGAACTGGTATCCACTCCCTAGGATTGATGGTCTGTTTGACCAGTTGGTAGGTTCTTTGATTTTCTCTCAGCTTGATCTAGCCACGGAATTCCATCAGCTTAAAGTCACTGATGACAGCATAGATAAAACTGCCTTTACGACACCAAACGGGTTTCGTGTGATAACCCGTATTTCTGGACATCTGGCTATTGGATAATCGACTTATCTTAACTATTGAAATACTGATTAATAAGTTGAACAAATGTTTTGATAATTAAAAATACTAGGATATAAAAATTTGTTTGATCATCTCCTGTTATAATTATTGAAATTTGATAATATTTGTTTAATGATCTTCTTTTATAATTATTCAATTTGGCAAAATTTATCTTTTACAAATAAATATGTTTTCTATTATAATGCATATATATATATATATATATATATATATATATATATATATATGTATTGAAAATGGTTAGCTATGGTTTAAATTCAATATTAATTTTCAAAGTTATTAAAGATAAATTATATATTTTTACAACAATGGAGATAGTACATGTATATATTTATTTGTTAAAGTATTAAAGCTTAAGTTTAAAATAGAATTTAATAAAGGTTCATACTTTCTTTAAATATATAGGTATTAAACATAAAAAAATATAAATATAAAATAAAACATATATAAGTATAAGGGTAAACAGAAAATATAACACATAAAAATAAATACAATGACATAAAGTATTTTAATAAAATAATAATTCATAAATCTTTAAAATACAAGAAATATATATAAATTAAGGCTTTAAACATTTGTAAGCCTTATAATACATGGAATTAACAAGTGCAACTTACATGCAAATTAACATGTGGCACTTTCTTTATTTAAAATTTTAAAATATAATAAGTTTTAAGAGGAAAACCAGGCTTTATTCAATTCAAAACTTCTCATTTCTTTTTCATATTCATTTTCTAAAACAAAGAAAAACAAAAATCTGTAACACAAACTAGAGGAAAGGAATCAAAGAAATAAAATCAAACAACAATCAATTCTTTCAAGTTTTCAAACCTGAAGCAACCTAAGATTCAAAAGATCAAATCAGCAACTCAAATTCAAGTTTCCAGTTTCAAGATCAACATCTGGTTCTAGAGCAAAATCAATTTATTATCTATTTTTCATAAGACTGTGAGTAAACTAACAAACCAAAAGCTTGAATTTTTTTATATATATCCGATGTTCGTAATGAATACTGGAAGTTCGATATTAAAAGTGTTTGTTAGATAATAACTATGCCTGCATGTTTATGTAGATATGTGTATATATGATGTGCATGTCTGTGTATACCGAGAAACAACGCTCTGTTTTTAATATCATAGGCTACAATATGTTTGAAAAATCAATTCCTTCTTCTCCAATTAATTTTAGGCTATGATCTATAAATAAAAATTATTTGTAAGAAGGTAATTTCATTTTTAAAAATTGTTTTAAGAGGAATTATTTAGGAAATATTTCGAAAATTTAAAAATAACACTGAAATTCCTTTTAATCAGAAAAATCAATGAACACGAATTCGTATTTGGGCTTTACAATCTCATTCCTATTGAAAAATAATAAATTTTGATATGGATACCATGATTTCTAAGCTTAGGTTTTGTTTGTAATTGCTAGTTGATCAGATTTTACATTTTTATCAATTGCCTACAAATGGCGACGAACTGTTCGTCGAGTATGAGTCTGGAGATGGCTAGTATGTGGATGGTCATAGGAAATTTATTCGTCGGAGTTCAAGCTTGTCATGGTGGATGAACGACGTCGAATTAGGGTGAGATTATCATTTTTTCGGATGGAGTTTGAGGAGCTACTATATGTTCGTGGGTGGATCAGACCCATCATAGATGATGGGACCGAAGCTTGGGTCGGTGATGCTGCTCCAGACAAGGTAGCGTGGATTCTAGTGGACGAAATCGATAGGGCGTGGAGAATTCCATCGGAAGTTTTAGGTTCGAGGAAGTATCGATTGCTTGATTTTTGATTCCTGGCGAAACTGATGGAACCGGGTGGTCGAGTTGTTTGAGGGAGGCTGCGGCGACTTGCTCAGGGTTCCAAAGTTGATCGGAGTTGGACTGGTTGGCGTGCGTGGTGCACGTATGCACATGGTATCTGGAAGATGGAAAGGGATTGGGGAAGAAGGAAGTTCTCGTGTTTAGCTCGAGTCATTGTCACGTTTGTCTCGAAGGTAGAGAGCTCGTGAGTAACTCAGGAATTGACTCGAGAATTTTGTTTTGTGGCTCGGGTATTTTCATAAGGAAATCAGATTTGCTTTGATTTCTTTTTTTAAGGTTTAAAAAAAAGAAAACTTGTAACCAGTTTCAAAGCAAATAGAAATGAACAAGTTTTCAAGGCCATTATCAACAGATTTCAAAATGTAAGTATATTAAAATTTTAATAAAGAGTGTTTGAATGAATTAATTTTAAACTTTTAAATTCAAATAGGTTTATTGATGAAACTAAGTAATTAATTAAAGTATGTGGTTTATCTTAACTATTTAAGATTTTACAAATTGAAATATACTCTATTAATGTAAATTAATGGATAGTTAATTACTTAGTATAAGTGATTAAAGAGTAATGACTGAATGTAATTAATTAGAGGAAGTTATTTTACTTAATGTGATTGATTAAAGGTTAATAAATGAATGTAATTAGTTAAAGATAATTAACTAATGAAAGTGATTAAGGGTTAATTAATTTAACTTAAGTGATTATGGGATAATTACTGGATGGAAACAATTAAGAGATAATTAAATTACTTTAATGATAATTACTTAATTTTTAAGTAATTAAAGGATTAATTTGTTAAGGATTGATTAATTTAATTAGTAATTAGTGGATAACTAATTAATAATTGAGGTTAACTAATTAAGGATAATTAACCAATGGGTTAATTACTTGATGAAAGTAATTATGGATAATTAATTTAGATTGATAATTAAAGAATGATGTAATTGATATTAATTAAGCAGGGTTAGGTAATTAATTTATTTAGTTTAAATTAATTGTGTGATTAATTAACCTTGCTTATGGATATTGGGTTATATTCAATGCCTTGAATTGGTTGAAATCTCTAATATGAAATGTCTTGTGATATGATATGTTAGGGTTGAACAGTGATAATGTAGTTATCTATTGATGATGAATTGCTGTGTAAAATTGACATCATGTATTTTAAATTGAATTATATTCACCTAAATAACTTAGGTTAAGATGACATTAGATTCGAAGAGACCGGGTCGGGTATCAGTAAATACTCGAAACCACATCGATTTGTAATCTACAATAGTTCATTATAGATTTGATATGTGAAATCAAATAGGCTGGAAATGAAATAATTTGAGTAACTGGACCATTTAAACTAAGTTGTTGGTATTTAGATATGGATTTGTAAAATAAGTGTTGGCTATAATAAGTTATGAACTCGTAGTGAGTTTCGAGTTACCCCAGATTTTAATAAGTTTTATGCATTAGAATTTCATGTTAAATGGAATTACTCACGCTGGTTTCCAGCCTGACCCGGATGTTACTTTGATGTAATGCTCGAGTCAGACCGAGTATTACAGCTTTTCAGGTTAGGACGTTCTGGAGCTCAACAGGCGAGCTGGATGGCAGGAACGTATGGAGTTTATCGCTGCATATTTGAGTTAATAGTGACATTAGTCTGGGACATGTGTACAACTGTCCAGTTTATTCGTAAATGATGTACTCTGATGCATTTTTATAAAAAATTGACAATTACAGCTTTTTGTGTAAATGCTATTATTTGATATTATATTTTGATCAGCTTTTTGTGTAAATGCTATTATTTGATATTATATTTTGATCAGCTTTTTGTGTAAATGCTATTATTTGATATTATATTTTGATCTGCTACGAAATGTGAGATTCTGTGTTTTTTTTGTTTTCTATTCCTCTTCTTCTACCTTCTTCGTTATTCTCTAACAATCGGAAATTTCCGGCGTTCTATTTCTTGGCACTTCTACCGTGAACATATTAGTATCGAATCTTCGAGGTCGAAATTTTGGGTCATTATATTTTGGTATCGGAGCAGAAGGTTAAGCAAGAACCTTGGCTTTGGTGGGTTTACTCATTAAGGATAGGGTCAATGGTACCCTAGAATGAGTTGAGAGTAGTATATATGAGGGCGTATTTGTTATTTTCTTATAAAATGATTTTAAAAATGATTTTATATAACTTTATATTTTGATATATATATAAAGTAATAGTTTTTCTAATATATTAAGGTAACTGGCTGTTGTATTATTATTTGAATTAAAATAATAATAAGAATTAAGTGGTAATAGAAATACAATCAAATGTGAATTGGATAATATGAACTATATAAATAAGATAAGCTAGAAATGGATTCAAAACTAGAAAATAAAATCTTGAATTTGTAGAAGTGTTTTCAAAAGGATGAATTAAGTGACCCTGATTTTATATAAATTATAAGATAATATATAGTGAATTGGTTTTCGGATATGATAATCTTGGTTATTATCATAAAATGGTTATGGTATTTAATAATGGGATTTTTGTTTTCTAATGATAGCTAATGAAAAGCAGAATGAAATATTTTAAGGAAGTGACAATTTAAGTAAATATGACTTGTAAATTAGGAAGATTTAAATTGTGAAGTTTTAAATCTAAGTCTAGAAAATTTAAATTGTTTTAAAAAGTGTTAAAAGGTATAATGAATAATATTTTTGAATGTAGAACTTTTATTTTAAACAAGAATTGTTTTAAAATTTTAAAAGAAATATGTTTCGAATTAAAAGCCAAGAATGGTTTAAAATTTAAAGTATGACTTGGTGAGCAAATGAAATAAACATGTATATATGTGGGATATACATAATATTAAAAATGATTTGAAATAAACTTTAAGGTTGAGTTTTGAATTTTTCCTTGGAATGTGATGTGAAAACCCTAAGTGATAAGTTTTTTTTGAACTTATAAGTAGGAAGATTATTAATGTGAAGTTTAAAATTTGAAGTGGGAATTCAAATTTGAGTAAGGATGACGGGATTAAGTAAATTGAATTTAACTTAGGAAAATTAAATAGTTGGTTTAAATAGGAGTTATGTGTGATCTCAAAACGGGTTTGAGATCTGGGAATGGGTAACGGATGCTATGGATGGACGTTTTAAAATAATTTGGATGTTTATTTATTCTATCCTAATATCCTATTGTTATAAATAATTCATGAAACTATGAATTAGATTTTTTAAATAAATTTAAAAGTAGATTGTGATAAAATATATATTCCATTACTGGAATTTAATGGAATTAAACTTTAAATTAAAATTGTTTAATGGTTTTGATTAGATAAAGATTGAACTTATTAAGAATAAAATTACTTTGAACTTAAGATTTAAATGAACTTGTAAATTAACATTGTTAAGAATCGGTTTCAAAGTTTGAAGTTAAAATTGAATAATACATTGGATTCTGAAGATAAAAATTATTTTTGAACACTTATTTGAACTTTAAAATAAGTTAAGTAAAGGTAATTTAAAATTGAATTTTGAAATTTGGACTCAGAATTAAATTGTTTAAATATTTAGATTGTTGATTTAAAGGTAAAGGTTAATTTGATTTAAGGGATTAAATCAGCATTTAAGATTTAACTCAAATTTATATAATTTGAGATGGTTTAAAGTTTGAATTGAATTAGTTCAAATAGATTTTGATTTGAATTAAGTGGCAACTGTGATTGAAGTTGAATAAGTTTAAATTCAAATTGGAATTGATTTGAATTTGGGATAGGGAATTGAAGTTAAATTCAAATTGAATTGGAATTGAATCAATTTAAATGGAAGTGAAAATTGGAAATTGTTTGGAAATGTAGATTGGGAATTGATCATTTTGCTCTGAACCATTTTTTCCAAATAAATTATTTAAAATATAAGTGTTTTTAAATCTATTTTTCCGAGCTATTTATTATACAACATTTCTTTTAAAAACCCAAAACTATCTTATACTTATTTTACAACTACTTTTGGAACTATTTAACTATTTTACAACAATTATATGACTGTTTTATAAACCAATTACTATTTTACAACCATTTTGCAATTATCTAGCTATTTTACAACTATTTTATAATTACTTTACTATTCTATTGCTATTTTGCAACTAAAAACTATTTTACCACTACTTATCTATTTTAAAATTGTTTTAAGCTATTCTCTTAATATAAGTTGGTCAGAGTGCAAACTGTCTATAATTGAATACCAATTGAGATAAGAATTGAAGTGTTAACCCAAATGGAAATTGGAAGCAATTGTGGATGAGTGAATAGAATCAAAATGAAGGTAAATAGAGAAGAGAATTGATTTAGCTAATGATCAATGAAGATTAATACGTAGGATGTATGTATATTATTCTATTCGTATAATGATTTGATCCCGATTCGAGCACAGAATTTCGAGGTAGTATATCAATCTGAGTTAGGATTTTTCACTTGATTTTCAACGGTGAACCCTGGATATGGATTTTTGGTTGATTTTGGGAATTCTCTATCATAGTTATGACTATGCAAGGAGAATGCCGGTTTCTGATCAAGAAACCAGATCTGAGTCCGCACTAGGAAGTCGGGTGGGCGATACTGGTTCGAAAGTGAAACTATGTGATCGAGCGAGCGATCAGATTTGATATTGCATAGGGTTGGTATATGTACATCGTACGTGCTTAAATGAAATTGATATTGAAATTTTGAAAGAAATGGAAATGATTTTTGAGACATATTTTGAGAAAAAATATGAATAAAGGTGGAAGTGGGATATCTTTTGAAATTCACTTAATGAAGAGTAGGTGATATGGTAAGTAACATTACAAAAGAAAATCAAATTTGAATGTTGATTTGGCAGAGTAAAGTTATATATATTTGTTATATATGATAAGCTCCCCCTATGTTGAATCTAGAACCAGAAGAAAGGGTTTTTGAAAATAATTGAAGTATAAAAGGGGAATCTATATAAGTGATCCAAAGATTATTTTCAAGTTGGAAAGGATAAGTTATATATATATATATGTATATTTATATATATAAATGATTTTATGAGAATGGTTTTGGAAAAGGGTTTTGGAACCTATGGATTTTGGAAAGGCTTTTGAATTTGAGAAAAATCAATTTTGGGAATTTGGAAAGCCAAGTTGGAACTATCGATTTAGGATATCAATTTTGTGTAAAGGAGATTTTGAAGTGAATCATAAAGGGTATGATTTGAAAGATACTATAAGTTATAGTATAAAATGTTTCGAGATTGGCTCTGGATAAAAAGGCACTCTTATTGATATGAACTTCATAGGAGATCCACGGGGTGGTTTTGCGTTGAGCCATAAGGGGGAGGCTCTAAACTGAATCCTGGGAGGAAGTACGGACAAGATGAATTTCCTAAGGATTTTGTATTGTGGGTAGCGAAAGTCGAGGGCGCTGATGCCTAAAGAGACATTTGGGTTATGTTGTGACGGCAGCGTAACTCGATGTCACTGCGATTTACTGTGAACCATAGCGAAAGTCGTGTGTGCTGTGAGATCCAACGGTCTACGTTTGATTTTTCCATGATGGAAACGTAACATCAGTAGACTGCGACCTATGAAGACATAGCGAAAGTCGAGACGTTGTGAGAGCCTAAGGCTACATTAGACTTGACTAATGTAGTTTGCGACCTATGTGGGAGTGGTGAAGTTTCATTCGGCAGCGAAAATAGAGGGCGCTGATGCCTACAGTTACATGGACTTTTTCCGTGATGGAAGCGTAACCCGGGATGTAACTACGATCTGTGGCGGGTTCCATGGCATAATTGAGGGGCGCGGAGTGCCTACAGTTATCTATGGATTTTGATGGGATGACATCATAACTATCAGGTTAACTGCGACCATGAAGGGGTGATGATTTCCAAAGCATTCTCACCAAAGGTGTTTCCTCTATTTTAAAAATTATTTTCTATATTTTTAACAAAATGTTTTCCCAAGTATTTTCACTGGGTGTTGGAAATGGGTTTGCCAAGTACTTGTAGATTTTCAGTCTTACGCTTGGTCAACGTATGACCGAATTTCTGTGAGAAGAAGGATGGACTTGTTGAAACATCGAGTTATGAAAAGTATTTTATAAAACTATTTTGGTAATATTATACAGATTTTAAAGTTTTTTAAAAATGTTAATAAAAATAGCTTTTATTTAAAATGTTCAAAGAGAAATTTATCTAATTTTAAGTATTGAATAAATTCTGACTTCGTTCCTTTTCGAGGACGAAAAGATTCAAATGGGGGAGGAATGTGATAACCCGTATTTCTGGACATTTGGCAATTGGATAATTGACTGATCTTAAATATTGAAATACTGATTAATAAGTTGAACAAATGTTTTGATAATTAAAAATTCCTGGATATAAAAATTTATTTGATCATCTCCTGTTATAATTATTGAAATTTGATAATATTTGTTTAATAATCTTCTTTTATAATTATTCAATTTGGCAAAATTTATCTTTTACAAATAAATATGTTTTCTATTATAATGTATATGTATATATGTATTGAAAATGGTTAGCTATGGTTTAAGTTCAATATTAATTTTCAAAGTTATTAAAGATAAATTCTATATTTTACAACAATAAAGATAGTATACGTATATATTCATTTGTCAAAGTATTAAAGTTCAAGTTTAAAATTGAATTTAATAAAGGTTCATACTTTCTTTAAACATATAGGTATTAAACATAAAAAATATAAATATAAAATAAAACATATATAAGTATAAGGGTAAATAGCAAATATAACACATAAAAATAAATACAAAGACATAAAGTATTTTAATAAAAACATAATTCATAAATCTATAAAATATAAGAAATATATATAAATTAAGGCTTTAAACATTTGTAAACCTTATAATACATGGAATTAACAAGTGCAACTTGAGTTAACATGCAAATTAACATGTGGCACTTTGTTTTTTTTTTAATTTTAAAATATAATAAGTTTTAAGAGGAAAACCAGGCTTTATTCAGTTCGAAACTTCTTATTTCTAATTCATCTTCATTTTCTAAAATAAAGAAAAACAAAAGTCTATAACATAAACCAGAGGAAAGGAATCAAAGAAATAAATCAAACAACAACCAATTCTTTCAAGTTTTCAAACCTGAAGCAACCTAAGATTCAAAAGATTGACTCAGCAACTCAGATTCAAGTTTCCAGTTTCCAGATCAACATCTGGTTCCAGAGAAAAATCAAGTTGTTCTCTGTTTTTCATAAGACTATGAGTAAACTAACACACCAAAAGCTTGAATTTGTTTACATATATTTAATGTTCATATTGAATACTGGAAGTTCAATATTAAAAGTGTTTATTAGATAATAAGTATGCCTGCATGTTTATGTAGATATGTGTATTATGATGTGCATGTCTGTGTATACCCAGAAGCATCTCTCTGTTTTTAATATCACAGGCTACAATATGTTTAAAAATCAATTCCTTCTTCTCCAATTAATTTTAGTCTATGATCTATAAATAAAAAATATTTGTAAGAAGGTAATTTCATTTTCAAAAATTGTTTTAAGAGGAATTATTTAGGAATTATTTCGGAAATTTAAAAATAACAGTGAAATTCCTTTTAATCGAAAAAATCGATGCGCACGAATTCGTGTTTGGACTTCATAATCTCATTTGTGGAGAAAAATCATAAATTTTGATATGGATACCATGATTTTTAAGCTTTGGTTTTGTATGGAATTGCTAGTTGATCAGATTTTAGATATTTATCAATTGCCGACGAATGGAGACCAACTGTTCGTCAAGCCTCAGTTTGGAGATGGCTGGTATGTGGATGGTCATGGGAAATTTATTCGCCGGAGTTCAAGCTTGTCATAGTGGATGAACGACGTCGAATTAGGGTTAGATTAGCATTTTTTATCGACGGAGTTTGAGGAGCTATTGTATGGTCGTGGGTGGATCGGAACCCATCGAAGATGATGGGATTGAAGCTTGGGTCGGTGGTGCTGCTCTAGACAAGGTAGCTTGGATTTCGGTGGACGGAATCGACGGGGTGGGGAGAATTTCATCGGAAGGTTTAGGTTCGAGGAAGTATCGATAGATTGATTTTTGATTCTTGGCGAAACTGATGGAACCGGGTGGTCAGATTGTTTGAGGGAGGCTGCGGCGACTTGCTAAGGGTTTCAGAGTTGATCGGAGTTGGACTGGTCGGCGTGAATGGTGCACGTATGTACATGGTATCTGGAAGATGGAAAGAGATTGGGAAAGAAGGACGTTCTCGTGTATAGCTCGAGTCATTGTCGCGTTGGTCTCGAAGGTAGAGAGTTTATAAGTAACTTGGGAATTGACTCTAAAATTTTGTTTTGTGGCTCGGGTATTTTCATAAGGAAATCGGATTTGCTTTGATTTTATTTTTTAAGGTTTAAAAACAAAAGAAAATTTGTAACTAGTTTTCAAAGCAAATAGGACTAAACATGTTTTCAAAGCCGTTATCAATAGATATGAAAATATAAGTATATTAAAACTTTAATAAAGAGGTGTTTGAATGAATTAATTTCAAACTTTTAAATTCAAATAGGTTTATTGATGAAACTAAGTAATTAATTAAAGTATGTGGTTTATCTTAATTATTTATGTTTTACAAATTAAAATATAATCTATTAATGTAAATTAATGGATAGTTAATTACTTAGTATAAGTGATTAAGGAGTAATTACTGAATGCAATTAATTAGAGGATAGTTAATTACTTAATGTCATTAATTAAAGGTTAATAAATGAATGTAATTAGTTAAAGATAATTAACTAATGAAAGTGGTTAAGGGTTAAATAATTTAACTTAAGTGATTATGAGATAATTATTGGATGGAAATAATTAAGAGATAATTAAATTACTTTAATGATAATTACTTAATTTTAAGTGATTAAAGGATTAATTTATTAAGGGTTAATTAATTTAATTTGTAATTAATGGATAACTAATTAATAATTGAGGTTAACTAATTAAGGATAATTAACCAATGGGTTAACTTCTTGATGAAAGTAATTATGGATAATTAATTTAGATTTATAATTGAAGAATGGTGTAATTAATATTAATTAAGCAGGGTAAGGTAACTAATTTATTTAGTTTAAATTAATTGTGTCATTAATTAACCTTGCTTATGGATGATTGGGTTATATTCAATGCCTTGAATTGGTTGAAATCTCTGATATGAAATGTTTTGTGGTGTGATATGTTTGGTTTGAACAGTGATAATGCAGTTATCTATTGATGATGAATTGCCGTGTAAAAGTGACATCCAATTTTTTAAATTGAATTGCATTCACTTGAATAACTTAGGTTAATATGACATTGGATTCCAAGAGACCGAGATCGGGTATTAGTAAATACCCGAAACCACTTCGATTTGTAATCTACAATAATTCTTTATAGATTTGATATGTGAAATCAAATAGGCTGGAAATGAAATAAATTGAGTAACTGGACCATTTAAACTAAGTTGCTGGTACTTAGATATAGATTTGTAAAATAAGTGTTGGCTATAACAAGTTATGAACTCATAGTGAGTTACGAGTTACCCAAAATCTAGATAAGTTTTATGCATTATAATTTCATGTTAAATGGGCTTATTCACGTTGGTTTCTAGCCTGACCCGGGTGTTACTTTGATGTAATGCTCGGGTCAGACCGAGTATCACAGCTTTTCAGGTTGGGACGTTCTGGAGCTTAGGAGGCAAGCTGGATTGCGGGAACATATGGAGTTTACCACTGTGTATTTGAGTTGATAGTGATATTAGTCTGGGACATGTGTACAACTGTCCAGTTTTTTTTCAAATGATGTACTCTGATGTATTGTTATAAAATTGACAATTACAGCTTTTTGTGTAAATACTATTATTTGATTTTATATTTTGATCCACTACGAAATGTGAGACTTTGTATTTTTTGTTTTCTATTCCTCTTCTTCTACCTTCTTCTTTTTTCTCTAACAATCTGAAATTTTCGGCGTTCGATTTCTCGGCACTTCTACCGTGAACGTATTAGCGTCGAAACTTCGAGGTCAAAATTTTGGGTCGTTACATTCGAGTGGTTGGTTATGCCTTTTGGGCTAACCAATGCTCCAGCCTATTTTATTGATTTGATGAGCTGCATCTTTAGGAATGGCCTAAATATGTTTGTGGTGGTATTCGTGGATGGCATCTTGGTATTTTCCAAGAATATGGAGGAGCATACAGTTCATTTGGAAGAAGTTCTTCGCACACTTCGTAGTCATCATTTGAGAGCGACATTTTCGAAGTATCTTTTTTGGAGAGCGGAAGTTCGTTTCTTGGGGTAAGTTGTCTCGAAGGAAGGTTTGGCTGTTGACCCCGCCACGGTTATTGCAGTGCAAGATTGGAAGGCCTCCAAGAACGTCACTGAGGTTAGGAGCTTCCTAGGGTTGGCTGGCTACTATAGGAAGTTCGTTAGAGACTTTACCAAGATTTAAGCACCACTCACATGCCTTACTAACAAGAATAAAGATTTCGCGTGGGACGTGGATTATGAGGATTCCTTTACGAATCTTAGGAGAGCCCTAACTAGTGCACCAGTGTAAGTTTTACCAATGGAGTTAAGCCTTTCACGGTATACACTAATGCATGCGGGATGGGTCTAGGAGCGGTGTTGATGCAAGAAGGGAGAGTATTGTATTATGGTAGTAGGCAATTGAGGATGCATGAGAAGAACTACCCTACCCACGATTTGTAGTTGGATGCCATAGTTTTTGCACTCAAGTCTTGGAGGCACTATTTGCTTGGAGAGAGGCTTGAGCTTTTTACCAACCACAAGCCATTAGAGTATCTATTTTCGCAGAGGGACTTGAACTTGAGGCAACAGAGGTGAATGGGGTTTTTAGCCACGTATGATTTTGATATTGCTTATACCCTTGGCAATGGTAATGTGGTTGCTGATGCATTGAGTAGAACGAAAGCAACCCTTAGTCCTTTATTCATAGAGTGGGGTAGCTTGGAGTTTATTTCTACTTTTGATTTTAAGACCTTTACGGCCATTACTCCTGGATTGTTGGCGACATTAGAGGTGAGGCCTACCCTTATGAATTAGATTGGCTTAAGGCAGCGGGAGGATTCGAAGCTCATGGACATTATGGATATGATTAGCCGAGGAGAGGTCTTGAGACATCTCCAACGTTATTCGCTTGATAGAAGAGGGTGGCTTAAGAGAGATTGGAGGGTCTGTGTTACATGCTCAAGCGACTTGTTGAGAGCAGTTTTAGAGAA
Organism: Allium cepa; assembly: GCA_030765085.1. Taxonomy (NCBI): domain Eukaryota; kingdom Viridiplantae; phylum Streptophyta; class Magnoliopsida; order Asparagales; family Amaryllidaceae; genus Allium; species Allium cepa. The sequence continues at coordinate 184,654,457 of CM060937.1, read as the reverse complement.
GGCGTACCATTCCTGTATGACTATTCATTCGAGTAGTGACAAAATGTATCAGGATATGAAGAGGATGTTCTATTGTGGTAGCATGAAGAAGGACGTGGCGGAATACTAGCTAAGTGTCTCATATGCCAAAGGGTAAAAGAAGAGCAGTAGAACCCTGATGGATTACTTCATCCCTTAGATGTGCTAGAGTGGAAGTGGGATAGTATTTCTGTGGATTTCATTGATGGTTTACCCATTTCTAGGAAGGGAACACTAACATTTGGGTGGTTGTTGATAGATTGACCAAGAGTGCCTACTTCATCCCACTTAAAAGTAAGCATATGACTTCATATTTAGCATCCTTGTATATTCAAGAGATAGTCCGTCTACTCAGAGTTTCTTCTAGCGTTGTTAGTGATAGAGATCCCATTTTCACTAGTGAGTTTTGGAGAAGCTTACAGGAGGCGCTAAAGATGCAACTTAGGTTGAGTACGGCCTATCACTCCTAGACAGATGGCTAAACAGAGAGGGTAAATAGGGTGATTAAGGATTTTTTATGAATGTGCAATTTGGACTTTGGAGGTATTTGGGAGGATCAGCTTCCATTGGTTGAGTTTGCCTACAATTAGGTATTCTCCAATTAGGTCCACCTTTCTATAAAGGACCCTAAACGGAAAAATATTTCCAAGGAGAAAAGCATTATAAATTAAAAAATTTACAACTCCAAGTGGATCCGGGAAGACCAAAGGAAGAGCTTAGGCCCAGAGGTGAGTGATTTTAAATATTTTAAGATTTCTTTAAGTAATTTAAAATAATAGGGTTTCCAATAGTTGTAGGTTAGTTACGATTTTGGAATTGCCTTTTATCACTTTTAGATCTATTTTTCAGTCTATTCCCTTTTAATTATTCTTTTTCATTTAATTATAATTTATTACTGTTAAGCATAGCTTTTTATTTATTTATAGTTTATTTACATTATTAAATTTTATTTACTATTATTTATTTCTTATTTACATCTTTCTACTTATTGGATTTATGCAAGCGTCTATTCTCTTCTTCCTCCTTTTCTTTGCGTATGGATTAGAATAAATTAAACGCGAATATGGATTATACAAGTAAGAATATTGAGTGAAGAAATAAGATGTAAATTATAAATACTGTAATAAATAATGGAATTGGACTATAAAATGGAATTGGACTGAAATTATGCCTAATTATGATTAGAATTAGACTAATTAATTGGCTTAGTTGTAACCTAGAATTATAACAAAAAAAGAGTAAAAGTTGAAAGTAGCTTATTTTTGCTCTTAGACCTTGGCTTAACTAATAAGCATGATTATAACGTAGGTTGTAATAAGAAAGAATAGATTGAGGCATATTTTAAGACTTGGGATAAATTAATAGGCATAGAAACTAAAGATGATAATAAAAGCTTATTTAAATAATTTATCTAAGTTAATAAGCAAAGATTAAAGTAGAACTCGTACCATATAGCATTCCCTATTAGACAAAACAGTGTTTCATATTAGCCAAAAGTGAGACAAGGGTGCGCTTATACTAAGAATGATAATAATTGGTCAAATAGAAGTCCAAATCATGGGGGATTTGGATAGGGGTGCAACTAGATATTGTTTGGATGATGGGCCAGTACCAACAGCATTTCCTCTATAGTCTTTATGGACCTGTGGTAGTCTCATATTAGCCTAAAGTAAGACGAAGGGCACATTTATGCTAGAGTTTAAGGTGATAAGAAGACCTAATAGGTGCAGCAAAAGGTAGCATGGGCATGGTCGCAATTACGCGTGCGACTTCCATTCTGGTGCTCAATAATTGTTATGAGTTCCAAGCGTTTAGTAGGGTGTCTTTCGTAGACACAATTGCTTTCCATGTAGGGAGCTATATATGTCATGCAGATCCACAATGGGTTCTTTATGCATCTTTCATAGATACCATTGGTTGCGGTGTAGGGATTTATATAGCATATGGTCCGTAGTAAGGTCTATGGAGTAGCAGGCCGATTGAAGGGTAGAATTGAGAATTCAGCCTAATAATAGGATTAGGAATTCAGCCTAATCAAACAGCTATCAAGAACAAGTGCAATCAATTAGAGTTAACCTATCTTATAATTAATCGTAATTATTTTCAGTTTATCTCTTTCATATTTCCTTTGTTTCCTCTTTATATACTAGAATTGTTGTAGAGTCTACTACTTTTACTTTGCTTAAAGACTCTAGTAATTACTATCATTCACCAAACTTTTAGTCTGACCCACCCCTCTATTTTCCCATTTTCTCCCCCTTTGGCAATCAAGGGAGTGGACAGTAGATTGAGTTGCTTGGAGATTTCTTGAAGGAATTTGCTACCATGTATTTCTTCTCTTTCAGATTTTGTTCTTTCTATGTATTGGCTTATTGTGAGGGATATTATGAACTCTAATTTTTGAGACTATGATTTTTCGTTTCATGAGACATATTGGATTTTTAGACATGTTTGTGGTATTTGGAATTTGAATTATTTATTAAGCAATTATGAAGTTTTGTTTTAATTAGGTTATTATTTTAGGTTTCTGTTGTCTTTATCTATTTTTGTCTTGTGAATCTTAGTCTTTGTTAGCTTTAGTTATACCTACAATGCACCTTGCCTTTTAATGTATCCTTTTGGGTATATTAAGGGTGTTGGGTGTTTCATGGTTGCTTGTCAAAGACGTTGGAAAGTGGGACATGTCGCAAAGAATTATAGAACAAGTCATTCGAAGGATGGGTGGGATAACTGCAATCAAGTGGGGCATATAGAAAAGGATTCTAAGGTAGCCCCATCTCAGAAAAAAGTAAATAATTATAATTGTGACCAATTTGGATGTATGAAAAGGAAATTCCCATCTTTGAAGAGTGAAGGTGAGATTGTGAAGGTGTATATTTGGGATGCCATTCCAGCATATCGTAAAGCACCATCATCGACTTAAGAGATGCGGAAGCATATTAATGGAAGGTGTGTTGATTTTATCTGACTCTATGTTTTTTTTGACACCGGTGCATTTTATTCATTCAATGAAAGTACATTAGTCCATAAACGATCCCTTAAAGACGACATTGTGCATGATTCCGTTTCGGTGTAAAATCCTATTTGTGGATCGACCCATTTATCGATAATATGTCGCAACTTAAAATTTTTCATTCACAGTATGTGGTTCCCTTGTGCACTAGTCTGTTTCGTGTCAAATCCTATGATGGATTGTTTGAGTGCTGGTCTTGCCATTTGGTTTGACTAATGCTCCGGCTTATTTTTGTGGATTTGATAAGTAAGGTATTTCGGGAGAAGTTGGACAAGTTTGTTGGGGTTTTATGGATGACATTCTTATTTATTCTAGAAGTGGGGAGGAGCAAGAGGTTCGTTTGAGAGAAATTATGAATGCCTTGAGGAGAAATCGATTGAAGGCAAAGTTTGCTAAATGTCACTTCTAAAGGAAAGAAGTTCACTTCTTTGGGCATGTAGTATCAATAGATGGATCGGTAGTAGCCTGAAGGAAAGCGAATGTAGTTAGGGATTGGAAGATGCTGAAGAGAGCTTTAGAGGTCTATAGTTTTTTTTGGGTTTGGTGGGACTCTATCAAAGTTCATTAGCGACATGAAGATATCATCATCTATTTCTCTTGTTTACATTATTCCTGATGGTAAACCAAATATTTCACCATATATACCAATGCATGCTGTACTAGTCATGGTGTTATCCTTATGAAAGGAGGAAAAATAGTGGCGTATGAGATTTGATAGTTTAAGAAACATTAGATGTAATATCTGATATTTTCAACCATTTGCATCCACACATGCCGAATTTTAATTGCTCAAAATACTAGATTATTAATTTATATTTGGCAAAACTCCGCATACACAGTAAATAAAAATCATAGAATCATAGACATAGAGTAATATAACAATAATGCAGTGGAAACAAAAGAATAGTAGTTCATGAAGCTATATATATAACAGAGTTAAATAAGATACAACAGAAGTCTCAAATACAATGGTCAAATATAAGATCAGAATACATCACTGGAATCAACTGAATAACTGCAAGCTGAAAAGATGTAGATGGTTCTCCAAACTAAGCTCTAACTCCAAATGTGAGTCTCAAAAGTTGTACCATTCAGTCTGACGCGAGCACAAAGCAGAAAACAAAACAATCGAGTCAGGATTAACATTCTTATATCAATAAATCCAACTCAGGTGAAATATCAACTGAAATACAAGTAGCTCAAAGGATATTTGGGATAACCATCCTCTAAGGATCCGTTAAACTATCTACTATGTAGTAATATACGCTATTATAATATTGTCTAAAGTAAAGTATACTATTTTTCAAAATAGCGTCAAGGCTTTACATTTTCCACCTTAACACATTTATAGTGCCAATAGTCTATGCAGTATCATTGTACCTCCAGATCGGGAGGCTACCATAAATACTCCATATGTACGACACAAATCAAACTCGTAGTAAAGCACGCTATGGTAGGTGAGACGGCACAACTAGGCAATGTCAGGGTAGATATACCAATTACACTTCCCGGCTGGTGGTAATGCATAGCAGCCACTACCCCCATCTCGAGCCACACTCCCAAAATCAAAAACCTAAGGTGCACACCAAATCAATCAAAAAGTAATAATGACATGGGAAGGAGTGTGTCCGATCAAAGGAGCTACCTCATTAGCCCATCATTTGCTCCTGTTTTAGCCACCTTATGCCAACTCACCAGAGTCGGTCCATGTATATACCTCAATAGGACGTCGTTACCATCCTACTTCATTTTGGAATCTCCACCGCATACGCAGTTGTTAAAGTGGTTTTCGGAGTTGGCAGAGAGTATGAAAACTTCTGATCCCGGTCTCTTTAACAAACAAACATTATATAACACTACGGTCATTTCAAACTACTTTATACTTCAAAACCAAATATCATTGCTATTTCAAAAACCATATCAATACGATATCATTTCCAACTCAAAACTAAATACGATATCATTTCTATTTCAATTATATCTATTTCCAAAATCATCGTACTTTCAAAGTTATAATACTTTTGAAACCAAACACTTGAAATTATAACACATCGAATTCCAAAACATAATTTAGAAATCATGATATTTCTCACTTAACCGGTTTATATATTAAAATAGTATATATAATAAAATAGTTTATAAAGTAAAATAGTTTATATCAATAGTTATAAGTTAAAACATTTTATATTAAAATGGTTTATATTAAAAATAGTTTATATTAAAAATGTTTATATCAAAATGGTTTATATTAAATCAATTTTTAAAGTAAAGTTTAAAATAATTTTAAATAAAATTTTAAAATAATTATAAAATAAAATAGCTTCCTCAAATTCCACAAATCGATTCCAAATCAACTCAAATTCCAAAATTCAAATTTAATCCAATTTCAAATCATCAATTTCAATCAATTCAGTTTCTCAATAAACCATGTCAAATTATATCGATTTCAAAACAGATTTGAACCATAAAATAAACCATTTCTGTTTCAATAAATTTCAAAGCTTTAAGTATTCAACAATTTGAAAACTAAACCTAATAATTTTATATATATCTTAATTTAACTTCACTATTATTTAGTTTTGAATCATTCACTTAATAAATCTAATATCATTTAAATAAAACTCCAAATTTCAAATCACTACATATTTTCTTCAATTTATTTAAACTTGAAATATTCATTTAGTCACCTTAAACCAAAATCAGGTTATAAAATCATAACCTTTCAAAAATCTCAAATTCAATAAGCTCCGAATTGATTTTAATTAAATAAAATTCTTAATTCAATACAACTTCAAATCAATTTCAAATCTATCTTCTCAACCTTAATTTAATAAAGTCGTTATAAACTCTATATTAACATATAATTTAAATAAATACTTAACCATATTATATTTTAATTAAATCAAACTTTACTATTTAACTTATTTTATATTAAACAAATTTATACATAGCTTAAAATCAAAATTTTAACTCTATATAATAACATTTATATAATATCTAAAATCGATATTTATATAAAACCATATATTTCTTTCCAAAACCAAAGAAATTATTTTCAAAATATTTAGACCAACGGTGTTTGTATATAATTTTCTATCCTATGGTCAAGTGATACAGACATTTATCATTTCAATCTGTAATTTAAATTATATACAGGTATATATCATTTCAACCCGCAATCCCAAATTTAATTCAATGAAAATCTCTTGGGTATATCATTTCGACCAATAACGATTTTCTCCTATTCTACAGATCGTTCGGGTATGTATCATTTCAACCCAAAGTGAATTCTAAACTAACAGGGAACTTTCAAAGTGATAACTGATATGAAAATAATATAACAGGCATATATCATCAACATTAATAACAGATGATGGTGTCAGATGTCACAAGTGAACAGAAATAGATAACATCATATATAGCAATGTAAATAACTAACAGCGGTATATTTCAGTTGTCGTTTCAATTAAAATCAAATTTAATAAATATAAGAACGTTAATTGTGAATGATTGCTCACCTTTCAAGGTTAGAGATGAACGAGACTGAGATGAGTTAAAAATCCAAGCACGAAATCCAAAGCAAAGCTAGATGGATACAGATTCAACAGACAATCTGAAAGATAGAGAATTGACAAAATCAAATCAAAACTAGATCGATGATGATAAATAGTATAAGTGAACAATATATAACTGTATACTATTTACATATATAAAACATATTCCAAATTCAAACACATTTTAAATTAAATATATATACATTTCAGAATTATTGGTTTGAATTAAACACATATATAATAAAATTTATTATCAAACCCAAGTATACTTATGTGTAATATTTATAAAATCAATCATATAACTATACACCAAATTGCAATGACCTAATCCACTTTATAAAACAAATATAATACTAATGTATAATTTATATATTTATATATTTATGTAGACTGATATATATATATATATTTGTGTAACACAAGAAATCATGCTACAGTACATAGATAAGTAAATTTATACAAACTATTACATCATAAATATAATATTATAAAATATATATACAACAATCATATGTAAGCTAGTATAACATATATGCTTTTATAATTAACAAAAACATATGTATCTCTCAGTTTTTTTTTCAAATGCATATACTTATCTATAGCAAATCCAATAAAACTTACCAGAACAGACTTACACCACATAAAAACCATATATATTATACACAATATCAAAACAGGCTTACATCAAAGTATATTTCCAAATATTAACAATAATACTTATCCAGATAATACTAGCTACTGACTATAGTATATATATATGTGAACTATACATAGAATCAAAAATATCCAGTGAAAAATTAAAATATATATACAATATAAGTAATAAATATATAAACATATCTGTACAACATATCTTATATAAACCATATATATGTATGCATACATGGATACTACTTACATATATGTCATCTTCAAAATAATTGTTTGAAAATTAAACAAATCTATAAAAATAATCTAATTAGATATTTACTTATAATACCAATATAAAACTGCAGATTAAATGTATATCCAAAACCAACACACTATAAATGTAAACTAGTATATACTTATACGAAAATGACCACATGAAACTTATAATTTTTTTGAACAACAGGTACTATATATAAAATAAAATGTGTAAGCAAACCTATATATATGAGCAGCCATATATATATATATATATATATATATATTTAAGCTAACCTATTCGATAAGATATATATATCATACACAGAAGAAGAAACAATCGGTTCCAAGGCCAAGCGAGCAGGAGTAAGCATGAAGGGACGGTGGTTGGTGAGGTGAAGATGGCGGCAGGAAAATCATGGATGCTCGGTCGGTTGACGTTGGCGGAAGCTCAAAGGGGATGAATAGGAAATCGGCTGAGGAAGATGGCTCGGTCCATGGGGTGGTTCGGCCTAGTATGAGTGGAGAGGGAAGCGGCGCAAGCAAAGGGGGTCGATGGACGGAGGTTGTGGCGTCAGGCCATGGCTGTGTGCGCTGTGTACTAGGCTGAGCGGTGAGGAGGAAGATGGAGCAGCTACGGCTGTGAGAGAGAGGTGGTTGGTCATTGGCTCGCGAGTGCTTGCGCACTGAAGGAGGAGAATGAGTTGGAAGAGAAGATGATTTAGTCTACAACTAATAGCTAATGCATGCTGAAAGTATAATATAAACTATTTTATTTTATATTTCCTTTCTGGAAAAATGAAGTAACAGGACCAAAGAAAAGAAAGCAAAGAGGAAAATGAACAAACTTGGGAACATGCGGAATTACAATAGTCATATGCTGAATTCACGAACATAAATGCTAGAGGCTATTGAGTTAGTATACAGTGAAGGTGAATAGTCACTAAAATACCAAAAGCCAAATCGCGGAATCGATACGGAAATCGTTCCGTAGACTTTGCTGTTTCTCGGACTTCAAAACACAAAGTTGAATGTACCGTGGAGATCAGCACGACGAAACGATCGAAATGGTATACAGATATCGGTGGTACGATCATCTTATCAAAAGTCAGTAATCGGTACCGAAAAATGCTTCAAATTTATATAAAATAAGATAAACGGAGCAATATCAGTCAAAATTTGAAGAAATGAAATATGATGTCTCGCTCAGAAGATGATTTGCAAATTTTCTATAGAAAAAGATTCTGGTTTGGAGAACCTTTTATTATCATCAAATATTAACTAATTTAAATTGAAATAAATTACACAATAAAATAAACTTTAAAATTATCTGGTGAAGATTTACCAGTTGCTATGTTAAAGTAGACGTATTCCACATATTAAATTTTTATTTCAAAAAAATTCCTAAATGAATAAATAAAACCACTAAAAATTTCGGGTCGTTACATGAGAGGAATTAACTGATATTATATTCTCCTTGAATTCGAGGAGACATTATTAGTTAGGTGAGAGATTCGAGTTATTTACGGACCATAAATCTCTCAAGTACATGTTATCTCAAAAGCATCTGAATCTAAGACAGCAGCAATATATGGAGTTTTTATCATTATTCCATTTTAAGATTTCATATACTCCAGGGAAGAAAAACGAAATCGCTGATGCTTTAAGTAGGAGGTACGCTGAGGTGAATGCCATGCTGTTAGAGCATAGAAATTTGGAGTATATATCGGAGTTTGATTTCCGACCTGATTGGAGTATGCACCTTGATTGTTGGATGTGATGGAGGTTAAACCTACACTTATGGATCATATTGGATTGGGTTAAAGACAAGATACATTATTGGTTGGTATCACAAAGCAGTTTGGATAGGGTAAATGATTGAGTCATTTGGATCTATCCTCTAAAGACCATAAGGGCGACTTAAGGTGAGGCAGGAGGCTATGATACCACATGTTAAGGAGTTGATAAGGGAAGTCTTAGGTAAGTGTCGCCATTCTAGGATAATAATTCATCTAGAAGGAGATAAGATGTGTCGGGATGTGAAAAGGATATTCTATTAGCCAAAGATAAAGAGGCAGGTGGGTAAATATGTAGCAAAGTGTATGAATTACCAAAGAGTGAAGGCGGGATAGAAAATGTTAAATGGGCTATTACTTTAAGTAGACGTTCCATAGTGGAAGTGGGAGTGTCTATCAATGGATTTTGTGAATGGGTTAGCTCGAAGTAGAAGAGGGAATGAAAGCATACGGGTGATAGTAGATCGTCTCACAAAAAGCATGCACTTTATTTCAGTGAAGAGTACGAGGACAACAATGACTTTAAAGCCATGGTATATTAAAGAAGTGGTCTGACTACATAGTGTTCTAGCTACCGTAGTAAGTGATTCGAATCCACTTTTCATGAGTCAACTCTAGAGGAGCCTACAGCAAGCATTAGAGATGAAGTTGAATTTGAGCATAATGTATCATCCGCAGCTCGATGGGCAGACTGAATGAATAAATACAATATTAGAGGACTTGTTGAGGGCTTGTATATTAGAATTTGAAGGATCTTGGGAGGATCATCTACCTATTGTGGAGGTCGCGTATATAACAACTACTAAGAAAGTCTAGGAATACCATTGTTTGATGCGTTATATGGAAGGCCATTTAAATCACCTTCATGTTGGTAGGAGTTGACGAATAAGATTATTTTGGGCTTAAGTACGATTAGAGATATCGCATAGAAGGTGGAGCTTATAAAGAAGACCACGAAAGCTACACGGGACTGATAAAAGTCATATGATGATAGGAGGAGGAAAAAGTTGGAATTCAAAGTGGAAGATTTGGTCTTTGTTAAAGTTTCTCCATTGAAGAGGGTGGTAATATTTAGAAATTCAAGAAAGTTAGAACCCAGATTTTTCAGCCTATTTCCAGTGCTGGGGAGGACAAGTAGTTTGGCACATAGAGTCCAGCTTCCGTAGAAGATGGTAGGAGTCCATATTGTGTTCCATGTATCATATTTGCAGAAATTTGTGCACAATCCGATGATTGTTATTGCACCTAATCAATAGGAGAAGGTACAGTTGGATTCTGAGTCGAGTTCATCCCATGGTCCAACTCGTGTTCTAGAACATAGGGTAAAAAGACTTAGAAAAAACGTAGAGAAATTGGTTAGAATACAATGGGAAAATGATCTGGCGAAGAGTACCTAAGAGCATGAAGATAAGACGAGGGATACTCATCCTAAACTATTTTCAGGTACGTTTCCCGATTCAGTTTGATTTCTTCAGTTTAGATTATCATAGGATTTGGTTTTTTTAGCTAATTTGGTTGTTAAATTTTATATTACTGAAATTGCATTCACACACAAACACACACACGTACACACACATAAACGTATTATGGTGTTATACATCCATGCCTGATATGTAATCTTATTGCATTTTATATACGTTGCATTAGCTGCATTTCTGCATCTTAAGTATATAAATTGCAAGTTCATTGCATAATTCATATCAATATTTTGTTTATATCATTCATATACACATGTTGTTTGCATAAATTGGATGCTATCATTGTAAAAAATAGGTTGTTGTCATTGTTTCTTAATTGATATGTGTTTGGAGAATGAGTGAATATTATACTACATGTTTCATTCTTTAGGGATTTCAGGGATGAAATTATTTTAAGGAAGGAGAATGTAATACCCTAAAAATATATAAATATTTTAATTAAATGTTAATAATATGATAATGTTGAAATAAGTGAACTTAAAATGTTAACAAAATAAACTAAAAATAAGAAGTGGCAAAATGGACATTTTCTCACGTTTGAAATTTAATGACGAAATGGTCGCCATTGCGACCCCCTTGTTGTAACGATCACGATTTTTCGTTGCCGAAAAACCGAAATGTTATGGGTTTTAAGAAAGAAGAAAGAGAGAAGAAAGAGAGAAAAGATAGAGAAAATAGAGAGAAAAGAAAACAGAACGGAACAGAAAATATCAGAATCTCACAATTCGCAGCGGAACAACATATAATAATAAATGAATAATCTTTAAACAAAGAACTATATCAGTTATTACATTTTATTACATCATATCATCAGAGTGTACAACATCAACAATAAACAGTGCAGCGGAAAAAGAAATACTATATACTAGTAATACGCCATGCCATCCAGCTTGCCTCCAACAATTCCTGAATTCCAGAATATCCTGATAAACCTTAACTCTTGACTGCCCGTGTGGAAATTGGTGGGCACCCAGAGTTTAGGAAGGAAAACAATAAACTCCGAGTCAGTCATGTGACTGGTGTGGGAACTCAAAACAGTTTATTTTTCTTTAAAATCAAAATAGAGGAATATTTTTAAATTCAATTCGCAATGCTTTTAAAAATGAGACTACCATAAGACCTCCCGCCACACACACAATGCAAACGCAGACTTGGGGAAGATTTCTTCTTATGTTAGTCAAAGATGCTTGATACGCATTAAAATCAAATCAATTTTGATATTATTATTAGTGCATAGTGTAGAAACATTTCGAAAGTAGAATATAAATCTTAGCCAGCATAGGTACCATTATATTATGCTTACTATAGCTACTTCCTGAGGAAGCAGGTTCTACAACTAAAACCGTACAAGATCGTATTGTTTCTTTGGATTTCCAACGAATGATCAGGCCAAGGAACTGCCCATTGCCACATGAGAATGCCTCTGGATGGACATCCCCGAGAACCAAACCGGATCTCTACCAACACAAGGCCGGGTTACCCCTAACTGAGTAACAACTGACCGAATATGCCATCCCCCGGTCCTTTGGGACCTTTCACCCGAGCGCTCGCAATCAATTCACACAATCATAAAGTGTTTTCAACATGAGTAAGTATCTGGGCTCCATACCATGATACCACCCTTTTCCAGAAGGAAATGCACATATCCTAAAGGGCGCTACCCCTCATAACCTTGCCGCATCTTTCCTGTTTTGACCATTCACGGGGTGTGAGGCTCGACGAAGTCTCGTCCACAAAAACATACTTTATACAAAAGCCATGCTTTGGGTCAACAAATGATCATAGAAATGATCACCAGGATAGACGATCAAACAAATGATCCTATCACAAATAATCAACAAAATGATCATTTCACAGCAACACTCAGTATGTCACATTACCAAATTGGGAATATATCGCTGATAACTTCAACTATATAACCTCTGAGCTCGTACGTCTCAGAGAAGGGTATTAAGCTAAGAGAATAAATTCTCCGCCACCAACAGAAATATATTTGAAAGAAATCCGTTTTACATCTCAATTTGTAATGTCAGACACACAATCCATACAAGTCTGTTCCAGGCTCGAACAGAACCGAAGGCACTTACAAAGAAGTCCTTGCAATCCGAATAATCTCCAATCACGTTCGGATTTCCCATCACATATGGAGATCTCTATACCGGGGATCAGCCAGTGCAGAGACAATCAACAAGAAACCCTTACGTTTTTGAAAATATACGGTCTTCAACACCGATCTTCAAATGCAATTCATAACGACGTATCACATATTCGGAATGGGTTATACGACCCCAAGGTCCTTTCCCGGTTAACCCGAATAGTGAGCGCTTATTTAAAAAAAAATAAGTGTGGCATTCAAATTCAAGCAAATCACAACAAATACCTATTTAAAGGTAAAAATTGATAGTCAGTTATTGAACTATCAATAGATATGCCAACATCACCAGATTCCAAATTATTTTCCAAATTATTTATTTTCCAAAAATATCTTTAGAAGATATAAACTTCCCTTACTTCAAAAATAAATCAATATTTATTTTTAAACCCATTCTCCCAATTCCATTTATAAATTCCATATTGAATTTATATTCCAAAATATTTATGAATATACGATTTTTAATTATTCATTTTTCGATTTATCTTCAAAAAGATAATTTTCTCTAAACTTTCCATTTCACATTGGAAAAACAATTTCCATACTTATTTATTTTATAAGTATTTCTCAAATCTTATTTATTTTCAACCTTTGGAAAATATTCAATATACTTAAATCAAAATTAAGCATATATTTCATTCTTTAAGGAAATCATTCTCTTAAACATATTTATTTGGGCCAAAATGAATGTTGCGTATAACAACGTTACGACAACCCAAAATCACTAGTATAGGGATTCGGAATTAAAATAGATATATAAATCCCAATACCATACAAAAACATTTCCTTTCGGAAATCATCTATTATAACAACAGTGTTATAATCTACTATTTCCTTCCATTTCTCGAAAACATCTATTTCAACAATAAATGTTGAAATCTATGGTTTCGAATCTCAACACCTTTTTAAAACATCTTTAGATTGTTTTAATTCTATTTAAAACATCCCATTCAAAACATTTCTTTAACATATTATTCACTATTCAAAAACGTGAAAATATTTGTTAACCAATTTCATTCCTTCTATTCAATTTGTTTTAAAGGATTATTCACTGTCTAAAACATGAATATAACTCCATAAATAAGTTATAACAATTTACTTATCAAGATAAGTCGTTGCGGATTTATAAACAATGTTTATAAATTTCATTTCTATTTATTTTACAACAACTTCCTTTTATAATTCCTTTATAAATCTATTCAATTTCATATCTCAATGATATACTAAAAGTTCATATTATAAGTTAAATACTTATAATTTATTTGTTTACAAAAACGTTCTTTTAAACTTCATAATCATAAATCTTATAACTTATAAGATTCATTTATTTATCCACATCTATTCCCTAAATAACTTTATAAATTTTATTTATAAAATTCTATTTATAACTTCACCGTTATAATCCTATAGATTTCATTCCTTTATGAAATTCATTCACAATTCATTCTAACACTTATAAAAGCTCGTTTTATAATTCCAATATTTTTAATTTATAAATATCAATTTATAAATCTTTTTAATATAAAACAATTTATATTACTATTTTAAAACGTCTTTCAACTCCTTATAATTTCATCATTTTGATTTATAAAAAAATCAAATTTCATAAATTCTATAGATTTCATTCCTTTATGAAATCCATTTACAAATCATTCTATCACTTATAAAAGCTCGTTTTATAATTCAAGATATTCTAAATTTATAAATATCAATTTATAAATCTTTTAATATAAATCAATTTATATTATTACTTTAAACATCTTTAAACTCATTTATAATTTCACCATTTGATTTATAAAATAATCCAATTCCATAAATCCTATTTTTAACTTTTTATAATAAATTCAGAAATCCCAGTTTAATTTATTTTATAATATCATAAATCCCATATTTTCAAAAATCAACTTTTAACTATATTTCTCAAAAATATAATTTTTATAACATTAAGGTTATAACGATTATTTATTTATAATGGATCAATTCCAAAAATATTTTATAAACGTATACTTTCAAAAATCACTTTAGAAATTCCTTAAAATAAAAATCGTTATTTTTAAACTTCAAAAATTGGATTCGATGATGCAACACATCTAATAGTCAATCACGACTTTACAAACATCATATATCGATATGATAATCAATCAAACATCACAATATCTAAAATCAAATAAATATTTGTGAGGAATCCAGTTGGATCCCTCCAACCTGTTTCCCTGCATCCACAGACATTAGCACAATACCAATTCCGTTTCGAGACGGAATATCACGGTATATGGGATTTAATAAATATTATCCGCTTACTAACGGCGCAATAGGGTCTCATCCGCTATACAATGCGGGAAATCAATCAACTACAATATATACATATGCCAATATATATATATTGCTATATATATAATATCATACCAATTCCACTTCGAGGTGGAATATCGCGGTATATGTGTGTAATAAATAACCTCCGCTTACTAACGGCGTATAGGGTCTATTCACATCCAATATATATATCAATCATCATTCAATCATTCAATCAACACAACTAACAAATTTAAATCTAACTATTTAAAATTTAAATAAATCCTTTTGAGTGAGAAGTTCTCACCTTTATTCCCGTTTGCAATCCACTTCCAATTCAACTTGTTTTCTTCATTTATACCTTGTATAAATATTTACACAATTTATTAATATTCGAACAGATCGAATAATAAATTTTCATTTGATAATTTTGATTCATCGTTGATTTCATTTTAATAGTTAAATTAACTAATAGTTTTGTTTTAAACCAATTTCTTCTTTTCATAAATTTATTTTAACTAAAAAATTAAATTTAATTAACCAAACTCTCTTTTAATAACTTAATCAATTATAATTTCAATTTTAGCTAAAAAATTTCTTTTTAGTAACTATAACAGATAAAACAAATTCATTATTGTAAACTATTTATTTTATAACAACTTAACTAATCATTTTACTTTAAATTAATATCCTTATATCAATTTCTTTTAATAAATTTGTTTGACAAAAAATTTAAATTTCTTTTAATAAACTTTCTTAACTAACTATTTATTTAAATTAATTTTCTTTTCTTTTTTTTTAAATTAAATCAACTAACACGTTTTGGTTTTAACTATTAAATTTGTTATAAATAAATCTTTTTCCTTTTAAATAGAATATTTGAACTAAGTGAAAAATCACTTACTCTTTAATAACTTAATCAATTTATTTCATTATTTAATTTAAAAATCAAATTTCCTTAAATAAATCATTTTATCAAATAATTTGAATTCTTAATAAATTTTCTTTAATAAATCTAATTGTCTAACCATTTTCAAACCAATTTCTTCTTTTCATAAATTTATTTTAAACAAACTTATTTAACTACAATTTAACCACATAAATTAAATTTAAACAAATTTTCTTTTACAAACTATTATTCATTTAAAACTAAATCTACATTTAACTAATAATTTAGTTTTAAACAAATAATTTAGTTTTAAACTAAATTTTCTTTAAATAAATTATTTTTAACCATTTGAAATAATGAAATATGCTTATCAAACAAATTAGTCACCATATACATATTTCTGCTTTCTTAATCTATCATATAAAATTAAATAGATTAATCAACTAACAATTTAGTTTTTTTTAAACAAATAATTAAATTTTAAACAAAAATTTCTTACTGTATATTTTTTTTTTCATATTTAAATCAAATTGAACAAAACAAAAAAAAAAAAAAAAACTTACTGCAATTCGACTAAGGCCATCTCCATGTCTCGGCCTCGAATTCCCAACCCCACGAACGAACACGCGCCTACCTCCTTTGCTCACGAACCACCCATCAAGTCGTCGCGCCTCCACTGTTCATCCTTGCTGCGCCTCGAGCGCGCGCGCGCACCCAGAACGCCGCCGCATGCTCGAATCCCTAGCCCCAAGTCGTCGCTTGCTCCTCCACGAATCGCGTCGCCTCGCGCGACGCCCCACGCCGCTGCGCCTCGCCTAACGCCACTTCGTGTCGCGCCTTCCTATGCGAGTCGCCACGAACGACTTTGCCCCTCTCGAATCCATCGCGTTTTAGATTTGGGCTTCGGCCATTTTTTTTCCTTTCTGATGTTTCGTTTGAATGGATTTAGAGAAGGAGGGGCTAGGTACTTAAAAATGAACGAAGTATGTTTGGCACGATTTATTTCGTGATTATAGGTGTGGTTGTAGGCTGAAACAACGGAGAGTGTTTTAAGGAAGAACGTGTACTGATGTTGACAAATTTTATTTTAAATTCAAATTGAATATTGAATTCGTTTTAAAATTTCAATGCGTTTATATGTCGTATGCTCACATATAAACTCCGAAAAATACGAAATTTGAAATCCGATAATAATTCAATATTACGGACCCAATGAAACTGGTTTCGTCGAATTCCGAGACTGTGCCTCGGACGACTATTTTTAAATATCGATTCAAACGATTAAATTTCAAAACTGAACAATTCACTTTAAATTTCAATTCTGAAGCTTCTATAATCCTCAATACTATCAATATGAATTTTACAAGCCTTTGAAATATTTTTAATCAGCTTAAAATTGAAGATTCAAATTTTTATTCAACTTTCAATAGATTAAATTCTATAATTTAATCGCTAAATTCAAAGTTATATTGAAAATTCAATCCAAACCATCATTTAAATATTTAAAATTAATTAAATATTCTCAAATTAAATTATTTAAAATTCTGGGTCGTTACAATCTTCCCTCCTTAAAAGAATTTCGTCCCGAAATTACAAGTTAAGAAGAATGCCCTTATCCCGTCTACTATTTTTCACAATCCAAATAGTTTTATCAACTTACTAAAACAAATCTTTTTATTAAAGATTCATTATCATTTCAACTAGTTTTCCAACTTCAATTATAGGTTTCAAACAACATTGTTTACCTAACAATTCAAATTTAAATTCAAATTCAAATTTCAAACTTTCAAAATTTCTAAAAAAATTTCTAACACCCTAAATTTTCGAAAAATTTCGCCAGCGTCTCCTTTGTGCGGCTAGCTCGGTACGACTACAAAATGGCACCACGGCCCCTCAGAATCAAAAAGAAAAGAGAAAAGCCAAGTGGCTGGAGAAGAAAATCATCAAATTTCATACTGAAATTGAAATACGTACCTTTTTGTCGAGCAATTCAATTTTATCTTCAAAATTAAAATCCAATCCCTTTATAATACATGTATATCCTGTATAACAGTAGCATCCAAATCCAACATTCAAACCATTTTGCCAATTCTATTACAAAATTTCCAATATATGCTTATTATACATTCTCACTTCACTATTGAAGTTACATATTCATTTCATTCAATTCTGTATTTCAATTCCATTTCACAATTTAAATTTCATTCGAATTCAATTTTCAATTCTAAATATTGAATTCTATCAATTAACTTTCATTTAGTAATTCATATTACTACTTTAAATTAGCTTCATTCACTAATTCTTTTCAATTTTCAATTTCCATATTCAATTCATCTCGAATTTGCTTAATTACTAACAAAGGGAATTTCAATTTATTTCTTTTACTTACTTGAATTTATATACAAATTCAAATTTATCTTCAAATTTAGCTCACGACTAAACTTTAATTTAACCAATTCAAATTCCAATTCATTAGTCCATAAATTAATAATTTATCAAGTTAGTTTACTTGAATTCAATCCATTTTATTTCTTATTTAATTCCATATACTAATGATAACAATTTAATATTATTACTTCCTAACAATCATGCAACCATATACTATAATAATTCATAGAAAATCATTTCTTTTCTATACAAAAATAGTTTTGGGCAAAATTACCTTATTTACCCGATTCAAAACAATTTTATATTCACTAACAAATACGCGCTCATATCTATTATTACACTCAAACTCATTCTAGAGTACTGCTGACTCTATCTCTAATGAGTAATACCCAACAGAACCATGGTTGTCGCTTAACCATAAGCTCTGATACCAAATGTAACGATCACGATTTTTCGTTGCCAAAAAACCGAAATGTTATGGGTTTTAAGAAAGAGGAAAAGAGAAGAAAGAGAGAAAAGATAGAGAAAATAGAGAGAAAAGAAAACAGAACGGAACAGAAAATATCAGAATCTCACAATTCGCAGCGGAACAACATATAATAATAAATGAATAATCTTTAAACAAAGAACTATATCAGTTATTACATTTTATTACATCATATCATCAGAGTGTACAACATCAACAATAAACAGTGCAGCGGAAAAAGAAATACTATATACTAGTAATACGCCATGCCATCCAGCTTGCCTCCAACAATTCCTGAATTCCAGAATATCCTGATAAACCTTAACTCTTGACTGCCCGTGTGGAAATTGGTGGGCACCCAGAGTTTAGGAAGGAAAACAATAAACTCCGAGTCAGTCATGTGACTGGTGTGGGAACTCAAAACAGTTTATTTTTCTTTAAAATCAAAATAGAGGAATATTTTTAAATTCAATTCACAATGCTTTTAAAAATGAGACTACCATAAGACCTCCCGCCACACACACAATGCAAACGCAGACTTGGGGAAGATTTCTTCTTATGTTAGTCAAAGATGCTTGATACGCATTAAAATCAAATCAATTTTGATATTATTATTAGTGCATAGTGTAGAAACATTTCGAAAGTAGAATATAAATCTTAGCCAGCATAGGTACCATTATATTATGCTTACTATAGCTACTTCCTGAGGAAGCAGGTTCTACAACTAAAACCGTACAAGATCGTATTGTTTGTTTGGATTTCCAACGAATGATCAGGCCAAGGAACTTCCCATTGCCACATGAGAATGCCTCTGGATGGACATCCCCGAGAACCAAACCGGATCTCTACCAACACAAGGCCGGGTTACCCTTAACTGAGTAACAACTGACCGAATATGCCATCCCCCGGTCCCTTGGGACCTTTCACCCGAGCGCTCGCAATCAATTCACACAATCATAAAGTGTTTTCAACATGAGTAAGTATCTGGGCTCCATACCATGATACCACCCTTTTCCAGAAGGAAATGCACATATCCTAAAGGGCGCTACCCCTCATAACCTTGCCGCATCTTTCCTGTTTTGACCATTCACGGGGTGTGAGGCTCGACGAAGTCTCGTCCACAAAAACATACTTTATACAAAAGCCATGCTTTGGGTCAACAAATGATCATAGAAATGATCACCAGGATAGACGATCAAACAAATGATCCTATCACAAATAATCAACACAATGATCATTTCACAGCAACACTCAGTATGTCACATTACCAAATTGGGAATATATCGCTGATAACTTCAACTATATAACCTCTGAGCTCGTACGTCTCAGAGAAGGTTGTTAAGCTAAGAGAATAAATTCTCCGCCACCAACAGAAATATATTTGAAAGAAATCCGTTTTACATCTCAATTTGTAATGTCAGACACACAATCCATACAAGTCTGTTCCGGGCTCGAACAGAACCGAAGGCACTTACAAAGAAGTCCTTGCAATCCGAATAATCTCTAATCACGTTCGGATTTCCCATCACATATGGAGATCTCTATACCGGGGATCAGCCAGTGCTGAGACAATCAACAAGAAACCCTTACGTTTTTGAAAATATACGGTCTTCAACACCGATCTTCAAATGCAATTCATAACGACGTATCACATATTCGGAATGGGTTATACGACCCCAAGGTCCTTTCCCGGTTAACCCGAATAGTGAGCGCTTATTTTAAAAAAAATAAGTGTGGCATTCAAATTCAAGCAAATCACAACAAATACCTATTTAAAGGTAAAAATTGATAGTCAGTTATTGAACTATCAATAGATATGCCAACATCACCAGATTCCAAATAATTTTCCAAATTATTTATTTTCCAAAAATATCTTCAGAAGATATAAACTTCCCTTACTTCAAAAATAATCAATATTTATTTTTAAACCCATTCTTCCAATTCCATTTATAAATTCCATATTGAATTTATATTCCAAAATATTTATGAATATACGATTTTTAATTATTCAATTTTCGATTTATCTTC
The DNA here is from genome assembly GCA_030765085.1 of Allium cepa. Taxonomy (NCBI): domain Eukaryota; kingdom Viridiplantae; phylum Streptophyta; class Magnoliopsida; order Asparagales; family Amaryllidaceae; genus Allium; species Allium cepa. Next base: position 184,633,498 of record CM060937.1, on the reverse strand, counting down.
AAAAAGATAATTTTCTCTAAACTTTCCATTTCACATTGGAAAAACAATTTCCATACTTATTTATTTTATAAGTATTTCTCAAATCTTATTTATTTTCAACCTTTGGAAAATATTCAATATACTTAAATCAAAATTAAGAATATATTTCGTTCTTTAAGGAAATCATTCTCTTAAACATATTTATTTGGGCCAAAATGAATGTTGCGTAAAACACCGTTACGACAACCCAAAATCACTAGTATAGGGATTCGGAATTAAAATAGATATATAAATCCCAATACCATACAAAAACATTTCCTTTCGGAAATCATCTATTATAACAACAGTGTTATAATCTACTATTTCCCTCCATTTCTCGAAAACATCTATTTCAACAATAAATGTTGAAATCTATGGTTTCGAATCTCAACACCTTTTTAAAACATCTTTAGATTGTTTTAATTCTATTTAAAACATCCCATTCAAAACATTTCTTTAACATATTATTCACTATTCAAAAACGTGAAAATATTTGTTAACCAATTTCATTCCTTCTATTCAATTTGTTTTAAAGGATTATTCACTGTCTAAAACATGAATATAACTCCATAAATAAGTTATAACAATTTACTTATCAAGATAAGTCGTTGCGGATTTATAAACAATGTTTATAAATTTCATTTCTATTTATTTTACAACAACTTCCTTTTATAATTCCTTTATAAATCTATTCAATTTCATATCTCAATGATATACTAAAAGTTCATATTGTAAGTTAAATACTTATAATTTATTTGTTTACAAAAACGTTCTTTTAAACTTCATAATCATAAATCTTATAACTTATAAGATTCATTTATTTATCCACATCTATTCCCTAAATAACTTTATAAATTTTATTTATAAAATTCTATTTATAACTTCACCGTTATAATCCTATAGATTTCATTCCTTTATGAAATTCATTCACAATTCATTCTAACACTTATAAATGCTCGTTTTATAGTTCCAATATTTTTAATTTATAAATATCAATTTATAAATCTTTTTAATATAAAACAATTTATATTACTATTTTAAAACGTCTTTCAACTCCTTATAATTTGATCATTTTGATTTATAAAAAAATCAAATTTCATAAATTCTATAGATTTCATTCCTTTATGAAATCCATTTACAAATCATTCTATCACTTATAAAAGCTCGTTTTATAATTCAAGATATTCTAAATTTATAAATATCAATTTATAAATCTTTTAATATAAATCAATTTATATATTTACTTTAAACATCTTTAAACTCATTTATAATTTCGCCATTTGATTTATAAAATAATCCAATTCCATAAATCCTATTTTTAACTTTTTATAATAAATTCAGAAATCCCAGTTTAATTTATTTTATAATATCATAAATCCCATATTTTCAAAAATCAACTTTTAACTATATTTCTCAAAAATATAATTTTTATAACATTAAGCTTATAACGTTTATTTATTTATAATGGATCAATTCCAAAAATATTTTATAAACGTATACTTTCAAAAATCACTTTAGAAATTCCTTAAAATAAAAATCGTTATTTTTAAACTTCAAAAATTGGATTCGATGATGCAACACATCTAATAGTCAATCACGACTTTTCAAACATCATATATCGATATGATAATCAATCAAACATCACAATATCTAAAATCAAATAAATATTTGTGAGGAATCCAGTTGGATCCCTCCAACCTGTTTCCCTGCATCCATAGACATTAGCACAATACCAATTCCGTTTCGAGACGGAATATCGCGGTATATGGGATTTAATAAATATTATCCGCTTACTAACGGCGCAATAGGGTCTCATCCGCTATACAATGCGGGAAATCAATCAACTGCAATATATACATATGCCAATATATATATTGCTATATATATAATATAATACCAATTCCACTTCGAGGTGGAATATCGCGGTATATGTGTGTAATAAATAAGCTCCGCTTACTAACGGCGTATAGGGTCTATTCACATCCTATATATATATATCAATCATCATTCAATCATTCAATCAACACAACTAACAAATTTAAATCTAACTATTTAAAATTTAAATAAATCCTTTTGAGTGAGAAGTTCTCACCTTTATTCCCGTTTGCAATCCACTTCCAATTCAACTTGTTTTCTTCATTTATACCTTGTATAAATATTTACACAATTTATTAATATTCGAACAGATCGAATAATAAATTTTCATTTGATAATTTTGATTCATCGTTGATTTCATTTTAATAGTTAAATTAACTAATAGTTTTGTTTTAAAACAATTTCTTCTTTTCATAAATTTATTTTAACTAAAAAATTAAATTTAATTAACCAAACTCTCTTTTAATAACTTAATCAATTATAATTTCAATTTTAGCTAAAAATTTTCTTTTTAGTAACTATAACAGATAAAACAAATTCATTATCGTAAACTATTTATTTTATAACAACTTAACTAATCATTTTACTTTAAATTAATATCCTTATATCAATTTCTTTTAATAAATTTGTTTGACTAAAAATTTAAATTTCTTTTAATAAACTTTCTTAACTAACTATTTATTTAAATTAATTTTCTTTTTTTTTTAAAAAATTAAATCAACTAACACATTTTGGTTTTAACTATTAAATTTGTTATAAATAAATGTTTTTCCTTTTAAATAGAATATTTGAACTAAGTGAAAAATCACTTACTCTTTAATAACTTAATCAATTTATTTCTTTATTTAATTTAAAAATCAAATTTCCTTAAATAAATCATTTTATCAAATAATTTGAATTCTTAATAAATTTTCTTTAATAAATCTAATTGTCTAACCATTTTCAAACCAATTTCTTCTTTTCATAAATTTATTTTAAACAAACTTATTTAACTACAATTTAACCACATAAATTAAATTTAAACAAATTTTCTTTTACAAACTATTATTCATTTAAAACTAAATCTACATTTAACTAATAATTTAGTTTTAAACAAATAATTTAGTTTTAAACTAAATTTTCTTTAAATAAATTATTTTTAACCATTTGAAATAATGAAATATGCTTATCAAACAAATTAGTCACCATATACATATTTCTGCTTTCTTAATCTATCATATAAAATTAAATAGATTAATCAACTAATAATTTAGTTTTTTTTTAAACAAATAATTAAATTTTAAACAAAAATTTCTTACTGTATATTTTTTTTCATATTTAAATTAAATTGAACAAAACAAATAAAAAAAAAAAAAACTTACTGCAATTCGACTAAGGCCATCTCCATGTCTCGGCCTCGAATTCCCAACCCCACGAACGAACACGCGCCTACCTCCTTTGCTCACGAACCACCCATCAAGTCGCCGCGCCTCCACTGTTCATCCTTGCTGCGCCTCGAGCGCGTGCACGCACCCAGAACGCCGCCGCATGCTCGAATCCCTAGCCCTAAGTCGTCGCTTGCTCCTCCACGAATCGCGTCGCCTCGCGCGACGCCCCACGCCGCTGCGCCTCGCCTAACGCCACTTCGTGCCGCGCCTTCCTATGCGAGTCGCCACGAACGACTTTGCCCCTCTCGAATCCATCGCGTTTTAGATTTGGGCTTCGGCCATTTTTTTTTCTTCTGATGTTTCGTTTGAATGGATTTAGAGAAGGAGGGGCTAGGTACTTAAAAACGAACGAAGTATGTTTGGCACGATTTATTTCGTGATTATAGGCGTGGTTGTAGGCTGAAACAACGGAGAGTGTTTTAAGGAAGAACGTGTACTGATGTTGACAAATTTTATTTTAAATTCAAATTGAATATTGAATTCGTTTTAAAATTTCAATGCGTTTATATGTCGTATGCTCACATATAAACTCCGAAAAATACGAAATTTGAAATCCGATAATAATTCAATATTACGGACCCAATGGAACTGGTTTCGTCGAATTACGAGACTGTGCCTCGGACGACTATTTTTAAATATCGATTCAAACGATTAAAATTCAAAACTGAACAATTCACTTTAAATTTCAATTCTGAAGCTTCTATAATCCTCAATACTATCAATATGAATTTTACAAGCCTTTGAAATATTTTTAATCAACTTAAAATTGAAGATTCAAATTTTTATTCAACTTTCAATAGATTAAATTCTATAATTTAATCGCTAAATTCAAAGTTATATTGAAAATTCAATCCAAACCATCATTTAAATATTTAAAATTAATTAAATATTCTCAAATTAAATTATTTAAAATTCTGGGTCGTTACACTTGTTTTCTTATCCGCACCGTATTTTGGCTTGCCTCATTTAGAATCCGTATATGGAGGAATTATGGCCAAAACACTTTGTTGAGTCAATAAGGTGCCAAGACATGGAGTTTAAATTTTGAATATAAGTACGAATGGTTGTTTCCCTCCTCCTGTTTAAAAAATGGCCAGCTATATCTTTTAGCTTGAGAATCAACTGCACTCTGTCTTCATCCTTCCTTTCCCTCTTAACATACAAGAATCAAATCGTTCTAACTCTCTCAAAGATCAACCAAATCGCACGAGACCAGCAACATTGTGAAGCTATTAGAGGAGGATATGTACCTGTATAGATTTGGAGATAGAATTATGAAGCGAGGATGCACAACAGGCCAAACAGAGGAGGTTCAAGTAGAAAATAGTGAAATTTTGAGTTATTCTTATTTTTTCCCTTCGTATAATGCAAACATGATGTTATATTATGATATGATGGCTATAATAGTATAAATAAACACATACATATTGTTAAAGTCGAGTTAAATAGGGATATGGAAGAGATTTTGTAACGACCCGCCTTTTCAACCCTTAAAAGTTGACATTAATACTTCTTTGGTATTCACATGTCAAGCATCCAAGTATTGGAAAGACAGGTTATTTAGGGGAAAAGAAAGAAAAGACAAAAAAATCTCACATCGTGACAAGTAATTTATAATATGCAACTGATTTCTACAAAGGAAAAATAGTAATATACATACATCAATAAGAGTTAACCAATTAATCATCGGCCTGGATAGTTATATCGACCTATCCTCACAATTGCTGGTAAATAATAGTAATAAATGCAGCGGAAATAAAATATACAAGAATACATCTTGAAGGCATCTAGCTCATCTCCCGAAGCTCCAAAGCATCTATACTAGGTTCGAAAACATGCTCGGTCTGGCCCAAGCATTATAAGAAAAACAGCGCCTGAATTAGTCTGGTAATAAGAGTGAGAAAAACACACCACAAATGAATTTTTATGTTATAAAACCCATTCAAATTAAAGGTATCTCATATGACCACACCACACATAAACACTGATGGATTTCTACCTTACGATAACCAAACCATTTCAAATAAAAAATCCAGTGATATTATAGTAATGTCTAGGGTTTAAAATAAATATATAAAATAGCTAGAATGTTTGCATCCCATATTCCAACAAGTTGGGCATAACTTAGTCTATATGGTGTTTATTGGAGAATGGCTTCCATACAATGATAAGGCATTGGGGTACCACCTGCCATAGTACACCTTTAGACAAATGTACAAAGGGCCTTACATGGACTCCTTGCTAATACAGCATTGGTCTACCCCTTACTAGATAGCACCGAATATTTCATCACCTCGGTTTCTTTGGCAACCTTTCTGAAAGCTCTCATGCGCAACCACGTCCATAAATGTAAAAATCTAGAAACATTATGACAATACCATAATAGGTACAACCCACATAGTCTTACTGCATATCCTCTGTTTTAGTCATTCCCAGTTCATGAGGCTAGACGCTTCATTTTACCTTTTTGATTACGATCCCACTTGGAATGCTAACGCTGCCCTCAAAGCAGAAACGAAGTGCCAATATTCATCCATACAAGTTGTTTAGGATATGAAAATATTGAAGGCGTTATTTCTACTACATCGACTTTGAATCATTCTCAGGATTAATAGTAAGTTGCCCTTGCACTTTAAAGAACTCCATCTTCGATCATTTTGAAGATATATTCAATTCGATTGCTTATACTGGTTCGAAGTGGTTTACGGATAACGTACTCAATCTTGGTCTCTCCGAACTGATAACGATAGTTTTAAAATGAGCCAACGGTTAATAGTCGGTTATATAACTATCAATAACAAACAATTCAACCAGCGGTTTTAACCAAGTAAGGTTAAGCACAAAGTAACCCTAAGCCTCTTTAATTAATTTTCTCGTTAAATTATCACTTGTAAATGCTTATATTAAAATACTTTTACAAAGATATATTCACAATCCCCTCACTCTTTTCAATACTTGAAAAATATTGACATACTTATTCAAATATATAAGTATACTCACTAAAAATCACACGTTCAAAAACTTGGAAAACATTTCATATGCTTATTTCAAAGGTATTATGACAAACCGCATCCCTTGAGATGCCAAACATCGCCATATCAAGAAACATGGATCATTAATTTAGGGTAAAAGTGGCATCACAAAGACTAATATATCAAATAAGAAATAATCTATCTAATCCAATCATCATCATAGCGGAAACATAATACCAGATTTATGGACAATCTTATAAAACGGTAATAAAAATATCAAAGCATCAACATATCCAAATATCAAAATATCATAATATCCTAGTCTCAAAAAACCATCAGTACATGTTAACATCATAGTACATAAAAATAATCCCTTACAATACTAAAAGATCGAATGTACTGATAGGAAATACGTGATAAAGGATAAAATAGAACTAGACTCGAGGCATGATAATCCAAAGGTGATAATTGATCTGTCAACGGCTGCTCTGTCCACTTGTGGTAAGGGAAAATAGAATGGGTCAGACATATGTCTGTTGAATAAGAACAAGACTAATAAGGAAATTAAATACAACTGCTTCCACCTTTACTCTAGGTGACATAAAGAGTGTGTGTAGTGTCCATGCACCTAAGGTTACAGGCCCAAGGTAACATATCAAAGGTCAACAGCCTAACATCATGGGAATAACAACAGATCATGCCTCGATGAAATATCCTCTAGTGTTGGGGAACAGCTGCCCCACTATAATTCACACTAGGCCTGGAGAGGGAGAACATGCATGTAAACTTGCATAGTGACTCATTGTATGCACCCGTGCTCAACCCCTCGATCCTAGTGGCAAAATACCTCTTACGTACCCCCGAAAGTTACTACGGCTAACTCCTGCTAGTACTGGGCACCACCTATCTTTCAGTGTCTATGCCTATACGGGTCTACAGGAATGACCATAGTCGGCACAGTCTCTGATCCAAACACCCCGACCAAGATGGGTAATCTGATCCTGATGCCTTGTCTAATGATTGGTAATCCGATCTTATCACCTATGTACACCTTTCATAACATAAGTTGCACATCTCAACGATACTCCATATCCTACTCTATGATACAAAAACATGAACCAATTCTACCACCTCAAATACGTACACCTAAATATTTCTAGTTAATCAAGCACTTTAGAGAAGAAAAAAGTTCATGCACCATCGGTTCAAGGCCCAAACATTCTACTAAGTCTAAAGTGACTTATGAAAGTCAACCACGCTTGTCTTAGGTAAATTGCCTAAAATCCAAACATCTTTCAATTTACCTATTTTAAGCAAATTAATCCATTTCATTCGAATATCAGTCTTAATCCGTTTAATTTTTATTTCAATTGGGCTGATCTATTTGTCTTATTTTTATTACATTTTTCTCAGCATTTACATTATTCCAATTGGAAAATTATAGGTGTCAAATTCAATTTTAGTATATGATTTATGATATTACAACTTGCATATGTCAATTATAAATAGATAAAAAGAATCATTATTCTATATTCCTAATTTGATAATTTAATGGATAAATCTCAAAGTTAATAGTCAAATCAATAGAAGGTATAAATTAAAATCAATTAATTTAAATAACTTGTTAAATTGATGCCCACTCATCTCCATTGACGCTACAAATTTTCTCCCTTAAATTTGCTTAGGCCTCTCCTCCAATCGCTAAATCTCCTTTTATTTTAATTTAGGTTGAGATATAGAATAGAATTAGGGTTTAGAAATTAATTTAGGAAATTAGGGTTTGTTGTTTTAATATGGGAGAGCTTCGCTGTAATGGATAGAATTAGGTTTAAGGTTAACACTAGCTATCAATTATAGGGGAGCACCTTAACTAACTACCGTTAGATCCTAGTCCAAAATTATCTCGTTCTTCGTCTGAAACTATGGCCAGCACACAACAATCTCGCACGCACGAAACGTACCGACTCCAGGTCACGACCCTATGATCGACTCTAGGTCAGGTCGTTCACCCTAGGTCGATATAACTGTTAATCATTTATATATATATATATATATATATATATTTCTTATATATTCAAACCTTTATAATTTATTGTTTTAGCTCGAACTTCAGACAGTTATATATGAAAATTGTCCAGAAAATTGCTATGGACACAATGGTCCAAGTCCCGCAATAAAATTCGAACGTTCTTAAAAATTCTCACTTTAGGTTCATTCTTATCTTTTGATTATATTTCTTCATTTATTTCTAGGAAAATCCTTGGGTGTTACATTCTCCCTCCCTAAAGGATTTCGTCCTCGAATTCTCTAAGGACAGAATAATGCAAATAACAATCAACAACCAAATCCACATCCATCTACTCATCCATCATCTATGGACACAATAATCCTTAATAATTCTATTGATTCAGTTGACCTCATATTTGTGCAAGTATGTTTATGCATGCATCCAAATCTATGCAAGTCCTAAAATAAATAGATAACTCTACGTGTATGCTCGGTCATACATTTAAATGCAACACCCGTTACAAAAATCATCCATGGATAATAACCAAAATTAGAAAGAAATATGCACAAGGTATGAATGTGTGTTCCTAAGGGATCCAATATCCTAGTGTGTGCAATGCAACCACTTAGATCCATAAACATCCATGTACATCCAACAACATTTATCAACCATAACATGTCTCATTGACATGTTCTGTAACAACCCTGAATTTTGAACAATTTAAATTGAAAATATTTAATTAATTTCAAATATTTGAATGATGGTTTAGTTTGAATTCCCAATATAACTATGAATTTGGCGATTAAATTTTAGAATTTAATCTATTGAAAATTGAATAAAATTTTGAATCTTCAATTTAAGCTGATTAAAAGTAATTTAAAAGCTTAGAAAATTCACATTGATAATACTGAAGATAATAGAAGCTTCAGAATTGAATTTGAAAGTGATTTGTTCAGTTTTGAAATGTTATCGTTTAAATTAAATTTAAGAATAGCCTTCCGAGGCACAGTCTCGGAATTTGACGAAACCAGTTCCGTTGGGTCCGGAATATTGTATTATTACCAGATTTAAATTTTCGTGGCGTTCTGAGTTGATATGTGAGTATACGACGTATAAACGCGTTGATAAAAAAATTGATGTTGAGAAAAACAAAATTGAATTCAAAATAAAAATAATAAATAATAAATAAAATAAGAAATAATAATAATAATAAAATAACGTGATATTCTTTTGTCAGCATCCCATAACTCATGCCTTTGTTTCAGCCTTCACTCATGCCTTCCATCACGCCCAAAATCGTGCCTAAAATCATGCAACCCTTCCCTTCAAAGCATGCCGATACCCCTTTCCACCATTTCAAAGCAGAAAGAAAAAAATAAAATGAACGAAAAAAAAATTAACGGCGTCTCTCTCTCGTCTCCCTCTTCGTTCCAAAATTTAGGCTTTCGTCTTCGTTCGTCCTCTTTGCAAGCTTAGGGCTTTTTCAAATCGAAGGCACCGGCTTCAATTCGATTGATTCCTCCTCTTCTCTCGCGGCTACTTCGATTCGTGGAAAGGTGAGTGATACTTGTTACTCACATCTAATTCATCTCTAAAATGGTATTTCTGCAAATTCGATTTTATTCTGGTAATTGATTTTTGTTTGTATGTTCATCCAGTAGCATACTTGACTTATTTGATTTCTTGTTTCACTTGTTCGAATTTCTGGTAATTGATTATTGTTTTCACTGTTGATTTCTCCTTGACTTTATGCGATTTCATAATTAAAAAAAATGTTTTCGGCAAATCGATTTCATTGAACTACATTTGATTTTATAATGAATGTGTGAGTTGATACGATAATCGGCTATTATTGCTAGTTCATACGCATTCATTCTATGTTAATTAACCAAGGCTTTGATTATTTCTATTTACTGTAATTTAATCAGTGCCTTGATTTTTCGTTCCCCATGTTTGAAATTTGAGGAATCCTGTTACTTTGAACATTGCAGACCAGTGCTCTGTTTGTCCTTTATTCGTCCCTGCTCTGATGCTTTCATTCGTCCCATTTCCTATTCATTTTCTATAGGTCCATGTTAATTTATTTTGTCATACCTTGAAAAAAAAGAAGAAGAAACTTGCTTGCAGCAATACGTGTAGTGGGTACGTCCCTCACCCTGTTCCTTGACATTGTTTAGTTCATGTCTTCCCTTTATGCAATTGAACATATTAATTTAGATCTAAATGCAAACCCACTTGTCGTGAATAGTAAGCATTTGCTACTTGGTTGATTTGTACGCCTGAGTCTTTCATTTGTAATAAATGAGACCATCATGCACTGCTTTCTTTATTTTATATGTACGTTCATGCCCTCTCATCCATTGCCTGCTATTTGATTTCAATTCACCATGCCTGGGTATTGTCATAACTGCTGCACATATGTGTATGCTTGATGTGTACCTTTGGTTCTCCTAACTTGAAACTTGATTAACTTGTACACTTGTTGCCTTCTGCATATACTCTCTGATTTTGAATTGCACAAGTTTCTTTAGTTTTGTTGTATCAGGACTAAATTCATATGTGATTCTACCATTGTTTCAGTTGGTTTTTTCATTTATCACAGTCTTGCATGAGTTTTGATGCACTTGGGGTCTGATATACTTGAATCGTATCAAACCATTGTATAATTTTGGTAGTCGATGAATTCTAATGGCTTCGGCCTTGGATTAAGATTGCTTTATAATATTTGTTTCACTTTGTTGATGATACGCTGATGTTGAGGCAGTGAAATTGAAATTTGAGTTTTCATTTGATAGTGTTGTCTGCAATTGATTTCTTACTGTTGCATGTTTCATTGGTTTCACTTGTATACAGTTGCATTAGTTGGACTTCACGGCAACCGTTGGGTGCATATCGAGTTGTTTCACTGATGCATCATGTATGGCCATTCACTTGAATTTTCTGTTGGTTCATGCCTTGACTTTAACGTAGATTGACTTATTTTGTTTATGTGAGCTGCTGTTTAAAAACAGTTTGGGAATTGTCAAGCATCAATTATATGCATACATATATATGCTCCATTGTTATTTCATAGGTATGTGCTGTCTGCACTTGATTCTTCTCATCTTTGACAATGATGTTGGGAGTCAGGCTAGCTTGAGTATGTTACAGTCTTTATATAGTGGTTTTATGGCGACTTTGGTCTGTTGGCTATGCATTTGTAGTTCAGTCATGTTATATAGCTGCCTTTGTTCTCGAAATTGAAGCTTGCACTGTCTAGTTTCACTGCAATCTTGTTGCAGTTTTCTGTTTTCTGTCGATTGAATGGAACTTGGGTCGAGACTTGATTATTATGTCTTGACCATTCCAATTAAATTTGTACATTGTGTTGAATCCAGCTTAAATGCTCGGGTTTGACCTTGTGCTCGCATTTCAATTTTATTTGAATTGCATTTGAGTTGAACCTGATTTTTCTTGGGTTGACCCTATGCTCGTTTGTGAACTTTCATTGAGTTTTTGAGTACATCATTACTGTAGTGGCAAGGCAGTGCACGCAAGCGTGAACTGCAGCCACACAGTATAGTTTTATTGATATCCTATTTTGTTTTGATTTATGATTTTTTGCATATTTCATTACGGTAGTGGCGAGGCAGTGCACGCAAGCGTGAACTGCAGCCACACAGAGTTAATATTTTAAATGTGGCGAGGCCGTACACGCATGCGTATGTTGTAGCCCTACTAGATTTGATGTTTTAAATGATGTTTTCTATTGATGGAAATTTATTTTATGTTGCCATTTCAATATATTTTGAATCGCATTTTGATGATTTTGTTGTTAATTGCCGTTTAGGCAAATTCTGATGTTTTTTCTAAAAATATTTTCATTGATAATCCCTTCATCTATCTTCGTTGATAAATCTGAATCTACTGTTTTATTGTTTAACACTGTTAAGTGTTATGTTTACCGTTATCCGTTTTCTTTGTTGAAAGGATCGGATAAGTGAAATTATATTTGACTGTCGTCTAATTGTTGTTTGATTATTATTGCCTCTATGCACTAATAACTGAGTTTGAATTAGACTGACCTGTGTATTATTTTCTTTTGAACGTAATACTCGGGTCAGACCCAGTATTTTACAGCTTGAAGATTTTCGGGCAGCGAAGTTAGAGAGAGTTAGGGATAACGCTTCACTTTAGCTTTTTGGGGGATTTATTTTTGTACTTAAAGAAATATTCCGCTGTATAAATTAATGCATTGTACAAACTCTGATATATGTAAGAAAAATTCATTTATGTGAAATATAATTATTCTGTGTTTCTGTGGCTGATTCTGTTTAAACTCTATAAACTGAATAACAATCCGTCATTTTGAACGTTTCAAGTTGGTTTAATTACCGACTAGGGGCGGTCAGAAGGGCGGGTCGTTACAAAAGTGGTATCAGAGCTTTGGTTTATACAATGCTCAGTTCATGATGTTTAATATGAATAGTTACTAGAATCATTTTAAAGACAACGTTTTTCAAATTTAAAGAAGTATAAGATTGATTTCTTTGAAAAATAAAAGGTATTTTGAAAATTCAAATCTTTTTCGGAAATTCCCCTCTCTAAATTTAGGTTTGCGATAGTTTCTCTTCGGAAAAACCCATTATCGAATTTGCTGAGATTTATGAAAAATAAAATATAAGTTAAGTGAAATAATGAATTGGTTTAAATCAAATATTTTGAATATCTCCAAAGTAATAATTGTGAAATAAAATGATATGTCAATTTAGTATAGCCAAGAGGATCATTGAACTATAACTTGGGAATTTGATTTTGAATTCTTTTGAAAATTGGTTTCAAATGTTTTGAAGAATGATTTAGTAAATAAATGGATTATAAGTACTTAACTTATAAATGGACTTTTGATATATAACTGAGTTATGTAAATTGAATTGAATTAATAAAGGAGATTATAAATCGAAGTTTTATAAATAGAAATGGAAATTGTAAAGATTGTTTATAAATTCGAAACCAATTGAATTTGATAAATGAAACATAGAAGTTATTAAAGGAGATATATTCGTGATTTTGGACAGCGAATTATCCTTTAAGTTAAATATTGTGATAGTAAAAGTTGGTTGGGAATTTTATCCACGATTTTGGACAGTGGATAATCCTTTAAATAAATGTGTAGAAACATTGAATTAAATAAGTATATTCGCGATTTTGGACAGTGAATATATTATTGAATAAAACGGATATGTTTTAGGGGAGTGATATTATGAAATGAAGTTAATGGTTTTAAAGATGTTTTAAAATGTATTAAGTATCGAATACATAGATTTCAACATTCATTGTTGAAATAGGCGTTTTCGAGAAATAAGGAAATGGTGGACTATAACACTGTTGTTATAGTAAATGGTTTCCGAAAGGAAATGTTTTATATAGTATTGGGATTTATATATCTATCTTAAATTCGAATCCCTATACTAGAGATTTTGGGTCGTCGTAACGATGTTTTACGTAACATTCGTTTTGACTCAAGTAAATGTGTTTAAAAGAACGCTTTCCTTAAAAGAATGGTATATATACTTAATTTTGATTCAAGTATATTGAATATTTTTCAAGAGTTGAAAATAAATGGATTTGTGAATTACTTATTATTAAATAAGTATGGAAATGTTTTCCGATATGAAATGAAAGGTTTGAAATTTTATCTTTTAAAGATAAATTGAAAAATGAATATTTGAAATTTGTTTCAAATGGTTAAGTGTGGAAAATTATATATATCTTGTAAAGATAATTTTGGAAAATTTGAACAATTAGTTCAACTTGAATTTTTTTTTCAAAAAGATTGAATCTTGAGTTAAATTGAGTTTAACTTCGACATCAAAAAAACAATATAAGTTGAGCTTTGAATTTTGGATAGTCGATTGGGATTGTATGTCTAACATGGTGAATTGATGACATAACAATTGATCTCTATTAAATATATATCTGTGGTGGCGGAGAATTTATTCTTTTAGCTTAACACCCTTCTCTGAGACGTACGAGCTTAGAGGTTATATATCGGTAGACATCAATTATGTGTTGAGAATTGACGATGTAACGTGAAATCCAAATCGAATGTGAAGTCGATAATGAATTGAATTATGAATGTGAATTGGGTTTGAGATAACCTTAAATTTTCAAATCGATTTAGAGGAAAATTTTAAACGAGATGGAAAATTTTGGAATCCTCTATTTGTTATGAATATGAGATATTGTGGTTTTCGTAATTTATATATGTGAATGTAATAATTCGAAAACCATCAGTTTGGAAAGTCATTATTATGAAAATCCTATGCAAGTTTACATAGGTATGATATGTACGAAATATGAAATGAAGTACTATATGTATATGACATATGTTTTCTAAAACTAAGGATATGGAAATGTACCTTCCATTTATAATTTGTGAAGGTGATTGGAACTCGGAGTGAGTGTCCATTTGAACATCGTAGCTATGTAGAATTTCCATTAGTGGAATGTCCATTTGGACTGAAATCCCCCACGATGGATCATCATGTTGGGATCATGTGAATTGATGATGTATGCTAGCGTAATTCGTGGGGCGTGATGCCTACAGTTACAAGCGATTCCACTGGGATAGTGGCGCAACCGCCGCGTAAACTGCGATCTAGAGGCCAAAGCATAATTTGGGGGGCGAGATGCCTACGGTCACGAGCGTTTCTACTGGGATAGTAGCGTAACCGCCATGTGAACCGCGATCTATGGCAACAACCATGGCGAAATTCAAGAGATGTGAAATCTACAGATTACAAGCGATTCTACTAGGATAGTAGCGTAACCGCCGGGTAAAATGTGATCCATGGGGGAACGTGCTTTCCATATGCATTTTTAAAAGAATTTTTAAAAGTATTTTCACTGGGAGTTGAAGCAAGTATATTTAGTACTTGGAGATTTTTAGTCCTGCGCCAGCGTATGCCTAATGTCTGTGAGAACGACGATGGACTTGTTAAATTTCGAGTTAGCAAGTATTTTCAAAACTTTAGAGAGCAAATCAATAGTCTGAAATTTAGAATTACATAATTCCAACCTAATTGAATTAAGGAAGAAGATCTTTAAAATATCTTGAAAGTCCATAGCTTTGAAAAGATATATGATATGCAAATCTCTAGCATGAAAAATTTTAAGTTAAATTTGAGTTTTGTAAGTCAAAAATTTTGGTAAAAGACTTTCACATCTTGATTTTAGAAAATAATGAACAAAGCTAGTGAAATAAAATAAATGGAATGAATCCTATGTTTATTTATTTTAATAAGATTCGAACTTGGTAAAAAAATTGTGTAGGGTATAAATATCGGAGAGATTTTAACAATCGTTTTTCCTAACTTACAATTTCGGGACGAAATTCTTTTAAGGAGGGAAGATTGTAACAACCCTGAATTTTGAACAATTTAAATTGAAAATATTTAATTAATTTTAAATATTTGAATGATGGTTTAGTTTGAATTCCCAATATAACTATGAATTTGGCGATTAAATTTTAGAATTTAATCTGTTGAAAATTGAATAAAATTTTGAATCTTCAATTTTAAGCTGATTAAAAATAATTTAAAAGCTTAGAAAATTCACATTGATAATACTGAAGATAATAGAAGCTTCAGAATTGAATTTGAAAGTGATTTGTTCAGTTTTGAAATGTTATCGTTTAAATTAATTTAAGAATAGCCTTCGAGGCACAGCCTCGGAATTTGACGAAACCAGTTCCATTGGGTCCGGAATATTGTATTATTACTAGATTTAAATTTTCGTGGCGTTCTGAGTTGATATGTGAGTATACGACGTATAAACGCGTTGATAAAAAAAATTGATGTTGAGAAAAACAAAATTGAATTCAAAATAAAAATAAAAATAATAAATAATAAATAAAAAAAGAAAAAAAATAATAATAAAATAACGTGATATTCTTTTATCAGCATCCCATAACTCCGCCTTTGTTTAAGCCTTCACTCATGCCTTCCATCACACCCAAAATCGTGCCTAAAATCATGCAACCCTTCCCTTCAAAGCATGCCGATACCTCTTTCCTCCATTTCAAAGCAGAAAGAAAAAAAATAAAACGAACGAAAAAAAATTAATGGCGTCTCTCTCTCGTCTCCTTCTTCGTTCCAAAATTTAGGCTTTCGTCTTCGTTCGTCCTCTTTGCAAGCTTAGGGCTTTTTCAAATCAATGGCGCCGGCTTCAATTCGATTGATTCCTCCTCTTCTCTCGCGGCTACTTCAATTCGTGGAAAGGTGAGTGATACTTGTTACTCACATCTAATTCATCTCTAAAATGGCATTTCTGCAAATTTGATTTTATTCTGGTAATTGATTTTTGTTTGTATGTTCATCCAGTGGCATACTTGACTTATTTGATTTCTTGTTTCACTTGTTCTAATTTCTGGTAATTGATTTTTGTTTTCACTATTGATTTCTCCTTGACTTTATGCGATTTCATAACTAAAAAAAAATGTTTTCGGCAAATCAATTTCATTGAACTACATTTGATTTTATAATGAATGTGTGAGTTGATATGATAATCGGCTATTATTGCTAGTTCATACGCATTCATTCTGTGTTAATTAACCAAGGCTTTGATTATTTCTATTTACTGTAATTTAATCAGTGCCTTGATTTTTCGTTCCACATGTTTGAAATTTGAGGAATCCTGTTACTTTGAACATTGCAGACCAGTGCTCTCTGTTTGTCCTTTATTCGTCCCTGCTCTGATGCTTTCATTCGTCCCATTTCCTATTCATTTTCTATAGGTCCATGTTAATTTATTTTGTCATACCTTGAAAAAAGAAGAAGAAGAAACTTGCTTGCAGCAATACGTGTAGTGGGTACGTCCCTCACCCTGTTCCTTGACATTGTTTAGTTCATGTCTTCCCTTTATGCAATTGAACATATTAATTTAGATCTAAATGCAAACCCACTTGTTGTGAATAGTAAGCATTTGCTACTTGGTTGATTTGTACGCCTGAGTCTTTCATTTGTAATAAATGAGACCATCATGCACTGCTTTCTTTATTTTATATGTATGTTCATGCCCTCTCATCCATTGCCTTCTATTTGATTTCAAGTCACCATGCCTGGGTATTGTCATAACTGCTGCACATATGTGTATGTTTGATGTGTACCTTTGGTTCTCCTAACTTGAAACTTGATTAACTTGTATACTTGTTGCCTTCTGCATATACTCTCTGATTTTGAACTGCACATGCTTCTTTAGTTTTGTTGTATCTGGACTAAATTCATTTGTGATTCTACCATTGTTTCAGTTGGTTTTTTCATTTATCACGGTCTTGCATGAGTTTTGATGCACTTGGGTTCTGATATACTTGAACCGTATCATACCATTGTATAATTTTGGTAGTCGATGAATTCTAATGGCTTCGGCCTTGGATTGAGATTGCTGTATAATAGTTGTTTCACTTTGTTGATGATGCGCTGATGTTGAGGCAGTGAAATTGAAATTTGAGTTTTCATTTGATAGTGCTGTCTGCACTTGATTTCTTACTGTTGCATGTTTCATTGGTTTCACTTGTATACAGTTGCATTAGTTGGACTTCACGGCAACCGTTGGGTGCATATCGAGTTGTTTCACTGATGCATCATGTATGGCCATTCACTTGAATTTTCTATTGGTTCATGCCTTGACTTTAATTGTAGATTGACTTATTTTGTTTATGTGAGCTGCTGTTTAAAAACCGTTTGGGAATTGTCGAGCATCAATTATGTGCATACATATATATGCTCCATTGTTATTTCATAGGTATGTGCTGTCTGCACTTGATTCTTATCATCTTTGACAATGATGTTGGGAGTCAGGCTAGCTTGATTATGTTACAGTCTCTATATAGTGGTTTTATGGCGACTTTGGTCTGTTGGCTATGCATTTGTAGTTCAGTCATGTTATATAGCTGCCTTTGTTCTCGAAATTGAAGCTTGCATTGTCTAGTTTCACTGCAATCTTGTTGCAGTTTTCTGTTTTCTGTCGATTGAATGGAACTTGGGTCGAGACTTGATTATTATGTCTTGACCATTCCAATTAAATTTTTACATTGTGTTGAATCCAGCTTAAATGCTCGGGTTTGACCTTGTGCTCGCATTTCAATTTTATTTGAATTGCATTTGAGTTGAACCTGATTTTTCTTGGGTTGACCCTATGCTCGTTTGTGAACTTTCATTGAGTTTTTGAGTACATCATTACTGTAGTGGCAAGGCAGTGCATGCAAGCGTGAACTGCAGCCACACAGTATAGTTTTATTGATATCCTATTTTGTTTTGATTTATGATTTTTTGCATATTTCATTACGGTAGTGGCGAGGCAGTGCACGCAAGCGTGAACTGCAGCCACACAGAGTTAACATTTAAAATGTGGCGAGGCCATACACGCGTGCGTATACTGCAGCCCTACTAGACTTGATGTTTTAAATCATGTTTTCTATCGATGGAAATTTATTTTATGTTGCCAATTCAATATATTTTGAATCGTATTTTGATGATTTTGTTGTTAATTGCCGTTTAGGCAAATTCTGATGTTTTTTCTAAAAATATTTTCATTGATAATCCCTTCATCTATCTTCGTTGATAAATCTGAATCTACTGTTTTATTGTTTAACACTGTTAAGTGTTATGTTTACCGTTATCCGTTTTCTTTGTTGAAAGGATCGGATAAGTGAAATTATATTTGACTGTCGTCTAGTTGTTGTTTGATTATTATTGCCTCTATGCACTTATAACTGAGTTTGAATTAGACTGACCTGTGTATTATTTTCTTTTGAACGTAATACTCGGGTCGGACCCAGTATTTTACAGCTTGGAGATTTTCGGACAGCGAAGTCAGAGAGAGTTGGGGATAACGCTTCACTTTAGCTTTTTGGGGGATTTATTTTTGTACTTAAAGAAATATTCCGTTGTATTAATTAATGCATTGTACAAACTCTGATATATGTAACAAAAATTCATTTATGTGAAATATAATTATTCTGTGTTTCTGTGACTGATTCTGTTTACACTCTATAAACTGAATAATAATCCGTCATTTTGAACGTTTCAAGTTGGTTTAATTACCGACTAGGGGCGGTCAGAAGGGCGGGTCGTTACATGTTCACAATCATATCTATCATCAAAAGGTCTCCACCTAAAATAGTCTACCCTTCCCCCAAGGTTTTGCCTAAGTATTCTAATTAGAGAAAGATCAAATTGTAAGACATACCACAAAATAACTTTGGGTAGGAAGCTCGATCCTCTCCTTAGGCTCCCATGTACACTCTCATCTTCTCACTAAACCTTAACTATATGGTCTCCCTATTTTGGAGCCGCTTATTTCCGTCTTTAAGATGCAGGTCGGCACATGGAGAAAAAGTAACTCATGCTCCATCTTAACATCCTCCAAACAACTAAGCTTAACAACAACAGTCGAAATCATGTAAGAAAGTTTGCAAGTGCGAAACATTGAAAACTTCATGCACTCTGGCTAACTTCTTAGAAAGTCTAACTCTATAAGCCAATCTCCCAATCCTAGCCACAATCGGTATGGTCCAACAAACCTCGAAGCTAGCTTCCCCAAACTCTCAAATCGCATCGCATGTCTCAGGAGTGAAACCTTCACAAATACCATATACCCAACAGAAAACTCCAACTCAGTGCGCATCCCATCTGCGTAAGACTTCTTTCGATCCTGAGTTGTCTTCATCCTCTTTCAAATTAAGTCCACCCTCTCTGAAGCTTCCTCAAACATATCAACCCTAAAGACAATCCTATTTATAGTGTCCCTAACATGATGGTGATCTACAAGTTCTGACATATAAAGCCTCGAATACGCCATCCATATGCTCCTGGTGGCTATTAGTGTAGGAAAATTCTACTTGTGGCAAATGATCCTCCAAGAGCCTCCAAAATCAATGATACATAGGCATATATAAATTCATTAATTTGATTTTTTTTCCTATTAAACTTTAGTTTCTAAAATAATAGATTACAAAGATTGGACAACTTAAGCAAATATAAATTCATTAAATAAGATATGAGATCTAAATTAAACTAAAAGGATGTAACATATAATCATAACGACATGTAAAGCTAAGGGATCTAAACCGTTATAACATGATCTGAAATCTATTGAAAAAAGATTGAAAATTACCTTTTGATGGAGCCAAAAAATCACACCTTGAATGAGGAAAATGTCCTAGATCTGATTGAATAACCTCTAGAAATTGCAACTACGTAAAGCACTGCTTTGTATTTATTTTATTTTGATTTTGTTTTAGGAAACTTTTTGGCTTAGAGACCATTGATTTTCGGCCAAAGGGGAGAGGAAGGCAGCAGGGAAAAATGAATTGTGAGAGAAAAATTAATAAATGAATGAAAGGAATCTTGTTTTAATGGTAACATTAAAATCTTTCCAATTCCTTCCTTAAAAATTTTCCTCTTTCACTCCTCATCAAAACCCAATCAAATCCCCTTCCCCTCATCATGTAAAGCTGGCTAAGATAGAGTTTAGGTGGCGCCTTCAAATTTGAAAACCATTTAATAATTAATCGTTGTAAATCAAATTTAAATATTTTATCGATATCGTATATTGATACGTGCATATGTAACTTGAATATACACGTTTTTCATTAAATACTAATGGCATTCAAGCATCAAATCAAATAAATAATAATTACTATTTCATAAATAATAATTAATTTAATTAGTTTACACTGATTATAAGTTAATTAAATCATGTTATTTTTTAGAGTTCGTCATTACAGTGGTGCGACTCAAAAGTGTGAATTCAGTCAGTGGTTAATATCGAACAAGTACGAATATCAACGTCCATACGTCATCTTAGCTAGTGGTGTGACATTTTGGCTGAATTTATCACTTAAGCATCTTTATAGCAGAATCCAATTTTACTATTATAAGTAGTAATTGGTAGTAACGATCATTACTTCGATTCTTTTCGTCAATACTATATCACTTTAGGAGTTATGAAAGTTTATTTTGGTCTTAAAATCGTCCACATTCAATTTGATTAGTAAAAACACAAAATCCTTGGTTTAATAATAACATTTATTACAAACCAAATTTCTCTAGCTAGAGACTTTGACTTTGAGTTAAATGTAATTAACCGTGATGCTAACCTCTTATAACCAAGGAGACGAATTCTTTATTAAATAGTATTTCACTTCTAATGCGTCAACTCAGATCGAATTATAGTCACTTGATGGATCGTCATGCCATGATTTAACTATAATCAAAGTGGAGTATCCACATGGAAGTTCTATATTATTCTCAAGATGAGGGAACCGTAACATCGTCACTGTGACATTCTGTGTTTGACCTTTGTTATATTTATCAATAGAAAACTCTCGAGTGAGTCATTCTATTCCTTAATTATCCAACAACTATCTACACATAACCCCTTTGTGCCCCCAAACAACCATGAGTAATAAGCTCCCCAACTTTTAGAGATCGTTGCAAACTCTACTCTCAAGGATGTATCGATATCCTATCTCGAAACATCTTGATCGAGAATATTCAAATAATAACTTATTTTAATGTGATAAAATTTTCATGATCATAAATTACTATAATTACTATCACATAACATATCATTTAAAGATTTCATTTTTAATATACCCTAAATTAATTACTTAATTAGTTTTATCATGATATAACGAAGTATATCATACAAATCAAACGCTTTATTATGAAAAAGATTGCTTAGTGAGTTAGATAGATGTAACAAATCACATGACTTCCCTAGGTATACCTTAACTCTATCACAAGATACTTACCTTCACCACTATAATTCAATAAGCATGATGCCTATCGCAATTTCTATAATTTGACACACTAAGAAAAGTATATTAGTCACATAATATCCTAGATTTTCAAGCCTATGTGCTACTTTTTTTCATTGTTAGAAATATAAATGGAAAATAAAATGCTACTTTGACCAAATATCTTAGGCGAGACATGAAAATTTAGGCAGTAACATTTGTTTTGGCTAGGTAAATTTCATTTTATTCACATAATTTTATTAACATTCAATTTCCTCTTGAATATTTCTTCATTCTTCCCAACATTCTTCCATTTTTTAAATCTTGTAAAATTAAGAAACACAAATCTATTCTTCTTATTATCCCTTACAATCTCTACCTTATATTTCCCTCAGAGATCCCAACTTTCTACTCTAACAAGGTTTAGAATTTTGAGTGCCTAGTTAGACATGGGCCTCGGATAATCACCAACATGCTCCAATTAGGGTTTAAACCACTACCAGATATGCTTACTGAGAGGATAAACAACAAAGAAAATGTCAGAAATACTTATAATGTTTCCTTCAATACATCACTACCATTAACGTGCCTTTTGGCATCGCCGTATACAGGTGGATTTAACTAAAATCAACTAATTGTTTGTCAAGACTATAATACGATGGGTTTGAGCTAGCTGGATGGATAGACGATTAGTCGTGGATGGTTCGATATGTATGGATCGGTCAGAAGAAGGAAGACCATGCCGTTTGGTCATGGTATGAAGGATAAGGCGGGTCGGAATACATGGCTTGGTCTAGGTGGATCAGTAGATGCCGCTCAGTCAAACACGAAGGAAATACGTGGCTTGGTCTAGTGGATCAGCAGATGCCGCTCGGTTAAGGAAGAAAGGTCATGCATGGGTCGGCCAAGATTGTTCAGTCGGGCCTGGTTCGACATTTCTGGAACGGCACTTGAGTGGGTCAGCACTTTGTATGGGGTCATTTATCCTTGGTTCGACCATGTGGGATTGGTTTTGGTGGTTCAGCCTTGATGGGATCAGCAATGGAGTGATTCGGTCATATATGGTCGGTCAGAGTAGATAAAACAAAGTGGTTCAATTTGAATGGTTCTGGCCTCAAGGGAATTATAGCATATGGATCGGCCATACATGGTTCGGTCGTAGTGGGTCGGTCTCGATGGTGTGGCTCGGCAGTATGGTGTAGGTCAGTAGGATGTAGTGGCTCGGCATGTTGAATGGTTGGTGTGGCTCGGCAGGATGGTGTTGGTCCGTAGGATGGAGCAGATCGGCATATGGTGGAGCTTCAAGGTATCGACTTACCGGAAATGCTTCGGGTCGGCATCCACGCTTCTTCGAGTCATCAAGCATTTTTCTTCGGACCAATGCTGTATTCACTTCGGGTCGGCAAAAATCCAACATGGGATCAGTCATAATGAAGCCTGGATCGCCTATGATCTTGGTGGGCCCGGATAACTCAGGAAGCCGAGTAGCTCAGTTTTTGCCTATAAATACAGCAGGTAGGGCTTCATAAAAGAGGATCTTGATTATGTTTTCCTCCTTCTTCCCCATTAAAGCAATTCTGCCATTATTTATTTAAAAACCCCGGATTGTAACTGTAATTGATTCTCATATCGATAAAAAGAAAATTTCTAGAGTGGATGTAGGGCGGAGTTAGCCGAACCACTATAAATCCTCTGTTATCACTAATTTCATTTTAACTTTTACTGTTCTTCACATTCATACTCTCTAAATACTTTCTATCTATGCTCTGTGACTATGATTTGGTGCTTTCATCTGGATTTGGGTGTTAGTGACCTATTTTGGCACTAACATTTTGGTGCTTTCACAGAGAAAGTTAGCACTCAGGGATTCAGAAGCTTGGATTTTGGATTTAAAAGCTTAGGAACTCTGTGACGACCTGCCTTTCATTCCAAAGAAAGACGTATCAACATTCAGAAATAAATAGGTAGAAAAGAGAATAGATAGAAAGAAAGAAACAACAATATCAGAATCTCACAGCGGAAACGAAAAAAATATATTATATCACATAGATATTATATAGTCATTACATATTAGAGTCAATATGGTTAAAACAACATCACATTAGACAGTCGTGAAGACCCGTCTATCCATTACATTCCAAAATACAAATAGATGGTACTAACACAATGGAAATATATATATATATACACGTCGAATTTCCTGCTCCAAGCTTTTCAAAATTCATCAAGCCAACTTGATCAGTTGGCTACTCATAAAAATATGAGTACCCAAGAGTTTAAGAAAACAAAAAAAAACTCCAGGTCAGACATGGGTCTGGTGTGAGTAAACGGTTAAGATTTTTAACTTGAAAAATATTTTTAAAATAAAAGGTATCTCGTAAGACTCTCCGCAAATAACGGACAAAAAATTTCCCTTATGATAACAAAATATTTGATAGGAAATCTGGTTATATTATAATAATGTCTAGGGTTTTCAAATAAATATCCACATAGCTGAAATTGTTACATTATTAAATTCCAGCATACATAGGTATACAATCAAGTCCGAGATCACTTATTGGAGATTGGATTCCATATAATGGTAGGGCTACTGGGTACCGCCCGTCACTGTATGTGGTCTAGATCATAGGATCCACCCTGATCCCCTGCAACACAATTACCAGATAGTTCGAATAAGACAACCCCGTGGTTGTGGCCAACAACCGCCACACAGCTGAAAAAGGGACTTCTAGACAGGAGAAAATCTTATCCAACTTTGGTGCTACCCACTTAGCCTTGCGTGCACCTCCCCTGTTTTAGCCATTCCCGATTGATGAGGCTTGAGGATATGATTTCCTTCAGAACACTTATCTTGGAATGCTCATCGTCCTTCATTGACGATGGTCTGATAGCATCCATCCATTCAAGTTCGTTCCGGGTTCGAACGAAAATGAAGGCACTATCTCCATTACACTCATTTTGGAATCATCCTCAGAGTTAACGACAAATAGCCCTTGCACTCTCAATCTTCATCTCGATCTTCACATGAGATTTCACAACTATCGTTTAACTTGGATCGATATGGTTTTTGGATAACAATTTTGATATCCGATCTCGGTCTCGTCAAAATCCAAACGTTTCTTTTAAGGCCAAGTTGTTTAAATAGATAATTTAATTCAATCCAAAACATTGTATTTACACAGCATTTATCACAGATAAATAACTCACATTTATCACAGCCATACCCAAAGTATTGCACATCACAGATTAACATACTATAAATATTAATCAATCCAAACATTTTATACAATCAATTATCCACAAGAAAGATTAATTAATCACATAATTATAATTAATTTAATTTTGAACCAATAAATTAATCACTTATGAATTAATTACCTAACCTGCTTAATTAACATGAAGTAATTACAATCCATTTTAATTAATTACTGAATTAATTAATAATTCTTTAATTACTTTTATTAATCAATTAATTAATCTTTAATTACTGATTAATTATCCTTTAATTATTAATTAATTAAACCTTTAATTAATTAGCCTTTAATTGCAGGTGGACGAAGCAACTCTGACCATCGATGCTACCTCCAGCACGTCGATGACCATCTCTACCTTCGATTTCGACCATCTGCTCTTCAATACATCCACGAAATCGAAATCGAGCATCTCGTACTCCACTGGAACAAAACCAATCGACTAAGAACCACCTCGAACGACGCCTCCGACCACCATACCCTTCGAAACTCCATCCATAGCTTCGCCGACCAACCCCGCACCTATTCCCCCACCTCTGATCAACTCTGGCGCCTCGATGATGATATAGTAGCCTGTGGAACAACATTGACCAAAACCTGAGCTTAAACCTTACTTCGCTGATGTGCCGCCACCACAGTGGTCTATAAATCCAGCGACTACTTTTCTCGAGATCGCGTACCTCCCCGCCACCTCCAGCAACGATCCCGACCACCTAGAACCCTCCGATCACCAGAAAATGCCCAAAAACCAAACTCCGTTCAACCCGATATTTCTCACTCAAAACAATGTTAAAAATCTAAATTTTACCTATAAAATTCATGAATTTCGAAGACAATTTAGATTACATAAGTGAATCCAGGAATCATGATGTTCAAATTTGACATATTTTTAGAGTTTCCGCTGTATTTTCCAATTTTCCAGAAAATACACAAACTAATTATATTTATTAATTCAAATAAGTTTCCTTCATACGTATTAACTTATAAGTGAATGAGGGAAGAGATTTTAATTTTTGGATCTAGATTTTAGCCTGTAAATACAAAAACAGGGATATTTATATATGTACATACATGCACACCAAAACATCTGCATATTTATAAACATGCAAGCATAATTTCATTCATGCAAACATCTATCACAACATTATTTCAAATATTGATCACATGCATCAAGTTTAAACAGGTTAAAGCTTTTATACCGGTTATTTACTCACCAGATTTGATGATGAACAGAGAAGTTTTAAACTGGAAGTGCTTGATCTTTTGAAAACTTTGTAAACTGAAAATTTGTTTGACTTTGATCTTCTTGTTTGCTTTAGATTTGTTATTTGTAAAAGTTGGTTGTTGATTTCCTTCCTTTGCTTTGATTTTATCTTTGGTTTGTTTCCAGGTTTTGAAAAGGTCTAAAAATAAAAATAAGAAAATGAAAGAGTAGAGATGAGACGAGATATATATTAACCTGATTTTATTTTTTTTAAATGAAAAGAAAATAAATAAGGTGACACTTTTTATTTTGCTTGCTACTAATCTTACACTTGCTAATATGCATGTAATTAATATTTTTAATGTGTTTTTAAAATTTTATATTTTATTTACATTTAGTTTAATATTAATACGTTTTTATGTTGTTATATTTTAAACTTTTCCTTCATCTATATTTATATAGTTTTTAAGAAAATGATTTAAAAATAATTATACTCTAATAAATAATCATATATATATATACACTAGTTTTTAAATCCAATTCAGTTTTAAGATATTTAACTTTTGAATTTCAAATTCAAATTCAAATTCTATTTAAAATCTACTCATATATATATATATATATATATATATAAATAACACATATTTTCTTTGTTTGAAAAAGAATGTTTTTGCATAAATTAAATAATTTACAAAAGAAGATTATCACATTGTTATTGCCCAAAAATTCTGAGATATCACATTCCTCCTCCCTTAAAAGAATTTCGTCCCAGAAATTTAAAAGCAAAAGATAATCCAAAAGCTTTTATTTGAAACAATCCAAGCGTATATATCAGCCATACACTAACAACCAAAGCAAACAATTCATTCAAACAAACACTACTAACTATCCAGACGCAAATCCGGATAGGCTTTCCTAAAACTATCTAGAGTTTTCCAGGTACAATCTCTGGGATCTTAGCTCCATTGATTCTTGAGCAGTTTCACCACTTCGTTCTGAGCTACTTCTCATCTTGATCAACTGTAAGGTCTCGAAATTTTCGACTTCCAAAATTCAACACTAATACATTCACTATAGAAGTGCCGAACATCCGAACGCTGGAAATCCTAGATTGTTAGGGTAAAGAAGAATAGAGGTAGAAGAAGAAACAGAAACAAATCACAGATTCTCACATTCGCAGCGGCAAATCTAATATCAAATAATAGCAGTTATACAAAGAAAAACTGTATCAGTTAAATTACATTCAATACATCAGAGTTACAGCCATTACATAAAAGTGGACAGTTAAAATTAACTTGTCCCAGAATACAAACAATAATATACACAACGGAATACTCCATATGTCCTGCCATCCAGCTCGCCTCCTAAGCTCCAGAACGACCATACCTGAAAATCTATAATATTCAGTTTGACCCAAGCATTACAGTCAAGTAACACCTGGGTTAGGCAGGAAACCAGCGTGAGTAAACCAATCTAACATGAAATACTAAAGCATAAACTTATTTAAAACCCGAGGTAACTCATACTTTATTATAAGTTCATAACCTGTTATATTCAACACTTATTTCATAAATCAATCTCTAAGTACCCATACTTAGTTTCAATGGTCCATATTATTCCGTTCCAGCCTACTGATTACACATATCAAATCTATAAAGAATTATAGCAGATTTCAAATCGAAGTGGTTTCGGGTATTTACTGATACCCGACCCCGGTTTCTTCGAATCCCATGCCATCTTAATCCAAGTTATTCAAATGAAATACAATTCAAACTTTAAACAGAGGGTGTCGCTTTACACAGCAATTCATCTCGATAGATGACCACATTATCACTAATCAACCTTATCATATCACAAAACTTTTCATATTAGAAATATCAAATAATCCAAGGCATTCAGTATCATTCAATCATTCATAAGCTAGATTAGTTAGTCACACCTTTCTAATTAATTTAAATAAATTAAATTAATTACTCAATCACTTTATTTTTAATCCTACCCATTAAATCACTAATTAATTACAAATCATTAATTAATCATCCCTTAATTATCCTCTTTAATTACATTAAGTAATTAGTCTTTAATAAATTACACAAATTAATTTAACCTTTAATCATTCACATTGAATAATCCTTTAATTACTCTCATAAAGTAATTAACAATAATTTATTGCGTTGATCCTTAATTAATCACTCTAATTAATTATTCTATAATCACTTCCACTGATTAATAATCCTTTAATAAATCACATTCATTAATTAACTAACACATTAATTAATTTCCTCAATTAATCCACACTTCAACTAATTAAACTTAAGTAATTAATCCATAAGTTTACCAATTGCACTGATTAATTAGCCTTAATTAATTAATCATTAATTAATCACACTTATTGATTAACCTTTAGTTATTAATTAATTAATCTTTAATTGTTAATTAATAAATCTTTAATTACTTATATTAATTAATCCTAAATTAATTAATAAATCTTAATCTCCTAAACCTTACTTAATTAAAAGATAAGTTTTTTATCTTATTTAACTTCTTACTTATGATTAAAAATCTTATTAAATAAACTTTGAATTAAATTATCATTAATCTAAAATTTTAACTTAACTCTTAATTATTAATCCTTAATCCTTAATTATTTAAATTAATTACTCTTTAATTACTTCATTTAATATCAAACCTTAATTAATTTAAGATAAATCATTACTTTTATTAATTTCCTAATCACATTAATTTTAAAACATTTATCCTTTTTATTAACACTTAATTATATTTAAAAATTAAGTTTTAAAATAACCTAAAAATTTACTTAACAAATTTAAGTTAAACAAATCATATACTTCCTAATCAAATGCTAAAGAAAGCATTTATTATATGTATAAGAAATTTACTTAAGAAAATTTTAAACTACATTCATTTTAAATTTCAACCTTTGCCTTTTTTTAAAAAACTTTTAAAACTTATTTTAAATCTTGCTTCGGGTTAAACCCGATAACCACCCGAGACCTGCCCGAGATTTCCTTTTTTCTAAACATAGTTTAAAATTTTAACACTGATATGTTAACACTCACGAACTTGAAACCTACTCCGAGCCCAACATCCTTTCCCTGAGCTTCGACCCGAGGCAAACTTCTTCACACACAAACTGACACATAGGGGCATCGTGCACGTGCACCGTTCCATGGCAGTGCTCCGGCGACCCACTCTATCTCCGACGAGACATCGGTCACCTCTACTACCAATTCCGACTACCCAGAATTCATCCAAGCCCTAAATCAAATACAAGCTTCTCAAGTCAAACTGGAAACGAACCCTCGCCTGAACTAGCCTCGAACCATCGGCGCCGACCACTAGGACCTCCCAAACTCCAGCCACACCCTCACTGGCCTCCATGCTACTATCTCCCAAGCTCGGGTGAAAATCGATAACCCAGAGACGCCACGACAATGAAATTTCCGATCTTGACCATTTTGGGTTTTAAAACCCTAGTTCGCCCAATCGTCGATGCCACGACGAACTATGCGTCCTCCAGACTTTTTTCTCGACATCCCCAATCGCCCTCTAGCTTCGACAAAAACCCCGACCATCAAAAGTTAGTCAATCACCAGAAAAAGGTCGAAACCTATTTTCTGATCATCTTCAAAATTCTCATCCAAAACTCAACTAAAAATCCCGATTTTCGTTTTAAAAATCCTAGTTTGCAAAGATACATCAGATTATACACATCAATCTTCAATTTATTCAAATTTGGAATTTTGATAAAAGCAAGTTTTTACAGTAATAAATAAATCATTATTGATACTGTCTTAAGTTCTTGTTTTAAATATTTTTAAAATTTAAATCTTGTTGTTTTAAATAAATTTTGTTCAAACGTTATAACATAAAACTGATCAGAGATTAAAATAGTTGATCATTTTGAATGTTATTTGCATCTAGTAATTTAAGAACAGAGCACAATCTTGAATATAGACATGCACACACAGATATCCACATACATATATACATATATCATTAAATCCAACACACAAACCATTATTACCTATTCAAACTCAAGTTTTCTCCATGCATCAGGGTTTTAAACAGATTTAAAGTCTTTAAAACAAATTTGTTTACCCACAGAATTAACAGAGAAGCTGAAAAACTTTTGAAATCTGGAAGTTGCGTAGTCCTTTGAAACTTGAAACTGAAATTGATCTTGCTTCTAGGCTTGGTTTGTCTAATGATCTGAGTTTCTCGAAACCAAGATGAACTTGAAATTGTTTGCTACATTTGAATTGTGAAGAGAGTTCTTTGATTTGTTTGATTACTGGATTTTTTAGATCTGTTCTGAATTTGGTTTACAGGCTTATGTTTTGAAATGTGAAAGTGAAAGAAAATGATAGAGATGAGAGCAAGGATATTATAAAATCTCATTTTCTTTTTATTCGAAATAATTAAAATAAATGACACTTGTTTAAATGTATATTATAATTGTTACACTTGTCTATTTCTATGCTTAATGACTTACATTTGTTAATTTTTGTGTTAAAATCTTAACACTTGTCTTTTACATGAGAATTGTTATTATATAATGTATATATCTTTTATATTACTTATATTATATTTATGTTTATATATATATATATATATATATTATAAATTTATATTTATACTCCTCCTTTATTTTTATTTATATAATCTTTAAGAAAATAAATTCGAAACTAATTTATACATTAATAAATAATCACATTCTCATATATTTTTTAAATCCAAGTTTCATTTATAAACCATAAATGTATGTATAAAAATAAAATAGCTATCATATGATAAGTTTTGCATATATCTATTTATAGAAGATAAATTCTGCTAATATGAATGACTATAAAAGAAGATCATTAAACAAATATCATCAAATTTCAATAATTTTATCAACAGATTATCAAATGAATATCTATCCAGATATTTATAATTCAACATTTATTATAGTTCAGATTCATCTATATATATTTAATTAATAATTTTTTTAGAATTTATTTTGTTGAATCAAACAAAATCAATATCTCAAAAGAGAAAAATCGGTTAGTTACCCAATTACCGGATGTCCAAAAATTTGGGTTATCACATTCCTTCCACCTTTGAATCTTTTCGTCCCCGAAAAGGAACAAAACCAGAATTTATTCAATACTTAAAATCACTTTTTTGATCATTTTTAAAACACTTTAAAAATCTATATGATATTATTAATATAGTTTTTATAAAGATGCTTTTATAACTCGATGTTTCAACAAGTCCATCCTCGTTCTCACAGAAATTCGATCATACGTTGATCAGACGTATGACTTAAAATCTATAAGTACTTTATAAACCCGTTTTCAACACCCAATGAAAATACTTGGAAAATATTTATTGAAAATACCGAAAACATTTATGAAAATAGAGGAAACATCTTTGGTGAATATGCTATGGAAATCATCAACCCCTCCATGGTCGCAGTTAACCCGATGGTTGCGTTGCCATGCCAGTAAAATCCGTAGATAACTGTAGGCACTCTGCGCCCCTCGATTACACCATGGAACCCGCTACAGATCGCACCTACACCCGGGGTTTCATTGCCATCATGACAAAAACCCATGTAACTGTAGGCACCAACACCCTCGAATTTCGCTGATAAGTAAAATGAAACATCTCCACTCGACCATAGATTGCATTCTACCGATGTTACATTTCCTTCTTGGCAAAACCAAACGTAGACCGTTGACACTCACCTCAACACGATTTTTGCTATGGTCCATAGTAGATCGCAGCGATATCGAGTTACACTGTCGTCACAGCATAACCCAAATTCCTCTGTAGGCATCAGTGCCCTCGACTTTCTTATCCAATAATCCTCAAGAACTTCAGTTTGTCCGGACTTCCTCACACGATCCACTTTAGAGCCTTCCCCTTGGGGCTCAAGGCAGTACCAACCTATGGTACTCCGAAGAAGTTCATTTCAAGGGAGCGCCTTTTTTCCCAAAGCCATTCTCAAAACACTTTATATTATACAAGCATAGTATTTTCCAAATCATACACCTAGTATGAATCCCATATAAATCTCCTTTTCTCAAAATCGATTATTCCAAAATTGATAATTCTATAACTAGGCTTTCCAAATTTCCGAAATTGATTTTTCCCCAAAATTCAAAAGCCTTTCCAAAATCCATAGGTTCCAAAACCTTTTTCCCAAAATTATTCTCATAAGATCCTTTATGTGTGTGTGTGTATAACCATGAAAAATCTTTTGAATCACTTCATACTTGTATAAATTTCCTTTTTATACTTTAAATACTTTTCAAAGAACCTTTTCTTCTGGCAATAGATTCAGCAAGGGGAGTTTATCAAATATATATAACTTATTTATACCTAATCAAATATTCAAATTTGATAACTCTTTATAAAGTTATTAACCATATTACCTTTCTTTATAAAGTGAACCTTTAATCATGGAAATATCCAATTTCCATTTTATTTCATCATTTATTGTTCAAAATATACTTTTCCATTTCAAAAATCATTTTACGGTTCTTATCCATAAATTTTCAATATCAATTTCATTCAAACCTATACGATGTACATATATCATCCGTACGTTATATCAATCTGATCGCTCACTTGATCACACAATTTCACTTTCGAACTAGTATCGTCCATCCGACTTCCTAGTGCGAACTCAGATCTGGTTTCTTGATGAGATCCCGTCATTCTCCTTGCATAGCCATAACTATGATAGAGAATTTCCAAAACCAATCAAAAATTCATATCTAGGTTCGCCGTCAAAAATCGAGTGAAAAATCCCAACTCGGATCGATATACTATCTCGAAATTCTGGGCTCGAATCTGGATCAAATCATTATGCAAATAAAATAATATATGTACATCCTATGTATCTATCTTCATTGATTATTAGCAAAATCAATTTCTCCTTTCTATTCAAATTACCTTAGATTCTTATTCATTTATTCACAATTGCCTCAATTTCCATTTGGATTATCACTTCAATTCTTATCTCAATTGGTAATTAACCATAAATAGTTTGCACTCTGACCAGCTTATATTTAGAAAATAGCTTGAAATGTTAAAAATGGATATGTAATTGAAAAATAATTATTAGTTGGTAAAATAGCTATAAAATAGTTAAGTAGTTATAAAATAGTTATAAAATAGTTAGATAATTGCAAAATTATTTTAAAATTGTGATTAGTTATAAGTAATTGGAAGAATAGTAATTAGTTTATTAAACAGTTGTAAAATAGTTAAATAGTTCTAAAAAAAAGTTGTAAAATAAGTATAAAATAGTTTGGCTTTAAAAAGAAAGGTTGTATATAGTAAATACTTGGAAAAAAATAGGTTAATATTAAAACAACTTATTTTGAAAATAGTCCAGAGCCAAACTTTACAACTTCCCAATCTCCATTTCCAATCACTTCCATTTAAATTTTCACTTTCTTTTGAATTGATTTAATTTTTATTCGAATTAAATTAACTTCATTTCCCAATTTCCATTGAATTGATCCAATTTTAATTCAAGTTGAATCAACCTCAATTTCTTTTCCAAATACAAATCAAATTCCATTTGAATTTACTTATTCAACTTTAATGACAATTTCAGTTAATTCAAATGAATTTCAAATTAAACCAATTTCAATTCATTTCAATTCTAGATTGAATTAATCCCAATTCCAATCTCCATTTTAAATCATCTCGAAAATTATAAATTCGAGTTAAATTTTCAATTGCTGATTTAATTCCTTTAAATCAAATTAATCTTTACTTTAATTTAACAATTAAAAATTTTAAACAATTAAATTCTGAGTTCCAATTTCAAAATTCCATTCAAATTCATCTATACTTCTTCATAAACTTATTTCTATGTTTAAATCATAGTTCAAATCCTTTTTAAACAATTTAATCTTTCAAAAACCAATTTATTACCCAAATTCAATTTTGAAACCAATTTTCAGCAATTTCAGTTGCAATTTTATCTTAAACATTCAAAACTTAAGTTCAAAGTGATTTCACTTTCACAAATTCAATTTTTATCTTCAAAAATCAAAATTACTTAAATAATTTCAAATTAAAGTTTTATTTCCATTTAATTTCTATAATGGATATAAAATATCACAATCCACTTCTTAATTCATTTTAAACAAACGAATTCACAGTTTCATAGATTATTGATAATAGCAGGATGGTATTAGGATAAGTCAAAGTAAATAAACATCCAATTTATTTCAAACATCCACCAATAGCATCTATTAACCATTTCCAGAACTCAAACCGGTTTGAGATCTTATATATCTCCCTTCTAAATCAACTCATTTAACTTCCCTAAGTTAAATCTCAATTTCATCTTGAAATTTCCAAATCAGGTTGTTCATTCAAACTTATTTAACTTCCTCCAAGTTAAATTCAATTTAATCCCATTAACCTTACTCAAATTTGAATCTTCCATTTTAAATTTTAAATTTCTATCAATATTCTTTCTTACTTACAAGTTCAAAGACTTATATCACTTTGGGCTTTTACACCACACTTCAGGGAAAATCAAAACTCAACCCCTTAGAGTTTATTTCAAATCATCTTTGATATTATGTATCCACATATCTGTGCAGTTAAAGCATTCGGCAGATTCAATGTGGCGGATGTGCAAAAAGTCATAGAGGGGATACAGCGAGAATATTGTGGGATATAGAGGATGACTCCAAAATAGCATATAAAACTCATACTTAAAATTTTTACAGATGTATAAATGGTAATTAAATATAAAATTAACATTCAATTGAACTATAATTAATATATAAATAATTTTAAATAAAAACATGTGCGAACATATTGTAAATAAATGTAAAACTGTTATATAACATAATTGAATTTAGTAGAATATTAGAGTATTTTCATTTCTGAAAATATATTAAAAATTCAATTAAATTAATTAATTTTATAATTTCTATAATGTATGAATATCATTTTTTTTGTTCATTTCCTTTAAAGAAGATATAGCGGAAATAGCGGATTATAGCGGGAATAACGGGATATAGCGGGGATTAAAGCGGAAAGGTATATTTGGGGATATATGGAAAAATTATAGCGGTAGAAATCCACAATGAGATATAGCAGGGTTGTAGCGGGGTAATAGCGGGGCATTAACTGCATAGACACATATACATATTTATTTCTTAGCATACCAAGCCATGCTTTAAAATTTAAACCACCTTTGGTTTTAATTCAAAACAGTTTTCTTTAAAGCTTTTAAACAACTTCTTACTTTAAAAAAAAAGATCATATTCAAAAATATTCTGAATAATATCATTTCTTTTAACATTTTGAAAACAATTTCAAATGTTTTAAGCTTAAAATTCAAAACTTCAAAATTCAAATCCCTTCCCATTTACAAGTCATTCTTATCTAAATGTTTACTCCCTTAACACATTTCATTTTGCTTTAACAATGTTTACTAGAAAACAAACATTCCATTATTAAACACAATAACCATTCCATATTCTGGTTTGAAACCAATTCTAATTCATCTTATTTGTATAGTTCATTTTATTCGCATGTCGCTGATGAAACGAACCATAACATCATTCATGGCTTAAGCGAACAGCACTCCTTGACGAATGCAGAAGTTCTCTTTCTTTCAGTCCAGAAACCATAGTCGACTCCCTAAAAAGATTTTAAAACTTCACGGTGATTCATCGAACTATGCCCCGAGAGAATAAAAGATCAAGCAATGGAATGGGACTGAATCTGCTCTAAGGTAAATGTGAGGCCGATCTCTGTCTTGATCCCAAGAAGTTAGAATAGAATGAAAGCAACCTCAATCGGGCATTCGGGTGCGACCAGGGAAGACGATCTCATCTTTGGTAAGCCGGATGGGAGGAATCCTCGAAGTGGTTCTGACGAATAAGATTTAAGGTGAACTTTGGTATACCCTAAAGGGAGAGTTCTGCTTTTCGGGGAGATTCGAATAGGCAAAGAGTTCGCAAGCATTATATATATATATATATATATATATATATATATATATTTGTCACTTAATTCTTATTCAATTTCAATATCCAACAACCAATTATTGCTTTATATATATAAAAAATCATTCATTAAAACCATTTTTAAAACCTTTATAAAATAACAAGTATGCTCTCATACACACACACACACACACTCGACTCATTCTAGGGTACCACTGACCCTAACCTTAATGAGTACACCCACCAGAGCCAAGGTTCTTGCTTAACCTTCAGCTCCGATACCAAATGTAAAGGCATAAAATTTCCGAGCTTGAAAATTCGACACTAGTATGTTCACTATAGAAGTGTCGAGCATCCGAACACCGGAAATCCCAGATTGATAGGGTAAAGAAGAATAGGGGTAGAAGAAGAAACAGAAACAAATCACAGATTCTCACATTCGCAGCGGCAAATATGATATCAAATAATAGCAGTTATACAAAGGAAACTATATCCGTTAAATTACATTCAATACATCAGAGGTATAGCCTTACACAAAACTGAACAGTTAAAATTAACTTGTCCCAGAAATACAAACAATAACATACACAGCGGAATACTCCATACGTCTTGTCATCCTGCTCGCCTCTTGAGCTCCAGAACGACTTTACCTGAAAATCTTTAATACTCGGTTTGACCCGAGCATAACAGTCAAGTAACACCCAGGTCAGGCTGGAAACCAGCGTGAGTAAACCCATCTAACATGAAATACTAATGCATAAACTTATTTAAAACCCGGGGTAACTCGTACTTTATTACAAGTTCATAACTTGTTATAGTCAATACTTATTTCACAAATCAATCTCTAAGTGCCCTTACTTAGTTTCAATGGTCCATATTTTTCCATTCCAGCCTATTGATTACACATATCAAATATATATAAAGAATTATGGTAGGTTTGAAATCGAAGTAGTTTCGGTTATTTACTGATACCTGACCCCGGTCTCTTCGAATCCCATGCCATCTTAACCCAAGTTATTCAAATGAAATAAAATTCAAACTTAAACATAGGGTGTCTCTTTACACAGTAATTCTTCTCGATAGATAACCACAATATCACTATTCAACCCAATCATATCACAAAGCCTTTTTTATCAGAAATATCAAATAATCCATGGCATTCAATATCATTCAATCATTCATAAGCAAGATTAATTTGTCACACCCTTTCTAATTAATTTAAATAAATTACATTAATTACTTCAGTGACTTTATTTTTAATCCAGCTCACTAAATCATTAATTAATTACAAATCATCCCTTAATTATCCTCTTTAATTACATTAAGTAATTAGCCTTTAATAAATCACACGAATTAATTTAACCTTCAATCATTCACATTGAATAATCCTTTAATTACTCTCATAAAGTAATTAACAATAATTTATTACATTGATCCTTAATTAATTACTCGAATTAATTATTCTATAATCACTTCCATTGATTAATTATCCTTTAATATATCACATTCATTATTAACTAACCCTTTAATTGATTTCCTCAATTAATCCATACTTTAACTAATTTCACTTAAGCAATTAATCCATACTTTAACAAACTACACTGATTAATTAGCCTTAATTAATTAATCATTAATTAATCACACTTGTTAATTATCCTTTAGTTATTAATTAGTTAATCTTTAACTGTTAATTAATTAATCTTTAATTACTTATATTAATTAATCCTTAATAAATTAATAAATCTTAATCACCCAAACCTTAGTTAATTAAAAGATAAATTATTTATCTTAATTAACTTCTTACTTATCATTAAAAATCTTATTAAATAAAATTTGAATTGAATTATCATTAACTTAAAATTTAACTTAACTCTTAATTATTAATCCTTAATCATTAATTATTTAAATTAATTACTCTTTAATTACTTCATTTATTGTCAAACCTTAATTAGTTTAAGATAAATCATTACTTTTATTAATTTCCTAATCACATTATTTTTAAAACATTTATCCTTTTTATTAACACTTAATTATATTTAAAAATTAAGTTTTAAAATAACCTAAAAATTTACTTAACAAACTTAAGTTAAACAAATCATATACTTCCTAATCAAATGTTAAAGAAAGCATTTATTATACGTATAAGAAATTTATTTAAGAAAATTTTAAACTACATTCATTTTAAATTTTAACCATTGCCTTTTTTTAAATAACTTTTAAAACTTGTTTAAATCTTGCTTTGGTTTAAACTCGATAACCACCCGAGACCTCTTCGAGATTTTTTTTAAAACTTAGTTTAAAATTTTAACATTGGTATGTTAACACGCACGAACCCGCAACGCACTCTAAGCCCAACATCCTTTCCCTCGAGCTTCGACCCGAGCAAACTTCCTCACACACAAACTGACACGAAGGGACATCGTGCACGTGTAATGTCCCACGACGGCGCTTCAGCGACCCACTCTACCTTCGACGAGACTTCGATCACCCCTACTATCTATTTAGACTACCCAGAATTCATCCCAAGACCTAAATCAAAAACGAGCTTCTCAAGTCAAACTGGAAACCAACCCTCGCCTGAAACCAGCCCCGATCTGTCAGCGCCAACCACCAGGACATCCCAAACTATGACCACACCCTCACTGGTCTCTATGCTACCATCTCCCAAGCTCTGGTGAAACTCGATCACCCAGTGACGCCACGGCAATGAAATTTCCAATCTCGACCATTTGGATTTTAAAACCCTAGCTTGCCCAATCGCCAACGCCGTTACGAACTATGCTTCCTCCAGACATTTTTCCTGACATCCTCCATCGCCACTCTAGCTTTGACAAAAACTCCAACCACCAAAAATTTGTCAATCGCCAGAAAAAGGTCGAAACCTATTTTCTAATGATCTTTAAAATTCTCATCCAAAACTCAACTAAAAATCCTGATTTTCATTTTAAAAATCATAGTTTGCAAAGATACATCAGATTATACGCTTGAATCTTCAATTTATTCAAATTTGGAATTTTGATAAAATCAAGTTTTTACTGTAGTAAATAAATGTTGAGTGATACTGTCTTAAGTTCTAGTTTTAAATATTTTTAAACTTTAAATCTTGTTGTTTTAAACAATTTTTGTTCAAACATTATAACATAAAACTGATCAGAGATTAAAACAATTGATCATTTTGAATGTTATTTGCATCTAGTAATTTAAGAACAGAGCATAACCTTGAATACAGACACGCACACAGAGATATCCACATACATATATACATATATCATTAAATCCAACATGCTAACCATTATTACCTATTCAAACTCAAGTTTTCTGCATGCATCAGGGTTTTAAACAGATTTAAAGCCTTTTAATACAAATTTGTTTACTCACATAATTAACAGAGAAGCTGGAAAAACTTTTGAAATCTGGTAGTTGCTTAGTCCTTTGAAACTTGAAACTGAAATTATCTTGCTTCTAGACTTGGTTTGCCTACTGATCTGAGTTTCTTGAAACCGAGATGAACTTGAAATTGTTTGCTGGTTTTGAATTGTGAAGAGAGTTCTTTGATTTGTTTGATTACTGGATTTTTTTGATCTGTTTTGAATTTTGTTTTATAGGCTTATGTTTTGCAATGTGAAAGTGAAAGAAAATGATAGAGATGAGAGCAAGGATATTATAAAATCTCGTTTTCTTTTTATTAGAAATAACTAAAATAAATGACACTTGTTCAAATGTATGTTATAATTGTTACAATTGTCTATTTCTATGCTTAATGACTTACATTGTAAATTTGTGTGTTAAAAAGTTAACACTTGTCTTTTACATGAGAATTGTTATCATATCATGTATATATCTTTTATATTACTTATATTATATTTATGTTTATATATATATTATAAATTTATATTTGTACTTCTTCTTTATTTGTATTTATAAAACCTTTAAGAAAATAAATTTGAAACTGATTTATACATTAATAAATAATCACATTCTCATATAATTTTCAAATCCAAGTTCCATTTATAAATGATAAATGTATATATAAAAATAAAATAGCTATCATATGATAAGTTTGGTATATATCTATTTATAAAAGGTAAATTATGCTAAAATGAATGATTATAAAAGAAGATCATTAAACAAAGATCATCAAATTTCAATAATTTTATCAGGAGATTATGAAATGAATATCTATCTAGATATTTATGATTTAGCATTTATTATAGTTCAAATTCATTTGTATATATTTAATTAATAATTTTTTTAGAATTTATTTTGTTCAACCAGACAAAATCAGTATCTCAAAATAGAAAAATCAGTTAATTACCCAATTACCGGATGTCTAAAAATCCAGGTTATCACATCAACTATCTGGACTGGATGTCTGACCATAGTTAAGTCAGGTTCGACCTCTAAATCTTCCAGCACAGGCGGTTCCACAACTAGAGATGGGTCATACACAGACTTCCTCAGATGAGATACGTGAAAAACACTGCGATTTCCAGCCATCTGGACTAGCAATTCAATCCTGTAGGCCAACGCACCAATTCTCTCGAGCACTCATAATGGTCCAATATATCTCGGGGCAAGTTTTCTCGTCTTTCCGAATCTGATCGCTCCTTTTATCAAGGAAACCTTGGCAAAAACCAAATCTCCAACTTCGAATCCCAATTTCCTTCATCTCTTGTCTGTATAACTCTTCTGACGATCCTGGGCCGCCTTCATTCTCTTCTTGATTAGCTCCACCTTCGTAGATGCCTCTCGAATCAAGTTTGGACCAAAAAGAAGGCAATCTCCCGATTCTACCCAACAGGATGGTGATCTATAAGGTCTCCCGTAAAAGGCTTCATAGGGTGCCATCTTAATACTCGCCTGATAACTATTATTGTACAAGAATTCTACTAGATGCATATGATCCTCCCAAAATCCGTCGAAATCCAAAACATAAGCCCTTAACATATCCTTAAGAATAAGATTCAGCCTTTCTGTTTGTATATCGATTTGGGGATGATGGGCTGTACTTAAACTCAATCTTGTTCCCAGAGCTTCCCAAAATTTACTGGTAAAGATTGGGTCACGTTCACTTACTATACTGATGGAACTCCGTGCAACCTGACCATCTCCCTCAAGAAAATCTCCTCCAAAGGCGCTGTAGTTCTGTTTGCATTAACTGGGATAAAGTGGGCGCTCTTGGTCCACCGGTCTACGATTACCCACACTCCTTCATTTCCTTTTCTAGTCCATGGCAACCCGTTGACGAAATCCATCGATATCATTTCCCACTTCCATTTTGGGACCTCTAGAGGCTGCAACAATCATGCGGTCTTCTGTTGATCACCCTTTACCTGTTGAAAGATCGCACATCCATTGACGAAAGTGGAAACATCCTTCTTCATGTTCGGCCAGCAGAAAACTCTCTTCATATCCTTATACATCTTTGAGATCCCCGGATGGATACTCAGCCTGGAGCGATGACTCTCTGACAAAAGTTCTTGCCACAGATCCTTGATATTTGGAACACAAATCCTCCCGTTGATCCTCAAAATTTTTTGGTCATCAATCTCAAAACTAGAGCACTGAACATTCTTGAATTTCCTAACGGTTGCTTTAAAACTTCTGTCCGATCCTTGCTTACTCACAATCCTTTCAAGTAGAGATGGAACAACTTCCAAAATAGCCAAAACTGCATTCCTACTGAGAGCATCCGCCACTACATTCGCTTTTCCTAGAGTATAAAGAATATCCAGATCATATGACGCCAAAAACTCTACCCATCTCTGTTGCCTGAAATTCAGATCCTTCTAGGAGAAAAGGTATTTCAAAGGTTTATGATCAGTGAAAAGCTCGAACTTCTCTCCCAACAGATAGTGCCTCCAAATCTTCAGAGCAAAGACTATGACCAACAATTCCAAATTATGTGTAGCGTAATTTTTCTCATGTGGCTTCAGCTGCCTACTTGCATACGCAATTCCCATTCTGCATCAGCATAGCACCCATTCATACTCCACAAGCATCCGTTTAGACTTCGAATTTACTCTTACCATCAGGATAGATAGAACAAGTGCACTAGTCAGCCTTGCTTTCAAATGCAGGAATGCCTCTTCACAATTAAGGGTCCATTTAAACTTAGCTCATTTCCTAGTCAATTTAGTTAAGTGTGAAGAAATATTAGAGTAGTCCCAAATAAATTTCCTGTAGTACCCTGCCAATCCAAGAAAACTACGGACTTT
The DNA here is from genome assembly GCA_030765085.1 of Allium cepa. Taxonomy (NCBI): domain Eukaryota; kingdom Viridiplantae; phylum Streptophyta; class Magnoliopsida; order Asparagales; family Amaryllidaceae; genus Allium; species Allium cepa. The sequence continues at coordinate 184,590,744 of CM060937.1, read as the reverse complement.
CGTAGAAGTCTGCGGTTGCTTCCACTCTTAAATAGTCTCTACCTTGGCCGGATCTACAGAAATACCCTCTCCAGATACAATATTCCCCAAAAATCACACTTTCGACTTTCAGAAATGGCATTTCAAAAACTTAGCCTTCAGGACATGCCTTCCTAAAGTCTCCAATACTATCTCCAAATGACGCTTATGCTACTCTTCAGACTTGGAGCAGACGAGAATGTCGCCGATGAACACGAGCACAAAATTGTTCAGCACATCCCGGAAAACACGGTTCATCAGATCCACAAAATAAGTAGGAGCGTTGGTTTGCCTAAAAGGCATAACCAGCCACTCATGAAAACAATTGGGTCCTCTGAACGCAGTCAAGGATATATTGTCCTCAGCTACCCTTAGCTGGTGAAAACCCAAAGCTAGATCCAACTGGAGAAAACAGAAGCTCCATGGAGTTGATCAAAAAGATCGTCTATACGGGGCAAGGAATACTTATTCCCAATAGTCACATTATTCAACTCCCGATAATCTACACAGAATCTTAATGACCCTTCTGACTTGGTCACAAAGACTACAGCAGAATCCCAACTAGAATAACTAGGATCGATCAACCCTCTCTCCAAGAAATCTTGGATTTGCTTCACCAACTCTTCTCTCTCTCTCTTGGCAACATCCTTCTATTGGGTTGAACCACAGGTATTGGTCCCGGAACTAAGTCGATCCGAAACTCTATCTCTTGAAGCGGGGGCAAACCTTTTACTTCTTCGAAGATATCTGGAAAATCTCTCACCACCTCGACGGATCCTACGCCTTCTGGAGATGCCTCGACTCCATGCAAAACACTACTCAAGTGAGCTCCAGAATTATCGCAAGTCACATTTGCAATCCTTCCCAACTCGGTTTCTAGAGTCACAATTCTCTCTTCACAAATCAAAACAGCCTTATGCTTGTCCAACCAATCCATTCCCAGAATAAGGTCAAATCCTTTAAAATGCAATACAATAGGTCAAAAGAAAAACTATGGGATAGATAAGAAATTCTTAGGCCTCTATAGATCTTATCTAATTTGGTCACTTCCCCTATAGGATTAGATACAAAAATAGGGCAGTCTACCACACTAGGGGTAAGATGAAACTTTTCTACCGTATTCAAAGAAATAAAACTAAGGGAAGTACCAGAATCAAACAAAACTCTAACAAAAATGCCATCTAAAAGAAAAGTACCTTCCAGAATGCCTTTGCCTTTCCTATCCGTAGAAGTTGACAGTCCTTCTTGAATAGCAAACACCTTGGTCGATTGTGATCTTTGAAGAAGCAGGAAAGTCTTCACCATATGCCCTGGCTGTTGACACTTGAAACACAAAGACTTCTGAACCATTGTGAAACCTGGTCCACTCTGATGCTGCTACTCTTGAGCTCTACCTCTGGGACACTGCTTAAACAAATGACCCTCTTCCTTGCATACATAACACTTTCGAGCTCCGTTATTACCACCATATTTCCCTTTGCCTTGCTTCTTCCAATTTGGGTTGAATTTCCTTTTGTTCGGATTGGAAGAAGTTCCACTCGGTGTTGCTAGAGAAGCCAGGGGTTTCCTATTCATAAGCTCCTCATACATCAATGCCATGTCTATCAATTCCATAAATGATCCCTCGAGATGATCTGTCATCTTCTCGTGAAACTCGGGCCTCATTCCCAACACGAACATATTATTCTTCTTGAGGGGCATATCAATAAGACTAGGTTCGTAGCAAGATAATTCATTGAACTTAGTCTCGTATTCTGAAACCGACATACTTCCTTGCTTCAGATCCAGAAAATCTCTATACAGACGAGTCTTTCTAGCTGTAGGCATAAACTATTCCTCAAACAGTTCCTTAAACTTGCTCCTAGAAATATCATCCTTTGAAATATTCATAGTAATTGCATCCCACCATGCAGTTGCTTCTTCTTGAAGTTCATGATGCCATCACTCTCTTTTGCTCATCTAACAGATCCAAACTCTTAAAATTTCTCTCACACGAGCGTAACCAAGCCTGAACTTCATTGATGGCCTCCGTTCCTTTAAAAGGCTTTCCTCCCATATTAGTGAAATCCTTACACAATGCAGCAAAACTTGCTCGAGGCGGCGTTGGATTTACAGCCTCGCTAGCATTAGGACCGCTTCCATTAGTGATCGTCGACTCTGCCTCTCCTTCCTCTGGAACTCATATTGGTAACCTAGACAGGTAACCCAACAATTATATAGGGGTGTGTGTGTGTGTGTGTGTATTACAAATACGCTCTCTCAAGATAGATATTACTCCAAAGCCTAGGTATTATCTCAACCTAGCACTCTGATACCAACTACGATGACCCGCCTTTCATTCCAAAGAAAGACGTATCATCATTAATTAAGAAATAGATAGAAAAGAGAATAGATAGAAAGCAAGAAACAACAATATCAGAATCTCATAGCGAAAACGAAAAAATATATTATATCACATAGATATTACATAGTAACTACATATCAGAGTCAATATGGTTACAACAACATAACGTTAGACAGTCGTGAAGACCTGTCTATCCATTACATTCCAAAATACAAACAAATGGTACTAACACAGCAGAAATAGATATAAATGGATACGTCGAGTCTCCTGCTCTAAGCTTTTCCAAAATTCGTCAAGCCAACCTGATCACTTGGCTACTCATAAAAATTTGAGTATCCAAGAGTTTAAGAAAACAGAAATAAACTCTGGGTCACACATGGGTCTGGTGTAAGTAAACGGTTAAGTTGTTTAACTTGAAAAATCTTTTGAAAATAAAAGGTATCTCGTAAGACTCTCCGCAAATAAACATGGACAAATTATTCCCCTTAGGATAACCAAAACATTTGATAGGAAATCTAATCGTATTATAATAATGTCTAGGGTTTTCAATTAAATATTCACATAGCCGAAATTGTTACATTATTAAATTCCAACATACATAGGTATACAATCAAGTCCGAGATCACTTATTGGAAATTCCATACAATGGAAGGGCTACTAGGGTACCGTCCGTCACAGTACGTGGTTTAGATCACTCTACCGAGGATCCACCCTGATCCCCTACAACACAAGAATGGAGCTACCCCTTACTGGATAGTCCCAATAAGACAACCTCGCGGTTGTGGCCAACAACCGTCCACACAGCCGAAAAAAGGACCTCCAGACAGGGGAAAATCTTATCCTACATGGGTGTCACCCACTTAGCCTTGCGTGTACCTCCCCTGTTTTAGCCATTTTCGGTTGACGAGGCTTGAGGCTACGATTACCTTTAGAACACTTATCTTGGGATGCTCATCGTCCTCCATTGACGATGATCTGATAGCATTCATCCATTCAAGTTCGTTACGGGTTCGAATGTAACCGAGGTACTATCTCCGTTACACTCTTTTTGGAATCACCCTCAGAGTTAACGACAAATAGCCCTTGCACTCTGAATCTTCATCTCTGATCTTCACTTGAGATTTCACGACCTATCATTTAACTTAGATCGATGTGGTTTTCGAATAACAATTTTAATTTTGATCCCGGACTCATCGAAATCCAAACATTTCTTTTAAGGCCAAGTTGTTCAAGTAAACAATTTAATTCAATCCAGAACATTATATTTGCATAGCATTTATCACAGATAAATAACTCACATTTATCACAGCCATACCTAAAGTATTGCACATCACGGAACATCACAGATTAACATACTATAAAAACCAATAATTAATCACTTATGAATTAATTACCTAACCTGCTTAACTAACATGAAGTAATTACAAAACATTTTAATTAATTATTTAATTAATTAATCATTCTTTAATTACTTTTATTAATCAATTAATTAATCTTTAATTACTGATTAATTATCCTTTAATTATTAATTAATTATTCCTTTAATTATTAATCTTTAACTAATTAACCTTTAATTAATTAACCTTTAATTAATTAACCTTTAATTAATTAACCTTTAATCTCTAATTAATTAATTATTTTTTATTTACTTTCATTAATTAATCAATATTTAATTACCCAAAACCTTAATTAATTTAAGATAACCATTTATTTAATTATTTACTTAATTATCATTTAAATCTCATTTAATAAACCTTAAAAATAAATTCGTTATTAACCTTAAATTTAATTAATAATTACAACATTTACCCTTCTTTAAATTAACTACTTAATTATACTATCAAATTTATTTAAACAAACTTTAAAATTAATTATAATTAAAAGACATTTAATTAAACATCTTAAACTTAATTAATTTAAAACAATTCATTTTAAAATTTTAACTAATCCTAATCTTAATTAAAACATTAATTATTTAAAGAATTAGTTAAGAAAATGTTTAACTTGGTTCATTTAAAAAAATTCAAACAGCTAATACAAATTACCCGTAGCAACCCGAGCCCAGACCCGAGAAAATCATCTTTCTTTTCTTTTAAAACTCAGTTTAGTTTAAATTTTTAAAACTGCTAACATGCAAAACCACTCGCGAACGACTGGGAACCAAACTCGAGCCATCGCCACATTTCCCCAAGCTCTCCCCCGAGGCTACCTCTTCTCCTTCAATCCTACTGACACATAGAACCTCGTGAGCATGCACAGGTGGACTAAGCAACTTCGACCATCGATGCCACCTCCAGCACGTCGACGACCATCTCTACCTTCGTTTCCGACCACCTTCTCTTCAATACATCCACGAAATCGAAATCGAGCATCTCGTACTCCGTTGGAACAAAACCGATCGACCAAGAACCCCTCGACCCGACGCCTCCGACCACCACACCCTTCGAAACTCCGCCCATAGCTTCGCCGACCAACCCCGCACCTACTCCCCCACCTCTGATCAACTCCAGAGCCTCGATGACGTTGCAGGAGCCTTTGGAACAACATCGACCAAAACCTAAGCTTAAACCCTATTCGACGATGTGCCGCCACCACGGTGGTCTATAAATCCAGTGACTATTTTTCTCAAGATCGCCTACCTATCCCCTACCTCCAGTAGCGATCTCGACCACCCAGAACCGTCTGATCACCAGAAAATGCCCAAAACCCAAACTCCGTTCAACCCAAGATTTCTCGCACAAAACAATGTTAAAAATCTGGATTTCACCTTTAAAATTCATGAATTTTGAAGAAGGTTTAGATTACATAAGTGAATCTAGGAATCATAATGTTCGAATTTGACATGTTTTTAGAGTTTCCACTGTATTTTTCCCATTTTCCAGAAAATACTCAAACTAATTATAATTACAATGTTTTTGAAACCTAGATCTTGTTAATTCAAACAAGCTTCCTTCTTACATGTTAAATTATAAGTGAATGAAGGGAGCGATTTTAATTTTTGGATCTATATTTTAGCCCGTAAATGCAAAAACAGGGATATTTATGTATGTACAAACATGCACACTCAAACATCTGCATATTTATAAACATGCAAGCATAATTTCATTCATGCAAACATCTATCACAACATTATTTCAAATATTTGTCACATGCATCAAGTTTAAACAGGTTAAAGCTTTTATACAAGTTGTTTACTCACCAGATTTGATGATGAACATAGAAGTATTGAACTGGAAATGCTTGATCTTTAGAAAACTTTGTAAACAGAATTTTTTTTGACTTTGATCTGCTTGTCGGCTTTAGATTTGAGATTTGTAAAAGTTGATTGCTGATTTCCTTCCTTTGCTTTGATTTTATCTTTGGTTTGTTTCCAGGTTTTGAAAAGTTTGAAAATAAAAGATAGGAAAAGAAAATGAAAGAGTAGAGAAGAAATGAGATATATATAACCCGATTTTAATTTTTTTTAAATGAAAAGAATAAATAAGGTGACACTTGTTATTTTGCATGCTATTAATCTTACATTTGTTAATATACATGTAATTAATATTTTTAATATGTTTTTATAATTTTATATTTTATTTACTATTTAGTTTAATATTAATATGTGTTTTATGTTGTTATAAACTTTTCCTTTATTTTTATTTATATTTTTTTTAAAGAAAATGATTTAAAACTAATTATATTCTAATAAATAATCATATATATATACACTAGTTTTTAAATCCAAATTTATTTTTAGGATATTTATCTTTTGAATTTCAAATTCAAATTCAAATTCTATTTAAAATCTACTTATATATATATATATAAACAACACATATTTTACTTGTTTGAAAAAGAATGATTTTGCATATTTTAAATAATTTATAAAAGAATATTATCACATTATTATTGCCCAAAAATTATGAGATATCACAAACTCGAATATTGGGAAGCAATGGTTAGGCACCGATAAGAAGACAAATGTAGAAAGGAGCAATCAAGAAGGGAGCCAGTAGGCCTCCTCTAAAGTTGGATCAATCAGGCATCCGTCTACATCATTAGGGACGAGATGCAAATTATGATGGATTTATGCAAGAGCAGTTGATCAAAAGGCTACAGGGAATGATGCAGACCCTTCTCGAACGATTGGGGCGAATAGGAGCTACAGGAACTCAGATCCATGGAGCTAGATTAGATGGAGTGGATCAGCAGGGGCAGCCCCTGATCGGCAAACAGTTGTCAACCTAGATGAACCTAGACTTGGGGGCAAACTGCCAGGTAATGTAGGACCAACCATGGAGGGATACTAGATGGCACGACGCAGCCCAATGCCAACAAGAATACAGGAGTGTGTGATGAGAAGTATGTACCCAAATTCCCTCAAGGACTTGGAGGGCACTTTGGAAATATAGATGGGGGAAAACCTTGGCTAATAGAACTGGATTGGCTGACATCATTAGGCCAACTATTCGTAGAGGTTTGACAAACAGGGATTTGGAGGTAGTAACAAAAGTCCATTTACCTGTAACATTAGAATGGCTAGGAGTACACCTGATTTCAAGCTACCCACTCTGGAAGTATACAACGGTAAGACGGATCCTACTGACCACTTGATGAGGTACACAAGGTAGATGGAAGTGCTGGGGGCATCAAAGGAGGTTATGGCTCAGTGTTTCCTCATATACTTGACAGATATAGTTGTTATGTGGTTCAGACAGTTGAAAGATGGTTCTAATAGGACATGGATGGAATTGGTGGAAGGTTTTTGAAGCAGTTTCAAGTTCATATCAGAAGGCCGAAGAATGTAATGACACTATCGTCAGTGAATCAAAGGACAGGAGAATCGCTTAGGGCTTTCTTGAATCGGTTCAATGTAGCAATTGCTTCGGTGGATCGGCCGGATCCATTGATGGTTTTGATGGTGGCAGTGTCAGGAGTCAGGGATAACTCGAATTTTAAGGTATCATTGATACAAGATCCATCAATGGACCTCAGAGAGTTCTTTCACGAGGCCGAAAGATTTCTTCAACGGGAAGATGCATGTTCGGATATGAAGTTAAAGGAAGTAAACGCGATTGAGAAAGGAGAATCGTCTGGGAAAGCTTGGGAAAGGATAAGGATAGAGGATAGAGGAAGTTGGATGACAACTCTGGCAGGGCAAGGAAACGCTGGAGAGGACCAAAATTTTCCAATTACACAGGACTGAATAAGACATTGGAACGGATATACTTGGATACAAAGGATCACCTTCCTTTTCGAAGGCCAGCAAGGAGGGAACCCTCAAAACGCGAAAGAGCATCGAGAAGGCACTGTCTCTTTCATGACATGGACGAACTATAGGATCGATTTCACCCTAGAGGGGGGTGAATAGGGTGATAGTGTTAATTATAAAAATTAATCGCGGAAGCTTATAAATTAATTTCAATTCAGATCACAGAATAGCAGCACAGATATCGCAGAATATAAATAACATAATAAAACAGAACAACACAGAATTTACCCAGCTTCGGCAAAACCCTGCCTACGTGTTGCCCCCAAGGTTTCTATTAGAAATTAGATAGTCCCTCGCTTACACACGTAAACTCGCTATACCCACTATTGAATAACCTAACTCTACGCTCAAAACCTTGCCACAACTCAACCACCGAGTTGCGAATTCTCAAACTACACATCGTAGTTTGTACCCTAGTCACACGACCAGAAAATTAAACGGTTTAAAGAAAATACAAGTTAAAAACAAATTAAAATGAAATAACCCTAATTTTACTTAAAAGCCCTTAGATAAAATATAAAAAAGGCCGGCCCCTTTAATTATTTTGACCCGATCCCTTTTTTCGTTCCTTTGAGATAATGGTGGCCGTTCCTCTCGTTCCTCCTAATTGCAAAATTAGGGCTTTTGCTCCTTGCGCTCTTTGTTCCAAATTAGGGCTTCGGGAGGAATTTCCGCTTGATGGTTGATGATTCGGTTTGCTTGCTTCAATTGTTTGCGGCTTCTCCTCTTTGATCGAGTTCGATTGCTTCGGTATGTAATTTGTGCTTTTTGCTTCTTCTAATCTTTCGTACTTGAACTCGATGATTTTTTCCGTTGCCGATGATGATTGTTTATATAGGGTTTGTAACCCTAGATTTGCGTTCGTACAATTTTATTTGAATTTGTCAAATTCTTCATCTCGGCCACTTTATTATTCTTGAACGATGCTGATGATTTCTGACCTTTTCAACTCTTGTATATTCGTTGCTTGGTGGTCACGGCTTTGATTCATTTTCGTTTCTTTACCGCCACATCTCTGACTTGTTCAACATACTGACTTGGTTCAATTTTGACTTCGGCTTTGATTGATTACATGAATTTTTGGCTTGATCAACCTTGATGTTGAACTCAGTCTTCACTGATCGTGTTTACTGCAGCCAATTGATTTCTTAAACTTTGTAGCCTTGGTTACTGGTCGAGTTGTATCTGCTTGTAGTTGATGCATATGCTCTCTGTTTTCTTTGGTTACATGTGCATAGTATATTGGTACATAAAAAAATGTTGTTCCCTATACTGTAGTTGCTATGCAGTTGCTTGTAGTCTTTATTTGGTTTATTACAGTATTCATGTACACTGTGTTGTACTGAGCTCGACATCGCGTCATGTTGCCTTCATCACTGAGCCTCGGCTTGTATACTGCTGTTATTGTTACATTATGTTGTGGTCTTTTTCTGGTTGGCACTTGCATGCATTTCTGGTTGCTTACCATTGTTGTATAATTGCCTCTGTCTATTTGCCTAGTGGTCTATTTCATACCCATCACACTGGCATACATTCGACCTGATCATAGTAACAACCATTTGCATATATATACCTGATTGCAATGTTGGCTTATGATATTCATGTTGCAACTGGTTTACTATCCACTGCAGTTTGTGTTGCTGTTTACCCGTGTACATGCTTCACTGTGTGGTCTTGAGCATTGCTTGTTGCACTTGTACTGTTGCCTTGTTGACTGCATCACCATACTCGCTGTTTTGATTTGCATTGGTGCAGTTTCCATTCATGTTGCCTCTTTGTGTATGCATTTGCATACTGCTGCTATGATCTAAATGTTGCATTGTATCACTGGTTCATTTCACTGTTTCATGCATGTGGTCTTGGTACACTTCTTACTGTTATTTGATTGCTGAGTCTTGTTCATCCTTCTAGTATACCTGGTGTATCATTCACTATGAATTATGGCTCTGGCTATGTTTTCTGTTGACATGTCCACTTGGTCGAGTTTATTTGCATTCTTCAGTTAGTCTTGATGTTTGGTCTGACCTTTGCACATATGATTCTCTTCATGTTGCAGCTGATTTTTTATTTTGATGTTGCCACTGTCTTTTTGTTTGGTCTGACCATCTGTATACATGATTGTTGCAGTCCATTTTGCTGTTGGTCTTCGTTGCATTCATGTCATGTCGCCTTGTGTTGAATCCAGTTTCAAAACTAGGGTTTGACCTTGTGCTGAGAGTTGTGACTTTTATGTTATTGCACGTGAGTTGAACCCGTCTTTTTATTTGGGTTTGACATGTGCTCACCTGTCCCTGTAGCATTATCAAGTGTATATATCGGTGTGCACGGCCTTGTGGCATATACAGTAATACACTGTGTATGTCACAAGTTGTTCATGTATGTTGAATTCAAATTTAAATTATGACGAACACCCCAAATAACTGAGGCAAATCATATTTTCAAAATTATCTTTTATTTTTGAATTGCAAAAATATTTCTTTTCAATTTTACTGCGTTAGTAAATATTTTTGCAAATTGCTCAGATGCTGGATTCAAACTGGAATGCAGTTGAAGATAAATACGAGTGTGAGTGATATGTAGTGAGGTGAACTGTAAATATGAAATGTGATGTTATTGTAATCAAAGTTGTATAGTTATAGTGAGAGCTTGAAATTGTACTATTCAAAGATGTAATAAATATTTGTTTGAATAAAATATTCGTTTGAATTCAAATTTCATGTTATTTATTTTGTTCAGCAAATATTTATTTAATCTTTGAAAAATAAAATAGTATATTATCAAATACATTTAAACGAATGTATATATGTTTATTATCATCAAACAAAAATCATATAAGCGCATATTCAACAATCTCCCCCTTTTGATGATAACAAACATATATTTAAGATTTTGAATATGTTAAATGTATTTGATCATTGATATATCCTAATTGCTCCCCCTATTTAAATGCTTCCTCTCTACACAAAGCTCCCCCTACAAATATGCATACAAATAAAAATATGCAAATGAGCCTAGATGCAAATAGAAAATTATTTTACCTTTGCTTGATTTTATTTGACAAAATCTTAACTTTTCTCTCCCCCTTTTGTTATCAGCAAAAGAATAATAGTGTTAGAGAAAATAGAGATAAAGTAAACGATATCAATCCAACATTAAAACTCAATTGAATATAAATATTAAATTTCGATAAAAAGTCAAACAAAAATCATAAATGTTTTGTTAGGCGCATATTCCACTTTTAGAATGATGGAAATGATGTCATCATATAAAACCATACAGTTGTGTCTATTTGTGGCATATTTATATCAGGAATTTGAATATCTACTAACCATGCATAACCGTTAGGACTTTTAAATGAGATTAGTAGTATTCCAATTTTATTTTAAAAAAATGAATTCAAGTATCTTCTAACCACGCATAACCGTGAGGACTTTTAAATGGGATTAGAATCAACTTGTTTATTTTTAAAAAATAAACTTTTGATATGCATTTCATACATGCATAACCGTGAGGACTTTTAAATGAGCATGGAAGCACATAACAAATTCCAAGTAATTCACCCATGCATAACCGTGAGGACTTTTAAATGAGAGTGAATACTTTGGTATTTATTTATTTATTATTATTATTATTATTATTTTTAATTTTTAAAAAAAATGTGAAAATGAAAAACGAACGATTCCTGTTTAAAGTGCCACATATCGACAACCTATCTAGAATTTTGATGAGTGATGGTCGTTAGAAATATGATAGATATAGAGATGGTCATGGAATTTTTACCAACAAACAGTTTTATAATTCTTTTTTAAATTTCTAAAGAAATTTATTAATTATACCGTCTCGAGTCATAATATTTGATCAATATTAACACTCATCACTTGTTCAATCACTATTTTCCTTTTCGATAATCATTTGGGAGTCAGATTAGTCAAAATAGTCATTTAAAATCAAATTCAAAAATAATTATGAAATTATTTTTTCAAAAATGACTAATCTGAAACTATGGTCAAAAATGATTTTCTCCAGGGGGTTTTAAAGAAAATTTTCTGCTATTTGAAAATTATTTGAAATGAAGAATATGCAGACATTTTCTTTGAAAAACGATGCAGTTACTAAATGTCTCAACAAAAATCACGTTTCACTAGTAATTTTTCTATCAACTAGATTACCAGTGTAATCTGCATCTGAATTTCTCTTTCACTCAAAATTATCATCAATTGAATTTTATAGACCAAAACATAAAGTGTGCACCAAAAATTTCAAATTCAATTTTAACAACAATTTAAATGACATTCTTTTGAATCTGAATTGAAGCCGGGAAAATAATCAGAAAACCGTGAATATAGAGTTAGCCAAATGTATTATCAACAATCAATGAATTTCCTAATACCAAAACACCATTATTTTTCAAATTAATCTGTATGAAGTATTTCAAGAATTTGTAGTGTTTTTGGCATATAAAATATAATTGGCCAACTATGTTGAATAAGTCAAAGTCAAAATCACCATCTTTTCATCATCTCATTATTGGCTGATTTTAATTCAGAATATGGTGCAGATTATCACATTTAATATATCGTTTAAAACGTACCATTACCTGTTTTACCTTTACGATATTTTTCGTTGTTGTCCGTTGTGATTCTATCACCTTTATACTAGGCTAAGGAACTTTGCTTTGTCGTCCGTTGTGTTTCTGGAACAGCCAAAAATCCAGAGAACACTATTGTTGTTCCTTAGCCTGCCACCACACCTACACGATGAAAGATTTATGTGACCTATTTGTTTTTATAGGTCCATGGTTGTTAGTGGCAGAAAATTTTGAAAAACAATTTTGTGGAGACCCAAAATAATTTATAATTGTTCCCTTCGGCATCCAAATTTGTTTAACTTTGAGAGATTTTATATTTGTGCCTTTTGGAACCCAAATCGGTATAGTTTTCATATGTTTGGGTCTATACCAACAATTATTGTGATTGTGTCCATATTTTCTACAAATCGTGCACATTGAATTTTCTTGATTAATTTTGCTTTCAACAATTTTCGAACAATTATATCCAGTCCTTGTCTAACCGTATTAACAGTTTGCTTTCCTAATAGCATATTCAACGATTTTTCACTTTTTGAAAATTTATCTAAAGTCGTTGACAATTGTTGGACTTGTGTTTTGAGAGATTCTTTTTCGTTTAACAACTGTGTGCACTTTTTAATAGAATTCTCTCTCCTAGTATTTTCATTCTCTTTTAAAATCAGAATTTCATTTTCAAGTGATTTTATATTGATTTCTGATTTTTTAATTTCTTCTTCGAATGTTGGACACTTATCACACTTAGAGATCCTACTTTGATAGGTTTTAACTAATTGATCAAGTTGTTTATTACATTCTATCAAAGTATCCTTTTGAGATTCAAGTTTGGCGTATTTTTCCCTAAGTCGTTCAAAACAACCGTTTACTTCATGAAAATATATAAGCAACTCAGAATGAGTAAGTTTTGATACCTCACTTGGCTCGTCATCGTCACTGTCAGTTGTATCACCTCGAAGACACAATTCTGCCTTTTCGCTTTCATTGCCAGTGCTTTGATCATTCTCGTCTATTTCATCCCAAGTGGCTGCAAAACTTTTCTTTTTCTGTTTCTTTCCATGGTTGAATTTAATTTGTGGACAATCGGGCTTGATATGGCCGGGTTTGTTGCAATTATAACAAATAATCTTTTGTTCTTCTGAGTAGTCTAGTGCTTTGGCTATTCTGCTTTTTGCTTTTTGAATTCGAGCTGAATTTCCATGTTTCTGATTCCATTTTTTGAATTTCCTTATTAACAGCTCTAGTTCTTCTGCACCATCGTCATCGTCATCGTCATCACTTTCGGTTGTTCCTTTGAGCGCTATTGATTTCTTTCGAGTATCTCCTCCTTCACGCTCTTCCTTGAATTTCATTTCTAGCTCATAAGTGGTGAGATTTCCGATGAGTTCTTCGACTTTCATTTGTTTCAAATCTTTTGATTCTTGAATGGCAGTCACTTTTGCTTCAAATTTTCGTGGAAGGACTCTAAGGATTTTTCGGACTATCTCCAACTCTGTGTATGATTTTCCAAGAGCTTTTGATTTGTAAACGATATTGGAAAGTCGTCCATGCATCTCTTTGACATTTTCTTCCTTCGCCATTGTGAAGTTCTCGTATTCGCTGCTTAGCATGGCAAGGCGAGATTCTTTGACTTGAGATGTTCCTTCGTGAGTCACTTCTAGTGTGTGCCATATTTCCTGTGCAGTTAGACAATGTGAGACACGATTAAATTCAAATTGATCCAATGAACAGATAATAGAATTCATAGCTCTAGCATTAGCATTTTGTAATCTATTTTCTAGATCTGTCCATTGATCTTTTGGTTTCTCTATTTCCTGATTATCTATAGTTATAGTTGGTATACTATAACCTGTCTCAACAATATTCCAAGCGTCAATGGTTTTCAGAAAAATTTGCATTCTATTTTTCCAGTAAGCATATTCACCATTGAACATTGGTGGTCTAACCATGGATTGACCTTCTACAAAAGCATTATTAAAAGAAGCCATTTTTTAAAAATTCAAATTTTTAAAACAAAAATTCGATTTTTTCAAAAAAAATCGAATTTTTAAAACAAATGTTGACTTCTATTCCTAGCTCTGATACCACTTGTAGGATCGATTTCACCCTAGAGGGGGGATGAACAGGGTGATAGTGTTAATTATAAAAATTAATCGCGGAAGCTTATAAATTAATTTCAATTCAGATCACAGAATAGCAGCACAGATATCGCAGAATATAAATAACAGAATAAAACAGAACAACACAGAAGTTACCCAGCTTCGGCAAAACCCTGCCTACGTGCTGCCCCCAAGGTTTCTACTAGAAATTAGATAGTCGCTCGCTTACACACGTAAACTCGCTATACCCGCTATTGACTAACCTAACTCTACGCTCAAAAACCTTGCCATAACTCAACCACCGAGTTGCGAATTCTCAAACTACACACCGAAGTTTGTACCCTAGTCACACGACTAGAAAATTAAACGGTTTAAAGAAAATACAAGTTAAAAACAAATTAAAATGAAATAACCCTAATTTTACTTAAAAGCCCTTAAATAAAATATAAAAAAGGCCGGCCTCTTTAATTATTTTGACCTGATCCCTTTTTTCGTTCCTTTGAGATAATGGTGGTCGTTCCTCTCGTTCCTCCTAATTGCAAAATTAGGGCTTTTGCTCCTTGCGCTCTTGTTCCAAATTAGGGCTTCGGGAGGAATTTACGCTTGATGGTTGATGATTCGGTTTGCTTGCTTCAATTGTTTGCAGCTTCTCCTCCTTGATCGAGTTCGATTGCTTCGGTATGTAATTTGTGCTTTTTGCTTCTTCTAATCTTTCATACTTGAACTCGATGATTTTTTCCGTTGCCGATGATGATTGTTTATATAGGGTTTGTAACCCTAGATTTGCGTTCTTACAATTTTATTTGAATTTGTCAAATTCTTCATCTCGGCCACTTTATTATTCTTGAACGATGCTGATGATTTCTGACCTTTTCAACTCTTGTATATTCGTTGCTTGGTGGTCACGGCTTTGATTCATTTTCGTTTCTTTACCACCACATCTGTGACTTGTTCAACATACTGACTTGGTTCAATTTTGACTTCGGCTTTGATTGATTACATGAATTTTTGGCTTGATCAACCTTGATGTTGAACTCAGTCTTCACTGATCGTGTTTACTGCAGCCAATTGATTTCTTAAACTTTGTAGCCTTGGTTACTGGTCGAGTTGTATCTACTTGTAGTAGATGCACATGCTCTCTGTTTGCTTTGGTTACATGTGCATAGTATATAGATACATAAAAAAAAATTTGTTCCCTATACTGTAGTTGCTATGCAGTTGCTTGTAGTCTTTATTTGGTTTATTACAGTATTCATGTAAACTGTGTTGTACTGAGCTCGACATCGCGTCATGTTGCCTTCATCACTGAGCCTCGGCTTGTATACTGCTGTTATTGTTACATTATGTTGTGGTCTTTTTCTGGTTGGCACTTGCATGCATTTCTGGTTGCTTACCATTGTTGTATAATTGCCTCTGTCTATTTGCCTGGTGGTCTATTTCATACCCATCACCCTGGCATACATTCGACCTGATCATAGTAACAACCATTTGCATATATATACCTGATTGCAGTGTTGGCTTGTGATATTCATGTTGCAACTGGTTTACTGTCCACTGCAGTTTGTGTTGTTGTTTACCCGTGTACATGCTTCACTGTGTGGTCTTGAGCATTGCTTGTTGCACTTGTACTGTTGCCTTGTTGACTGCATCACCATACTCGCTGTTTTGATTTGCATTGGTGCAGTTTCCATTCATGTTGCCTCTTTGTGTATGCATTTGCATACTGCTGCTATGATCTAAATGTTGCATTGTATCACTGGTTCATTTCACTGTTTCATGCATGTGGTCTTGGTACACTTCTTACTGTTATTTGATTGCTGAGTCTTGTTCATCCTTCTAGTATACCTGGTGTATCATTCACTATGAATTATGGCTCTGGCTATGTTTTCTGTTGACATGTCCACTTGGTCGAGTTTATTTGCATTCTTCAGTTAGTCTTGATGTTTGGTCTGACCTTTGCATATATGATTCTCTTCATGTTGCAGCTGATTTTTTATTTTGATGTTGCCACTGTCTTTTTGTTTGGTCTGACCATCTGTATACATGATTGTTGCAGTCCATTTTGCTGTTGG
Organism: Allium cepa; assembly: GCA_030765085.1. NCBI lineage: Eukaryota > Viridiplantae > Streptophyta > Magnoliopsida > Asparagales > Amaryllidaceae > Allium > Allium cepa. Next base: position 184,574,375 of record CM060937.1, on the reverse strand, counting down.
TCTTCGTTGCATTCATGTCATGTCGCCTTGTGTTGAATCCAGTTTCAAAAATAGGGTTTGACCTTGTGCTGAGAGTTGTGACTTTTATGTTATTGCACGTGAGTTGAACCCGTCTTTTTATTTGGGTTTGACCTGTGCTCACCTGTCCCTGTAGCATTATCAAGTGTATATATCGGTGTGCACGGCCTTGTGGCATATACAGTAATACACTGTGTATGTCACAAGTTGTTCATGTATGATGAATTCAAATTTAAATTATGACGAACAACCCAAATAACTGAGGCAAATCATATTTTCAAAATTATCTTTTATTTTTGAATTGCAAAAATATTTCTTTTCAATTTTACTGCGTTAGTAAATATTTTTGCAGATCGCTCAGATGCTGGATTCAAACTGGAATGCAGTTGAAGATAAATACGAGTGTGAGTGATATGTAGTGAGGTGAACTGTAAATATGAAATGTGATGTTATTGTAATCAAAGTTGTATAGTTATAGTGAGAGCTTGAAAGTGTACTATTCAAAGATGTAATAAATATTTGTTTGAATAAAATATTCGTTTGAATTCAAATTCCGTGTTATTTATTTTGTTCATCAAATATTTATTTAATCTGTGAAAAATAAAATAGTATATTATCAAATACATTTAAACGAATGTATATATGTTTATTATCATCAAACAAAAATCATATAAGCGCATATTCAACACGAACATGATACTAATAGGTGCAGGATCTAAAGAATATAATCGAGAAGCATTTAAGGAATGGTCAGTTGCAGCAATATGTCGAAACTCGGAATGCGGCGGCAGACCAGGAGCAGACACCGCCTACCTCGAATGACGATGGCATAAGATGAAGGAATGGTGGTCGGTTGGTCATCAACTAATCGTGATGGTTTGGAATAAGTAACAAACTCTAGGAAAATGGCTAAATCACATACTCATGTATAGGGACAGAGATAACCCTTAGGCATGCTCTGAGATGATGATTTACCGAGACGCTTTGTCTCGTGAAATTTGTTTTTCCTTTTTGACTTGAAAACTTGCTTTTTCTGCTTTGGTTCTGGAGTTCGGTTTGAACTCCCGGTTTTGTTGATTTCCTGGTTTGCATTTTGGTTAGGATGCTTGATTTTTAATTTGGGTTTTGATTTGCACTTTTGATATGGAAATCTGGTTTTCTGGTTTGAATCTGAATTTTGGATTGGATTTTGATTGACTTTTTGTCTAGTGTTTAGATAAAAGATCGTCGGATACGGATTACGCTCGGCAAGGGTCGGGAGCGACCAGGATTCGACCTAGGACTTATGCGCTGTATTATCCATCGTTTACTAAAGCAGATCGTCGAGTATGGATTATGCTTGGCAAGGGTCCAGAGCGACCAGGATTCGGCTTAGGACTTAAGACACGATATTACTTAGCGTTTAGGGACACTGAACCAGGAATACCGTGGCATTGTTTCACACAGATAGCCGAGTGTGGATTACGCTTGGCAAGAACCTGGAGAGGTTATGGACTCGGATTTTGGCTTTTAATGGCTAAGGATTGGTGATGGTCCGGAGCGATCCCGGATTTGGATATCAAACCGGAGAAGTCATGGATTTGGTTATTAGTTATTGGATATGGATGGATTAAAGCTCGGCTATCGGATTCGAATTTTGGCTTTGGATTTGGACCCGGCCAGTTCCTCGACTAGGACTACCGAACCCGGAGGGGTCCCGGACTCTAATAAAATGATCTAGAGAGATCATGGAATCGATCAACATATTTGAGATGGATTTGGAATTGGATAACGGCTTGGAGCAGTAGCGGATTTGGCTAAAGATACGGCAATGACACTTGGATAAAATGGATTGAATTATGAATCGAAAGGTTTGGCTATGGATAATATATGGACTTTGGATGTCGGATTGAGGCTATTTAAAACACACCTTCCAAAGGCAAGGCATGTTTTGGTGGGAAAATATTAACCCGCCTTTTGGCAAGGCCGTATACATGTAGATTTAACTAAAATTGATTGTTCATTTGTCGAGACAGGAATACGATGGGTTTGAGCCAGCTAGATGGATAGACAATCAGTCATGGATGGTTTGGTATGTATTTCTCGGTTAAAAGAGGGAAGACCATGTTGTTCAGTCATGATATGAAGGATAAGGTAGGTCAGAATACATGGCACGGTCTAGGTGGATCAGCAGATGCCGCTCGGTCAAAGATGAAGAACATACATGGCTTAGTCTAGTGGATCAGCAGATGCCACTCGGTCAAGGAAGAAAGGTCGTGCATGGATCGGCCAAGATAGGTCGGTCAGGCCTAGTTTGGAATTTCTGGATCAGCATTTAAATGGGTCGGCCCTTGGTATGGGGTTGGTTATTCTTGGTTCTACAATATAGCATCAGCTATAGTGGTTCGGCATCGATGGGATCAACAATAGAGTGATTCGGTCAAAGTAGATAAGACAAAGTGGTTCGGTTTGAATGGTTCTGGCCTCAAGGCGATTATAGCATATGGATCGACCATATGTGGTTTGACCGTTGTGGGTCGGTCACGATGGGCTTGGCAGTATGGTGTGGGTCAGTAGGATGGAGTGGTTCGGCATGTTGAATGGTCGGTGTAGCTCGACTCAATGGTGTGGGTCGGTAGGATGGAGTGGATCGGCATATGGTGGAGCTTCAAGGGATCGACATACTTGAAATGCTTCGGGTTGGCATCCATGATTCTTCGAGTCGTCAAGCATTTTGATTCGGGCCAATGCTGTATTCACTTCGGGTCGGCAAAAATCCAACACGAGATCGGTTATAGTGACGAAGCCTGGATCGGCTATGGTCTCGGTGGGCCTGGACTTCTCAGGAAACCCAGTAACTTGGGTTTTTCCTATAAATACAGCAGGCGGGGCTTCAGAAAAGGGGAACTTGATTCTATTTTCCTTCTTCTTCCACATTAAAGCAATTCTTCCATTATTGCTTTAAAAACTCTGAATTGTAACTGTAATTGATTCTCATATCAATAAAAAGGAAATTTCTAGAGTAGACGTAGGCCGGAGTTATCGAACCACTCTAAACCCTCTATTATTGCTACTTCCTTTTTAATTTTCACTGTTCTTCACATTCACTCTCTACATGCATTCTACCTGTGCTCTGCGACAGTGATTTGGTGCTTTTATCTAGATTTGGGTGTTAGTGACCAATTTTGGCGCTAACAACTACCACCATCTCGATTTTTCATGTTTCAGGAACACAAAGGTGAGCTGAAGCTGTTTTAAAGGCAGATTTAATGGAAGTGCCATAGAAAGAGGTGAAGTCAATGGATTTATTTTATTCAATTTTATTTTGTTAATCACTTGTTAAAATTTTGGACTACTGTTTCATCATTATCATCAAGATAGTATAATTGATAAACTATGTTTTGATGCATGCCATATATACTAATAAGTGTTGGGATAATTTAACATGTGGGACATATATGTAAAATAAATATGTTGTGCTATATTGGCGTAAATCCTAACAAAAGTGATCAAATTTTGAATTAAAGCTAAAAGGCTTAGGATATAAATATCGTGTTATTAATGTGCAGATACTGGGGCAATTCTAATTTGTTGAAGGGCTAAATTTGAAAATGCTATCATTATAAATAAATGGGTATGATCCTCAAATTATACAAGCTATGGTTATACCCCTAATTTCTTTTATGGAAATAATTCAGATCTAGAGTTTGTGTTAATTTGGAAGATCAAACCAATTCTTTTTTCTTTCAATTCCAGCTGTGGATTCATGTACGTCTTTAGCTAATTTATTTAACTTCTTTTAATTTCTTTTCAATCAAATCAATATAAGTCACATATTCAAATATAGAGTTTTATAAATAATCGGTCCTAAAGTATATTGAAATTCTAACAAGTGGTATTGGAGCCACCCATTATAGATTTCATTAAGAATTTTTTATATTTTTACTATGAGTAAATTTTGAATTGAACTTCATTTAGAAGTCATAAAAATTCCACTTAAAGTTCGGATCTACTTGATCTATGCATCAAAGATTTTTTTGGTGACAATTTCGGATTTGGTTTAGTATCATTTTTTATACTGTAAATTGAAAGGCTGATTTTTGAAACTAATTTGGTGTAGAAGGATAGATGGATCTAAATGATTTATATGTTATTTATGAAATAAGTTAGTGTTTTGAAATCACTAAATTATCAGAAATAATCTGAATTCCCCTAAATTTTGAAAACAACTTATGTTATTATGAATTATGAATTTTACTATGAGAAATACTTTGGATTTGTTATGTACAGTTATTTTCTTCTAATGTTTATTAATGGTATAGATAGATCTGTATAATTAAGAACCATTTATACAAGAAAATGCAAATTCAATTCCTTAGTTATTTTGCCTTACTTTAGCTTTGATTAAGTAATTTGGATATATATATATATATATATATATATATTCAAAAGATAAGTAAGGTAATGTGTATATATATAAAGTATTTGGGTTATTTTAGAAATTTTGATTAATTAGAAATAAAGTATGCCCCTTTAAGGTATTTATGTTTCTTTTATTATTAAGTAACATCATACGTAGATCTGAGATGAGATAATGTTGTGTTTCTTTAATTACGTTTATTTAATTGATTTGTATCTATTTGCAATGGAATTAATTTTTTGCAACATTAATTTATATTCTAGACCACATAATAGTCAATTGCTTTTATTTTATCTTAAATGCATTAGATGTTGTTATTTGGTAATAAATGAATTAATCTATTATCATAAATGCATTAAATGTGTAGGTTACAATAAATTTAATGATGTAACACATTTGTGTTTGGAATATGACAAGGCATATGGTATATTATTTGATGCATTTATGCTTGATAGTTACAGATATTTTGTTTATATGACCCATGCTCCTTGAAAATATGTTTTCACTTTCATGCTTGAAAGGAAGAGCATTTTTCATGTTTTGCTAAAATGCATGGTTACTGACCTTAATTAAGTATCCAAATAATAAACTAAAAATAAAAGGACATGGAGCATTCAATATAGCTATATTATGGTTAAGTTATACATCATAGTTAATACATTTATTCATGTTATATAGTATAACATTTACTATGTAATTTATATATAATTTTGTATGGCATTTAATTTTGGATTTCATTTTGTAATATTTGTTATGTGATTTATTTATGATGCATTGTATCATATTTATTTAGGGAATGTCACGAATATAATCACACTTAAAAATATATTATAATAGCTATGGTTAAAACATGTTATGTTATGGTTATAATTTTGAGTTATCCAAGTGTCATATACACCTAAAGCTTTTCCAAGAGTATTTTACAACACTCAAAATATATTTTACACACAATAAGAAGTAAATTTAAATATTTTTATTGGTGCCTCTTTGCAAGTTAATTGTAAATATCTTACATTCCAAGTGAGCTAAATGAAATAACGTGCCACCAAAGTGACCTCTCTTATTTTATTTATTGATGAAAATCTTTGAATCTGTGATTTTTTATTCATGCAGATATAAACCGGCCCAAAGAAAGAGTAATATTTGGTCGAATCACTTACACATGTGTGATGATAAATATGTGACAATTATAAGGTTTTACAAGTGAATAACTAATCGGTCCAAAGGAAGATTGTCATTTGATTTGAATTTATTGTCAATGTTTGATCATTACAACTAGAGTACTGCTTGCTGTTACTATTATTGTCCAAAGACTTGATATAAATATGTGCTATGTATCTTGAGAAGAGACTTACCAATCATTTCAATTTACTATGGCTGATATTTGAATATGACCATATACTTGATCTTTAGTTTTTGTTCAATTTTTAACTAATTTAACTAAAGTGTCTGCCAATTATAGTAGTGTCCTCCTCTTGTTTGGGACTAACTCCAAGGATTAGTAAGACAATATGCTTTTTTCTTGACTTCGTGGGCCTAGCTCTTGCAATTAGGAGGATCACAACCACTCTTGTTATAGTTGAATGTTCTTATAATTTTATCAAGAACATTAGGAGGTAAAATAATTCAAATTTCAAGAGTCAAATGATCATAAGGTATAATATTTCAAAAGATTTCAAGGGTGTGATATCCATAGGGATAATCAATTTAAAGGGGTTCTTTACAAACTGAAAAGCAAAAATCGGTAGGGGGAACAAGCATACTTTATATTACTTGATTCTGTATAGTCGAAGTAAGGGGAACATAATTAAGTACTATATAAAAAGACGTCGCTTCAAATGTTAAAGGCACTCATGTTATTGTTAATTTTTTGGTACTCTCTTTATTCACAGTACAATCACTGTAAGATTATTATTAATTATTATTATTTTTAAGAATAAAACGACCTCTTATTGTGCTCATTTTGCATTATAGGAAAAAGAAGAGAGATTAAAGCATGATAAGATAGAAAGTACCCATTTAACGTACATTGTAAATAATAAGGATAAGGAAGTCATTAAGGATCCAAAAAATCAAAATAACATACATATATATATTTGTAGTTATTTCTTTTATGAAATCTATAGACATATAAAAGGAATTTTAGTAGATATCACACATATCGTGTCTAAATATATACATATTGCTTGGATTTGTTAGATATTTTTGTTATGTAGTCACTTAGATAGATTTTGGTTTTTAATTTTGACATGAACAAATTTTTTTATTATTGTTTCTTCAGAAATAATAAGATTAATCTATCAATAAACTCATACCTTATTAGAATTGAATATCTTGAAATCTAAGATAAATACATCTTATAATAAAGCCTTGAATTGGATATGATGATTTATGTAAATATTTATTCCGTCTTACTAAATAATTATAGATTGAGGCACTAAAGATAACAAACACCTTGTTGATATTTTAAGCGACTTAAATGCTACAAGTTTTATAAACCCACAATAAAGTATGGATGTTGAGGATGTTGAGTTTGGAGAGAGAAATAAATTATGGATTACCGTCATTAAGGAGAATTATTATTTTTGATTCAAGTACAGTTACTTCTTCAAATGATATATATGATTTATTTGCTTTCATTGACAAGAAGTAAATTAGGAACAATAATAAGCTAGTGTTAAACAAAATTTTAAAGCATGGATCATTGTGTTTAAAGAGAAACATTATCTTTGATTCAACTACAATTAATCTCAGATAATGTATAGGATTAGTTTCCTTTCATAGACTAGAAGTAAATTAAGAACCATAATAAGACAATGTAAAACAAAATTTTCTTCAAATTAAGGTTGATGTTTTAAAAAACCATACTCAACAACCTCAAGGTGTACAAGGTCACTAGGGAAATGCACTTAAAAAAGGAGGAGATACTATCCTGAATGACTATATAGTATTTCTTCATAAAGATAAATATTGGATTGTTAAGATGATTCTATCACTTACATCAACTTATGTAACGTACTAATTTAAGAATATCCTTGAATAACTATTGGTTATGAATAACTATTTAAAACCAAAAGAGATGAGTAGGCAATGTGGAAAGGTATAAGCTCTTTATAACGAAGATTATACTCAAAAGGAAAACGATATTTTCTTTTTTCAAGAAACTTTCTCTTTTTTTTTAGTAAAAGACTCTTTAGAACCATATTGGAGCTTATTACAAATTAAAATTTTGAGCAATATCGGAAGGATATTAAAATAGTATTTCTCTATAGAGACAACGATGAAACAACTTAAGAAATCCACTTATGGATTATTCTTTTGTATTAGGGATTCAAATACACCATTATTGTTCATGGGGTGATATTTGGATTGTCACAAAAGAGTAAGGTAGATAGGTGCCTAAAAAGATTTGGTATGCAAATTGCAAATCAATTGATACTCCTTCGCCAAAAGTGACAAATGTCATCTTATATAGTAACGTAAGAAAATCCTTGAAGTTAAAGAAACGCAAAAGATTCCTCATGCAATTGCGATGTCAATGCATGCTAAGGCATATACACATATGGATATTGCATGTATTATTTAACAACTTGCTGACATTGAAAGTATATCAATAGTTAGTAACTAAACTGGTTGCAAGGTATCTTTATGGATCAAAAAGATTATATGCTCATAGATAAAAGATCAGATTGGTTAGATATCATAAAGCATTACGATTCGAATATTTTTGGATGCCAAGAGTATAAAAGATCCCCTTAAGGTAGTAATAATATTTTTAGTGGAGCTATATAAGGAAAATGTCAAATAGACACTTATAGCCTTATCCAGTATGGAACAAACATTTATTTTCTGTTGTGAGGCATCCAACGATGGAAAATAATAGCAAAATTTTATCACAATGTTGTGGAATATTGAAATTAGAAATCAAATGATCAAATATAGTGATAATAAATAACATATTATTTTCTAATAAGAGGAGAGCGCAAAATTAATTGTAATTCATAAAGCATATTATGTCAAATTCCATTATGGTGGATCCGCTTACAAAAAGATTATCATCCATGGTCTTTCATGAGCATGGCACTCAGTAGGTGTAACTTTTATGTAATGATATTTTGGTTTCGGGGGAGTTTGTATTTGGTACTTTCATATGAAACATTGCTCTATACTTCGGTTATATATATATATATATATATATATATATATCAAAAAAATTTGTCTAATCGGAAATAAAGCAATAAAGTTTTGTTTGCACTCTAAGTTGTTCAAATATTGAATGTTTTGATCTCATTAATATAGGACCAATTGGAAACAGAATGTACAGATCACATCTCATGTAGTCTCGATGCTACACATCAATAAATTTGATCTATGTCGTTTGATTGTGTTGGTATATGTAACGTCCCGCCTTTCTGCACGCTTTAAATTGACGATAAAGCACACACGTCAGACTTAAACCATACAGAAGGGTGGATTGTTATGGGGTAAATAAGAAAAAATAAGAAGAAAAAAATAGAATCTTACAGCTGAACGATAAATTAAAATAATCAAATATACAGTTCATGAAGCTGTTTGCAAAATATTCGATTATACTTATATAATACATATCAGAGTACATATACTAGAGAATAATAATTAATGCAGCAGAATTAAATGGTGTAGTGGAATAATATAGTAGAAAATAGTACTACAAATCTTCGTCTTCATCCTCCAGAATAAAATCTTTAAATCCTGAAACGCTCGGACTGACCCGAGCGAATTGAAAAGACAAAACATTCGAGTCAGAACTAAAAGATCTTATGTAAGTTAAATCAACAGGAATAAATATGAGTGAAACGGCGTCGGAGATGTTTAGGGGATTTGACTTCTCCAATCCAGTGTCTAATGTGAGTGCATTAACTCAAGAGATGCTCGGGATTCATATCTCCTAAGGATCCGTTAAACTATTTACTATATAGTAATATTTCACTATTCTAATAGTGTTAAATAGTAAAATAAACTTACTTTTAAATAGCGTAAGGAGTGACCCAGTATTCCCCTTAACACAAATAATGCCAATTGTCTATACAGTACCGTAATACCTCCTGATCGAGAGGCTACCAAAGGATACTCCATAGGTACGACAAAAATAGAAACTCGTACAAGGCGCGCTAGGGTAGGTGACACGGCACAACTAGGCAATGCTAGGGTAGATATACCAATTACGCATCCGGGCTGGTGGTAACGCATAGCCGCAACTACCGCCCACCTCGAGCCACACCCCTAAATAAAAAAATCAAAAGTGGCCACCAAATCAATCCAAAAGTCAAAGTATAATATCGGAAGGATGTGTCCGATCGAAGGTGCTACCTCATTGTCCCGAGAATCGCTCCTGTTTTAGCCACCTTATGCCAACTCACGGGAGTCGGGTCCACGTATTTACCTCAAAGGAAACGCCGCCACCATCCTACTTAATTCTGGAATCTCCACCGCGTACACGGTTGTTAAAGTGGTTTTTCGAGTTGGCAGAGAGTATGACAACTTACGAAAACCACTTTAACAACTGTGTGCGCGGTGGAGATTCCAGAATGAAGTAGGATGGTGGCGACGTTTCCTTTGAGGTAAATACGTGGACCCGATTCCGTGAGTTGGCATAAGATGGCTAAACCAGGAGCGATTCTTGGGCCAATGAGGTAGCACCTTTGATCGGACACATCCCTTCGATATTATACTTTGACTTTTGGATTGATTTGGTGGCCAATTTTATTTTTTTATTAGGGGGTGTGGCTCGAGGTGGGCGTTAGCTGCGGCTATGCATTACCACCAGCCTGGATGTGTAATTGGTATATCTACCCTGGCACTGCCTAGTTGTGCAGTGTCACCTAACCTAGCGCGCCTTGTATGAGTTTCTACTTGTGTCGTACCTATGGAGTATCCTCTGGTAGCCTCCCGATCAGGAGGTATTACTATACTGTATAGACTATTGGCATTATTTGTGTTAAGGGGAATATTGGGTCACTCCTTAACGCTATTTAAAAGTAAGTTTATTTTACTATTAGACGCTATTATAATAGCAAAATATTACTACATAGTAAATAGTTTAACGGATCCTTAGGAGATGTGTATCCTGAGCATCTCTTGAGTTACTGCACTCACGTTAGACACTGGATAGGAGATGTCAAATCCTGTAAACATCTCTGAAGTCGTTTCACTCGTATTTATTCCCGTTGATTTAACTTACATAAGATCTTTTAGTTCCGACTCGAGTGTTTTGTCTTTTTAATTCGCTCGGGTCAGTCCGAGCGTTTTAGGATTTGAAGATTTTATTCTGGAGGATGAAGACGAAGATTTGTAGTACTATTTTATACTATATTATTCCACTACAACATTTAATTCCGCTGCATTAATTATTATTCTCTGGTATGTGTACTTTGATATGTATTATATAAGTATAATCGAATATTTTGTAAACAGCTTAATGAACTGTATAATTGATTATTACAATTTATCGTTCCGCTGCAAGATTCTATTTTGTTTTTTTTTCTTTCTCTTTTTTTTTCTTATTTGTCCCATAACAATCTGCCCTTCTGTATGGTTTAAACTGACGTGTGTGGTTTATCATCGATTTAAAGTGTGTGGAAAGGCGGGACGTTACATTTGGTCTCAGAGCTTTGGTTTAGCGATAAACCTTAGCTTTGTGGGGTTTGACTCTTTACGAATAGGGTAGTAATACCCTATGGGAGTCATTGATTGTATATATATGAGAGAGCGTATTTATTAGTGTTATAAAAGGTTTTAATATTGTGTTAATTTGTTCCGTTTGGTATTTATAAATTCTGGTTGATGCATGGGACACTATGACATCAATAAGGATTTCTAAACACTTAATAGGACAGACTGACATAATATTTTTTTCAATATAGGTGAATGAAATAATTTTGCCTATTATATTTTCTATATATATATAAAGTAAATTTTTATAAATGATATATATATATATATTTGGTTACAATGTATTAGTTGTTAGGTAATGAAATTTATAAATAACAGTTGAAATAAGATTGGAAATAAAATAAGTAAAATTGGAAATTCAGAACTTAAGTTCCGGGGTTTTGAATATTTCTTTCGAATGATTTTGGAATATAATAGTGATATTAATTAGAAGTTTTTTGGGATAAATATTTCAAAATAAATTGAAAGAATTGTTTTAAAGAATTTTTGGGAAAAAAATAAGTTCTGTACTTCCCTCTCTGTCGTTGGAAAATAATTTCGGTGATGGCGGCCGCATCATCGACATTCATTTTCGAGTTTCGAAGTGGGAAGACCACTGTAGTAGTTTACTGTAGATTTGTTTTGATAAAACAAATAAAAAAATTTAAATTGTTTTAATTATAATTGGATATGTAAATTATAAGTATATATTTATCTGATATTTTGAAAATGATATGAGATTTAACCCGATATTTAGTTCTTAAGTTTCCATTAATTAATAGTTTCAATTATTGTAGTGAATTGGAACGTAGTTAATTAATAATTGAAACCTCTAAAAGGAAATAAGAGATTTAATGCTAAGTTATAAATTAAATAAAAAGAAAATTTAAATTTGTAACATATAAAACAAAAGATAAAATAATTGAGCATTTAATTAATTAAAAGAATTGAGAAAAATTGTGTGATTTTCAATTACATTCTTAAAAAGCATATATATATATATATATAACTTACCAAATTTTAAAAGTTGAAATGTTTAATAAGAAAATGTAATGGAAATTTGTACAAGTAAAAGTATGTAATGAAGTGTTCAATAAATTTCTTTTATTTATAAGAATTGATGTTATAAAGTTATAAACTTAAGTTGTAATTGAAATGCAACTAGTATGATAGAAATGTAAGTATTATAAATAAATGATAATAAACTTAAGTAAACAGTTGAAGCTATTATAAATAAAATAAGTAGAAAAGATGAATGCATTAAATATATGATTGTAGACTAAAGTAATGCATTGAAACGCAAATAAATAAATAAATGAAACTGTAAGACATAAATGAAAATAAAAAGGATAAACCATTATATAAATAAAAAGGAAATCAAACAACAAATAGCATGAAATGAAATTAATAAGAATGAACTTAATCATTGTTTGAAATTTGTTGTTGTTGTTTTGGTTCATGGTTGTTTCGGCTAGGATACTTCAAAATTGGTTGGATGAATGAATAATCTATTTAGCTTCATCAGAGACTGTTGAGTAAATGGTGCGCTTAGTAGTTTATTTTTCTTTATGAACAATTTGAAGTTTTGAACCCGAACAACTATTTGTTTTGTTTGTTATGGTTGAAAGATTGATTTGTATGGATTCTATGTAATGGTTGTATGCCTTGTTGCACGTGATTGTTGATTGTATTGAATAGTTTGTTTGTAGTTGAAACAACCTGAAATATTTAATTTTATATAATAACTAACTCTTTTGGATTATATAAGTGAAATACAGGTTATGGAAGCAATTGCTACTGATTTTGGTTTCATAATTAAGCGTTAATTGCCCGACAAATAGGTACTTTTTCGGTTTACGGTTTTATAGCGCTATTATTTTGTTTCCCGGGTTGGGATACATATTATTTTGGAAAATATATGTTGTATATTGTTATTTTGATATTATATTTTCTCCCGAACCTCTCCGTATAAAGGAGACTCTGCCAAAAATTTTCGTAAATTTTGGACTTAGAAAATAGTTTGAAAATGCTTTCCAAACTTTATTAATTTGATTATAAAAGATTTGGTAACGACCCAGAATTTCTATCATTTGAAATTCGTATATTTAATTGATTTTTAAATATTAACAAGTAAAATTTGTAAGTCGAATAAATTTTATTTCGAATATCTAGATTTAATTGGACAATTAAATCGATAATTAAATATTTGAAATTACAGAAATAATTGGAAATTGGGTTTAATGTGATTAAAAATGATTTATAACGTTGTATTAATCATATTGGAGTTAGAATGATGTTATAGAACTTTTAAAATTGAATTAAAAGTTAATTTGCAGAAATTGAATATTTTAATATTTAATTGACGAGTAAAAATAGCCATTTTTCAGACAGACTCGGATTTTGACAAAACAAGTTTCATCGGATCCGTAATGTTAAATTATTGTATGATTTCAAATTTCGTGTCAATCGGATTTACGGTTTGTCCGGGACAAGCTAAAACGCACTGAAATTGGTTTAAGTGAATTTTTAAATTTAAATAGTCGATTTGAAAACCTATCTTCCAAATACGATCGAATTGGCTTGCGATATATATTCCATTGCGTTCGAAATAGGGGTAAAACATTATAAATGCCAGGCGGCACGCTTCGTTTAGAGTTCGAAAAAAAATTTCGGGTGAATAGTGTCGCGAAATTTCTATAAAAGGACCTCATTCTTTGTTCTTTACACAAACGCTAGGTTTAAAGCTTCAGCCGCCACTAATAATTCCAATGGCCGAAAATTGTTCAAGTTCTCCCTCAATTTTCTTCAAATCCGTGAAGAATTAACAGAAACTCCCAACTAGCAAAACGTATAGCACGCCGATTACTTCAAATCCAACGGCCGAGATGAAGTATGACGAGGAGGTTGGAGGGGAATTCGCGCTCGTTCGTTCCCGGTTTGTGCACGAAAATCAAGACCTAGGGGTGGCCGAGCTTGCCTATTCTCTGGCCGTGGGTAGCTCGCGTCGAGGGTATTTGAATGGAAGCTCCTGATCGAGGTATAGATGAATGTGGTGGTCGCGTTAATTGAAGCAAGACGGCGGCCATGGGATATCATTTGCGTGCAAACCCTAGGAAGGAATAAAGCATAGTCACGGCCTTGATCTGATGATGGAAAATCTAACGGCCATAAAGGATTAAGGTTTAAAATTTAAAAAGAAATTGATTAATTATTTTATTAAAATTCGTATAAACTTTGAAACATCATAACTTGTTCATAAGAGGTCGAAAAATGACGAAATGAATTGCGTTGGCTTCATATTGTTGAGTATTACGCGATAGAGCTGGATTGGTGTTGATTTGAGATAATGTAAATTTTGAGTAAAATTAAACGCGTGTTTAATTTATTCGAAATAGAACACTGCAACTGTTATTGAAAGCAATGTGAAAACTTCTCACTCAATCGAATTGTGTTTCGATTTAAATTTTTAAATAGTTAGGTTTAAAATTGCTTGATTGTGTGATTGAATGATAAATTGTTATCTATTGTATTGAAATAGACCCTATACGCCGTATATTAAGTGGATGTTATTTATTAAACACATATACCGCGATATTCCACCTCGAAGTGGAATTGGTATTATATATGTACTTGGAGTTGATTTTCCCGCATTATATAGCAGATGAGACCCTATTGCGCCGCATAATACCGGATAATATTTTATATAAACCCATGTACCGCGATATTCCGTCTTGAAACGGGATTGGTATTGTGCTAACATCTGTGGATGCAGGGAAACAGGTTGGAGTGATCCAACTGGATTCCTCAACAGTATTAATTTATTTACAGATATTTGCGATATATTCTGTTATCATATTGATATATGATGTTTGGATGTCGTGGTTGATTTATTGGTGTTGTTGCAGCATTGGGCCTATTTTGGAAAATTAAAAATGTTAAAGTGATGATTTTCAAATTTAAAAGGATTTTAAAGTGATTTTTTTTTGAAAGCATACGTTTTATTGAATTTTGGAATTGATTCATTTTAAATAAATAAACGTTAAAATTTTTTATGTTATAAAAGTTATGATTTTTGTGAAATATAACCGAAATGTGATTTTTGAAATAAGTCGTTGATTAATTTGTAAGATGTTTTAAATTGGGATTTTTAAATTATTATAAACGGTTTACATAAAAGATTTATAAAATTGATATTTATAAATTAAAATATTGGAATTTTAAAACGAGTTTTTATAAGTGTTAAAATGAAGTATAAATGGATTTCATAAGTGAATGAAATATATAGATTTACAAATTGTGAAATTATAAAATGAATAGATTTTGTAAAATAAAAGATTTATAAATAATTAACTTATAAATTGGATTTTGGCATTTAAATGAGATATAAATAGAATTTGTTAATTAAAGGATTTTATAAGTTGAAGTTTTTATAAAATATATATGTGTGTGAATTTATAAACGTTGTTTTATAAATCCGAAATCAATTGAATTTGATAAATAAATATGAAAGCTTATTAAAGAAGATATATCCACGATTTTGGACGGTGGATAATCCTTAAATTAAATATGTAGAAGTGTTGAATTTGGTAAATGATTTATATTCACGATTTTGGATAGTGAATAATATATTAAAGAAATGTTTTAGGAAGTGATCTTATAAATAGAATTAAAACGATTTGAAGTTGTTTTAAAATGTGTTAAGGATCGAAACCATAGATTTCAACATTCATTGTTGAAATAGATGTTTTCGAGAAATAAAGAAAAGATGGACTATAACACTGTTGTTATAGTAAATGATTTTGGAAAGGAAATGTTTTATATAGTATTGGGATTTATATATCTATCTTAATTTCGAATCCCTATACTAGTGATTTTGGGTTGTCGTAACGATGTTTTAGGCAACATTCATTTTGACTCAAATGAATGTGTTTAAGAGAATGTTTTCCTTAAAGAATAAAATATATACTTAGTTGTGATTTAAGTATATTGAACATTTTCCAAATGTTGAAAATAAATAGATTTGTGAATTACTTATTATTAAATAAGTATGGAAATGTTTTCCAATATGAGATGAAATGTTTTTGAGATTATATCTTTTAAAGATAAATTTAAAGTGAATAATTGAAATCGATTTAAAAATCATATATCAGTGGATATTTGAAAATTTAAATTCACCATGGAATTTATAAAGGAAAGAGAAATTTGTTTAAAAATAAACATTGATTTATTTTTGAAGTGTGGAAAAATATATCTTGTAAAGATATTTTTGGAAAATATAAATAATTTGGAAAATTATTTGGAGTCTGGTGATGTTGTGCATATCTATTGATAGTCAAATAACCGACTATCAATATTTACCTTTAAATAGGTATTTGCTGTGATTTGCTTGAATTTGAATGCTACACTTATTTTAAAAATAAGCGCTCGTTATTCGGTTTAGCCGGGAGAGGACCTTTGGGTCATAAATCCCATTTCAAATAGTGATATGTCGTAATAGATAGCATTTGAAGACCGGTGTTGAAGACCGGATATTTCCGAAAACGAAAGGATTACCGTCGAATGATTCTGCATCGGCTGATCTCCGATATAGAGATTTTATCATCCTTTGTGATGGGAATTTCGGATGTGATTAGTGAATAACCGGATTTGCAAGGGCTTCTTTGGAAGTGCCTTCGGTTCCGTTCGATCCCGGAACAGACTTGTATGGATGTGTGTCTGACGTTACACTTTGAGATGTAAAGCTGGTTTCTACCAAATATATTTCTGTTGGTGGCAGAGGATTTATTCTCTTTGCTTAACACCTTTCTCTGAGACGTATAAGCTCATAGGTTATGTAGCTGAGGGTTACTAATGATATATTCCCAATTTGGTAAGTGGCATGCCGAGTGTTGCTGATCATTTATTGATCAAAGTATGGCTTTAATGAAAAGCATAGTTTTGTGGACGAGACTTCGTCGAACCTCACACCCCGGAAATGGTCAAAACAGGAAGAATGCAGCAAGGCTATTTGCGGATCGCGCCCTCATAGGGTATGTTCATTTCCTTTTGGATAGAGGTGGTATTATGGTATGGAGCCCTCATACTTTACCTATGTGGTTGCTGCAAATTTAGTTCTTTGTGGTTGCTAGTGAATCCCAGGATAAAGGTTGGTTACGACCGGGGGATGGCATACTCGTGTCAGTTGTTACCTAGCTAGAGGTAACCCGGCCTTGTGTTGGCAGAGATCCGGTTAGGTTCTCGGGGCGTCTTTCCAGAGGCGTACCCATGTGGCAATGGGAAGTTCCTTGGCCTGACCATTTGTTGGAAATCCAAAGAAACAATACGAGCCTTGTACGGTTTTAGTTGTAGAACCTGCCATTTAATATGGTAGCTATAGTAGGCATATTATAATGGTACCTATGCTTGCTAAGATTAATATTGTACTTTCGAAATGTTTTCCTACACTTTGCACTTATAGTAATAATATCAAAGAAAATTTCTCGTATCAAGCATGTTTGACTATCATAAGGAGAGATCTCCTCCGATTCTGCATTTGCATTGTGTGTGTGGCGGGAGGCCTTATGGTAGTTACATTTTCCAAAAGCATTGCGGATCTATTTTAAAATATTTCTTTGTTTGTTTTTAAAGATTAACTGTTTTAAGTTCTCACACCAGTCACATGACTGACATGGAGTTTATTGTTCTCTTCTAAACTCTGGGTGCCCACCAATTTCCACACGGGCAGTCTAGAGTTAGGTTATCAGGTCATTCTAGAAATTCAGGAGTTTCTGTGAAGATCAGGAGCAAGCTGGATGGCATGGCGTATCAACTAGTATATAGTATTTCTTTTTCCGCTGTTTGTTGTTGTAAACTTTGATAATGTAATGTGATGTAATGTAATAACTGATATAGTTCTTTGATTTAAAGATACTCATTTATCTATTATATATTGTTCCGCTGCGATTGTGAGATTCTGATATTGTTTCTGTTGCTTCTTCTTTCTTTCTTCTTCTATCTTCTACCTTTTCTTTAACCCTAACAATTCGGTTTTCTGCCCTTCGATTGCTCGGTAGTTGATACAATGGACGTATTGATGTCGATTTTTGGCAGTTGATACAATTCGTGAGTCGAAAATCTTGAAACGTTACATATGGTATCAGAGCATTTGGTTAAGTGACAACCTTGGCTCTGTTGGGTGTTACTCATTAGAGATAGAGTCAGCAGTACTCTAGAATGAGTGTGAGTGTAATCATAGATACGAGCGCGTATTTGTTAGTGAATATAAAAAAAAGGTTTTATATTGTGTTTGCTTATCCATTGAGCTGTTTGTGAATTCTGGTCGGTGCAGTTTGGCCAACTGTTTCGATAGGGTTTCTAAACTCTTAAACGAGATAAACCGACATAGTATCATTTTAAAGTGGTTAAATGAAATAATTTTACCTTGATTATATTTTACATATGAAGGAATAATTTTTCAGAATTATTGAAGTATATATAAATTGATTGTTTGGTTGTTGAAAATGTAAGAATATATATAAGTTAATTAAAAGAATAATTGTGTAAGCAAAAGAATTATTAAGTATGGAATTATAATGAATGTGATTTACAATTGTGAAATAATCTTATATATAAGAAGTGAAACTATATGAATATATTTATAAATATGAGTTGTAAACAAAAATGAATTTGAACTATGAATTGAAAATGTTGAATCATGTTTATTTTGGAAATTATTTTCCAAAATTAAAAGTTAAATAGTGAAATTCTATAAGAAAAAGACTTATAAATGTGATTTATGAACAAAAGGAAATTTTTTTGAAAGAATATTAAGCACTGAATTCACTACTGTTACTGGAAAATAGTAAGGGTGATGGCTGCAGCATCATCGGTATCATTTTCAAGTTTCTGTGTGATGGATTTAGTACCATAGTAAATTGGAAATTGAAGTTTGGTTGTGATAAACAAATTTGAAATTAAAATCCAAGTTGTAATTGTTGAATATAAGTGAAACGAGTTTTGGACTTATAATATGAGGTAATAAATTTGGCTTTGGTAAAGAATAAAGAATTTGGGTTAGCATAATAATTATATGATTTGAAATTTAACTAAAGGAAAGTTAAATAGAATTTACTTTAGAATTGGAATCTGAATTGGATTTATAAGTGGAAATTTAAGTTAAGTTAAACAAATGGTGTTTGAAATGGAATATAACTTAAGTGATGTTGAATGAAGTTGATTTTGATATCGAAGTAAAATAATAAAGTGAATTAAATGGATGTGGACTTGAGTTATATAAATGAAATTCAACCTTATTTGTTAAATGAATTAGCAATTGGATTAATAAATGGATTGAATATTAATCAATTAATGTCAATGAATTGATATAGAATAATGAATGTAAGTGTTAATTCATTAGAAGCTAACGAAGTTGAAAAAAATTGAATAAATGAATGTTAGTAAAGTCCAATGTTACTGAATCAAATGTGATTAAATGAAAAACCAATTCATTGAATATTAATTAGAAGTGAATGTATATTGATTTGATGATTGGAATTGTTGTTGGATGATAGTTGTTTAATGGTTGAATTTGTTGCCTTTTGTTGCATTTGCTATATTGGCATATGTAGTTGTTGTACTAGTATATGTTGTATATCGATATTTTTTTCGATATACATGTTTCTCATTGTTGTTGAGTGTTTAGTAGGTGCGGATTGCGCTTGCTTCGCATTTGGAGCTCGCTTTCGCGCTATATTAGTCGTATGCTTGCTAACAATATATAAGGTACATATCTTGGATTACATATCGTACTTTTACACTTTTTTCCCTGCGAGATGCCTCATTACTTTGACGAGATGTATATTTGTGATAAATATATGTTGCCATTTTTTTCGGATCGATCCCCGCAAAGGAGGTCATGGCGAAATTTAAGGCGTTAGAATATTTTTGAGAAAATTGAAAATTTTTGGAAAACTATAACTTTGATTTTGGAGTTAAAAGTTAAACGATATAGTTCGTTCTGAAAAGATAACTAAGTATGATTTGAAAACTTAGTAAAAAATTTATAAGAAGTTTAACTATTGGATTTTGGGAAAGTTAAACACTTAAGTGAATTTCAAATCTAATTTGAACAAATGGTTTTGAAAAGTTAATGGATTCTGTAACTTTTTCTTACTTGGTAATTTCGAGGACGAAATTCTTTTAAGGAGGGAAGTTTGTAACGACCCAGAATTTCTGTCATTTGAAATTCATATATTTAATTGATTTTTAAATATTAACAAGTAAAATTTGTAAGCCGAATAAATTTTATTTTGAATATCTAGATTTAATTGGATAATTAAATCGATAATTAAATATTTGAAATTACAGAAATAATTGGAAATTGGGTTTAATGTGATTAAAAATAATTTATAAATTTGTATTAAATCATATTGGAGTTAGAACGATGTTAAAGAACTTTTAAAATTGAATTAAAAGTTAATTTGCAGAAATTGAATATTTTAATATTTAATTGACGAGTAAAAATAGCCATTTTCAAACAGTCTCAGATTTCGACGAAACTAGTTTCATCGGATCTGCAATGTTAAATTATTGTAAGATTTCAAATTTCGTCCCAATCGGATTTACGGTTTGTCCGGGGCAAGCTAAAAGGCACTGAAATCGGTTTAAGTGAATTTTTAAATTTAAATAGTCGATTTGAAAACCTATCTTCCAAATATGATCGAATTGGCTCCCGATTATCTTCCATTGCATTTGGAATAGGGGTAAAAAATTATAAACGCCAGGCGGCACGCTTCGTTTGGAGTTCGAAAAAAATTTCGGGTGAATAGTGTCGCGTAAATTTCTATAAAAGGACCTCATTCTTTGTTCTTTGCACAAACCCTAGGTTTAAAGCTTCAGCCGCCACTAATAATTCCAATGGCCAAAAATTGTTCCTCTTCTCCCTCAACTTCCTTCAAATCTGTGAAGAATTAACAGAAACTCCCAACTAGCAAAACGTAGAGCACGTCGAGTACTTCAAATCCAACGGCCGAGATGAAGTATGACGAGGAGGTTGGAGGGGAATTCGAGCTCATTCGTGCCCAGTTCGTGCACGAAAATCAAGGCCTATGTGTGGCCGAGCTTGCCTATGCTCTGGCCGTGGGTAGCTCTCGTAGAGGGCAGTTGAGTGGAAGCTCCTGATCAAGGTATAGATAAAGGTGGTGGTCGCGTTAATTGAAGCAAGATGGCGGCCATGGGTTATCATTTGCGTGCAAACCCTGGGAAGGAAGAAAGCATAGTCACAGCCTTGATTTGATGAAGGAAAATCTAACGGCCAGAAAGGATTAAGGTTTAAAATTTATTAAGAAATTGATTAATTATTTTATTAAAATTCGTATAAACTTTGAAACATCGTAACTTGTTCATATGAGGTCGAAAAATGACAAAACGAATTGCGTTGGCTTCGTATTGTCGAGCACTACGCGATTGAGCTGGATTGGATTTGATTTAAGATAGTGTAAATTTTAGGTAAAACTAAATGCGCGTTTAATTTTATTCGAAATAAAACACTGCAACTGTTATTGAAAGCAAGGTGAGAACTTCTCACTCAATCGAGTTGTGTTTCGATTTAAATTTTTAAATAGTTAGATTTAAAATTTCTTGATTGTGTGATTGAATGATAAATTGTTATCTATTATATTGAAATAGACCCTATACGCCGTATATTAAGCAAATGTTATTTATTAAACACATATACCGCGATATTCCACCTCGAAGTGGAATTGGTATTATATATGTACTTGGAGTTGATTTTCCCGCATTATATAGCGGATGAGACCCTATTGCTCCGCATAATAGCGGATAATATTTTATATAAACCCATGTACCACGATATTCCGTCTTGAAACGGGATTCGTGTTGTGCTAACATCTGCGGATGCAGGGAAACAGTTTGGAGGTATCCAACTGGATTCCTCAACAGTATTGATTTATTTACAGATATTTGCGATATATTCTGTTATCATATTGATATATGATGTTTGCATGTCGTGGTTGATTTATTGGTGCTGTTGCAGCATTGGGCCTATTTTGGAAAATTAAAAATGTTAAAGTGATGATTTTCAAATTTAAAAGGATTTTAAAGTGATTTTGAAAGCATACGTTTCATTGAATTTTGGAATTGATTCATTTTAAATAAATAAACGTTAAAAAAATTATGGTTTTTGTGAAATATAACCGAAATGTGATTTTTGGAATATGTAGTTGATTAATTTGTAAAATGTTTTAAATTGGGATTTTTGAATTATTATAAACGGTATACATAAAAGATTTATAAATTTGATATTTATAAATTAAAATATTGGAATTTTAAAACGAGTTTTTATAAGTGTTAAAATGAAGTATAAATGGATTTCATAAGTGAATGAAATTTATAGGTTTACAAATTGTGAAGTTATAAAATGAATAGATTTTGTAAATAAAAGATTTATAAATAATTAACTTATAAATTGGATTTTGGCATTTAAATGAGATATAAATAGAATTTGTTAATTAAAGGATTTTATAAGTTGAAGTTTTTATAATATATATGTGTGTGTGTGTGCGTGTGCGCGCGCGTGTGTGTGTGTGAATTTATAAACGTTATTTTATAAATCCGAAATCAATTGAATTTGATAAGTAAATATGAAAGATTATTAAAGGAGATATATCCACGATTTTGGACTGTGGTTAATCCTTTAAATTAAATATGTAGAAGTGTTGAATTTGGTAAACGATTTATATTCACGATTTTGGATAGTGAAATTTTTTAGGAAGTGATCTTTTAAATAGAATTAAAACGATTTGAAGTTGTTTTAAAATGTGTTAAGGATCGAAACCATAAATTTCAACATTCATTGTTGAAATAGATGTTTTCGAGAAATAAGGAAAAGATGAACTATAACACTGTTGTTATAGTAAATGATTTTCGAAAGGAAATGTTTTATATAGTATTAGGATTTATATATCTATCTTAATTTCAAATCCCTATACTAGTGATTTTGGGTTGTCGTAACGATGTTTTATGCAACATTCGTTTTGACTCAAATGAATGTGTTTAAGAGAATGTTTTCCGTAAAGAATAAAATATATACTTAGTTGTGATTTAAGTATATTGAATATTTTCCAAATGTTGAAAATAAATAGATTTGTGAATTAATTATTATTAAATAAATATGGAAATGTTTTCCAATATGAAGTGAAATGTTTTTGAGATTATATCTTTTAAAGATAAATTTAAAGAGAATATTTGAAATCGATTTAAAAATCGTATATTAGTGGATATTTGGAAATTTAAATTCACCATGGAATTTATAAAGGAAAGAGAAATTTGGTTAAAAATAAAAATTGATTTATTTTTGAAGTGTGGAAAACTATATCTTGCAAAGATATTTTTGGAAAATATAAATAATTTGGAAAATTATTTGGAGTCTGGTGATGTTGTGCATATATATTGATAGTTAAATAACCGACTATCAATATTTACCTTTAAATAGGTATTTGCTGTGATTTGCTTGAATTTGAATGCTACACTTATTTTAAAAATAAGCGTTCGTTATTCGGTTTAGCCGGGAGAGGACCTTTGGGGTCATAAATCCCATTTTGAATAGTGATATGTCGTAATAGATAGCATTTGAAGACCGGTGTTGAAGACCGGATATTTTCGAAAATGGAAGGATTACCGTCGAATGACTCTGCATCGGCTGATCTCCGATATAGAGATTTTATCATCCTTTGTGATGGGAATTTCGGACGTGATTAGTGAATAACCGGATTTGCAAGGGCTTCTTTGGAAGTGCCTTCGGTTCCGTTCGATCCCGGAACAGACTTGTATGGATGTGTGTCTGACGTTACACTTTGAGATGTAAAGCTGGTTTCTATCAAATATATTTCTGTTGGTGGCAGAGGATTTATTCTCTTAGCTTAACACCCTTCTCTGAGACGTACGAGCTCAGAGCTTATGTAGTTGATGGTTACTAGTGATATACTCCTAATTTGGTAACGTGGCATGCTGAGTGCTGCTGATCATTTGTTGATCAATGCGTGGCTTTTATGAAAAGCGTAGCTTTGTGGACGAAACTTCGTCGAACCTCACACCCCGGAAATGGTCAAAACAGGAAGAATGCAGCAAGGTTATTTGGGATCGCGCTCCCTATAGGGTATGTTCATTTCCTTCTAGATAGAGGTGGTATTATGGTATGGAGCCCTGATACTTAACCTATGTGGTTGCTGCAAATTTATTTCTTTGTGGTTGTTGGTGAATCCTGGGATAAAGGTTAGTGACGACCGGGGGATGGCATACTCGTATCAGTTGTTAACTAGCTAGAGGTAACCCGACCTTGTGTTGGCAGAGATCCGGTTAGGTTCTCGGGGCGTCTTTCCAGAGGCGTACCCATGTGGCAATGGGAAGTTCCTTGGCCTGACCATTTGTCGTAAATCCAAAGAAAAAATATGAGCCTTGTACGGTTTTAGTTGTAGAACCTGCCATTTAATATGGTAGCTATAGTTGGCATATTATAATGGTACCTATGCTGGCTAAGATTAAGATTGTACTTTCGAAATGATTTCCTACACTTTACACTTGTAGTAATAATATCAAAGAAAATTTCTCGTATCAAGCATGCTTGACTATCATAAGGAGAAATCTCCTCCGATTCTGCGTTTGCATTGTGTGTGTGGCGAGAGGCCTTATGGTAGTTACATTTTCCAAAAGCATTGCGGATCTATTTTAAAATATTTCTTTGTTTGTTTTTAAAGATAAACTGTTTTAAGTTCTCACACCAGTCCCATGACTGATTGGAGTTTATTGTTCCCCTTCTAAACTCTGGGTGCCCACCAATTTTCACACGGGCCGTCCAAAGTTAGCTTATCAGGTCATTCTGGAAATTCAAGAGTTGCTGTGGAGATCAGGAGCAAGCTGGATGGCATGGTGTATCAACTAGTATATAGTATTTCTTTTTCCGCTGTTTGTTTTTGTAAACTCTGATAATGTAATGTAATGTGATGTAATGTAATAACTGATATAGTTCTTTGATTTAAAGATACTCATTTATCTATTATATATTGTTCCGCTGCGATTGTGAGATTCTGACATTGTTTCTGTTGCTTCTTCTTTCTTTCTTCTTCTATCTTCTACCTTTTCTTTAACCCTAACAATTCGGTTTTTCGGCCTTCGATTGCTCGGCAGTTGATACAATGGACGTATTGATGTCGATTTTCGGCAGTTGACACAATTCGTGAGTCGAAAATCTTAAAACATTATAGATTTAATGGTTATAAAATGGGTATATTTTATTTAAAGTAATAAATTTGGTAAATTATTTGTTTATAAAGTTAATATTTTGAATAAGGCATATTGTTTATTTAATTCTTTCTTCTCCCTTCTTTTTGCTTTTCGGGGACGAAAAGTTTTGAGTGAGGGAGAGTGTAACGACCCATAAATTTCGACAATTCGATTTGTTAATTAAATAAGATTTTTGTAATTAAATTTAGTAGAAACAAAAAAAATTATAAATTAATATTGAAATGAACGCTAAAATAAAGTATAGCAATGGTAATTAAAACATATTTATTAGTAATTTGAATAAAACTCTGATAAATGGAGTAGTGAAAGGTTTATACCTAGATATAAACTGAATATGAGATATTAGAGGTAAGTATTGTATTGATTAATGTAATAAAACATGGTTAACAGTAATTGGATGTAAATTAAGGAAATACGTTATTGCAAGTTAAAAATTAATGAACGTGATTGAACATTCCAATTTAATATAATGATTCAAATGTTATGACTTAGTTTTAAATGGAATATAGTATAAACAAATGCAATCAGCGTATTAATGTGTGAAGTAATATATTGATTTACTTGTTACTGAATGTAAATTAATGCAATTATGTTAATGTAAGTTAATAAATAATTAATTTACTGTATTCAGTAAATTTGGAAAATAAATTTCAGTAAATGTAATAAAGTATTTGGAATGTATATTGTTTCCATAGGATAATATAAAGAAATGAAAACTTGCGACCTATGTTTGGAATAATGACCAAAATAAGTGAAATAGTGTTAATATAAGTAAATTGGTAACAAATTGAATGGATTGCCATGATTTATTGGAAATTTTATATGTTACAACTTGGTTATGAATTCAATATAAGGTAAGTGAGTGGGAAAATTATATTCTATCTATAAACGTAATAATGCAGTGTTAATGGTAATTAATTAGTGCTATATATGGAATTATAACCTGGGTTGGTAAGTAATAAACTTATAAATGATAGAAAAGTAAATAGGTGACCATTTATATATGTTATTTATTCATTTATTATGTTAAATAAAATTTGGAAATCAGATTTCAATTAAGGGAAATTAAGTAGAACGTTAATTGGAAATAAATTTTAATAAATATTACATTAATGTGAAATGTAATACAAATGGTTAGGGGTTGTTAAATTTGGTAAACTAAGGTAACTATTAATAAATTGAATGAATTTCAATTCAATGGAAATAATGTAAAAATATACTTAGCTACAAATTGAATATATGAAAACAAATGTAAGCATTGAGTTAAATTAATAAATTTAAATTATAATAAATGGTCATTGAATATAATCAATGTTCTGTAAGTAATTATAATATTGATTTGAAGGAAATAAATTTAAAGGTAATGAATGAAAAGAAAAGAAGGTAACTAAGTTTATACAATAGTAATGAACTTAATAAAAGTTTTGGATTGAAACAAATCACTTCATTGAAATCCAAATTATATTAAGTTCAATTTTTGTAGCGATTGAAATTAAAGGTTATGCAATTCGAAATAAAGATAATATGAGAAAATTAATGTAATAGTTTTAAATCCAATATTTAAGTCATCTATTTAACAATAATGAATGGAATAATTATTGATGGGTTTAATTAAATAGAATTTTGGAAATTTAACTTATAATTGTTGAATTTAAGAAAATTAAGGAATTTATCAATTTTAAATCAACAGTTAAATTTGTTTAAATTAGTATAAATGTTTAAGAAATTAAAAATGATAAGAATTGTCAATTATAGGATTGAAATTTAAAGTTGATTTAATTAATTAATTTTTAATTTATTTAATTAACTGTAAAAATAGCCATTTTTAATTTATTTAATTTAAGTCCAATTTAAACCCAAAAATTGAACGATCTCAGAATTCGTCCAAACCAGCGCCAAAGTGTCCGGAATTCCAATACGAACCTAGCGGAGAAAAATGCGCGTGAATTGGATCATGTATGTAAAAGTTATACTTGTTAACAATTTGAAAACAAAATTAAAAAAAAAAAAAAAACAAAAAAACAAAACAAGAATACTCACTCACTGAACACGTCACCCTTCTCCTCAGAAACCAACGCACGCTGCTCCAGGCAATTCTCAACGCACGCACTAATCTGGTTTCAAACCACGCTGCCGATGATTGGAAGCACGCCGCCGCGATAAGCATGCCGTACGTCGCGCCGAGCACTGCCTCTCCGCCCATGGTCTCCAGTCCTCCCCCCGCCTATCGATGCCTATACCCTACAGCCGCCGTCGCATTTCATAAACCCTAGCCAATTTTTGACGAAAATCCGACCATCCAATCGCCAAACGAACTACATGGATGCACTGCGCTCCGCGTCCTCTCCAAAACCCATAAATTGATTTGACGATCGGACGAGTTTGCTCGACGCACGATGAACGGCTGAGAATTGATTGGCGGTTTTAGGACAAACGGTGATTCGAAACCAAAAACGAACTGCAGATCTGAGATGCGTACATCGAGAGCTTTGATATATATATTTTTTGAAATTTTCTGAGGAGTTTGAAATATTAGCTTTGTATTTGATTTGGGATTGTAATTGGAATTAGAGTTTGTCTGCCATTGAAGTGAGGAGGTGAATAGAATGTATAGAAATGAGGAACAGAAGCTGGCAGGGTTTATAGCAGGATATATATAGGCAGGGTTGACATTTGAATGGATGGATCGGATTGGTATACGCGTTAAACGATAAAGAGGCCCGAAAAGCCCGTTATGACTCCGGAACGAAATTGGATCAACCCATATATCAAATAGGTATTTTAAAATATTTTAAATGCGATGGAAAAGGTTTCAAGTCCTAATTCCATCGTATGAAGAAGTTATGCGAAAATCAAAAAATTTCAAATTGATTTCAATTTAATTTATTTCAAGGTGTTTCAAGCCCATACGATCAAACAACAAATCCGATCGATACGAAACTTGAAACCCTACAATAATTCACCGTTACGGATCCGATGAAACAGTTTTCGTCGAAATCCGAGTTAGTGGCCAAAATGGCTATTTTTGCAGTTAATTAAATAAATTAAAAATTAATTAATTAAATCAACTTTCAATTTCAATCCTATAATCGACAATTCTTGTCATTTTTAATTTCTTAAACATTTATACTAATTTAAAAAAATTTAACTGTTGATTTAAAATTGATAAATTCCTCAATTTCCATAAATTCAACAATTATAAATTAAATTTCCAAAATTCTATTTAATTAAACCCATCAATAATTATTCCATTCATTATTGTTAAATAGATGACTTAAATATTGGACTTAAAACTATTACATTAATTTTCTCATATTATCTTTATTTCGAATTGCATAACCTTTAATTTCAATTGCTACAAAAATTACACTTAATATAATTTGGATTTCAATGAAGTGATTTGTTTCAATCCAAAACTTTTATTAAGTTCATTACCATTCTATAAACTTAGTTACCTTGTTTTCTTTTCATTCATTACCATTAAATTTATTTCCTTCAAACCAATATTATAATTACTTATAGAACATTGATTATATTCAATGACCATTTATTATAATTTAAATTTATTAATTTAACTCAATGCTTACATTTGTTTTCATATATTCAATTTGTAGCTAAGTATATTTTTACATTATTTCCATTGAATTGAAATTCATTCAATTTATTAATAATTACCTTAGTTTACCAAATTTGACAACCCCTAACCATTTGTATTACATTTCACATTAATGTAATATTTATTAAAATTTATTTCCAATTAACGTACTACTTAATTTCCTTTAATTGAAACCTGATTTCCAAATTTTATTTAACATACTAAATGAATAAATAACATATATAAATGGTCACCTGTTTACTTTTCTTTCATTTATAAGTTTATTACTTACCAACCCAGATTATAATTCCATATACAACACTAATTAATTACCATTAACACTGCATTATTACGCCTATA
The DNA here is from genome assembly GCA_030765085.1 of Allium cepa. Lineage (NCBI taxonomy): Eukaryota > Viridiplantae > Streptophyta > Magnoliopsida > Asparagales > Amaryllidaceae > Allium > Allium cepa. The sequence goes on along the minus strand of CM060937.1, from coordinate 184,545,015 downwards.
GACAGAATATAATATTTCCACTCACTTACCTTATATTGAATTCATAACCAAGTTGTAACATATAAAATTTCCAATAAATCATGGGAATCCATTCAATTTGTTACCAATTTACTTACATTAACACTATTTCACTTATTTTGGTCATTATTCCAAACATAGGTCGCAAGTTTTCATTTCTTTATATTATCCTATGGAAACAATATACATTCCAAATACTTTATTACATTTACTGAAATTTATTTTTCAAATTTACTGAATACACCAAATTATGACCTTATAATTATTTCAATTAATTAGGTTACGCTAAATTAATTATTTATTTGCTTACATTAACATAATTGCATTAATTTACTTTTAGTAACAAATAAATCAATATATTATTTCATACATTAATACACTGATTGCATTTGTTTATATTATATTACATTTAAAACTAAGTCATAACATTTGAATCATTATATTAAATTGGAATGTTCATTTACGTTCATTAATTATTAACTTGCAATAACGTATTTCCTTAATTTACATCCAATTACTGTTAACCGTGTTTTATTACATTAATCAATACAATACTTACCTCTAATATCTCATATTCAGTTTATATCTAGGTATAAACCTTTCACTATTCCATTTATCAGAGTTTTATTCAAATTACTAATAAATGGGTTTTAATTACCATTGTTATACTTTATTTTAGCATTCATTTCAATATTAATTTATAAAGATTTTTTTATTTCTACTAAATTTAATTACAAAAATCTTATTTGGTTAACAAATTTAATTGTCGAAATTTACGGGTCGTTACAGTATATGTGACCATTGATGTGTTGAGTTACACTAAAGGTAACGAAAACCACTTTGATCCTTTATCGGCATGCTTAATGGACAAGATTATTTCGGAAACACTTATGTTATATATAGCAAAATTTTGAGCTCATAAGTTACACGTTTATAAGGTTATTACATATGTGGCTCAGGAAAAGATTGTTGGAAAATTTCAACATTTGGGCCAAATATATAAAATAAATGTGTTGTGCTATTTTGGTATAAAACCTAATTAAAGTGATCAAATTTTGAACTAAAACTAAAGGGCTTAAAGGATATAATTGTTATGATATTAGTGTGTAGATACAGGGTGATTTTAATTTGTTGAAGGGCTAAATTAGAAAATGCCAACAATATAAATAAGAGGTTATGGTCCCAAAATTAATATCACAAGCTCTAGTTATTCTTCTAATTTCTTCTATGAAAATAATTCAAATCTAGAGTTTGTGTCAATTTGGAAGATCAACCCAATTTTTTTCTTTTAATTTGCAACTATGAATTTAGGTACGACTTCCGTTAATTTATTTATCTTCCTTTTATTTCTTCTCAATCAAATCAACATAGGTCATACATTCAAATGTAGGGTTTCGTGAATAATCAATTCTCAAGTATACTGAAATTCTAACAGTAAGTGGATCCAAACGCCTTAGTGTTAATTTTTCATTATTAACTTCTATTCACTGCACCATGTCCATATATTTAACTTTTTTATTCCACAACTTATGTAGTTATATGTGTTAACTGAGTTTTTAACCAAGTAGAAGTCCATATGAATTAGAACGTCGAAATGAAGACGAATGACTTGAAATCATACAAGCACACCTAAATGGGGAATAAAAACAATTCAGAAAAATTTCAACAATGATGGGTCGAACACCAAAGTTGGTGCTGACATGAAAGAAGTCGATGGTGACTTCACATGCTTCATTATTTCTATCTCAAACTTTGTAGAGGCACTTTTTACCTATTTCATATGTGTCCAAGAAATATCAAAGAATTCTGATCAATGGAATACCAAGAGTGAAGAGTTAGTAGTCAATCAGCAGAATAAACCAAGTAATGAAGGAACCATCATCAATATCAACTATCTACACACAACAACAACTTGGAACATCATAAAATCAAGTAGCGTGAAGGTTGCAAGAGGATTGAACCCAGTTAAGTTCAACCAGAGATGTCGGCACTGACTTGAGAGGTCAGTGCCGACATGTGGTGTTAATCCAGATAGGTCCACAACTTCGTTCTTTATCTCAAGCTTTCTTCTGGGCTTTGCTCCAACTCTCTGTTTAGTCCAATACGACTAGTGCCTCTATATATACAAACAATAGAGCAACCAAGAAGGGATTTGGTTTCTACCATCACTATGCGGAAGCTCTGTCTCTTCTTCAACCTTTTCTTCGACACCAAAGTCACCAAGGCAGCTACTCTAGGCAATTCTAGGACTTAAAATCAGTCTAATCCATGTACTTTTGACTTATTCTCCCTCGAATCCTTTGTAATCCCAATCAAGTCTATAAGAAAGAAAGCTATAAAGTGGACATATGCCATAGATTTCCGAACCATTATAAAATCTCTTGTCTATCTTTTATTTTCTTTAAATTTATTGATGTTTTCTATTATCTTTTCCCTATTCTAACTAGGCTAATGTTTTTACATATCACATTGGGGTGTTGATCCATTTTCCGGGTTAACAATATGTCTTATGTACATAGCTTTAAGTGAAGTGTAACCGTTTTCTTTTACCTTAGTGGCTATTTTTTTGTATCATTAGTTTTTATGTTTGCTACTTCTCTCCAGTTTAACAGTGAGGGCATAACCATAATTGAGACATATAACAATAATTTTGGATTCATTTCATAATTTATTATTCAGTATTAGAAGCCAAGAAGACTTTTGATTTAGGACAACTTCATATATTATAAGATCCAAACAATGTTACAAAGTTGCAAACTCGTAGATAAGCTGATTTAGTATTTTCAAAAGAATAACCAATAAAGAAATGTTAGATGATGAAGTTGGGTTTTTAAAACTAGGGATTTGAAGCTTTATTCTTCTGGGCTGACCATTAGGTTAGGGTTTTCAATGACAGATGTTAGAATTTGTATGTTTTATTACTCGTAAAGTGATTTTGTTCTACTTTAATTTTTCACTTGATGAGTATTAGATAAGATATTTATTATAATAGATAGTTATATTTGTATGGTAATCTATATGTTAATTTATGTCGCTGCACATCTATGAGATAATTTTATTATGTTCATGACTTGTTGATTCATGATTTGGTACATTACGTGTTGAATCATATTCCAAGCTACAATTTTACTGTATCCGACTTACAGATGATTGTTTTCACTAACTTCAGAACTATTTTTCTCTCAACAGTACAAAAGAACATAGAAGTTTTGTTTTACATTCAAGTTAAATTTCAAGGGATCATTTAATATTTTTGACATTTACAAAGTGTTAAGTTATATAATGATAAAGTTCAAGGATTTTTAATATTTTTGAAATATAAACATAACTCTCACTATCAAAAACATCCATCGACAAAATGGACTTTCAAATTTTAAATAAAGCTAGTTTAAGAAATAGCGTAGAACCAATATATAGAACATTTTCAAGACGATATGATGTACGGCAGGCTGTTAGATATGGTATTAAACTCAAAGGAAGTAGATATAAAAGCTTGTTTTATTAAATGTCAAAAGAAGCCACATAATGTAGGAATGTTTCAAAAGTGCATCCACGTACTGCATAACTAACAAACATGGCTAAGAAAAATTCAAAAAATAATTTCCTTACAAGTTAGGGATTATTAACAGGAACAAATAATCAAACTGGATAAGGAAGGACTAAGTCGGTGCAGTAAGCTAAACATTTCCTAACAATCCTCGCTTAAACTGTCCTGCAGAACCTACAGTTAGTTTAATTCATGACTGAAGCACTGCCCCAACAACTTCGTCATCTTCTGAAACAGATCCCAACTTTAGGGGATTTGTTATACCATCTGCTAACTGACCTTTTGTGCCATAGTGCTCCAGACTAATCACACCATCTTTGACCAAGTCTCGAAGGAAAAGAAAACAAATACGAATGTGCTTACTCTTTCCATGCATAATTTTGGATTCTTTGACAACTTAATAGTTGAATTATTATTCCAAAAAATAGTGCACTTACTTTGAGTGAGACCAAGCTTTTCAAATATCCTCATCATCCATATACTATGACATGCATATGCTACAACTGATATGAATTCCGCCTCAGTTGTAGACAAGCTCATAATGGACTGCTTCTTGGAGCTCCATGCCACAGCTCCTGAACTTAGTTTAAAGACATATCATGATGTACTCTTCCAATCATGAAGATCTCCTACATAGTCTGAGTCAGAGAACCCAATCAGTTTCTCCTTTTCTCCTTTCTTATACAGAACGCCCATCACATTTGTTCCTTTTAGTTAGTGAAACACTCTCTTCATTGCATAAAGATGCAGCTCTATAGGTGACTTCATGAACCGACTTAGTAAGCTCACCACATACATAATGCAAGTCTGGTGGTAGTAAAATATATAAGGCTCCCACCATCTGTTTATAGACCGTAGAGTCTACTTTCACACGACCTTCATCTCTTGTAAGCTTACACCTAGGAGTAATAGGATTTTGACTGAATTGCGCTGCTTCATTCCATATCTTTCAAGCACCTTGGTAACATATTTCTTCTGACTTGTAAAAACACCAACAGGGTTTTGAATTACCTCTACCCCAAGAAAGTACCTCATTAAGCCAAGATCAGACATCTCAAATTCCTGCTTTATTGATCTTTTGAACTCCTTGAACATCTCACCATCGTTTCTTATAAAAACAAGATCATCCATATAAAAGCTGACAATAAGCACTCCGCCATTCCCATTGCTCTTTACGAGCAGAGTAGGTTCATCTACACACCTCTCGAACCCTTCTTTAGAGCCTCTATTTTGCTGAACCACACATGAGGGGCTTGTTTGAGTCCGTATAGTGCCTTCTACAAGCGATATACTTTTCCTCGGCTCCTCTGATCTCATACCCCTAAGGCAGCTCAATGTAAACTTCTTCATTGATTTCTCCATGTAAAAATGCACTTTTCACATCAAGTTGTTGCACTTTCCATATCATACTAGCTGCATGTGCAAGGATCAGTCTGGTTATATCCCAATGAGCTACTAGAGCAAATACTTCAGTGTAATCGATTCCTGCTTGCTGTGTGTATCCCTTTGCTACCAACCGGGCTTTATACTTGTCTATTTCTCCCTTCTAATTCAGCTCCGTCTTAAAAACCACTTGACGCTGATCTTCTTTGCTCCCTTAGGTAACTCCATCATCTCCCAAGTCCTATTTTTTGAAATAGATCGGATCTAACAGTTCATTGCCTCTCTCCAAACCGAGCTCCTTGCAGCTTCTTCAAATGTGATTGGGTTATTAGATGCAAAACATTGCAAGTTGCTGCATCTCTATAGTGAGTTGCTCCACTTCATCTTCTTCTTCGGACAAGCCTTCCCCAGTCTCATAGTTTCTCATCCACATGGATACTCTTCTCCACCTCTCTTAAATTGGATTGGTCATGACGTCTATTGCATTAGCATTAACCCTACTATTTCCTTCGTCTTCAACTATCTCTTTTCTTTGTTTTCATTTTATTCCTCTTCGTCTTCTTCCTTTCACCGTAGTTCTGCACATGGAGTTGCTTTCCCTATTTTTTTCTCCTCGAACACTACATCTCAGCTAGTGGTTATCATCTATGTATCTGGATCATACATCCGAAAAGCCTTAGACTCCTCACTTACCCAAGGAATACACATCTAAAACTCTTCATGTCCAAGTTCTTCCTCTTAACATCAGGAATGTGAACATGTCCAACACACCCGAACACTTTGAAATGCTCCACCAAAGGTTTCACTCCACTCCATGCTTCCATAGGTGTTGTCTTGTACGGCAGATGTGGGACACCGATTGAGTATATGGCTGGCCCAATTGGCTGCTTTCGGCCAAAACTTCTCAGGTACTCTTACTTTAATCATACACTTCACCATATTCATTAGGGTCTGGTTTTACCCCTTTGGGACTCCATTTTGTTGTGGATAATAAGCTGCAATGAGTTGACGACCAATCCCATTTGAACTGCAAAAACTGTTAAACTCGAAAGAAGTGATCTCCCCACCTCTGTCGATACGCAAGCAATAAACATATGCTCCTACTTCCTTTTCTACTAAAATTTTGAACTTCTTAAATGCATCAAGAGCTTCTGACTTAGCATGCAAAAAATAAATCTACATCCTTTGACTATAATCATCAATGGACGTAATGAAATACCTCTTATGGCTGTTGGATTCCAGAGTAATCAGACCACATATGTCTGCACAAGCTGTAGACATATTGAAGCTCTCCACACACTCTTATTTGGAAAGGGATCATGGTGTTGCTTGCTGGCTATGCAATCAGTGCACATTGTAGAATTGCTTTTCAAAACTGGTTGGCCTTGAACTAGTTTTCTATATGCCAGACTTCGTAGTCCTTTTGTGTTGAGATGTCCAAACCTTGCATGCCTTAGGTTTGTAGACTCATTTATGGTTGCTTTAAAGCAAGTTTGTCCTAAGGAAATATTAGGAACAGAGGCTAACAATACAAACATGCGTTTTGCAGTCATCATGGTTTGCATAATTAACCCCCTTTGATCATGATAAATACGACATCAACCATTTTGAATCAAAATAGTTAGATGCTTCTCCTGAAGTTGTCCAATGCTAAGCAAGTTTTTTTTAAGATCAGGGATGTAAAATACCTCAGTGAAAAACACAACTCTTCCTTTTACTTTAATTCTAACACTGCCCTTCCCCATGACATCCAATCGCAAATTGTTGCCCAGCTTCATATTCTGCCAGAATGACTGATCAATTTCCGCAAACCACCTCTTGTCTCCACTCATATGATTGCTGCACCCCGAGTCTAAGAACTACACCTTCTCTTGTATAGCTTCTTTCATCTCTATGTAGGACATGAGCAACATCTCTTCTCCTTCATCTAGCTCTATGTGTTCATCATAATGAGCATATGTGGGACACTCATACTGAAAATGTGCCAATTTGTGACATCGTTAACATCAATGGTAACCTTGTCGAATGCTCTTCCTCGACCCATTCCTCTTCCTCTAAGATTTCCTCGATCAGGGCCTCTTGCACATTGCCTTTCTCCCACATTAGCAATGGATTGGATCCCTACAGTCACTCCAGCTGTGACTACTTTCAAAGCTTGTTCCTCCTCTTCTTGCCCTTGCATGCTCTGCTCGTGGACAAGCAAACTCATAAGAGGCTCATCAATGCTCAAGGTGCTTAGATCATGTGACTCTTCGATCGAACAGACAACATAGTCGAACTTATTTGTCATTGATCTCAAGATTTTTCCCACCACTACACTGTACTCCCATCTCTCTCCATTGATCTTCATCTTGTTCACTACAGCCAGTGTTCTTGAGGTGTAGCTGTCCATCTTTTCTCCCTCCTTCAAGCTCAGAATTTCATATTCTCATTTCAATGCTTGAAGCTGTGCTTGATGGAGTTTGGTTGAACCTTGATATTTCTGTTTCATCGCATCCTAGATTTGCTTGGAATAGTCATCCTCCAAGATTGTCTCCATGATCTCCCAAAGGATGGCCTGACAAAGATAATTCTTTATCTTTAAGTCCTTTAACTTCTGCTTATCAATCAGCTTCAACTCGGCCTCTTTAGGAGCTGCTCCTCCTGCAGGTCTGAAGAGGCTATTCTCCACAAGGTTCTAATACTCCTTGAAGTATAGAAAGTTCTCCATTAGCTTTGCCCAATGTTTATAGTAGCCATCGAAAATCGGGATGCTAGGACGTGCATACTTCCTATTGCTTCCTTCTTCCATCTCTCTCTTTCTTTTTTACACTCTGTGTTTGATCCTATACTACTCAAAATCAGTCCCGTTGTGGGCGCTGATACCACTGTTAGATATGGTATTGAACTCAGAGAAGGTTGTTATAAAAGCTTGTTTTATTAAATGTCAAAAGAGGCTATTATATAGCCATACAATGCAGGAATGTTTCAAAAGTGCATCCATGTACTGCACAACTAACAAACGTGACTAAGACAAATTCAAAAACAAATTTCCCTAAAAGTTAAGGATTATTAACAAGAGCAACTAATCAAACTGGATAAGGGAGGACTAAGTGTTGTAAGCTAAACATTTCCTAACACGGGCATGCTCAGAATTTAGATAATAGCAGGAACCAATATATTATACATTGCTAATTAACATCCACTACAGCTGAGAATGAACAACAGATCGGATATTACTTATAAATGAGCTATCACTTCATCAGAATCATTAGAACCGGTATCATTGTCACTTCCATTATCACCACTCGTTATTGTGAAAAAGGAAGGGTAAATTAATTTTATTTATGACACACCTATTTTTTAGTACTATTGTTCATTAGAATCAGTATCATTGTCATTCCCATTATAATGTCTCCAAATATGGTTCCAACAAAGTAATCCAGACAAAATAATTTGTTACAACTTTCTCTTTTCTTGTTCATACCTGCATATCTGATAAAAATGTATGAGCATTACCGAGATGGAAATCAATATGCAGAGAAAACATTGCTTATTGATTGTTCCATCTTTGTTCACTTGCATAATCAACATCATTTTATTGTTTGTAGGTAACGAACATTGCAGCGCACGATTTTCCAGATCATGTGCAATTTTGTTGATATATTATTAAATAGATGGTATTCCATCATGCTCCAACATCCTGCTGGTTAAACATGATTTCAATACGAGTCATGGTTCTATCAGTATATTTGATGCTTCTTAGATTGACAATTAGTCACTTCAGCGATGCACTGCCATGTTGATCCACACCTTCACAACAATTTATTTAGAAATATTTTGCGTTCACACCTTTTACACTTGAAATGGTAATTGTTTTATATTATTTACATGGGAAAGACATGTGACATGACTTCAGTTGACATCACTGTATATGTCTTGTAGATTAATTTGTGGATGGAGAGGGTTCTTACAAAAGGATAAGAATTGTGAAAATTCTGATGATAGTTGAAAACTTTATTATGTTTTGAAAACTAATACATACATTCTGCTGATTATACAATGCTATTTATAATGTAAGTACACAGCCGCTCTCTCTATTGTCATATTACAATTTTTCCCCACGTACTCGGTTATTAGTGATACTCACCCGATCCACCATATGACCACTTCTATAATTGTTGGCTTGTCTTTACTTCCTCGGTACTTCTGATATCTCCCCTTCAACAAAACTATGGTTTTGTTTTCTCTTTTCCACCGCCATCGATTTCTTTAATTCTAAGCTCCTCCTTCAATCATAAGAAATTCTTGCTTGATAGAGGCTTCGTGAATACATCTACCTTCTGGTAAGTAGATAGTAAGTGATTTATGTGGAATTTCCCTTATAATACTTGTTCTCGAACAAATTAGAGATTGATCTCTATGTGCTTTGTTCTAAAATGTAGTACATGGTTTGCTCTGAGTGCTACTATAGTTAAATTATGAAACCTTATCTCACACAGTAGAGACTTTATCCACATGATTTCCATAGTTGTACTTGCTACACTCCTATACTCAACCCTCACTTCACCTAGAGGAACAAGTTTACAATAGCAGAGTTTCTTTGTCAAGAATGTGTTCTCTATTGCATGGATTTTGACTATATAGTATGAATGAACTTCCTATATCTCTTGAATGATTGAATGCAACATTGTTCGAGAGAAAATTGAAGTGTATGATCTAAGATTTGCAGATTTGATAGCAAGTGGATGATTAGAACAAGGGATGATTAAAATAGAGAGTAGAGTGAATTAGTTATAAGTAAAGTGAGATCCTGATCCTTCTTGATTCTCGTTTATATAGTTATAGAAGGTTGCTTCTAGTAGTTATATCTCTTCCCTTTCAATCTAGAGTCATTAATGTTCACCGGTGAAGAGTTGTGGAGGAGAGATGGAGTTATGTCTCTTCGGAGATGGCAGTTGTAATTTGAATTATCTGCCCCGAGGCCAGTTTCAGACGTCCGAATGGTGTTCTTAGACATATGAGAATCTATTATTATTTTTGTTCATCTTCTATGTTCAAACTTCTGAAGTTCTGCATTCAGATGTCTGAACCTACTAAGTGATGTTCTCCTGGGTTTATTCTTGAGTGTATCTCTCTTCGACCTTCGTGCAAATTTGTAGATGAATCTCTTCAGTGCTTTAGTCATCATCTTACTATAGTAGTGGTTTGTCTTGCTTTGAATTAGTATCTGCATAGTTGTATGATATATATATGTATATATGTATGTATGATTTCCATTGTATAGTTGTCATCATCGAAATCGTAAACTAAGGGTTCTAACATTATTTCCCTTTTTGATGATGACAACTATATAATGTACATAGATAATAACAACAAAAAAGTTCTCCCTCTAAATATGATCTCCCTCTATAAATGTGCATATTTGTTTTTCTCCCCCTTTGTCATTATCAAAAAATGTAGAACCAAGTATGATGTACATACATAATTATAACACTAACAAAAAGTTATGATTACATCATTGAGCACATCAAAAAAGAGGAATAATGATAGTGTCTTACCAGAACTATGATAAGGTAGTTAAGAACAACAAAATATTTAATTTATGAAGTCAAGGTAGTTCATCACAAGAGGAGTCTAATTTCCCTTTGTCCTTATCGCCGGTATTTGGCGATGTGTGAGGAGATTAAGAAGGTGTAGACCAGTCAGAAGAAGGTTAATGGAGTTGTTGAAGTGCATGATCAAGTTTGGAAACCACTGAAATAAGAGAGACTTCAACTTTGGAAAGCCTTGTGGGCAACGTGTGATCAAGCTTGGCAATTTGTTTACCAAGAAGAATTTGATTTATAGATAGAAGCACTTGGTTATGCAAGGTTAAGTGAGCGATATTCTCATTAGTAGTAGGCTGAGTTCGTGCTTCTAAAGTCTCCATATTGGAGTGATATTCAAACGAGGAAGGAGGAGGTGGAGATGGTTGCCTTGGTAGACTTTGTTGTTTTTTGTTGTTGTTGAGGAGGAGGAGGTTGATCTTGTGCATTTTTCTATACTAGAAAATTTATAAAAGATGGTGGTTCCATCGGAAAATGCATAAGATTGAAAAAAAAATCCATTGTATTTGATAGGTAACTCCTCAAAAGTAAAAATATACGATGGGATGTTTAGTGCTTTGAGAATTCGCATAATACAAGCCAGGTAAATGATTGTCTGGCAAGATCTATTCCAAATACCTTTTAGTTCATCGAAAATGAACTGAGCCCAATTGATCTTAGTTCGATTAAATAGTGCATATAATGCTTTGTGTTCAAGATTAGTAATTTGTTCATGGCTACCTAATCAAGGTATAATAGTATTTATAAACATTCGGGTAAGGAGCCTAGCACGTGGCCTAAGGAATTTGGATGAAAATCGAGGCATTCGATTTTCCCATAATTGATGAATGATTGTATCATGGGGTTTGAATCACATGTCCTCAATTTCAAATAAATTATGACCCGTACAAGAGCACTCGAAGAATCGTCCAATTATAGTGGGGGTTAACTTGATTATTGTCCCATAGACACTAGTCCATAACCAATCTTCATCATTCTCAGTAGTCCATACCGATGGACTATCTAGATTAGTGTAAAAAAGATATATAGCTAGTTGATCGATAGAAACATTGTTGGCATTAAAAGAATTAAGGGTTTTCAATTCACCTTGCTCACATATGTCATCCATATCATAAGGAGAAAACTTGGTTAGGCTATAGAAAGGATCTAAATGCATCTTCTTAATCCTCAAGTCATAAAACTGTCGTCTATTTGTTGGATTCTGAAATAACCAATTGTTGATTTGAGTATCAGTCACCATAAATGGTTGAGAGGAAAATTCTTATCCATATTTCCTTTTCTTAATTCCTAAGTTCATGGTGGCATTAATTTGAAGAGAAATTCGATTTTAGAGTCTTTGAGAAAGATAATTTTTAATTTGGAAATGAATTGAAGTGGTGGAAAAATAGTTGATTGATCAGGCATAGGGTTTGAAAAAACTGTCATTTCCACTTCCAGGCTTCTGAAAAAGTGGATCAGACGTTGGGGGATGTCTAAATTAGAAACAGAGAGTAAAATCAGATGTCTGGAATCAGAACTCAGACGTTTGGAAAGTTTAAAAATGAGACAGAGAGTAATTTCAGACGTCTGGAATTGAGTTCGGATGTCTAGGAACGTATAATTTATTCTGGATTCTTATTTCAGACGTCTGGAATCCATTTCAGACATCTGAAAACTCCAGATTAGCTTTTTGTTGAGAGTTTTGTGAAGAAAAAATTTATTTATTGAATAGAATATAATACAAACAAATATATATATGTATAATCGTCCCTGAACATCAAAGTTTATTTTTCTTGGTACCATTCCTGACGATCCCATGAATTCGGTTCGTAGGTGGGATAACTATAGCTGATTGGGGACCAGGAAGGAGGTTTGGTGACGAAGTTGATGGTTCGTCTTTAGGAGTTTCAACAAAGCATGGAGATTTTTTATGTAAACACTTCTTTGTTGGAGAATGACCACATATAGCATATAGAGCCTTTTCCAGGAAGTTCAAATGTTTGATTGTTCCTTATGTCTATAGTACATTTCCTTTTGAACATCCATCATTGTGAATTGATAATGTGAAATTCCATCAAGTTTTTCATGGATTGTTGGCGATTTTTCTCGTTTGGCTTTCTTTAGTAGAGGTGATAATCCCCATCGACTTTTTGATAAGTCAGGAGAAGGTAGGGAACGAGGAGGTGAAGGAGTACGAAGAGAAGGGGTGGATACGTTTGAGGATGGCGATCCAGAGTTATACGAAGTTATTTCTTGAGATGACATTTTGATTTTAATTTTTTTTAATTTTTTTTTCAGAAAGTTAGATTTTATAGCAGTCCAAATATAAAAATAGGTAGTTTGTTTATGGTGCAAAATTCTTGTTTAAATTTTTAAAGGTTTTTAACAAACTAATAAACTTGTGGATATGAGAAATTTTTTTAGTTTAAAAGTTCATTAAGTGAACAGATGCCTGAGTCTCGTCGTAATTTTACAAAAGTTTGTTCATTTAATGGTTTTGTAAAGATATCGGCTATTTGATTTTCAGTGTTAACATATTCTAGAGTTATAGTTCCCACTACTACAAAACATGTCATTTGCATCGGTTGTTTACCCCCCTTTGCATCAGTTCAGCAACCGATGCATATGCAACCGATGCAATAGGCTTAACACTTTTGCATCAGTTCTGAAACCGATGCAAAAAGGTCCTTTTTGCATCGTTTGTTACCAACAACTGATGCAAAATATCATGGTTGGTTGCTTGGACACGGCCTTCATGTTGCATCGGTTGTAATGAAAACCGATGCAATAAAGAAACTTGTTGCATAGGTTGTTGTTGAAAACCGATGCAAACTAATCCCTCTATTGCATCGGTTTTTTATAACAACCGATGCAAACTAATCCCTCTATTGCATCAGCTATTTATACCTGATGCAAAAAAGCCATTCTCAGAAACCATTATTACAATACTCAAATAGACTATATATATATATATATATATATTATTGATTACAACAAACAATTATTGCATGCAATATTACAATTATTCAAAATTAAATTTGATGGCAAATACAAACTGAATAACATAATACCAAAATAAACATATATCATCAATTATAGTGTTAATAACTATACAAACCATATTACTACAACAGCATACATACCATATTACAACAGCATACAAACCATATCCTCATTGATGAATACAATTGTTCTCACTGTCTACCACAGCATACGTACCATATTACTACAACCACCTAGTCATCTAACAGTGCCTAATTACTCAACATCATCATTCATCCCCACAACTGCACCTGACCATCACACTTCAAAGTACATTAAACTCCACTGCCTTCTACAACTTGGTTCACCCAAACTACTCCACATACAAACTGTTATACAACCACATCATACTGACCATCCCTGCCTCCATATTCATAGCCAACTGTGCATGTAATCACCACCACTACAACATCTTCTGCCTTCACATCCTTGCTGCCACCTTCACAATTCCTTCTCATTGCCACAAACTACAAACTATAAACCAAAAATGCTACTGCCACCTAAATCTCTAGCCAATTTCTACAACTCCCCACTTCCATCATTCCATGCAACTTGACCAGACAGTCACCACAAAAATATCCAGCCTTCATTCAACCTTCATTCCTCCTCCACACTTCTACTTAAACAAACTGCCTTCATCTGTCCATTGTGTAAGTGTACATTCACAATACAACCTGAACTACTGCTCTGCCACCCCTGCCATCATCTAAAACAATACATCATTACAAACAATCCATCCATTACTTTGAAAACTATCAAAGCAATCACCAAATTCTTACAACATCACAACAAAACACCCGGATTCGCAGCAGCCAAACCACCCTTTATTGCAACTATGCGCACCTTGTCAAACACCTACCACACATCTCAACTGTTACATTCTTGTCACTGTGCTACTCTTCATCTCACTGCCTACACCCTGCACTTCTAATCACAACTTCCGCCATTGTCTTCATCACATACAAGTTGCACACCAGTTTTCAACATTCTTCAACATAACAGTCCACAGTCATCTCTACAACAAAATTCACCACTATCCCATACCCACTTCACCATCCACCTACTTTCATTTCAAACATACTGCTCTACATCAGTTACACTACTCTCTCTGCTCAAACATAGTACTTAGTTACACTAATCTCTGCTCACAGTTCAAGCATACTCTTTCCACTGACAAATTCCCTCTTTACTGCTGCTGTACCGCTCATATACCACTACTCCTCCATATCAACTTACATCACATTCATTATCTTACTGCGTGCTCCACTCACCACAGCCACATACACTATCTCACACAAAACTTCATCATTCAAGTGCACTGCAACTACCCTTATACAAATAAGCACTGCCATATCCACTAAAACTGTCCACTGACCCCAAAACTTCCCCGATAGCCAAACACCACAATCTAGACTTCACTGCTACAACAGTTCATCCCTTTCCAATCTTCAAACACCACTAACCACCCCTCGGCCTCGCTTCCAAATGAAGCAACAACATCTATCAAACCATTGAACTGCTTGCACACAAGAGTGATGCTAAATGCATATCAACATATACACTATTTTACCATGATACTTCATATTACCCAATAGATCAGTGATTTTACTGTCGATCGGTAATGTATAACCAAATATTTTTATTATATTGGATAATACGACAATGTGAAGCAAAAACAGTAATAGAAATAAGCATGGATAAAATGAAGTAGAAGCTGTGATGCATTAGCATCCTTATATTATATATGCAAATTTATAGGGTAAAAAGTTGATATATGATGCACACATACCTTCAAGTTGGCGATGGAGAAGGCTGGGGTCATAATATTTCTATAGAGAGATCAAACCTTGTCTTCGATCATCAACAACCCATTCCCGAACATCGGCTTCCTATCATGTTTGAAAACGTCCGACTTCCCCCACTTCTTGCTTAAAGCTCCTGCCATTGCTTGTTTTAAGAACTCCGGATCCGCTTCATATAAAAACGGCTCCGTTCCCAACCAGTATACGAAAACTTTACCTGTATAAATCCTCTTTACAATGGAATATTCATGGTACATGTTATATCCTCTTTAAAAGTCTGAAGAGTACCTGTATAAATCTGTTCAAAGATACGAATAAATTAATTGAAAAGCTGATTTGAAGTGGATTCCATATTATCTATATTCAAATTGATTATTATTTCAATATCCGATAAAATTACAGCAATAGTAGAATTTTATGTGCCGTTCATGTTGTATGAAACTGTTGTATTAACCATCTTACACATTTTACTTCTTTAACATGTTACGAAGCATGCACACAAGCATGTATGCACACACACATATATATGGTCTAATAGAGGTTATTGAAGCAGATAATGATTATCACATCGACCAATTTCAGTACGTTCAAATCCTATGTCAAACATTAGTCTTCACTAGGATGAACTCGTTAATAACACGATAAACGCAAAAATCCTTTAGAAATGATAGGAATTATACACTTTCGACACATAGGTGTACGTGTGTGTGTGTGTATAACAAATTATTAAAAAAATTGGCCCACGTGATTATAAAGGGACGTGACTTGACTTAAAAAAATAACACATCGGATATAACAAGACCAATAAGAATTGAAAACTAATAATCTATTTTATTTATCATTTCCAATTGTGTGGAAGGTTGAAGTTGGTTATGCAGAGTTTCCAATTATCTATTTGCATAGCAGCATAATACATATGGATAACTACCGTGACGTGGTATAGGAAAATATTAGACCACCACATCACCATATGAAGTTAAAGATACCATGCTTTTGCACTTGCAAATAATATCAATGTTAGAAAGTACAAATTCTTGCTTTTAGTTGTACACATTATATAATGAATGAAAGTGCTACTCAGCTTATGTATTATTTTATTGGAGGAATATATACATGGATGTCTAGAATCTAGATTATCCTTATGATTAGTATCACGTATAAATAAATAATTATTTTTTCATTAATTGACATAATGGGATTGGTCATCGAATGAGCTTGCACGGATACTGCTTATTCGATACTGCTGCAAACCTGAAAAAAACTTCTCGTTTATAAATTTCTAAAGTGAGGGAGTTTAGAGAATCATTTATTCAAGAGTATGTTTCTTTCTTTACTTATCTTTGCTCAAAAATTTCTTTTTGTTCCTTTTAAATGAAATCCCAATAATATCATTACCAAGGATATTTTTTGCATCATGTTACCATTCATTAACTAAATGGTGATAGATGATAAGTACTAATAGGTCAAGGATGCAAAGAAACTAACCATGTGGCACCCTTAAGTTCTCGTTCGTCAAATGCCCTTGTTCAATAATCCTTAGATCTCAAGTACGTTTGTTAGCTGAATGTTAACTTGTTAAGCTTACTTGCCACATGTACCACTCAATCACAACATCCAGTGTACTGCCTGCACATATATGGGAACAGATTAGAACAAATGTAGAACAAATTTTTGATTCAAATGTAATCATCTATCTAACTTAATCATGTTCTCTACACAATATGAACATGCAAAATAAAGAAGGAAGCTTTAAAAAAAGATCGATTTACTTACCTCCAGCCCATTGCAACAGTATTAAGAAGAAAACAAAAAAATGCCCAATGGTCTGCTTTCAACAATCCAATCTCCAAACACGATTTCTGAAGTTTCTGATTTAGTTAGTTGAGGATGGATATCAAATGGAAGGCACGATCCATAATTTCTTATTATTTATGAATTAGCATATCCACCTAGATTCGAAGCACATTAAACATCCTCAAAGATGTCATTTTCTTCGGAAACCTTGATGCTGTTATCTCCCTGAGCTAGAAATCATAGATTTAGCCTGCAAATTGCATCTTCATTGTTACACAGGTTTTATTCTTTGAACATTCATATTTCGTTTCGTATATTCTTGTAAAGAAACCGTATAAAGCTAGAGAAACCTGTTTAGTTTGGTGAATTGAAAATCTCTTATGATATGATTTTTTTGAAGTATGCGTTGCATCAACTGAACCTTTGTCTGAGTTGGTGGATTGAAAATGCTTATCATCCCTAATATTTTTATTCATAAAAAAGCGACTATTTTCTACCCTTTATTCTTTTTTCTTGTTTGGTGAGCACTTGATCATTTGAATGTTTGAACAATTCTGTGACATATTTGTTAGCCGGTGCATGGATTTCATATGGTTTGACTTTATACGCATACTTAAATAATAATAAAAATGATATGTCTAAGGATTTTGAATTCAATATCCAAGTTTCGAACATATATTTATGAGTATTATGAATTTTCTACATGTGCTCTGAAATCAGGGAACGATGGTTTCATAAATCAACAAATCGGTTGTGTTTCAAATAGCCCACTCTTACCACTGCAGTGCCTACGTTAAAACATATTAGGTGGTTGCATGCTTTTGATTAAAGTCAAGCTACTATAATGATATACTAAACATTGTTCCTCTAATGGACATAGGATCTGATTTTAAAATCTTAGCTCTGTCTTCATGGCAAGTAAAACAATAGTGTTTGTAAATGTAAATGAGAGCTCCTATTATACATGCTCTAAGCAAATGTGCTGATTGCTTCACTTTAAACCAAAATCGTACCTACTTCTTTACTTCTTTGAGAGAGAACTGATAGTTCGGTCGCACAATAAGATTGGAATATCATCACTAACACCTGAAGTTCTTTGTTGCATGGCTTGAACTGCTGCAACTATTGTTGCATTAACTGCTGCCAGTGCTTTTATTCACTCTTTCATCTGCACTTGGTACATCGTATGCCTTCTCTGCTGCTCTTCGTGAATTGTTGTAGACATATGTACAAATTATATGAATGCCAAAGCAGATATTCAAATTAGTGATCTCGTTTAAATACCAATGGCATTAATAAACTTTATGCATGAAAAATTATGACAGTATTTAAACTATTATTAAAAATAAACATATATACGTGCTTAGGATGATTAATGCAGGAATTATACCAGTGCAATTCAAAACATTCTGCTAATAAACTAAGAAAATTAACAGTCCTACCTGAGACATGATGATGCCTCCGCCTTCGATTGAGAAAATGGACGACTCCATGATGATGTACATGACTTTTTTCAGGGGTCGTTGCATTAACACGCAACAACACCTTCCAAAATTGCGAGCGCTGCTTCACCTTGGAAAATCGAGCTCGAATTCACAAACCCGCATTCGCCTGCAACACCATCAACTCCAAATTAACATCACAACTTCAATAGCGATCGACAGACCACACTCCAAATTTCGAACGACCTACCCTCTCCAAATCCATCCACTCGAAACCCCAAACCAAGAACACAATCTAAAATTGCCTGCCATCAGTAATCGACTCGTCTAAAAACATGAGCAACTCGAATCGAACACGGCGAGAACTCCCAAAATTCGATTTGGGTTGCGATTGAATTTTGTTTTCTGAGAAAATTGGGTTGATAAATTGTGAGTTAATATCAGTTACATTCATTTTGTAGTCTAGGGTTTGAGCATGGGTTGCGGGTTGTTTTGGCATGCTCGTTTTGTTTTTTTATTTGCCTGCTGTTAAAACATACGTGGATGCAAATTAGCGTAGTTGCATCGGTTGAATTTAAAACCGATGCAACTAAAACTATTTGCATCGACGTATTTGCATCAGTTGTCGTTGACAACTGATGCAAATTTGATTTTTTTACTATCTATTGCTTTCCACGTACCAATTGCATCGGTTATTAAGACAGAACTGATGCAAATAATTCTATTTGCATCAGTTTTTGCTTCAACCGATTCAAATGAGGCGATGCAAATGGCCTGTTTTGTAGTAGTGTCCTTTTTCAACACTATCTCTTAAGAACCGATGTCTTATATCTATATGTTTAGTTCTAGAATGATTTACCGGATTTTTAGATAGATTGATTGCGCTAGTGTTATCACAATAAATTGGGGATTTTTCAATTATTTTTCCAAAATCTTTTAAGGTTTGTTGCATGTAAACTACTTGTGCACATGCTAATGCTGCTAAAATATATTTGGCTTCACAAGTGGATAGAGAAACACAATTTTGTTTTTTTACTAAACCATGAGACGAGAGATTGTACGATGAAATGACATGTTCGACTAGCACTTTTTCTATCCATTTTGCACCCTCTAAAATCCGCATCGCTATATGATACGAGTTCGAAGGATGATCCTCCTGGATAGAATAGTCCATAGTTTTTCGTGCTAGATAAGTATCTCAAAATACGTTTAAACGCTCTTTGATGAGATTCTTTTGGTTTTGCTTGAAAACGTGCGCAAAGACAAACACTCATCATTATATCGGGTCAACTTGCAGTTAAATATAATAACGAACCAATCGTACTCCTATATATTTTTTCTTCAAAATCTTTTCCGTTTTCATCTTTATCAAGATGAATCATAGTACTCACAGGAGTTGGTTTGCTATATATTTTATCCATACCACAACGTTTTAATAGTTCATTGCAATATTTTTCTTGATGTATAAAGATACCATTCTCTAGTTGTTTTATTTGTAATCCTAAAAAGAAATTTAATTCTCCCATGTGTGACATTTCAAATTCATTTTTCGTTATATTAGAGAATTTTACACATAAATTTTCATTAGTTGATCCAAATATGATATCATCGACATAAATTTGAACAACTAAAATATCATTATTTTTTCTTTTAATAAATAAAGTCGTGTCAGTTTTACCAATTTGAAATCCCGATGAGATTAAATGAGTTTTAAGCCTATCGTACCATGCTCTAGGAGCTTGTTTTAACCCATATAATGCTTTATTTAATTTAAAAATATGATTTGGAAATTTTTCATGTTCGAATAACGGTAGTTGTTCAACATAAACATTTTCTTTGATAAAACCATTCAAAAATTCACTTTTCACATCCATTTGATATAATTTAAAATTGTTATGACAAGCAAAAGCGAGTAGAGTTCGTATAGCTTCTAATCTAGCTACATGTGCAAACATTTCATCGTAATCGATTCCTTCTTCTTCATTATATCCATGTGCTACTAAACATGCTTTATTTTGAACTATATTTTCGGTTTCATTAGCTTTATTTTTAAATAACCATTTAGTTCCAATGACGGATTGATCGTCCAGTCTTGGAATGAGTTCCCAAACATTGTTTCGTTCAAACTGATTTAATTCTTCTTGCATAGTTAAAATCCAAAAATCATCTTTAGAAGCTTCTATATAGTCCTTTGGTTAAAAATTTAAAACGAATGCAACATGACTTATTTGATTAAGTTGATTTCGAGTCACTCTAGAATTTAAATTCCAATAATGTTATCTATAAGATGATTCTTTAAACTTCTAGGAGGTGAAACTAGAGTATTATTTTGATCAATAACTTCATTTTTATTGTAAGGTTGTGTTAGAAGAATTATTTGGATGTATTTCTTCTTCGTCGTTAATTTTTGTAGTTACAAAATTTTCATCAAAAGAAACATGTTAACTTTCTTCGATAATATGTGTTCTTATGTTAAATATTCTATAAGCTATGCTACGATCCGAATAGCCAACAAATATCCCTTCATCAGCCTTAGGATCAAACTTTCCTAGATTGTCTTTAGTATTTAATATGAAACATTTTGATCCAAATGTTCTAAAATATGATACTTTAGGTTTCTTACAAAACATATTTCATAAGGAGTGTTTTTTGTCATTAGACGTAATGTCACTCTATTCGAAACATAACAAGCTGTGGCAATAGCTTCAGCCAAAAAATATTTTGGTAGATTACTACTGTTTAATATTGTTTTTGCACATTCCTGTAATGTTCGATTTTTCCGTTCAACTACACCATTTTGTTGTGGTGTACATGGAATTGAAAAATTATGCTTAATTCCCTTTTTGTTGAAAAATTTTGTAAAAAATTCATTTTCGAATTCTCCTCCATGATCACTGAGAATATTTTGAATTTTCGAATTCATTTGATTTTTAATTCTTTTTGCAAAAATTTAAACATACCAAAAGTGTCACTTTTATGTCTTAAAAACAAAGCCCATGTATATTTTGAAAAATCATCAACAGTTACAAAATCATACTTGTTATGATTTATTGATCTTACTTGAGTAGGACCAAATAAATCTAAATGCAATAATTCTAATGATTGTTTTATTGAAATATTATTTTTAGATTTAAAAGAACTCCTTTATAATTTTCCAATTTGACATGCATCACACAAATTGTCTGCTTTATAATTTATTTTTGGTAAACCTCTAACTAGTTCATGTTTTGGTAATTTATTTATAAGTTTGAAATTCATGTGACAAAATCGTTTATGTCATAGCCATGGATCATCAAGTTTAGCGGTCAAGCATAAATTGGAATTTTGTTTTATACTCATATTCAAAATATAAATATTTTTATTTTCAAAACCTTCAAATTATAATTTTTTATCATTATCCAATATATTGCTTCGATTTTTCTAGAAATTTATTTGAAAACCTTATCACATAATTGACTAATGCTAAGCAAATTATGTTTTAAATTTTCTATTAATAAAACATTAGAAATAATAGGAGAGTTAGAAATACCAATGTTTATGACTTCTCCAATTCCGATGACATATCCTTTTGAGCTGTCTCCAAACGTTACGGTGCCTCCATCGATATATTTATATTTTAGAGCATCTTGGCATTTCCGGTCATGTATTTTGAGCAGCCACTATTGAGTATCCATTCCTGCTTTTATTTTTAGGTAGCTACAAAACAAAAATTATTCAACTGGTACCCACTTCTTTTATTAGGGTCCTAAATGTTAGAAGGGGAGGGTAGCCATACCCAAGTGGGTTTAAGTCCTTTGAAAATATAATGATTATCAAATACTACACTTGATAAAAAAACTATCAATATGTTATTGCCTAATTAACTTATTATTAGACTTTGTTATCCAAATTACTTTTAGATTTTACATCTTTACTTAACTTTGGTGTCTTTTTGAAACATTGATGCAGGATACTTTGCTTTATAGTATTACCTTTATTCTTTTGTGAATTATTTTCAAATCCTAATCCGTTTCGATTACCAGAAGGTTTTAAAATTTTAATTAAGTTATCAAGATCTAGTTATCCTTTGTTAAACTTTGAAATATTGTTAGTAATTTTTTCTAGTTTATCCTTTAATTCATAAATTTTAGTTTTTGAAATTTCTATACTACCTTTTAGTTCAATATTTTCCTTAATCAAACTATTATTCTCAAGTTTAACCTATCTATTTCACTAAGTTGTGTATCATATTCGATAGACTTTTTACATTTTTCTTGTGAAATCGCCAATTCTTCTTCTAAAATAACTTTTTCATCCTTTAATAATCCAATTTCTAGTTCTAATCGATTTATTTTGGCTAGGAGTTCTTTATTCAGTTTTTTGATTTGTCTAAACTTATCATCAAGTTCCATACTTAATTCTAGTAGTTCATTATAGCTAATCTCAGGACATACCTCAATAGTGTTTGTTGAATATGCGAGTATATGATTTTTGTTTGATGACAATAAATATATATATAGATATATATATTCATTTAAATGTATTTGTTAATGTACTATTTTATTTTCACAGATTAAATAAATATTTGATGAATAAAATAAATAACACAGAATTTGAATTCAAATGGATATTTTATTCAAACAAATATTACAACTTTTGAATAGTACAAATTTCAAGCTCTCACTATATATATATACACAATTTCAATTACAGTACAATTTTGATTACATCACGATTCACATTTACATTTGACCTCACTACATATCACTCTTTCACTCAACTCGTATTTTATCTTCAACTTCACTCCAAATTGAATCCAACATCTGAGCAATCTGCAAAATAAATATTGACGCAGTAAAATTGAAAAGGAAATATTTTTGCAGTATAAAATAAAATGTGGATTTTGAAAATAGTATTTGCCTCAGTTATTTGAGTTGTTTGTCATCATTTAAATTTGAATTCATCATATACGAACAGCTTGTGACATGCATAGTGTATCACTGTACATGCCACAAGGCCGTGCACATCGATATATACACTTGATAAAATTACAGGGACAAGTGAGCACAAGGTCAAACCCAAATCAAAGTCGAGTTCAACTCAAGTGAAATCACAAATGAGCACAAGGTCAAACCTGAGCTTTAAATCTGGATTCAACACAGGTGTAATTCCAAAAATCAAGATGAAATTCAAGTGAAAACAAAAATGAAAAGGTGACGTGCACAAGAATAAAATGTAGTTGGTCAGATATGGAACCAGAGTTACAGTTTCAAGTTCATCAACCACGTTCATATCCAACAAAAGTATAGCCTCAATAATTAAGAGCAAATGAAGATTCAAATATCAATGTCACTGCCCCAATAGTCAAAGTATCATATATACAAATGTGCTCAAGACTCAAGCTAAATATGCTAACCAGAAGTACGCATGAAGCTTATCGTGCAACAGGTCAGGGAAGCAAGCATGTGCACCAAAAACCAAACAAGAGCTAAACTACAAATGCACTTGCAACTGAAACTGTCTCGAAGTAAATGAAAACAAATGCAAAGATCAGTGATGCAACTCGATACATCAAAGACCAGGCACCAAGCATCAAGTGGCAGTTTTGATCAAAGAACAGTATAACATGGACAAAGTACATAAAACAGTGAAACAGTGGCTCAATATCAATATACAAGTAGTCAAGCATCATCAAAGACCAGACCCAAAAGATCTGATTCAATGCCAAAGTAAAATAGAACATGTGCATATATACACAAGGCTGGCAACATGATTGTCAAAGTGTATACATGATGAAGGTTATGGATTCAAGTTCGAATGCATAGTGCAACTGCACACAGGCAGTGCATACATGAAGCAAAGACCATAGATGTGTGATATAAGAAAAAGTGACTTCAACAAGTTGATATGCAAACATGTATGCAGTGACAATGTACATGAAACCCAAGACTGCATAATCAAAATAAAATGTCACAAAGGCTCGAGGCTATCAAATACACAGTGCAAAAGATGAATGTATACACCTGTGCTGACACACCTATATACACACATAATTGTGTGTATGCATACAAGTGGAAATCAATGCGAACTACTAAATCCAAAAATGTTGACTAGAAACACAAAACACAATACAACATGAACCAGACGGTACACAAGTGAAAAATGAATACAACTGTAGTTCAATTGCAAGTCAAAAGTGTATATGCATATTAAAGTGCATCTGAAATCAGACTCGACTAATGCTACACAGACCAGACCCAAATGAATAGGAATGGTGAAGAAATCAAGTGCATCAATACTAAACAGAAGCATGGTAAAAACCAAATTGTAATAAACAGGTTTAATTCATGTAACTGCAACACAATGTCATGATATATGACCAAAGATATTAGGAGTTTTGCAATTCAAAGTAATACCGAAGTCACCCGCAATTCAAATTAAAATGACCAGAAACAATATCAGTGCAACGGTGATGGCCGAAGACATTATCAAGTCATGGAATCGCATAAACAAAGTCAAGTGACCGAAGTCAACAGTTCAATATCAAAGAAACGGATCAAAGTCAAAGCCGTGGTGGCCACGAAATCAAACAAGCTATGACAGCCAAGAAATCAAGCCGTGGGACAAAAAATCAAAATACCAAAATCAACACCGTAGTAGCCAAGAAAAATGAACAGTTCAAAATCAACACCGTGTTATTCAGGTAAATTGAAAAATTCAGTAATCAATCTCAAGCATCCAAATGAAGATCGAATGGCCGAGCATAGTATTGATGAAATCAAACAACTATCAGACGAACGCAAATATAGGAATTCGATTTCTATAAATCCCATTCATCATCAGCAGTTTAAAATCCATCGAGTCCAAGTACGCAAAATCAAAAGAAGTAAAAGCAAAAATTACATACCGAAGCAAGATCGAACTCAATCTTTAAAGGAGCCATGAGCCAAGTGAAGAGACGATCGATCGACAGAGAAAGAGAGTGAAATCCCAATTCGATCGATCAATCTAAAGCCGGCATTTCAAAGCCCTAATTTTTAATCAGAGAGGAACGAACGAGAAAGCCACCATTTTTCACAAGGGAACCAGGCCGATAAAGAAATAAATTAAAAGGGGGCCGACCTTTATTGTTAACAATTATATTTGGGAATAATATTTCAAATAGGGTTTTGATTGTTTTAAATTTGTTTTAAATTTAAATTCTTCTGTAAAACCACTGTAATTCTAGTCATGTGACTAGGGGACAAACTACGTGGCGCAGTTTGAGAATTCACAACTCAGTGGCTAAGTTGTGGCAGGGTTTTAAGCGTAGAGTTAAGGCTAGTCGATAGCGGGTGTCACGAGTTTATGTGTGTAAGCGTTTGACTGCTTAATTTCTAGTAGAAACCTTGGGGGCGGCACGTAGGCAGGGTTTTGCCGAAGCTGGGTAAATTCTGTTTCGTTCTATTTCTGCATTTATTTTTCTGCTATTATCTGTGCTGCCATTATTTTGATATATCTGTGTTGAAATAATTTTATAAGCTTTCACAGTGATTTTTTTTATTAATAGCATCACCCTATTCACCCCCCTCTAGGATGAAACCGATCCTACAAGTGGTATCAGAGCTTGGAATATAAGTTAAATTTTTAAAAAAAAATTGATTTTTCACAAACTAATTTTTGTTTTAAAAATTTGTATTTTTAAAATGGCTTCTTTTAATACTGCTTTTGCTGAGGGGAAATCCATAGTTAGACCACCAATGTTCAATGGCGAATATGCTTACTGGAAAAATAGGATGGAAATTTTTCTGAAAACCATTGACGCTTGGGATATTGTTGTACAGGGTATAAAGCACCAACTGTAATTGTAAATAATCAGAAAATAAATAAACCGAAGGATCAATGGACAGATCTAGAAAATAAGTTACAGAATTCTAATGCCAAAGCTATGAATTCGATTATTTGTTCATTGGATCAATTTGAATTTAATCGTGTATCGCATTATCTAACTGCATAGGAAATATGACACACACTCGAAGTGACTCACGAAGGAACGTCGCAAGTCAAAGAATCTCGCCTTGCCATGCTAAGCAGCGAATACGAGAACTTCACAATGGCCAAGCAAGAAAATGTTAAAGAAATGTACGGACGACTTTCCAACATCGTATACAAATCAAAAGCTCTCGAAAAATCATACACAGAGTTGCACATAGTCCGCAAAATCCTCAGAGTCCTTCCACAAAGATTTGAAGTAAAAGTGACGGCCATTCAAGAATCGAAAGATTTAAAACAAATGAAAGTTGAAGAACTCATCGGAAATCTCACCACTTATGAGCTAGAAATGAAATTCAAGGAAGAGCGTGAAGGAGAAGATATTCGAAAGAAATCAATAGCTCTTAAAGAAACAACTGAAAGTGATGATGACGACGATGATAATGGAGCTGCAGATTGGAAATGGTAATAAAGAAATTAAAAAGGTGGAACCACAAATATGGAAATCTGGCTCTAAATCAAAAATTAAAAACCAAAATAATCAAAGTTTTAGATAACACAGAAAAGAGAAAAATCATCTGTCATAAGTGCAACCAAACCGAACACATCAAGCCCAATTGTCCTTAAAATCGATGCGACTTTGAAAAGAAATCAAAAAGGAGAAATTTTGCAGCCACGTGGAATACAAGTGATGAAGATAATCAAAGTACTAGCGGTAAAAGTGAGAAAGCAGATATGTGCCTTCAAGGAAATATAACTGATAGCGACGATGACGAGCCAAGCGAGGTATCAAAACTCACTCACTTAGAATTACTTATATATTTCCACGAAGTAAATGGCTGTTTTGAACGACTTCGGGAAAAGTATGCTAAAATTGAATCACAAAGAGATAGTTTGATATAAGTAAATGAACAGCTTGAACAATTAGTTAAAACCTATCAAAGTAGGATCCCTAAGTGTGATAAGTGTCCAACATTCGAAGAAGAGATTAAAAAATCAGAAATTAATATAAAATCACTTGAAAATGAAATTCTGATTTTGAAAGAGAGTGAAAATACTAGGAGAGAGAACTTTATTAAAAGTGCACACAATTATTGAACGAAAATGAATCTCTCAACACAAGTCCAACAACTGTCAACAACTTTAGATAAATTTTCAAAAAGTTAAAAAACGTTGAATATGCTATTAGAAAAACAAACTGTTAATACAGTTAGACAAGGACATTGATATTATCAATTTAAAAATGTTAGAAATGAAATTAATCAAGTCGATTCAATGTGCACAATTTGTAGAAAATTTGGACACAATCAAAATAATTGTTGGTATAGACCCAAACACGTAAAAACCATTCCAATTTGGGTTCTAAAAGGCACAAATATAAAATCTCTCAAAGTTAAACAAATCTGGGTGCCGAAAGGAACATATATAAATAGTTTTGGGTCTCCACAAAATTATTTTTCAAAATATTCTGCCACTAGCAACAATGGACCTATAAAAACAAATAGGTCACAAAAACCTTTTATCGTGTAGGTATGGTAGCAGGCTAAGTAACAACAATAGTGTTAACTTGGATTCTGGCTGTTTCAGTGAGCTTCAAAGCAAAGTTTCTTAGCCTAGTATAAAGGTGACAGAATCACAATGGACAACAAGGAAAAATATCGTAAAGGTAAAATAGGTAATGGTATATTTATTTGAACGATATATTAAATGTGATAATATGCACCGTAATCTAAGTTAAATCAGCCAATAATGTGACGATGAAATAATGATGATTTTGATTCTGACTTATTAAAAATTATTGGCCAATTATATTCTTATGCCAAGAACACTATAAAAATCTGTAGAGTCTTTGAATTACTTCATATATATTAGTTTGGATTAATAATAGTGTTTTATTGGATGATAATACATTTGTTATTTTACGGCTAACTCTATATTCACGGTTTTTGATTATTTACACGGTTTCAATTCAAATTCAAGAGAATGTCATTTAAAAAGCTGTTAAAATTGATTTTAAGATATTTTGATGCACACTTCATGGTCTGGCCTACCAAATACAATTAATGATGATTTGAGTGAAAGAAAAATTCAGATGCAGATTACACTGGTAATCTAGTTGATAGAAAAATTACTAATGAAACGTGATTTATGTTGAGACATTTAGTAACTGCATCATTTTTTTTCAAAGAAAGTATCTGCATATTTTTCATTTCAAATAATTTTCAAATAGCAGAAATTTTTCTCATAAAACACCTTCTAGAAAATCATTTTTGACCTTGTTTTTCAGATTGGTCATTTTTAGAAAAATTGATTTTATAATTATTTTTGAATTTGATTTTAAATAAATAAATTGACTAATCTGACTCCCTAATGACTATCAAAAAGATAAATAGTGATTGAAAAAGTGATGAGTGTTAATTCTAATCATATACTATAACTTGAGACGGTATATTTAGTAAATTTCTTTAGAAATTTGAACAAGAGTTATAAAAACTTTTTGTTGGCAAAAATCCATGATCATATCTATTTCTATCATATTTCTAACGACCATCACTCATCAAAATTCAATATAGTTTGTCAATATGTGGTACATTAAACAGGAATCATTCATTTTTCATTTTATATTTTTTTAATAAAATAATAATAATAATAATAATAATAATAATAATAATAAAATCCAAAGTATTCACTCTCATTTAAAAGTCCTCATGATTATGCATGGGTGAATTTCTTAGAATTTGTTATGTGCTTCCATGCTCATTTAAAAGTCCCCACAGTTATGCATGTATGGAATGCATATCAAAATTGATTTTTTAAATAAACAAGTTGATTCTAATCCCAATTAAAAGTCCTCGCGGTTATGCGTGGTTAGAAGATACTAAAATAAAATTGGAATACTACTAATCTCATTTAAAAGTTCTAACGGTTATGCATGATTGGTAGATATTCAAATTCCTGATATAAATATACCACAAATAGACACAACTGTATGGTTTTATATTATGATATCATTCCCATCATTCTAAAAGTGGATATGCGCCTAACAGAGTATTTATGATTTTAGTTTGATTTTTTTTATTGAAATTTAATATTTATATTCGATTGAGTTTTAATGTTGTATTAATATCTATCACTTTATCTCTATTTTTTTAACACTATTACTCTTTTGCTGATAATAAAAGGGGGAGAGAAAAGTTAAGATTTTGACAAATAAAGGTCAAATATTTTCTATTTGCATCTAGGCTCATTTGCATATTTTTAATTGTATGCATATATGAAATGGGAGCTTTGTGTAGAGAGGAAGCATTCAAATGGGGGGAGAAAATTGAATGATCAAATATATTTAATATATTCAACATCTTAAATATATGTTTGTTATCATCAAAAGGGGGAGATTGTTGAATATGCGAGTATATGATTTTTGTTTGATGATAATAAACATATATCTATATTCATTTAAATGTATTTGTTAATATACTATTTTATTTTCACAGATTAAATAAATATTTGATGAATAAAATAAATAACACAGAATTTGAATTCAAACGGATATTTTATTCAAACAAATATTACAATTTTTGAATAGTACAAATTTCAAGCTCTCACTATATATATATACAATTTCAATTACAGTACAATTTTGATTACAGCACGATTCACATTTACATTTGACCTCACTACATGTCACTCTTTCACTCAACTCGTATTTTATCTTCAACTTCACTCCATTGAATCTAGCATCTGAGCAATCTGCAAAAATAAATATTGACGCAGTAAAATTGAAAAGGAAATATTTTGCAGTCTAAAATAAAATGTGGATTTTGAAAATAATATTTGCCTCGGTTATTTGGGTTGTTCTTCATCATTTAAATTCGAATTCATCATACACGAACAGCTTGCGACATGCACAATGTATCACTGTACATGCCACAAGGTCGTGCACACCGATATATACACTTGATAAAATTACAGGGATAAATGAGCACAAGGTGAAACCCAAATCAAAGTCGGGTTCAACTCAAGTGAAATCACAAACGAGCACAAGGTCAAACCCGAGCTTTAAAGCTAGATTCAACACAGGTGTAATTCCAAAAATCAAGATGAAGTTCAAGTGAAAACAAAAATGAAAAGGTGACGGGCACAAGAATAAAATGTAGCTGGTCAGATATGGAACCAGAGTTATAGTTTCAAGTTCATCAACCAAGTTCAATATCCAACAAAAGTATAGCCTCAATAATGAAGAGCAAATGAAGATTCAAATATCAATGCCACTGCCTCAACAGTCAAAGTATCATATATACAAATGTGCTTAAGACAACCAAGCTAAATATGCTAACCAGAAGTACACATGAAGCTTATAGTGCAACAGGTTAGGGAAGCAAGCATGTGCACCAAAAACCAAACAAGAGCTAAAATACAAATGCACTTGCAACTGAAACTGTCTCGAAGTAAATGAAAACAAATGCAAAGACCAGTGATGTAACTCGATACATCAAAGACCAGGCACCAAGCATCAAGTGGCAGTTTTGATCAAAGAACGGTATAACATGGACAAAGTACATAAAACAGTGAAACATTAGCTCAATATTAGTATACAAGTAGTCAAGCAACATCAAAGACCAGACCCAAAAGATCTGATTCAATGCCAAAGTAAAATAGAACATGTGCATATATACACAAGGCTGGCAACATGATTATCAAAGTGTATACATGATGAAGGTTACAGATTCAAGTTCGAATGCACAGTGCAAACTGCACACAGGCAGTGCATACATGAAGCAAAGACCAGAGATGTGTGATACAAGAAAAAGTGACTTCAACAAGTTGATATGCAAACATGTATGCAGTGACAATGTACATGAAACCCAAAACTGCATAATCAAACTGCAAATGTCACAAAGGCTCGAGGCTATCAAATACACAGTGCAAAAGATGAATGCATACACCTATGTTGACACACCTATATACACACATAACTGTATGTATGTATACAAGTGGAAATCAATGCGAACTACTAAATCCAAAAATGATGACTGGAAACACAGAACACAATACGACATGAACCAGACAGTATATAAGTGAAAAATGAATACAACTGTTGTTCAACTGCAAGTCAAAAGTGTATATGCATATTAAAGTGCATCTGAAATCAGACTCGACTAATGCTACACAGACCAGACCCAAATGAATAGGAATGGTGAAGAAATCAAGTGCATCAATACTAAACAGAAGCATGGTAAAAACCAAATTGTAATAAACAGGTTTAATTCATGTAACTGCAACACAATGTCATGATATATGACCAAAGATATTAGGAGTTTTGCAATTCAAAGTAATACCGAAGTCACCTGCAGTTCAAATTAAAATGACCGAAAACAATATCAGTGCAACGGTGATGGCCGAAGACATTATCAAGTCATGGAATCGCATAAACAAAGTCAAGTGACCGAAGTCAACAGTTCAATATCAAAGAAACAGATCAAAGTCAAAGCCGTGGTGGCCACGAAATCAAACAAGCCGTGACAGCCAAAAATCAAGCCGTGGGTCAAAAAATCAAAATACCAAAATCTACACCGTAGTAGCCAAGAAAAATGAACAGTTCAAAATCAACACCGTGTTATTCAGGTAAATTGAAATAGTCGGTAATCAATCTCAAGCATCCAAATAAAGATCGAATGGCCGAGCATAGTATTGACGAAATCAAACAACTATCAGACGAACGCAAATATAATAATTTGATTTCTATAAATCCCATTCATCATCGGCAGTTTAAAATCGATCGAGTTCAAGTACGCAAAATAAAAAGAAGTAAAAGAAATAATTACATACCAGAGCAAGATCGAGCTCGATCTTCGAAGGAGCCGTGAGCCAAGTAAAGAGACGATCGATCAACAGAGAAAGAGAGCGAAATCCTAATTCGATCGATCAATTTAAAGCCATCATTTCAAAGCCCTAATTTTTAATCTGAGAGGAACGAACAAGAAAGCCATCATTTTTCATAAGGCAACCAGGCCGATAAAGAAATAAATAAAAAAGGGGCCGGCCTTTATTGTTACCAATTATATTTGGGCTTAATGTTTCAAATAGGATTTTAATTGTTTTAAATTTGTTTTAAATTTAAATTCTTCTGTAAAACCGTTGTAAATTCTAGTCGTGTGACTAGGGAGAAACTATGTGGCGTAATTTGAAAATTCGCAACTCAATGGCTGAGTTGTGGCAGGGTTTTGAGCGTAGAATTAAGGCTAGTCGATAGCGGGTGCCGCGAATTTACGTGTGTAAGCGTCTGAATGCTTAATTTCTAGTAGAAACCTTGGGGGCAGCACGTAGGCAGGGTTTTGCCGAAGCTGGGTAAATTCTGTGTCGTTCTATTTCTGCATTTATTTTTCTGCTATTATCTGTGCTGCTATTATTTTGATATATCTGTGTTGAAATAATTTTATAAGCTTCCGCAATAATTTTTATAATTAATAGCATCACCTTATTCACCCCCCCTCTAGGGTGAAATCAATCCTACAATGTTAGCCATAAAACATACATTAGCCTGTTCTCCATCGCTATCACTATCACTATCAGAAGATGATGATAAATTGGAATCGTCCCAAATGACTTTAAAAGCTCTTTTCTTCTTAAATTTCTCAAATTTGTTCCTTTTCTCATTGTTGCGTCTAGGAAAATCCCTCTTCATGTGTTCGTATTGATCACATTCATAGCACTTGATTTGAGATAGATTTGTTGTATTGGATTTTTCTTCTTTTTGGAATTTAGTCATCTTTATAAATTTCTTGAATTTTTTGCAATTCTTGGCAATGAAAACTATCTCTCCTTCATCCAAATCTGAGTCATCATTCTTTGCATGAAATTCTATGTTCTTCTTTTCAACATTTTGTTCTTTTCTTTCCTGTAAGTTAGCTTCATAGGACATTAAATTTCTTATCAACTCTTCAACTTTGAGAGTTGAAAGATCGTTAGCTTCTTCAATAGCTAATACCTTCCTTTCCCAATCTAATGTTAAAGAGTTGAGTATTCGAGAAACTAAACCAAAATCAGTAAACTTAACTCCTAATGCCATAAGATCATGTTGAATAGTTTGAAATCTAGAGTACATGTCAACAATAGTTTCATTTTTCTTCATTTTGAATGAGGAGAATTGGTTTTGCAAAATTGAAATCTTAATTTGTTTGACCTTTGTTGTACCTTCGTGTGTATTTTGTAAGGTACGCCAAATGCCAAACACAGTGGTACATAAGATGACACGTGAAAATTTATTTTTATCTAGAGAGAAAAATAAAACATTCATAGCTTTAGCATTATTTGAGGCTAAGGATTTTTGTGCATTGGTCCATGTGCTCATAGCAGTGTCAGGTGCTTCATATTTATTTTGTGTAGCAGACCATATTTCTAGACCATTGGCTTCCATAAATATACGCATATGGGTTAACCAATATGCATAGTTTGAGCCATTAAATAATGGGGGACATGCGATAGATTGGCCTTCTTGAAAGATACTTACCATATTAGTGATTCAAAAACTTGTTACAGTACTTTTGATCAAACCAAGCTCTGATACCAATTGTAAGTCTATGGTATGGTGGATCGACTATACAAATGACAAGCATATGACTAATTTAAACTATAGTGTAACAGTAGTAAAGTATGTAAATAAGAATAATCACACCAGGGATTTTATACTGGTTTAGACCACCCGCCCTACGTCCAGTCCTGAAGCTCCTCTTCGGAATTTCCTTTCACCAAATAACCCTCACTTCACCTAGAGGAACAGATTTACAATAGCACAGTTTCTTTGTCAAGAATGTGTTCTCTATTACATGGATTTTGACTATATAGTACAATTGAACTTCCTATATCTCTTGAATGATTGAATACAATATTGTTTGCGAGAATATGGAAGTGTATGATCTCAGATTTGTAGATCTGAAAGCAAGTGGATGATTAGATTGAGATGATTAAAATAGAGAGTAGAGTGAATTAGTTAAAAGCAAAGTGAGATCCTTGATCCTTCTTGATTCTCATTTATATAGTTGTAGAAGGTTGCTTCTAGTAGTTAAATCTCTTCCCTTTCAGTCTAGTGTCATTACTATTCACTGGTGAAGAGTTGTGGAGGAGAGATGGAGTTGTGTCTCTTCGGAGATAGCAGTTGTAATTTGAATTATCTGCCTCAAGCCCAGTTTCAGACGTCTGAATGGTGTTCTCAGACGTCTGAGAACCTATTATTATTTTTGTTCATCTTCTACGTTCAGACATTTGAAGTTCTGCATTCAGACGTCTGAACATATTAAGTGATGTTCTCCTGGGTTTATTCTTGAGTGTATCTCTCTTCGATCTTCGTGCAACTTTGTAGATGAATCTCTTCAGTGCTTTAGTCATCAGCTTGTCACAGTAGTGGTTTGTCTTGCTTTGAATTAGTATCTGTATAGTTGTATGATATATATATATATATATATATATATATATATATATATATATGATTTCCATTGTATAATTATCATCGTCGAAATCGTAAACTAAGGGTTCTAACAGTTTGCTTTTTTGAACACCATGAAATGGGATTTTCTCCTAGATAGATGCAGTATCTTGATGTTAATCTTCGGTCATCTAGGTCAGCAGTCCAATCTGCATCATCATAAGCTTGTATACTCAAAGTTTTGCATGATTTTAGCAGTATGCCTTAAATTAATGTTCCCACTTAACTGCTTTCTAGTGTTCGCTTAATGGCCTTTACATAAATTGACGCACCTCATTTGCACTGTAAGCAATCAGAGGTCTTGTGATTGCAGCATACTATAGAGCACCCACTATGCTTCTATATTCCTTTTCATTGATTATAACTTCTACTTTTTTATAACTGTAGATTGCTTATCATTGGAATTGGTAGAGAGTTTTCTTTATCCATTTTTTCTCTTATAAGTATCTTTGAAATGTATCTCCTTTGACGTAGAATTAGTTCTAACTGCAACTTGCTGATTACCTCTATACCTAAAAGATAATTGAGATCGCCTAGATTCTTAATAGAGAATTCCTGATTTAGATGTTGAACAGTTTGATTGATTTCATCTTCATCATTGCCTATTATTATGAAGTCATCCACATAAGCCAATATATAAGTCACTGCACATCCATTGAGTTTAATATACTTTGAATTATCTGACTTTGTAGCTGTATACTGTAGCTTTACTAGTGTTGCCTTTACTTCGCCATACTATGCTCTTGGTGCCTGTTTAAATCCATAAATTTCTTTATTTAATCTGCATACCATACCAGTATCCTTGTTCTGTTCATACCCACGTGGTTTCTCCATGTATACTTCTTTTTGTAGTTCACCATTTTAAGAAAGCATTGTTTACATCCAGTTGCTTTGTCTTCCATGCATTGTGTAAGGCTAGAGTAAGAATTATTTGAATGGTTATTGGTTTAACCACTGGAGAGAATGTCTCTATAAAATCAAAAACATATTGTTGAGTATATCCTTTGACTACTAATCTTGCCTTATATCTCTTAATACTGCCATTTGAACTTCGTTTTAGTTTATATGTCCACTTGCATTAAATTAAATTATTATTCTTTAGTAATGGATCAAGACACCAAGTCTTGTTTTTTATAAGTGCATTATATTCCTCATCCATGGCATATTCCCATTTACTGCATTTCACAGCTTTCTCATATGCTATTGGCTCTTCATGATTGATAGTTGTAATGTAAGCTTTGGGTTTAAATATGCCACTTTTACCCTAATTATCATGTGATGTTGGACTCTTGCAGATGGTGGTTGAGAATCTGAATTGATCCTGGAAAAAGTTTCGGTTTTGGATGACCAAGAGTCTTGAACTCTATGATCTTCATCTTGCATTTGATATTGATAACTCCGAGGGACATTTTCTGATTTCTCATGACCCGATCTTGGATAAGATACCGTGTGTTGTGAGCCATTGATGTCTTGTGCTTGTTTATCAAGTCTTTCATCATGATTCCCTTGGTAAATTAGGAGTGCAGGGATTGATGTCTTTGCATTGTATACTTTTTGGGTAGTCTTGACATCAGTGCCTGCAAAAGGAAAGATGTTCTCATTAAACACAACATGTTTTGATATTATTATCTTACCTTTGCTGGTCAGACATTCATATCCTTTTTTATTATTGGTCAGCCTAGTTATGTACATGGAGATGATCTGAACCCCAGCTTGTGAGTATTATAGGGTCAGAGACAAGAAAAGCATAAGCATCCAAGTCATCAGACTTAGATAGCCAGGTTTACAGTTGAACAGAACTTCTACTGGACTCCTGTTCTTTAGAAATTTTGTTGGTAGCTTGTTGATTAAATAGACTGAATTGTTGAAGGCATCTAGCCAGAACTTCGATGGCAAAGAAGCTTGAGCAAGTAATGTGAATCTTGATTCCACTATATGTCTCTGCTTTCTTTCCACTAGTCCATTTTGTTCAGAAGTGTTGGGGCAGGTAATTCTATATATGATTCTTCTCTTTTGAAAATATTCTTTGAGTGGTTTATATTCAGTACCTCCATCAGTTTGTAGAACCTTCAATTGACAATTAACCTGCTTTTCACTTGAGTAATAAATTGTAATACTGCATTGTATGTTTCTGACTCTGTTTTCAGAATGTATATCTAAGTTAACCTTGAATAGGCATCGACAAAAGTGATATAATATTAAACCCTTAGTCAGAATTAACAGGAGACGGACCTCAAAGATAGGCTACCACTAATTTTAATGGCTTGTTATATATAGTAAGTGACTCTGAAAAAGATAAATTGTGACTTTTCCTCATTTGGCAGTAAGTACATACATAAGGAGAAGATACTTTATCAAAACAAATGTTTTTACTACTTAATATTTTCTTTACAACACTAGGATTGGGTTGTCCTAGTTTAAAATGCCTAGGATCAAATACACTTTTATTTTGATTAACATTTGATTCTACAACATTGCACCATGTTTCCTGCTATGTTGAATTTCTAGGTTTGATCGAGTTGAAATTGTAAAGCTCTATGTGCGTCCTACCTTGTAGTAATATTTCTTTATTCAGTATGTCCCTAATTAGACAGGATTTGGGGTAAAACTCAAACTACACATTGTTGTCATTAGCAAACCGAGAGATACTCATCAGATTCTTTCTAATTTGTGGCACTCTCAGTAAATTGTTTAAATGCAGTTATCTTTTCCCTACTATGCTAGAATGACTAATATGTGTTATTTCTAGTGACTCACTATTGCAAACACAGATTGTTTGTGTACCTTTATACTCCTTGTTTCCGAGATTCAGATTTTGAAGACTGTACGTGATGTGGTTGGTGGCACCAGAATCTGGGTACTAGCAGTCATCCATAATGTCTTCAGGCTTTGCAGTCTCACAAAGATTTAGATTATGATTTCTTGCTTCTTCTGTTGACTTTATTGTTTCAGTTAGACTTGCATTTTGGTAATTATTTCTTTGATTTCTTATATTTGCTTGTGGTGTGAAACTTCCATCAAATCTGAAATAACACCTTGATGTTGTGTCCCATTCTTTCAATATTTGACATTTTGGCCTACTGTTATTTGTGTTCCACCTACCTCTACCTCTTGATCTAGAATACTTTATCCCTCTCTGATATTGCTGGTTATTTAAATCAGTTTTATTGTTGATGTTTCTTTCTTGATTCTTGCCTTTTGATGCAAAATTTATTGAAAAGTCTGAATCTGATGATTTTCTTTGTTTAAGTCTCCCAGGGTAGAATGTACATATTGCATTGTTGATAATGTGTCTGTTGAAGATATAACTGCAACCATTGACTCGTATTCATCATTGAGACCATTTAAGATAGACAGAATTTGCTCGGTTTCTGATATCTTGTGGCCAGCTGCCTCGAGTAGATCACATAATGTCTTTATCTTGATCAAGTATTCTCTCATTGGCATATTTTCCTTATTAGGATTTTGCAGCTTCCTTTTATAGTGCTTGACTTTTACTGCTGATTGTGAATTAAAATATCTTCAATTTCAACCATATTTCATGAGAACTTTTGCATTCCACTATTTGTAGTAAAAGATTTGCACTAATGGAAGACATTATCCAGACACTTCGCAGATTATCTTATCTTGTATACTTGATGTATTCTTTAATTTTTTGCCAATAATTTTGCCTTCGTCATCAACAGTGTATCTCTCTGGGACCTGTGCAGTTCCAATAATGTAGTCTTCTAACCCATATCCTCTTATTGCTATCTCTAATTGAAACCTCCATATCAAGAAGTTAGTCTCATCCAATTGAATGTTTATAAGCTGGCTTTGAGGATTGATGAGCGTTTTAATTGTCTGATGGATTTTGCTTGTGTGGGATTGATTCTTGGTGGTGGTGGAGAGGAGGTTGAGGAATGCTCTTCACCTTCATTTGCCGTTGTTTAAGAACAAGGAAATCTAGCCAAGTGATGAAAAGAAACTGTTCTGATGGTTAGTGATAGTGCAGTCGGAAATAAAGATGATGGTAATGAATCTGATCAGTTTTCTGGTGAGGCACTGTTTGATGGGATTACAGAACTGGATTCTTGATGTGTTTCTTGATGAATTGCAGAAAGGTAAAAGAAAAACTCTCTGATAATGAAATTAATTCTAAAGAGAGATGAGTGCAGTCACTCCAAGTGATGAGATTTCTTTGATGGAGTTTTGGCAAGGCACAAATAAAGTCCGATGATGACTTTAGGGTAGGTCAGGTTCTGATACCAACTACCAAGATAAGAATTGTGAGAATTCTGATGATAGTTGAAAACTTTATTATGTTTTGAATGCTGATACATACATTTTCCCGATTATACAATGCTATTTATAATGTAAATACACAGTCGCTCTCTCTATTGTTATATTACAATTTTGCCCCTCTTTACTCCGTTATTAATGATACTGACCTGATCCACTGTATGACCGCGTCTATATTTGTTGCATCGTCCTTTACTTCCTCATTACTTCTGACACAGAAGTTTATCCACCATGCAACTCAAGTAGGGAACTAAAGTGATTAATTATATGACATTATAGCATCTAAAGCTCTATTGCAAAGTTCATATCTAATGTATGTCTTGTTCTCTTTTACAATTAATTAAGTAATTTTGTTTTGTTTTATTTGTGAAGATTTTTCCATACAGCTTTTACATAGAATCGATTCCACTTATGAAATCGAGAATTATCAATAAGATAGACATGGTACCTTCATTATAGTTGGATCATAATACTTTATTGTGGATGTTGTTTTGTTTGCTATTTTGGTTTACTAGTCTGAAAGTATCTTCCTAACTTCACTACATAGAATAACTATTCCTTTTGTAGTATCACTCTAGTACTGTTTTTTGTAGTGTCTCAAATCTGTATGTAATCACTCTACCATGAATATGCTTTGACTAATAGTATATCAAATACTTTCGTGACCATGTCGCTGACTCAACACATTTTGGTACCTCTCCAAATTCAAAATGCAACATTCTTGTCGGTCCTCTTTTCGTTTTCATCCCTCAATCCACTTTGTGTTGCCATCTACTTTTTATAATGCCACTGGTGGGAGACACCCTTCAATACCCTAAAACACTTTACTCTCCTAAATTTCTCCCATCATCTCCTCTTCTTTTGTAGATGAAGTCCTTTTTATTGCTATTGTCTATATTTTTTGAGCTAACCGAAAACCTATTTATTTCTCCCATTTTCGATTCTCCTCTATTGTTTTAGGACTTTTCAGATAATATCTGAAGAACCTATTTCAATTTTGCTACTACGATAGCCAGATAAGGCAATGTTCAACCATTATCGTCTTCATTACCCGCTAAGAGTAAATTCCACCTGTTCATATTCTAATTGAGCATAAATGACAGCCAGGCGCAAAGACTGATGAAATTGATAAAGCGCAGTTCATCAAATGATTATTGATAATGGTGCAGATCCCTCACCTCTTGGCTATGGAGGTTTTTTAAGGAGCATTTGTGCATTAGTAAACGAATGCATTTGTCATGGAATTCCAGATTCACATGAACTTTAAGTGATTATCGTATTCATTCAGATTAGCAAACACTTTTACCCATATTATTTGCCAATTTTGCCTCATTTCTTATCCTGCATTTTTTTCAGGGTGCCCATAATTGATGTCACGATATATTGGAACGTAAGTTCATCTATGAGCACTTTTTTACGAATTGAAAGTTGCATGAAAACATGTACATGTTAATGCATTGTGGTCTGATAATACATCATATTAACACACAAATACACCTATATATCCACCCACACACCGGCCCACACCCCATAAGTCCATATTTTTCATTTAATTTCCTCATTTTCATTTTTGTCCGTACCAAAATATTGTACACTCATTTGTTTTCTTTCATCTTTGATTTTTTTTTCTTCTGTAAAATTTAATCTTCTTCACCATCATTATTTATCAATTCATAGAAACATAATTGCAAACTCATTTATAATTTTATAATATGTGTATGTTTGTGTATGTACATACATGTATGCATGAGTGTGTATAAGTGTGTTTCTGTATGTGCCCATCATGATCAGGTTTAAGGAGTAGATAATTTCAGAATTATTTACATTTAGGACTTTCAATATTTTATTCCTTTTAAAGATTTGATCAAAATGTAATACATATGCTTATTTTGTGGATGTTGTTTTCTTCATACATGTATATTTTTATTAAAGTAGGTGTGTACTTTGGCAATGGCATTTTTAAATATATAAAATGTAGTCACATGGCTAGCTAAAGTTCTACTTTATCAATTTAACTTTTTTCTATATTATAAGTTGTCTAATTGACTTTCAAGATTAGGCTTTAAGGATGAAATATTCAGCACACCTGATTCGTTAATATAATCTAAAACGTTACTTGTTACAATGTTCAGTAAACATGAATAAATAAATCAGTACCCCACTTTATGTATGGATACGAAATTGAAAATGCTATATATGATAAATGATTTATAATAGAGTTATTTCGCATCCATGAAAATGTGCTAATAAAAAGATCGGGCTAGTAGTTCACTTGTAATCTGATTATATACTTGCATTATCAACAATATATCAAAAGTTACATTCTTACATTATCAATCCTTGTACATCCTTTTTCTAAAGGGAAGAAAAAACAACAAACCGAAGAGTTTTTAGTTTTAAACAATCTTCAAAGAAATATTGCCTCGGTAATATATGCTCAAATATAATTGATGCATTAGTTTTAGCCAAGGTTCAAAATTCCGGTTTTTGATTCCATTTCGATGAATTAATTTTTTTAGAATTTCGATTCTGTTTAGGAAATTTAGGGAATTCCGTTATTTTTCCGATTCTCGATTATCTATATAACTTTCAACTAATAACATCAATAATCAGTGCAAATTTGTATTCAGGATAGAAATTTTTTTCTTTTCATCCTCGAATTATATTTTCTATTTGATTGGGTATGGTTAACCCAAATAAATATTAGAATGCGTGTTTGTATTTATTTTATGTAAACATATGACTCAAGTTAAATGAATATAGGCCCACGTTAAAAAAGCTTAATGTCACATACGTGCTTGAAGTCCTAAAAGTTCCTTCTCCTTCATCAAACACATGTAGCCCTAAAGTCTTCTCAATCAGAATCAGGTAAGCCTTTTCGGTTCCAAAATTACGTCCAAAATCCTTCAATCTAATCAACCCGCAAGCCCTAAATTATCTAAGTAAACACGTCCCTCGATTTGAGATGCTTGAAATCAATTTGTTGGTTCAGAAATAGGTTTTCTTCTTCATCTTTTTGGTTTGATTCTCACGGTCTTTGCTCTTATGCTTGATTGTTACTGATTTGCATTAAGTTATTATATTTTCCCATTTTGTTTTCTTCTTCAGTGCTGACTGAAATGATTTTTTAATAGATTCCAGTCTGGCCAATGTCGAAATCGAAACGGAATGGACGGAATTGAGAAGTGAATAAAGTGAGTAGTCGAAAATAACATCTCAACGTGTTATACTAATCAGGAGTTCGATCGGTTACAAATGCATAAAAGAAGAATGGCCCAAAAAGGCCCAAAATTGTGTATTACAAATAAAAACAGAATGATCAATAAATAAGATACCGATATCATCGTTCTTGTACCATTACAACTAAAATTTCGTCTTTGCTATATTTCTGTTCGTCAAAAATCATCTTACTATTGAAATATAATATGGTATCAGAGCAACAAGTGCTTAACAGCATCTAATCTGGGATCTAAAGATCAACACTCATTAGAAATTTTTTCAACATTTGACATTACTCATCAGAGAATCATTCTCATAATCTGAGATTAAAGATCTGCTTGTTGCTCATCAAAATAAGTGCCATACCTAGAATTCTTTTAATTCTGGCTGCAACAATATTTACTATAGGAAACAAGCAAACTCATAGCAATTTCAGAAAACAAAGTTTCAAAAAATAAGAAAACTTGTCATCAAAGTTCAAGAAAGTAAGTGCCATGCCAAGAATCCATCAGATTAGTTTCATTATTTGGACTCCGCTGCAACATACCTCGGTATATCATTACTTGCCATCAATATTTTCTTGATACATCATTCTTGCTATTTTGCATTCAATCATTATGGATAAAGGAGATGAGAAATCAGCCACATCAGAGGGCACAACCAATCCACATCAACCAACTGCAATTGCCACAGAGTAAACTAATCATGACAGTGATCAATCCTTAAACTCAGTTGATAACAGTACATCTTGATGAAGACAATTATCTCATGTGGAAGCTTCAGACAAAAACAATAGTAGGAGGGTATGGTCTTGAGGGGTATTTTCTTTGAACATTTCCTATACCACTAAGATTTATTACAGATCAAGAAGACAAGGTGACAAGGAATAATGAATACACAAAGCATCAATGTCATGATAGCCTGATAAGCTCAGGGCTGCTATCTTGGATCAACAATAACTTGTTTCCTTAAGTAGTTGGACGCAAATCATCTAATGAGATCTGGACCACAATAGAACAAATTTTTAATTCTCAATTTGTTGTCAAGATAATGCATTATAAAAGACAGTTATAGAATATTAGAAAGGCAGTTCATCGATGAAAGAATATCTTGCTACCCCACCTTTTGGTCAAAGCCTGGATATTAACAAATTGGCTAAATAGGATAGATATTAGGATTGAAGATCGATTGAAAACAACGCTATGATCGGTACCGTCAAAATTGGGCTAAGCTTCAATAAGGTGGGATCGATCAGGAATGATAAATAAGGCTTGGTGCGGCTACACTTCAAATTTCAGGATAAACGGAGTTCATATGCTCAAGTTAAGGATGGTTCAATGTTTATGGAAAACCATTTCGTATCGAGACTTTCATATCGATCGATGTGGATACGAATGTGCACAACTCAACTCGCAACTCAGGCTAGATACGAATCAATAGTATTGGGTCAGTGAATACAGGTTAATGGATATGGATTGTT
The DNA here is from genome assembly GCA_030765085.1 of Allium cepa. NCBI lineage: Eukaryota > Viridiplantae > Streptophyta > Magnoliopsida > Asparagales > Amaryllidaceae > Allium > Allium cepa. Next base: position 184,501,008 of record CM060937.1, on the reverse strand, counting down.
GCTTTCGTATCGATCAAGATGGACACGGCTATTTACTTCGAATCGATACAGGTGTATCGATTAGATGGATATGAAAGAGGGAACTCGATGATTTGTAGCTCAACATTATACTCAGGATGGATACAAAGCAATGGTTACGGAGGTTTGGAAGTGTATTTCATATCGATCACTTATCGATCGATGCGAAGGACGCATACGGAGGAAGCTATGCTGGATGGATACGAAAGTATCGAGCAGCATATCTCAAACCCAAAAGGAAGCAATTGCACTAAGAATCGTGTTTTGTAATGATTATGTTCAAATCAATCGATACGAAAGAAGCAGTCAAGATGGAGCGCAAAACATGGATCACAACGCAAGACACAGATGGATGGTAATCTAATGGATACGAACCGATGTATACGAACCTATGGATACGAAATCATCAGCCTACACTTGCAAACTTGAACTTTAATCGATCATATCTCATAATGTACAACTCCAAATGCAATGAGATTTTCACAGCAAGTTGCATAACACATATGGAACATTCATGATCGATCGTAGCTCAATTGGAGCAGTTTATGATCGATATGAACTCACTATGGATCGATCAAGGATAGATTCCAAGTGACTCCAGATCGATCATGTGGCCCCATCTAGACTTGAGATGGTGTATTTCGAGATCCAAGGCAGATATTTCCAACTCCGCACCTATAAATAGCGCCTCCATTGCAATGAAAAGGGGGTCCTTTTATCTCGGCTCTTCTTTATCTTCTTCTCTTTTGGCTAGACTCTACCTTTTTTGATATTGATATTAAAAGGATTGTAACTGTAATCATAGTATAAAGAAAATAAAAGGATCATTTCAAAGTGGACTTAGGCCGAAAATAGTCGAACCACTATGAATTTCTTGTGTTCTTTACTTTCTTGCTCATTTTACATTTTCTATTTCTTCAATTTTGCTCTCTACATTTTCTGGATCTGTAATCTATGTTTGGATATGGAGACTTTATGTGTAAAGACTGGTACTTTCACTGGGGTTTGTGACCATTTTTGGCGCAACTACTTTGGTGCTTTCATTAACAGGACTGGCACCCGCTACATTGGATTTGGAGTTCAAATTTGGCAGCTAAGGGATCAGATCAAGGAGGAATCATGGTTAGGTAATCAACTAGAAGGACATTACCAGAAAGGAGCCATCGGGAAGGAAGTCATCCGCATCCTTTGGAGCTGGAGCAGATCAAACATCCATCTACATCACAAGGGATGAAATGCGAACAATGATGGATTCTATGCAGGAGAGATTATTGAAGAGCCAACAAGAGATGATGTAGAATCTCTTCAGGAAAATGGGAACAGCTGGGACGTAGAACCTAGGAAATGGACCAACCGTAGCTGCTGGTAATGTACAACAAGGAGTTGGAGCCGCAGAAATCTCTGGAGGTCAGTTGCAGAACCAGAATGGAGAACGTGAAGGAAATTAGTAAAGGCCTAGGGGAAGACCATCAGGATCGAATATTAAAAGGCCTATGAATGAAGCTCAACATGCTAGGACCAATGCAATTGTGAATGAGAAACATGAAGAGTACTACCTAGAATACATCCATGACATGAGGGGCAGGATGGAAATGCATATAGGAGGCCACCCCCGAATGGAGACAATCAGATGGATGGATTAATAAGAAGGATTATGAGAGGAGGGCTACTGAGCAGAGTCTTGGAGGAACTTAGTCGGAATCCGTTCACCCCGAATATTAGAAACGCAAGGAACAATCTAGAATTCAAACTATTAGCACTGGAGGCCTATGATGGAAAGTCAGACCTAGCTATGCACGTAACCAGATACATCAGACATATAAAGTGCTAGGGGCATCTGAGAGGTTATGGCAAGATGCTTTCCTTTATACTTGATAGGTTTGGCTGTTCTCTAGTTCAGGCAGCTAGAGAATGGATTGATCAGGACATGGGGAAAACTAGTGGAATGCTTCATGAGACAGTTCAAGGTCTATGTTACACGACCCAAGAACGTAATAACATTGGATTCGATGAAGCAAAGGATAGGAGAATCCGTAAGGAATTTTCTAATATGGTTCAACGTAGCCATGGCTTTGGTGGATCGCTTGGATCCATCAATGATTTTGATGGCGGCGGTAACAGGAATTGCAGAAGGCATTGAGTTCAAAGATTAATTGATACGGGATCCACCATAGGATGTCGGAGAGTTCTACCACGAGGTAGAAAGATTTATGTGATTAGAGGATGCACGCATCGAAAGGAAGGATGCGAACACCACGCAAGGCAAAGGAACGTCTGGAGAAGGACGTGGGATGGATAAAGGAAAGCAAAAGCAGGATGATGGATATGATGGTTCTAACAAACGGAGGAGAGACCGGGAACCCAAATTCACCACATACGCAGACTTGACGGAGAATCTGGAACAGACTTACTTGGAAACACAGGGTCAACTTCCCTATCGAAAACCACCTAAAAGGAATCCCACAGAGCGGGAGCACTAGAGCGAGTGGCACCGCCTATTCCATGAGCTGGAGAGGTATACCACAGATGAATGCTGCCACTTGAAGGACAGCATAGAAGAACACGTCAGAAGTCGCAGATTTCCATAATATGTGAGGAACTGGACAGCAGCTGTAGAACACGAGCAGCTACCGCCTACACCAAACAGGAATGACCCTAGATCAAGGTCACGACTACTCATCAATTGATCGTGATGGAAAGGGGCAAGTTTAGGATTTGAACTTCGGTCATCAAATAATATTTCTAGTTTTGTTTCTAAAAATAAAGCGGCTACGCCACTTACACATGTAAGGGAAGCGAAGAGATTCCCAGGCATGCTTTGAGATGGTAATAGACTGCTCTGCTCGGAGAGGCCGCACTTATTATTTTCTGTTTTTTTATTGGACACTTGGAATTTGGATTTAATAAATGGATTTTGATTTTATGAAAAAAATCCTTGATCGAAGAGTTAAGGGATGGATTCTGGAATTCAGTTGGAAATTGATCGCTTTATGACCCTGTCCGTAGAGGCAGGGACTGGAGCACAAGAAGTGAGTCGCTTAGTAAGAGAGCGACAAGATCGACTTACTTAACGTTTTTCTCCGTTCACCGAAGAGTGATTGGATCGGGGTTCGACAAGAGCCTAGAGTGGCTGTAATCGGTTTAGGACTTTGGCCATGGCATCGCTTAATGTGTAGGGATACTGAACCGAAGTGTAGGGAGTGACACCGCTTCGTCGGAGAGCGATAGGATCAGCTCGCTCGACGTTGTTTTCCCTTCACCAAAGAGTGGTAGGATGGGATCCAGCAAAAGCCCGGAGAGGCTATAATCGATCTAAGAGGACCGGGACATCACTATATGCCCCCACCAGGGCCAGAGTGCAAGGGATAAGTTACTTCGCCGTAGTGCGATAGGATCTGCCTATTCAATCATTAAGTTTGGATCGAGCTTAGCAATGGTTCAAAGAGGCCGTCGATGATCCAGATAGATCTCAAGATTCGGTTACTGGCTTTCAAGATGCGAAATGGATATTAATTCAGCTGTGTTTGGAGCGGTCCTGGATTTGGCTAAGGGCCCAGAGCGGTCCCTGATTTGGATATTGACCCGAAGAGGTTATGGATTTGGTTAATGGTTACTGGATATAGGTGGATTAGAACTCGGTTGTTGGATTCAGATAGAATGGCATGGAAATGGATTGGATTATGGATCAGATGATATAGCTATGGATGAAATATTGACTTTGGATGTCAGATTTAAAGCTATTTAAAACACGCCTTCCTACCGCAAGGCATATTTTGGAGGGCAAATGTTACCCTGCCTTTTGGTCATGGCCGGAATATCAACAAATTGGTTAAAAAGGATTGATATCAGAATTGGATGTTGATTGGAAACAAGGCTATGATCGATACCATCAAAATTATACTGTTGAATATGCAAGTATATGATTTTTTTTATGATAATAAACACACACACACACACACACACACATATATATATATATAAATGTATTTGTCAATGTACTATTTTATTCTTCACGTAATTAAATAAATATTTGATGAATAAAATAAATAACACAGAATTTAAATTCAAATAGATATTTTATTCAAACAAATATTTATTGCAATTTTGAATAGTACAAATTTCAGCTCTCACTATATATATATATATACACACACAATTACGATTACAATACAAATTTGACTACATCATAATTTTCATTTACATTAGCACCTCACTACATACCACTCATTCACACGTATTTATCTTCAACTCCATTCGAGATTGAATCTAACATCTGAGCAATTTGTAAAAATACACATTGACGCAGTAAAATTGAAAATGAAATATTTTTGGAGTGTAAAATAAAATGTGATGTTGAAAATATTATTTATCTCAGTTATTTGGGTTGTTTGTCGTCATTTAATTTTGAATTCATCAAACACGAACAACTTGTGACATCCACAGTGTATCACTGTACATGCCACAAGGCCGTGCACACCGATATACACTTGACAAGATTGCAAGGACAGGTGAGCATAAGGTCAAACCCAAATTAAAAGCCAGGTTCAACTCAAGTGAAACTCACGATATCAGCACAAGGTCAAACCCGAGCTTTAAGCTGGATTCAACTCAGGTCCACTACAAAATATCAAAAAACTATCGAGCACAAGAATTCAAACACAACCAAACAAGAAAAAGGTCTCGACCAAAATAGCACCAGAGTCGACCAAAACCATTTCTAGTAGTCGTAAACAAAAAGACAGTGCAATAGGACAACTCAGCTAGCATGAACCAGATATACAGTGAACAATGCAAAGTGGTGAATGTAAAAACATGCACCAGTGAAACAAGCAAAACAAAGTACAGACTACAATAAGATACCAGTGACTCATTGAAATGCAGGCACAAAAATGTACACAATTCGACATGCTTAGTTCACATGATTCAATGCTACAGAGACCAGACCCAAATGTACATGAACACTTGCAACAGAAAGTGGTGCACATGCAACCAGAACCAAGGCAGAAGTACCACACTACAAAAAGACAAGGCAACGACTACAAATACAATACAAATTCAAGTGAAACATACATGATCAGTCTGCACAGTCAAATTGCAACCATCAATGGAACAACAGACCCAACAATGGAGTTGAAACAATGTCAACCGGAATAATGAACCAGTGAAGACACACATGATCACAGTGATCAAGTGAAGACGTATCAATGAAATCAAGCTACAACATGTACATAATGACAACTAAGCAGATTGTACATGAAACAAGTTATGCAGTGAAACCAAGTATAGCTCAAGGCAAAATCAAGACCAAACCGTAAACAACAAATGCAGTAAAGAGGAGTGGTTCATAACAAGTCAAAGTAAAAATCTAAAAGGGCGATATCAACATCATAAAGATCGAATTAAAGTCAACAGCAGTTTCAAACCAAAAGCAGAGACATAATGGCTGAAGTCAATACTCAAAAAATGCAAAGTAAACTCTCATCTAAAAATATTTTCACAAAATCAAGTTTGTAGATTTCAAACCAAAGTCAGCGTCGTGACGACCAAGGCAACAAGAACGAACCAAGTCAGAAATCAAACAAGCCGTGGTGGCCATGAAAGAAATCAAGCCATGAAAATCAAGCAAACAAAATATACGAATTGGAACAAGTAATTAATCATCTCTAGCATCCAAACGAAGATCAATGGCCAAAACAAAATTATTGACAAATTCAAATGAATCTATACGAATGAAAATATAGGAATTCGAATACTATAAAATCCAAATCATCATCAGCTTAAGAGATCATTCGAGTTTAAGTAACAACCAAGTGGAATCAATAACTCGAATCATCAGTCTAGTTCAAGCAAACTAACGAGTAAAGCAAAAGGCATAAATTACATACCGAAGTCAAAATTGAACTCGATCGAGAAGCCATCATGTGCAACTCACAGAGACAATTGATTGAAAAAGAAAACCGTATAGTTCAACCTTCAATCAATTACATAAGTCGGCGGCTTCAAAAAACTCACTAAACCCTAATATTCATAAAGAGGAACGAAGACAAGCGGCCATTTTCATCAAGTAAGGAAGCGGGCTGAAGGAATAAAATAAGAAGGGAGAAGAATTTATTATTTGTTATTAGGCCAACTTTTAAATTTTTATCAGGCTTTAATTAAAATTAGGGCTTATTATTAATTGCTTTTTTATTTTACTTTTAAACCTTTGTAATTTCTAGTCGTGTGACTAGGGGACGAGCTACGGTGGTGTAGCTTGAGAATTCGCAACTCAGTGGATGAGTTGTGTTAGTGTTTTGAGCGTAGAGTTAAGGTTAGTCGATAGCGGGTGTCGTGAGTTTACGTGTGTAAGCGTTTGACTACTTAACTTCTAGTAGAAACCTTGGGGGCAGCACATAGGTAGGGTTTTGCCGAAGCTGGATAAATCTGTGTGTTCTATTTTCTGCTTTTATTATTCTGCTATCATCTGTGCTGCCATTATTCTGGTAATATCCGTGTTGAAATTATTTTATACTTCCACATTAAATTTTTATAATTAATAGTATCACCCTATTCACCCGCCCTCTAGGGTGAAATCGATCCTATAAGTGGTAATAAAGCTAGGAACAAAATCCATTTTTGTTTTAAAATTTTAAATTTTCAAAGACCAATTTTTGTTTTAAAAATTTGAAAAAATGGCTTCTTTTGATAATGCTTTTATAGAGGGCCGGTCCAATATTATTCCTTTTATTTTTGATGGAACATATTTTTTGAATTGGAAATTAAAAATGGAATTTTATTTAAAATCTGTTAATATTAAATGTTGGGATATTATTGAAAATGGGTGTGATATAACAGATGAGAAAATTACTTTGATTAATGCTCTTACTATGCATATGCTATATTCTCATATTAATCAAGATAATTTTAACTTTATCTCTCATTGTGAAAATCCACAGGAAATCTGGAATACTTTTGATGCAATATATGGTGCAAAAGTCAACAGCAATGAGAAATCCTCCACAGTCGACTTGGTTAAAGAAATGTGCTTAACAGGATTGGTAAAAGGCAGTAGTGATGCGGACGATGATGATGGAGCAGCTGAGTTATCACTATCAATAATGAAATTCAGAAAGTGGAATCACAAATATGGAAATCCAGCTCTAAATCAACAACTGAAAAGAAGAATAATCAAAGCACTTGACAACCCAGAAGAGCAGGAGATCATCTGCCATAAGTGTAACAAACCCGGACACATCAAGCCCAATTGTCCTTAGAATCGACACGACCTAGAAAAGAAATCAAAAAGGAGAAGTTTTGCAGCCATGTGGGATAAAAGCGATGATTATTAAAAAAGTACTAGCAGTCAGAGAGTGAGAAAGCAGATATGTGCCTTCGAGGTGATATAACTGATAGCGATGATGATGAACCAAGAGAAGTATCAAAACTCACTCACCCAGAATTACTTATATATTTCCATGAAGTAAATGGCTGTTTTGAACGACTTAGGGAGAAATACACTAAAATTGAATCACAAAGAAATACTTTGATAGATTTAAATAAAAAGCTTAATCAATTAACTAAAAACTATCAAAGTAAGATCCCTATGTGTGATAAGTGTCCAACATTCGAAGAAGATATTAAAAAATCGAAAATTAAAATAAAGTCACTTGAAAATGAAATTCTGATTTTGAAAGAAAGTGAAAACACAAGGAGAGAAAATTCTATTAAAAAGTGCACTCAATAATTAAAGGAAAATGAATCGCTCAAAACACAAGTCCAACAATTGTCTACAACTTTAGGAAAATTTTCCAAAGGAGAAAGATCATTAAATATGCTGTTAGGGAAATGAACTTTTAATACAGATAGACAAGGACTTGCATATAATCAATCTGAATGGGCTAGAAATGTAATTAATCAAGTCCAATCTGAGCGCATAATTTGTGGAAAAATGGGAAAGAGTCATAATATTGCTGGTATAGACCCAAAAATATCAAAAACATTCCAATTTGGGTTCCCAAAGGCACAAATGTAAAATCCCTTAAAGTCAAACAAATTTGGGTGCCAAAAGAAACAAATATAAATAGTTTTGGGTCTCCACAAATATATTTTTCGAAATCTTTTGCCACTAACAACCATGGGCCTATAAAAACAAAGAGGTCACAAAAATCTTTCTTGTGTAGGTATGGTGGCAGGCTAAGGAACAACAACAGTGTTCTCTGTATTCTTGCTGTTCCAGACATACAACGGGCGACAAATCAGAATTCCTTAGCCTAGTACAAAGGTAGCATAATCAAAATGGGCAACAATGAAAAATTATCGGTAAAGGTAAAATTAGGTAAAGGTATCTTAAATGATTAATGTGATAATCTGCACCATAATCTGAATTAATTCAGCCGGTTATGTGATAAAGTTGAGAATATTGATTTTGATTCTGACTTTTTCAAAATTGTTGGCCAAATTATTCTTTTATGCCGAGAACACTTTAAAAATCTCAAGAGTTTTTGAACAACTTCTATAGATTTGATTGATGATAATACATTTGGCTGACTCTATATTCATGGTTTTGTTTACACGGTTTCAATTCAAACTCAAAAGATGTAAAAATGAATTCAAGGTATTTATTGCAACATCACGGTCTGATCTATGACATCAAACTAATGATAATCTCGAGTGAAAGAAAAATTTAAATGCAGATTACACTGGTAATCTAGTTAGTTGAAAAATTACTAGTGGAACGTGATTTATGTTGAGATATTCAGTAACTGCATCATTTTCAAAGAAAATATCTGCATATTTTTCATTTCAAATAATTATCAATTAGCAGACATTTTTGTTATAAAAACCCTTCAAGAAAATAATTTTTGTTGACCTTGTTTCAAATTAGTTATTTTTGAAAATTTAATTTTATAATTATTTTTGGATTTGATCTTAAATAACTACAGTAACTAATCTGACTCCCTATTGATTATCAAAAAGATAAATAGTGATTGAAAAAGTGATGAGTATTGATATAATCATATATTATAACTTGAGACGGTATAATTAGTAAATTTCTTTAGAAATTTACTAATTATACCGTCTCAAGTTATAATATATGATTATATTAGAAATTTGAACAAGAGTTATAAAAACTTTTTGTTTGGTAAAAATTCCTTGACCATCTCTATTGCTATCATATTTCTATCGACCATCACTCATCAAAATCGAATATAGTATGTCAATATTGGGTATTTAATGGGAAATCATTCGTTTTTCAATTTATCATTTTTTTTAGCAATAAAAATATCCAAAGCATCCACTTCATTTAAAAGTCCTCACGGTTATGCGTGAGTGAATTACTTGAAATTTTTGATTATGTGCTTCCATGCTCATTTAAAAGTCCTCACGGTTACGTATGTATGGAACGCATATCAATCTTAATGATTAAATAGACAAGTTAATTCTAATCCCATTTAAAAGTCCTCACGGTTATGTGTGGTTAGAAGATACTTGAATTCATTTTTCAAAAAAATTGGAATACCACTAATCTCATTTAAAAGTCCTAACGGTTATGTATGGTTAGTAGATATTCAAATACCTGATATAAATATACTACAAATAGACACAGCTACATGGTTTTACATCATCCCTATCATTCTAAAGTGGAATATGCATCTAACAGAGTATTTATGATTTTTGTTTTATTTTTTATTGAAATTTAATATTTATACTCGATTGGGAATTAATATTGTATTAATGTAAATCACTTTAACTCTATTTTTTTTCTAACACTATGAATCTTTTGCTGATAACAAAAGGGGGGAGAAAAATTAAGATTTTGGTAAATAAAGGTCAAATATTTATTTATTTGCATCAAGGCTCATTTGCATATTTTTATTTATTTTCATGCATATATGAAGGGGGGCTTTGTGTAGAGAGGGAGCAATCAAATAGGGGGAGCATATTGAATGAACAAATGCATTTAATAAATTCAAAATCTTAAATATATGTTTGTTATCATAAAAAGGTGGAGATGGTTGAATATGCAGATTTTTGTTTGATGATAATAAACATATATATATATATATATATATATATTCATTTAAATGTATTTGTTAATGTACTATTTTATTCTTCATGTAATTAAATAAATATTTGCTGAATAAAAAAAACGCAGAATTTAAATTCAAACAGATGTTTTATTCAAACAAATATTTATTACAATTTGAATAGTACAAATTTGAGCTCTGACTATATATATACAAAATTACGATTGTAATACAAATTTGACTACATCACAATTTTCATTTACATTAGCACCTCACTACATACCACTCATTCACTCATATTTATCTTAAACTCCATTCCAGATTAAATCCAACATCTGAGCAATCTGCAAAAATACACACTGACGCAGTAAAATTGAAAATGAAATATTTTTGCAGTGTAAAATAAAGTGTGATTTAGAAAACATTATTTGTCTCAGTTATTTGGGTTATTCGTCATCATTTAATTTTGAATTCATCAAACACGAACAACTTGTGACATGCACAGTGTATCACTGTACATGCCACAAGGCCGTGCACACCGATATACACTTGACAAGATTGTAGGGATAGATGAGCACAAGGTCAAACCCAAATCAAAAGTCGGGTTCAACTCAAGTGAAAGTCACGATATCAGCACAAGGCCAAACCCGAGCTTTAAGCTGGTTTCAACTCGGGTGCACTAAAAAACATCAAAAAACTATCGAGCACAAGAATTCAAATACAACCCAACAAGAACACAGTCTTGACCAAAACAGCACCTGACTCGACCGAAACCACTTCTAGTAGCAGTAAACAAAAAGGCAGTGCAACAAGACAACTCGGCTAGCATGAACTAGATATACAGTGACCAATGCAAAGTGGTGAATGAAAAAACATGCACCAGTGAAACAAGCAAAACAAAGTACAGACTGCAACAAGATACCAGTGACTCTTGGAAATGCAGGCACAAAAATGTACACAATTCAACATACTTAGTTCACATGAGCCAATACTACAGAGACCAAACCCAAATGTACATGAACACTTGCAATAGAAAATGGTGCACATGCAACCAGAACCTAGGCAAGAGTACCAAACTACAAAAAGACATGGCTACGTCTTTAAATACAAAAAAAATTCAAGTGAAACACATATGATTAGTTTGCACAGTCAAATTGCAACCACCAATGGAACTACAGAATCGATAGTGGAGTTGAAACAATGTCAAACAGAATAATGAACCAGTGAAGACACATATGATCACAGTGATCAAGTGAAGACATATCAATGAAATCAAGCTACAACATGTACACAATGACAACCAAGCAGACTGTACATGAAACAAGTTATGCAGTGAAACCAAGTACAGCTCAATGCAAAACAAGACCAAACCGTAAATGACAAATGTAGTAAAGACCAAATCGTAAACAACAAATGCAGTAAAGAGGAGCAGTTCATAACAATTCAAAGTAAAAATCTAAGTTGCTGATATCAACATCATAAAGATCGAATTAAAGTCAACAGTAGTTTCAAACCAAAGTCAGAGACATAATGGCCGAAGTCAATACTCAAAGCACATGCAAAGTCAAACAAAATTCTCATCTAAAAATATTTTCAAAAAATCAAATTTGCATATTTCAAACCAAAGTCAGTGCCGTGATGACCAAGGCAACAAGAACAAACCAAGTCAGAAATCAAACAAGCCATGGTGGCCATGAATGAAATCAAGCGATAGAAATCAAGCAAACAAAATATACGATTGGAGCAATTGAGTAATCATCTCAAGCATCCAAATGAAGATCAATGGACAAAACAAAATTATTGACAAATTCAAATGAATTTATACATATGAAAATATAGGAATTCAAATCCTATAAAATCCAAATCATCATCGGCCTAAGAGATCATTCGAGTTCAAGTAACAACAGATCAGAATCAATAACTCGAATCATCAATCGAGTTCAAGCAAACTAACGAGTAAAGCAAAAGGCATAAATTACATACCGAAGTCAAAATTGAATTCAATCGAGAAGCTATCGTGTGCAACTCACAGAGACAGTCGATTGACAAAGCAAACCATATATAGTTCAACCTTCAATCAACTACATAAGTTGGTGGCTTCGACAAATTCACTAAACCCTAATTTTCATAAAGAGGAACGAAGACGAGCAGCCATTTTCATCAAGCAAGGAAGCGGGCCAAAGGAATGAAAGAAAAAGGGGGAATAACTTGTTATTTGTTATTAGGTCGGCTTTTAAATTGTTATCGGGCTTTAGTTAAAGTTAGGATTTATTGTTAATTGATTTTGTATTTTCCTTTTAAACCTTTGTAATTTCTCGTCGTGTGACTAAGGAAGGAGGTACGTTAGTGTAGTTTGAGAATTCGCAACTCAGTAGCTGATTTATGGCAGGGTTTTGAGCGTAGAGTTAAGGTTAATCGATAGTGGGTGTCGTGAGTTTACGTGTGTAAGCGTCTGACTACTTAATTTCTAGTAGAAACCTTGGGGCAGCAGGTAGGCAGGGTTTTGCCGAAGCTGGGTAAATCTGTGTGTTCTATTTTTTGCTTTTATTATTCTGCTATTATCCGTGCTGCTATTATTTGGGTAATATCTGTGTTGAAATTAGTTTATACTTCCGCATTAATTTTTTATAATTAATAGTATCACCCTATTCACCCTCTAGGGTGAAATCGATCCTATATGTACTAAGCTCCAATTATGCTGGGATCGATCAGGAATGATAAACAACGCTCGGTGAGTCAATACATCGAATTTCAGGACAAACGGAGTTCATATGCTCAAGTTATGGATGGATCAATGTACATGGAAAACCATTTTGCATTGATACTTCCGTATCGATTGATATGGATACGAATGTGCAAAACTCAACTTGCTACTTAGGCTGGATACAGATCAATAGTTATGGGTCAATGGATACATATTGATGGATGTGGATTGTTGCTTTTGTATCGATACTCTCATATCGATCAAGATGGACACGACTGTTTAATCGATACATTCGTATCGATACAAACATATCGATTGGATGGATACAAAAGATAAATAGGGAACTCGATGATGTGCAGCTTAACATTATACTCAGGATGGATACGAAGCTATGGTTACAGAGGTTTGGAAGTGTATTTCGTATCCGTCACTTATCGATCGATATGAATGACACATATAAAGGAACCTATGCTGGATGGATATGAAAGTATTGAGCAGCACATCTCAAACCCAAAAGGAAGAAATTGAACTAAGAACCATGTTTTGTATCGATCATGTTCGTATCAATCGATGCGAAAGAAGTGGTCAAGATGGAGACCAAATCATGGATTACAGCGCAGACTCGGATGGATGGTAATCTGATGGATATGAACTGATGGATATGAAATCATCAGCCTACACTTGCAAACTCAAACTTGGATCGATTATATCTCACAATCTACAACTCCAAATGCAATGAGATTTTCACAGCAATTTGCACAGCACATAAGGAGCATTCATGAGAGATCGCAACTCAATTGGAGCAGTTTACGATCAATACAAACTCACTATGGATCGATCAAGGATCGATTCCATGTGACTCCAGATCAATCATGTGGGCCCATTTGGACTTGAGAAGGAGTATTCGGAGATCGAAGGCAGATATTTCCAGCTCCATACCTATAAATAGCACCTGCATTGCAACGAAAATGGTCTTCATCTCTCGGCTCCTCTTTATCTTCTTCTCTTTTAGCTAGAATCTGCCATTTTTGGCTATTGATATTCAAAGGATTGTAACTGTAATCACGGTATAAAGAAAATAAAAGGATAAATTCAAAGCAGACATAGGCTGGAGATAGTCAAACCACTATAAATTTCATGTTTTCTTTACTTTCTTGCTCATTTTACGTTTGCTATTTCTTCACTATTACTCTCTACATTTTCTGGTTGTTTAATCTATATTTGATATTGAGACTTTGTGTGTAAACACTAGTGCTTACACTACTTTTAGGGTTTGCGATTATTGTTAGCGCGACCATATCTATCAAAGATCAAACCTATATTTGACTTAGTAGAAGTAGCAAAATATTAAATTTCTGAGACAGAGAAAGTTCTAACAATCTTAATTGGTCTTAGCGAAGAATATGAATTAGTGGTCACAGTGGTTTCGTCTAAGGAAAGTTTACCATCAATGCAATATGTACGTTCTACACTCTTGGCAAATGAAGGAAGGATAGATCAAAGAAAATCATAAGATGCAGAGTTATCAATCAATTATGCAGTTAATTCAAGAAACAAGTATCATACTAACAATAGAACCAGAGGTAGAGAAAGATGGAACAATAATAGTAGGCCTAAATGTCAAATATGTGAATAGGTCATACTGCATATAAATGTTATTTCATATTTAATGCATCATACACACCAAATCTAGGGTCAAGCAATCAAAGAATAATAATCTAATTGCAAATATGTTACAAACATAGCAAGAAACCATCCAAGCAAACAAGTCAAGAAATTGCCATCTGATCACAAAGCCAGAGGACATATAAGATGAAAGATGGTATCCTGACTCTGAAGCAACAAATCACATCACAAGCAATTTAGACAATTTAAATCTTGTGAACAAAGAGTATAAAGGTAATTAGTCCATACACATGGGCAATGGTGAGCCAGTTGAGATAACACACATTGGAGTTTCTTTCATCAAAGGTGATAGACAATTATATCTCAATAATTTATTAAGAGTACCATAAATTAAGAAAAATCTTTTGAGTGTATCATAATTTGCAAGTGACAACAATGTATATTTTGAATTTTATCCTGGATATTATTTAGTTGGAGACATTCTAACTAGAGAAATTCTTTTCCACGGTAACGCGGTAAAGGGATTATACAAATTCAGTTTCGTTAAATCAGGAAATTCTGTAAATTTAGAAAATTGAAGAAAGTGTTGTAATTTTTCTAAAACTCAGAGAGAATCAAAAACATGTTTCATGTGTGGCAATATAAACTAGGGCATCCTAATGCAAATATTGTAAGGCAAATTTTAGTAGAAAATAAAATTCCATTTGAAAATATATCTTTACCATATGTGTGCACATATTTTCAAATGGGGAGGAGTCATAAACTTATGTTTAATGATTCATAAAAAAAATATAGTAAGCCACTTCAAATGATTGCTACTGACTTATTGGGTCCAGCACCCATCAGTTCAGATTATGGTTTCAAATATTATATATCATTTGTTAATGCACATACAGGATACACATGGATCTATTTTCTAAAATCAAAATCTGAGACATGTAGAATAGTGATAAACTTTATAATTTAGGCATAAAAACAAACCAACCATCAGTATGATTATTCAAACTGATGGTGGCACTGAGTACAAACCATTCAGTGATTTCTATGTAAAGAACGGAATAATACATAGAATTACATGTCAATATACATCTGAACAAAATGGACTGGTTGAATGGAAACAAAAGCACGTAGTAGAACCAGGTCTTACTCTATTAGCACAAGCATTACTTCCTCTAGAATTTTTGCCAGATTCATTTAATACTACAACATATTTGATTAATAGATTGCCAACTAAAGTGTTGAAAAACATGTGTCCAATTGAAAAAGTATTCAATATAAAACCCGAGTATAGAAGCTTAGGAGCTTTTGGATGCTTATGTTTCCCTTGTCTAAGACCTTATAGTTGTCATAAGTTAAGTTTTACATCAACTCCTTGCACATTTTTAGTTATTCAACTAACCAAAAAGGGTATAAATGTTTAGACAGGAATGGAAAAATGTTTGTGAACAGACATGTGGTATCCAATGAACATGTATTTCCTTTTTCTAGCACAGACATGAAACCAACACAGAAGACGTACAATATAAGAAATTCAATACCTTCCATACCTTTGTACTTTACTAACTGGAACAAGGAGTGGGTAGAGAAAAATCAAGTGGACCTTGATCCACAACTCACAGTGCTAAGTGAACCAGGTAACGAACAAGTAGAGATACCGAGCCATCTCAACCACACCCCTACACAAACAGATAGTCAAATAAAAAGCAATATTCAAGGAGATAATCAAGAGAATTCAAACCTACAGCTAGAACAGTCAAGAAGTAGTGTAGCAGAACAAACACAAGACAACTGTCATACTAAAACTAGACAACATATGATCACAAGATCAACGAGTGGAAACTTAAAACCAAAGACTCACACTACAAAAGCAATTTCAAAAGTGCCAGAAACATTTTCTTAGGTAGCAAATGATCTAAATTAGAAAAATGCCATGGATGAAGAGTATAATGCACGTATGAAGAATAAAACATGGAATTTAGTTCATCCACCTGATCTTAAAAATATTGTTGGATGCAATGGACATACAAGTTAAAGAAAAATCCAAATGGAACAATTGCTAGATATAAAGCAAGGCTTATGGCTAAGGGTTATACTCAAAAACATGGTGTTGACTTCAATATAACGTTTTCTCTATTTGTAAAACCAACAACAATGAGAATTATTCTTACTATAGCACTGAATAGGAACCGGACTATCAGACAATTAGATGTGAATAATGCCTTCTTAAATGGTGATCTACAGGAAGAAGTGTATGTAGAGCAACAAATAGGCTATAATCATGGAAAAAACTGTGTGTGCAGATTGAACAAAGCCTTATATGGACATAAATAAGCTCCTAGAGTCTGGTTTGACAAATTGAAAACAACATTGATAAATTTAAGTTTTTAGTCTGCCAAATCAGATAATTCCTTGTTTATTAAAGATAATGATGTATCAATTGTATATACCTTAATATATGTTGATGATATGGTTATTATAAGTAACAATAATGCAGATATGTTGATAAACAATTTTCAATCAAATACCTTAGAGTATTAAGCAATTTCTTGGGCATAGAGGTAAAAAGGCAATCAGATTCAGAACTCTTTTTATGTCCGAAAAATACATCACAGAGATACTGGTCAAGGCTAAAATGGATGATGCAAATCCAATGCCAACACCAATGATAGCAAATCAGCATCTATCAAAAAACAAGGGAGAACTGATATTTAATGATAAACAATATAGAAGTATAGTTGGTGCATTAAAATATGTAACCATAACAAGGCCATAAATTTCTTTCAATGTTAACAAAGTGTGTCAATTTATGCATGATCCGAAGGATGAACATTAGAAAGCAGTCAAAAGAATCTTAAGATTTCTATAGGGAACAATAGATTATGGATTTAGCTTAAAAGCATGCAACAATCTAAATATAACAGGATATGCACATGCTGATTGGATTATAGATCTTGATGACAGTTTCTGGATATTGCATTTACATTGAAATCAGTTCAATTTCATGGTGCGCATAGAAACAAGTCACTATATCACAATCAAGTATCGAAGTAGATTATACAAGTATAGCTAGTGCTACAGCAGAAATCATGTGGATACAGTATCTACTTAGTGAGTTAAAGTTAAATACAGAAGCAAAGCCAACATATGGTGTAATAACCTAAGTGTTGTGTCATTGTCAGCTGATCTAATACAATATTCAAAAACAAAACATATGGAAAGAGACATATACTTTGTGCGAGAGCGGGTTATCAATGAAAAATTGCAAGTCAATCAAATATCTGCTACTTACCAACGCGCTGATAGACTTACCAAGCCACTTTTAGCTAAGTCCTTCAGACTCAAGAAAGAACTAAGAATTGAAGAAGATTGAAGTAAGTTTCCATAAGATCTCAAACATGTTAGAAAGCGGGAATAAAAAATTTGAATTTTGCAATGTCCGAATGATTGCAAGTTAAAACATCAATTAAAGCAAAGATGGAAGATCCCGAAAGTCAATCTTCGAAGTAGTTTAGAGAGCATCAACTTTTGAATTGAAAACAATCAAAACTCAAGATTTCGCAAGTTCTAAGCCTAAAGCAGATTGGGGATTATAGCTAGTAGAAGCTAAACTTCGTAATTGTATTAAGAATTTCGGGAGAAGAGGTTGGAAAATTTGGAGAAACCCTAGAAATCACAAAGCTAGATCGGTTTGAAGTGGGGAATCAAGAAGTAAATAAAGTGATCAGCTAAAAATAACATCTCAACGTGTTATACTAATCAGGAGTTCGGGTGCAAATGCATATAAGAAGCATGGCCCAAAAAGGCCCAAACTTGTATATCATAAATACGAACAGAATGTATCACTAAACAAGATGCTGACATCATTATTTGTGTATCATTAAAACTAAAATTTCCTCTTTTCACTATTTATGCTCATCAAAAATCATCTTATTGTTTAAATCTAATAGATGGACTTTCGATGTGCCAGTCAGAATCTTGAACCTTGGTTTTAGCTTCATATTTCTTATTTATTTTTAGTCTCCAACTCCAAAATTTGATTATTTTAATCATTGACTGATTATAAGATTAAACTGTAATAACTTTTGTAGTGTCCTGCAAATAAGATTAAACTGTAATAACTTTAACAACAGAGATTAAGAGCTAGTAGTAAAAAATGAAAACGACAACGATATAGGTTTCGGTATATCAAAGACTATCTAATGGCTAATTTCATTGAATTATGTAGGTGAAGTTGTTTTAGTAGAGTATATTTTAGAACATGGCAT
The DNA here is from genome assembly GCA_030765085.1 of Allium cepa. NCBI lineage: Eukaryota > Viridiplantae > Streptophyta > Magnoliopsida > Asparagales > Amaryllidaceae > Allium > Allium cepa. The sequence continues at coordinate 184,482,388 of CM060937.1, read as the reverse complement.
AGAAAAGATTAAGATGCAAATAGGAGTAACGCAACATGTAGATCGAGTTTTGGTTGTGGATGATCTTATTGCAACCAGTGGAATTTTAGGCATTATTGTCAGATTAACTAGTAGTTTAAAATAGTAATGTTTATGCTTTTTGAGTGCCAATATTTGACATTGTAATATTACATTCTGATTCAGTTATTTTATCAATATTATAATGTATTGCCACACTTAAAGTCCTACGAAGTAAATATGCTGGAGATTTATAAGCATATAAGTAGCACAATCCATTATGAGTTGAAGCACTTCATTTGTATAGGAGCATCAACACTCTTGGAGAGCCGATATGGTTTATTTATTCAAAATAATCATAAATATAGAATTAAGATGTAAAAATAAGTTGAAAAAGGTAACCAATATGCATACCTTTTTGTTATTATCTACCGTCGTGGGCAATTTTGCCAACTGCATGGTGAATACGAAAAGACATTAAGTAGCATTGAAACGACTGAAAGGTGCATAATAAAGGCATCATCATGTAAACGCCAGCGTAAGGCGAAATGCTATGGGAAAATTTGGAATAGTTAAAACGCTTGTAAAATGTTTCTAAGGTCAGGACATGCACCTGGACGAAAGCGCATCCCAATTCAAACTACGGATTGAAAGATATGATCATCTTGAAATTTGTCCACCACCAAACCGATTCGGGTCCCACCTTGGAAGACCACTCCCTTCTTAAGGCAAGTAGAACAATCAGAGGCATTGAAGTACTTTATTCAATGATACGAAGCTATTTGTTCAAGTTTCATTCAATTCTGACTTAAAATGAAGGAGTTATGGCACAAACACATGTGTAGCTTAAGTGCTTAAGCATTAAGCTTTCAAGTAGAGGTCAAAAGTTCAATTCCTGACATATACACTATTTTTATGGAACATGAGAGAGGGTCATATGGGGAATCTAACTGGACTAGGCAAGATGAAGCTAGCATAGCAAGAGGAATTTACTACTAGACAGATACAACTTCGTCCATTACATACATTTCAACAAAATGATAACATATACTATCTTCTAAAAATATGTCAATCACTATCATGCTCCTGCATTCACAATTTTCAAGTAAACATAAACAAACATATGCGTGCACGCTACATGGGTAACTTTACCAATTTGTCTCAATTAATTGACCGTCGGCCTATACTTCATAGTTTTTCTGAGGCAATACAAACCTATGACTGAATCGGGCCTACCAAATATACCAAAATTCTCCAACTTACCGTTAGAAGTAAACTGGACTGTCTGTCCAAACACAATCATCTAAGTGTTTCGTTGATTATCTGTCAATCTCATAGTTTTTCTAGGCTTACTATGATAATGGTTTTACAGGCCAATCAATAACCTACCTAAGTTATATTCCTTTCTGTACATAAACCTACTTTTAGTTTTACCCTTAACAAAGCCCTACGCATTGGAATTATGAAATAATATCAACTACAGGGTAACAGTTGAAGTATAGGGTGCTAACTTACACTAGTCCTATTACTTGACTTTCTATTCTTTAATCATTGAGTCAATTTACCCTATTATAATTTTTCTAAAGGTGATAAGAACAATAATCTCCCTAGTAAAATCCTGGGCTAATTACCATTTTTATTTCCTTGAAAACATAAATCTTTATAATTAATTTAACCCTTTAAATCATACTCAAAAACAAGGAAAATATAGCCCTTTACTTTCTCTAAAATATTACGCCAAAATATTTATTTTATAAAATAACATTCTTGGACTTCGAAATTATTCAGAGGTTGTCGCACCTCAAAACCTTAGGCTATGAAGCCATGTATAATAAAATCATTTGAATTGATATAGTGTGGTATTGATATAGCCACCGTGGGATGTCACACCCCTCTATGTCGCTATTATGTTAAAGCATCTGATTTAATAAAGCATAAGGCCATAAGGCTAAAATCATTTATCTAGCATAACATAAATATATAGGTTGTCGAATATAAAAGACGTAATCTTTGGTTTGCATAGTATAAAGCTTCAAAACTTAGAAATATGGGAATGCTAACATTGATGACCTTCGGCATCAATATCATAGAGTCATTAATATCGTTTATGCCAATATAGACAACAGGCGGCGTCGGTGCCATTTATATCGATGTCAAAAGTAAGGTTTCAATGTGGCATTGCTGCATAAGGTAATAATTTTGAAATTATATATATGCGGCATCATGCCCTTTAATATCAATGTCGAAAAAGCGGCATTACCGCCTTATAAAATTGATGTTGTACAAAAACGTGCGGCGTAGGAACATGCGACTTAGGGAACATGCGATATAGAAAAAATGCGGCATAGGAAACATGTAGCATAGTAAACAAGAGGCATAGAAGATGTATGGCATCATTGATAGCTGTGGCATAGATAGACGTCGGCATTTATTAATAACGATGTGGCAATCTCGTAATTAACATTAAAACAATTTTATCTTTAAAAATCAATTTCTTTTCACCAACTGCAATCCTTTTTCAAATTGCTATTGGATGATAAACTTCTTTATCAAATCCTTTTTAAGAATTGCTGCGATGAATCAAATTAAATTCCATAAAATAATTTTGCAAACCAATAATTTTATATTATTATTTTAATATAATTATTAAGCTTTTCTAGCCTAATAAATTCATAATAATTCATAAACACTATGGAAAAATCCCTAAAAATCACAGTATGTCAGAACTAACATATTATTTACCGTATAAAAGTTTCGAAACAAAAACATTAGTTAATTATTTTTAATAATTAAAACCTGAAATAAATCATTTTTCTCACTTTGGAAATTCATAAAATATTCATACTTGCTTCGAAAATTATGAAATCAAAAACACACTTCTAAAATAATGTCTTGAACATAATATCCAAATTTCAAGTCAAATGGTTTTCATAAACTAAGTGTTCACTCTTAAAACCTATTAAATAATTCCATAATAAATCTAATAATCCATCATTAAAGCATATAATCAACTAATCAATCATAATACAACATAATAACAACATATGATTCGAGTTTAAAATAAAACCAAAATAAAAATTCAGTAGTGAGACGGATAACTATTATTCATCTTAATTTGATGAAGATAAATGAGATTTGACTTTAATTTGGATTTACCATAAGCGTTCCTCTTGTTTCCTAGCATTATCTTCTCTTTAATTCCTTAGTAATGGCCATCATTGAGTTTGATAGTGTTTGAGTTAATGTAAACGAGGGAGAAGAAAATGGATGGGTTTATGTTGAGGAAATATGGCGTATTCCCATTTTTCCCATCGTCTGAATTCCTCCTTCTTATTTAAGTTATAAACAACCTAATTAACTTATTAATTTATTCACGACCTCTTTTGATTATTAAATATCATTCTCCTTATCATTATACATTATTTTATTTATCTAATTAAATATCCTAAATAATGTTAATCAAAACTAGGGCTGTTGCTGTAACGACCCGCTATTTTGGACCATTCGCATCTGCACATGTCGGACTTGAATAATTCAAAATACCGAATTGTTAATTTAAATTTGGTAAAACTAAACATATACAGTAAATAAATAATCACAGATCACAGATACAGAGTAATAAATATGCAGTGGAAGTAGAAGATAGCAGTTCATGAAGCTACTATATATATAACAGAGTTAATAAGTTACAACAGAAGTCTCGAATACAAAAGTCAAATACAATAATCGGAATACATCACTGGAATCAACAGAATATCTGAAAGCTGGATAGATAGTCGGATCTCCTAGCGAAGCTCCAACTCCAAAGGCGAGTCTCGAATACTAGTACACTCAGTCTGACCCGAGCGTAAAGCAAAACACAAAACACTCGAGTCAGGATTAACATTCTTATACTAATAAATCCAACTCAAGTGAAATAACAACTAAAATACAAGTAACTCAAAGGACGTTGGAATAACCGTCCTCTAAGGATTCGTTAAACTATCTACTATGTAGTAATATACGCTAAATAGATAATGTCTATAATTAATATAAAATATCAAAATAGTGTTAAGGCGTTACCATTATCCCTCTTAACACATTTTATATAAGCGTTATAGTCTATACAGCACTGTAAACTCCACCGTAAACTAGTGGGATATCAGGGAGTACTCCATAGGTATAACACATAACAAATTCGTAGTGGTCGCGTATATAGGGATACAAGTATGACAAGGCACATAAGGCAATACCCAAGGTAGTGAAACTACCGTTTTCCTGATCTAGACTGAAGAAAATGCATCGCCGCAACGATCGCAACACTGCAAAACAACACTCCCAAAATTCCGAGGGTGCACCAATCAATAACAAGTAATGAGTAGTTTACAAAGAAGTGTGTTCGCTCGAGGTGGCTAACCCCATTTGTCCCGACACGGCTCCTGTTTTAGTCATTTCCAATTTGACATAAGTGCCAAGGCTATCCATTATCGTTCTCTTTCTTCAGTCATCACGTACATCATTCCAACCACTTCATTCTGGATCGCACTCCGCGTATAGTTATTAAAGTGGTTTTCGGTTTAGATAGAGAGTATATCCATAACCGATTCTGGTTTCTTTAATAACTTTCGTAATTATTACACCCGATTGGTCGTTTAATAAATTCCAAACAAAATCAAATTCAATTTCAATTTAAAATTTGTAAACCAACATTCTATTCGTCTTTCTACATCAATTTCCATAATTTATGATTCAAACTTCCAAATTACCAATCAAAATCATACAATTCAATTCCAACTTTTATTTAAAACAATTTAAATATTGATTCAAGTTCGTATATAAATTTCATTCCGAAAACATTTAAATTAATTTAATTTAACGTTCCAATCAATTTAAATTCATCAATTGATTTCATTCAATACTCATTAAGTAAATTTATCATTCAAAACAATTTCTATTTAATTTCCAATTCATTAAATCAATTACCTAAGTTCAACTTCATTATATCAAAACTTCAAATTGAATTAAATTACATTCGTTAAATCAACTCTTTAAATTACAAGACTTACATTAATTTCAATAAATCACATTTTTATTTCTTGTTAAAGAAATTCAATTCCACGTATTTTACTTAGTTACACATTTCCAAACTCAATAAAGAAACTTAATTTCACATATTCCAGAAGTTCAATTTCACTTATTAACTTTCTTAAATTTTCCACAACTTAATTAATAAAGAACCTAATTTCATTTATTAACGTAGTTCAAATTCACTTATTCAAAAGTTCAATTTCTTTTATCAAAGAATTCAATTTTTATTTAATTATCAAATAATTCAATTTTATTTAATTATTTAATAATTTCCAAACTTAATTATTAAATAATTCCAAACTTAATTATTAAATAATTTCAAATTTAATTATTAAATAATTTCAAAGTTAATTATTAAATAATTTCAAAGTTTAATTGTTAAATAATTTCAAAGTTTAATTTAATCATTTCTTAAATTAAACAGCGTTCTTTCATAAATTACTTTATTAATATTTTGTTCAGATTAATAAATATTAACATTTCCCTTTCATTAAAATTCAGATTCCAACTTCATTTCAAACCTTATTCTTTATTCAAATAAAATCATTATTTTATTTTTAAATCAATTTTTGACCAATCTGGTTTCATTTAATTCTCTATCCTAGGTCAAGTTCATTTGGGTATTTATCATTTCAACCCTATTCCATTTCAATTCAAAAATCAAAGCAAAGCAAACGGAACTTGCAGTGTGATAACTGGGATGGTGTCAAAGTAAATAAACAAGCAACAACTAACATCAAAAACAATCCAATAATTAATTCAAATAATCCCGAAATAATCGTATTAATTTACATTTGTTGTTTATGCAAATTAATATAATTATTTCTAGAATCTACACTATCACTTCATGTAGATTAAAGATTATTACACTAATACTAATACGGTTCTTCACTTGATATCCATTATCCATTTTATACTACATCAATTTACACAACATACGTTTAAATGGTTCAAAGTGCAATTTACCATATTTCTACGTGTCAATTCATTTAAACATTTAAAGGGTCATATTATACAAATGTCATCAAGTCAAATTTAACACATATATCAAATCTAACTATCCTATGTCAATTTTAATTTCAAGTTATTTATCACATACAACATTAACAATTTAACGCCCAATGTCAACATCACATAATCGATCGATTATCAACCAAACTGGATTATTATTGCATACATAACAGATAACGGTGTCAGATGTCACAGGTGAACTGATACACGTAATAGCATATATAAAAGTGTAATTAACTAACAGCAGAATATTTCAATTGTTGTTTCAATTGAAATCAAATTTATAAATAAAAGAATATTAATCGTGAGTGATTGCTCACCTATCGAGGCTAGAGAGATAGACAAGGCAATGAGCTACGAATTTCAAAGCAACGCTGGATGACATGATTCGACGGATAAAACAGGCACGACGGTCAAAGCTGATAAATACGAAATCTATGAGAATGAATCAAAATCAGCCTTGATACATACAGAAAATATTATTATTATATTTTAGTTCAAACAGATATATTTATCTTTAAAGTATATGCAATATGAAAATTTTATATTAAGTTTAACATATTTGCAAATATCCAAATCAGAGTCCATATCTATTAAATCAACATACATATATAGGTTATAATGTAAATCTGTAGGCAAATTTGAACTCAAAGTACCAATATATATATAACAAAACACACACATATGTATATTTACATATTTACATATTTACAACTGACGTAGAATATAAAACTTGCTTAACCCATATATATGTGACTTGCAGAAATTTCATAAATGTTATATAAGTTTTTTTTTTCTTCTCTAAGATTAGTGGTTATCCATATCAATACGACTTTACAGACTTCAATTTATTTATAAACTGTAAAGCTTAAATATGCTGCATCCCTTCACAACAACTGTATATATCAATCGAACATATATATGTCTATATATAAATATGTTTAAAAGTTACAGACAAATGTATATATGCGAAGCCTAAACAAGCAAAATAGGTGAACAATTTTAAAGAAATGTTCACTGACTATATGTATATGTGCAGACAAAAGGCTCGGGTTTAATTGTTTACTATAACCAATTATATGCAAATAACAAATGCACGCAACCTATACTAATATACATATAAAATCCTACAACTTATATAACAGAAAAAATATAAAATTTTATGAAAGAAACATCAATAAAGTTTATACACAAAATATTTTAACCCAAAACAGGATAAGTATCCAAAGGTTAATACTTCGACACATGGAAAATTTTAAATTAATATCAACCAGCAAATAAGTCAAAATACACGAAATAAAATTTATACAAACCCAGGAAAATTCAACTCACGCAAGACATCATTTCAAAAAAAAACCAGGTTTGTAAACACATAAAGGATTTACAACACCAAACAGAGAAGAATAAAAGCACAAAGTAAGATTTACATAACACAGGAAAGATTTGTCTCCACAGCAAACAAGGTGATGTATTGAATATCATTTATACAACAAAAAAGGAAAGTATGATTTGTAAAAATGAACGGCCAAATCAAATATAGGTGTACAGAACTATATATATTTTATTATTCCTATCTGAATGACATGATTTGAATAATGTTAGAATGGATGGTATATATACACTGACCTTAAAAATAAAGTATAACAAAAGAGGTGCTAGGTGGTCAGCTGTGATCGAAATGCAAAGTCGACGGTCGGCTTCGGATGATGATTTGGTGGACGTGGCAGCTGCGCTCAAAGGAGGGGACGGAGTCACCGTGGCTTCAGCGGCATAGGCGGATAAGGAAGTGGAGGAAGTGAGGAGTGGCCGAATGCCGACGTGGAGATGGGACTAACATGTGGTAAGCATGAGGTTGGTGGGTTCGTGCTTGGGGCCGCTGCTCGGCGGCGAGCCAACGCAAGGCTTGGTGCGACGGTGTCGGCCGGAGAAGATGGGAAGGTTGGAGGCGAGGGGAAAAGTGTGGGAATGTGGGCCTTGGCGGAGGTGGCCGAGTACGGTGAAGGCGAATGAAGAGGAGAGGGAAGTGGGAGATGGACGAAGACCAATGCGCGGTGATTAGGAGTGTGGTTGGTTTGGAGCAAAGGAAAGTTGAATATTACTGTAGTTAACAAAACAATTTGCACTTTAGTCCTATATAATGTGTTCGATTGCATGCTTGCATATGAGGGATGGTTGTTCTGTGATGCATGCGGGTTTCGCGCGAGGTTGGCTTCAAGAAAGATGAGAACAATTTTATTTTTTATAAAACAGAGAGAAGAGATGTGAAGGCAAAGGAAGTAGGTGGATAGGAAGAAGAACGGGCAAGCTAAGTTCCCAAGCAAAAGTGACGGGATGCTTCAAGCATCATGATACAACTATTACATAGGGAACAATGAACGTCACTTTCCGAAAATATTAAAGTAACGGCTATTAGATTTATGTGAAATGGCTTAAGAGAACGAAAGGCACCAACCGATTACATATACGGTTACCAATTACACGCATTCGGTTCCGTACTGAACTCAAAACACAAAATTGAATATACCGCATGAATTAGCATGACGAGAATATCAAAACGGTATACTGATATCAGTGGTACGATTGAATTATAAAAATTCGAATTTCTACTAGCGGAAAATGCAAGAAAAACGCAGAAAAATAAGATCGACGGAGCTAAAGAAGTCCGAATTTTGAAAAATGAAAAATGACGTCTTGCTCAGAAGATGGTTTAGAATTTTTCTATGTAAAAATATTCAAGTTTCGAAAACGTTTTATTTTCATCGCTTTTTAACTAATTAAATTGAAGTAAATTTACGCACGAAATAAATTTTTATATTTTCGGACAAAAATTTACCGGTTGCTATGTTTAACTAGACGCATTCCAAATATCAAATTTATATTTCACAATTTTATCGTTTAAAATCCCACAAAAATTCAATTAGTAACGTTATTAAAACTGGTTAAATCTGCGGGTTGTTACACTCCCCCCACTCAAAACTTTTCGTCCTCGAAAAGGAAGGAAGTAGGAGAATAGAAACAACCAGAAGAAAATAGATTTGAATTCCAAATAAAACAATTAATTTAAACCATATAAATTTTAATTAAATTGATTAATACTTGATAATTGATTTCAAATTCAAGTATTTCATTAAGTTGATTTAATTCCCTCGCAACAGAATTTATTTTATTTATCTCATTTATTACTCTATTAACTTATCATTCTATTTATCTCCATAGACATTTTAAAATTAAAATTTAAGTGAATAACATTTATTATACTCACTCACAATTTATTTAAAAAGACAATTTATATTATATATTATCCAGTTTTCTTAAATTAAGAATTCCAAAGATCATAAATTTGAATAGTCATTATTATAATCATACTTTATTCGACAATTTAATTCTTCTTTACTCCAAATTATTATTAAATTTATTCTACTTAATATATCTTATCACATACATTAAGTGTATTTACATTTATTATAACTAACCAAATTTATTTAAAATTTTCTTTGATATTATTTTGTATTGTATAATATCCAATTACATAGTTAACTTTTGAAAATTTAGGTAACTTATATATAATGCAATTGAGTATTATACAAGTAAATTTCTAATTCAAATCTCTCAAGTTTAAATATTAATTCAAAATTTTGGTTTCATTTATAATTGAAATCATCTTTTACCCAAATTTTAAGAATTAAATTTCCGATTAACTTCAACAATTTAGAGATAATTATGTATATACTATATATCAAATCAAATTAAATTTAAAATTATATACCTGTATATATATATAAATCAAATCATACTTGAGAAATTTAAATCGATTTAATTTCCAAACAAAACTGTAGCAAAGCTACAAATTGGTCTCTCCACTTTGAAACTCGAAAATGAATGTCGATGATGCGGCCGTCATCACCGAAATTATTTTCCAGCGACAAAAAGGGAAGAGCTCAAATTTAATCATTTAAAATTTTTGAAAGCCATTTCTATTCGAAAATATTTTTAAATAATATACATTTTAAACTTTAAAACCATAACTCAAAATTATCGAAAATTAAATTCTCAAAGTCTTGATTTAAATACATTTCAAATTCCAAATCAAATTATAACCAAATTTTATAAATTCATTCATTTATTTTATGAAATAGTCCATGATTTACAAAACAATAAATGAAAATTAAATTTTCACATTTCGGACAACAGAATCATTAACATTTTAATTTCATAAAAATTTATACTTATATATAATATAATCATTCAAAATTTAGATTATTTACCAAATTTGAAAACAATATTGTGTCAGTTTACTCTGCTCAAGTGTTTTGGACATCCTATCGATAGCGTTGATCAGACGAATCGAGCGAAAATCTAAATCAACATCACCAACTCAAACAACACATTATATATTAAAACATTTTAGTATAAATTTAAATACACTCCCTCTCTCGATGATACAAGGATGGGTTTCAAAATAAGTTTAGAGATTCGAATTTGATGGAAACCAAATCAAAGAAAATTTTGATTTGAAAATAAGTTCGAACAGAAGATGAGATAATTCAATTAACAGAATCAGGAGATGGATACGCTTATTTAATTCGCGGGCAACCTTAACCGGGTCGGCCGTGACTTAAAGAATAAGATCGATGCTGAATTCCGAGGTAAATCAACCTTCGATCTCAAGAGATAGAATTCAGGCATAGCGGGAGATAGATAGCATCGCAAACCGAGGGTACAGAAATCTTCGATAAATCAATGCCTATTGCAAAGGAGTTTCATCAATTTACCAATAATTCGAAGATTTGCGAGACCGCCGATTCATTATAAGAGCCGTTCAAAGTGGAGTTATGGGATGCTCCAATATTGAAAGAAGACGAATAGTGAGGGACGAATGAATTTCGGAACTGCAGGGAACGTTTCAAAGTTCAACGGAATTGAGTCAAAAGGAAGAGATTGAAACTCGAATGAGAGTGATTCTGTAAATACATTTACCCTATATGTTAAGTTTTGCCTAGAGCTACCAAAGCTCTGATACCAACTGTAACGACCCGCTATTTTGGACCATTCGCATCCGCACATGTCGGACTTGAATAATTCAAAATACCGAATTGTTAATTTAAATTTGGCAAAACTGAACATATACAGTAAATAAATAATCACAGACACAGAGTAATAAATATGCAGCGGAAGCAGAAGATAGTAGTTCATGACGCTACTATATATATATATATATATATATATATATATATATATATATATATATATATATATATAACAGAGTTAATAAGTTACAACAGAAGTCTCAAATACAAAAGTCAAATACAATAATCGGAATACATCACTGGAATCAACAGAATATATGAAAGCCGGATAGATAGTCGGATATCCTAGCAAAGCTCCAACTCTAAAGGCGAGTCTCCAATACTGGTACACTCAGTCTGACCCGAGCGTAAAGCAAAAAACAAAACACTCGAGTCAGGATTAACATTCTTATATTAATAAATCCAACTCAAGTGAAATAACAACTGAAATACAAGTAACTCAAAGGACGTTGGAATAACCGTCCTCTAAGGATCCGTTAAACTATCTACTATGTAGTAATATACGCTAAATAGATAATGTCTATCAGTAATATAAAATATCAAAATAGTGTTAAGGCGTTACCATTATCCCCCTTAACACATTTTATATAAGCGTTATAGTCTATACAGCACTGTAAACTCCACCGTAAACTAGTGGGATATCAGGGAGTACTCCATAGGTATAACACAAAACAAATTCGTAGTGGTCGCGTATATAGGGATACAAGTATGACAAGGCACATAAGGAAATACCCAAGGTAGTGAAACTACCGTTTGCCTGATCCAGACTGGTGAAAACACATCGCCGCAACGATCGCAACACTGCAAAACAACACTCCCAAAATTCCGAGGGTGCACCAATCAATAACAAGTAATGAGTAGTTTACGAAGAAGTGTGTTCGCTCGAGGTGGCTAACCCCATTTGGCCCGGCATGGCTCCTGTTTTAGTCATTTCCAATTTGACACAAATGTCAAGGCTATCCATTATCGTTCTCTTTCTTCAGTCATCACGTACATCATTCCAACCACTTCATTCTGGGTCACACTTCGCGTATAGTTATTAAAGTGGTTTTCGGTTTAGATAGAGAGTATATCAATAACCGATTCCGGTTTCTTTAATAACTTTCGTAATTATTACACCGATTGGTCGTTTAATAAATTCCAAACAAAATCAAATTCAATTTCAATTTGAAATTTGTAAACCAACATTCCGTTCGTCTTTCTACATCAATTTCCATAATTTACGATTCAAACTTCCAAATTACCAATCAAAATCTTACAATTCAATTCCAACTTTTATTTAAAATAATTTAAATATTGATTCAAGTTCGTATATAAATTTCATTCCGAAAATATTCAAATTAATTTAATTTAACGTTCCAATCAATTTAAATTCATCGATTGATTTCATTCAATACTCATTAAGTAAATTTATCATTCAAAACAATTTCTATTTAATTTCCAATTCATTAAATCAATTACCTAAGTTCAACTTCATTATATGAAAACTTCAAATTGAATTAAACTAGATTCGTTAAATCAACTCTTTAAATTATAAGACTTACATTAATTTCAATAAATCACATTTTTATTTCTTGTTAAAGAAATTCAGTTCCACATATTTTACTTAGTTACACATTTCCAAACTCAATAAAGAAACTTAATTTCACATATTCCAGAAGTTCAATTTCACTTATTAACTTACTTAAATTTTCCACAACTTAATTAATAAAGAACCCAATTTCATTTATTAACGTAGTTCAAATTCACTTATTCAAAAGTTCAATTTCTTTTATCAAAGAATTCAAACTTTTATTTAATTATCAAATAATTCAATTTTATTTAATTATTTAATAATTTCCAAACTTAATTATTAAATAATTCCAAACTTAATTATTAAATAATTTCAAAGTTAGTTATTAAATAATTTCAAAGTTTAATTATTAAATAATTTCAAAGCTTAACTCAATCATTTCTTAAATTAAACAACGTTCTTTCATAAATTACTTTATTAATATTTTGTTCAGATTAAAAAATATTAACATTTCCCTTTCATTAAAATTCAGATTCCAACTTCATTTCAAACCTTATTCTTTATTCAAATAAAATCATTATTTTATTTTTAAATCAATTTTTGACCAATCGGGTTTCATTTAATTCTCTATCCTTAGTCAAGTTCATTTGGGTATTTATCATTTCAACTCTATTCCATTTCAATTCAAAAATCAAAGCAAAGCAAAGGGAACATGCAGTGTGATAACTGGGATGGTGTCAAAGTAAATAAACAAGCAACAACAAACATCAACAACAATCCAATAATTAATTCAAATAATCTCGAAATAATCGTACTAATTTACATTTGTTGTTTATGCAAATTAATATAATTATTTCTAGAATCTACACTGTCATTTCATGTAGATTAAAGATTATTACACTAATACTAATACGGTTCTTCACTTGATATCCATTATCCATTTTATACTACATCAATTTACACAACATACGTTTAAATGGTTCAAAGTGCAATTTACCATATTTCTACGTGTCAATTCATTTAAACATTTAAAGGGTCATATTATACAAATGTCATCAAGTCAAATTTAACACATATATCAATCTAATTATCCTACGTCAATTTTAATTTCAAGTTATTTATCACATACAACATTAACAATTTAACGTCCAATGTCAACATCACACAATCAATCGATTATCAACCAAACTGGATTATTATTGCATACATAACAGATAACAGTGTCAGATGTCACAGGTGAACTGATACAGGTAATAGCATATATAACAGTGTAATTAACTAACATCATAATATTTCAATTGTTGTTTCAATTGAAATCAAATTTAATAAATAAAAGAACATTAATCGTGAGTGATTGCTCACCTTTCGAGGCTAGAGAGATAGACAAGGAAATGAGCTACGAATTTCAAAGCAACGCTGGATGACACGATTCGACGGATAAAACAGGCACGACGGTCAAAGCTGATAAATAGGAAATCGATGAGAATGAATCAAAATGAGTCTTGATACATATAGAAAATATTATTATTATATTTTAGTTCAAACACATATATTTATCTTTAAAGTATATGCAATATGAAAATTTTATATTAAGTTTAACATATTTGCAAATATCCAAATCAGAGTCTATATTTATTAAAACAACATACATATATAGGTTATAATGTAAATCTGTAGGCAAATTTGAACTCAAAGTACCAATATATATATAACAAAACACACGTATATATATTTACATATTTACAACCGACGTAGAATATAAAACTTGCTTAACCCATATATATGCAGACTTACAGAAATTTCATAAATGTTATATAATTTTTTTTTTCTTCTCTAAGATTAGTGGTCATCCATATCAATACGACTTTACATACTTCAATTTATTTATAAACTGTAAAGCTTAAATATGCTACATCCCTTCACAACAACTGTGTATATCAATCGAACATATATATGTCTATATATAAATATGTTTAAAAGTTGCAGAAAAATGTATATATGTGAAGCCTAAACAAGCAAAATAGATGAACAGTTTTAAAGAAATGTTCACTGACTATATGCATATGTGCAGACAAAAGGCTCGGGTTTAATTGTTTACTATAACCAATTATATGCAAATAAAAAGTGTACGCAACCTATACTAATATACATATAAAATCCTAAAACTTATATAACAACAAAAATATAAAATTTTATGAAAGAAACATCAATAAAGTTTATACTCAAAATATTTTAACCCAAAACAGGATAAGTATGCACAAGTTAATACTTCAACACATGGAAAATTTTAAATTAATATCAACCAGCAAATAAGTCAAAATACACGAAATAAAATTTATACAAACCCAGAAAAATTCTACTCACGCAAGACATCATTTCAAAAAAAATCAGGTTTGTAAACACACAAAGGATTTACAACACCAAACAGAGAAGAATAAAAGCACAAAGTAAGATTTACATAACACCGGAAATATTTGTCTCCACAGCAAACAAGGTGATGTATTGAATATCATTTATACAACACAAAAGGAAAGTATGATTTGTAAAAATGCACGGCCAAATCAAATATAGGTGTACAGAACTATATATATTTTATTATTCCTATCTGACTGACATGATTTAAATAATTTGAGAATGGAAGTTATATATACACTGACCTTAAAAATAAAGTATAACAAAAGAGGTGCATGTGGTCAGCTATGATCGAAATGCAAAGTCGACGGTCGGCTTCGGATGATGATTGGGTGGACGTGGCAGCTGCGCTCAAAGGAGGGGACGGAGTCGCCGTGGCTTCAGCGGCATAGGCGGTTAAGGCAGTGGAGGCAGTGAGGAGTGGCTGAATGCCGACGTGGAGATGGGACTAACATGTGGTGAGCATGAGGTTGGTGGGTTCGTGCTTGGGGCCGCTGCTCGGCGGCGAGCCAGTGCAAGGCTTGGTGCGACGGTGTCGGCCAGAGAAGATGGGAAGGTTGGAGGCGAGGGGAAAAGTGCGGGAATGTGGGCCTTAGCGGAGGTGGCCGAGTACGGCGAAGGCGAATGAAGAGGAGAGGGAAGTGGGAGATGGGCGAAGACCAATGCACGGTGATTAGGAGTGTGGTCGGTTTGGAGCAAAGGGAAGTTGAATATCACTGTAGTTAACAAAAGAATTTGCACTTTAGTCCTATATAATGTTTTCAATTGCATGCTTGCATATGAGGGATGGTTGTTCTGTGATGCATGCGGGTTTCGCGCGAGGTTGGCTTCAAGAAAGATGAGAATAATTTTTTATTTTTTTTATAAAACAGAGAGAAGAGATGTGAAGGCAAAGGAAGTAGGTGGATAGGAAGAAGAACGGGCAAGCTAAGTTCCCAAGAAAAAGTGACAATACGCTTCAAGCATCATAATACAGCTATTACATAGGGAACAATGAACGTCACTTTCCAAAAATATTAAAGTAGAGGCTATTAGATTTATGTGAAATGGCTTAAGAGAACGAAAGGCACCAACCGGTTACATATACGGTTACCAATTACACGCATTCGGTTCCGTACTGAACTCAAAACACAAAATTGAATATACCGCAGGAATTAGCATGACGAGACGATCAAAACGGTATACTGATATCGCTAGTACGATTGAATTATAAAAATTCGAATTTTCTACTAGCGGAAAATGCAAGAAAAATGCAGAAAAATAAGATCGACGGAGCTAAAGAAGTCTGAATTTTGAAAAACGAAAAATGACGTCTTGCTCAGAAGATGTTTTAAAAATTTTCTATGTAAAAATATTCAGGTTTCAAAAACGTTTTATTTTCATCGCTTTTTAACTGATTAAATTGAAGTAAAATTACGCACGAAATAAACTTTTATATTTTCGAAAGAAAATTCACCGGTTGCTATGTTTAACTGGACGCATTCCAAATATCAAATTTATATTTCAAAATTTTATCGTTTAAAATCCCACAAAAATTCAATTAATAACGTTATTAAAACCGGTTAAATCTGCGGGTTGTTACAGTTGCAGATTCCCCTCCTTATAGAATTTCGAACTTGAAATTACTATATGGTACATAACATCAAGCATAACCATAGACATAAAACATACCATCTAAACAAATCAAGATAAGTGTCTCTAATCCTGCCTTCTATCTTCCAAGTACAGTCTCTTTCATCATCACTCCACTAGCCCTTTACTAATCTGACTGTCTTATTTCTTAACTTCTTCTCATCCCTAACCACAATATGAATTGGTTGCTTAAGAATAGTCATGTTTAGTTCCACCGCTAAGTCTTCCAATGTTGTTGGAGTGATAATAGTCTATGGATCACAAACACACTTCCTAAGATGAGTAACATGAAAAACAATTGTGGATTCCCGCTAAACTACTTGGTAACTCTATTTGATAAGCGAGTCTTCTGATCCTTTCTATAATAGAAAATGGTCCAACATATCTAAGTGCTAATTTTCTTGAGTTCCTAAATTGGATTACACCCTTCATCGGTGATACCTTGAAAAAATCTTGATCTCCAACTAACTCCAAGTCCTTACGTCTCTTATCTGCATAACTTTTCTTCCTAGACTGAGCCTCCTTCGCCCATGTCTAGATCAACTCAATCTTTTTCGTGGCTTCTCTCACCATATCCAGACCAAGAACTAATCTATCTCCAGTCTCTAACCAACATACGGGTGATTTACATAGCCTTCTATACAAAGCTTCAAAAGGTGTCATCCTTATACTATTCCGATAACTATTGTTATAGGAAAATTCGATCGAGTGTATGTGATCTTCCCACGATCCTCCAAAATCTAACACACAAGTTCTTAACAAACCTTTCAAGATTTTGTTAACTCTATCTGTTTGCCTATCTATCTATGGATGGTAAGCGGTACTCATCTTGACCTTGATGCCTAAAATCTCTTGCAGACTCCTCTAGAATTCACTAGTGAATAAGAATCTCTATCATTGACTTTACTACTTAGAATATCATAAAGCCTGACAATATTCTTCATAAATAACTTGGCCAAAATAGACGTCGTCCTTGTTGACTTAACAGGAATGAAATTGCATTCTTATTCAGTCTATCCACTATAACCCAAATACACTCATTTCTCTTATTTCACCTTAGCAACTCATCAATGAAATCCATAGATATAGAATCCTATTTCAACATTAGTATATCTAAAAGATGATGCAATCCACTTGGCTTATGATGCTCGGCTTTGACTTGTTGGAAATTTAAACGTTGCATTACCCATAAGCCTACATCCTTTTCATACCGTCATAGAAAAAACTTCTCTTCATGTCCTGATAAATCTTAGTTCATCAAGGATGAATGTAAACTACAATCGACGATACTCCGTAAGAACTTCCTAACTTAGGTCTTCTTTATCTGGAACACACAACCATTCCTTCTTTCTCAACCATCCATTTTGGTTAGGATAAAAATCTATCGAATCATCCAACTCAACACTAACATTTAGTCTTCTAACTAGTTCAGCTATTAAGGGATCACCTTTCTATTTAGAAGCAATCCTTTCGATCATGGTTGGCCAAACTTCTAAATAAGATAACATAACTTTATGCCGACCAGAACTAGCCGTCGATCTTAACTGCACACTACAAGTAGTCAATGCCTCAAAATCTTTCCATTCCGCCAACATCGCGAACTTACATTCTGACATTTTCTACTAAGTGCATCAACTACGTTGTTTCCTTTCCCTGATATATACTCAATACCAAAATCATAAGCTACCACGAACTCTAACCACCTCCGATGTCTCATATTAACTTCTTCTGAGAGAATAAATATCTCAAAGACTTATGACCCATTAACAGGTCGAATCTTTCTCCCAAAAAGTAACATCTCCGTACTTTCAAGGCAAAGATTACAGCTGCCAACTTCAAATTGTGAGTCTGATATCTAACTTCATGCGGTCTAAGTTGCGGAGAAGCATAGGCAATCACTTTCCCTTTTTGCATCAACATAACTCCTAATCCTGTTCCGCATGTATCAGTATACACCACCAAGTCTCGTTCCCATCTAGAAAACAACTAACACGAGCGCATTGTTCAACAAATATTTTAGCTTCAGGAATGTCTCCTCACATTTATCGGTCTAAACATACTTCATGTCCTTCCTTATTAGTTTAGTCATCGGTGCTGCTATGCGATAGAAATCCTTAATGAATCACCGGTACTAGCCAGCTAATCCAAGAAATCTTTTTATCTCGATCACCGTCTCGGGTCTTTTCCAACTACTAACAGGCTCAATCTTAGCTGGATCTACTGATAACCCGTTTTATGAAACTATACGAGCAAGGAACTTCACTTCTTTCTTCCAAAAATGACATTTCAAAATTTTCTCTTTTAATTGATGTTGCCTCAATGTCTCAAGCACTATTCTAAGGTGAGTCTCATGATCTTGCACATTCCTAAAATGTATCTATAAAGGCTAACACGAACCTATCCAAATGATCTCAGAAGATCAGGTTCATCAAATGTACAAAGATAGCAGGCGTATTAGTAACTTTGAATGGCATTACTAACCACTTGTAGGAACGATATCTTGTTTGAAAAACCGTCAACGGAATACTATCCTCCACTACCTTCAATAGATGGAACCATGTCGCCAAATCCAATATGGAAAATACTTCGGGTCCACACAACTGATCAAATAAATCTTCTATTCTTGGGAAAGGATATCTATTATTTATCATCTTCTCACATAATTTGCGATAATCAATGCACATTCTCAATGACCCATCCGGTTTCTTCACGAGCACCGCATCCGCTCCCCAAGGCGAATTACTTTGTCTAATGAAATTCTTTACTTCTAAGTCCATGAGCTACGCCTTTAACTCCTTCATTTCAGTAGGTGTCATTCTACAGGTGGTCTACTTATGGATTTTGCTCCAGGTACAAAATCTATTCAAAACTCAATAGCTCATTTTCATGGGTAGTCTTGTAACAGGCTCAAAACATCTGCAAATTCTCTAATGACAAAATTTCGATTCAACTCGTCTTCCTCCTCCATTGAACCCAATAAAGCACAATCATAAAAAATTGTGTTCTTTACTGAGTATATAATTCAACCGCTACTATTATGGTGCCTTAGTGATATTTTCCTATCTTGAAAAAATATCCTAATATCATATTTGCTTAACCAATCCATACCCGATATAATTTCAAAGCCCATAAAATCAAACACATGCAAACTACATGAAAATAAAACTCAAACTCTAAATGGTCACATCTCCTCCCAAGAGTTGCGTACCCTCTAATCGAATTTGTAATCCTTAAGTAAGTAACAAGGTATGATGCTTCTAAACTAAGCTTATCTACCACACAATGAGAGATAAAAGAATGTGATGCACCGGTATCAGACAATACTCAAACAGTTATGCCATGAAACAAAAGTGTATCTCCCATCATAGACCTTCCTTTCTCCTCCATTGTCAGTTTTGAGGCAGATCTTTTCAAAGAAATCACTTTTCCTTTATCAACCTTACCTGGTTCTCTACACTGATTCTTGTAATGCCCTATCCAATCACAGTTGAAGTATATGATGTTCTCTTAACAATGGCCTTCATTCCTTGACCGGTTTGAAAATCACGAGAAAAATGTCCTTTCTTGTCACACTTGAAGCAGACAATATCAGCTTTTCCCTTCTTACAAGCTCCACCCTTCCGAGCCTCCTTTTTTGAAAGAACTTTCTTTTCTGACAATGACCGCCCTGAGCCTCTGCTAGCTTGTTTTTACTAAATAGCACAAGCATCTCTTCATTCTTTAGTGTCATATACATTACTACATCACAAGGGTCTCTAAGGTGCGGTAACATTGCTCTTGCAAGCTCTAGTTTCAATTCTATGATGAACCAAACGTTTCTCTTAATCATAGTATCTACAGTTGCATATCCATATTTGGACATCTTCTCAAACCTAGTCGCATACTCAATCACGGACATATCACCTTGTTCTAAACTCGTCAAACTTTCTAACAAAGTTGACTTGGCTATTTTAGACATGAATCTCTCTTCAAACTTCCTCTTGAACTCTGCCAAGTCAAATTCTTCTTTGGTATCCCTATAGTTATACTATTCTACCAGTACAATGCAGCTCCTTGCAATTGCCTAGATGCCAATCTCCTTTTTTGCTCATCATGTAGGCCTAAATTAGAAAAAATCCTTTCACAATGCAACAGCCAATTTTCAACTTTAATAGCATCCTCCATTCTAATAAATAGCTTTCCTCCGAGTCTTGCATAATCCTAACTCAAGACAACATAGTTGTTGACAACCGAAAATTCTAGTTTTGATCCTCCAGCATTACTACCAACTAATTCAATGACAACTTTAACTTGCATCATTTTGATAAAGAACTGGCACATAGCTCCTATATTTACTGGTGAAGTTCCAGCACCCATATTAGTAGCTAATTGTAGACCCGCATTCCTTCTAGCATTGGCCCTAACATTTTCATTGGTTGTGATGCTTCCTCCACCGAGATTCACTCTTCCATTTCCTACCTCCATATCTTACTTTCCTTAAATCTGCATTCAAACTTTAGTAAGATATGGAAGAACGGTCTAAGAGAGAAGGAAGAATAGAGATAAGATATAAACTTATATAGAAAATACAAGTATGTTACTATAGCATTATCCAATATATCAATCTTATTCTTTATTTCACTAGGATTATGTTTTCAGAAACTCTTTTAAAGTTCAAAATTCTTTTAGTTACACAAACCTTTGCTCTGATGCCAAGTTGTAATGTCCCACATTATGAGGTCCGATAATAAGCGCTATTGATGTTGTAGTCATCAATAGTCTCATTCACCGGTTACAAAATGAGATTAGTTAATGGTATCATTAACGTCAGAAGCACAGGAATATGAATTTTTTTAGAAACATATATTTTATAAATTAATTTCTATATTCATTTTCGAATCCCAAACGTTTTCCCAGGTTCGAATAAAATATAATTATTACAAAATACTCCAAGTGCGACATATGAAGATGCCTCCTTGGTTGAGTAGAGTTTACTACTAGATAGATACAACTTCAGCCATTACAATTCATACAAAATGATAATATAGCAGATATAAATAAACTCTTATATAGCTAGCTCTACCTTCTGCACATATTTGGAAGCTTTATTCGTCAAACCTAAAACTTAGAAACCTTACTCTCGAACTACTCAATTGAATACCCATGAATTAAAGGTGAAAGAAAACTTTAGGACAGACAAAAAGTCTGGTGTGAATAATAATGTGCCATCTCGATGATAGATATCTAATGAGATCACGCCATTGAGCGGAATGAATTTTTCCCCTTACTAGTATCGTCTTAAAATATGTCAATCACTATCATGTTATTACATTCACGGTAGTTAAATAAAAAACATAAACAAACATATGCATGCATGCTACATGGCTAGCCTAACCAATCTATCCCAATTAATTGACTATTTGTCTCTGCTTCATAGTTTTTCCCTGGTTACTACAAACTTACGGCTGACTCGGGCCTACCAGATATACCAAAATTCTCCAACTTAATAGTAGGAGTAAATTAGACCGTTTGTCCAAACACAATCATCAAAGTGTTTACCTGACTGTTTGTCAATCTCATAGTTTGTTATGCTCACTATGAACCTAATGGTTTTATAGGTCAACTAATAACCTACATAATATATATTCCTTTCAATGCAGAAACCTGCTTTTAGTTTTACCCTTAACAAAGCCCTATGCACTAGAATTGTGGACTAATATCAATTAAAGGCTAATAGTTGAAGCATGGGGCACTGTCCTATACCAGTCCCATTATTTGGTTTTCTATTCTTTAATCCTTGAGTCAATTCACCCTACCATAATTTATCTAAAGGTGACAAGAAGAATAATCTCTCTAGTGAAATCCTGAGCTAATTATCCTTTTTATTTTCTTGAAAACATAAATCTTTGTAATTAATTTAACCCTTGAAATCATACTCAAAAACTATGAAAATATAGCCCTTTAGTTTATCCAAAATATTATGCTAAGATATATATGCTTCATAAAATACATTGTTGAACTTAAATCATAGGCGATGAAGCCGTACATAATAAAACTATTAGAACTGATAAAGTGAGGCATTGATATAGTCGATGTGGGTTGTCACACCCATTTATGTCGTTATTGTGTTAAAACAACTGATTTCATAAAACATAAGGCCAAAATCATTTATGTCGCATAATATAAATATACATGTTGTTGAATATAAGCGGCATAGTCTTTGGTTTGCATAGTATAAAGCTTTAAAACTTGGAAATATGGGAATACTGACAATAATGCCGCATAGTATTAAGCGGCATAGTCTTTGGTTTATATTATATAGAAAATTTGTGGCATTATTGTCATTTATATCGATGTAAAAAAGTAAGGTTTCTATGCGGTATTATTGCATAAAGTAATAGTATCAAGATTATATATATGTGGCATTATGCCCTTTGATATCAATGTTGAAAGGCATTACTACCTTATAAAATTGATGTTGGTACAAAAAAACGTGGCATAGGAATATGCAATATAGAAAATATGCGATATATATAACATTCGGTATAGGAAACATGCAGCACACAAAACAGGCGGCATAGGAAACATACAACATTATTGATAGCTATGACATAAATGGACGTCGGCATTGATTAACAACAACGTGGAAATCTCGTGATTAAGATAAAAAACTATTTTATTTCTTTAAAAAACAATTTCTTTTCACCAACTCTAATCCTTTATCAAAATGCTATTAGATAATATACTTCTTTATCAAATCCTTTTTCAAAAATACTGCTATGAATCGGATTAAATTCCCTAAAATAATTTTGCAAACCAATAATTTTATAATATTATTTTAATATAATTGTTAAGCTTTTCTAGCCTAATAAATTCATAATAATTCATAAACACTTGGGAAAAATATCCAAAAAAATACAATGAATTAGAATTAACATATTCTTTAACATATAAAAAGTTCGAGACCAAAAACATTATTTAATTATTTTTAACAATCAAAACTCGAAATAAATTATTTTCCTTACTTAGGAAATTTATAAAATATTCATACTTACTTGGAAAATTATGAAATGAAAAACCACTTTTAAAATAATGTCATGAACATTATATCCAAATTTCAAGTCAAATGGTTGTCACAAACTTGGTTTTAACTCTTAAAACCTATTAAATAATTCCATAATAAATCTAATAATCCATCATTCAAGCATATAATCAACTAATCAATCATAACATGGAATAAAAAGAACATATGAACTGGGGTTATACATAAAACCAAAATAAACATGCAATAGTGAGATGGATAACTATTATTCACTTTGATTTGATGAAGAGAAATGAGATTTGAGTTTAGATTTATTTTCCCCTCAGCTTTCCTCTTGTTCCCTAGTTTTTTCTTTTCTTGAATTCCTCAGTAATAGTCGGCCTTGAGTTTGATAGGGTTTGAGTGAATGTAAATAAGAAAGAAGAAAATGTAAGGGTTTATGTTTAGAAAATATGGCCTATTTTCATTATGCCCTTCACATGAATTCCTCCTTCATATTTAAGTTATAACAAATATGATTAACTTATTAATTTAGGAATGACCTCTTTTAATCATCAAATCTCATTCTCTTTATCATTATACATTTTTTATTTTATTTATCTAATTAAATATTCTAAATAATGTTATAGGGTTGTTATAGGAAAGGAATGGTTCGGGAATGAAAAACCCCCATGTTCGGCACCTTTGGTACCTAACAGGAAACCCTTGATCGGCATCTTGGTGTACTGAATAGGAAATACTGTTTGGTATAGTTGGTGCTGGACATGAATAGTTACATGTGGGGACCGATCCAGAAGGAGTTCAGAGAAGCCGAACGAAGGAATTGCCGAACCAAGTAGAAGCCAAACATAAGAGGGAAGTATAGGAACATGGCCAGCAAGATGGCCATATGCATTTCACTGAACCAACCACCCCTGAACCGAGCTTTCCAACTAAACTAAATGGATTGTTGGATTGAAATCTAAGTACATATGGAAACTTCTAATTATATCATGTATATATGGAAATATCTGAACCAAAGGAGTTATAGATGGAAATTTCCCGATTTACTAAAGCGACCATTATACCTCTCCACTCCTATAAATACCAAAGCTTCCAACAACAATAGATGAGAATTCCGGAGAGCCAAGCTTACAATAGTTATGATAGACAAATCAAGGAAAGCTAGGAACAGTCTAACAGGAACAGCCTAGCGGAATCCGCCTAAAACAGGCGAACAGGAATAGACAGGAAGGAATAGATAGAGAGGAATAACCGAGTATACTGCCTTGGGCTATGCCAAACAGACTCCCTTAGGCAATATCTTAATATCCTTTAAGCTTCATATAATTGTATTTTTATCTCAAGCATATTATCAAATATCGTTAAGAAGAATGATGAAAATGGATAGTGGATGTAAGCACATTCTGCATGAACCACTATAAATATTTGTGTTCTTTGTTTTACTGCAATTTACTTTCTACATAACCTATATGTAATATACTCTTTGGAAATTAATCATGATATAAATATAATTGATGTGTTATATAATTATATAGCAGTGTGGGAGGAGAGAAATAACAGAATTTTTAAGAGAGATAAAAGACCAATTTCCTCTCTTTTACAGGCCATTTTGAATGTGATATGAGTGGGCAAGTATTGAAAATTAACGTGCTTTTCGGAGCTTTGTTAATTTTCTCTCCAAGACTTTTTGCATACTTGTTGTGTTGTTCTTCTTTTTTTTCCTATTTTTCTTTTCCTTTATCTGGTTTTTGTTCTCCTTGTATGTTCTTTTTTTTGCTATTTTAATAAATTAGTGGCCGTCCCACTCAAACTATCGGGTTTCCTTGCAAACATATGCACCACTTATTTACAAGCTCTACAACAAATCAATTGTTAGTGTTTGCTCATTTTTTGTGCAAACATTTTTGTTGCTTTCATTGAGAGACTAATTCTCAACATGCTTTCGAGATTAAGGAACAAGGTTGGTGCTACCATCAAGAATGTGGGGAACACCAACGCACCCAAATGGACAACTATTAATCATGAAAATCATTGGGCAAGCATTTCATTGATAGTAGATGTACTTACCAGAGGCAACGTGGATAGACTTGTGGCTAAGCTAAATGAATGTTTCGCTGCACAAAATTAAGAAATGGTGTACCAACTTATGACATGCTAAGGACAGTCACATACTATTAGTCATAATGCTCGAACACAAGGGTGATACTAATCTAGGGGATTCAGAAGGCAAGGGGGTTCATAATATGACAAGGAATCCAATCAAGAAAGTCAAAGAGATAGAAGAAGGAACGCTGGAGGGATGAAACGAGCAAGAGTTCAGCCTGAAGCTAGACTAAGAAGCGGTTCGAGGCCTAACCAAACATGGATGATGCCAAACTAGGGGCAGCTACATCAAATGTTTCATTTCCTTATTGAAGTTGTGGTCAATGAAAGACAAAGTGATTACTAAGACCGATCTAGGAGCCATAACCATGCTCGTAACTGAAAATCAAGTCATCATAATTATGATTAAAGAAATTGTTCCCTACGAAGGGAAAGATCGAGCTATCATTAACAGTCACCAAAACCAGAGGATATGATGACTTGAATTATTAGATAATTTGTTCAAACATGAACAAGTGGAGTAAGGGATTGGAGCATAGATAAGCAGTACCTTTTCCCTAGAGATAAGACTACCGGGGCCTAAGAGATTTCAGGATGCCTACTATGGACCCATATTAAGGATTTACTGACCTTGTAATACATTTACGACGGTATAACCAACACATGCTGATGAGTGGAGTACATAAGAAGTCTTGTGTAGCAGACTTAACCGCCAAGTAGTTCTGTGGTTAACCTTAAGGATTAATTCATTCTTGGGAGATTTTAAAGAAAAAGTTTATTAGTTGTTTCCCAGGGAATTGACCGGGCAACTTAGTACTCAGGCTCTCCATCGTTCGACATCAATGAGCGCTCGGCATGTTAAGACCATTTGGTACGAACGCATCATTCGGCATCAATGGGCGTTGGGCATGGGATAGTGTCCAGCATCTAGGAGCGTTCGGCATCGAGAAACGCTCGGTATTGGATACCGTTCGGCCAGAGAAGGACACTCGGCATAAGATCGTTCTACAACCAAAGAATGTTCGGCTAAAGGAGATCATTCGGCTAAAGGAGAATGTTCGGCTAAAGGAGATCGTTTAGCTAAAGGAGAACGTTTGGCTAAAGGAGATCGTTCGCTAAAGGAGATCGTTCGGCCTCTCTGGTTCGGCGCACAGAGACCACTCCGTTTGGGCCGAGTTATTCAGCTGCCAGGCCCGCCAGGGAAGTCCAACCCACCTACGTCTATAAATAGAGGGGCAGGGGCACAGAAAAAAGAGAGGAGATTTTAGAGAACACTGGGGAGACTCTGCCATTTTCAAGACTCATTCCAGACTTATTTCTTTTACTTTGCGATTGTATTCTAGTAACTGAAAACGGATTGTATCTGTAATCACCCATCAAGGAAATCAATGGAAATCAACTTCAAAGTGGATGTAGGCAGTTACGCCGAACCACTATAAATTTGGTGTTCGTGTTCTCTACATTTAAATTTACACTCTATTCTCTGTTTTAATTTACTTTCTTCATTAATCTTTCTACACAATCTTTCTAAGGGTGTTAGTGACCAATTTTGATGCTAACATTTTGGTGCTTTCACTGAGAATTTGAATTCTCAGGCTATTAAGATCTTCTTTGCAGCTACTGGATTGCATAAATCCCCCGAAGGAGATCCATAATCATTTATAAGGCATCTGTTGATTCTACTCAGAGTTACAACCAACAACTCTACCATGGGAAGACCACGAACTAGATCAGCCTCTCAAAATGCAGATGCCCACGAAACCGCTAGTGTGCAACAACTGGGAACGAGCAATCAGTAAGCGATTCGAGGTGCAGGGCCCTCCAACCAAAACCAAGCAGAAGTTGTTTCTCGAGCAGAATTCAATGACTTAATAAGAGAACTTAAGGAAAGTAGAAGGCAACTTGCTGAGCAAATGCAAGCCAACGCCGACCTCATGACTCAGCTTACTCAGCAACAGCATCAGAATGCTGGAGGTAGCCCTGTCCCTTACTCTGAAGATGATAGTACGACCTCTGCTGATGAATCTCCTAGGCGTAGACTCCATAAGGATGAAGATGCACATGCAGGTGCTACTGATCGACCTACTAGAAACCAAGACCCAAATCAGACGGGGTATCAACCTGCACGGTCCCGTGGAACGGAACCCAACCTCCCATCTTCCATACAAATCCCGGATTTGACGGCTATGGTCAGGCAGTTGATGAAAGAAAACCAAGGTCTAATTAATGAAGACTGGGGAGTGTCTAAGAGTCATACTCCCTTCACGGATACCATTCTACAGGCCGAATACCCAAGAAAGTTCAGCATGCCCGCCATTCCAGCCTACGAAGGGAAGACTGACCCTAGGCAGCATGTGATGAGGTACGGATGGATGATGGATTCTACAAGAGCTAATGACGCAACCAAGTGCAGTTGTTTCCCAATCACCTTGTCCGGGATTGCCACCATGTGGTTCACTCGACTCCCACCACGATCTATATCCAGCTTCGATGAATTAGCAATGATATTCGTAGAACAATTCAGGATACACACCACTTGCCCAAAGGACGTGATGTCCTTATCAAGTGTAACTCAAACTCCAGGAGAGTCATTGAAAGCATACTTGCAAAGATTTCATATTGCTGCTACCGAGGTGAGCAATCCTAACGACCACGCGATTTTGATGGCAGTAATGCATGGAGTGGATCCGGATTCTGAATTTGGAGATTGGTTGACGGGGAAACCCCCAGCTACGCTGAAACGTTTTTATTCGAAAGCTCATCAGTTCATAAGAAGGGAGGAAGCTCGGTGGACAAGGCGAGACAAGGCATCAGGGCCCGTTCAAGAGTCTGTGAAAAGTAACGTCATCGTGAAACAAACCGGAGATAATCCTTGAAAAACTCAAGTTAACATCCAGAACAAGCCCGGGCAGTCTAAAGGATCCGGAGGTGGAAATTCCGGAAAGAAAAAAGAAACAGGGAAATGGAAATCAAGGATCCCAACATACAATGAATACACCCCGTTGAACGCATCTCTTGAAAACATCTATCTATCAACTTGCAACACTTTCCAATATAGGAAGCCGCGTTTAAAGGAATCGACGGAAGAACAGAAGCGGACCGGGAAGTATTGCAATTTCCACAAGTCTTATGGGAACAACACGGAGGAGTACAGACACCTCCATGATGCTATAGAAAAGCTGATAAGACTGAAAAAGCTGCAGGAATTTGTCAAAGACCCACAGGATGGGGGGCAAGAAACATCGGACCCTGGACGCAGGCCAGCCCCACACCAACCGGAACAACCTACTCGGACTGTGGGTAGATTGGTTATTAACACGATTGCTGGCGGACCTCATCCTGCAGATAACAATTGGCAGGAGATGGAGCGATATTCTAACTTCTTAAGACATGCGGAATACGAATGTTGTTCGAACGTGGAGGATGGGACTCCTGCAAAGCAGCAGCGCACGATGAATGATGATATCGTATTCAGGAGCAGAGATGCAGATAAGGTAGAGGCTCCTACCATTGACCCAGTGGTCATATCTGCGACCATCGGGCCGGCATTCCTAAAGAGAATTCTAATTGATTGCGGAAGTTCCGTAACATCATCTTCCGAAAGGCATACGACCAAATGAAGCTGGAGACCAAGGATTTGAAGCCATCCAAAGCCAGAATCCATGGCTTTAATGGCGTAGCGACTGATGCAGTGGGATATGTGGAATTACCAGTTGAACTGGGACAAGGTGAACGCAGAAGGGTGCGAATCTTACCATTCATAGTACTGGACGTTGATTCCTCGTACAACGTATTTCTGG
The DNA here is from genome assembly GCA_030765085.1 of Allium cepa. NCBI lineage: Eukaryota > Viridiplantae > Streptophyta > Magnoliopsida > Asparagales > Amaryllidaceae > Allium > Allium cepa. The sequence goes on along the minus strand of CM060937.1, from coordinate 184,452,742 downwards.
GTCGTCCAGTCCTGGCGGAATTTAGGGGAGCTTTGGCCCCTTGGTGTTTGACGTTAAAATTTCCAACAGACAAAGGGGTTGGAGTGGTACACGGCGACCAGGCAACCGGCCGTGCATGCTATGTAGCTGAACTCAGGGAGGCACGGCGTAGAGAGAAAGGAAAGGTTGCGGACCGCTCCGTCCGCAGCCGAAATGCTGATGATTGACAAGTAGAGCCCAAGCCCTGGCTCAGGCAACATTCTCGGATCTATAGGGACATAGATCCGAGCGACGATGATGGGGTACCCAAGGAAACCAATGCAGCACCGGCTGAACTCACAATTGACATCCCAGTTAGCCGGAGCGACCCATCACGAGTCCTTAAAATAGGGTCGCAACTCGACCCTTTGGCCGCTGAGAACCTTACTGATTTCCTCCGAGCGAATCTTGATGTTTTCGCCTAGACACATTCTGATATGTGTGGGATTTCTCCTACGATCGCAAGTCATATGTTGAACATAGACCCGAAACATGTACCTGTGAAACAAAAAAGGAGAGGCATGGACCCGGAGAGGTCCGCGGCTCTCAAAGAGGAGGTGGACAAGCTCAAAGCCAACGGGTTCGTCCGCGACGCTCTCTACCCTGAATGGGTATCTAACCCGGTGTTAGTGAAGAAAGCGAATGGAAAATGGAGGACTTGTGTTGATTATTCTGATTTAAACAAAGCATGCCCTAAGGATAGTTTCCCGTTGCCTAGGATTGACCAGCTGGTCGACTCAACTACCGGACATGAGTTATTATCATTTATGGATGCGTATTCAGGATATAATCAAATCCCAATGCACCTCCCAGACCAAGAACACACCAGTTTTGTCACGAACATAGGATTGTATTGCTATGTAGTAATGCCATTTGGATTGAAGAATGCAGGAGCGACTTATCAACGCCTGGTGAATCGAATGTTCAAAGATCAGATTGGTAAAACAATGGAAGTCTATGTGGATGACATGCTAGTGAAGTTACGGCAGTCAAACGACTACATCCGAGACCTAGCAGAGATGTTTGACATACTCAAGCATTATGGAATGAAGATCAATCCGTTGAAGTGTTCATTCGGCGTAGCATCAGGAAAGTTTCTGGGATTCATTGTGAATGCCCGGGGAATCGAGGCTAACTGAGAGAAGATCTAGGCTATCCAAGATATACAAGTACCCTGAACCATAAAGCTGGTGCAAAGCCTGAATGGAAAAGTAGCTGCGCTAAGTCGATTCGTATCTGGAGCTACAGACAAGTGTATTCCCTTCTTCGACATTATAAAGAAAGGAAAGAGAAACTTCGAATGGACATCCGACTGTGAGGAAGCATTCTGGGATCTGGTAAGGCACTTGGAAAGTCCCCCTGTACTGTCCAAGCCGATAGACCACGAAATGTTGTATGTTTACTTGGTGGTATCCCAGCACGCTATCAGTATAGCCTTGGTCCGCGAGGAAGACCAGATTCGAAAGCTGGTTTACTATGTCAGTAAACGCTTGACAAGGGCGGAAAGAAATTATCCAAAGATTGAAAAACTAGCCTATTGCTTAGTGATCGCATCACGCAAGCTTCGCCCCTACTTTCAGGCACACTCAATCAGTGTCTACACTAACCAACCCATACGGCAAGTACTCCAACGACCAGAAACTTTCGGAAGGATGTTAAAATGGAATATTGAGTTGATTCAGTTCGATATCGCCTATCTACCGCGAAGGGCCATACAAGGACAAGCACTAGCCGACTTTATTGCTGAATTCGCTATGTTAGATGAACCGAGCAGTCACAGAATCATACCCCCCGTTCGATGGAAGATGTACACCGATGGGGCACCTAACGACCGTTTCTCGGGGGCAGGTATAATCCTCGTAACTCCTGAAGACCGATCAATCTGCTACGCTTTGAAGCTCGAGCTTGCAGCAACAAATAACGAAACCGAATATGAAGCATTGATTGCCGGCTTGAGACTTGTTATCAAACTGGGAGTGAAGTCAATCGAAATCTTCTGTGACTCGCAACTGGTAGTATATCAGGTGCGGGGAGACTATCAAGCGAAGGGACAGAGACTTGCTCCTTACCTTGCTCAGGTTCAAGAGCTGCTGGCGAATCTGGAATACTACGACATCTCGCATGTCCCACGCGAACAAAACAGAGAAGCCGATTCGCTGGCAAAATTTGCAAGCACTGGTGATGCACAGCAAATGAGATTGTTCCCTTTTGAGACCCTCTACACTCCAAGTATAGACGTAATGGAGACAGATTTCGTGTTAGAGATCGAACTTGAGAAGGAATCGTGGTTGACCCCAATCAAGCAGTACCTGCTACAAGGGGATTTTCCTGAAAAGAGGAGCGAAAGACGCCAAGTCCTTCGTAAGGCTTCACGTTATGTAATACATGACGGGGTAATGTATCGGAGGGGATTCTCGACCCCCTTACTCCGGTGCGTGGCCCATGATGAGATAAAACAAGTATTAAAGGAAGTCCAAGAGGGAGAGTGCGGTGATCATACCAGAGGACAAACATTGGCAAAGAAAATCCTCCGCTATGGATACTATTGGCCAACCGTGAATTGGGACGCTACAGACTATGTGAGAAAATGTGACAAATACCAAATATACACAAAAATTCCAAGAGCACCGCCGATGGAACTCACACAAATGGTTAGTCCCTGGCCATTTGCGATGTAGGGGATTGACCTGATCGGCTCTTTACCCATAGCCAAAGGAGGCACGAAATATGCAATAGTCGCGGTCGATTACTTTACCAAATGGGCAGAGGCAGAGCCTATGGCCACGATCACCAACAAGAAAGTCATTAACTTCATTGTACGAAATATCATATGCCATTTTGGCCTTCCCCAGACCATCATAACAGACAATGGAACTCAATCTGAAAGCAAGGAGTTCAAAGAATTTTGTCAGAAATATGGCATTGAGAAAAGGTTTGCAGCAGTTGCTCACCCGAAGGCGAATGGACATGTAGAAGCCGTAAACAAAATAATCAAGTCCATATTGAAAAAGAGTTTGGAAAAGGCTAGAGGCAAGTGGGTAGATGAACTCCCGACGGCGCTTTGGGCCTATAGAACCACTCGCAAGACCGCGACTGGCCACACTCCATTCGCATTGCCATATGGCACGGAAGCTGTCATACCCGTGGAGCTTGAAGTTCAATCTCATCGGGTAACTCACTACGACCCTGCGTCGAACCGGGATCTCTTATTGGAATCATTGGACTTTATTGATGAAAAATGCGAAGAAGCCAATTTAAGAGCGGCCTTATACAGACATCGGGTCGCCAGATATTATAACGAAAAAGTCCAACCGAGAATCTTTGACATGGGAGATCTCGTTTTGAAACGAGTTTTTCCAGCCCCATCTCATATGAACCCCGCATGGGAAGGTCCGTACGTCATCGAACGGAGGCTTGGAGAAGGAACTTTCAAGCTAGTGACCGTCGATGGTGCGACACTCCCCCAATCATGGAACAACGAGCACTTGTGACGTTATTACACTTAGTCTATTTCCTTCATGCAGCAGTTGCATTTATTTCCAGTACGTTTTCATTTCTAGTTCTTGGCATGTAATAAGACAATTTAGCTTGCTTTCATTAATAAAGGCTTGAAGCCATCTTTTTCATGAATGGTTAATGTTTCTACGTAAGATAGTCCTGTGGAAAGCGATTAAAATTATATTATTCTGGCTGGCGTACGAACGCTATAAACAATTCAAAATCTCCAAGTCCCTGGAGTGCGGACTGGAATACTCTAAGTCCTGGAGTGCGGACTCGAGTATAAACAATTCAAAATCTCCAAGTCCCCAGTGTGCAGACTGGAGTACTCTAAGTCCCCGGAGTGAGGACTCGAGTATAAACGACTCAAAATCTCCAAGTCCCCGGAGTGCGGATTGGAGTGCTCTAAGTCCCCGCAGTGTGGACTCGACTATAAACGAATAAAAACCTCCAAGTCCCCGGAGTGCGGACTGGAGTACTCTACGTCACCGGAGTGCGGACTCGAGTACAAACGACTCAAAACCTCCAAGTCCCCGGAGTGCGGACTGGAGTACTCTAAGTCCCCGGAGTGCGAACTCGAGTATAAACGAATAAAAACCTCCAAGTCCCCGGAGTGTGGACTGGAGTGCTCTAAGTCCCCGTAGTGCGGACTCGAGTGCAAACGACTCAAAACCTCCAAGTCCCCGGAGTGCGGACTGGAGTACTCTAAGTTCCCGGAGTGCAGACTCGAGTATAAACGAATAAAAACCTCCAAGTCCCTGAAGTGGGGACTAGAGTACTCTATGTCCCCGGAGTGCGGACTCATGTATAAACGACTCAAAATCTCCAAGTCCCCAGAGTGCGGACTCGAGTACAAACGACTCAAAATCTCCAAGTCCCTGGAGTGCGGACTGGAGTGCTCTAAGTCCCTGGAGTGTGGACTCGAGTACAAACGACTCAAAATCTCCAAGTCCCCGGAGTGCGGACTGGAGTACTCGAAGTCCCCGGAGTGTGAACTCGAGTATAAACGGTAAAAATTCTCCAAGTCCCCAGAGTGCGGACTGGAATTTTCTAAGTTCTCGTTATACAGATTAAAAAATGTTCTAAGTGCTTGAAGCATGGGAGGAAAACGAATAAATCTTAGAGAATCAACGGGCTATGTGAAGACAAACCAAGAAGTCTATGTTACGCACAACAGCATGGATTCGAATCACAATCACAAAGAAAACTGAATAATAAGAATCTTTTGAAAAGATAGAAAATGAAACTAAACTTTATTCAGGAAAAGTTTTCTGCTACAAGCACTCCAAAATTCGGAGTCAACATTCTATCTACAAAAATTACAAAAAATTATTACACGACTTAGATTGACTCTCGTTGAACGAGGACAATAGTCACTTCTTATGCTTCTTCAACTTCTTCCCAGACGGCTCTTCCCCAGAGCGTTTACCCTTGGAACCTTTCCTTGATGGAGGAGTAACAACTAAAGAAGTAGGGGGAACATCCAAGGGCTTGGACCTGCCAGGAAGGATGACCTTCAATGGCTTGTTCAAGGGATCATCCAGGTCCACTTCACGCGGCTCAACCTTGACCTTGACTGTATCTCTTTTCTCTTTCTCGAGCCGCTCCTTCATGCTCAATTCAGATGTATGCTCAGAAGCGCCTGTGACTTCTAATTCATAACTCTTAGAGGAGGAATCGGACTTACCTTCATCAAGCGCCTCGATCACCTGAGCATCAGGACCGGGAGACTCACCTGCGTGAGGGGGCTCACTTGTTTCCTTCTCCGCCTCCTTGGCGACATTGCTCCTCGGAGTGGGTTCAAAATTAGAACGACCTGCACAAAGTCACGAAAAGCAAGTATTAGAATACGGCAGCTTCTAGGGAGACACTTGGGATGTTAATGCAAAAGAATTGCCTACCAGGTTCCGGCTGGATTTCAGCCGTTAGGGGGGTCTCAGCCTCTGGGATAGGAGACAAAGCATGAACGCCCAGGCCGGGGGCTTCCGGGTCGTAGCCAATATGCCATTCAAAAGGATCAAGTATCAGCCGACTGGCCAGTTGGGTAGGCACACGAACAGGAGGCTCGACCCCGGATGGACCGACGACAACTTCTTTCCCTTTTCTAGAGCGGGAGCCTTTGCAATAAAAGGCCTTAGCAGCTGATAGGTCCGAAGGCTCATTTCCCTTTAGAAATTCTTTTATCAAATCCCCCTCGTCAACCTCTTCGACACCACGCTCGACCTTCCTAATCTGAATTAAGGTTTTCCACGCCTCGAGCAATGATTCAAGATAGCCATCGCCCAAAAAAGTTAAGTCACGGTGCATGAGCATGCGAGCGTGGAATTCGGCAATGAGTGGGTCGAACGCGGTTTTGATCTCTTCTCTACCTTCTTCCCTGGCTGCCTCAAGACGGGAATCGATGTCCGTCAACGCCATCTTCTTGCCCTCTTCACGGGCCTCGCTCTTTAACATCTCAACCCTGGAAAGCTCGCCCTCGAGTTGTTCTTTTATAAGTCGGGTGGCGAAAATCTCGTCACAGTATCATTGTGACTCTTCTTGGGCAGCCGTTTTCTCCTCTTTCTCTTTGCGGAGAAGCTCCTCAAGTTCCCTGACCCGGGTGCTGAACACATCCCTGTCCTTCTGAAGGGAGTCCTTCTCTAAGGCCAAAGCCCCATATCGTTGAACCGCCTCGTCAAGCTCTTTCTTATGAGTTGATTCGAAGCGAGTAACGACCTCAGCAGTATCCTTGGCACACAGATGGGCGACCTCGAGTTCAGACTTATAAGTGGTGATTTCTTCGTCTTGGGCCTTAATGATGTTTCTATCATGGATAGCCTCAAGCTTCAAACGGTCTATCTCATGCTGGCGCTCCACAGAGACTTTGGAAATTTTCTCAGCTAGGTGAACAAATGTGTCATGTTGAACACAGACGTCATTCGGACAGGCAAGAGCGCTCTGTTTAACATGACCGGGAATAGGATGAATCGCCGGAAGGAATTTCAGGCCATCGAAGCAGATTCTCGAAAATTTGTATTTAAGGTCAGCCAGCTTCTCTGACACTGTTAGGTCTGTCGCAGGAGCAGGGGGTGACGGGTTTGAAAGTTCGCCCATCCGGTATCGGGACTATCGAGTAGAAGAGGAGTCAGAGTGTTGGTCCCGGGGAGCGTCGGGTTACGACCTCTTATGGCCGCGCTTGTCTTTGCTGTGCTCCGCGTGAGACGAAGTATCCTGGTGGTGCTTTGGCTGATAGTAAGTTTTCCTCCGGGATGAGGAGTCCCAGGAATGATAGTCTTTATCGCCATTGCCATCTCCATCTCGACGTCTTCCGGAACCCGAATCCCGTCCTGGTTGATGAAAAATGGACGAACCGCGAAGACGATCGAATCCATGTGAGCGCCCCGTGTCACCTGCACAGAATTCAAATAACAGAGAATTAGCAAAGAGATAGTGTGACAACGAAAAATAAGTGCAAATGGAAGTGCAAGTGTTTTGTGTGTGTCCTAGTATGTTTCCCCCTGACGGACCGGTTGCTTTGTTAACAGGAGTTTTCTCTCCTTGGCTGTGGGATAAGATGCCTGCATCGCCTCTAACGAGCGAGTGAAGCTTTAATGCCTCCGGATCATTGAAGTCATAGTTGAGCAGATCTTCCAAAATGGAGAGGTTCGAGAGGCCCTTTAGCAAACTTTCAACGTGTTGTGAAGAAGCCTCCTTCTCTGCCGGGATGAGCATAACTTTGGAAGTTCCGCTAACCTTCTCCTTCCTAATCTTACATGTCACTTTCTTTTTCCCCTTCGAAGGGGAAGATGACGTTTCAATATCGTGCACTTCGACCAGCGGATCCTGAGTAGGACCCGCATTCTCACCTTGTGTTTCGGGTGCTTCACTCTCTTTGATTTGCCCCTCCTCCTGTGCACCGGGGGTGTGGTGTGACGACGATTCAGCCAACTTCTTCCCTTTACCAGATGCGGGCTTGGGGATGGAGACACCCTCAGGAAGGCTCACCCGACAACCTTCTGCTAACAGCCCGAACCTTGACAGTGACTCATTTGAAATGAGGGTTCGGATGTCTCGTTCCTCAACGGGAAGAGCTCTAATAGCCTCAACAGGCTCAGAATAGCCACAGCCCTCAGGACGTGGATCGATATCTGAAAAAATGAAACAAGAGTTAGAAAAAGCATTGGCTTGACCGAAATATGAGCATCGCTCCAAGAAGAAGACTTACTTCCTTCAACCCATCTCCTCGCGAAACCAGGAGGGCGGCGCACGTAGAACCATTCCTGTTTATACATGGAAAACTTGCTCCGCGCTCTGGTTAGAATTTGGCACTTGTGGTGTGGCTTGAGGAACACGAAGGAGAGGCTATCTCTCCGCTTCTTGATCATATAAATATATCTGATGTCGTCGAGAGTTGGAGGCCTGGAGAAGACAGCCATGAAAAGGAGGTAGGTCCCATAAATGAACGCATGACCGTTTGGCTGCAGCTGCGACGGGGCGACGTCTATGTATTGCAACACGTCCCGAAGAAATAAATTGAATGGAGGCACGCTGCCCACCCAGCACATAAACTTATTGCAGGCGGTGTATCCGACTGGGGGCAGGTGTGGACGATCATGCCTCGACGGAACCAACACATCGGCAAAAGGGATGCCGTGGATAGAGCATATTCGCCGAAGGGCGACTTCGTTAATCATCGAAGCCTGTGAATCGATCGGAATATCTAAGAGAATAGATGACTCCAGGGCATCAGGAGCTAAATTATGAGCGGGGGAGGTCGACGGGTTAGAAGTGTCTACGTCCCCTAGTTTGGAAGATGGCCCGGGTCTGTCCGAGATTGTGGCGGAAGTGGATTTTTTAGACATTTTTTGACGGGAATCGAATCCTGCAGAGCACTTGTATGAACTATACTCAAAAAATGATCAACGTTAGACTTAACAACATAAATTTCCCCCTGTGTGGTGTGTGAGCTAGTGCAATCAATCGCGTATAAGCATTGGAAATTCGAGAGTCGCAAGGTTACTGATATAAAACTAAGCTTATAAATCGTCGCCTTCGAAGACCGTCATCGCTGACCGTCTCCAAAAGCCTTCCTTTTGGCGATTATAGTTTCAGATTCAGAAAACGTTAGAAGAAGGTCAATCTAGGTTCGGGTTTATGTCTACTGAAGCTAGGGAGTTAATAGTCCGGATTAGTTCGATATGCTAGCATGATAGAGCCCTTGTCATTGTTCGGCATGATTGGTTCGGCATTTATGTGTTGTTCAAGTAAGTACCGTTCGACATGTTTTGTTCGGCGTTTACGTGTTGATCGGCTAAGAATTGTTCGGCTAAGCATTGTTCGGCGTGATTGGTTCGGCATCTACGTTTGGTCGGCCTAAGTATCGTTCGGCATGTTTTGTTCGGCATTTATGAGTTGTTCGGCAAGGCATCGTTCGGCTGTGGTTCTGTTCGATCGAAACAACACATAGCATCCCCACTAACTCCTGCTTCCTCACTAACCCCAAATCCCATCGACCGGCATATGGTGTGCCATGCCGAACCTGGATTAGGCCGAGCTTCAACGCTCGGCACTACCTTCAATTTTTTCCCTTCTTCCACCAGCTACACCGAACGACGAGGACGATACCGTTCGGCATTCTAACCATCTCATACTCTTCCACCATTCTTTTTTTCCCAAATCTCGTTCGGCACAAAGGAACCATGTCGAACCACAATATCTCTCCCAAACAACCCCTATGTTTGATCATCCCTGATCACTCCTTCTTGCCTCACGTCATTTGGCCTTAGAAATATCCTAAACCCTTTCGGCTACAGTTCTAATCTATGGACTTGGGCCTCTCGTCAAAACCTTTTTAATCAAGGAAAGGAGTTGGGTAAAGGAATTGATACCTTGTTCGTAGATCGAGCCTTGGAAAGATTGAGAAGTCTTTAGAGTCTGATAACAGGAGTGGTTCGCAAGTTCAAGATTGCAGAAGTGAAAGTGAAAAAAGAAGGGGGAAAGAAGAGGATATCGGGTCTTATAATGCGAAGGAGAAGTTGAAGGGACTATGACCGGTAGAACCGGTTAAGGCCATAGCGCTCGGCGTAACATGAATTGTTCGGCCTAGGCTAGCATGGATCGTTCGGCATCCCGGATACTCGTCTTCAGATGGGTTGTACCGCATACGAAGTCGCTCGGCGTAACATGGATTGTTCGGCCTCGGCTACACTGTTCGACACACGCACCTTTATAGCTGATATTCTCAAGAAGGCACCTCCAAGGAGATTTAACCAAGGCTCGAAGCAAAGCATGGAAGATACATACTTCGAAGCGTATCACGTTCGGTTACGTAATACACTTTGGGGGGCAAGTGTTTCCCAGGGAATTGACCGGGCAACTTAGTACTCAGGCTCTCCATCGTTCGACATCAATGAGCGCTCGGCATGTTAAGACCGTTCGGTACGAACGCATCGTTCGGCATCAATGGGCGTTCGGCATGGGATAGCGTCCGGAATCTAGGAGCGTTCGGCATCGAGAAACGCTCAGTATTGAATACCGTTCGGCCAGAGAAGGACGCTCGGCATAAGATCGTTCTACGACCAAAGAACGTTCGGCTAAAGGAGATCGTTCGGCTAAAGGAGAACGTTTGGCTAAAGGAGACCGTTCGGCTAAAGGAGATCATTCGGCTAAAGGAGATCGTTCGGCCTCTCTGGTTCGACGCACAGAGACCACTCCGTTTGGGCTGAGTTATTCAGCTGCCAGGCCCGCCAGGGAAGTCCAACCCACCTTTGTCTATAAATAGAGGGGAAGGGGCGCAGAAAAAAGAGAGAAGATTTTATAGAACACTGGGGAGACTCTGCCATTTTCAAGACTCATTCCAGACTTATTTCTTTTACTTTGCGATTGTATTCTAGTAACTGAAAACGAATTGTATCTGTAATCACTCATCAAGGAAATCAATGGAAATCAACTTCAAAGTGGATGTAGGCAGTTATGCCGAACCATTGTAAATTTAGTGTTCGTGTTCTCTGCATTTAAATTTACACTCTATTCTCCATTTTAATTTACTTTCTTCATTAATCTCTCTACACAATCTTTCTAAGGGTGTTGGTGACCAATTTTGGTGCTAACATCAGTCAATTCCGGGTGCATATTAAACATCTAAAAGATGGATACTCATCATCTAATGTGAAGCAAAGGGAAGATGTGTCACTATGACACTACCTATCCCAGTTTAATGCCACAACCACTGGAATTCACAACATGGGTAAAAAGTCTCACCTTAATGACTTGTATAGTGGAGTACACCCCAGAACAAAGTTTACTAAAAGATCGATAATGGAGAAACTAGCCATATTAGAGGAATTTTTTTGTGAGCCGACAAAGTATATGAGGTTGGAATGTGCTGCTTCAGGAAGACAGCCCAATATAGCTAATAGAGAAGAGTTTGGTAATGACTGTAAATTATGATGAAAAATATGGTAGTTTCTTTCCTAACTAAGTATTTGGATATAATGGAACATTCCTTAGACTCATGGAGAAAGCAACACAAATGCAGGACCAGAGAGACCAAGTCTGAAATTCTATCCGTAGCCCATAAAGAATGAACACAATTGAACATGCAAGGTAGGAAGGAGGCATGGAAATATTTGTATCAAACCGAACCATCCAGGGCACAAAATATATTGGATTTATGCAGAACTGATCAATAACGGACCAACAATATATCCTATGTCGGACCAAGGAAGGATGCCCCACCAGAATTAAATGCTGATGTCAGAACCACATTTTCAGCTATCAAAATGTGGCTGCCTGAATTTATATAGATTGGTACCTGGATGGTTGATCCATTGCACAAGAGGCATGACGTGGCCTATGAATCAAACTAAGGAAGCATTCCAGTAGAGGAAGCGAGTCGCTGGGCTAATATGTTGAGTGTTAGCTGAGCGGAGCAGAAGTCCAAAGCTTGATAATATGAACCATATTTAGTTCACTTCAAACATTAGATTTGTAGTCAACCGCCAAATTTTAAGACACTAGTCATGGTGCAATACGGTGGAAAAACCAACCCTTGAACAGATTTAAGGTGCTACATTTAGCATATGGAAGAGGTTGGAACTATGAAGGGAGAGGATGTCGTTACTTTACTCCATTCACATCATGCTTGGAGACTATTTGGTGTATTCATTTGGAGCACTAACCCGTTAACACCTGGATATCAAGCAAAAGTATGGGTAAAACTCATAGGAAAATCATGGTTCAGCATTATATCAACTGCTATGCATCAACTAAATAAATGGATTGTCCTTGTGGTTATTCCATAAGGAACTAATAAGAAAATGGAGTTATATAGGGAAATTGAGAAAAATCCAACTGCTAACTTGAAGGGCTTATACCATTCGGCCTACACGTTTATGCCCTTAGAGGATTCTGATATTAAGGAAGGATTAACAAATATCAACTGGGTTAGAGACGAAATGCCTCGGGATAGAGGCATGCAAAAGATGAATAATAAGAATGGAGAAAGGAAATGCTTCAAGAAACATGGCAAATTTCCACGTTTATAGCTTACGGAGACTCCTGAAAAATCTATATCGCTACTAGAGAAACCATGGAATACGGTGAATCAAGAACCAGAGATCTAACTATGGCAGAAATGGGAACCGGTACGCTCTAGGTAAAAACATAAGGTAACTGTAACGATAGTGTCATAAACTATAGACTATAGTCACTCGACCGAACTGAGTCCTTACAGCGGAAGGGTATAAATCACGCTCGAGGGCATAGTGTCAGTTATCCCTATGGATATGAAAGCATATCCTCCTACTAAATATCCAAAGATAGATATGGATCAAAATTGTGAAGAGCGGAGTAATCAAACCATGGAGCATAAACTTCCTAGTCCTGGCGGCAAGGTTCAACTCCGTCAAAGACAATGTGAGACTAGTTTTAGCTCCTCTGGAAAGATGGAGTGAAATTATGATCCATTCCATAGGTGGGGCCAAATATCTCTAGAGGTGGTGGACCATAATATTTTCAAAAATCCCTACGAACATAGTTAACTTCATATGTATATGAAGCATGATACTATCAAGATGAAAACCCTCATAGAGTGCGAGGACAATGATGTAAAGGTATAACTTACTTTAGTGAATAAATTTTGAATTATATTTAATAGAAATACTTGAGGCATAATAAAACCATGCCACATAACTATGTGACACTTGCGGAAGTGATAAATATACCAATGGATGGGCAAGAACGAACGTTCTTGGCCCTTACGAGTTGGATAGACCTCTTACCTTGCAGGCTGGAACGAATGACAGAGTACAGTATACTAATACCATGATTGGAAGTAGCCAAAAGATTAGGAATCAAGGTCTATGTATCCATAGTGACCTACAACTGTGAATCAAGCATTTTAGGAGTTTTAAGTCAAAGGTGAATGGTTAGTATACTACTTCAAAAAAAGAAAAAGGAAAAAGGATTTACATGATGTGTAAGAATGTTATACGGTTAAGGGCATCCCATGAGTGCAAATTCGAATTTCTAATGATTTGAAAAAATTGGATTGCTTAGGAAATGGATCACTTTTGGGTTGGTTCTAGTGAAAACTTCACCCTTTTACTAGAATGAAGTAAGGAAGGTAATACACAAGGTAATTTGGTACAATATATAGGATGGCATCCTATACAGAAGGGTTTTCACTAACCCACTGCTAATATGCATGGCTACAAGAGAGTCTAAGTAAAGATAACGTTTATTAAGGTAGTCGAGGAGACCACACTTAGGGCCAGACCCTAGAAAAGGAAATCTCATGGGTATTAACCTAAATGGAGAATTTCCAATAGCTATGAGTGGAGATGAGTATGAAATAATGGTTACGGATTACTTTAACGAGTATGAAGTTCCACTCCAGATGATCTCGGACAATAGATATCAGTTTGATAATCGAGGATTCACCAACTTCTATCAACAGCGCAAAATCGAGATAAGATTTTCTAGTGCCTCACTCATAGGCCAATGGATATATTGATGAAATCAATAAGGTTCTCAAAACTCTCATAAACGTGCATTAGGAAAATGATAAAGGAGCTCGGATGGATGAGCTACATTGGAATTTATGCATATTGCTCCTCCTGTGAAACTACAATAAGACATACTCCTTTTGCTTTGGCTTACGAATTATTAGTCATGGTTTCTGTTTGCACAAAAAATGGGCAAACACCTCCAAGTCATATGAACTAGTCGATTTTATGTTGTTTTTAGTGATTTGGGTGATTTACGCAAATATATAAAAAGCAGGGACTAAACTGTAAAAGACACACAGATTTATAGTGGTTCGAGCAGAACGTGCCTACGTCCACTTTATATGTTATTCTCCTTTTCTATTAATATTAAAAATACAAAGCTTTGATTACAAGTAACTGAAAGTTGTTTGAAGGTTCTATCCGTGCTTGAGCTCTCAAACTTCTCTCTCATTGTTGTACTCCTGCCCCTCTATTTATAGAGTGAGGCTGGGGGTAGGGGTCCTGGATGTATATAGCTGCTGGTGGGCCTGGGCTGATGCAATCTGGCCTAGTAGTGTCGTTTCGGTACGTCTTGGTTCGGTGGTAGGTGGTAGATGGTTTGGTTCGGCAGGAGGTTGGTTCGGTGGTGAGTGCACCGGCAGTATATGGGGATGGAGTTGGACCGGTGGAGGTTGATTCGGTGGTTAGTGGAGAGGGGATTGGTCCGGTAGGTGTGGGAAGTGTGTTGGTTCGGCAGGGAGTTGGTAGAGGAGTAGCTTGGTTCGGCTAGGAAGGGAAGTGGAGTCGGTTCGGCTAGGAAGGGAAGTTTGGTCCGGCAATGCTTGGGAGTGGAGGATGGATGGTTCAGCAGTGCTTCCCTTCATTTGGCTTGGTTATATCTCCTCCATACGAACTCCGACTAACCTGAAATTTGAAACATAGCCTTTCCTAGTCCTTATCATCATTTCTAATCAATTTCTTCCCGATCGGAGCTCGACCAAATTTTGGCGATATCGATCGTAGCCTTGATTCCAACTGATCTCCATCATTCCTTGCCAATTTGTTGATATTCCGGTTTTGACCAAAAATGGGATAACACTTTGCCCCCCAAAACATGCCTTGTGATAGGAAGGCGTATTTTGTAATGCCATGAGCTGGATGTTCATATCATGTTGATGTCCTGCAAAGGAATTTACAGTTTTATGTTCATATCCTTTTGGTGCTTTCACTGAGAACTGAACTCAAGAGCGCTTTAATCATTGCCTCGCAAAGATTTGTTGAGAGACTCTCTTTAAGAACCAGAAGTCTATCCAAGATTATGGCTCTTGGAAGGAAAACAAGTAGAAGACAAAGACCAGAAAGAAGTCAACACGAAGGGAGTCAAGAGGCTTCCTCAGGAGAGAACCAAACTTCAGTCTACATCACCAGGGATGAGATGGAGACAATTATTAAAAGACAAGAGGAGTTGATTCAGAATTTGTTTCAGCAGATTGGGCAACTTGGAGCACAGAATAGGGAAGCGGATGGAGTTCGGAACGGAGCAGGACCATCCGGCATAGCACCTGGATTAGGAGGCACACCCATGGAGAACATAGATCCAATTTCGGAGAGAGAAAGAGGAGGATCTGCACAACCTGGGAGCAGCAGAGGAGTGAACGCTCAGTCAAGGGGGCAGATCCTAGAATTCCTTCGTGGACTCGGGGGGGAGGCCGAAAGTAATGAACAAAGATTGCATCTCGGAGACAATGACAGGTTGGTGGAGATGGTTAGAAAATCTATGAGAGGCGGTTTGGTAAACAAAGATTTGGAGGATGTTAATATGAGTCCTTTTACTCCAGCAATCAGACAAGCTAGGAACCCACCGGATTTTAAGTTGCCATCATTGGACATGTATGATGGGAGAACGGACCCCACGGTTCATCTAACGAAGTATATGAGGCATATGGAAGTGCTGGGGGCATAAGAGGAGGTTATCGCCCGGTGCTTTCCATTGTACTTGGCGGATATTGCAGCATTGTGGTTTAGACAATTGGAGAATGAATCCATCGGAACGTGGAATGATTTAATTGAGAGATTTATAAGGCAATTCAGGGTCCACATTACAAGACCCAAGAATGTGATGACTTTGGCAACCCTAAAGCTGAAAACCGGAGAGACTTTGAGGAGTTACCTGACGCGATTCAATGCGGCAGCATCTTCGGTGGATCGACCAGATCCATCCATGGTTATGATAGCGGCTGTGTCCGGGATAGCTGACGGAACAGAGTTCAAAAATTCATTAACTAAGGATCCACCCGTGGATCTAGGAGAATTCTATCATGAGGCAGAAAAGTTTCTACGATTGGAGGATGCGAACGCCGAAAGAGAAGAAGGAGAAGGAATTGATATTTATGCGATCAAAGGAGGAAATCCCCCTGAGAAAGGCGTGGAAACTAGTAGAGGTAAAAGAAAGACTGAGAATGACGAGGGCAGGTCAAAGCGGCAACGGAGGGAGCCGCGATTCACCACTTACTCTGAGCTGAATGAGAGTCTGGAACGAATTTATCAGGATACTAAAGAGCAGGTTCCGTATCGTAGACCGATGCAAAGGGATCCAACTTCTGACGAAAGAAAATCAGACAAGTTTTGTGTATTTCATGAATTGAACGGTCATAACACTAATGATTGTAGGCATTTTAAGGACGAGGTGGAAGGGCATATCAGGAATGGTATGCTCCTTCAGTATGTGAGGAGGCGAACTCCAGCAGTGGAGCCAGAGCGACCACCGTCTACATCGGCTAGAGGTGACCCAGGATCGGGGCACCGTTTGATTATCCATTGATTGCTTGATTAAAATAACGATGAACAAGTTGTAAACCTCTCACTAACGCGGTTAAATCATTTACACATGTGAGTGATCGCGCACGGTCCATAGGCATGCTCTGAATGACTACCAACCGCGTTATAGTAAGAGTTTACGCTTTAACATCTTCATTTTGCTTTGATTTTGATTTGAACATTTAAATTCTGCCTGTTTGTACATTTCTGCTGTAAGGTTCATATGATTATTGCTTTAATATTCACAATTCTATAAAACAAATTACTTGTATACCCGTTGGATCGCAAACGGTCCACGAGCACCTCTTGCATGGCAGTGAACTGCCGAAGTCTTTGATTCGGAAACTCCCCCAAACAATAACTCCAGCACTGATAATATTCAGTCCCTCCCGGGCACACTCATTCGCCTCGAACGGCACCCGACCTCGAACGGTCACAACTCGCCTAGAACGGCACCCGGCCTCGAACGGTCACAACTCGCCTCGAACGGCACCCGACCTCGAACGGTCACAACTCGCCCCGAACGGCACAACTCACCTCACCTCAAATGGCTCGATCACGAATGGTCGTCATTTGAGGTCCGCCACTTGACCGTGCACGGTCACACTTTACCTCAAATGGCTCGATCCCGAACGATCGTCATTTGAAGTTAGGCGCTTGACCATGAACGGTCGCGCTTCATCTCAAATATCTCGATCCCGAACGGTCGTCATTTGAGGTCACATAAAACTGTAAATTCCTCAACATGATATGAACATCCAGCTCATGGCATTACAAAACACGCCTTCCTATCACAAGGCATGTTTTGGAGGGCAAAGTGTTATCCCATTTTTGGTCAAAACCGAAATATCAACAAATTGGCAAGGAATGATGGAGATCAGTTGGAATCAAGGCTACGATCGATATCGCCAAAATTTGGTTGAGCTCCGATCGGGACGAAATTGATTGGAAATGATGATAAGGACTAGGAAAGGCTATGTTTCAAATTTCAGGTTAGTCGGAGTTCGTATGGAGGAGATATAACCAAGCCAAATGAAGGGAAGCACTGCCGAACCATCCATCCTCCACTCCCAAGCATTGCCGGACCAAACTTCCCTTCCTAGCCGAACCAACTCCACTTCCCTTCCTAGCCGAACCAAGCTACTCCTCTACCAACTCCCTGCCGAACCAACACACTTCCCACACCTACCGGACCAATCCCCTCTCCACTAACCACCGAATCAACCTCGGCCAGACCAACCTCCACCGGTCCAACTCCATCCCCATACACTGCCGGTCCACTCACCACCGCACCAACCTCCTGCCGAACCAAACCATCTACCACCTACCACCGAACCAAGACGTACAGGACCGACACTACTAGGCCAGATTGCATCAGCCCAGGCCCACCAGCAGCTATATACTTCCAGAACCCCTGCCCCCAGCCTCACTCTATAAATAGAGGGGCAGGGGTACAACAATGGGAGAGAAGTTTGAGAGCTCAAGCACGGATAGAACCTTCAAACAACTTTCAGTTACTTGTAATCAAATCTTTGTACTTGTAATCTGAATAGAAAAGGAGAATAACATATAAAGTGGACGTAAGCACGTTCTGGCCGAACCACTATAAATCTGTGTGTCTTTTACAGTTTAATCCCTGCTTTTTATATATTTGCGTAAGTCACCCAAATCACTAAAAACAACATAAAATCGACTAGTTCATACGACTTGGAGGTGTTTGCCCATTTTTTGTGCAAACAGTTTCCAAAAAAATTATAGTCCTATCTCATAGGAGAATCCACTATGACTTAGAGAAGAATGAGGAATTGCTAAACATGTCCCTAGATCTGATTAAGGAGAAGCATGACGAGTTTGTTTCAAAAAATAGCAACACTCTAGTACTAAGCATTAAAAAATACAACTCTAGGACAGAGCATCGCCCCACTCAAAGAAGGAAACCCATTCCTGGAGTAAATTCCCCTCGGCTAGGGGCATCTAACTCATCTGGGGAGGACCGTATTAAATTTGCAGGGATTCATGGAATGGAACCTACGTTCTCATCATCATGGACAGAGAAGTTTCCATGAAACAAGGAATGCTCAAAATCTCTGTTTATTTATGCACCGACTATAGCAACTACTTGGATTAGTCAATCATCATGGTCTTTCCAAACCCCATGATAAGTTGTGGGAAACCATAATAGATGACCAGTGCTACCAACCACCATAAGAACAACTATCCCATGCCAAATGAAGTCTGATATTTCTTGGACTATACATGTAAGGCCATTTCATATTAGGAGAACCCAACTCTAGTGCATTATAAAAAGCTTGAACAAACCTTTGGTTTTTAATGGTGAGCCAAATAAGCCCATGGTAAGGAAATGACCATTGAATGGGTGTTCACCATTGACGATCCACCCCAAATCTTGGTAATGGCAAGCCAGATCAGCCCATGGTCTGGACATGACCGCCAAATGGGTGTTCGCCATTGACAATTGGCCCCAAAACTTTTGCTAGAAATAGCAAGCCAAATCAACCCATGGTCAGGACATGGTCGCCAAATCGATGTTTTCCATGAACGATCAGCCCTAAACCTTTGGCTGGCAATGGCAAGCCAGATTAGTCCATGATTGAGACATGACAACCAAATGGATGTGCGCTATTGATGATCGATCTGAAATCATTGGCAGGCAATGGAAAGCTTGATCAGCTTATGATCAGGACATGACCGTCAAATTGGTGTTCGCTACTGACAATCAACCTCAAACCTTTAGCCTGCAATGGTAAACCAGATCAGCCTATGGTCAAGCATGACCGCTAATTAGGTAGTTCATTGTTGAATATCTACCTCTAGACTTAATTTGTCTAGGTATCACAAGTATTCCCGCCTTACGATGTGGACGAACTCACTCAAATTTAACATAAAGAAACTGGAAACCAACAAGGACACATGGGACTAGATTATAAAGACACTCCATCAGAGATTGCATACCTTAGCATAAGGTACCGATGAAAAGTCATTCTATCATAGGTTTCTTACCCCACTAAATTTGACAATGATTGATCATGCGTAAGCACACGTGTTGGTGATGGGAAGATTATTGAAAGAGGTTATGGAATAATAAGGAATGACTTCATAGAGATTACTCGTCAAGCCGAACTTTCCAATGATTGATCCTTTACAAACATGCAGAGGCAAAGGAAGAGATACTGGAAGAGCTAATAAAACAAAATGTAACAACTTTACTAGTATGCTCACCTTGCCGAACTTGTTAGTGATGGACCATATACAAGTACATGAAGAATCAATAAAAGATTACTAACAGGCTAATGGCTATGCAAGGATACTATATGAACACAATGCAAAAACTAATCCTGATTAGGAAATATAAAGTATGGGCTAAGAGAAGCATTAGTAATAGAAATTGCTCACCTTACCAAACTCATTGGCAATTAATTTATACGAGTATGCATGGAAGTGGTAAAGGAGTCGCAAATGGAATAACTTGGTGATCATGTTGGAAAAATACATCGTAACCACCGGTCTTAATTGGACAAACCATAGTCAGTGCGACAAATTACACATGTCAAGTCAAGTACCAAGGAACCACTATATATTCCTTTCCCTATAGTACCTCAATGCGCTCGGTGCATTTATAAGATAGTATGTGGCCTTTAGTACTTAGGGGCAAGGTGGATGAGTTAGAAGGAGCAAAGGCCTATTAGAAAGAGATGAGAATTAATGAGAGATCATACTAGATGAATATAATACCAAGAAAGCACAAGCTACAAACGTCATACTAATAAAAGATGTCTTGGAATGATCAAAAAGCTTTCCCTCAAGTGAGCAAGGCTCCACAATATACTAGCAGTGGAAAACTTACCAAAAGGAAAGAATAAAGATATAGACATTTCAAGGTTTGAGATAACCGTCGCATGAGAGAGAAAGACGATTTTAGATGAAACAAAGCATAATTTGTATTCTACAAAAGTATGCTTTAGGGGGAAAGTGTTGTGGGCATTTTCGCTTACAACATGGTCAATACAAAAAGACATTAAGGAGCATAGAAATGGCCAAAAGGTGCATAATAGAGGGGCTATCATATAAACACAAAGGCAAGGTGCAGCGCTAGGGGCAAATTTGACATAGTCAAAAAATATACTCAAAGCACTTGTAAAATGTTCCTAAGGTCAGGATATGCACTTGGGTCGAAACTGCATCCCAATTCGAACTACGGATTAAATGATATAATCATCATAAAATTTGTCCAGCATCTAACTGACTCGGGCCCTACCTCGGAGAGCCACTACGGCAAATGGAACATTTAAAGGCAGTGGGATACTCTACTTAATGATACGAAGTTATTTTTCCAAGATTCATTCAATTCTGACTTGAAATGAAGGAGTTAATATACAAAAACATATGTAGCTCAAGTGATTGAGCATCAAGCTTCTAACGAATAGGTTAGGAGTTTGATTCCTGGAAAGAAAAATATTTTTATGGAACATGAGGAATGGTCTTGTAAGGAATCCACCTGTTGATTGCCTAACCATTTCCATTGTGAGGAAGCCAGGATTAGGCAAGAGGAAGGTAGCATAGCAAGAGGAAACAAAGGCAAGGGAAGGGTTCAACAAAGAAGAACCCCCCTCCCTCCCTGTTCGACACTTGAGGTACCGAACAAGAAACCCTCGCACCTTAGGGTACCGAATAGGAAATCCTATTCGATAGGCTAGGTGCTGGACAGGATAGGTTACATGTGGGGACTGAACTAGAAGGAGACGAGAGAAGCCAAAACAAGTAGAAGCCGAACTAGGAAGGAAGTGTAGGAACTTGGTCAGCAAGATGGCTACGTGTATTTCATCGAGCCCACCACCCCCGAAATGAGCTTTCTAGCCGAACTAAATTGGTTATATATGGAATGAAATCTGAGTACATATTCTGATTGTATCATTTATATATGGAAATATCAAAATCAAACGAATTATAGGTGGAAATTTCCTGACCTACCGGAGTGACCACCATACCTCTACACTCCTATGAATACCAAAGTTTCCAACAACAACGGAGGGGATTTTGGGAGAGCCAAGCTTATAGCAGTAATGGCAGACAAGTCAGGGAAAGCTAAGAACCACTTAGTAGGATCAGCCGGTTGGAAGCTAGGAATAGCCTAATAGGAACAACCTAGCAGCATCTTCCTAACAGGAATATACTGGCAGCATCTGCCTAACAGGAATAGACTAACAAGAACTTCCTAGCAGGAATAGCCGAACGGGAATATCCATACAGACTTCTTGGCTAATATCTTACTATCTTTTGAGCTTTAAATCATTTTATTTTTTATCTCAGGCATTGTAACAAAGATCCATAAGAAGAAATTGAAAATAGATAGTGGATGTAGGCACACTCTAGACAAACCACTATAAATCTTTGTGTTCTTTACTTTGCTGTAATTTACTTTCTACATAACATATATGCGATCTGCTTTTTGGAAATTAATCGTGATATAAATACCATAGCTGCGTTATACACCTTGTATTCATAAGCTCTACAATTAATCCATTGGAGGTGTTTGTCCATTTTTTTTGCAAAAACTATGGACAAACACCTACATACACTAACCATAACAAAATAGTTTTTCTGAAATTAATATATGTTTTATTATAATCTTTTTCATGGGTTTTATTATTTCCAATTTTGTTGAGGTTTTTATTTGAATGCAAATGGATTCTTGTATGAGATGCAGTTTATACTAATTATGTACCATGTTTTTTAGAAATTTTTTGTATAAATTATCATTGTTGATTGTTAAACTTGTCTGAAGGAACTTAAGCTTTTCCAAATAAAAGATCAAATGCAGTAATGAATTGATACTTGGCTTTAATTGTCTATTATATTATAAAATTTTATTAGCACTAGTTGTGTAAACTTGTTTATGAATGTTTATGGGTTTTATGTGAACTTGGTTATTTTCCAAAAGCTATTGTATCAAAATAATAATGGATATCGTATTTGATTTTGTGATTAATGTGTTTTTTTATTATTTTGAATATGATGATTATGTGATTATTGGTTTCATACCAAAACCTTTAAATTCATACCCAAATATGTTAGTTATTACTATATAATATATATGCTACGGACAACATGTAGCAGAAATCAAACAGGCGAGCAACATGGAAAAGCAACTGTAAAAACAGCTGCAAAACAATCAATCATTTTTAATAGTGTTTATCAAAATGCAACAAAAAATTCTGGACTTTTAGTTACACCTTATATATCAAAGTTTATCAAATCAATACTATAATCTTTACGAATTCCATTTCTATAGCATATTGGAAAGTGTTACAATATGTTAAGTTTCTGGAGTATTGCCGAAAATCAACAGAAAATTCTAGAGTTTTAGCTACAGCTTCTATAGCAGCGTTTATTAAAATGCTACCGGAGACTTTAGAGTGTTTTTAGGACGCTATAAAATCCCTTTGCTTGTGTAGAAACAACTAAGATTCCTATCTTGGTTGCTATATATCTATCGATATAATGTCCATTTCAACCATCCCCGAGGTGCCTTAACTAGTAAAACTTGTTGCCTACTAATACGTTTTTTAACATATCTTTTATATCTTGCATAGGTAATATTTGTAATGAGTTTGAGCTATTTGGAAGACTATTTGTACGTTTTCTAGGGATTTTTGACCTTTAATCCGAATGCACTTAGTTAGATATTCATAGAACATCTTAGCCTTAGGATTCAATTAATATTGTGAGAGGCATCTTTGCAGTCATCTCTGTTTGACCTTAAAGCTCATCAAGGATGATCCAAGTGACATTTGACTTGATACATTGAGGATTTATGCTATAATAACCCTAACGATGTTATGATATCTAGATGATAGTCTCATCTCACATGTATTGGCTCATCTGCAAAATGCGACTAGTGAATCTCTTCAAGTGTATAGATCATTATATCCTTGGTTGTTATATATTGTTTACTCCTTTTGTTATTTAGTACTTATTGTAGATAGTTTGGGTTCGGTTAGTGTACTTGCATATCTTATTCTTGGTCCTTACTTTAGAACCTCAAACCTCATAGAGGAGGTCACTTACACCTTATTAAGTTAGTAGTATTATGTTTACTTTTCTTAATAGGTGGTGATGTTGGTTGAGATATGAGATGTAGTACCTATAACTTTTTATTCTTGTTTATGTAAATTAGTTTTTTATATATAGTATTTTGTGTAGTTACCTTAACATCAAGGTTTATGTCTAACTTGCGTTTTGTCTTTGTTTTCTTTTATGACATCTTTCGAGTAGGCTCAAAGTCAGGTGTTCGATTATAGGACTGTTGGAACTAGGCTAGCCCGCAGCGAAATTTATGAGTGAATTTCAAATTGTTTTATCTAACTGGATCTTTATTGGACCTATGAAGTCTACTTTATTTGGAATATTTACAAATTTTATTTAAATAAATTATCTTATTTCATTTAAATTTACAAACTATAAATAAAATTTTATTTAATTTGTATTCAATTAAATATAATAGTACACATATGTATCATATACATACATACATACATACATATATATATATATATATATATGTCTGTGCATGTATAAAACAATAATCTATGCAAGGTATAACATATATATAACCATAAATATATGTATACGTATATACATAATATAAATTTTTATTTTAAATTATTTTACGCATATACATACATATATATATGTATGACTTACAGTAACAAAATTATTATTATTATTATTATTATTATTATTTTTGAAAAAGGATCAAACACTTTATTGATAATGTCAAAACATTACATACACTGTATATACATAATAAACAGATGGACAATAAGCGACCCGTATACTCAAAACCTATGCCCTAAATTCTTTGCAAAAACCTAGCAACTCATGGCGGCTCATTCTCTCTACCAGGCAATCTTTCTTCTCTTTCAACGATAGTGATAATACTATCAGTGCGTCTAGACAATCTCGAGCTCTCGGTTTCATTATCTTCTTTATCAATCATGTATCTAGAGGATGATGCTGTATTTGGGAAGTTGGGGTTTTTGGTCAAGGTAAGTTCAACTCGCAGAGGTAAAATCTCCCATTTCTGAATGATATCATCAGCGTTAATCATGCTTTGACTGAAAAACTTGGATCTGTTAATGATAATGTCGCGAACCTTGAATTTTATGGTATTACAGGCCGTGATTTTGTCTATCCTTTCATTGTTAAAAATGATAGAATTCCTGCTTTTCCAAATGAACCAAACAGAGGAGCTAAGCGCAGCTATTATGATATCTTTCTTTATGTTGTTAGCTGCAAATTTCTGAGTTATATATGCAATGGCATCTGTGATTGAAATATGAACATTTCTAAGCGTTATAGGGTCTCCCATCATGGTTCTGATCCAGCACCACACATGCTTAGAAAAAGAACAGTTGAAAAATAGATGTTTACATGTTTCTGTTTCCCTTTTGTACAAAACATAGATATTATCTTCAGTTATTCCTTGCAATTGTAGTTTGTCCTTTGTGGGTAGGAAGCTGAATATAGCTCTGTATAAGCATACATTCATTTTTGGCAGTGAGATGGTATTCCATATGATTTTGTGATGATCGATGTTCTGATGTTTGACTCTTAACTCATTCCATGCATCATGAAAAGAAAAAACGCCATTTTTACTGTTTCTACAAAACCAATAATCTTCTGTTTTATCATGATATATGGGTATTTGTCTTATTTCCTCACTTATATTACCAAGATATGCGATGTTTTCAGGCCTCCAACTATTACCAGTTATAATTTGATCTACCTTGTGATTATGTCCTCTTGAGTATGATAAGGTTTCATGCCCCAGTTTCTCCAATAAGGTTGAACCATTAATCCAAGGTATAAACCACAAACTAGTAGATTTGCCATCTACAATTCTTCTGTCGATTAATTTTTAGCCTCTTTTCTGTGATATAACATTTTTTTTCCAAGTGCATGAAGAATTGTTACTAAAGTTAGCTTCCCACAAAGTCTCATTGTTTGCATATTTCACATTAAGCCACTTAGCACTGTAAGTTGAATTGTTAAGAGTTTCCCATATTCTTTTGATGCAGAAAGTTTTATTTATATCTGACAGTTTTTTCAACCCTATCCCTCCTTCAGCTTTGACATTTGTGACTGTTTCCCATGGTATTTTACTTTTCTTGCCTTTCCAAATAAATTGTTTGCATAACTGATTGATTTTATGGATAGTTAAGCTAGGTAGCATGAAACATTGCATCCAAAAACTGACCATTGGATAAACAACAGCTTTAATTAGTTCAATTCTACCTGGAACTGTGAGAAATTTGCACTCCCAACCATGCATCTTATTTAACACTCTGTCTATAAGTTGTTTACAATTTGAATGTTTGATGTCTGTGACAGATAAGGGTAATCCAAGATACCTGACAGGTAGTTCTCCTTCTTGAATATCCAGTATATTAAGCACTTGATCCTTATTGTTGCAGAACTTGTTGAAAAAAACTTAGGTTTTGAGATTATTCATTTCCAAGCCAGTCACTTTCTTTAGTTTTTTGAAACAGTTTTTAACAGATTTGGCTCCAACTGCAGTTGCATTTATGAAAATTAACAGATCATCTGCATATATAAGATGTGTTATGTTAGAATTGTTCTTGATGACTGATTCTACTTTTCCTTTAGTAGCTTTAGCATCCATCAACAGAGTGAAATATTCCATGCATAAAGTAAAAAGGTAAGGGGATAAGGGGTCTCCTTGTCTTAAACCATTACTCCCAGTTAAATATCCCTTATGATATCCATCAATAGAAAAAGAATAACTTGGAGTACTTATCATTTCTTGAATTATTTTTATCCATTTAACTGGAAAGTCCATGCTTCTCATCATGTGCAGGATGAATTGTCTATTTACTGATTCATATGCCTTCTTAAGATCCACCTTTATGCACATTTTATTACTGCCATGCTTGTTAAAATTTCTGATGTGCTCATGTGCAATAATTATCCCATCTTTGATTTGCCTGTTTAGTAAGTAGGCTGTTTGATTGTCAGATATTAATTCTCTAAGAACAAACTTCATTCTGTCACATAACATTTTAGATAGGATTTTGTACAGCATGGAACAGCATGCTATAGGTCTGTAATCTGAAACAGATTCTGGGGTTTTAACTTTTGGGATTAAGGAGATAATAGTGTGATTAATTTCTCTCACTATTCTGCCATTATCAAAAGAAGACTGCATAGCTTCTAAAAGAGGTTTTTTTAATTCATTCCAATGTGTTTTGTAGAATTTTGCATTAAAACCATCATATCCAGGAGCAATATCATTATGTACACTAAAAATGGCTCTTTTTAATTCATTTTCCTCAAATGTAGCATTAAGGAAAACTTTTCCCCATTCATTTATCATTCTTTTTGGAGTGATATTGGGGAACTGATCAATCATGTTTCCTCTATTATATATGTTGGAAAAATATTTGACAACCTCTTCCTCTATCTCTTTTAGAGTTTTAACTACTTCTCCATTTTCTTTTATAATGTTGTGACAGCTATTGACAAATCTCCTGGTTGTTTGTTTTGCAAAGAAATTTTTTGAACAACTATCATCCCATTTGATCCATTGGCATTTTGTTTTTTGTTTGTTGTCCATTGCTAACAGCTCCAAATTTTTTGCCAGTTCTACTTGAGCAGCATACAGATTTTGAGCATTTAAGGAGTTATGGTTATTTTCTAATATCTGTAAAGCAGTGTTGACCTTTTTCTTACATTTTGATATCTGTGACTGTAAATCATTTTTACCTTTGCACCATCTTTTAATTTCCTTTTTGATATTTTTCTGCACTTGAATAAGGTTGAATAACTGATTTTCTTCAGGGAAAACAAAACACTTTTCAACTGTTTCTCTGTACCCCTCACACATGACCCAGTGATTCCTGAATTTAAATGGCTTTGGACCTTCTAAAGTTTGTGTGCAATTAAAGTGGAACATAATGGGTACATGATCACTGGTAGATAATTCTAAATATTTTGCATGAGAATTTTTGAACATGTTCATCCATTCAATGTTGCATAAAAGTCTATTTATTTTTGTAGCAATATTTTTGTTAGGCCCTGATCTCCATGAAAACTTAACCCCTGAAATGCTGAGTTCTATGACCCCTGCAGAGTTGATAAAATTGTTAAGCTCCTGAATGTTTCTGGTTGTCAACTTATTTCCTCCCATTTTTTCCTTCAATAATCTAACACAATTAAAATCCCCTATGATGCACCAAGGTGTAATAAAAGTGTTTGCTTCTTTTTCCAGTTGTTTCCATAAGGTTTTCCTTTCAGATTCAAGATTTAGTGCATAGATGACTGTAACAATACATTGGGCCCCTGCTGTATTATTTAGCATGCATGTAATATGTTGTTTGCTCATAGAAATTACATAACTGCTTTAAATATCTGAGTTGATCATAATGAGAATTCTGCACTTGTGATGATACTCAATGTTATTTATGCATGTCCATTTTTTTCCCCACGATTCCATATACATCTGAATTTTATTTCTTCTCAATTTATTTTCAACTAAGCAAAACATAGAAGGTTTTTGCGAGAAAACAATGTTTTTTACCTCTAACACGTGTGCTTCCTTGTTAAGACCCCGCACATTCCAACACAAGATTGACATTATTTGGATGAACTGGCTTGACTCCTGGTCCTTATAGTGGGAGTCACACTGTCATGAGTCACTTTATTCTTTTTCTTTTCTTGAAAATTTTTTCTTTTCATTTCTATAAGCACTTTTTCAAACTCAGGATTGATGGATGTGAGGTTTGTAGGTGAATTGTTGGGAGGATTAATGGTTGAAAGGTATGTGGGTTTGATACATGATTGAGATAAAGAAGATGCTTCCACTTTTGAGTCTTTCATGTCTTTCTGCACCTGAAAAGGATTAAGCACTACAGTTGTTAGATCTGAAATTTGAGGGTGTGAATTATTTAAAGCATTATCATTGTGATTTGATAACTCCCTGTTACATAAATTCTCTGATGATGATAGATTGACTGAGGCTTTTGTCGATGACGTCAGTGCAGTTGGATCCAGAGGTGTTCCTTCTGCAATTTTTGTATTTGATATGTATCAGAGATACGAGCATAGGGTCCCTTTGCAATTGTAGCAGCCATGCTGATTTGTGGAGGTGGATCACATCCTTCTGTTTCAGTTAATGGCGGGGCTGCAATTGCAATTGCAGGATTCTTTGATGATATCTGAGATGTCTCAACATTCAAAGCAGTTGTGTCTGATGGAGAAACATTTTTATTCTTATTAAATGTATAATCTTGAACATTGGACTCTTCTATTGTAATAACTTCTGCATTGTGATGTGCTATTCCTTCTGAATTGATGTAAAGAGTTTGCTGGTTTGTGTTCTCCTCTGAAACAATGTCCATACTATCAGTCTCATTGTTTAATGTTGTGGCCTTTGGTATCCATTGTTGCGTAAATGTTATAGGACATTCCTTATTCTCATGACCAAAGCATACACAGTTTTGACAAACTGGAGGTATATATTCATATTCAACATTTTGCATTACGCAATCCCCTTTAGGCAATTTGATTTGCACTTCATTTTCAAAATTGAAAGACGCATCTACTTCAATGAGCATTTTGGCAAAAGCAATTCTTCTCCTATTTTTGGTATGCTCATCCATTGCAATGGGTCTACAAATAGTACTAGCAATTTTACACAGTGAAATATGATTCCAATATGCAAAATTTAGATTGGGAAATCTCACCCAAATAGGAATGGATAGCAATAGGTCTTTTTCATATTTGATAGAACTATTCCATTTTTTCATGATAATGAATTTTCCATCCATCATCCATGGTCCTCCTTCTAGTATTTTATTATAATCCTCTGCTAATTCAAATTGAACAAGATAGAAACCATTATCCCTAGCAAAGACTTCAAATTTACCTTTTGGAAGCCACATTCTTCTTATATATGCTTTGAAAAACGTATAATACGGTCTTTTCCCCACCAAATATATAAGAATAGAATTAGACCACGTTTTCTCTGCTGAGATCAGCTCCTCCTCTCCAATTATAGCTGTTTTTCTATCATTAACAATAACTGGATCAAAGTATTGAATAGTTTCACCTTGTTTTTTTCCTTTGACCAGATCACACCAGCTTTTAGGTGTAGACTTTGCAAACACACCTGATCCGCTCACTGACTTATTCACCTTCATCCGATCCCCCATCGTCCGAGGAACATATAGATCTGACTTTCCCTTTGCTTGATCGGCCACCATAGCTCGAAGCCCTTTCTGCCCATTCACACCTGAAGTCGCCTGCCGCTTTCTCCGATCCATCACCCTAGTCCAGCCCTCTTCCTCCGCGTCCTCTCCTCCTGGATCTGATTGATTCGCCATTTTTAAGTTAAACTTTTCTTTAAATAAAAGTTTTATTATTATTATTATTATTATATTTAAATATATATAAGTATATTTATAATATATAAATATGTATATGTGTGCATATATATAATATATTAATTATGTATTGAATATTTGTATATTTTTTAAACCTTTTTAGACCAAATGTACAACACAAAAAGATTTATTTCTATTTTTGTTGAAACCAAAAATGGCACAAACACCCAGAAGATTAAGTAGAGAATAAAAAGTGAAGAAACTTAAATGAAAACGAGAAAGAAAGAGCACACAACAATTTATAGTGGTTCGGCAAATCAAGATTATGTCTATTTCATGATTTTATTGCTATATTCTTACTCAGAGGCAGAAGTTCTTTCAGTTCGGTTCAACTCCAACAGTGATTATAATAATTGAGCTTAGAAAAGAACAAGAGCCAAAAGATCCTGAAAAATTAGCCCTACCCTCCTATTTTTAAGGAGCCTAAAATCTCACTCAGAATATCTCCACCTCGTTTTCCATGCCATCGAACATTTCCCTAAAAGAATAGGAGGATGCCTCATTGTATGGATCGATATCGATCCAAGGGCTTGGATCGATACCGACCCATAAGATAGCCTTAGATGTTGCCTTGAACTCTTCGTATTCATTCTTCTTGTAGTTAGCTTTGTGATTCCATATTTATTTGCACCAATATTAGCTTATTCTGAGTCTAAATGATGATCTGTGGAAGAGCAGAGTGGCTGATTCATGAGTTTATGGAGATCGATAGAGAATTGCATTGGATCAACAAAGTAACACCTGGAGTAGGCTTTTAGCATCGAGTAGAGTATGTATGCAGAAGATGGGACCCATTAGTGGAGGAAAGCTTGATCGTTACCGATCCAGGGTGTTGGATCGGTACCAAACCACCACTTATGTGGGTTTCTGGTTTTCCTGTCTTGCGTTGGTTTGGCATTTTCCACGTGCCTCTGTTTGTGCTTAGTTTTCGCACTCTTGCGCTATGTTTGCAGGCTTCCTGGCTTCATAACTCCAAGTTTGACTCATCCAGTCTATCTGAATATCGCTTGATTAAAAGGCGAGATAACACTTGCCCCTCAAAGTACATCTCGTTTCAAATGTGATGCGCTTTGAATCGAGACAAATCGAAATTACTGCAAAGGACTCCACTTTGTGTTTCGAATGGTCATTATCCTTCCTGTGAAGAGTTAAGTCCATAGTCATTCGTCGTGACATTTTCCTAGTATCTTGGCATTATAAGTTTGGAATGTATTCCCCTGATTTATAATTCCGACCTCGGTAGTCTTGAGCTAGTTCCTTTCATGGATCTTCCAGGTTCAAACTTGATCTTGTTTGTCTTTAGTCACTTGGGTCTTGGATATGTACACACGTGTGTATGTGCACGTTCTAGAATAATCTTTGGCATGCATACACATATACATATATCTACATATACATATGTTTTTTCTTTTCTATATGATTATGACTCAGTACTGACCCATGCTTTTGGGTCTGTACTGACTCGAGGCTTTGAAATAGTTTTCAAGTTTAAGGCCGGAGAATTTGCATATGAGCCTATATAACCTATCTTTCTTGGTTTTCCTCTTCAATTTTACCATCTTGGAAACAAAGCTTGATCTCGCTATTAAAAGAACTCCTCCTTTGATCCACCGCTTCCCCTTGCCAGCGTTTATCGCTTTCGAACTCAACATTGTTAGCATATCCACCCAAAGCCTTGCCTAAGCACGACTTCATCGTGCCTTAACTTGACCAACCCAAGCCCTAGATCCAAAACTCGAATCCTTCTATGAAGCTTGTTCCCTTTGATTTCCATACTCCTAAGTAGATGGCGGACTTGGATAAGGATATGGATGGGCTTGTCTTTGATGGTTGTGCGTTTAAGTTAAAAATGAAAGGGCGGAGGAGGATGAAGTTCTTCCCTGGAGTTGGGTTGGTATGACTCCAACACTTGAGAGAATCTCACGAACTCCAAATCTACAAGCATGCTTTGCCTTGGTTGATTGGTGTTGAACTTCTTCTTCATGGCACCTCCAAAGCATGGCAAATAACATGCGGCTTGTCCGGACAATAACCGATGATGGTCACTTCGGGTGGTATCCAAACTTAAAAACAAATTGGTAAATAATATCGAAAATCTAAACTATACAACACTGCACTAGAATTCACTTTCGAATGGGGGGTATGGCTTTTAATTAATCTAATGTTGATTATCTATCTTTTTTTTAATAGAAATGGATCACAGATGTTCCAAACGTCTTGCTGCTTAAGCAATAGGTACATCTATTTTCGATATGTTGAATCCGATGTTGAGTTAAGTTCAACTATGAATGTGCATGCACAGCAGAGCCCAGTATAGCACATAGAGCAATAAGAGAATGCACATTCTAAATAGTAGGTTTTTGAAAACCCAGTAGAGCTTGCAGAAGAGCCAGCGGTAGATCTTGCATCTGATACTCTCGAAGATGTTGTTCCTTTGGATGATGCCCTTGATTTCGTCGATTCTAAAATTGATAAGGATCACTTCGTAAAATCTATAACAAGCACAAAATTCCATTTGAGAACATTATATTCCCTTCTCACCATCAAAGAGCTCATAACACTCTAGAAGGATATATTGCTTTCAATAGGTACATGTGTTCGATGGGTTGTGTCCCACCATTTAATCAGTTCATTCGCAAAGCCCTGAATTTTATGAGTCTGGCCCTAACATAACTGCATCTGAATAGCTATACCTTCTTGCTCGGCACAAACGTTGTCTTCACTGAACACTTACATCGAGTAGTCAACGATGAGGAGACTTAATATATGTATATGTATGTATATATATATAGCTTCAATAGCCAAATAGAAAGTCCATCTTTAACCTACTTGAATCTAGCCAAGGGTTGTAAAGTAGTCTTTGGCACATGGAACAAGATGAGCTATTTCAAAAACGAGCAGTTCTATGTTCGTTGTCCATGCCTAGATGTGCACATAGATGGCTATCTAGACATAAGTCCCAACCCATGTGCATTACATGAATTTGGCTTCTAGGCTGCTGACTTAACTCATTTCTTGTTTTACCATCCAGATGTTCCGATAACCTGACAGCACGATGCTTTCATATGCCATTAAGGCTCTTGTGGAACATTCGGTAGAAGATAGAGATATTAGAATTCTCCTTTTAGATAAAAATATTCTCACCCACAATCTGTTGGAAGTAGGCCACAGTAGTGGTCGAGCTCAAGTAGCTACTTGTGATGAAAACGATGACGATAACAATGATGATGGTAACAACTCGCCTAGAGGAGGCAATATTAATCAATATGTGCCCTTAGTCCCAAGTCCAGAGGCTGGGGTCGAAGAAAATATTGAAGATTTTCAAGAACACGTCTAGAAGGAGAGATAGTGGGTAAAAACGATGAGGCTAGCCATGATGACAATGATGTAGCCCACGAGTCTTCGGCCGATCAACAAAAGGGTGACCAATAGCGTCCCGAAGAAAAGGCTTGTTGTGAAGATTTCCAAGGCACTGAATTCTACCAGCCTCTGCCTATTGCAACAATAAAGAAAACTCCCACTT
The DNA here is from genome assembly GCA_030765085.1 of Allium cepa. NCBI lineage: Eukaryota > Viridiplantae > Streptophyta > Magnoliopsida > Asparagales > Amaryllidaceae > Allium > Allium cepa. Next base: position 184,419,437 of record CM060937.1, on the reverse strand, counting down.
TCCTCAATAGGCACACTTGCTAGCTTAGAGCCAACTCCTACCGAGTTTGGCTCCTTCAATTTTGGTAACATTAGCCTCAAGGGCATCGATTTCCCTATTCGCTTCATAAGGACACCATCCCTACCAATGTTGGAGATATCATTCCCATGAGCAAAGCTCCTGTACGTGGTTCGTTAGAAGGACACTAGGGCACTCATGCATATGAGCACTTCATGCCACTGCATGTCACTTGACTTGCCTCCTTGCTTTATGAATCTAATTCGCTCTTGTTTATTTTTTTAGGATCCATGGGGAAGAAGAAATCCATATGTCAATCTATTGAGGAAAATGTAACCCAATTATATAGGTCTCGACCAGGCTTATATCATCAGGGCAGTGGTCAAGTTTTTGAGTCCGACTATCGGTTTAACCGTGATAAAGGCAGCCAGGATAGGAGTATCTGTGGTAGAGATTATCCATTATGTATTTTCACCTCCTAACATTGCTCTGGATCGAAGCCTCCTCCTCCGAGAGGCCTAGACAGGATTCTTGCCTGCAGGGTTGACTTGCCACTAGGCGACACTTCTCATGCACTCCCTTCATGTACTGATCCTATACAGCATCTGACACCATCTCGTTCTATTCGATCTCCAGATTTCAAGCACCATAAGAGCAATTTTAAGACTTCCCATCATGGAACCACAAAGAAGTTGTTGAACACAACCTCCAGCCGTCACCATGGAGCAAGATCTCACCGCCAACATCCAAATTGCTAAATTAAAAGAGAAATTTACGTATATTTTCTTCGATGGGCTCATGTTCATGCCTACCTTCAAGAGAATTCCACTAATGTCCAAGACATGACCATGGCTTGCGATACTAATGTTCAAACCAGCACAATGAATGGTCATGAGTGGCTAAAAAGATATCCAAGGTATCAAGGGAAAAATAGCTTGCAATCGAGAACCGAAAACTCGTTGAGGCCGATAACACAAGAATCATAGCTCATCTTGATGCCAAGGTCGAGAACTTAAGGAATTCTCAAGTCAAAGATGAGAAGAAACTTGAGGATGCCACTAGGGCACTCAAAGAAGAGAGAACTAGGCATCAAGATGAGATGGGGAAAGCATTCCATCGGAATCATGATTTAGTGTTGGAGGGAGAGATGCCTTGAACAAGAGTGTAGCTGAATTGAAAACCAAGCTCGAACGTGAAACGAAAGGTAAGGATGAGGCTATCTAACTGTCCAAGGGCTATTGCGAAGAGCTGCTCATTGCTCGAGACAGAAGAAACAAGGCAGTTGATCACACCAAAGTCCTGGATGCACTTGTAAGAAGAGAGGTCGAGGCCGTAGAGCAGTAGGTTATTGATAAGTTTGAACCGCTTCTTAACAAGTGCAACGCAAACATGATCAAATTCCACAACTTGGAGTGGTTCAACAATAATTACATTGGAATCTAGGTTCAGGCCTAGGAATAAATCGTTGCTGATGAGAAAGAATACCTAAAGGGTGGCGAGGTGAACGTGGCCTAGCTTGAGAAAGAGGTCATGGTAGGAGACGAGCCTAAGGTGTTGAAAGTGGGCTAACTTATTCTCCATCTGAAACTAGCTACGACAGCGCAAAAAGATTTAAGTGAAGGTTCCGGATCATTACCTCAAGATGTTATTGTTGGGGACATCTTTAGGCCTAAAACTAATCCTAATCCATCAACAGTTCCTGGCTACGATTAAGCGAATCCCTAGATGCATAAGCCTGCTATACTTTCTCCCATCTTAGAGGGAAATTCCATCGGCACTCCGACCCACATAGAATCCCAAACAGAATAAGATATCTCGTTGACTTTCCTATATTTAAAAGGGTTGACACATCGCAAATTGACATCACCAATCTATCTCTTTATGTCTTTTAAGTTTCAGGTTGGCCATAAATCGTCTCGCTTCCCGATAAGGACTCTCGGCTAGGACAACAAGTGCCTACGACGGAATCAGTAACTTTTGTAACTTTAACAACATCCCTAACCATTCTAGTTAAAGAGACTCTCAACCTTGATGAGAAAATGATTGATGCTTTGCTGGATGAGGGGATTGGTGGAACCCAGGGTGCTTAGACCAATGATGATGTTTTCAGCACTGGTGTTTCCCAGTCCCTATCGGGTCACACCATGAGTTCGATTGAGCCAAAGCTAGTCTTGGCTAAAAAGGTCAAGCTAGAAAAAATAAAGACCTGTCCTTCCCCTTTTTCTATAGTCATGCCCAGTTAGCCTATCTATGTTCTAGTCTTTATTCCTCCATTTGGGAACACTCAGGCGTGCGTACAAGATCATCGCAGAGCACTGCATCCAAAGGCAAAGGAAGTAGGGGAAGAGCAAGGAAACAACTGGAAGGATCTAGCGCACCTTCTTCAATGGATAAGAAAGAGAGAAAAAAGAAAAAAAGAAAAGGACCAAAAAGTTATTATCCATCTTCTTTGCGCCTTTTTGTTGTTTAGTAGTACTTAAGATTTTTCTTAGTTTCCTGCTTTTGCTTTGTTTCATCGCCGTAGCGTGGATTTGGCCTCCGCTTTTTCTTTTATTGTTTAGGCATAAATAAACCTGCACTTATCTTTCCAAGTTGCATTTTGAATGTTAATAATAAATATTTTTTGTTTCTTTAGATTTTTATGTGAATTTTCCAGATTTTTTTAGAAATGCTCTTTCCATTCAATGTACTTATGATCCATTCCTTTTAGTGATAATTATAGGACTAAATTCTTAGCCTATTATGTATATACAGGCCTTTCATCATTCCCGTAAATGTAAAGCAATTGTTGAAGTGCCAGACTTGGGGCATTAGTTGAGATTTACCACGTAGAATAGCGGTTCGGGTATCCTTTTCTAGGATAATGGCATTCAATTACGCCAATTCCTGGTACTAGTTTAAAGTAACTACTTATGTTGTTCGTACATCCTCATCTAGGATGTTTATTTCCAATCGTGCCTACCCCTTGGCATCGATTCAAAGTTCATTGGTAAGATCTCATCTTATATCGGGTATGGACCTTTCATTTTGCCTACTTCGGGCAAAAATTCTAATGATTGGATGGTCTTATCACATCCATTTTGGTTTATACTCCTACCCCATCAAGGATGAGATTAGTGAATGAACGGTTGTGTCACGTTCGATTTAGATTTATACTCCTGCCCTAACATTAAGGGTAAGAGTTAGTGTCCAAATGGTCTTGTCACATCCGTTACGGGTTTATACTCCTACTCCCACATCAAGGGAAAAAGTTGGCTAATGGACAGTAGCATCCATTTAGTTTATACTTCTGCCCTTAATCCGAGGACAAGAATTGGCTAATGGATAGTCGGTTCACGTCTGTTTAGTTTATATCCCACCCTCAATCCGAGGACAAGAGTTGGCTATACGGTCGAGTCACATCCGTATAGTTTATACTCCTGCTCCTAATCCGAGGATAAGAGTTAACTGATAGCAATCTTCGAAAATCGAGAAGAACATCGAGGGTCTGATCATGAACCATAGAAGTTTGGTTGGAACATACATGCAGATTAATTCAAGTTGGTCAAGTCATAACTCTTAAGCAATGTAAAGACAGATCCTGGAAGCCATTTATAGAACATAGAAAATGACAGATTTCGTCATATTGCATGGCTTCATTCAATTATGGAAAAATATTTTAAGTGAAATAGCATCGTAAATGCTCGTTACTCCATGCCCACGGAAGTAAGATCCTATCAACTATTGCAAGCTTGAAAGTGCCATCTTTAAGCTTTTCTCTTATTGAGTATGGAACTTCCTATGTTGGGCCCATGTTTTTGGGGCCAGGGAAGATTTATTTGAGGACCAAGTCGCCATCTCAAAGGTCTGATTCCTGACCTTGCCGATGTAAAACTGGGCGACTCGGTTGTGGTGTGCAGCTGCTCTCAAGTCATCCTCATCTTATTTCTTATCTATCATGTCAACGGATTCTAGAAGGAGTCACTCATTTATCTATGAGTTGTAATGAATTAGTTTATGAGAAGGTAGATCCAATTTAACCGGAACCAAAGCCTCCGATCCGTTGGATTGATGAATGGAGATTGGCTAATCCTTGACTTATGGGTCGTTCTCTAAGCCAAAGTACCAATGGAGGTTCATCGACCCACTTGCCCTTAGTCTTATCCAATCACTTCTTAAGAATGGACTTGATAATCTTATTTATAGCTTCAACTTCTCTATTTGGCAAGGGATGTGCCACCGCAACAAATCTTTTCTTTATACGAAGTCGACAGCAGAAATCGTTTAACTTGATGCTGTAGAATTGGGTTCCACTATCAGCAATGATCGTCTGTGGAATTTCAAAACAACAGATAATATTTTTAACTATAAAGTTGATCACTTTCTTTGAGGTAATTGTGGCTAATGGCTCCGCCTCATCCCATTTAGTGAAGTAGTCAACCGCGACGATGGTGTATTTCAAGCCATCTTTAGATATTTACAAGACATCGATAATATCAATCCCCAAACTACAAACGGCCAAGGACTGACCATTGGAGTAATTTTCGATGGTGAGGCTCTCACAATCTTGGAAAACCTCTGTTACTTGTTTCACTTTCTAGTGTAATCAGTTGTGTCTCAGTTGATAGTTGGCCAGAAGTACCCATAGCAAGGAATCTTCTTCATTAGGTTTGCCCCCAGTATGGCCGCCATAGGCCCCCTCGTGCACTTCCCTTAGGACTTTCTTGGCCTCATCATGAGCACACAATGAATCATAGGGACAAAAAACCTTCATGTACAGCGGTCCTTCCTGCATGATATATATCGGAGCTTGGCAAAGGAGTTTCCATCACTCATTCTTCCTGTTATGAAGGATTCCTCTCTGCAAGTAGTCTTTTATTGGAATCATCCATGACTCTCTTTCATGTTCAGCCTACAAGATCCAATCGATATTCATTTGGTCGATGTTTAGTGCTGACAATATTTCCATCGGAAACAAGCCCATGAGCTGCGCATCTTTGGACTTTGCAAGCTTAGCCTGTGAGTTTGCCTTTGCATTTTCCACTGTGGAAATAAGTGTTATCATATAAAACTCAATGCCACTAAGCAGCTTAAGGACTAAGTTTAGATAAGGAGCTAGCCTTGCTTCTTTTGCTTAAAACTCTTTCTGCACTTAACACGCCACTAGGTGTGAATCACAGAAAATATGCAAAGTTTTTATCTCCAGTTCTTTGGCAATCTTGAATCCCGTGGTCAAAGATTTGTACTCTGCTTTGTTGTTTGTTTTAGGAAATTAAGTCTTTAGGCATAATTGATTAAACATTCCTTGGGAGTGACAAGTACAACTCCAGCACTGAAACATCATTCGTTTGATGCACCATCCGTGTGCATCTTCCGCCTATCATTTTGTTCACCACTTCTCTTTATATTATCATCTCATGCGAAGAATTCAGTTATGAAATCTGCCAAAGCTTAACCCTAGATAGCTCTTTGAGGGTGATTGGTTATATCATATTGGCTCATTTTAATGTTCCATTTCGAAAACCTTTCAAAATTCTTAGGATGTTGCAAGACTTGTCGCAAAGGCTGGTCGGTAAGAACTTTGATAAGATGAGCTTGAATGAAAGGGAAGAGCTTCCTTTAAGACAACAAGAAGTATGCAAGCTTTTCAAGCTTCCTGTAATTTCTTTCCGCTCCTATCAATCAATTCCTGATGTAATAGATCTGTCGTTTGATGCGGGCTTCCTTAGTACTAGTGTGGCGCTCAAATCCTCAACCGACACTACCAGCTATACAAATAATTCCACGTCATCTGTCGGCTTCGAGAGGTTGGTGGGTCTCTCCAAATGATTAACTAGAGCCTGGAATGTGTCTGCGCACTCCTGTGTACAAACGAAAGGTCTTTTTCCCTTCAGACTTTTACCCTACTTAATTACATTAATGAAAGGGATGCATTTGTCGGTAGCTCTAAAGATGAATCGACATAAGGCGGCGACCTTTCCATTTAAACTTTGGTCCTCCTTGACTGTCTTTGGGGCCTCCACGTCCCTTAATGCCTTTATATTCTCCGAATTGGCTTCAATTCCAAGAGAATTCACAATGAAGCCCAAGAACTTTCTTGACACAATGCCAAAAGAACATTTCTAAGGTTTGAGTTTCATCCTGTATTTTTTGGAGAATGCCAACGATTTATGCCAGATCGTTAATGTGGTTTTCCTTCATGAGCATGTCATTGATATTGACCTCCATAGAACATCCAATCTGATCTTTGAACATCCTATTTACCAGCATCTGGTAAGTTGCTCCAACGTTCTTCATCCCAAACAACATGATCAAATAGCAATATAGTCCCAAGTCGATAATGAAGCCGGTATGCTCCTAGTCCAGGACGTGTATTGGAATCTGGTTGAATCCAAAGTACACATCTGTGAATGAAAGCAATTCATATCCTATTGTTGAATCCATAAACTTATCAATCCTCAAAAGTGGGAAATTGTCCTTTAGGCTTGCCTCCTTCAAGTTAGAATAATCGGCACATGTCCTACATTTGCTGTTAGCCTTCTTTACTAAGACTGGATTGTAAACCTGTTCTGGATATAAAGTTTCGTGGATAAAGCCATTGTCCTTTGGCTTATTTACTTCTTCTTTAAGTGCAGCGAATCTCTTCGGGCCTAGCCTGTGATGCTTCTGTTTTATAGGAATGTATTTGGGATTTATGTTCAATGCACGGCTCGCTATCGCCGGCGAGATCCCATACATATCAGGGAACATCCAGGAGAACACATCCAGGTTCGCCCGAAGAAAACCAATCAGCTCCTTCATCATTCTGACACCAAGCTGTGATCCGACTTTCAGGATCTATGTTGGGTCTTCCCAACTAACTAGGATATTAATCGTAAACTCTGTTGGAGTCCCTTTTCTATCTAGTAGCTCTTTTTGCAGATTCATTTCCTTGTGGAACCGACTATGCTGCCGAACCAGTGCTTAGGCATTGGTTGCTATGTGTAACGACCCTAATTTTGATTAACATTATTTAGAATATTTAATTAGTTAAATTAAATGAAATAATGTAAATAGTAAAGAGATTGAGATTTGTATAATAAAAGGGGTTGTTGTGCCTAGTTGAACAAATGAACTTAAAGGAAACTAAAATGAAATAGATAAGGGGCAAAGTAGGAATAAGACATACCCTTATACCCTAAACCCTTACTCACGTACATTTTCACAATTAAAACAAAAAGCAAATACTAGATGTTGGCCATTATTAGACAAAGCTAGAAGAAGGAAAGCTAAAGATCAAGAGGAAGATTAATGTAATCCATTCTGAAATCACAACTCCTTAACCACAATGCTAAAGGTGAATAATTGTTACATCTTATATTTTGATGTTTCGGTATCTAGAATCAGATCCGAATGTTTTTGCAAGCATATTATCATGTTTTGAATGCTATGTATGTATGTATATATATATGCTTGTTGATGAAGTATGCTTATTCATATTAATTTTATGGCAAGTGTTGATTGAAAACCTATCTAATGACATCCAAATGCCTTGTGATTTTTATATATGGTTAGAAATGATAATTTAGAGATGTGTTTCAAGTTTCATAATTTTCTGAATTAATGTGGATTTATTATTAATTTTCTTGTTAAGAAAATGGTTAATTGGGTATAAAAATTATTTGTGGCTATTTTATATTAGCCTTTGGTCAGAAATTTATGTATGTTGGAAAATATATTACAAGTGATTTATGGGAATATTTGGAGAATTTTTCTAAGTGTTTTAATAAGTATATAAAATTATTAAGATATGGGGCTTAAATGTTTTATATGTTTATAAAAGGAGAAGGGGCTATTTGCAAATGTTTTAATTATTAATCCCTAAAATTCGGCAGCACTTTTAGAAAAGAAACCGGCAGCCAACTGTATAACAAAAAATAAGAAGGTTAGTTGAAAAGAATTACTCTGAAAGATAAAAATCAGTTTTACATTATTTCCATTGTTTAGCTACTTTCGACACCTAGCTTTCGACCATATACTTCTTCCTCCATCTCCATTGAAACCAATGCACATGGTATCAAAGACTTATTACGCAGTGAAGTGGACAAAGGAGAAAGGTATTGGGTCAAAAAAAGGGGGTTCCGAAGGAGTTGAAGCCTTGCTTTTGTGATAATCAGGCTGACCTGAGCGTAGAGCAAACATAAAACACTCGAGTCAGGACATACATATAAAATGTAAATCAACTCAAGTGAACTATATAAAAATGCATCAGTAACTTAAAGGATGCTTGGGATCACCCATACTTTAAGGATCCGTTAAACTATCCACTATGTAGTAATATACGCTATTATAATAATGTCTAAAGTAAAGTAAACTATTAGAATAGCGTTAAGGGTTACTTCTATCTCCCTTAACACATTTTTATAGTGCCAATAGTCTATACAGTATAGTAATACCTCCTGATCGGAAGGCTAACAAAGGATACTTCATAGGTACGACATAAAACAAACTCGTAGTGGTCTCGATAGGGTAGATGACACGGCACAACTAGGCAATGCCAGGGTAGATAGACCAATTACACTTCCAGGCTGGTGGTAACGCAGAGCCGCAGCAATCGCCCACCTCGAGCCGCACTTCCGAATCAAATATGCACACCAAATCAATCACAAAGTAATAGAATGGCATACGATGTAGTGTGTCCGATCGGAGGAGCTACCTCACTTGGCCCGTCAATTGCTTCTGTTTTAGCCACCATATGCCAACTCATGGGAGTCAGGTTCACGTATATACCTCATATAGGATCGTTGCCACCATCCTACTTCATTTTGGAATCTCCACTGCATACACAGTTGTTAAAGTGGTTTTTGGAGTTGGCAGAGAGTATGACAACTTCCGATCAATGTCTCTTTAACAACCAAGCATTATTATAGCCTATGGTTATTTCAGTTTCAATGGTTTATATTTCATATCAAAACATAATCGTTTCAACCTTATAAAATCCAATATCATTATTCTTCCAAAATAATACCCATTTCAAAGGTTGTAGCATTTTCAAAATTCATATGTTTAATTATAACACTTTGAAATGATCATACTTAGAAACCATCACACTTTGAAAACGTATTCTTTAAAATCATAGCATTTAAACATTATCTTTACCATTATAAAAGTTTATATAAAGTCACAGTGTTATGTATATTTCAATTTTAACAAAATCTATTTTTTTAAAACAAATTATTTAATTGGATATTAATTAAGCTATGAATTTAGTTGAATAAAATTTATTACAATAATATCTAATTAAAACAGTATTTCCTTGTATTAAGTCAAAGGTACATTACTAACTAAAAATTCATTATTTTAGTAAAAAAAATTATTATTATTATTATTTAAAATATACTATCATACTAAATAAAAATTTATATCAATATGTTAGATTTTAAATTATTATTATTAAGTTAAATTACATTATTAAATTAAATTACATTTTATATTATAAGTTAAACCCTAAAATTTTCATTTTCAAATGATTTATTCACTTATAAAATTTTTACCACATATAAAGTAAATATATAAATTTTTAGAAAATCATTAGATTAAATTTAATCAGAATTCATATATTTAAAATCCAAAATACTTAATAAATTTTAGAAAATTACTTTAAAACCAATCACGGGCCTTTATAAAATTTTCTAACCTATGGTCAAGAGATATGGATATGTATCATTTCAATCCGTATATTATTAAATTCTTGGGTTTAATATCATTTCAAACCCTCAATCCTAAGTCAAATAAAAATCGGTCAGCCTATCATTTCAGCTCATAATGATTTTCCCCATTCTAAAGCCCGTTCGGGTATGTATCATTTCAACCCATAGTGAGGGAACTTGTAATGTGAGGATAGAAAATAAAATAAATAGGATGATATACACATGGCATTGCATACGATCATAACAGCATAATATCATGTGATAACATATCATAAGCATAGATGAATTATTAACATAACATACATATCTATACAATTCAATTGACATTAATTTACAAAAATATAAGTATGTTTGTCGAGAGTGATGAACTCACTTTATTTGGCTAGAGAAGATGATTCAAACAAGAAAGAAATTCCGGAGAGGCACGACAATCACGAACACTCAAGTGGAAGGAGAATCCAAACCCGAATCTTAGAAAACAAATAAAACACATGTAAATAATTTACTCAACCCAAAATAAAATTAAATATACAAAAGTAAGATTTATAAAAGAAAACATAAACAAACATATGTAAATAAATAATTTATACCGATTAAAAAAACACGTGAAAGGTTTTAACTCAACCCAGAATAAATAAGATACACAACGTAAGATTTATAAAAACACATGAAAGTTTTTTAACTCAACACCAAAACAAAATAAAAATGCATGAAATAAAATTTATAAAACCATAGGAAAGATACAGAATATCATTTATACAACACAAGAAAAGGGTTTTGGCTTGAAAGCCAAAATGTTTGGCCACTAAACAAAAATGTTCGGCCATTAGTATTATGTCTCGGTCATCAAGCGATTTTTGGTATGGCCAGCAACAAGCTCGGTCAAGTTGCATGATTTTTTGCTTAGTCAGGCTAGGCTGGTGGCAGGCAATAGTTAGGGAAGGTCACAGGTCACGGCTATGTGAAGACGAGGCAAGATGATGATCATGAAGTCTCGGTCATGGTGGGGTTTGCGACCAGGCATGGTTTGGCCAGGGTTGTGATGTTGTGGTGAAGTTCGGCCAAGGCTAGATCCAAGGCTTGGCAGTGGGATGGTTCACAGCATGGAAGGTGGAAGATAAAATGGTGGTTTCAGCCTTGGTGATGGTGGTGAAGGGATCGGCTATGGGATGTTTTGGAGGTGGATGGGTTGATGGTGGTGGAGTGGTGTGATGGTGGTCACGGCACGGTAGGTGAAGAGGCCAAAGTTTTAGTGGCCGAACACATGAGAAAGGAAGAAAAAGAATTAGAGAAAGAAGAAGAAAATAATTAAAACTTACTGTACAGTTTCTTGCAACAGAGAAAAAAATGAAGTGGAAGAAAGAATTGTGCAAGAGGAGAACTGACTTATGCACAAGAATGATAATATTAAAGGAAAAGGTCAGTAAATCAAAAAAAATGAACGTGCCTAAAATGAACGGGCACAAAAAAATGAACGGTAATGCAATGGGTGGCCTCTCATTTCTCTAACGTAAATTCAGGAGACTTCTAGACTACCGAGCCCATTAACCTACCACTTTAAAAAAAATATGTTAAATACAAAATAAATTTAAACCCAAAATCAGAATAACATATGGAAATATTTACGGAAAATAACCGCGTGAAATACGTTGAAAAATTACGGAATGAAAAGTATAAATCAGATTTTTTACAAACGAAAAGTAGAGAAAATAATAGCATCAAATATAGCTACAATAAAAAAAGAATAAAAGTTTGAAATTCAGAAAAAATTTAATTTTTATTATATTTGGAAAGATAATCCACATCCAAATTCAAAAAAACTAAAATTTCCAATTTATCAAATTTTTAATAATTTAAATTCAAAACTTTCAAATAAAATTACAATAAAATATTTACTAAAATTACGGGTTGTTACACTCTTCCGCACTTAAAGGTTTTCGTCCTCGAAAAGGAATGAAACAAGAACAAGGAAAGATAAGATAGAATAGCGAATAGTGCCAGGAACAAACAATTTCAGATTTGAAGCATGTATGCTCTACTCCGTCTCCCAAGTACAATCCCGATCATCGATACTCCACTACACTTTGACCAGGTTGATAGATTTCCTTCTCAGCTGCTTCTTACCTCTATCAATAATATGAAGTGGCTTCCACTCGACAGTAAGGTTTGGCCCAATATCCAAACTATCGAAAGCAGAAGGCTGAACAATCAAAGATGGATCATGAAGATACCGACTAAGATGCAAAACACGGAATATGTTGTGCAATCCAGAAAGCTTGTCAGGCAACTCCAAATGGTAGGCTAAAGAACCAACTCTCTCTAAAATGCAGAAAGGATCAATAAACCTAGGAGCAAGCTTCCCTCTTCGACCAAACCGAATCGCATTCTTTAAAGGAGAGACCATAAGGAATACCTGATCACCAACAGAAGATGCTAGACTCCTCCTATGCCTATCAGCATACTTTTTATGTCTATCCTGAGCAATCCTCATCTTCCTCCTAATCTCCTCAACCTTCTCAGAAGCCTTAAGAATCATATCAGGGCCAAGAACCCAACGATTACCGGATTCAATCCAGTAAGACGGAGATTTGCATGGTCATCCATAAAGAGCAGCAAAAGGAGCCATTCCGATACTAGCCTGCATTTAAAAGATGGGACAAGATAGATAATTTTTTTAAGACAGCCTTAAATAGAAAATCTGAGATTATACCTGATAACTGTTGTTATAAGTGAATTCAACGAGATGGAGATGATCTTCCCAAGATCCTCCATAACCAAGGACACAAGTATGAAGAAGATCTTCCAAAATCTGATTCACTCTTTCCGTTTGATCGTCGGTCTATAGATGGTAAGCAGTGCTCAGATTCAGGCGAGTACCTAAAGATTCTTGAAAAGCTCCCAAAAATCGACTGGTAAATATGGGATCTCTTTCTCAAACAGTACTGACAAGAACACCTTGGAGACGAACAATCTCTCTCATATAAATCTCGGCTAAACTCAAAGCAGAACAGTTAGACCTAACCGGAATGAAATGAGCTGACATGGTCAATCTATCCACAATAATCCAAATACTCTTATTACCCCTTCTAGTCCTTGGTAATCCATCAATGAAATCCATAGAAACTTGTTCCCATTTCCAGTTAGGATCCTCAAGGGGTTGCAATAATCCAGCAATCTTCTGATGATTAGCCTTAACCTGCTGACAAGTCGCACATCTACTGGCAAAAAGGGAGATGTCACGCTTCATACCACTCCACCAATATAACCTCTTCATATACTGATACATCTTCGTCACACCTGGATGAATAGAAAATCTCGACCAATGATTTTCCCGAAGTAACTCTTGTCTCAATCCATCGACATTTGGGACACAAATCCGATTATTAATCCTCAAAATCCCTCTATCATCGATCTGAGCTCCACTACCATCTCGGCTACTACCTCGAACTCTGCCATGAACACTCTCCTTAATAAGCCTAAGCATCTTATCCTCATCCATCTTAGCAATAATATGATCCATAAGAGGAGAAGAAATAACAAGCTGACACAACATCACCTTCTTTCGACTAAAAGCATCGACGACAACAATAGCTTTCCCTAGGGTGTAGTTGATATCGAGTCATAAGAAGCAAGAAACTCAAGCCACCTAACTTGTCTCTGATTCAAATCCTTTTGGGAGAAAATATACTTCAAAGACTGATGACCAGTAAAGAGCTCAAACTTAGCTCCCAAAAGATGGTCCCTCCAAAGCTTCAAAGCAAAAGCCATGGTAAGCAATTCCAAATCATGGGCAGCATAATTGGCTTCATAGGTCTTAAACTAATGACTGGCATAAGCAATAACCTTCCCATCCTACATCAGAACAACTCCCAAACCATCATGACTAGCACCAATGTATACCATTAATCCCTCATTTCCATTTGGAATGGTAAGAACTGGTGCGGAAGTAAGCTTCTTCTTTAACTCATTAAGTGCGGCATTACACTTATCATTCCATATAAACTTAGCATTTTATGAGTCAAAGCAGTGAGAGGTGCAGAAGTCTGAGCAAAATTCTCAATAAATCTCCGATAATAATCGGCAAGGCCCAGAAAGCTATGGATATCAGATGGAGTCCAAGGAGTTTCCCATTCTTGGAACAAAATAGGAAAAAATAAGAACAACAGAGAGAGTATCACGACTCGAAATCCAGCATTTGAAAATCGACATCAAATACCTCACTTGTATTCGACTACCGGAGATTCAAACGTTGAACTCCGGTTCGGATGGTGCTTATAACAACATTAGATGAATATAAACAGCGAAAACAAAATGAATAGACATTAATCAACATCACAGATACAACATCATCACAGATACAACATCATCACAATATCCATTACAACATTAATCACCAATATCAGAGTGCTACACATTGATATAACAACAGAATAATAACTACTTCCCTATGGAACGACAACCGAGTCTTCAAAAGGTTCCAACATACTTCTACTTCGATAAGGTCTTCAAAACTCCAAACACTTCAAAATATATCCAAACCAAAGCTTTCCAAAATCTGATAGCTTCCAAACCAAAAGACTTCAAAAAATTCCAACAAGCTCCAAAACACGGATAACCTACTTCTACGCTGCCCGTATGAAAATTATGGGCATCCAGAGTTTAGGAAGGGAACAATAAACTCTGGGTCAGTCATGGGATTGGTATGAGTAAACAAAAATAGTTGTTTGTACAAAAACAGTTTATAAAAGAAAAAAGTTCATGCTTTTGGAAAATGAAACTATCGTAAGGCCTCTCGGCACACACACAATGCAATCACACACTTGGGAGAGATTTCTCCATATGATAATCAAATATGCTTTATATGAGAAAACTTTTTTGATATTATTATTAATGCATAGTGTAGAAAAAATTTCGAAAGTATAATATTAATCTTAGCAGCATACGTACCATTATAGTATGCCTACTATAGCTACCATATTAAATGGCAGGTTCTACAACTAAAACCGTACATGGTTCGTATTTTTGATTGGATTTCCAACAAATGGTCAGGCTAAGGAACTTCCTGGACCACATGGGTATGCCTCTGGAGGGACGCCCCGAGAAATTAACCAGCTCTCTGCCAACACAAGGTCGGGTTACCTCTGTAACTAGGTAACTAACTGTCATGAGTATGCCATCCCCCGGTCGTAACTGACCTTTATCCGAGGCCCCAACAACAACAACCACAAAGCAACATATTTACAATATCAACATAGTTAAGTATCTGGGCTCCATAACATGATACCACTTCTATCCAGAAGGAAATGCACATACCCTAAAGGGCGCTTCCCCCAATAAACTTGTTGCATCCTTCCTGTTTCGACCATTACCGGGTTGGGAGGTTCGACGAAGTCTCGTCCACAAAGCTATTCTTTTCACAAAAACCATGCTTCGATCAACAAATGATCAGCAGCACTCAGCATGCCACACTACCAAGTTAGGACTATATCACTGATAACCTTCAACTTCATAACCTCTAAGCTCTTACGTCTCAGAGAAGGGTGTTAAGCTAAGAGAATAAATTCTTCGCCACCAACAGAAATGTATTTGAAATAAATCTTCTTAATGTCTCAAAGTGTAATGTCAGACATACAACCATACAAGTCAGTTCCGAGCTCGAACAGAACTGAAGGCACTTCCGATGAAGTCCTTGCAATCCGGGCATCCACAATCCTGATCGGATTCCCCATCACATATGGATAATTCTATACCGTAGCAACTTAGTGCAGAGTCATTCGATAGGCTATCTTATCGTTCTCGAAGACACCCGGTCTTCACCACCGTCATCAAATGCTATCCATTTCGTTGTATCACTATTCGGAATGGGTTATATGACACAAAGGTCCTCTCCCAACTAAACTGAATAGTGAGCGCTTAATTTTAAAAACATGTGGATATATCATTCACAAAGATTTACAGGTTCGATGTGGGTTTCGGATAACCAATTGGAATCCGACTCCCTATCGCATCGAAAATTCAAATGCTGTTTTACGGCCCAATGGGTTTTCATAGAAACAAATCATAGATATCACAGCTCAGCACAAAGTAATTCATATCATGTAGCATCGCAATCACATATCAGAGATATCAATCCAATACACAACATTCAGTAATAATTTATCATTTACAATTAAGATGAATTAATCGAGTGATTTAGATTAATTAATCACATAATTACTTTTATTAATTATCTTTAATCAAGGATTATTATCCTTAATTATAAATTAAATAAATCTTAATCACCTTCATTAATTAATTATTCCTTAATTAGATACCTTAATTAATTAATCCTTAATTGTTAATTAATTAAATCTTAAATTATTTTCATTAATTACATTAATTAATGATCCTCTAATTACTTCCATAAATTGATTATTCTTCTAATTACATTTAATAATTAATCTTTAATTAATCACATTCATTAATTAACCTTGATTAATCACATTCAATAATTAACTGTCCTTAATTACTTATAATAATTAATTAACTTCTTAATTAATTAATAAATCCTTTAATTAATTACACTGAGTAATTAGTACTTAATTACTTCCATTAAGTAATTATTCTTTAATTACTTTCCATCAAGTAATTTCCCTTTAATTACATCCTGTAATTATCCATTAATTACTTCACTAAGTAATTACACTTCATTAATTACATTAAGTAATTATACTTAACCCATTATCAAGTAATTCTCTTTAATTAATTAAAATTAATTAATTAACTAAAATTAACCACATTAACCTAACAAATAAATTACATTGAGTAATTAATTCCTTTAATTACTTTATTAAGTAATTACTCTTAATAATCCTCTTAACATTAAGTAACTAACCTTTAATTACATTCATTACTTAATTATTCCTTAATTAATCTTTGATTACTTAGATTAATCAATCCTAAATTAAGTAATCAACTACCCTAAATTAATTACACAAATTAATTTATCTTGATTTAATTACCTAAATGTAGCATCTTAGTTAATTTAAGTAATTATACCATAATTACTTTAGTTAATAAAACTTGATTGAATTAAGATAACTTATATAGTACATTAAACTCCAACCTGCCATTTAAATTAAATTTAAAAGCTTGAATTTGGTTTATTCAAAATCATCATCCTTTTTTTATTTAAGTTAAATAACTTTCACTTAAATCATATTAAAATTTCAACAATTAAATTTTAGTTGAAAACATTTATGAACTACTTACAAAATTAGTCTATTGTAATATTTATTTAAACCGAACTATTTTAAAACAAGATTTAAACTTTTAAAATCCATACTTTAAAAACTTGAATTTATTTAAAACATTATGTTCTAAACTTAAACATTTCATATCTCTTCTAAAACTAGTTAAAACTTTGTTTAAAATTTAAGTTTTGCCTTTAAAATTTGAAATTCATTTTAGTTTAAAATCTGGACAGGTTTAAAAAACTGGAAACAAAACATTCCCGAGCAAAACAACAAATTTCCCGAGTTATCTACCAAGCATCACTCGCGTGCGCCCATCCCCGAGACACTCTCGAATAATCCTTCGAAATAAAACCCAAATAAAACACATCTTCCCCCAAGAACAACAAACCCAGACACTCGAATCACCACCGTGCACGTAAACGTTAAATCCGATCATCGATGGTAATCACCACGACCATCGACAAGACGACCTCGACCGTGTCGACTCACTCGACCGACCTGATCGACGCATCTTCCACTGAAGCAAAAACGAGCACTCTCGAACCCACAGCATCCAAAACTTGATCAGCAAAATCATCGGCCGACGACGAACAATGCCACCTGAACTCAAACTGCTTCGACCTCGGTCGCTTCTCGAATCACCGAATCCATTCCCAACTATGCGATCCATCCCGGTGTGCCACCGTCGTAGTGCCACCCTCGCCAAACCCGACCACCAAAACTTTCCTTAAAACCCTACATCATCCTCCCCAGACCACCACGGCCCAAAATAAAATCCTTCGCCATTTTTCCAGAGATTACCGACACCCCGACCACCTTCAGGCCAAATCCCGAGCTCCCACTCGTCGCCGATCAACGGCAAATGACCAAAATCTCAAAATCGAGTAAGTCTTGAATTCTCGGCCAATACTCATTTAAAAATTACCAAATTCATTCTAAAATTCATGATTCATTTATACGAATTAGACTATATAATCAAGAGAAGAAATTGTAGATTTTGATTTTCAACAAAATTTTAATTTTTATTGTAATCTTTAATTATCCAGAGTGTTTATCCAATTTATACAGCAAAAATTATTTTTAAAAACAAGATTACACTGTTATTCCTTTTTAATGATCAAAGTCTATAATGATTAACTGAGGAGATAGGAATTTTTCTAAAGTTGTTATTGAACCAGAAGTTCAACAGAGATATACATGCTACTATACGCAGGCATTCTTCCAATTCAAAGCAGCATTCAAAACCAGATTTGAGATGGAAACATTCATGAAATCACATTTACATCATTATCACAGAGAATAAATTAGCATCAAAATTTTATTTTTAAATTTTTACTCACCTGATGTCTGAGAACAGAGGAGTGTCTGGAATGTTGTTTTTAAAATTGAAAGTTTGGAAAGCTGTTTTAAATTTGACCTTGAATTTTTTTATCTAGAACTCATTGATGTAAACTTGCTTAGTTTCTGATGGATTTACCTGCTTAATTTCTCAACAACAAACTCAATAAGTTCTTAAAAGGATTTATTTACAGTTTTTTGATGAAAACAGAGAAAAAAACTCTAGTCTACAAACTTGAAAACTTGAATTTGAAAATCTTGAGTTGATCCTGATTTTGTTGTTTAGGTGATGATCTTTGCTTTTGTTTAATTGTTGAAGTTGAATCCTGCTTTGATGTTGAACTATTTGTTGAAGAGTTGAAGTTGTTTTTAGTTGAAATTGCTTTTCTGGCTTGAGTTTTTGAGAAAGTTATTACAGATTTTTGTTTACTGGAATTTGGTCTTGGTTTCAATGTTGAGGAAGTTGTTAGTTTAATTACTTTGTTACTGATGATTTTTTGTCTTTCTAATTTAAAAATTTGTATAGGGCTTAGGAAATGAATAAAAGAGATAAGAGGGAGGAGATGAAGTAGCTTATATATCTCTATTTCCTTTTTTTATGAATTTCTCAAAAATGAAAATAATGTAATGACACTTGTTAATTTTTTCTACATGGATTACACTTGTTAATCCATTTACTTAAGTTTCTAACACTTGTCTTTTTATATATTACTTACTTAACATTTGTAAATTTTCATTAGAATAAATTTTTACATTATTTAAATTGTATTAAAATTTACACTTTCCATTTTCTAAAGACATTTGCTTTATATTAATAAATATTATTTAAAAGAGAATGTTTTGAAATTAAATACACATTAAATATATTACATATACATATATATTTGCAAACCCAAATTATTTTACTGGAGCATTTATTTAAAATTTAAATTCAAATTCAAAGTCAAATTCAAGTCTACTCATATATACACACATATATATAATTTAAATTCAAATGATTTTAAAAACATTTGTTATTTCAAATTTTAAACTCAAATGAAAATATTATTCATACAATTTAACACTAATTTTATTTGATTTGAAAATTTTTCCAAATTAATTTCAAATTAAATTCCAAAAATTCAAACAAATTACTAATTTAAATTGATAAAATTGGGGATGTTACAGATTCCCCCTTAAGAAAATTTCGTCCTCGAAATTTGAAAGAGAGAGAAAGACAAACAAAGACTATACAAATTCAAAAAAAAATAGAGAAATGGCTTACCAGATTAAGTCGGAATATTCATCCTGCAATTGGGATAGGACTTTTGCATGTTGTCCTCTATTTCCCAAGTACAGTAATTTGAATCACCAATCCACTGCACTTTAACTAGTTTCACAACTTTATTCCTTAATTTTTTTTCATCACGATCTATAATCATTATCAGATCTCTTTTAACCTCCAGATTTGGTGTGATCTCCAAATCCTGCTGAGCTGTCTCTTCGATAATACTGTCTGGATCGTGCACATCCTTTCGAAGATGTGAAACGTGAAATACATCGTGTACGCCAGATAACCAGCTGGGTGGCTGCACTCGATATGCCAGAGGACCGATCCTTTCTAGTATAGGAAAATGACCAATGTATCATGGTGCCACCTTACCAGTCTTCCCAAATCTTAACACACCACACATTGGAGACACTTTCAAGAAAATGGAATCTCCAACTTGAAATTCTAAAGCTCTTCTCCTACGGTCGTAATAACTCTTCTGACGACTTTGTGTAGTTATCAACTTCTTTCGAATAAAATCCACTTTCTCCATAGCTTCTTTAATCATATCTGGTCCAAGAACGAGTTTATCACCTGATTTGATCCAACATGCAGGTGATCGACACGGACGACCATATAAAGCTTCGAAAGGAGCCATCTCGATACTGCCCTAATAGCTATTATTATATGAGAACTAAACCAGATGTAAATAGTCCTCCCATGAACCACCAAAGTCGAGAATACAAGCTCGCAATAGGTCTTCTAATATTTGATTTATCCTTTCAGTCTGCCCATCAGACTGTGGGTGATAAGTAGTGCTGAATTTCAGTTTTGTTCCCAATGCGGCTTGAAACGCCTCCCAAAATCTACTAGTGAAGATCGGGTCACGATACTCACTATACTGCTGGGTATATCATGGAGACGAACAATCTCTTTTATATATAGCTCTGCTAAGCTTGCTGTAGTCCAGGTGGATTTCACTTAGATGAAGTGGGCTGTCTTACTCAAACGGTCCACAATAACCCAAATTGCTTCGTTCCCATTTCGAGTACGTGGCAACCCATCGATGAAATCCATCGATACTTGATCCCATTTCCACTTGGGTGCCTCCAAAGGCTAGAGAAAACCCGCCATCTTCTTCTGATCGCTTTTAATTTGTTGACAAGTAGCACAACGACTCACATATATAGATATATCCCTCTTTATTGTCTTCCACCAGAAAGTTCTTTTGATATCTCTATACATCTAATTAACTCCTGGATGGATACTGAGTTTAGACTTGTGACATTTATCTAAAACTTCACATTTTAGATCAGGGATGTCTGGGACACACATCCTGCCATTTAATCTTATAATCCCATTATTATTGATTCCAAAGCTGGAATCCTCACGTCGACGAATCCTCCCATATATTGCCTGAAGAAACTTGTCTTCATTTTGCTTGTCGGCGATTTTCTCAAGAAGAGTAGGAGTAACAACAAGATGAGCAAGAATAGCATGACTTCTACTCAAGGCACCGACAGCTACAATGGCTTTTCCAGGCGTATACAGAATATCTAGGTCATATGACGCTAGAAATTCTACCCATCGTTGTTGCCTCAGATTTAAATCTTTTTGGATGAAGAGATATTTCAGAGATTTGTGATCAGTGGATAATTCAAAATTTTCACCTAGAACAAGAAGGATTTATTAAGTATATACCTTAAATTAAATTAAACTTTTAAATTTTAGTAAAGCTGAAAGAGATTCTTACTTAGAAGATAGTGTCGCCAGATTTTCAAAGCGAAAATAACAGCTAGAAGCTCGAGATCGTGAGTCGGGTAATTTTTCTCATGCGGACGTAATTGTCTACTCGCATAGGCAATTACTTTCCCATTCTGCATTAGCACCGCACCCAAACCATCACCACAAGCATCAGTATAGACAAATAAACCTTGGTTCCCGTTAATGATAACGAGAATGGGAGTGATAGTTAACCTCCTTTTCAACTCCTGGAAAGCTTCATCACATTTCGGAGTCCAATCAAATTTAGCATTCTTCATCGTTAGCTTGGTCAATGGACTGGCCGACTTGGAAAAATCTTGGACAATCTGTAATATTCTGCTAAACCCAGAAAACTTTGAATTTCTTTTGGAGCAGTGGGTCATTTCCAGTCTAGAATAGCAGATATCTTGCCCGGATCAACAGAAATTCCCTCTTCATTAACAATATGGCCGAGAAATCTGACTTCTTTGACCCAAAAATGGCATTTAGAAAATTTTGCAAACAAAATGTTCTTCATTAATATCTCCAAAACAATTCTAAGATGCTTAGCATGCTCCTATTCGGTTATGGAATAGATTAGAATATTGTCAACAAATACCAAAACAAATTTATTCAATACTCCTCGGAATACATGGGTCATTAAGTCTACGAAATATGTGGGAGCATTGGTTATTCCAAAAGGCATGACTAACCATTCGTAGAAAATGTCTGGACCCCTGAAAGCACTCAAGTGAACATAGTCTTCGGCAATTTGTAGCTGATGGAATCCTTGAGCTAGATCCATCTTTGAAAAGAATCGGACGCCGTGTAGTTGATCAAACAGATCATAAATTCTAGGTAAAGGAAATTTGTTTTTGAGAGTTTGTTTATTGAGATCGCAGTAGCCCACGCACAATCTCAAAGATCCATCAGATTTGGCTATGAACACCACAGTGGAACCCTATTCAGAAACACTAGGACGTATCAATACTTTTCCTAGCAAATCTCGAGTTTGATTAACTAGTTCAATTCTTTCCCTGGGTGCCATCCTGCGACTTGCATGAACAACAGGACGAGCATTGGGTACTAAGTCAATTCTGAATTCAATTTCTCTTTGTGGAGGTAAGGATTTTACTTCTTCAAATACATCGGAAAATTCCCGGACGATAGGTATAGACTCCAGACTGGGTTCGGGATATCCCAAAGTATACATCAGTTTATCTCTCTTAGGAATCAGATCCTCACAAGAGATTTCAATAAAATTTCCAAGTTTTGTTTTGGTTGAGATCGTTCGATTATTACAATCCAATTTAGCTCCGTATTTCAATAACCAGTTCATTCCGAGTAAAATTTCAAATTCATTAAAGTCGAGAATTAAAAGGCTAATAGGGAATTGATGAAAAGAATATGAGATAGGAACCTCTTGACATCGTAGACAAAGGTTCGCAGGGCCACCAACGGGATTTTTCACACAAATGGGCTCGTTGACAAATATAGGTTTTAGTTTTAACTCATTTACAGTTTGTTGGGAGATAAAGCTATGTGTAGCGCCCGTGTCAAACAAAGCTCTAACAACTTTACCATAAATAGTAAGGTTACCGTCTAGAACACATTTTCCTTTATTAGCCTTTGAAGTTGAAGGGTCATCCTTTATCGCATAGACATTCTCCATTTGTGCTTGCTTCATCGCCGGGCAATTCTTAACTATGTGTCCAGGCTTGTGACAGTTATAGCTTTCTCTAACTCCTTGACCAGTCTTCACAGGTTGTTCTTTCTTAACTTGTTTCTTTGTATTTTCACATCTACTTGAGTAGTGGCCCTTTTCTTGAAAATTATAATAAGTTATATCTCTAGCCGGGTTCCCCTGATTGTTCTTCTTCTCTTTGCCTTGATATGGTTTTTTGCCCCCAAACTTCCTTTTTTTCCAATTTGGATTGCTCGTATTCCCTTTCTCCTCCGGAACTGTATCCAGAGTAGCATATCTATACCCCATATCAATAAGATCATAAAAAGATTTTTTAACGTGAGCTATCATTCTTTCATGAAATTTCTTATTCATCCCACGAATGAACCTTTCATTTTTCTTTAGAGGTGTGTTCACCAATTCCGGACCGAAACGGGATAATTCGTTGAATTTGTTTAAGTACTCCTCAAATGACAAACTCCCCTGCCTCAAGTCCATAAATTCCTGGTACATTCGAGAAATGCCAATAGATGGCATATAGCATTTCTCAAATACTTCCTTGAACCGACTCCAAGTAAACTCTTCTTCCAGTTTATCTACATTAACTGTCTCCCACTAGGCTAGGGCTTCTTCTTGGAGTTGCCAAGAAGCTATTAGTCGCATTTGATTCTCTTCCAACTTTAGCCCTTTTTAAATTTTTTCACACGATCTGATCCAGGCTTGGGCTTCAACAATAGATTCCTTGCTAGTGAACGGCTTACCACCACGTCTCGAGAAGCTTTTATATAGACCAGCCAGATTCGGTTGAGTTTGAGTAGGCATAGGTGCTTCTATTGTTGCGGGGATTTGACCAGTTGTGGTATTTCCCTGTCCCCTAGCTCTTCCTCTTCGCCCACTCATTCTTACTACCTGTAATTAGTAAGAAAACATGATTTAGGTATACGGACGAGATATCTTAGGAAATATCAGCAGTTTAAAGAAATAGACCAAGAAAATTTAGGGTTTTGGTCTCTCGGGTTATACTCATTATAGGTATACTTATCGCTATCTCTAATGAGCCATCTAATGTGTTATACTCTGTAGCTAAATTTATTACTCAACATTTAGCTCTGATACCACTTGTCATGACCCGAAATCTAGCGTTCGAAAATCGACATCAAATACCTCACTTGTATTCGACTGCCAAAGATTCAAACGTCGAACTCCAGTTTGTATGGAGCTTATAACAACATTAGATGAATATAAATAGCGGAAACAAAATGAATTGACATTAATCAACATCACAGATACAACATCATCATAATATCCATTACAACATTTATCACCAACATCAGAGTGCTACACATTGATATAACAACGGAATAATAACAACTTCCCAACGGAACGACAACCGAGTCTTCAAAAGGTTCCAACATACTTCTACTATGATAATTTCTTCAAAAATCCAAACACTTCAAAAGATATCCAAACCAAAGCTTTCCAAAATCCGATAGCTTCCAAACCAAAAGACTTCAAAAAATTCCAAGCTAGCTCCAAAACACGGATAACCTGCTTCTAGGTTGCCCGTGTGGAAATTATGGGAACCTAAATTTTGGAAAGGGGACAATAAACTCCGGGTCAATCATGGGACTGGTATGAGTAAAAAAACAGTTGTTTGTATGAAAACAGTTTATAAAAGAAAAACATTCATGCTTTTGGAAAACGAAACTACCATAAAGCCTCATGGCACACACACAATGCAATCGCACACTTGGAGGAGATTTCTCCTTATGATAGTCATATATGCTTTATACGAGAAAACGTTTTTGATATTATTATTAGTGCATGGTGTAGAAAATATTTAGAAAGTATAATATTAATCTTAGCCAGCATACATACCATTATAGTATTCCTACTATAGCTACCATGTTAAATGGCAGGTTCTACAACTAAAACCGTACAGGGTTCGTATTGTTGATTAGATTTCCAACAAATGGTCAGGCTAAGGAACTTCCTGGGCCACATGGGTACGCCTCTGCAGGGACGCCTCAAGAACTTAACCAGCTCTCTGCCAACACAAAGCAGGGTTACCTATGTAACTAGGTAACTAACTGTCACGAGTATGCCATCCCCCGGTCATAACCGACCTTTATCCAGGGCCCCAACAACAACCACAAAGCAACATATTTGCAATATCAACATAAGTTAAGTATCTGGGCTCCATACCATGATACCACTTCTATCCACAAGGAAATGCACATACCCTAAGGGGCGCTACCCCCAATAACCTTGCCGCATCCTTCCTATTTCGACCATTACCGAGTTGTGAGGTTTGACGAAGTCTCGTCCACAAAGCTACGCTTTTCACAAAAGCCATGCGATCAACAAATGATCATCAACACTCAGCATGCCACACTACCAAGTTGGGAGTATATCACTGATAACCTTCAACTACATAACCTCTGATATCATACGTCTCAGAGAAGGGTGTTAAGCTAAGAGAATAAATTCTCCGCCACCAACAGAAATGTATTTGAAAGAAATCTGCTTTGTATCTCAAAGTGTAATGTCATACATACAACCATACAAGTCTGTTCCAGGTTCGAACAGAACCGAAGGTACTTCTGAAGAAATCCTTGCAATCCGGGCATCCATAATCTCGATCTGATTCCCATCACATATGGAGATCTCTATACCAGAGCAACTTAGTGCGCAGTCATTCGACAGGTTATCCTATCATTCTCGAAGACAACCTATCTTCACCACCTTCTTCAAATGCTATCCATTTCATCGTATCACTATTCGGAATGGGTTGTATGACACAAAGGTCCTCTCCCGGCTAAACCGAATAGTGAGCGCTTAATTTTAAAAACATGTGGATATATCATTAACAAAGATTCACAGGTTCGATGTGGGTTTTGGATAACCAACTGGAATCCGAATCCCTGTCGCATCGAAAATTCAAATACCGTTTTATGAGCCAATGGGTTTTCACAGAAACAAATCATAAATATCACTGCTCAGCACAAAGTAATTCACATCACATAGCATCACAATCACATATCAAAGATATCAATCCAATACACAGCATTCATTAATAATTTATCATTTACAATTAAGATGAATTAATTGTGTGATTTAAAGTAATTAATCACATAATTACTTTTTATTAATTATCTTTAATCAAGGATTAGTTATCCTTAATTATAAATTAATTAAATCTTAATCACCTTCATTAATTAATTATTCCTTAATTAATTACCTTAATTAATTAATCCTTAATTGTTAATTAATTAAATCTTAAATTATTTTCATTAGTTACATTAATTAATGATCCTCTAATTACTTCCATAAATTAATTTTTCTTCTAATTACGTTTAATAATTAATCTTTAACTAATCACATTCATTAATCAACCTTGATTAATTACATTCAGTAATTAACTATCCTTAATTACTTACAATAATTAATTAACTTCTTAATTAATTAATAAATCCTTTAATTAATTACACTAAGTAATTAATACTTAATTACTTCCATTATGTAACTATTCTTTAGTTACTTTCCATCAAGTAATTTCCCTTTAATTACATCCTGTAATTATCAATTAATTTCTTCACTAAGTAATTGCACTTCATTAATTACATTAAGTAATTATACTTATCCCATTATCAAGTAATTCTCTTTAATTAATTATACTCAATTAATTAACTAAAATTAACCACAGTAACCTAATTAATTAATTACGTTGAGTAATTAATTCCTTTAATTACTTCATTAAGTAATTACTCTTAATAATCCTCTTAACATTAAGTAATTAACCTTTGATTACATTCATTAATTAATTATTCCTTAATTAATCTTTGATTACTTAGATTAATCAATCCTTAATTAAGTAATCAAATACCCTAAATTAATTACACAAATTAATTTATCTTGATTTAATTACCTAAATGTAGCATCTTAGTTAATTTAAGTAATTATACCTTAATTACTTTAGTCAATAAAACTTGATTGAATTAAGATAACTCATATATTACATTAAACTCCTACCTACCATTTAAATTAAATTTAAAAATTTGAATTTGATTTATTCAAAATCATCATCCTTTGATTATTTAAGTTAAATAACTTTCACTTAAATCATACTAAAATTTCAACAATTACATTTTAGTCGAAAACATTTATGAACTAATTACAAAACTAGTCTATTATAATATTTATTTAAACCAAATTATTTTAAAACAAGATTTAAACTTTTAAAGTCCATACATTAAAAACTTGAATTTATTTAAAACATCATGTTCTTAACTTAAAAATTTCATATCTCTTTTAGAACTAGTTAAAACTTTGTTTAAAATTTAAGTTTTGCCTTTAAAATTTGGAATTCATTTTATTTTAAAATCTGGACAGGTTTAAAAAAATGGAAACAAAACGTTCCCGAGCAAAATAACAAATTTCCCGAGTTATCTACCAAGCATCACTCGCGTTCGCCCATCCCCGAGACTCTCTCGAATAGTCCTTCGAGTAAAACCCGAACAAAACACATCTTCCCCCGAGAACAACAAACCCAGACACTCGAATCACCACCGTGCACGTGCATGTTAAATCTGATCATCAATGGTAATCACCACGACCATCGACAAGACAACCTTGACCCTGTCGACTCACTCGACCGACCTGATCGACGCATCTTCCACTGAAGCGAAAACGAGCCCTTTCGAACCCACAACATCTAAAACTTGATCAGCAAAATCATCGGCCAACGACGAACCAAACCACTTGAACTCAAACTACTTCAACCTCGGTCGCGTCTCGAATCACCAAATCCATTCCCCCCTATGCGATCCATCCCGGTGCGCCACCGTCGCCGTACCACCCTCGTCAAATTTCACCACCAAAACTTTCCACGAAACCCTACTTCCTCCTCCCCAGACTACCACGGCCCAAGATAAAATCCTTTGCCATTTTTCCAGAGATTACCGACACCTCGACCATCTTTAGGCCAAACCCCGAGCTCCCACTCGTCGCCGTTCAACGGCAAATGACCAAAATCCCAAAATCGAGCAACTCTTGAATTTTCGGCCAATACTCATTTAAAAATTACCAAATTCATTCTAAAATTCATAATTCGTTTATACGAATCAGACTATATATTCAAGAGATGAAATTGTAGACATTGATTTTCAACAAAGTTTTAATTTTTTACTGTAATCTTTAATTTTCCAAAGTGTTTACCCAATTTATACACCAAATTTTAAAAACAAGATTACACTATTATTATCATTTCCTTTTCAATGATCAAAGTCTAATAATGATTAAATAAGGAGATAAGAATTTTTCTAAAGTTGTTCTTGAACTAGAAGTTCAACAGAGATATACATGTTATCATACACAGGCATTCTTCCAATTCAAAGCAACATTCAAAACCAGATTTGAGGTGGAACCATTCATGCAATCACATTTACATCACTATCGCATAGAATAAATTAGCACCAAAATTATATTTTCAAATGTTTACTCACCTGATGTCTGTGAACAGAGGAGAGTTTGGAATGTTGTTTTTAAAATTGAAAGTGAGGAAGGCTGTTTTAAATTTGACCTTGAGTTTTTTTTATCTACAACTCATTGATGTAAACTTGCTTAGTTTCTGATGGATTAACTTGCTTAATTTCCCAACAGCAAACTCAAATTTAAATTATTAAAAAGATTTACTTACTATTTTTTTATTATGAAAACAGAGAAAAAAATCTTTGGTCTGCAAACTTAAAAACTAGAATTTGAAAATCTTGAGTTGATCCTGATTCTGTTGTTTAGGTGATGATCCTTACTTTTGTTTAATTGTTGAAGTTGAATCCTTCTTTGATGTTGAACTATTTTTTGAAGAGTTCAAGTTGTTTTTAGTTGAAATTGCTTTTCTGGCTTGAGTTATTGAGAAAGTTGTTATAGATTTTTGTTTACTGGAATTTGGTCTTGGTTTCAATGTTTAAGAAGTTGTTAGTTTAATTACTTTGTTGCTGATGATTTTTTCTTTCTGCTTTAAAAATTTGTACAGGGCTTAGGAAATGAATAAAAGAGATAAGAGGGAGGAGATGAAGTAGCTTAAATTTCTCAATTTCTTTTTTTTATGAATTTCTCAAAAATAAAAATAATGTAATGACACTTGTTAATTTTTTTCAACATGGATTACACTTGTTTATCCATTTACTTAAGTTTCTAATACTTGTCTTTATATATATTACTTACTTAACATTTGTAAATTTTCAATAGAATAATATTTTTACATTATTTAAATTGTATTTAAATTTACACTTTCCATTTTCTAAAGACATTTTCTTTATATTAATAAATATTATTTAAAAGAGAATGTTTTGAAATTAAATACACATTAAATAAATTACATATATATATATATATTTGTAAATCCATATTATTTTACTAAAGCATTTATTTAAAATTTAAATTCAAATTCATGGTCAACTTCAAACCTACTTGTATATACATACATATATATAATTTAAATTCAAATGATTTTAAAAACATTTGTTATTTCAAATTTTAAACTCAAATGAAATTGAAATCTTATTCATTAATTTAACACCTATTTTATTTGATTTGAAATTTTTTCCAAATTAATTTCAAATTAAATTCCAAAACTTCAAACAAATTACTAATTTAAATTGATAAAATTTAGGATGTTACAGAGTGATAGAATAATTAAGTAACAAAGATGAGAAGAATTGACTTATATTGATCGCAGCGATCTTAACCGGATCAATAGAAACTCCATTACTAGAAACAATAAGCCCGAGAAATCGGACTTCATCCTTCCAGAAATAGCATTTCGAGAATTTAGCCTTCAACTAATGACTCCTAAGAGTCCTAAAAATGAAGCACAAATGAGATTCTGCTCCTCCTTTGACTTAGAGAAGACAATAATATCATCGACAAAGACTAAAACAAACTTATTCAGAATATCACGAAAAACACGATTCATCAGATCAAAAAAGAAAGCTAACGCATTAGTCAAACCAAAAGGTATCACTAACCATTCATAGAACTCATTCTCAATACGGAAAGAATTTTTGGGAATACTTTCCTCAGCAACTCCGAGCTGGTGGAAACCTATGGCAAGATCAAGCTGAGAGAATATAGTAGCTCCATAGAGCTGATTGAACATATCATTGATGCGAGGCATAGGATATCTATTTTTCATAGTGAGCTTATTCAGCTCCCCATAATCAACACACATCCTCAAAGAACCATCGGACTTAGTGACGAACACCATAGCTGCTCCCTATTCGGAATGACTAGGTCTATTCAGACACTTGCAAAACAAGTCCTCAATTTGCTTCCTCAGCTCAACCTTCTCACAGGGTGCCATTCTTCCTGGAGGAAGAACTATAGGTCGAGCTCCAGGAATGAGATCAATACGGAATTCGATTTCACGCTCGGGAGGTAAAGAAGTGACTTCACCAAATACATTGGGATAGAGTTTGACTACAGGAGTTAAATAAAGATCACCAGGAGAAGAATCAAGAGAATAGATAAAACTGCCAGCAAAATCCTGAGGCAGACAGCACTGAATCACCAAAGGATTACCAAAATCATCAACAAAAGAGATAATTTGGGTTTTACAAGAGATAACAGCTTCATGCCTCCTTAGCCAATCACCTCCAAGCAACATATCAAAAGCATTAAAACCAAGAATATAAAAATCACCATAAAACCGATGGTGGAAATAGAAGAGTTTCATATCATTACAAATCCTACTAAGGTTCATGGGACCACCAATAGGATTAGTAACACATAAAGGCTCAACGGCAAACTTAGGTAAAAGAATATGCTCAAACTTATCACAAAGATCCATAGAAATAAAACTATGAGAAGCTCCAGTGTCAAATAGAACATGAACAAGAAAATTAAACAAAGTAAAGGTGCCCAGGAGAGTACCCTGAGTGTCACTAGGAGCAGGTGGAGTGGATGGAGCAACTGTGAAGATACCATATGGCTTGCCCTTCTACTGAGTAGGACAATCCTTCTTGAAGTGGCCAGGCTACAAACAAATATCGCAAAGATCACGCCTAGTCATCTGAACTGGAAGGACAGCGTTTCCAACCAAAGTAGGACAACTATTGGCATAGTGGCCCTTATGATTACACTTGAAGCAAGTGATGGAAGAAAGATCAATTGGCTGCTTTCGAGGAGAAGATCCTAAATCTGGATTCTTAAGCCAATTCTGCTTCTGTTGATGGAAATTAGACTTCCTTTTCTTAGAGCTGCTAGAGGAAGGCTGAGATGAAGGTGCACAAGCAATAGTAGAATCCTTAGAAGTGGAGTTCTCATATCTGATAGCTATATCCATCAATCTAGTAAAAGGGCTATGCACATGAGAAATGAGAAGATCATAAAACTCTGGGGGAGCACCAGCTATAAACTTCTCATTCTTCTTAAGATGGGTATCAATCATGCTAGAATCAAACTTGGAAAGTTCATTGAACTTCCGCTCATACTCAGAAAATGACATATTCCCCTGCTTAAGATCCATAAACTCCCTGTATAGCCGAGACTTCCCTACTTCGAGCATCCACTTTGCCACAAAAGCGTCCCTGAAATAAGATATCCAAACTTAAAAAAGATTCAAAAGAGATACAAAACCAAACCTAAAACCAACTCAAGATAATACCTAAACCGATCCTAAGAAATATCTGCCTCAATAGTGTTGGCTGTAACAGACTCCCACCAATTCAGACCTGCCTCCCTCAACTGCCAAGCCACTAATTGACGCTTCTGAGCATCGGTGATCTCCAAACTAGCGAAAATCCTTTCCAAACTCCCCAGCCACTGCTAAGCCTCAATGATGGTCTCTGATCCAGAAAACTTGGCACGACCAAGCTAAGTGAACCCCTTATAGAGAGTGGTGAACCTAATGCGAGCAACGGGTTCTGGAACTGAGGCAACACCATGACCTCTGGCATTCCTACGATTCATCCTAGAAATTCAAGAATGAATTTTAGGACAAAATATAGGAAAAGATAAAGGAAGATCAACTAGAATGGAAATCATAATCAAAGAATTCAATTAAACAAGGTGGATTCGAAAAGGAAGGAAATTCTAAGAAAGATTTAGATTTTAAAACAAGGAAATTTTATATCAAACATATTCCTTTAAAATCATTTGAAAATCTTTTAAAAACCATTTGAAAACCATTTTATACTTGAAAATACGTTCTCTCACAAAGAATGATTCTAAGATTGATTTTACTCATTCTAGGGTATTTCTACCCTATCTCTAATGAGTTTTTTCTCCGTAGGCTATGGTTTGCCATAAAACCAAAGCTCTGATACCAACTGTAACATCTCACCATTTTTTACCATTCAAATCGACAATAATGTTAGTCCGTGAAATGATGGTTTTGATGACAACAACCTTAGAATAGTTTATAAAATATAAATACTAACATTATAAGTTTAGATATATATGTATATGCAGGATTTAACCATACAGGTACTAAGAAAGAAGACTGTACAATATAGAGATTCAAGATATCAAGATTATCAAGAGTTCAAGATTTCAAAGTTAAGTATTTTTTTATTTGGAATTTTGTTAAAACTCGTAGAAAATCACTGGCATCTTAAAATCCAATTTATTCGTGGAATGGAATCCACTTCGAGCCTGTTAAAGGGATGGAACCCTAAGTAGGATGGAACCTACGAAAAATCTAGTGGAACATTGTTTTGTATCCGCTAACTTTTTATTCAAAATAATTTTGCAAAATTATATCTTGTTTTAAAAATGTTTTCAAAACTTTCCTTTTAAAAGATTCAAAACCCTCTATCCTGATTTTAAATAATTTTAGCCTCTAAATTATCTTTAATTTCAAAGTCGAATTACTCCTGATTTTAAACTATCTTTTAATATAATATAGTTAATTTTTAAATATTTATACTTAGATTTAAAATATAAAATTAGAGTTAAACTCTATATATATTATTCTCTATATTTACTTATGAATTTTAACTATATTCAAGTATATTTATAAAGTTTAAACTAGTTTTAATATAAGATAAAGGTTATTTTCAAAGAAAATCAAAACATCAAAAAATGCTTTGGGATGTCGACATGCCTATATACCCCATGTCGATATGGTGTCAGTTGAGTTCAAAATTTAAATTTCAAAAGAAGTGTCTATTCGCCATAACTCTTTACGAATGGACATGGACGTTGTTCTTCTATAAATAGGGGTTAGTTTCAATGAATTTTATATCAGATTTTCTGGTTTTTCACTCCTCTTCTTCTTCCACTTTTCTTAATACATATTCTTATCATTACTCTGCCGAAATCAACATTGAATCGAACTCGATTACTTCCAGTTTGATTCTCTATCACTCTCTCTACAAGATTCCCAGTGCTATTCAGAGTTATAGACTTTTTTGTAATCTATTAAGCGAGAAAAGGTGTGATTGTAGCCTTGAAAATCAATCAAGAAAGAAAAGGTGTGATTGAAGCCTTGGTAAATCAATTGGGTAAACTTGTGGCCCGAAAATCAAGTATCTCTACCCAGAGGATCGAAATTCTGGAGGGTGTACCTCGTAGCCTTGAAACCGAGGGTGTAATTGTATAATTGCTTTTGAAAGGAAATCCATACTTGTGTTGCAGGACTGGATGTAGGGTAACTCCGAACCAGTATAAAATCTGGTATGTTCTTTCCTTTACTCCTTTTATTTTATTTCTACATCTGTTTTTGTTTCTGTTATCATAACTGTGTCTGTATATTGCATACATCGATGTCTAAATTAACATAAATTGAAAAAGATTTAGTAATTCTTTATTAACACTATTCACCCCCCTCTAGTGTTAATCCTAGCCTTAAGATCCGTAATCCACATTTTCTCACAATGGTACCGGAGCGACGTTTTCAAAGTTTCATAATCTGATTGTTGAAAAAGTTTTTAAAATGACTATGTTTGTTAATACTAGTTTAGAAGCATTCAAACCATATCGTTTCTTGAGTCTGCATATAATAAATATTCAAATTCAAGTTGTCTACCAAAATTGTTTGATGCGCAGGAATCATGCTTTATGGGTGTTGAGGAATCAATCCACAACAGACAAATTATGCAGATCGGAAAGAAAAAGTGGATACTTGATAGTGGGTGTTCTAGACACATGACTGGTAATCCAGATATACTGAATGATATAATATACAAAGAGGGAGGATTGGTTAGCTTTGGAGACAATTCAAAAGGATATGTGATTGGCAACGGCAAAGTCGGTAATTCTGAAACTCCTACTATTACTAATGTTTTGCTAGTTAAGAATCTGAAACATAATTTGCTAAGTATAAGTCAACTATGTGATAAAGGATATAAAATTAAATTTGAAAAAGATAAATGTGGCATTGAAGATAATAATTCAACCATTATATTTGAGGGAGTCAGGAAAAAGAATATTTATATTCTTAGTATGAAAGTTTCAAATGATAACCTGTGTCTGTTGGCAAATACAAGTGACCCTTGGATTTGGCACAAGAGATTTGGGCATTTGAATTTCAAACTCTTATCTAGACTATCAAAACATGATCTAATAAGAGGTCTTCCTAAAATGAATTTTAAAGTAGATAGTTTATGTGATGCTTGTCAATTAGGAAAATTTAGAAAAAGTTCTTTTAAGTTAAAAGATATGATTTCAACTTCAAAACCTCTTGAATTACTTCATCTTGCTTTATTTGGTCCATCTCAAATTCAATAAATAAATCATAGTAAATATGTCTTTGTAATTGTAGATGATTATTCTAGATTTACATGGACAATATTCTTGAAACATAAAAGTGATACTTTTGAATGTTTTAAGACATTCTCAAAAAGAATTCAAAATCAATTTTCTCTAAAAATTATAACTATTCGAAGTGATCACGGTGGTGGTTTTGAAAATGAAAAGTTTGAGGAATTTTGCAATAAAAAGGGAATAACTCACAATTTTTCATTTCTGAGAACTCCACAACAAAATGGAGTAGTAGAACGTAAAAATAGGACGATTCAAGAGTGTGCGAGAACTATGCTTACAGATAGTAATTTACCAAAGAATTTTTGGGCAGAAGCAGTTGCTACCGCCTGTTATATTTTGAATAGAATTTTAATTAAACCTGTAACTGATAAGACATCTTATGAACTTCTTTATTTAAAGAAACCTAAGGTATCTTATTTCAGAATTTTTGGAAGTAAATGCTTTATTTTAAATACAAAAGATAATTTAGATAAATTTGATCCTAAATCCGACAAAGGTATCTTTATCGGATATTCTAATAGAAGTGAAGCATATAGTGTGTTTAATTTAAAAACTAATTCCATTGAAGAAACAATGCATGTTTCATTTGATGAAAATTTCAAAAATTTTGAAGATACAAATGATGAAGAGGATTTAATCACTCAAAATCAAGAATCAATTGAAACTAATAATGAAATTAATCTTCCTAATAAAAGGACTAAACTTTTAAAAGATCATCCTATAGAAAATATACTGGGAGATATGCAATCTGTCGTTAAAGCTAGAAATCAACTAAGTCAAATGAGTAATGTAGCTTTTATATCAACTATTGAACCCAAAAATCCAAAAGAAGCATCAATTGATGATTCATGGATTTTGGCTATGCAAGAAGAATTAAACCAATTTACTAGAAATGATGTTTGGGAACTTGTTCCTAGACCAGAAAATAAAACTATAATTGAAACTAAATGGGTTTATAAAAATAAAATAAATGAACAAGGAGAGGTAATTAGAAATAAAGCTTGACTAGCCGCTCAAGGTTATTGTCAAGAAGAAGGAATAGATTTTGATGAAACCTTTTGCTCCCGTAGCAAGATTAGAAGCCATTAGGATTCTACTTGCTTTCGCAAATCATAATAATTTCAAATTATTTCAAATAGATGTTAAAAGTGCCTTTTTAAATGGATATGTAAAAGAATAAGTATATGTTGAACAACCACCCCTTTTTGAAAATGATAAATTACCAAATCATGTTTACAAACTTAAAAAGGCATTATATGGTCTAAAACAAGCTCCTAGAGCCTGGTACGATAGACTAAGATCTTATTTATTGCAATCTAATTTTGAAATTGGTAAAGTAGATAATACTCTTTTTATTAAAAGAAATAAAAATGATATTCAACTAGTACAAGTTTACGTAGATGATATCATTTTTGGTTCAACTAATTTTGAAATGAATAAAGAATTTTCTGAAATAATGACAAAAGAATTTGAGATGAGTCATATGGGTGAATTAAATTTCTTTTTAGGATTACAAATAAAACAATTAGATAATGGTATCTTTATTAGTCAAGAAAAATATGCTAAATACCTAATTAGTAAATTTGGTTTGACTACTGCGAGTGGAAAACCCACTCCCATGGCAACCAATGAGTACCTCAGTAAAGAAGATCTCTCGAAAGATGTAGATCAAAAACTATATAGAGGAATGATTGGATCACTACTATATATTACTGCCAGTAGACCTAATATCATGCATAGTGTTTGTCTCTGTGCCAGATATCAATCCCAACCTAAAGAGACCCACTTAAAAGCTGTAAAACGAATCATAAGATATGTTAAACACACATCTGATTATGGTTTTTTCTACCATAAAAATGATTCTTTTGACTTAATATCTTACTGTGATGCTGACTATGCTGGTTGTAAATCAGACCGAAAAAATACAAGTGGGGCTTGTCATTTTTTGGGGCATTCTCTGATTTCTTGGCATAGTAAAAAGCAAAACACGGTTTCTTTATCAACAACTAAAGCAGAGTATATTTCTGCTGCTTTGGCTTGTTTTCAAGTAATATATATGCAACAAACCTTAAAAGATTTTGGTTTAAAATTTTCAAAATCACCAATTTATTGTGACAATACAAGTGCGATAAATTTATCCAAAAATACTACTCAACATGCTCGAACGAAACATATTGATATCAGACATCATTTTCTCAGAGATAATATAAGTAAGGAAGTAGTTACTCTCGGGTATATCAATTCTGAGAATCAAATTACTGATATCTTAACAAGACCCTTAAATGAATCAATATTTACTAAATTAAGAAGAGAATTAGGTATTTCTTCTATAACTGAAATATAAAATATAAATAACAAGTATAATTAATATTAAAATAATTCAAAGAGTTAAAATAAAAAGGACCATGTCGACATCCCCCATATACCCATGCGACATGCAACGTTTTTAAATTTTGAAATTTTCCCACCAAAATTCAAAAAATTTAGTTATATATTCTTCTCTATTTCGAATTTTTGTTCATTCTCTCTGTTTTCTCTTTAATCTATCGTCTGAAATAAATAAAATAATGGCCTCCTCTTCTAAATCAAATATAAAATTAACCTTTGCATTCCCCTCTCCTACGTCGGGTCAATTTCAACGTACTACTCTCGCTCGTGTGACTAAAATAGAGGAATCTATGAAGGATGTACTTCAGATGATGACTGAAATTCAAGTGATTCAACTTCATATGGCCAAGGAACAGGAAAGGCAAGGCAAGATTCTTAGGAATTTGCAAAAATTCCTAATGGATAACCAGGCCAACCCTATCTTGATTGATGAAGACTCTTCACTCAATCAAGAACAAGAGGCCAACGAGGAAGAAGAAGAAGAAGAAGAAGAAACCATGGAAGAAGCGCACGAGGAGGATGATGACCAAGTCGTGTGTGTTGGAGAAGTGTGTTTTGACAAGAATGGGAATCTTGTCGAACAACGTGGAAACTTCTGTTTCCACTATCCAAACTATTCGATTCATAGATCTCCTATGTTTAATAACGCACAATAGTTTCTTTTCTTTCTTCTCCATTGTTGTTTGTGTTTCTTTATGTTTTCTAAACATTCATGTATATACAACTTCATACGTAATAAATAACTCGTGTTCTTATATGTGTTTTAATTATAAATACTATTGTGAATTCTTACTTAGGATAGTTGATAGTTTAGGACTATGTTTTAGTATTAGATTTAAGTGATGATTACTTATGATAACACTATCATTATAATCACATGTCATAGAGTATTAGTTATATATTTTGGAGTTGTATAGTTATATAGTGTGAAGTTATATAGTTTACATTTAGTTTTTTTTATGACAAAGGGGGAGAAATAAAAAATAGGGTAGTTAGGCATAGATTAAGGGGGAGTTATTAGTTTTAGGGCGAGTTATTAGGATAGAAGTAAAATTTTATAAACAAAAGTTGTCATCATCAAAAAGGGGGAGATTGTTAGTCCGTGAAATGATGGTTTTGATGACAACAACCTTAGAATAGTTTATAAAATATAAATACTAACATTATAAGTTTAGATATATATGTATATGCAGGATTTAACCATGTAGGTACTAAGAAAGAAGACTGTACAGTATAGAGACTCAAGATATCAAGATAGAAGACTCATGAGTATCAAGATTATCAAGAGTTCGAGATTTCAAAGTTAAGTATTTTTTATTAGGAATTTTTTTAAAAATCATAGAAAAGCACTGGCATCTTAAAATCCAATTTATTCGTGGAATGGAATCCACTTTGAGCCTGTTAAAGGGATGGAACCCTAAGTAGGATGGAACCTACGAAAAATCTAGTGGAACATTGTTTTGTATCCGCTAACTTTTTATTCAAAATAATTTTTCAAAATTATATCTTGTTTTAAAAATGTTTTCAAAACTTTCCTTTTAAAAGATTCAAAACCCTCTATCCTGATTTTAAATAATTTTAGCCTCTAAATTATCTTTAATTTCAAAGTCGAATTACTCCTGATTTTAAACTATCTTTTAATATAATATAGTTAATTTTTAAATATTTATACTTAGATTTAAAATATAAAATTAGAGTTAAACTCTATATATATTATTCTCTATATTTACTTATGAATTTTAACTATATTCAAGTATATTTATAAAGTTTAAATTAGTTTTAATATAAGATAAAGGTTATTTTCAAAGAAAATCAAAACATCAAAAAAAGCTTTGGGATGTCGACATGCCTATATACCCCATGTCGACATGGTGTCAGTTGAGTTCAAAATTTAAATTTCAAAAGAAGTGTCTATTCGCCATAACTCTTCACGAATGGACATGGCTATTGTTCTTTTATAAATAGGGGTTAGTTTCAACGAATTTTATATCATATTTTCTGGTTTTTCACTCCTCTTCTTCTTCCACTTTTCTTAATACATATTCTTATCATTACACTGCCGAAATCAACATTGAATCGAACTCGATTACTTCTAGTTTGATTCTCTATCACTCTCTCTATAAGATTCTCAGTGCTATTCAGAGTTATAGACTTCTTTGTAATCTATTAAGCCAGAAAAGGTGTGATTGTAGCCTTGAAAATCAATCAAGAAAGAAAAGGTGTGATTGTAGCCTTGGTAAATCAATTGGGTAAACTTGTGGCCTGGAAATCAAGTATCTCTACCCAGAGGATCGAAATTCTGGAGGGTGTACCTCGTAGCCTTGAAACCGAGGGTGTAATTGTACAATTGCTTTTGAAAGGAAATCCATACTTGTGTTGCGGGACTGGATGCAGGGTAACTCCGAACCAGTATAAAATCCGGTGTGTTCTTTCCTTTACTGCTTTTATTTTATTTCTACATCTGTGTTTGTTTCTGTGATCATAACTGTGTCTGTATATTGTATACATCGGCGTCTAAATTAACATAAATCAAAAAAGATTTAATAATTCTTTATTAACCCAATTCACCCCCCCCCCTCTAGTGTTAATCCTAGCCTTAAGATTCGTAATCCGCATTTTCTCACAAATAAAACCACAATTGTAGGACTTGCATAATTCAAAACAACATATTGTTAGTAAATTTTGGAGCAAATAAAAACCAATCACAGACATAGAATATCAGAATAACGCACAGCGGAAATAAATAAACATAGTAGTTCGTGAAGCTACTAGACACAAAGTCTCAAACCAAATACATAATACAGAGTCTGAAAGCAAATAACCGGAAATACAAAAACATAAGTTCACTAATACATAAGCAAAGCTGAACAGTGATAACTGAAATAGAAATATAGATAAATAGCTAAATCTCTGGTAGATCTCTAGCTCCAAAGATGAATCCAATGTTGTGATACTCAGGCTGACCCGAGCGTAGAGCAAAACACAAAACACTCGAGTCAGGACATAAATACTTATTGAATGTGTATCAACTCAAGTGAACTGTATAAAAATGCATTAGTAACTTAAAGGATGCTTGGGATCGCCTATCCTTTAAGGATCTGTTAAACTATCTACTACGCAGTAATATACGCTATTATAATAATGCCTAAAGT
This sequence comes from Allium cepa, assembly GCA_030765085.1. Classification (NCBI taxonomy): domain Eukaryota; kingdom Viridiplantae; phylum Streptophyta; class Magnoliopsida; order Asparagales; family Amaryllidaceae; genus Allium; species Allium cepa. The sequence goes on along the minus strand of CM060937.1, from coordinate 184,379,217 downwards.
AAAGTAAACTATTAAAATAGCTTTAAGGCGTTACACATATCCCCCTTAACACATTTTTATAGTGCCAATAATCTATATAGTGCCGTAATACCTCTTGATCAAGAGGCTACCAGAGGATACTCCATAGGTACGACACAAAACAAACCCGTAGTGGTCTTGATAGGGTAGGTGACACGGCACAACTAGGCAATGCCAGGGTAGATATACCAATTACACTTTCGGGCTAGTGGTAACGCCGAGCCGCAGCAATCGCCCATCTCGAGCCACACTCCCGAATCAAAGGTGCGCACCAAATCAATCACAAAGTAGTAGAATGGTATACGATGGAGTGTGTCCGGTCGGAGGAGCTACCGAACTTCGCCCATCAATTGCTCCTGTTTTAGCTGCCATATGCCAACTCATGGGAGTCGGGTCTACGTATATACCTCATATAGGATCGTTGCCACCATCCTACTTCATTCTAGAATCTCCATTACGTACACAGTTGTTAAAGTGGTTTTCGGAGTTGGCAGTGTGTATGATAACGTCTGATCCCTGTCTCTTTAACAACCAAGCATTATTATAGCCTGTGGTTTTTTCAATTTCAATGGTTTATATTTCATTTCAAAACATATTCATTTCAACCATATAAAATCCAATATCATTATTCTTCCAAAATAATATCCATTTCAAAGTTTGTAACACTTTCAAAATTCATATATTTAATTATAACACTTTGAAATCATCATACATAGAAACCATAACACTTTGAAAACGTGATCTTTAAAATCATAGCATTTAACATTATCTTTACCATTATAAAAGTTTATATAAAGTCATAGTGTTATGTATATTTAAATTTTAACAAAATCTATTTTGTTAAACAAATTATTTATTTGGATATTAATTAAGCTATGAATTTAGTTGAATAAAATGTATAACAATAATATCCAATTAAAACAGTATTTCCTTGTATTAAGTCAAAGCTACATTACTAACATAAAATTCATTGTTTTAGTAAAGAAAAATATTATTATTATTTAAAATGTACTATCATACAAAATAAAAATTTATATTAACATGTTAGATTTGAAATTATTATTATTAAGTTAAATTACATTATTAAATAAAATTACATTTTATATTATAAGATAAACCCCAAAATTTTCATTTTTAAAACATTTATTCATTTTTAAATTTTTTACCATGTATAAAATAAATATATAAATTTTTAGAAAATCATTAAATTAAATTAATTCAAAATTCATATATTTCAAATCCAAAATACTTAATAAATGTTAGAAAATTACTTTAAAACCAACCACGGGCCTATATAAAATTTTCTAACTGATGGTCAAGTGATACGGATATGTATCATTTCAATACATAAATTATTAAATTCTCGGCTTTTATATCATTTCAAACCCGCAATTCCAAGTCAAATAAAAATCGCTCATTCCTATCATTTCAGCTTATATTTATTTTTCCCTATTCTATAGTCCGTTCGGGTATGTATCATTTCAACCCATAGTGAGGGAACTTGCAGTGTGAGAACAGAAAATAAAATAAAGAGGATGATATAACATGGCATAGCATATGATCATAACAACATAATATCATGTTATAACATATCATAAGCATAGATGAATTACTAACCCAACGTACATATTTATACAATTCAATTGACCATAATTCACAAAAATATAAGTACGTTTGTCTAGAGTGATGAAATCACTTTCTTTAGCTAGAGAAGATGATTCAAACAACAAAGCGATTCCGAAGAGGCACGACAATCACGAACACTCAAATGGAAGGAGAATCCAAAATTGAATCTTAGAAAACAAATAAAATACATATGTAAATAATTTACTCAACCCAAAATAAAATAAAATATACAAAAGTTAGATTTATAAATGAAAACATAAACAAACATATGTGAATAAAATACTTTACACCGCATAAAAAAACACCTGAAAGGTTTTAACTCAAAGCAGAATAAATAAGATACACAAAGTAAGATGTATAAAAACATATGAAAGATTTTTAACTCAATACCAAAACAAAATAGAAATGCACGAAATAAAATTTGTAAAGCCACAGGAAAGGTACAGAATATCATTTATACAATACAAGAAAAGGGTTTAGCCTGAAGGACAAAATGTTCGGCCATTAAAGAAAAATGTTCGGCCATCAGTATTATGTCTCGGACATCAAGCTATTTTGGGTACGGCCACCAACAAGATCAATCAGGTTGCATGATTGTTTGCTTGGCCAGACTAGGCAAGTGGAAGGCAATAGTTAGGGAAGGTCACAGGTTACAGCTATGTGAAGATGAGGCAAGATGATGATCATGAAGCCTCGGCCATGGTAGGATTTGTGACTAGGCAAGGTTCGGCCAGGGTTGTGATGTTGTGGTGAAGTTCGACCAAGGCTAGATCTAAGGCTTGGCAGTGGGATGGTTCACAGCAGGGCAAGTGGAAGATAAGATGGTGGCATCGGCCTTGGTGATGGTGGTGAAGGGATCAGACATGGGATGTTTTGGAGTTGGATAGATTGATGGTGGTGGAGTGGTGTGATGGTTGTCACGACACAGCAGGTGAAGAGGCTAAATTTTTGGTGGCCGAACACATGAGAAAGGAAGAAAAAGAATTAGAGAAAGAAGAAAGAAATGACTAAAACTTACTGTATAGTTTCTTGCAGTAGAGAAAAAAAATGAAGAGGAAGAAAGAATTGAGGAAGGGAAGAAGTGACTTATGCACGAGAATGATAAAATGAAAGGAAAAGGTCAGTAAGTAAAAAATGAACGGGCCTAAAATGAACGGGCATAAAAAAATGAACGGGCATAAAAAAATGAACGACAACGCAATGGGTGGCTTCTCATTTCTCTAACATAAATTCAGGTGACTTCTAAACTACCGAGCCCATTAGCCTACTCCTTTAAAATAAATAAGTTAAATACAAAATAAATTTAAACCAAAAATCAAAATAACATATGGAAATAGTTACGGAAAATCACCACTTGAAATACGCTGAAAAATTACAGTTTAAAAAGTATAAATCAGAATTTTACAAATGAAAAGTAGAGAAAATAATAGCATCAAATATAGCTTCAATAAAAAAAGATAAAAGTTTGAAATTCAAAATTTTTTTAATTTTTACTATATCTGGAAAGATAATCTACATCCAAACTCAAAAAAAATCGAAATTTCTTATTTATCAAATTTTTAATAATTTAAATTCAAAACTTTCAAATAAAATTACAATAAAATATTTACTAAAATTATGGGTTGTTACACTTTTCATCCACAATGTTTTGAGTAAAGTATATATCATGGCAAAGATATTTGATCAAAGAAAATGTTATATTTCCTTATTTAAGTATGATTTAAAGGGATTAAATCATTTTTAAAAGGATTTTAAGGGAAATTTAAAGGTTAGTTAAACCTAAGTAAAATGACTCAGATATTTATATACGAGATGGGGCTGGTGTAGATTGCGCCTTATGCATTAGCTTTAGCCACAAGCTAATTTTAGTCCAAAATTCCAGTGTGTAGGGCTTCGTCACAGGCAAGACTTAAATGATGGTTACACATTGTATGGAATATATATGTACAGAAAAGAAGGATAGGTTATTAGTGAGCCTGCAAAACCATTTGTTTCAGATGATCCTTGGAGAAGTAAGATAAGGACAGATCATTTATAAGTATGTCTTACAGGTGCTAGATATTTTGTTTAGTTTGTCTAGTAGGACCGAGTCAGCTAAAGATTAGTAGTTAGACAAACAAAACTACATTGTTTCGGTCAGATGGTCCATTTATTACCTATTTTTGAGCATATACGATACTTTCTACTATTTATATAATCAATTTGATTAAGCAGTTTGGTCGCAGGATTTTGATTTGCAAAAAGGATATGTTTTATAGGGATATTAGTAAAGGGAAACCCGTTCCACTAAGCGGCATAATCTCACTTAATATCATCAAACCAAGATGTAATAGTATTATCACACCAGTTTTTATGTCTGACTCGAAGTTTATGTTTTCCTCTTAAACTCTCGGGTGCTCAAAATTGATTCAAGCACATTAAGAGCTTGGGTTTACAGGCTTTAGTTGGTTGATGGATAAAGCTTCCAAAGACGAGTAGGAGGCTAGAGTTAGCTATTTAGGTGTTGCTGTTTTTGTTTATTCCATTTTGATGTATTAAGACTATTTGTCTCTATAGTACTCTGATCATCCAAGGGGGCATTTTCATATGTCGCTCTTGGCGTATTTATGTAATAATTATATTTAATCTTAACATGGGAAACAATTGGGATTATGTAATGGAATATGAAACATGTTTTTGATATGTAATCAATAAAAATTATTTTTGATATCTATGATTTTGTTTCATATTCATGTACTTCTGGTATTATGAATACCATTAACATTACCGTATTCTATCACCGAATGTTAATACTATAGATAACTGCAGCATCTGTAGCGCTTAGCTTTGGGCCTCAAGATAGGGAATGTTACAACTTGGTATCAGAGCATAGGTTTATGAAAAAAAATTAAAAATGATTTTTGAAAACATAATCCTAGGGAATTAGAGATAAGATCGAGGTATGGGATAACGCTGTAGAAATGTACTTGCATTTGCCATATATAAGTATATGGTATATCTCTATTCTCCAATCTCTCTTAGGCTATTCTTCTGTATATTACGAAGGCTTGAATACATATATGAATGCTAGAAGTGGAAGAGTTAACCTTTGTAGGGGAAGCACCACAACAAATGGAAATGGCCGACCAAATACAAGGAGGAGCCAAGGTCAGGCATAAGATGAAATATGAGTGCTGGTGTCTCGCAAGTAGACATGGGAGCAATGTATCAGTTCTTCATCAACATGAGGTAGGCGAAAATAGATGCTGAAGTGGTTGCTGGAAATGTTGGAGGAGGGAATCAAGAAGCTCCAGTGATGAATAATTATGCTATTCTGAGTAGAGATTATGCTCGGTTAGCAGGAAAGCCATTTATTGGAACTGAGGATGGAATCGAAGTAGAGAATTGGCTGCTTTATTGCGAAAGGATTTTCACTAACTTAGGGATCAATGATGAGCAGAAGAGGAGACTCGCTTCTAGACAGCTACAAGAAGCGACATTGTATTGGTGGAGCAGGGTGATTATTGGAGTTAACATAAAATATGACATGGGCTGAGTTTAGGAGAAGGTTCGAAGAAAGGTTTATGTCTGAGATTGCTAAGTCCACTCTGCTTAGGAAGTTTATTGAGTTAGAGCGGGAGGATATGAATGTACTTAAGTATGCATCAAGGTTTGAGGAGCTAGCGAGATATGGCTATGCTACGATCGATACTGTTATTTAAAGGAACGAAAAGTTCATTCGTGGGCTGAAACCTGAGATTGCCAAGGCCATGTTACCGCGTATTAGCGATCCATGTGATATTGTTGTTAAGCCTTGAGGAATGAAGAGATGCAAGCTTTTCTTGAACAAAATATGGCCAAGGAAGCCCAAGGGGGGCAGAGTCAAAAACGAAAGTTTTTCCACAAGAAAGGAGCTCAGAAGGGTGGAGCTGCTAAGAAGGAAAAGGCAGAAGTGATCCATTACAAGTGTGATGAGAAAGGATACTATGTCCATTAGTGTCGGACAGGCAAGGGAAAGAAAGATAATGACAAGAAAGGAGTAAAGTGTTTCAATTGTGGTCATATAGGACACTATAAGAACTAGTGTAAGGACCCAACCAAGATGGGAAAGGCAAAGTGTTTGCATTGGAGCTAGCTACCTCGATACCAACATCATAGGAAAAAGGAAAAGATGTGTCGGGAGGTATGCTTTTTATTTATGGTGCATCAGTTAGAGTTCTCTTTGATACCGGTGCATCGCATTCTTTTATATATCATTGTTTGGTAGATAAGCTTAACCTAGAAACTTCATACCTAGTTACTTCCTTAAGCGTTGCAAATCCGGTAGGAGATTATGCAACTCTACGGATGAGATGTGACCATCTAGAGTTTGATTTGTTAGGTCATGACTTTGTTTGCAGTTTGCATGTGTTTGATTTCGTAGCGTTCGGAATTATTTTGGGTATGGATTGGTTAAGTAAATATGATGCTAGGATATTTTGCCATGATAGGAAAATATCGTTTAGACACCTTGATCATTGTGAGCGGATTGTATACTCCGTAGTAAACCCTAATTTTGAGGTTGATGCTTTGTTGGGTGTTGTGGAGGTAGGAGACAAGTTAAGTTGAGTTTTTATGGTTAGAGAATTCATATATGTAATTGAACAATTAGTGGGATTGCCACCGAAACGAGCTAGTGAGTTTCGGATAGATTTAGTACCCGAAGCAGAATCGGTGACTAGACTGCCAAGCAGTATGACACCTACCGAGATGAGGGAGTTAAAGGTGTGGTTGGTGGATTTGGAAGGCAAGAGTTCTATTAGACCAAGCAGTTCGCCTTAGGGAGCAGCCACAGTGTTTGCTAAGAAGCCGGACGGATCATTAAGGTTATGTATCAATTATCGTAAGTTGAATGAGAAAACGGTAAAGAATCAATATCATTGCCTAGAATTGACGATTTTTTTATTCAGTTGAGTAGAGCCAGAGTGTTTTCCTAGTTGGATTTAGCAACAGGGTTCCATCAGCTTAGAGTGGCAGAGGATGGTATTCCTTTGTTAGAACCAGATATGGATCATACGAATGGTTAGTAATGTCATTCGGACTAACTAATAAGCTAACATTCTTTGTAGATTTGATGAACCAAGTTTTCTGAGAGCACTTGGATAGGTTCGCGTTGGTTTTCATAAATGATGTTTTGATTTACTCTAAGGATGAAAGAGAGCATGAAGTTCATCTTAGATTTGGGCTTGAGATGCCGAGGCAGCATCGTCTTAAGGCAAAATTTTCGAAGTGTCATTTCTGGAAGAAGGAAGTGAAGTTCTTTGGTCATGTAGTCTTAAAGAAAGGGTTATCTGTAGATTAGACTAAGATCGAAGTGGTGAATAATTGGAAGAGATCTGAGATAGTGACTTAGATAAAGTGTTTTCTTAGATTAGCTAGGTATTGTCGAAGATTTATTAAGGATTTTCATGGATAGCGGAACCAATGACCAAGCTAACTCAAAAGGATGTGAAATTCATCTAGACTGATAAGTGTTAGGGCGCATTCCAGAAGCTGAAACACTTATTGATGAATGCACTTGTGTTAGTTGTTTCAGAAGGGAATAAGGATTTAGTAGTGTACACTAATGCATGTGGAACAGGGTTAGGAGCCATGGTAGTGAAGGGAGGTAAAGTGATTTCATATGCATCTCGACAGCTTGGACCACATGAGGTATGATATCCTACTCATGATCTGGAATTGGCTGCAGTTATTTTTACATTGAAGGAGTGGAGACATTACCTGTTGGGAGAGAGATTTGAGTTGTATACGGATAATAAGTCGCTGAAGTATTTATTCTCTCAAAAGGAGTTGAATATGAGACAGTAGAGGTGGTAAGACTTTTTAGCCGCTTATGACTTTGGTATTGAGCACACACCAGGGAAAAGTAATAAGGTAGCGGATGCTCTTAGCAGAAGACATCAGAATGTGGTGTTAGCTAAGTTAGCAGAATGGAGAGATTTAGAAGCTTTGACTACTTGTAGTTTGCAATTAATATTGACTGCTAGTTCTAGTCAAAGCACAGCCATGTTGTCCTGTTTAGAAGTTCGACCGGTGTTGACCGAAAGGATGCTTCTAACCAAAAAGAGGATCCAGTGTTGATCGAGCAGATTAGAAGGCTTAAGGTTGGAATGGAGATCGATGATCTAAAGGATTTTAGTCTTGACCAAAGGGGATGGTTGAGAAAGAAAGGATGGTTGTGTGTTCTGAATGTGGAGGACTTAAGGAAAGAAGTTCTGGGAGAATGTCATTGATCCAAGTTTACGATTCATCCTAGAGGGACCAAGATGTATCAAGATATAAAGGGGAGTTTCTATTGGGAAGGTATGAAGAGAAATGCAGGCTTATAGGTGAAATAATGTGAACCGTCAGCAAGTAAAAGCCGAACATCAAAAATCAAGTGTGTTATTTCAGCTTTTAGATGTTCCAATTTGGAAGTGGAATTCTATCTCTATGGAATTTATAAATGGGTTGCTAGGTCAAACAGAGAAAATGAAAGTATATGGGTCATAGTGGATAGGTAGACCAAGAGTGCCAATTTCACTCCAGTTAAGTCAACCAGGACGGCACCGGTTTTTGCTAAGTTTTTTGTTAAGAATATAGTTAGAATGCATGCCTCGTAGTATAGTAAGTGATAGAGATTTCTTATTCACTAGTGAATTCTAGAAGAGTCTACATGAGACTTTAGGTACCAAGCTCAATATGAGTACCGCTTACCATCCATAGACCGATGGACAAAGGGAAAGAGTTAACAAAGTCTTAGAAGATTTGTTACAAGCTTGTGTACTATATTTTAGGAGATCATGGAAAGATCATTTACACATAGTCGAGCCCGCATCTCACTTAACGCAGATATTGTCCCATAAGATAATATATACATCACAAGTTCCCAACAGAAAGACTACTATACAAAAACTATGCCATATACCAATTCGACGGTGAAGTCCAAAAGGTAAGCAAGCTAAGAGTCTAACTACCTAACCTACAATTCGGTCTTCATAAGCTAACAAGTCATGCATTTACTTACATAACTTACAACATCTTGCTTCATGCCTTCCCAATAATAGAGACGATGCATATGAGCATACATCTTCATGAACGATATTTAAATTACTCAGCATGATATTGTTGAATGCTTAATACAAAACTATGGTGGCTACAAGATCTATTCAGAACAAAACACAATAGAAATGATAATAGAGGTCATAGAACAACAATCACAGTCCAATACATACATATACATCAGATATAATACATAGTGTCAGAAGTAGTATTGTAACCACAATATATACATACATCAGTCTTACAAAAGAATATATTCAACAATTCAACTACAAGGAAACTACATCAAAAAATATGCATCCTATCCAAAGAGTTGATAGAAAAGTCCAAAAGGGTACAGCTAAGCAAAAGTCCAGAAACCCTAACCTACAACTCTGTCTGACCCGAGTATATAAAATACATGGGTCAGTCTAGCTTGAACAACTGATTAGCATATATAAAATGAAGTATGATATATGGATAAAAGGGGTAACAACTCTTCCCAAAAGAGAAGAAATAATATGAGTAATGTGCTAAGTACTAAAGGTCGTAAGGGTCTTAAGTGAGTAAGTTCAAAAATAACATCAATAATAAATCAAGCACAAAATCTAAGCTTTTCGAAACATCTAAAATTATTGAATTAAGAAATGCGAAAGATATGGTCAATATAATTATCAGATTTTAAATTCGATGTCGCTTCCGTTTATTCTTAGGGCAATAGCTAAGAAATAAGGTTTTGACTATCTTAACCTCAAAATTTTGCAAAACTCAAAATAAGAAAGTTTTAGAAAATAGTCTATGCTTTCCAGAACATCAAAAATTATCTAAGTTCGACTAGAAATGCGAAAGATACGCCTAATTTACTAACTGTATTTTTAAATAAATTAGCATTTAAAATAATTATTATATATTTTTGAATTATTTTACACTATAAAATCTATTTATTTCCTATAATGAGGGAATTTTCAAATATTGTTTTCAAAATTGATTTCGAAAAATAGTTTAAATGCTTGTTTTCTAAAGAATTATTCTCTATATAAAATACACATTTTTGCATTATTCGAGAGAATGATAAGGAGAATTAAACAGTTTGGTAAGACACGTGGTATGGGACACGTGCATTTACCTTTTTAATTAATTCATGTTCCATGTCTGTAAGTTGAACCCTAGAAGGTTTTAGACCTGGGCAGAATTCAACTTGGCCTGAGTCTATGTTTGAGAATTCATATCTTTAACATTTCATATCGAATTTCATTTATTCTTTTTTGTTTGAAAGATGAAGCTTTCTAATATGTGCATACTGATTTTTAGCTCAATATAAGGTCGTTTGGTCCTCTATTGTAACACTTATATTATATTTAGATGCAACGTAATATGTGTTTCTGTTCTATGTTTATCACACTTTGTTTTGAACTCAGCTCTGATACCAAATTGTGACGCCCCACTCCGAGACCCACATTAAAAAATAGAATTACTTAGTAATTCTGTCTACTACTGCGAAGAATAGGGCTAGTTAAGGGAGACCATCATAGTCTTGCATTAGATAAGAGCAAAGTATGTCGATATTTATACTCTTTTTTTACTAAATCGTTTAGTCCTCTTTCTCATACGTCTGAAAAGTGAAAAAACATGTATATGGATAATTAATTGCTCATAAAATGCTTGAGCAAAGTCAACAATCAATAAATAATAATCAGCGCTCATAAACTGTCGAGCGCAATCCAAACAACCAAACAATTAATTAAAAAAATTAACACAACAATAAATGATAAACAACAGTTCATTCTTTTTTCATATTTTACCTCTTCTTCTCATGGCCATAAATTTCTCATACCTTTTTTAAATTGCACGGTTCTTTTTGTAGTTTAAATTATAGTTATTGAGCTTTACGCCTGTTAAATTTCCTCGTATCGAAGAGAACTAGAATAAAATAATCACAATAAGGATTATTCATAGATAAGAGGAATAAAAGTGCATAAGAGAATTCTTCCTTTAACTATAAAGGAAGGGTACAAGTATATTATAATCTCACTGCATGGTATATTTTCGCCAAGGGTTGTCGCATGAATAGGTTTAATTTAACATAAGAAATCCATTCTTAATGGTACTCAACTCAAATGAAAGGAATCATACAAAAGTCATAAGAGAAACTCGTTAAAATTCCAATATGAATCTCATGGTACTCAAGATAGAGTTCAAACCTCATAAAACCAATATCACTCTATATAACATCTCATGTAGCACTAGACTAACGATGTAACAAAAATATCTCAAAATGGTAAAATCATATAAAACTTGAAAAAAACAGAAAACCTATATTGGCCAGATCCTCGATTGCATTTTCGAAGCAACGATCCACGAGTATGCCAGTGCTATAGACCTTCTGATCATCTGAGTTATGTGACTTCGGTCACCACGAGTTATGTGACTTTGGTTACCATGAGTATGACCTTTGGGTCCACGAGTTAGGTACCTGAATTATAAATAGCATTGGACAAGTGTTTAGCATGCGTATCATTGCTTCGGCATTGCAATCGGGGATCTGGCCAATCCGGGTTTTTTGAGTTTTCTGAGTTTTATACGATTTCGCCATTTTGAGATATTTTTGATACATCGATAGTCTAGTTCTACATGAGATGTTATATAAGGTGATTTCATTTTTATGAGGTTTGAACTCTATCTTGAGTTTCATGAGATTCATATTGGAATTTTGATGAGTTTCTCTTTTGACTTTTAAATGATTCCATGCATTTGAGTTGAGTGCCATTAAGTATGGATTGTTTATGTTGAATTAAACCTATTCATGCGACAACCCTTGGTGAACATATACCATGCATTGAGATTATACTATACTTTTACCCTTCCTTTATAGTTAAAGGAACTATTCCTTTATGCACTCATATTCCTCTTATCTTATGAATAATCCTTATTGTAATTATTTTATTCTAGTTCTCTTCAATTACAGGAATTATTGCATTTTCACTAAATAAAATCATATTTCACTTCAGACCTGCTGTAAAGAAGACATGTTTTGACATAGCAAATATTAAAATCAGATAATTATTATAAAATACTAAGTCAACGCTTTCGAACGTTACAAAGATCATCAAAAACGAATTCATGGTTTGAAAGTTATGCTAAATTTACTTTCAGCCCAAATTTTAGAAAATTTCATAAGAGGACAGAAATGTCTATCCACTTTCAAACCTATTTTAGACTCAGTAAAAAGCCAAATCTTGTAAAGTTGTAAAAGGAAACTTTATAGCTTACTGAAAGCTTTTTAGTTTGAAAAAATATTGAATTTATTTGGAGTTATAAATTTCAAGTTATCACTATTTTACTATAGCACTTTTCTAAATAAAATTTGACTATAAGGTGTTAGCGGTAATATTTGGTTCATTTCAATTTAATGAATTGTTTTGAAAATTGGTTTTCAAATAGAAGTGTTCGATAATTAATATTTTGAAGTTATTGGGAGAAACCTCCCGATCTGATTGCATATGTTTTGATATATTTTTATTACAATATTTAGAATTTCCAAATAAACTTTTCAAAAGTGATTTGATTTAAGATCCCGAAGTAAAGTATAATTTGAATATAAAAGATATATATATATATATATATTTCAAAAGTTTTGAAATACGAATTCGAAAATAAAGTCCAAAGAGATAATTTCCGTAAAGGTAATTAGATTTAAAATCTAAAATTTGAGATTAAGCCTAAGTAGGTAGTTTTGGGAATTGCATATTATTTGTTGCATCGTAGGCTCCATGAGTCCTATTTGCGGTAGGAGAAATATGTTGGCTTGATCCTGTATCTAATCGGGTACCTGATTGATAGGGGTACGTAGGCAGTCACAAGTGGTAGTGATGCAGCCCCTAAAATAATATAACCCTTTCATGTTTATCCGTTATTGGTTATTGTTTATCTTGTGTTATTGTATCTTTCCTGCTTACTATTTTATTCTACATTTGAATTGTTTATTGAGTTCGCAGGTAAGGATAGTACTGTCTCTCTCATCAGAGTTGTGCAATGGGAGATTTATAGTCATTGTATTTGGTATGTATTAAAGCACACTTTGTAGGATTAACAAATAAATTAATTACTCCGATAAGTTGTATAATTGAAATTGTGTCCTATACATGTAGTATGTTGAATATTTATCAAATATGGTGTATTGAGTTGGTAGTTTTCATTAGTAGTTTTAGAACGTATGGATTTTTCAGAAATTTAACTGGTCCGAAAATCCAGGTAGGGAAATGTGAAACTCTAGAAGTAATTGCTGAAGCGTGAAGATAAGCAATTCATTCGGTCTAGTTTTCACCATGAGGTGCCACGGTTATCATTGTTGAGAAATCTAATGGTATTCTCAGGCTTTGCATCCATGTTCGAGAGCTTAACAAGAGTTTAGCACGTACGTCATTGCTTCGGCATTGCAATCGGGGATCTGGCCAATTCAGGTTTTTTCAGTTTTCTGAGTTTTATACGATTTCACCATTTTGAGATTTTTTTTTTACAATGGTTTTGTATAACAAAAGTTATCAGGCTAGCATAGGGATGGCAGCGTTTGAAGCTTTGTATGGAAGGCCATGCAAATCTCCCGTTTGTTGGTTAGAGACCGAGGATAGGTTGGTTCTTGGTCCAGATTTAGTTAGAGAAGTTGTAGAGAAGATTGAATTCATTCGAGTTAGGATGAAGGAAGCTCGGTCTAGGAAGAATAGCTATGCCGATAGAAGATGAAAAGACTAGGAGTTCTCGGCTGGAGATCGTGTTTTCATCAAGGTATCACCGATGAAAGGTGTAATTCGATTTGGAAGATCAGGGAAATTAGCCTCGATGTTCATAGGACCATTTCCTATTGTAGAGAAGATTGGGAAACTCACATATAAAGTAGAGTTACCGAATAGTTTGGCAGGTCTCCATGATGTTTTTCTTGTTTCTCATCTAAGGAAGTGTATTCGAGATCTATAGACTACTATAGCATCGACTGTATTAGATGACTTATTAGTGGAGACGAATTTGACTATAGTTATAAATCCAATTCACATAGCTGCGAGCGATTAGAAGAGGCTAAGGAACAAGACAGTCAGATTAGTCAGAGTCTAGTAAAGTGACGACGAAAGAGACTGTACTTGGGAAACTGAGAACAGGATTCGAGATACTTATCCTAACTTGTTTCATGGTATGTTTTCCCTTCTTGATTGATTTTGATGAGTGCCTTACCGTAATTTCGAGGACGAAATTCTTAAAGGAGAGGAATCTGTAACGACACTAATTTTGATTAACATTATTTATGACATTTAATTAGTTAAATAAAATATAATAATGTAAACGATTAAGGGATTGAGACTTAGGGAAACTAAAATGAAATAGATAAGGGGCAAAGTTGGAATAAGATATACCCTTATACCCTAAACCCTCACTCACGTTCATTTTCACGTTCAAAACAAAAATCAAATGCTAGAGGTCGGCCACTGTTAGACAAAGCTAGAAGAAGAAAAGCTAAAGATCAAGAGGAATGTTAATCAAATCCACTCTCAAATCTTAACTCCTTAAGCACAAAGCTAAGGGCGAATAATTGTTACATTTCATATTTTTGATGTTTCGGTATCTAGAAATAGATTCGCATGTTTTTGCAAGTATATTGTCAAGTTTTGAATGTCATATATATATATATATATATATGCTTGTTGATAAAGTATTCTTATTCATATTAATTTTATGGAATGTGTCAGAAATCATAATTTAGAGATGGGTTTCAAGTTTCATAATTTTTTGGATTAGTGTGTATTTGTTATTAATTTTTTAGTCAATAAAATGGTTAATTGTGTTTTAAAATTATATATGGTTGTTTTATATTAGTGTTGGGTCAGAGATTTATATATGTTGGAAAACATATTAAAAATGATTTATGGTAATTTATGGAAAATTTTCCTAAGTGTTTTAATAATTATATAAAATTATTTATGGCATGGGACTTAAATGTTTTATATGTTTATAAAAGGTGAAGGGGTGATTTGCAAATGTTTTAATTATTAATCTCTGAAATTCGGCAGCACTTTCAGAAAAGATTTTAGAAAAGAAACTGGCAACCAATTGTATAATGACAAATAAATAGGTTAGTTGAAAATAATTACTTTTAAAAGATAAAAATCAATTTTACTTTATTTCTACTGTTTTGCCACTTTCGGCACCTAGCTTTTGACCATATACTTCTGCCTACATCTCCGTCAAAAAAAATTCACATGTTATCAAATATTAGGAACGTAATGAATTGGACAAAGCCGAAAGGTATTCAGTTAAAATAAGGGGTTCCGAAGGGGTTGAAGCCTTGCTTTGCTTTCTAAAGGAAACGCGCCTACTTTGCTTTCAAATAAGATGGCTTTTGACTTGGTTAGCTTTCAACTTGGTCAAATTGTTTTAAAGAAAGAGGCTTTCGAAATAGGTTGTGATTTTGTTTTAGGTAAACACTTTCGAAGTGGTCGAAACCCCTACCTGCCGCCTTTTTACCTTTCGAAGCAGTGCCTCCAAAAGGGTCCCTTTGTTTTAACTATAGTAGCCGCTTCTCCAATGCTTTCAAAGGGATTGGTTTCGACACCATCCACTTCTTTACTTAGGAAATCGCTTTCGAAAGAGTTGCTTTCGACTTAGTTGTTCCAAGACCCTTTTTGATATTTTGAAAGTTAAATCCAAAAATTTCGAAAGGAAAGGTTTCCAATGGTTTTGAAAGTTTGTTCCACATATTTTAACTTGAACCCAATGCTTTCGAAGGTTAAGTATTATGTTTTAATGCTTTCGAAAGGTAACAAGAAAAGGTTTCGAAGGGAAGGTCCCCCAGTATTTTCAAAAGGTATATATAAGGTTTCGAAGGGGTGATTCCCCAGTGTTTTCGAAAGGTTTACCTTAGTGTTTAAATAAAAGGATTCCAATGGTTTCGAAAGGCATGTTTAAAGTGTCTTAAAAGAGGATGTCTAAGGTTTATAAAGCATTCGAAAGAGATATTTTCCATGTTTTTGAAAGGATTATGGTAATGGTTTCGAAAGATATGTTTTGGCCTTTCAGCCTAAGGTTATTAAGTAAGGTAGTTTACTTGTATCGAAAGGGTACTTTCAATGGTTTCGAAAGATAATTTCTTAAAGGTTTAGACAAGGATTTCGAATATTTTCATCAATAATGTTTTGAATAAAGCATATATCATGGCAAAGAGATTTGAGTAAAGAAAATGTTATGTTTCCTTGTTTAAGTATGATTTAAAGGGATTAAATCATTTTGGAAAGATTTTTAAGGAAAATTAAAAGGGTAATTAACCCTAAGTAAAATGACTCAGATATTTGTATACAAAAAGGGACTGGTGTTGGGTCGCGCCCTATACATTAGCTTTAGCACCAAGCTAATTTTAGTCTAAAATTCCAGTTTGTAGAGCTTAGTTACAGGCAAGACTTAAATGATGGTTACACATAGACAAGAATATATATGTACAGAAAAGAAGGACATGTTATTGGTGAGTCCGCAAAACCATTAGGATCAGGACTCTAGGAGAAGTAAGATAAGGACAGACCATCTAGAAGTATGTTAATAGGTGTTAGATAATTTGTTTAGTTTGTCTGGTAGATCCGAGTCGGCCAAAGGTTAGTAGTTGGCCATATAGGATCGATTTCACCCTAGAGGGGGGTGAATAGGGTGATACTATTAATTATAAAAAAATTAATGCGGAAGTCTATGAAATAATCGTAGCACTGATAATAGCAGAATAATAGCAACACAGATAATAGCAGAATATGAAAAACATAAATAAAACAACATAGAGTTACCCAGCTTTCGCATAATCCTACCTACATGTTGCCCCTAAGGTTTCTACTAGAAATTAAGTAGTCAGACGCTTACACATGTAAATTCACGACACCCACTATCGACTAACCTAACTCTATGCTCAAAACCCTGCCATAACTCAGCCACTGAGTTGCGAATTCTCGAATTACACCACCGTAGTTCGTCCCCTAGTCACATGACTAGAAAATTACAAAAGTTTGAATAAAATACAAAATAAAAAATAACTAAAACGCACAAAACCCTAATTAAAAATATAAATCCCAAATTAAAATTTATAGAAGCCGGCCCAAATAAAAAGAGAAAGTATAATTCTTCGGTCTTCCCTTTCTTTATTTCTTCGACCTGTTTTGCTCCATGAAATTAATGTCTTCTTCTTCCTTTGCTCGTTCGTTACTCCATGCAAAAACTAGGGCTTTTTGAAACTTGAAGCCGCCAACTGATTGTTGGTCGATTACAATGGCTATTGCTCTGCTTTGCTTCGGCAATTGACCGTTTCTTCGATTCTCTCACGGCTGCTTCAATTTGATCGAGTTTGACTAAAATGGTATGTGATTTATTCTTTTTGCTTTGTTGGTTAGCTTGCTTGAACTCGATGAACTGGTAGTCGATGATGAGATGAGTTTAAATAGGATTTGAATTCCTATAATTTCTTTGTCTGATAATTTACTTGAATTCATCTCGGCCACTTGATTATGACTGAATGATGTGATTTGTATTGACTTTTTCAATTTTTATATGTTGCTACTTGATTTTCACAGCATTCGTTTCTGACTTGGTTCGTTCTTTTCACCTTGGTCATCATATTCTTTGATTTTTTCAATTTCAAAGCTTTGATTCTTGGTCACCACGGTTTTGATTTTCTGTTGACTTCGGTTATGGTGATAATATTTACTTATTTGATTTGCTATCACCTGACTTTGATTTATGTTCAGTCCTGATAGCATTTTTCGACCCGATGCTTGAAATCTGTTCATCCGGCTTTAACTTTGGTATGAAAATGATAATTTGGACTTGATTTGGTTATTTCCTCTGGTTTCACTGCACATATATGTTCATGTTATATGTTGCAAACTTGAGTCTTGTGTTGTATTATGGTGAGTTGCTTGTACATGCCTCGTTTATGTTCGATTCACCACTTTTGCACTTATTGATCGATATATATGTGCATGCTTGAAGTCTTCATGTTTACTTTAGTGTGTGTGAGAAAATAATTACTGCATTCATATTGTTGCTGCATATGTTGTTTACGACTTGATCTTGTAGCCTGGGCCACTTGACTGTTGCTCATTTCATGTTGGTTCATTTTTCTTGTGTCTGACCATATGTGTTCAATTTGTAGCTGTAGTATCATAACCTTCTATTGTATATCATCATGTGCTTTGAGTAATTTTGTTTTTGTTGCATTTGAGCTAGTTCATAATATCTGGAAAAAAAATCGACCTTGATTTAATACAGAAACTGCTTTCATGCTCGAATATAGTTTTTGTCCATTGTTGTCATTTCTGGTGCAGTGTGACCCATTCATTTAGACTCATATATGTGTATGAATATATGTCTTTATGTAGTCTTTGTCTTGTTTGGTTCATCTTTGTAGCATTGACTCATGGTTTCATTATGTAGTCTGGTTTTGGTTGATGGTTACTTTGTGTTGAGTTGCCTTGTGTTTCCAGTCATTATTTCTGGGTTTAGTTGAACCTTCTTGTCACTTCAAGTCTGAGTTTCATTGAGTCATGTGTACTTAGTTCTTGTATATGTGTACTTGATTCATATTTAGACTTCGTGTAGTCTGTTGCTCTGACCAGTAATTGAATATGTTATACTAATGTTGTGCAGGTCTCTTCCACCGGTGTAGTTTTATTGCTGTTTCAATTTTGTCTGGTTCACTTTAAACTTCATGTATCTTCTAACCACGAATAACTATACGACTTTTAAACGGGATTAGAATCAACTTGTCTATTTAATCAATCAATTTTGATATGTGTTCTATACATACATAACCGTGAGGACTTTCAAATGAGCATGGAAGCACATAAACAAATATTCCAAGTAATTCACCCATGCACAACCATGAGGACTTTTAAATGAGAGTGAATACTTTGGATGTTTTTATTGCTAAAAATATAATAAAATGAAAAATGAATGATTTCTCGTTTAAAATACCATATATTGACATACTATATTGGATTTTGATGAGTGATGTTATCAAAATTATGATGTAATCAAAATTGTATTGTAGTTGAAATTGTATATATATAGTGAGAGCTCAAATTTGTACTATTCAAAATTATGATAAAATATTTGTTTGAATAGAATATTTTTTTGAAATTAAATTCTGTGTTATTATTTTATTCGTCAAATATTTATTTAATTATGTGAAAATAAAATAGTACAATAACAAATACATTCAAATGAATATATATGTGTGTGTGTGTGTGTTTATTATCATCAAACAAAAGTCATATACTTGCATATTCAAAAAACTCCCCCTTTTGATGATAATAAACATATATTTAAGATTTTTAATTAACTAAATGTATTTGGTCATTAAATTTGATCCTCCTATTTGAATGCTCCATCTCTACAATAAAGCTCCCCCTTCATATATGCATGAAAATAAATAAAAATATGTAAATGGATCTTGGTGCAAATAAATAAAATATTTGACCTTTATTAACCAAAATCTTAACTTTTCTCTCCCCCTTTTGTCATCAGCAAAAGAGTAACAGAGTTAGATTAATAGAGATAAAGTGATAGACATTAATATAATATTAATATTCAATCGGGTATAAATATTAAATTTCAATAAAAAATCAAACAAAAATCATAAATACTCTGTTAGGTTCATATTCCACTTTAGAATGATAGGGATGATGCAAAAAAAACCATATAGCTGTGTCTATTTGTGGTATATTTATATCAGGAATTTGAATATCTACAAACCAGCATAACCGTTAGGACTTTTAAATGAGATTAGTAGTATTCCAAATTTTTTAAAAGAAAAATAAATATATTCAAGTATCTTCTAACCATGCATAATTGTAAGGACTTTTAAATGGGATTAGAATCAACTTGTCTATTCAATCAATCAATTTTGATATGTGTTCCATACGTGCATAACCGTAAGGACTTTTAAATGAGCATGGAAGCACATAATAAAAAATTCCAAGTAATTCACTCATGCACAACCATGAGGACTTTTAAATGAGAGTGAATATTTTGGATGTTTTTATTGCTAAAAATATAATAAAATGAAAAACAAATGATTTCCCATTTAAAACACCAAATATTGACATACTATATTGGATTTTGATGAGTGATGTAATCAAATTGTGATGTAATCAAAATCGTATTTTAGTTGAAATCGTGTGTGTGTGTGTGTGTCTATATATATATATATATATATATATATATATATATATATATATATATATATAGTGAGAGCTCAAATTTGTACTTTTCAAAATTATGGTAAAATATTTGTTTGAATAAAATATTTGTTTGAAATTAAATTTTGTGTTAATATTTTATTCCACAAATATTTATTTAATTATGTGAAAATAAAATAGTACAGTAACAAACACATTCAAATGAATATGTGTGTGTGTGTGTGTGTTTATTTTATGTTTATTATCATCAAACAAAAATCATATACTTGCATATTCAACCATCTCCCCCTTTTGATCATAATAAACATATATTTAGATTTTGAATTAACTAAATGTATTTGGTCATTAAATTTCCTCCACCTATTTGAATGCTCCCTCTCTATAACAAAGCTCTCCCTTCATATATGCATGAAAATAAATAAAAATATGTAAATGAATCTTGATGCAAATAAATAAAATATTCCACTTTAGAATCATATGGATGATGCAAAACTATATAGCTTTGTCTATTTGTGGTATATTTATATCAGGAATTTGAATATCTACTAACCATGCATAACCATTAGGACTTTTAAGTGAGATTAGTAGTATTCCAAAAAAATTGAGAGAAAAATAAATGAATTTAAGTATCTTCTAACCTCGCATAACCATGAGGACTTTTAAATGGGATTAGAATCAACTTATCTATTTAATCAATCAATTTTGATATGTGTTCCATACGTGCATAACCGTGAGGACTTTTTAATGAGCATGGAAGCACATAATAAAAAATTCCAAGTAATTCACCTATGCACAACCGTGAGGACTTTTAAATGAGAGTGAATACTTTAGATGTTTTTACTGCTAAAAATATAATAAAATGAGGAACGAATGATTTCCCATTTTAAATACCAAATATTGACGTACTATATTGGATTTTGATGAGTAATGGTTGATAGAAATATGGTAGAAATAGAAATGATCATGAAACTTTTACCAACAAAAAGTTTTTATAACTCGTGTTTAAATTTCTAAAGAAATTTACTAATTATACTATCTCAAGTTATAATATATAATTAATATCAACACTCGTCACTTTTTAATCACTATTAATCTTTTCGATAATCAGTAGGGTGTCAGATTAGTTAGTGTAGTCATTTAAAATCAAATCCAAAAATAATTATAAAATTAAAATTTTCAAAATGACTAATCTGAACAAGGTCAACGAAAATGATTTTCTGGAAGGGGTTTTAGAAAAGAAAAATGTCTGGTAATTGAAATTATTTGAAATGAAAAATATGCCTATATTTTCTTTGAAAAATAATGCAGCTACTGAATGTCTCACATAAATCACGTTCCACTAGTAATTTTTCTATCAACTAGATTACTAGTGTAATTTGCATCTGAATTTCTTTTAGATTCAAGATTATCATTAGTTAAATGTTATACACCAGATCGTGAAGTTGCAACAAATCTCTTAAAATTATTTTTAACAACTTTTAAATGAAATGAAATTGGAGCCGTGCGAATAAACAAACAGTGACCATAGTGTTAGATCCAGAAACAAATATATCCACGGGTGTTATGGGTAATCATCAACAACATCATTAGTTCAAATAAATCTATATGAACTAGTCCAAAAACTCTAGATGAAATTATAGCATTCTCGGCATAAAAATGTAATTGACCAACAAATTTGAAAGTCGGAATCAAAATCAACATTCATTATTTTATCACATAACTAGCTGATTTAATTCAGATTATGGTGCAGATTATCACATTTCATAAACCGCTCAAGATACTTGTACCATTACCTATTTCCCTTTATGATAATTGTTCATTGTTGCCTATTGTGATTCTTCCACCTTTACTAGGCTAAGAAACTTTGATTTGTCACTCGTTGTGTGTCTGGAAAAGCTAGAATCCAGATAACACTGTTGTTGTTCCTTACCCTGCCGTTACACCTACACGAGAAAAGATTTTTGTGAACTATTTGTTTTTATAGGTCCATGGTAGTTAGTGGAAAAAGATTTTGAGAAATAAATTTGTAAAGACCCATTCCTTTTGGCACCCAGATTTGTTTAACTTTGAGGGATATTATATTTGTGCCTTTTGAAACCTAAATTGGAATGGTTTTCACGTATTTGAGTCTATACCAACAATTATTTTGATCGTGTCCAAGTTTTCCACATATTGTGCACTTTGAATTGACTTGATTAATTTCATTTCTATCATGTTTCGATTGATTATACCCAAGTCCTTGTCTAACCATATTAACAGTTTGTTTCCCTAATAGCATATTTAACAATCTTTCACTCATGAAAATTTTACTAAAGTCGTAGATAGTTGTTCGACTTGTGTTTTGAGAGACTCATTTTCATTTAATAATTGTGTGCACTTTTTAATAGAATTTTATCTCCTTGTATTTTCACTATCTTTCAAAATCATAATTTCATTTTCAAGTGATTTAATTTTAATTTTTGATTTTTTAGTTTCTTCTTCGAATGTTGGACACTTATCACACTTAGGGCCTTGCTTTGATAGTTTTTAACCAATTGGTCAATTTTTTATTTAAATTCATCGAAGTATCTCTTTGTGATTCAAGTGTAGCGTATTTCTCTCTCAGTCTTTAGAAACAGCCATTTACTTCATGGAAATATATAAGTAATTCTGAGTGAGTGAGTTTTGATACCTCGCTTGGCTCGTCATCATCACTGTCAGTTGTATCACCTCGAAGGCATAGATTTTCTTTTTTGCTCCCACTACCAGTGCTTTTATCATCTTCATTAGTTTCATCCCAAGCTGCTGCAAAACTTCTTCTTTTTTATTTCTTTCCTTGGCTGAATCGAATCTGTGAACAATTGGGTTTAATATGACTGGGTTTGTTGCACTTATGACTAATGATCTCCTGTTCTTCTGGGTTGTCTAAAACTTTAACTATTCTGCTTTTAAATTGTTGATTTATAGCTAGATTTCCATTTCTGCGATTCCTCCTTTTGAATTTCTTTATTATCGGTGCCAGCTCAACTGCTCCATCCTCATCGTTGCCATCTCCACTTTTAGTTGTTTCGAGAATCACCTCCTTCGCGTTCTTCCTTGAATTTCATTTCTAGCTCGTAAGCGATGAGATTTTTGATGAGTTCTTCAAATTTTATTCATTTCAAGTCCTTTGATTCTTAAATGTCAGTTACTTTTTCTTTAAAATTTCGTGAAGGACCCTGAGGATTTTTCGGACTATTTTCAACTATGCATATGATTTTTCAAGAGCTTTTGATTTGTATACGATATTGGAAAGTCGTCCGTACATCTCTTTGACATTTTCTTCCTTTGCCATTGTGAAATTCTTGTATTCGCTACTCAGCATGGCAAGACGAGATTCTTTGACTCAAGATGTTCCTTCGTGAGTCACTTCGAGTGTGAGCCATATTTCCCACGCAGTTAGACCATATGAGACACGATTAAATTCGATTTGATCCAATGAACAAATAATAAAATTCATAGCTTTAGCATTAGCATTTTTTAGCCTATTTCCAAGATCTGTCCATTGATCCATTGGTTTTTCTATTTCCTGATTATTTATAGCTATAGTTGGTGCTCTATAACCGGTTATTCCAAGCATCAATGGTTTTCAGAAAAAATTTCATTCTGTTTTTCCAGTAAGCATGTTCACCATTGAACATTAGTGGCCTAACTTTAGATTGGCCCTCAGAAAAAGCATTATTAAAAGAAGCCATTTTAAAATTTAAAATTTTTAAAACAAAAATTAGTTTTTGAAAAATCAAATTTTTAAAACAAAAATTGGCTTTTGAACCTTTCTCTGATACCACTTGTAGAATCGATTTGACCCTAAGGCGGGTGGATAGGGTGATACTATTAATTATAAAAAATTTAATGCGGAAGTATATAAATTAATCACAACATTGATAATAGCAGAATACAAAAAGAAGAAATAATACAACACAGATTTACCCAGCTTCGACAAAACCCTACCTACGTACGGCCCCCAAGGTTTCTATTAGAAATTAAGTAGTCAGATGCTTACACATGTAAACTCGTGACACCACTATCGACTAACCTAACTCTACGCTCAAACCCTACCATAGCTTAGCCGCTGAGTTGTCAATTCTCAAACTACACCACCGTAGTTCGTCCCCTAGTCATACGACTAGAAAATTACAAACATTTAAATAAAATACAAAATAAAAAACACTTAAGCACACAAAACCCTAATTAAAAATATAAAGCCCAAATAAAAAGAGAAAGTATGATTCTCCGGTCTACCCATTCTTTATTTCTTCAACCTGTTTTGCTCCATTAAAATAATGTCTTCTTCTTCCTTTGCTCGTCCGTTCCTTTATGCAAAAACTAGGCCTTTGTGAAACTTGAAGTCGCCAACTAATTGTTAGCCGATTACAATGGCTATTTCTCTGCTTTGCTTAGGCAATTGACCATTTCTTCGATTCTTCCACGGCTGCTTCAATTTGATCGAGTTCGATTAAAATGGTATGTGATTTATTCTTTTTGCTTTGCTAGTTAGCTTGCTTGAACTCGATGATCTGGTAGCCATTGATGAGATGGGTTTAAATAGTATTTGAATTCCTATAATTTTGTTCGTTTGATAATTTACTTGAATTCATCTCGGCCATTTGATTATGATTGGATGCCGTGTTTGGTATTGACTTTTTCAATTCGTATATGTTATTGCTTGATTTTTATGGCTTTTTTTTCTGACTTAGTTCGTTCCTTTTGCCTTGGTCATCATATTCTTTGATTTCATGAATATCACGGCTTTGATTCTTGGTCACCACGGCTTTGATTCTTAATTGACTTCGGTTATGGTGATAATATTTACTTATTTGATTTGTTATCACCTGACTTTGCTTTGTGTTCATGCTTGATAGCAATTGTCGACTTGATGCTTGAAATATGTTCATCCGACTTTGACTTTGGCATGAAACTGATAATTTGGACTTGATTTGGTTATTTTGACATCCCTGCGATATTTAAACTGTTGCAGCTAATTCACTTATACATCACTGAAACTTCTGTTTTACTTGTTAAATGCTCTATACTTTTTTCAAAACTACTGCTTAATCCTCCCTTGATGTCAAAGTCTGGTTTCATTTTATTTGATCATTAGCTTGTTGTTGCCTCTGGTTTCACTGCACATATATGTTCATGTATATGTTGCAAACTTGAGTCTTATGTTGTATTGTGGTGATTTGCTTGTACATGCCTCGTTTATGTTCTGTTCACCACTGTTGCACTGATTGATCGATATATATGTGCATGCTTGAAGTCTTTATGTTTACTTGAGTATGTGTGAGAAAATAATTGCTACATTCATATTGTTACAGCATATGTTGTTTACGACTTGGTCTTGTAATCTGTAGTCTTGACAATTTGACTGTTGCACATTTCATGCTGGTTCATTTTTCTTGTGTCTAGCCAAATGTGTTCAATTTGTAGCTGCATTATCATATCCTTCTGTTGTATATCATCATGTGCTTTGAGTAATTTTGTTTTTGTTGCATTTGAGCTGGTTCATGATATCTAGAAAAAAATTCGACCTTGATTTAATATAGAAACTGCTTCAATGCTCGAATATAGTTTGTGTCCATTGTTGTCATTTCTGGTGCAGTGTACCCATTCATTTAGACTCATATATGTGTGTGCATATATGTCTTATGTAGTCTTTGCCTTGTCTGGTTCATCTTTGTAGCATTGACTCATGGTTTCATTGTGTAGTCTGGTTTTGGTTGATGGTTATTTTGTGTTGAGTTGCCTTGTGTGTTTCCAGTCATTATTTCTGGGTTTAGTTGAACCTTCTCGTCGCTTCAAATCTGAGTTGCATCGAGTCAGGTGTACTTAGTTCTTGTAGATGTGTACTTGACTCATGTTTAGACTTCATGTAGTCTGGTTGCTTTGACCAATTCATTGAATATGTTATATTGATGTTGTGCTGGTCTCTTCCACCGGGGTAGTTTTGTTGCTGTTTCAATTTTGTCCGGTTCACTTTGAACTTCATGTTAATTTTTGAAATAGCAGCCGAGTTGAATCCAGCATAAGGCTCGGGTTTGACCTTTTGTGCTCATGTTGTGACATTATTTGTATTGCACTTGAGTTGAACTCGGCTTTTGATTGGATTTGACCTTGTGCTCACCTGTCCCTGCAGTTTTATCAAGTGTATATCGATGTGCATGGCCTTGTGGCATGTACAGTGGTACACTGTACATGTCATAAGCTGTTCGTGTATGATGAATTTAAAATTAAATGATGACAAATAACCAAAATAGCTGAGGCAAATAATATTTTCAAAATATATTTTATTTTACACTACAAAAATAGTTTCTTTTCAATTTTACTGCTTTAGTGTTGATTTTGCAGATTGCTCGGTTGTTGGATTCAATCTGGAATAGAGTTGAAGAATAATACAAGTGAATGAGTGAAATGTAGTGAGGTGCAAATGTAAATGGAAAATCGTGATATAATCAAAATTGTATTGTAGTTGAAATTGTATATATATATAGTGAGAGCTCAAATTTGTACTATTCAAAATTGTAATAAAACATTTGTTTGAATAAAATATTTGTTTGAAATTAAATTCTGTGTTATTATTTTATTCGGCAAATATTTATTTAATTCTACGAAAATAAAATAGTACAATAACAAATACATTCAAATGAGTATATATATATATATTTATTATCATCAAACAAAAATTATATACTTGCATATTCAACACGCCAAACTAAACTACATTGTTTCGGACAGATGGTCCATTGGTTACCTGTTTTTGAGCAAATATGACATTTGCTATTGTTGATATAATTAGTTCGATTAACCTATTTGGTCGCAGGATTTTGATTTGCGAAAAGGATATGTTTTAAAGGGATATTAAGGGTGGGAAACCCATTTCGCTAAGCGGCATGGTCTCACTTAATATAAGTAAACCAAGATGTAATAGTATTGTTTACACCAGGCTTTATGTCTGACTTGAAGTTTATGTTTTTCCCCTTAAACTCTTGGATGCTCAAAATTGATTTGAGTAGATTGAGAGTTTGGGTCTATAAGTTTTAGTAGGTGGACGAATAAGCTTTCAGAGATGAGCAGGAGATTAGAATTAGCTCTTAAGAGTTGTTGTTTTTTTATTCTGCTGTGATGTATTAAGAAAGTTTATGTCTATATAGTGCTCTGATCATCCAAGTAGGCATCTTCATATGTCACTCTAGGTATATTAATGCAATAATTATATTTGATATGAACCTGGAAAAAGATTGGGATTATGTAATGGAATATGAAACATGTTCTTGATACGTAATCAGTAAATATTGTTTTTGAAATCTGTGATTTTGTTACATATTCATGTGCTTTTGATATTATGAATACCATCAATATTATTGTATTTTGTCGTCGGAATTTAATACTATAGATGACTGCATCATCTGTAGCTTTTAGCTTTGGGCCTCAAGATAGAGGATGTTACATTATATTTTCAAATCCTTGATGCAGAGAGTCCCCTCTGCACCTTTTCCTTTCTCTCTTTGCCTCTCCTCTCTTAGCTCGATGGTGTAGAATTCACTGCTAGTCACCTGTCTCCCTGGATAATTCCTGTGCCATTCTCTGTAGAAAACTTCATTGTCAAGCACCAAGAAGCTATAGCCACTCTGAATTTAGCCAGGGTTGGTAGGTCCAAAAATGCAATAGAAGATAGGTAAATATCCAACAAAAAAATAGGCACAACCCGCACTCGCTTGCGGATGTCCTCACCAAGTACCGCGGGTAATACTACAAATCCAATCGGTTCAGTAGCTGTCTTATTGAACCCCTATATTCGCGTACAAAGTTACGAATCCTTCGCCTCTAGGAACATTTGTTCATAAGCTTTTTTGAATAGATTGTTGACTGAAGTCCCACAATCAACCAGCACCTTCCGTACTAACGCAGGACTAATCATGGCTGTAATCATGAGTGGGCCAATCGTTGAACCTCCACTCCATCAGCATCTCTATTTTGAAAAACAATTTCATCGGTCATTGTTCTACATTTTTTTGCTGGAGTTCCATCCTCAACTATAAGGCAGCTCTCATCCACGGCATGGTTTATAGAACCAACATATTCGTCCATTTTTGAGCTAGACTTTTATTGGTTGGGTGTAGTCCATCGATGATTGTGTTTATAAACAAACATTTCGGAATCATCTATGCTCCTCACCACTGCAACCGGTTCACACCCATGAGGATGTCAACCTATGGGAATTAGAATTTCCTTGCCCATCATCCTACGAAGTTTTCACAAACTATTGCAATTTTTTATTTTGAATTAACTCCTCAATCATATCACACAAGTGCCTGCATTCATTGGTATTATGACTATGCATATCATGAAACATGCAGAACTTGCTAGATATCTTCTTTTCTCGGTCGACTCTCTCTGTGTCGGTTTCCTATACTACTTGGTACCTTGAGTTGCCAGATAGATATTCTCTATCGAGTTGTTCATTTCTGTATAGCTGCCGTACTTAGGAGTCCTAGTCCAATTCATGTATATGGCTTTCGCTTCTTAGCCCCATCAGTATTTTACTTCGGACTATCATTCTCATTGCAAACACTTTCATCTACATTTCCAGAACTTTCTTCATATTGCTTTATAGCTAAATTGCTTCGCATTACTCCAGCTACAATCCTAGATTTAGTTCTTTGTGGATGTTTGTCTACTTCTTCCAAACTTAAGTACTTAGAGGCCTTTTTATAGAAAGCATCCATCATCGGTAGCGGTTTCCTTTCCAACCATTCCCAAAATTCTATATCAAGATGAATCCCCCTGATTAGCACCATTAGCACTATGTTATTCGTGGGATATGTAACTTATATAATGGCTATTTAGAACCGAATCAAGAATTCCTTCAACGATGCTCCATCAGCTTGGAAGGGGTTTGATAGAGACGTCGCATGTTTTAGACATAAAGTATGTAAGGGGAATTGCTCTATAAATTTTCACGAAAACTCAGAAAAGGACGATATAGACCTCGGCGGAAGTCGAGTGAACCATATATTAACTACTCCTTCTAGGAGAATTGAATACAGCGGCATTTCACGGCATCGGAAGCTCTAACAGAATCTATATGCCACTCATATTTCATCATATCCTACCTAGGATCCGTTGTTCCTTCGTACAATAACATAGTTGATATTGTAAACCCTTAGGGATATCTCTTGCATTGGATGTTCTCAGTAAATGGATTTCGGCTAAGAGAGTTACCCCACTCATCATTAGTTCTGAATAGATTTTCGCTTACAAGTCTCCCGACCATATCTTCTAGGTACTCCGGGTCCATAGGTTCAACTGAAAAGTGGTAATCAAATTTGCCCTAAGTATTCGGTCCGGCGAATGCTCTTAGTTTGGTTTTTGATCCCAGGTTCCCCAGCCTCCGGGGGATCTATTCGTCCAATAATCCCCCTTATTTGATGCCCGTGAGTTGTATCATAAAAAACAGCTTGATTTTCAGGATTCTGTTCATCCACGGCATGATAAGAAACCAGATCTACGCCGCCTTTCAAATGACGTGCTCTAGGCCCACTATCGGTTGGGTTGATACCGACCCATGCTCTTGGGTCAGTACCGATCCACAACTTGTGCCTTGAGTTCACCTCCTCCTTGGTATGAAGTTCTAACTATGTGTTTTGAGTCTTTTTCTGCTTCCCGTCCCTTCATCTCTGCTCGGATGATGATGAACTTTCATACTCTGAGCTGGAATCTCTTCTACTTCTCCTACGGCTATTGTGCAGTAGGCCATTCAATAGCCTCAAGCTCTGCTGCATCTGTTGGTTCAACGAGTTATGAATCTCCTAGAATCCATCCATCTGCTTCATCATCCGATCCATCTCCACTCTGGTCACAATGTTAGCTGGATTTTGGATCTTCGGTTGAGTTGGTTGGACAACTTCATCAACATGCTGATCATTCTGGTTCTCAACTTCAATAGTAGCTTTGGAATTGGTAGAACAATCTCTTATTGATGGGCTATTGCAAATAGCTTCCGTTAGATTTTTTGAAATCTGAATAGTAAAAAATAGAATTGGAAAACCAGATCTATCTCTTGGAATTAAGAAATCCAATATAGATGATGTATCCAAGTAGTCTGAGTTCAACTCTCAATGAATTCAACAAAATTTTTGAACCAAATAGGGCACAAATACCCAGAAGATTAAAAAGAGAATAAAAAGTGAAGAAAATTAAATAAAAAGAAGTAAGAAAGAAATCACAAGAAATTATAGTGGTTTAGCAAATCAAGGCCTACGCCCACTTAATAATTTTATTACTTATATTCTGACTCGGAGGCAGAAGTTCTTACGGGTCAATACAACTAGAACAGTAATTACAAGAATTAAGAGTGGAGAAAAACAAGAGCCAAAAGATCTTGAAAAATGAGCCCTGCCCTTCGCATGTGTGGATATCTACCTAAAGATCTCTACCTCGTTTTCCACGTAATATACCATTTCCCTAAAAGAATAGGAGGATACCTCATCAACATGTGTGGATTGGTACCGATCTAATGGCTTGTATTGATATGAAGCCGTAAGATAGCCTCGGATGTTTCTTTGAACTCTTCGCATTGGTTCGTCTTGTAGTTAGCTTCATGATTCCATAGTTGTTTGCACCAATATTAGCTTGTTTTTTTAGTACAAATGATGGATCCATGGAAGAATAGAGTTATTGATTCATGAGTTTGTGGATATCGACAAAGGATTTCATTGGATCAATAAAACAACACTTGGAGTAGGCTTTAGCATCAGTAAACTTTGAAGGCAGAAGATGGGACCCATTGGAGGAGGAAAGTTGGATCAGTACCAATAGGCTTTTGGATTGGTAGCAAAGCACCGCTTATGTGGATTTTTGGTTTTCCTGTCTTGAGTTGGTTTGGCATTTGCCGTGAGGCACTATTTGTGCTTAAATCTGGACTCTTGGGCTATCTCTCCGGGATTCTTGCCTTTATAACTCCATGTTCGACTCATTCAGTCTTTTCAAATGTCACCTGGTCAAAAGGCTGGATAACAGTTTTATTGCATTATATATATATATATATATATATATATATATATATATATATGTATGTATGTATGTATGTATGTATGTATGTATGTATGTATGTATGTGTGTGTACATATATATATGTATATATGTATGTATGTATGTATGTATATATGTATATATATGTATATGTATATATGTATATATATGTATATATATATATATATATATGCATATATATATATGTATATATATTACTTGAAATACAATAAAGTAATAATAAAAATATTTTCATGTTATATTATTCAAATTTTAAATTTTTAGAAAATCAAGCATAATATTTTAAGTTAGGAAATTTTTTCAACAATTCTCTCTGGTAAAATAATATTTTTAATTAGTTGATTGATTTCAGCCGTTTATTAAATTTATTTTTAAAATATAAAAAATATTTTTTTTAAATTCTGAATTTTTCATAATAAGTTTATATAATGATAGAAAAAATTATAAAATTTAAAATTTAATTTTCGAAACAGATTTTATTTTATGTGATTCATTTAATTAGTATATTGATTTAAATAATATTAAATAATAGTAAATAATAGTAAATAAATATTAAAAATTAATTTGCAGCCACTAAAAAATATAATCTATATAGATATGCATTTATAAAATATAATTTCAACTATTAACATGATATGATGATATAATTATATATAAGTCGTATAATTAAAATTAGGCAGTATACTAATACATACATACATAAATATATATATATATATATATATTAATTGATAAAATATAATAGTTATAATAAAATTTATTTAGCTGTGAATTTCAGATCTGTATATAAAAATGTGTTTTTTAATAAATAAAACACACATATAACTAATCTAAAATGCGACAACGTTGATGATACATACAAGAATCTCGCCTAACTAGGAATATTGTGATATATATATACACACACATATGAATAATATAGTATTATCCAAAAATTATAAATCATATAATATAGTAAATACATAGCAAATACTAATGCCTTAGGGCACACCTTGTGATGATGAATTCTCCCTCATTGGAAATCTTCTCGATTCAACAGATTGCTCGTCCTTGAAACCTAGACCTTTAGTAATCCAATAGCTATGGCCTTTTGAATTGATTTGAGATAAATTTGTTGGAGGTCCTTTTGATGAGATTGGCCAACAATGATGGGGAAACAATAACCAAAAGTTCATTTTGCATTAGGGTTAGGGGTCCTTTCCTAGTGGAAGAAATAGAAAGAAATATGGATCACATCTTATACTATTTCTCATCAAATCTCAATCATCCATCTCCAAATCCATCTAGCCTTTTTAGCTGCCTACTATAAGCCATATTGCTGCTGAATTAACATCATAACATCATGGACTAACAGATAATTTTGGCCCAAGTAAATATTATTAATAAAATCTAATTTAACTGCTTATTGATATCGCATATCGATCAATATATTTATAACTATTATAAATATATACAATAATATTTATTCCTCAAATCATATTCAAACTTTTTTAATTAATATTTCATACCTAGTAATTAATATAGTTAATTAATAATAATTATAAACTGATTAAATGGTTCGGTCTAAAGATAATTCATCATTCTGGTTGTGTGACTCGTCCGCTGTAAATTCGATCAGCGATTAACATCGAACTGTTCGATTGTTAATGTTCACACATCACTTAGTACGTGATATGACATTTTAGCCAAATTTTTTGTTTACTTAGTTTCGGTAAAATCTAATTTTATATTATTAAGCGTTACCGGGTTGTGACTTTTATTTACACCAATTCTCTTCGTTAAAACTATATCACTTTGGACTTGTGGAATTTGATAGTGGTCAATATTCTATTATCGTGCATATTCAACTATATAGTCCAAACACAAAGTCCTTGGTTCAATAATGACAATTATTATTAACTGAAATGCATTGGCTAGTGACTATAACGTTGAGTTGACCGTGATACTGACCTCATATAACTGAGGAGACGAACCCTCTCTTGAATAGTGCTTCGCTTCCAATACTTCTACTCGACCCAGCTATAGTCACTCAATGGACACCGTGCCATGATTTGACTATAATCAAAGCGGAGCTTTCATAGTAAAGATTTACGGTATTCTTAGGTCGATAGAACTATCATTCAGGTCGATATTTTTAGTTTAATCTTTGTTATATAAACAAACAGAAAACTACCGGGTGAGTCATTCCAAAGTTTGTTAATTACTATTAGTACGTCACCCCTAGGTACCCCCAGCAGTCATGAGTATTAAACTGCCCTGCATTTGGAAAGCGCTACGCACTCTAGTCTCAATGGATACATCGATACTCAGTCTCAATTCATTTTTCCTATGAACATTTAAAATGGTATGATTGTTTTCATTGTGATAAATTACTCACGATTATAACACGTTGTAACTGCTATCACAAAAAATATCATTTATAGAATTTCTATTGAATGTACTTTTAATTAAATTAATAAATTAAAATAACACATTATATCAAGTATATAATAGAAAGAGAAAAAGCGTTTATTTAAAACAAGATTAGTCAACAAGTTAGATATATGTAATGAATTACATAATTACCTCTAGGGCATACCACCAACTCTATCATTCTTCCATTTGCACTTGGGGTCAACTACGGAATCTTATTATAACTTCTCTAATCGGATTTATCAAAACTAATTAGGTCAGTCCATCAGCAAATGGGTATGCTATAATGTTTCAATTATCTACTATGTCAATCAACTCTCTCCGGCGGTAATAAACTTCCTTTATCATGTAGAACAATACAGAGTATGCCTCTCGACTTCCGATGAGCTCTAAGTTCTGTTATGAACTATATCGTGACATAGTTATCATATAACAATATTACATGATTCTCGACATTTGGAATCACCCTCGGCTAGTTAAAAATTAATGCATTTATTATATATATATATATATATATATATATATTGCTATTATTGTAGCATTATTAAAGGCGATGTACTTGGCCTTTTCATTGAACAACCACCGTCTTTCATTTGGAACATTTCCAATTTAAGGATTTGAACTTGAATTTATTATTGACGTTTTATGCTCAGTATCACTTATGAAATTTTAAGTCCGAACATTACTTCGTAAGAAGTTTCTTGTTTCTGTAAACAATTCTCTAGCATTTCAAAAATACACGAGAACACCTTAAACAGCCATTTAATGATATCAATTTATGGACTTGATATTTGCTTCATTTATCAAATACATAAACAAATCACGATATCGTAGACAATATAACATGTCTAATAATTCCTATTTCTAATGCATAAGGAATCCATCTTACATGTTCCGTACTAAACATTTTTATAAGGTGTTCTTGCATATTATTTTGGAAGATTATGCAACGGTAGCCTTCTCGACCATCAAAAGTTGGCACCAAATATAACCATAGTATTCCATTGTCGAACATCCAAACATCGGAAAGGCATATTGTTAGTGCAAATAAAAAAAGAACAAGCATGAGTAATAAAATCTCATAGCGGAAACGACAACATATATTATAATAAAGACAGTATAAATTGTCACTCCAAGACACAAAGTACATTAAAGTTAAAAGCGAACCCCATTAGCTGTACATTTATAATTTTTCGACCTTACAATTGCAGATTGGTATATGTAATGATACGGTAGAAAATAAAAATATTATGGCAAGTGAACGGCCAGCTCTATTCTGTGAGCACCATGTCCCACGAACGACAACCTAGAAAAATACTCGGTCTTACTCGAGCATTATAATAAAAAAACACTTGAATCAGTCTGGAAAACCAACATAAGAAAACTCAAGTAATAAGATGAACATATAATAATTCTGTGAGACCACGCCGCTAAATGCGAAACATATAATAAATCAAATTTACTATCATCAATAAATCTAAAACAACATTAATTGTCTTGAAAGATAAGAAATCAAATTTATAATCATTTATAAATTTAAAACGATGTTAGTTATTTCAGAAGATAATAAATCATGTTCATAATCTTTTATGAATTTAAAGGTCCTGGCTAAAAAGGTCAAGTTAGAAAAAATAGAGACATTTCCTACCCTTCCGTCCATAGCCTTGGTCGTTCAACCTATCTATGTTCCAGTCTCTATTCCTCCACCTGGGGACATTGAAAGCATGTCTACTGGATCATCACAGAGCACTTCATCCAAGGACAAAGCGAGTGTGGAAAGAGAAAGGAAACAACTAGAATGATCCAACGCACTTATTTTATGGAGAAGAAAGGGAAAAAAGAAAGAAATAAAGGAGAGGCGCAAAAACTGATTGTTCGTCTTCTTTGTGCCTTTTAGTTGTATCGCAGTACTTAGGCTTTTCTTAGTTTCATGCTCTTGCTTTGTTTGGTCCGTGTAGCACGGCATCGACCTCCGCTTCAGCTTTTTTTTGTTTAGGCGTAAATAAACTTGTACTTATTTTTCAAAGTTCCATTTTGATTGTTAATAACAAAAACTTTCTATTTCGTCAAAATTTTTCGTGAATTCGCCAAGTTGTTTTAAAAATGCATTTTCCATTCAATGTACTTGTGATCCATTCCTTTTAGTGATTATTATCTGATATGCACATAAATGTGCATATTTTTATCACCATATTCAACCTAATTAAATTAAATAAAAGGTCATATTGGGTATTTTCACATGTTTAAACCAAAATTCAAATTAGTTCCAAAACGTCACATATCCATCTTCATATAGGGGCAAAATGGTCAAACTTATGCATATATTAATTTGAGAAAATTTAATCGGAAATTTCTATATTATTTTGTAGGAGAATTGGATGGAAATTACAAGTGATTTCATGAAGATATGCATGCACAAAAGGAAATAAAGCAAATGACGATAAAAATAATTCAAACCCATGAACATGGAGGACCCCACCTAACCACTTATGTTGATTTTCAATGAAGAGCTAATGCACATGCTAAAAGTCCGTTAAAGCTTCATGCACATTTAAGTGGGGGATTAAGCATGCTAATGATTACTTGGTGGCCACACTACCTCAAGGGTATTTTGGGCATCCCAAAAAAACGAATTAGGGTTTCTAACTTGTATAAATACCTCATATCTTCATGTAACCCTCCTCTTCCTCTTAGTTAGTTTTGAGCTTAGAAAGAAAAAAAACTTCTTTTTTCTTTTAATATCTACTTAGTCATTTCTTTCATGTAATTTATTTTTTTATGCAACTTTAATACATTGCTCTTTTCTTTTCTTGTTTACTACCTTTCAAGCAAGTATGTAGTTTAATTTTAATGCAAGTAGATTAGTTTTTTTTTCATTTTGTTCTCTTTTTCTTCCTGTTTATTCCATATTGCAAGCTACATTTTTTGATTTGATAACAAATATAAGAGCCTAATCCCTTCAATTTAAGGGTAATGAAGCTCTCTAGTATGTAGATGCAACATTTTGATGTTATGCTCTCTTTTTGTGCTTCATGGAAAAATGATATTTATATAATTTTGTGTTTAGTATTGAGTTTGATAGCTTATGTTGTTCAAAACAAATAAGATATGCTTAGTCATATGAATCACAAATTGTCTCTTCATCTATATATGATTATGGAAAAGAAGTGAATGTTCAAATCAAAATTTGATGGCCTATATTTCTAAACAATAGTTAATATGTCATGCTTAAAATAGATTTCATTTTCAACTTTGTTGTCATTTTCATGAGAGTTGGTAAGTGGTTTAAGAGGCTTGTTATAGTTTGATGGCTTAAATTGAGCTAATTAATAGCACAAATAAGACAGACTTATGGTAAACACATCATTTAAATTCACTAATGATCAAAAAAGAGATTTCATTTTGTTGAAATATGTGATCTAGAGAGTGAATTTATCTCTAAATTATTTTTCTACTCTCGTATTTTTATCACTTTCTTTTTGTCATTTTTCTTATATTTTCTAGCTAATCACTTTCAATTTTAGTTAATTTGATTGAGTAGAGATTTAAAATCAACAATTCCTTATGGATTGACTCGTACTCGCCACGTACTAACTTTTGTACGTCGTGCGCTTGTGGTATAAATTTAATTTGAAATTTATCGGCGATTTTCTAATCCGATAGAAAATTAGCCGTTAAACAAGTTTTTGGCATCGTTGCCGGGGATTTGTTTTGATTTTAATTTTTTATTCTTCAAATTATTTTTTTGTTTGATTTTAGTGTGTGTTTCTTTTGTGTGTTTAGTGCATTTAAAAAAATTTGTGTTTGTGTGATTTGTTCTTGCATTTGTTCGTGTGCATCCCTTGGTTTCTACTTTCATTTGGCATTTGCATTTCTATTTTTATAAAATAAAAAGAGCATCCACCATTTCTTTCCAAAATAATTTTTTTATTCATTTTCATTTGCTTTCACATTTACAATTTTTTTTTACAGCATTTAAAAGAATTTGCATTTGCGTTTGAACTGTATATCCTCTATCACCAGACTGCACAACAGTCACCACACCACCTCTGTCGACTTACAACTACACTGCCAATTTCCTATCAAGTTACTACCATATCATAGTGCCTCTAGCCATCAGACCTACATTGCCTTGCTCCTCCTCTTTAATCACTTCACCTTCAACTGACACATAAATCAACATTTCTCTGCAATTGTTGCCACTGCTGTTGCCAAATCAGACTTCAACAAATATTGCCTCTCACTACCTCTCTGCCATTCAACATATCCACCCCCCCTCTGTGCACTGTGCAAACATATCCATATCCCACTGATCTTCAACTGACCATTGCCTTAACTTCTAATCACCAAAACTACAGCCTCCGACCACTGTGCAACCATCATCCCATTACAGTACCATAATTACCTTTCCACAACCAGTTATCTACTCCGCCACAAACAACTGCTGACCACTTTGTACATCTCCGTATCCACCTAATTATGGTGATGCACCGTATACATCAAATAAAAAAACATACACACAACTGCCTTGCAAAACATCACCAACCAACCACTCTACTGCTACACAAACATTGTCATCACAGTTTGCTACATCATCACACTGCTACATCATCCCCTTTTCCTCCTCGTCTTCCTCTACAAACAGCCTCTCCAAACATCTACCCAGTCATCATACTAACCCATCATTTCATATAACCTTCCCACTTGAACAACAAACTTCTACTGCTTGGCAACCAACAACATCGCACTCCACTACCACATAAAAAAAACCATAATCATTGCCTGCTGACGACAATTGCAACCAATGTCCACCACCACATCTCTACATTAGTTCATACTCACATAAACTTCTCCTCGCCCACATAACTGCCACAAACTTCCTGTCAACTGCCATTAATACCAACCTGCCACACTTCAACTCCTCCACCACTTCAATTCAACCCTGATTGCCATATCTACCTTACTGCCATCTGAATATCATCAAATCTGCCTCTGTGAATAACCATACATACCACTGCATTGCAACCGCATCTCCATAACAAACTTCACACTTTCCAACCACACTGCATATACTCCCTACTCCTTCTCACAGCTCTCCACTGTCCAATTTCTACTTGCAAACAATTGACATCAACCATTAACAAAACTTCATCCCTGATCACGTCCCTGCCTGTCATCACCACTGATATATATATATATATATATATATATATATATATATATATATATATATATATATATATATATATATATATTAAAAAAAAAAAAAAAAAAACAGCAAAACAAAACCATACTTCAACATTACATATAATTTTGCTACCATATACATATTCAACAACCTCAATCACCACTGCCTTCTTTCCCCCACTGTATAACTACTTCTACCACTGCATACACTCATACCACTGCAAAAACATCACTTACAACTGACTGCATTGCTCTAACTACACACTGCCTGCAACCTGATCATCAGCCACTATGAAGTGCATTCACCTAACATACACCACCTTACTGACATTGTATTCATTTCATCCTCACTGACAAAAAAAAGCCTGACCACTTAAACCTTCACAATCCACAAAACTGTGCCCACTTCAGCATCAAACAACATACATCCCATTCATAACCTCCTCGGCCACTAAATTCTACCATAAAAACAACATCCACACTTTGGTTTCACATTTACAAGATCACAACAGCACCATTCTCACTTCAACAATCTCCATCCCCTTCTTTCTGCCTGTCATACTTGACTTATTCACCACTTTCCTGCTGTGTCACAGCATTCATACCCCTCAAACTTCAATATCCACTCAAACTTCAATAGTCATTCAAGCTACAATATCCACACTGTGTTACAGCATACATTTACACACCGCTGCCATCAGACATACCATAAAATAATTCATGCATTCACCACTATCATCTGTACCTTCCACATACAAAAAACTACTGCTCTACCATACTGCCGCAACCTACTTCTCAGCCAGCCTCCATCACTTTCAGCTTTCTAACCACACAACCTCCTTCCTTCATACATCACAGCCACATTCAAACACCATCCACTTCTCTACCATTTTCCACAACCAGAGACCGCAAACCAAACAACTGACATAACCAGAAACTGACATACCTCACTGCCAATCCAAATTCGAACTCGCAAAGACCCACACTTTGAACAACGACGCGAACAAGTTTTTGAAACCCATCAACGTCAATCCATCGCGAGTGTCGAATCAACCCCTAATCAAAAGTCGCCCCACATCCCTCACCCACAACAGAGCCATTGCAATTCGTCACGAACTCCAATCCACCGGGACCAACTCAATCAAGTCAAATAGTTCTATTGCCTCCAATTGCAAACCAAAACACCTCGTCGTCGCCTCTCGAGCCAAAAATCATCACCTGATTGTACTTCCTCAACCTTTGTTTCAAGATCTTTTATCTCTGATTTGGATTAAGTGTTTTGGGATTGTGTGTTGATTTCTTTATCAAAAATCGCAATCGGAAATTCGACTTCAGATTTTTAATTTGAACGTGGAGTTTTGATTGAGTATTTTGGGATTTTGAAGTATTTCCTTTTTCTTGTTTTTGTTTTGAGTCAATTTCTGCAATGGAACCCTTTTTTTCAAAAAAAAAAAAAACGAAAAGAATATATCTTGTGTTCTTATTCTTTGTTTTTGAATTTCTTGTTCTCTTAAAAAGAAACACAAAAACACAAAAAAAATGTTGGCCCGAGTACATTTGATTTGTTTTGGGCCGGGTTTGTTTGGCTTAGTGAATTTCATTTGTGAATTAATTTCATTTAGTTTTACTTTATTTTGTTGAGATTGTTTTTAGCTCAAACTTAAAAAAAGAGGTTGTTTTGATTTCTTATTTTTCTTAGTTTCTTCCTTGATTGAAAAAATATAAAACTAAAAATTAATAAAACAAAAAACAAAAACTGTACATAAATCTTGTTTTCATTTTTAGGTTGCCGAAGAAGAATTTCAGAAGGAGAAGACTGCTGCCAAAAATAATTGCTTCGCTTTGCTTGCCAAAATAAAATAAACTGCTTGTTTGCTATATCTATTCTTTTTATTTGTCTTGCATTATTGTTTGCTTGCATTTATAAAAAAAGTGTCAAAAACAAATTTCATTCGTAGTTGCATTGTTAATACACATTTAATTTCTGCTTTGCGTTTCATTCTAGAGTTTTGATTAATAATAACGGTTAGAAATCGAAAACACTTAATTGTATATTGACAAATTGTCTTTTTTGAACAATTTACTTTCTTGGTGTCTAGGCTACGGCAGAGCAATAACCATTTATAAATATTACGGTGATTCGTAAATATTATAGTGGTTGTTCCTTTGAAGGTACTTAAACCTTCGGCTGCATTGCTACGGTGATTCGTGGTGTATCGATAAATCCTGTTTGTTACCTAGCTAAGAACTATCTTATTGATCTAAGACAGAGTGTGATTATACAATTTTGGATTAACTTAGGATAAATCATTTGTAATTAACCCTTGCATTCATTTAGTTGCATTAGTTCATGCATATTAAAATAAAAATAAAAAACAAAACAAAAAAATATTTCAAAATTTGAAAAAAAAAATTGTAAATATTTTATTTCCTTTCCTTTGAAAATTCTCAAAATCAAAAATCCAAAAAGTCCAAAAAATTACTTAGTTTTTTTTAGAAAATAAAAAATTCAAAAAAAAATTATAAAACCTTTTCAAAAAACCAAAAAAAAAACCTTGAAAATGTCCGAGTTTCCTTTTCCTTACCCACTTGAATTTAGTTGTGAAAATAAATATAATCCATGTGATTTCACTCCAGTGCCATATGGATATTCTTAACACCAACTATTGTTCGAACAATTTGGATTTTACACCATAAAGTTTTCAAAATAACGAGCAACCCTCAAATCATGAAAATAGCACTTCGTCTTTACTTGAAATCTCTACACAAAAAATCAAATGATAAATGAGTTGCGTAATTCATATTTGTGCGATAACTCGAATCAAAATTTTCAAAATAATCAAAATTTGAATTCACTTCAAAATTCAAACGATTTCGAGTATAACCCGTGCCAATTCAATTTTGAACTCCAAAATGAATTTCAAATTCAAAATGAAAATGTGATCCACTTTTCAAATAATTTTAGCAATGGGAATAATCTCGACTACGATGCGATTGAAAATTTTCATTCTCAACAAATCCAAATCGAAAATTCTCAGAACTATAAATTGGATTTTGTTGAAAAAATGAACGAAATTTACGATGATCACACAGATTCGTTGTTTGAAGCTTATATGAAACAACGTGAACAACAAAACCAAATCCCATCGTGTGACGAGTAATGTAATAATCCATCTTTTACCAAAATCGACAATTTTCAAACAACTTTTGAAACTAAAAATGATGATCTTAATGAAGTTGTTGAAAACACTATAATTGAGTTGGATTTCAATTCTTTTGAGGGTGAGAAACTCGATTTGAAATTCATCTTCATTTTCTCGATTTCAAAATTTGAATACAACAACTTTAGATTTTGAACTTAACATAAGCGATGAAGTTGTTGATAATCCAAATAAGGAAGATGAATTCAATGAACATGATTTCTTTGGACTTTTCGAAAACGAATTGCCGAATTCCGAAGGGGAAGATTTAAATCACCATTTTGATTTTGAAATCAATAATTCTGAAGAATTTTTCAATGATAAGCTTGAATTGCAATTTGGTGAAAATAAACATGAATTTCAATCAATTGTTTTATCACTCCCAAAAATCATCGAAAATAAAACAACTCATACGATTTTCAATAAAACGACATTCGTTTTTCCAAATCCATATTCAACTCCGAAATCTTTTGTGGTTTGGTTTTTCGAGCTTAAATTGTGTCTCGTATACTTGACGAGACAAATGAATCGATTTTTGAAAGACCGTTTCATTTACTCTTTGATGATATATTTTCTGATCTCATGTAAATACCATTCACCTTCGTGTAAATATAGGTCATCTTTTTACTTTTGTTTTATTTTTCTCCTTCCACTTGGGTCGACTGCGGGGACACGGTCAAAATCAAGTGTAGGAGAGTCGTCTTCATTTCTTACTTTTCATAGTTTATTTTTACATTTTCTTTTCAAAACTCAAACAGAAAAATATTAAAAAAAGAAATCCCAAAAATAATTTTTTAAGCATTTTGATTTTAGAAAAACACTATAGAAAAATATATGGTTTTGGTTAATTAAATTGAAATTTTTGAAAATTTATTTGTCTTAACAAAAATAACAATGAAGTTTGATTACAAATAATAATGGTTTAACTAGTATATAGGAAGATTCATACATGTTAATCACGAAATATCCTAATTGAAAATCTTTGTTTTAAAAAGTGGTTGATTTAAAGTAAAGATATAACATTTTTTTGTCCTCTAAGTTAAATGTGCTAAGATGATAGTGTGAAACACTCTTTTCTAAAAAACAAAAAAAAACTCAAAAAATATTTCTTGTATATATGTATATTTTTTTAATAAACACCTAGAGTCATGTGTTCACACTCGTGTGTTCACTCACCATGCTCTGTACCCTTTCCTACGTAAGCCCGAAAGGCAGCGCACGATCGGTATATCTGGCCTCAGTTTATCTGAGTTAGGTATATGTATATAAAAATTATTTTACAAATAACGCCTACACTCAATAAGTGTTCACACTTGTGTGTTCACTCGCTACGCTTTGTATTCCCCTCACATCAGTCTGCAAGGCAGTGCATGGGTAACATATCTGGCCTCAGTTTATCTGATTTAGGCATATGTAAATATTGTTAATATCAATAAAATTTTCAAATAAAAATTAGAGAGAGTAAGCAATTGAAATCGAAGTACAATTTTAACTTGTTTGATTTGACTTGTTATTGAAAAGAAATGAAAATACCACTTTGACAAACTTTGATAGTCAACTAATTATCCATTTCATAGTTACACTGTATTATCGATCGAAATAACGAGTTAAACTATAGCCCATTTGTTATGATAACTTTGTTTTTACTGGAAAGTTTGACGAGTAAATGACTTAAATTTCAAGATAATGACCAAAACCTATATTTAACTTATTTGTGTCGATTTAAATGTAAACCTTGATTGATATATATTTTAAAAAACTTGCATTCGTGTCTTTGTAAATAAATCTTGCATTTTGTAAATATTTTCATATCGCATTCGGATTTTGTGG
The DNA here is from genome assembly GCA_030765085.1 of Allium cepa. Lineage (NCBI taxonomy): Eukaryota > Viridiplantae > Streptophyta > Magnoliopsida > Asparagales > Amaryllidaceae > Allium > Allium cepa. Next base: position 184,335,620 of record CM060937.1, on the reverse strand, counting down.
GTCGTATCTGATGAAAACCCTCAAAAGACAACACTCGTCCTACTAGGTACACCCGGAGAGGTTTAATGGCTTGTTACATACGCTCAATGAAATCTTGCTCCTTACGGAAAAAGTTTTGTCTTAGTTTTAGTTTATTCGAGGACGAATAAAAAGACAAGTATGAGGGTAATTGATGTGCACGTAAATGTGCATATTTTTACCACCAAATTTAATCCAATTAAATTAAATAAACGATCATATTGGGTATTTTCATATGTTTAAACCAAAATTCAAATTATTTTCAAAATGTCACATATTCATCTTCATATAGGGGCAATGTGATATCCCGGAATTTTTGGCAATATCAATTAAATAATCTTTATTTAAAATTAAATTGATTTGATAATATTGATTAATAAAATATGAATTGGTTTAATAATTTGATTTAAATAAATATTTAATTAGTGATTTTATCTTTTAAAAGCCAAATAAATGTTTTTAATTATAATATATATATATATATATATATATTTGTATATATATCATAGATAATCTTTGTTTTGGAATTTAATAAATAAATAAATTTTTGTTTTCAAATTCTAATAATATTTAGTAATTGGGAAATTATGTTTTAAATTAATTTTAAGTTTCTAATAGTTATTTAAATTAATAACTACATGATTTATAATTACTTAAAATAAATGTTAAACTGTTTAAACTTAGCTTAAATTTTAAATTTAAATAAAAAGGTTTGTTTTATTTCTTTTTAAATATTATTTGATAAATATGATTTGGAAATTTTGTATATAAGTTTAAAATATAATGTAAAATATGGTTTTAATTCATTTAATAATAAAAGTGATTTATAATCTCTTTTATAAATCATTTAAAATTTGTTAAATTTGTTATTTTCAATCCATATTTATAATGTATTATTTTTCCATAAATATAAAAAGAATTAAAATAAGAAAATGAAATTTTCTTTTTAAATTGAAAAAGTTGATTTTAATATGGATTTCAAAAGTTTGATTTGAATTTGAATTTATTTTGAAATTCAAAATAATAGATTCTTAAAATATTTGAATAAGTTTTAATTTATAATTTGTTTTATTTACATTTCCTTTGAATAAGAAATTCACATAAGTATAAATAAATTAAAGTAAAATCCTTTATTAACATTTAAATATATAACTAAATTAAATAAGAGACATGTGTTAACTTAAGAAATAATCAAACTACATGTGTTAATTAAAGAATAAAGGTACATGACAAGTGTCATTATATTTTATCTTTCTATTTTAATTAAAGTAGTTCCAGCCCTTATAAACATTTTCGTTTTCCCTTCATTCTCTTTTCAAAACCTAAAGCTTAGTGAATCAAAGAAAAACATAATTCTTTAAAAACTGAAAATCATCTTCTCAAACCAAAAGCTAAAATCAAAGAACAAAACCCTGTAATCTCATTTCCTTTTGCAAATATCAAATCTTCAGCCTCAATTGATTTCTCCACTTCAAAAACAAACCTGCAATTCAATTTCTGCAAAAATAAAATGGTTGCATTTTCAAAAACCTGTAGATCAACCCTGCATTTCTTCCTCTGGAAATTAAACAACTTTGAAATCAAAGGCCTGCATGCATTTAGTTGCGATAGGGAGCAGTAGCACTTCAGTTTCATTAACATACCACTGCAGCATTAAAATCAAAAGACAAATGCAAGCAACTACAAGTTTTAAAGTTTGGGGTGTTCTGTTCTTCTGTATAATGGTGAGTAGCATTTTTGAAAATTAATTAAGTATAATGTTGGTCACCTAATTTATCTCTGATAATTTGATTGCTTGTGAACATTTGGATGAATGTGTGCATGCCTGTAAATAAAAAAAAATGATGATACCTCTGTTCTTTGTTTTTTTGACCCAGATTTCAAACATAATTCTTATCCTTTGATCTATGATCTGTTAGAACTTTGATTATAGACAAATATATTTTTTGTTTAGTTTTGAAGTAAGATTAAAATTTATTTTAGTTAAAATAAGTTTGACAATCTCACTGGAAACCTTGAAGAACAGTGAAAGCTTGATTAATGTTAATTTTCAAACATACGAATTCACTAATCTAAGTATAAAATCTGAAAATTTAATCAAAATCTTGATTTTTAAAACTAAAAACAAAGTTTTTAGATTGGGTATGGATGTACGTTTCTGTTTTGACCAGAAATGGAGTTTTGGATCATCTCTGGTGATTCAATTGTTCTGGGGGGTCGTGTTTTTGTATGAAGGAAGAAGGTTGATCGGAGAATCATGGAAAATTGTCAGGTGGTGGTTTAAGGTGACGTGGTGGCGGCAGGAGGTTGATGTTGCATGTATCCCTAGTTTTTGGGTTGGGAATTAAATGAGTTCGTTCATCGCCTCTGGTGGATCGAGCTCCACCAGAGTTTGGGAATTGGGTGAGGGTTTGTAAAAGAGGGTGTGGCCGGAGACATTGCCGTTCTTGTGATCGGAGATTGGAATTTGAAGTTGTTTCAGGTTTTGGTTCAAGTTCAAAATTTGGGTTAAATACTCGAATTCAAATTCAAGTTTGATATCAATGTTTTGATGATCGTGATGTTGCGCGAGGTTGTTTCCTGATGTGATGATGCTGTAGAAGTTGACTGGTGATGGTCAGAGCCACCGTGCATGTGCACGGTGCTCTTAGTTTTTTGATGATCTGGGAATTCTTGGGTGTTTTGTTAGTTTGGGAGGATGCAGATGGTACTCGTGGAATGCTCGTGTTGCTTGAGTGTTGTACTCGAAGGTAGGTGATAGATGACTCGAAGTAAAAAGGGTATGTGCTCGAGTATGTTATAGTTTTCAGGTTTTGTTTCAGGAAACTTGACAGTTTCCTATTTTTAAATTTAAATAAAAGAAGTACTGTAAGATTAAAACAAAAGTTGAAACAAATTTAAATTATGAATTCAAAAATGAATTTGAATTCTAATTTTCAAAATAAATAAATTTTATAAAAAAAGGGATGTTTAACAACTAAAAATTTATACAGTATTTTATAAAGTGTTTTATTAATCTGAAATGAGATTTAAAACAAGATTTTAAATTTAAGTTTAAAATCTGAATTGTAAATCTAAATTCAAATTTGAATTTGAAATCTTAGGATTTGAAAAGAAAATAAGTTATAAATTCAAATGTTATAATTAAGTTTGAATTATAAAGTATTTTATAACATGTTTTTTAAAATTTGGAATATAGGATTTAAATAGGATTTTAAATTTAAAATTTTGAATCTGAATTCAAAGCATGATTTGAATTCTAGTTTGAAACTAAAAAAGTTTTTGAATTTAAATGTTTCAAAACCACTTGGAATATTTAAAGTATATATTAAATTGATTAATTTAAATATGGGTTAAAACTATTTTTAAACTTACCTTAGGAGGTAAGTAATTCTTTAAAAATGAAATTAAAAGGTTTTGAATACTTAAACCTTGTTTAGGTTAAAATTTGATTTCATTTTAAATCTTAATTTAAAATGGAATCTAGATGAAATTTAAAAGCAAATTATTTTTAAATTACTTCGATAATGATAATTAAATCATTAATAAGATTAATGTTTATCATAAATTTAATTAGAAATTAATAATTTATAATTCATTAAATGATTAAGGTAATTAAGTTTTGTAATTAATTAATTTAATTAATTAATAATTTGGGTTAATTAATTAAATAATTAAGGGTTTCATTTAATTAATTAAAGGATTAAGCAAGTTAATTAAGATTGATTAAATTGTAATTAAGAAATCATTATTTAGATAAGATTTTATATTAATTAATGATTTGAATTTATTAATCAAGTAATTAACAATTAATTAAGTTATAGATTATTACTTGATTAATTAAATAAATAGAAATTAATTAATGGGTTTTATAGATGATTAAATTGGTAATTAATATTGATTAATATCAGATTAATTACTTTAGAGAAGTAATTAAAGATTTGTTATTGGTTAATGAAGGTCATTAACTTAGGATTATTTAATAATTAATTAATGTGATTAATTGGATTAATTAATTTAAAGATAATCATTTGAATTGTTTAAGTGTAATTACTTTATAAAGTAATTAAGAAAATTAATTACTAATTGTAATTAATTAAGTTTATTTTGATTAGTTAAGTTAATTAATTAAGTTTAATTAATTTAAAATAATCACTGGTTAGTTTGAGAAGTAATTACCCAATGTAATTAATAATGAATAATTACTTAGTGAAGTAATTAAGAAGATAAATTACTTGATGTAATTAAATTTAAGGATAATTGGGTAATGAAGGAGTTGTAGAAATTAATTACTTTGTGTAATTAATATGTAATTAGTATGCAGAATAATTACTTAAAGGAAGTAATTAATAATTAATTACTTAGTGTAATTAATTTAGGATTTGTTAATTGAGTTATTTGCAGATAATAAAGAGATGAAATTAATTTAATATAATTAATTACTTATTGTGATTAATCAAGAGTGATTAATCAATATGGATAATTAATTTAATAGGGTAATTATAAATAAATAGAGATCATTAATTTATATAATTAATGATGTAATTAAGGATAGATTAATTAAGAACAATTAATCTATGAAGGAATTTATTAATGTAATTAATTAAGAATTAATGTATTTAATTATAATTAATTAATTAATGAAGTAATTACAAGTTAATTGCTGAATTTGGTTTGGAATAATTAATTTGTGGAATTAATTAAAGGCTAATTACTTAAATATAATTAAAAGATAATTAATCAAGGATGATTAATTAGGGTAATTTGTTAAGGGTAATTGATTGATTGATTGTAATTAATTAATGGTTATGTAAGCAAGATTTATATCGATGAAGTAATTAATTTAATTTATTTTAAATTAATTAGGGAAGAAGTAATTAATTTAATTCATTTTAAATTTATCATAGAATGGTGATTAATAAGTCATTGCTTGTGAATGTTGATTTATACTGATTACCCTGAATAGTTGAGATCTTAGATATGAGATAAGTAATGTTGTGTGTTTCGGATGTTATGGTTGCATTTGAGTTGATAATATGAATTATCTGTTGTGATGATAATATGGATTATCTGTTATGACGATAATGTTGAATTTCTATTGTGATATGGTGAATTATCTATTTGTGCGTATATAAATAATATTGAATTGAATTGTTTTAAAACTTTAAAACAACTTAGACCTAAAAGATGGCGATTTGGATTTCGATGAGACCGGGATCGGGTTTCCATATTTGGATATTCGAAAATCACATCGATCCAAATTAACGATAGGTCGTAAATCTCAAGTGAAGATGAAGATTCAGAGTGCAACGGTTATCGTCGTTAACTCTGAGGGTGATTCCAAAATGAGTGTAACGAGATAATGCCTTCGGTTTCGTTCGAACCCGGAACGAACTTGTATGGATTGAATGCTTTCAGAACATCGTCAGGTGGACGATGAGCATTCTAAGAGATGTGTTCTCTAAAGGTAATCGTAGCCTCAAGCTTCATCAACCGGGAATGGCTAAAATAGGGGAGGTGCAGCAAGGTTAAGTGGGTCATGCCCAAGTAGGACAAGATTTTCCCCTGTCTAGAGGTCCCTTTTTATTCGACTGTGTGGACGGTTGTTTGCAACAACTGCCAGGGTTGCCTTGTTCGGGACTGTTCAGTAAGGAATGGTTCCGGCCTTGTGTTGCAGGGATTGGGAGTAATCCTCGGTACGGTGATCTAGGCCACGTGCTGTGACGGGCGGTACCCCAGTAGCCCTGCCATTGTATGGAATCCAAAATCCAATAAGTGCCGTACGTTTTAGTTGTGCCCAACTATGTTGGAACGTGAGATGTAAGCATTCCAGCTATTTCTATATTTTACTTGAAAACCCTAGACACTATTATAATACCATCGGATTTCCTATCAAATGTTTTGGTTAGCGTAAGGTAAAAACTTTTCCATGTTTATGTGTGGGAAGTCTTACGTGATACCTTTCTTTCTAAAAGATTTTTAAGTTAAGCAATCTTAACCTGTTACTCACACCAGACCCATGTCTGACTCGGAGTTTATCTTTTGTTTTCTTAAACTCTTGGGTACTCAAATTTTTACAAGTAGCCAAGGGATTCAGGTTGGGTTTGACGAATATTGAAGGAGCAATGGAGCAGGAGGCTTCTACGTTAGATATATAGTTTTCCGCTGTGTGTTCTCTGTGTTGGTATCTTTTGTTGAGTTGTATTGAGTTGTAATAACTAGACAGGTGTTTTATAACTGTCTAGTATGTGTTGTGTATGCTGTGTAACTCTGATTTATGTTGTATATTATGTAAATACTTATGTTATTAATATAATTTATTCGTTCCGCTGTTGAGATTCTAGTGTTGTTTCTTCTTTCTCTTCTTTCTTTTCTCTTTTCTGTCCTTTTCTTTCTTAAAGATGATACGACTTTTTGTGGAGAAAAAGTCGGGTCGTCTCAGTTGGTATCAGAGCGTTAGGTTGAGTGAATACCTAGGCTCTGGAGTGGTGTCTATCTTGAGAGAGCGTATTTGTAATTTTTAATATATTTATTTATTTCTACCTATCTATTGGGTTACCTGTTCGGGTTTTCCAATATAGGTTATAAAGGTAGATTGGGGTAGTGGTGTGTGTAACACGACTATCGTTGGTTGGAGTTTGAATGTTTGAGGTTGGAAGTGTATCTGTCGAGACTGTAGACCTAATACCATCTCGAGTGAGCTTTGCAATGGTGTAAGGACTTCGTTGATCTCTGAAGGTAACCTGTTAAGGTTTGGAGTTTATCTTTGAAGTTGGATGGGTAGAGTTTGGATCTGTTGGCTGAGCGGAAGCGAGTGATGGCATCTTGATATCTCAGGAAGTAGTGGCTGCGTGATGAGATGCAGTGACTATGGATGTTTCCGAAGATGATTTCTTTGGAACAAGTTTAAGGAAGTAGGTCTGCTTTGGTGTTGTGGCTGAGTTCAGCAGGGTATTTCTGTTTGGTTTAGAGTCCGAGTTTCTCGAAGAGCTTTGGATTGGGAATTCTTTGGCATTGGTGTCAGCAGTGCAGCTCGGAGTGTTCTGTGTGTATGCAGATTTTTTTGGCTTAGCAATTTTCTGGAGGTGGAGTTTAGAAGAAGTAGAGTAGAATCCATTTCTTCGATGGATTGGCTAGACTAGCGTAAGCTGTTCTGATTGGTAAAGGAGAACAGTTTTCTTTGGATTTTAGTTTGGATTGATCGCAAAAGTGACTTGCGATAATTGAGTATTCTCTTGGATTGTTGGAGATTTTTCTGGATGATTTCAGGGAAGTCAGGGGTTGTCGTATCTAGAGATTTAGTTTTCTTATTGACCAGGATTCTAAGTGTGGTACCGGTGGTTCAACTAGTTGAAGGTTGATTCCTTGAAGCAGCTCAAGATTGGGTGATATCATAGATTTTCTCTTGGTGGTGTTTTCCAGTTTGTGCTTGTGTTCTTCATCAGCATTCTTTTCTACTCCAGATCAGAGTTGTGCAGCGGAAGCAGTTTGGGAGTGCATCTGCTTTTCTTTTCCGGATAGGAGAAGTTTGTTTTCTTCTGATGGTTGTGAATGGAGTTTGTTCTTGATCTTGGTTGATCTTGGAGGATCATTCTAGTGGATTGGGTTTGGTCCAGTTTGTTTCTTGAGACATCAGCAAGGATTGAGCTGATTAGGTAGGAAATAGGCAGCTCGAGATCGTCTGAAGAGTTTTGTGGTTCTGAATCGGAGGTCCGATTTTGGATAAGTTTCTCAGTTTTTAGGAGTTATAAATTTTGGTAAGATTGGGTAAGCTAGCTCCGAGATGTTTTGGATTTCTTCTGTGTTCTGTTATGGATAAGTGTTGGGTTGTCTGGATTGAATTGCCAGTTTAGACAGCTGGAATTCGATGTGTTTCACGTATCTCTGAGGGAGTACGTGTATAACCTATTTTTGGTTTTGGAATCAGCTATTCTGGGAGATTTGATTGTTGAGTTAGACTTGTCTGTAGTCTGATGTCTTGTTCAGTTGTAGGTCTAGATGAGTAGAAGCTCTGTAGCTTAGTAGTGTTGATTGTTTGGATTTTATAGAGCAAGTATTACGGTATTTACTTGAGAAACTCGAGGAAACTCTGTCTAGAATTTTGTCTGGATAGTTAATTTTGTTTGATTGGGTGAATTGATTGCTATGGTTGTTAGCATATGTTTGATAGATGCTTGTGTTTCGAAATTAAATTTTTTAAATTTATTATTAAATTACCTTTGTTTTAAATTTCGGGGACGAAATTCTTTTAAGAGGGAAGGAAAGTGATATCCCAGAATATTTGGCAATATCAATTTAATAATCTTTATTTAAAATTAAATTGATTTGATAATATTGATTAATAAAATATGAATTGGTTTAATAATCTGATTTAAATAAATATTTAGTTAGTGATTTTATCTTTTAAAAGCCAAATATATGTTTTTAATTATAATATATATATATATATATATATATATATATATATTTATATATTATAGATAATCTTTGTTTTGGAATTTAATAAATAAATAAATTTTTGTTTTCAAATTCTAATAATATTTAGTTATTGGGAAATTATGTTTTAACTTAATTTTAAGTTTCTAATAGTTATTTAAATTAATAACTACATGATTTATAATTACTTAAAATAAATGTTAAATTGTTTAAACTTAGCTTAAATTTTAAATTTAAATAAAAAGGTTTGTTTTATTTCTTTTTAAATATTATTTGATAAATATGATTTGGAAATTTTGTATATAAGTTTAAAATATAATGTAAAATATGGTTTTAATTCATTTAATAATAAAAGTGATTTATAATCTCTTTTATAAATCATTTAAAATTTGTTAAATTTGTTATTTTCAAGCCATATTTATAATGTATTATTTTTCCATAAATATAAAAAGAATTAAAATAAGAAAATGAAATTTTCTTTTTAAATTGAATAAGTTGATTTTAATAGGATTTCAAAAGTTTGATTTGAATTTGAAATTTATTTTGAAATTCAAAATAATAGATTCTTAAAATATTTGAATAAGTTTTAATTTATAGTTTGTTTTACTTACATTTCCTTTGAATAAGAAATTCACATAAGTATAAATAAATTAAAGTAAAATACTTTATTAACATTTAAATATATAACTAAATTAAATAAGAGACGTGTGTTAACTTAAGAAATAATCAAACTACATGTCTTAATTAAAGAATAAGGGTACATGACAAGAGTCATTATATTTTATCTTTTTATTTTAATTAAAGTAATTTCAGCCCTTATAAACATTTTCATTTTCCCTTCATTCTCTTTTCAAAACCTAAAGCTTAGTGAATCAAATAAAAACATCATTCTTCAAAAACTGAAAATTATCTTCTCAAACCAAAAGCTAAAATCAAAGAACAAAACCATGTAATCTCATTTCCTTTTGCAAATATCAAATCTTCAGCCTCAATTCATTTCTCCACTTCAAAAACAATCTTGCGATTCAATTTCTGCAAAAGTCAAATGGTTGCATTTTCAAAAACCTGTAGATCAACCCTGTATTTCTTCCTCTAAAAATAAACAACTTTGAAATCAAAGGCCTGCATGCACTTAGTTGGGATAGGGAGCAGCAGCACTTCAGTTTCATTAACATAGCACTGCAGCATTAAAATCAAAAGACAAATGCAAGCAACTACAAGTTTTAATGTTTGGGGTGCTCTGTTCTTCTGTATAATGGTGAGTAACATTTTTGAAAATTAATTAAGTATAATGTTGGTTGCCTAATTTATCTCTGAAAATTTGATTGCTTGTGAACATTTGGATGAATGTGTGCATGCCTGTAAATAAAAAAAAGATGATACCTCTGTTCTTTATTTTTTTAACCCAGATTTTAAACATAATTCTTATCCTTTGATCTATGATCTGTTAGAACTTTGATTATAGACAAATATATTTTTTGTTTAGTTTTGAAGTAAGATTAAAATTTATTTTAGTTAAAATAAGTTTGACAATCTCACTGGAAACCTTGAAGAACAGTGAAAGCTTGATTAATGTTAATTTTCAAACATACGAATTCACTAATCTAAGTATAAAATCTGAATGCTTAATCAAAATCTTTATTTTTAAAACTAAAAATAAAGTTTTTAGATTGGGTATGGATGTACATTTCTGTTTTGACCAGAAATGGAGTTTTGGATCATCTCTGGTGATTCAATTGTTCTGAGGGGTCGTGTTTTTTTATGAAGGAAGAAGGTTGATCGGAGAATCATGGAAATTGTCAGGTGGTGGTTTAAGGTGATCTGGTGGCGGCAGGAGGTTGATCTTGCTTGTAGCCCTAGTTTTTGGGTTGGGAATTAAATGCATCGCCTCTGGTGGATCGAGCTCCACCAGAGTTTGGGAATTGGATGAGGGTTTGTAAAAGAGGGTGTGGCCGGAGACATTCCCGTTCTTGTGACCGGAGATTGGAATTTGAAGTCGTTTCAGGTTTTGGTTCAAGTTCAGATTTTGGGTTAAATACTCGAATTCAAATTCGAGTTTGATATCAATGTTTTGATGATCGTGATGTTGCATGAGGTGTTTCCTGATGTGATGATGCTGTAGGAGTTGACCGGTGATGGTCAGAGCCACCGTGCATGTGCACGGTGCTCTTAGTTTCTGATGATTTGGGAATTCTTGGGTGTTTTGTTAGTTTGGGAGGATGCAGATGGTACTCGTGGAATGCTCGTGTTGCTTGAGTGTTGTACTCGAAGGTAGGTGATAGATGACTCGAAGTAAAAAGGGTATGGGCTCGAGTGTGTTATAGTTTTCAGGTTTTGTTTCAAGAAACCTGACAGTTTCGTGTTTTTAAATTTAAACCAAATTTATATAAAAGAAGTAAAGTAAGATTAAAACAAAAGTTGAAACAAGTTTAAATTATGAACTCAAAAATGAATTTGAATTCTAATTTTCAAAATAAATAAATTTTACAAAAAGGGGATGTTTAACAAATAAAAATTTATACAGTATTTTATAAAGTGTTTTATAAATCTGAAATGAGATTTAAAACAAGATTTTAAATTTAAGTTTAAAATCTGAATTGTAAATCTAAATTCAAATTTGAATTTGAGATCTTAGGATTTGAAAAGAAAATAAGTTATAAATTCAAATGTTATAATTAAGTTTGAATTATAAAGTATTTTATAACATGTTTTTTAAAATCTGGAATATAGGATTTAAACAGGATTTTAAATTTAAATTTTTGAATCTGAATTCAAAGCATGATTTGAATTCTAGTTTGAAATTAAATAAGTTTTTGAATTTAAATGTTTCAAAACCACTTGGAATATTTAAAGTATATTTTAAATTTATTAATTTAAATATGGGTTAAAACTATTTTTAAACTTACCTTAGGAGGTAAGTAATTCTTTAAAGGTGAAATTAAATGGTTTTGAATACTTAAACCTTGTTTAGGTTAAAATTTGATTTCATTTTAAATCTTAATTTAAAATGGAATTTAGATGAAATTTAAAAGAAAATTATTTTTAAATTACTTTAATAATTATAATTAAATCATTAATAAGATTAATGTTTATCATAAAGTTAATTAGAACTTAATAATTTATAATTCATTAAATGATTAAGGTAATTAAGTTTTGTAATTAATCAATTTAATTAATTAATAATTTGGGTTAATTAATTAAATAATTAAGGGTTTCATTTAATTAATTAAAGGATTAAGCAAGTTAATTAAGATTGATTAAATTGTAATTAAGAAATCATTATTTAGATAAGATTTTATATTAATTAATGATTTGAATTTATTAATCAAGTAATTAACAATTAATTAAATTATAGATTATCACTTGATTAATTAAATAAATAGAGATTAATTAATGGGTTTTATAGATAATTAAATTGGTAATTAATATTGATTAATCTCAGATTAATTACTTTAGAGAAGTAATTAAAGATTTGTTATTGGTTAATGAAGGTCATTAACTTAGGATTATTTAATAATTAATTAATGTGATTAATTTTAATGATTAATTGGATTAATTAATTTAAAGATAAACATTTGAATTGTTTAAGTGTAATTACTTTATGAAGTAATTAAGAAAATTAATTACTAATTGTAATTAATTAAGTTTATTTTGATTAGTTAAGTTAATTAATTAAGTTTAATTAATTTAAAGTAATCACTGGTTAATTTGATAAGTAATTACCCAATGTAATTAATAATGAATAATTACTTAGTGAAGTAATTAAGAAGATAAATTATTTGATGTAATTAAATTAAAGGATAATTGGGTAATGAAGGAGTTGTAGATTAATTACTTTGTGTAATTAGTATGTAATTAGTATGCAGAATAATTACTTCAAGGAAGTAATTAATAATTAATTACTTAGTGTAATTAATTTAGCATTTGTTAATTGAGTTATTTGAAGATAATAAAGAGATGTAATTAATTTGATATAATTAATTACTTGATCTGATTAATCAAGAGTGATTAATCAATATGGATAATTAATTTAATAGGATAATTATAAATAAATAATTAGAGATCATTAATTATATAATTAATGATGTAATTAAGGATAGATTAATTAAGAACAATTAATCTATGAAGGTATTAATCAATGTAATTAATTATAATTAGTTAATTAATGAAGTGATTACAAGTTAATTATTGAATTTGGTTTGGAATAATTAATTTGTGGAATTAATTAAAGGCTAATTACTTGAATGTAATTAAAAGATAATTAATCAATGATGATTAATTAGGGTAATTTGTTAAGGGTAATTAATTGATTGATTGTAATTAATTAATGGTTATGTAAGCAAGATTTATATGGATGAAGTAATTAATTTAATTTATTTTAAATTAATTAGGGAAGAAGTAATTAATTTAATTCATTTTAAATTAATTATAGAATGGTGATTAATGAGTCATTGCTTGTGAATGTTGATTTATACTGATTACCCTGAATAGTTGAGATCTCAGATATGAGATAAGTAATGTTGTGTGTTTCGGATGCTATGGTTGCATTTGAGTTGATAACATGAATTATCTGTTGTGATGATAATATGGATTATCTGTTATGATGGTAATGTTGAATTTCTATTGTTATATGGTGAATTATCTATTTATGTGTATATAGATAATATTGAATTGAATTGTTTTAAAACTTTAAAACAACTTGGACCTAAAAGATGGCGATTTGGATTTCGATGAGACCGGGATCGGGTTTTCATATTTGGATATCCGAAAACCACATCGATCCAAATTAACAATAGGTCGTGAATCTCAAGTGAAGATGAAGATTCAGAGTGCAAGGGTTATCGTCGTTAACTCTGAGGGTGTTTCCAAAATGAGTGTAACGGATTGAATGATTTCAGAACATCGTCATGTGGAGGATGAGCATTCTAAGAGATGTGTTCTCTAAAGTAATCGTAGCCTCAAGCCTCATCAACCGAGAATGGCTAAAACAGGGGAGGTGCAGCAAGGTTAAGTGGGTTATGCCCAAGTAGGACGAGATTTTCCCCTGTCCAGAGGTCACTTTTTATTCGGCTGTGTGGGCGGTTGATTGCAACAACTGCCGGGGTTGTCTTGTTCGGAACTGTTTAGTAAGGAATGGTTCCGGCCTTGTGTTGCAGGGGATTGAGAGTGATGCTCGGTACGGTGATCTAGGCCACGTACTGTGACGGACGGTACCCCAGTAGCCCCACCATTGTATGGAATCCAAAATCCAATAAGTGTCGTACGTTTTAGTTGTGCCCAACTATGTTGGAACGTGAGATGTAAGCATTCCAGCTATTTCTATATTTTACTTGAAAACCCTAGACACTATTATAATACCATCGGATTTCCTATCAAATGTTTTGGTTAGCGTAAGGTAAAAACTTTTCCATGTTTATGTGTGGGAAGTCTTACGTGATACCTTTCTTTCTAAAAGATTTTTAAAAGTTAAGCAACCTTAACCTGTTACTCACACCAGACCCATGTCTGACCCGAAGTTTATCTTTTGTTTTCTTATACTCTTGGGTACTCAAATTTTTACGAATAGCCAAGGGATTCGGGTTGACTTTGACGAATATTGGAGGAGCAATGGAGCAGGAGGCTTCTGCGTTAGATATATAATTTTCCGCTGTGTGTTCCCTGTGTTGGTATCTCTTGTTGAGTTGTATTGAGTTGTAATAACTAGACAGGTGTTTTATAACTGTCTAGTATGTGTTGTGTATGCTGTGTAACTCTGATTTATGTTGTATATTATGTAAATACTTATGTTATTAATATAATTTATTCGTTCCGCTGTTGAGATTCTAGTGTTGTTTTTTCTTTCTCTTCTTTCTTTTCTCTTTTCTATCCCTTTCTTTCTTAAAGATGATATGACTTTTTGTGGAGAAAAAGTCGGGTCGTCTCAGGCAAAATGATCATTTTTGTGCATATATCAATTTGGGAAAATTTAAATGGAAATTTCTATATTATTTTGTAGGAGAATTGGATGGAAATTACAAGTGGTTTCATGAAGATATGCATTCACAAAAGGAAACGAAGCAAATGAAGATGAAATTAATTCAAACCCATGAACATAGAGGACCCCACCTACCCACTTACCTTGATTTTCAATTAGGAACTAATGCACATGCTAAAAGTCCATTAACGCTTCATGCACATTTAAGTGGGAGATTAAGACATGCTAATAATTACTTGGTGGCCACACTACCTCAAGTGTATTTTGGGCATTCTCCAAAAAATGAATTAGGGTTTCTAACTCGTATAAATACCCTACATCTTCATGTAACCCTCCCCTTCCTCTTAGTTAGCTTTAAGCTTAGAAATTAAAAAAAGCTTCTCTTTTCTTTTCAGGGCTACTTAGCCATTCCTTCATGTAATTTATTTTTTTATACAACTTTAAGACATTGCACTTTTCTTTTCTTGTTAACTTCCTTCTAAGCAAGTAGTGTATTTTGATTTTAATACAAGTAGATTAGTTTTTCTTTTTATTTTGCTCTCTTTTGCTTCTCGTTTATTCCATGTTACAAGCTACATTTGTTGATTAGATAACAAATATGAGAGCCTAATCCCTTCAATTTAGGGGTAATAAAGCTCTCTAGTATGTAGATGCAACATTTGATGTTATGCTCTCTTTTTGTGCTTCATGGAAAAATGATGTTTATGTAATTTTGTGTTTAGTATTGATTTTGATAGCTTATGTTGTTCAAAACAAATAGGTTATGCTTAGTCATATGAATCACAGATTGCCTCTTTATCTATATATGATTATGGAAAAAAGGTGAATGTTTAAATCAAAATTTGTTGGCCTATATTTCTAAACAATAGTTAATAGACCATGCTTAAAATAGATTACATTGTCAACTTTGTTGTCATTTTCATGAGAGTTAGTAAGTGGTTTAAGGGGTGTGTTATAGTTTGATGGCTTAAGTTGAGCTAATTAGTAGCACAAATAAGCCATACTAATGATAAACACATCATTTAAATTCACTAATGATAAAAAAAAAGATCATAATTTCATTTTTGTTGAACTATGTAATCTAGAGAGTGAATTTATCTCTAAGTTGTTTTTCGATTCTCATATTTTTATCACTTTCTTTCTGTCGTTTTTCTTACATTTTCTAGCTAATCATTTTCAACTTTGGTTTGATTGAATAGAGATATAAAATCAGTAATTCCCTACAGATCGACCCGTACTCGTCACGTACTAACTTTTGTATGTCGTGCGCTTGTGGTATAAATTTAATTTGAAATTTATCGACGATTTTCTAATCCAATAGAACATTTTCCATTAAACATTGTCAAACTAAATTCTTAGCCAGTTATGTAATTTATAGGCCTTTCGTCATTCTCATAAATGTAAAGCAACAGTTGAAGCATCAGACTCTAGGCATTAATTGAGGCTTACCACTTAAAACAACGGTCCGGGTATCCTTTTCTAGGATAATGGTTTTCGATTGTGCCAAAATCTGGGCACTAGTTTGAACTAACTAATTAATAACGTAGTTCGTACATCCTCCAAGATGTTTATTTCCAATCGTGCCTAACACCAAGCATCAATTAAAAGTTCATAGGTAAGATCCTACCTTATGCTAGGTATGGTCCTTTTGTTTTGCCTACTCCAGGTAAAATTTTTAAGAATTAGGCAGTCTTATCACATCTGTTTTGATTTACACTCGGCCTACTCATTAAGAACGAGAATTAGTAAATGAACTACTATGTCACATTTGATTTAGATTTATACTCCTACCCCCACATCAAGGGTAAGAGTTAGATAGCCATGTCACATTTGTTTTGGGTTTATACTCTTGCTCCCACGTCAATAGCAAGAATTAGCTGATGGACGATCGGGTCAAGTTCGATTAGTTTATACTTCTTCCCCCAATCCGAGGACAAGAATTGGCTAACGGATGGTCGGCTTACGTCCTTTTAGTTTATACTCCTGCCCCTAATCTGAGGAGAAAAGTTGGCTGATGGACGGTCGAGTCATATCCGTTTAGTTTATGCACTTGGTCCCAATCTAAGGACAAGAGTTAGCTGATATCATCAATCTCTGATATTGAGAAGAACTTCAGTGGTCCGATCATGAGCCACTGAAGTATGGTTGGCACCTATTTTTTAGTACCTGCTTTATTCGCATGCAGATCATTTGAGTCGGTCAAGTCACAATTCTTAAGCAATGTAAAAACAGACCCGTAAAGCCATTTATTGAAAATGGGAAATGACAGATTCTGCCTTATTACATGGCTTCATTCAATTATGTACAAAATTATTTCTAATTTAAATAGCATCGTAAATGCTCGCTATTCCACGCCCTTGGGAGTGAGACCATCAACCGTTGTAAGTGTGAAAGTGCCATCTCCGAGCTTTTGTTCTATTGCATATGAACCTTCCCATGTCGGGCCCAAGTTTTCGAGGCTTGGGATGGTTCGATTGAGGACTAGGTTGCCAATCTCAAAGGTCTAATTCCTGACCTTGGCATTGTAATATTGAGCGATCGGTTGCAGTGTGCAGCTGCTCTCAAGTCAGCTTCATCTCGTTTCTCAACGATCATGTCAAAGGATTCCAGAAGGAGTCACTTATTCATCCGTAAGTGGTAATAAGTTACCCGATGAGAAGGTACCTCCAGTTCAACCGGAGTCATAGCCACCGATCCGTAGGCTAGGGAGAATAGAGAATGGCCAGCCATTGACTTATGGGTCGTTCGATAAACCCAAGGTACCAATGGAAGTTCATCAACTCACTTGCCATTAGCCTTTTCAAATCACTTCTTAAGAATAGACTTGATAATCTTGTTTACAGCTTCAACCTATCCATTCGTCTGGGGGTGTGCCATCGTAGCAAATCTTTTCTCTATGCAATTTTGGCAGCAAAAATCCTTAAACTCCGTTATTTTGAATTAGGTTATGTTATCGCAATGATCACCTATGGAATTCCAAAACGAAAAATAATATTTCAGAGTACAAAGTTGATCACTTTCTTTGTGGTAATTGTGGTTAACGGCTCCACCTAAGCCCATTTTGTGAAGTAATAAACCGCAATGATGACGTATTTCGCGCCACCTTTACATATCAATAGCACACCGATAATATTTATCCGCCAAACTACAAACAGCTAAGGACTGAACATTTGAGTAAGTTCCTTCGGTTGGGCCCACGGAATCATAGCAAATCTCTGTCACTTGTTGCATTTTCTAGTGTAATCAGCTGCATCTCGGTTGAAAGTTGACCAGAAGTACCCATAGCGAAGAATCTTCTTCGTAAGGGTTTTCCCCCCAGTATGGTTGCCACAGGCCCCCTTGTTCACTTCTCTAAGAACTTGCTTAGCCTCATCATGAGCGACACACCAAAGCATAAGGATAGAAAAACCCTTCCTATACAACAGTCCTTCCTGTCTGATATATCTTAGAGCTTAGTGAAGGAGTTACTGTCACTCGTTTTTCCTGTTGGAAGGATTCCTCATTGCAAGTAATCTTTTATCGAAGTCATCCATGACTCTCTTTCAGGTTCAACATACAATATCCAATTGACATCCATATGGTTGATGCTCGATGCTGACAAATTTTCCATTGTAACCAAGCCCATGAGCTGCATAGTTCTGGAACTAGCCAGCTTAGCCTGTGAGTCTGCTATTCCATTTTCCACTCCAGGAATATGTGTTATCGTATAATACTCAATACCACTAAGCAGCTCAAGGACTCGGTTTAGATAAAGGGCTAGCCTTGCTACTTTTGCTTGAAACTCTTTCCGTACTTGACACACCACTAGTTGTGAATCACAAAAAATATGTAAAGTCTTTATCCCCAGTTCTTTGGCAATCTAGAGTCCCTTAACCAAAGCTTGTACTCCACTTCGTTGTTTATTGCAAGAAATCGAATCTCAAGGCATAACAGATTGAACATTCATTAGAAATAACAAATACAACTCTAACATCGGAATAGTGTTTGTTTGATGCACCATCCATGTACATCTTCAATCTAGCATTTTGTTCACCACTACTCTTTGGAGTGTCGTCCCCTGTAGTGAATTTAGCCATGAAATCCACCAAAGCTTGATCCTGGATAGCTCTTCGAGGGTGATAGCTTATATCGTGTTGGATCAATTCAATGTTCCATTTCGACAACCTTCCAAAAGTCTCAGGTCGTTGCAAGACTGTTGCAAAGGCTGGTCGGTAAGAATTTTGATCGGATGAGTTTGAAAGTTTGGGCGGAGCTTCCTTGAAGAAATCAACGGAAGTATGAAAGATTTTCCAGCTTTGGTTAGTTTCTTTCTGCTTTTGTCAATCGCCTTCTGATGTAATAGATTGGTCATCGGATGTGGGCTTCCTCGGTACAAGTGCAGTGCTCAAAGAATGCATAGTCACTCGCAGATATATAACAAGTCCTCGTCATCCACCGGCTTTGGAAGGACGGTGGACTCTCCAAGTGATCAACTGGAGGCTGCAATGCATATGCGACTCCTGTGTCCAGGCAAAGGTTCTTTTTTCTTCGAACTTTTACCTTTCTTAATCACGTCAAAGAAAGGGATGCATTTATCGATGGCTATGGAGATGAATCGACTTAAGGTGGCGACATTTCCATTTAAATTTTGGACATCCATGATTACCTTAGGTGTCTCCACATCCCTTAATTCCTTTATATTCTCTAGATTGGCTTCAATTCCATGCAAATTCACAATGAAGCCCAAGAACTTCCCTGACGCAATGCCAAAATAGCATTTCGAAGGGTTGAGCTTCATCTTGTATTTTTGAAGAACATTGAACATTTCTGCCAGATCCTCAATATAAACATCATGACTTCACAAGCATGTCATCCTTATAGACCTCCGTCGACCATTCAATCTGATCTTTGAACATCCTATTTACCAATCTCTGGTAAGTTGCTTCAACGTTCGTCAACCCAAACGGCGTAACCAGATAGCAATACAGTCCTAAGTCGGTAATAAAGCCGGTATGCTCCTGGTTTGGGACTGTGATATCCCGGAAATTTGAGGCAATATCAATTTAATAATCTGTGATAAAATTAAATTGATTTAATAATATTTGTTAATAATAATTTGAATTGATTTAATAATCCTCTTTTAAATAAATGATTAACTGATAATTTATCTTTTAAAAGCCAATTAAATTGTGTTCTATTTATAATATATATATATATCTGTATATATTGTAAATAAATAACCTTTGTTTAAAGTTGAACAAAATAAAGACATGATTTCTAATTCTAATATTTTTGGAAAATTAGAGATTTGATTTTATTTAATATTGAATAAATAATAATATGATCTTAAATTACCCAAGATAAATTAAAATTGTTTAGAAATAAAATTTAGCTTAGAGTTTAAATTTAAATAAAAAGTTTTGTTTTGTTTTATAGCTTGATAAAATAAGTGACTTGTATTATAGAGAATAGTTCTTTTACAAATTATTCAATAATAAGTTATATTTAAACTATATCAATATTGTAATATCTTTGAAGATGGGTTTTATAATATAAATTGAAGTTGATATTTTAATATGTGTATATTTTTGAAAGAAGCTATGATTTGTAAATTTAAAATTAAGTCTTTCAAAAATGTTAAATAAAATAATACTTTATAAATCTTAACATAAGTATTTAATTATTTAAGTTTTAAAATAAAGTAACCTAAAAGTAAAATAAATATAAAGGTAAGAACAAATGTAAAGAAAAGAAAATGTACATGTACATAGGTATAAAAGCAAGCTAGACAAGTAAGTTTTATATGATGTAAGGTTTAATATCCAGGTAAGCAAATATGTATGCAATCTGTAAAGACAAATAAACAAAGTAAGAAAAGTAAAATATCTGAATACAAAATAGGTCTGTAGCTTGTAGATTAAGATTTAGACAGGCATAAACATAAAGTATAAAACAAAATACAGTATGCAGGTTAGAGAAAAGAAATGGTAAGCTAACTAAAATATCTACATATGAAATGATTAAGTTAGCTAATTAGGAAACATAGAGTACATTAACAATTAATGCCTACTTTACTTAGCACAACCTTATGTCCATTCGAAATTTGTTCAAATCTTTTCAGCCTCCACAATAAAGCATATGGCCTGATACAAACAAAAGTAATATTGTACTTGCATGTGTTTAACCAGATAACACCTACCCTATACAAATCTATTTCTCTACATATATATACTTAGCTTTCAGATTTATTCTAAACATATCAAACCAGAGGAAGATTTTATAACAAGCTTCTTCATTTTATTTTATTTTCATACAAACTCAAATATAAAAACTGGAAACACTATTCAACAAAACAAACAATGGGGTTGGAAGATTTAAAGCAAAACTGTTCCCAGTTTTAAAGAACAGGCAGTTTCAAAGCAAATGGTGCTCTGTCCCTTCTTTTTAATCAAAGTGAGTAACACCTTTCGTTTTAAATACTTAAGCATATATATATGTTGTTAAATTTTGATCTGATATGAGCAAATATATTGATGATTTTCTGTGTTTACATGTTACTGCATGTATATGTGTTTGACATCCAATAACCACCTCTGTTTTAAGGATAGCAACATCAAAAATTTAATGATTTAAGTATATTTTGTCTGTTGCAAATTCTTCTCTGAAACTTAGTTGTATTGCTATGTGATAAGTATGAGTACTGTCTTGTATATCTCTGGATTCTCTCTGTTTTAGTTTCAGGTTTAAAAATCCTCAACTAAATTCCCTTTTGTTCTTAATTCCAGCTTAACAAGACATAGGTTAAGATAAACTGTTTGTATGAATGAAGACTTGAATTTAAATATTGTGAAAGAGTAAAACAATGTTCTTTGTTCTGGAAAACATAATATTACAGAAGAAAACTGAATTTAAGTTACAACTTCAATGAATTTAATTTATGAATTCAGAGTTACTTCAGTTTGATGATTGCTTAAGATCTCTATTCAAGTTCCTTCATACAAATGTTTTAATTTCAGAACAGTTTCCTCAAGATATAATTAATTGTGTGAGCTTAGTGTTAAGCCAGTATAAGTTGTATATTCTAAACTAAATATTTAAAACATGTTTTAAGTTAAAACAGTTAGATCCTAATCTCTGAAAACTGATGTAATTTATATTTTTTTAGGCATAGGTTGACCTGAGTTTATAAAAGCAAATTTTTTTAAAATAAATACAGTTCTTAGTGAAACCTGGACAGTGGGGTTGGGAAGATTATCCACTCTGGTTTGTTCATTTGTTTGCATCATTGGTTGTATCTACTGTTCCATTTAATCAAAGCATTGCTTTTATGTATTGCCTGTGTACTGTGTAACCACCGATCAACTAAATGTGACTGGGTATACTTGTGTGTGGTCTGCATCTATATTGTGTAGTAGTTTGAGCATTGATCTGGTTGAATTGATTATCTCACATGATTGGTTGAGCTGTTCCAGTTGCCACTCTAACTTGGTAATGCCATTTGAAGTTTGCACTGACCTGAAATGTACATGGGTTGGACCACTAAATTTTGTTTAGCATGTCTCTGTTTGTTTTCATGAATCTGGTGTTGCAGTGATCCTACCTTTGACTGAGTTTGATTTGTATTTCATGTTATTTCCTCTACCTGTACTCAGTTTGGGACTGAATTTCAAGCTTGTTATGGCCTCTGTCTTGGCAAATGCATGATTCTGTTTCACTGCTGTTTCCATGTTTTGTATAGTTGAGATGTTGTCATTTTAAGCCTCGGGATGTACTCGAGTTTTTGTGCATAAGACTCGAAGCAATGACATTATTGACTCGAAGCACATTTGCTCTGGTCTCGGGTAGTATACATTTGCTACAGGTAGTTTGAAACTGCCTGCAGTTTTAAATTTTAAACTAAAATTAAAAACAAATTAAACTGCAAGCTAGTTATAATCAGTGTAAAATTAGTGTAAGGTGATTTAAATGGAAGTCAAATCTAGATTTAAGTTTAATTTAAAATTTTGTATTTTCTGAATTCATTTTGAAAGTTTCAGGTTTAAAACCTGACAGAAACTAAAACCTGAACTATATGATTTAAACAATGTTTAAATCCTAGAGTGAAACTAAGTTTTTGAATATCTATCTTAAGGTTTTATAAATAGATTTGGATTTGAAAAATCAAGTTTTTAAAACAAAGTGTTGAAGGGAAGTTTAAATCAAAGTTCTTAAATCTGCAGGTTTACATCAGTTTTAAAATGTCTTTGGAAATTTAAATTTAAATTAAGATTTCAAACAATTGAATTTAAAGGCTTTCTTATTTAAGTTTCATGTATATGTAATTAAAGTTATTCATAAGATTATAAATTGAATTTAAACTTGATAAATGTTTAAATAAATAATACTTTTGAATCTTAAAATCCAAATGGAATTCAAATTTACAATTTTGGAAGGTAAAGTTTTAACATACATAGATATTAATGAAGTCATTAGTAAAGAAATAAATTATCTTAGGAATAACTAAGGAGTTAAAAATATGTAATGAATAAGTTAATTAATGAATGACTTATGTATTTAATTTACAAATTAATAATTTAGATTAATTTATAATTAGGAATTAAGAAATAAATGTAGAAATGTAATCATGGTAATTAACTAAAGGATTATTAATTAAATTCATGAATGTGATTAATTTTGATAATTAATCAAAATTTATTAGATAATCCTTTATAAATTGTTAAATGTAATTGCTGGATAAAAGTAATGAAGAAATTAATTTCTTATTGTAATTAATTTGATAAAATGATTTATTTAAGTTAATTAATCTAGTTTAATTAATTTAAGAAATCATTTGATGATTTGATTTATATAATCACTTAGTGTATTCAAGGGAGCATAATTACTTGAGGAAGTAACTAATATAATTACTGAATGTAATTAGTGAAGATGATGTGTTAAAGAAGTAATTGGGATAATTACTTTTGTAATTAATCAAGAGATTAATTAAATGAAGATAATTAATTATGGAATAATTAATTTATTAATATAAGCAATTAAAGGAAGTTAATTACTGGTTGATATTAATCGAGATGGTTATTAATTGTGTTTAATTAAAGATTAATCACTTAATGTGATTTAATTTATATAAAGTAACTTAATTTAAATATGAATTAGAGATCATTAATTAATGTAATTAATGATGAAATTAAGAATAGTTTAAATTAAGAAATAATAAATAATGTAGTGATTAATTAAAGATAATGTAATTAATTGTAATTAATTATAAATAAAGTAATTAAATGTTAATTACTATAAATGATTTAGGATAATTAATTAAAGACTAATTACTTATTGTAATTAGACGGTGATTAATTGAAGAAGTTAATCAAGATAAATATCTAGAGATTAATTAATTAAGTTGATATAAAATTAATTTATGATGGTATAAGCAGGATTTATAGATGAAGTAATTAATTTAATTTACTTTAAATTAATTAGAAATAGAAGTAGTTAATGTAATTCATTTTAAATTAATTACAAAATGGTATGATTATAAATCATTGCTTATGGATGAATGATAGTGTTATTTTATTTGATGGTTGTGCATTCAGATTTGACTTGAATACTATCTATGTGATATGGATGCTTGATTTAAAGTATGATAATATTTAATTATCTGTTTTGATGATAATATGAATTATCTGTTTATGATGATGTGATTATCTATTGTGATATTATGAATTATCCATATGTGTGTATATTGATGATACTGAATTAAACTGTTAAGACTAAATAGACAACTTGGCCTTAAAAGACACGTTTTGGATTTCGATGAGACCGGGATCGGGTTTTCCGCATTAGGAACATCCGAAAACCACATCGATTCCAAATTTACGATAGGTCGTGAATCTGAAGTGAAGATGAAGATTCAGAATGCAAGGGTTATCGTCGTTAACTCTGAGGGTGATTCCAAAATGAGTGTAACGAGATAATGCCTTCGGTTTCGTTCGAACCCGGAACGAACTTGTATGGATTGAATGCTTTCAACACATCGTCAGGCGGGCGATGAGCATTCTAAGAAATGTATTCTATAAAGGTAATCGTAACCTCAAGCCTCATCAACTGGGAATGGCTAAAACAGGGGAGGTGCAGCAAGGCTAGGTGGGTCATGCCCAAGCAGGACAAGGATATTCCCCTGTCTAGATGTCCCTTTTATTTCGGCTTAGTGGGCAGTAGCGACGGCTATCTGCGGGGTTATCTTGTTCGGGACTGTTCAGTAAGGAATGGTTCCGGCCTTGTGTTGCAGGGGATAAAGGGAGTAATCCTCGGTACGGTGATCTAGGCCCCGTACTGTGACGGGCGGTACCCCAGTAGCCCTGCCATTGTATGGAATCCACAATCCAATAAGTGCCAACGGTTTTGATTGTATTACCCACTTTTGTGGCTAGTAGCTGGAATTTAATAAATGTAACAATTTCGGCTATTTTCTATTTACTTGAAAACCCTAGACGTATTATAATATCACAGAATTTCCTATCAAATGTTTTGGTTAGCGTAAGGTAAAAACTTTTCCATGTTTATGTGTGGGGAGTCTTACGCGATACCTTTTATTTTCAAAAGATTTTCAAAGTTAAGCAACTTTAACCTGTTACTCATACCAGACCCATGTCTGACCCGAAGTTTATTTTTGTTTTTCATAAACTCTCGGGTACCTAATTTTTTACGGGTAGCCAAGGGATTCAGGTTAGCTTTGACGAATTCTGGAGGAGCAATGGAGCAGGAGGCTTCAGCGTTGTAGATTTATATATTTATAGTTCCACTGTGTTGGTATCTCTGAGTCATTTGTTTGAGTTGAGTTGTATGAACTGGACAGGTGTTTATAACTGTCTAGTATGTGATGTATTGTCTGTATAACTCTGATTTATGCTGTATATTATGTAAATACTTATGTGATTATTATAATTTATTCGTTCCGCTGTGAGATTCTGATGTTGTTGTTCTTTCTTCTCTATCCTTTCTATTTTCTCATCCCTTTCTTTCTTCAAGACGAAGCGGTTTTCTGGGCATAGAAAGCCGGGTCGTCACAGTTGGTATCAGAGCACTAGGTTGAGTGAATACCTAGGCTCTTAAGTGTTTTCTTTCTTGAGAGAGCGTATTTGTAATTTTGATATATATATATATATATATATATATATATATATTTATTTCTACCTATTGTTGGGTTACCTGTTCAGGTTTTCCAATAAGTTATAAGGGTAGTGGTGTGTGTAACACTTACTACCAATGCTTGGAATTTGAATGTTGAGGTTGGTAGTATAATTGTCGAGACTGTAGATCTAATACCGTCTCGAGTGAGCTTTGAGTGGGATAAGGATTTCATCGATCTCTGAAGGAAATCTTTTAAGATTCGAAGTTCATCTTTGAAGTGTAGTTTGGATGAGCTAGAGATTGGATCTGTCGGTTGAACAGAAGCATGTCACGATATCTTGATACATCAAGGTGTAGTAGCTGTGTGATGAGACACAGTGATTATGGATGTCTCTGAAGATGTTTCTTTGGAATCAGTTAAGGAAGTGTAGCTGCTTCGGTATTGTGGCTGAGATCAGCAGGGTGTTTCTTTTTGCTTTGAGGTCCGAGTTTCTTGAAGAGCTTTGGATTAAGTAGTCTTTGGCTTCTGAGTCAGCAGTGGAGTTTAGAAGCTGCAGAGTAATTCCATTTCTTCAATGGGTTGACCACATAAGTGTAAGCTGTTCTGATTGGTAAAAAGAGAGAGCAGTAATTTGGAATTAGGCTGGATTGATCGCAAAAGTGACTTGCGATGGTTTCAGTATTCTCTTGTGAATTTTTCCGGATGTCTTCAGGAAGTTAAAGTTTGGTATGCATCTGAAGATTGAATTTGGTATCGACTGGATTTCCAGGCTTTGTACCGATGGTTCAGCTTAGTAATAGGATGGTTTTTGAGTTTGGGGAAGTAGCTCAGATTTTGGATGAATTTCTGAGTTTTACTTTTGGATTTGTTGAGGTGTGTTGTCCAGTCTGTGTTCGACTTCAGCATTTTCATCTATTCAGTCAGAGTTGCGCAGTGGAAGCATGGTGGTAGCTGTTTTGGTTTAGAAGCAATTGGATGTTGCAGTGTTTGGATTGGAGAGTTCTACAGAAACTTTTTCAGGATCTGAGGCCAGATTGGAATGCACCTGTTTAATTTCTTCTGGATAAGAGACGGACGAATTTGGATTCCGAAGTCGGAGATGTGATGCTGGATAAGTGTTTGGTCTTCAGGATTGAATTGTCAGTTTGGATAACCGGAATTCATTGTGTTTCACGTATCTCTGAGGGAGTACGTGTAAGATCTATCTTGATTTTAGAACCAGCAGTTCAGGGAGTTTTAGTTGTTGATTCAGGCTTGTCTGTAGTTTGATATCCTATTTTGTTTTGTAGATCTAGATGAGTAGAAGTCTTGTAGCTTAGTAGTATTGTTTGTTTGGATTCTATAGAGCGAGTAACCCGGTATTTATACTTGGGGAAACTCGAGGCAATTCTGTCTGGAATTCTGTCTAGATAGTTAAATTGGTTTGATTGAATGAATTGGTTGCTATGGTTGTTAGCATATGATTAATATATGCTTGTGTTTTAAAATTAAATCTTAAACTAAATTATTAAATTACCTTTGTTTTAAATTTCGGGGACGAAATTCTTTTAAGGGGGGAAGAATGTGATATCCCGGAAATTTGAGGCAATATCAATTTAATAATCTGCGATAAAATTAAATTGATTTAATAATATTTGTTAATAATAATTTGAATTGATTTAATAATCCTCTTTTAAATAAATGATTAACTGATAATTTATCTTTTAAAAGCCAATTAAATTGTGTTCTATTTATAATATATATATATCTGTATATATTGTAAATAAATAACCTTTGTTTAAAGTTGAATAAAATAAAGACATGATTTCTAATTCTAATATTTTTGGAAAATTAGAGATTTGATTTGATTTAATATTGAATAAATAATAATATGATCTTAAATTACCCAAGATAAATTTAAATTGTTTAGAAATAAAATTTAGCTTAGAGTTTAAATTTAAATAAAAAGCTTTGTTTTGTTTTATAGCTTGATAAAATAAGTGACTTGTATTATAGAGAATAGTTCTTTTATAAATTATTCAATAATAAGTTATATTTAAACTATATCAATATTGTAATATCTTTGAAGATGGGTTTTATAATATAAATTGAAGTTGATATTTTAATATGTGTATATTTTTGAAAGAAGCTATGATTTGTAAATTTAAAATTAAGTCTTTCAAAAATGTTAAATAAAATAATACTTTATAAATCTTAACATAAGTATTTAATTATTTAAGTTTTAAAATAAAGTAACCTAAAAGTAAAATAAATATAAAGGTAAGAACAAATGTAAAGAAAAGAAAATGTACATGTACATAGGTATAAAAGCAAGCTAGACAAGTAAGTTTTATATGATGTAAGGTTTAATATCCAGGTAAGCAAATATGTATGCAATCTGTAAAGACAAATAAACAAAGTAAGAAAAGTAAAATATCTGAATACAAAATAGGTCTGTAGCTTGTAGATTAATATTTAGACAGGCATAAACATAAAGTATAAAACAAAATACTGTATGCAGGTTAGAGAAAAGAAATGGTAAGCTAACTAAAATATCTACATATGAAATGATTAAGTTAGCTAATTAGGAAACATAGAGTACATTAACAATTAATGCCTACTTTACTTAGTACAACCTTATGTCCATTCAAAATTTGTTCAAATCTTTTCAGCCTCCATAATAAAGCATATGGCCTGATACAAACAAAAGTAATATTGTACTTGCATGTGTTTAACCAGATAACACCTACCCTATACAAATCTATTTCTCTATATATATATACTTAGCTTTCAGATTTATTCTAAACATATCAAACCAGAGGAAGATTTTATAACAAGCTTCTTCATTTTATTTTATTTTATTTTCATACAAACTCAAATATAAAAACTGGAAACACTATTCAACAAAACAAACAATGGGGTTGGAAGATTTAAAGCAAAACTGTTCCCAGTTTTAAAGAACAGGCTGTTTCAAAGCAAATGGTGCTTTGTCCCTTCTTTTTAATCAAAGTGAGTAACACCTTTCGTTTTAAATACTTAAGCATATATATATGTTGTTAAATTTTGATATGATATGAGCATATATATTGATGATTTTCTGTGTTTACATGTTACTGCGTGTATATGTGTTTGACATCCTATAACCACCTCTGTTTTAAGGATAGCAACATCAAAAATTTAATGATTTAAGTATATTTTGTCTGTTGCAAATTCTTCTCTGAAACTTAGTTGTATTGCTATGTGATAAGTATGAGTACTGTCTTATATATCTCTGGATTCTCTCTGTTTTAGTTTCAGGTTTAAAAATCCT
The DNA here is from genome assembly GCA_030765085.1 of Allium cepa. NCBI lineage: Eukaryota > Viridiplantae > Streptophyta > Magnoliopsida > Asparagales > Amaryllidaceae > Allium > Allium cepa. Next base: position 184,306,796 of record CM060937.1, on the reverse strand, counting down.
CAACTAAATTCCCTTTTGTTCTTAATTCCAGCTTAACAAGACATAGGTTAACATAAACTGTTTGTATGAATGAAGACTTAAATTTAAATATTGTGAAAGAGTAAAACAATGTTCTTTGTTCTGGAAAACATAATATTACAGAAGAAAACTGAATTTAAGTTACAACTTCAATGAATTTAATTTATGAATTCAGAGTTACTTCAGTTTGATGATTGCTTAAGATCTCTGTTCAAGTTCCTTCATACAAATGTTTTAATTTCAAAACAGTTTCCTCAAGATATAATTAATTGTGTGAGCTTAGTGTTAAGCCAATATAAGTTGTATATTCTAAACTAAATACTTAAAACATGTTTTAAGTTAAAACAGTTAGATACTAATCTCTGAAAACTGATGTAATTTATATTTTTTAGGCATAGGTTGACCTGAGTTTATAAAAGCAATTTTTTTTAAAATAAATACAGTTCTTAGTGAAACCTGGACAATGGGGTTGGGAAGATTATCCACTCTGGTTTGTTCATTTGTTTGCATCATTGGTTGTATCTACTGTTCCATTTAATCAAAGCATTGCTTTTATGTATTGCCTGTGTACTGTGTAACCACCGATCAACTAAATGTGACTGGGTATACTTGTGTGTGGTCTGCATCTATATTGTGTAGTAGTTTGAGCATTGATCTGGTTGAATTGATTATCTCACATGATTGGTTGAGCTGTTCCAGTTGCCACTCTAACTTGGTAATGCCATTTGAAGTCTGCACTGACCTGAAATGTACATGGGTTGGACCACTAAATTTTGTTTAGCATGTCTCTGTTTGTTTTCATGAATCTGGTGTTGCAGTGATCCTACCTTTGACTGAGTTTGATTTGTATTTCATGTTATTTCCTCTACCTGTACTCAGTTTGGGACTGAATTTCAAGCTTGTTATGGCCTCTGTCTTGGCAAATGCATGATTCTGTTTCACTGCTGTTTCCATGTTTTGTATAGTTGAGATGTTGTCATTTTAAGCCTCGGGATGTACTCGAGTTTTTGTGCATAAGACTCGAAGCAATGACATTATTGACTCGAAGCACATTTGCTCTGGTCTCGGGTAGTATACATTTGCTACAGGTAGCTTGAAACTGCCTGCAGTTTTAAATTTTAAACTAAAATTAAAAACAAATTAAACTGCAAGCTAGTTATAATCAGTGTAAAATTAGTGTAAGGTGATTTAAATGGAAGTCAAATCTAGATTTAAGTTTAATTTAAAATTTTGTATTTTCTGAATTCATTTTGAAAGTTTCAGGTTTAAAACCTGACAGAAACTAAAACCTGAACTATATGATTTAAACAATGTTTAAATCCTAGAGTGAAACTAAGTTTTTGAATATCTATCTTAAGGTTTTATAAATAGATTTGGATTTGAAAAATCAAGTTTTTAAAACAAAGTGTTGAAGGGAAGTTTAAATCAAAGTTCTTAAATCTGCAGGTTTACATCAGTTTTAAAATGTCTTTGGAAATTTAAATTTAAATTAAGATTTCAAACAATTGAATTTAAAGGCTTTCTTATTTAAGTTTCATGTATATGTAATTAAAGTTATTCATAAGATTATAAATTGAATTTAAACTTGATAAATGTTTAAATAAATAATACTTTTGAATCTTAAAATCCAAATGGAATTCAAATTTACAATTTTGGAAGGTAAAGTTTTAACATACATAGATATTAATGAAGTCATTAGTAAAGAAATAAATTATCTTAGGAATAACTAAGGAGTTAAAAATATGTAATGAATAAGTTAATTAATGAATGACTTATGTATTTAATTTACAAATTAATAATTTAGATTAATTTATAATTAGGAATTAAGAAATAAATGTAGAAATGTAATCATGGTAATTAACTAAAGGATTATTAATTAAATTCATGAATGTGATTAATTTTGATAATTAATCAAAATTTATTAGATAATCCTTTATAAATTGTTAAATGTAATTGCTGGATAAAAGTAATGAAGAAATTAACTTCTTATTGTAATTAATTTGATAAAATGATTTATTTAAGTTAATTAATCTAGTTTAATTAATTTAAGAAATCATTTGATGATTTGATTTATATAATCACTTAGTGTATTCAAGGGAGCATAATTACTTGAGGAAGTAATTAATATAATTACTGAATGTAATTAGTGAAGATGATGTGTTAAAGAAGTAATTGGGATAATTACTTTTGTAATTAATCAAGAGATTAATTAAATGAAGATAATTAATTATGGAATAATTAATTTATTAATATAAGTAATTAAAGGAAGTTAATTATTGGTTGATATTAATCGAGATGGTTATTAATTGTGTTTAATTAAAGATTAATCACTTAATGTGATTTAATTTATATAAAGTAACTTAATTTAAATATGAATTAGAGATCATTAATTAATGTAATTAATGATGAAATTAAGAATAGTTTAAATTAAGAAATAATAAATAATGTAGTGATTAATTAAAGATAATGTAATTAATTGTAATTAATTATAAATAAAGTAATTAAATGTTAATTACTATAAATGATTTAGGATAATTAATTAAAGACTAATTACTTATTGTAATTAGACGGTGATTAATTGAAGAAGTTAATCAAGATAAATATCTAGAGATTAATTAATTAAGTTGATATAAAATTAATTTATGATGGTATAAGCAGGATTTATAGATGAAGTAATTAATTTAATTTACTTTAAATTAATTAGAAATAGAAGTAGTTAATGTAATTCATTTTAAATTAATTACAAAATGGTATGATTATAAATCATTGCTTATGGATGAATGATAGTGTTATTTTATTTGATGGTTGTGCATTCAGATTTGACTTGAATACTATCTATGTGATATGGATGCTTGATTTAAAGTATGATAATATTTAATTATCTGTTTTGATGATAATATGAATTATCTGTTTATGATGATGTGATTATCTATTGTGATATTATGAATTATCCATATGTGTGTATATTGATGATATTGAATTAAACTGTTAAGACTAAATAGACAACTTGGCCTTAAAAGACACGTTTTGGATTTCGATGAGACCGGGATCGGGTTTTCCGCATTAGGAACATCCGAAACCCACATCGATTCCAAATTTACGATAGGTCGTGAATCTGAAGTGAAGATGAAGATTCAGAATGCAAGGGTTATCGTCGTTAACTCTGAGGGTGATTCCAAAATGAGTGTAACGAGATAATGCCTTCGGTTTCGTTCGAGCCCGGAACGAACTTGTATGGATTGAATGCTTTCAACACATCGTCAGGCGGGCGATGAGCATTCTAAGAAATGTATTCTATAAAGGTAATCGTAACCTCAAGCCTCATCAACCGGGAATGGCTAAAACAGGGGAGGTGCAGCAAGGCTAGGTGGGTCATGCCCAAGCAGGACAAGGATATTCCCCTGTCTAGATGTCCCTTTTATTTCGGCTTAGTGGGCTATAGCGACGGCTATCTGCGGGGTTATCTTGTTCGGGACTGTTCAGTAAGGAATGGTTCCGGCCTTGTGTTGCAGGGGATGAAGGGAGTAATCCTCGGTACGGTGATCTAGGCCCCGTACTGTGACGGGCGGTACCCCAGTAGCCCTGCCATTGTATGGAATCCACAATCCAATAAGTGCCAACGGTTTTGATTGTATTACCCACTTTTGTGGCTAGTAGCTGGAATTTAATAAATGTAACAATTTCGGCTATTTTCTATTTACTTGAAAACCCTAGACGTATTATAATATCACAGAATTTCCTATCAAATGTTTTGGTTAGCGTAAGGTAAAAACTTTTCCATGTTTATGTGTGGGGAGTCTTACGTGATACCTTTTATTTTCAAAAGATTTTCAAAGTTAAGCAACTTTAACCTGTTACTCATACCAGACCCATGTCTGACCCGGAGTTTATTTTTGTTTTTCATAAACTCTCGGGTACCTAATTTTTTACGGGTAGCCAAGGGATTCAGGTTAGCTTTGACGAATTCTGGAGGAGCAATGGAGCAGGAGGCTTCAGCGTTGTAGATTTATATATTTATAGTTCCGCTGTGTTGGTATCTCTGAGTCATTTGTTTGAGTTGAGTTGTATGAACTGGACAGGTGTTTATAACTGTCTAGTATGTGATGTATTGTCTGTATAACTCTGATTTATGCTGTATATTATGTAAATACTTATGTGATTATTATAATTTATTCGTTCCGCTGTGAGATTCTGATGTTGTTGTTCTTTCTTCTCTATCCTTTCTATTTTCTCATCCCTTTCTTTCTTCAAGACGAAGCGGTTTTCTGGGCATAGAAAGCCGGGTCGTCACAGTTGGTATCAGAGCGCTAGGTTGAGTGAATACCTAGGCTCTTAAGTGTTTTCTTTCTTGAGAGAGCGTATTTGTAATTTTGATATATATATATATATATATATATATATATATATATATATATATATATTTCTACCTATTGTTGGGTTACCTGTTCAGGTTTTCCCATAAGTTATAAGGGTAGTGGTGTGTGTAACACTTACTACCAATGCTTGGAATTTGAATGTTGAGGTTGGTAGTATAATTGTCGAGACTGTAGATCTAATACCGTCTCGAGTGAGCTTTGAGTGGGATAAGGATTTCATCGATCTCTGAAGGAAATCTTTTAAGATTCGAAGTTCATCTTTGAAGTGTAGTTTGGATGAGCTAGAGATTGGATCTGTCGGTTGAACAGAAGCATGTCACGATATCTTGATACATCAAGGTGTAGTAGCTGTGTGATGAGACACAGTGATTATGGATGTCTCTGAAGATGTTTCTTTGGAATCAGTTAAGGAAGTGTAGCTGCTTCGGTGTTGTGGCTGAGATCAGCAGGGTGTTTCTTTTTGCTTTGAGGTCCGAGTTTCTTGAAGAGCTTTGGATTAAGTAGTCTTTGGCTTCTGAGTCAGCATTGGAGTTTAGAAGCTGCAGAGTAATTCCATTTCTTCAATGGGTTGGCCACATAAGTGTAAGCTGTTCTGATTGGTAAAAAGAGAGAGCAGTAATTTGGAATTAGGCTGGATTGATCGCAAAAGTGACTTGCGATGGTTTCAGTATTCTCTTGTGAATTTTTCCGGATGTCTTCAGGAAGTTAAAGTTTGGTATGCATCTGAAGATTGAATTTGGTATCGACTGGATTTCCAGGCTTTGTACCGATGGTTCAGCTTAGTAATAGGATGGTTTTTGAGTTTGGGGAAGTAGCTCAGATTTTGGATGAATTTCTGAGTTTTACTTTTGGATTTGTTGAGGTGTGTTGTCCAGTCTGTGTTCGACTTCAGCATTTTCATCTATTCAGTCAGAGTTGCGCAGTGGAAGCATGGTGGTAGCTGTTTTGGTTTAGAAGCAATTGGATGTTGCAGTGTTTGGATTGGAGAGTTCTACAGAAACTTTTTCAGGATCTGAGGCCAGATTGGAGTGCACCTGTTTAATTTCTTCTGGATAAGAGACGGACGAATTTGGATTCCGAAGTCGGAGATGTGATGCTGGATAAGTGTTTGGTCTTCAGGATTGAATTGTCAGTTTGGATAACCGGAATTCGTTGTGTTTCACGTATCTCTGAGGGAGTACGTGTAAGATCTATCTTGATTTTAGAACCAGCAGTTCAGGGAGTTTTAGTTGTTGATTCAGGCTTGTCTGTAGTTTGATATCCTATTTTGTTTTGTAGATCTAGATGAGTAGAAGTCTTGTAGCTTAGTAGTATTGTTTGTTTGGATTCTATAGAGCGAGTAACCCGGTATTTATACTTGGGGAAACTCGAGGCAATTCTGTCTGGAATTCTGTCTAGATAGTTAAATTGGTTTGATTGAATGAATTGGTTGCTATGGTTGTTAGCATATGATTAATATATGCTTGTGTTTTAAAATTAAATCTTAAACTAAATTATTAAATTACCTTTGTTTTAAATTTCGGGGACGAAATTCTTTTAAGGGGGGAAGAATGTGATATCCCGGAAATTTGAGGCAATATCAATTTAATAATCTGCGATAAAATTAAATTGATTTAATAATATTTGTTAATAATAATTTGAATTGATTTAATAATCCTCTTTTAAATAAATGATTAACTGATAATTTATCTTTTAAAAGCCAATTAAATTGTGTTCTATTTATAATATATATATATCTGTATATATTGTAAATAAATAACCTTTGTTTAAAGTTGAATAAAATAAAGACATGATTTCTAATTCTAATATTTTTGGAAAATTAGAGATTTGATTTTATTTAATATTGAATAAATAATAATATGATCTTAAATTACCCAAGATAAATTTAAATTGTTTAGAAATAAAATTTAGCTTAGAGTTTAAATTTAAATAAAAAGCTTTGTTTTGTTTTATAGCTTGATAAAATAAGTGACTTGTATTATAGAGAATAGTTCTTTTATAAATTATTCAATAATAAGTTATATTTAAACTATATCAATATTGTAATATCTTTGAAGATGGGTTTTATAATATAAATTGAAGTTGATATTTTAATATGTGTATATTTTTGAAAGAAGCTATGATTTGTAAATTTAAAATTAAGTCTTTCAAAAATGTTAAATAAAATAATACTTTATAAATCTTAACATAAGTATTTAATTATTTAAGTTTTAAAATAAAGTAACCTAAAAGTAAAATAAATATAAAGGTAAGAACAAATGTAAAGAAAAGAAAATGTACATGTACATAGGTATAAAAGCAAGCTAGACAAGTAAGTTTTATATGATGTAAGGTTTAATATCCAGGTAAGCAAATATGTATGCAATCTGTAAAGACAAATAAACAAAGTAAGAAAAGTAAAATATCTGAATACAAAATAGGTCTGTAGCTTGTAGATTAATATTTAGACAGGCATAAACATAAAGTATAAAACAAAATACAGTATGCAGGTTAGAGAAAAGAAATGGTAAGCTAACTAAAATATCTACATATGAAATGATTAAGTTAGCTAATTAGGAAACATAGAGTACATTAACAATTAATGCCTACTTTACTTAGCACAACCTTATGTCCATTCGAAATTTGTTCAAATCTTTTCAGCCTCCACAATAAAGCATATGGCCTGATACAAACAAAAGTAATATTATACTTGCATGTGTTTAACCAGATAACACCTACCCTATACAAATCTATTTCTCTATATATATATACTTAGCTTTCAGATTTATTCTAAACATATCAAACCAGAGGAAGATTTTATAACAAGCTTCTTCATTTTATTTTATTTTATTTTCATACAAACTCAAATATAAAAACTGGAAACACTATTCAACAAAACAAACAATGGGGTTGGAAGATTTAAAGCAAAACTGTTCCCAGTTTTAAAGAACAGGCTGTTTCAAAGCAAATGGTGCTTTGTCCCTTCTTTTTAATCAAAGTGAGTAACACCTTTCGTTTTAGATACTTAAGCATATATATTATGTTGTTAAATTTTGATCTGATATGAGCATATATATTGATGATTTTCTGTGTTTACATGTTACTGCATGTATATGTGTTTGACATCCTATAACCACCTCTGTTTTAAGGATAGCAACATCAAAAATTTAATGATTTAAGTATATTTTGTCTGTTGCAAATTCTTCTCTGAAACTTAGTTGTATTGCTATGTGATAAGTATGAGTACTGTCTTATATATCTCTGGATTCTCTCTGTTTTAGTTTCAGGTTTAAAAATCCTCAACTAAATTCCCTTTTGTTCTTAATTCCAGCTTAACAAGACATAGGTTAACATAAACTGTTTGTATGAATGAAGACTTGAATTTAAATATTGTGAAAGAGTAAAACAATGTTCTTTGTTCTGGAAAACATAATATTACAGAAGAAAACTGAATTTAAGTTGCAACTTCAATGAATTTAATTTATGAATTCAGAGTTACTTCAGTTTGATGATTGCTTAAGATCTCTGTTCAAGTTCCTTCATACAAATGTTTTAATTTCAAAACAGTTTCCTCAAGATATAATTAATTGTGTGAGCTTAGTGTTAAGCCAATATAAGTTGTATATTCTAAACTAAATATTTAAAACATGTTTTAAGTTAAAACAGTTAGATCCTAATCTCTGAAAACTGATGTAATTTATATTTTTTTAGGCATAGGTTGACCTGAGTTTATAAAAGCAATTTTTTTTAAAATAAATACAGTTCTTAGTGAAACCTGGACAGTGGGGTTGGGAAGATTATCCACTCTGGTTTGTTCATTTGTTTGCATCATTGGTTGTATCTACTGTTCCATTTAATCAAAGCATTGCTTTTATGTATTGCCTGTGTACTGTGTAACCACCGATCAACTAAATGTGACTGGGTATACTTGTGTGTGGTCTGCATCTATATTGTGTAGTAGTTTGAGCATTGATCTGGTTGAATTGATTATCTCACATGATTGGTTGAGCTGTTCCAGTTGCCACTCTAACTTGGTAATGCCATTTGAAGTCTGCACTGACCTGAAATGTACATGGGTTGGACCACTAAATTTTGTTTAGCATGTCTCTGTTTGTTTTCATGAATCTGGTGTTGCAGTGATCCTACCTTTGACTGAGTTTGATTTGTATTTCATGTTATTTCCTCTACCTGTACTCAGTTTGGGACTGAATTTCAAGCTTGTTATGGCCTCTGTCTTGGCAAATGCATGATTCTGTTTCACTGCTGTTTCCATGTTTTGTATAGTTGAGATGTTGTCATTTTAAGCCTCGGGATGTACTCGAGTTTTTGTGCATAAGACTCGAAGCAATGACATTATTGACTCGAAGCACATTTGCTCTGGTCTCGGGTAGTATACATTTGCTACAGGTAGCTTGAAACTGCCTGCAGTTTTAAATTTTAAACTAAAATTAAAAACAAATTAAACTGCAAGCTAGTTATAATCAGTGTAAAATTAGTGTAAGGTGATTTAAATGGAAGTCAAATCTAGATTTAAGTTTAATTTAAAATTTTTTATTTTCTGAATTCATTTTGAAAGTTTCAGGTTTAAAACCTGACAGAAACTAAAACCTGAACTATATGATTTAAACAATGTTTAAATCCTAGAGTGAAACTCAGTTTTTGAATATCTATCTTAAGGTTTTATAAATAGATTTGGATTTGAAAAATCAAGTTTTTAAAACAAAGTGTTGAAGGGAAGTTTAAATCAAAGTTCTTAAATCTGCAGGTTTACATCAGTTTTAAAATGTCTTTGGAAATTTAAATTTAAATTAAGATTTCAAACAATTGAATTTAAAGGCTTTCTTATTTAAGTTTCATGTATATGTAATTAAAGTTATTCATAAGATTATAAATTGAATTTAAACTTGATAAATGTTTAAATAAATAATACTTTTGAATCTTAAAATCCAAATGGAATTCAAATTTACAATTTTGGAAGGTAAAGTTTTAACATACATAGATATTAATGAAGTCATTAGTAAAGAAATAAATTATCTTAGGAATAACTAAGGAGTTAAAAATATGTAATGAATAAGTTAATTAATGAATGACTTATGTATTTAATTTACAAATTAATAATTTAGATTAATTTATAATTAGGAATTAAGAAATAAATGTAGAAATGTAATCATGGTAATTAACTAAAGGATTATTAATTAAATTCATGAATGTGATTAATTTTGATAATTAATCAAAATTTATTAGATAATCCTTTATAAATTGTTAAATGTAATTGCTGGATAAAAGTAATGAAGAAATTAATTTCTTATTGTAATTAATTTGATAAAATGATTTATTTAAGTTAATTAATCTAGTTTAATTAATTTAAGAAATCATTTGATGATTTGATTTATATAATCACTTAGTGTATTCAAGGGAGCATAATTACTTGAGGAAGTAACTAATATAATTACTGAATGTAATTAGTGAAGATGATGTGTTAAAGAAGTAATTGGGATAATTACTTTTGTAATTAATCAAGAGATTAATTAAATGAAGATAATTAATTATGGAATAATTAATTTATTAATATAAGCAATTAAAGGAAGTTAATTACTGGTTGATATTAATCGAGATGGTTATTAATTGTGTTTAATTAAAGATTAATCACTTAATGTGATTTAATTTATATAAAGTAACTTAATTTAAATATGAATTAGAGATCATTAATTAATGTAATTAATGATGAAATTAAGAATAGTTTAAATTAAGAAATAATAAATAATGTAGTGATTAATTAAAGATAATGTAATTAATTGTAATTAATTATAAATAAAGTAATTAAATGTTAATTACTATAAATGATTTAGGATAATTAATTAAAGACTAATTACTTATTGTAATTAGACGGTGATTAATTGAAGAAGTTAATCAAGATAAATATCTAGAGATTAATTAATTAAGTTGGTATAAAATTAATTTATGATGGTATAAGCAGGATTTATAGATGAAGTAATTAATTTAATTTACTTTAAATTAATTAGAAATAGAAGTAGTTAATGTAATTCATTTTAAATTAATTACAAAATGGTATGATTATAAATCATTGCTTATGGATGAATGATAGTGTTATTTTATTTGATGGTTGTGCATTCAGATTTGACTTGAATACTATCTATGTGATATGGATGCTTGATTTAAAGTATGATAATATTTAATTATCTGTTTTGATGATAATATGAATTATCTGTTTGTGATGATGTGATTATCTATTGTGATATTATGAATTATCCATATGTGTGTATATTGATGATATTGAATTAAACTGTTAAGACTAAATAGACAACTTGGCCTTAAAAGACACGTTTTGGATTTCGATGAGACCGGGATCGGGTTTTCCGCATTAGGAACATCCGAAAACCACATCGATTCCAAATTTACGATAGGTCGTGAATCTGAAGTGAAGATGAAGATTCAGAATGCAAGGGTTATCGTCGTTAACTCTGAGGGTGATTCCAAAATGAGTGTAACGAGATAATGCCTTCGGTTTCGTTCGAACCCGGAACGAACTTGTATGGATTGAATGCTTCCAACACATCGTCAGGCGGGCGATGAGCATTCTAAGAAATGTATTCTATAAAGGTAATCGTAACCTCAAGCCTCATCAACCGGGAATGGCTAAAACAGGGGAGGTGCAGCAAGGCTAGGTGGGTCATGCCCAAGCAGGACAAGGATATTCCCCTGTCTAGATGTCCCTTTTATTTCGGCTTAGTGGGCAGTAGCGATGGCTAACTGCGGGGTTATCTTGTTCGGGACTGTTCAGTAAGGAATGGTTCCGGCCTTATGTTGCAGGGGATGAAGGGAGTAATCCTCGGTACGGTGATCTAGGCCCCGTACTGTGACGGGCGGTACCCCAGTAGCCCTGCCATTGTATGGAATCCACAATCCAATAAGTGCCAACGGTTTTGATTGTATTACCCACTTTTGTGGCTAGTAGCTGGAATTTAATAAATGTAACAATTTCGGCTATTTTCTATTTACTTGAAAACCCTAGACCTATTATAATATCACAGAATTTCCTATCAAATGTTTTGGTTAGCGTAAGGTAAAAACTTTTCCATGTTTATGTGTGGGGAGTCTTATGTGATACCTTTTATTTTCAAAAGATTTTCAAAGTTAAGCAACTTTAACCTGTTACTCATACCAGACCCATGTCTGACCCGGAGTTTATTTTTGTTTTTCATAAACTCTCGGGTACCCAATTTTTTACGGGTAGCCAAGGGATTCAGGTTAGCTTTGACGAATTCTGGAGGAGCAATGGAGCAGGAGGATTCAGCGTTGTAGATTTATATATTTATAGTTCCGCTATGTTGGTATCTCTGAGTCATTTGTTTGAGTTGAGTTGTATGAACTGGACAGGTGTTTATAACTGTCTAGTATGTGATGTATTGTCTGTATAACTCTGATTTATGCTGTATATTATGTAAATACTTATGTGATTATTATAATTTATTCGTTCCGCTGTGAGATTCTGATGTTGTTGTTCTTTCTTCTCTATCCTTTCTATTTTCTCATCCCTTTCTTTCTTCAAGACGAAGCGGTTTTCTGGGCATAGAAAGCCGGGTCGTCACAGGGACGTGCTTTGGAATCCGTTTGTATTCATAGTACGCATCATGAATGAAAGAAATTCATGTCCAGTTGTTGAATCCACCAACTGATCAATCCTCGAAAGCGAGAATGTGATCTCTCGGAATTTTGGGCAATATGTATTTGATGATTTCCATTAATAATTATTTTAAATGTGCAATATTGATTTAATTTAACAGACATTATCTTTTCAAAACTAATAATAATAATAATTTAATTTGGCAAATTTTATTCTTTTCAAAGTTAATAATATTTAATTGATAAAAATTAATCTTTCTAAGCTAATAAAAAATATTCAATTTATAATGTATATATGTATATACATTGTGAATAAGAAGTTTGGTTTCAATTTAATAAAAATATTTTCAAATTATTATATATATATATGCATATATTGTGATTTGGAAGATTTTGATTGAATTTAATATAAAAACTTTTTAAAAAGCTATTTAAAAATTTATCTTATTATTCAAAAACACGTAAAGTAAATATTTATTTTGCTTAAAAATATGATAGCTTAAAATAGTATATTATAATAAAAGTTGAATATGTTTTCTTTTAAAATTTGTACTTGAAATAAGTTTGGTTTATATATATATTTATATATATATATAATATCAATGTAAGTATATTAACATTTAATGTCCTTTTCTTTCAATCTTCTTTCTTTTAAATTTAGCTTTGGAAAATATATTTTTGAATATACATAAATAAACATATAAGACATAAGGAAATTACTTAATTCTTTGGTTTTAAAAAAATGCTTTCTTTTAAAATTACTTAAGCTTAAATGGTCTATATATATATATAAAGTTTAAAGATATTCTTTCTTATAAAAATATATAATGGTAATTTGTATATATAAACATTAAAAGCTAAGTGATAAAAACATATAAAATATTAGCATAATAGAAAATTATATAAATATTAGAAAGTATTTAATAAGGAACTAAGACATAAACATATTAAATTAACATGAATAATGGATTTTAACATTTTTAAGGGATTTAAAAACATACATTTAATATGTGTAAATTAATTAAGTACTTGTATGACACTTGTGTGATTTTATTTACATGCAATTAACAAATGGCAATTTGTGTTCTTTTAAAAATTTAATTATATATAACCATGTATTTTTGAAAGAGACCCATTTTATACTTTCCAGTTCAAAACATCTTTTTCTCTTCATCAAAATATAAAACTAAAAACTAGAAATCAAAGATATTCAAAATTAAATACAACATCAAGTTTTCAAGTTTCAAATTCAACAAGAAACTCAATAAGTAAATCAAGAATTTCAGTTACAAGCTTTAGATCATTTCAAAATATAAAATGCCAGATCAAAAATCAAATTCATGGAACAAGAAGCCTGTCCTCTACTTCTTTAATTTCGGTGAGTAAATTTCTTTTAAAAACAGTTTAAACCTGATCTTATGCTTGATGCTTGTTGAAGTAATATAGTATATTATGGTTATATAAATGCAAATATGTGAATGTATATGTGTACAGTGTGATGTTTGTGAAATATTTGAAAATATGTACATATCTGTTTTTTGTTCTTATAACAGGCTCGATTTTATTAGAAAAATTCATAGCGTCCCATATATTGGATTATAGGCTAGGATTTGTAAAGATAAAATGATTCTAACAGTGTAGTTTACATTTTAAAATTTCTTTCAAAAATTTATATTTAGCAATTACCCCTGAAATAGCAAATATCAGTGATGATCTTAATATTTGTTAAAAATCAATCGAGCTAATTTAAATTTCTGTTTATGTAATCTGAATCGAAGTACCAAATCATGAATTTTTATGTGATTATCTAGAATTTTAGGCATGTGGTTTTCGAGATAGTCTGTGTTGATCAAATTTGGTTTTTTGGTTGATTGCTGTCGATCGGCAGCAATTGGAGAGTTGAGGTTTGGGCTGGGGTAGTGCGGAGGTTAGAGTTCGATGGAAAAATAGGGTAAGGAGCTATCAATGGCCGTGGTGATGAGGAAGTGGAAAAGTAGGGTTTTATTACCCAGTTTTGTCGACATTGATTCTGTGAATTTCTAGACGTCGAGGGTGATTCCGTCTCGATCGTGAGGGGTGAGGCCGTAGCGCGGTATCGTGATGATGCTCAAGATGAAGCGGCTTGGGTTCTTATGGCGTTGTTCGTCATCGGCAAGGTGGTTAGTTAATTTGGGTTTGGTTCCAGGTTGCTCGATTAGCTCATCTTTCGTTTTCAAGCGAGTTAAACGATATTGGGTGGTCTGAACCATCAGCGGGGTCGTAGGCGACTAGGAGAAGGTCAGAGCAATGGCCAGAGTTGATCAGGTGGCGTGTGTATGTGCACGCATGCATTTTCTTGTGTCTGGGTTTGTTGATTTTGGGGAAGAAAAGTTTGCCCCGGGGATTTTCGAAGTTTTTCTCGTGTACGGCTCGGGGAGAATGCTCGCGATTTGTTGCTCGGGAAGTTTGTGGGTTTTCTCGGGGATTTTGCTATTTTTACTCAAAACGATTTGTTACCAGGTTTAATCTGTTAAATGAATTTCAAAATTAAAAGCAAAGTTAAATTTTAAACAAAGTTTTTAAAAGAAATTTCCAAGTATACTAATCAGTTCTAAAGAGGTATAAATGTTTGAATTAGAGAATGATGTTTTAAACAAATTTAAGTTTTTAAAGTATAAATTTTCAAAGATTATTTTCTTTTTAGAAATAGTTTGGTTTATGTAAATGTTTCATTAGATAAATCATGTAATTAGTCCATAAATATTTTCAAACAAAATGTAATTGTTGAAATTTAAATATGATTAAAGTGAAAGGTATTTAACTTTGATAAATCAAAGGATGATGAATTTTTATAAACCAAATTCAAGCTTTTAAATTTAATTTAAATGGGAGGTAAGAATTTAATGTAGTATATGGGTTATCTTAATTTAATCAAGTCTTATTTACAAAAGTAATTAAAGTATAATTACTTAATCAACTAAGATGATCAATTTAGGTAATTAAATTAAGATAAATTAATTTGTGTAATTAATTGAGGGTAGTAGATTACTTAATTTAGGGTTAATTAATTAAGGAATAATTAAGTAACGGATGTAATTAGAGGCTAGTTACTTAATATTAAGAGGATTATTAAGGGTAATTACTTAATGAAGTAATTTAAAGAAATTAATTAATAAATGTAATTAATTTAATTTATGTGACTAATTTAAGTTAATTAACTAGTTTAATTAATTTAAGATAATCATTTGAAGATTGGTTAAGTATAATTACTTAATGTAATTAGTGAAGCGTAATTACTTAGTGCAAGTAATTAATGGGTAATTACTAGATGTAATTAATTAAAGGGAAATAATTTGATGGAAAGTAATTAAGGAATAATTACTCAGTGGAAGTAATTAAGTGTTAATTACTCAGTGTAATTAATTAAAGGATTAATTAATGTAATTAATCAAGGAGTTAATTTCATTAATGTAAGTATGGTTAATTACTGAAAGTAATTAACTAAGGGTAATTAATGAATGTAATTAAGTTAAAGATTTCTTGTTAAATGGAATTTATTTAAAAGAAAATTAATTAATGTAAATAGAGGATCATTAATTAATGTAATTAATGAGAATAATTAAAAGGTTAGTTTATTAATGAAAGAGATTAATTAAAAGATAATTAATCAATGAAGTAATGATAGTATAATTAACTAATATAATTAATTAAGGATCAATGTAGTTAATTTTAGTTAATTAATTTAAAGAGAATAATTAAAAGTTAATTAATATAAATGATTAAAGAATAATTAATTTATGTAATTAATTTAAAGGCTAATTACTTGCTGTATTTAAAGAATAATTAATCAAGGATGATTAATTTAGAGAATAATTAAAGTATAATTAATCTGTAATTAAATATTAATTAATTGGTTTATAAGGTAATTAAAGAATGATTAATTAATTAAATAGTTGTAATTAATGAATGATTGATTAAGCAGGATTGGGTGATTAATTCTCAAGTAATCAATTTAATTTAAGTTAATTAAATTAATTAAAATTTGGATTAATAATTCTTGTTTATGGATGATTGTTTGAGTAGATTGTCCGGATTGATTGATACCTATAGTTTGATAATCTGTGATATTCTATGATTGTGATATTGTTTATAGCTGTGATAAATGTATGCTATTTATCGATGAATGATGCTGTGTGAATTCAATGTATTGAATTTAGATAAATTGTTTAGCTTGAACAACTTGCACTTCAAGACGGCGTTTTGGATTTCGGTGAGACCGGGATCGGATTTCCAACTTTGGATATCAAAAAACCACATCAATCCAAATTAAATGATATGTCGTGAAATCTCAAGTGAAGATGAAGATTCAGAGGAAAGGCTGCCGTCGTTAACTCTTAGGGTGATTCCAAAACGAGTTAACGGAGATAGTGCTTTTGATAGAGATGAAGATTCAGAGTGCAAGGGCTATTGTCGTTGACTCTAAGGGTGATTCCAAAATGAGTGTAGTGAGATAATGCCTTCGTTTCCGTTCGAATGCGGAACGGATTTGTATGGATTGAATTCTTTAAGAACATCGTCAGGAGGGCGATGAGCATTCTAAGATAGATGTGTTCTAAAAGGTAATCGTAGCCTCAAGCCTCATCAACCAGGAATGGCTAAAACAGGGAAGGTGCAGCAAGGCTAAGTGGGTCGCGTCCAAGTAGGACGAGATTTTCCCCTGTCTAGAGGTTCCTTTTATTTGGCTGCGTGGTAGTTGGTCATGAACAACTGCGGGGTTATCTTGTTCGGGACTATCCAGTAAGGGATGGTTTTGGCCTTGTGTTGTAGGGGATATAGGGTGGATCCTCGATACGGTGATCTAGGCCATGTACTGTGACGGCAGGTACCCCAGTAGCCCAACCATTGATGTAAATCCATTTTTCCTACGTGCCCTTTACGGTTTTGATTGTATAACCCACTTTGTGGCTAGTAGATGGAATTTAATGAATGTAACAATTTAGGCTATTTTCTAGTTTATTTGAAAACCCCCAGACCCTATTATAATATCATGGGATTTCCTATCAAATGTTTTGGTTAGCGTAAGGTAAAAACTTACCCATGTTTATGTGTGGGAAGTCCTACGTGAAACCTTTGTTTTCAAAGGATTTTCAAAGTTAAGCAAGTTTAACCCGTTTACTCAAACCAGACCCATGTCTGACCCGGAGTTTATTTTCTGTTTTATTAAACTCTTGGGTACTCAAATTTTTACGAGTAGCCAAGAGATTTAGGTTAGCTTTGATAAGTTTTTGGGGGGAGATATGGAGTAGGAGGCTTCGGCGTTTGTAGATATATAGTGGTTCCTCTGTGTTAGTGTTTTGTGTCTGTATCTCTGTGATGTAGTCTGTATTGTACTTGAGTTTGTGATGTTTCCGCTGTGAGATTCTGATGTTGTTTGGTTCTTTCTTTTCTATCTTTTCTCTTTTCTATCCCTTTCTTTCTTATTAATGAAGCGTCTTTCAGTATGATGAAAGGCAGGTCGTTACATTGTGGTATCAGAGCGCTAGGTTGAGTGAATACCTAGGCTTTGGAGTGATTTCTTTCTGAGAGAGCGTACTTGTATTTATATATACACACACACCTACCTATTTTTTGGGTTACCTGTTTGGGTTTTCTAATATAAGTTCTAAAGGTAGGAGGGGTAGTGGTGTATATAGCACGACTACCAATAGGAGAAGTCTGAGTAATTGAGATTGGAAGTGTATCTACCACTGCGGTATTGGGCATCTTGAGTAAGCTTTGCAGCGTAGTGTAAGGATTTCACCAATCTCTGAAGGAACTTTTTTTATTGTTTGGAGTCCATCTTTGGAGTGTAATTTTGGTTGCGCTCGTGCGAGCGGATTTTCTAGAGTTTGGATTAGTCAGAAGTGCTGAAGTGAATTATGGTATCTTGACAACCGTAGGAAGGAGTTTTGTCTGTATCGGAGTATGAGACTCAGTTCAGCGAGATGTTTGTGCTTGGTCTGAGGCCCAAGTTTCTTGAGAGATGTTTGCCATCTCAGAGGCTCTTTGTGGAAAGATTGATATGGTTTTGAGGATCGAAGAGCTTTTGGGTAAGAAGTAGTTTGCATCAGTGGCAGCTCCAAGTGGGAAATTCAATCCAAGTTGGAAGAAGCAAGGTGAAAAGAAACCCAGAGGCAGCAATGCAGCTCCGGAATGTTTGTGTGCCAGCAGTAAGGTCATCTTGCTAAGCAGTATCCTAGAGGCAGGATTCAGAAGCAGCAGAGTGGATCCATTTCTTCGACTGATTGGTTAAGCATAAGCTATTCTGATTGTGAAGAGGGAACAGTATTTTGGAAATTGATTTGGGTAATATCGTAAAAGTGACTTGCGATAGTTGAGTGTTCTCTTGGATAATCTTTGGCATGGGTTTGAGGCATCTCTAGAGGATGTTGGAGCTATTGAAGTGGTATGAGATTTTTCGGATGTCTTCAAGGTAGTCAAAGGTTTGCATCTGCATCTGGAGATTGAGTTCTGTATTGACTTGGTTCCTGAAGCATTATCGATGGTTCAGCCTAGGAGAAGGATGGCTCCTAAAGAGAGGACTAGTTAAGCAGCTCAGAATTGATCGGATCTAGTTTTCTGGCTGGATTTTCTTGTTATGGTATTTGTGACCGAATCGGATAGGTCACTAATATTTTATGGAATTCGATGGACAATGTTTTTGAGATGGGTTAATCAAGTATATGCTTGTGTTCATCGAAGGCATTCTCATCTTTTTCAAATCAGAGTTGTGCAGCGGAAGCAAGATGGCAGCTATTCCAGAATAAAATCAACCTCGGACTCCTCAGAAGTTTGTGTTTGTCTTAGATTAGAGGATTTCCACAGGAAGTTCATTTGGGAATTGAAGGCTTGGTTGTCTAGTGCACCTGCTCTGTTTTTCTAGATTGGAGAAGTAAGCTCGAAGTCTACTGATGCTTATGAAGTAGAGTTGGTGTACTGGATTTCGATGGATCTTGGGAGAACCATCTTGATGAGAAAATCCAGAGATCACCTTATTCTTGGTCCAGATTTGATCTGAGAGGCATCTGTAAGTCTGAGTTGATCAAGAAGGTTGGAGGCAGCCCAGGATTGGAAGAAGAGTTTTGTGGATAAGAGACGAAGGAATTCTGAATTCGAAGTCGGAGATTTAATTTTGGATAAGTTTTCTCCAATTTGTAAGAGCAATAAGATTTGGGTAAGACTGGAAGCTAGCTTAGAAGTGTATTGGATCTTTCTGTGTTCTTGTAAGGACAAGTATTTTGGTCTACAAGATTGAATTGCCATTTCGGATGGCTAGGATTCGTAATGTATTTCACGTATCTCTGAGGGAGTACGTGTATGATCCATCACTAGTTTTAGAACCAGCAGTTCAGGGGGATTTGGAAGTTAAACAAGGCTTGTTTGTGGTTAGGTATCCTGTTCAGATTGTAGATCTAGATATATAGGAGCTCAAGATCAAAGTAGTGTAGCTAGTTTAGGTTTAGTAGAACAAGTATCCCGGTGTTTGTACCTGGGAAACTCTAGGAAGTTCTATCCAGAATTTTGTCTGGATAGTTAGAGTTGTTTGTTTGAATTGGTTGCTATGGTTGCTAGTATAAGGTTGATAAAATATGCTTGCTGTTTTAAAATTTAAAACCTTCGTTGGATTATTAAATTATCTTTGCTTTTAAATTTCGGGGACGAAATTCTTTTAAGGGGGAGGAATGTGATGTCACGGAATTTTGGGCAATATTTATTTGATAATTTCCATTAATAATTATTTTAAATGTGCAATATTGATTTAATTTAACAGAAATTATCTTTTCAAAACTAATAACAATAATTTAATTTGGCAAATTTTATTCTTTTCAAAGTTAATAATATTTAATTGATAAAAATTAATCTTTCTAAGCTAATAAAAATATTCCATTTACAATGTATATATGTATATACATTGTGAATAAGAAGTTTGGTTTCAATTTAATAAAAATATTTTCGAATTATAATACATATGTATATATATGTATGTATGTATATATTGTGATTTGGAAGATTTTGATTAATTTAATATAAAAACTTTTTAAAAAGCTATTTAAAATTTATCTTATACTTTCAAAAACACTTAAAGTAAATATTTATTTTTTTTAAAAATATGATAGCTTTAAATAGTATATTATAATAAAAGTTGAATATGTTTTATTTTGAAATTTTTACTTTAAACAAATTTGTTTATATATATAATATATGTGTAAGAATAATAACTTAAGATTTAATTTAATGCACTTTTCTTTTAATTTTCTTTCATTTAAATGTAGCTTTGGAAAATTTATTTTTGAATATATATAAATAAACATATAATACATAAGGAAATTATTTAATTCTTTTGTTTTTTTAAAAATGCTTTCTTTTAAAATTACTTAAGCTTAAATGGTCTATATAAGGTTTAAAGATATTCTTTCTTATAAAAATATATAAAGGTAATTTGTATATATAAACATTAAAAGCTAAGTGATAAAAACATATAAAATATTAACATAATAGGTAAAATTATATAAATATAAGAAATTATTTAATAAGGAATTAAGACATAAACATATTAAATTAAAAACATGAATAATGGATTTTAACAATTATAAGGGATTTAAAAACATACCTTTAACATGTGTAAATTAATTAAGTACGTGTATGACACTTGTGTGATTTTATTTACATGCAATTAACAAATGGCAACTCGTGTCCTTTTAATAATTTAATTATATATAACTATGTATTTTTGAAAGAAAACTGTTTTATACTTTCCAGTTCAAAACATCTTTTTCTCTTCATCAAAATATAAAACTAAAAACCAGAAATAAAAGATATTTAAAACTAAATACAATATCAAGTTTTCAAGTTTCAAATTCAACAAGCAACTCAACAAGTAAATCAAGCAGTTCAGTTACAAGCTTCAGATCATTTCAAAATATAAAATGCCAGATCAAAAATCAAATTCCTGGAACAAGAAGCCTATCCTCTGCTTCTTTAATTTCGGTGAGTAAATTTCTTTTAAAAACAGTTTAAACCTGATCTTATGCTTGGTGCTTGTTGAAATAATATAGTATATTATGGTTATATAAATGCATAGATGTGGATGTATATGTGTATAGTGTGATGTCTGTGAAATATTTGAAAATATGTACAGATCTGTTTTCTGTTCTTATACCAGGCTCGATTTTATTAGAAAAATTCATAGCTTCCCATATATTAGATTATAGTCTAGATTTGTAAAGATAAAATGATACTAACAGTGTAATTTACATTTTAAAATTTGTTACAAAAATTTATATTTAGCAATTAGCCCTGAAATAGCAAATATCAGTGATGATCTTAATATTTGTTACAAATCAATCAAGATAATTTAAATTTCTGCTTATATAATCTGAATCGAAGTATCAAATCATGAATTTTGATGTGATTATCCAGAATTTTAGGCATGTGGTTATCGAGATAGTCTGTGTTGATCAAATTTGGGTTTTTGGTTGATTGTTGTCGATCAGCGACAATAGGAGGGTCGAGGTTTAGGCTGGAGGTAGTGCGGAGGTTAGAGTTCGATGGAAAAATAGGGGAAGGAGCTATCAATGGCCGCGGTGATCAGGAAGTGGCAAAATAAGGTTTTATTACCCAGTTTTGTCAACGTTGATTCTGTGGCTTTCTCAACGTCGAGGGTGATTCGGTCTCGATCGCGAGGGGTGAGGCCATAGCGTGGTATTGTGATGATGCTCTGGACGAAGCGGTTTGGGTTCTGATGGCGTTGTTCATCGTTGGCAAGATGGTTAGTCATTTGTGTTTAGTTCCAGGTTGCTCGATTAGATCCTCTTTCATTTTCAAGCGAGTTAAACGACACTGGATGGTCTGAACCATCAGTGGGGTCGTAGGTGACTAGGAGATGGTTGAAGCAATGGCCTGAGTTGATCTGGTGGCGTGTGCACGTGCACGCGTGCATTTTCTTGTGTTTAGATTTGTTGATTTTGGGGAAGAAGAGTTTGGCCTGGGGTTTTTCGAAGTTTTTCTCGTGTACGACTCGAGGAGGATGCTCGCGATTTGTTGCTCAGGAAGTTTGTGGGTTTTCTCAGGAATTTTGCTCTTTTTACTTAGGAACGTTTTGTTACCAGGTTTTACACCTGTCCAGGTTTTAAACTGTTAATTGAATTTCAAAATTAAAAGCAAAGTTAAATTTTAAACAAAGTTTTTAAAAGAAGTTTCCAAGTACTAACCATTTTTAAAGAGGTATGAATATTTGAACTAGAGAATGATGTTTAAACAAATTTAAGTTTTTAAAGTATAGATTTTCAAAAATTATTTTGTTTTTAGAAATAGTTTGGTTTATATAGATATTTCACTAGATAAATCATGTAATTAGCCCATAAATGTTTTCAAATAAAATGTAATTGTTGAAATTTAAATATGATCAAAGTGAAAGGTATTTAACTTTGATAAATCAAAGGATGATGAATTTGTGTAAACCAAATTCAAGCTTTTAAATTTAATGTAAATGGTAGGTAAGAATTTATTGTAGTATATGGGTTATCTTAATTTAATCAAGTCTTATTTACAAAAGTAATTAAAGTATAATTACTTAATCAACTAAGATGATTAATTTATGTAATTAAATTAACATAAATTATTTTGCGTAATTTATTAAGGGTGGAAGATTACTTAATTTAGGGTTAACTAGTTAAGGAATAATTAAGTAATGGATGTAATTAGAGGTTAGCTACTTAATATTAAGAGGATTATTAAGGGTAATTACTTAATGAAGTAATTTAAAGAAATTAATTACTAAATGTAATTAATTAAATTTATGTGATTAATTTAAGTTAATTAACTAGTTTAATTAATTTAAGATAAACGTTTGATGATTGGTTAAGCATAATTACTTAATGTAATTAGTAAAGTGTAATTACTTAGTGTAAGTAATTAATGGGTAATTACTGGATGTAATTAATTAAATGGAAATTACTTGATGGAAAGTAATTAAAGAATAATTACTTAGTGGAAGTTATTAAGTGTTAATTACTCAGTGTAATTAATTAAAAGATTAATTAATGTAATTAATCAAGGAGTTAATTTAATTAATGTAAGTATAGTTAATTACTAAAAGTAATTAATTAAGGGTAATTAATGAATGTAATTAAGTTAAAGATTTCTTGTTAAATGGAATTTATTAAAAGAAAATTAATTAATGAAATAATTAGAGGATCATTAATTAATGTAATTAATGAGAATAATTAAAAGGTTAGTTGATTAATGAAGGATATTAATTAAAAGATAATTAATCAATGAAGTAACTATAGTATAATTAATTAATATAATTAATTAGGGACCAATGTAATTAATTTTAGTTAATTAATTTAAAGAGAGTAATTAAAGTTAATTAATATAAATGACTAAAGAATACTTAATTTGTGTAATTAATTTAAAGGCTAATTACTTAATGTAATTAAAGAATAATTAATCAAGGATGATTAATTTAGAGAATAATTAAAGTATAATTAATCTGTAATTAAAGATTAATTAATTGGTTTATATGGTAACTAAAGAATGATTAATTAAGTAAATGGTTGTAATTAATAAATGATTGATTAAGCAGGATTGAGTGATTAATTCTCAAGTAATTAATTTAATTTAAGTTAATTAAATTAATTAAAATTTGGATTAATAATTCTTGTTTATGGATGATTGTTTGAGTAGAATGTCTGGATTGATTGATACATATAGTTTGATAATCTGTGATATTCTGTGATTGTGATATTTTTTATAGCTGTGATAAATGTGTGATATTTATCTGTGAATGAAGCTATGTGAATTCAATATATTAAATTGAATTAAATTGTTTAGCTTGAACAACTTGGACTTTAAGACGGTGTAACAACCCGCATATTTATCGATTTTATATTTAAATATTTTATCGTTCGTCGGATTTTGGTCCAAAAAGCTACCTTTTGCAAACAGTCGAATTGGGACTCGAGACCACCCTCATTGAGTTCAAAATGACGTTTGCGACCTTTTTGAGTATAAACTTTGATATGTTTGGAGTAAGTTGAATTTTGACCTTTTTCACTTAGGGCTTTGGTTTGGGCTGAATCCATTAGCCACTTACTAACTCAGCCCCAACCCACTCCAACTCTTCATTACTTCATTTCATATTTCCTAACACTCAAGCTCAAGCAAAAATGGTGGAAGAGAATGGGAATTAGAAACTCCAAGCCCTAGTTCCTCTTGCCAGCTCAAGTTCTTGCTCCAAAATCAAAGAGAACCCATTAGTAAACATCTCCTTCTTCTTCTCCAACTCATTCTCTCTTTGATTTCAGAAATTTCCTAAACCTAACTTAGGGAATGTTCTTCTTTTAAGCTTACATTCAAGCTTCTAGTGTTGAGATTGAAGTGTGGTTGATCTCCCCTTGTCTTCAAGCTTCTCATTCATTGTTTTTGGGTTCAAAGGTGAGATTTTTATCTCACATCTTAGTCTATATTTATCTTCGATTTTTAGGTATGAATTCCTAACACTTATTCATGTGCATTTGATTTTGATTTGGATTGCTTTTGTGAATATTCCAATTTTTGGTGTTTTGGGTTCAATTCTTTAAAAATCATAACTTTGATGTTTTGATCATGTTTTTGGTGATGAACCAAAGAGCTTCTGTGGCCGGGTAGTCGATTGGCATAAACCCTTAGCGCCGTTGCTCGGGCGATTGCAATTTGATCGAGATTTGCACCTCATTTGAAATAGGGCATGGGAGTGCCAGCAACAGGTTCGGCCGACCGAGCCCCTGGGCCGGTCGACCGACCTGTAGAACGAGCACTTCCTGCCTCTGTTTGGAAGTGCAGGCTACAGGGCTCGGTCGACCGAGCTCAGGGTCCGGTCGACCGACCTGCTACCCCGTGCACTTCTGTTTTTGGCTCGGCCGACCGACAACAGGGAGACCGGTCGACCGACCTGCTGCATTTTTGCCTATTTCGCCTAGTTGTTTGAATTTCCAACTTTAATCGATTCGTGTTGTCTTCTATGTGTTGTTATCATTTGTTATGACTTTGATGACTCCTTCTTATGGATTTTTGAATATCCATTTTGATGGATTCTTTATCGGTTTCGTTGGATTTTTATTCACATCTCCGTATGTGAATTTTAGTGATTGATTGTTCCTACAATCTTCTTTGTGTTTTGTCACTTTAAAAATATAAAGGTTTTCTATACTAGTAGTAAATATCAAAACTCTTTCCTCAATGATTTCAACACTATTTTAGTACAAAGCTCGTTTCTTAAACCGTTTTCCAATCTGTTAGTATATACAAGCCTTTACCTCACTCGTATGAGAAATCTAATTAAACGACTTAGTAAAACGGGTGGTATGAAACGCTTGCGTTTACTTCGTCGGTTAATTCTTGGACTTGTTCGATTGAATCTCTTGTGACAATTTTCTAGTGGAGATCTACAATTTGTTCGTAAATATTTAAGTTAAGCTAGTGGTTATGGGACATGATGCTAAGCTCATATATTTACTAGCTTACTGTAATCGACACTTCTCTTTGATCATGACGATCATCTTTGTGGTTTAGACTAACATTGTGCGATGTCTCTTTGTCTATGTGGAGGACTGTTCCTCATTTTATTGAGCTTCGTCTCATTTCTTACATGGGTCGTACCTATTTAGGTGCGTCGATGTTTGTTTACACATGGGTCGTACCTTTTTAGGTGCGTCAATGTTTATTATGCATGGGGTGTACCTTTCTAGGTGCGTCGATGTTTGTTTACTTCGTGGAGCAATCGGCTCAATAAGTCGGGGCATGGGACGTATCTTTCTAGTTGCGTCGATGTTCGTCTATGCATGGGGCGTATCTTTCTAGGTGCGTCGATGTTCGACTTAGCATGGGGTGTATCTTTCTAGGTGCATCGATGTTAGACATTACATGGGGTGTATCTTTCTAGATGCATCGATGTTTATTTATGCATGGGCTGTATCTTTCTAAGTGCATCGATGTTTATTTATGCATGGGGCGTATCTTTCTAGGTGCGTCGATGCTAGAGCATGGGGCGTATCTTTCTAGGTGCGTCGATGTTCGACTGTACATGGGGCTTGTCTTTCTAGGTGCGTCGATGTCCAGTTTGTGTGATTGGCCATCCTTTTCTTGTGATTTCTTGATTTCGTGTGTTGAATTCTGGAATTTATGTTTCACCAACTTTTGCGATTGGCATTGATATATATGTCATTTATTGTGGCTTGGTGAATGAAATTAGGAGTATGACATTCCTTTTTATCTTTGAGAAGATTTTGTGATATTGATTAATCTCTTGTTGATTTTTCAATTACTTATTTATCACAGCTTGGCATTGTGATTATTATACGTTGAGTCATATCTCTTATTCTATATCGTTTCATTAGATATTCATAGCTAGACTGATCCGTTTATTATTTTCTTATAAATAATACTCGGGTCAGACCGAGATATTACAGGTACCTCTCCTTGACTTCTCTTCTGGGGTTATCATCCTGACTTTTGGTTAACTACTTAGATTAGTAGTTTATTTTGTTGTATACACTTGAGAGATAGACTCATAGTTGTATTCTTTTGTATATCACGTGTTGCTATTCTTTGTATTATAGTGGATCTTTTTGACTACTACTCTGATATACACTTCCATGTGTTAATTATATATTCATATCTTCTTCCGCCTTTGTGATATGAATTATCTGTGACTGATTTATGTTATGTTTATTTCTGTATTTGTTTCCGAAGATATTATAGCCACTGTGTAGTAGCTTTGAGTTTGTGTCGGTATGTCGGATTTCCTCTTGAAAAAGTATTGCATGTTATACTATCTGACATATCGATGCTCGCACAAAGCAATTAAACGGATGGTCGCTCCTCAACAGCCTTATTCTCCGTGCTAGTTGACAGCATTCACCGTAATGTTCTTGGCTAGCGTGGGTATAGAGGTGGGGCGTCACAGCCGGCGTTTTGGATTTCGGTGAGACCAGGATCAGATTTTCAAATTTGGACATCCGAAAACCACATCGATCCAAATTAAATGATAGGTCGTGGAATGTCAAGTGAAGATGAAGATTTAGAGGAAAGGCTACTGTCGTTAACTCTGAAGGTGATTCCAAAACGAGTTAATGGAGATAGTGCTTTCGATAGAGATGAAGATTCAGAGTGCAATGGCTATTGTCGTTAACTCTGAGGGTGATTCCAAAACGAGTGTAGCAAGATAGTGCCTTTGGTTTCGTTCGAACCCGGAACGGACTTGTGTGGATTGAATGCTTTAAGAACATTGTCGGGAGGGCGATGAGCATTCTAAGATAGATGTGTTCTAAAAGGTAATCGTAGCCTCAAGCCTCATCAACCGGGAATGGCTAAAACATGGAAGGTGCAACAAGGCTTGGTGGGTCGCGCCCAAGTAGAACGAGATTTTCCCCTATCTAGAGGTTCCTTTTATTCGGCTGTGTGGCAGTTGGTCATGAACAACTGCGGGATTATCTCAACGGGACTATCCAGTAAGGGATGGTTCCAGCCTTGTGTTGCAAGGGATTTAGGGTGGATCCTCGTTATGGTGATCTAGGCCACGTACTGTGACGGGTAGTACCCCAGTAGCCCTGCCATTGATAGAAATCCATTTTGCCTACATGCCCTTTACGGTTTTGATTGTATAACCCACTTTGTAGCTAGTAGCTGGAATTTAATGAATGTAACAATTTCGGCTATTTTCTAGTTTATTTGAAAACCCTAGACTCTATTATAATATCACGGGATTTTCTTCAAATGTTTTGGTTAGCGTAAGGTAAAAACTTACCCATGTTTATGTGTGGGAAGTCTTAAGTGATACCTTTGTTTTCAAAGGATTTTCAAAGTTAAGCAACTTTAACCCGTTTACTCACACCAGACCCATGTCTGACCCAAAGTTTATTTTATGTTTTATTAAACTCTTGGGTACTCAAATTTTTACGAGTAGCCAAGGGATTCAGGTTAGCTTTGACATGTTTCTAGAGGAGATATGGAGCAGGAGGCTTTGGCTGCAGATATATAGTGGTTCCGCTGTGTTAGTGTTTTGTGTCTGTATCTATGTGATGTAGTCTGCATTATACTTGGGTTTGTGATGTGTAAGCTGTATAACTCTGATGTATATGATACTATGTAATACGTTATGTGATATAATATAATTTATTCGTTCCCCTGTGAGATTCCGATGTTGTTTAGTTCTTTCTTTTCTATCTTTTCTCTTTTCTATCCCTTTCTTTCTTATTAATGATGCGTCTTTCAGTATGATGAAAGGCGGGTCGTTACAGGGAAGCTGTCCTTTGGGCATGCCTTGTTCAAGTTAGAATAATTGATACACGTCCTCCATTTCCCGTTAGTCTTCTTCACTAAGATCGGAATGGATACCCATTTCTGGTATAAAGCACCGTGGATAAAGCAATTGTCCTTTAGCTTCTCCACTTCTTTAAGTGCAGCGGATCTCTCCAGACCCAGGATGCGGCACTTCAGTTTCATAGGAACACATTTGGGATTTATGTTCAATTCATGGCTCGCTATCTCCGGCGAGATCCCACACATATCAAAATGCATCCAGGCGAATATATCTTGCTTCTTCTAGAGAAAACCAATCAACTCCTTCATCATCCTAACACAAATCTATTATCTGATTTTCAGGATCCGTGTTGGATTATCCCGATTGATAGGGACATTACTCGTAAGCTCGGCCGAAGTCGCTCTTCCACCTAGTGGCTCTTTCCACGAATCCATATCCTTATGGAACCGACTGTGTTGCATGAGCCAGGGCTCAGGCATTGGCTGCTATGGGTCCAAATCCTTGATGTAGAGACTCCCTTCTACACTATATCCTTTCTCTCTTTTCCTTGCCTCTCTTAGCTCGGTGATGTAGCATTCGCGGCCAGTCCCCTGATCTCCCTGGGCAATCCCTACGCCATTCTCTATAGTAAACTTCATTGTCAAGCACTATTGAGCTATAGCCGCTTTGAATTTAGCCAGGGTCGGTTGTTCCAAAAATGCATTATAAGCTGAGTAAATATCCAACACCAAAAAAGGCATAACCCACACTCTCTTGTGGTTACCCTCATCAGGTACCAACAATAATTCTACACATCCATTCAGCTCAGTAGCCATCCAGTTAAACCCATGTATTCAAGATTTACAAAGTTTCAAATCCTTCTCCTTTAGGAGCATTTGATCATAAGCTTTTTTGAATAGAATGTAAACCGAACCCTCATAGTCAACCAATACCTTTTGTACTATCGCAGGACCAATCGTGGCTATAATCATGAGTGGGTCAATTGTTAGAGCCTCTACTCTATCAGCATCTCTATTCCAGAAAATAATGTCATCGGTCATTATTCTGCATTATTGTACCGGAGTTCCGTCCTTAACTGCACGGCAGCTTTCATGTATAGCATGCTTTATAACACCAACATATTTGTCTATTTCAGCTAGACTTTTATGGGCTGGGTGCGGCGTAACGATGATTGTGTTTATCACCAAACATTTCTCAAGTTGTCTAAGCTCCTCACCACTAGGACTAGCTTTCCCTCGTTGGGATGTCGACCCAGGGGGAGTATAATTTCCTTGCCCATTATCCTGCGGACTTACAAACTATTGCAATTTTTCTTTCGAATCAACTCCTTAATCATATCACGCAAGTGCCTGCATCTGTTGGTATTATAACCGTACATCTCATAAAACCTATAGAACTTGCCAGATCTCTTCCCCTAGACACTCTTGGAGCTCACTTCCTGTGCTACTCGGTACATCGAGTTGCCAGATAGATATTTTCTATTGAGTCGTTCAGTTTAGTATAGCTGCTGTACATAGGAGTCCTTGTACGGTTCCAATTATCCGGCTTTCGCATCTTAGCCCCATCACCATTCTACTTCCGACTATCATTCTTATGCCAACACTCAAATCTACACTTCCAAAACTTCCTCCAGATTGCGTTACAGCGACATTGCTCTGCACTACTCAACCTGCACTCACAGCCTTTGTTCTCCATGGACATTTGCTTGATTCATCCAAGCGTAAGCACTTGTTTCCCTTTCTATATAAAGCATCCATCATCGATGGGTTTTTTTTTCAAACCTTTTCTGAAAATCCATATCAGGATGAATCCCTCTAATTAGCTCCACCAGCACTATGTCAACCTCTGGATCTGTAACTTCTGTCACGACTATATAGAACCAATTCAAGTAGTCCTTCAGTGACTCTCCATCACCTTGGAAGAGGTTTTATAGAGACATCACATGTTTCAGACGTGAAGTATGTATGTGGAATTACTAGATAAACTTCCATGACAGCTCAGCGAAAGACAATATGGACCTCAGCGGAAGTCGAGTGAACCACATCATAGCTAGTCCTTTTAGGAAAATTGGACAACAGCGGGATATCACTACATCAGAAGCTTTGACGGAATCTATATGCCACTCTTATCTCATTAAATGATGCCTAGGATTTGTTGTTCCTCCGTACAACATTAATTCGGCATTGCAAACTTGCTGGGATATCTCTAGCGTAGGATGTTCTCACTAAATGGATTTCAGCTTGGAGAATTAACCTCACTCATCACTGGTTTTGAACCAATTTGCACTTACAAGTCTCCTGCAATATCTTCTAGGTACTCTAGGTCCATACATTCAACTGAACAATGGTATTTGGGATCTGTCTTAAGTACTAGGCCCGGTGAAAACTCTCAGTTTGGTTCTCGGTACCTAGGTTCCCCGGCCTTCGAGGGATCCATTCGTCCAAAATGCCACCTATTTGATTCCCGTGAGTTGTATCATCAGCAGCAGCACAATTTTTCAGATTCATATCATCCATGGCACAACCAGAAGTTAGATCCACACCTCCTACCAAATGATGAGCTCTAGGCCCACCATCGGTTAGGTTGGTACCAACTTGTCCTCTTGGGTCGGTACCAATCCACAAACTCATGCCTTGAGTTTGTCTTTCTCCTTGGTATGAAGTTCCAACCATGTGTTATGAGTCCTTTTCTTCTTCCTATCCCTCCGTCTCTACTTAGATAATAATGCACTTCCAAACTGTGAGTTGGATCTCTCCTGCTCCTACCGCTATTGTGCATTAGTTCATTCAACATTCTTAAGAACTACTACATCTGCTGGTTCATCAGGTTATAACTCTCTTGGAATTTGTTCTCTATATGCTTCATTATCTGACCCATCTCCACTCTGATCATGATAACAACTAGATTTTGGATCTCCGGTTGAGTTGGTTGGATAGCTTTATCTACATGCTGAGCATTTTGGTTCTCAACTTCATTAGTAGCTCTAGAATCGGTAGAATGGTCTCTTCTTGATGAGGCCATTGCAAATAGGTTCTCTTAGAATTTTAGAAATCTAAATAGTAAAAAAAATAGAATTGGAAAATTGGATCTATCTCCTGGAATTAAGAAATCCAATAGGAGATGATGGATCCTAATAGCCTGAGTTCAACTCTCAGTGAAAGCACTGAAATATCTGAACCAAAAAGGTTACAAACATTTAGAAAATTAAGTAGAGAATAAAATATAAAGAAATTAAAAGAAAATAAGTAAGAAAGAACACACAACAATTTGTAGTTGTTCGACAAATCAAGGCCTATGTCCACTAAATAATTTTATCGTTTGTATTTAGACTCAAAGGCCAAAGTTCTAGTGGGTCAGTGCAACTCTAACAGTGATTACAAGAATTAAGAGTAGAGAAGAACAATAGCCAAAAGATCCTAAAAATGAGCCCCATCCTTCTTTATAGTGGTAGGAAGCTTAAAATCTCGCCGAGAAGATCTCCGCCTCGTTTTCCTCACCATAGACCATTTCCCAAAAAGAATAAGAGGATACCTAATCAACCTGTGTGGATTTGTACCGATCCAGGGGCTTGGAACAGTACCGACCCATAAGATAGCCTCAGATGTTTCCTTAAACTCTTTGTATTGGTTCGCCTTTTAGACAGCTTCGTGATTCCATAATTGTTTGCACCAATATTAGCTTATTTCTGAGTCCAAATGTTGGATCCATGGAAGAAAAGAGTTGTTGATTCATGGATTTGTGGAGATCAATAGAGGATTTCATTAGATCAATAAAACAACACTTGTAGTAGGCTTTTAGCATCGAGTAGAGTATGTCGGCAGAAGATGGGACCAATTAATTGAGGAAAGTTTGATCGGTACCAATCCATGGTGGCGAACCACCACTTATGTGGGTTTTTGGTTTTCCTGTCTTGAGTTGGCTTGGAATTTGCCTCGTGGCTCTGTTTGTGCTTGGTTATGGACTTTTAGGCTGGGCTTTCTACCTTGATAACTCCAAGTTCGACATGTACAGTCTATCCGAATATCGCCTGATCAAAAGGCTGGATAACAATTTCATTGCATTATATATATATATATGTGTGTGTGTGTGTATTTATATATATTAGTTATTTAAAATACAATAAAATAATAATAATAATAATAATAATAATAATAATATCATGTTATATTTTTTGAATTTTAAATTTTTAGAAAATCAAGTATGATATTTTAAAGTTTGGAAAAATTTTCCAAAATTTAACCAGTCAAAATAATATTTTTAATTAATCAATTGATTTCGGTCGTTTATTAAATTGATTTTATAAAACTATAAAAAATGCTTTTTAAATTATTAATTTTTGGCAAAGAGTTTATACGATGATTAAGAATATAAAATTTAATTTTCATAATCATATTTAATTTTATATGATATATTTCATTAGTATATTAATTTAAATATTATTAAATAATAGTAATAAGTATTAAAAATTAATTTACAGCCACCGAAAAATATAATGTATGTAGATGTGCATTTATAAAATATAATTTCAACTATTAACATGATATGATGATATAATTAAATATAAGTCATATAATTAAATTAGGCAGTATATTAATATATATATATATATATATTAATAAAATGATAATAATTAAAGTAAATCTATTTGGCCATGCACTTCAGATCCATATATAAAAATGTGCTTTTTTATAAGTTAAAACATACATATAACCAATCTAATATGTGACAACATTGATGATACATATATGAATCTTGCCTAACTAGCAATACACACACACACACACATATATTTATATATTATCTAGAAATTATAAATCATATAGTATAGTAAATATATACCTAATACTAGTGCCTTAGAGCACACCTAATAATGATGAATTCTCGCTCATTGGAAATCTTCTCGATTCGGCAAATTGCTAATCCTTGAACAATAGATCTTTGGTTATCCAATAGCTGTCGCCTTTTGAATTGATTTGAGATGAAATTGTTGGAGGTCCTTGTTGATATGGTCAATCGGTGATGATGGGGAAATGGTAGCCAAATTAACTTTTTTCATTAGTGTTAGGGGTCCTTTTATAATTGAATAAATAGAGAGAAACGTGGATCATATCTCACACCATTTTTCATCAAATCTCAACCATCCATCTCCAAATCCTTTTAGCCTTTTTAGCCGCCTACTATAAGCCCTATTACTGCCAACATAACATCTTAACATCTTGGGCTAATAGCCAATTTAAGCACAAGAAATATTATTAATTAAATCTAATTTAATTGCTTGTTGATATCGCATATCGATCGATATATTTATAATAATTATAAATATATACTATAATATTTATTCCATAAATCATATTCTAAATTTTATAATTAATATTCCATAAATAGTAATTGATTTAATTAATTTTAACTGTTATAACCTAATTAAATCATTTGGTTTAAAGAGAATTCATCATTCTAGTTTTATAACTCGTTTGGTGTAAATTCGATCAATAATTAATATCGAACTATTTGAATGTAAATGTTCACCCGTCAATTAGCCTGTAGTGTGACATTTTAGCCAAATTCATCGCTTACTTTTTTTCAATAAAATCCAATTTTATATTATTAAGCTTTAACGTGATGTGACTTTTATTTACACCAATTCTCTACATCAAAACTATATTATTTTGGACTTATGGAATTTGTTAATGGTCAAAATTCCAGAATTGTACATATTCAACACTATGGTCCAAACACAAAATTCTTGGTTCAATAATAACAATTATTATTAACCAAATGCGTTGGCCAGAGACTATGACTTTGAGTTGATCGTGATACAACTCCATATAACCGAGGAGACGAATCTTCACCTAAACACTGTTTAACTTCCAACACTTCCACTCGACCCAACTATAATCACTCGATGGACACCGTGCCATGACTTGACTGCAATCGAAGTAGATCTTTCATATTGAAGATTCAAGGTATTATAAAGTCGAGAGAACTATGTAATTCATTCACATTGATATTTTCTATTTAATCTTGTTATATTAACCAACAGAAAATTATCTAGTGAGCCATTCCATAGTTAACCAATTACTATCAGTATGTAACCCTTAGGTTCCCTTAGCAGTCATCAGTAATACACTGCCCAGCATTTGGAAAGTGTTATGTACTCCAGTCTCATCGGATACATCAATATTCAGTCTCGATTCATCTTAACTAGGTACATTTAAAATTGTATTATGGTTTTTGCTATGATAAATTACTCATGGTTACAACACTTTATAACTACTACCACAAAACATACCCGTTATGAGTTTTCTATTAAATATACTTTTAATTAAATTAATTAATTAATTTAGCACATAATATTAAGTATATAATAGAAAGAAAACATGTTTATTTCGAACAATATTGTCAACAAGTTAGATATATATATATATAACGAATTACATAATTGGTCCTAAGGCATACCCCTAATTCTATCAATCTACCACATACACTTGGGGTCAATTATGGAATCTTATTCTAACTTATCCAAACGGTTTTCTCTAAACCAGTTGGGTTAGTCCCTCAGTGAATGGTTATGCTATAACGATTCAGTTATCTACTATGCCAATCAACTCTCTCTAATGCTAATAAACTATCTTTATTATGTGGAACAATTTGGAGTATGCCTCTCAACTTCAAGTGAGCTCTAAGTTCTGTTATGAACTGTATTGTGGCATTGTTATCATATAACAATGTTTTATGATTTTCAACATTTGAAATCACCTTCGGCTCAGTTATAAACTTGGCATTTATTATATATACATTGCTTTTATTGCAGCACTATTCAAGGCGATGTACTTGCCCTTTTCATTGAACTAGCTACCATCTTTCATTTGGAACATTTCCAATTTAAAGATTTTAACTTGAATTTATTATTGACATTTTATACTCAATATCATTTATGAAATTTTAAGTCCGTACAGTCCTTCATAAGAAGTTTCTTATTTCTATAAACAACTCTCTAGCATTTCAAAAATACACGAGAACACCTTAAACAACCATTTAATGATAACAATTTGAACTTTATATTTGCTTCATGCATCAAATATATAAACAAATCATGATATCTTAGATAATATAACATGTATGATAATTCCTATTTCTAATGCATAAGGAATCCATCTTACATGTTCCGTATTAAACATTTTAATAAGGTGATCTTGCATATCATTTTGGAACATTCTATAACGGCCTATCTTCTCGACCATCGAAAGTAGGCATCAAATACATGCACGGCATTCCAATGCTGAACATCCAATCGTCGGAAAGGAAGATTGTTAGGGCAAATAAAAAAGAATAAACAAGAGGAACATAATCTCACAGCAAAAATAAAAATATATAATATAATAAATACAGTATAAACTGTCACTCCATGATACATAGGACATCAGAGTTAGAAACGGTTGAACGGTTATAGTTTCTCGACCTTATAATTACTGATAGGTATATGTAATGATACCGTGGAAAATAAAAATGTTACGATATGTGAACGTCCAGCACTACTCCATGAGCTCCATGTCCCACAATCGACAACCTAGCAAAATACTTGGGCTGACTCACGCATTATAATAAAATAACACACGAATCGGTCGGGAAAACCAATATGGGAAAACTCAAGTAATAAGACAAACATATAATAATTCTGTGAGACAATGCCACTAACCGCGAAACATATAATAAACCAAATTTACACTATCAATAAATCTAAAACAACATTAATTATCTTAAAAGACAATAAATCTAATTTTAAACAATTTTAAATTTTAAACATGTTAATTATTTCGGAAGATAATAAATCATATTCATAATCTTTTATGAATTTAAAAATATATTGAATCTCGAAGGAAAATAAATCATATTTATAATCTTTTATAAATTTGAACCATTTAAATTAACCCAAAAGACAATTGATCAAATTCATAACCTTTTTTATAAGTTTTAATCAATACTTATCATGTATTTTCAAAATTCACAAAACATTTGAAAATATAGTTTAAACAATTTTCAAAATGCAAAAAATTTGACAAAATATTTATTTAGTAAAAATATAAGCACAATTTCAACACAGACAAGGTTTTGAGGAGATGGTATTTCATAAGTGACGGTATAGCAAAAACTGCTATAACGACACTTACACAATTTAAACAGTATGTCACAAATATTTCAACTAAATATCAATATAAGAAATAAAAGAATATAAATAAGATGCAGATAATAGTAACTAAATAATGGTGAGAAACTCCTTTAGGTCTCTCGACAAAAGTCCCTTATAAATCACACATACGTATGTGTATTTTTCTAAGTGTTCCATAGCGACCTATTCGCTACGAATATACTCCGACTTTTCCTTTTTGTCCCCTACAACAAAATGGTTATTTCTACAATCAGCTATCAAGTGGGAATTCAAATCCATACAAAAATCAAATAATAATAATAATTTAATTTTACAAGCACAGAACGATGATTTATTCTGCTCAATTGATGTTCAAATAATCTATTCAGTTTAATTATAGCAAAAC
The DNA here is from genome assembly GCA_030765085.1 of Allium cepa. Lineage (NCBI taxonomy): Eukaryota > Viridiplantae > Streptophyta > Magnoliopsida > Asparagales > Amaryllidaceae > Allium > Allium cepa. Next base: position 184,269,906 of record CM060937.1, on the reverse strand, counting down.
TGGGTTTCATCCTGCTAAATAGCCCAAACATAGTATAACTAATTTGACTACGTTAAATTTAATTAAATTTAATTACTAAAAAAATTTCACTACTCTATATTTCGTTAAAACTATCAATTATCATCCCAGCAATCAGAGTTATTTAAAATGACTTAACTCAATGAAATTCCAGTTTACGCTTTTGAGTTTTGGTTTGGTCTAAAACCAAAGGATGTTTGATTTTTAGCCTAAAATTCTACAAGCTGCAAATTCAACAGAACCAATTGCAATGCGCAGCTAATGTTCCTACAAGCCAAACGCAGTTGACCGCGTCTGAATCCGGCCTCGTACAAGCATGATATTGCATTTCTAAAGTTTTGGACTAATTGAACTAATTAATTACTAAATTAACAAATAAATCACCATATTAAGTTTTAACCCCTTCTTCCCAAGATCCATGCACGCATAGGCTCCTCAAGCCAAACTCCACCGTGCATGCTTTACCTTCAACAGAGCTACGCCGCATGAAAATAAAATCCATCGGTTCTATTCGGTTCCTCATCGAGTGAGCTTTCCGTCCGCCACCCCAACAACTAGCACGGTTCAGTCAATAAAAATGCGACACTGCTAACCTCCTTGTCCAAATCAGAGATCGTGATACCCAAACGCTGGCTGCACTCCACCAAATTCCACAACAAGATGCCTCTTGCTACCCTAAACTCAATGCAACCATTGACATGCCCTAACTCCGCCTGAATCCTTCATAAACTCCGACCCAGATCCACTATTCAACTTCGACCATCCTCATAACAAGATTAAATAACACCAAATGGGCATAGGATCGAAGTTCTTAACAAAACAAGCTCCAAGATTCAAAATATTTTTTTTTTTGTTAAGCATGGCTGTTAATTTTGAATTTTTAAACTTATGGCCATTTATTTTCTTAATGGAAACATAAAAGAGAAGAGAAAGAGAGGGAAAAAGGAATGTTTAACTTTGGTACGTGTTGACATAGATTTTCATTTTATAAACAAATTAATTTACCTAACTTAAATCACAAGTAAAACTATTTTCAGAAGATTGACAATATTCCCAAGTAATCATCACATCACCGTCAAAAATTTTGAATTTTGATTTAAAAAGACTTTGAAAAGAAATATTTATGGTAATCTGCTACAAAATATTCTGTTTGCTTACGAACCGTGAACAATACAAATAAAAATACAATCATGCACCAAAATGCGACACGATCTTATATCAATTATAAAACACACAGATTATTTCACTCTGTGAAATTCCAAAATACCATCGTTCACCATAAAATACGTCAAACGATAATTTGGATATTTTTCAAATTAAAATTTATGGAAAAACCCTAATAAATTAAATTAAAAATATGACAATAAGATTCAAGTCATTTTATTAACAATTAATTTTCTTGTTATTTATTCGAACTATTTATCATTGTAATTAAATTTGTAGTATAAGTTCACCATTCTTATTTATTGATTAAAAGGAGTCAAATAAGGCTATTCAATCCATTTAATTAATATTTAATTCACAATTCCAATTATTAAATAATCACTATATTCGAATCTAAGTTATTAAACATTAAAACAAATAATTTAAATATTTAAAATTAATTAAATTTTCAAAAATCAAACGATAAAATTCCGACATATTACATTCTCTCCCCTTAAAAGAATTTCATCCCCGAAATTCCCAATGAAGAAAATATCACCAAACTCTTAGGGTTTAAAAGCTATGAATTAAATTAAGTTATTAAACTGTCAAAGTTTGTTATATTACGCACAATTTAGACAGTACCACTTTTGCACGGCTGATCCAAAAAAACTACGACTCGTCACAACTAGCCCAAATCGTCAAAAGAAAACAAAAGCCAAGAGACCTTCCATATCTAGGGCATAAAATCATCAACCAATTTTCAATTTCTAAATCTACTATATACCTCTTTTGCATTTGACTTCTGATGCAAACTACTTATTATCTCGATGTAAATGCAGATGAAATCAAATAGTAATCTTTTCATTCTTGTACCTATCTTATATTTACATAATCCAAAAGAGAATCATGTTAAATGGGGCAATACACAAACCATTTCTATCACAAACAATAGTAACATAAAATATTATAATAACCATATGCAACAAAAGTACATATAGTACTTTGTAATAAAATGCTAAGCATCCAATCTTTTCAAAAGATAAATTTAAAACTAAACGGCCAAGATTTTATATTCAAAATATACTTTTAAATTCCTCCAAAGAGAAATAAATCAAAGCCAAATCAATTATGACAAGGAGGGAGCTCTTCCTACCGAAGCATGGTATAACTCTAGAATTAAAACAACACGGAGCATCCAGTGGTATTTCTGTTCCTCCAAAAACAACAACTAGAGTAAACAAATATACCTGGCGAGTTTGCCAAATAAGAAAACCCTTAATCTCCAAACTTTATTCATAACCAAAAATATTTGAAAATTCACTTCATAAAAAACATCTTTCAGACATCTTAATAAAATAATACTTCACCAAAATTTTCACGATAACATTATTATTATTATTTCCTTAATATATTCATTTTTAAACCACGTTTTTCAAAATCACCGGGATTTAAGTCCTAATAAACAATAATTTTATAATCCATGGTCTATAAAATCACACTATCTAACAAATCCAATTCCATAAAGGAATAAACTACCACTTAACACCATTAAAATGTTAAGTGACTTAACAAACCAGATTTCGAATTTCAAATTTGGGTTCACAACTTTCTCAATCATCCAAGGATATGGTGATTCCCTAAACTTCCCTAAGCCAAAAGAACAGATCATATAAATATACTTAAGTGTATATGATATACATAAGTCATTTGTACGTAATATCAAATCTGACCACTTGCTCGAACACACCTACTCCGTTCGCGAACTAGTATTGCTCGCTTGACCTTCCTAGTGCAGATTGCAATCAGTTTCCTTGATTAGAAACTCTGTATCTCTTACATAGCCATAATCTATGATAGAAAACCTTAGTATCATATCAAGATTCCAAATCAAGTGTTCGCAGACAAGAATAAAGTGAAAAATCCATTTTCGGATCGGCTTGAATTACCCCAAAGTTGTATTCGAATCTTAGATCAAGAACCGTGTGAATAAAATAATCTATGTATAATTTACACATTTACTCTTATTGGTTTTTTAACTACACCAATCTTCCTAAATCACTTATATTTTTCATTTAGTATTTCATTTAATACCAAAATTATTTATGAATCATTTAATAAAATTTCACTCATGTTTATAAACATTTTATAAATATATAACTTTATAAAACACTAAATTAGAAAAAACTTACCCCACTTTTCTCTTGTATTATACTCTTCTAATACTAAGAGTATATGCAAAATGTCAATTTTATTTTATTATTTTATTTGTTTTTTATTTTTTAAACTCAAATGGAGGCCTAAACAAAATATGGGTCTCTAAAATTGAGTCAACTACTTCGACCTTTTTACCTTAGAGCGTTCTAAGGAAAGATGTTTGTTTAATCGACCCAATAATCATCAAATAGTTAATGAGACTTAGATATTTAAACAGAAACTATGGTTTTGATAAAACGACACTTATTAAAACCTTCCTACCTAACTTAACCTAATTAAAAACTTGAGTTAAATTATCTCTTCTCCACCTAAGAGTTTAAAAAATATATTTATCAAAATGCCTTTTATTTTAAAACAATTTCCTTAAAGGAAACTTAAGAATTAAATACCCGGTTTTTATTTCAATACCCTTTTTGTGATCATACTACATATATTTCTATGTATAAAATAACTTTAACAATTTATTTACTAAAACTTACTTTAGGTTCATTCAGATTTGATCTCATTTCGATCGCACAATGATAAAGAGAATAATTTACTAAGTACACTACAACATTCGCCTAAGCAAACATTTGATCGTTGCTTGGAAGATTATTTTTATTATCACAAATTAATCGAGATGTTTTCCCTGAACTAACCAAAGAAAATGCATCCCATTTAATATTTCTCTTCTAAAATATTTATACTTTTAAATACTTTCAAGTTATACTGATATTACCTTTCTCAAAATCCATTTGAAATCATTCCAAATAACTCCAGGATTTAAAATAAAAAATCATTTTTAAATCATATTTTATAAACCAAATTTATATAAAATTTCCTTTACATAAAATCATCCCGTCTTATAATAATTATCCTTAATGATAATAAATTTTTCTCAAATATTTATTCTCTAAATGTCTCATATTCCCATTTAGATTTGATTAAACAATTTTATTAAAAGATGACTTTTAACTTATCATTTTCTCCGAACACCTTATAGTTAAATTATGAAACATAATTCACAAAGGGTTCATTTTAATGTACTCACAATTATCAATAAATGCTCATAAACTTTTAACTTATCATTTTCTCCGAACACCCTATAGTTAAATTATGAAACATAATTCACAAAGGGTTCATTTTAATGTACTCACAATCATCAATAGATTCTCATAAACTGGTCGAGCATAAACTAATAATCAACAAACAATTGTCAATGCTCCTAAATTATCCGAGCATGTCAAATCAAACAATAATGATAATAAATAAATATTATCATTTTCCAACAAACACACCATAATAACTATATCAATTTGAAAATTATTCCTTTATATATATATATATAATATATATAACCCTAGGTATAATATTTCGTTTATCAATTTTTCAGAAATTCAATATACTGTCCTTTTTTCCATTTTCGAGGGTTTAGAAATCCCCATCGACACCCTGGCGTTCCACATTTCGACCAGAATTCAGAAACAACTCAATAGACCAATTAAAACTATACGTTTTTATAGTAGTAACAAATATGCTCTCGTATATATAATACTCTCAACTCATTCTAGGGTGTCTCTTATCCTATCTCTAATGATTCATACCCTACCAAAGCCAAGGTTCTCGCTTAACCTTCAGCTCTGATACCAAATGTAACGGTCTGCCTTTTCGACCATCGAAAGTCGATACCAAATACATCGACTGTATTCCAATGCTGAACATCCAATTATTGAAAAGGAAAACTATTAGGATAAACTAAAAAAGAACAAAACAGGGGGTATAGAATCTCATAGTGGAAACGACAATAGATGATATAATAAGGCAATGTAAACTACCACTCCAAGATACAAAGTACATCAGAGTTAGAAACAAACCCCATCAGCGGGACAGTTATAATTTCCAGACCTGATAGGTATACATAATGAAATAGTAGAAAATAAAAATATTACGGCTGGTGAACATCCACCTCTACTCCATGAACTCCATGTCCCACCAACGAGGGAAAAATACTCGGTCTGACGTGGGCATTATAATAAAATAAATCCCAAGTAATAAGGTGAATATATAATAATTCTGTGAGACCACGCTGCTAAATGGGGAATGAGTTTTTACCTTAAAGAATAACATCCATAGACGAAAAATGGAAACAATTAAAACAAAACCCAACTTGAAAGAATGGATACAAATAAGATCAAAATATAAACTTAAATAATGGACACAAATAATTAAACATTGAGAAGAGCTACAGACACTTCTTGATGCAATTAAAGAAGCCATTCAAAGATTTGAATCAAATAAGAAAGAGAAAATTTTCAACAATGACTAGGAGGGTGCGCGCCCCTTACGGAAAGTATACCTTTAGAAATATACTTTGGAACTTTGACGGCTCTTGAACATATCCAAGCTGAACCACGCAAAGCTTACCGAATCCAAGTATTTCACATCTTCGGACGCATACCACCGAATCCAATCTAGAGTAGATGTAAAGATATCTTAATGGGAGTTACACCACGTAGCTTGGCATGCACTTGCTCTTTGGTTTTAGTCATCTTCGATAAAGAATATCAACGCTCAGATGAGCAACCAATCGTCTTGGATTGACAGAACACAAAAGAAGAAAAGATTAGTTCCAAGGTTCAAACCGAAACAAAGAGAATGAATTTATTCAACATGACAAGGAGGGTGCACCCTACACCGAAGGTATACCTCTAGAAAAACTATACTTGAAATCCCATGCCAAACACGCATCACTCTCGAGAATTTCCAAGCTAGACCCTACCTAATACGAGCATTTGAATATACTCATATCAACACACGCATGCTATCAACAACTTTCTAGATAAATGTGAAGATATCCTAATGGGTGCGACCCACATGACCTGGCTACCACTTGCTCTTTAGTTTTAGTCATCCACGGTTTTAGATGCCAACGCTCAAAATGAGCAACAAATCGTCTTACATTGACAAAGCATAAGGAATGATATAAAAATCGATAGTTAAGGAATCAAATATCTAAAGTAGACGAATGATTGTATATGAGAATTAGATTACATCGAATTGTCACCAACAAGCAAATCAAGATTCAAAACATTTATTCTTACTTGTTCTTGATTTTCACATCATAAATATTTGAAAAACACTTTTAAAACACTCTTTAAAAATATTCTTTTAATGGGGAAATTATATTTCTAAGTGTAATAAAAAGTTACATCTAGCTTTGTTTTAAACATTCCTTTTTAAAGACTTCTGCATTTATAAACTATCATTTATAAATTTAATAACCACATTAATTAAGACAATAAATCAAGTTATAATCTTTTTATGTATTTAAACATCATTAATTATCCAAAAATAATAATACATCAAATTTACTACCATTTATAAATTTAATACAATATTAATTATCTTGAAAGATAATAAATCAAATTTATAATGTTTTATAAATTAAAATAATGTAAATTATTCCGAAAGATAATAAATCATATTCATAGCCTTTTTATAAGTTTAAAACTGCATTAATTATCCTGAAGGAAAATAAATCAAATTTATAATCCTTTATAATTTAAACCATTTTAATTAACCCAAAAGATAATTAACCAAATATATAACCTCTTTTATAAATTTTAATCAATACTTATCCTGTATTTTCAAAATTCACTAAATATTTGAAAATATAGTTTAAACAATTTCAAAGTGCAAAAACATGACCAAACATTTATTTAATAAAAATACAAGAAAAAGAACAACACACACAAGGGTTTGACGAGATGATATTTCATAAGTTATGGTATAGCAAAAATTGTTATAACGGCACTTACATAATTCAATCAGTATGTCACAAATATGTCAACTATGCATCAATATAAGCAATAAAAGAATATAAATAAGATGCAAATAACAGTAAATAAAAAATGGCGAGAATCCCTTTTGGGTCTCTCTACAAAAGTCCCTTGTAATGACACATTTGTATGTGCAGTTTTCGAAGTGTTCGGTAGCGATCTATTCCCTATGAAAACACTTCAACTTCTCCTTTTGTCCCTTGCAATAAAATGGTTATTTATGCCATCTGCTACAAGCGGAATTCAAATCCAAATAAACAGTCAAATAATAATCTTTTTACTTTGCGAGCATAAAACAATGATTTATTCTGCTCGATAGATGTCCAAATAATCTATTCAATTTAATTATAGTAGTACGAGGTTTTATTTTGCTAAATATATATCCTAAACAAAGTATAACTAATTTATCTATGTTAAACATAATTAAATTAAATCTTTATAATTTGTCACTAATATATACTTCATTAGAACTATCAATTATCACCCAAGCATTTAATAACAATATATAACAGCACAAACATCATATAGTTTATTTTAAAGGTGAGTTAAGTTACCCAAAATTACAGTTGACCCTTTCGCATTCCGATTTGGTCTAAAATCGAACGGACATTCGATTTTTCACCCAAAATTATACAAGCTCCAAATTCAATATAACCATTTCCATCCTATAGCTTACTTCCCTACGAGCCCAATGCAACTGCCCACATCCAAATCCGACCTTATACGAGCAAGATATTGCATTTATAAAGTTTTTGGATTAATTGAACTAATTAATTACTTAATTAACAAATAAATCACCATATTAAGTTTTTAAAACCTTCTTCCCAAATCTAACTTCCTAGATCCGTGCACGCACAGGCCCTTCAGCCCAAACTTCAACATGCACGCACAACCCCCAACAGAGCTACACTCCATGAAAACCAAATCCATCGATATCATTCAACTCCTTATCGCATGAGCTCCCTAGCCATTACCATAACACCTAGCACAGTCCGATCAATAAAAATGCGACACCCCCAACCTCCTCGTCTAGGTCAGAGATCGTGACACCCAAATGCTAGCCGCACTTCACCAAAATCTACCATGAGATGCCTCTTGCCGCCCTAAACACAATGCAACCGTCGACATGCCCCAACTCCACCTGATTCCTTCATAAATGCCAACCTTAGATCCATTGTTCAACTTCGGCCATCCCCATAACAAGACCCATCAAATGGGTATAGGATCGAAGCGCTTAACGAAACAAACTTAAAGATCCTAAATTTATAATTTTTTGTTAAATATGGTTGTTGATTTTGAGTTTTAAACTTGCGTCCATTTAATTTCTTACTGGAAACATAAAAGAGAAGAGAAAACGAGGGAAAGAAGAATGTTTAATTTTGGTAAATTTTCACTTAGATTTTCATTTTATAAGCAAATTAATTTATCTAGCTTAAATCACAGTTAAACCCATTTTCACAAATTTGACAATATTTCCAAGTAAACCATCACATCACCATCAAAAATTTTGAATTTTGATTTCAATTTTAAAAGATTTTAGAAATAAATATTTATGGTACTCTGCTTTACAATATTTCATTCTCGTATGAATCACAAACAATAGAAATAAAAATATGATCGTGCCCAAAATGTGACATGATCATATATCAACAATAAAATACAAAGCTTATTTCATTTTTTGAAGTTTCAAAATATCATTGTTCACCGTAAAATACGTCAAATGATAATCAAATATTTTTCAAATTAAAAATTATGGAAAATCACAATAAAATAAATTAAAGATATGTTAATAAAAATCAATTCGTTTTATTAACAATTGATTTTCTTGTTATTTATTCGAACTATTTATCATTGTAAATAAATTTACAAAATAAGTTCACTATTCTTATTTTATTAATTAAAAGGAATCAAATAATGATATTCACTCCATTTACTTAATATTTAATTCACAATTCCAATGTTTAAATAATCGTTATATTTGAATCCAAGTTACTAATCATTAAAAACCAATTATTTAATATTTAAAATTAATTAAATGTTCAAAAATCAAAAATGATAAAATTCTAGGATATTACATATTCCCAATATCTTTTATGCTAACTATAATAGATATCATTTACAAATCCAATGTTGAGTATTAAAATAACTAAAACTGATCTTAACACAAGTATATAATTAAAATCAATAACGCGTTGTTTACTTATGGTTTAGAAATATCTATGTACCTTTCAATGTTCTTTCTTATGAACACATGCTTCCTATGCATTTTGGCTGATAATCAAACTATTTGATACATTTATCAAACACTTGTCCAAATTTGATGTTTACAGAATGATACTTTTGTATCTGAAAACCTACAACTTAATACCGCTCCCACTGATTTCGAGACACTTTGGCTGTTATGTGCAAATAGACTAGTCTAAATCTATATTCAGAACTTTCTGTTTTAGCAATATATACCAAAACATAAAGTCATACTAGGTGATAATTTTGTGAGTAAAATCCAAACCAACTTAAGCACATCGAATGATGAATTTATTACGTTAATTTCGATAATTTAAATTCACGGTAATATTCTTACCAATATACCTCACCATATTCCAATTGCGTTTGTCTTTCTTATAAAGATACATTTGTGGCCAATGGATCATATCTCTCCGGATACAACTATCAAAATTATATTTTGACAATGTACTTGGAATCTATTTCAAATTAGTGCATCGTATCATATCCTAGAGTCAGTACTCTTAATGGTTTAATTAAACAACCGAGGATTATTTATTCTTGACATTGATAAGATATATACAGTTTTTCTTTAATGTACAAGAATACTCATTAGATGTTCCAATGTTTGTGTTCATTTAGGTTCGTCAACTTTATTTCATCCTTTGTAATCAGTTTTATCATTAGATCATATCCAAACCTATTTTCTAACAACAATTTCTCAAACAAATTCCTTCGCTGCTAAGTTGGTATTTCTTAAAACAACGGTTGTTTCTCAATGCAATAGAATGGACATTCAGAAGCATTTTATAAATTGCCTTATATAAAATTGATTTGCATTAGTTCATGATATATTTACGCTTCAACGTAAATTAGTCATCTAATGACTATCGATCCCAAAATTCTCTTGGGATGATTCATAAAAGATACCCTACATGCAATCTTTCGACTCGTACAACCTACCAACTCCTTGGCCTAGAATATGTAGGGGTTTCTTATAAACCCATATTTCGTATGGTTTTTTAAATGATTCTTTAGATGATATTAATTTTAACCTTGTGTGCTACTCTTAAGTACATGACCTTATTGAAAGAAGTTAACTCAAATTCACTCACAATTAATCATGATTTGTCCAACAAATTTTGATTACTCCTTATCAATACATCATTATGTATCACAGCGAAGAGTGACTTTTGAGGTTGAATCATGATTTATTTTTAAATACATTCGAAACTCTTTCCAATATACTCACATATTCGATCATATCAAATCATTTTATTTTATTCCACGATATTTTATTCACTTTCGTTTTATACTCTGTGAGTTTACTATAGACATACTAAATGTGTATCAAGTACTCATGACTATCTCGGCGATAAATCATTGTTAAATATAACAAAGTATATGAATCATTTTAGTATTAATAGACTTATGATTGCATACATCTATATGTATCAATAAAAAGAGTTCATCTACTTATATGATGCTCTCACTATATGGGTGCATAGCCCTTAATTGTTTGAGATATATTTAAGTTGTATTGTATGATTCGTAATCATATAATAAAAATTATTTGTCAAAACTATAGCTTGGGCTATAATTCCAAAATAATTGAAGACAATTTTAGATACTTCAGTATTTTTAATTGCTTCACTTTTATTGTAAAAACAAATACCATATTATAGTTTTATTTCATAACAAATATTCATGTACTGCAGGCTAAGCTTAAGAATGTTAAAAATACTCTTAGAATCTGGTATAGAGCTACATTTAGCAATGGTGCAACTATATCTAATCAAATTAGAGAGCTTCTATTAAAGGCATAAACTGAAATGTTGGCTTCACTAGACAATGATCAACTATCTACCACTGAACATGAATTAAATGGAAAGCTTCAAGCATCACTTCAAAATGAGATGGATATGAATAACCAAAACTTGGTAAAGATTTTTTTTCTTCTATGGTGACAGAAACTCTTCCATCTTTCACAAAGCCCTGACCATCAAACAAACTAAGAAAAATATTTGGGCCATTTATGGCCAAAATGATAACTTGATGATTGAAGATGATCAGATTCAACAGGATTTCATTAACTATTTTTTCACTTGTTTCACAAAATCTGCATTGGACCTTATTTTTTCAGAACTTCATAATATTAAGATCCCTACCATATATGATTATAATGCATTGTTCTTCATAAACCTAATCACCAACTTTGGAATAAAAGCTGCCCTCTTTTTGGTCTAAATTCCAAAAGTTCTAGTGTTCCTGATGGCTTTAATACTCAATTCTTTAAAGTTACATGGAAATACACTGAATCAATATTCACTAAAGCCATTCAACACTTCTTGAACAAAAATATATTGCTAGGAGGAATTAATGCCAATAATCTTGCTTTGATCTCTAAAAATGAAGACCCTTCTTCTATCCATCACATTAAACCTATTTCATGTTGCAATGTCACCTATAGATATGTCACTAAAATCTTGGCATCTAGAATGAAACAAGTCTTTAGCAAGATTATATCTCCAAACCAAGCTGCTTTTCTCGACAAAAGAAATATATCTGATAATTTACTTCTAACACATGAATTGTTGAGAGGATATAATAATAAAAATATTTCTCCTTGATTATGATGAAGCTTGATTTTTAGAAAGCATTTGATTCACTGGAACAGATTTCCATTGTTGCAATCATGAATAAAATGAGATTCCGGTAGGCTTTCATTGCATGGATATACACATGTATATCTACACCTAATTTCTCTAATATTCTCAACGGTGGAGTTTCTGGCTATTTCAAATCATCTAGGGGGATTAGACAGGGTAATCCGATGTCTGCTTATATTTTCATTATTGTTATGGAAACTCTAAATTGTATACAAAATCCCTGGTATAACTGAAGTAGATGAAAGTTAATCCTAAATGCAAAAAACCATTAATAACACCTCTTATGTTTGCTGATGATCTTGTTGTATTACAAAGCCTGATTCAAGATCCATTGATGCTATCACTAATTCTTTGGGCCTTTTTCAAAAGCTCACTGGTCTAAATATCAATAGGTAGAAATCACATATCATTGTTGTTGGGCTTCCCACAAATATTAAAGAGACCATTATCCTTTACTCTACTCTTTTGCTGATGCCTGGTGATGTTGTTTATTTGGGTATCCCAATTACTTCATCCAGAATAACCACCACTCAATGTATGCCCATATATGAGAATATTATTGCAAAGTTGAGAAACTGGCCAACACATATGTTATCCCAGGCTGGTTGGCTGACCATTGTAAACTCTATTATCTTTGGTATGACTGCTTAATTGTCCAAAATGTTCATCCTTCCGAAGAAACTCCTGTCTATGATTAATAGAGATATAAATAACTTTCTATGGCATGGTGATTGCCACTCCAAAAAACTTGTCCCTATTGCTTTCAAAAGATTATTCAAACCTAAAAAAGAAAGGAGGGATTGGTATTATTAACGTACATTACTGGAGGTCTGGAGCATAGCTGCTGCCTTTAAACTTGTTAATGATCTTATATCTCAAAAAGATAATATTTGGGTTGAATGGATAACCACTAATTATCTTTATATAAACATATCTGGACTATGGATTTTCCAAACAATGCTAGCTAGTTCTGGAAAAACATCCTCAATATGAGAAACACTATCCTTCCCCTTGTTAAATACAATGCTTTCCCTAATTTTACTATCTCATTTTGGCGTTACCATGGGCTGCTAATCGCATCGAACAATCTATTGAATTCCTCTCAAAAATTTGCTACTGTTATTCCTGATTCTGCCTCTATTCAAAACTTCATACATAATGGTAATATTGTCATGCCTAGCACTAGCTCTTCTTTAGTGAAGAATATATGGGATATGATCATGAATGGGAAACATGAGAATACGCACTACCCTGTACAATGGGCACAAAAGCTTCTGGAACACTCTATCTCCAAGTTATGCAAACACATTCTCCCATCAAATAAGCAACCTAACTTGCCATAGAATAACATAATATGGAACAAACTTGACTCTGAAAAGGATATCCTTCTGTTATGGAAGGCAATTCATAATTTGCTCCTCACTAGAGACAAATTGCTTAAAAGAGGTTTCATTCACATTAATATATGTACTTTCTGTACATGTCACCCAAAGAGCAAAGAAAATCTTTTCTTTGATTGTGATTTTATACATCATATATGGAAGAGGATAATACTTGATGCTGACCTATATTTCTCCAACAAAAACCAAAGACAATAATGGTATGAGATTTTAAAACGATCTAGATGGAAGAATATGGCTAGTAAAAAAATCTTGCTTGTCCTTATGTGTTTTTTTTCATGTGCTATGGAAGGAAAGAAACCTTCGCATATTTGAAAACAAGTGCAGAAATAGAAAGGTGATCATTGCTCAAATTAAGGGTATGATTAATAAAAAATTAGGATTATGGCCGATGATGGTTGCAACATAGTTCGGAGAATTAATTAACTAGGTTTTGTGAATTGGGCCTTTCACTTGGCCCAATTGCCTTTTCAATTCTCCATTTCTACTGTTTTTTCTGTTTTTCATTTCCAATTATTTTTCCAATTATTTTTCCATCTATCCATTTCTTTCCCTTTAACTTTTTATCTAAGAAAAGCTGGTAGGGATCCAGCATAAAACCCTGCTTTCCTTGCAAAAAAATTATTTGTAATACTCACAATGAAATATAACTATATCTATGTTTCAGTCGACATCAAAAATAGTCATTGTTTCATAAATAATGTGTGGTGTGTTTTACAAAAACAAGTTTTCATAACTTGATGCAACCAATAAGTGTTATATGACATGCTTCCACTATTTCCGTCATTACTATGATAGTGTACTAAATTCAGAGGTCCATCTTTCACTTAATATAGATTATCTATTTCATGTACTGTGACTAGTTTGGAGCGGAGAGTTATTTGATCAAATATCTTAAACTCAAAGAAATAAATCTCATAAAAACAATTTTCTAAATGAAAATACATTTTGAAAAAGAAATATTATTTCTCATTCCAATGCCAAACATCATAACAAACTCTTTACAAAGATGCATTTGATCATCTTTAACATTTAAGGACATCAAATATGATACACCTCACGTAAATTGATCAAACTGACAATTCAGTGATTCAATTCTTAGACCTTTCTTGTAGTTTTGATCTTTTGTTACTTTTAACACAATGTAATCTTTATTGTAATCAATCAAATTACATACTCGTTCTTACAGTACTGTTTATTAGCTTATTTTGAATGAACTAACTTCATTGAAGTATCATACATTAGAAACTATGACCTTTCCCCATATAACACTTATACATGATAGTATATGGATCAAATATCCATAGTCTTATATTGCTTAATTCTGAACCTATTGAATGTAATACATGGTCTTAACAATATAAACACGCAAGCAACCAAATTATGAATTTATCAAGTAGTTGTAAAATTAGGTACTTGCATGGGTATAGAAAACACTAACATGCGAGTAGTATTTAATAGTAAGTATGTCCATTATATTTCAATTTATCAATCTTCAATTCAGTTTATTTGTATATCTTAATTGATTAACATTTTATTAATCATATTAAATGCACAAATTTATCAACGTAGATTATTATAACATTATATAGCAAACGTTCATACAATATAAGAAAGATTAAACGTTATCATTTAAATTTTCAAATAAGGCTTGCACTAGTCTTTTAGTTTCATCAAACCCTAAGTCGAAATATAGAAGTCGTTCGAATTCATTAGTAGGTGTTAGGACTCATCCGTCTTCGAATTATGACCTTGAGTCTGCTTAAAAAGTCATAGCTCCATGGACGATAAATAATTCCTTATCGGTTGTATCATATAAAAATCCCAACCCTTTGGTACCTTGTTCTAATTCTACTTCAATCTTGAGTCATCTCGACAAATATAAATGAAATTATTCACCCTTACCTACCAAATCGTGACAGCCTAAGTATAGCATACATACCTTAAGTCTGCTCAACGAATACATATATTTATCTTACTTCGTCTACTCAATATATTAATATTAATAATACCACTACACATAACATCCCTAGCTTGAGTCTGATCAAGAACTAAGGAGTATGCAAGTAATTTATTATATATATAAATGGTAGATGACAACATTATATCGAAGATTCATAATCTTTAATATATTATATCAAGTGATATCGACTTATGGAATAATATGTTTCTTATGAAATACCTTCGTGATTCAAGTGTCGTACACATTAGAAATCATGATATACATACATTTACATATGTATTTATTCCTTAAGTCTACCTAAGGTTTCTTCAATTTTCCATCTTTAGTTCATGCATTCGCATTATGCAAGTTTTATTATTATGTAATTTTTATATTTCATACCACTTATGTAATAGTCTTGTGTATAGTATTATATTAATTAAATCTTATTTAATAAATTAACATTTTAATTAATATTATATTATTTTAATATAACATTTATATTAAATATTTATTACTTACTATAACTTTTAGAGTATTACACGTATATCTTATGTATGTGTATATTCATTTAATTAATTAACCGTTAATTAATTTATTCAATTAAACAATTTAAATTAAATTTTTTTAATTTCAAAATTCAATTCATATACATACATACTTACGTTATTTTAAAGATTTTAAAACAACATAGCATATACATAGCACAAAATACATGTATACATTTATTAATTAACTAACTCATTTAATTAATTTATTTTATTCATCTTATTAATAAACTTTAAAATTTTGAAATTAGTATTTATTTTCAAACATTTTGAATTTTTTATTTTATTAGAACTTTTATAATATATGTATATCTTATTTAAAATTTAATTTTCTAAATTTAAAATCTTACATTTTTTATTTTCAAATAATTTTGAAAAATTAACCCAAGGCCCAATTAAAATTTTAGGTCTTTTCTATTGGGGACAACCTTTAGGCTGAGAGCTTAACAGCTAACCCTAACAAAGCTAATTTAAACTGTATAAGCTTATAGGCTCTGATACCATTGTTGGAACTTGGCCAATCCTCAATGGAGGTAATGAGAGAATTTCGGTTTTTTACCCTACTAGATCTTTATTAGGCTTACGAAGTCTAATTTATTTAGAACGTTTATAAAAAATCTCTTATTTCATTTAAATTTACAAATTATAGATAGAACTTTATTTAGTTTATATTTAGTTAAATATAATAGCACACACAAGTATCATATACATATATGTATGTGTGTGCATGTGTAATATAATAATCCATGCCAGGTATAACATGTAGGTATATAGATGTTGGGATTTACATCGCAACAAACATGTTAGCTCATCATATATGTATGTATGTAAACTTGCTATTTATATAAATATTAAAAACTATGTAAACATGTCCATACACACATATATATGTGTATGTGTGTTTGTATATATATAACTTTTATGTAAAAATATTAATGATTTATATCTATATACTATTACATTAAATAGTAAATATATATATAACATAAATTTTTTAAATTATTTTACATATACATACACACACACACACACATATATATATATATATATATATATATATGTATGTATGAATTAAAGTAACAAAAAAATTATTATATATATAAGTATATTTACAATATATATATATATGAATATGTATATATATAGTAAATTAATTATGTATCTAAAATATTTATTTATCTATTTATTTAAACCTTTCCTGATCAAATGCACACCGCAAAAAAGATTTATTTATATTTTATTACCCTAATATATATATATATATATAGTAATAATTCAAAATACAATAAAATAAAAATAAAAGTATTTTCATGTTATATTAGTTGAATTTTAAAATTTTGAAAATCAATCATGATATTTTAAAGTTACCAAAAATTTTTTAGAATTTTCTTGGTCAAAAAAATATTTTTAATTAATTGATTTTTTTGGCCGTTTATTAAATTGATTTTTTAAAATAGAAAAA
Organism: Allium cepa; assembly: GCA_030765085.1. Lineage (NCBI taxonomy): Eukaryota > Viridiplantae > Streptophyta > Magnoliopsida > Asparagales > Amaryllidaceae > Allium > Allium cepa. The sequence continues at coordinate 184,252,466 of CM060937.1, read as the reverse complement.
TTAATTTTAAATTCTATTTTTTGACCAAGATTTTATATGAGAATTTTTTTTTATAAAATTTGAAATTTAATTTTCGAAGCATATTTTATATATATGATTTATTTAATTAGTATATTGATATAAAAAATAGTAAATAAATATTAACAATTAATTTGTAGCCACCAAAAAATATAATATATGCAAATATGCATTTATAAAATATAAGTTTAACTATTAACATAATATGATGATATAATTAAATATAAGTCATATAATGAGAATTAGGTGGTATATTAATACATACATATGTATCTATGTATTATAAAATATAACAATTTAATTAAAACTTATTTGGCTATGTACTTCAGATCTATATATAAAAATGTGGTTTTTAATAAATAAAACATATATATGACCAATCTAATATGTGACAACATTGATGATACATGTAAGAATCTCAACTAACTAGCAATATAATAATGATATATATAAATATATAATATTATCTAGAAATTATAAATCACATGTTATAGTGAATACATACCTAATACTAATGCCTTAGAGCACAACTTGTAATGATGAATTCTCCCTCCTTAGAAATTAATTCGGTGGATTGTTAATCCTTGAACTGTAGACCTTTATTTATCCAATAGATGTCTCCTTTTGAACTGATTTGACATGAATTTGTTGAAGCTTCATGTTGATGAGGTCAACCAACAATAATACGGAAATGGCAGCCAAAAGTTCTTTTTGCATTAGGGTTAGGGTCCTTTTATAGTGGAAGAAATAGAGAGAAATATGGATCACATTTTATATCATTTCTCATCGAATCTCAACGATCCATCCCCAAACCCCTCTACCCTTTTTAGCTGCCTTCTATTAGCCATATTGCTACCGAAATAACATCTTAAAATCATAGTCTAATAATAGCCCATTTAATCCTAAGTAAATATTATTAAATAAATCTAATTTAATTGCGTGTTGATATCACATATCGATCGATATATTTATAACTATTATAAATATATACAATAATATTTATTCATCAAATCATACTCAAAATTTTATAATTAATATTTCATAAATATTAATAATTTATTTAATTTATAATAATTATAAACTAACTAAATCGTATGGTCTAAAGAGAATTCATCATTCCGGTTATGTGACTCGTGGGGTGTAAATTTGATCAGCCATTAACATTGAACTATTCGAATATTAGTGTTCACACGTCACTTAGTAGGTGATGTCACATTTTGGCCAAATTTATCGCTTACTTAATGTGGGTAAAGGCCAATTTTATATTATTAAACGTTGTCTGGTTATGACCTTTATTTACACCAATTCTCTTCGCCAGAACTATATCATTTTGGCCTCATGGAATCTGGTAATGTTAAAAATTCTAGTATCGTCCATGTTCAACTCTATAGTCCAAACATAAAGTCCTTGGTTCAATAATAACTGAAATGCCCTGGCCAGATACTATGACTTTGAGTTGACTGTGATACTAACCTCATATAACCGAGGAGATGAATCCTCCCTTGAATAGTGAATCACTTCCAATACTTCCACTGGATCCACCTATAGTCACTCGATGGATGTCGTCCCATGATTAGATTATAATCAAAGTGAGGTTTCATATTAAAGATCCATAGTATTGTCAAGTCGAGAGAACTATGTAAATCAGTCACATCGATATTTTTTGTTTAACCTTAGTTATACTAACTAACAGAAGACTATCGAGGAGTAATTTTATAGTTATCTAATAACTACTTGTGCGTAACCGCTAGGTTCACCTAGTAGTCATGAATAATACACTACCCAATGTTTAGAAAGCGTTATGTACTCTTGTCTCAATAGATACATCGATATCCAGTCTCGATTTATCTTGATTAGGAATATTTAAAATGGTATATTTGTTTTCATTGTGGTAAATTACTCAAGGTTACAACACTTTTTAACTACCGTCGCAAAACAAAACCTTTATGGATTTCTATAAAATATAATTTTAATTAAATTAATTAATTAATTAATATAATATGTTATATAAAGTATAAAATAGAAAGAAAACACCTTTATTTCGAACAAGATTGGTCATCGAGTTAGATATATGTAACAAATTACATAATTTCTCATAGGTCATGCCCCTAACTCTATCAAGCAAAAGCATATTTCAAGGTCTTTGAGAGACTCGGGGATCACTATAAATTTTGCCATTAATTATTTAGTTGTATTCATGTTTAGACCTATTGGTTTATGAGGCATGTATAATATATTCAGTATTTTGTATACATATTTAATATTGTCGAAGTACTTTGATTCATCTTTATGACATTATCAATTTTAGATTCATACCATGTCTCATATATTGTCTATCTAATTTTATGATTATTCATATGTATATATTGTATTTGACTTTCATTTGAAATTTTGCGAGATACGTTTTTTTTCTTGACAATACTTTAAACGATATCTACTTATGATAGTTGAGTGTCGGATTTCCTTGTATGGCCGATATTTTAATGATGTATATAGTGGGTCTTTACAATAGTAGGATAGTCAAACCAACACGGCAAGAATACCTTGAGATTGGACTAGATTTGACCATATCTAGCAGACTTATACATATAACTTATTGTGATATAAAGCATTTAAGGAACAATGTTGTGAAGCTAATTATAGCGACCCGTCATTCCGTATCCTTTGAGTTGACATTAAGCCATACTAGCCAACACAAATTGTACGAAAAGACGAATAACTAAGAGAAAGAAGAGGATAGAAGAAAAAACAGAAATAACAATACAGAATCCCACAATCGCAGCGGAACAATATATAATATATATTAAATGATCTTTTTATGAAAAGAAAATGTTACAATTAATATTCATACAATCATCAGAGTATAGTACTCAACAATATCAATCCAGACAGTTATAATAACTTGTCCTCACAAATGCTGAATATACAATATAATACACATACACAACGGAAATAACATAATACGTGTAATATGCCTGAAATCCTCCAGCTCGTCATACTTGGTCTGACTCGAGCATTATAATAAAATAACACCCGAGTCAGTCTGGAAAACCAAGCGTGAGAAAACACACCCATATTAAATTTAATTTCTTTTAAAAAAAAAAATTCTTTTGAATACAAAGATATCTCATAAGACTATGCCAGACACAAATACGATGGATTTTACCTTACAATGTCCAAAATCTTTTATATCAAAATCATCTTATATTATAATAGTGTTTATAGAAAAATAAACAATAAAATAGCTAAAATGCTTGCGTTTCACAATTCAACATAGTTAGGCAAAGTCAAAACCATGTAGCGCTTATTTGAGAATGGATTACATACTCTGACCAGGTAAGGAACCCCCTCTAATGGGTACATCTCTAGATCAATGCATCTGGGTCTAGCAAGAACATTTTTACCCTGCCATGCAAAACCGACATACCACTTGACTCGTAGTATCGAATATTGGATCATCTCGGCCTTTCGACCTATTTGAGACCTCATGCATAATCAATCCATAGATATGTAGATGTAGGGTATCTAGAAAGATGATAACATACCCTAATGGAAGCAACCCACTTAGCCTTATTGCATGCCCTGGTTTAGTCATTTCTCGATTGATTAGGCTTGAGGCTACGTTTACATGGTTTAATAATTAAAAATACTCTTTTATAAAACAACTTAACTTCTTGATAAAAACATATATTTAAAATTCCAACATAACCAATTTTTATATTTAAAAAATCTCTCTTGGTTTATCCCAATCGATTTACATTTCCAATTTCATAACCATTTTCCAAATTCCAATATAGAATTCACTATTTCTTTCTAAACCAATTACCATATCTCATTATAAATTCTCACTGTGAATTTATATCTCCAAATTATCAAATGATAATCATTTCATTTTATTTATAAACAACGTTTATAAGTTTACAAACTCCTTCGAGTTTCACTTGTTTATTAAAATATTCTCGTTTGTAAAATTTCATTTATAAACACATCCCTTCATAAATTCCGCTATATTTTCTAAACTATCTTAAATCTCAATTTCAACTCCCCTTTCCACATTTTCCAGAAACATCTCTTAAAATTCATTATAAAATACTTTATCCATCACTTTAAAATCTCTATTTAAAATTCTTTTAGGAAATAGTTAAGTAAAAATCCAAAATCAAGTTATTGATTTTATACCTATCAGTTTCTTTTAGATAATCCCAGAGTACACCAAAACACTTATTATTTCAAAATTTAATTTTTTTTATTTCTTTTTAAAACTCAAAATATCACCTATACTATTCCAAAAATCAATATTTTATATAATTCAAATTTATCTCTTTAAAATAATCCAACTTCAATAGAAATATTATTATTTCCAAACCCACCGTTGAAATTCTTTTTAAAAGTCAAAAATATCATTTATGGTATTTATAATACCAAAATTAAGGCAAGTACTACTGTAGCATCCAATAAATAAAATTATACCATAGTCTATCACAGATTATTCAAATACATCAGATGTCACTCTATATGAAATTAAAAACAATCACTTTGGGGAATCCAGTTGGATCCCTTCAACCTGTTTCCCTGCAACCACAGATGTTATATAACATAAAATACCAATCCCGCTTTGAGATGGGATATCATGGTAATATAGGGTCATCTGCTATTATGCGGGGCGCATGGTGTCTCATCCGCTCCAGTCGGCGGGAATATATCCAACTACTAATATATACACTAATATATATAATATAACATTCAATAGATAATAATTTATCATTTCATCTAATCAACTAATAGATAATTTTTAACTATTTAAAGTAAAATTATTTATCCAAGACTCGTCCCACATGCATCAGTGTATACTGCAAAAGGCTTAGCTCCATCAAGTAAAACTAACACTGGTGCACTAGTAACGGCCCTCTTCAGCATCGTGAAGGAATCCTCACAATCTACATCCCACATGAATGCCATATTCTTCTTATTGAGGCGAGTAAGCAATGCTGAAATCTAAGCAAAATCTCTTATAAACTTCCTATAATTGCCAGCCAATCTTAGAAAGCTTCTAACTTCGGTAGCGTTCTTCGGTGCCTTCCAATCCTGTGCTACTACTATATTAGTGGGATCCACAGCTAAACCCTCTTTTGAGACTACATGCCCAAGAAATTCACCTCCTCACACCAAAAGTGACACTTCGAGAATTTTTCTTTCAACTGATGAACACGAAGTGTACGAAGAACCTCCTCAAGATGAATAACATGCTCTTCCATACTCTTGGAAAACACCAAAATGTCATCCTCAAATGCTACAACGAACTTATTTAGGACATCGCGAAAAAGATGGCATATCAAATCTACAAAATAGGTTGGGGCATTGATCAGCACAAACAACATAACCAACCACTCAAAGAATCCATCGGGTATCCTAAATGATGTCTTATCGATGCCATCGTTAGCGACCCTAAGCTGATGAAATCCAGTAGCTAAAGCAAGCTGAGAAAATACCAAAGAGCCAACCAACTGATCAAAAGGATCATCTATCCTAGGAACTGGATAACGGTTCTTCTTTGTGAGCTTATTGAACTCTTTATAGTCTACACAAAGTTGAAGGGAACCATCCGCTTTTATAAGGAAGACGACTGGCGCTCCCCACTCAAATATTCTCCGTCTAATAAAGCCTTTCTCTAATAACTCACCTATCTGCTTACTTAACTCCTTCCTCTCCTTAAGAGCCATATGTCTCACAAGCAAAGCCACTGGCTTAGCATTGTCATTCAGATAGATTCTAAAGTTGATATCTTTCTTAGAGGGTAGTCCCCTAACCTCATCAAAAATGTCTGAGAAATCTCTAACAACTAGAACTGAATCTAATTCTCCTAGTGATGAATTAAGGGAATAAAGGAAGCGCAACATGACTGACCCCTGTGGATCGTAAGAAATCTCGAGATTCCTTCCGCTACATATCCTTAGTCTGACGACTCTCTTCTCGCAGTCTAATATCGCACCATAAGTGGATAACCAGTACATCTCCAAAATCCCAGTACATAGGTACCATAATCAAACTCTATGCTTAGTATAAAAAATTTCAAACCCCTATAAATCATGGGTAAATGTGCCAATCCTCCTATAGGGTTTGAAAAAACTATAGGGTCTACAACTAGAGAAATATCTAGGCACAAATACTCAACCAAGGAACTAGAAATGAAGAATGCGATGCTCTAGAGTCAAAAAGAGTCCGAATGGAAAAATCCAAAATAGAGATCAATCCTTTTACAGAGACTTTCCTACCTCGATCCGGTCCACTAGAAGGTGCTGCATCCAAAGCCTGTACTTGCGCTATAGGTGTGCATGCTCTTTGCCCTATCTTCTAAGGAAAAACTCAACTATGGTTCCTAGGCTACTCATAGTTGTAACACCTCCCCTTCATCGTTTCCTTCTTACAGTCCTTTATGAAATGACCAAGCAATCCACAACTATGAAATTTCTCTCCTTTCTTGATCTGTCCCTTCCGAGGTCCTCCTCCTTTCTTCTGGTCCATATCCTTTTTATTCTTCCATTACTGCTTCTTAGAGTTTTCTGATTTAGGAACCTCCTTTCTTTCTTAGCAACATCTGATATGAGAGCCATTTCCACAAGTGACTCGTACGTCGCTCCTACGAAATCCTCCGTGCCAGAAAATGTTTTGCCTCCTAAACTAGCGAAGTCCTTACATAGCTTAGAAAAATTGGCTGCTGCAGGTGGATTAACGGGATCTCCACCCACCGGTGCTGCATTGGGAACTTGCCCTTGCACCTTTGGTGTCGTATCCACAACTATGACATTTCTCTCCTTTCTTGATCTTATTGTAGAAATGGTTTTTAAGTATAAAAGAGTTTTTATAAAAGTCCCCTCAAAATCCAGTTCAACCTACTTTCGATTCTTTCAAGCCTAAATTTTCTACTCTATGCATAGTATGGCGGACGCCCCAAATCTTCTAGATGGTGTCCGAGCCACTGCTTGGTTCCATGGACTTTGAAAAATACTTTACTTTTAAAACAATTTTTTAGGAATCCTGTAATCTTATGCTCTGATACCAAGTGAAATACCCCACACCCCTTAGTATACCCAAAAAGGGCATACCAAAGGATATGGTATGTTATTGAGGTATAGCTAAAACATTGCAGAGACTAAGATTCACAAGACAAATAAGTAAAAACAACGAAAACATTTAAATAGTAAATCATTATTCAAAGTTAAACTTCTTTAGTAAGTCTAAAAAACATCACATGTCTTAAAAATATCAAATACTCATGTCTCATGTAAAATACATCTCAGTCTTCATAAAATCAGAGTACAAAAGTAACAATTATAATCATAATCCCTCTCACAAGTGCCAATCCATCATAAGCCAAATGGAAAGGATGAAAGTAGAAGAATACGTATAAAATAAGAAAACTTAAGGAATGAATCTCCAAGCAACCTGAACCAACTCAACTCTGCTAGCTTATTGGGGGGGAATAGGGGAAACAAAGGAGTGGGTCAGACAATAAGTCTAGTGAGCGAAAGTAATTACTAGCATTCTTAAGCATGATAAAGATAATAGACTAAGCAACAATACTAGTTTGAAAGGAAAAATACAAGAAAGATAAAACTGGGATAAAATACTGTTTCTAATTCTGTTTGACTTTGCTTTGATTGTTTCGATTGTTTGGATTGTTTGCACTTGTCTTAAACTGCAGTGATTAGGCTGAAATCCTAATGCTATTTTAATTTGGCTGAAATCCTAATTCTACCGGTTGATCGGCCATCTATCTCTGTTGTGCCACTGTGAGCTGGTCCAATCCTGTTGGTCCACAGCAAAAGACACATGTTTAGCACTTGGAACATAGTACTGAATCATTAACCCTAATCGTTGCCGCATGCTCGGTCATTACTGGTACATGCTAACTGTCGTCTCGTATTGTGACCTCTTATTTACCCTAATTAGCATAAGCATGCCCTATCACACCTAATCTGTTGTGAGACCATCACTCCTAGTCTGAAAAGGATGCTGTCCAGCCTCACCTAAGTGTTGTGAGACCATCGGTCCTAGACCTAAAAGGCAATGCTGCCGGTACTGGTCCTAACAAACAAAATTTTGGTTTCTGCCCCTTGCCCAAATCCCCATATTTGAGCCTCTATCTGTTTTCCACTTATTTTCCCTAATTAGCAAGCGTGTCCTAGCCTCACCTAACTATTGTGAGACCATCAGTTCCTGACTGAAAGGGAATGCTGTTAATACGAGCCCTACTTCTATTTTGCTTATTAACTTTGTGTAACTTTTAAAATAAGCTTCCTCTGTTATTTCTGTTGTATTTGCTTATTAACAAGATCTAAGTTTTAAAATAAGTCTCTTCTGTTATTTCTGCTATATTTGATTATTACACAGATCTAAGTTTCAAAATAAGCTTTTTCTGTTCTTTCTAGTTAACTATAACCTATGTTATAATTGTTACTCTTCTATTCTATCACTTTTGCTATAACCACTAGTTATAAACATTCTTGCAAATGTCTCAAATTTTCCTATTTCAGTATATCTTCTTTTTATTACAGTTCTTTCTTATTTTGCATCTAATTTCTGTAAATTCAATGTTTATTTCTATTTAATCAATATTAGTGAATTCTTTTCTTTTATAATATTCTATATTTTATTCATGTAAAAAGGAATAAAAAGAAACTAACATTTATAGGCGGAATAAAATAGCTGAATAAAAATAGTTGAATAAAATATATTGAAAAGAACTTTAAAAACTAACTGTAAATAACTTATATAAAAACAGTCACAAAATTGCAGAATAACTACAGTTATTGAGAACCCTATTATTTTAAATTACTTAAAAATCTAGAATAATTACAAAATAATAAACTGTGGTCCTTAGCTCAAGTCCTGGGCCCTCTTGGATCCACTTCTAGGGCGTATAATATTTTAATCAAAAAGATTTCCTCCCTAGAAAAATTTTCTATTTAGGGTTCAGCCTTATGTAATGAACCAAATTGGAAGAAAATATGAATGAGAAAAATAGCAAGGCCTAGGGTTCTATTTATAGTGTAGGGATCTCAGACCGTTGGATTTGAAGATTAAATCTGGTGCAACCACATCATAGGCTCGCTGGGAACAGTCGGATGGGAGCACGAACACACAGGATTGAAAGAAAATTGCAAAATAGTTCATTCAGCACGCACCTAGATGAAATTGTGTCCAAAGGAATAGGCGGGTTGGCCTATAATCAATAAGGGTCGACCTGAGTATGGTGGGGTTCGACCCTAAGGTCGACCTGACCCTAGCTTGGGTCGACCTAGCAAACTTTGTTTTTGTTTTTTTTCCCATTTTGTTTTGATTTCTTATTTCTTTCATATCTTTTTCATACTAACTCAGATTTTGACAATTATATATGGAAATTGACTAGAAAATTACCACGGACACAGTGGTGCAACTCACGTGGCTCAATTCTGAAATTTCACAATTTTATTTTATTATTTAATTATTTCGTTAATTAATTATTATAGCTTAAATTTTGAGTTGTTACAAAAAAGGATAGAAACAGCTTTTAAAAAGAAGGTGGGTACATCATAGGGTGGTTGATGTAGGGGATAGGGTGGCTGAGATATTGACTTTGAAAATTTATAATATTATTTAATTCAAAATATCTCGTTTAAAGTAACTTAAAATCCTAAATCCCTATCGAGGTGTGCTGCCTAGTGTTCCTAATGTTATACCCTTATTCCAAATGCAATAGAGTAAGTCTTGAGCCCTACTTCGATCATATGGAGAAGATAGCTGTTTGAACTCAATTTATATATTAAATTTTCGATATTAATTTCAACGCGTTTATATTCCATATGACCAAACGGTAGTTCCAAACATTACAAAATTTGAAATCCAATAACAACACACTATTATGGATCCAATGGAACTAGTTTCGTCAAAATTCAAGACTGTGCCCCGGAAGGCTATTTTTATATGTTATTTAAAACGAGTAAATTTTAAAATTAGTTAAATAACTTCTAAAACCAATTTAAAAGATTTATTACCGTTATACATATTAATAGAAGTTTAATAAATCTTCAAATTGTTTTTATCCAAATAAAAATCCAATCTTTCATTCATTTAAACGATTCCAATTATCTAAATCTTAACAATAAATTTATCCAATAAATTGTTATATTTTAAATTCAAGTCATTTATCTATAAAATTAACTTTTCAACACTTAAAACCAATTAAATGTTCCAATTTCAGATAATCAAAATTCTTGGTCATTACACTAACTAAGATGCAATGGAGTGATGATACAAGTGTTAGTATATGGGAGATAGTGGACAAAGTCAAACCATCTTCCCAAAGTCGTTGGTAGTTCAAATGATTATGTGATTGTGTATCTTTTGTAGTGCATTTACTTTAGAGGCAGAGACACTTTTTATGCATCATTACTTTAGTATGTAGTTTAAGTTGAGTAATCATGCATTATTTTTCTTTTATATCGCATAAATTATTGTACAACTCTAATTATTATGGACTATGATTAATTCATTAACAACTGATATAAATTTAGTATTTCAAATACAGTAATATGAATAAAACAACTTTGAGTGACAAATACATTGATAGAAATAATTGTTTACAACTAAAAATACAATGGTAATTATACAATAATTCTATGGATTCCTGCAACAACTAGTTCATATTTTATGGTATCTCGAACAATTAACGTTTCATTTCTTATGGTATCCTGTATTGGTTCATATCTCTCTGACCAAACATTCTAAGATAGTAATATTATTCGAGATATTCATTAGAACAAGATCGGGATCGTCACCAAATGACATATTGGTCACTGCTATCACGTCTTCATATAAATTCATGAATAGTCATTGTAGCAATAACTGTCATCACCGAAGTTTCACGGTTATGTGTTGGCATGTTCTTTAAGATCATAATTTTTTTCTTTTGTATTTCAAAGGTTCTTTCATTTATTGTATGTAAATCTGAGTGATAAAAGCTGAATTTTTTTGTTTTCTCGATTTTGGTTGACTTTTGATTTCATAGAAAGTTGGAATATGATATCCCGCATGTTGACTTTGGAAAGGGGAAGGGTGGGGTTTAAATAACCATTTTGAATTAGGCATCCATGTCCAACTAATTAATAATGACTTAATGAAAGATAAGGAGAAATTGAGTTTTTTTCACTAGTAACTATTTGAAATATTTTATTAACATATGTTGTATTTTCCCAACCAAACATATCATATGGAAGTTGTAAATCAAACGAACATAAATCCATAATAGTTTGTGTAGTATATCCTTTCCATTTAATATATATGATTGTACAATCAAAAGACAAGCGTGTCATTACGTGTGTACCGTCTACACCTTCAACACCATTTTTGAAATAAAGTTAATATCAGTTGGAATTCTGGATTTTTTCTAGAACAATTTCAAATTAAGGGTTATTTGGTTGATAAAATCTTTAGATATCTAAAGTGCTACTTCTAAAACAACCTCAAAATTAGGAAGATTATGCTACCTTATCTTTGAAACCTTTCACTAATTTAATGGATTAGAAGAGTTAAAATTAGTGGATTGCTAGAAGCACTCAGTATTATACTTTCTAATATCATGATGTTGTATCAAGAAGTGTAAAAGAGTGCCTTTACTTCCACATGGTGATGTGATGCTAAAGGCATCCACTTTTGCACTTTCTCTTTCTGATACCATATCGTACTATTAAGTAGTGAAAACTTGCCTTTTAGCAGCACAGTAGAGTGCTTTTGGTAGCACACTAAAGCTATGGTAATGAAAAATGATTTCTTTAGTGCAAATTTTCTCTGTTGGTCTTATAGCTTTCCAAATGACGATCGCAAGTAAAGTTCTTTCAAGTGGATATTTCATTGATACTACTCTTTTGAAGTATGCATTCTCCTTAGATGTTCCTTCCGTCATTGCAAACATGCTCTTAAAATCATTACATTATTCAAATATTTCATTTAAAAATCCATGTTTGAGTATCCCATGAAGGCGAGAAGAGAAATAGAAGAGAAGTGAGGTAGAGGTAGGATGATCAATAAGCATTAGACAAATCTGAACTCCCTCTATATCCGTATTAGAAATTTGAAAAATTATCCGATATTTGAAAAATGAATATGGATATGGCCATATCTGCAACCGATAACTATCCGTACAATTTTTATCAAGATTATAGTTATTTTTTTTGTTTGTATTTTAGTACATAAAATGGCTATTATTTACTATTTTATCCAAGTAAAAAATATATATGTGTATAGAAATCAGTATCTGCTCAAAATTATTTTTAGCATATTTCATTAAATGTTTTTAGTACTAAAGTTGATTTATACCGAATTAAAATTTTATATTTATTTATTTAGGTTTATTAGTTATGAACTGGTCGAAGATTATCCCTAAATATTCGATATCAGTCTGCATCCTCGGATACGGATATTCGATATTCAAAAATGATTTTAAATACGGATATAGATATGGCACTCTCCATCCAACCGTTCATAGGCCTAGTATAACGAATAGCCTTTTCAATCACCAAACGTATACACTAATATATCCATGGTATTCTCGTGTCGAACACACATGTGCCTGAAAGACAGAACGTTAGGGTAAAATAAAAGGAAAACGAAATGGAACAAGAAAGAAGAACACATTATCAGAATCTCACATGCGAAACGATAATATATAATATCTAAAAGATCTTTACTAAAATGAAAACTTTAATATACGTATAACAATCGAAGTAAACTAACCTATCATCAATATATACAGTTATAACAACCTATCCTCACAAATGCTGATAGATACACAATAAGTAATGTAGTGGAAATAAAATATTTGAACAGATTTTAATGACATACAACTCATCTCCTAAATCTCTAAAGCATCCATAGAAAAATTAGGAAACATACTCGAGGATGACTTGAGCATTATAAGAAAATAACATCTGGATTAGTTTGGTAAACCAGCGCGAGAAAATGAAGTCATGTGGATTTTTATATTTATAAAACCCTTCAAAAATAAAGCTGTCTCATGAACCAAACCACAAATAAACACGGATGGGTTTCACCAAACTATTTATATTAGAAAATCCAGTGATATTATAATAATGTCTAGGGTGATGAATATAAATAAGAAATAGTTGTACTGCATGTGAGTGTACGCCATAGCAATAATAGTTATACAATTAAAAACGCTAAGGCATGTTCGCTAATTGTATAGGATTCTATGGAGGTGTCCTCATTACTTTGAGAACGGTCCTCCTGCACAAGGATCAGGGATACCCTCTTGAAGCATCGTACATCCCTAGCTGATGTACATAGGAAATACATAGCACCCTTAGGTTGGCTAAACCCCTGGTTTTGCATCCTATATCCAATTTCAGTCATATTCACTGGTGAGGCTACGTCCGGCATTCCAACACACAAGTCACAACTCGAACAGATCTCAGAACCATACATGGATTCCCATATCTCAATAGATCTCGGAATCACACATGGATTACCACATCCTGAATAGATCACTAACAACTATATGTGTTCGGGCATCTTAAATAGATCTTGATCTCCATATAGATTCCAGCATCTCGAACCAATCATGAACCTCTTCCAAAGCATAGAACACGTATATGGTTTTCGAATAATTACGGTTTTAAGTCATCTCATATAAGTACTATCCCCCGCTTGCCAGGCGTCCAAAAAACCAAGATTTCTTGTAAACTCAACTCCAATTCTTTTGGAAATAAACAAACAATACATAAGATCAAAGATCATCTCCTAACTAGACGAATTTCCTTATCATCTGCCCAAAAATGACAAAATGAGTCTATACGTGCAGTATAGCATCATTGAAGATAATTATTCTAGATAACTCATGCATTCCAACTAGATATTTCATGTTAGCCCACCCTGCAAGGAAGTAGAGGCTGATTTAACCCAACAGACTTCACAATTATCAAGGCCAATGAGTGTAGAGCGACGATTGTAGGACCCAAAGGTAAAGTATAAATACTTATACGAAGCCAGAGTTGGATAGAGTTAGCAGATAAACGATGCGTGATGCTTGGGAAATGAATATTAGCTTTAAGGCATGACTTGATGGAAGGCATAGCTTAGATCGACATAAACGGTTAGGGATCGACAGAGCATAATGGCAGAGGATGGGTCGGCATAGCCTTGAGGAACAAAAGGGATTGGCACGGCCTTGTAGAACAAGATGGATGGACATAGCAGAATAGGAGGGATCAGTATACTCAAGCAAGAAAGGGATCGACAAAATTTTAAACAAGGGATCAACATGGATTATTGGACAAAGGATCGACATAGTCGAGGCAAATGAGGTTCGGCATAGGTTAAGGTGCATGGATCAGCATAGTTTTTTGGTATGGAAAGTTATGTTTCAACTCATAAGATAGGTATCGACAAAGCATATGAAAGAAATTGTCAAGGCTTGATGGTTAGCAAGGGATCAGCACATCTGAACTCGGTCAGGAGGGATCGGAACACATCAAAAACCAAGGGTATTCTTGCATTCAACATTCAATAGCTTGATCACCTTTGGTCCAAATGATATAATATTTGAAGTACCAACATGTCTAAACATGAAGAAGTCACCATAAGGATTGCTGCTCCAGAATTAACCAATGGATGGATCAGTACTGATCCATCATCATTAGGATTTGGGCCTAGCGATCCCTATGGTGGGCCTATATGGATAAGAAGGTCCTATAGTCGAAGTTTCAGAGAGATTAGTGCACGTCTTCCCCTATAAATACATCAAGCATGGCTTTAGAAATGGGATTTGGATCTGGATTCTGCTCCTCTTCATCTTCTACCTAGGCTATATTCTGTGATTTTATTTCTGAATTTCATGGATTTGTAACTGTAATCAATAATACAAACTAATAAAAAGAAAAACTTTGGAGTGGATGTAGGCCAGAATTAACCGAACCACTATAAATATGTGTCTCTGTTTACTTTTTTTCTAATTGTTTTAATTTTTTTCTTCATTATTTCTCTTCATATTTATGTGAGTGGATTGGATATTGGTGCTTTCACATAATTGGGTGTTGGTGGCCAATTTTAACGCCAACATCTCCAGAGTTATATTTTGGTTAATTTAACAATAATGAGAATGATTAGATAAGGGAAACTAAGTCCCGTATACTTTCCATAAGCATGTAACACACAAAGCATGATCAACGCACACAAGTACGATCAAGTCATAATAAATGGCTTGGAATCCCTTTTTTAATTAATCCTTTGTTAATTAAAACTTTCCTTTTTCTACTTGTATATAAATATTTCAAATATCTTTAGAAGGGTACGTACAAGTATTCTATAATTCCCAATTCATTTGCACTCTTTTCAATATTTCAAAAAGTATTCATATATTTGTCTCAATAGTACAAGTATATTCACAAATCATTAACAAGATTTACTTGCTTTAAAATATAATCAAAGAGTTTAAAAAATGTTACTTCAACATTTTTTACAATAAAACCAAAGCCCTTCACCTAATCATTATCTTTAAAACCCACTTTAAAGATTAAATTACATTCATAAGGATTTAAGACAATTGTTGCTCAAACAATGCCACAACAAACCCAAATCATTTCATACTTTTGAACATTATCTTTAAAACTTGCTTCTTAATAATTAAATTATACTTAAGGGTTCAAGACAATTGTCACTCAAACAATGCCATAACAAACCCAAATCCATTTCTCTTATTATTACTTTCAAGCATTCCTCATTAAAACCATAATTACAATCCTAATTATGATTACTTATAGACAATAATGTAAAAAAATCAACGTACTTTCACTTAACTTCACAAAATCATTCATTTTAACATGAGTGTTGAAATCCAAATTTTCTTACCTTACATATTTACTAAAAACCATTTTAAAATGACATTATTTTACATAAGCTTTAAATTACTTCAATATAACTTTTAACAAATTTTCTAAAAACTATGAAAACTTAAAAACACTTCAAAATGCTTATAATATGGTTTGAAACATTTACATCGGTATTACATGAAAATACTTATTTGATATTTTATTTATAAACAATAAAAAACATGTTTTATAATTTAAAAACATTTACTTTAAAATCAGAAACAAATATTAAAACAAATTTAAACTTCAAACTTCTTTATTAAAATACTTTAATAAATTTTCACAAAACTACTATAAAAAGATTAGAAAAATATCTAAAGTAAAAGTCCTTTATAATTTACTAAAACCAAAATTTTCAATACTACTTTGTTTCATAATTTCTGTAACTTTCCAAACCAATTCCTTTAGGTAAACACACTCAAAACATGTGTACAAAGCAACCTAATATATATTTCCACAGTATACCCGCATTTTAACCAATTTAGCCAGTGCCAAATACGGGGGATTTCAAAGTATGTTTATAGCTTCTATTTCATTTCAAACATTCACATATAATTTCCAAATATATCAAACAACAACATTACTAGTCATGTAAACAAGTTTGGGCCACGATACATGTTTTAGAGGGTTATTAGAAAGATTATACTACGTATAATGTTAACACTTGCTTTCCAAAGCAAGAAGGGGTCTAAAAGTAATAACAGGCCTTGTTATCTATTTTAATTTATATTTTGCACAACAAACATTATATACACAACATATAATAATTAACTGGTGAGTAATCCAACCCAAGTCCAAGCCCAACCCAAGTTGTAGAAAGTGCCATCATAAGTGCAACTGCGAAGACGACGTCTCGATTGGAACTAGTATGCAAAAGTTATTGATTTCATAAGAAATCGGATTACATAATTAATTACCATTAACAAGTTAATTACCTTCCTAAACCTTCTTCCTCTCCTTGAATTCATTATTATACATGCACAAGAATCACATGCACATCAAACCCACCATATTTGATCACTTCTATCTCTTCGACTACCGCTTCGACGAACGAACATATCTACACAAGAGTTCCACATTGCCCCCATCATGGCAAGCTCAACACAATCCTCTGAAATGCGACCTCAAACACTAGAAATGGTAAATAAATTGTCGTAAATCACATCCAAGCACCGCACTTCACCAAATCGCCCCCGTCCACTCGCCTTCGCACAAGTAACTTAATGCAACCAATGCTGTGGCCTATCTCCACCACTAGCTCCTCCACTACCAAGCCTTAGCATGACTAACAAAAGTCGAGCATCACCAACAGTCGTCGCACCCAACTTCATGCATACCAAATCGAAGCTCTCTCTCACTCGATCCCAACGGATTCAAAATCAGCTCCTCTCGTTGCCACTAGCTTTGGATTTAATTGGTTGAAGGGTGATGGCTATTTATTTCGTTTCAGAAGATGAAGAAAGAAAGAGGGAGAGTGAAATCATGAAATGGGTTAAGTGCAGGGGTATATACAGTTAAAACTTTATTATATTTAATTAAATCGTCGAACGTTTCGAGCTCGCACGACCACACAGAACGTCGATCACTACAAGACTAGTCGACATGCGACAACTCAATATTCTGGATCCAATGACACTAGTTTCATCAAAATCCAAGACAGTCTCCAGGATGATCTTTCATACGTTGATTGAAATGAATTATTATTAAAACTAGTTTAATCACATTAATTATAAATTACATGTTTACTGTTTTCATATATTAATTAAAAATAGTTCAAATAAGCTTTTAAAATCATTTTTACATCACTAAATCCAAGATTCAATTATTTAATAATTCCACTATTTAAATATGAAGCGTTTGAAATTCCTGGTCCTTACATTTTTTTCCCTCTTAGAATATTTCATCCTCGAAATATTAACATGAAAAACAAAAACAATAATCATACATCAATACCTAGTAGTATTGCAATCACTAGCAACCAATGCTCATGGTTCACGTAGGTTCACTGACTTCTGATGGCACAAGGATGATAAACAACCTACTAAGCGCACCTTATGCTCAACAACCTCGGGTTATTACTTAATTGATGGCCCATGCTACCTTAGAACAATTCAAAGAGTCATTTCCCAAACTCTCCACAAGCCAACATACATAGCAGATATACTAAAGCCCGTACAATATACATGTATCACATGTACGCAATATCAAATTTAATCACTAGCTTGATCACATTAATTTCACTTTCAAACAAGTATAGACCACTTGACCTCTCTAGTGCAGATTCTGATTAGGTTCCTTAATTAGAAACCTCTATTCTACACAGCTATATACTATGATAGAAAACTTCAAGATCATATCAAGAATCCATATCAAGTGTTCATTGTCAAGAATCGAGTGAAAATCCTATTTCAAACTAGTGTAACCTACCTCAAAATCATGTGCTCGAATCCTAGATCAAAGACTATCATGCGAATAAAATGATCTACGTACAAATATTTTATTCCAATTGGTTTCTTAACTACACTAATTACTTTTCATTTTAATTCACATTCATTTACCATATAGATTCCTCGTTTAATACTAAAATCATTTATGAATGATTTCATAAAATTTTAATTAAATTTTGTAAACATTTTATAAAGTCGTATCTTTAATAATAAAACATTCTATTACGTAAGTTCATATATGTATAAGACTCAACTATATCCTAAGAGCATATACAGAACATTCCTATTCATCTTACTTAACTCGGATATCCTATAAATTTAAAACTTGTTTAAATCCTTGCCATATTTTCTACTCAAGAGTCGACTAAACTTATCCTTTATATTTCTGCATAAGAACTTAGCTTTAATTTCTTTATCAATTCGGAAGCTTTCGACTATCCAAAATCGCCCGAAAATTCTATTTTATCCCAATGATTGAAAACTACTAATCAATAGATCAAAACGAGATGCACAATAAAACTACCCTAATGCATAAGATACATGCATCTATGAAATATCTTAACCAAAAATTCAAGAACTAAACATCGGGTTTTATTTCAATCATTTTGAAATAATATATACTTATAACTTTTGTATATCAAATCATATTTTCGGAACATAAATCAAAATCTATAGCAAACCACTATAGTAGCATACCCTGCTTAGAAACTCGAAAATAAACACCGATGATGCTGCAGACATCATCAGAATTATTTCCAACGATAAAAGTGAGTTCTGTATTTTCTATCTCCTTTAAAATCTTTTGAAAACATTTTTATACAAAAATACTTTCAAATAATACTACTTTTTTTTTTCTTCACAAACTTTGAAACACAATTTCCAAACACACCAAAATTTAAGTTTGTAAGTTCTCGGTTTAAATCCATTTTATTTATAAACTATACTTTATAAACCATATGTAATGACCCTCACCTTAGTGGGCCGAAATTTTCGCTAAATCGAAAACCTAAGTCCACCAAAATATGGATTGTTGGTTTCATGTCCTGCAAGTAAACAAAAGAATGCATATCGGAGCACTAACGATATAACTCACGGTGGAATAACAAAATATAATAAGTCACATAACTACTTACCAAGATTTGACACTTCCAAAGTCAAGTATCCTTATCAACACCGAATATGCTTAGCAATAGAAACTGTCCATTAAGTTATCCAATAGGTTGTAATGAGGAAGGAATCAGAACAAATTTCTGGTGACTTGTAACTTATACACTTTGTATATAAAACTAGTTTATGACGATTGCCTTTTATCTCTTGTTATCTTTTTTATTATTTAATTAATCGTCTCGACTCCACGTCCACGTACCATTCGTTCCCATCAATCCTTTGTAGAATCAAAGCAACATATATATACATACATATACATACGTACATATATATCCCACGGTCCCCAAATGGACCTAGATACTATCCCCACTAGTATCTCTCAAACAGCACCCCGCTAGGATCCATCACCCTCGTCATGTTACAATCTTGTTACCCCATGGTTCCCAATAGTGCTTATTGATGGCTTTCATACATTTTGTTATTCTTTGTCTTGCTTTTGGGATTTACTACTTTGTTTGCTTCCAATTACGCACTCGGCTCCATGGACCACCCCAACTATTTTGAAGGAACTCCTTTTGGGTTAACTAGCCTTGCCCTAACAAACAAATAATTATGGCATTGCATGAACCAAATTGATCTACCCTGGTAGGTTGTAAAGATTGGCTAGGTGTAACCCCATCCTTCCAACTGACCGCTAAGGACCGATGACGTACCACCCTATGCAACGCTACCTCTAACTATTCGGTACCAAATGCATCAACCGTTGCTACGTAATGCCCAATCCCACTCGCTATTTCATTTAGATTTCCTAGTGAAGTCAAGGCAATAACCTCTTCTATCTATTGTTGAAGTAAACTCCTCTATCTAATAATGGCTTTTCAAATATTTTACCATCCTATATCTATTTGGGGGTATTCCTTTAACTATACGCAAACCTATATCCTCTATGGGTCTTATGGTTGTACATGTCTTACATCAGTGTAATATTACACAACTACTAGTAGCCCCTTACGGTAGGCAGACTTCTATTGTAGCACTACTGACCTCGCATTCCAACCTACTCTAATGACCATCTGTCATATCATTCCTTTAATTATATTATAATAGTTCACACCCATCTTAAATGCATATTCAAGGCTACTTATATATATTTCGTGTGTATATATATATAATATTCTTCCATACTTACTTAATTATCATGCCTCTACAGTTTTACAGTTGACCCTAGGTCTTCATTTCATTATGCATTTTAATTTTTTTCACTTTTTCAGTTGGCACTTTTCTCTTATCAAGTCATAATATCGTAGTCTATCATTTTTTTTCATTCTCTATTCTCGATTTCTATTCCCATATTATCCTTTTATTTCATCTTGCCTATCTTTCATATTTTCCTTTCATTTACTTTCAAATTTTATTGGTATTTCACATCTTAACTTTTTAGGATCATTTTGCTTCGTTCATGTCTTACTGTTTCACTTTTGTGGTTTACTACATTCGAACGCGTTGGAACTACGTTTCTATTCTGAAAATGTTAACACCATTGTTTCTATATCTTATCCAAAAAGATAGATTTATGCAGTGTTTGTAATTACAAGGAACTAACTTTTTATTGCTTGAATTGATAGTACAAAATATGGTAATTATTCCTGTTTTGTGCATTTCTTTCTTTTTAGGTATATTCTTTGTCATTTCAAACATCGCACGTTTGTTTATTTAAATTTGATAATGCATTGAAATCTACTTGCGACATCCCAAATTCTGACTCATGAATATATTTCTTAAACCTCTAAAATAAAGTTTCTTTATTTTACATTATTTCAACGTTCGCTAATTTATTATTATTAAATTTACAATAAATTCATAATTCCATAATTATTTATGATAAATTTATTTCCAATTTCATTAAATCGATTCCGTAACCATTACATGTATACAGTTTATTATCAAATTCACTACTTACATTGATTCATTACACGTATAAAATAAATTATCCAAAACGGGCTTTATATCTAATCATTATGTATATATAATCGAATATCCAAACCATTATACATAGGCATCATTAGAATAGATTACAATGGTATAAATCTAATCTTATCACAATATATGTAATTTTCCTACTCATCTTGCTTTTAGCTTTCCCATTCTCCAGATTTAGATCCGTTCCCTTTTTATTTGACTCCCTCTTGCTTCAAATCCAATAATAAAAAGGGTATTCAGTTATTAAAATTACAAATTCAGGGAAAGGATTGAATTGAATTTGAAATTGAGTTTTAGATTTATAATTTTACCTTTGTTTTTGTTCTGATTCTCTTCTACCATTCTCTTCTACCATTCTCTTCTCTTACTTCCTGCTTTTCTCCACTTACATACATATATAATATAATATTTTACTTCTAGAAATCTAGAAATCATGTACAAAAGAGAATGGCAAAGTACTGCTCTATCACCTAGAAAATATGAGAAGAGAAGTGTAAACTGTGCTTGTACTTATAGTGGTTTTGGGATAACATGGAGTGTTACATTTACTTAGAGAATCTTTTAATTTAATCATGGACACCCCTTAATTTCTTAGCACGCAAGCAAGGCATCACGTTTGTCCATCTCAAATTTTACATTCACACTTTAACATGGACATAGGTTAACCTCCCGTGCCCTTGGGTCGACCGCTGCTATTCGACCTGGGTATGTTCGGGGCCGACCTATGCTTTATTTAACGTGTTGCTTGATTATGTTGTTTGATTTGTTAATTCACTTCCTTCAGTCCCGTGTGTTTTTTTCCGCTGTTAGTTGATCGCTATAATCTATTTCCATTGATCACATTCTTAACTTCTAAGTACCTTTAACCTTAACTATTTGTAATTAAAGTTGTTTAATTATTATTTGTTTCCTCATTTGCATGTATAATTATTTCCGACTCTTAAATTTCAAATGTTAACAACATTTCCGTTTGAACTCTGATCGAAAAAGTTTATATATGAGAACTAATCAGAGAATCACCACGAACCCAACAGTGTAAGTTTCGTAGCCACATTCTAACGTTTGCAAAAATTATATTTTTTATTGTTTATGATTTATTTAATTAATTTTCTATTTAAATTAATTATCATAAAAATCACGGGATGTTACATTTTCCCCTTTAAAAGAATTTCATCTCCGAAATTCCTCAAGCACTCGATCTTGTAACCTAACTTACATCCATTCTAAACTAACAAATCATGAGTATTGAAACAATTTTGGAACCAGTTGTATCCAAGTGTATGGTGTATCATAATAAATATGATATGCATGCAGAGTGATTATAACTCATGCCTCCTATATGATTGTTTTCTTTTAAACCATTTTTTGAAAATATGATGCAAACAACCTAAATATACTGGCAGTTCTACACATATGCAATCTTTTGAAAATCAAAAATTGTTTTTCATCCAAATTTTCCCACACTCCTAGGAATAGAAGTATAGTTCAACCCACTTTTCATCCAGTTCCTACCATCCAAATTTCTAGCACATCATTGCTAACATCCAAAATTTAGGAAAAAAATTCAGTTTTCTTAACTTATTTTTTCATGCATGAAAAGGGTCTAAATGGAAAATTTCATATTTACATCCTTCTCTTGTGTAACCATTTTCCACTGTATCTTGGAATCTTCTCTTTTGCTCCCAGTTCTTTTCCAACTTTTCCAAGTACAGTTTGCATAGTTAGTTCTTATCTTAAAGTTTTAAAATAAGATTTATCTGAAAATCAACTTTTTTTACGAGTACAAGATATGGAAAAGTGATTCCCTAGCTATAAAAGCTTTCTCCCTTGTTTCTAACCATATTTTATTTACTGCCACTTCTGTTGCATAGTAAAATCCATCCTAACCCACCTATCAACAACTCCCCAATGTCAAGTAGGTGAGATTTCCAAAATTTGAATTTTTTATATTACTTTCTAAAATATTCATAACAAATTTAGACTTAAAAATATTTCAAAACATTTTGTAGAGATATGTTATTTTTCAAATGTGTGTGTGTGTGTCTATATATATATATATAGATTTTTCAAAACAAAATTTTCCAATCTCATGAAATCGAGGTTTAGTCAATACTCTAATGTCCATAGGGGATCCTTCTAATTAACACGGTAAGTTTTAAGTTTCAAAAACTTATCTTTTACTTATAATAGCAAACGACAACCAAGTTCAATTATAAATTCCAGCCTTTGAGGTTTGAGGACATTGACCCACGGCTACGTAACGTCCTTTCTCTATCCTCCGCTCACTAAAATTTATTTCTCAAATTTTTTTAGGACTTACAACCTTATTTCATTCGTTCTAGTAGTAAATTAACTAAATTTTCCTAATTTATTTTTCAATTTCCTGCCTCTACTATTTCCTTTTCTTTTGCATTAGTTGGCTGTCATTCTGAAATTTCCATATCTTATTGTTTTCCAATAACATTGCAGTCCAAATTGAAAATAAAATAAAAGGAACATTTCTTATAACATCGTACCCATTTTTACCCTTAATAAATACAACTAATGCTTACAATTCTAGAAAGAGCAACAGTTGGAAGCTGACCTTCAACGTCAACTAACACTAATGATATTGTGGCTCTATCACTTCTGACTTGAATGGACCTTTATAACATGTCATTCTTCTGTAATCCTCATATTTGAACTTTTCCTTATTGTTGGGGGTGTTTCGACCGGTCCTATACCACCGAACCAACCCACTCCATTCACTACCGAACCAGCCACCTTCCATCCACTACGGATCCAACACCACCGAACTAACCATCTCCCCCTACATAGCCGGACCAAGCTTCATCCACTCACCACCGGACCAAGTCCCACTGAATCAACCACCACCGGACCAAGCTACGTCCCCTTCACCGAACCATCCTGCTCCAAGTGTCTACCGAACCAAATTAAAGTATCACCACCGAAACAGAAGCAAGGAGGCCACCACCAGACCAGCCTCTACCGGACCAATCCACTTCCATGAATCACCGAACCAAGGCTTTGCCGAACCAACGTTGCTAGGCCAGATAGCATCAGCCCAGGCCCACCAGCAGCTATATACATCCAAGACCCTTACCCCAACCTCACTCTATAAATAGAGGGGCAGGGGTACAACAATGACAGACAAGTTTGAGAGCTCAGGAACGGATAGAACTTTCAAACAACTTTCAGTTACTTGTAATCAAAGCTTTGTACTTGTAATCTGAATAGAAAAGGAGAATAACATATAAAGTGGACGTAGGCACATTCTGGCCGAACCACTATAAATCTGTGTGTCTTTTACAGTTTAGTCCATCTATTTTATATTCGCATAAATCACCCAAATCGCTAAGAACCATATATAATCAACTAAATCATACGACTTGGAGGTGTTTGCCCATTTTTTGTGCAAACATTTTTGGTGCTTTCATTGAGAGCAGGAGCTCGAATCTTCAGCTTCTCCCACTTAACCCTTTTCCTATCAGCATCGTTCATTGCTTGGAAAACATGCCTCCCGGACAGAAGAAAGATGCTAACAAAGGAAAGAACATCGCAACTGGCAGTATCCCAGATCCAGTGATCAGAGATCAAGACAATCGTCCGGTTCCAACATCAAAAGGAAATCAGGCAAATCTGACAACCCCTGCTACGGAACAACCAATTACGAGGGCGGATCTGGACAGGGTTGTGGCTGAAGTAACTAACCGCTTCACATCTCAATAAGAAGCCTTGGTGGATCAACTCATGTTAAGCTTAAGGGATGTTGAAGAAACCAACTGCAACACTGAATCATGGGGTGAGTCCCGGTCTGGAGGATTTGGGAGACGACAAAGGTCTTTCTTCTTCGAAGAGACTAACAACAGAAACAGCTATGGTAGGAGCCGAGCCCGGACTCAGCCCGAATTCCGACCCGAGGAAACGCTTGGAACCGAACCCAACGGGGGAGGTACCAGGCAAGGGTCGAATGTAGCTGAGCCAACCATGCTACCTAACCATGGAAATACCAAGGGACGGGGCCGAGCTGGAGTCCAGCCCGAAGTTGGACCCGAGGAAGTGCTGAGAAGAGAACCCGGCAGGGAAAGATCAAGGCAAGGGCCAACTGTGGCTGACCCCAGCGTGCCCCCGGAAGACCAGAGGCCGCCATTGGAGAATGTTAGGAGTGATAGATGATACCATCCCTACAGGTCATCTGGACGGAATCAATCCCGCAGGGAAGAACCAAACTCATTTCTATCCGCTCCAAGTTCTGATGAGAGGATGGCACGATTGTTCAGAGAGTGCGTCCAACGGAAACAAAGGGATTGGGGGATAGGCGCTAGGGTAACCAGCCCCTTCACCCGCAATATCGAAACTACCATCACCCCCCGGGAATGGAAAATGCCAACAATGGAACCTTACAAGGGAACCTCTGACCCCGTTGTACACTTGCAGAGATACACACAGCATATGCTCATGAGCGGAGCAACAGAGGGAGTGTTGTGTAAATGCTTTCCACTATTCTTGGCAGATCTAGCTACCTTCTAGTTCTGCCATCTGCCCCACGGATCCATCAGCTCATGGTAAATGTTGAAAGAAAAGTTCATCGGCCAGTTTCGCATTCATGTGGAACAACCCAAGGACGCTTATTCCCTATCTAATATCAAACAGAAGCCCGGGGAGACAGTACAACAATATCTAACCCGATTCAACGCCACAGCAGCCGCAGTCCAAGATGCCGATGAGAAACTTATCCTAATGGCCCTCTGCAATGGTGTGCATCCGGATACTAAGTTTGCTAGGAGATTAACGAAAGAAAAGCCATCTACCTTACCCGATTTCTTCCACGAAGCCGGGAAATATATGAGACTCGAAGACGCTGCCATTAAAAGGCAGACAGGGCAACAAACCAAGGCAGCTCATGGCAACACACCCACAATAGCAAAGGACGTTCGAAGAAATGACTCCAGAGATAGTGCTAGGGGCAAGAAGGGGGAAAAACGCTTATATAGGCCAGGACCGAGATTTGACTCTTACACTCCCCTAAACGAAACAATCGAAAACATCTTCTTGGCCACCCAGGACGAAGTTAGATACAAGCGCCCCCGCACAAGAAGGAATCAGATAATGCAATTAGGTCTGGAAAGTTCTGCCGATTTCACGAATCTCATGGGCATGACACCAATGAATGCCATCATCTCCGGGACTTGATTGAAGAACACATCAGAAGGAAGAGACTAGAGCGCTATGCGAAAGGTAAGGACAGGACTTCAACTCCTGCCAATGAGAATCCAAGGCTACCCCTCCTGAAAGTAGGCGGAGGAAATCGCAACACCAGCGGCTCCAGTCAAGAGAAGATAGTGGTCCTTACCATATCAGGAGGACCACACATCGCCGACGGAAGCTGGGCAGAGATGGAAAGATACGGTAAGTCACTTAGAAACAATGAAGGCTACGTTAATTCTGTTACGGAAGAACGCCATCCGAAATGGAAAGAGAATGATGACATCACATTCGGTAGGCGTAATCTAGAGGGAAGGCAGTACCCTCACATGGATCCTATGGTCATCTCTGCCTGGTTCGGTCCAACCAAGGTTTTTCGAATTCTAGTGGACACTGGAAGCTCAGTAAATATCCTATTCAATCATGCTTTCGACAAAATGAAGCTGTTAATGAAGGATGTGTCTCCCTGCAGCAAACCGCTTCATGGTTTCACTAGAGATGCGAAGATGCCCCTCGGGCAACTGGACCTCTTTGTCGAAATAGGAATTCATCCCCGCTCCGTTGTGCGAAAACAAACATTTGTGCTAATAGAAAAGCACTCGGCCTATAATGCCTTTTTGGGAAGACCAGCCTTGTATGACTTCCAAATTGTCCTAGCCCCGTGGTGCCTGAAGATGAAATTCCCAACATATAATGGAGTAGGAGAAATAGAGGGAGATCAAGACGCCGCTCGAGATTGCTATGTGACTGAACTTCGCAATAATCACAGGAAGGATAAAGGGAAGGATGCAGAGACTTCTCTCTGCAAGAAAAACTCGGAAGCATAGCAATTAAAGAAAGCTCCTCCTCTTCGATATACCAGCGATCCTCAACGAAATAGACCCCAGGGACAAGGGGGAGGAGGCCACCACCGAGCCTGTAGAGGCTATGGAGTTTGTATCTGTAGACAAACACGACCCAAGTAGAATGCTGAGAGTCGGGTCTCAGTTAAGAGCGGAATTGAAGGATCAACTCGTCGACTTTCTTCGCCACAACATGGATGTATTTGCATGGACGCACGCTGACATGACAGGAATCTCCCCTGACGTAGCATGCCACGTACTGAACATCGATCCCACCAAGGTGCCAGTAAAGCAGAAAAAGAGAAGCATGGGGGAAGAACGATCAGCAACCCTCGAGGAAGAAGTAAAGAACCTACTTGCCAATAACTTCATACGAGAAGCCATCTACCCAGAATGGATTGCCAACCCGGTACTGGTAAAGAAGGCTAATGGGAAGTGGCGAACATGCATCGACTTCTCCAACTTAAATGACGCTTGCCCGAAGGACTGCTTCCCACTCCCCCGAATCGATCAACTCATGGATAGCACAGCCGGACACGAACTCTTATCCTTTATGGACGCATACTCAGGATATAACCAGATCCCTATGCACGCCCCCGATCAAGACCACACTAGTTTCATCACTGACCGGGGATTGTACTGCTACAGAGTAATGCCTTTTGGAATTAAAAACGCCGGAGCTACTTATCAACGCCTCGTCAACAGGATGTTTGCAGAACTAATAGGATGAACTATGGAAGTTTATGTGGATGACATGCTGGTAAAATCGAGGAAAGCCAACGATCATATAAACCACCTGGACGAGATGTTTCAAGTACTTCGCCAATATGGAATGAAGCTGAATCCTCTAAAGTGCTCCTTCGGAGTATCGTTGGGAAAGTTCTTGGGATTCATCGTCCATGCCAGGGGATTGAAGCAAACCCCGAACAAGTCCGGGCTTTGCAAGATATCAAGATACCATCCACTCGAAGAGAGATGCAAAGCCTAAACGGAAAAGTGGCGGCCCTAAGCAGGTTCATCTCTAAAGCAACCGACAAATGCATCCCTTTCTTCGAAGCTCTAAAGAAAGACAAAGGAAAGTTCGAATGGATTGACGAATGCTCGACAGCCTTCCTTAACTTAATCGAACACCTTCAGAGACCACCAGTACTCTCAACTCCAAACGAAGGCGAAGAACTATACTTATACCTTGTTGTATCATCCCATGCTTTAAGCGCCGCTTTGGTGAGAGAAGACAACCATGCATAGCGGCCCGTATACTTTGTAAGCAAGATATTTACAGGGGCAGAAGCCAGATACCCTAAACTTGAAAAGCTAGCATACTGTTTGCTAATTACGTCATGGAAGCTGCGACACTATTTCCAATCTCATTCCATCAGAGTTTTAACCGATCAACCGCTAAGGCAGGTACTCCATCGCCCCGACACTTCAGGACGACTACTTAAATGGTGCATTGAACTTAGTCAATATGATATCACCTACCATCCTCGCACCGCCATCAAGGGACAAGGCATGGCCGATTTTATTGCCGAATTCACTACCAACGAAGGTAAGGATCAATCTGAAATAACAAAAGATATCAGGTGGAATCTCTTTGTAGATGGAGCATCAAACGAACAAGGCTCGGGGGCAGGTATTGTGATAATCACCCCTAGGGGAAGGAAGCTGCACTATGCCCTAAGGTTGGAATTCACTGCCACCAACAACGATGCAGAATATGAAGCAGTAATAGCAGGACTAGAACTTGCCTTAGAAATTGGAGTCAGTTCTTTATGTCTCCATAGTGATTCTCAACTTATTGTAAATCAAACACTGGGAGAATTCCAGACTCGAGGAGAATGACTCACAGCATATCTAAGGAAGACCAAGCTGCTGCTCAATCAATTGGATCACTATTTAATCAAACACATTCCTTGAGGAGAGAATCAGGAGGCCGACGAACTGGCAAAGCAAGTTAGCATGAAGGATGGCACCACTTCCGGAACAATAACCATCTCAAAGCAACTAGCCCCAAGTTTCGAACAAGAGGATCTGATAGCTACAATCGAAGAAGAAACTTGGATGACTCTTATCCGGAAATACTTACAAGATGGCACACTACCCAACGAGCGTAACGAAGTTAGGAAAATCTTGAGGAGTGCTTCCCGCTACACAATACAAGAAGGCATCATCTATCGGCGCGGCTTCTATAACCCCTTATTAAGATGTGTCGCAGGAAGGGAAGCCAAGGAAATCTTATCCAACATCCATCGAGGAAGTTGCGGAGACCACACTGGAGGGCAGACTTTGGCAAAGAAGATACTCCGATATGAATATTTCTGGCCCACCTTAAACAAAGACGCCTTGGACTTCGTCAAAAAATGCGACAGATGTCAGAAATTTGCTAAAATCCCTCGATTACCAACCAATGAGATTACTCAGATGACCAGCCCTTGGCCCTTTGCAATATGGGGAATTGACTTGATTGGCGAACTGCCAATGGGCCGAGGCGGAGAAATATGCCATAGTGGCAGTTGACTATTTCACCAAATGGGTGGAAGCGGAGCCTCTAAATAAAATATCTTCGGCAAAAGTTATTAACTTCTTGATCAAAAATGTTTTATGCAGGTACGGGGTTCCACTCAAAATCATATCGGACAATGGACTTCAATTTGACAGCGAGGAATTCACCGACTAGTGCCGAGAGCATGGAATTCACAAAAGCTTCTCATCTGTAGCTTATCCCCAGGCAAACGGACAAGTCGAAGCTGTCAACAAAATTCTCAAAACTCTAATCAAGAAGAAACTTGAAAAGTCAAAAGGCTTGGGTGGATGAACTTCCTACGACACTTTGGGCCTACCGCACATCTTACAGAACATCAACAGGACATACCCCTTTCTCTTTGGCATACGGATCAGAGGCCATGCTCCCAGTTGAAACTGTAGTGCCCTCCTACCGTAGGATCCACTACAACCCAGAAGAGAATGAAGAACTCCTACACATGTCTTTGGACCTAATTGAAGAAAGAAGAAATGATGCAGCACTCAAAGCGGCAGCTCACAAGCAAAAAGTGGCAGCACAATACAACTCCAAAGTCAAACACCGCAGCTTACAAGAAGGAGATCTTGTCCTCAAACGGATCTTTCCGCGCCCCGGAGCGCTAGATCCAATCTGGGATGGACCCTATGTAATTCATAAAGATCTCCACAACGGAGCTTATATTTTGTCAATAGTGGACGGAGAGGTGTTCCAAAGGGCATGGAACATCCAACACCTTCGTCGATACTTTTCTTAACTTGTACTTCCCATATGAAGTGAATTAATAAAGAGAATCAGTGGACGTAGGCACTTTCATGCCGAACCACTCTAAAAATCTTGTCTCTTTTTTTAACTTGTTCCTTTATATCTTGGCTGCTTGTTAAGCTTTATCCTTTTCTGTTGAACAAAATCCTGTATAACGGCATTTCCATTCTGGACATTTCACGGCACAACCCCACCTGGACAAGACCTAACAGGTACTATACGAATCTATGCCCTCGCTAATGAGACACTTTTGCTCCAGCATCCCTCTGCTGCGGGTTAACTCATTGCTCGCGACGGCCCTCAAAGCCAACTGTATTGAGCCGATCATAAGCCACCGAGAAGGCCGACTATAGCCGAGGCAGCTCATTACGGCGTTCGGCTCGCCGGCGACTGTGAACCGATTATAATCCCCAACATAAGGTGTGGCCAGCCAGGGGCAGTTCACAGTTGACGATCGGCACCCACGCTAGCCGGCCACGGTAAATCGAATAATACCCACGATTACGGGCCATAATGGCCCGGGTAGTTATTGTGCGCGATCTCGGCTCCGATGTGTCTTAAGTACGGCTGTGGTGAAAAAGAAAACTCCCCGCGGAGGCGTAAGATGGGTGACGAATGTCTCCAACACCCACAGCTAGAGAAAGTGACTACAAAACCCGTTTGCCACGAACTTAAGCGCATCGAAGGCCTTCCGTGATTGGAAGTTTTGCTGTTTCTTATATTTCCATTTTATTTATAAAAACTTTCCTCCTATCCTCTATAACGATCACTAAAGTACATGACACAAAATGGGAGACACTCGCTAGTGGAAATGAGAACTCATAACTGGATAACAGGTCACTCAGCTGCATTCCATCCTCAGTCACACAAGACATTCAAAGCTACCGTCTACAACTAAAACATGAAGGGCGGTACTTCCTTTTCTTGTACATAAACATGTAGCTATAGCCTATTCACACATCACACTAACATTGCGAGACATGAAATTATATTTTAAGCAAGAGCTTAGCATCAAACACGATTAAAGCACATGCATATACACAGTTATATTTCTTATGCAACACATCAAAATAACGACAGCATTCAGATATGACAGAATCAGCTTATGTTATAAAATTATATAAGAATAAAATCATTCGCTACAATGACATAATTACAGAATTACAGCCTGAAAGTACATTAATGTTTTGGACTAGTATATTCAGGAATTCCAAGTAAACCAAAAAAAAGTAGACAGCTGCAGCAGGGCTCCGCCTCTATCCTGCTAGCCCTCCGGGACCTACTTGATTGTTGGATCAGAGCTCCCAGCATGCTGGCCAGAGGTCCCACCTGTCCGATTCAGGAGAAGAATCCATCAGATAAATGATACGCAATCAAGTTAAGAAAAGATTGAGAGTGAAGACTTACCAGCATCTGCTCCCTGATCATCATCCCCCAACTGCACACCCACTTCCTCGGCGGTAAGCAGCCGCATGCCCTCCTTCACTGCCACTTTCTCCTCCTCAGTAAACTGGGCCGTGACCACATCCATTCTGAAAGCTACACCACCCTCCTTATCCGCCTCAGCCTTGGCCTCCTCCAAAGCCCGGAGGTATATCCTAGCCATGACCAGGGATAATCGTCCATCCAGGACAGGTTGCCCTGCTTCCAAGTATGGAAGTACATGTCCTAGAGCATCTCATCCATCATCCCCTCGTTTTCCTCAAACTCCCTCATACGGCCCTCGGAAGCCGACAGCCTTGCAACGGCAGCATCCCTCTCCAATCGGTATCTCGAGCAGTCAGCCTGAAGGGATTTCCGCATCGCCTCCATCTCCTCCTTCAGCTTGGCTTGAGCAAGCTCTGCGGCCTCAAGCCTCCCAGATAACTCCTCTATCTGCTCAAGATCCACTCTCCGAACCTCATTCACCGTGGCAATGGCCATATCGATTCGTTCCTTATAGGTGGCCTTCATTTTTCGCAGCTCGGCTCTGCTAGCCTCCTCCATAGTTTTCTTTAGCCGTCGGGAGGCCGCCTCATGCTGGGAGATCTGAATGGCCTGATCGGCAAGCTGTTTGGCCTGATCGGAAACCATTAGCCGCAGCCGAAGTTAGCACTTCCGATTTCCTCTCTAGCCTTGACCAGTCGGGCGTGATGCCCCATCAACTTCTTGGTCTCTTCAACCACCCGATCGATGTTTGTCTTGGCCTCATCCCCCATACTCACAATCCGAGTGGTCAACAAGTCGAGATCCAAAGACTTAGCCTCATAAAGCACCCTTACCATAGGATTGCGGGGTAGGAGGTGCTCACCGGTAACCTCATCGAAGGAAATATCATGAGAACTAGGGTCCAAATCTGGATGACCCGCAAATGGGTTACGAGGCAAGCCAGGACGATCAACATGAGTAACAGAAGGATTCTCTGATGGATGTGGAGATGGTATGGACACAGTATCCTCCCTCCTGATGTCATGAATAGGCTGGGTTGGGGGCTGAGGTCCAAGTGAAGGTTCGAACATGGAACGCCTCCTCTTTCTCTTTTGAATATCCTCTTCAATGACTCTGAGAAGAGAACGATAGCCGACTACGCCCCCGGAACGGTCAGTCGAGGGCTTCGTTTTAGCAGAAGCTTTGAAGAGTTTGAATTGCTCGAGGCGGTGCCGAATGTCTGATTTGGCCGCCTTACCCGTTCCTGGAATAAAAACCAAGTGTTACAAGCGTGCATGAGACTATAATCCAAGAAACATGTGAAGTTAAAAGAGGAGTCGAAAAGTCACCTTGAACCGCTGGAGTTGCCCTACCTAAAATGCTCTCAGAAGATGGACTGGCACCAGTCCCGGCCTTATCAGATTTCTTCGGTTTCTCCACCAAGGCCGACCCTTCCTCCAACCCCTCAAAGGCTTGGCGGAAAGCATCATCCGTCCACTCTTGAATCTCACCTGCTTGCCCAGAGGTCAAGGCACCAACTCCACTACCACTCTGTCCTTCGCCACCGTTACCACCATCACCTTCTCCATCACCTCGCTCTCCACCTCGCCTCTTTCCTCCTCTCCACTTTCCTCCTCCGGAACATCTGGGCATGTGCTGGGAGAGGGTCCATCAGATTTCTTGAGCTTCTTCCCCCCGACGATTGGAGGTATCGAGAAGGGTCTCCTCTTGTTGCTCTTTGTCGTGGCCCCTCCTTTGGCTTTGGCAGCTCTTTCCTCAGCCGTATCCCTCTGCTTAACCACAGACTGATGTGGTAGAATCATGTTGTGTCCCAGGAGAGTGGCATTCCTGATTAGGTAAGAAGCTGACCTATCCCTTCCCGAAATGGCCTCTATCTCCGCGGCCATCTGAACCAGGTGATCATTCTCCACGACCGCAAAGCCACCTGTCGCTAGCAAGCATAAAAGCACATAAGAAGAAGCATCTCAGTCAGAACGGAAATTATAAATAAGTTGCAACTTACAGCCAGAGGTGAAGCGATGGATCGAAACGGTGTCATCCTGGACGAAGAACCATTCCTTCTTAAATATGGTGAACTTTGAATACAAGTCCAAGACCGGCTTGAAGGACACGGCCGATTCCAAGCTGATATATGGGGACCCCTTCTTGTAACCTTTCAAGTTATATAGATACCGAATCTCCCAGTTAGAAGGGGGCGCCCGTACTTTCTCTGGAAAATCACGAATAGGCACACCAAGATAGCGTAGGAGTTGGGCTGGAGCTGGAAAGGGGCCACCTTCAAATAGGTGACGAAGCTAACTATCCAAGCATTGATTGGAGGAATGGCCCCGCACATGCAGTGGTACCTACTATAAGCGAAGTATCCTTCGGGGGGATTATATGGCATGACCCACTTCCATGACAACAGCATGCGTGCTCTATCAATCCCAAAGGAGCGGGAGATAACATCACTACAAGAAAATACCTTTTTATAGCGTTTAAAAAACGCTGTAAAAGGATACGATGGCGTTTTTATAAACGTTGTACATCAACAAGTTGTAATATGTCAGGGATCTATAATAGCAACCTCGGAATCGCTATAAAAAACATGCTATAATTGACGTTACTTATAGCGTTTCTAAATTGCTATTAAATGGATGGTTCATGACATACAAGTACCTTTCTATAGCAATTGTAAACGCTGTAGATATATCATTACCTGATTATTATAGCACTTATAAATGCTATAGAAATATCATTGCCTGATTATTATAGCAACTATAAATGCTTAAAAAACGCTATAGAATGTTTACTTTAGTCTTTCATAGCATTATTTACTTGCTATGAAAACTGTTTAATCGTTGCAGAATATTTTTATTGCACTAGCATAATGCTATAATATGTATAACCATGACAATTTTTATTCCTAACATTAATATAAAAAGGATGTAATATACGGTATCTCACACAGTATTAACAATTAAGCATAAAAAAAATATATGAATAAAAGCATTTCATGCACAATATTAATCATATAAATATTAGTAACAATTCATACAATCGTAGCTAACCAAAACAATACATAATAAAAGTAACAATCCATACAACCATAGCTAACCAAAACAATACATAGTAAAAGTAAAGATGTAAGAACATCGACACAAAATACATTTGAAGGAGAATGAGTGCGGCAACATATTTTTTCATGCCTTCCACCATAGCGTAAACCCAGAGCATCATACACCACCTGTCAAAAAGCACATACGTCTATTAGTCATAAAAAGTAAACATAAATTATCATGAATACCAACAAAGAAAATACTCAAAATTAACAGCTAAATCATTCTATGCACTGATTCTATGTACTGGTAATTATTTAGTTTATTATTGAATGAAAATCTGGTTAATGTAAACAATAAAGTACAAACTAGAGTTGTTTAATTGTTTATTATATTACTAAATACGCTTCCAATCATTCCAACCTCTACACTGCCACCACCCTCCTTCTAAACTGCAACCGAACACCTGTTACCAGACCCTGCATCGTGTGCCCGCGTTCCTCTCTCTTCATTTGATGCAACTAGCTCTGTTTGGTGCAACTTGTTTCAGCAGCAAACAACTTGGGAAAGCATCACATAATCATTTGCTGCCAGTCAAGCTTTACTTTATTTTTACAATCTTTACTTTGTTTTTACAAATCTCCATCATTATTTTATTGTTTACATTGATTTCACCCATACATCATTTTATTGTTTACAAGTTTCATTTACACAGCCACTCCACTTTCAAATACCACTGACCACTGCAAGCCACAAATGAACTCCAATACCCATCACAAATACCACTGCCACTGACCACTTTCAAATACCCATCACAAATAAACTCCAAGCCATCCCACTGACCATTGCAGTTACATCACCAATACAGCAGTCAACCTCCTCACCACATACATCATCAGCAAACACAACTGCCTCTTGCCTACTTTACTTTAGAACACATACAGCACAAACCATTACTTCACTAAAAACTGCTGCTCTTTCAAACAATTCACCATCAAACTATCTACAACATATCAACCACCCAACATTTCACCATCCATTCATACTTCAACTAATCCTCTCTGCCCAAACTCCAATATCCCCCCTCTGACATCACACATACCACATCGTTGCCATTTCAACAATTGTAGATTGCAACTGCTATCAGTTATAGTGCAGTTCAACCCTTGTCGCCTCTCCCTATACATTGCAACTGCTATTAGTTAACACCAGCAACCAGTGCAACTCCCTCCTCTGTCTAATATCAACCAAAACATAACTCTCCATTGCCACATACCAAACACGCTCGGCCATTCAAACAACCACTGTCACTGCCTTGCTCAAATCTCCCATATCAACAGTTCCGCCATCAAGCTCATCCAACATGATATCACCTTCCCTCTTCACTGCGGCAACACTGCTGCACAACCTGCAAACAACACTACTGACAACACTGCTGACCAACCCGTAAACATCTCACTACCTTCAGACAACCCGCAAACAACACTGTCACTTTGCCTTCAGACATCTCACTACCTTCTCTGACCAACCCGAAAAAAACACTGCTGCACTGCCTTGGCCTCATCTTCCCACTACCAACATCAACTACCCTACACAACTACAGCCACATACATCAACCTGCCAACACCCTCCATCTTCCCTACAATAATCCACAACTGCCTCATTGTTCACTGTCATTACATTCTCTGTACCATTTCCTTCATATCATACCATACATCTGCCTTCAGCTCATCCCCACCACCACTGCATTCATTGTTGTTCCAAACAACTTCACCCCACTTCATCAAATACCACCCCAAAATTTCCTTCTGCCCCTACCGTGTCATCCTTCACCAGCAACTCCACATTACACAACTGCAACTGCAACTAATACTTCACCAAACTCCTCACTGTTGTACCACATCACAACCCCTCAAAATTCATGACCGCTGCATTCATAACTGCCTGAAACCATCAAGTTATCTCCAGTCATCACCATACCTTACTGTTACCTTACTGCCAAAATCATCATCTTCCTGCAAATCTTCTCACCAGCAAACCAATCGCCTCTCAGCAAACTCCTCGACTTACTGCAAACTTACAGCCTAACTCAGCTTCAAATAAGTAACCCCAAACCTGCGCCTTCCTCTGTCCATCTTCTCACTTCTTCACACTCCACCAATCGCAACCCGAAACCCCCTCCAATCCCCGCAAATCGACCACCTCAACAACTCAAATCACCACCGCCTCCAATCCCAAAATTGTTACATCATTCTCCACTGCCTGTCACCGAAATCATCACTTCAACATCATCCTTACTGTCAACCACTACACTGAGCTACCTGAATTGCATGCATACACCCTTCATTACAATCTGATCACCAACACTTCCAACATACCCACAATTCAAGCAACAACTACACATCTACATACATACCCAGTCCTTACTCCATACTCTATACATGCATACAACTTGCTACTGCCAACGCTACATTCAAACTGGACATTCAAACTAGAGATTGCAAACATATCTACTTCAGCAAGGTGGTCAAAAGGATAAAGGTGAAGTATGATTAGACTTCTTTATGGAAATGGATTTGGGACCGCATTAATTATATAAAACAAGTGTTTGTTGCTATAAAGCATTAATGAATTTGCTACCAATGAAAGATAGGCCTGTTCAAAGGTTAATGCAGGTTAATCCTACTTGTGTGTTATGCAAGAGGGAGGAGGAAAGTGTGGATCATCTATTTTTCAGGTGTAAGTTTTCAGCTTATGTGTGGAAGTGGTGGAGGGTTAAACTTGGGTGATCAATAAATTATGTAGAAACTTTATAGAAATTCAAAAACTTAAGCGGCATTTCAATACTAAGTGCAATAGCAGTAATATAACTAAGTTAACATTCTCAGTGTGCCTTTCATTAAACACAAAACTAAAAGAAATGTGTGTGAGTGCATCATGTATATGGCCAATACTAGACAAGAAAAATCGAATCCAGTAACTACACTAACGCAAATTTGAATTATACTTACTAGAAGTTGATTCCATTATAACATTAGCAGCAGGCTAAGCTATCGTAGTACCAAGAGCATCTTCAATGACTTCTAAATCGGATGTTGCTCTCCATAGATGGGCTTTTGGAATTTTTACAAGATCTACCCAAACTTTAATTGCATTTCTTCCCAAAGGAACACAATGAACCATTGCAGTTGGATCGGTCAAAGACACGCGTCCTAATGCAACTATTTCTCTCTTTCCCGACCAATCGATCATATTGCATTTATCATTTGCCATATAATTTGAACTCTATCAATTAAACAAATAGGTTATATTATTATGTGCATCAACAATTTGTATGATGAAAAAAATAATACAGTGTTAATTATAAACAAGTTTACCTTTTCGACAACTCTGACATTACTCGTATGATTATCCGATAATGCAATGTTAACCGTTTCAATAACTACTTTTGATTCAGGCCATGCGACTTTGATGCCAATGGCATCTCCAACTAGTGTCAAACCTTTAATTGGCCTCCACAGAAAAGCATCTTTAATTTTTGGCTTATCTATCCAAACTGCAACGGCACTCGGTCCAAGCGGGAGATCATTAACAAGTTGTTTTGGATCACTTGAAAGTAGTCGTCCTTCTGCAACTAATTCTTCACTCCCTGTCCAATCAATTAATTTGCACTTATGATCCGTGCTGCTACTTTTACTCTATACAAAAAGAACATGTTGATTTTTATTTTTAAACATTCAAAATGACAAATTAATAAGTATAAAGATCGAAGATTACCGCATTATCTTCTTTTTCAAAGTTATCGTAGTTGTGCAATTCAACATTTTCCACTTGAGATTCATTCGCTTCATCCAAGTTTTCTTTTCTCTATCAAACAAATAATAAAAGCAAATTTTAGGCTAGGTGCTTGTAACACTTTCATAACATTGGAGTAATAATTTACTTAGTAGTATCACTACATCCTGTTTTATGACATTTAAAAGAAGCAATTTAGTTATATTCATTTTTGTGCTATTTTATCTTCAATGGTCAAGTCATTCATGAGCAAACTAAAATAAGATTGTATTTTCTTGTGTCTCGGCCTCGTAGCTTGATTCTACCATTGAGATACATTTTTCATACCTGATTTTTCAGAAGCATGCGGACCATCGCATCTAATTCTGAAATTTTGTTATGCATGTCGGCCGTCTGTTTATCCTTTATGTGTGACCATACTGCCTTTGTGTAAGTTATACCCCTTCCCATGCCTCTTAATCGTCCGGGTCTGTCTTGTCCCAAAACTTTTGCAAGCGCATCTTCTTTGTAATTAGATGTTGAGCTAGGATTTGATTCGTTCTCGATTTGTTTAATTTTTTCCTATACATGTTGTCATATATGCATATTATACACAACTGAAATATCACAATAGCAAACAAATTGTTATATAATAAAATATCAAAGTACTTACGATAGCATCTGCAGCAGTCGCATTTACCGGTTCGCCATTTTTTCGAGTATGGGATTTGATCCAAACGTGAGTTCGTGAGACGGAAGATGGATGAGGACTCGTATTTTTCTATGTTTGAAGAATATTTATTATAGCACAACACATTAACTAACTAGTTAATAAATATTACGGTAAATAAATTGGCAATTCTTACCAAATCATCAGCTACTCGAGCCATTCCTTTACGGCTACATGTGTGTGGTATCTGATTTTCTCTAATAGCTTTGAATTTCTGACTCAATTCCTAAGAATAAAAAATATATTATTTATGCTCGTTCACTAATTCAAACTTCACAACTTTCAACAATACTAAAATACCTTAAACTCTAGCGTTGTTTTGGACTTGACAAACTTCTTCCACTCATTCATACTTAGGTTATCGGGTTTCAACCGAATTCTTTCTTCTTCGTTCTTTGCATCTGCTATTTTGCGAACTAATCTAGCTTTTAAACCTCTAAAAATGCACCCCATTTGCTGAAATATGGACGATTTTTGCCATTCCTCGTCCAATTTAAATCTAGCCTGCAATATCAACGTTAGCTAAGAAGAAAACTTTTATAAACCAACACTGATACCAATTAATTAACAGTTGTTTACATTATGTTGTATAGTCAAATGGTAGCAAAACTAAAAATAAATGACATGGATTATACTACTGAATCGTACTGTTTTATAGTCATAATGCACAAAATCATTCTGGGCAAAATCATACTACTGAAGAATGTAGGATCTAGATTAACCCTAGAGGGGGGTTGAATAGGGTTATAGCAAATTTTCTCGATTTAAACACAGAAATAAACTACAGAAATAAATATGCAGTAAAGTAAATCACACACAAAATTTACCCAGCTTCGGCAACCCCTGCCTACTGCTGCATTCACAGATTTCTATTAGAATTAAACAGTATCACGCTTACAAACACTCTACTAGACTCGCAGACCCTTTTGCTCTCGCTCACAAACACTCTACTAGACTCGCACACCCTGCTCCCGCCTATAGAGTTTCGCTCACTCGCAAACACTGCTCCTGCCTATAGAGCTTTGCAAACTCGCACACCCTACTCACTGAACTAATTCTAAATAGACAATCTGACACTACCTAATCCCTAGGTGGTGATTTACAAATTCTTCGACTCGAAAAGAAAAAACAACTTCAAAAATAACCGCAGGAGCAAAAATTAAAATACGAACTTGAATGCATAATTTTTGCTCAAATAAAATAAGAAAACCCCTATTTAAAACCCTAAATAACTAAATAACTAAATCCCCTTTGAAAATAAACAAGGCCGGCCCTTGTTATTTTTCACCCGATCCACTGTGAAGTAGAAATGCGGCCT
The DNA here is from genome assembly GCA_030765085.1 of Allium cepa. Classification (NCBI taxonomy): domain Eukaryota; kingdom Viridiplantae; phylum Streptophyta; class Magnoliopsida; order Asparagales; family Amaryllidaceae; genus Allium; species Allium cepa. The sequence continues at coordinate 184,211,376 of CM060937.1, read as the reverse complement.
CTCTTTGTCGAATTAGGGCTTCGGCTTCTTTCTCGAATTAGGGCTTCGTTCTGATGATCGATTCTCTGATTTGTGACCGATGGCTTGCGTCGCTTGTTCTCTGATAATTGATTCTTGTTGCTAGCTCGTTCTCTGATGATCGATTTGCGTTGACAGTTCGTTCTCTGATGATCGAGTTGTTGATGATTCGGTATGTTATTTCTTTTCATTGCTGGTTTTGATGATTTTCTTGACTCTATAACTCGATGCCGATGATGTAAATTGGATTCAGTATTTATATGAATTCGTGACACTTGAATTTCTTCGTATCAATTTGATACTTTCCTAATTCTCAATTACCTGTTGCGCACGTCTTTCTTGATTTTGTGACATCTTGATACACACGTCTCTCCTGATATTTTTTAACTTGATAATCACGGTTTTGAATTGAGAGCGTTCGATCCTTCTTGTATAAAAAACAGAAACTTTCCCTTTGTAATTTGCGTTGACTTTTTCAAAGAATACAAATTTGAGTTTCATTGAATTCAGACTTCGATTTGTATTTTACTTCGATCATCTCTGCAATGTTGAACTTCGTCAATACTGTATTCGTACGTGAATTTTTATCACTGCATTACATTTGTACGTCTGCATTGTTATTCTTCGACTTTGGCACTGATCCATGATTTCGACTTGGACTTTGCATTGAGTACATATGATGACATTTTGGTTTACCACATGCTGCTTGCTTTAGTCTCGGCCTGAACCTTTGCATTTCATCCATACGTATATGCTCACTGTCTTTGTATACATTTTGCACATTTGTTACTGTCACTGCATCATATAATGTTGCTGTAGCATGTACTCGAGTCATGATAGCATTTGCTTCTGCACTGATACATACATTTGTCTTGTTGACATGATTTGCACTTTCACTGTTGCTCTCAAGTTTTGTTCATCCAGTTCGTTGATACTTGTAACTTTCTGCACATTTAAACTTGCATTCATGTATACTGATGTTGTGCACTGATTTAAGCTTCACTGAACTTTGGCCTTGAGCATTGCTGTGTCATTGAGCATTTGGTTTTGTTTGCATTGTTGATTCATCACTTCGTTTGATATGTTGTCCACCTGAGTTTGAGCATTTGCACATTTGAAGCCTTGTATCATGATGCAGTCTTCATTAGCTCGTGTGCTTCCAGTGTTGCCACTGTGTTTCATTTGCATAGCTGAACTTGTGTTGTCTTTGATGTTGTTGAACTTGGTGACATGCATTTCTTCAAATCTGCCTTTAGTTGTATTCATTGTGTTGTTGTCTACTGTATCGCTTCATTATGTTCTTGATAAATGCACTTCTGGAGCTTGTATAATTTGAGTTGTAGCTTGATGGTTTCATGCTTCATGCATGTACTCTGTTCATATGTTCTTGGTGGCATTTCTTTGGTCTGCACTGCTTGTTGATGTTGCTTGTGCACTGCCATATTTTGATTATTACTCTGTTGCTTCATTTGCCACTGAGTTGCATTGAGTAGCTGGTCTTTGTAGTTGTAGCTATGCCTCTCTTGTATTATTGGTGTCTGCAGTGTGTTGCATTACCATCATTGCTGTTTGGTCTGAACTTGACGTTGCAGTTTGTAGCTGTTGACTACACCACCATATATCAATTGCTCGGCCTTTGGTTTCATGTGCATTGAGTTTTGACCCTTTGTTGTTCATTTGGGCTGCTGGACTTGTTGTACATTGCATAGTGAATTGCCTTGTTTGTTGAAGTTGTGCTTGCACACTTGCTATTTTTGACTGCGCACACAAGTTGGCGAGGCAGTGCACACGTGTATGAACGTACACGTGTGTATTGCAGCCACTTATGATTACCTGTCCCTGTAATATCTATGTGCACGACTTTGTGATGAATTCAAGTGTGAATGATGACGAACAACCCAAATAACTGAGGCAAACCATATTTTCAAAAATCGTATTTTATTTTATATTGCAAAAATATTTCTTTTTCAATTTTACTGCGTTAGTGAATATTTTTGCAGATTTCTCAGATGCTGGATTCAAACTGGAATGCAGTTGAAGACAAAATACGAGTGTGAGTGATATGTAGTGAGGTTATCAATGTAAAAATATTTGTGATGTAATCGTGATGTAATCAGAAATGTATATGTATAGTGAGAGCATGAATTTGTACAATTCAAGATTGTAATAAATATTTGTTTGAATAAAATTTCTGTTTGAATTCAAAATCTGTGTAACTTATTCTTTTTGAATTCAAATTCAAATTCTGTGTAATTTATTTTATTCAACAAATATTTATTTAATCTATGAAAAACAAAATAGTACATTACCAAATACATTTAAATGAATATATATGTTTATTATCATCAAACAAAAACATATAAGCGCATATTCAACAAAGAATGGCATGGTATCTGATCCTCTAAATAAATGACATGGTATCTGATTCTCTCTAAAAATGACATGGATCATTCTGTTTTATAGTCATAATGCACAAAATCATACTACTGAAGAATGGCATTTGCTAGTTACAAACGAAACAAATGCATATAATTCAAAGATGGCAGGTTCTAAATACAAATCAAACAAAAATAATGGATCAATCAGAGATAATGTTTAACTATGGGGCTTTTTAACTCAACACTGAAAGCTAAGTATTGAAGAGGGTAGCATGTAAAGAATTGTTCAAGTTAAAAGGCAGGGACTGTTCAAGTTTAATTGACAATGTTTTAAATTCCTAAAGGCCAATATTAATAAATTAATTTGTAGTGGAATTTGTAATAGTCTGTAATTTGAAATTTGTAATAGTCTGCAATCTTTGAATTTGTAATTACAGACTATTACCAAACTTTATAAAACATTTTAAATAAAATAAAGACAAGTGTTAAACCAGGTTTTCAGTTTCTTGCCACTTCCAAAAACTTGGAGATAAAAAAGAATTGTAGCATCTGCCTGAAATCAAACAAATCATCAAGCAATTTCAGATCAGTTTTGAAAACCTTAAATCATCTCAGCAATTCACTGATTCCTGTAATAACAAGATCGAGTTTTCCAGTTAAAAACTAATCGGGCTTCAACAATTCAAGTTTTCAAAGTTTCCCAGTAAAAAAAATCAAGTCCTCTGCCTCTTTAATTTGTGAGTAATTTATTATCTGTTTAAACTTTGATTCAAGTGATTAATATTTGAAATAATGTTGTGGTAAATGATTTCATAAAAGTAAAAAATGTTTGCATGTCTGTTAATATGTATGGGTTGATTATGCATGTCTGTATATTGATATAAATGTCTCTGTTCTTAATGCAACAGCCTTAATAAATTACAAAAATTAAAATCCCTTCACCTGATTACTTATAACATATGATGTTCAGAGGAAACTTGTCTGCATTGATGAAATGCAAATTTTAAAAATATTTGCAAGTAAAATTATTAGATAATTAGCTGGTAAATAAGTAATTACTGTAAAAAGAAATCGATTGCAGACTATTACAAATTTCAAATTACAGACTACTACAAAATTTGTAATAGTCTGTAATTACAAATTTCAAATTGCAGACTATTACAAAAATGTTTAAAAACTTACCCATACCCGAAACCACATCTCAAACATTCTTGATGTCATCTAGTGGAATAATGCATCACTCATGTCTATAAAACACCCAGCACAACAAAGTTACAGTATCAAATGAACTCTTGTATTTTCAAAACACAACTCCTCTTTCAGCATCATAATACTTCAACAAACATGCAATCCCTTACTTCCTCCAACTCAGTCCTAACAGTTATAGAATTTACTTCATATAGTTTTGTGTAACAGCTATTGTAACAGACAACAAAGCAACTAGTTTCAGGAGATTGAGACATTGTTAAAACTGGTAATATAAAATGCATCATTTTCATATATACTTTAACTAAATTTAGAAAAATAAATAAGACATATATGACATAAAAATGGTATATACCTGAATGCATCCCCACAAAGCAACTTGTAATCTGTCACTTAGTTCCTTCCACTTATCAAGTGTAACAGGAACATGTTCTCTTACTAGCGGGCCTAAATATGAAGATAGTTTGAAAGACCCATCTCCTATTGGTTTGCCATCCGCATTAAATTCGACTTCAATGCGACTCAATGGATTTACTGGAAGTCTTTTCACTTTAGTTGGACCTCTACGTTTGCGCTTCACTACCGGATTTGCGGTGGAATCTCGAGTGGTTCTCTCATTCATGTCAGCTTCAAAATCTTCTTCAACTTGCATTGTATCTTCGTCAACTGCTTCAGCGATGTCTTGAATTCGAGCTTCATTGTTCTCAGAATTTCCAATTTCTTGCGAGTTGTCTTCAATACCAACGTCGCTACTGACCCTATTGTCCTTGTGTTTTGCATTAGCCGTGGATTTATCAATTGTTTTTAGCCATTTTAAAGCAGTCGCTTTCTTTTTACCCATTTACTGCATGTAAAAGAAAAAACTGGATGTTAAAATGCATTCAAGGTTGAGAACTGCATTTAAGAACTGCATATATTGTTTCTAAAAGTAAGTGTTTTCACTGTATATTTTAATTTTCCAGAAAAAATCAAACATATTATACATAAAAATATTTTTTAAACTTAGATCATGTTAATTCAAACATATCTTGTTTAAATATCAAAGCCTATAAGAGAACAAGTGAAAAGATTTTGATTTTTGAATTTGTTTTAAAACCTTAAACTTAGAACAGAGCAAGCACAGACATGCACACCAATATCATCATAAATATATACATGCAATCATATTTACACACTTATAATTGATCTTTTAATTTTGAACAGAGAAGCCTGGAACTTAATAATTGATCTTTTAACTTTGAAAACCGGAGATTGCTTTGACTTTGATCTGATCTATTTCTTTGATTTTGATTTGCTTGATTAAACCAAGTTGAGTTGAACTTTGCTTGATTCAGGTTTTAGATTGAAAGAGGTTATTTGTTTGATTTTCTTTTCTGGTTTTAGCTTTCAGGTTTTTGTTTTGAATATAATTTTGAATTAAAATATACAGTGAAAACTCTAAAATATACAATGAACTGCATTTAAGAACTGCATTTAAGAAATTTGAAGTCACCGAAACAAATGCATGAATTATTAAACTGGATGTCAAAATATTTTCAAAATAAATTTTTTACTAAAACAAACAACTTGCACTTTATTGGGTTTTTTCACAAAACCATTTACATATATTTTGAAATACCGATATGTCAAATCACCTTATTCAAGTATTTTAAACTTTTCTCAAATATGTCTTCACAATCTTCTCTAACATAGCTACCATCCTCCACATAATCCACATCCATCATGTTTTCTTCGCAATCTTGAATAACATGGCTTGTGTCCTCAATATAATCATCTGTCTCTAATTCATGATAACCTCTTGGTGGTGCCTTCATTACAACATACCAATTAGAAGAATCATTCTCTCTTGAATAAAAAATTTGTTTCGCTTGAGATGCAAGAATATATGGATCCCTCGAAAATGAAGCTTGATTTTGATGCAAATTAACAAGAGTAAATCCATCTTCAACCTTCACCCCATTTCCAATGTTTGCCCAATGACACTTAAAAATTGGAACATAAAATTTATGATAGTCTAATAAGATTATGTCAGTCAAAATCCCATAGCACGTGACCACATCAACTACTTGAGAGACATCTTTTGCACTTGCTCTACACATGGTAGTAGCATCATAAGTCACTCCAGAATTCTGAGTTTCTCTCTCAACATCTTTTGTATGAAAACGTAACCCATTAATTATATATCCTTTGCAAGACGAAGCATTACTACTTGGACCATAGGCAATCCATTTTAATAATTCATCGTGTTCGCTTAAGTTAATAGGTATCTGGAAAAACCATATTTTCAAATATAGATTCAATATAGATTCAAAAACAATATTTTCAAACTTATACACAAAATTTTAAAGAGCTGATTAACCTTCTTTTTAATCCAATCAGCAAAGTTTTTTGTGTGAATTTTCCATAGCAATGTAGCATTTCTTTCCATGCGCTTGTCCGAACTTTGTAACTCTTCCAAATGCATACTACCATAATATAAAAGATATTAAGTTACATTTATAATTACGCATATTACGATAAATCTGATAAAGAAAACAATATGTGCTTACTCTAAAAATGGCTCGGTTATAGCCATATTCATTAGCACAGCAAGGTGAGCAGCTTCCTTCTCATGAGTTGTCAATGTAATTGTCTTGTATGTTGATATCGGACGTCCTTCAAGTATTGCATCATCATTCTCATAATCTCTGTTTCTACCCTCTTTCTCCTCAAATTGTGATGATTTCTTTAGAAATTCGCCAAAAAATCTTATGGATTCTTCTGCAAGATAGTTTTCTGCAATGCATCCTTCAGGACGTGCATAGTTCCTAACATAATCTTTAAGCGTTTTCATATACCTTTCGAAGGGGTACATCCAACGAAAACGAACTGGTCCACACAATCGAGCTTCTTTTCCAAGATGAATTGTTAGATGTATCATTATGTCGAAAAATGAAGGTGGAAAATATCTTTCGAGATCACATAAAATTGTAGCGATCTCATCATCGATTTGTTGCAGCTTCTCTCTGTCAAGAACACGCTGACATAGTTTATTAAAAAATAAACACAAACGAGGTATTACTTTCCTTGGTTTTTTTGGAAGCAGTCCTTTCATTGCAACCGATAACATTTGTTGCATTAAAACATGGTAATCATGCGACTTCAATCCACTAACTTTGCAATCCTCCAACGACACACATCTTTTGAAATTTGAGCAATAACCATTAGGTCCCTTGAAGTCATACAATCTTTTGCAAAATATTCTTTTTTCAGAACTAGACATAGTATATGGAGCCGGTGGAAGATATGTTTTCTTCCCACGAGGTTGTGCATATAGAGCAGGTCGGATTCCCCAATCCTCTAAATCCTTTCTAGAATTAATACCATCTTTCGATTTGCTATCATGCAATATTGTGCTGAGTAAACTTTCGCCCACGTTTTTCTCAACATGCATCACGTCTAAATTGTGGCGTAGTGGAAGTTCCTATAAACATCAACAATATGACCGCTTTAACATTATATAATTTTATAATTAGATTATTGTGAATAAAATATAATTTGAACACTAACCTCCCAATATGGTAAGTCAAAGAAAATCGATTTTTTTTTCCACCTTGATTGCTCTATTTTTGCAGGATTGTTTTCATCTTCTTGGTTGTCAGTACACTTCCTCTTCCTACACGTAATCTTTATAATTTGCTTCTTATTTAACTTCTTATTCTTTCTCTTCTTAGCTGTTGCTATTTCTTTATTTTTAGCTTTTCCAAAATCATTTGAAAAATCTTTCAAAATAACAGAAATATCTCTGCCTGTAAGAATCCTGGGTTTGCTACCTTCCTCCACGGTGTTATCAAACCAAGCCTTTTGTTTTCTTTGTGGATCTGACAGAGGTAAGAATCTTCTATGTCCCATATAGACATTTTTCCGACTATGATTTAGCCATCGATGATGAGTATTCACGCCACATAATGGACAACCTTTTTTTCCTTTTACACAACATCCAGCAAGATTTCCATAAGCTGGAAAATCGTTTATAGTCCATAACAAGATTGCTTTCAAGTTAAAAAGTGTCTTGCTAAATGCATCATAAATCTCCACCCCGTTACTCCATAACTGCTGCAAATCTTCTACCAAAGGAGCTAAATATACATCAATATCATTCCCAGGTTGCTTTGGACCAGGAATCAATAATGTTAACATAATATTTTCCTTTTTCATACACAATATAGGCGAAAAATTATATGTCACAAGCATCACTGGCCAGCAACTATACTTGGTACCCTTAATGTCAAATGGGGTAAAACCATCGGTAGCAAGACCAAGCCGAAGGTTACGTGGATCACTTGAAAATGATTCCCATTTATCATCCACCATGGTCCATGTCAAAGAATCCACAGGATGACGCATTTTATCATCATTACTTTTATTACTAAAATGCCATATTAAATCTTCTGCCGTCTGTGGGGACCTAAACATTCTTCTGAATCTTGGAATAATTGGAAAATATCTCAACACTTTGACCGCCTTGCATTATCTCTTTCGTCCGCTCATTTATCTTCCATCTCGAAGAACCACATTTCGGACAGTTATTCAAATCATTGTACTCTTTTCTAAAAAGACAACAATCATTCTTGCATGCATGAATCTTGTCGAATCCCATGTCAAATACTTTGAGGAACTTCTTTATTTCATATAAAGTTTTCGAAAGGACGTTATTTTTGGGTAATAACATTTGTTGCACATTTAGAAGCTTATCAAGACCAGTATCAGATAATCCAGTTTCGCATTTAAGATTGTACAATGCAGTGATAGAAGATAATTTTGTTTGATCTACGCAACCAGGGTACAGTGGAGTTTTTGCATCTTCCAAATTTTTAAGAAAATCATCCATTCGCTTTTGTGCATCATCATTATTTTTATCATCGGAGAAAAAAGTTTGGTTGACAAACGCTTCATCTTCAAAGTGAACGGCTTGAAGTAATTCATACGTGTCATCCACCTCCACCTTTTCAGTTATATTCATTTGCTCACCATGACTGTACCACTTACTGCACTTGTATAAAGGATCCATTCCTCTTATAATCAAATGCTCGACAACAATATCACCATTTTGATGAGTGAGATTTCTACAATCTAAGCAAGGACATAAAATTTTTTCCAGGCTTCCTAAGTTTCTCTTTGCGGCATGCACAAAATTCCATGCTCCTTGCTCGTACTCGCTACTAGTTCTAAGGTAAAATTAAAAACAAAGTTTTTGACATAAAAAATCGAGTTATTATTTTAATTTTCAGGTTAAATTTTAAGCTAAATATTGTATTATTACCTGTGTAAATGCACCCAATCTTTTTCCATCGCAAATTATCTGCAAATTATGTATAGGCTCCCTTGAATTCACTATCTGCAAATTTGATTTATAGCAGGCTATTGAAAATAGAGAAGAGTTGCCTACTTTGCTTGGTATTCATGTGTAGACAAATTTGATTCTCATCAAGTTATAAAAACATCCTACTATCCTATATCCAATAGGATCATAGGCAGATCCTATATCCATTTAACTTCAAATAAAATGAGCAATTTCTACTCCTTTTTTAAGAGGTAAGTGTTTGATTAAATTCAACAACTAACGGGCTGATTTCAAATTGTTATTATAATTGTGATACATTATTTAGTACCCCTACATTAATGGCCATGGAGTCGCTTTCTGTCTCCTACTATAATTTTTTTTGAAGTCCTCCGGTACATTCATTTGTTCAAGTAATTAACTTAGTGTATTAATTACAAAACAAATGTATCACCAAACCTATAATGGTTTTTTTTAATCACAAGATTATAGTCTTGTCATCGCCTTAGCTAATATAATTTTATTTAATAATTTATCCTATTTCTAAGCATTTTGTTTTTTCTCAGTTTGTTTGTTTTCTCCACCTTTTTTTTCTTTTATGGTTTTTTATTAGCAACATCATGTCCATCTCCTTCAGTAAACAAATCGGTCTTGAAAATAATAATAAGATAGAGACAGTTGAGGTTTGAAGTGAACAAACAGTAAGAGTCTGAGGTTTGAAGTGAACAAACAGTAAGTGAACAAACCTATAATGGCAACAGTAGTTTTAATACTAAACAAACAGTAATTAAATAACATTGATAGTTAGTGGCATCCTAATTTTCCAATTGTTACTAACACTTAGCATTAGGAAATATTTGCAGCAGAGGAATTCATATTGTAGAAATATTTACTTAATTTTCCAATTGGCGCTAACACTTAACATTTGCAGCAGAGGAATTCATATTGTAAAAATATTTACATTCTTAAAATTTTCACCGTGAGAATTAACAAATATTGTAAACAAAGAATTAACATTCTTAAAAGAATTAGCAGAATTAACAAATATTGTAAACAAAGAGAATTCCCAAATAAGAAAATCCATCAGCTCTATTGAATTCTTGTCAAAAAAAGCAACAGCATTGACAGAGAGAGGCAAAAGTAACAAGAAATAATTATACCGCAACCTGTATATAAACAATGACATAAAAATATACCTAATCCTCGCGCTTGACGAATTGAACTTCGGACCAAATCGCGCTTCAACGATGAACAATTGAGTTTGAGGAATTGGGAATTGCGTCTGGACCAAATCGCTTTAACTTCGAACCAACTTCGGAGCGCTTCAACGGTGAAGAATTGAGTTTGAGGAATTGGGAATTGCGTCTGGACCAAATCGCTTTAACTTCGGACCAACTTCGGATCGACTGAGTTTGAGGATTCAACGATGAAGAATTAAGAGGACAGATGTTAAATATAATTGCAGAAGAGGAATTGAGCTTGAAGAATAGCTTGACCGATGTTAAAAAGAGTGTGAAGAGGGTGAAGATGAGAAGCCTAAGGGGGAGAAAACGAAAATGAAAATGAAATTTTGGCGGCCAAAAAAAATTTAGAGGGAAACGAGAGAGTGGAACGCAAATTCACCGTGAACAGCATTAATATAATTGCATACATTTTAATATAATTGCACTTAAAGTTGTTGTCTTTTTGAGTTCAATAAAGAATAGCCACTTAACTATAGCAAATCAAGTTTTCGTGCAATCCACGCTTGCTATTGATATAATATTTTCTTGTAGTGCATCAAGCTGCTCCTCTCTGAGAGAGCTAGGAAAGCAGTCACGCGGAGAAATCAGAAGCTCTTGAGGACCATACCCATCTACTAGCGATCTCGGGGTGGGTCCACAACGTTCCGGTCCTGGCTGAGCTGGGGGCTCTAAAGCAGACTCTCCTTCATCCTTGGATTTCTTCTTATCCGATCGAGTTTCCACTTTACGAGACATTTATCTGCAACACAAGAAAGTATATCGTTAAAACGGAAGGTATAAACATGCAAGTATATGTAGTCCGGAATTCCACTCGTAATTCAAAACATAAAAATTCAAGTATATAAGGTTCATTCGGCACTCAAATCCCCATGTCTCGTTCGGCAATCCAAAAATGAAAATTCATTCGGTGTTCGAACCCCATGTTTCATTCGGTAGTCCCGTCATAAGAACTCATTCGACAGAAGAAAATTCACCTGGTCCGACAGTTAGGTTAGATTCGGCACTTGGTTGATTCGGCACTTGGTTGATCCGGTACTCGGATTAATTCGGCTATCTCAAAGCAATAAAGGAATAACGAAGGCCTAGCACCCCTATTTATAAACGAACGCAGGATGACCGGACCGGTGATTCAACACATATGACCGGATGAAAGCATCCAAGTTAAAACAAAGTACGCCATCTGCATGCACATGCCCTACTTTGGGGGGCAAGTGTTAGGGGTGTTTCGACCGGTCCTATACCACCGAACCAACCCACTCCATTCACTACCGAACCAGCCACCTTCCATCCACTACCGATCCAACACCACCGAACCAACCATCTCCCCCTACATAGCCGGACCAAGCTTCATCCACTCACCACCGGACCAAGTCCCACCGAATCAACCACCACCGGACCAAGCTACTTCCCCTTCACCGAACCATCCTGCTCCAAGTGTCTACCGAACCAAATTAAAGTATCACCACCGGACCAGAAGCAAGGAGGCCACCACCGGACCAGCCTCTACCGGACCAATCCACTTCCATGTATCACCGAACCAAGGCTTTGCCGAACCAACGTTGCCAGGCCAGATAGCATCAGCCCAGGCCCACCAGCAGCTATATACATCCAAGACCCCTACCCCCAACCTCACTCTATAAATAGCGGGGCAGGGGTACAACAATGGCAGACAAGTTTGAGAGCTCAGGCACGGATAGAACTTTCAAACAACTTTCAGTTCCTTGTAATCAAAGCTTTGTACTTGTAATCTGAATAGAAAAGGAGAATAACATATAAAGTGGACGTAGGCACATTCTGGACGAACCACTATAAATCTGTGTGTCTTTTACAGTTTAGTCCATCTATTTTATATATTCGCATAAATCACCCAAATCGCTAAGAACCATATATAATCAACTAAATCATATGACTTGGAGGTGTTTGCCCATTTTTTGTGCAAACACTTATTATTTCTGAATAATAAGATTTATTCATTTCTTCCATTACCCTACCCAATTATGGAATAAACTATGCATCCCCACATTGTAGTGGATAAGAAATACAATCTATGCACATCTTTAATTACCTAATGGCAAAATGGCTTGGTGGAATAACTTTTCCAACCACTATTTTGCCTCCCGTAACTTTGAGCAAACTAGTATACTCTATGTGTGTTTGCCTTCGTATGGCTTTATCCAAAATATTTTGATGGTTTTCTCAAATCTTGGTATTTATTTACTTTATCTTTGACCCTTCGTATGGCTTGCACATATGTCCAACAAAATATTCCTAGGTTCTTACCATTATTCTTTACACTCTACGTGGATTCCTTACTATACTCCACGAGTAATCATTGTTATCGTCTTCACAACCTTACTCCTTACCCCATCTTACGTAGGTACTCATTCCTATCTACTCCATATTTAAATTTTGGTTTGTTCGCCAATTTTTTCCAAAACTTAAAACTTCAAAATTTAAATACTTAATCCCAAAACCTTTGCCTCTTTGTAAAGTACAACTTAGAAACATTTTATTAAATTCAAAAATACTTGATGTCTTGACTTTTGAAACTTATAATTTAGTATTTTGAATTTAACTTATACACTAAATATAAAAGGAATTGTTAGCAAATCTATTTTTTTAAAACTCTTTTCTTTTTCTTCAAATTAACTTTTTTTAAATACCTTTTCAACTTTTACTTTTTAAATATTGGGATTTTCAGTCCAAACTATTTATTAAATTTTTCTTTCGAAACTTATTTGTTACACCAAACCATTTCATTCTAAAAATATACTTTAAAATGTTTTTCAAACATCTTTTTATAATTTTTAACAACAAAACTGGAGTAGACAAGGACAACTCACATTCCAACATTTTCTTACCACCATACTATCTTCACTTTCCATTCTTAGCAGAGTCTCTAATATTCTTTGAGGGGGACTTTTAAAAGATACTTGTAGTGAATGCACACAACAATGGAAAATGTCCATTTTTCTTTATTTTCCTTTAATTTCCTATGTTGCTTCTACTATATTATTTTTAATGTAATCTGCTATTATTTCAAATTACTAACATTATTTTATTTAAATTTCCAATATTGTTTTTAAATTTTACTATGTTATTATCATCTAACTTTTCTCTACCTAAACCGTCCTTTATTCTAATCGTATTTCTCTTAATTTATTGTCTTTTTACTTGAACATTGTAGTGCATTCTCCTACATCTTTGTTTTAGGGTTCTAAGTATTCTTTTCCATGCTATTTACCATATTCCAAACTTATACCACTTCCTATTGTCCATGCATAAAAATGTTTTTATAGCTTAAAAACTTTCATCACATAGGAACTACATTGCTCTACCATTTTTCTTTAAAAAGAAATAGTTTTTTATACAAAATAACCTTCAACGAAATTTTCAGATTTTAACAAACTTCAATTGCTACTAGAATTTTATATTTACACTTTTCTTTCATTATATTGAACTAAAGAGCTATATATGCTTTATAAATTTTCTACCATAGCCTATGGTAAAACCCATTTACGTAAAATTTTCAATTTAACAAAATATTTGTATTCATATATGTTGGAACTAGGTCAGCCCACAGTGGAAGAAATGGATGAATTTAAAAAAAATTACTCTATCGGATTAAGCCTATGAAGCCCGATTTAATTAGAAATTTCTAATTTATTTTAAATAAATCATTTATTTTATTTAAACTAGTTAAATGGATGTCTGTATAAATTTAAATTTAAATGTATAGTGTATAAATACACCTTACATTTATTAATAAGAGTTAATATATATACTGAAGGAAACCTTCTATTTCTATTTAATAAAAGTTAATATATATATATATATATAGTGAAGGAAACCTTTTATTTCTTTCTCTAAAACAATCAATTAGTTAAGAGCATTAATAAGATTTAATGTATATACAGAAAGGAAACCTTCTATTTGTTTCTCCAAAACAAGTAATTAATCGAGAGCATTAATTGCAATAAATGGAGAGATGAACTGTTCATTTCTCTCTTTAATTTGAATTGGTTGATTGGACTTAATTTACATATATATGTACCAAATAAATAAATACATACATACATATACGTATATGTGCGCCTGCGCGTGTGTGAGTAAGTGCATGTGCGTACAATCATGTGTAACATTATAGTCCATGAAGGGTATAATATGCTCGAATATAGATATTGGGATTTGCATTACAACGGGCATGTTAGCTCATCTTGTATGTATTGTAATTTATCTGAATACGTCCTTGTAAAATATGGAAAAACAAGATACTATATATGTAAATGAATACACACACACACACACATAATATACATATATATATATATTGAATAAAACGGTTTTTGCCATAATCAATTAATGTAAAATAATTATATGAAAAATTATCGATTTTATAATTTTAGAAAATATAAAAAACATTTTGGACGCATAAATAATTTACGGAATTTTCTCAATTAAAATAACTTCTATCATTAAATAATTGATAACAACAGGAAATCAAATTAATTCTTAAAAAATATGAAATCAAGTTGAAAAATTCAAAAGTTTTTTAAAGGTACCTAAGACATATTTTAGGATTAGGAAAGATTTATGGAATTTTATCAATTGAAATTATATTTTTAATAATATAATTAATTGTAGTCCAAAAAAAATTAATTTTAAAAATTGTTAAATTAAGTTATAAAAATTTGAAAATTTTTCTAAAGATACCCGAGACATATTTTAGGCTTAAAAAAATTTCTACGATTTTCTCAATTGAATTAATTGCAAGCCGAAAGTAAATTGCTTTAAAAATATTAAATTAAGTTTTAAAAATATGAATTTTTTTTAGTAAGTTTCCTGTATAGTACAACAAATTTAAAAAATATAAAATTGAAATTTTGAACCATTAGTTATTTTATACAAAATAAACAGCACACAAAATCATTAAATAATAATAAAATATGTACATGCTTATTTAATAAAATATTTTTTATAATTTATGATTCATAATAAGTATAAATCGTCAAAAGAAAATTTTAAGATCAAATATACACAATATATAATCAATACAATGATACAAATTGACAATTTGTAGATCTTAAAACATTTTGTCTAAATCCACACACACACACATAAATCAAAATTAATATTTTCTTCCAAAAAGTTAATCTAATAATAAATCAATAAACAAAATATTACAACAAGCACACAACCAATCCAATTGTAACAAACACATGTACCTGTAGGATCGATTTCACCCTAGAGGGGGGTGAATAGGGTGATGCTATTAATTATAAAAATTATTGCGAAAGTTTATAAAATATTTTCAACATAGATATATCAAAATAGCAGCAAAGATAATAGCAGAAATAGAGCGACATAGAATTTACCAACTTCGGCAAAACCCTGCCTACATGCTGCCCTCAAGGTTTCTACTAGAAATTAAGTAGTCACACGCTTACACACGTAAACTCGCGACACCCGCAATGGACTAACCTCACTTTATGCTCAAAACCCTGCCACAACTACGCCACGTAGTTTGTCCCCTAGTCACACCACTAGAAATTACAACGGTTTAAAATGGAAAATACAATTTAAACACAATTTTAAAACAAAAAAAACCTAATTATAAGTCTTTTATTATAAACCAACACTAAAGAAAAGGCCGGCCCAATTTGAAATATTATTCCCTTTATTTTATCGGTCCGCTTCCTTGTGAAAAATGGTAGCTTTCTGTTCGTTTTTGTTCGTTCCTCTCTGGTTAAAAATTAGGGTTTTGAACAGATTTGAAGACGCCGACTTTGATTAAATCGATTAAGTGGATATTCGCGAGTAGCTTTGATCGATCGTTTCCTCGTTGCTCACTTCGGCTACTTCGACGAGTTCAATTTGTAAATCTGATATGTGACCTTTGCTTTTGCTTCTTTTGATTTTCTTGCTTGAACTCGATAACCTTTTGCCGATGATGTTGATTTCTTATATAGGGTTCGAATCCCTATTTTTCGTTCGTATATAATTATTTGAATTCGTCAATTTATCTTGCTCGGCCGGTCAATGTTGCTTGGATGCTTGAGATCGATTCTGACTTTATCAATTTCATATATTTATGATTTCTTGATTGACACGGTGTTGATTTCGATTTCTTGGCTACCACGGTGTTGATTTTGGTTTGTTCGACTTTGGCCATTTCTTTGATATTGAACTGTTGACTTCGGTCACTTGACTTTGTTTAAACTTGTACCCTAGTTATTTTGATTCTCTGACGTTTTGAATTTGATTCTGTTTTGAAATTACTTGCGGCCTTATTTTTTGGTTCGAAACTTTGGCTTCTCTGTTTACTGCCTCTGGTCATCGCATATGGCTTTGAGTTGACTTTGCGTTTTCTTTGTGTACTTACTTCGGCCAGTATGTCTCTGACCTGCAGCTTGAACTTGTAATATATATATTTACACATATAAACAAATGTTCTTCACTTGTTCACTGAACGGCTGTATCACTTTGTAGTTTGCACTGTGCATTTTCTTTGTGTATTGTCACTGCATACATGTAGTTCACTGTATCATGAGTTTGTGGTTGACTTCATTCTTTGTGCTTTTGTTCCATAGTTTGTATTTTCTGGTTTTCATGTTGCCATCTCTAGTTTACCTTGAACTTCAACTGTGCTCGAGTCCGGTTCATGTTGTATTTGCATGCTTAGGTTGTAACTGGAACCATATGTATGTTGTATATTTGCTCTGTGCATCGCTTCATGCCACTGAGTTGTGTGTTCCTGCAGTTGAACTACTCTGGTTCACTTTGTGCACTGTGTATTTGATAGCCTCGAGCCTTTGTGACATTTGCAGTTCGATTATGCAGTTTCACTTTATTGATGATGCTTTGACTGTTGAACTTGGTTTGGATTTGTGGTCTTGCTAACATGTCTGCATTGCACTATCCTTCGTTATATATGTTTGCTCCTTCGAGTCAGTGAAACTTGTATATGAATGTTTTGTAGTCTTGAGTTTGTATTCTACTGTCACCATGTGGTTGTGTACACTTGTTTTGTCAATTTGGGCAGTTTGCATATAGTTTTGGTGTTGTTTTGAACATGGCCATTGAATTATTGAGGCTGTGTTGCTTTGATCAAGCATTTTCACTTGTACTTGACAATTTTGTATTGCACCTGAGTTGAATCCAGCTTAAAGCTCGGGTATGACCTTATGCTTATATTGTGTTATTATTTTTTATTGCACTTGAGTTTAACCCGACGTTTTGGGTTTGACCTGTGCTCACCTGTCCCTGTAATTTTATCAAGTGTATGTTGGTGTGCACGGCCTTGTGGCATATCCAGTGATACATTGTGTATGTCACAAGTTGTTCATGTATGATGAATTCAAAACTAAATGATGACAAACAACCCAGATAACTGAGGCAAATATTATTTTCAAAATCACATTTTATTTTATACCGCAAAAATATTTTATTTTCAATTTTACTGCGTCAATGTATATTTTCGCAGATTGCTCAGATGCTGGATTCACATTGGAATGAAGTTGAAGATAAATACGAGTGTGCGTGATATGTAGTGAGGTGCAAATGTAAATGTGAATTGTGATGTAATCAAAATTGTATTGTAATTGAAGTTGTATATATATATAGTGAGAGCTTGAAATTTGTACTGTTCAAAAATTGTAATAAATATTTGTTTGAATAAAATTTCCGTTTTGAATTCAAATTCTGTGTTATTTATTTTATTCAGCAAATATTTATTTAATCTATGAAAAATAAAATAGTACATTAACAAATACATTTAAATGAATGTATATATGTTTATTATCATCAAACAAAAATCATATACTCGCATATTCAACAATCTCCCCCTTTTGATGATAACAAACATATATTTAAGATTTTGAATTTGTTAAATGTATTTGATCATTCAATTTGCTCCCCCTATTTGAATGCTTCCTCTCTACATAAAGCTCCCCCTTCATATATTAAAAATATACAAATGAGCCTGGATGCAAATAGAAAATATTTGACCTTTATTTGTCAAAATCTTAACTTTTCTCTCCTCCTTTGTTATCAGCAAAAGAGTAATAGTGTTAGAAAAATAGAGATAAAGTGATAGATATTAATACAACATTAGAACTCAATCGAATATAAATATTAAATTTCAATAAAAAATCAAACAAAAATCATAAAAAACCTGTTAGACGCATATTCCACTTTTAGAATGATGGGAATGATGTCATCATATAAAACCATACAGTTTTATCTATTTATGGTATATTTATATCAGGAATTTGAATATCTACCAACCATGCATAACCGTTAGGACTTTTAAATGAGATTAGTAGTATTCCAATTTTATTTTTTAAAAAATGAATTCAAGTATCTTCTAACCACGCATAACTGTGAGGACTTTTAAATGGGAGTAGAATCAACTTGTTTATTTAATAAATCAATTTTGATATGTGTTCCATACATGCATAACGGTGAGGACTTTTAAATGAGCATGGAAGCACATAACAAATTCCAAGTAATTCACCTATGCATAACCATGAGGACTTTTAAATGAGAGTGAATACTTTGGATTTTATTTTATTGTTATTATTACTTATTTTTATTTTTTATTAAAAAAATATAAAATGAAAAATGAATGATTCCTGTTTAAAGTACCGCATATCGACAAACTATATTGAATTTTGATGAGTGATGGTCGTTAGAAATGTGATAGAAATAGAGATGGTCATGGAATTTTTACCAACAAAAAGTTTTATAACACTTGTTTAAATTTCTAAAGAAATTTACTAATTATACCATCTCGAGTCATAATATATGATAAATATCAACACTCGTCATTTTTTTTCAATCACTATTTATCTTTTTGATAATTAGTGGGGAGAAAAAAATGTCAAAAATTTAGAAAATCAAATTTCTAACACACCTAAGCTGAGATGTAGTTTACAAAAACTATTTTCTGGTAGGGGTTTTGTAAAAATGTCTGCCAATTGAGAATCGGTGGAAATGAAATTTATGCAGATATTTTCCTTGGAAATATGATCTCTAATAAAATGATGTCTAACATCTATATGTTTTGTTCGTGAGTGATGTACAGAATTATTTGTGAGATCAATTGCGCTTTTGCTATCACACATTAGTGGTACATGTTTGAAATTTAGACCATAGTCTTGTAAAGTATGAATCATCCATAAGATTTGAGCAGAGCAACCACTCAGAGCAATATATTCTGCCCCTGTGCTGGATAACGCAATACAATTCTGTTTTCTACGTGACCATGCTACTAATGAATGTCCTAACATAAAGCATGCACCACTAGTACTTTTTCTATCAACTAGACTTCCAGCATAGTCCGCATCTGAAAATCCTTTTAATTCAAAATTATCATTTGTTGGATACCAAAGACCAAACCGTGGGGTGTGCAACAAATATTTTATAATTCTTTTAACGGCTTTTAAATGAGATTCTTTTAGGTTAGATTGAAATCGTGCACACAAGCAGACAGAAAACATGATGCCAGGTCTAGAAGCGGTAAGATAAAGGAGTGATCCAATCATACATCTATATTGCTTTTGATCAACTGCCTTACCTTTTTCATCACTGTCAAGTTTAATTGTTGTGCTCATGGGGGTTCTAGCTAGTTTAGCGTCTTTTAATCCAAATTTGTTGACAAGTTCCCTAATACATTTTGTTTGAGAAATGAATGTACCTTTATCGCTTTGTTTGACTTGAAATCCTAAAAAGAATTTTAACTCTCCAACCAAGCTCATTTCAAACTTTTCTAGCATAACTTTTTCAAATTTCTCATACAACAAATTGTTAGTAGCACCATAAATGATGTCATCAACATATATTTGAACAATCAAAAGATCATCGTTTTCATGCAACAGAAATAGCGTGGTGTCTACACAGCCCGTTTTGAACCCATTTTCAAGAAGATAAGTACTAAGGCATTCATACCAAGCTCGAAGAGCTTGTTTTAATCCATATAATGCATTTTTAAGCTTACATACATGGTTAGGATATTCATGACTTTCAAAACCTTCTGGTTGTTCAACAAATACATCTTCTTTTAAAATTCCTTTAAGAAAGGCATTTTTAATATCCATTTGTCTTAATTTAAATCCTTGTAGCAAGCAAAAGCTAACAATATCCTAATTGATTCTAGTCTAGCTACTGGTGTAAAAATTTCATCAAAGTCAGCTCCTTCAATTTGATTATATCCTTTAGCGACTAATCTAGCTTTATTTCTAATCACATTTCTAGATTCATCATATTTATTTTTGAAAATCCATTTTGTTCCTACGACTGGATAATTCTTAGGTCTAGGTGCCAAACTCCAAACATCATTTCGCTCAAATTGATTTAGCTCTTCTTGCATAGCCATAAACTAGTTTTCATCATTAAAAGCTGTATCTATGTCTTTGGGTTCTATTTCTGAAATAAATCCACTATATAGGCACAGATCACACAGATTTCTAAAGAAGGAACGAGTTTGAACACCTGTGATAGGATTTCCTATTACCAATTCTGGAGGATGATGTGCTTTGAATTTCAATCTCTTTGGATCTAGATTCCTTCGGACTTCTTTTGTTGTTGCAGTTTCTTTTGGTTTTTCATTCTCATTTTTTCGTTCTCCTCTTCAACATTGCTTTTGACCATTTCCTATTCATTAATGCTTTCATCAAACTTCACATTGATTGACTCCATAATTGTTTTATTCCTTTTGTTGTAGACTCTATAAGCTTTGCTTCTAGAAGAGTATCCCATGAATATGGCTTCATCGGCTTTTGCTTTGAATTTTCCTAATTGATCAGTTGTATTGCGAATATAGCACAGACACCCAAATACTTTGAAGTGAGCAATGTTTGGTTTATTTTTGATCCATAGCTCATAGGGTGCTTTGTTAAGAGTCGGTCTAATCATAAATCTATTCATTACATAACAAGCTGTATTTACTACTTCTGCCCAAAAATGCAAAGGTAGCTCATACTCATTTATCATAGACCTAGCCAATTCTTGCAATGTTCAATTCTTTCTCTCAACTACTCCATTTTGTTGTGGAGTATGTGGTGTAGAAAATTCTTGTTTAAATCCATTTTCATCACAAAAGTTTTCAAATTCATAATTTTCAAATTCTCCACCATGATCACTTCTTAACGAAACAATAGGAACTCCTTTTTCATTTTGAACTAATTTTGTGAATTTTTTGAAGTATGAAAAAGTTTCTCATTTTTTTAGCTAAGAAATATACCCATATATATCTTGAGTAATCATCAACTAACAAAACCAATATTTCTTACCACCTAAGCTAGCAATGTCGTTAGGTCCAAACAGATCCATATGAACTAGTTCAAGAACTCTAGAAGTGCTTACATTGTTTTTGGCATGAAACGATGATTTTTTAAGTTTTCCCAAGGTACATGCTTTACATAAATTTTCTGTTTGAAATCATGTGATGGCAACCCTCTTACCAAATTTTTCCTTTTTAATTTGTTTAACAAATTCATGCTAGCATGCCCTAATTGTCTATGCCATAAATTTACTTCTATATCCTTAGCTACCAAACATTTTGAAAGGGTGAGATCATCAAAAGATAGAGAATATATATTACCTTTCCTCTTACTTGAAAATAAGATTTCTTTTGATGATTTGTCAACAATTTTGCACAAGTCAGAATCAAAAATAACATTCATACCTTTATCACATAGCTGGCTGATTGATATCAAATTGTGGTGCAGATTTTGAACATATAGTACGTCATTTAAGGTAAATGTATTGTTACCTAATTTACCTTTACCGACAATTCTACACTTGTCATTGTTACCCATTGTGACTCTGCGACCTCTATACTTTTCTAGGCTAAGTAACTTTGATTTGTCGCCTGTCATGTGCCTAGAATAGCCAGAATCCAGGTACCATTGCTGTTGTTCCTTAGCCTGCCAACATACCTACACAAGAAGAGAGTTTAGTGACCTATTTGTTTTTATAGGTCCATGATTGTTAGTGGAAATAAATTTTGAAAGATAAGTTTGTGGAGACCCAAAACTGTTTATATATGTTCCTTTCGCCACCCAGATTAGTTTAACTTTAAGGTATTTTATATTTGTGCCTTTCGGAACCCAAATTGGTATAGTTTTCACATGTTTGGGTCTATACCAACAATTGTTTTGATTGAGTCCAAATTTTCTACAAATTATGCACATTGAATCGACTTGATTAATTTCATTTCTAACATTTTTAGATTGATTATATCCAAGTCCTTGTCTAACTGTATTAACAGTTTGTTTTCCTAATAGCATATTCAATGATTTTTCACCTTTTGAAAATTTATCTAAAGTCGTTGATAGTTGTTGGACTTGTGTTTTGAGAGATTCATTTTCGTTTAATAACTATGTGCACCTTTTAATACAATTTTCGCTTCTTGTATTTTCACTCTCTTTCAAAATCAGAATTTCATTTTCAAGCGATTAATTTTGATTTCTGATTTTTTAATTTCTTCTTTGAATGTTGGACACTTATCACACTTAGGGATCCTACTTTGATCGGTTTTAACTAATTGGTCAAGTTGCTTATTTAAATCTATCAAAGTATCTTTTTGTGATTCAAGTTTGGCATACTTCTCCCTAAGTCGTTCAAAACAACCATTTACTTCGTGGAAATATATAAGTAATTCTGAATGAGTAAGTTTTGATACCTCACTTGGCTCGTCATCATCACTGTCAGTTATTTCACCATGAAGACACAAATTTTCTCTTTCACTCTCACTACCGGTGCTATCACTTTCATCTTCATCGATTTCATCCCAAGTAGCTGCAAAACTTCTCCTCTTCAGTTTCTTTTCTTGACTGGGTCGATTTTGAGGACAATTTGGCTTGATATGGCCTGGTTTATTACACTTAAGGCAGATGATCTCTTGTTTTTCTGAATTGTCTTGAACTTTGTTTATTCTGCTCTTTACTTGATGATTTTTGGTCGGATTGCCATATTTGCGATTCCACTTTTTGAATCTTTTTATTAATAGTGCTAATTCAGCTTCACCATCATCATCATCATCTTCTTTTCCAGTTGTTCCTTTGAGAGCTATTAATTTCTTTCGAGTGTCACCTCCTTCATGCTCTTCCTTGAATTTCATTTCTAGCTCATAAGTTCAAATCCTTTGATTCTTGAATAGCTGTGGCTTTTGCTTCAAAACTCCATGGAAGGACTCTGAGAATTTTCTGAACTATTTCCAATTCCGTGTATGATTTTCCAAGAGCTTTTGATTTGTATATAATATTGGAAAGTCTTCCGTACATCTCTTTGACATTTTCTTCCTTGGCTATTGTGAAATTCTCGTATTCGCTGCTTAACATGGCAAGGCGAGATTCTTTGACTCGAGACGTTCCTTCGTGAGTCGCTTCGAGTGTGTGCCATATTTCCTGCGTAGTTAGACAATGTGAGACACGATTAAATTCAAATTGATCCAATGAACAGATGATAGAATTCATAGCTTTAGCATTAGCATTTTGTAATTTATTTTCTAGTTCTGTCCATTGATCCATCGGTTTATCTATTTCCTGATTATCTACAACTATAGTTGGTGCTCTATAACCTGTCTCAACAATATTCTAAGCGTCAATTGTTTCCAAAAAAAAATTCATTCTATTTTTCCAGTAAGCGTATTCACCATTGAACATTGGTGTTCTAACTATGGACTGACCCTCAGCAAAAGCATTATTAAAAGAAGGCATTTTAACAATTCAACTTTTTAAAACAAAAATTGATTTTTGAAAAAAAATCAAATTTTTAAAAACAAAAGCTAACTTCTATTCCTAGCTCTGATACCACTTGTAGGATCGATTTCGTCCTTAAGGGGGTGAATAGGGTGATGCTATTAATTATAAAAATTATTGTGGAAGTTTATAAAATATTTTCAACATAGATATATCAAAATAGCAGCACGGATAATAGCAGAATAATAAATGCAGAAATAGAATGACACAGAATTTACCCAGCTTCGGCAAAACCCTGCCTACTGCTTCCCCCAAGGTTTCTACTAGAAATTAAGTAGTCACACGCTTACACACGGAAACTTGCGAAACCCGCTATGGACTAACCTAACTCTACGCTTAAAACTCTGCCACAACTCAGCCGCTGAGTTGCGAATTCTCAAACTACGCCACGTAGTTTGTCCCTTAGTCACACGACTAGAAATTACAACGGTTTTAAATGGAAAATACAATTTAAACACAATTTAAAAACAAAAACAAAACCCTAATTATAAGTCTTTTATTATAAACCAACACTAAAGAAAAGGCCGACCCAATTTGAAATATTATTCCCTTTATCTTATCGGTCCGCTTCCTTGTGAAAAATGGTGGCTTCCTGTTCGTTTTCGTTCGTTCCTCTCGGATTAAAAATTAGGGTTTTGAACAAATTTGAAGACGCCGACTTTGATTAGATCGAATAAGTGGATATTCGCGAGTAGCTTTGATTGATCGTTTTCTCATTGCTCACTTCGGCTGCTTCGACGAGTTCAATTCGTAAATCTGGTATGTGATCTTTGCTTTTGCTTCTTCCGATTTTCTTGCTTGAACTCGATAAATTTTTGCCGACGATGTTGATTGCTTATATAGGGTTCGAATCCCTATTTTTTCGTTCGTATATAATTATTTGAATTCGTCAATTTATCTTACTCGGCTGGTCGATGTTGCTTGGATGCTTGAGATTGATTCTGACTTTATCATTCGTATATTTATGATTTCTTGATTGACATGGTGTTGATTTCGATTTCTTGGCTACCATGGTGTTGATTTTGGTTTGTTCGACTTTGGCCATTTCTTTGATATTGAACTATTGACTTCGGTCACTTGACTTTGTTTAAACTTGTACCCTGGTTATTTTAATTCTCTGACATTTTGAATTTGATTCTGTATTGAAATCACCCACGGCCTTATTTTTTGGTTCGAAACTTTAGCTTCTCTGTTTACTGCCTCTGGTCGTTGCATATGGCTTTGAGTTGACTTTGCATTTTCTTTGTGTACTTACCTTGGCCATTATGTCTCTGACCTGCAGCTTGAACTTGTAATATACATATTTACACATATAAACAAATGTGTTTCACTTGTTCACTGAACCGTTGTATCACTTTGTAGTTTGCACTATGCATTTTCTCTGTGTATTATCACTGCATACATGTAGTTCATTGTATCATGAGTTTGTGGTTGACTTCATTCTTTGTGCTTTTGTGCCATAGTTTGTATTTTCTGGTTTTCATGTTGCCAGTTCTAATTTACCTTGAACTTCAACTGTGCTCGAGTCTGGTTCATGTTGTATTTGCATTCTTAGGTTGTAACTGGAACCATATGTATGTTGTATATTTGCTCTTTGTATTGCTTCATGCCTCTGAGTTGTGTGTTCATGCAGTTGAACTACTCTGGTTTACTTTGTGCACTGTGTATTTGATAGCCTTGAGCCTTTATGACATTTGCAATTTGATTATGCAGTTTCACTTTGTTGATGATGCTTTGACTGTTGAACTTGGTTTGGATTTGTGGTCTTGCTAATATGTCTGCATTGCACTATCCTTTGTTATATATGTTTGCTCCTTCGAGTCAGTGAAACTTGTATATAAATGTTTTGTATTCTCGAGTTTGTATTCTACTGTCACCATGTGGTTGTATACACTTGTTTTGTCAATTTGGGAAGTTTGTATACAGTTTTGGTGTTGTTTTGAACATGGCCATTGCATTGTTAAGGCTGTGTTGCTTTGATCGAGCATTTTCACTTGTACTTGACAATTTTGTATTGCACCTGAGTTGAATCAAGCTTAAAGCTCAGGTTTGACCTTGTGCTGATAATGTGACATTATTTTTATTGCACTTGAGTTGAACCCGGCGTTTTAGGGTTGACCTGTGCTCACCTTTCCTCCCTGTAATTTTATCAAGTGTATATCGGTGTGCAAAGCCTTGTGGCATATCTGGTGATACACTGTGTATGTCACAAGCTGTTCGTGTATGATGAATTCAAAATTAAATGATGATGAACAACCCAAATAACTGAGGCAAATATTATTTTCAAAATCACATTTTATTTTATACTGCAAAAATATTTTATTTTCAATTTTACTGCGTCAATGTATATTTTTGTAGATTGCTTAGATGTCGGATTCACATTGGAATGAAGTTGAAGATAAATACGAGTGTGAGTGATATGTAGTGAGGTGTAAATGTAAATGAGAATTGTGATGTAATCAAAATTGTATTGTAATTGATGTTGTGTATATATATAGTGAGAGCTTGAAATTTGTACTATTCAAAAATTGTAATAAATATTTGTTTGAATAAAATTTCTATTTGAATTCAAATTCTGTGTTATTTATTTTATTCAGCAAATATTTATTTAATCTATGAAAAATAAAATAGTACATTAAAAAATACATTTAAATGAATGTATATATGTTTATTATCATCTAACAAAAATCATATACTCGCATATTCAACAGTACCCACAAATATCTTACCTAATCTAAATAATAAACAGATCTAAATACAAATAGATGATTTGGATGTAACTCAAATTTTATATGATAAACTTGATATCAAAAAAATAACAATAAATGAAAGTTTACCTCTTGATGAAGCCTTTGAGTCCACGTTGAACAACGATTTCTCTTCTTAGAGCAATTCTCAATCCGTCAGGTTGCTAACCAATATTGGAGATCATCTACTACAAATTAGTATTTTTTTTTTTAAATTTGAATTAGAGTTGAGAATTTTTTTGGATTGTTTTAGAGGATAGCTGCAGCCATTAAAATGAGGAAGAAGAAGAAAGTAGCGGCTCAAAAATTAAATTAACCTTAGAATAGGGTTTGATATTATCATTTATATGCATAGAATAAGAGAGCAAAATATGTAAGTCTCTCACTAGATCTTAGCCACACATCTCCGTTCCCTAATCCTATGTTGTAGCCGCCTCCAACCTCTCTAAACTCAATACCTATCCTCTCCAAATCTCCTGGGTTGCGGGACATTTAACCTAAATTAAATATGTATAATCATATTTAACATATTTTGTTATCGACATCTCATATCAATCTATATATTGATAACATTTATAAATATACGCAACAAGTTTTATTTCTCAAATCACATTAGAATTTTATAATTAATACTTCATAAATATTAATTTATTTAATTCATTTATAAAAATTATAAACTAATTAAATCATTTGGTTTAATGAGAATTCATCGTTTTGATTATATGACTCTTGAGTGTAAATTCGGTCAGCGATTAACGTCGAACTATTCGAGCGTTGATGTTCACACTTCACTTAGTGTGCGGTGTAATAATATGGTCAAATTTATCGCTTAATCATTTTTGAAAAAAATCGCATTTTAATTTAATAAGCGTTGCCCAATTGTGATAATTATTTACAACAATTCTCTTCGTCAAAACAATATCACTTTGGACTTATTGAATTTGATAATGGTCAAAATTCCAACATCGTCCACATTCAACTCTATAGTACAAACACTATGTCCCTGGTTCAATAATAACAACTATTATTAACCGAACTACTCTAGCTAGAGATTTGACTTTGGGCTGACTTGAGTTGACTGTGATACTAACCCTATATAACCGAGGAGACGAATCCTCTCTTGAATAGTGCTTCACTTCCAATACTTCCACTCGACCCAACTATAGTCATTCGATCGATGCTTTGCTATGATTTGATTGTAATCAAAGTAGAGCTTTCATATTGAAGATTCACTGTATCCTCAAATCGAAAGAGCTATGTAAATTAGTCACATCGATATATTCTATTTGACCTAAGTTACATTAACCAACATAAAGCCGTCGAATGAGTCATTCCATGTTTATCCAATAACTATTAGTACGTAACCCCTAGGTGCCCTTAAGCAGTCATGAGTAATACACTATCCAACATTTAGAGAGCATTACGTACTCTAGTCTCAACAGGTACATCGATATCCAGTCTCGATGCACCTTGACTAGGAACATTTAAAATGGTATATTTGTTTACATTGTGAAAAATTACTCACGGTTACAACACTTTGTAACTATTATCGCAAAATGTATCATTTATGGATTTTCTATTAAATATACTTTTAGTTAAATTAATTAGTTAATATAACTACATTATATCAAGTTATAATAGAAAGAAAACACCTTTATTTTAAATAAGATTGGTCAGTGAATTGGATATATGTAACAAATTACCTAGTTGCCCCAAGGATATACCACTAACTTTATCAATCTCCCACTTGCACTTGGGGTCAATTATGAAATCTTATTTTGAAACGACCCACAGTTCCGTACCTCTTGAGACAGCACTATTCACCATCAATCAACTCAAGATGAACGGAAATACGAACCATTTGGGTTAAAGAAGAAGAGGTAGAAGAAGAGAAAACAAACAACATAGAATCTAACCATTGCAGCGAAATAAAATATAATAGATAATAATAGATCTTTACACAAAAGAAAGCTATATCTTCTTTATTCATACATCATCAGAATACACAATTAGAGTTTAACAACATCAATAACATACAACTGGACCGTCATATAAACTTGTCCTCAAAACTGAATACACAACGGAATAATAATCAAGTACGGATCGCCATCCAGCTCGTCTCCTGAGCTCCACAGCATCCTTTTCTGTATCCTATAATACTCGGTCTGACCCGAGCATTAAAGTTAAATAACACCCGAGTCAGTCTGGAATACCAGCGTGAGAAAACCACACTCAAATTGATTATTAAAGTTTCAAAATCCTTTGAAAACAAAAGCATCTCGTAAGACCACGCCACAAATAAACATGTCGGGTTTTTACCTTACGATAGCCAAAAAACTTTTTATTAAAATCCTCTGATATTATAATAGTGTCTGTATACAAATACTTATTTAAATAGCCGAAATTGTTACATTTATTAAATTCCAGCTACTAGCCACAAAGTGGGTTATAAAAACAAAAACCGTAAAAGGCACGTAGGGAGAATGGATTTCCAACTAATGACTAGGCACAGGGGTACCACCTATCACAGTACGTGGCCGAGATCACCGTACCGAGGATTACTCCCAATCCCCTTCAACATAAGACCGGGATTACCCCTTACTGGATAATCCCGAGTAAGATCACCCACGGTTGGGATCAGCAACCGCACCACTAAGCCGAATAAAAGGGACATCTAGACAGGGATGACCTCACCCTAATGGGCGCTACCCACTTAGCCTTGCTGCATAACCCTTGATTTTCAGTCATTCCCGGTTGATGAGGCTTGAGGCTAAGCGTTACCTTTTTAGAACATATCCCTTAGAATGCTCACCGTCCACCTGCCGATGTTCTGAAAGCATTCATCCATACAAGTCCGTCCCGGGTTCGAACGGAACCGAAGGCACTACTCCTACTACATCCATTTTGGAATCACCTCAGGATTAGTAGCGACTAGCACTTGCACTTCACTGCTCCACCTTCGAATCCAAACTCTTGTTTTCCATATGAAAACGTTCAAACCGGATCGAAGTGGTTTTCGAGAAATTAATCCTGACCCCGATCTCTTCGAAACGATCAGCGCATTGGCCAATATTGATAGTCGGTTATTTAATATCAATTAACATTCACAAACATCCATCAATCATAAATAATTTCACCAAATTATTTATTAACATCAAAATATCTTCGCAAGATATATTTCCATTTTCAATCCCTTTGAAAACAGTTTTTCAAACCATACTCTTCTCGTGGAATGAATTCCGAAAATATTTATTTCCACTGAAACACCAAGCACAAAACTTTAGATTTTTGAAAATAATTTAAAACACTTGAGTATAAAATATACTTTAAAACGTTTAAATTAAAAACTACTATAATGCTTTATTAAAAATATATACTTTAGGAATATTAAAATTAAGGTTACTTTATAAAATATAAAACTAGATTTTCTCCTTTAAAACAAAATACCAAGTCACCTTAAAAATAATTACCACAACAATAGATTTAAAAAATACTTACTTTAGAATTTAAACATTTAGAAATAATAAATTTTCTAAAACATGCTTTTAAAACAACATAACTTATATTTAAAAATTTACGTTGAAAACGTACTTGGCTATCTAGGGAAATACTCTTCTCTTTCTATCTTTAAAAATAAATCGCTATTTATTTTTAAACAAATTTTCCCATTCCTTTAATAAATTCCCACCGTGAATCTATTCTTCCAAATATCCACTGATATATTACTTCACTTTTACAAACCCAGTTTATGAATTCCGTAGTCTCAAGTCCCTTTTAAAATTCCAATTTTAAACACTTAAATAAATTTCCAAATTGATTTCCAATTTACTCCACTTTTGAAATAAATTCCTTTACTTACTCATTTATTTCAAAATCCATTGACTTCAGATTTTTATTCCTTAATTATGATTTAAAAAAAAATCTTTTTAACTGAAATTACCAATTTTAGATTTCCCAAATTCCTTCTTTATCTTTTTCAATAATTTAAGTTTTAAATTTAAAATAAATGTTGTATTCTTTTAAATAATAACACTTAAGTTTAAAATTCATTTTCTTACTGTTTATTCAAATCCCCTTTTCATACACGGAATTTATTTATTAAAATTTTAAAATCACTTTTACTTTTTCAAATTCATTCTTAAATTTATTCAAATTCTCTATGATTAGTTTACTTAAAAATTCACTCTTTTATTTTCTTTTCAAAATTCCAATTCTATATATTTTGATAACGCAGTGTACCGGAATATATTCAAGCAAACCATAGTATTCTATATTCCAGTTATCAATATAATTCATCACAGAATATCAAATATACATAACACGGAATATTAAACAAGCTAAATAATTTTGAGGAATCCAGTGGGATCCCTCCAACCTGTTTCCCTGCATCCACAGACGTTAGCACAATAAAATACCAATTCCATTTCAAGTTGGAATATCGCGGTATATGGGTTTTATATAATATCCTCTGCTATTATGCGGCACATAGGGTCTCATCCGCTATATAATGAGGGAATCAATCACTCTAATATATATTATATACTACTATATAATATTATTGCACATCAAAACAATTCAATCATTCAACCAATTATTTAAATTTAACCATTTAAATTTAAATAACCCAGATGAGTGAGATTAACTCACCTTTGATTTTTGTTTTGCAAATCTGAACCAAACCGGCTTGTCTCTTCCCGATTTAAGACCTTGTACAAACATTGTATGGTTTGTTAATATTTGAACTAATCGAATGGTTAACTACCATTTATTAATTTAATTTTAAACTAATTTTCCCTTAATAATTTCTTAGTAGGTAAATAATTAAATAAGGTAATTTAATAAACTAATCCCCTAAATACATATTTTTGAATAACTAGTAGGTTTAAAATGTGTAGATGTACATTTATTTTATTCTATTGAAACTACATACATATATACATATATACACACACACACACATATATAAGATAATCCATATAGATTTTAAAAAATCTATTCTACATAATTCAAACATTTAAAATCTCTATACATATTTTTTTTTAAATCTTTCCTATACATAATTTTTTTTCCTGTTTACTTATGAATATATATAATTAAATCAAAATAGGCATGTGTATATATTTTACTCTTCAAAAATGGGTATTTCCTTTACTGTAAAAAAATTTCTTCCTTCTAATCCGAATATATATCTGTAGAATTTAAAAAAAAATAGGGATCTATTTTCTATACATGTTTTAGATCCTAAACAATAATTTGATATATATATATATATATATATATATATATTATATTAATTAAGTTAAGAGCAGAACTGTTTATTTATTTCTGCAAATATTTTCTAAACTACACATACTTATAGAATCAAACTCAAAATGGGTTATATCTTACTGAATCAGAACCACTCTCTGTACGACATCAATAAACCCAACGCAGTCGCCCTCCTCGCCTCGTCCACTACTTCAAATCCGCGATCAAAACCCTCCCAAGCTCGAAGAAGCTATCACATCAGCCTCGAGCGTTCTTCCTTACTGCCATCGACGCGAGCTTCCCCGTGCGCCCACCTCCTTGGCCTCGACATCCCATGGCGCCACCTTGACTTCGAGCATCCCAATCCTAACACGTGCACTTCCCCAAATTCAGCCGCCTTGCCTCATCTTCGGAGCCGCCTCCTCCCTTCCCCAGACGAACGCGTGCGACAGTACGCGATCGCGACATATTTTTTATTCTCGATTTGATTTTTGGTTCGAATAGAAAGAAGAAGAGGAAACAGAAAAATACGAACTGGTTCCTCCATTTTCGAGTGAGAGCTCGGTTTCGATTTCCCCTTCGTTTCTTTTTGTTTTCTTTTGAGGATTTTGATTATAAACGAATGAAATCGATTTTTGAAGAAAAATGCGGCCATATCATTTTCTTGTTTTGAATGAGATTATTATTATTTTTGTTTTGAAGTTGATGTAAATTCGATGGGAAAGATGGGAAAGAAAAAAAGGTAAGTTGCATGTTGGCCAAGGCTTGTATACAGTGATTTGAAATGTTGAAAAAGTTCTGATGTGATAAGTTTTGTCGAGCCAACATATATGTATTATATTTAAATTCAAATCGTCTCGAATACGCAACTTAAAATGTTGACCTCCTATCGAGGCGTGCCGCTAGGCGTTTATAATGTTAAACCCCTATCCTGAACGCAATGGAAAATGTTTCAAGACCAAATTCGATCGTATGGAGAAGATAGCTTTTTTGGACCTAGTTATTATATTAAATTTTCGATATAAATTCAGCGCACTTTCTTACCGTATGCTCACACAACAACTCCAATCACTACGAAATTTGAAACCCTATAATAATACAATATTGCGGATCTAAGGAATTGGTTTCATCGAATTCCGAGACTGTGCCTTGGAAGGCTATTGCTAAATTCAATTTAAACTATAAAATTTTAAAACTTAACAAAGCACTTCCAAATTAAATTTTAACACTTCAATATTATCAATATAAAATTTACAAGCCTTCAAATTATTTTTAACAGGTTTAAAACTCCAAATTCAACATTTTACCTAACTTCAAATTTATTTAATTCAATAATTTAATTATCAAATAAATAGTGATATTTGAATTCAAGTTAAAAATTTACTTTTAAATATTTAAATCAGTTAAATATTCTGATTTCAAACACCCAAAAATTTCGGGTCGTCACGTTCCTCCCCCCTTAAAAGAATTTCATCCCCGAAATTACTAGTTAAGAGGAATGATCTAATACCCATTACTATTTTCCAAAACCAAACAGTTTTATCAACTTGCCATAACATATCCTTTATTAAAGACCCACTATTACTTCAACCAACTTTCCAAAACCTTCCATAGTTTCCAACAACATTATTTACTCCACTTATTAAAATTTAATTTTAAATTCAAATTTAATCTATCAAAACTTTCTAAAAAAATTTCTAACTCTCTAAATTTTCAAAAAAATTCGCCAGCGTCTCCTTTGCGCGGCTAGCTCGGTACAACTACAAAATGCCTCTACGGGCACTCAAATTCCAAAAGAAAACAAAAAGCCAAGTGGCTAGATCCAAAAACTCAATCAAATTTCATATAGAAATTTAAACACATGCCTTTTTGTCGAGCAATCCAAATTTATCTTCTGGAATCAAAACAAATTTTCCTTCTTCCTTTATAATACCTGTATATCCTACATAGCAATAATATCTAATCACAACATTCAAAATCATTTATTTGACTCCTTTACAAAATTTCAATATTTATTCATCCAAGCCCGTAAGATGTACATATATCATCCGTACACAATATCAAATTCGATCACTCGCTCGATCACACAATTTTATTTCCAAACTAGTATCGTCCACCCGAATTCCTAGTGCGGACTCAGATCTGGTTTCTTGATCAGAAATCGTCATTCTCCTTGCATTGTCATAACTATGATAGAGAATTTCCATAATCAATCAAAATCCATATCCAGGGTTCGTTATCAAAAATCGAGTGAAAAATCCTAACTCGGATCGATATAAGTATCTCGAAATTCTGTGCTCGAATTTAGATCAAATTGCTATGCGAATAAAATAATATATGTATATCCTACATATTTATATCCATTAATCATCAACTATATCAATTCTCTTTTGTTCACATTCATTTTGATTTCTATTCGCTTATCAATGCTTATCATTTCACATATTTTTATTAAATCTTTACTCAAATGTTTATTCAATATTTTTCCCGACACTCATATTACTTAAGAATTTCACCATTTCTTCTTAAGTTCAATATAAGTATTTTATACGCTTCTTATATTTATTTTCACCACTTTAGTTTATATCTACTTCTATTCAAATTGGTTCTTCCATTTCCATATGAATTCAATTTATCTTCAACTCTAAATATTGAATTTTATCTTCCATATATAACTGATTCATATCATTATTTTAAATTAGTTTCATCCACTAATTTATTTCAATTTCCAATTTGAAATCGTTTTGTCGCTAACAAAAATTTTCCCAAAATTTTTTCTAACTCCTAAAATTTTCGAAATTTTTTGGCAGAGTCTCCTTTGTATGGAGGAGCTTTTGCAATTTGACAAGAAATATAAATATATATACATCGATCCACATGGTCGGAAAAACAAAAACATTTCATATTTCTTATTTTTTATTGCGTAGGCGTACCTTTATTTATCATTTTAAGCAAGATGCTTATTATTTTAGCCATTAGCGCGTCCAAATTCAGCCAAACGGCTTCCCGGTACCTGTACTTACTTAATTTTAACATGTTAGTGCCAAAATCATGTAATTTAACAACATTTAACATATTTGACTAGCAAACATACAAGTTCTATAAGCAATGCAGGTTAAACAATATTTATCAGCAACTTATAGGGTTTCGGCATTAATTTTAATTGTTTACAACCAATTCGTATAAAACTTCATTCAATTTAAATGGTTTGCAACTCAATTGTTTACATTCAATTCATTTTTAACCCAAACAACTCACATTTATTTCAATTGATTCCAAAAATCAATTTTATTTATTAATTCATAGAATTTTATTAAATCTCGTTTTCGTCAACGACAATCATTTCTATGCAATTTCGATGATATTCACTTAATGGCATAACCATTTTAGTTTTTAACTACTTCCAATAGATTCCAACTCAATTTTCATTTAATTCACTTCCATTTTAATTTACATTCCATTCATCATTCAAACAGGTTCTATTCAAAACCGATTCATAAAGCTCTCTAACAACCATTTAACAATTTGCTTAAGTTAACAACTTAAGTTCATCTCCATTTCCAATTAAATTCCATTCAATTTAATCCAATTAGTATATTCATTCAATCTATTTTAAACTTTATTAAGTAAGAACTTAATCTCATTTAATGTATCCACCACGTTATACGGTTCCATTTCAATTATATTTCAACTTTAATTCAAATCCAATCACAACATTATTAAACTTAGCTTGAGTTCATTTAATTCGACTTACTCTCCTAACTAATTTCATTTCTATACTTATTTTAAATTAGCTCCATTTACTAATTTATTTCAAATTCAAATAAATTTTTAATTCTTAGAACTTTTTTCTTTTAATCCACCAAAATTATATTTTTCAATTCCATTTTACTAACCTTCTTTAATTTACTTTATTTTATTGTCTTACCTTTCTAACTTAATTAACTTTTTACAAGTAAATTTCATCCTAGGAAATTTCAACCTTTATAAATTTCCAAACCTGCTTATAATCCATAACATTTTTAGTCAAACCTTCAGAGTTTAAACCATTACTTAGACACTCGAAACATTTTAAACCAATTCTAGAGCCTTCAATAATCACTTAAGTATTCCAAAAATCATTTGAAATCAATTATCTCCAAAATCCTTTGCATTTCTAAAATCAACCCGACTTTTGCAAACAATTTCAATTTAAAATAATTTGGCAGCAATTTCTCTCTTGGAAACTCAAAAATGAACATCGATGATGCTGTAGACACCACCGAACTTATTTTCTAATGACCAAAAGAGTTCAATGCTTTTATTCTTTTCAAACATTTCCATATATTTTTAATTCCAAATCTCACCAGATTTCCTATCCAATTTAAAAATATTTTCGAATGATATCATTATTATTCCTATAAAGCGTTTTAAAATCATTTTCAAACCTAAAGGAAATTAATTTTTAAGATTTTCAAATGCTTTCAATCTATACTCAAATATTATTCTGAAATCATATTTCAATATATAAATCACATTTACAGTTTACATTTACAAATTTCCTTTGTATATGAATTTATTCCTTAGCTTTAGTTATATTTTCAATATCTTATTAAATTTTACATATTAATGATAATAATTTAATATCATCATTCCTAACAACCAAGCATCCATATATAACTATAATAATTTACGAAAAATAATTTCCTTATATACAAAAATAACTTGGGTAAAATTATTTCATTTACCCTATTTAAAATAATACCATGTCGGTTTATCTCGTTTAAGGGTTTAGAAACCCCTATCGATGACATGGTGTCCCGCCCATCGACTAGAATCCATAAACACTCAACCGATAAGTCAACACAATATAAAAACAGTTTTATATTCATTAACAAATGCACGCTCATATTTATTAATACGCTCAAACTCATTATAGAGTGCTTACGGAATCTATTTTTATTGAGTAATTCCCACTAGAGCCAAGGTTATCACCAACCTAAGCTTTGATACCAAGTGAAACGACCCGCAGTTCCGTACCCCTTGAGATGACACTATTCACCATCAATCAACTCAAGATGAATGAAAATACGAACCATTTAGGTTAAAGAAGAAGTGGTAGAAGAAGAGAAAATAAACAACATCATAATCTAACCATCACAGTGGAATAAAATATAATAGATAATAACAGATCTTTACACAAAAGAAGCTATATCTTCTTTATTCATACATCATTAGAATACACCATCAGAGTTTAACAACATAAATAACATACAACTGGACCGTCATATAAACTTGTCCTCAAAACTGAATACGCAACGGAATAATAATCAAGTACGGAAGTACGTATCGCCATCCAGCTCGTCTCCTGAGCTCCATAGCATCCTTTCCTGTATCCTATAATACACAGTCTAACCCGAGCATTATAGTTAAATAACACCCGAGTCAGTTTGGAATACCAGCGCGATAAAACCACACTCAAATTGGTTATTAAAGTTTCAAAATCCTTTGAAAACAAAAGCATCTCGTAAGACCACGCCACAAATAAAAATGTCGGGTTTTTACCTTACGATAGCCAAAACACTTTTTTTTAAAATCCTCTGATATTATAATAGTGTCTATATACAAATACTTATTCAAATAGCCGAAATTGTTACATTTATTAAATTCCAGCCACTAGCCACAAAGTGGGCTATACAAACAAAAACCGTAAAAGGCACGTAGGGAGAATGGATTTCCAACTAATGACTAGGCACCGAGATACCATCTGTCATAGTACGCGGCCTAGATCACCGTACCGAAGATTACTCCCAATCCCTTACAACATAAGACCGGGACTCCCCTTACTGGATAATCCCGAGTAAGATCACCCCAC
The DNA here is from genome assembly GCA_030765085.1 of Allium cepa. Taxonomy (NCBI): domain Eukaryota; kingdom Viridiplantae; phylum Streptophyta; class Magnoliopsida; order Asparagales; family Amaryllidaceae; genus Allium; species Allium cepa. The sequence continues at coordinate 184,173,599 of CM060937.1, read as the reverse complement.
GGTTGGGATCAGCAACCGCACCACTAAGCCGAATAAAAGGGACATCTAGACAGGGATGACCTCACCCTAATGGGCGCTACCCACCTAGCCTTGCTGCATAACCCCTGATTTTCAGTCATTCCCGGTTGATGAGGCTTGAGGCTAATCGTTACCTTTTTAGAACATATCCCTTAGAATGTTCACCGTCTACTTGACGATGTTCTGAAAGCATTCATCCATACAAGTCCGTCCCGGGTTCGAATGGAACCGAAGGCACTACTCCTACTACATCCATTTTGGAATCACCTCAGGATTAGTAGCGACTAGCTCTTGCACTTCACTGCTCCACCTTCGAATCCAAACTCTTGTTTTCCACACGAAAACATTCAAACCGGATCGGAGTGGTTTTCCAGAAATTAATCCCGATCCCGGTCTCTTTGAAACGATCAGCGCAATGGCCAATATTTAGTCGGTTATTTAATTATCAACTAACATTCACAAGCATCCATCAATCATAAATAATTTCACCAAATTATTTATTAACCTCAAAATATCTTTGCAAGATATATTTCCATTTTCAATCCCTTTGAAAACAGTTTTTCAAACCATACTCTTCTCGTGGAATGAATTCCCAAAATATTTATTTCCACTGAAACACCAAGCACAAAACTTTAGATTTTTGAAAATAATTTAAAACACTTTATTATAAAATATACTTTAAAACGTTTAAATTAAAAACTACCATAATACTTTATTAAAAATATATACTTTAGGAATATTAAAATTGAGGTTACTTTATAAAATATAAAACTAGATTTTCTCCTTTAAAACAAAATACCAAGTCACCTTAAAAATAATTACTACGATAATAGATTTGAAAAATACTTACTTTAGAATTTAAACATTTAGAAATAATAAATTTTCTAAAACATGCTTTTTTAAACAACATAACTTATATTTAGAAATTTACATTGAAAAACGTACTTGGCTATCCAGGGAAATACTCTTCACTTTCTATCTTTAAAAAAATCACTATTTATTTGTAAACAAATTTTCCCATTCCTTTAATAAATTCCTACCGTGAATCTATTCTTCCAAATATCCACCGATATATTACTTTACTTTTATAAACCCAGTTTATAAATTCCGTAGTCTCATTTCCCTTTTAAAATTCCAATTTTAAACAATTAAATAAATTTCCAAATTGATTTCCAATTTACTCCATTTTTGAAATAAATTCCTTTATTTACTCATTTATTTCAAAATCCATTGACTTCAGATTTTTATTCCTTAGTTATGATTTAAAAAAAATCTTTTTAACTGAAATTATCAATTTCAGATTTTCCAAATTCCTTCTTTATCTTTTTCAATAATTTAAGTTTTAAATTTAAAATAAATGCTTTATTATTTTAAATAATAAAACACTTAAGTTTAAAATTCATTATCTCCCTGTTTATTCAAATCCCCTTTTCATACACGGAATTTATTTATTAAAAATTTAAAATCACTTTTACTTTTTCAAATTTATTCAAATTCTCCATGATTACTTTACTTAAAAATTCACTCTTTTATTTTCTTTTCAAAAATCCAATTCTATATATTTTGATAACTCAGTGTACCAGAATATATTCAAGCAAACCATAGTATTCAATATTCCAATTATCAATATAATTCATCACAGAATATCAAATATTCATAACACAGAATATTAAACATGCTAAATAATTTTGAGGAATCCAGTTGGATCCCTCCAACCTGTTTCCCTGCATCCACAGACTTTAGCACAATAAAATACCAATTCCACTACAAGGTGGAATATCGCGGTATATGGGTTTTATATAATATCCTCCGCTATTATGCGGCGCATAGGGTCTCATCTGCTATATAATGCGGGAATCAATCACTCCAATATATATTATATACTACTATATAATATTGCACATCAAAACAATTCAATCATTCAACCAACTATTTAAATTTAACCATTTAAATTTAAATAACCTAGATGAGTGAGATTAACTCACCTTTGATTTTTGTTTTGTAAATCCGATCCAAACCGGCTTGTCTCTTCCCGATTTAAGACCTTGTACAAACATTGTATGGTTTATTAATATTTGAACTAATCGATGGTTAACTATCATTTATTAATTTAATTTTAAACTAATTGTCCCTTAATAATTTCTTAGTAGCTAAATAATTAAATAAGTTAATTTAATAAACTAATCCCCTTAATACATATTTTTGAATAACTAGTAGGCTTAAAATGTGTAGATGTACATTTATTTTATTCTATTGAAACTACACACACACACACACATATATGTATGTATGTATGTATGTATGTATGTATGTATGTATGTATGTATGTATGTATGTATGTATGTATGCATTTATACTTATAAGATAATCCATATAGATTTTAAAAAATCTAATCTATATAAATTCAAACATTTAAAATCTCTATATATATTCTTTTCAAAATCTTTCCTATATATAAATTTTTTTCCTGTTTACCTATGAATATATATAATTAAATCAAAATAGGCATGTGTATATATTTTTCTCTTCAGAAATGGGTATTTCTTTACTATAAATTTTTTTCTTCCTTCTAATTCGAATATATATATCTGTAAAATTTAAAAAAAATAGGGATCTGTTTTCTGTACATATTTTAGATCCTAAACAATAAGTTGATATATATATATATATTAAATTAAGTTAAGAGCGGAACTGTTTATTTATTTCTGCAAATATTTTCTTAACTACACATACTTATAGAAATAAACTCAAAATGGATTATACCTTACTGGATCAGAACCACACCCTGTATGACATCAATAAACCCAACGCAGCCACCCTCCTCTCCGCGTCCACCACTTCAAATCCGCGACCAAAACCCTCCCAAGGTCGAAGAAGCCATCACATCAGCCTCGAGCATTCTGCCTTACTGCCATCGATGCGAGTTTCCCCGTGCGCCCACCTCCTTGGCCTCGACATCCCACGGCACCGCCTTGACATCGAGCATCCCAATCCTAACGCACGTGCTTCCTTGAATTCTACCTCCTTGCCTCGCATTCGGAATCGCCTCCTCCCTCCCCCAGACGAACGCGTGCGACAGTACGCAATTGCGACCTATTTTTTATATTCTTGATTTGATTTCTGGTTCGAACAGAAAGAAGAAGAGGAAACAGAAAAATACAAACTGGTTCCTCCATTTTCGAGTGAGAGCTCGGTTTCGATTTCTCCTTCATTTCCTTTTGTTTTCTTTTGAGGATTTTGATTACAAACGAATGAAATCGATTTTCGAAGAAAAATGCGGCCATACCATTTTCTTGTTTTGAACGAGATTATTATTATTTTTGTTTTGCGGCTGATGTAAATTCGATGGGAAAGATGGGGGAAAAAAGGTAAGTTGCATGTCGGTTAAGGCTTGTATACAGTGATTTGAAATGTTGAAAAGTTCTGATGTGATAAGTTTTGTCAAGTCAACATATATATATTATATTTAAATTCAAATCGTCTCGAATACGCAACTTAAAATTTTCCTATCGAGGCGTGCCGCTAGACGTTTATAATGTTAAACCCCTATTCTGAACGCAGTGGAAAAGGTTTCGAGTCCTAATTCGATCGTATGGAGAAGATAGCTTTTTTGGACCTAATTATTATATTAAATTTTCGATATAAATTCAGCGCGTTTTCTTACTGTATGCTCACACAAGTACTCCAATCACTACAAAATTTGAAATCCGATAATAATACAATATTACGGATCCAATGGAACTGGTTTCATCGAATTCCAAGACTGTGCTCGGAAGGCTGTTGTTAAATTCAATTTAAACTATAAAATTTTTAAACTTAACAAAGCACTTCCAAATTTAATTTTAACACTTTTACTGTCTTCATTATTATCAATATAAAATTTACAAGTCTTCAAATTATTTTTAACAGGCTTAAAACTCCAGATTCAACATTTTACCCAACTTCAAATTTATTTAATTCAATAATTTAATTATCAAATAAATAGTGATATTTGAATTCAAGTTAAAAATTAATTTTTAAATATTCAAAATCAGTTAAATATTCTGATTTCAAACATCCAAAAATTCCGGGTCGTCACATATTCCAACTTCTCCAATCGTTTTTCCAAAAACCAATTGGGTTAGTCTCTCTGTGAATGGGTATGCTATTATGTTTCAATTAAATACTATGTCAATCAACTCTCTCTGTCGGTGGTAAACTATTTTATCATGTCGAATAATTCAAAATATGTCTCTTGACTTTTAGTAAGCTCTAAGATTTTTTACAAACTATATCGCGACATTGTTATCATATAATAATGTTATGAGATTCTAAACACTTGAAATCAACTTGGTTATAAATTTTTGCACTTATATTTTTATATACGTTGCTTTTATTGCGGCACTAGGCGATGTACTTTGTCTTTTTCATTGAATCAGCCATGGCCTTTCAATTGGAAAATTTTCAACTTAAAGATTCTTAACTTGAATTTATTATTGACATATTATACTCAATATCACTTATGAAGTTTGAGTTCAAACACTCCTTCATAAGGAGTCTTTGTTTCTGTAAACAATTCTCTAGTATTTCATGAATACATGAGAAAACTTCAAACAACCATTTAGTGATATCAATTTGGATTTGATATTTGCTTTATGTATCAAATACATAAATAAATCATGACATCGTAGACAACATAGCATGTATGATGGTTCCTATTGCCAATGCATAAGGAACTAATCTCACATGTTCTATGTTAAACAATTTGATAAGGTGTCTTTACGTATCGATTTGGGACATTCTCAATATTTTGTATACTCACTATAAAAGGCATCATTTACAATCCAAAGTTGAGTATTAAAATAACTAAGGTTGATTTAACATAAGTACATTGTTAAACTCAATAAAGTGTTGTTTACTTATTGTTTAGAAATATCAATGTACCTTTTAATGTTTTTCTTATGAACACATGCTTCACCTGCATCTTGATTGATAATCAAACTATTTGATATGACTATCAAAATATATTTTTTCAATTTCGATGCTTATAAAATGATACTTTCTATCATTTCTAGGATTACATCCAAAGACTCAAGAACTCGATATCGCTCCTATCGACTTCGAGACATTTTTGGTTATTATGTATAAACAGTTTACTCTAAATCATTATTTGGAATTTTCTTTTTAATACATATGTACCAAACATAAAGTCGTGCTAAGTGGTAATTTTGTGAATAAATACAAATTAGCTTGAGCTTATTGAATATCGAGTCTATTATGTTATTTTCAGCAGCAGAAATTTTGATATTATTTTTATCAACATTGCTCGTTTGATTCCAACTGCATTAGTCTTGCTCATAAATACACAATCACGGCCGATGGATCACATCCCTTTGAGTACGACTACCAAAATCATATTTTGACGGAGTATTTGGAATTCCTTCTTATTTGTGTATCATACCATATCATAGAGTTAACACTCTTAATGGTTTAATTAAACAATCAAGATTATATATTTTTGACATTGATAAGAAACTCATAGTTTCTCTTTTATATGCGAGAATACTTATTAAACATTCTAATGCAATGTGTTCATTTAGGTTAGTTAATTTCATCTCGTCTAATCAATTCTCTCTATGGATCATATCCAATTTCATTTTACTATCAATAATTCCTCAAAGAAATTCCTTCATAATGAAGTTGGTATTTCTTCTAACAACAATTATTTCTCAGTGCAATAGGATAGATATTCATAAACATTTTATGAATTTCTTTATATAAAACTAATTTAGTTTTAGTTTATAAAACTTATGTTCAAAACATAAATATGTCATCCAATGGCGGTCTTATTCAAAATTCTTTGGGGAGATTCATATAACATCCCTCATGAACAATTATTACGTGCAATCTTTCGACTCGCACAACCTGCCAATTCCTTTATCTAGGATATGTTGGATTTTTTTATAAACCCTTATCTTATGTCATTTTGTAAATTGTTATTTAGATGAAATGATATTAACCATGTGTACTACTCTAAGTTCATGACCTTATAGAAAGAAATTAACTCAATTTCACTCACAATTGATCGTATATTGTTCAACAAAGTTTGATTAATCCTTATCGATGCATCAAGGAGTGATTTTTGAGATCTAATCTTTATTCATTTTTAGGCACGTTTGGAACCTTTTCCAATCTACGATCAAATCGAATCATTTCTATTGAATGTTATTTTATTTTACTTATTTTTTATACTCTATGAGTTTACCATAGACATGTTACATATGTATCTAATACGCATGTCCACGTCGTTGATAACTCACCTGTAAATATGTCAAAGTACGTGGAACCATTTTGGTATTAACAGACTTACGATTGCATACATCTACATGTATCGATCTGAAGAGTTCATCAATTTTTATGATGATCCCACTGAATAGGTGCATAGCCATTAATTTATTCAGATATAATTAACCAGTATCATATGATTCATAATCATATAATAAAATAATTTCTCAAAACTACGGCTTAGTCCATAATTCCAAAACAACTGTAAATAATATTAAATACTTTTGTATTTTTCAATACATCACTTTTGTTATGAAAATAAATCCATATCATAGTTTAGTTCATAACGAATATTCATAATATTCATGTTGAAATATAGCTATGTCTATTTTTCAGTCGATACCAAAAAATAGTCATTGTTTCATAAATATTGTTCGGTACATTTTACGAAATCAATTTTCATAATTTGATGCAATCAATAAGTGTTATATAGCATGCACCCACTATTTCTGCCATTACTATAATAGCGTACTGAATTCAGAGGTCCATTTTCACATAATATAGAGTTATTTATTTCATATACTACGATTAGTTTACCATGGAGAGTTCTTCGATCAAATATCTTGAACTCAAAAGAAATAAATATCATAAAAAAACAATTTTCTATATGAAAAAACATTCCGGGATAGAAATCATATTTATTTTTTCAATGTTAAGTAATAATTCTTATTTCCATTATTTCTTTACGAAGCAGAAATGACTATTCACTCTCTTCATCTCAATTGTACTTTAAGTAACATCTACTCTTGTACATTCTTTATTCTTTCTAAATTGTCAACCATTCTAAAGAAAACCCTTACTATAATTGTAATGATCCAAAATTTCAATCATTTAAATTTGGAATATTTAATTGATTTCAAATATTAAAAAGTTAATTTTTATAAGTTAAATAACTTGAATTTCGAATATAAGGGTTATTTCAATAATTGGAATTGTTCAAATTATTAAATCTTGAATATAATGTGAATAAGAATGATTTCGAAAGTTGATTTAAATTCTATTTGAATAAGAATGAAGATAGTAAACCTTTGAATTTGAATTGAAATGGTTAGAATTGGTTTTAAATAATAACCGTTTTAATTAACATATGGAAATAGCCTTCCATGGCACTGTCTTGGATTTTGACGAAACCATATTCATTGGATCCGTAATAGTGAATTATCATATGTTAACAAATTTTATGACGATCGGACTATTGTTTGGCCATGCGAGCTCGAAACGCTTAGAAATTGATTTTAGAAATTTATATAATGTAATTCGATTTAAAAAGCAATCTTCTGTGTGTGATCGAATTAGGTCTCGAGACTAGTTCTATTTTGTTCGGAATAGGGGTACTTAGTATAGAACGCCAAGCGGCATGCGTCGTTTGGAGTTTGAGATTTTTTTTGAATGTGTTGAGCCGATTATTTTAAATAAAATAATATATAATATTTGTAACCATACCCACCCTATATTCATGCCATACCCACACCATCCCTCATTTCCTTTTTTATACTCATCCTCCTCCCTCTCATTCAATCGGCTTCAACTCAGAAAATGAAAAAAGATTGAAAACATATAAATTCAAAAGTCCCAAAATCCATTCCTTTAGAAATTATGAAATAATTTGGGATCCTCAGAGCTCGGCCTCCAAGTTGATTGGTGAATGGGAGGGTGCGACATTATCTAGTGAAGATCAATAGTGAGAGTTTGGTCAAGACAAACAAGGGTTTGCAAATTCGTATCGATTAGGCGAAGATTTTGGAATTGGAGGTTGTTGTTGTGGTGGAGTTTGGCACCTCAGCGCTGATTTTGGAAGGGTACGGTTGAAGGAGGTGGGTCGCGTCATTCAATGGTAGGGCCCGTGGCTTGTCAGGTCGTGATGGAGTGCATGACCGAGCTTGGTGAAACTTAGATGGTAGGGTGGTGCTAGCGAAGGAGAATAGAATGGTGGTCTTGGGACACAACATGGATGAAAGGAGGTGCTGAAGTTGGGTGAACTTGTGGCCATGTCTTATGAAAGTGGAGGATGAGTGAGAAATAATTTTAGGAAGAAGGGTTATATATATAAAGGGCAATTAGTTTGAATAAAAAAGTAATTAGTATATTATACAATCGAAAACTTATAAATGCTGTAAATCTTTCATACTAGGTCGGATTCGGACGTCGTTAATTGTGTTGCACTCTTATGAAAGATATCTTTGCAAAGGAGTTGGGTTGGCGACAAATGGAGCTTGTTGAATTTTACACTCAATTCGAGCGTCGTTCGAATTCGGGCGGAACTGGAACGCCTAGGTGACAATAGGAATAATTGTGAGTTAAACTCACCTTTTTGGTTAACTGATTATGTTATATAGTTGTTTTAAATTATTGATTGGACGTTTGGATGATTTGCTATTTTATATTATTATTTGGATATATTCCCATCCCTGGAGCGAATGAGACCCTCTTAAGATTTTTGCCTGCCGTACAAACTTATTATTTGGCCAAATGGAACGACCCACTATTTTGGACTATTCAAATCGACAATAATCCACATATGTCGAACTTGAATTGCTCAAAATAACAGATTGTAATAAAATTTGAAGCAAATAAAACCAATCACGAAATCACAGACACAGAAATATCAGAATAACTCACAGCCGAAATAAAAATACCATAGCAGTTCATGAAGCTACTATAACAAAGTCTCAAAATAAAATACATAATATCAGTCTGAAAACAAAAACAATAGACATCCCAAGTACATAAAAATCCACTAATACAAGAGCTAAAATAGAACAATTGAAACTGAAATGGATAGATAGCTAGATAAGCAGAATCTCCAGCAATTCCTAGCTCCAGAAAGAGAAATCCAAAGCTGTGAATACTCAGGCTGACCCAAGCGTAAAGTAAAACACAAAACACTCGAGTCAGGACATACATACTTATATAATGTAAACCAACTCAAGTGAACTGTAGCAGTAACGCATAATAACTTAAAGGATGCTTAGGATCGCCCATTCTCCAAGGATCCGTTAAACCATCAATTAAACAGTAATAAACGCTATCATAGAAATGCCTATATTAAAGTAAACTATGCAAATAACAGTGTTAATGTGGCTAGGGTAGCGCAGAGCTGCAGCAATCGCTCACCTCTAGTCACACTTTCAATTTTAAGGTGTACACCCAAAAATCACAAGGCATACCAAGAAGTGTACCCGTGGTTAAAATTTCTAAAAAAGGTCTATCGTTTCGAATTAAAATCATTCATTTAAACCATAAAAGATGGAGTCATTATACCTTCAAATCAAATATTGAATTCTCAAAATTCTAGCCTTTTCAGAGTTCAGTTATTCACTTAAATACATTAAAATAGTGAAATTTTAGCTTTCGCAGCACTTAGAAAATGCTACGGTAAGTTACATTTGAAAACAATTCAATTCAGCAAGGACGGCAACAATTAAACTTCTATTTAAACCATTTTTGACATATAAAATTAATATTTTTCACTTTAAAAATGGTCATTTAAATACTCTTTAACTTATGATTTTTATAAAGTAAATTTCACAAATAAATATCAAATTTCTTAATAATTTACTTATAAAAATCAATGCACAAATTTTCCAAAATTTTCATTTACTTTACATTTTAATTTAATTTACCATTTCATAAATTAAATTAAATTTCCATTTTTATTTTGTTAACTTAACACTTATTTTTAAACCACATTTCACATTTCTAAGTTAAGTTATATTTCAAATTTTACTTTTAAACATTCATTTATTTAACCATTTTAATTCATAGAAAAATCAATAGCACTTTATAAAATTATTTAAATTCAAATCAAATTATCATATTTTTACATTTTAAAAATACTTTAAAAATTCTAGAAAAATATATATATAATAACCACGGGTCCGTATAATATTTTCTAACCTAAGTCAAGTGATGCGGATAATATATCATTTCAATCCGTAATTTACAAAGAAAAATCTGTGTTCTATCATTTCAAACCCGCAATCCCAAGAAAAATAAAATAAATAAAAATCACTCAGGCCTATCATTTCAGCCCATAAGTATTTTTCGCTATTCTAAAGTCCGTTCAAGTATTTATCATTTCAACCCATAGTGATTCTATTCTACAGGGAACTTGCAGTGTGAGAATAGAATAAAATAAACAACATAGCAACATATAGCAGTAACAGATGATATGGCAAGTTTATAAACAGGGTTAACATCATATGGTTCATATCACAGGCAGGTATAACATGATATAGCAATTCTACACATTCAGTTGTTGTCAATTGACTAATTATATAAGTATTAATGTCATGAGTGAATACACACTTTTCAAGCTGGAGTAAGCAATTCAAACACACAGACAAAGATTCAGAAAGCACGATAGCACAACTTTGATTTGAGTGGAGTAGAGAGCCAAATGTTAATCTTGTATTTGACAACAAAATAAATGTGATATCCAGGAATTTCAAGGAATTTAAAATAAGATAATCTCTTAATTAATTATTTAAAAATTGGTAAAATTTGTTAATTTCAAACAATAATAAATATAATGTGATGTTTTAAAATATAGTTATAAATAAATTTTTAAATGGAATAATAATTTACAAATTTAAATTGTGTTATTTTATAAATAGATTTTAAATAGACTTATTAATTTCAAATTTAATAAGTGTGTTTAAATATATATATATATATATATATATATATATCTGTGTGTGTGTGTATTTAAGTTATTTTTAAATAGGATATTTATTTAGAATTAATAATGAGTTTGTTTAAATTGATATCTATATTTATTTGAACTAATTTTTAAATTGGATTTTAAATTGAATTTGAATTGTTAAAGACAATTATTTTAAAATATATTTGGATATAAAATATATGAACAAGGTTTTTATTTAAAATAAGATTTTTTTATAATATTTTCTTTAAAAGAAATTTTATTTATATAAATTTAGGAAGTGTTTATTTAATAATAAATAAATACAATAGTTTGACATTAACCTTTAAAATGAATTAAATATTTTTTATGATATAATTGGGTTCTTATTTTATTTTCTTTTAAAAGTTTTATTTATATAAATATGGGAAATCATTTATTAATTTAGAAAAATATTAATTAATTAGGAAAATTCATTTTAAGGGCTTTTAAATAATTTTAAAAAACAAATGAAAATAAAGAAAAAAAGAAAAAAATTACAAGTGTTGCATTTCTAATCATTTTAAGTACATGTGTTAGGTAATTAGTTATTATAGATGACAAATGTAAGTTGTGGTAACAAGTGGCATGAATTATTTTCCATTTTCTTTAATCTAAATTAATTTTAATTCAATTATATATAAACACTCATCTCCCCTCTCTACTATTTTCTTTCTTTATCTTTTCATTTTAAGCAAGAAAACCTAAACTCTTTCTCAAAACAGAGGTCCACAAAAAATATACAAATCTAAAACATCCCCTAATAAAAAATCAATGCCCTGTAAAACATTTTACAAGTTCAAAACAAAATCTGCAGTGTTTTTTTTCAAAAACCCTGTAACCAATTTTCAGTTCAAAAACCCTATAGCCACTCCTCAGGAACCAAAAGTAAGAATCATGCTCTGAAATCAAAGTCTGTAATCATTTATACTCAAACCTAAAATCATTTTCAAAAAGCTCAAACTCAAGTTCAGTATCCTACAACCATTTTCTGTTTCAAGATCAAGTCTGAACCATTTTGCAAGTTAGACTAAAACCTATAACATTTTCAAGATTTCAAGCAAGAAAATCTGAAGCAAAATCAAAGCTTACAAGTTTCTAGAGGCCACGGTTTTCAAATTATTCAAAGCTTTTCAGTTTTTAAAGAAATCAAGGCAGTCAAGTTCAAATCCAGTTTTTCCCAAACCCTCTACCTCTTTAAATAAGTGAGTTAACATTCAATTCAAAAGCTAAAGTGGTTTTAAATTTGCTTTCATATGATTTCTGAGATGAATTATCATTGCATGTGAATATATGTGTATGAACACTGTATGTATGAGAGTGTTGAGCTGTGCATATTGATATATCCCTATTTCCAGGTTTCAATATTTACCAATCAATCAAAATTTCATATCTTTTTATTTAATCACCATTATCACTTGGACAAAAAACAAAATAGTTTAGTTTTAGCATGATCTAGGTACTAAAATATAAACAAGTATGTAAGTTTTGAAATATGATTGCATTTGGGAAATAACAATAGGAATCTTTTAAAACTTGTAAAATCAAATGTCGTATTTTATTGATTCAAGTATATGTCTTAAATCATCTTTGGAAAATAAGATTTTTAAAACAAAAATTACAATTTTTAGAACTGTATTGAAGGTGCGATTCTTAGATGACCAGAATAGTGTTTTTGAACAATTTCTGGTGACTGGAGTACCTCCGGTGATCGAGGTTCTTGCTGGAGCTAGATGGATGATCAGAGGAGTAGGAAAAAATAGTAGAAGTGGTGATAGTTCGCCGTGGTGGCGGCTGCAGGTCAAACTAGGATTTTAACCTAGTTTGGTTGAGGGTCGAATTGGTGATCGTTGTTTTGTCTATGGGTGATTGAGTGGCTCGATGCTGTGGGGATTGGTTGCGTAGGAGTTCGGCAAGGTGTGGACGAGGTAGCTCAACTTCGATGATCAGAACCGACTGGGCGAATCATTTTCTGGCAGTGGTTTGGGTTCCAGTTTCAACTGGATAGCTCGATGATGGGTTGCTGGAGAGATCGTGGATATATGGGAAGTTCTGGCGGTGATCGAAAGTTCACCATGGGTGGTGTAGGGTGCACATGTGTCAGGAATGTCGGTTGGTGTTAAGGTTTTGGGAATGGTAGTTGCCTCGGGAAGGAACTCGCGTGGATTTTGTTTTGGCTCAAGTTTGTTCTGGGTCATATGCGAGAACTTGAATGAACTGTTAAAGTTTTTAAACAGTTTAAATTTTAAATCTAACTCTTTTACAAGAAGAAAAGATGAAGATGTACTCGGTTTGATTTGAGTACAAATGGTTTAAACCCAAAGCAAATGTTTGAACCAGTTTTTAAATTTAAATAAAAGTAAGTTTTTAAATTTTAAAAAATCAAGATTGAATCTATTTCTTGAAAATCCATTTCTTTGTGTAATAAATGTTTTGAATAAATTAATTTGTATGATTTTTTTAACTTAAATGTATTAAATTAAATTCTTAAGTTATTTTCAAAACTTAATTTGAAATGTAATTTGGTAATTAATAAAGGAATGTTTTTATCTTAAAACTTAATTAAAGTTTGATAATCAATGAGATAATTAAAAAGTAATTAATTAATTAAATTAGTTAATGATTAATGATTTATTAATTAAAAGTTAAGGTTTCCAAGTGATTTATTAACTTGCAATTAAGGATTGTTAATTAATAATTAGAGATAAGCAATTAATGATTATTTTATTTTTAAAACTTAATTAATGATTTAATTAAGTAAAGTTAATTACTAAGATAAAATGTTTTAATGATAATTAAAATCATTAATAAAGATAATGTTTTTTCTTAAGATTAATTAAGATTTTTAATGAGTTGAGATTAATTAAGTTAATTAAGAAAATTTAAGTTTAATTAATTAATTTAATTAATTATTGATAAGAATCAATCAAGTAAATAATTAATAATAATTAATTTAATAATTAGGATCGATTAACTAATAATTAGAGATTAATTAATTTGTAATTAAAAATTAATTAATTAAGTAATTAAGGGTTAATTAAACTGGTAATTAAGGTTTTCTTAATTAATAATTAAGAGTTTTTTTAATCTATAATTAAAGTTAATTAAGGATTAATTAACTATTAAGAGTTAATTAATTGTCATTAAGGACTGAATAATTGGTAGTTATGAATTAATTAATTGTGATTAAGGTTGTTAATTAATAATTAAGTTTTATTAATTAATAATTAGAAGATATTTAATTAATTAATTAAGGTTAATTAATTAGTTATAAAAGTACTTAAGGATTGATTACTTTGTATTAAAGGATATTGATTAATAACTAAGGTTTATTAATTAATAGTTAAAGAATAATTAATCTGCAATTAAGGATTAATTAATTTGTTTAAAGGGTAATTAAGGGATGAATTACCAATTGCAATTAATCAAATGAATGTGGTTAATTAATTAGTTGATTAATTAAGATAATCTTGATGATTTATAAAGTATGAATACTTAATGAGACTAAATAATGTAATTACTTAATGAAGTAATTAATGTACAATTACTGGGATGTAATTAATTAAAAGGAAATTACTTAATGGTAAGTAATTAAAGGATAATTACTTAGTATAAGTAATTAAGGGTTAATTACTTGGTGTAGTAATCAAAGGATTAATATAATTAATTAAGGAGTTAATTAATTAAGGTAAGTAATTACAGGATGGTAATTACTGTTTATGATTAATAAAAGTTGATTGATGGAAGTAATTAATTAAGGATCATTAATTAATGTAATTAATGAGGTTAATTAAAGGTTGATTAATTAAGATTAATTAATCAATAATAAGTGATTATAAGGTAATTAATTAATTGTAATTAATTATAATTAATGAAGTAATTAAGGTTAATTACTTTAACGATTTGTTGATAGTTAATTTGTGTAACTAATTAAGGGTTAATTACTTAATGTAATTAAAGATAATTAATCAAGGGTAATTAATTAAGATGATGATCAATTAATTGATTTGTAATCAATTAATGGTTAAGTAAGCAGGATTTATAATGATGGAAGTAATTAATTTATTTTATTTTAAATTAATTAGAGATGAAGTAATTAATTTAATTCATTTTAAATTAATTATAGATGGCGTGATTAATAAATCATTGCTTATGGATGGCTGATTGTGATATTGAATGCCTTGATTGTTTGATATCTCTGATGAGATATGTGTGATATGTGATATGAGATGATTTGGATTGAATTGTGATGATATGGATTATCTATCTGTGTACATGTGAATTATCTATCTGTGTGAATATGGATAATAATTTGAATTGAATTGTTTTAACTTTAAAACAACTTGGACCTAAAAGATGGCGATTTGGATTTCGATGAGACCGGGATCGAGTTTCCAAATTTGGATATCAAAAACCACATCGATCCAAATTAATGATAGGCCGTGAATCTCAAGTGAAGATGAAGATTCAGAGTGCAAGGGCTATTGTCGTTAACTCTGAGGGTGATTCCAAAATGAGTGTAACGAGATAATGCCTTCGCTTTCATTCGAACCCGGAACGAACTTGTATGGATTGAATGTTTTCAGAACATCGTCAGGTGGACGATGAGCATTCTAAGATAGATATGTTCTATAAAGGTAATCATAGCCTCAAGCCTCATCAACCAAGAATGGCTAAAACAGGGGAGGTGCAGCAAGGCTAAGTGGGTCATTCCCAAGTAGGATGAGATTTACCCCTGTCTAGATGTCCCTTTTTATTTGGCTGTGTGGGGGATTGCTAGCTACAACCATAGGGTTGTCTTGTTCGGAATTATTTGGTAAGGAATGGTTCCGGCCTTATGTTGTAGGGGATTTAGGGTGGATCTTCGATACGGTGATCTAGGCCCCTTACTGTGACGGGCGGTACCCTAATATCCCTGCCATTGTATGGAATCCAATCTCCAATAAGTGCCATACGTATTGATTGTGCCCAACTATGTTGGAACGTTAGATGTAAGCATTCCAGCTATTTCTGTATTTTACTTGAAAAACCCTAGACCCTATTATAATATCACTGGATTTCCTATCAAATATTTTTGTTAGCGTAAGGTAAAAACTTACCCATGTTTATGTGTGGGGAGTCTTACATGATATCTTTTATTTTTAAAGGTTTTTAAAGTTAAGCAACTATAACCGTTTAGTCACACCAGACCCATGTCTGACCCGAAGTTTATTTCCGTTTTATTAAACTTAGGTACTCAAATTTTTACGAGTAGCCAAGGGATTCGGGTCACCTTTGACGAATTCTGGAGGAGATATGGAGCAGGAGGCTTCAGAGTTTGTAGATATATATAGGAGTTCCGCTGTGTTGATCTCTGTGTTATTATCTGAGTTGTATCTTGTGTTGTAATATCTAGATAGATGTATAAGCTGTGAAACTCTGATAAATGTTGTATACTATGTACTATTTTATATGATTAATATAATTTATTTGTTCCGCTGTTGAGATTCTGATGCTATTTCTTTCCTTCTTCTCTATCTTTTCTCTTTTCTATCCCTTTCTTTCTTATAATGATGTGTCTTTCTGTGGAGAGAAAGGCGGGTCGTCTTATTTGGTATCAGAGTGATAGGTTGAGTGAATACCTAGGCTCTTGAGTGGTGTCTTTCTTGAGAGAGCGTATTTGTAATACACACACACACACCTACCTATTTGATGGATTACGTGTTTGGGTTTTTCCAATGAGAGTTCTAAAGATAGATGAGGTAGTGGTGTGTGTAGCACGACTACCAATAGAAGTAGTCTGAGTATTGAGGATGAAAGAAGTATCTGTCGAGACTATAGACCTAACACTGTCTCGAGTGAGCTTTGTAGTATGGTGTAAGGATTTCACCAATCTCTGAAGGAAACCTGTTAAGGTTCGGAGTCCATCTTTGAAGTATAAGTTTGATCGCGCTTATGTGAGCAGATTTTCTAGAGTTAAGATTGGTCGGTTGAGCAGAAGCAAGTGATGATATCTTGGCAACTTCAGGATGGAGTAGTTGCATGGTGAGATGCAGTAGCTATGGATGTTTCCAAAGATGTTTTCTTTAGAGTGAGTTTGAGGAAGTATCTCTGCATCGGTGATAAGACTAGGGTCAGCAGGGTGTTTGTGTTTGGTTTGAGACCCGAGTTTCTTGAGGAGATGTCTTCCTATTTCAAGATTCTTTGTAGGATTGGTTGATCTGATTTTGAGGATCAAAAGAGCTTTGGATAAGAATTCTGTGGCATCTGTAGCAGCGGTGCAGCTCGGAAGTGTTTTGTGCGCCAGCCGGAAGATCTTTTGGCTTAGCAGTTTCCTAGAGAGGGAATTCAGAAGCAACGGAATAGACCCGTTTCTTCGATTGTTTGGTCAAGGATAAGCTGTTCTGATTTGTAAAGAGAGAACAGTATTTGTGGATATTGGATTATATAGGATCGCAAAAGTGACTTGCGATTGTTTGAGTGTTCTCTTGAGTTATAGAAGTTGTAAGAGATTTTTTCGGATGTCTTCAGGGAAGTCAGGGGTCTGGCTGCGTTGGAGATTGAGCTCCGTATCGACTTGGTTCATGGAACTACAAGTAGTTCAGCTTGGTAGAAGGATGTCTCCTAGAAAAAGGATATGGTTAAGCAGCTCAGTATTTCTTGGAACTTCTGAGTTTTCTCTTTATGGATCTGTTGAACCATATTTCTGGGATGTGTTGTCTAGTCTGTGCTCGTGTTCATCAAACGGCATTCTCATCTGCTCCAGGTCAGAGTTGAGCAGCGGAAGGAAGGCGGCAGCTGTTCTAGAGTGAAGCAACCGAAAGTTGCAGTGTTTTGGATTAAAGAGTTTCTACAGGAAGTTTTAAGGATCCGAAGGCCAGATTGGTGAGTGCTCTTGTTTTGTCTTTTCCGGATAAGAGAAGGAAGTTTGAAGTCTACTAATAATTATGGAATAGAGTTTGTATTTTTGATTTGGGTGGATCTTGAGAGGATCTTTTTGTTGGATTGTTTTTGGTCCTGTTTGTTTCTAGAGGCATCAGCGAAGGTAGAGCTGATCAGAAAGGATGTAGGCAGCTCAGGATCGTCAGAAAAGTTTTGTGGTTAAAAGATGTAGGAATTTGGAATCCGAAGTTGGGGACTTTTTTTTATTGAGATTTTCTCTGGTCAAAGGAGCAATAAGATTGGGTAAGACTGGGAAGTTAGGTCCAAAGTATATTGGATTCTTCTGAGTTTTTGTAAGGAATAAGTGTTTGGCTTATAAGGGTTGAATTGCCAAGTTTTGAAGACTGGGATTCATGGTATTTCACGTATCTCTGAGAGAGTATGTGTATGATCCATCACTGGTTTTGGAACCAGATGTTTGGGAGGATTTAGATGTTGAGTCGGACTTGAGTGTGGTCTGGTATTTTGTGTAGATTGTAGATCTAGATGAGTAGGAGCTCAGTAGCTTAGTGGCATAGATAGTTTGGATTCAGTAGAGCGAGTATCCCAGTGTCTGAACCTGGGAAACTCGGAATAGTTTTAGGAAGCTTATCCGGATCTGTTTCCGGATAGATAATGTTGTTTGTTGAATTGATTGTTTGGATGAAATTGTTTGATTGGCTGATATGTATGCTTGAATTGGTTGTAATAAAATAAAAATTTTGGTATTATCTTTTGTTTTAAATTTAGGGGACGAAATTCTTTTAAGGGGGGAGGAACTTGATATCCCGGAATACCAAGGAATTTAAAATATGATAATCTCTTAATTAATTATTTAAAAATTGGTAAAATTTGTTAATTTCAAACAATAATAAATATAGTGTGATGTTTTTAAATATAGTTATAAATAGATTTTTAAATGGAATAATAATTTACAGATTTAAATTGTGTTATTTTATAAATAGATTTTAAATAGACTTATTAATTTCAAATTTAATAAGCGCATTTAAATATATATATATATATTTGCGTGTGTGTATGTATGTACGTTAGTGTGTGTCTGTGTATTTAAGTTATTTTTAAATAGGATATTTATTTACAGTTAATAATGAGTTTGTTTAAATTGATATCTATATTTATTTGAATTAATTTTTAAATTGGATTTTAAATTGAATTTGAATTTGAATTTGAATTTAATTTGAATTGTTAATGATAATTATTTTGAAAATATATTTGGATATAAATATATGAACAAGGTTTTTATTTAAAATAAGATTTGTTTTATAATATTTTCTTTAAAAGAAATTTTATTTATATAAATTTAGGAAGTTTTTATTTAATAATAAATAAATACAATTGTCTGACATTAACCATTAAAAATGAATTAAATATATATATTTTTCTATGATATAATTAGGTTTTTATTTTATTTTCTTTTAGAAGTTTTATTTATATAATTTGGGAACGCATTTATTAATTTAGAAAAATATTAACTAATTAGGAAAATTCATTTTAAGGGCTTTTGAATAATTTTAAAAACAAATGAAAATAAAGAAAAAAAGAAAAAATGACAATTGTTGCAGTTCTAAGCATGTTAAATACATGTGTTAGGTAATTTGTTATTATAGATGACAAATGTAAGTTGTGATAACAAGTGGCATGTGATAACCCGAATTTTGGAATATCTGTAAATTAATATTTAACTGGAGCTGATTTATAGATTGAACAAATAAATATGATCATAAATAGTAAATTTAAAATGAAAATATATACATAGTTGTAATTTGGAAATTTTAATTAACATAATGCTTTCCAAAGGCTTTTTTGAAACCCAAATTTTTAACAACAAAGATAATTTCATGATCATTTAAAAATATATTAAGTTAAAATAAAATTTCTCAAGCATATAAACATATTACATTTATTTGAATCATAGCATAAGTAATTTACAAATATCTACCTAAATTCACATTGTATATTTATTTAAAATTTAAAAGCCAAAGTTATAAAAAAAGAAAAAAAACAAACAAAAAAATACATTTTTTATATACATGAAAATATTACATAAATATATATATATATAATCTAAATGAATTAATAAAAGACTAGTTTAACACTTGTAAGCATATTAAGTAATTTAAGGACATTTGTAATTTGGAATGTATATTTGTAAGCTAAATAATTAACCTAAGGATAAGTGGCTTTATTTGTTTATCTTGATAATTAAAACTTTAAATTTTAAAAAAATATGAAGAAAAAAAAGATTTTCATCAGCTCTAAATTTTTCTCCTCTTTCAACTGAAACTAAATTCAAAATCAAAGAAAGTTAAAGACTGGAAATCTGAGAAAAATTGAAACTGGAAATTCAACAAAGCAAGAAATCAAAGGCAAAGGCAATAACAATATCAAAATTTTCAACTACAATCAGTCAAGACAAGTAACAATGCAAAGGTCAACACCAAATTTAAATTTAATAAAGAAAAAGAGAAAATCAAACAAGTCTGGAAACCATCAACCTGGAAACGAATCTGTTCTCTGTTCAATATATCCTGATAGTAAAACAAACTATAATCTATTAAAATTTGATGCATGTGATGATCATTAAATGTTATGTTAAGAAATATGCTTGCATAGTTGGGAAAATGTGATTGAATGTACATATGTATATGATATATGTGTGTGTGTGTGTGTGTGCGTGCATGTCTGTGTTTCTATGCTCTTAGTTCACAGGGTTAAATCAAACTATAAATTCAAAATCTCTTATTCCTGGTGATGTTTAAACAAAAAGTTTCTAGATTAACAAGATCTAAAAAAAAATTGTAAGTTTAATAAGTTGAATATTATTCCAGAAATAAGAAAATACCGAGGCAAGCAGAAAATTTTCAAAAATTATATGGAAAAAATTTCTTGATTGAATTGCATGATTTGAATCAAGATAGGAAATCTTGAATTTTGGTATAAAGATTGAAATTTTTAGTTTCGTATTCGAGGAGAAATTGGGTGTTGATTATTTTTGGGAATTTTGACTACCGGTGGCAATCAAAGGTGAACTGGAGTTTGGAGTGTGGCCTGGAAGTGGACGGGTTGATGGGGATCTTGGGAAAAATGATTTGGGTTTTTCTCGATGGACGGGGCGGCTCGTCGGAGTCGAGATAGGGTTTAGCAATGCAGTTGGGTTGTCGATGTATTCGAGGCTATGGCGTTGCCGTGGAAAGACTGCAATGTATCGCATATGGAGGTTCGTTTCATCGTGCCGTGGAGCAGCTCTGGGAGGATGGGCGAATTTTCTGGTGGTGGAGTTCATCGTGGGCGAGTTGTTTTGTGGATTGGGTTTGGTTGCAGTTTTGGTTCGATCAAGTCAAATTTGATTTCATAAACGATTTGGGAATCTGAGTGGATGGATAGTTAGAGGGGGCTGTCATCGATTTGCTGGTGGTGATGGTGGTGACTAAAGCGTCGTCGTTGACTTGTGCACATGCGCGATGCACGGTTGTGTCAGGTTGGTTTGTGGCATCAAGAAGAAGGAAGCGCTCGAGGTTTAACTCGGGTCGAACTTGAAGATGATGGTGTGTGGTCTCGAAGTAGCTGGGTATGGAGAACTCGGTGTTTTTGGTTGAAATCTTCGGGTTTCATTTAGTTTTGCTCGAGTTTTCTAGTGTTGACAAGTTTAAGTTTGTACAGGAAGTTTTAAAAGATTTAAAACTAAAGAATACTGATTTTGCAAATAATTCAAAGCTTTAAACAAAGTAAAATAAGTTTTTACTTAGGAGAGTAAATTATTTCCAAGGATAAGTGTTTAACAAGTTTTATATATGATAATAGATAAGTAAAGAGTAATTATTTAATTAAGTAATTGGAGTATAATTACTTTATGAAAGTAATTAAATAGAAGTGATTAAGGGTTAATCACTTAGTGTAATTTATTAATGATTAATTAATATAATTAAATAAAGGGTTAATTAATTAATTAATTAATTAGAGAATAATTAATTAATTAAAGAATTAAGGTTAATTTATTGAGGATAATTAACCAATGGGATAATTAGGATAATTACTCGATAAAAGTGATTAAAGGCAATTTACTTAAGGGAAGTAATTAAGGTTTAATTACTTAGTGTAATTAATTAAAGGGGTGATTAATTAAGTAAGGAAATTTAGTAAGGGTTAATAAATTAATAATTGTGATTAATTAAACGATAACTAATCAAGGTAAGTGATTAAAGAATAACAAATTTGAGTAATTAATTAAGGGCTAATGCGATTAAGGTGAATGGGTGAAGGTTAATTAATTTATGTAATTAATAGAAGGGAAATTACTTGATGTAATTAAGGAATGATAAATCAAGGATGATTAATCAAGATGAATAATTAAGGGATGATTAATTAATTTAATATAATTAATTATTGTTAAATAAGCAAGATTTATAAGTAATAAAGTAATTAATTTAATTCATTGGTAGTTAATTAAATTAATTAGAAATGGTATGGCTAATTTATCTTGCTTATGTATGATTGAATGATATTTGAATGCCTTGGATTATTTGTTATCCCTGATATGTGATTATGATGCTTTGTGGAATGAAATGTTTTTGTAATATGATATGTTGGGTTGAACCGAGATAATGTGGTTATCTATGATGAATTGCTGTGTAAAAGTGATATCCATTATTTAAAATTTAATCACTAGAATAACTTGGGTTAAGATGTCATTGAATTCGAAGAGACCGGAGTCAGGTATTAGTTAATACCCGAAACCACTTCGATTCTTTATAAATTGATTTGTGAAATCCATAGGATGTAATGGAATGATTTAAGTAAATTGGACCTTTTAATCTAAGTTTTGGTACTTAGAAATTGATGTGTGAAATAAGTGATATCTATAACAAATTGTGAATTTGTAAATTGATACGAGTTACCCCATGTTTTACATAAGTTGTATGCTTTTGTATTCCTTGTTAGATGGATTTACTCACGCTGGTTTCCAACCTGACCCGGGTGTTACTTTGATGTAATGCTCGAGTCAGACCGAGTATTACAGATTTTCAGGTAAAGACGTTCTGGAGCTCAGGAGGCGAGCTGGATGGCAGGAACGTATGGAGTGTTTCCGCTGCGTTATATTGTAGTTTATCTGGGACAAGTTAGTTTTAACTGTCCAATGATTGTGTAATGTGTACCTTTGATGAATTAAAATGTAATTTGGCAGGTACTATTTTCCTTTGTAGTATAACTGTTATTATTTGATATTATATTTTATCCGTTGCGAATGTAAGATTCTAAGATTGGTTTTCTATTTCTTCTTCTTATTTCTCTTTCTTCTTTTCCTAACTATCTGGAATTTTCGAAATCGAAATTTCCGGGTTGTTACATTTGGCATCAGAGCAAAAGGTTAAGCGAGAACCTTGGCTCTGGTGGGATACTCATTTAGGATAGGGTCAATGGTACCCTAGAATGAGTTGAGTGTGTATATATATGAGAGCGTACTTGCTATTTTCTTATATAAAGATTTAAAATGATTTTATATAAGAATATATTTTGATATATAAAGCAATATTTCTTTCTAATAAATATTAAGGTGATTGGTTGTTAAATTATTGGAATTAAATTATGTAGTAATAGAAATACAACCAAATTAAAATTAAATTAAAGATTAGTTTGAAATGTATTCAAACTGAAATTAAAATCTTGAAGTTGGGGAAGAGTTTCAAAATAAGATGAATTAGAATTGGTTTCAAAGCAAAAAATAGAATGGCTATTGTGTTTAATAATGGGATGATTGTTTTCCAATAAACAATAAAATGTTTTAGGGAAGTAACCATTTGATGAGAATAACTTGTAAATTAAAGTGGGATTCAAATTGTGAAGTTCTGAATTCTAAATTTAAACATTTGAAATTGTTTTCAAAATGTTAAATGAAATAATATTATTCAAACTATTTTGAATATAATCTTATTTTAGAATAAGAAGTTGTTTATAAACTTTAAAAGAATTTGTTTTGAATTAAAACTGAGGATGGTTTAAATTTTAAAATTTGGCTTGGTGGGCCAAGAAGTAAATATGTATATATGAGGAATATACATAATATCAAAGATGGTTCAAAATAAAACTCTAAATGTTGAGTTTTAAATTTGGAATGAAATGTGATGCCCAAAAGTGATAAGTTTTTGAACTTATAAGTGGGAAAGAATTTTGAAATTTGAAATGGAGAATTCAAATTTGAGTAAGGTTAACTGGATTAATTGAATTTAACTCGGAGGAAGTCAAATAAGTTTGAATGAACAATTTGATTTGGAAATTTCAAAATGAAATTGGGATTTAACTTGGGAAGTTAAATGGTTAATTTGAATTGGGAGTTTGTGTGATCTCGAAATGGGGTTGAGATCTAGAAATTGAAAATGGATACTGTAAATTGGTGTTTGGATAAATTTGGATGTTTATTTATTCGGATATTATAAATAATCTATGAAATTGAGAATTGGTTTTGAAGTTAAAATTCAGTAATAAAATTGAATTTCAAAGATTTAATTGTTTAAAAAGGATTTGGATTATTATTTGAACCTTGAAATAGGTTAAAAATGGAATTTGGATTCAGAATTAAATGGTTTAAAGATATAAGTTGATTTGATTTAAAGGATTGAATCAACATTTAAAATTTAACTTGAATTTATACAATTCGGGATGGTTTAAATTTGAAATTTGAATTGAATTAGTTCAAATTGAATTTGATTTGGATTAATTGGAATTGTGATTGAAGATGGATAAGTTTGAATTCAAATGGGAAATTTGAATTGGATTGATTTGAAATGAAATTGAAGTTGAATAAGTTCAAATTCAAATAGGAAGTTGATTTGAATTTGGGATGAGAATGGAAGTTAACCTAATTTGAATTGAAATTGAAAGTTAACTGAAAATTGGCAATTGATTGGAATTGGGATCAATTCAAATTGGAATTGAATCAATTTAAATGGAAGTGGAAATTTAAATTGAATTGATTGGAAATGGAGGTTAGGAAGTGAACAGTTTGACTCTGAACTATTTTCAAAATAAATTGTTTTAGTACAAATCTATTTTTCCAAGCTACTTATTATATATACAACCTTTCTTATTAAACATAAAACTATCTTGTGCTTATTTTATAACTACTTTTGGAATTATTTAACTATTTTGCAACTGTTTTATACAACTACTTTATAACTAATTACTATTTTGTAATTACCTAAATATTCTATAACTATTTGACTATTTTCTAAGTATTTTACAATTACTTAACTATTTTACAGCTATTTTACAACTAATAATTATTTTTCAACTACTTGTCTATTTTTAAACTTTTCAAGCTATTTTCTAAATTTAAGCGGGAAAGAGTTCAAACTGTTTATAATTAAATACCCATTTGAGATGAGAATTGAGGTGATAGTTCAACTGAGGAGTCAAGCGATCGTGAGTAAGTGAACGAAAATTTAAGTGAATGTGAATAGATAGAAGAAATTGATTTAACTAATAATCAATGGAGATAAATACGTAGGATGTATGTATATTATTCTATTCGCATAGTGATTTGATCCAGATTCGAGCAAAGAATTTCGAGATAGTATTATCGATCCGAGTTGGGATTTTTCACTCGATTTTCAACGGCGAACCTGGATATGGATTGTCGATTGGTTCTGGATATTCTCTATCATAATTATGGCTATGTAAGGAGAATGACGGTTTCTGATCAAGAAACCAGATCTGAGTCCGCACTAGAAAGTCGGGTGGACGATACTAGTTCGGAAGTGAAATTGTGTGATCGAGTGAGCGATCAGATTGGTATAGCGTACGGATGATATGTGTACATCGTACGGGTTTGAATGAAATTGATACTGGAAATTTGTGGATAAGAAATGTGAAATGGTTTTTGAAATGAAAGGTATATTTTGTGAAATATATGATGAAGTAAAGTGAAAATTAGAGATTTCTATGGTAAAAATTTACTTTATGAAAGTAAGTAATTTGATAAGTGACTTTATAGAGTAATCAAATTTGAATATTTGATTTAGAATAAACAAAGTTATATATATCTTTGTTATGTAAGATAAATCTCCCCCTGTTGAATCTTCTGCCGGAAGGAAAGGATTTTTGAAAATATTTAAAGTATAAAATGGTTTTATACAAGTTTGAAATGATCCAAAGATTTTTCAAGGTTATATATATCTATATACATATATATAAAGGATCTTGTGAGAATGATTTTGAAAAAGGTTTCGGAACCTTTGGATTTGGAAAGGCTTTTGATTTTTGGGTAAAATCTATATTGGAATTTGAAAAGCCTAGTTTGAGAATTATCGATTTTGGAATAATCGATTTTGAGTAAGAAGATTTATTTGAGATCCATACTAGGTGTATGATTTGGAAGATACTATATGTGTATAGTATAAAGTGCTTTGAAAATGACTTTGGAGAAAAAGGCGCTCCCTTGAAATGAACTTCTCAGGAGTGCCACAGGATGATACTGCCTTGAACCCTAAGGGGGGTTTCTAAAGTTGATTCTGTGAGGAGTCCGGACAAAACTAGTTCCTGAGGATTATGAGTAGTGTGTAGCGAAAGTCGAGGGCACTGAGGCCTATAGAGGCATTTAGGTTATGCTATGACGACAGTGTAACTCGAAGTCACTGCGATCTACTGCAGACTATAGAGAAAGTCGTGTGTGCCGCTGAGAGCCAACAATCTATGTTTGATTTTGTATCGGTACACTGCGGCCTATGGTGACTAGCGAAAGTCGTGTGTGCCACTGAGAGCCAACAGTCTACATTTGATTTGATATCGGTAGACTGCGACCTATGAGGGAGTGGAGAAGTTTCATTCTTTTGGCAGCGAAATTCGAGGGCGCTGAGGCCTACAGTTATATGGGTTTTTGCTGTGACAACAACGTAACCCCGGCTGTAGCTGTGATCTGTAGCGGGTTCCATGGCATAATCGAGGGGCGTGGAGGCCTACAGTTTTCTATGGATTTTGCAGGGATGGCAACGTAACCATCGGGTTAACTGCGACCATGGATGGAGGTGATGATTTCCAGAGCATTATCACCAAAGATATTTCCTCTATTTTCAAATGTTTCTGATATTTTCAATAAAATTATTTTTCAAGTATTTCCACTGGATGTTGAAAACGGGTCACTAATTCGATGATGAATAGTTTTGTAATATGATATGTTGGGTTGAACAGAGATAATGTGGTTATCTATGATGAATTGCTATGTAAAATTGATATCCAGTATTAAAATTTAATCACTACAATAACTTGGGTTAAGATGTCATTGAATTCGAAGAGACTAGAGTCGAGTATTAGTTAATACCCGAAACCACTTCGATTCTTTATAAATTGATTTGTGAAATCAATAGGCTGGAATGGAATGATTTAAGTAAATTGGACCTTTTAATCTAAGTTTTGGTACTTAGAAATTGATGTGTGAAACACGTGATATCTATAACAAATTGTGAATTTGTAAATTGATACGAGTTACCACGGGTTTTATATAAGTTGTATGCTTTTGTATTCCTTGTTAGATGGATTTACTCACGCTGGTTTCCAGCCTGATCCGGGTCTTACTTTGATGTAATGCTCGGGTCAGACCGAGTATTACATATTTTCAGGTAAGGACGTTCTGGAGCTCAGGAGGCGAGCTGGATGGCAGGAATGTATGAAGTGTTTCCACTGCGTTATATTGTAGTTTATCTGGGACAAGTTAGTTTTAACTATCCAGTGATTATGTAACGTATAACTCTGATGAATTAAAATGTAATTTGATAAGTACTGTTTTCTTTTGTATAACTGTTATTATTTGATATTATATTTTATCAGCTGCGAATGTGAGATTCTGATTGGTTTTCTATTTCTTCTTCTTCTTTCTCTTTTTTCTTTTCCTAACTATCTGGAATTTTCGGAATCGAAATTTCTGGGTCGTTACATGGCATGATTTATTTTCCATTTTCTTTAATCTAAACTAATTCTAATTCATTTCTATATAAACACTCATCTCCCCTCTCTTTTATTTTCTTTCTTTATCTTTTCATTTTAATACAAGAAAACTCAAACACTTTCTCAAGGCAGAGATTCACAAAAAATATACAAACCTAAAACATTCGCCTAATCAAAAACCAATGCCCTGTAAAACATTTTACAAGTTCAAAACAAAATCTACATCGTTTTTTTTTTCAAAAACCCTGTAACCAATTTTCAGTTCAAAAACCTTGTAGCCATACCTCAAGAACCAAAAGTAAGAATCAAGCTCTGAAATCAAAGTCTGTAATCATTTATCCTCAAACCTGAAATCATTTTCAAAAAGCTCAAACTCAAGTTCAATATCCTGTAACCATTTTCTATTTCAAGATCAAGTCTAAACCATTTTGCAAGTTAGACCAAAACCTGAAACATTTTCAAGAGTTCAAGCAAGAAAATCTGAAGCAAAATCAAAGCTTACAAGTTTCCAGAGGCCATGGTTTTCAAACTATTCAAAGCTTTTCGGTTTTTAAAGAAATCAAGGCAGTCAAGTTCAAATCCAGTTTTTCCCAAACCCTCTGCCTCTTTAAATAAGTGAGTAAACATTCTAATTCAAAAGCTAAAGTGGTTTTAAATTTGCTTTCATATGATTTCTGAGATGAATTATCTTTGCATGTGAATATATGTGTATGAACACAATATGTATGAGAGTGTTGAGCTATGCATGTTGATATATCCTTGTTTCCAGGTTTCAGTATTTACTAATCAATCAAAATTTCATATATTTTTATTTAATCACTGTTAACACTTGGATTAAAAAAAATAGTTTAGTTTTAGCATGATCTAGGTACTAAAATTATAAACAAGTATGTAAGTTTTGAAATATGATTGCATTTGGGAAATAACAGTAGGAATCTTTTAAAACTTGAAAAATCAAATGTTGTATTTTATTGATTTAAGTATACGTCTTGAATCATCTCTGGAAAATAAGATTTTTAAAACAAAAATTACAATTTTTAGAATTGTATTGAAGGTGCAATTCTTAGATGAACAAAATGGGGTTTTTGAACGATTTCTGGTGAGTGGAGTACCTCTGGTGATTGAGGTTCTTGCTGAAGCTAGATGGATGATCAAGGGAGTGGGTAAAAATAGTAGTAGTGGTGATAGTTCGCCGTGGCGGCGGCGGCAGGTCGAACTAGGGTTTTAACCTAGTTTGGTTGAGGGTCGAATTGGTGATCGTTGTTTCGTCTATGGGTGATCGAGTGGCTCAAGGCTACGGGGATTGGTTGCATAGGAGTTCGACAAGGTGTGGACGAGGTAGCTCAACCTCGGGTGATCAGAATCGAATGGGGGAATCATTTTCTGGCAGTGGTTTGGGTTCCAGTTTCAACTGGATAGCTCGATTTGGAATCGTGGCTTGTGGTCGTCGTTTGTTGATCATGATGGGTTGCTAGAGCGATCGTGGATAAGTGGGAAGTTCTGGTGGTGATCGGAAGTTCACCGTGGGTGGTGCAGGGTGCACATGTGTCAGGAATGTTAGTTGGTGTTAAGGTTTTGGGAATGGTAGTTGCCTTGGGAAGGAACTCGCATGGATTTTATTTTGGCTTAAGTTTGTTCTGGGGTCATATGCAAGAACTTGAACGAACTGTTAAAGTTTTTAAACAGTTTAAATTTTAAATGAAACTCTTTTACAAGAAGAAGGGATGAAGATGTACTCGGTTTGATTTGAGCACATATGGTCTAAACCCAAAGCAAATGTTTAAACCAGTTTTTAAATTTAAATAAAAGTAAGTTTTTAAATTTTAAAAAATCAAGATTGAATCTATTTCTTGAAAATCCATTTCTTTGTGTAATGAATGTTTTGAATAAATTAATTTGTATGATTTGTTTAACTTAAATGTATTAAGTTAAATTCTTAAGTTATTTTCAAAACTTAATATGAAATGTAATTAGGTAATTAATAAAGGAATGTTATTATCTTAAAACTTAATTAAAGTTTGATAATTAATGAGATAATTAAAGGGCAATTAATTAATTAAATTAGTTAATGATTAGTGATTTATTAATTAACAGTTAATGTTTTCAAGTGATTTATTAACTTGCAATCAAGGATTCTTAATTAATAATTAGAGATAAGTAATTAATGATTATTTTATTTTTAAAACTTAATTAATGATTTAACTAAGTAAAGTTAATTTCTAAGATAAAATGTTTTAATGATAATTAAAATCATTAATAAAATAATGTTTTATCTTAAGATTAATGAAGATTTTTAATGAATTGAGATTAATTAAGTTAATTAAGAAAATTAAATTAAATTAATTAATTATTGATAAGAATTAATTAAGTAATTAATTAAGAATAATTAATTTAATAATTATGATTGATTAACTAATAATTAGAGATTAATTAATTTGTAATTAGAAATTAATTAATTAAATAATTAAGGGTTAATTAAATTAGTAATTAAGGTTTTCTTAATTAATAATTAAGAGTTTTGTTAATCTATAATTAAAGTTAATTAAAGATTAAGTAACTATTATTAAGGGTTAATTACTTGTCATTAAGTACTAATTAATTGGTAATTATGGATTAATTAATAGTAATTAAGGTTGTTAATTAATAATTAAGTTTTATTAATTAATAATTAGAAGATAGTTAATTAGTTAATTAAGGTTAATTAATTAATTATAAAAGTAATTAAGGATTGATTACTTTGTATTAAAGGATATTGATTAATAATTAAGGTTTATTAATTAATAGTTAAAGAATAATTAATCTGTAATTAAGGATAAATTAATTTGTTTAAAGGGTAATTAAGGGATGAATTACCCAATTGTAAGTAATCAAATGAATGTGGTTAATTAATTAGTTGATTAATTAAGATAATCCTGATGATTTATTAAGTATGAATACTTATTGAGATTAAATAGTGCAATTACTTAATGAATTAATTAATGTATAATTACTGGGATGTAATTAATTAAAAGGAAATTACTTAATGGGAAGTAATTAAAGGATAATTACTTAGTAGAAGTAATTAAGGGTTAATTACTTGGTGTAATTAATCAAAGGATTAATATAATTAATTAAGGAGTTGATTAATTAAGGTAAGTAATTACAGGATGGTAATTACTATTTATGATTAATTAAAGTTGATTAATGGAAGTAATTAATTAAGGATCATTAATTAATGTAATTAATAAGGGTAATTAAAGGTTGATTAATTAAGATTAATTAATCAATAATAAGTGATTATAAGGTAATTAATTAATAATTAATTATAATTAATGAAGTAATAAAGGTTAATTACTTTGATGATTTGTAGATAGTTAATTTGTGTCATTAATTAAGGGTTAATTACATAATGTAATTAAAGATAATTCATCAAGGATGATTAATTAAGATGATGATTAATTAATTGATTTTAATCAATTAATGGTTAAATAAGCAGGATTTATAATGATGGACGTAATTAATTTAATTCATTTTACATTAATTATAGATGGTGTAATTAATAAATCATTGCTTATGGATGGCTGATTGATATTGAATGTCTTGATTGTTTGATATCTCTGATGAGATATGTATGATATTTGATATGAGATGATTTGGATTGAATTGTGATGATATGGATTATCTATCTGTGTATATGTGAATTATCTATCTGTGTGAATATGGATAATAATTTTGAATTGAATTGTTTTAACTTTAAAACAATTTGGACCTAAAAGATGGCGCTTTGGATTTCGACGAGACCGGGATCGGGTTTCCAAATTTGGATATCCGAAAACCACATCGATCCAAATTAACGATAGGCCGTGAATCTCAAGTGAAGATGAAGATTTAGAGTGCAAGGGTTATTGTCGTTAACTCTGAGGGTGATTCCAAAATGAGTGTAACGAGATAATGCCTTCGGTTTCGTTCGAACCCGGAACGAACTTGTATGGATTAAATGCTTTCAGAACATCGTCAGGTGGACGATGAGCATTCTAAGGTAGATGTGTTCTATAAAGGCAATCGTAGCCTCAAGCATCATCAACCGGGAATGGCTAAAACATGGGAGGTGCAGCAAGGCTAAGTGGGTCATGCCCAAGTAGGACGAGATTTACCACTGTCTAGATGTCCCTTTTTATTCGGCTGTGTGGGCGGTTGTAGCTGCAACCGTGGGGTTGTCATGTTCGGAACTGTTCAGTAAGGAATGGTTCCGGCCTTATGTTGCTGGGGATTTAGGGTGGATCCTCGGTACGGTGATCTAGGCCCCGTACTGTTACGGGCGGTACCCCAATAGCCCTGCCATTGTATGGAATCCAATCTCCAATAAGTGTCGTACGTATTGATTGTGCCCAACTATGTTGGAACGTGAGATGTAAGTATTCCAGCTATTTCTGTATTTTACTTGAAAAGCCCTAGACCCTATTAAAATATCACTAAATTTCCTATCAAATGTTTTGGTTAGTGTAAGGTAAAAACTTACCTATGTTTATGTGTGAGGAGTCTTACGTGATACCTTTTGTTTTCAAAGGTTTTCAAAGTTAAGAAATTATAACCATATACTCACACCAGATCCATGTCTGACCTGGAGTTTATTTCTATTTTATTAAACTCTTAGGCACTCAAATTTTTATGAGTAGCCAAGAGATTCAGGTTAGCTTTGATGAATTCTGGGGGAGATATGGAGCAAGAGGCTTCAGCGTTTGTAGATATATATAGGAGTTCTGCTGTGTTAATCTTTGTGTTATTATCTGGGTTGTATCTTGTGTTGTAATATCTAGACATGTGTTTATAACTGTCTAGTATGTGATGCAAAGCTGTGACACTCTGATAAATGTTGTATACTATGTACTATTTTATGTGATTAATATAATTTATTCGTTCCGCTGTTGAGATTCTGATACTGTTTTCTTTCCTTCTTCTCTATCTTTTCTCTTTTCTGTCCCTTTCTTTCTTAATAATGATGTGTCTTTCTATGGAGAGAAAGGAGGGTCATCTCAATAAAGCAAGTATAAATATAAATACAAGACTAAGACTATTGGAACAAAAATGGAATAAAGTCTACAAAAACATCACCAAGCTTTTTTAATTGATTTTGCTTGACCTCTAATCACTTATGCTCAGCCACAATACTAATTTGGTTCAGCCTTGGTGATGTTTTGGCAAGGGTATGGATCTGGTTCGGACTCATATAGGCACGGATACAAGTAAAAAGTGAAGGGGCAGGAGTTACTAGTGAAGGAAGATCAAAGGTTAAGGCAAAAGAGGAGTTTGGTGCAACTTTTAGGCTCGGCCATGCATGAATTGGGCTCGGCCTTGGTATGCATAGACCTGGTGGTGGCTGGAGTGAAGGCCAAGGGTGGTGAACATGATGGTGGTGGTGGCTAAGAGGGGTGGCCAAAGCAACATATGAAGGAGATGGTGAAAAACAAGCTCGGTTATGCATTTTCAAGGGTTTTTGCAACTTTTAGTGGTGTTTGCATCATGGAATGGTCATGGCCAGTCTTGGTCAGAGGAGGAGGGGATTAGGCTGTGCATGGTGATGGGAAGGAGTTGATGTGTTGGTTGGTGAAGGTGGTGAGGTGTTTAGGCCAAGCAAAGCACATGAAGATCAAGCAAAACCATGAAAAAGTCATTAGAAAATAAAGAGAAAAGAAGTAAAAAAGAAGAAGAAGCCATTGCCTTTTTCTCCGATCTGAAAATAGGTATGAGAAATGAAATGAGAAAGAATTTTGTTACGTGAATTGCAAATGAAAACACACGGCTAAAATTTTGGAGAAGTTATGGTGGGAAATCAATGGGGTGGAAAGATATAAAGGCAAGAAATCAAACGTAACGTATGCCCATAATTAAAATAGGTAACGTATCTTAATTGATGCGTTTCCTATATATTAAAGAAAGATGTATACAAAAAGATTCACTAAAAAAATAAATACAATAACGTTTAATAAATACATTCTAAAAGATATGCCCCTTTAGGGCAATAACGTATATTTATTTGAAATTTCTTTCCAAGAAATAAATAAGGAATCTAAACACTTAACCATTTAATTAATAAATGAATGTCTACATAGAAAAATAAGGTAGAGATAGATATTATGAAAAATAAATAAATAGTTTTAGGAAAAGTAGGAAATAAATAAAGAAAATACTTTATTTAATGGAAACTAGAATTAAAAATTGTAAATAAAATTCAACTGACTTTGGAAAATTCCAACAACACTTCTAAATAAATAAAAGTCAAGTAAATAAAATAAATGCTAAAAAAATAAAGTGTAAATGAAAATAAAATAAGGTCTTAATCAAATAGAAAAATAAATAAATAATTACTTTAATTAATTGAAACTAGAAATTAAAAATTGTAAACAAAATACGACTGACATTGGAAAATTTCAATTACACTTTTAAAAACGTTTTTAAAACTAAAATATTACATCACATGTCATGTTACACATGTAAATATAAATTAGAACATGATATGACAAACAAAAATATTATTTATACAAAAATAAAATAAATAATTTTGTTAAATACAACAAATTAGATCCAGTAGTGTAAAAAGCATAACTTTCACAATATTAATCAGATTTCAACGAAACGAAAAGCAGTATCCTTAGAATTTTATTTACTTTCATAAAATAAAGATAAAATTCAAAATTTCAAAATTTAAATTTTTTAAATTAAAGTCAAAGTTTGACCATATTAACCAAAATTCACCCTTTTGGAAAATATTCTATTTATTCATGTTTGGAATTCTAATTCACATCAAAATCAAAATTTATATTTAAAATAACAAAATTATCTATTTAAAAAAATAAAATAAAGTTTTTTAAATCAAAATTAAATTTAAAATAATTAAAATATACAATTAACATAATCACAAAATACAGGGTTATTACACTCTCTCCCACTCAAAACTTTTCGTCCCCGAAAAGGAATGAGGTACGGGAAAACACAGAAAAGATAAAAATGGAATAAGATTAAGACAAGATGACAAGAAGATTGAAATTATACCTCATAACTATGGTTATAGGTAAGTTTATCGAGGTGGAGAATAGGAATAGCTAGAAGGGAAAATAGGAGAATAGGACTATCTAGGAAGGAAAATAGGTCGAAAGACAAAGATGAACCATTATTTTAAAACTATATAATTTCAATTACAAGTTTTAATATTTAAATAATTTAAAAAATTTATAATATGATGAATAGTCATTTTCAAATTTTTTAGTTTGAAGTAAACAATATTTAAAACATTTTAATTTATTTAGAAAGGTAAAATAAATGATCAAAATATCCTTTATATAATACTTTATCAAAATACTTTTATAACTTGATGTCTTAACAAGTTTATCCTCATTACTGTAGGTTCTGGCAATGCGTTGATCAGGCGCAAAGCTAGAATTCTTCAGGTAGTTAGTAGACTTGTTTCAACACCCAGTGAAAATACTGGAAAAAATTAAAAAAACAGATATAGAAAGTACAATCCAAACAAAACAACCAAAACCTTTGTCTAACCATGGATCGCAGATACACAATGGTTACGCCTGGATCCCTCAGGAAACAATCCATATCCGTAAGCTTTCTTAGCCCTGCGAATTACGCCATGATGACTAGTAGACCGTAGATACACAATGGTTACACCTAGATCCCCTAGGAAATAATCCATATCCATAAGCTTTCTCAGCCGTGCAGATTTCGCTACTAATACGACCTACATTGATCGCAGGATACACAATGGTTACGCTTGGATCCCCCAGGAAACAATTCGTACGCCTAGGTCATCTCAGCCAGGCGAATTGCGCTATGCAGTCACGCTCAAAAGCCCATGGGTTACGCCATGGTAGGACAATTGAGTATCACATCCGGAAAACCAAAACCAGAGAGAATAATATCGATAGAATGAATCTACAATGTGGCCACAGAGTGGATATCAAGCAGAAGGCACTTTCCATATCTTTACTTCGAAAATATATATCATATAGTACCTTTTCAAATCACTTTCAAATACCGTACTTATATAAAGTCCATTATATATAAGATTTTATTTTCAATCGAATACTTTCCAAAATCAATAGTATATCAAATCACTTCATACTTATACAAATCAAATTTTTATATAAGTTCGATAACTTCCAAATTAAGTATTTAGTAACACATGGTTCTAAAATTTCAATTTATTTCAATATCAATTCAGTTTCAAAATCATATATGATGTCACCAAATCATTTCTTCCAAATTAAATATCTTCAGTTTCAAAGTTTCCAAAAATAATAGGTTTAGAAAATAATCCAAATTTCCAAATCAACATAATTTCTATCAAACAAATTCATTTCCGAAAATCATCATATAAATACTGGGTTTTAAATTCCAATCTATTTTCGAAACCAAATATTTTCTCAAAATCAATTATACCCAAAATGGTTACTAAGTTTAAAACCATCCCTTTTAAAAGCTTCAAACTATTTATTTCTATATGAAAAATCCAATTTACCATTGGAAAGATTATTATTCTACACACACACACACACACACTTTATTCAAAACATTTCAAATCTATATTTCATACTAGTATAATTCAAAATAGTCTTATTTATTTTACTCATCAAACAGTTTCAAATTATATAAATCATATTACTTTATACTTTAACCACACAAAATTGAACTTATATTCTTTATCAAATACCTTATACCTTTCAAAATTACTTAGCTTTGAAAAGTTAACCTTGATCTGGAAGTGCTCCAACCTTCAAAATAGTCGAAGAAATCATATTTTCAATCCAAGAGTTGGAAATCACCAACAAATCAGTAAATCAATTCCAAAAGATAGGGTTATATCAATCAAATTCGAAACTCAAGAACTGAACACCGGCTCATTTCAAAACTGTGCTATATATATATATATATATATATATATATATATATATATGCATCTATCTTTTCGAAAATTAAATTATACTTCGGTATTTGAAATCAAAATTGGTTTCATAAAATCACTCACGTAGCAAAGCTATTAGAGTGGCCTTTCCCCCACTCAGAAACACAAAAATCAATGTCGATGATGCATGCATTTGTCACCGAAATTATTTTCCAGCAACATAAGTGGGTTCTTGACTTTTATTTTCTCAAAAACTTCTTTTGAAATTTCTTCGAAATCATTTGCAACTCATGAAATCATTTGAAACATTTCTTATTCGGAAAATACTTTCAAATTGTACTATTATATATTTTCAAAACCTTAAACCAATTTAAAATGCCGGAGTTCAATCACTCAAATTCACATTCAAAACCTTCAGTTATAAATCATTTTATATGAAACCATTTCTTATAAAATTTTAAAATTTCAAATCCTTTCCAAACTTCAAATTCTCATTTTAATTGATATATAATCCATATTGAAAACATTTCGCTTTTATATAATAATATGGTCATCCTTATCAAAATAATTACTTCGACGTATGCACAATTTCAAAATACAATCAAACACAAATTTCCTAGAAATGATCCAAGGATGGATTTCAAACAAACAGAGATTTAAATTTAAAGGAACTCTAATCAAATAGAATTTTGGTTCGAAGATAAGCTCGAACGAAGATGAGATAATTTAATTACCAAATAGGAGATGATAAGCCTATATAAATCACAAGAGACCTTAACCGGTCAACCGTGACTTCAGGGATATAATCAATGCGGAAATCTAAGGGAAATTCACATTCGATCGCTAGAGATAGAATCCAGGTAGAGCAGACGATAGATAACATCGACATCCGAGGATACAGAAATCTTCGGTGAATCAATGCTAAATATAAGGGAGTTTCACCCCCTTGACAAATCATTCAAAGATTTGCAAAATCACCACTCTTTATAGAGGTCATTCAAAGTGGAATTATGGAATGCTCCTAAATCAAAGGAATACAAATAGGGAAGACAAGATTGGATTTTAGAACAAGTGGGAGCGTTCCAAAGTTCAAGAAATCCTAATCGATAAGAATCCTAACCAAGAGATTACTAACAAGGTGCATACAGAAGGGATGAAGTTTAGAAAATCTTGATTTTCGAAATAAGAAAAAAAATATACCAATACAATCTTTGAAAATCCTTTAAAATCATTTGGAAATCATTTTATACTTCGAAAATACGTCCTCTCACAAAGAAATGATTCTGAGATTTATTTCACTCATTCTAGGGTAATTCTACCCTATTTCTAATGAGTTTTTGCTCCGCAAACTAAGGCTTGCCTAAAACCAAAGCTCTAATACCAAATTTAACGGACCGCGTCAGTGGGGTAACGCCCACCGTAGCATACAGCTGTACCTGTGTTCTGCCTTTATGGCCAGCGTCTCGACTGCACCAACCCCCACATGGACATGTAGGAGCAAGAGTCATCCACTCGCTACCAAACCAAATGCGAGAAGACCCTATCATGTTGCACCCTCCAAGTGCATAGGCAGACGCACATGTCAGACTTGAATTTCTCAAAATAACCGATTGTAATAAAATTTGGAGCAAATAAAACCAACCATGGAATCACAGACATAGAAATATCAGAATAACTCGCAGCGGAAATAAAAATACCATAGTAGTTCATGAAGCTGCTATAACAAAGTCTCAAAAACAAAATACATAATACCAGTCTGAAAACAAAAACAATAGAGATCCCAAATTCATAAAAATCCACTAAAACAAGAGCTGAAAAAGAACAACTGAAACTGAAATGGATAGATAGCTAGATAAGCAGAATCTCCAGCGATTCCTAGCTCCAGAAAGAGAAATCCAAAGCTGTGAATACTTAGGCTAACCCGAGCGTAAAGTAAAACACAAAACACTCGAGTAAGGACATACATACTTATACAATGTAAACCAACTCAAGTGAACTGTAGCAGTAATGCACAATAACTTAAAGGATGCTTGGGATCGCTCATCCTCCAAGGATCCATTAAACCATCAATTAAACAGTAATAAACACTATCATAGAAATGCCTATATTAAAGTAAACTATGCAAATAATAGTGGTAATGTGGCTTGGGTAACACAGAGCTGCAACAATCGCTCACCTCTAGTCACACTTTCAATTTTAAGGTGTACATCCAAAAATCACAAGGCATACCAAGAAGTGTACCCATGGTTAAAATTTCCAAAAAAAAGGTTTATCATGTCGAATTAAAATCATTCATTTAGACCATAAAAGATGGAGTCATTATACCTTCAAATCAAATATTGAATTCTCAAAATTTTATCCTTTTAAGAGTTCATTTATTCACTTAAATACATTAGAACAGTGAAAATCAGCTTTCGCAGCACTTAGAAAATGCTACGGTAAGTCACGTTTGAAAATAATTCAATTCAGCAAGGACAACAACAATTAAACTTCTATTTAAACCATTTTTAACATATAAAATTTCATATTTTTCACTTTAAAAATGGTCATTTAAATATCCTTTAACTTATAATTTTTATAAAGTAAATTTCACAAATAAATATCAAATTTCTTAATAATTCATTTATAAAAATCAATGCATAAATTTTCCAAAATTTTCATTTACTTTGCATTTTAATTTAATTTACCATTTCATAAATTAAATTAAATTTCCATTTTTGTTTTCTTAACTTAACTCTTATTTTTAAACCACAATTCACATTTCCAAGTTAAGTTAAATTTCAAATTTTACTTTTAAACATTCAGTTATTCAACCATTTTAATTCATAGAAAAATCAATAATACTTTATAAAATCATTTAAATTCAAATTTAAATCAAATTATCATATTTTTACATTTTAAAATACTTTAAAATTTCCAGAAATATATATATAATAACCACGGGTCCGTATAATATTTTCTAGCCTAAGTCAAGTGATACGGATAATATATCATTTCAATCCGTAATTTACAAAGAAAAATCCGGGTTCTATCATTTCAAACCCGCAATCCCAAGAAAAATAAAATAAATAAAAATCGCTCAGGCCTATCATTTCAGCCCATAACTATTTTTTCCTATTCTAAAGTCTATTCGGGTATGTTTCATTTCAACCCATAATGATTCTATTCTACATGGAACTTGTAGTGTGAGAACAGAATAAAATAAACAATATAGCAACATATAGCAGTAACAAATGATATGGAAAATTTATAAACAGGGTTAACATCATATAGCAATTCTACACATTCACTTGTTGTTAATTCACTAATTATATAAGTATTAATGTCATGAGTGAATACTCACTTTTCAAGCTGGAGTAAGCAATTCAAACACACAGACAAAGATCCAGAAAGCACGATAGCATGACTTTGATTTGAGTGGAGTGGAGAGCCAAGTGTTAATCTTGTATTTGACAACAAAATAAAGCAAGTATAAATATAAATACAAGACTAAGACTATTGGAACAAAAATGGAAAAAAGTCTACAAAAACATCACCAAGCTTTTTCAATTGATTTTGCTTGATCTCTAATCACTTATGCTCAGCCACAATACTAATTTGGTTCGGCTTTAGTGATGTTTTTGCTAGGGTATAGATCTGGTTTGGACTCATATAGGCACGGCTACAAGTAAAAGTGAAGGGGTAGGAGGTACTAGTGAAGGAAGATCAAAGGTTAAGGCAAAGAGGAGTTTTGGTGCAACTTTTAGGCTCGACCATGCATGAATTGGGCTTGGACTTGGCATGTACAGACCCGGTGGTGGCTGGTGTGAAGGCCAAGGGTGGTGAACTTGATGGTGGTGGAGGCTAAGAGGGGTGGCCAAAGCAACATATGAAGGAGATGGTGAAAAACAAGCTCGGTTATGCATTTTCGAAGGGTTTTTGCAACTTTCAGTGGTGTTTGCATCATGGAATGGTCATGGCCAGTCTTGGTCCAAGAAGGAGGGGGTTAGGCCGTGTATGGTCATGGGAAGGAGGTGATGTGGTGGTTGGTGAAGGTGGTGAGGGGTTTAGGCCAAGCAAAGCACATGAAGATCAAGCAAAACCATGAAAAAGTCATTAGAAAATGAAGAGAAAAGAAGTTAAAAAAAAGAAGCCATTACCTTTTTCTCATATCTGAAAATAGGCATGAGAAATGAAATGAGAAAGAAGTTTTTTACGTGAATTGCAAATGAAAACACATGGCTAAAATTTTGGAGAAGTTATGGTAGGAAATCAAAGGGGTGGAAAGATATAAAGGCATGAAATCAAACGTAACATATGCCTATAATTAAAATAGGCAACGTATCTTAATTGATACATTTTCTATATATTAAAGAAAGATGTATACAAAAAGATTCACTAAACAAACAAATACAATAATATTTAATAAATACATTTTAAAAGATAT
Source organism: Allium cepa (assembly GCA_030765085.1). Taxonomy (NCBI): domain Eukaryota; kingdom Viridiplantae; phylum Streptophyta; class Magnoliopsida; order Asparagales; family Amaryllidaceae; genus Allium; species Allium cepa. Next base: position 184,132,406 of record CM060937.1, on the reverse strand, counting down.
GCCCTTTAAGGCAATAACGTATATCTATTTGAAATTTCTTTCCAAGAAATAAATAAGGAATCTAAACACTTAACCATTTAATTAATAAATGAATGTCTAAACAGAAAAATAAGGTAGAGATAGATATTATGAAAAATAAATAAATAGTTTTTGGAAAAGTAGGAAATAAATAAAGAAAATACTCTATTTAATGGAAACCAGAATTAAAAATTGTAAATAAAATTCAACTGACTTTGGAAAATTCCAACAACACTTCTAAAAAAATAAAGTCAAGTAAATAAAATAAATGCTAAACAAAATAAAGTGTAAATGAATGTGACGACCGGGGATTTTTAGGCATTTGAAGTTGGAATATTTAATTGATTTTAAATATTTAAAAGTTAATTTTTAACTTGAATTCAAATATCACTATTTATTGGGAAATTCAATTGTTAAATTAAAGAATTTGAAATCGGGTAAAATGTTGAATATGGAGTTTATACCTGTTAAAAATAATTTGAAAGCTTGTAAAAATTTATATTGATAGCGCTGAGGATAATAAAAGTTGTAAAATTGAAATTAATAGTGGTTTGTTCAGTTTTAAAATTTTATAGTTTAAACTGAATTTAAAAATAGCCTTTCAAGGCACAGTCTCGGAATTCGACGAAACCAGTTCCATTGAATCCGTAATATTGTACTATTATCGGATTTCAAAATTTGTATTTATCGGAGTTGTTGTGTGAGCGTACGATATATAAACGCGCTAGAATTAATATCGAAAATTTAAATAATTTATGTATAGTTGACTGGTTGAGCGATTCACATCAGAGTTTTCTTCAGCACTTCAAATCACCGTACACAAAACCTTATCCAACACGCTAAAAAGCTTGTGCACGCAAGGCGTCTCCATCACGCAACGTGCCTTCCCTTTTAAATCATATCTCCTCTTTTCCCCTGCCTTAAGTTCAAACTCACGAAAAATATACATAATAAAAAAAAGAAAAAAAGAAGGGGAAATGACCGAATTCAAATCGAAATCGAGGCCGAGTTTTTAAACACCTTGCTAATTCGTTTGAAACCATAGATTAAAATTATCGTCCTCAACGAAATCGAGAAATGGCGGAATAAAAATAAATCGAGCCGAGCCTCGTTTGTTTCGTCGTCGACTTCCCTATCTCGACTATAGGAGGGGTCGCTTCTTCTTCTTTTTATCTCGTGTTGCCTGAAACTTTGTTTTTGGCATGTCGTCATGGGAACAGAGGCGCTGTGCTTTGATGGAAGTCGCGGCAAGGCGCGTTTGTCTGAGCGAAAAGGGGATCGACCTGGAAGTGGCGAGTCATGATAGCATGAGGCAGTCGCGACTATCTAGACAGTTGCGACGTAGGCGACAGCGATGGTGGGAAGGGGACTCGACATGGAAGGGCTTGCGGCGGCTAATCGATGTGATTGAAATCTAGATGCAGGGTGGGTGTGCTTGGGTCTGATCAGTAAGGTAATTGAAATTTTATTTTAGTTAAGCAAATTCAAAATTCTTTGAATTCAATTTGTCCATTTATCAAATATCAGCACATATATGTACATAACTCAGTATGTTGTTTTTCAGTAAAAAGAGGAAAATGATTACTGTTTAATTTTAACATTTCAGAAGTTAAATTTACATATATATATATATATATATACTAGAATTTATATAAGACTTTGGAAGAAAATTTTACATGGGATTGGTGATAAAATTGTACAGTTGATTTATTTGGTTACTAAAGAAAAAAAAGGAAAAGAGGAGAATTAGTTTAAAACTAATTAATAGTTAAATTTAACAAATTATTTGACTAATTCAAATATCAATAAATTATATAAATATTTTATCCTACTAGTTATTTCAAGAAAAATGGGTTTGATGATTAAACTATTTTAATTAACTTATTGAAGTATTGGGTTACTAAGGATAATTTGTTAAAGAAATTTTGGTTTAAAAAATCTAAAATTAAATTATAAGTTAAAATAAATAAGTAAATGTTAGTTAATTATTGGATTAACTCAAGTATTAATAAAATCATCTAATGCGTGATAAGGTCAAAAACGGGAAGTCGAGACATGATTGAGGTGATTTCAAAACGAAGCAAAGGTGAGTAAATTTCACTCAGCTGAATTTTAATTTAAATTTAAATGGTTAAATTTAAATAATTGATTGATTGATTGGATCTAGTGTGTTATATTATATATAGTAGTATATAGTATATCTTGGAATGATTGATTTCCCGCATTATATGGCGGATGAGACCCTATGCGTCGTATAATAGCGGATGATTTATAATAATCCCATATACCGCGATATTCCACCTCGAAGTGGAATTGGTATTTTATATTGTGCTAACGTCTGTGGATGCAGGGAAAACAGGTTGAAGGGATCCAACTGGATTCCTCAACATTTATTTAAATTATTTAATATTCTCTGTTGTGATTATTTGATATTTTATGATGAATTATATTGGGATATTGAATGCTATGGGTTGATTGAATATATTTGGGTATAATGAGCTACCAAAAATATATAAATTGGATTTTGGAAAGAAAATAAAGAAGTGAATTTGTAAGCGAAATAATTGTAGAAAATTTGAATAAATTAAGAATGAATTAAAAAGAAATGGAAGTGATATTAAAATGCTAATAAATAACTTCGAGTATGAAAAGAAACAAGATTTTGAATAAACAGAAATTAATAAATTGTAAAATTAAGTGATATTATTTTAAAGGAATAAATAATTATTTTAAAATTTAAAGTTTAAATTTATTTAACAAGATTAAGAAGTAATTTGAAAAATCTAAAATTGGTATTTTCAGTTAAAGTATTTTAAATCATAATTAAGGAATAAAATCTGAAATTAATGGATTTTGCAATAAAGGAAGTAAATCTGAAATCAATTTGGAAATTGATTCAAGTGTTTGAAATTGGAAATTTAAAGAAGAATGTGAAGAGAAGTATATTTCTCTGGATAGCCAAGTACGTTTTCAAAGTAAATTTCAAATATAAGATAAAAGTTTAATGTTGTTTTAAAAAGCATGTTTTAGAAAATTTATTATTTCTAATCGTTTAAATTCTTAAGTAAATATTTTTCAAATCTATTATCGTAGTAATTATTTAAAAAGTGACTTAGTATTTTGTTTTAAAAAGTGAAAACCTAGTTTTATATTTTATAAAGTAACCATATTTTCAAATATTTATATAGTATGTATTTTTAACCAATTATTGAAGTAGTTTTAACTTAAATGTTTTAAAGTATATTTCAAAGTAAAGCGTTTTAAATTATTTTAAAATTTTAAAGTTTTGTGCTTGGTGATTCCAGTGGAAATAGAAAATACTTGGAATTTATTCTTACAAAGGAAGATAGTTTGAAACTGTTTTCAAAAGGTTTTGAAAAGTGGAAGTATATCTTGTGAAGATATTTTTGGGATTAATAAATAATTTGGGAAATTATTTATTGGTTGATGGTTGTTTGTGAATATTAATTGATAGTTAAATCACCGACTATCAATATTGGCCAAATGCGTTGATCGTTTCAAAAAGACCGAGATCGAGATTTATTTCTCGAAAACCACTTTGATCCGGTTTGTACGTTTTCGTGGAAAACGAGTTTGGATTCGAAGATGGAGCAGTGAAGTGCAAGGGCTAGTCGCTACTAATCCTGAGGATATTTCCAAAATGGATGTAGTAGGAATAGCGCCTTCGGTTCCGTTCGAACCCGGGATGGACTTGTATGGATGAATGCTTTCGGAACATCGTCAGGTGGATGATGGGCATTCTAAGGGATATGTTCTAAAAAGGTAACACTTAGCCTCAAGCCTCATCAACCGGGAATGATCGAAAATCAGGGGTTATGCAGCAAGGCTAGGTGGGTAGCACCCATTCAGGGTGAGGTCATCCCTGTCTAGATGTCCCTTTTATTTCGGCTTAGTGGTGCGGTTGCTGATCCCAACCGTAGGGTGATCTTACTCGGGATTATCCAGTAAGGGGTAGTCCCGGTCTTGTGTTGCAGGGGGTCGGGAGTGATCCTCGGTACTATGATCTAGGCCACGTACTGTGACAGGTGGTACCCCAGTGCCTAGTCATTAGTTGGAAATCCATTTTCCCTACGCGCCTCGTACGATTTTTGTTTGTATTACCCACTATGTGGCTAGTAGCTAGAATTTAATCATGTAACAATTTCGTCTATTTTAATAAGTATTTGTATATAGACCCTATTATAATATCAGAGGATTTTAATAAGAAATGTTTTAGCTATCGTAAGGTAAAAACCCGACATGTTTATTTGTGGCGTGGTCTTACGAGATGCTTTTGTTTTCAAAAGGATTTTGAAACTTTAATAATCAATTTGAGTGTGATTTCTCATGCTGGTATATCCAGACTAACTCGGGTGTTATTTAACTATAATGCTCGGGTCAGACCGAGTATTATAGGATATGGGATTTGATGTTGTGGAGCTCAGGAGACGAGCTGGATAACGATGCGTATTTTCGTACTGGTTTTATATATATTCCGTTGTGTAGAGTAGCTGCGTATCCAGTTGTATGCTATTGATGTTCTTGAACTCTGATGATGATGTATGTATAGAACAGATATATATTTGTTTTTGTGTAAAGATTTATTATTATATATTATATTTTATTCCGCTGCGATGGTAAGATTCTGTTGTTGTTTTCTGTTTTCTCTTCTTCTACCTCTTCTTCTTTAATCAAAATGGTTCATATTTCTGTTCATCTTGAGTTGATTGATGTAGAATAGTGTTGAGGGGTACGGATTTGCGGGTCGTTATAATGAAAATAAAATAAGGTCTTAAGAAAATAGAAAAATAAATAAATAATTACTTTAATTAATTGAAACTAGAAATTAAAAATTGTAAACAAAATACGACTGGCATTGGAAAATTTCAATTACACTTTTAAACACATTTTTAAAACTAAAATATATACATCACATATCATGTTACACATGTAAACATAAATTAGAACATGACATGACAAACAAAAATATTATTTGTACACAAATAAAATAAACAATTTTGTTAAATACAACAAATTACATCCAATAGTGTAAAAAGCATAACTTTCACAATATTAATCAGATTTCAACGAAACGAAAAGCAGTATCCTTAGAATTTTATTTACTTTCATAAAATAAAGATAAAATTCAAAATTTCAAATTTTTTAAATTAAAGTCAAAGTTTGGCCATATTGACCAAAATTCACCCTTTTGGAAAATATTCTATTTATTCATGTTTGGAATTCTAATTCACATCATAATCAAAATTTATATTTAAAATAACAGAATTATCTATTTAAAAAAATAAAATAAAAAATTAAATCAAAATTCAATTTAAAATAATTAAAATATACAATTATCATAATCACAAAATACAGGGTTGTTACACTATTATGTTCCAGTGTAAGAGCAGATGACCCTTTGTATATGATCCGGTCTTGGAATGATTAATTTATATTATTTGATTATATACTGTATGTGATGCAAGGGGACAGGTTGGAAGGACTCAATCAGATTCCTCACATTGTTGATTTTGCTTTGCATATATATTGTGATATAGACTTATTGGATGCCATATTTGATGATATGGATATGATTTTTCTTATTTAGTTTTTTAGTAGCACTGCACCTTATTTTTGGTATTTCAAAATGTTATTAAAATAATGATTTTGATTTAAAAAGGAATTTCAAAATGATTTTGGAAATTATATGTCTTTAACAATTGTCCTTGAATATTTAAAGAAGGAAATTATTTAAAGTAAATAAAAATTATGACTTTTAGAGATTATAAATTATTAGTTTTTAAAATATTTTAAATAGAAATTTTCGAATTCTGAATGAATATTTTTTAAATCTATAAAATAAGTACGCTTTTTATAAAAAAAGGATATGGTTTAAAAAGAAGATAGAAACAGTTTGGTATAAATATTTATTAACCGTTCGTCTAAAGCGATGTGTATATGTATATACATACATATATTAAGGTTAATTTATAAATGTGGGAATTTATAAATGTGATAGTATATAAATGTGCCAATTTATAAATTAAGTGAAGATTTGCAAAATCGTACTTTATTAATCAAATTATAGATTTATTAATGGTGTTTATAAATGATGTTTATAAATGAAAGGAAACCATTGTCATTGGATAGATTGAGGAAATAAATCAAATTTGGGATCTATGAAAATGTGTACGATGTTGTGTAGAAAAATAGTTGATTCCATTTTAAAGAATTGAAAGTGAGGATAAATTTGGAGATGTTAAAAGTTATGTTATAAAATAGAAAGAGATTTATAAATATAGTATTATAAATATGAAAATGATTATGTTGAAATTTAAGTAGGGATTTTTATCAATGAAATATATTTATGTTTTAAAAGTTGTTTATTTATGTTAATATTGTTTTAAAGTTGTTTATCAATATTTTAATATTTTGAAAAGCTAATTATTTAAATTATTGATATGGTTTGACATTAATTATAATTATTATCAATAAGGTTTTGGAAATTAATTTTTATTATTTATAATAATGTTGAAGATAAATTATTATTATTTTATTAAGAATTTTTTGAAATTAATAATTATTATTTTTAAAATGTTTTGAAATTATTATTTATTTATAATGCTTATTATTATATAATCGGATTTTAAAGTAAATGATTAGAATTTATTTATAAATGTTTTCGACATTTATAAATAGGAATTTATAAACAAATGTGGGTTTTATAAGGGGAATCTTGTAACATGGTTTGGAAAACTTAAAGAAAGAGTAGTAAAGGGTAAAAAGAGTTTTATAAATGGTATTAGAATTTATAAAAGAGTTTCAGAAATGGGTTAATAGGTTTATAAAAAGGAGCTTTACAAATGACCTTATGGATTTATAAAGGGTTTATAAATGATTTTAGAAACGTTAAAAAGGGAGTTTATAAATGATTTTACAGATAAACGAATGTGGTTATAAACGGGTTTTAGAGATTTATAAAGGAATTTATAAATTTGTTCTAGAAGTGTGCAAAAAGGAAATTGTTCTCTATTTTGTGAATATACTTATACCAACGAGATAAGTATATGGATATCTTCCAAGTATTGAAAATATCAGGGTTGTGAATGAATATTTGTAAAAGTATTTTGGTACAAATATTTACAAAGTGATTTTAGTTAACGAAAAGATTTATTTAAAAGAGGCTCATGGTTGCTTATGTGCTTAACCAATGTTGGTTTTCCTATAGAATGAATATCTGATTTTGATGTGTGTTTATGGATACTTAAATATCCAGCTATCAAATTTTGATCAAAATGTAACATTGGAAATATCTAGGTGAAAAACATGGTTATATGGCACAGTCATCTCCAATGATGTTGTACTATACGTATAAATCTCATTTCGTTCTTCTAGGACAAATGATAAGAAAATCCGTTCACTAACGGTTAGGAGGTGATCTCCGCTCTTATCTTTGGCAATTTATTTTCTACAGAACTGGGGTTGAGTTTACCAGAAATTATCGAATGTTGTTTCGAAGAGATCAGGATTGGATATGTTATCTGAAAACCACTTTGATTCAACAAATGCTTTTCAAAGTAAAGATATCTTAAAGATGATGGAATTAAAGATGGAGTCCCCAAGCGTTTCCTTCAGTCCCAAGACGAACTTATATGGGCAAGTGCTGGCATTGCATTGTTACTTGGAGGGTAGTATTAGCATTCTAAGTGGCAAATGTTATATTAAAGGTAAAACGTAACCCCAAGTCTCATAAACCGAGAATGACTAAAATAGGAGAGATGCAGCAGGGCTTAGTGGGTCGCTTCCAAGTAGGGTATGATCATCCCTATCTTAAGTCGATATTATCTCTCATTTGTATGCTTTGGGACCCATTAAATAAGAGGTAATCATATTCGGTACTATCCAGTAAAGGGTAGGCCGGTTCTATGTTGGCAGGGGTCAATAGGTTCGACATCAGTGTTATTTTATCTAGAGATGCACCATGACGGACGACACCCCAGTAGCCCAGTAACTGTATGTCCTTTTTCCAGTATGTGAATTTACGGTTTTAGTTATATACCCATTATGCTAGAATTTAATTAATGTAACAATTTCGGCTATGATTACTAAGTATTTGTATCTTAGATACTATTATAATATCAGAGAATTTCGTATGGAATATTTTGGTTATCGTAAGGTAAAAACCCGTCCGTGTTTATATGCAATGTGTCTTACGAGATACTTTTGATTTTCAAAGGTCATATGTTACTATAAAATCTAGTTAGGTGTGTTTTCCTCATGCTAGTTTTCTAGACTGACTCGGATGTTATTTTATTATAATGTTCGGGTCAGAACAAGTATATTTACAGATTATTTTTTGACACATTGGAGCTTAGGAGACGATTTAGAGGTTGTAACAACCCTGGTTTTGGAGATTACCTGTAAATATTGAATTATAATGGTAGTAATAATTTAATATTGTGAAGTAAAATAAAATTGGAGAAATTAAATTGTTTATTTAGAATAAACAATGACTTTTGGAAATAAAATGAGAAAATAAAGTTTAAAACTTTATTTTATTTATTTGGGTTAATAATAAACGGAAAATAGTTTTTATTTAGAGAAATGCAATAATTTTATTCATTATTGCCAACTACTTCTTTTAATAATTTTTAAAGGAAGTATTTGATTTTTGAAGGTTGTACATTATAAAAGAAAAGATGAAATTTTGTTTAAAAGTGTGTTTTGGATGTAAAAATGATGGCAATATGGTTTATTTCATTTAATTATGCAAGAAAATAATTTTTGGAGTTAAAAATAGCATTTTTGTAAATATTTGTGTGAATTGTATGTTTATTTTAAAAATAAGAATTTTTGATAATAAAAGTATTTTTATAACAAAACTATCTTTTTATTAGTGGTGAAATGTTCTATCAAACATGAAAATATGTTTATGTAATTTATTGTATTGAAACTTCGAGAAAATAGGTTGTTTTGTCTTTTACATAAGTGTATTTGTGTATTTAAGAGAAAAAAATAGATTTTCTTTAGTTAATTAATTTAATTTTGGGTCTAAACCCATTAGCATGCACTAGCCTGAAGTAGTAAACTCTTTCTTCACAAGTGTATACGCTCATCTTTCTTTTACAGTAAATAGAAACAAAACAAAGAAACCCACTTTCCTCTTTCAAAGTAAAAACCAAAATCTCCAAATTTTTCATCAAATCTTTGCAATAATTTATCAATTTAAGTCAATTTAGATAGGTAATCAACCTCTAAACCTAATTCCTTCATTAAATTTTAGTTTTGAAGATTATTTGATTGTTTGTAACTTTGTTTTGGCATTGCATGTCAATATACATTTCAATCTTAGGTTGTTGAAGCCATTCCAAAGCCAAAGCCTCCTCCTTGCTGCAAAAATCCAATCTTTTGCATCTAAACAGCGAGGTGAGTTGTAATAATCATAAATCCTAGCCGAGCCAAGCTCAAAATTGCAAGAAATTGTAGAAATTTTTTTGGTTTTGTTGATAAATGTGTAGTTTTTGTCCGAAATCTATTTCATATTGCCTCTTTGAATGCTTGTAACTTTTGATTACGGTAACGAAATACTGCAGGATTTCTTAAATTTGGTAGCCTGCATATTGAACTTCAATTCTGCAAATTTTGATTGAAAAATATTGTCATTTGTGTGTTCAAACCATTGTTGTAAATCAACAAAACACAGTTTTCTGCCTGTAGAAAAGGTGTTCAATTTCTGCAAAGATGGCCTGAGTCCATGTTTGCGATAGCATATCTCTTTCATTTCTTATTCGCATTGCATGATTCTTCTTTTCTTTGAAAGATGAAGTTCTCTTCTATAAGTAGATCAAATTTCAGCTCATTTCGACATAGATAGCTTGTATAAATATACTGCCAAACTTTGACCTGGACCATGTTTTTTCCCGGAGTTTTACAGTCAAAACACTGTTTGGGTTCAACTTTGAGACATCATAACATTCTCATATTTTGTCCAAGTGCATCATTATTTTTTTTGTTTAAAAGATAAAGTTTTCTACTAGATGCATACCAATTTTGAGCTTAATCCGATGCCATTTGATCCTCTGTTTCATGGCTAGAATTTGGACCTAAGATGGTTTAAGGCCTGGTCATTTGTGGTTTTTGAACTGTTGCAAACATGGCCCGAATCCATGTTTGAGACAACATAATTCGTTTTTTTCAAATCGAATTTGAATGATTCTTTTTAGCAGATTGAAGTAGCAGTGTTTAGCTACATTCTTGCAAATTTTCATGACAATCTGGGTTTGTTCGCTATTTCAAAACTGCTGTCGAACTTGAACCCACAGCCTGCTGAAATTCAGCGATTTAACCTTGTTTTGGTCCAACTTTGAAATGATGCATATTCTTCGTTTCAAATCAGATTTGAATTATTCTTTTTCCAGATTGAATAGGAATATTGAACTACATTCCTGCAAAATTTCAAGTCATTATGACACTGTTAACTTGTTTAGACCTGCAATCAAATATTGAGTCGCAACTTGTTTTAAATGGATAATACTTGGTGTAATTTCCGTTATTTCTATTTTCTTGATATTTCTTTCTGGATTTCATAAACATGTATTATAATGTGTTTTAAAAATGTTTTTCAAATAAATGGGCTTTTGAAATTATTATTATTATATATTACTTTTAGTATAAAAATTATATACTCTGTAATAAGAGAATTTCAAAGGCAATTTCTAAAGCGATTTCGAAGTGTTCCTAAAACTCATTTTCTTCAACTTAGTTTCTATATAAAACATACAATTTTGCACTTAGAATGAAGAGGGGGAAGAACTAAATGATTGGACAAAATGCGTGCTATGAACACATGCATTTATCTTTTCAGTTAATTCCTAATCTATTCGTTTGATCGTTTTGGCCTTCGGGTCTGGTTTGCCGATGAGATGAGGTAAACTTTGTACTGCTTTAAATGTGGAATTTACTACCGGTTAGTAAACCATTTATTGTGAACGGGTGGTATGGGATACACGTTAACACTTTTTTGGTTCTTTTCTGAGAGTTTGTGACACATATTGCCAGTTAGTGGTGTCCAATACTGGGCCTCCGGACCTTCGCCGCTACGGTTTGTTACCTTCGGGTTTGTGCCTTCAGGTTTATTGCCTTCGGGTTTGTGCCTTCGGGTTTGTTGCCTTCGGGTTGCTGCCCTATAATATCGCTTTTGGAGTTGGTCCTTCGTCACCGCTCGAGAGATACTTGGGTTTGTCGCCTTCAGGCTTGTGGATCCTTGTTTATGCAGTATTGAGCACATGCATCTTTTGTTTCATTGATATTTATATTTCCCTAGAGTATCGCCTTTCGGAGTCGGTACTTTGAACCACTCGATGCTACCTTGTGGAAACTTACGATGCCTTCATTGGCATTTCTATATGCCTTTTTGGCTTGATTTGGGATATTTATATCCTTTGTATATTTTGAGTTGTCGATGATATGAGGCATGCTACATTTAGCGATTCATGAGATTTTTAGTCTCTTTGTGTTTTATGCTTATTGAAGCAATACTATTCTATCACCCAGTGTAACCATATATGCCATACATGATGTGTATCCTCCATATATCTATGGTTACTTCTTATTGTTTCTTCTTATTTAAGAAGAATATCGCTATGCTTTTATGCTCTATTACTTTTGCTATCATCTTTTACTGATTTGTTTAGCTAGACTGACCCATGTATTTTATACTCGCGTCAGACCGAGGTGTTTCAGGTTAGGTACATTTGGACTTAGCCTATTCTGCTTCTGCATGGACAATTCTGCTAGCTCTTTTTATTATAGATTTTGTGTTGTCCTTTTTGGTTTGCTACTCTGATATGTATATTCTTTTGACTCGTGTTTGTATTGTGGTCGTCATACCGCATATATGATGTATCATTTTGTATACTCTATGTTGCATCTGTATATGTGTGTATGTTTGGGATTATCTACTGTTCTGTGATGTGTTTCACATTTGAGTTGTTGTATTTTCTTCTGATAGATCATATAGCCACCTATGGCTTTGTATTAAGTATATATTGGATATGTCGATCCAAAAAAAATATGGCATTGTCGACGTATTCAATAGATATTTAAGACAAGGCTATAAATGATCACTCCTATCTAGCCATATTCTCTGCATTAGCAGAGAGTATTACCCAGTAATACTCTTTTTTAATGTTGGTCTCGGGGTTGGGAATCACAGCTTGGTATCAGAGCTGAGCTAAGAACAAAATATGATAAACATAGAACAGAAACACATATTACAATACATCCAAGTATAATACAAGTGATAACATAGTTTCCCACTATCGTATCCCTCAATCATGCCTTTAGTCTTTTCATTTTCTTAGAATGGATAATAAGTTTGGAAATTTTATAAGGGTTTTAAATATCACTATTTTTAAAATAGTAGAAATTAGACCTCTGATGGCTTAGATTTAAATTATGTGTTTTGATTCTTAGTGATTAGAGTTGCGCAGCGGAAATGGAGTGACCGTTTTCGTTGGGCACATTTAATGCTTTGTTTTTAATAAATGCTTGTTTGGTTAATAATTGCATGAATGTGTGTTAGCATAGTAATTGTTGAAATAATATTGAGTAGGTGATATAACTGAGAGTTAAAAACCTACTCAGTGCAAATGATAAGAACTTGCGGTGTCTTCAAGTTGTAGCTACCGCAAGAATTATTAGAAAGATTAAATTTTGAAAATGAAATTTAATTCATAAGTGGTGTTTAACCAAAGGTTAAAATGGAATAAAAAATATAATGTTTAAGAATTTAATGGATGCATTTTAAAGAAGTAAAATTACTAAAAACAATTTTTGGGAAAGAAAGCATCCATTTGAATGGAAAATCTTTCTAACAAGAGATATACTTATATATATATATATATATATATATATAACTTGATTGTTTTATGAATTGATTGTATGGTTGTATAATTAGAAAATGCTTTATGTTTTGAAAATAAACATTGTTACAACCAAGTTTAAGATTCCTTAAGAAATCAAAACAGGTTTTATAATTTTTTGTGTCAATTGGCTAATAAGTATTTTAAGAATTCTGGTCGATGCGCGTGATCGGCGTTATCGATAAGGATTCATAAACGCTTATAGGGCAGTGTGATACATGCTTTTGAAATGGCAATAAATAGCATTTACTAGTATGGATGTTGAGTGCAAAAATATATAGATACTGCAAAGATTTTGAAAATTCTAAATTGCCATTTGAGATAAGTATTTTATATATACTTAAGGACTTATGAAAATAGTGTGACATAGAGGGCAGTGGAGAGGCAATGTTGATCTTGGTCAACCTTGCAGTCCTTGGTAATGTCATTCATTATAAATGTATTAGTTAGATTTTATCATTTTATAAATTTATAATCGGAAAATTTGAATATGGTTTCATTTAAATAAATTGTATTCATTATTGGTTATATTACATGTTTGTGAAAGTTTACAGACTTTGAAATTTTAAAATTCTTAAGTAAGCTTTTGCGTAAAGTATTTTGGAAAATATTACCTTCTGGTAATTGATTTATATGGCAAATAATTTTAATTAAGGAAATACCTTAATTGGATGAAGCTATCATGTGATAGTGATTAATTAAATAGAGTATTCAAATTAAGAAAATGAATTGTTCAGAAAACCAAAATATTGATTGGACTGAGGTTTAGTAAAAAGTAAAAGGATAGTTATGAAGATTAGTTTAAAATTTAATCATTTGATTAATAACAAGTGAAAAAAAAAGTATACACTTGGGAAAATTTAAGAAAATGCTAATTTGGTGCTTTTGAATTAACATGAAATTTAACAAGGAGTAAAACCATTAGAGTAAGTTTGGTTATGAATTTAAATAGTGTTAAAAATTTGTCAATTATGTATTTGTGAAGTTCAATTGAAAACAAGTTTGAATTAAGTATCAACCTTGGCTAGTTCTAAGTGACAATAAAATAAATGTTTAGCTTTGTGGATTAAGAGAAAATTGAATATAAAAGATTCATTTATTATAAAATGAAATTTTTTGTGAAAAGCTAGAAATAATAATAAATAGAGCAACACGATAAGATTTTTAATTGTGAAAGCAAATTAAAAAAATATGTAATTCCAAAATCTAGTTTGGATAGATAATTGTTTCTTACTAATATAAGAAAGTAATTATCTTAATTAAAAAACGAGTCTTCTTTTAAAAGACTTGTTTGTTAATTGGGAAAAAGATTTCTTTGTAAACCATTTTGAAAGTATGTTGTATGTTACAGTGTAATTCTAGATGTCTTGGCTTTTCGGAGAAAAGGATCATGTAATAAATGTTAAAGAGAAAAGATTTTTGATCTTAAATTATGTAGTTTGGATTTAATAATTGTTTGAAAATTTTGACAATAAAAGGTCTTGGTCGGAAAATTTTGATTGAAAAGTGATGTTTAAAACAGCGGTAACTTATGATTTACAAATCAAAATGAGTCCATTCTTTTTGCAAAAGAGAATTCTTTTAGTAAGCAAGAAATCATCTTCGTATCATTTTTGAAAATTTTGCAGTTTGGTTATTCAAAAATGAGTTTGGAAACTGATGGACGTCTCTGTCCTCTTTTATAATTTCTATTTTTTAAGATGAAAGTAAATCGGACATAACTTTCAAAACGTAAATCCGATTTTGATAATTTTTATATCGCAGGAAAGCATGGACTGAGTAGAATAACTTTTATTTTATGAGTATTTTCGGATTTTGAGTTTTACTATGTCAAAAGCCTGAGCCTTTGTAGCAGGCCCGAATTTCAAAATTTTGAAGTTTGGAGTTGTTGTCTTATTTAAACTATGATTTTAATGATTCATATGTTTATAAGTGCATGCTAATTTGTTTTAATAAGTTAAGTACAGGTGCAAAAGGATATTTGAATGATTAATTAGCAAAACAGTAAGAATAAAAGTAAGCATGCTCGCATTTTAAACGCTAAAAATGAAAGGTATGAATTGCTAAGTGTTTATGTGTTAAGAATTATATTATATATATATATATATTGTGTTTCGACCTTTTGGTCAATGTATTTCTTTAATTCATATTTATGAAATTGTAAGGGGCTCTCCTTGCAAAGGAGACTCCGTCGAATTTTTCGAAAAATTAAACACTTAGAAAAATTATGAGAAAATTTAATTAGTGAATATTTAGAGCCGTCGATGAAGGGTCTAATAAGTGTCCTTTTTAAATCATAAAGTAAAATGGTTTAAAATTTGATAAATTTAGTGAAAAAAATATATTACTTATTGTAGTATATTTTTTTGGATTAGAGTACGGAACAACCCTAATTTAATTTACTTTAAATTTAAAGTAAAGATGATTGAATTGAAAATTTAAGTAAGAGACTTTAAAAAATTTCAAGTATTGAAGTTTGAGTTTTGCGTATAAAAGGAAATGGATTTAAGTGAAAACTCTTATAACAAATTTTTGAGAAAATTTCTTGTAATCCATTCTTGTGTGTCTTGCCTTAGTGCGATTTTTGTGATGACTTGCATTCATGCAGTCATGTGTTATGGTGGTAGCTTGAAATACCACCTATCTTTTGCTGAATCCTCTTTTAATGATTGTGCTTATTTGTTTTACTCCTTTAAAGGAGTTAAGTGTGTTTCAGTATGTTCGGAAAGTTGGCTCCTAGTTATATAGGATTATCTACTATTACCGAACGCGTTGGTTCGATTGCTTTCATGCATCTTTTCTGTTCAGTTATGGGTATTCATGATATGTTCCAGGTAACCCAATTTCGTTGTATCTTCGAGATTTAATCTCGATTATTAATTCTCTTATGTTGCATGATCACGAGTCACACCGACTTGTGTATTGTGTCGAATTCTATTCATGTAGTTGTTTCGAAGATTAAACACCTTCGAAATAAGAATGTTCCGCTTATGAAATTCTATGGTCCGCTAACCCTAAGTATTTTATTTGGGAACCCATAGGATTTTCTGAGCAAACTAGTCCTAATCCTTTCATCCTCTGTTAAGGGTAAATATCTATGATCCTATCTTTTGATTTGAATCTTGTTGTCATGAAATAGATGTTATAGATAACTTTCATTATAGAAATTACGTGGACGCAATTTTGTTAAGGGGAGAGTCTATAACAACACTGGTTTTGGAGATTACCTGTAAATATTAAATTATAATGGTAGTTATAATTTAATATTGTGAATTAAAATAAAATTGGAGAAACTAAATTGTTTATTTGGAATAAACAATGAATTTTGAAAGTAAAATGAGAAAATAAAGTTTGAAACTTTATTTTATTTGTTTGGGTTAATAATAAATGGAAAATAATTTTTATTTAGAGAGTGCAATAATTTTATTCATTATTGTCAGTTGTTTCTTTTACTAATTTTTAAAGGAAATATTTGATTTTTAAAGGTTGTATATTATAAATGAAAATATGAAATTTTGTTTAAAAATATGTTTTAGGTATAAAAATGATGGAAATATGGTTTATTGAATTTAATTATGCAAGAAAATAATTTTTGTATAATTTTTGGAGTTAAAAATAGCATTTTATTTTTGTAATTATTTGTGTGAATTGGATGTTTATTTTAAAAATAAGAGTTTTGGTAAAAAAAAGTATTTTTTATAACAAAATTATCTTTTTGTTAGTGGTAAATTGTTCTATCAAACATGAAAATATGTTTATGTAATTTATTGTATTGAAACTTTGAGAAAATAGGTTGTTTTGGCTTTTACATAAGTGTATTTGTGTATTTAAGAGAGAAAAAATTGATTTCTTTAGTTAATTAACTTAGTTTTGGTTCTAAGCCCATTAGCATGCACTAGCCTAAAACAGTAAACTCTTTCTTCTAAAGTGTGTACGTTCATATTTCTTTTACAGTAAACAGAAACAAAACAAAGAAACTCACTTTCCTCTTTCAAAGTAAAAACCAAAATCTCCAAATTTTTCATCAAATCTTTGCTATAATTTATCAAATTAAGACAATTTAGATAGGTAATCAACCTCTAAACCTCATTCCTTCATTAAATTTCAGTTTTGAAGAATAATTGATTGTTTGTAACTTTGTTTTTGCGTTGCATGTCAATGTACATTTCAATCTTAGGTTGTTGAAGCCATTCCAAACCCAAAGCTTCCTCTTTGCTGCAAAAATCCAAGCTTTTGCATCTAAATAGTGAGGTGAGTTGTAATACTCACAAATACTAGCTGAGCTAAGCTCAAAATTGTAGAAAGAAAATTTGGTTTTATTGACAAATTTGTGTAGTTTTTCTGTCTGAAATCTATTTCATATTGCCTCTTTGAATGCTTGTAGCTTTTGATTCTGGCAACGAAATGCTGTCGGATTTCTTGCATTTGGTAGCGTGCTTGTTGAACTTCATTTCTGCAAATTTTGGTTGAAAATTATTGTCATTTGAGTGTTCAAAACGTTGTTGCAAAACCAACAAAACATAGTTTATCTACCTGTAGAAACTGTGTTCTGTTGCTGCAAACATGGCCTGAGTCCATGTTTGCGATAGCATATCTCTTTAATTTCTTGTTAGATATGCATGGTTCTTTTTTTCTTTGAAAGATAAAGTTCTCTACTATATGAATATCAAATATCAGATCATTTCAACATAGATAGCTTATATAAATATACTGCCAAACTTTGACCTGGACCATGTTTTTTCCCAGAGTTTTACAGTGAAAACAGCCTAGGTTCAACTTTGAGACATCATAACATTCTCATATTTTATCCAAATTGCATCATTATTCTTTTGTTTGAAAGATAAAGTTTTCTACTACATGCATACCAATTTTGAGCTTAATCAGATGCCATTTTTTCCTATGTTTCATGGCTAGAAGTTGAACCCAAGATGGTTTCAGACCTGTACATTTTTGGTTATTTGAACTGTTGCAAACATGGCCTGGGTGCATGTTTGAGAAATCATAACTCATTCGCTTCAAAACTGCTGTCGAACTTGAACCCGCAGCCTATTGGAATTCAGCGATTTAACCTTGTTTTGGTCCAACTTTGAAACGACGTAGATTCTTTGTTTCAAATCGGATTTGAATGAATCTTTTTGCATATTGAAGTAGGAACGTTGATATACATTCCTGATAAATTTCAAGTTATTTTGACACTACTAACTTGTTCAAACCTGCTGTCGAATATTGAGTCGCAGCTTGTTTTAAACGGATAATACTTGGTGTAATTTCCGTTATTTCGATGTTTTCCTGATATTTCTTTCTGAATTTCATATACAGGTATTATAATGTTTTTAAAAAAAATTTCAAATAAATAGGCTTTTGGAATTATTATTATATATTGTTTTAAAATTATATAATCTATAATAAGAGAATTGCAAAGGCAATTTCTAAAGCGATTTCGAAGCGTTCCTAAAACTCGTTTTCTTCGACTTAATTCTATATAAAACAAACAATTTTGCATTTAGAGCGAAGAGGGAGGAAAATTAAATGATTGGATAAAACGTGTGCTATGATCACGTGCATTTATCTTTTCCGGTAATTCCTAATCTATTCATTTGATCGTTTTGACCTTCGGGTCTGGTTTGCTGATGAGATGAGGTAAACTTTGTACTACTTTGAGTGTGGAATTTACTAGCGGTTGTTAAACCGTTTAGTGCAATTGGGTGGTATGGGACACACGTTAACACATTTCGAGTTCCTTTCTGAGAGTTTGTGACACATATTGCCAGTTAGGGGTGTCCAGTACTGGGCCTCCAGACCTTCGCCACTACGGTTTGTTGCCTTCGGGTTTATTGCCTTCGGGTTTATTGCCTTCGGGTTTGTTCCTTCGGGCTTGTTGCCTTCGGGTTTGTTGCCCTATAGTTTTTGGAGTTGGTCCTTCGTCGCCACTCGAGAGATACTTGGGTTTGTCGCCTTCGGGCTTGTGGATCCTTGTTTATACAGTACTAAGCACATGCATCTTTTGTTTCATTGATATTTATATTTTCCTAGAGTATCGTCTTTCAAAGTTGGTCCTTTGAACCACTTGATACGTAGCGATTACCTTGTGGAAACTTGCGATGCCTTCATTGGCATTTGTGTTTGCCTTTTTGGCTTGATTTGGGATATTTATATCCTTTGTATGTTTTGAGTTGCCGATGATATGAGGCATGCTACAATTAACGATTCATGAGATTTTCTGTCTCTTTTGTGTTTTATGCTTATTGAAGCAATAGTGTTCTACCACCTAGTGTAACGACCCAATTTTTCAACTTCCGAAAGTCGACATCAATACGTCCACTGTATCAAATGATGCACAATCGAATGCCGGAAAACCGAACCGTTAGGGTTAAAGAAGAAGAAATAGAAACAATAACAGAATCTCACATTTCGCGGCGGAACAAATATAATAGATAAATGAATATCTTTAAAACAAAAGCACTATATCAGTTTATACATTCATCATCAGAGTTTAAAACAACAAACAATGGAAAAGAATATAACATATACAAGTGATACGCCTCGCCATCCAGCTTGAACTCCAGATCTCCACAGCAACTTCTTGACTTCGCTCCCAAATAACTGATAATCTGACTCTAGGCTGCTCGTGTGGAAAATTATAGGCACCTTGAGTTCAGAAAGGGAACAATAAACTCCAGGTTAGTCATGGGACTGGTGTGAGATCTTAAAAACAGTTATTTTCACAAAGAAAAGGAAAAGAAATCCGCTATGCTGTTGGAAAATGAAACTACCATAAGGCCTCCCTACACACGCACAATGCAAACGCAGAATTGGAGGAGATTTCACCTTATGATAGTCAAACAATCTTGATACGCAAAATCCTTTTTAATATTATCATTAATGCGTAGTGCATAAAACATTTCGAAAGTATAGTATTAATCTTAGCCAGCATAGACATTTCACACTTATGACTACTATAGCTAACATGTTCAATAGCAGGTTATCGCCACATCCCATGCCAGGTTATACAATTAAAAACCGTACAGGGCGCGTATTGTTTCTTTGGATTTCCAAAAAATGATCAGGCTAAGGAACTTCCTATTACCATATGGGTACGCCTCTGGAGGGATGCCTCGAAAACCTAACCGGATCTCTACCAACACAAGGCCGGATTACCTCTGTAACTAGGCAACTACTACACGAGTATGCCATCCCCTAGTCGTTAGCGACCTTTATCTGAGGATCCTCAACCATAAAGCAACAACCACAAAGCAATAACCACAAAGTAATGAATTTGCAGCAACCGCATAAGTTAAGTATCTGGGCTCCATACCATGATACCACCCTTTTCTAGAAGAAAATGCATACCCTAAAGGGCGCGACCCTCATAACCTTGTCGCATTCTTCCTGTTTCGACCATTTTCGAGGTGTGAGATCCGACGAGGTCCCGTCCACAAAGCTATGCTTTTCACAAAAGCCATGCTTCGATCAAGAAATGATCAGCAGCACTTCGTATGTCACATTAACAAATTGGGAATGTATCACTAGTAACCATCAACTATATAACCTCTAAGCTCGTACGTCTCAGAGAAAGGTGTTAAGCTAGAAGAATAAATTCTCCGCCACCAATAGAAATGTATTTGATAGAAACCAGCTTTACATCTTAAAGTGTAATGTCAGACACACATCCATACAAGTCCGTTCCGGGATCGAACGGAACCGAAGGCACTTCAAAGAAGCCCTTGCAATCCGGATATTCACTAATTACGTCCGGAATCCCCATCACAAAGGGTGATAAAATCTCTATACCGGAGCAACTCGGTGCAAAGACATTCGATGGGTAATTTTCGCTTTCGAAAATACCCAGTCATCAACACCATCTTCAAATGCTATCCCATTTCGTCTTATCATTATTCGGAATGGGTTTTATGACACAAAGTCCTCTCTCGGGTGATCCGAATAACGAGAACTTATTTTAAAATAAGTGTTACGTTCAGATTTTAAATAAATCACAACAAATTTCCACTTTGATCTTTTAAATAAAAGATCCATCACTATCACAAAGATTCGATGTGGTTTTCGAATATCCATTTGGAATCTGACCCCCGGTCGCAACGAAATTCAAATGCCATTTAAAGGCTAGTATTGATAGTCGGTTATTTAATTGTCAAACAATATTCACAAAAATACCAAGATTTAAATAATTTTCCTCTATTAATTATTTTCAAAATATCTTCGCAATATAGAATTTTTAACACTTTAATACTTTGAAAACGAATTTCAAATCACCTTCCTCACTTGGAATAAATTTTCCAAATATTTAATTGTTTCCACTGAAAATCTACCGAGTCCAAATACTTTAAAATTTTAAAGCACTTATCCAAATATACATACTTGGAAACATTCAAAATAAAAACTATTTTTAAACACTTTATTTAAAAATATTAGTTATGAAATTTTATACCAATATCTCATATAAAACTCAAGTCCAAAAATAAAATTATTTGATAGAGTATAACTATTTAAGTAACCATTTTCTAAATCAAATATTGATTAAATCTTTAAAACAATCACTTTTATAATTAATTTAAATAAATCTTTACTTTAAATATTTCAAAAAACTTAAGAAAATAATTTCTCCACAAACATCCTTTTTAAAACCAACTATAAAACTTTTAATTAATATTTGAAAGCTACTTTAAAAACATACTCGGCTTTCCAGGGTAAATACACTTTCCATTTCAAATGGTCATTTTAAAACAATTAATAAATCTTTTCTGATTTATTTTAAATTTACATTCCAAATCCGTAAATTTCTTTCCACACTTAAAAATAAACTAATATTTTTTTTAAAAACAAATTTCCCTTTATAAATTCCCATTGCAAACTTAAAATTTCAAATATCCACTGAAATAGGATTTCCAAATCGATTTTCCAAATATTCACGTTCAAACACCAAATCGAATTCCAAATTGATTTCTGAAATTTATTTTCAAAACACCAAATCAAATTCCCAAATTGATTTTCCAAACATTTATTTCAAACGCCAAATCGATTTTCAAATTTATTTCAAACACCAGATCGATTTTCAAATTTATTTCAGACACCAAATCAATTTTCAAATTGATTTCTAAATTTATTTCCAAACACCAAATCAATTTTCATATTGATTTCCCAATGATTTATTTTTAAACACCAAATTTATTATCTTTAAAAAAATTCTTTCATTTCTTCCAAACAATTTAAAATCTAAATTTTAAATAACTTTTCCAATTTTTAAACAATATTACTCGAAATCCATTTACTAAAAACTTTTCCCATATTTTGGAATTAATTCAAAGATTTCAAAATTCAATTTTTATAATTTTAAATCCCTTCTTTTAAATTCACCCAATTCTTTGAAATGAATTTACTTAAAGTTTTCTACTTTAATTTCCATAAATCCAATTTTATATTTATGGTATCCTACGATACCGAAAATATGTTCGGCTAAATTATAGACATCAACGATTTCAATCACAAATAAAATCATACGCAGATTATAAATAAATTAACGCATAACATATGAAAAAAAATCAAATATTTGAGGAATCCAGTTGGATTCCTCCAACCTATTTCCCTGCATCCATAGATGTTAGCACAACAATTAAATACAAATTCCACTTCGAGGTGGAATATCGCGGTATATGAGAATTTATGTAATATCATCCGCTATTATGTGGTGCACAGGGTCTCATCCGCTATATAATGCAAGAAATCAGTCACTCCAAATATATATATATACACACACTATATATTCTACCACATCCAAACAGTCAATCAATAACTGAAATTCAAATTATAATTTGAGTTAGAAGATCTCACCTTTTTATTTGCAATCCATCCCAACTCATTTCCATTCCGGCTTGTCTCTCCGTTTTAAACCTTGTATAAACATTTATACAATTCATTAATATTCGAAATAATCGAATAATCAATTTTCGTTTGGTAAGTTTAATTATCCAATGATTTCATTTCAAACCAGTTTCTTTTAGTAAACTTATTAAAAATTAAACTTTAAACTAAATTTCCTTTAATAAATCATTTTAACATAACTGAATAAATCATAAATATATACATGCATATTCATTTTCTTTAGGATTACATATATATATAATATATATATATATATATAAAATAATCCATATAGATTTTAAAAATATAATTTATATAAACTCTGTATTACATTTTTTTCTTTCTTCTGCATATATATACACATGCAGCATTTAAACTAAAAATTGATTTATACTTTATTGTTTTATTCTTCTATATTCAGAATAAAATATATTTACTGCATGTTTATATTATTACTGCAAATGTTTTCTGCCTATATTCATTTATGTTTTTCTCAAATCTATATATTTATTTATTAAATTAAATTAAATTATCTGTGATTACCTCATTGCTGCAGACCCAACAGCAACACGCAACCCTTGCCGACGAACCACCTCCATCTCTGTCGTGCGACCACCCTTGACAATTCGAGCCTCCACACAAAAGCAACCCAAATCGCGAAACCACCCTAGCCGAAATCGCGAACACACTCTCGCGACTCACCACGTCACTTGCATTCGACAACGAAGAACTCGAAATTCCCAAGCATCGATCCTTATGAGCCACCCAAATTTGCATCCACCAAGCCCTGGAACCCCAATCACTATTCAATTTAGATTCTTGTTCCGCCATCTTCGAATATAGTAAGATAAAGGGATTCGATTCGTGAATATCAAACGGGTTTTGGGATGAAATGCGAATTTGAAGAAGGAAAGGGACTCGCTTGATTCATTTTTTCCAAATCGTGATTTGGTCGCGAACCCTATATTTTAAATTTTCCCCCTGAATTTTTTTTCAAATGTGCGGCCATTTCCTTGAGCTTTCGATTTCGAGTTTTAGAAGAGGAACAAAGTGATTTTGCTAGACATCTATTTTTGATTTTGAACTTCATATTTTATATTTTTTTTCTAAACGAAGACGCGTATTTCAATCCTTTTGCCAAGTGTTTGAAAAGGAATGTCCATGTGTTAGAGGAAAGAACGTGTCATTTTACTTGTGAATACAATATTATACTAAATACAAACATATATATATATATATATTATTTTCAAATTCAAATTTAAATTTAAATCGTATCAATCTTGCAACTCACAATCTCGATCTCCTATCGAGGCATGCCGCCATGCATTTATAATGTTAAACCCCTATTTCGAATGCAATGGAAAAGGTTTCGAGGCCTAACTTGATCGTATGGAGAAGATAGCTTTTCGAATCCAGTTATTAAATTAATTTTCGATATAATTTCAGCACGTTTACCTATCGTACGATCACGTGACAATTCCGAGTGCTACGAAAGTTGAAATCCATAATAATACAATATTACGGATCCAATGGAACTGGTATCGTCAAAATCCAAGACTGTGCCCCAGGAGGCTATTTTTAAATATCGATTTAAACAATATAAATTCCAAAACTAAACAATACGTTTTCAAATCCAATTCTGAAGCTTTCATTATCTTCAGTATTATCACTATAGATTTTTCAAGCCTTTGAAATATTTTTAATCAGCATAAAAATCAAGATTCAACATTTTACCCAACTTCAACAAATTAAATTCAATAATTAAATTGCCAAATCCATAGATGTATCTGAAATCCAAGTTATACTTAAAATCAATTAAATATTTCAATTTCAAATGTTCAAAACTCTGGGTCGTCACACCTAGTGTAACCATATATGCCATGCATGATGCGTATCTCCATATGTCTATGGTTAGCTTTTTATTGTTTCCTCTTATTTGAGAAGAATACCACTATGCTTTTATGCTCTATTATTCTGCTATCACCTTTTACTGATTTGTTTAGCTAGACTGACCCGTGTATTTTATACTCGGGTCAGACTGAGGTGTTTCAGGTTAGGCACATTTGGACTTGGCTTATTCTGCTTCTGCATGGACTATTATGCTAGCTCCTTTTGTTATAGATTTTGTGTAGTCCTTTTTGGTTTGCTACTCTGATATGTATATTCTTTCGACTCTTGTCTGTATTGTGGTTGTCATACCACATATGTGATGTATCATTTTGTATACTCTATGATGTATCTATATATATGTGTGTGTATGGGAGTATCTGCTGTTCTTTGATGTGTTTTGCATTTGAGTTGTTGTATTTTGTCTGATAGATCCTATAGCCACCTTTGGCTTAGTATTAACTATTTATTGGATATATCGATCCAAAAAAAATATGGCATTGCCGACGTATTCAATAAATATTTAAGACAAGGCTATAGATGGTTGCTCCTATCTAGCCCAATTCTCTGTATTAGCAGAAAGTATTACCTAGTAATACTCTTTGTTAATGTGGGTCTCGGGGTGAGGCGTCACAGAGGTCTTCAAGTCGTATTCATGTATAAGTTCGTTGTCGACGACTTTATTGTTGAAATCATTGGCATTTGTGAGGATATGTTGTTATAACTGTCCAGGCTGATGATTTCGATTTGTAGTTGTACTCTGATTGATGTATGTATATAACAGTTTTTTTTTGTAAAAATCATTGATATCATATTATATATTGTTCCGCTGCGATTGTGAGATTCTGTATTGTTTCAATTTTCTTTTTCTTCTCTTCTTCTTCCTTCCTTCTTTTCCCCTAACAAATTGGTTTTTTTAGCATTCGATTGCTCGGCATGCAATATAGTGGACTTATTAATGTCAATTTTTTAAGGTCGAAAATCCCGACCGTTACAATAATACCATAATGAACACTTTACAAAACGCATTCGATGATCCTTAACTTTTAAGGACATCAAATATGTTGCTTTTTATGTAAACTGATCAAACAGACATTTTAATAATCAAGTTCTTAGAATTATATTGTGGTTTTGGTCTAGTATAACATTTAACACAATATGATCATTTTGTAATCAATCAAATTGAATACTCGATCTTGCACTATGTTTTATTTTGTTTTTCGAATGAACTAATTTTATTGAAACATTATACATTACAAATTTCGACCGTTCACCATATAACATTCATATGCGATTGTATATGTATCTAATATCCATAGTCTTGTATTGATTTTAGAGTTCAAAACTCGTAGGATGCAATACATAGTCTCGACCAAATAAACACGTAAGCGACTAAATTATGAACGTAATAAGCAGTTGTAAAATCAGACAGTTGCATTGGAATTGATACATTAACATGCAAGAAGCATTTATTGGTAAGTATATGTTATATTTTTATTTGTTAATCTTCAATTTATTTATATCTTAATGTAAATGTTTTATCAATCTTATTAAATGCACTAATTTATCAATGTAGATTATTATAACATTATATAGCATATGTTCTTACAATATTAGATGGTTAAATGTTGTCAATTCATTTTTCTAATAGGGCTCTCACTAGTCTTTTATGTTTCACCAAACCCTAAGCAAAACATAGAAGTCTTTCGACCTTACTAGTTGGTGTTTGGACTTATCCGCCTTGGAATTTTGACCATGAGTTTGTCAACAAGTCATAGATCCATGGATGATGTATAACTCTTTATTGGTTGTATTACACAATACTCCTAACCCATGGTTCCTAGTCCTAATCTCATTTCGTCCTTGAGTTTGCTCAACAAACCGAAAGAGATTATTCACTCGTACCTACCATATCGCGACGGCCTAAGTATAGCACATGTACCTTGAGTTTGCTCAACAAATGCATATAGTTATCTTACCTTGTCTATTCAATATATCAATATTATTACACATAACATTCCTACTTTAGTTTTCTCAACAACTAAGGATCATTCAAGTAATTTATTAATATATATGGTAGGGGAAAACATAATATTAAAGATTCATAATTTTTAATATATTATATTGAGTGATATCAACTTATGGAATAATGTATTGCTTATAAAATACCCTCATGATCCAAGTGTCAAGCACATCTAAAATTATGATATACGTACAATATGTATGTATTTATTCCTTAAGTCTATTTAAGGTTTCTTTAATGTTTCACATTTAGTTTATACATTCATATTATAAAACTTTTATGTTTTATATTACTTATATAACATTATGTTAATTAAATATTATTTAATCAATATTAATAAATTAAAATTTATTTAATTTTATATCAATATAATCTTTATATTAAATATTTATTATGTACTATAATCTTTATAATATAACAAATATATCATATACATGTGTATATTATTATAACACCCCTTATTTTTAGTAACATTATTAAGGATATTTATTAGCTAAATTAAACTAAATAATGTGTTGATTAATGGATTGAGATTTGTGATTAAATTAATGGGGGTATTCATGCCTATATGTATAATGAACTAAATAAACACAATGGAAAGAAGTGTTAGGAAATAAGGAAGAGCAAGATGGGAAATAAGATGAACTTATACCATAAACCCTTGGGAAATCAAACACACATTCATTTCATTTTTCTCAAGTAAAAATACTCTAAGGCCGGCCACTATTTTTAATCTCAAGTGAAGATAAAGCTAGGATTATCAAGAGGAAGAAGTAAATCAACATAATCAAGATCAAATCTCACATTCTACTCACAAAGATAAGGTGAATAATTTTCTACATCTTAAGTCTTCTAAATGATTTCGGTTTTAAGATAAAACCCAAATTTATCTTGAATTATTTAGCTATGATTTTGAAGAGCAAAATGTTTATATATACTTGTTGGTGATTTATGCTTATTCATATAGTTTTTATAATATGTTTTAATGTGAAAACCCTATTTATGACTTCTAAATGCCTTAAAATTTTACATGTAGACCAGAAATGTTATTTTAGAGATGGGCTTCAATTTTCATAATTTTTTGAATTAATGTAGATTTTATATTAATTTTCTAGTGAAGAAAATGATTTATTGGGTTATAAATTATTTACGGCAAAACAAATAATTGTTTGGGTATGAAATTTATATATTTAATTGGATATTTGGAATTTTTGTAGAATTTTTCTAATAAATATATAAAATTATTTAAGGTATGGGACTTAAATGTTTTATATATTTAATTAAGGAGAAGGGGCATTTTGCAAAATAAAATCTTTGTTAAATCCTAAAAATATTTGCAGCACTTCTGAAAAAGATATTAGCAACTAATGAAATTTTAACAAACAATAGCAGCTTAGTTAAAAAGTTTCTCTTTTAAGTTAAAAACAAAAATAACGTGATTTTAGTGTATTCCGCCACTTTCGACGGAGGGGGTTCCGACCCAGACCTTTCGCCACCATTGTTTTCGAAACGAATATGCATGGTATCAAGCTACTTGGTACGTAGCATATTGGATAAATGTGGAGGGTACTTGGTCGAAAAGTTAGGTTTAAAAAGGTTGGAGTATGCTATGTTTTAAGATTTAAAGGCAGTGCCTGCTTTCTTTCGACTAAAATGCTTTCAACTTAGTTGGCTTCCCACTAAGTTCATTAATTTAAAGAAAGGTTTTAAGGTTGTACCTTTGTTCTAAGTAATAGGTTTCGACTTAATGCTTTCGAATAAGTCAATGGTTTTAAAGGTTGGTTTTGAAATAGTTGCACCATTGTTTTTAAATTATAGCTTCCGGCTATGTCGAAGCCTTTATTGCCACTTTCTACCTTTCGAAACAGAACTTTCGAAGGGGGTTGTTTTGTTTTATAAAACCCTACCACTTCTCTAATGCTTTCGGAAGGGGTGGTTTCAACATCATCACTTTCCTACTTTAGTTATAGCTTTCGAAGGGGTAAGCTTTCGAACTTGTTGCTTGTGACCCTTAGTGAATCTTAAAGAATAACCCAAAGGTTTCGACAAGATAGTGTTCAATGATTTTGAAAGATGTTGTTCTACATGTTTTAAATTGAACCTAAGTGCTTTCAAAAGGTTTGAGTTTCTAAAGGTTTAATGCTTTTGAAAGGTTTTGAAAATGGTTTCAAAGGGGTGGTTCCTCAGAGGGTTTCGAAGGAGTCGAAAGGTAGTATTTTCTAATGGTTTCGAAAGGTCTAAAGGAAAGGTTTTTCCAATGATTTTGAATAATTTAAAGGAAAGATTTTTATGTGATTTCGAAAGGCATGTTTAATGGTTTAAAGAGAGATGTCTAAGGTTTTAGCTTTTGAAAAGAAAGGTAATTTCAATGGTTTTGAAAGGTTTATATGGATGGTTTCGAAAGGAAGATTTGGCCTTTCGGCCTGGGTAAAAGAAAGGGTTTTACACTGTTTCGAAAGGGGTACTTTCAATAGGATCAAAAGGAGCACTTTCAAATGTTTAAAGGTTTTCATCAACAAAGATTTGGGTAAAGTATATATACAGCATGGCAATGTGATTTTCAGTAAAGCATAGAGTATAAATGTATTTCTTATTTAAATTTGGTTTAAAAGGTTTTAAATCAATTTCGGATGAAAAGGTTTTCGAGGAAAATTATGGCAAGGTATCCCTAAGTAAAATGGCTCGGATATTAGAATAACATGTTGGACTGGTATAAGGTTGTGCTATATACATAGATGTTGGCCCCAGCTAATTTAGTCCAAAATTCCAGTGTGTAGGCTTTGCCACATGTAAGATTAAAATTATGATTAACACAGAAGGGAATACATATAGTTGTATATAGGTAGGTTATTAGTGAGCCCACAAAACCATTAGGATCGGGTGACTCTGGGAGATGTTAAGTTAGGGACAAACCGTCCAGAAGATAAGTATTTAACAAATATTTAAGGCCAGATCGCCAAGAAGAGGTGTCTAATAGATGTTAGATTATTTTATTATAATGTATGGTAGGCCCGATAGTAACCCAAACAAAACTATAGTGTTCACATATATAGTCCATTTGTTACCTGATCTATATGATATATAATGATGCTTTATAGTTTTAGCTATTTTTGGTTGCACGATAAAGGTTTGCAAAAGATATGTTTTAAAAGGATGTTAGTGAGGAAATCTCATTCCACTAAGCAGCATGGTATCACTTAATATCAAATAACCGAGATGTATAGTATTATTCACATCAAGCTTTATGTCTGACTCGAAATTTTTATTTTCCCCTTAAACTCTCGGGTGCTCAAAATTGATTTGAATAGGCTGAGGGTTAAGGCTTTGCAGATTTTAGTAGGATGACGTATAAAGCTACAAAGGCGAGCAGGAAGCTAATGGATAGCTATTTAGGATTTGCAGGTATTTATTTTTTTATTTATTTCCACTGTGTATGTCTTAAGTCAATTATGACTATATGACTCTGATCATCCAAGGGTGCATCTTCATATGTTCTCTTGGCATATTTTGTAACAAGTATATTTTACCTAAGAAACGTTTGGGATTATGTAATCTGAATATAGAACGTCGGTTTTGGAATGTAATGGAAAAATGTTGTTTTGAAATTAGTGATTTGGTTCTTATTCAAGTGCTTTTGATATTATATATATCATTAACATAGTCTATTTAGTCGCCGGAAGTTAATACTATAGATGACTGCATCATTTGTAGTGCTTAGTTTTGGGCCTCTAGATATAGGATGTTACAACTTGGTATCAGAACATAGGTTTATGAAAAACTTTAAACTAAAAATGGTTTTTAAAACATAATCCTAAGAAATTAGAGTAAGATTGGGGTATGCGATAATGCTATAGTAACGTACTTGTATTTGTTATATAAGTATACGCTTTATCTCTAGTCTCCTATCTTTATTAGGGTAATCTTCTGTATTTCACGAGGCTTGAATATGGATATGGACGGAAGAAAAGGCAGAGTTAACCTAGGAGGAGCCAGCACCACCACAAATGGAAATGCCCGACCAAATGCTAGGAGAAGCCAAGGTCAGGCTCAAGTTAAGAATGTTGGTGCTGGGATCGTAAAGTGGATATGGGAGCCATGTGTCAGTTTTTTGTAGATATGATGCAAGTTGGGATTGATGTTGGGGTTGTTGGACAAAATGTTGTGGGAGGAGTTCAGGAAACTCCAGTGGATAGTCAGTATGCTAACTTGAGCAGAGATTATGCTAGGCTTCGAGGGAAGCTGTTTATCGGAATAGAGGATGCTATAGAAGTGGAGAGCTGGTTGTTACACAATGAAAGGATATTTGTTGATTTAGGGCTTAATGATGAGCAGAAAAGGAGGCTTGCCTTAAGACAGCTTCGAGGGGTAGCTTTGTTTTGGTGGAATAGTGTGATAGCTGGGGTGAACGAAAAGGAGAAGACATGGACTGAGTTTAGGAGAAGGTTCCAGGAAAGGTTCATGTCAGTAATGGCGCGGTATGTTCAGATTAGTAGGTTCGTTAAGTTGGAACAAGGAGAAATGTCTGTGTTGGAATATGCTAGCAGGTCTGGAGAATTTGCAAGGTATGGTTATGTCACTGTTGACACAGTGATGTAAAGTTTATAAGAGACTTGAATTGGTTAGGGCTACTTTGTCGCATATCAAAGATCCATGTGATGTAGTAGTGGAAATAGTGTTGAGACAAGAGGAAATGTTTGCTTGTATGGAGATGAAGAAGGAGAAGGAGGTCCAGGTTGGACAGGGCCAAAGGAGAAAGTTTTTCCATAAGAAGAATGCTTAGAAGGGAGGAGCAGCGAAGAAAGGAAAGTCTGCGGTGGTCTGTTACAAGTGTGATAAGAAAGGCCATTATGCTCATGAGTGTCGGATAGGTAAAGGAAAGAAGGCTGCTGAGAAGAAAGGAGTTAAATGCTTCAATTGCGATCAAATTGGGCACTAAAAGAACCAGTACAAAGAGACAACTAAAGGAGAAAAAGGCTAAGTATTTGCATTGGAGCCTGCTGTTACTTCCTAAGATGATGGTTTTGATGACAACAACCTTAGATTTTCTATAAAAATATAAATACTAATATTCTTGTCTAGATATATATACGTATATGCAGTATTTTCAAAAAAAATGTATATGTAGGATATATATATATATGCAGGTATTGAGAATGAAGACTGTATAGTATAAAGATTTAAGACTGAGTATAGAGATTCAAGATTGACGAATTCAAGGTTGAAGAAATTAAGGCTGATGACTCATGAGTATCAAGAGTTTAAGATTTCAAGAGTTCAAGATATCAAGATAAGTAATAGTGCGTAGATTTATGTTAAAACTTCATAATAGCACTAAAATTTTTATTCTGATTTAATTATAGAATGGAATCCACCTTCTCACTTTAATTATAGGATGGAACCCACGACCTCCTCTGGTGGAATAGAATCCACAAAATTTTCAAAATGATTTATTTTTAAGTATTTTTCAAAAACTTTTTGAAAGTCATCTCTCTCGGTTTAAATATTTTAGCCTCAACTATTTTTATTATCTTTTATATTTTGATTTCAAAATCATCTCTTGTTTTTAAACTATCTCATGGTTTTAATATTATAAGCTTTAAATCTCAAAAATATATTCTATACTTAGTTTTTAATATTACTTTTAAACTATAGATTATATATTTTTAAGATTACTTTTTAAATCTCTTTTATAAGTTTAAACAATATTCAAAATGGTTTATAAACTTTAGAAATTGTTTCGAAAAGTTTTAGAAAGAAAATATCTTTTAAAACAAAAATCAATTTTCAGAGTATACTAGGGGATGTCGACATGCCCCTACCCCTCATGTCGACATGGTAGCCGTAGAATTCAAATTTCAAATTTTCAAAAGAAGTATCTATTCGTCGTAATCTTTTGCAAATTGACATAACCCTTGTTCTCCTATAAATACCAGTTGTTTTCAACGAATTTCAAGTTAGTTTTTCTTTATTTCTTCACTCCTTCTCCACTCAAAATTCTCTTATATTTTAACAAAATTCTACCAAAATTCTAAGTGAATCAAACTCGATTGTCTCTGGTTTGATTCTCTACCACTCTCTCTCAAAGTTCTCAGTGCTATTCAAAGTTATAGGATCATTTGTAGTCAAAGAAGCATATCGAGTCTCTCTATCTATCAAAGTGATATTGGAAACGGTGTGATTGTGGCCCATAAATCAATTAGGTGTGGTGTAGCCCATAAATCAATTAGGTGATCTTATAGCCTGGTCAAATCAAGAGAGTTTGCCCTGGACTCGAAGACAGGAGGGTGTATCTCGCGGCCTTGAAATCAAGGTTGTAATATCGACATTATATTTGAAAAGAAATCTACATAAGAAATTGTGCGGAACTGGTTGTAGGTTAACTCCGAACCAGTATAAAATTCCGGTATGTTCTTTCCTTTACTGCATTTTATTTACTATTTTCATATGTATTTGATTTTGTGATTGTCTTTGTGTTTGTGAATTGCATATGTCTGTGTTTAATTTCAAACGATTTCAAAAATTCCATAAAATCCATCAAACACTATTCACCCTCCCTTTAGTGTTAATCCACCTTTAAGAACCGTTATCCGCATTTCCTACATTCGGTATCGGAGCATTGGTTTTCAAAGTTATCATAATTTGAATTTTTATAAACTTTAGAATGGCAATTCTTTGAGATTCTGTTAACATTAGTTCAAAACTGTCCAAATCATCATTATCTCATAAGTCTGCATATTGTTATTGTAGAAAATCAAATTATCTATAGAATTGATGTGTTGTGCAGGAACAGATATGTTATAGTGCTTTTGAAGAATCAACACTCAATGGATAAATGGTGCAAATCAAGAAAAATAAATGGATACTTGATAGTGGATGTATAAGACACATGATCGGATATCCGGAGATACTAAATAACATAATGTATGAAGGTAGAGGACTGGTCTATTTTGGAGACAATTCAAAAGGATATGTGATTGGCATCGGCAATGTTGGTAACTTTAAAACTCCTACTATTTCTGATGTTTTGTTAGTTAGGAATCTAAAACACAATTTGCTTAGCATAAGTCAACTACGTAATAAGGGCTGCAAAATTAAATTTGAAAAGGACAAGTGTCATATTGAAGATAATAAATCAAATATTATTATTATTGAAGGAATTAGGAAGAAAAATATTTATATTCTTAGTTTGAAAATATCAAATGATACCCTATGTCTTTTGGATAATACAAGTGTAAAAGATTTGGGCATTTGAATTTTAAACTCTTATCTAGACTTTCAAAACTCGATCTAGTAAGTGGTCTTCCTAAAATGGATTTTAATGTAGATAGTATATGTAATGCTTGTCAATTAGAAAACTTAGAAAGAGTTCATTTAAATTGAAAGATATGATTTCAACTTCAAAACCCCTTAAGTTACTTCATTTAGATCTGTTTGGTCCATCTCAAATTCAGTCAATAAATCACAGTAAATAGGTTTTTGTAATTGTGGATGATTATTCTAGATTTACATGGACAATTTTTCTAAAACTTAAAGGTGATGCTTTTGATTTATTTAAAACTTTGCAAAAAGAATTTAAACCAACTTTCTTTAAAATCAAAACTATTAGTAGTGATCATGGTGAAGGAATTAAAAATGAAAAATTTTGAGAATTTCTATAATAAAAAAGGAATAACTCATAATATTTCATTTCCAAGAATTCCACAACAAAACGGAATAGAAGGACGATTCAAGAGTGTGCAAGAACTATGCTTTCAGATAGTAAATTACCAAGAAATTTTTAGGCTGAAGCAGTCGCTACAGCTTGTTACATTTTGAATAGGATTTTAATTAGATCTCTAACCAATAAAACACCATATGAACTTCTTTTCAATATGAAACTAAAGGTATCCCATTTTAAATTTTTGGAAGTAAACGCTTTATTTTAAATACAAAGGATAATCTGGATAAATTTGATCCTAAATCTGACAAAGAAATCTTTATCGGATATTCTGAAGTACAGCATACTGAGTTTTCAATTTAAAAACTAACACTATTGAAGAAACAATTCATGTATCTTTTGATGAAAATTTCAAAAATTTTGTTTAAATAAATGATGAAGACGATTTTGTTACTTTAAATAATGAAACAAATTATGAAACTGTTCATCTTAATAAAAGGATCAGGCTTTTAAAAGACCGTCCTATGGAAAATATACTATGAAATATAGAATCTGTTGTTAGAACTAGAAATCAACAAAACAAAATGAGTAATGTAGCTTGAATATCAACTATAGAAGTCAAAAATCCAAAGGAAGCATCATCTGGTGATTCATGAATTCTTGCTCTACAAGAAGAACTGAATCAATTCACCAAAAATGATGTTTGGGAACCTGTTCCTAGACCCAGGAAAAAATTATAATAGGAAATAAATGGGTTTATAAAAATAAAATGAATGAACAAGGTGAGGTCGTTACAAATAAATTTCGGTTAGTCATGCAAGATTATTGTCAAGAAGAAGGAATAGACTATAATGAAACCTTTGCACCCGTAGCAAGATTAGAAGCTATTAGAATTCTACTTGCTTTCGCAAATCATAACAATTTCAAATTATTTCAAATGGATGCCAAAAGTGAATTTCTAAATGGTTTTGTTAAAGAAGATGTTTATGTTGAACAACCTCCACTTTTTGAAGATGAAAATTTTCTGCATCATGTTTACAAATTAAAGAAAGCTTTATATGGTCTGAAACAAGCTCGTAGAGCCTGAGCCTGGTATGAAAGACTAAGATCTTACCTATTACAATCAAATTTGAAATTGGTAAAGTAGATAATACTCTTTTTATTAAAAGAAACAAAAATGATATCCAATTAGTACAGATTTATGTGGATGATATAATTTTTGGATCAACAAACAATGAAATGAAAAAAGAGTTTTCTTAAATAATGACAAAAGAGTTTGAGATGAGTCATATGGGTAAACTTGCTTTCTTTTTAAGATTGTAAATAAAATAATTAGATAGTGGTATTTTCATTAGTCAAGAAAAGTATGCTAGGGATCTAATTAATAAGTTTGGTAAACCCACTCCTATGGCAACCAATGAAGCCTTAAATGAAGAAGACATGTCAAAAGATGTCGACCAAAAACTATACGGGGGAATAATTGGATCGCTACTCTATATAACTGCGAGTAGGCCTGATATCATGCATAGTGTCTGCCTCTGTGCAAGATACCAATCTCAACCCAAAGAGACCCAATTAAAACTTTCAAACGTATCCTAAGATATGTTAAACACACTTTAGTCTATGGCCTATTTTACCCTAAAAACGATTCATTTTACCCTAAAAATGATTCATTTATTTAATCTCATACTGTGGTGCTGACTATGCTGGTTGTAAATCAGACCGAAAAAGTACAAGTGGAACTTGTCACTTTTTAGGACATTCTTAAGTTTTCTGGTTTAGTAAAAAGCAAAATACTGTCTCACTATTAACAACTGAAGCAGAGTGTATCTCTGCTGCTTTGGCTTGTTTTCAAGTTAACTACATGCAACAGGCTCTAAAGGATTTTGGATTATAAATTTCAAAATCTTCAATTTATTATGATAATACAAGTGCAATAAATTTATCCAAAAATCTTGCTCATCATGCCAGAACCAAACATATTAATATCAGACATTATTTTCTCAAAGATAATATAAATAAAGAGATTATTTCTCTTGAATTTATCCACACTGAGAATCAAATAGCTGATATTCTGACCAAACCCTTGAATCAATCAACCTTTACTAAATTAAGAAAAGAACTAGGTATTTGTTCTATAACTGAGATATAGAATATAGATATAGTAACATATATATTTATGTAAATAAAGAAAAACAAAATTGTCAAAATTTTTAAAGGGATGTCGACATGCCCCTACCCTCCATGTCAACATACAACGGTAAAATATGAAATTTTGATTTTCCCTCTAAAATTAGTTTGGTGGTTATATAAACACAATATTTCAAATTATTCTATCTTCTCTCTTTATTTTCTCTGCAATAAACTTCTGAAAATATAAAATAATGTCCTCTTCTTCTAAATCAAACCAAAATGAATCTTTTTCTTCCCTTCTCCTAATTCTGGTCCATTTCAACAAACTACATTGGCTCGCGTGATGAAGATCGAGGAAACTTTAAAAGATTCCCCACAAACGCTGACTGAATTACAAGTCATGCAAATAAAGATGGCAAAGGAATATGAGAAACAAGGCAAGATCCTTAGAAATTTGCAAAAATTTCTAATGGATAATCATGCAGACCCTATTGTTATTGAAGATGATTCCTCTAACATACGTATTCATAATCCATTAGAGGACGACGAAGAAGAAGAGGATGAAGCGCAATTGGCAGAAGACGATAAAGTTATTTGCGTTGGAGAAGTCTGTTTTGATAAAGACAGTAATTTGATCGAACAACGTGGAAATTTTTGTCTCCATTACCCAAAATGTTCGATTCCCGAGTCATCAATTATCAAAGACTCTCCTTAGATTGTTTTTAATTAATGTTTTTATATATTGTATATATTTGTGTTTATATGTATAATATACCAACATATATATATATATAATAAAATTAGATTTATGTTTTTGCTTATTATACTTCGTTATTAGCATTTAGTTCCATAGTATTAGTTTAAGGGGGAGTTATGTAGTTTATTCTTAGTTTTTGTTGATGAAAAAGGGGGGTAATTATAAAATAGGATAGTTAGGATATTAGTTAGGCTTAGATTAAGGGGGAGTTGTTGGAATAAAGGGAAGTCGGAGTAGAATCGAAGTCTGTTAGAGTAGATTTTATAAACATAGGTTGTAGTCATCAAAAAGGAGAGATTGTTACTTCCTAAGATGATGGTTTTGATGACAACAACCTTAGGACTTGTTATAAAATATAAATACTAATATTCTTGTCTAGATATATATGTATATGTAGGATATATATATATATATATATATGCAGGTACTGAGAATGAAGATTATACAGTATAAAGATTTAAGGCTGAGTATAAAGATTCAAGACCGACGAATTCAAAATCGAAGAAATCAAGACCGAAGACTCATGAGTATCAAGAGTTCAAGATTTCAAGAGTTCAAGCTATCAAGATAATTAATAGTGTCTAGATTTATATTAAAACTTCATAATAGCACTAAAATCTTTATTTTGATTTTAATTGTGGAATGGAATCCACCTTCATGCTTTAATCATGGGATGGAACCCACGACCTCTTTAGTGGGATGGAACCCACGACCTTCTCTAGAGGAATAGAATCCATGAAATTTTCAAAATGATTTATTTGAAATATTTTTCAAAAACTTTTTCAAAGTTATCTCTCTTGGTTTAAAATTTTTAGCCTTAAACTAGTTTTATTGTCTTTTATATTTTGATTTCAAAATCATCTCTTATTTTTAAACTATCTCCTAGTTTTAATATTATAAGCTTTAAATCTTAAAAATATATTGCATACTTAGTTTTTAATATTACTTTTAAATTATAGATTATATATTTTTAAGATTACTTGTTAAATCTCTTTTATAAGTTAAACTATATTCAAAATGGTTTATAAACTTCAGAAATTGTTTTGACAAGTTTTAGAAAGAAAATCTCTTTTAAAACAAAAATCAATTTTCAAAATATACCAGGGGATGTCGACATGCCCCTATCCTGGATGTCAACATGGTAGCCGCAGAATTCAAATTTCAAATTTTCAAAAGAAGTGTCTATTCGTTATAACCTTTCGCGAATGAACATGACCATTGTTCTCCTATAAATACCGGTTGTTTTTAACGAATTTTAAGTTAGTTTTTCTTCATTTCTTCACTTCTTCTCCACTCAAGTATTCTCTTATATTTTAACAAAACTCTGCCAAAATTCTGAGTGAGTCAAACTCGATTGTCTCTAGTTTGATTCTCTGCCACTCTCACTCAAAATTCTTAGTGTTGTTTAGAGTTATAGGATCATTTGTAATCAAAGAAGTGTATAGAGTCTCTCTATCTATCAAAGTGATATTGGAAACAGTGTGATTATGGCACGTAATCAATTGGGTGTGATTGTTTCTCGTAAATCAATTAGGTGATCTTATTGCCTGGTTAAATCAAGAGAGTTTGCCCTGGACTCGGAGACAGGAGGGTGTATCTCGTGGCCTTAAATCGACATTGTATATTTGAAAAGAAATCTGCACATGAAATTGTGTGAGACTGGATGTAGGGTAACTATGAACCAGTATAAACTTCTGGTGTGTTCTTTCCTTTATTGCTTTTTATTTACTATTTGCATCTATGTCTGATTTACTGATTGTCTCTGTGTTTGTGAATTGCATCTGTCTTTTTTTAATTTCAAAAGATTTCAAAAATTCCATAAAAATCCATTAAACACTATTCACCCCTCCTCAAGTATTAATCCAGCCTTAAGATCCGTAATCTGCATTCCTATGCCTGCTGCTTCAAAGCCAACAGCTTAGGAGAAGGGAAAGTGGTTTTAGGAGGTACGCTTCAGATTCACGGTATGCATGTTAGTGTTTTGTTTAATACTGGTGCTTCACACACTTTTATATCTCGATGTTTGGTAGATAGGCTTAATCTAGAACCTACATACTTGGTTACTTCCTTAATATTTGCAAATCCGATAGGAGGGTATGTGACACTTGGGATGAAGTGCAACCAGAGTTTGATTTGCTAGGTCACACATTTGTTTACATTTTTCATGTATTTGACTTATAAGGTTCGGTATTATATTGGGTATAGATTGGTTAAGTATGATGCTAGGATATTTTGTCATGATAGGAAAATATTGCTTAAACATCCTGATTGTAGCGATCGGATAGTTTATACTATAGAGAATCCTAGTTGTGAGGTGAATTCTTTGTTGGTGTTATGGAGTTAGACGATCAGTTGAATCGCGTCTTCGTTGTTAGAGAATTCGTAGATGTCTTTGAGACGGTAGTTGGATTGCTTCCGAAACTAGCTATTGAGTTTCGTATTGATTTGGTTCCCCGAGTTGAAGGTTTAGTTAGTGGATTTGGAGGGCAAGAGTTTTATTAGACCGAGTAGCTTATCTTGGGGAGCAGCTGTAGTGTTTGCTAAGAAGATGGACAGATCGTTAAGGTTATGTATCGATTATCGTAAGCTGAATGAGAAAATGATAAAGAATTGGTAACTATTGTCGATAATTGACCATTTGTTCGATGAGTTGAGTAGGGAAAAGGTATTTTCTCAGTTGGATTTGGCGGTAGGTTTCCATCAGCTTAGGGTCGCAGAAGATAGTATAACTTTGACGGTTTTAGGACCAAATATGGATTGTACAAATGGTTAGTTATGCCATTCGTAATAACTAATGCGTCGGCATTCTTTGTAGACTTGATGAGCTGAATTTTCAGAGAGCACTTGGATAGATTCGTATTAGTGCTCATAGATGATATTTTGATATGCTCCAAGGATGAGAAAGAGCATGAAGTTCATCTTAGAGTGGTTCTTGAGACTTTGAGGGAATATTAGCTGAAGACGAAGTTTTCGGAGTGTCAATTCTAGAAGAAGGAAGTGAAGTTTTTTGGTCACATAATTTCAGAGAAAGGATTGGCAGAAGATCCAACTAAGATCGAGGCAGTGAACAGTTGGAAGAGGCTAGAAATAGTGATTGAGATAAGA
Organism: Allium cepa; assembly: GCA_030765085.1. Taxonomy (NCBI): domain Eukaryota; kingdom Viridiplantae; phylum Streptophyta; class Magnoliopsida; order Asparagales; family Amaryllidaceae; genus Allium; species Allium cepa. Next base: position 184,092,027 of record CM060937.1, on the reverse strand, counting down.
AGTTTTCTTGGATTGGCTAGATATTATAGGAGGTACATAAAGGATTTTTCACAGATAGCAACACCGATGACCAAGCTAACACGAAAAGATGTGAAGTTTCTGTGGACCGATAAGTGTGAGGAAGCTTTCCAGAGCTTGAAACACTTATTGATCCATGCACCGGTATTGGTGGTTCCGGAGGGGAATTAGGATTTAGTTGTTTATACTGATGTGTTTGGAACAGGATTGGGAGCTGTGTTAATGCAGAGGGGTAAAGTGATTGCCTACGCTTCTAGATAGCATAGACCTCATGACGTTAGGTATCGGATGCTTGACTTGGAGTTAGCAGTGGTTATTTTTGCTTTGAAGGTGTGGGGCGTTATCTTTTGGGAGAAAGTTTTAAGCTTTATACAGACCATAAGTCATTAAAGTACTTGTTCTCTCAAAAGGATTAGAACTAGAGACAGCAAAGATGGTTAGAGTTTTTAGTTTCTTATGATTTTGGAATAGAGTACACACCAGGGAAAGGAAACTAGGTTGCAGATGCACTTAGCATAAAACATCTGAATATAGTATTAGCAATGATTGCTGAGTGGAAGGATTTGGAAGCATTAGTAGATTGCAAGGTGCAGTGGAGATCTGAGGCTGGGTCTAGTAGAGGATCTGCTATATTTTCTTGTTTAGAAGTCAATCGGTATAGATTGAGAAGATCGCTTCTAAATAGAAAGAGGATTCAGTATTAGCTGAAAGGATCAAGAAGTTAAGGGATGGAACAGAGAATGATGACTTGAAGAATTTAGTCTTGATCAGAATGGGCGGTTGAGAAAGAATGGTAAATTATGTGTTTTAAATGTGGAAGACATAAGGAAAGAAGTTTTAGATGAATACCATCGTTCGAAGTTCACTATGCATCCAGGAGGAACAAAGATGTATCAGGATATGAAGAGAAGCTTCTTTTGGGAAGGCATGAAGAGGGATGTTGGCTTATGGGTGAAACAGTGTTTGAGCTGTTAGCAGGTGAAAGCCAAACATCAAAAGCCGAGTAGATTACTTCAGCCATTGGATATCCCGGTATGGAAGTGGGATTCTATTTCTATGGATTTCATAGACGAGTTGCCGAGATCTAATAAAGGGAATGAGAGTATATGGGTCATTGTGGATAGATTGACCAAGAGTGCTCATTTCATTCCAGTTAAGTCAAATAGGACAGTACCTGTATTGGCTAGTTTTCCACGAAGAATGTGGTTAGACTACAAGGAATTCCTAGTAGTATTGTTAGTATGATAGAGATTCCTTATTCCCTAGTGGGTTCTGGAGGATTCTATAGAAAAGTTTAGGAACCAAGCTCAAGATGAGTACCGCTTAACATCCACAGACTGATGAGCAAAAAGAAAGAGTCAACAAGATCTTGGAGGACTTGTTACGAGCTAATGTATTGGATTTCGGAGGATCATGGGAAGATCATCTTCATCTAGTCGAGTTTGCGTATAACAACAGTTATCAGACTAGCATTGGGATGGCACTGTTTGAGGCTTTATATTAAAGACCATGTAAATCTCCAATTTGTTGGTTAGAGACCGAAGATAGATTAGTACTCGGTCCAGATATGGTTAGAGATGTCGCGGATAAGATTGAGTTGATAAGGGCAAGAATGAAGGAAGCTCAATCTAGGTAGAAGAGCTAAGCAGATAGAAGATGGAGAGATTTAGAGTTCTCTATTGGAGACCATGTTTCCATCAAAGTATCGTCGATGAAAGGTGTTATTAGTTTCGAGAAGACAGGAAAGTTAGCACCGAGGTTCGTAGAACCATTTCCTATTCTAGAAAGGATAGGTAAACTCGCATATAGAGTTGAGTTACCGTGCACTTTAGCAGGTGTCCATGATGTTTTCCATGTATCTCATCTGAGGAAGTGTGTTAGAGATCTAGATACTACTATCGCATCGACTGTACTGGAGGATTTAGCAGTGGAACCAGACATGACTATAGTTAGGAAACCTATTTGGATAGTCGCAAGAGATGAGAAGAAGTTGAGGAACAAGACGGTCAGATTAGTGAAAGTCCAGTGGAGTGATAATTCTAGAGACTATACTTGGGAAATTAAGAGCAGGATTAGAGACGCTTATCCTGATTTGTTTGATGGTATGTTTTACCTTTGATTGTTTGTTGTGTTCTTTATCGTAATTTCGAAGATAAAATTCTTTAAGGAGGGAAGATTGTAACACCCCATATTTTTAGTAACATTATTTAGGATATTTAATTAGCTAAATAAAATAAATAATGTGTTGATTACTAGATTGAGATTTGTGATTAAATTAAGGGGGGTAGCGGTGCCTATATGTATAATGAACTAAAGAAATAAGATGGAAATAAGTGTTAGGAAATAAAGAAGGGCAAGATGGGAAATAGGATAAACTTATACCATAAACCCATAGGAAATTAAACACATGTTCATTTCATTTTTGTCAAATAAAAATGCTCTTAGGCCAGCCACCATTTTCAATCTCAAGTGAAGATAAAGATAGAATTTTCAAGAGGAAGAAGTAAATCGACATAATTAAGATCAAATCTCACATCCTAATCACAAAGCTAAGGTGAATAATTTTCTAAATCTCAATTTTTCTAAATGATTTTAGTTTTAAAATGAAATCCGAAATTATCTTTCATGATTTAGCTAGGATTTTGAAGAGCAAATTGTTTATATATACATGTTAGTGATTTATGCTTGTTCAAATAGATTTTATGATATGTTTTGATGTGAAAACCCAATTTAATTACATCCAAATGCCTTGCGATTTTAGGTGTAGAGCAGAAAGGTTATTTTAAAGACGGATTTCAATTTTCATAATTTTTTGAATTAATTTGGATTTTATAATAATTTTCTTATGAAGAAATGATTTATTGGGTTATAAATTATTTACGTCAAAATAAATAATTATTTGGATCTGAAGTTTATATATGATAGAAAACATATTGAATTGGATTTTCTAGAACTTTTGTAGAATTTTTCAAAATGTTTTGATGAATATATAAAATTATTTAAGGTATTGGACTTAAATATTTTATATATTTAATTAAGGAGAAGGGGCATTTTGCAAAATAAAATCATTGTTAAATTCTAAAAATATTGGAACCACTTTTGAGAAAGATATTTAGCAGCCAATGAAATTTTGATAAACAATAGCAGGTTAGTTAAAAAGTTTCTCTTTTAAGTTAAAAACAAAAATAACATGATTTTAGTGTGTTCCGCCACTTTTGGCACATGGGGTTTCGACCCAGACCTTTCGCCACCATTGGTTTCGAAACCAATGCACATGGTAACAAGCTACTTGGTACGTAGTGTGTTGGATAAAGGTGGAGGGTACTTAGTCGAAACGTTAGGTTTCGAAGGTTTTGGAGTATGTTATGATTTAAGATTTAAAGGCAATGCCTGCTTTGCTTTCGGCCTAGTTGGCTTCCGACTAAATCCATTAATTTAAAGAAAGGTTTTATGGTGGTGCCTTCATTCTAAGTTATAACCTTCGACTTAGTGCTTTTGACTAAGTCAATGGTTTCAAAGGTTGGTTACGAAGTAGTTTGTAACAACCCGCCTTTCATTCCATAGAAAGACGCATCATTAAGAAGAAAGAAAAGGATAGAAAAGAGAAAAGATGAAAAGAAAAGAAAAAACAACATCAGAATCTCACAGCGGAACGAATAAATTATATTATATCACACAAGATATTACATAGTATCATATATATTAGAGTTATATAGCTAATACAACACAAACTAGACAGTTATAAACACATGTCTAGTTATTACAACTCAAGTACATCACTGAAAAACAGATAACACTAGCACAGCAGAACCACTATATATATCTACATGTTGAAGCCTCCTGCTCCATATCTCCTCCAGAAACTCATCAAAGCTAACCTGAATACCTTAGCTACTCGTAAAAATTTGAGTACCCAAGATTTTAATAAAACAGAAAATAAACTCCGGGTCAGACATGGGTCTGGTGTGAGTAAACGGGTTAAAGTTGCTTAACTTTGAAAATCCTTTGAAAACAAAAGGTATCACGTAAGACTTCCCACAAATAAACATGGTAAGTTTTTACCTTACGCTAACCAAAACATTTGATAGGAAATCCAGTTATATTATAATAGGGACTAGGGTTTTCAAGTAAATAGAAAATAGTCGAAATTGTTACATTCATTAAATTCCAGCTACTAGCCACAAAAGTGGGTAATACAATCAAAACCGTAAAGGGCACATAGGAAGAATGGGTTTCTATCAATGGCAGGGCTACTGGGGTACCGCCCGTCACAGTATGGGGCCTAGATCACCATACCGAGGATCCACCCTAAATCCCCTGCAATACAAGGCCGGAACCATCCCTTACTGGATAGTCCCGAACAAGACAACCCTGCAGATGGCCGTCTCCAACTGCCCACTAAGCTGAATAAAAGGAACCTCTATACAGGGGTAAATCTCATCCTACTTGGGTGCTACCCACTTAGCATTGCTGCACCTTCCATGTTTTAGCCATTCCCAGTTGATGAGGCTTAAGGCTACGATTACCTTTATAGAACACATCTATCTTAGAATGTTTATCGTCCACCTTACGATGTTCTGAAAGCATTCAATCCATACAAGTTCGTTCTGGATTAGAACAAAACCGAAGGCACTATCTCGCTACACTCATTTTGGAATCACCCTTAGAGTTAACGACAATATCCCTTGCACTCTAAATCTTCATCTCAAACCTAAAAGTACTACCCCCGTTAAACTCGTATTGGAATCACCCTCGGAGTTTTAACGATGAATAGTCCTTACACCTCGAGTCTTCACTCTTCACTTGAGATTCATGACCTAACGTTTAACTTGGATCGATGTGGTTTTCGGAATTCCAAATTTGGAAATCCGATCTCGGTCTCACCGAAATCCAAAACGCCATCTTAATGTCCAAGTGATTTTAGTTTGAACAAATTTAATTCAATTTAAAACATTAAATTCACACATCATTCATAGATAAATATCACACATTTCTCACCGCTATAATCAATATCAAATTATAGCACATTACAGATTATTCAAACTATAAACATCATCCAATTTAGCCATTCCACTCAATCAATCATCCACAAACAGGAATCATTAATCTAAATTATAATTAATTTAATCAACTTAAATCAAATTAATTACTTGAAAATTCATCGCATGATCCTGCTTAAACAATTATTAATTAATTACAAACCTTTTAATTAATTAATCAACCTTAAATCACTTTATAAACCAATAAACTAATCTTTAATTAACAGATTAATTATCATTTAATCATCATCTAAATTAATCACCCTTGATTAATTATTACTTAATTACATTAAGTAATTAACCTTTAAATTAATTACACAAATTAAATATTCTCTAATCACTTAGTAATTAATCTTAATTACTTCTATTATAATTAATTACATCAATCCTTAATTAATTACATTAATTAATTATATCATAATCACTTTATTTATTAATTATCTCATAATTAATCACATTATTAATCAATTATCATTAATTACATAAATTAATGATCCACTAATTACTTCATTAATTAATTATTCTTCTAATTACCTTTTAACAATTACTCTTAACTTAATTACATTCGTTAATCAACCCTGATTAATCATAATCAGCAATTAACTTCCCTTAGTAACTTATATCAAATAAACCAACTCCTTGATTAATTGTATTAATTAATCCTTTAATTACACTAAGTAATTATCACTTAATTACTTCCCTTAAGTAATTATCTTTTAATTACTATCCATCAAGTAATTTCCCTTTAATTAATTACATCCAGTAATTATTCATTTATTTACTTCACTAAGTAATTACACCTCATTAATTACATTAAATAATTATACTTAATCCCATAATTAAGTAATTCTCTTTAATTAATTAAACTCAATTAATTAACTAACATTAACCACATTGCTTAATTAATTATACTGTATAATTAATTAATTACTTTATTAAGTAATTATCTTTAATAATCTTCTTAACATTAAGTAATTAATCCCTTAATTACTTTTTTTTCTCAATTGATTAACCTTGATTAATCAATTCTTAATTAAAAGAATCATCTGTACTTAATTAATTACACAAATTAATTTATCTTAATTTAACTACCCAAATTAATTATTCTAGTTACTTAAGTAATTATACTTTAATTACTCTAGTAAATAAAACATGATTAGAATTTAGATAAATCATTTATTACATTAAACCCTTAACTTCCATTTTTAAAATAAATTAAATTAAACTTAAAGTTTGAATTTTATTTATTTAAAATCATCATCTTTTAACTTATTAAAGTTAAATACCTTTTTACCTTAATCATATTGCAATATCAACAATTTTAATTGATTTGAAAACACTTATGGATTAGTTAAAAATTTCGATTAATGTAATATTTTAATAAATCAAAACTATTTTTTAAAACAAAATTTTAAACTTTAAAATCCAAACTTAAAACTTATATTTGATTAAACATTATTTTCTAAACCCAAACATTTTATACATTTAAAAATAGGTTAAAACTTTTATTTAAACTTGCTTTGCCTTTAAAAAATTTGAAATCATTTTAGTTTAGAAAAATCTGGATTTGTTATAAAACTGGAAACGAAAATGACTCGAGCACAGAAAGTCAAAATCCCGAGTCAAACCCGAGTGATCAATCAAGCACGCTCGCATTCTTCTTCCCCGAGTCACACTCGAATAACACTTTAAGTAAACCCAAGTAAATCAGCACCCAACTCAAACGAACAACCCAGACCCAACAAAGGTACACGCGTGCACGTGTACACTTCGACCACCAGGCTCTGACCATCGATGCCGCCACCACCACGTCACTGAACCTCCCCTAAGGCGATTCTGACCACCCAAATTAGTATGAAGTCCAAAATCGAAATCGAGCAATATCGACCTCGCCTGAAACTTACCAATCGACCAAAACTGAAAACATTCAGACGCTGCCGACCACCAGGCGACTCATAACCACGTCCAAGCATTCATCGACCAACCCTGTACCCTTTCCCACAACTCTGATAATCTCCGAAGTTCTGGTGATGTTGTAGTAGCCTCGAGAACAAAGACGATGCTCAGAGATCCTAAAACCCAACTACGTCGATTCGCCATCACCACGAGGATCGAAAAATCCTTTAAGCATTTTTCCTTTGCTCCTCTACTCCTACGCCACCTTCGGTAGCAAACCCGACCCCTTTGATCTCATCGATCATCAAAAAAGACACAAAATCTCTTCTCTGAGAAACCCCAAATATCTCACTTGATTCTCCCCTAAAAATTATGATTTAGCCTTTAAAATTCCTAGTATTCGAAGGCAAATCAAACTATATAAGTGAATTCGATAATCATCATGCTTGAATTTTACCTAATTTCTGATTTCCACTGTAATTTTAAACTTACAGTATTTATCAAATATAATTACTTAAATTTTATTTTTAAAAACAAGAACATATCTTTATTAGCAATTTTCTTTTAGTAATCAAATTATAATATTGATTATACAGGAAGACAGGCATTATATTGTGATGATGATGATGAATTTGTTAAATACAGAGCACAATGAAATATACAAAAGCCATTCTACACACATGCTAACTTATATTCACATGTTTACAACTAAACTCAAGCAAGCATTAGAGACTACATGCAACCAGATTTCATCACAGATCCATAACTATTTTTAAATAAAGGGTTTACTCACCAATTATTCAAGATCAGAGGACAGTGTTGTTTGCATTTTTGATTTCCTGGAACTTGTATTAATTTGCACTTTGAATTTGGAGTTTGATGATTGATTGCATTTTGATTCCTGTTGTTGATCTTGCTGATTTGAATTGAACTTGCTGTTGAATTTACTGTTGTTTGAGTTAAATCCTGGAGTTGAATTTTGAATTTGCTATTTTGATCCAAAGATCTTTGCAGTAGTTGATTTACAGTTTTAGATTTAATTTGCTGATGATCTTCATTGTTGCACCTCAGTTTTGCAGATTTTTGATCAGATTTTGATTTTGATTTTTATCTTTCTTTAAAAATCTGATTTTCGGCTTTTTAGAAGAGGAAAAGGGTTTGAACTAAAATACATTTATAAATAAAATGTTTTCAAAAATAATCTAGAAAATGCCTAGTTATCTTAAGTTATTAGAATGTGTACAAGTGTATTTTCAAGAGTTAAATGCCTTACACATGTTACAATTCAATATTAAAATAATTTCTTATTTTTATAAACGTTTTAAAAATTCATTTATATCAATTTTCTTATTTATTTTAATCATGTTATTATGTTTATTCAAATTTAGCTTTTAAATGTTTACATAAATTAATTACCTTTATTAAGTACATTCTTTAATGTTTATTTGTATCTTTTCAAAATATATTTTCAAAAGCTAAATTTTAAAAGAAAGAAAATTAAAAAGAAAAGGATATTGAATTAAATCTTATTTTAAAGTTTCAAATTAAATTATTGTACTTTAATATATATGAACTAAATTTATTTCAAGAACCCATTTTTAAAGAAAACAAATTACACTTCTATTATAATATACTAGTTATAACTATTATATTTCTAAACAAAATAAATATTTATTTTAGTTACTTTTGAAAATATAAGATAGATTTTAAAATATGCTTTTGCAAAAGTTTCAATATTAAATTCAATCAAATTTTCCAATTCACAATATATATATAAATATAAATATTATAAATTTTGAAAACATTTTTATTAAATTTAAATTAAAATCAAACTCCCTATTTACAATGTATACACTCATATATACATTATAGATAGAATATCTTTTTAATTAGCTTAGAAAGATAAATTTTATCAATTAAATGTTTTTAACTTTGAAAAGAATAAAATCTCTAAATTAAATCATTATCATTATTAATTTTGAAAATATAACATTTATCAAATTAAACAATTATTAGTTTTTGAAAAGATAATTAGGTTATTAAATCATTATTACTCGTTTTAAAATAATTATTTATGGAAATTATTGAATAAATATTGCCCAAATTTCCGGGACTTCACATTCCTCCCCCCTTAATAGAATTTCGTCCCTGAAATTTAAAAGCAAAGATAATTTAATAATCCCATACAGATTTTAATTTTAAAATAGCAAGCATATGTTATTGACCATATATTAGCAACCATAGCAATCAATCCAAACAAACAATTCTAACTATCCAGACAAAATTCTGGATAGATCTCCCTAGAGTTTCATAGGTACAAACACTGGGATACTCGCTCTACAAAATCTAAACTGGCTACACCACTCAGATCTAGAGCTCCTATATCTGGATCTAAAATCTAAACTGGATATTGGACCACAGACAAGTCCTGTTCAACTTCCAAATCTCCCTAGAACTGCTGGCTCTACACTAGAGATAGATTATACATGTACTCCCTCAGAGATACATGAAATACATAACGAATTCCAGCCATCCGTACTGGCAATTCAATCATGCAGTTCAAACACTTAACCTTAAAAGAGGATAAAGAAAGATCCAATACACGTCTGAGCTAACTTCCAGACTTACCTAATCTTATCTCTCTTACGATTGAAGAAAACTTACCCAAAAATTAAATCTCCGACTTCGAATTCTAAATTCCTTTGTCTCTTATCCACAAAACTCTACTGCCGATCATGGGCTGCCTTCAACCTTCTAGATCAATCCAAACTTCGCAGATGCCTCTTGGACCAAATCTGAATCAAAAATAAGATGATCTTTGGATCCTACTTAACAAGATGGTTCCTCCAAGATCCATCAAAATCTACCACATAAACTCTACTATACAAACATCAGAAGACTTCAAAAATACTACTCCTATTCAGGAAAACAGAACAGATGCACAAGACAACCTAGCATTCAGATCTCGAATGAATTTCCTGTAGAAATCCTCTGATCCAAGTCAAACACAAACTTCTGAGGAAACCTAGGTTGCTTCTATTCTGGAATAGCTGCCATCTTGCTTCCGCTGCACAACTCTGATCTGAGGAAGATAAGAATGTTGTTGATGAACACAATCATAGACTTGATCAACTCATCTCGAAAACACTGTTCATCAAATTCCATAAAATCCTAGCAACCTATCCGATTTGGTCATACACACCACAGCAAAAATCCATCCAGAAAACTAGACCCGATCAATCCTGACTGCTTCACAAAAACCTCCCTCTTACTGGGCTGAACCATCGGTTGAGCCCCAAGAAGCAAGTCGATACAGAATTCAATCTCCTGATGCAGATGAAAACCTTGACTTCTCGAAGATATCTGAAAAATCTCAAACCACTTCCATAGATCCACATCCTTAAGAGATACCTCAATCCAAAGCAAAAGATTTACTAAGAGAACTTCTGAACCATCGCAAGTCATTTTTGTGATTCTACCCAGTTCAGATTCCAAAGAAACTGTTCTCTCTTCACTAATCAGAATAGCTTAAACCTTCCTAACGAAAAGAAGAAACTGATGGTCCACCCTCAACCACAAACATCAAAGCCAGCTGAGCTTCTAAAAGAAGAGGGCAAACCTTCACCATCTGTCCGGCCCACTGACAGAAGAATCTCAAAGACTCCTGAACCATCAAAGAAACAGATCACTCTACTACTTCCAGACTTCACCTCAAGAACACTACTAAACCAAGAGACCTTCCTAACAACACACTCAACATCTTCGAGCTGTCACTGCTGCCAAAGACTTCCTTATCCAAAAGCTCATCGAATCACAAAGCTATATTACCCAATTCCACAAAAGAGTCTTCAAGATGGACAGATATCTCTCAGGAAACTCGGGCTTCAAACCAAGCACAAACACCTTGCTGAACCGAGTCTCAAACTCCAATACAGACAAAACTCCTTCCTAAGGTTGCCAAGATACCACCACTAGCTTCAGAACTTTCGACGAATCCAAATTCTTGAAAATCCGCTCATCCGAGCTCAACCAAGCTTTACACTTCAAAGATGAACTCTGAACCTTTAAAAGGTTTCCTTGAGAGATCGGTGAAATCCACACACAATAAAGCTTACTCAAGATGCCCAAAACTTCCCTGGCAGATATACTTCCAACCTTAATTACTCAGACTTCTTCCATTAGTGGTAGTTATGTTATACACACCACTACCTCTCCTACCTCTAGAACTTATATTGGAAATCCCGAACAGGTAACCAACAAATAGGTAGATATAAATATATATATATATATATATATATATATATATATATATATATAAATACAAGTACGCTCTCTCAAGAAAGAATCTCTCCAAAGCCTAGGTATTCACTCAACCTAGCGCTCTGATACCACAATGTAACAACCTGCCTTTCATTCCATAGAAAGATGCATCATTAAGAAGAAAGAAAGGGATAGAAAAGAGAAAAGATAGAAAAGAAAGAAACAAACAACATCAGAATCTCACAGCGGAACGAATAAATTATATTATATCACAAAAGATATTACATAGTATCATATATATATATATATATATATATATATATCAGAGTTATATAGCTAATACAACACAAACTAGACAGTTATAAACACCTGTCTAGTTATTACAACTCATGTACATCACTGAAAAACAGATACAACATTAGCACAGCCGAACCACTATATATATCTACATGCTGAAGCCTCCTGCTCCATATCTCCTCCAAAAACTCATCAAAGCTAATCTGAATCCCTTGGCTACTCGTAAAAATTTGAGTACCCAAGAGTTTAATAAAACAGAAAATAAACTCCGGGTCAGACATAGGTCTGGTGTGAGTAAACGGGTTAAAGTTGCTTAACTTTGAAAATCCTTTGAAAACAAAAGGTATCACGTAAGACTCCCCACAAATAAACATGGGTAAGTTTTTACCTTACGCTAACCAAAACATTTGATAGGAAATCCAGTTATATTATAATATGGTCTAGGGTTTTCAAGTAAATAGAAAATAGCCGAATTCATTAAATTCCAGCTACTAGCCACAAAAGTGGGTAATACAATCAAAACCGTAAAGGGCACATAGGAAGAACGGGTTTCCATCAATGGTAGGGATACTGGGGTACCGTCCGTCACAGTACGGGGCCTAGATCACCGTACCGAGGATCCACCCTAAATCCCCTGCAACACAAGGCCGGAACCATCCCTTACTAGATAGTCCCGAATAAGACAACCCCGCAGATGGCCGTCGTCAACTGCCCACTAAGCCAAATAAAAGGAACCTCTAGACAGGGGTAAATCTCATCCTACTTAGGTGCTACCCACTTAGCCTTGCTGCACCTCCCCTGTTTTAGCCATTCCCGGTTGATGAGGCTTGAGGCTATGATTACCCTTATAGAACACATCTATCTTAGAATGCTCATCGTTCACCTGACGATGTTCTGAAAGCATTCAATCCATACAAGTTTGTTCCGGGTTCGAACGAAACCGAAGGCACGATCTCGCTACATTCATTTTGGAATCACCCTTAGAGTTAACGACAATAGCCCTTGCACTCTAAATCTTCATCTCGAACCTGAAAGTACTACACCAGTTAAACTCATATTGGAATCACCCTCAGAGTTTTAACGACAATAGTCCTTACACCTCGAGTCTTCACTCTTCACTTGAGATTTACGACCTAATGTTTAATTTGGACCGATGTGGTTTTCGGAATTCCAAATTCGGAAATCCGATCCCGGTCTCATCGAAATCCAAAATGTCATCTTAATGTCCAAGTGATTTTAGTTTGAACAAATTTAATTCAATTTAAAACATTGAATTCACACAGCATCATTCATAGATAAATATCACACATTTATCACAGCTATAATCAATATCAAATTGTAGCACATCACAGATTATTCAAACTATAAACATCATCCAATTCAGTCATTCCACTCAATCAATCATCCACAAACAGGAATAATTAATCCAAATTATAATTAATTTAATCAACTTAAATCAAATTAATTACTTGAAAATTAATCACATAATCCTGCTTAAATAATTATTAATTAATTACAAACCTTTTAATTAATTAATCAACCTTAAATCACTTTATAAACCAATTAATTAATCTTTAATTAATAGATTAATTATCCTTTAATCATCATCTAAATTAATCACCCTTGATTAGTTATTACTTAATTACATTAAGTAATTAACCTTTAAATTAATTACACAAATTAGTTATTCTTTAATCATTTAGTAATTAATCTTAATTACTTCCATTAATTAATTAATTATAATTTATTGCATTAATTATAATTAATTACATTAATCCTTAATTAATTACATTAATTAATTATATCATAATCACTTTATTTATTAATTATCTCGTAATTAATCACATTATTAATCAATTATCATTAATTACATAAATTAATGATCCTCTAATTACTTCATTAATTAATTATTCTTCTAATTACCTTTTAATAATTACTCTTAAATTAATTACATTCATTAATCAACCCTGATTAATCATAATCAGTAATTAACTTCCCTTAATAACTTATATCAATTAAAACAACTCCTTGATTAATTATATTAATTATCCTTTAATTACACTGAGTAATTATCATTTAATTACTTCCCTTAAGTAATTATCTTTTAATTACTATCCATCAAGTAATTTCCCTTTAATTAATTACATCCAGTAATTATTCATTTATTTACTTCACTAAGTAACTACACCTCATTAATTACATTAAGTAATTATACTTAATCCCATCATTAAGTAATTCTCTTTAATTAATTAAACTTAATTAATTAACTAAAATTAACCACATTACTAAATTAATTATACTGGATAATTAATTTCTTTAAGTACTTTAAGTAATTATCTTTAATAATCTTCTTAACATTAAGTAATTAACCCCTTAATTACTTAATTTTTTTCCTTAATTGATTATCCTTGATTAATCAATTCTTAATTAAAAGAATCATCTACACTTAAATAGTTACACAAATTAATTTATCTTAATTTAATTACCCAAATTAATCATTCTAGTTACTTAAGTAATTATACTTTAATTACTTTAGTTAATAAAACATGATTAAAACTTAGATAAATCATTTATTACATTGAACCCTTAACTTCCATTTTTAAAATAAATTAAGTTAAACTTAAAGTTTGAATTTGATTTATTTAAAATCATCATCCTTTAACTTATTAAAGTTAAATACCTTTTTACCTTAATCATATTGCAATATCAACAATTTTAATTGATTTGAAAACACTTATGGATTAGTTACAAATTTTGTTTAATGTAATATTTTAATAAATCAAAACTATTTTTTTTAAACTAAATTTTAAACTTTAAAATCCAAACTTTAAAACTTATATTTGATTAAACATTATTTTCTAAACCTAAACATTTTATACATTAAATAGGTTAAAACTTTTATTTAAACTTGCTTTGCCTTTAAAAATTTTGAAATCATTTTAGTTTAGAAAAATCTGGATTTGTTATAAAACTGGAAACGAAAATGACTCGAGCACACAAAGCCAAAATCCCGAGTCAAACCCGAGTGATCAATCAAGCACGCTCGCATTCTTCTTCCCCGAGTCACACTCGAATAACACTTCTAGTAAACCCAAGCAAATAAACACCTAACCCAAACGAACAACCCAGACCCAACAAAGATACACGCGTGCACGTCTACGCTTCGACCACCAGGCTCTGACCATCGACGCCACCACCAGCACGTCACCGAACCTCCCCTGAGGCGATTCCGACCACCAAAAATTAGCACAAAGTCCAAAATCGAAATTAAGCATTATCGACCTCACCTGAAACTCACTGATCGACCAAAACTGACAACCTTCTGACGCTACCGACCACCAGGCGACTCGTAACCACGTCCAAGCATTCATCGACCAATCCCGAACCCTTTCCCACAACTCCGATAATCTCCGAAGTTCTGGTGATGCTGCAGTAGCCTCGAGAATAAAGACGACGCTCACAGGTCCTAAAACCCTACTACATCGATTCGCCATCACCATGATGATCGAAAAATCCTTCAAGCATTTTTCCTTTGCCCCTCTACTCCTACGCCACCTTCGGTAGCAAAACCCGACCCCCCTGATCTCATCGATCATCATAAAAGACTCAAAATCTCTTCTCTGAACAACCCCAAATATCTCACTTAATTCTCCCCTAAAAATTATAATTTAGCCTTTAAAATTCCTAGTATTCGAAGGCAAATCAAACTATATAAGTGAATTCGATAATCATCATGCTCGAATTTTACCTAATTTCTGATTTCCACTGTAATTTTAAACTTATAGTATTTATCAAATATAATAACTTAAATTTTATTTTTAAAAACAAGAACATATCTTTATTAACAATTTTCTTTCAGTAAACAAATTATAATATTGATTATACAGGAAGATAGGCATTATATTATGATGATGATGATAATGAACCTATTAAATACAGAGCACAATGAAATATACAGAGGCCATTTTACAGACATGCTAACTTATATTCACACATTTACATCCAAACTTAAGCAAACATTAGAGACTACATGCAACCAGATTTCATCACAGATCCATAACTGTTTTTAAATAAAGGGTTTACTCATCAATTATTGAAGAGCAAAGGACAGTCTTGTTTGCATTTTTGATTTTCTGGAACTTGTATTAGTTTGCATTTTGAATATGGAGTTTGATGATTGATTGTTGTTGATCTTGCTGATTTGAATTGAACTTGCTGTTGAATTTACTATTGTTTGAGTTAAATCCTGTTGTTGAATTTTGAATTTGTTGTTTTGATCCGGAGATCTTTGCAGTGGTTGATTTACAGTTTTAGATTAAATTTGCTGATGATCTTCATTATTGCAAGACCTCAGTTTTGCAGATTTTTGATCAGATTTTGATTTTGATTTTTAACCTTCTTTAAAAATCTGATTTTCGGCTTTTTAGAAGAGGAAAAGGGTTTGAACTAAAATACATTTATAAATAACATGTTTTCAAAAATAATCTAGAAAATGCCACTTGTTATCTTAAGTTATTAGAATGTTTACAAGTGTATTTTCAAGACTTAAATGCCTTACACATGTTATAATTCAATATTAAAATAATTTCTTATTTTTATAAATGTTTTAAAAATTCATTTATATCAATTTTCTTATTTATTTTAATCATGTTCTTATGTTTATTCAAATTTAGCTTTTAAATGTTTACATAAATAAATTACCTTTATTAAGTACATTCTTTAATGTTTATTTGCATCTTTTTAAAATATATTTTCAAAAGCTAAATTTTATAAGAAAGAAAATTAAAAAGAAAAGGATATTGAATTAAAGCTTATTTTAAAGTTTCAAACTAAATTATTGTACTTTAATATATATGAACTAAATTTATTTCAAGAACCCATTTTTAAAGAAAACAAATTAAACTTTTATTATAATATACTATTTAAAACTATTATATTTTTAAACAAAAATTAAATATTTACTTTGATTACTTTTGAAAATATAAGATAGATTTTAAAATATGCTTTTGAAAAAGTTTCGGTATTAAATTCAATCAAATTTTCCATTTCATAATATATATATATATATATACACACATATATAAATATTATAAATTTGAAAACATTTTTATTAAATTAAAATTAAAATCAAACTCCCTATTTACAATGTATACACTCATATATACATTATAAATAGAATATCTTTTAATTAGCTTAGAAAGATAAATTTTATCCATTAAATGTTTTTAACTTTGAAAAGAATAAAATCTCTAAATTAAATTATTATCATTATAAATTTTGACAAGATAATATTTATCAAATTAAACAATTATTAGTTTTTGAAAAGATAATTAGATTATTAAATCATTATTACTCATTTTAAAATAATTATTAATGGAAATTATTAGATAAATATTTCCCAAATTTCCGGGACATCACATAGTTGCACCCTTATTTTTAAATGATAGCTTTTGACTATGTCAAAGCCTTTACTGCCGCTTTCTACCTTTCGGAACAGAGCTTTCGAAACGGGTTGTTTTGTTTTATAAAAACTCTACCGCTTCTCCAATGCTTTCGGAAGGGGTGATTTCGACAACATCACTTTCCTACTTAAGTTATAGCTTTCCAAAGGGTAAACTTTCGACCCTCTTGCTTGTGACGCTTAGTGATTTTCAAAAAATAACCCAACAGTTTCGATAAGATGGCGTTGAATGATTTTGAAAGGCATTTTTCCACATGTTGTAAATTGAACCCAATTGCTTTTGAAAGGTTTAAGTTTCTAAAGTTTTAATGCTTTCGAAAGGTTTTGAAAATGGTTTCGAAGGGGTGGTTCCAAAAGGGTTTCGAAGGAGTCGAAAGGTAGTGTTTTCTAATGGTTTTGAAATGTCTAAAGGAAAGGTTTTTCTGATGGTTTTAAATAAGTTTAAGGGAAAGGTTTTTCATATGGTGAAAGGCAATGTTTAATGGGTTTAAAGAGAGATGTCTAAGGTTTTGAGCTTTCGAAGAAAAAGGGAATTTCAATGGTTTTGAAAGGTGTATATGAATGGTTTCGAAAGGAAGATTTTGCCTTTCGGCCTAGGTAAAAGAAAGGGTTTTAGATGGTTTAGAAATGGGTACTTTTAATAGGATCGAAAGGGGTACTTTCAAATGTTTAAATGTTTTCATCAATAAAGATTTGAGTAAGGTATATATATATAGCATCACAAGGTGATTTTGTGTAAAGCATAGAGTATAAATGTTTTCCTTGTTTAAATTTGGTTTAAAAGGTTTTAAATCAATTTCAGATGAAAATGTTTTCAAGGAAAATTATGGGAAGGTATCCCTAAGTAAAATGACTCGAATATTAGAATACCAGATGGGACTGGTATAGGATCGTGCCTTATACATTAGCTATTGGCCCCCGCTAATTTAGTCCAAAATTCCAGTGTGTAGGGCTTTGTCACAAGTAAGACTAAAATTATGATTACATACAGAAGGAAATATACATATGTATAGATATAGGTTATTGGTGAGCCCGCATAACCGTTAGGATCGGGTGATCCTGGGAGATGTTAAGCTAGGGACAGACTGTCCAGAAGAGAAGTATTTAACGGATAGTTAAGGGGCAGACCGTCTAGAAGAGGTGTCCAATAGATGTTAGATTATTTTGTCATATTGTCTGGTAGTCCCGACTCAGCCAAAGGTTAATAGTACGCCAAAAAAACTATAATGTTCAGACAGATAGTTCATTTGTTACCTGATATATATATATATATGATGCTTTACAGTTTTAACTAGTTTTGGTTGTAGGATAAATGTTTGCTATAGATATGTTTTAAAAGGATATTAGTGAGGGGAAACTTGTTCCGCTAAGCGGCGTGGTCTCACTTAATATCAAATAATGAGATGTAAAGTATTATTCATACTAGGCTTTATGCCTGACTTAAAATTTATGTTTTCCCCGTAAACTCTTGGATCCTAAAAATTGATTTGAGTAGGCTGAGGGTTAAGGCTTTGTAGGTTTGAGTAGGATGACGAATAAAGCTACCGGAGGCAAGCAGGAAGCTAACGGATAGCTATTTAGGAGTTTCAGTTCTTTGTTTTGTTATTTATTTCTGCTGTGTATGTATTAAGTCAACTATGACTATATGACTCTGATCATCCAAAGGGACATCTTCATGTGTCGCTTTTGGCTTATTTTGTAATAAGTATATTTTATCATTGCCTGGGAAACATTTGGGATTATGTAATCTGAATATGGAACATATGTTTGAAATGTAATGAAAAAAAATCTTGTTTTGAAATCTGTGATTTTTTTCATATTCAAGTGCTTCTGATATTATAAATATCATTAACATAGCTGTATGTAATCGCCGGAAGTTAATAATATAGATGGTTGCTGCATCTGTAACACTTGGCTTTGGGCTCTAGACAGGGGATGTTATAATTATTTAATTAGTTGACCCTTAATTAATTTATTTAATTAAACAATTTAATTAAATTATACCAATTTCAAAAAAATTCTTACAAACATACATGTATACTCACGTTATCCTAAACACTTTTAAAATAACATAACATATATCAACATATAATACATGCATATAAGTACAAATTAATAAACTCATTTAATTAATCTTATTAGTAAATTTTAAATTTCAAAATTAGTATTCAAATAGTTTAAACAATTCAAAATTTATTTTACCTTTTCAATCGTTTTGAAAATTTATGTTATATTATAACCTTTTATAATAAACAAGTTTTTATTTTAAATTTAAAATCTTGTCTAAATTTTCAAAACTATTTTGAAAATTAGCCCAAGGAGTAATTCAAATCGGACATTTTCTATTAGGGGCAATCTTTGGGCTCACCTCACTTTTCAGGTCGGACTAGTAACCAGGTAGGACAGGATACTTGATTACCCAATTCTTATCCTAAACATTACCTTTTTAGACATCGTACTTAGTACGTAAGCTTAATTAGTTAGCCCTAACATAACTAATTTAGACCACATAGGCTATTAGGCTCCGATACCCTTTTTGGAACTAGGCCAGCCCGCAGTGGAAGAAATTGGTGAATTTGGAAAAAAAATCATCCTATTGGATCTTAGTTGAGCCTATGAAGCCTAATTTAAATAGAATATTTATAAATTTATTTTAAATAAATAATTTATTTTATTTAAATTAGTTAAAGGGAAGTTTAAATAAATTTAATTTTAGATGTGTGGTGTATCAAATGCACCTAACATTTGTTAATAAGAGTTTATATATATATATATATGGGGAACGAAATCTTTCATTTGTTTTCCTAAAATAAGTACTTAATTGAGAGAATTAATAAGATTTAATTGCCACAAACTATAAGAAGATGATAAGATTTTAGAGAAAGAGTGAGAAGATGTTTTATTCACGAAAGGTGTTGGTATATTCATTTCCATTACATAGGCTCATTTATATATAGGATTTGGAGCTTGGGATTGAACTTATCCTATGATGTCAGACTAAACAAAAACATAAAAAACATTGTATCACATTTTTAGCATATTCACTCTTATAATTATATATATTATAACAATCCCCTTTGAATATGCATCTTCATTTTGTTGGATGCTCGTATGCTAACCTGATATTGTCCCTTTTAAAACATGTATAATGATTGCTCCATCTTATTATTATCTTACTTGCATACATCCATTCAGTCGATATAGATATCGCCTACTGCCTCATTAAAAACATCTATTAGGAAAACAAAATGGGAAAAACCTTGAACGAGGAAAAGAGTGCAACTTGTAAAATCATAAATATCATATTAAAAATGATATTCCTTCTAAAGGGTTTGATACTTCGGGATCAAAACAATGCCTCATTAAAACATTACTAAGAAAAACAAGTAGAAAAATCTTAATGCAGTAAAAAGAGTATAATAACATATTTTGATATCTCATTTCATCACATGAAGTTTGATACTTTTGGATCAGGAAAATACCTCGTTAAAACCTCACTAAAAAACCCATGTGAAAAATCTTAGTGAAGGAAAAAAGAGTGCAATATAGTATGACATATTTTAATAATTTACTACATCAAATAGAATTTGATACTTCTGGATCAATGCAATGCCTCGTTAGAACCTTACTAAGAAAAACTCAGTGGGAAAAATCAAAGTGAAAGGATAATTCCGGTAGCCTTCAGTAGAGTTTGTTGCCAATATAAGTATGGTGGGTTAGGAATTTTGAATGTAAAGAAATGGAACCATGCTGCCGTGTCTTCAAGGATGCACAAACTTCTTAGAAATGATGGAATTTATGGGCTAGTTGGACTAGGAAAAATTTGATCAGGAGGCAACACATTTTGACTATGATTACTCCAACTAATTGCATTTGGATGAGGAACTTACTTCGTTTCAAAGATGTTATTCTTCCTTTATTTTAAAGCAGTACGAAGGACATGGAAGCTTTATCATTCTAGCATGATCCTTGGTCGTCTTAGGGAATTATCCTTCAAAATATGCTCAATCATAGCCTTAGAATTCTAACTGGTATTTCAGACGATGCAAAGTTTTGTAGGTTTTGGATTGATGGGTATATTAATCTACCTTACTCAAGCTCATCCACTGTTAGGAAATTCTGGAATGTCATTCAAAATAAAGCTTATACCTATGACAATGCTTACTCAACATGGAATGGTAAAGCTGACTCTGTTGCTTTTGTTTATAAATTTTTACTTGAATCTAATGATCTGAATATTTTTCCTTGGCATTCTCGTATTTGGACTTCTACACCAGCTCCTAAGAAAAATTTATTATTGTGGAAGGCATTATCGAATGGCCTCCTTACTCTTGATAAGCTTAGGGTTTATGGGTTGTTCCTATGTTCAGCTTGCTATGTGGTGTTGAGGAAGAAAGCATTTCACACCTTTTTTTCTCATGTCAGTTCTCTTATTTTATCTGGAGAAGTATGTTAGGATGCTTGAAAATGTACTGCCCTAATTTGAACTCTTCTGAAGAGTGGTACTATATTTTTCAAGCTGTTAGATGGAAATCTCTTGCTACATATAAATTACTAAGAGTTTTAAAGAAGGTTGTGTATTTTATTTGGACAGAGAGGAATAATAGAATGTTTATTGGAATTTTCTCCTCTAAACACTCTCTGGTCCTCTTTTTGTCTAAGTATATTTAGATTTTTTTTGTGTTGGTGGTTGTTGTTCATGTATTCGGTGATGGTATGCCATCTCTGCTTGTAACCCTCTTTTATTACAATAATATATGGTATGGGCCATTCAACCACACTGGCTTTGCCTAATAAAAAAAAATCTTAGTGAAGAAAAAAGAGTACCCTATGCTATACTTATGTATGCTTCCTCTAATTTTATATGTTTCCCTTTAAGTTTGAATATATGTCATAGTAATTCAAATGGTTACAAATAATTTTGTAACATAGCTTAGATAAGCGTTGAGAAAATTAAAATCTGAAGACAATATTTCTACTTTCCATCCATTAGATGTTCATCATTTATAAATAGTTTCCTCCGATACAATCAAGTTTTCCAAAAAAAATTCTTCCAAATATGATTTCATTTTTTTCATTTTGTATGCTACTTCTATGAAAACACTTCATGTGCTTTCATTTTTGTGCTTCAAATCAGTTTTTCATATTGCAACTACATCTTTGATGAATATTAAAAGTTTCATTACAAAATACTAAAAAGCAAGAAGTAATCTACTCATCATGAACTATATCAAGATTTTCATTGCAATAATACTTAGAAGAAGGTTATAATCTACGCTCGTATTCTTTGCATTCTTTATAAGTAGAAAAGTGATTTATAACCTTCAAAAAGTAGGTACTTTCATTATTTATTATGATTTAACCAATATTTATACCTTCGGAGGCATTATAAGTGTTTCAAACACTTCCACTACTTCAAATAATTCAACTATTTCTAAAATTATCATATCTTAGGTATTTAACATATTGTTGACACTATATGTGCATCAATAATTTTAATGTGTTTTTGCCACTTTATATATATATATATATATATATATATATATATATATTTCTAATTATATATTTCAGACAACGGGTCCACTTTCTCATTGAAGGAAAATTTCATGATGGCCAGTCATGTTTTCCTCTAATTCAAGATTTTTAACCTGTTTATAAATATAAGAGCTTTATTATTTTGAAATTTATCATCGATGATTATTTATTTTCAGTTCCAGACATAATTTATTGAGATCTCTTTAGTTATTATGTTTTAGGTAGCTAAACCACTTCTTGGGTTATTTGATAATTATACCATAGGTCTCTTCTAAAGCACCGTTCGGTGTTTCTGGAAGAATACCCCCTTCTTTTATTTGGCATATTTATTACTTATTCTAAAAGTATTTCGAACTGACTTCTCTACCACACTTCAGATGTAGTCTATACCCTTTTGATCCTTCAGGGATTTAAATCTATATTGGAGCAAGTTTACTAGGGATATTATCGGTAATTCGTTCAAGCCACTCAACGCTTTGCAACATTGTATATGTTAACAAAATATTTAATCTTGATGATCAAAATGAACTTGTATCCCTTTTATCCTCCTCCTCAATGTTGATGAACATTTTCACATTGAATAATTATTGTCTTTGGATTCTCATTTTGATCCATTATGATATTGCTACTAGCAAATACATCATATATATTACATATAGGAAGATAATTCTTTTATTAGTTGATAAAAAGATTTCAAATGATATTGCTTATTTTTAGAATTTGTTCTCATTTATTGATCTAATTAATTGGATGAATTTATTTATTATATAGATCATCTGAATACATACATGACTTTGGGTCATCCAACATTTATCATTGAATGATATGTATGCATAATCTATAAGATGAGCTTATAACAATCTTTAGGTTGTTAGTTAAATATCTACATACATGGATATATACATGCATCCACGTATTATATATTTATAGATTTGCATATTCTTTCTCGTTTGAATTAATGATTTTAGAATAAACTATTACAAGGTTCTAAACTATTAATTTTTGTTTATCAGTCGATGTCAATGTGAATCCTTAAAGACCGTAAGATAACGTTCAAAACATCTTGTTTGAAAGTACATATGCATCTAGTTTGACTTATCAATAATAACTTCAGATTATTTGATATATTTAACTTCTGGTTACTTTTGCCTTACCAAGAATAAAGATCTTCAAGATCTAAGTCATGTAGTTTGTCAGAACTTCATAGTTTAATATTGAAGTCAAACTTTTCTATATATCGTTATCAAACTTCTAGTTTAATATTAAAATTTTAAATATTTCATATAACTTTTTTTTTATTTTCATTATCAAACTTCGAACTTTATGTTCATTTTTGTCCACTTAAATGTATGAATCTATGTGGATATATAATATAATTTAGACTTTCTGCATATTTTATTCGAATGTGCTAAAGAGTATCATTCGAATTGATAATTCTAATATAAATTAATGGTTTTCAATCCAAACCATGTTGAACTTCTGGTTCAAATCAATTATGCATACAACTTCGAGTTGTTAAGGTTTACTCTTCAATTATATTTCAAATATCTCTTTTGAACATTATTTATAAATATTTATCAGAGAATAATACATGGTATGAAATATATATTGACATCTCTTCTGGAGAGTTCGGTAAAAAAATTATTTACGACAGAAATAAGAGTATCTTCTGGACACTTGAAATGTTATTGAAATATGCAACTATATTTGTTACACATAAAGATGTCTTCAAGACCATATTTTAATTTTCATGAAAATTATGATATGACATATAGAATATCTCTTTAGGAGGATATTTGGAGATATTTACGAGTAATTATGCATATGATATTCGATTCATGTTGTATTTTTGAAAAGTAATAGATCATAGATCACTATTCATTCTTAAATTTGTCTAATGAAGCTACAGTTCCATGATAATGGTAGATTGAATTTGGTAAATGTATTTTGCACCCATTTCTTCTGCTTCTGTTTTGATTTACAAATTCTTTAGGTTATTTATTGTCATATCATTTCTTAAAGTGTTATATCATATTTGAAAATGTTTTATGGGCAATGCTTTTGTAGTGCTTTACAACGATATTATATCACTTCTAGGAATATTTTATAAACATCGCATCTGGAGTATTACATATCTCTTCTAAAGATATTTTATACGCACTATTTTTGGAATGTCATCAATATTCAATATTTTTCCTACATAAATGACATAATTATTATTTTCAGAGTAACATAAAATATATCTACTGGAGATTTTAGTTGTAACTATATTTGAATTGTATATCAAAATTTAAATACCGTAACAAAATAAGATGTGCGAAATAAAAGTTAGATGCAAAGATAAAACCACTACTTTTGGAGTATAATATTGGTATACAACACTGCTATTGAAGATAAAATAGTGTCACTACTTCTAAACTTTTATATGATGTTCCTTCAAGGGATACTGGGTTTCTTTTTAAGGAATTGCAATCGGAAAAAAAAATCTATAACTTCTCTTTTGGGATGTTGGGATTTTGCAATATAAATATAAATAAAACTTTAAAACATCTCTTCAAGAGTAAAACATATTGGTTATCTCTTCTAGAGAATATTAAATTATATTTTGCAATTAAATAGTTTAGCAAATGCACCCAAAAATAATTTATCAAAACTTCAGGTTTTATAACATAGCGATTAGTACAAATCAGACCTATAATTAGATATATCGATGAGAAAGCAGCAGAGAGAATAATCAAATTGAAGCTACATATATTGAAATGAAATTAGACTTTGCATTACACAGGACCTACAAATTAACCATGTAAACTTTTATATAATTGGAAGCATATAATGGTGAAAAACATTTTAAACTAACTACAATATACAAACTGAAATGAAATATGAGAAATGTGAACTGAATGTCAGCTGACTTCATACTTTATAAATAATGAACGTCCTTTTCCAAGACTAAATTAATAATTACTTTTCAATATAGGGGATATTTGAAATGTCATACAACACAATCTCTTCAGGATATTTGGTCAATATAATATGCAAATGTAAAGATGTAAGTAAGATATAACTCATTTGGTGATTTTTAAAATCTCATGCATGTACTATCATTATCTTATATACGATGATGTGTTTATCGCTTTTAACCTTTTCCAGAAGTAAAATCTTATCATGTCATAAAGTTTCAAAAAAGCTTCAGGTTTATACTTAATGAATTACTTCAAGTTCATTCATTTGTGGTGAAATTTAGGTTCTCAAATTTTGTGCTAACTTCTTGTTTAGAAGCTTATATATTTCGACTAATTAAAAAAAGTGAAAATTAGGTTAAAGAGCTTCTCATTTTAAGGTAATAAGTTTTAAGGATAATATTTCTGAATAATTAGTTTTAAGGACAATTTATAGGATAAATTCATTTATCTTTTTAAGTTATAAGGAAAAATGATAAATCCATTTATAATTATTTCTGTTTAATTGAAAAATGATAACTTCATTTATCTTTTTTTTTAATTGTACTTAAAACTAATTTTTCAGAAGTATTGTCCTTAAAACTTATTAACCTGTACAAAGAAACCCTTTGAGTGAAAATCCCTTTAAAAAATATATTGTAAAGATTTTAAGTCCATAGACTTTATCAAAAATCCTTTCATAATTCAAGACTTCAGGTCTCAGACTTTGAGTTATACAACTTCTGGTTCAAACAAAATTTCTTTTTACAACTTTAGTTTGTTGTTCAAACTTATTTTTTTCCATTATATCAAACACTGTTTGCCAAAATAAGTACACTAAATAATAAACCATATGTCTATTCTTATTCCAAACATAAAAATACAACATCATTTAATTCATAGTAACCAATGCATTTAATGCATTTATGATAATGAGGTAATTTGCTTTATTACCATAAGGACCACATTTAATGGCTTTATGATAAAACTACATGCAATTAATTGTCATATAGTCTAAAATATAAACTATTATCATAACAAAATGATTTCTTTACAAATATGAATCAATTGAAAAACATTACTTAAAGTAATAAAACTTCACCTTTGATCAAACTACTATATTACTCAATAAAAAAAACGAATACCTTAAAGAACAAACTTTATTTCTCAATGACCAAATTTTCTAAAATGACCAGATTGAGTAAAATAATACAATCATAGAACAAAAATTTTATATTATCTTATATAAATAATTCTAAATTGTGTAGATCTATCGATATCATTCATGAACGTAAATAAAAAAACTATACATCTCAGATCCAAATAATTATTTCTCTCATAAGAAAATTACCAAATATATCAAAAAAAATGCAGATCTTCAAATTAGTGCAAGTCACTTTAGAAACTTTGGCAATTAAGATTATTCCCCAAAAATAAAAACATTTCAGAATTTTATTTCATTACACAAATTATATCCATATCATTTAGTCTTTCTTTCTACATCAAAATTACCTTTTAGTTTAGGAATAACAACTTTAGTACCATATCAAATCCAAAATTATCACAATTTTTTTTTCCATACATAGATCAAGTAGGTCTACAAATTTAGTAAGATAATACATGAATTCAATGACCAATACCATTCAAAAGTTACTCAGATATATAGAAAAACCAAAAAATTCCCATGAAATCAAAGATGGGTGGATGTGATACCACTTGTTAGAAATTTAGATATTGATTAAATATTAATTTTGAAAGAATAAACAATCTTGATTTTAGTTGGAAAAATTTAAGGGAAGTAATCTTAGAAGTCATACCTGATTTCAGTAATTGATTAAAAGAAGGAGAGTACATAAAAAAGAATTGATCGAATCTTTTAGATTATCATAACTTTATATTTATAATTTTTATTTAGAGATCGTGCTGTAGCAAATTACAAGAAGATAAGAAGCCATTATGGAAAGAGAGGAGATATTGTATTCACTACAGGTGTTGGTACATTCATTTCTATTACATAAGCTCATTCATATATATATATATATATATATATATATATAGGTATTGGGGCTTGGAATTGAATTTATTCCACGATGTGGGACTTAATAAAAACATAAAAAAACAATGTATCACATTTTTAGCATATTCACTCTTATAATTTACATATATTATAACATTATATATAGGGAAGGAAACCTTTCATTTTTTCCCCGAAAACAAGTAGCTAATTGAGAGCATTAATTGCATTAAATGAAGAGATGAACCTTTAGTTTCTCTCTTTAATTTGAATTTATTGATTAGATTCAATTTACATATATATGTATCAAATACATACATAAATACATATATACACACATATATATATGTGTGCATGTGCACGCGTGCGCGCGTGCATGTGTAATATGATAATCCCTAAAGGATATAATATGCCCGTATATAGATGTTGGGATTTACATTGCAATGGACACATTAACTCATTTTGTGTGTACTGTAATTTGTCCAAATATATCCTTGTATAATATGGCAAAACAAAATATTAATATATGTAAATGAATATACATATATATGTCGACATAATATATATATATGTATATGTATATGTATATGTATATGTATGTATGTATATTATTGAATAAAACAGTTTCTGCCGTAAAAAATGTAAACAAATTATATAAAAAATTAAAAGTTTTATAATTTTATAAAATCTGATAACACATTTTGAGCTTAAAAATAGTTTATTGGCTTTTCTCAATAAATATAATACTTATCATCAAATAATTGATAATAGGGCGAAGTCAAATTAATTCTGAAAAAATAAGAAATCAAATTAAAAAATTCTAAACTTTTTTTGAAGGTACCTGAAACATATTTTAGGCTTAGGAAATATTTACGGAATTTTATCAATTGAAATTATATTTTTAACTACATAATTGATTGCGGGATGAAAATAAATTAATTATAAAAATTATTAAATTAAGCTATAAAAATCTGAACAATTTTCTAAAGGTCCTCGAGGATCATTTTAGCCTTAAAAAATATCTAGGATTTTCACAATTGAAATTGTATTTTTAATTATAAAATTAATTGCAGGCCAAAAATAAATAAATTTTAAAAAAATATTAAATTAAGTTTCAAAAATTTTAAAATTTTACAATAAGCTTCCTATATAGTGCAACAAATTTAAAAAATATAAAACTAAAATTTTGAACCATTAATTATTTTATACATAATAAACAACACACAAAAATCATCAAATAATATATATATATACATACATATTTAAAAAAAAAATTATTTTTCATGATTCAAAATAAGTTTAAATCATCATAAGAAAATTTTAAGATCAACTATATGTGATATCATATATACAATTATACATATCGACACTTTGCAGATTTCTATACCTTTAGTGTAAGTGTGTGTATCAAAATTAAAAAATTCTTTTTTTTCTTTTCAAAAAGTTAATTCAATAATAAATCAATAAACAAAATATTACAATAAACACATAACCAATCCAATTGTAACAAACACATGTACCTACAAAAATCTTACCTAATCTAAAGAATAAACAGATTTGAATACAGATAGGTGATTTGGATGTAAATCGATATGATGTGATAAAGTTGATATCAAAAAAATAATAATAAATGAAACTTCACCTATTAATGAAGCCTTTAAGTTCATGTTAAACAATGATTTATCTTCTTAGAACAATTCCCAATCCGTCAGGTTGCTAATCCAGGATTGGTGACCTTCTACTACAAATTAGTATTTAATTGGACTTGAGAATTTTTAGGATTGTTTTAGAGGATAATTGCTACCATTAAAATGAGGAAGAAGAAGAAGAAGAAAGTGGTTGCATAAAAATGAAATTAACCTTAGATTAGGGTTTTGAGATTAGTATTTATATGCGTAGAATAAGGGGGGCAACTGTGTAAATTTCTCACTAGATCTTAGCCAAACATCTCCAAACCCTAATCCTATTTCGTAGCCACCTCTAACCTCTCTCAAACTATGGCCTATCCTCTCCAAATCTCATAGGCTATGAGCATATTTAATTCTAATTGAATATGTACAATCATATTTAACCTATTTTATTATCGATATCTCGTATCGATCAACATATTCATAACTTTTATAAATATATGCAACAATTTTATTTCCTAAATCCCATTCAAATTTCATAATTAATATTTCATAAATATTAATTTAATTAATTTACAATAATTATAAACTAATTAAGTCATTTGGTCAAAAGAGAATTCTTCGTTTCGGTTTTGTGACTCTTGGGTGTAAATTCAGTCAGCGATTAACGTCGAACTATTCAAATGTTAATGGTCACACCTTACTTAGTAGGTGGCGTGATAACATGGAAAAATTTATTGCTTACTCATCTCATTTTAATTTAACAAGCATTACCCAGTTGTGACAATTGTGTACACCAATTCTTTTCATCAAAACTATATCACTTTGGACTTATTGAATTTGATAATGGTCAAAATTCCAACATCGTCCACATTCAACTCTATTGTTCAAACACAAAGTCCTTGGTTCAATAATAAAAATTATTATTAATTAAACTACTCTGGTTAGAGATTTTGACTTTGGGTTGACTTGAGTTGACCATGATACTAACCACATATGACTAAGGAGACGAATCCTCTCTTGAATAATGCTTCACTTTCAATTACTTCCACTCGACCTAACTATAGTCACTCGATGGATGCTTTGCTATGATTTGACTGTAATCAAAGTGAAGCTTTCATATTAAAGATCCATAGTATTCTCGAGTCGAAAGAACTTTGTACATTATTCACATCCATATTTTCTATTTGACCTTAGTTACATTAACTAACAGAAAACTATCGAACAAGTCATTCCATGGTTATCCAATAACTATTAGCATATAACACATAGGTGCCTCCAACTGTCATCAGCAATACATTTTCCGACATTTGGAGAGTGTTACGTACTCTAGTCTCAATGGATACATCAATATCCAGTCTTGATGCATTTTGAATAGGAACATTTAAAATGGTGTATCTGTTTTCGTTGTGATAAATTACTCACGGTTACAATACTTTGTAACTTTACTATTTATATATTTTCTATTATGTATATTTTTAATTAAATTAATTAATTAATATAACCACATTTTATCAAGTATATATATATATATATAATATAAAGAAAACGCCTTTATTTCGAACGAGATTGGTTAACGAGTTAGATATATGTAACACAACTTTCCCTTAGGGCATACCCCTTAATCTATCAATATATACATTTTAAAATCCAACATTTGCCCAATATTTCAAATATATTAATTATATATTTTTCTCAACTTTTAAAACTATTTTCTATTGGGTTGGACTCAAAGTAGATTTCTATTTGTTCCCTCCATATAACTTCTGCTCTCCAACTAATTGACTTATCTTCCTTTCAATGTTAGAAATCCGGCTACTAACTTAGAGTGACTACTTCACACCATCCTTCGGGAAACCATTTGTTTAAGATATTTATAATATATGGATTCTTACTTTCCCCTTATCTGGACCTACTATACTTCATCAATCGAATATCATACGAGGATCTACAATCATTGGTCTATCAAGGCCCGACTAGGGAGTCATGTACTATCTAGCTTCAGGGACTTTCCATATGCAACTACTCTGTAGTTGGAATTCCTAGGAATTAAAGTATATTATATTTATAGGAAAAATACAAATACGTTCACTCAAAGTTTTCTAATTTTTCAAGATCGATTAACTTATGCTCTGATACAAAATGTAACGACTCACACCTCAGTGGGCTTATATTTTTGCTAAGTCGAAAACCCAAGTCCACTGAAGTATAGATTGTTAGTTTGGTATCCTGTAAATAAAACAAAAGAATGCCTACCAGAGCACTAATGATATAACTCACAATGGAATAACAAAAATATAATAAGTCACATAACTACCGACCCAGATTTGACACTTCCAAAGTCAAGTGTCCTTATCACCACCGAACATGCCTAGCGCCAGTGTCTGTCCTTCAGGCTATCCTATGGGTTGTAATAAGGAGGGGCTTAGAACAAGGTTTTGGTGATTGATAAATTATACACTTTGTACATAACACTAGTATATGTCGATTACCTTCTACCTCTTATTATGTCTTTTATAATTTAGTTAGTCGTCTCGACTCCAAGTCCGTGTACGATTCGTTCCCATCTACCCTTTGTAGAATCATAGGTACTTTTGTGTGTGTTTGTGTATCCCATGGTCTCCAAATGGACCTAGATACTATTCTCGCTAGTATCTCTCAATCAGCACCCCATCGAGTTCCTAGCTCTTGCCATGTCACGATCTCATTACTGTATAACTCGAGGGACTCCCATACTGTTTAATGATGACTTTTCATGCATTTTGCCATTCTCTGTCTCACTTTGGGGATTTACAACTTTGTTTGCTTCATATTGTGGAATCGGCTCCACGGACAACCCCAGCCATTTTAAAGGAACTCCATTTGGGTGAACTAGTCTTACCTTAGCAAACAAACTAGCAAACAATTATGGCATTGCATGATCAAACTTAACCTACCCTATGAGCTAGGTGTAATCCCATCCTTCCCATTGACCACTAAGGACTGATGACATATTGCCCTGTGCAGCCTTATCTCTAACACTTTGGTACCAAATGCATCAACCGTTGCTGCATAGTGCCCGATCCCACTCACTGTTCCATTTAGATTGCCTTGAGCAATCAAGCCAATACCCCCTCTATCTATTGTTGAAGCAGACTCCTTTATCTAATGACGGCTTTTCAAATATTTTTTCGTCCTCTATCTATTTGGGGGTATTTCTTTATTTATACGCAAACGTATATCCTCCACGGGTCTTATGGTTGGATATATCTTACATTAGTATAATGTTACATAACTGCCGGTAGTCCCATACGCTGGGCAGACTTCTATTGTGTAGCACTACCGACCTTGCATTCCAACTCATTCAAATGATCATCTGTCATACATTCCTTTAATTATAATTATAATAGTTCACACCCGTTATAAACGCATATTCGTTGCTACTTATATATCTTTCATATATATATATATATATATATATATATATATATATTCTTTCACACTGACTTAATTGTCATCCCCTCTGCAGTTTCACAATTGACCCTAGATCTTCATTTCATTATGTGTTTCACTTCTTTTTTCACTTTAAGTTCATTTACCGCTTTTCTCTTATTAAGTTCGTAAAATCGTTGCCCATCCTTTTATCTGTCACTATTTTCCATTTCTATTCCTATCCTTTTATTTCTTCTTGCTTATCTTTCATATTTTCCTTTCATTTACTTTCAATTTTTTTCTGGTATTTCACATCTTAACCTTTTAGGATCCTTTTACTTCATTTATGTCTTACCGTTTAACTTTTGAGGTTTAATATACTTTAATGCATTGGAACTACGTTTCTATTCCATAAATGTTAACACCGTAAATTTCTATATCTTATCCAAAAAAAGATATTTACGTGGTGTTTGTAATTACAAGACGCTATCTTTTTATTGCTTGTAATAGATGGTACAAAATACGATAATTATCTTCATTTTGTATATTTCTTTCGTTTTAGGTGTATTCCCTATTATTTCAAACATCGATCTTTTATTTATTTAACTTTGATAATACATACAAATCTACTTTCGACATCCCAAATTCCAATGAATTAAAATATCTCTTAAACCCTTAAAATAAAGTTTTTTTATTTTACATTCTTTTTCTACGTTAAAATACCAATTTATATTATCAAATTTATAATAAATTCATAATTCCACATTTCTTTATAATAAGTTTAGGCAAGTTTTCCAATTCCATTAAATCGATTCCATAATCATTACACGTATTTAATTTATTATCAAATTCACTGCTTACATTAATTCATTATGCATATACGATTAATTATCCAAAATAAGATTTATATATAATCATTACACACTTACAATTGAGTTTCCAAATCATTATATGTAGGTATATTAGAATAGATCACAATGATATAAATCCAATCTTATTACAAAACATGTAATTTTCCCACTCACCTTACTTTTAGCTTTCCCATTCTCTAGATCAAGATCCGTTCCCTTTTTATTTGACTCCCTCTTACTTCAAATCCAATAATAAAAAGGGTATTCACTTATTAAAGTTACAGATATGAGAAAAGGATTAAATTGAATTTGAATTCGAGTTTTTGATTTATAATTTTACCTTTGTTTCCGTTTTGATACTCTTCTCTTGTTTTCCGCTTTTCTCTACTTACATGCATATGTAATATAATATTTTACTTTTAGAAATCTAGAAATTGTGGTAAAAAGAGAATGACAGTGCTTTGCTCCATGACCCAGGCTTGTATTTATAGTGTTTGGGGTTAACATGGAGCATAAGATTTACTTAGAGAATCTTTTATTTAATACTGGAAGCCCCTTAATTTCTTATCATGTAAGCAATGCATCATGTTCGTCCATCTCAAATTTTACATTCACGCATTAACATGGACATGGTTCGACCACACATGCCTTTGGGTCAACCATCCATGCCCTTGGGTCAACTGCTACCGATCAACCTGGGTATATTCTGGATCGACGTATGCCATATTTAACGCATTGATTTGTTAATTTACTTCCTTCGTTCCAATTATTTTTGTGTATTTGTTTCCTTTGTTAATTGATCGCTATAATTTAATTTTGTTGATCACATTCTTAACTCTAAGCTATCGTTAAACTTAACCGTTTGTAATTAACATTGGTTAATTAGTATTTGTTTCCTTATTTACATATATATAATTATTTCCGACTCTTAAATTTCAAACGTTAATAATTTTTCCGTTTGAACTCCGGTTGGAAAAGTTTATATATGAAAATTGAAACAGATCACCATGAACCTAACGGTATAAGTTTAGCGAAGATCTAACTTTTGCAAAATTCTATTTTTCACTATTTATCGTACAATACTTAATTTTCTGTTTAAATTAATTATCGTAAAAATCGTAGGGTGTCACATCATACTTACATAAAGTTACTCCCTTATCTAAATCATTTAACAAATGTACATCTTTGTTTAGATTATAATAAACAACTATTATTAAAATTTAATTTTTGTTATGAAATGAAAAAAAATGGAAGCCATTAGAGAGAGAGAGAGAGACAAAAGATATATTATTCATTTTTTAGAATTAGACATGTATTTACATTACATAGCCACCTTTATATAAAGGCTCAGAGCAAAGGATTTAACCTATTCCACGATGTTGGACTTAACAAAAGAACATAAAAGCATATTCATTTTATGATTTACATATATTGTAACACTCCCCCTTGAATATGCATCTTTAAAATCTTGAATGCTCTGATAACTTGAAATTTTCCATTTCGAAACATGTATGATGATTGCTCCCCCTCATTATTATCTTGCTTGCATTTATCGATTCAGTCGATATTGTTGCCTCATTAAAAACCTCTATAAGGAAAACCCAATGGGAAAAATCTTGAAAGAGAAAAAGAGTGCAACTTGTGAAATCATAAATATCATACTAAAAATGATATTCCTTCTAGTTTGATACTTCGGGATCAAAATAATGCCTCATTACAACCTTACTAAGAAAAACCCAATGGGAAAAATCTTAGTGAAGGAAAAAGAGTACAATGACATATTTTATTTTCTTATTTTTTTTAAATAAAGCTTGATACTTCTGGATCAAACTAATGCCTCATTAAAAACTTTACTAAGTAAAACCCTATGGAAAAAAATCTTAGTGAAGGAAAAAGAGTACAATATAGTACGTCATATTTCAATAATTTATTGCATCAGATAGAGTTTGATACTTCTGGATCAATTTAATACGTCAGTAAAAACCTTACAGAGGAAAACCCGATGGGAAAACCTTAGTCAATGATAAAAACATAATTTAACTTAAATAACATATTTGAGATGTTATTTCTTGAAAAGACGTTTGATTCTTCTAGATCAAGATAATGCCTCATTAAAACCTTAATAAGAAAAAACCAATGGGAAAAATCTTAAATAAGGAAAAAGAGTACATTATAGCTTATTTCAAATGTTACTAGGGAGTTGATACTTCTGGATCAAGATAATGCCTCGTTAAAACCTTACTAAATAAAAAAACCCAGTGGGAAAAATCTTAGTTAAGGAAAAAGAGTGCATTATAAAATACTTATGAATTCTCCCCCTGATTTTAATTTTTCCTCTGAATTCATATTCGTCTTTCGATAACTTAAATTGGTTATAGATACTTCTGGATCCATAAATATGTATCTCATTAATAATACAATTTATTAATAGTTTCCTTTGATACAATCAAATTTTGTAAGATTGCTTCTTCCAAATATGGTTTGCATTTTGTGCATTTTGTATGCTACTTTTATGAAAAACACTTCATGTGCTTTCATTTTTGCGCTTCAAATTAGTTTTGCGCATTACAACTATACATCTTTCATTAATATTAAAAATTTCATTACAACATTACTAGAAAGCAGGAAGTAATCTACTCATCTTGATGTATCAAGATTTTCATTACAACAATACTTAGAAGAAATTTGTAATCTACACTTCATGTCTTTTTCATTCTTTATAACTACAAAAGTTATATATATTCTTCAGAAATTTGTATACTTTAATAAGTATTTGCATATCACAACTATCACTTCAATGGATATTAAGAGTTTCATTACAACGATAACTAAAAATAGGAAGTAATCTACTCATCATGAATTATATCAAGATTTTCATTACAACAATACTTAAAAGTAGGTTGAAATCTACTCTCATTGTTCTTTGCATTCTTTATAACAATGAAAGTTATTTATATTCTTCAGGAATTTGTATACTTTCATTATTTAATATGATTTTAAACCACATTTATACCTTCGGGGTATATTAAGCATTTCAAGTACTTTCATACTTTGTGGACTACATGTCCATATTTCTCTATTGGTAAATGATTCATGATGGCCAGTCATGTTTTCCCTTAATCCAGGATCTTTAATCCTTTTATAAACATAAGTGCTTTATTATTTATAAATTTATCATCATCGATGATTATTTCTTGTCAGTTCTAGACATGATTTATTGAGATCTCTTTAATTATCATGTTTTGATACCTAAACCACTTCTGGGTAATTTGACAATCATGTCATTGGTATCTTCAAGAGCACCCTTAAGTGTTTCTTCAAGAACACTCATCTCCATTATTTGGCATTTTTATTACTTACTCCAAAAATAATTTGAACTGACTTTTGAACCATATTTCAGATGTGGTTTACAAATTTTGATCCTTTAGAGATTCAAATCTATACTGGAGAAAGTCTACTAGGGATAATATTGATAATATTTTGCATCATTGTATATTTAAATATTTAACACTGATGATCAAAATGAGCTTGTATCCCTTTATCCTCCCCCTCAATGTTGACAAACATTATCACATTAAATAATAATCATTTTTGGACTCTCATTTTGATGTATTATGACATTGCTACTAGCAAATACATTATACATATTAATAATAGGAGGATAATTCTTTTATTCATTGAGAAGATGCATTCAATTGGTATTGATTATTAGAGTTTGTTCTCATTCATTGATCTAAGCTATTGGAGGAATTTACTTATTGTGTAGATCATTTGAATGCATACATGACTTCAGGTCATTCAACATTTATGTTGATTGAATTTTAAATCACTAAATAATATCTATGCATAATCACTAAATAATAGCTTATAACAAACTTCAGGTTGTTAGCTAAATATTTACATATATGGATGTATACGTGCGTCCACGTATCACATATATATTATAAAATTTTCATATTCTTTCTCATTTGAATTAGTGATTTTTAGAACAAACTATTACAAGGATCCAAACTATTAATTTCTATTTATAAATCAATGTCAATGCAAACGTATCAAAACCACATGATAATGTTCAAAACATTTGGTTTGAAACCATATCGAACTTCTGGTTCGAACAAAATACATACACAACTTCAAGTTGTTAAGTTTTATTCCTCAATTATATCTCAAATATCAGTTTTGAACACTAATTATGATTACTTATCAAGGAATAATTTTTAATTGCATATAGACATTTCTACACATCTCTATTGAGAGTTCTGTAAAAAAAATTACAGCAAAAATAATAATAGTATCTTCTGGATACTTGGAATGTTACAGATACAGATTTTCTCAGGACCGTATGTATAGCTTGCATGAAAATTATGATATGAAATATAAACTATCTCTTCAGGAGAATATTTAAAGATATATCTTCAAGAATTGATTATACGTGTAATATTTCTCATGTTTGATATAATTATAATGAAATATATGATACATGTTGCATAGCTCTCAAACTTTTAGGATCTAATCTAAACTAAATTAGGATCCTTTATAATCAAATTTCTATGCATTTATTTGGTTTAATAAAATTACCAAATATATAAGCAAATCTCTTCTAGAGATATGCTATCATTTCCTAATTTATTAGTCTCTTTTAGGGATATTTTATTATCACTACTTCTGGAATGAATTTATCTCTTCTAGATATATATATATATATATATATATATATGTGTGTGTGTGTGTGTGTGTGTGTGTGTGTGTGTGTGTGTACTATTGGAATGCCATATCAATGTACAATGTTTCTTTTGTAGAAATTAGATAATTACTACCTTTACAATAACATAAAATATCCCTACTGGAGATTTTTGTTGTAACTATCTTTGAAATGACATATCAAACTTTAAATACAGTAACAAAATTAGATGCACCAAATGAAAGTAAGATGCGAAGATATAAAACCACTACTTCTGGTGTGACGCCCCACCTCTATACCCACGCTAGCCAAGAACACTACGGTGTAGTGTTGTCAACTAGCACGGAGAATAAGGCTGTTGAGGAGCGACCATCCGTGTAATTGCTTTGTGCGAGCACCGATATGTCAGATAGTAAAAACATGCATTTCATTTCAGGAGGAAATCCGACATGCCGATGCAAACTCAAAGCTACCACACGGTGGCTATAATAGTCTAGGACAAATATAAACTAATAACACAGATAAATATAAATGCGGAACACAGATAAAACAAAAAATCTCATATATATATATATAACTGATGTCAGTTACAATACATTTGACACGGTACATGTGATACAACTACAATAGTCAACTCAGGAAGTTATATATACAAGTACATTAACGTATATAATATACATGAATACATATCTTCCTATACAATAATACAGTCTACTACAAAAGACGACTACTCCAAAAGATATGAAAGAACTTCATAGCTCTAGCAGCAACCCAAAGCAGAATATCTACAACCTGTAAATACTCGGTCTGACCCGAGTATTAAATTCAAAAGAAAATAATACTCGGGTCAGTCTAATTCAAACTCAGTTATTAGTGCACAGAAGCAATAATAATTAAATAATGAATAGACGACAGTAATTAAACCAAATCAGAATGCAATTCAGAATATTGAATTGAAATGAACATACAGTTCAAACCATTGAAATATCAATTAAAATATTAATTCAAGTAGGGCTGCAGTACACGCACGCGTGCACTGCCTCGCCACTACTGCATAAGGAATATGCAAAAGATCAAACAATCAAAACAAAATAAAATATCATAAAAGCCATACCGTGTGGCTGCAGTTCACGCTTGCGTGCACTGCCTTGCCACTACAGTGATGACGTACCCAATGAATACCGTGTGGCTGCAGTTCACGCTTGCGTGCACTGCCTTGCCACTACAGTGATGATGTACCCAATGAATATTCACAAGCAAACACAAGATCAAACCCGAGTTACCGGATTCAACTCAAGTGCAATAAAATAATGTCAAAGTGAAATACAGTGATCAAATGCAAAAGGTCAAGTCAGTGACTCAATTCAACTGTAGCATTCAAAACACAAAGCAGTGGGACAACTACAAAAATAGGAGGAGGGTGAGGGCACCAGAGGTATGGCACCACAGCACCGAATACAATTGACCAAATGCAAATAAACACAGAGCATCAATGCAATGTATCCGATTCAAGAACAAAGGCGGTGGACAGAGCATGCATATGAAGCAACCAGGCTTGACAGGAAGGTTCAGATATGTACCATAAATAAATATCACACCAACTACACAAGGGATCAATGCACACATCTTAATTGAACCAAATCCTATATTGATGCGGAAATGGCCACAACACCAAAGGATCAGGGAAAACAACAACAAGTGGTAAGAGACTAGGCAAATACAACTGAGTTAAAGTGAATGGCAACCACTTGAACCCGAGGTAGTGCAACTGCATGAAGGCCGGACCAAACTACAAAAATGAACAATATGCAAGAGAAGATGACAAAGACCACAA
Source organism: Allium cepa (assembly GCA_030765085.1). Classification (NCBI taxonomy): domain Eukaryota; kingdom Viridiplantae; phylum Streptophyta; class Magnoliopsida; order Asparagales; family Amaryllidaceae; genus Allium; species Allium cepa. Next base: position 184,052,163 of record CM060937.1, on the reverse strand, counting down.
GACTCAAATGACTGAATGCAACCAACAACTCCAGATTAATACAAATGACACTGAATATAAATCAAAATACTCAGCTCAAACCAACAACCAAGTTCAAGGCCTACCAATTGGAATAGTAGGACCGAGATCTCCTACAAGAGACTACAAGATAAAGAAGAGATGACAGTAAGGAGCTACAGAATAAAATAGAGGTGGCAGTATGAAGCTACAGGATAAAACAGTTCCATACCCAAGCAACCAATAAAATGTTGAACCAACACATATACCAGTGGATCAGCAAGGTACAAAGAGCAACACTGTGAACACAGTGAACTCAGTCAAGGCAGCTAGTAAATCAAATGTCCAAAGATGTTGAAGTCAGGTAACTTCAACACAATTTGCAAACTAATGCAGTAAATGTCAAGTAAACAACTGCAGATACAAATTGAAGCAGTGCACAATCATCAACGAAACTCAAGTGTCAACTAGACATCATGATTATGTAGAAAATATTTTCAATGCAATGGTTATATCAAAATAAGCTACAGGAGGATCAAACTCGAAGGATACTTCAACTACAAATGTGTTGCATGAAAAAGAAGTGTAATAAATGCATATTGTAGCAGTGGGTCGTGAAAGCAATGGATTTGAATCACAAACCAAGTGCACAAAAATTACAACATACATGCAACTGTACAGTGTGCATATGGGCAAAATAAACATGCACAACATTAAGGTCAGAAGCACAAGGATGCGCAACTCACACATAAATGCATCAACAACTTGAAGGATGACAACTACACAACATAAGCTAGTGAACAAAACATAAATACTCAGGTGAAGATCGGTGCCTACAAAAGAATCAAGGCAATGGTGCAAAAGAAAAGCAAATACAGGCGAAGACGTACAAATTGGTCACAAAATAGCAAAGGAAAGATATTTACGCGTATGTTCAATCAAACTTTCAAAATATATCATAAGATATTACAAATTATCAACTGGCCAAAATCATATAACAATTTCAAACTAATGACATTCAGCAAGCTCGAACAAAATAAAATTAAGGATCAGTTTAATCAAAAATCAAACGAGTTCAAAATCAATGGAAGCTGTGATAAATCAGCGACGAACTTCATGAATTTTAGTAAGTCAGAATCATCAAATACAGGTCAGAGGCAAGCAAGAAATTCTTGAATTTGAACAAGCCATAAAATCACAGTCATTTAAAGATATTCAAGTGGCCGAACAAAATTCAACCAATTTTATTTGAAGGAAAATCACAAAAATTCAAACCCTACACTTTTGAGATTTGACTAGATGTGAGTAACAAAAATTACTCACCTTTGTATAGAAGAACCCCTAATCCATCAGTTTAGAGTTGAGGCCGATCCACGCAACCTCGAATTCGCTTTGGATGAAGCTGCCACGAACGAATCAGTTGAAGAAGCGATCGAAGCACCCAACCTCAATATAAACGGCGACTGCGAAATCGTCCAAAATCCTAACTTGCAAGCGAGCCGCCATTATTATTATTATTTTTTCTTTTTTTTTTGCTAGGGCTTGAGAGAATGAGTGGACGAAGGAATGAAGAATGAAAAGGGGACGGGTTCGAAAATGAAAAGAGAAAATGGGGGAGGGTCGAACGACATTCAAAAATAAATGGCCGGTAATCACAAATTTCAAAGCTCACAACACATAACAAATTTTATTTTATTTTATTTTTAAGAATTTCTTTTAACAATTTATAAATCAATTTAAAATTAAAAATTTAAAACTTCAAAAGGAAATTTGCAATAATATTAATCATTTAAGTCGATTATAAATCGATGCGAAATACCGGGTTGTTACAGACTCCCCTCCTTAAAGAAATTGCGTCCTCGCAATCTTAAGGAATATATGGACAAAAGGTAACAACCAAAAGAGCATATCATCACAAGATGAAGAAATTCGAAATATGAAGTTCACCATAAAGAGCATGATAGAGAAAGCCTGATCGTGATTGCTCGATGAATTCTCTGGATTCCAAAGTGAAATTCATAGGATTTGAGAACCAATAAACTTTCACGAGAAAACATCTTTATTTCGAAGGTGCCGAACCCCCGAAACATTGATGTGAATAGAATGTTGCTCAACGTCAAATCTGGTGAAACTTCAATTTCTTCAATAATACCGGGCTCAAGAATAAAGATCGGAAATCCCAAAGGCATTTCCGTAATTGGAAGACGTGGAAAACGTCATGAATAGCAGAAAATTGAGCCGGTACACTGGCGTAGTACAATATAAACGCCAAAGAAATCTTTTAATTTCATAAAGGAAATTCACAAATTATCAACAAAATCTAATTATCAATAGATAATTCAGAGATCTCAAATCACAAATATTCGATTATCAAAAACGATAATCAAATCAACAAGTATTCGATTATCAAAATCGAAAATCAATCTTAAATCACAAATATTTAATTATCACAAACGACAATTAAATCTCAAATATCTAATTATCAATAGATAATTAGAAACAATAAATATCTGATTATCAAAAACGATAAATCAGAAATCATAAACATCCAATTATCAAAACGATAATCAGAAATTACCACAACGGTAATCAAATTTCAAATTACAAATTTTTCAATTAACGAGTCCGAAATTAACCGAAATAGCAAACACACATGACTCATAACCACGAGTTTTACTAAATCGTTTAATTCGCTTCATCGTTTCCTTGAAAGTGTTAAATTGTGTATTTTAAATAAATAACATTTTACGTTCTCAAACGGACAAGACCGGAATTAAGCGAATCAGTAAAAGAAAGGGGTCATAGTCCTCGATTTTTCTGAAACGTTTAATTCGCTTCCTCATTCTTTTGAAAGCGCAAATCGTAAAGATTTAGAAAACAATTTTGATTTATATTTTGAAATATTTTGAAGAATAACAAATTTTTAAAACACGTGATTAACATAGCAATGTCAGTAGCAACTTCGACATACGTCAAAATTTCATCGAAATAATTGGCATCAAAATATAGTACCAATGAATTTTCGTTCATCAAAAAGGTCACAAGAATCTTCTCAAAGATAGAAAGGGATATCATACCCTAAACTTGTATTCATAACAAGTCAATAACACACGAATTCACCAATGCACAAGAATTGATAAAACTTATCAATAGAAATCACGAAAATTGGTGAAGCACAAATTCTAGAAATCCTCACAAGAAATCCAGAAAACACAAGCTAAGAGTATGAGAACTCGAACGCGAGTATGAAAACTCGAACCGGAGTATGAAAACTCGAACGCGAGTATGAAAACTCGAACCGGAGTATGAAAACTCGAACAGAGTATGAAAACTCAAACGGAGTATGAAAACTCAAACGGAGTATGAAAACTCGAACAGAGTATGAAAACTCAAACGGAGTATGAAAACTCGAACAGAGTATGAAAACTCAAACGGAGTATGAAAACTCGAACGGAGTATGAAAACTCGAACGGAGTATGAAAACTCGAACGGAGTATGAAAACTCGAACGGAGTATGAAAACTCGAACGGAGTATGAAAACTCGAACAGAGTATGAAAACTCAAACGGAGTATGAAAACTCGAACAGAGTACGAAAACTCAAACGGAGTATGAAAACTCGAACAGAGTATGAAAACTCAAAGGAGAGTATGGAAACTCACCAACACGCGAGCATGAAAATTCATCAACACATGTAACGCATAACGAGAACGGGAGCACGAAAACTCACCTACATGCGAGCATGAAAACTCACCAACACGTGCAATGCAAAGCGAGAACGGGAGCACAGAATCTCACCTACACGTGAGCATGAAAATCACCAACACGGGCAACGCAAAGCGAGAACGGGAGCACGGAATCTCACCTACACGCGAGCATGAAAAATCATCAACACGCGCAACGCAAAGCGAGAACGGGAGCACGGAATCTCACCTACCCGCGAGCATGAAAAATCATCAACACGTGCAACGCAAAGCGAGAACGGGAGCACGGAATCTCACCTACACGTGAGCATGAAAATCACCAACACGGGCAACGCAAAGCGAGAACGGGAGCACGGAATCTCACCTACACGCGAGCATGAAAAATCATCAACACGTGCAACGCAAAGCGAGAACGGGAGCACGAAATCTCACCTACCCGCGAGCATGAAAAATCATCAACACGTGCAACGCATAACGAGACGCTATCTCATGGTTGCAAGCCATTAATTTTGACACACGAATGGCCCGAAGACCGTGGGGCGCTACCCCACATGTGTGAGTCGAAATCACACAGATTGAGGTCCAGACTAACCAAAAAAATCAAAAGAGGTATGTGTGAGTGGAATCACACAAGTGGTGTCTAGTCTAACCTCACAATCAAAAGAAAAGTATGTGTGAATGAAATCACACAAGTGGTGTCTAGACAATCCTCAAAGCCCAAGAGATATGTGTGAGACGAAATCACACCGATGAGGCCTAGTCTAACCGTAAAAATGATCGTCATGATCAACGAGAAGTGTCAATTACACTAAGTCAGTAAATATAAAAGTTTAGCATCATGTCCCATAACCACTTACTTAACTTAAATATTTACGAACAAACTGTAAATCTTCACTAATAAAATTTGTCACTAGAGGTTCAATCGAACAAGTCCAACAATTAACCGACGAAGTAAACGCAAGCGTTTCATACCACTTGTTTTACTAAGCCGTTTAATTAGATTTCTCATACGAGTGAAATAAAGATTTGTATATACTAATAGATTGAAAAACAGTTTCAAAAACGAGTTTGGTATTGAAAATAGAGTTGAAAACATTTTGATAAAAGAGTTTTTGATATTTACTACTAGTATTGAAACCTTTATATTTTTAAAGTGACAAATCACAAAAATGATTGTAGAAACAATCAATCACAAGAATTCACATACGAAGACGTGAATAGAATCCAAAGAAATCGATACCGAATTCATCGAAAGGTATGTTCACAAAAATCCCGAAGAAAAGGTCATCAAAGTTGCTAATAAATGATAGCAACAAATCGGGAAATAATCAAGAATCGATTAAATTCGAAAACCAAATCAATTCACTAAGATTCACATTCGAAGACGTGAATAAAATACAAAGAATTTCGATTCCAAATCCATCAAAGTAGGAATACCCAAAATTCCTGAAATAGAAGTTATCAAAGTCGACAAAGGTGATAACAACTAACCGGAAAAGAAGAATCGATCAACAATTGGAAAAACAAAGCAGAACGAGCATAAATGCTTGAATGACTTTAACAAAAGTAAAAGTCAAGTCAACGTCAATATCGACAAATAGTTGTAACACATGTACTATCTAAGTTATGTTTTATATTTGTTCTAAACCCCAGGCTCTGATACCAAGCTGTGACGCCCCACCTCTATACCCACGCTAGCCAAGAACACTACGGTGTAGTGCTGTCAACTAGCACGGAGAATAAGGCTGTTGAGGAGCGACCATCCGTGTAATTGCTTTGTGCGAGCACCGATATGTCAGATAGTAAAAACATGCATTTCATTTCAGGAGGAAATCCGACATGCCGATGCAAACTCAAAGCTACCACACGGTGACTATAATAGTCTAGGACAAATATAAACTAATAACACAGATAAATATAAATGCGGAAAAAAGATAAAACAAAAAATCTCATATATATATATAACTGATGTCAGTTACAATACATTTGACACGGTACATGTGATACAACTACAATAGTCAACTCAGGAAGTTATATATACAAGTACATTAACGTATATAATATACATGAATACATATCTTCCTATACAATAATACAGTCTACTACAAAAGACGACTACTCCAAAAGATATGAAAGAACTTCATAGCTCTAGCAGCAACCCAAAGCAGAATATCTACAACCTGTAAATACTCGGTCTGACCCGAGTATTAAATTCAAAAGAAAATAATACTCGGGTCAGTCTAATTCAAACTCAGTTATTAGTGCACAGAAGCAATAATAATTAAATAATGAATAGACGACAGTAATTAAACCAAATCAGAATGCAATTCAGAATATTGAATTGAAATGAACATACAGTTCAAACCATTGAAATATCAATTAAAATATTAATTCAAGTAGGGCTGCAGTACACGCACGCGTGCACTGCCTCGCCACTACTGCATAAGGAATATGCAAAAGATCAAACAATCAAAACAAAATAAAATATCATAAAAGCCATACCGTGTGGCTGCAGTTCACGCTTGCGTGCACTGCCTTGCCACTACAGTGATGACGTACCCAATGAATACCGTGTGGCTGCAGTTCACGCTTGCGTGCACTGCCTTGCCACTACAGTGATGATGTACCCAATGAATATTCACAAGCAAACACAAGATCAAACCCGAGTTACCGGATTCAACTCAAGTGCAATAAAATAATGTCAAAGTGAAATACAGTGATCAAATGCAAAAGGTCAAGTCAGTGACTCAATTCAACTGTAGCATTCAAAACACAAAGCAGTGGGACAACTACAAAAATAGGAGGAGGGTGAGGGCACCAGAGGTATGGCACCACAGCACCGAATACAATTGACCAAATGCAAATAAACACAGAGCATCAATGCAATGTATCCGATTCAAGAACAAAGGCGGTGGACAGAGCATGCATATGAAGCAACCAGGCTTGACAGGAAGGTTCAGATATGTACCATAAATAAATATCACACCAACTACACAAGGGATCAATGCACACATCTTAATTGAACCAAATCCTATATTGATGCGGAAATGGCCACAACACCAAAGGATCAGGGAAAACAACAACAAGTGGTAAGAGACTAGGCAAATACAACTGAGTTAAAGTGAATGGCAACCACTTGAACCCGAGGTAGTGCAACTGCATGAAGGCCGGACCAAACTACAAAAATGAACAATATGCAAGAGAAGATGACAAAGACCACAAGACTCAAATGACTGAATGCAACCAACAACTCCAGATTAATACAAATGACACTGAATATAAATCAAAATACTCAGCTCAAACCAACAACCAAGTTCAAGGCCTACCAATTGGAATAGTAGGACCGAGATCTCCTACAAGAGACTACAAGATAAAGAAGAGATGACAGTAAGGAGCTACAGAATAAAATAGAGGTGGCAGTATGAAGCTACAGGATAAAACAGTTCCATACCCAAGCAACCAATAAAATGTTGAACCAACACATATACCAGTGGATCAGCAAGGTACAAAGAGCAACACTGTGAACACAGTGAACTCAGTCAAGGCAGCTAGTAAATCAAATGTCCAAAGATGTTGAAGTCAGGTAACTTCAACACAATTTGCAAACTAATGCAGTAAATGTCAAGTAAACAACTGCAGATACAAATTGAAGCAGTGCACAATCATCAACGAAACTCAAGTGTCAACTAGACATCATGATTATGTAGAAAATATTTTCAATGCAATGGTTATATCAAAATAAGCTACAGGAGGATCAAACTCGAAGGATACTTCAACTACAAATGTGTTGCATGAAAAAGAAGTGTAATAAATGCATATTGTAGCAGTGGGTCGTGAAAGCAATGGATTTGAATCACAAACCAAGTGCACAAAAATTACAACATACATGCAACTGTACAGTGTGCATATGGGCAAAATAAACATGCACAACATTAAGGTCAGAAGCACAAGGATGCGCAACTCACACATAAATGCATCAACAACTTGAAGGATGACAACTACACAACATAAGCTAGTGAACAAAACATAAATACTCAGGTGAAGATCGGTGCCTACAAAAGAATCAAGGCAATGGTGCAAAAGAAAAGCAAATACAGGCGAAGACGTACAAATTGGTCACAAAATAGCAAAGGAAAGATATTTACGCGTATGTTCAATCAAACTTTCAAAATATATCATAAGATATTACAAATTATCAACTGGCCAAAATCATATAACAATTTCAAACTAATGACATTCAGCAAGCTCGAACAAAATAAAATTAAGGATCAGTTTAATCAAAAATCAAACGAGTTCAAAATCAATGGAAGCTGTGATAAATCAGCGACGAACTTCATGAATTTTAGTAAGTCAGAATCATCAAATACAGGTCAGAGGCAAGCAAGAAATTCTTGAATTTGAACAAGCCATAAAATCACAGTCATTTAAAGATATTCAAGTGGCCGAACAAAATTCAACCAATTTTATTTGAAGGAAAATCACAAAAATTCAAACCCTACACTTTTGAGATTTGACTAGATGTGAGTAACAAAAATTACTCACCTTTGTATAGAAGAACCCCTAATCCATCAGTTTAGAGTTGAGGCCGATCCACGCAACCTCGAATTCGCTTTGGATGAAGCTGCCACGAACGAATCAGTTGAAGAAGCGATCGAAGCACCCAACCTCAATATAAACGGCGACTGCGAAATCGTCCAAAACCCTAACTTGCAAGCGAGCCGCCATTATTATTATTATTTTTTCTTTTTTTTTTGCTAGGGCTTGAGAGAATGAGTGGACGAAGGAATGAAGAATGAAAAGGGGACGGGTTCGAAAATGAAAAGAGAAAATGGGGGAGGGTCGAACGACATTCAAAAATAAATGGCCGGTAATCACAAATTTCAAAGCTCACAACACATAACAAATTTTATTTTATTTTATTTTTAAGAATTTCTTTTAACAATTTATAAATCAATTTAAAATTAAAAATTTAAAACTTCAAAAGGAAATTTGCAATAATATTAATCATTTAAGTCGATTATAAATCGATGCGAAATACTGGGTTGTTACATCTGGAGTGTAACATTAGTATACAATATTATTTGTTTTTGGATAAATTATTGTTATTACTCAAAAAAAAAATTATATCATTATTCCTTCAGGGAATATAGTATTTTATTTTAAGGAATTGCAATGTAACAAAAATAAAATTCCTATAACATCTCTTCTGGGATGTTAGAGTTTGCAATATAAATATAAATAAATCTCTAAAACATCTTTTCAAGAGATTAATATATACACACATATCCAATGATGTTTGAAATATCATATAACATAATATCTTCAGGATATTTGGTTAATATAGTGTAAATGTTAAGATATAAGGTAAGGTATAACTCACTAGGAGATTTTTGTATTCTCTTGAATGCAGCATCATTTTCTCATATGATTATTTATTAATTTTCTTTAACTTCTTCAGGAAGTACAACCTTATCATTTTACAATTTCAATAGAGCTTCGGGCTTCTAATTCATGAACTTCAAGTTCATTAATTTGTTATGAACTTCAGGTTCTTAAATTTTGTGTAAACTTCTCCTCTTTTTTTTGTACCATATTGTTACAAAATAAAAGTCTATTAGAATTCGACCTTGTAAAATTTATCAGAAATTCTTTTCATAATTCAAGACTTCAGGTCTTGGACTTTGAGTTATACAACTTCTGGTTGGAAAAAATAATCTTTGCACAACTTCAGGTTGTTGTTCAAATTTCTTTCTTTCATTATATCGGGCATTGTTTGCCAAAATGAATACACCATATAATAAACCATATGTCTATTCTTATTCCAAACATAAAAATACAACGTCATCTAATTTACTGTAGCCAGTGCATTTATGATGATATGATAATTTAATTTATTACCATGACGACAACATTTAATGCATTTATGATTAAAAAAAAGAATGCAATTTACCATTATTATGGCATAAATATAAAATATTATCACAACGAATTGATTTCTTTACAAACAAATAAATCAATCTAACTAACTTTAGTTAGCAAAATTTAATCTCAAAGCTAAGTTTAATATATTCAATAATAAAATTAAATGAATGCCATAAGAGAAACTTTATTTCTTAATAGTCAAAATTTCTAAAATAACTAAAATAACTCTTATATATATATGTATATACATACATACATATATATATATATCCCTTTTTTTATAATTCAAGTTTCTGCTCTTTTATTGAGACTTCTGGTTCTTTATCATAAGAAAACTTGAAATTTAATAATTTATGGAAACTCAAGCTTTTAGCATTATAGGAACTGCAGGTTCTCAACTTCTATTTCAAATGCTAGAAATTAAGTTTACCGTACATGTTTTCATTAACGTTTCCATTCACTTCAGGTGTACTAAATCAATATTAATATTGGATCTAAACTAATATGATCTTCTAAATATGCATTATTCTTGTATATGTTTCTCTAAGAAATAGTAAAATATTTCTTCTGGAAATATAAACAATACATATCAAAATAGTTTCCAAAATCAAAATCCAAATCAAAGAGTTTTCAAAATGAAAACTTCATTTATCAAACATGTATATATTACTTAGATCTATATCACAAACCAAAATGTAATCAAGATCAATAAATTTATTTGAATCAACAACAGAAATTGTCAAATGAACTCAAAAAAAAACATGCAATAATAAGCAAGTTTGAAATCAATTCAAATCCAACTTCAAAAAATCACGACATTTTTTAAACAATGTACAGATCTCAACGATATATTATTTGAGTGTGATTTTGAGATCTACAATATAATGAGATCAGAAAAATAAGAACAAAAAAAATCGAATCTATTGTAGGATGAGATCTGAAATATAATGAAAAAAATACATGTACAGTGAAATAAGATCTATAAATTTAGATCTATGACAAAATAAGATCTTGAAAAGATAAGATATATTAAAACTTAAATCCAAATCTGAAAAATTAGAAAATAGATATAGAATTGTGAAACAAGAATACTTAAATCTAGATCTAAATTAATCGCAAAATAAATCTAAAAAAGCATATCTAGAAAATTTCAAACCTGATTTCAATGGTTGAATAAGAGGAAGAGATAGATCTGATTTTAGTAACTGAATAAGAGAAAGAGATGTACCTGCATGAAAAAAAATCTAATCTTCTGGATTAGAATATTCAATGCATTCGAGAAAAAGATCGTGCTGATAACGTGTTATGAAAGGAAAAAAATGGAAGCCATTAGAGAGAGAGACAAAAGATATATTATTCATTTTTTAGAATTAGACATGTATTTACATTACATAGCCACCTTTATATAAAGGCTTCAGAGCAAAGGATTTAACCTATTTCACGATGTGAGACTTAACAAAAGAACATAAAAGCATATTCATTTTATGATTTACATATATTGTAACAATTTTAACCCAACATTATCACCGAATGTCTTATAGGCAAACTGTGAAACTTAATTCATAAGGTATTTATTTCAATGCACCTATAATTACTATTATTGAATCCATGCAATCAAAAGGCGAAACTGCTCATAACCTTGTCGAGCACAATTCAAAAATCAAGAAACAATAAATGGTAATAATTGAATATTATCATTTCTTAACAAACAAATACATCATAAATAACTATATCAATTTTTGAAAATTATTCCTTTATATATAAAATATAATCCTAGGAAAAATTATTTCATTTACCAATTTCTACATAACACTGTGTCGGTATGTCATGTTCTACTGTTTAGAGATTCCTATCAATAACCTTAGCAACACGTATTGACCAGAATCCATGGTCACTCAGCAAACCAATCAACATAATCAAAACATTTTTATAACAATAATAAATATGCACTCTCATATATATAATACACTCAACTCATAATAAAGCATTCTATTACCCTATCTCTTAATAAGTTATACCCCATCAAAGCTAAGGTTCTTGCTTAATCTTCAGCTTTGATACCAAATGTAACAAACAGCCTTTTCGACTCCTAAATATCGACACTGATACATCCATGATATTCTCATGTCGAACACCCAAGTGTTGGAAAGATAGAAGTTAGGGTAAAAGAAAACCAAAAAGAAGCGGAACAAGAAAGAAGAACACAATATCAGAATCTCGCACACGGAATGATAATATATAATACCTCAAAAGATGTTTATCAAAAATAAAACTTTAATATACATACAACAATTAGAGTAAACTAACATATCATCAGGCTTAACAGTTATAACAGCCCGTTCTCACAAATGCTAATAGATACACAACAAGTAATATAGCTAAAATAAAATACGTGAATAGGTCCTAGAGGCATCCAGCTCGTCTCCTAAACCTCCAAAGCGTCCTTAGCTAAATCTGAAAACATTCCTAGGGCTGACTTGAGTATCATAAGAAAATAACACTCGGTTCGGTATGGTAAACCAACGTGAGAATCTCAAATCATATGGGTTTTTATATTTTTATAATCCTTCAAAAATAAAGGTATCTCGTAAGACCATGCCACGAATAAATACGAATGAGTATTTACCCTACGATAACCAAACCATTACTATTAGAAAATCAAGTGATATTATCATAATTTCTAGGGCGATGAACATAAACAAGAAATAACTATGTTGCATGTGAGTGTACACCACAACAATAATAGGTATACAATCAAAACCGCTAAGGCGCGTTCGCTAATTGTGTAGGATTCCATAGAGATGCCCTTAGTACTTCGAGAATTGTCCTCCTACACAAGGATCAGAGACATCCTCTTAAAGCATCGTACATCCCTAGCTGATGTGCATAGGAAATACATAGCTGACTACAACATGAAGCCAAGTGCATCACTCATGCATGCATAATTATATGTATCTGTAGGGTAGAGTTGCTTGCACCCTTGGATTAGCTGAACCCCTGGTTATGCATCATATCTCTGATTTTTGTCATATCTACTGGTGAGGCTATGTCCAACATTCCAACACACGAGTCACAACTCGAACAGCTCTCGGAACCAACATGGATTCTCATATCTCAACAGATCTCGGAATCACATATGGATTCTCATATCTCAACGGATCTTGGAATCACACATGGATTCTCATATCCTGAATAGATCATGAACAACTACATGTGCTTAAGCATCTAAGACGGATCTTAAATCTCCATATAGATTCTAGCATCTCAAACCAATCACGAACCACTTCCAAAACATAAAAACATGTATATGGTTTTGAAGTGATTACGATTTTGAGTCGTCGTATATAAATGCACTCCTCCGCTTACCGAGCGCTAAAAAAACTAGTCGATATATTTTCAGTAAACCCAACTTCTATTCTTTTGGAAATAAACAGACAATACATAAGAGTGGAGATCATCTTTTAACCGAAGGGATTTCCTTATCATTTGTCCTAGAAGAGAAAAACGAGTTTATACATATAGTATAACAACATCGAAGATAACCATATTGAATAATTCTCATGTTTCTTCTAGATATTTCCAGAGTTATATAATGGAGAATGATCACATAAGGGAAACTAATTTTCGTATGCTTTCCATAAGCAAGTAACACACAAAGCATGGTCGACACATACAAGCACGATCAAGTCATATAAATGACTTCGAATCCCTTTTTTAATTAATTAGTCCTTTATTAATTAAAATTTCTCTTTTTTCTACTTGTGTGTGTGTACATATTTCAAATATTTTTACAAGAGTATATACAAGTATTCTACAATTCCCTATTCATTTGTACTCTTTTCAATACTTATAAAGTATTCATATGCTTATCCCAACGGCATAAGTATATTCACAAATTATTAACAAGATTTACTTACATTAAAATATAATTAAAGAGGTTAAAAATAAATGTTACTTACACATTTTTTACAACAAGCCCAAAACACTTCAATTAATCATTATTAAAACTGTCTTTAAAAATTAAATTACATTCATAAGGGTTTAAGACAATTGTTACTTAAACAATGGCATAACAAACCCAAATAATTTCAAACTTTAAAAACTATTTTTAAACTTGCTTCTTAAAGGTTTAATTGTACTTAAGGATTCAAGACAATTGTCACTCAAAATAATGCCACAACAAACCCAAATCCCTCTCTCTTATTATTACTTTAATGCATTCCCCATTAAAGCCATAAATACAATCCAAATTATGATTACTTATTTCTACATTAATTTAACAAATTAATGTACTTTCATTTAACTTCACAAAACCGTCAATTTTAACACAAGTGTTGAAATTCAAATTTTTTTACTTTACATATTTACTAAAAAACCTATTTAAAATGATATTATTTTAGATGAGCTTTAAATAACTTTAACCAAACTTCTAACAAATTTTCTAAAAAACACTTTAAAATACTTACAATATGTTTAAAACATTTATATTAGTATTACTTAAAAATACTTATTTATACTTTGTTTAAAAACCATAAAAACATGTTTTATAATTTAAAACCCTTTACTTTGAATTTAGAAACAAATATAAAAACATATTTAAATTTCAAACTTCTTTATTAAAATATTTTAATAAATTTTCACAAAACTACTTTAAAAAGATTAAAAAAATATCTAAAGTAAAAGACCTTCATACTTTACTAAAATCAGGATTTTCAACACCACTTGTTTCACAATTTCTATAACTTTCCAATCCAATTCCTTTAGGTCAAACACACTCAAAACATGCATACAAAATAACCCAGCATATATTTCCACAGTATATCAACATTTTAACCACTTTAACCAGTGCCAAATGCGTGAGATTTCAAAGTGCGTTTATAACGACTACTTCGCTTCAAACATTCACCCACAATTTCCAACTTTATCAAGCAACAACATTACCAACCATGTAAACAAGTCTAGGTCACGATACATATGTTTTAGAGGGTTACTAGAAAGACTATACTACATATAATGTTGTCACTCACTTTCTAAAGCAAGAGGGGCCTACAAGTAATAACTGACGTTGTTATCTATTTTAATTTATATTTTGTACAACAACTATCATATACACAACATATACAAATTAACCGGTGAGCAAACTTATTCAAGTCCAAGCCCAACCAAAGTCATAGAATGTCCCATCACGAGTGCGACATCTCGATTGGACCCCGTATGCAAAATTTATTGATTTTATAAAAAAATCAGATCATATAACTTAATTAATTACCATCAACAAGTTAATAACCTTCCTAAACTTTCCTCCTCTCTTTGAATCCATTATTGTTCATGCACAAGAATCACTTGCACACTAAATCCACCATTGTCGATCACCTCTCTTCTCCTTTCTTCCTCAATACTCGACGAAATCGACCACCACTTCCATCTACGAACTCCTCTACGCAAGAGCCCCTGCATCCCCCCATCATGACAAGCTCGACACACTCCTCTAAAATGTGACCTCCGACACCAAACACGTCAAACAACAGTCGCAAATCACATCCAGGCGCCGCATTTCACCAAATTATCTCGTCCACTCGCCTTCACACTAGCAATTCGATGCAATCAATGTTATGGCCTATCTCTACCTTAGCTCATCCACGACTAAGTCCTAGCACGGCCAAACAAAAGTCGAGCATCACCAACAGTCGCCGCACCCAACTTCGCACACACCAAATCAAAGTTCTCTCTCACTTGGTCCCAACGGATCCAAAATTAGCTCCTCTTATCGCCTCTAGCTTTGGATTTAATTGATTGAATAGGTGGCGACTACTTTATTTCATTTTAGAAGATGAAGAAAGAAGAGTGAGGTTAGGAAATAGGTTAAGTGTAGGGGTATATATATACTTATTATATTTATTTCACTTAATTAAATTGTCAAACATTTCGAGCTCGCACAACCACACAAAACGTCGGATCACTATGAAATTCGTTAGTATACAACAACTCAATATACCGAATCCAATGATATTAGTTTCGTCAAAATCCGGAACAATGCCCCAAGATGATAATTTCACACGTTGATTGAAAAAGATTATTAGTAAAACAAGTTTAATCACTTAATTATAAACTAAAAGTTTACCATTATCATTTATTATTTAAAAAGAGTTTAAATAAACTTTAAAATCATTTTGACATCATTAAATCAAGATTCAATTATTTAACTAATTTCGATATTTAAATATAAAGCGCTTGAAATTTCGGGTCGTTACACTAGGTAGAAGGAGCCTGTGGTGAAGGAAAATGAAGGAAAGGTTCAGGCTAGGGTTGTCAATGGATACCCGAAAAATTCAAAATTCGTCCACATCCGCATCCGAAAAGAGGATGAATATCCGATCTCACGAAAAACGGATGTGGATGCAAATATGAAGACATCCGCATCCGAAAATTATCCGTTCTGTATATTTCAAGATTATAGTTTAAATTATGTATATTTTAGTACAGTGAAAGATATTTATTTATGTTTTTATTAAGTTAGAAGTTTATATTATACACACTAAATGCATATTAACTGCTTAAAACTATTTATTATCGTAATACTTGTTTATTTTTAATACCTACTTAATCAATGTGATTGAAAAAGGTTTATGTTAAACTAAAATTTTCTATTTATATTTCTTGATTTAACGATCGTTTGCCGATATGATAATTATCGTTATCCATGCATACCGCATATGTGAATATTCTTTATACGAAAATGATGTTAGATGCGGATGTGGACGTTGCAACCTCTGCATTCTAAAGCATCGGTGGACAGGCCTAGTTCAGGCAGCAGGGAAACTAGCATCCGATGCGTTAGAGGTGAAATCACTCCTTAATTTGAACAGGGACGCTGCAAAAATAGAAGAGACAAGTGAAGGCATTGCCGAGGCCAAATTTGATCTGATACACCCGTTTGATCTTCGCAGAGCACTGATTTTCACTTCAGTAACATTCTTTATGCGGAAAGCAATAATAAAGCAAAAGCAACATCCTTTCTCAAATCTCTTTCGATTATTTGAGTACACAAATCTCTCACCACTGCATCTCAATTTGTGTAAATCATCACCAATTCTCTGATTTCAAACTTGCCATGTCTGTGCTCGATGCCTTCTTCAACAAGGGTTTCAAAGCGGCTAAATGGTATGGGTCAAATCGACAAATCCTTTTTATTAGTTTAGTGGTTTTTTCCAATGGGTGTTTTATACATCTCTTACTTCGATATGGATTTTTTTTCAGAACATTTTGATTAGTACACGGTCTTAAATTGCTAGTTTTAGGATTCCTTGTAGGTTTTACATTAACTATTGTCTTCATTTGGGTACTTGATCAGTAAAACCCTACTGAAGTTAACAATCCCAAGGATAAAATTACTGAGGAACAAAAGAGAGAATCAGTTGAAGCAGATGCGAAGAGATATAGCCAAGCTTCTGGAGAATGGGCAGGAAGCAACTGCTCGAATAAGAGTAATTTCTGATACATATTTATTTTGTTTTGTTCTTATGCAATTGATCAAGTCGTGCAAGTAGGCGGATTGCTTTTGGGAATGGCATGTAAGCCAATTATTTGTGTGGCTTTTAGGTAGAGCATATTATTAGGGAAGAGAATATGATGGCTGCTCAAGAGATAATTGAGCTGTTTTGTGAACTCATTGCAGTTCGTCTACCTATAATTGAAACACAGAGGTATTCTTATCTTTTCAAATTATTGTGTTACATATATATCATTTTGGCATGATGAGGCATTTATGTCCATAATTAGGAAATTAGTTTTGACTCTGCTGTGGTTTTACAACACATTTGTCTTTTGGGTCATGTATATCAAATCCTAAAATACAATAGGGTACTATTATTTAATGCTTTCGATTGGAAATTCCTATTTGTTGTCTGATTTCTGTAAGTGCATGTAAATGTAAATTGAAGAGCAATTCAATAGAATCAAATCAATAATTAGAATACATTTGGTTCAAATTTCATTTCACAATTTGGTGGACTACCATACCATAAACCAATTCATCTTTACTCACTTAAACATCCACGGATGACGTCAAACATTTATATAAGAAGGATCAGAATTTGAGTGGTAAAATTTTGATATGCACTATCGGTTCCCGCCCCTCCCCCTCCCCCTCCCCCTCCCTAAAATCAGCATAATTTAATTACCTTGGATGCAAGATATCGCCATTAATTTGATGTTGTTGATGGGAGGAGGATTGGGGGGTTTGGGCATTTGTTTTTTTTTTTTTGGGGGGGGGGGGGTGGGCGGTGGGGGGGGGGAGGGTGGTGGTGGAACGGGGGGAGCTGCTCCTTGTGGAACCAATGTGGCTTCACGATGACAAACATTTGATGCAAGAACACGCTAGCATAGGAACAGTAAGTTCATGACTTTCTCACTCACATTCTCCTCTGCAGTGGTTGTTAGCCACTTGTGTCTTTCAAAAATACTCGAGCAACTCGCATCTTCACCAAAACAATCGATGAGTTTATATACTGTTCGTACACGTCGTATTTGTTCCCTTGATTTAAATCTTAGCTCTTGTTAGATTCACCGCTATATGAAGTTTAACCAAAACATGAATCAAAATGAAACAAACCTGAGCTCAAAATCCTGACATAGGTCTTGCCTGATCAGGGCTTTATGCCCTCACTAGCCCATATGTGCACAACTGTCCACGTATGCACAAAAGGTGAGGAAATTCATGCTTACATAAGGCATCTGCTTGCTATTAGCACTAAAATGTTCACACAGCTTGCACATCAATGCATAAACGTCTCACTTGTTTGCACCCAAAGCTCCCAAACTTGTTCCTTTGTCAGATTCCTGTGTTCTTGCACTGTGTTGGCACTTTTTTCCTACATTTTCTTGTCAACCCAGATACTGTCTTACTAAAGGCAAGATATTTTCCACCGGTTATCCATTCGAGATCAGTGCATAGTGGGGAACTTTGTGTATTCAGTTCTTTTCCTTTATATGATTAAAATATTGTTTTACATCTTGCTGTCGTCATATGCATTTCCATTATTTAAATCAGTTAAGATGAAATATTGCATACTTGATGTGACCTACTAAACTGCATTTGGACAGATAGTGTAATGAAGAGCCCAGCCGATTTCTCGGAATTAATAGTCTATTCCAAATTGCCAATACCTCTCATTTATGATTCAATCATTCTATTATATATTTAAAAATATATTTGAAAATAGATTTTCAACTGGGAAAATTCTGTGTTTATAAAGAAATTAGTTCCGTCGTCCCTTTGTATGTGGGTCATTCAGTTTTGAGCCAGGACGATCTGTTGGTTCTACATGGAATTTGTTTATCATCAAGTTTTAAAACGTTTGATGCCAACTATATTTCGAGTTTTGTCATGTCTGGGATTGTATAATTTGAGCAAGACTGCCTTACTTTATGCTTGTATATAACATAACAAATTAAGCATGTTTATAATTCCTTAGAGAGGAGCTAGAGTTGTACGTAAAGTTTTGAATTTTTTTTTTTAGCTTTAGAGCTTTGCAGTTAAGACACTTAGTGGTTTCAGGTGAAGGTGAAAATAACTATAGCGGTGATAAATGAGGATATACCGAAAAATAATGGAGATGCAAAAAGCTATATTGGAAATAAAATCCAGTTTTTTGAATGGATTTATCATTAGTTTCGTTAACCCGCTTTTTTGGCAAGGCCTTGAGCAAGCGGATTTAACTGAATCGACCATTCGTTTGTCGAGATTGAAATGCATTGGGTTTGAGCTGGTTGGGTGGATAGATGGTCGGTCATGGGAAGTTCGGTGTGTCGTTCGGTCAAGGTGGCTCGGTCTTAGAACGAGTCGGTATTGAAGGTGACTCGACATTGGTGGTCGGCGTGAAGCGGCCCGGGATTGGTGGCTTGACATGGAGTGGTTCGGCACTAGAGGTCGCTCGGCACAGGACACCGTTCGGCATAGGACACCGCTCGGCACATGACACCGTTCGACATAGGACGCCGCTCGGCACAGGACACCGTTCGGAATAGGACGCCGCTCGACATAGGACCCCGTTCGGCATTTGGATGGCTCGGCATAGTGGTGAGGCCATGTCGCCCGGCAAGGTGGCTCGGTCTTTGGACGATCAGTATTGGAGGTGGCTCGGCATGGTTCGGCATGCTGGAGTTCACGAGTGGGTCGACATAAGATAGTGGTCTGGCACGAAGGTCGTTCGGTCATAGTGGAGTGGATCAGGATCAGCACTCATCTAACTCCGGGCTAGCAAGCAAGTTACTTCGAGTCGCTGAGCACTTTATTTCGAGTCAAGGTTAGGGACACTTAGGACAGTACCCTCGCTACTTCGGATTGGCTTATTGAGGAATGGGGATCGATGGATGCAGCTCGGCCTACCTGGTTCGGTTATAGTGTTGAGCCTGGGTCGGCAATAACTTTGATGTATCCGGCTTACTCAGGAGGCCCGACTTCCTGAATTTGTCTATAAATACAACATGTAAATACAACATGTGGGGTTTCAGAAAAGAGGGTTCTTCTTCTTCGGGCTCTCGAACTTTCTATTTTCTAAGGACAAGGCTACTCTACTAGTTTGTAGCTGTAATTGATTCTAATATCAATAGAAAGGAAATTTCTGGAGTGGACGTAGGCCGGAGTCAGCCGAACCACTATAAATCCTGTGTTTTTACTGCTTTTTTTTATTTCCACTGTTCTTCATATTTATACTCTCTACATACATTCTATCTGTGATCTGTGACTGTGATTTGGTGCTTTCATCTGAATTTGGGTGTTAGTGATCAATTTTGACACTAACATTTTGGCGCTTTCACTGAGAAAGCAAGCACTCGAGAATTTTGGAGCTAGGAACTTGGATTCTGGAAAGTGATGGCTAGACCATCGGCAAAGAAGCAAGTGACAGAAAGAAGTCAGCATGAAGGAAGTCAAGAGGCTTCCTTTGGAGCTAATCAGGCCTCAATATATATCACGAGAGACGAGATGGAGTCGATGCTAAAAAGGCAGAAGGACATGATACAAAACCTACTTCGACAGGTTGGACAAGTTGGAACACAAAGTCAAGGGAATGGACCAACCGCGACTGCTGGCAATGCAAAACCAGGAACTGGAGCTGTAGAAGTTTTTGGAGGTCAAAACCAGAACCAGACTGGAGATGCTGGAGGAAATCAGCCAAGGCCTGAGGGGAGACCTCCAGGATTGGATATTGGGAGAGCGGTGAATGAAGCTCGGCAAGCGGGGACTAACGTGAACGTAAATTGCCAACATGAAGAGTACTACCCGAAGTACCCCCGGACACGGGAGGCAAGGTGGAGATGCAAACAGGGGACTGCCCCCGGATGGAGACGAGCGGATGACTGGATTAATAAGAAGGATTAAGAGAGGACTACCGAGCAGAGCCTTGGAGGAGGTCAGTCGAAGTCCGTTCATTCTGGAAATCAAGAATGCGAGGAACCCTCTAGAATTCAAACTGCCAACACTGGAGGTCTATGATGGAAAATCAGATCCAACTATGCATATAACCAGATACATCAGACATATGGAAGTGCTAGGGGCATCTGAGGAAGTGATGACAAGATGTTTCCCTTTATACTTGATAGATTCGGCTGCGTTTTGGTTCAGGCAGCTTGAGAACGGATTGATCAGGTAATGAGGCGAGCTAGTGGAACGCTTCACGAGATAGTTTAGAGTCCATGTGATGCGACCCAAGAGTGTAATGACACTGGCATCAATGAAGCAGAGGTCAGGAGAGTCCGTGAGAGGTTTTCTTATGCGATTTAATGCATCTATGGCCTCGGTCGATCGTCCGAATCCATCAATAATTTTGATGGCGGCGGTAGCAGAGATTGCGGAAGGCACGGAACTCAACGATTCATTAGCACGAGATCCACCACAGGATCTTGGAGAATTCTATGAGGCTAAGAGATTCATTCGGCTGGAAGATTCACGCGCCGAGAGGCAGGAAATAAACGCCGTGCAAGGCGAAGGAACCTTCAAGGAACAGTCTGGAATAGACAAAGGAAAACGGAAGCAGGATGACAGATACGATGGTCCCGACCAACGGAAGAAATTTCGAGAGCCCAGATTCAAACAATACGCTGACTTGACGGCAAACCTGAAACGGATTTACACGAAGACTCGGGGGCAGCTCCCCTATCGGAAACCACCCAGGAGGGATCCCGCTGAACGGGAACGCAGGAGCGGGAAGTACTGCATATTCCATGAGCTGGAAGGACACTCCATGGATGAATGCCGCCACCTGAAGGATGTGGTCGAGGAGTATGTTAGAAGTGGCAGGTTGGCACAGTACGTAAAAAATCAGACAAGAGCAATGGAACACGAGCAACCACCGCTTGAATCAACCAGGAACGACGCTGGGAGGGGGTTACGACTCATCATTAGTTGATCATGATGGCATGGGCCAAGTTTAGGACTTGAATTTTGGTTGATTACATAAGATTCTTAGATTTTGATTTCTAAATAAAACTGTTATTCCACTTACGCATGTAAGGGAACCGGAGAGATCCCCAGACATGCTCTGAGATGGTAACAGACCGCCCTGCCCAGAGTGGCAGTATCTAGATTTTTACTTTGTTTGTGATTGAACGTTTGGAATTTTAATTTAATAAACGAACTTGAATTTCGTAAAACAAACCTTTGACCGAAGAGTTAAATGATGAATATTGGAAGTCAATTTGAAATTAATCGCTTTATGATCCTACACGGAGAGACGGGGTCCGGAGTGCAAGAAGTGAGTTGCTTTCTCCGGAGAGCGATAAGAACAACTTACTTAACGTCGTTCCCCATTCACCGGAGAGTGATTGGATCGGGGTTCGATAAGAGTCCGGAGTGGCTGCAATCGGCCTAAAATTTAGGCTATGACATCGCTTAATGTTCAGGGACGTTGAACCGGAGTGCAGGGGGTGTTGCCGCTTCGTCGGAGAGCGATAGGATCGGCTCACTCGATGCCATTTCTCCTTCATCGGAGAGTGACGTGATGAGACCCAGCAAGAGCCCTGAGAGGCTATGATCGGTCTAGGATGACCAAGACATCGCTGAATGCCCTCGTTAGGGTCAGAGGGATAGAAAGCAACATCGGAGCACGACATGATCTTTCTATTCGATCGTTAAGTTTGGAATGGACTTAGCAAGGGTTCGAAGTAGCCGTCAATGGTCCAGAGAGGCCATATGATTGGATTAATGATTTCCACAAGTTGAAATGGATACTGATTCGGCTTCGAACAGCCACAGACCTGATTGAGAATACTATAGCTATGGATAAAACATGAACTTTGGACATTGAGTTTAAGCTATTCAAAACACACCTTCCGATGGTAAGGCATGTTTTAGAGGACAAATGTTAACCCGCCTTTTTGACAAGGCATTGAGCATGCAGATTTAACCGAATCGACTATTCGTTTGTCGAGATTGAACTGTATTGGGTTTGAGCAGGTTGGATGGATGGTCGGTTATGGGAGGTTCGGTGTGTGGCGTTTGGTCAAGGTGGCTCGGTCTTAGAACGGGTCGGTATTGAAGGTGGCTCGGCATTGGTGGTCGGCGTGAAGCAGCCCGGGATTGGTGACTCGGCATGGAGTGGTTCAGCACTGGAGACCGCTCGGCACAGGACACCGTTCGGCATAGGACGCCGCTCGGCACATGACACGGTTTGGCATAGGACGCCGCTCGGCACAGGATCCCGTTCGGCATTTGGATGGCTCGACAAGGTGGCGAAGCCATGTCGCTTGGCAAGGTGGCTCGGTCTTTGAACTGATCGGTATTGGAGGTGGCTCGGTATGGTTTGGGCATGGTTCGACGTGCTGGAGTTCGCGAGTGGGTCGGCATAGGATAGTGGTCCGGCACGAAGGTCGTTCGGTCATAGTGGAGTGGATCGGGATGGACACTCATCTAACTCCGGGATGGCAAACAAGTTACTTCGAGTCGCTGAGCACTTTATTTCGAGTCAAGGTTAGGGACACTTCGGGACAGTACCATGGCTACTTCGGGTTGGCTTACTGAGGAATGGGGATCGGTGGATGCGGCTCGGCCTACCTGGCTTGGTCATAGTGTTGAGCCTGGGTTGGCAATGACCTTGATGGGCCCGGGTTACTCAGGAGGCCCGACTTTCTGAATTTGTCTATAAATACAGCATGTGGGTTTCAGAAAAGAGGGATCTTCTTCTGGCTCTCTGACCTTTTATTTTATATGGAAAATGCTACTCTACCAGTTTGTAACTGTAATTGATTCTAATATCATTAGAAATGAAATTTTTGGAGTGGACGTAACCGGAATCAGTCGAACCACTGTAAATTTTGTGTTTTTACTGCTGTCTTTTTTATTTCTATTGTTCTTCATATTTATACTTTTTACATACATTCTACATGTGATCTATGACTGTGATTTGGTGCTTTCATCTGGATTTGGGTGTTAGTGACCAGTTTTGGCACTAACAAGTACCATGTCATCGATGTATGTTTGAATATAATTTGCTGATACAATTGGTGACACAATGGATCTCTATCATTGGATTGCCCCCTGAATTTCACCTTTCACATAAAGACAAAAAGATCAAATGGTCCAGATCTTTTGTGTCAGCCATCATTTGCGTAACTAATTTATGTCTAAATGGCCGGCCCATATATATATATATATATATATATATATATATATATATATAATGCCTTGATCAATGCAATTTAGATTTGGTGACTAGAAATAATGTTCTAACTTATATTAAAGCTTATTAAATTAATTTTTTATATTAAAACTGTTATAGCTGGTGCTAAATAATCCTATTTTAGTGGGCATGGCGGTAAATAACGAGGCTTTAAGTGGATTCACTGTTTAATAGCAACTAAATCGTAAAAGCATAGTGGTCAACGACTTTAGTAAGGTGTAGCTAGGCTTTTGACTGCGTAGTCTACAGTGAACACGATTGTATTTAAAATTGTGAAAAAAGATATACAAATAAAAATAATTTTCTAATTAAAATGAGAAAACCAGTCATTGGCTTGAGCCCCTGACCTTTTGTGGAATAATTGATGCGCTCACTGCTTACCACTATCCAAGTTTTGACCTTTATCCCTCATCCCACTTTTCTTCTTCTCAAGAGTTTTCAACTCTAATATGACCAAATCAACTCCGTAGGTAAGTTTTATGCTTTGTAATTTTCAATATTTATTATTTCCCCTTGATTTCTAAGACATCTGGCTATAACTTTTATAGACATGATTTTTTTTGATATATTGTATTTACGTAAAGAATTTGCAATTTTTACTTTACTTCTGGATAATAATATTCTTGCAATTCTTGCTATGAAATTTCAGCTCTGAAAAACTCTAGATGCCAAAAAGTATCGGGCACCATCTTTGGTTTTTTTTTTCTTCTCATGGTATTGCTCATGCTTGTGGCGCCATAAAAACGAGGAAAGCGCTGAAGCACTCGATGCCTAAGATGCTGAAATAACATATTTTTATTTGTCGATTTGAGGGATATAAAAAATGTGGGGTTTCAACCCAAAATCGACCCCACATTTGGCCGATTTAACCCAAAACCCAATGTCTTCTATGTAAATCTCGTGCTAGTAAAAAAAAAAAAAAAAAAAAAGAAAAAAAAAGAATCCAAAACTGCCGATTTCAACTCTCGAACTGCTGCCGCCGCTGCCTGCTGTTTTCAACGCTTCAAAATTCATTTTAGCAGAAGTTTTGAAGTGCATATTTTTTTTGTTGAAAACAGAAAAAGTCACCCTCAAGGCATGCAAAAAAGTGCTAGGCGACGTCCTTGCGCTTTTTGGGGTTTTTCTGCGTTGACAACTTCGGAAAAACTCAACCGAAAGGTATGAGAAGTTCATATATGCTCTGTCCTATTTTGAGTTAGTAATGAACTAATGGATTCTACAGTCCAACTGTAGTGTTTTAAATCAAACTGTAATTAATTCCCGTTGCCACATCAACTCTAATCTATAATAATTGAACCAAGGAGATTAGCATTTGTATTACGACATTACATGATTCTCAGTATTACTTAATTATTACATGTTACTCATTAATGCAAATTTTGAAAATCAAATATGACTGTTACATGATACTCGTTAATGCAGATGATTAACTGCAATTACTGCATGATACTCATTACCCTTTTTGGGCTATTATCAGAATAATATCAATTTAGTATGAACCACTTTGATGTAATGAAGTACAACAAATAAAATCACTGTAGTTTTGCTAAAAAATGACAGCGTAAAATATACTTAAATACATCGATTTTAGTGTATGTATCTCTCTCTCTCTCTCTCGCGAGTGTGTGCGAGCACGTGCGTGCGTGCGTTACATTACACACATGCACAGAGTTTCCTTTACCAACTTCAACGGAGACTGATTCGAGAGTTATAACCATTGAACAATGAGTTAAACCAGAGCCATGGAAGAATTATCCAGAGCTTCAGAGCTGGATGATACAACAAAAATTGGAAAGTTTGCTCACTGTGATAGGTAGGCTTTCAGTGATAGGCTTTTTGATACTTTTTGCAATGTAGGTATACAATTGAAACTGAAATTATTTTGAAATATTCTTAAGGATGATTTTTTTTTTAAATTCTTTAAAGTGGGGTTTAACGGTACTTTTTTCTTACATTCTTCAATTAATCAAGCTGTTGATTATGTTAATATATTACTCAGTGTCGATATAGTTTAATATTACAGCCCATAAATTCAATACAAGCACGCGCTGCATATCCTTAATATAAATACTTTAACACACGCGCACGCTTATATGTATATACTAGTATGGAGCCCGTGCCGATGGCACGGGTGCATATGTTCATAGTTAACCAATGGTGTTGTACATAGATCGTAAGAGTATTTTGGTAGTCATGTATTTTTTACATGAAAAACGTTTAAGAAAACATTTTGATATAAAATTAATTGCTATGAAATAATAAAGCCATTATGTACATGGAGTAAGAGTGTCGTAGTCATGGCACCTAATCAAAAAATGGACATAATTCGTCAATTGTATCTTTCGTGAAAAAAACTAAGAGAAGTAGTCAAGAGATATAAATTTTACACCACGCTAAGCAAACATGACAAAAAAGCAACAAATCTGATTGTAGTATCCGGTGTGTAAACAACAGGAAGGGGAACTGACATCATAAAGTCTGGCGCATTCAAATGTGAATAAATGTATTATACAATGCTTGGTATAAATGAGAAGTGCATACCACGTTTAAGAAAATTTTAAAGTTTTCGTAGAGCATAGGACTCTAAGATAATGTTAAAACTGAAAAATAAACCTTTGTTATAGATTTGAGTTTCGTATATTCGATGCTTAATTTGAATTGTTTGAAATTGGAAGAAGAGTTGGTGCAAAATATTGAAAGTTTATGAGAACCACAGACTTGCATGGTGACATTTGTAGCCTAAAAAATATAGAAACAAATCATACAAATAAATTAATATTGAATTGACTGACAAATTAACTTCATTAAAATCATGAATAACAAATTTTGAAGGTGAATGTCACATGTTTGAACAAATCATATTACTTCGTACTACCGTCATTGTGTAATTCAAAATTGAACCCATGCTAATAGTCAAATATCTATAATTAATAATAGTATCCAATGTGCATTTAATGTTACACTTAATTATACATTGTACTTGTAATATGTATGATTGTTTCAAAATAGTTATAAATGAAATATATATCGAATGTAGTTTTTTTTCCTCTTATTCAAACCAATTAAATGAAAATGATATGAATGGTCGTAGTTTTGCTAAAATGGAATGTTCTTTACATTCCAATCATCTTTTAAAGAAATTCATTTTTGTGGAGTTGAAACATAATTTTGAGGAATATGAATGAAGATTTTTTTGTTCATGGTTCATGTTTACATAACAAAAAATACATGAAAATGCATTAGCCAAAAGTGAGTAATAAGTTGGGGTGGAAAAAATTATGTCCGGCTACATAAGGTGACCCTTAGCTCTCAACCGTTATCAATGTAAAACTAAGTGAGTAATAATAGTGAATGATTTTTCCACTTGCGTTTACAAATGATGGTCATTATTGCTCACAAAATGGAGTCGTTTGAAGCACAAAAGTTGCAGTATTTACAAAATAAATCGAGGATAAAATCATGCTTAATAAATACGTTAACAAAAGTTTATGCATGAACCTTGACCATTATTTTTGAATACATAATGCACCCAAAACCCAAATGCAAGAAGAACGTACTAACTAATAGATTTGATTATCAACAGAAACAAAAACACACTTTTCTTCCATACTCCTCTATCTATGTTCAATTGAGAAGAACATGTAAGCAAGCATGTCAATTTTTATGGGATTCCAACCATTATTTTATAGCTCTCTAGTTTATAGTAAAATAATACGAAATATATAAACTTTATAAAGTCACCTAATAATCAAAGGATAAATGCTAAATATGCAACTGAAATAATCATGTCAACAACTAACTATGGATTAAAGCAGAGTCCAGAAACACAAATTCACATTATTGCTGATTGGAGATGTTTAGTTTTATTTCCTTTTTTGTCTATATAAAGACCGGAAAACTATTAAATATTTGTTGCACATAAAAGCTTTATACAAAGCAAAACAGGAAAGCAAAATAAATGAGGAAATGAAAGAATCAACTGTCCATTTAATTGAGGAAAAGAATCCTTGTGAGTGGACCATGCGTTTAATATGAAAAAAGATCAATTGACAACTCAATTAATTAGTATAATATTATTAAAAAGTGGAAATGATAGAAATCCATTTAGTGTGCACGCAATATTATCAACTAAGAATTGTTTCATTGAGTAATTTAAATGTTTTAGCATACAATTTGATAGTATAAATTATATTGTTACCATGAACATTTGAGCATACAATTTAAAGGATTCATCTAGTAATAGAAAAGGTTTATCCCTACTTATGTAGACTTGGTTATATTATTTTTCCTCCATTTCTTAGATAAATATGGTAATGCTATGCAGTCATGTTAAGTCACTCATATATTTAATTTGAACCTTTCGTAAGATAATATAAATTATGGAAATACTGCCACATGCATAATGAAAATATCATCGCATGCGTTATGGTGCTTAAAGAATATAAATTACCTTTTGTTTCTTCTAGAAGATATCTAGCTATTTTAAACATATTCAACACATCATCTGCTATGATCCTTGAACAAGAAAGCCTCCTCGTGAGGCAATCTCTATTTAATGGAATAACACCGATTGATAGGATGAAACTCCAAGTTTTTGTTGTCTTTTAGCTATCTAATGTACTGTTAAACCATGTAGAATCTCTCGAGAGTAGAACAACCTATAAACAATAAAATTAAATAAAAAACAGTACTGAATAGAAGTAAATATAAACAAAATATTGGCTAAATATATTTTACATAAGCCATGTATCTATCATACAATGAGGCTATGAAAATAGTTCAATCTAAGAATAAAGGTACAAATGTTGCCAGGTTGGACAGTACAAATGTTGCCAGATTGGACACATTAGAAAAGGAATATCAACTACAAAAGGTACTGAGAGTGCCAAATAGTTAATAGGAAAAGGCGAAGTAATATCATCAGTATTCTTTCTATTCTTCCCACGCAATCAACATACTCATAGATTGCAGATGATGTAGCACTTGTATAGTTATAATAATCATGTTGAAAAATAGTTATACGCATTACCAATGTCAAAGAGAATTCTTCATCTGAACCCTCTAAGTCTTTTGATGCCGCATACACCTCCACATGTCCGACAATCTTTGATCAGTTTGAAAACGGTACAGGGATTCATCTTTGTTTATTTTATTTTTTTGTTTTGTACTCCCTGTTAGTTCAGAGCTTTCCACAAACACTTGCCTATAATGTAAACAAATTTGTATTGCAAATGAATCATAAAAAACAAAAATAAAATAACAAAGAGCATGCTATCTAAGGAATAACATAAAATCCAAGTCATATATGCATAGGAAATAGAGGAAAAAACTGGAATACAACCGAAGCATGGTAAATTTGATGTGACAATGACATCCACATTAGGAAAAAAAATCGTAAACATCATGAATATGAATATTTGTATACGTAGTAGGATCACCAAATCTTAGAAAGCACGTATTCTGTAAAGAAGCAAGGAGGAAGAGGGTGAAAATTACCAGAAATTTCAGCAGTAGTTCAAATGTGAAATACTAATCAAGTTGTAAATAAAAGTGGGTTACAACCTATTGTACGTGAACAGTTTAGAAGTTGAAGGATGATGGATTAAACGTGGGGAAAGAAATTTAGAGAGAAAAGGAATTTGAAAGGGGTTTATGTAGAGATTGGATGGAAAAAAAATTAGATGTATTTGATTGTCGAAGAAGCAAAACTGGAAGATGCAGTTTAAAAAAGATCGTGGTTAACTAAACGTGGGAACTATAACGGTGTTGCTACATTTGTAAACGACGTTAGTTTTTTTCTCCGTGGATCGATAATAGCCATCCGATGTCTATCTCAACATCTCAACATTAAATCACAACCGTTTATCTTTTCCGTTAAGTTCGATCTATTTTGTTATATAGATAGTATTATTTAATTTAATTAAAGCGGACCATGCATGTAAAACTTAATATGTTTTCAATGTAGTTTTTGACAATATATTTTTATATTTTAATTAATTATGTACGTGAAGTATAATATTTTGCAAAGCAGTTTTGACAACAAGGTTTTCACAATGAGATTCTAATCGTAAATTTTAAATCGAAACATGATTTAAATTGTAAATCATGGATTTAAAAAAAATCCATATTCTAAAGTTCGTATACACTTTGAAATTGATTTTTGATGTTTGAACTTCTAGGTCTACATCTGAAACTCAAATTTTTTTCTTGTTCCATTTTGTTTGTTTAGTAAACTTAGAATTGGATGTTGATCCAAATAAGTATATTGAATATATCAACATCAATATGTATCGAATGAATTTTCTTTATTGGGGTTTTAACTGAGTTTGAATCAGAATGTAATTCGAATCGTAAAGGGAGAGATTCGTTCTAAAATGAGATTTAAATTGTAGGTTTTAAAGATTCTTGACAATAGTGTTCGACAATACAATTTTTATATTTTGATTAAGTTAAAAAAACAATCAAAATATGAATTTTATACATGCCAATAAGCTGAATGGATGTGACATGTATTTTTAAAGGAAAAAAAATCGTACTTTGTACTAAATATTGTCTTCCACGTGTCCGTTGCTAAATATTGTTTTGCTCGTGCGAAGCACTTGTCGTGTGCACTAAATATTTTGCTATGGATGCGTGAAGCACTTGCCATTAGGATTCTTGCTTAATAAATCTATCATGCATTCTCTTTCACTAATTCTGGGTCCAATGTTTTACCCTTTCTGTCACTGCCTTACGGACTATATCTTAGAAAACGAATTCCCTTCTAATTATTGATAGTGGATCGCTAGGAGGTCAATACTGGAAAATTTTCTTCCTGGCTCATGAGATTACTCCTCTCTCCCTTCTTTGAATTTGTCTTTCCTCTCACGTCTTCTAACCTAACATAAAGAAAAAAAAAGGGAAATGTAATTAACGAGAGGAAATATGAAATGTAATTAAAGAGAGCAATTGAGAAAGAGTATGGCTTATAGCTAGCTTTTGGACCATATAAACAAACAGCGAGAGATGTAATAGATTATTAGCATATTGGAGGGTGCCTCTTAAAAATATAACTTGCAGCAGCTAGTTCAGTTTCTGCAAATGGAACCTGCATGTCTGAAAGAAGCAAGGTTGAAAAGTTGATATAACTGGGGATTTGTATTAGATTTTGGTCCAACTCTAATAATTTTTGTTCGATACGGAGAAGTTGAAAGTGCAAACTGAAGAAAATACACTCTTAAAACATCAAGTAAATGAAAGCTATGGGAGTAATATTGCTGTGTTTTGATATTTACCTTGCCCATCTCCCTGTAGACTGATTTGCAACTATTTTTCTTATGATACGAAGAGCCCACATTTTTTTTCATCAACGGAATTAGACAATAGTTTCATGGAACTTATAAACGTTGTTGTATGCTACTTCATTAGAATAGCATATACTGAGTAAATACGGTAGCTGCCTGTCATTATCTTCAGGGGAAAATGGCAATTAACGTATTTCTGCTGTAATACAGGGAATGCCCTTTAGACCTAAAGGAAGCAATTTCAAGCGTATGTTTTGCTGCACCAAGATGCTCAGACTTACCTGAACTGCAGCAAGTTCAGTTGTTATTTGCAGCCAAGTATGGAAGGGAATTTGTTGCTGCTGCCTCTGAGTTATTGCCAGATTGCGGTGTTAATAGACAGGTTATGTGTATATTACCAGAACAAATAACTCATCCTCTATTGTCAAGTTATGTTCATTAATATTTCGTTAGCAATATATAATTCGACAGGCTATAGCTAAGATTTAACTTCTGATTAGTCAAACTAAAACAAATTAAAATGCTAATGCAGATAATTGAATTGCTTTCTGTTCGTGCTCCTTCTGTGGAAGCAAGGTTGAAGTTGTTAAAAGAAATTGCTGAAGAGCATGAGGTGGAATGGGACCCAGCTGCTTCTGAAACCGAGTTTCTCAAGCCTCATGAAGATTTGCTGGTAAGATTATTAGTACTAGCATAAACATAATAATCAAGCAGGCCACTACTAAATTTATTATTAATAGGGTACAAGGACAACATTTGAATTGTATTATTTTTACACAAATGTTTTTGAATTTTTAGATTTGAGTAACATATTTTGAATTTCTAAAGATAACATTCCTTGAAACTCAGGGCACGTAAAACTTCAAAATTTTTGTTTTTTTTTGTTCTCTATATGTAGTTCAAAAGCCACGAGAGAGGAGGGGGTGAAAACGATCAATTTAAAAACTGATTTTAACTTGTAAAATAGAAAATGACTTTTTATCGTTTTCCACATTTCTTGAAATACCAAAAACTATCTTAGTTCTCCCTATTATACCTCAGTTCATCCCCTCCTCTCCTATCCTTTTGAAGTACATTAAAAAATGCTAAACACAAAACTTAAGGTAGTGTTTGACTTGAAAACGAGTTTTATGTTTTCAATATGTATCTCAAATGTGACGGGAGAGGAATAGTTGGAAAATCTTAATTTTGTAGTCGAACAGATCCTTGTTCTTTTTAGATATACAACACACACTGCTAGATATCTTCTCTTAAGAAACTAAGTTTGTGCTTTTATCTATAATCTGTTTTTAACCAATATTGACGTAGTCCTCTCAGTTTTTCTTATATACATTTTATACAGATTACTGACAGAAATATAAATAGTTTCAATATATTTTTACAAAAACAACCTTGCCTTCTTTGGCAATCGAAAGTTGAAATAGCTTAAAATTTCCCTTCTTTGTCATAAGTAGCTTACATTTTGCAACTAAATCCATGATCATATTTTCTGAATCCTTCAATGATGCTCGTCTTCATTGCTGACATTTCAAAACCAGTAGCTTACTATTAACCAAATACTCACAATGTGTTCACTGTTATCAGAATGGACCAAGCCTTGCATTGCCTCTTCCCGAAGAAAAACATGAAGACCTCACATCATCCTTCACACCAAACCATCATGAAAAAGATGGGAAAGAAGCGGAATCAGATGAAGACTTCGATTTGCTAAACCTCCCTGAAGTCCCGAAAGCTGCAGTTCAGCCACCTTTAGAAACTTCTTCAGCCAACGATTCAGATCATATTAGATTTGAGCCATCCAAGTACTCCACGGATGAATTCGGTAACCCAAACACAACAAGCCTAACTATGAAAGAAATCAAACAATTCCAGTATGTTCCTTTTGTTGCTTCACCCCCTTCCCCTCCCTCTTTCTCATCACCAACAACAGAAAAAACTGAGTCGAGCCTTCCATTTCAACCTCCTCGTTTTCCATCTTCATCAGATAATAGTGATCCAAGCTCATTTTCTTCTAATTATTCCTTACCATTAGAGAGAAACAATAGCATTACACTTTCTCATTCGGTTTCAAAACAAAGCGAAACTGAAAAAGGAACCGATACCAGTAATGTAGATTTGCAAGATGTATTGGCAGCAGCCCAGGCTGCCGCAGACTCTGCTGATCAAGCTGCTCAGGCTGCACGTGCTGCTGCAAGTCTTGCTCAACTTCGAATTGCAGAAATAGTTAGAAAGCAAAATATGAATTCAGCTTCTGAAGCCAAAGCAGAAAAAAAAGCGAATATTATCGAAGAACCTTCCTTTGACCAGCAGAATTCATTTGAATACAACCACATGCCAAATTACGATGATAAAAAAGATTTCATGCATCAGCCTCAGAGATCGGTGTCTCTTGAAGATGATCCCTATTTTTCATATCCTAATTTGTTTAACAGACAAAATTCAGAAGCAAGCAAGGTTGATGAAAGCTCTCCTGATGAACATTCAAGCTTTAGCAAGTGATCATGAGTACGCTGCTGCTTATACGCATCTTCAAGCTTTGGAAAATTTGTTCATGTGCTGTATAACGCTCTATGCCTATGGATTCAGATTTTTGACGCTTGTGGGATCATCGACGAAGTTCTTTTTACAGTGTTCTCTGTGTACTTCAACTTCATCAGTTCAGCTCAAGTGACGCAACAGTGGCAATCCCCCTTTTCAAAATAAAAATGAAATAAAAAGAAATTCTGTGATTGAATATTTGCCATATATTTGGATATGTTCATTTTTTTTGTAATAATTATTTTATGTAAATCTTGCCTTCAGTGTGAATTTGTATGCTTTATACCATATTAGAATTTGAAAGAAGTCGGCTTGGTCTGTCTATTGCATCTATCATCGGTTATGCACACAAGCAAATTAGTTATTTAAATATTAAATTTATATATTTTTGAAATCTAGGGTTTTTCCGTCATGGCGGGAAATCATTTCTCTCACCAAATTTCCTCAAATCTCTCCCAATCTTCTTATCTAATCATACCACTTGAGGCTTCTCATATCAACAAGCCATCAGGAGTCATCAACATAGATGGTGATGGATTTAAATTGGTTCAGAGGAGAAAAGTGGCCAAAAATGCTCAGGAGTTGCTACCAGTTCTCCAAAATGACAACCGGAAAGGTAGAGATGGTCAGAATGTAACCACCCAGATCGCAAAGAAAGGCGAAATGTTGTCAATACAGAGAACCAATAGTCACCTCACTGAATAGAGAACAAGGTCGGAAATCTTGGACAGACATTGTTGCTGATAAGCCTCAAGAATTCAACAATCCAATGTTGAAGAAAGCAATCTTGAGCATATTGCACCAATCAGAATTAACAACAAGAAGTATTGTCTGGTTAAGGAGGAGGTATGTAAAAGGGCCATTGAATCATGGAATAATTCTGTTCTTGTTTATGTAGTGGGCACCAAACCATACTACTTGTTTTTCAAATCATATATACAAAGAGTCTGGAAACCAATTGGCGAATTTGAATTTTTTACTAGAGAGAACGGGTTCTTTCTAGTAAAATTTAAAGAATCTCAAGATTGTAATTCATTTTTAAAAAATGGACCATATCCTATAATGACAAACTCATCATAATGAGAAAGTGGTCTGATTCTCTGAAAATGGATAGACTTATCAACGTCTATGCCGATTTGGGTAAGATTACCCTACGTTAATATGAAGTTATGGGACAGAGAGACTTTCAGTGTCATGGCAAATATCATAGGTAAACCCATAAAAATGGATGCGGCCACAACGATGAAGACGAGATTGAATTATGCCCGCCTTCTTGTAGAAGTGTCTGCAAATGATGAACTTCCCAGTGAGATCTTTCTTTCTTTTTATAATGGAGAAAAAATTATTCAGAAAGTTGAATATGAATGGGTCCCACCAAAATATAATGTATGCAAATGTTTTGGTCACACTAGAGATCAGTGTGATCCAGAACAA
Organism: Allium cepa; assembly: GCA_030765085.1. Classification (NCBI taxonomy): domain Eukaryota; kingdom Viridiplantae; phylum Streptophyta; class Magnoliopsida; order Asparagales; family Amaryllidaceae; genus Allium; species Allium cepa. Next base: position 184,016,612 of record CM060937.1, on the reverse strand, counting down.
GGTACCCAAGTGCTATAATCAAGAAACGCCAGATAAAGAAACCTCAAATTCTGATTCAAGAAACTATTCAATATTACAAAAATAGTCTGTGCCATCTGAGGATAATGATCGGATCAACCAAATAAGTATCAATTCCGATCAAAAAAAGAATGATAATGTGCTCTCTGATCAAGACGATCAAGTCATAGCAGAGGAAGTTCATCATACCAATTTGGAAATCATCTCAAGGGAAAATCGCAAAGCAATAAAATGGTGGGCGAAAAGAATACGAAGGTCTTAGAATCTATAACCCCATCAGTTACAGACCCTTGTTTAATTACAGACAATTATGGTACAAACAACAATAATGATAATGAAGATCATCTGCAATATGCAGTCTTGGATTTGGAAAAGCCTCCTGAAACAGCCCCTCCACCTGAGCAGGCTGCAGTGACCGAGGAATCTGACTCAGCCATGCCTCGCACTGCTGTCCCAATTGATATCTCGACTATTAAAATTCCAGAAGGTATTAATAATACCGGAGATGAAATGGAAATGGTGGATGCTATTGATCAGCTTAATATCTCTGAACTGCATATACCCAAAACAAAAGCCACTGGTAAGAACAGGGGTAACAAAGATAAGAAATCTTTTAAACAAAAATACATTTCTATAAATCCAGATTGGGATGAAATGTCAACAGGTTAAAGCAAAAAGTGTTGAGAACAAAAGAAGAGGTAAGAGTGCTTTGGCATCAGGTACTATCTAAACCCTTACTTTTTTTTTCCTGATTAGGTTTATATTGGCATGGAATGTAAGAGGTATGAATTCCTCTTCTAACAATCTGATATATTACATATGCTTAATGTGTATAAACCCTCTGTTATTGCATTGATTGAGAATAAGTTGAATGAAGATAATTTTGAATTTTTTTGCTTTAAACTACCCAAAAATTGGAAAGCTATAAATAATAATGATTGTGGTTGCAAAGGCAGAATTATTGTTATATGAGATTCCAATATTTGGAATATGTTAAACAGTAATAAAGACAAGCAGTTTATAGACTGTCAATTTGAAGATATTGGTGTTTTTTCTCTTCAAATTACTAGTATTTATGGTAGCAATCTGGAAAATGAAAGAAATAGTATGTGGAGTAGGTTAAAAGCTTTAAACTTACACTATAATTTCCCTTGGTTAATTTTAGGGGATTTTAATACTGTTTTTTATGCATCTGAAAAATATGGTGGAATTAAAATACCTCAGAGCAAACTAGATAAACTTAATAAATTCTTAATTGAAATTGGGTTAGTAGAACCTAACACTAGTGGTAATAAATTTACTTGGAATTCTGGTACAGAAAGGAATACCCATTGTAAATTAGATAGAGTCTTGATTAATAAAGAATTTTCCAATGTTTACTCCAAATTTATATGTTCTACACTAGAGCAAAATACTAGTGATCATATCCCAATATTTTAATGCATAAGGATTTAACTTCTGATAAAAAATATCTTCATTTAGATTTAAGAATGGATGGATTTTAGAGGATAATTATAAAGCCCTAATGAAAGAATGTATGAATTTTTCTTGTAATAGTACTAAACAACTCCAGCTTAATATGTTTTTGAAGAATACTAAAAATAATCTTAAAACTGAGAATAAAAATATTTTAATGAAGAATAATAAGCTGGAATTGTTGTTAAGACATGAAGAGAAACTGTTACAAGAAACAGTTGACAAAAATCATGGGAACATTACTACAGTTAAAGAATTTTTTTTCCAATCAACAAAATTTATCAACAGAATTATTTATTAATACTATAAATGCTAAATAAAAAGCCAAGGTTGATTGGTTAACAATGGGTGATAATTGTACAAAATTTTCCATGCAAAAATGAGTAGTAGGAGACATATGAATAACATTGGTAATATTATCGATAAAATTGGTAGTCTTACTAATGCATATGATAAAGTAGTTAAAGAGGCAGTAGAATATTATGAAAGACTATTTTTTTCTGAATCTACTATCAATGACTTTCCTCATATTATTTGTAAAAATGTTTTAAATGCCAATGCATCTGATATATTACTTTCTCCAGTTTCTATTGAAGAAATAAAATGTGTAGTGTTCAATGCTGGTGACAACAAGAGTCCTGGCCATGATGGATTTAATGCAAAATTTTACAAAACTCATTGGGATAGCATCAAAGATCAGGTTTTGGGTTTTGTAAATGAATTTTTTGATAAAGGTAAAATTCTTAAAAGCATAAATCATACTTTTATTACTTTAATTCGCAAAACTAAAAATCCCACTTGCATTGGTGATTATAGACCTATCTCTTGCTGCAATTTTATTTATAAAATAATTGCTACTGTATTAAATAATAACATTAAATATTTTCTACCATTTATTATCTCTGAAAATTAGAGTGCATTTGTTCCTGGCAGACTCATTCATGAAAATTCCCTTTTAGCCCATGAACTAGTCAGAAATTTTGATTCTAAAAATGTTGAAAATGTTTGTATTAAGGTGGATTTGCAAAAGGCTTATGACAAAGTGAACAGACACTTTATATATCATATAATGAAATGTATGGGCTTCCCTAGTAAGTTCTATAATTTGGTATTTGAATGTATAAATTCTCTTACTTTTTCTATTCTCATTCAGGGCAAGTCAGAGTGTTTTATCAAAAGTAATAGGGGTATTAGGTAAGATGATCCATTATCACCTTACCTTTTCACTATGGTTATGAAGCACTTTTCTATTTTAATGGAAAAAGAAGTTATTAAAGGTAATATTACTTCTATGAATAAAATCCAGCCCTGTATTAATCATCTTATCTATGTAGATGACCTCATGGTTTTTGTTAAGGCTAATAAGACTAATGCAGATGCTATTAATTTTTTTTGGCAAATTGTTTAAATATGCAGGTCTTCAATTTGAATTCAAAAGCAAAGCTTATTTCAGTAAAAAACAATAAATATAAAATAAAAATTTAAAATCTCTAAATATTGCAGAAGGCAGTCTGCCTATTAAATATTTGGGTCTACCCTTATCTATTAATCAGATTAGAGACTCTGACTGCTCTATACTTATAGAAAAAATTCAAGGAAAAATGGAAACTTGGTCTTGTAAACTTCTTTCAATAGTTGGCAGAATGGAGCTTATTAAAACTGTGATTTATGCCATTATTATATTGGATTCAAACATTTCACATTCCAGCTATCTCAATTAAAAAAATTGAAAGTAGATGTGCTGATTTTTTATGGAGAGGTAAATATCATAAAATCGGTTGGGATAAAGTATGTAGACCTAAAAAAGAAAGGGGATTTGGTATTAGGAATATGAAAGATCTCATTCTAACATGTCATTTAAAATTATTTTAGAGGTTTGTGAATGCAGACTCTCTTTGGGCCAGATGGATGAGGTCTAAATACCTCAAAAATGATAATTTTTGGAATGTTTTACCTAAAAATAATCAATCTTATGCATGGAAACAAATCTTCGAATGCAAGAATATCGGTAAATCTTTTTTAGAGAGAAGATTTAAATTAGGAGAAAAATTAGGTTTGTCCCCTGGTTTAATAATGAGTCTTTTGTTAATAAAGTGGGTTAGGATAGTTTAGTCGTTTGTGGTGGGGTTAGTGATACAGTGACAACGATAATAAGGGACAATCAATGGCAGCCACAGTTGCATCCTATCACATACCCACATAAAAATAGTATATGTCAAATTCCTATTGATATTCATGCAGACAGTGATTATTGGGACTAGAAAGCAAGTACCAGAGGGAAGTTTTCTTTTAAAACTACTTGGGAAAATATTGGAAATAAAGTCCCTACTGTTGACTGGTATAATTGCATATGGAAAAAAGTGAATTGTACCAAAATGGCTTTCTGTGCATATTTTGCAGTCAACGATAGATTACAAACTTGGGATAAAGTTAATAAAATGGGTAAATTCTAATAATTCACTTTGTTCCCTATGCAATCTAGTAAATGAAAGTGCTAATCATTTGTTTTTTGAATGCAGCTATTCTTACTACATCTGGAATCATATTAAAAACATACTGCATATTGCCAATAATGGTCAGATGAGTCTAATACAAGCTATTCAACATATCAACAACAATTTTAAAGCTATAAGTTGCAAAAGAGACTATGCTCACATATTATTAACTACAGTTGTGTTCCATATATAAAAAGAGAGGAACTTCCGAACACATAATAAAAGTAGCATGAATAAAGAACAGAAGTGGATACTTATCGAGACAGAGAGCAGGATAATTCTTCATAAATCAAAGAAAAAATCAGGAATCAAACCAAATTTTATTTCCTATAGCTGATGAATGGAGCCATGAAGCTGGCAGCAAACATCTAGAATTTTTTCTCGCTCGTGCTAAAGATTCTCAAGGCAAGCAACAACCTTTTGAAGCTAATGACCTTCTTCAAAGCTCATTTGCTGCTGACAAAGACTTCTTTTTAAATCAGCAAACAAGCGAGACTACCAGGTTGAACTGGAGCTCAAATTCAGACGAAGGTACTGCTAGGGGAAAGAAATTAACAGACCTGAGTCGTAATGACCTCAGATCTGCTAGACTCACTTCATCAGAGAAATAACAACTTTAAAGAGAGCATCGATGGGATGCGAGGGGGTTTTAACAGCTGCCTATCATACTGGGAGAGAGGAGAGTCGAGCGGCATAAATAAAAGTGGCAGAGAGTCAAAGTAGAAGAATCGCCGACACCCCCTCTCTCGTTATTTTTAGGTTTTAGAGAAGTATTTATGTTTATGAGTCGGCTAGGGTTTCCGAGTGTATTTTAAGAAAGGGTCTCGGGTTATTTGGTTTTAACCTGTTTTTGTATTGGGCTTGGCCCGTTTACCATTATTTCAAAAAAAATATTAAATTTATATAATTAAATATCCAACATTATTATTTTATCAAATTTTACTAGTTAAGTTTTATAGATTGTGTCCAAAAATGCAAGTACACTTCTTTATACATGTTTAAATGACATTTAGTGTCATCGGTTTTGGTGATTATACGGAGTGTGCTTCATTCTGTGCTATTTGTGTGTTATGCTAGGTGTTGTCCCTTTTACTGGCTTGTAAATAAGTTATGTAAAGTTAAAAAAAAATTTGGAAGCCACCAAAGATGGAAAACATATGTATAATTTTCAGGCTTCGGGTTTTTGCTCACTTGATATCTAGTGAATTTATAGCCCTGTATTTAGAGAAAGGGATGTGGGAATCTCTTGAGGGCACTGGAGGAATCTTGAAGAATATGAACTATTAAACAGCAAAATGCCAAGTTTGTTTATTTGCAAATTTCTCTTCCAAGACACTGTTCTGGTTAAATAATTGATAAGGACAACATGTTTATATTTTGGATATAGGCTAGTTTTGAAATTCATTGTCAAAATGAACATTCTTAAAATCTCTTGTCAGATATGTATTTAAACATATTACAGACGAATATGTATCAAATATGACTAGTATTTTTTGAGGGCTGGGTCCAGCTGATCAGACAGCCGCCTTAGTCAACCTGTCTCGGCTTTAGTTGATCCGACAACTACCTGAGGCAACCATCTCGATGAGTCAACGGCTGGAAAAAATGCAAAAGGGATAGAAAAACAAATAGTTGGTTTCAAAGTGCAAACTTTTGATCCGACCGCAAACTTCCAGAATTGCCCTTCATATGTAATTCTTTATTAATAATTGTAATATATTTATTGTCACACCCTTTTTGTATCAGCATGAAATACCAAAAATGACTCTATACAGATATTATTAAAATTTAGCATCGCTTAAAATTAGAATCTGACAATTAAGTTTCTTTTACAAATTCAAATTTTTTCTCTACAAATATTTATCAAGTCTTAATATCACTTAATAATATGATCTAGCAAATAAACTACTTTACAAATTTGATTTTTATTAATTAATGATATAAAATTTAAACTCACAAAAAAATTAGATATTACAACTTAGAAATAAAATTTCAAATTAACTACATATAATTCAACACAAAAATAGGACTAAATATGTGTAGTTTCTTTTGAACGTATTAAGTAAATACAATTTGTAGAAAAACAATTCAGCCTTCTTCATCGTGCATAAAGCGCGTGCCGTAACGCTCATCTGTGTATGATAGAAATACCACATATATATTATTGAGCATGCAATGTATGTTATTTACGTTGTATTTCATATACAACACATTTAAATCTACACCAAGCACATTTGACAATGAAATAAGTTAGATTAAATTTTATTGTTTTGTAAATATAACACACATGCATATTTGTGTGCATTATTTTGATTTTAATACTAATTTTTTGGGTCAATGACCACTATCTCAAGTGGTAAGTAAACATCGAAGTTTAGAAGTCTTGGATTTGAACCTCTAAGACATCAAAATGAATGTTCTGCATTAACAATACAACAAAAGGACACTACTACAACTTTTTGTTTTTAATGTTCTCATAGTGAAAGTTGTATAACAACTATTTTTTCTGAAAAGTTGTAATGAAGATGTTTTTAACAACTGTTTCTATTTTGCGGTTGTAATAATAATCTTTAATATCCTTTGTAACGACCCGTAAATTTTCAATAATTAAATTTGTTGATTTAATAAGATTTTGGCAATTAAATTTGGAATAAATAAAAATTTGAAATTTGTTAATGAATTAATAACGGGAATGAGATGCAATGATGTTAATTCTATTCATAATATAATAATAGGTTGAATAAAAAGAATGAAAATTCAAGATTTATTAATTTATTGGGATTTAAATTTAATAATTGGATTAATTGCAAATAATTGAAATTTATTATTTAAATATTACGTTAATGGGAATTAAGTTGAAAATTGAGAATATTATGTAATAAATCTTGAACCAATGTTGATTTCATCCATTTGATAACGATAGATTAAATAATAGGATGAAAGGTCAAATTAAATGGATTTTTGGAATTTTAGTTTATAATTTATGAATTTAATGAAATTGAAATTAAACACTGAAATTGATGAATGAATCAACGTTAAATTGACGTCTAAATTTGTTTAAATCATTTTAAGCGATTAAGAAATCAAAATTGATGAAAATTTTCAATTATCGAATTGAAATTGAAAATTTGATTTAATTAAGTAATTATTAATTTATTTAATTAATGTAAAAATAGCCATTTTGGCCATTGACTCGGATTTCGTCGAAACCAATTTCATCGGATCCGTAACGGTGAATTATTGTAGGATTTCAAGTTTTGTAACGATCGGGCTTTTCGTTAGATCGGACGGACTCGAAACGCCTAGAAGTCAATTTAATTGAAAACAATTGAAATCAATTTGAAATAATTTGATTTTAGCATAACTTCTTCATATGATGGAATTTGGATGTGAAACCTATTCCATTGCGTTTAAAATATTTAAAAACATTTATTTTGATATATGGGTTGATCCAATTTCATTCCGATGTGAGAACGGGCTTTTGGGCCAATTATCATTCAACTTTCGATCCAAATCAATCCGGTCCATTCTAATTTCAGCTTCGCATATATATATATATATATATATATATATATATATATATATATAGACACACACACGCCTCGTTATAAACCCTAGATTTTTTTATGTTCATTTTTCTATACGTACAATTCCAATTGCTCCTCTTTCTCAATGGCAGGCAAACTCTAAATTTCACAGTCCAATTTCAATATCAAATTCAAATCAATATTTCATACTCCACAAACTATATCAAATTTTATATGGATTCGAAGCTGATGACGAGCGCATCTCAGATCTGCAATTCGTTTTTGGTTTCGAATCATCATTTGTCCTGAAATCGCAAATCAATTTCTGGCCATTCGTTTATGGTTGTGTGTTTTAACGGCAGATTTTCAAAGTTGACTCGATCGGAAGGCATGGGGCGTAGAGGGTGACTAGCTGAATGGATCCATACGGTTGATTTGTCTAGGAGGTTGGTCGATTCGCCAGAATCGGTGATTCTTTTTTGGGGCGACGACAACCGGAGGTGGTTCGCTTTGGGCCAGCATAGGCGGCGCGGCCTGGGTATCATGATGGCGAGGTCAATCTAGGCGAAGGCGTGGGTGATGGCAGCAGTCGGTGCTCGATTTTCGGCGGCTGATGGTGTTAGGGCTTCGTTCGATTTTTTTATGTGCTGAGGGGTTCGTATTGTGTGCTGATGTGGATCTGGAGTGAGGATTCTTTCTTTTGTTTTTATTTTATTTAAATTTAATGTTCAATCATTCTAACTAGTGCAATTTCACATACGAGGTCCGTTTCACGCGCGGTTTTCTCCGCTGCGATCTTATTAAAATTCCAGACTTTATGAAACTAGTTTGGTCGGAATCTGAGACTGTTTAAATTTTGGGGTTTAAATTGAATTTAAATTCAATTTAAATTCAAAAGAGGAGTGTTTTAACCCACTCACAACTTCTAAAATTTCTTATGTTTGTTAAATTGATTTATGATGTGATTAGAAATTTATTTATGACTGTTTGGGATATTTTTAATCATCATCCCAGTTAAATTTAATTTATTGAATTAAATTGTTATTTAATTTATTATTGCATATAAACTGTCAATTAAATTGTTATTTAATTTATTATTGCATATGAACTGCCAGTTAAATTGTTATTTAATTTATTATTGAATATAAACTGCCAGTAAATACCTGTTATTTATTTTCTGTTATATATTGATGTTATTGATTGAATTGGATGATGATTGTGATAAATGTTTGATGATTGATATTGGATGAATGGATGTTGTATTTTATATTGTTATAAACTACAAGTTGTTATGGGTTTTATTTCATTCAGGATTGCGGTTTGAAATGATATATAACCGTATTTATGTTTTAAATTACGGATTGAAATGATAAATATCCGTATCACTTGACCATGGGATAGAAAATTATATACAGACACCGCAGTCTACATATAAAAATATTTTGAAATGATTTCTACGGTTTTGTAAAAAAAATATGGGTTCTATAAATATTGATTTCAGATGTTATATAAATGTTATTTTATTATTGATTTTAGCTATGGGTAAATTTGTTTGGAAATATAAAATAAGCCAAGTAAGAAAGATTGATTGTTTTACATAATATGGTTAAGTATCAGTTTAGGTTATACTGGATATAGTGTTTATAATGACTTAAATAAAATTATGGTTGGAAGATAAATATGAAATTGGGTTGAATTAAATTATTTAAGAATTATACTCGAATAAATTTGATTTGAAATTTAAATAAAATTGAGGCTTTAAAGGGTATGATTTTTATAACTTGATTTTGGTCTAGAGTGATTTAAATGAATATTTCAAGTATAATTAAATTTAAGGAAATATTCAGTTATTTGAAATTTGGGTTATATTTAAATTATAATGGATTTATTAAGCAAAATATTTCAAAACTAAATAATAGAAAATTGAATTGCTGAATTGTAATTATCAAACTTAGTTTTGAAATTGTTGAATACTTAAATCTTGAAATATACTGAATTTGAAAGGGTTTAGTTTGTGGATTAATCAGTTGTGAAATCACATAATTTGGAATAGTTTATTTGAAAACTGAATTGTATTGAAATTTATGATTTGGGATTTGGTTTAAATATAAATTTTTGGAATTCGGGTTGTTTTGGAATTATTTGTGAAATTGAAGAAGCTATTTTATTATATAAAGTAATTTAATATTTAAGCCATTTAAGTGGTGTAGTTATATTTCAAACTTATGAAATCCAAAGTTTTATGTTTTGAAAGGTTATATTTCAAGCGTTTGGTTTCGAAATATTATAACTTTGAAAGTGTTATGGTTTTAGAAAAGGATATATTTGAAATAAAAATGATATCATATTGATTTGGTTTTAAAAAGGGAAACAATATCGTATTTATATGGTTTTGAAATGGATAGTATATTCTGGTTTTGAAGTATAATTATTTTGAAATGACCGCGGTGTTATAATAAAGTTTGGTTGTTAAAGAGACGGGGATCGGAAGTTGTCATACTCTCTACCAACTTCGAAAATCACTTTAACAACCGTGTATGCGATGGAGATTCCAGAATGAAGTAGGATGGCGGCGACGTTTCCTTTGAGGTATATACGTGGACCCGACTCCCGTGAGTTGGTATAAGGTGGCTAAAACAGGAGCGATCGATGGGCTAAGTAGGTAGCACCTTTTATCGGACACACTCCTTCGATATCATTCTATTACATTGTGATTGATTGGGGTCCTTTTTGATTTTGGGGGCGTGGCTTTAGGTGAGCGGTAGTAGCTGCTATGCTTTACCACCGGTCCGAAAGCGTAATTGGTATATCTGCCCTGGCATTGCCTAGTTGTGCCGTGTCACCTACCCTAGCGTGCCTTGTACGAGTTTGGTTTTCTCCTGTAGTCCGTGGAGTATTTAGGGTAGTCTCCCGATCTGGAGATGCGCTGATACTGGGTGGACTACTGGGACTATTATTATGTTAAGAGAGATTGGGTAACTCCTTAATGCTATTTAAAAGCAAGTTTATTTTACTATAGACATTATTATAATAGCGAAATATTACTACATAGTAAATAGTTTAACGTATCCTTAGGAGATGTGAATCCCGAGCATCTCTTAAGTTACCGCCCTCATGTTGACACTGGATAGGAGATGTCAAATCCCGTAAACATCTCTGATGCCATTCCACTCATATTATTTACCATTGACTTAACTAACATAAGATCTTTTAGTTCCGACTCGAGTGTTTTGTCTTTTCAATTCGCTCGGGTCAGTCTGAGCATTTCAGGATTCGAAGTCCTTATTTCTGGAGGACGAAGACGAAGATTTTATTATTACTATTAATACTACATTGTTTCACTGCATTATTTTATTATTCTCTGGTATGTGTAACTCTGATATGTATTGTATAAGTAAAATTAAATGTTTTGTAAACAGCTTCATGAACTGTTTATTTGATTATTACATTTTATCGTTCCGCTGCAAGATTTTATTTTATTTACTTTTTCTTATTTACCCCATAACAATCTGCCCTTCTATATGGTTTAAGTCTGTGTGGTTTATCGTCGATTTAAAGCATACAAAAATGTGAGATGTTACAACGTGGTATCAGAGCTTTGGTTTAACGATAAATCTTAGCTTAGTGGGGTCTGACTCTTTATTTATAGGGTAGTAATACCCTATGATGAGTCGTTGATTTTGTGTGTGTGTGTGTGTGTGTGTGTGTGTATGAGAGAGCATATTTGTTAGTGTTATAAAAAGGTTTTGATATTGTGTTAATTTGTTCCGTTTTGTATTTATAAATTCTGGTTGGTGCATAGGACGCTATGACATCAATAGGGATTTCTAAACACTTAATAGGACAGATCGACACAATATTTGTTTTGAATATAGGTGAATGAAATAATTTTGCCTATTATATTTTTCGTATATCAAGTAATAAATTTTATAAAGTATATATTTGGTTGTAATATATTTGTTGTTAGGTAGTGAAGTCTATAAATATGGTTGAAAATAAGATTTAAAATAAAATAAATGAGAATATATTGAAATTTAGAACTTAAGTTCTGGGATTTTGAATTTTTTTCCAAAGGATTTAAAATATAATAATGCTGGTTATAAAGATTTTTGGATATATATATATATATATATTAATATGATTTGAAAGAATTGTTTTAAAGAAATTTTGTAAGAAATAAGTTATGTACTCCCCTCTCTGTCGCTGAAAAATAATTTCGGTGATGAGTGCATGCATCATCGACATTCATTTTCGAGTTTCCAAGTGGGAAGGCCACTGCAGTAGTTTTACTACAGATTTATTTTGATAAACAAATATAAATTTTAAATTGTTTTAAATGTAATTTGATATATAAGTTGTAAGTATATACATTTATCTATTATATTAAAATGATTTGAAATTTAACCCGGTATTTAGTTTTAAGTTTTTGTTAATTAATAGTTTCAATTATTGTAGTGAAATGGGTTGTAACTAATTAATAATTGGAACCTCTAATTAAAATAAAAGAATTAAATGCTAGGTTATAAATGAAATTACCACCAAGCTGAAAATTATAACTTATAAGACAAAAGATAAAATTATTGAACATTATATTAATGAGGTAAACTTGTATAATTTTTCAATTTGCATTCTTTAACACACACACACACACACATATGTATATATATAATTTACCAAATATTATAAGTTGTAATGATTAATAAAAATGTAATGGAAAATTGTACAAGAAAAACTTATATAATGAAAGTGTTCACTGAATCACCTTAATAAATAAGAATTTGATGTTGTAGTGTTATAAACTTAAGTATAATTGAAATGCTACTAATTAAATATAATGGAAAGTAGGAATTGTAAGTAAGTAATTGTAAACTTAAGTAAATAGGTTGAAGTTACTTCTGAATAAAATAAGGATAAAAGATGAATACTGAAAAAAATGATTATAAACTTAAGTTAATAAATTTACCTGCTAAGAAATTTGATTGAATATGAATAATATAAATAAATGAATGTAATGCAATAAATATAATTTAGCATTATATAGATAGATGAAAATGAATTGGTAAGTAATGAATAGAAATAGATACAAATAAATAATGAATGAAAAAGGAAATGAAGTAATAAATGTGCGAAATGAAATTAATAAGAATGAACTTGATCTATTATTTGGAATTGTTATTCGTTTGGTTTATGGTTGTTTGGGTCAAGGATACTTTGAATTTGTTTGGATGTATGAATAATCTATTTAGTTTCATTTAAGACCGTTGAGTAAATGGTGCACTTAATAATTTATTTTTCATGCTGTACAATTTAAAGTTTTAAACCCGAACAACTATTTGTTATGTTTGATATGAATGAATAATTGATTTGTGTTGATTTTATATGATGGTTGTATGCTTAGTTGCAAATGATTGCTGTTTATATGGATTTGCTTGCTAGTGGATGAAACAAAATTAATATTTCATTCTATATAATTATTAACTCTTTTGGATTATATAAGTGAAAATACAGGTTTTGGAAGCAATTGCTACTGCTTTTGGTTTCATAATTAAGCGTTGTTTGCCTGACAAATAGGTCTGTTCTAGGATTACGGTTTTATAGCGTTATTATATTTTTTTTCCCATGTTGATATATATATATATATTTTGAAAAATATATGTTGCATATTGTTATATTTGATATTATAATTTCTTCCGAGCCACTCCATACAAAGGAGACTCTGCCGAATTTTTCCGCCAATTTTAGACTTAGAAAAATTTGGAAATGTTTTCCAAACTTTATTAGTTTAAGTATAAAAAGATATAACGGTTATAAATTGCTATATTTTATTTAAATTAATTTATTTTGTAAATTTATTTGTTTATAAATTTAATATTTTAAGTAAGATATATTGATTCTTAATTCTTCTTTTTCCTTCTTTTTCCTTTTCGGGGATGAAAAGTTTTGAGTTGGGAGAGTGTAACGACCCGTAAATTTTCAGTAATTAATTTTTTTGATTTAATAAAATTTTGGCAATTAAATCTGGAATAAATAAAAATTTGAAATTTGTTAATGAATTAGTAACGGGAATGAGATGTAATGATGTTAATTCTATTCATAATATAATAATAGTTTGAATAAAAAGAATGGAAATTCAAGATTTATTAATTTCTTGGGATTGAAATGTAATAATTGGATTAATTGCGAATAATTGAAATTTAATATTTAAATATTACGTTAATGGGAATTAAGTTGAAAATTGAGAATATTATGTAATAAATCTTGAACCAATGTTGATTTCATTCATTTGATAATGATAGATTAAATAATAGGATGAAAGATCAAATTAAATGGATTTTTTGGAATTTTAATTTATAATTTTTGAATTTAATGAAATTGAAATTAAACACTAAAATTGATGAATGAATCAATGTTAAATTAACATCTAAATTTGTTTAAATCATTGTAAACGATTAAGAAATCGAAAATGATGAAAATTTGTCAATTATCGAATTGAAATTGAAAATTTGATTTAATTAAGTAATTATTAATTTATTTAATTAATGTAAAAATAGCCATTTTGGCCACTGACTCGGATTTCGACGTAAGTAGCTTCATCGGATCCGTAACGGTGAATTATTATAGGATTTCTAGTTTCGTAGCGATCGGGCTTGTCATTTGATTGGACGGACTCGAAACGCCTAGAAATCAATTTAATTGAAATCAATTGAAATCAATTTGAAATAATTTGATTTTAGCATAACTTCTTCATACGATGGAATTTGGATGTAAAACCTATTCCATTGCGTTTAAAATATTTAAAAACATTTATTTTGATATATGGGTTGACCCAATTTCGTTACGGAGTCAGAACGGGCTTTTGGGCCAATTATCGTTCAACTTTCGATCCAAATCAATCCGGTCCATTCTAATTTCAACTTCGCATATATATATATATATATATATATATATATGCGTCGTTATAAATCCTCGCCTATTTTTTATGTTCATTTTTCTGTACATACAATTCCAATTGCTTCTCTTTCTCAATGGCAAACAAATTCTAAATTTCATAGTCCAATTTCAATATCAAATTCAAATCAAAATTTCAAACTCCACAAACTATATCAAATTTTATATAGATTCGAAGCTCTCGACAAGCGCATCTCAGATCTGCAATTCGTTTTTGGTTTCGAATCATCGTTTGTCCTGAAATCTCAAATCAATTCACGGACATTCGTTTATGGTTGTGTGTTTTAACGGCGGATTTTCAAAGCTGACTCGATCAGAAGGCATGGGGTGTAGAGGGTGACTAGCAGAATCGATCCATACTGTTGATTTGTCTAGGAGGTCGGCCGGTTCGCTAGGATCGGTGATTCTTTTTTGAGGCGACGGCAACCGGTTTGGCAACCGGAGGTGGTTCGCTTGGGGCCAGAATAGGTGGCGCGACCTGGGTATCGTGATGGTGAGGTCAATCTAGGCGAGGGCATGGGTGATGGCAGCAGTTGGTGCTCGATTTTCGACGGCTGATGGTGTTACGGCGTCGTTTGATTTTTTTATGTGCTGAGGGGTTCGTATTGTGTGCCAACGTGGATCTGGAGTATGGATTCTTTCTTTTTATTTTATTTTATTTAAATTTAATGTTCAATCATTCCAACTAGCATAATTTTCACATATGAGGTCTGTTTCACACGCGGTTTTGTCCGCTGCGATCCTACCAAAATTCTAGACTTTATGAAACTGGTTTGGTCAGATTCTGAGACTGTTCAAATTTTGGGGTTTAAATTGAATTTAAATTCAATTTAAATTCAAAAGGTGGGTGTTTTAACCCACTCACAACTTCTATAATTTCTTATATTTGTTAAATTGATTTATGACGTGATTAGAAATTTATTTATGACTGTTTGGTATATTTTTAATCATCATCCCAGTTAAATTTAATTTATTGAATTAAATTGTTATTTAATTTATTATTGCATATAAATTGCCAGTTAAATTGTTATTTAATTTATTATTGCATTTAAACTGCCTGTTAAATTTTTATTTAATTTATTATTGAATATAAAATGCTAGTAAATACCTATTATTTATTTTCTGTTATATATTGATGTTATTGATTAAATTGGATGATGATTGTGATAAATGTTTGATGATGAATATTGGATGAATAGATGTTGTATTTTATGTTGTTATAAACTACAAGTTGTTATGGATTTTATTTCATTTGGGATTGCGGTTTGAAATGATATATAACCATATTTATGTTTTAAGTTACGGATTGAAATAATAAATATCTGTATGTCTTGACCATAGGATAGAAATTATATACAGACACCGCGGTCTATATATAAAAATATTTTGAAATGATTTCTATGGTTTTGTAAAGAAATATATGGGTTATATAAATATTGACTTCAGATGTTGTATAGATGTTATTTTATTATTGATTTTTAGCTATGGGTAAATTTATTTGGAAATATAAAATAAGCTAAGTAATAAAGTTTGATTGTTTTGTATAATATGGTTAAGTATCTGTTTAGGTTATATTGGATATAGAGTTTATAATGCCTTAAATAAAATTAAGATTGGAAGATAAATATGAAATTGGGTTGAATTAAATTATTTAAGAATTATACTCAAATAAATTTGATTTGAAATTTAAATAAAATTAAGGCTTTAAAGAGTACGATTTTTATAACTTAATTTTGGTCTAGAGTGATTTAAATGAATATTTCAAGTATAATTAAATTTAAGGAAATATTCAGTTATTTGAAATTTGGGATATATTTAAATTATAATGGATTTATTAAGTAAAATATTTCAAAACTAAATAATAGAAAATTGAATTGCTGAATTGTAATTATCAAACTTAGTTTTGAAATTGTTGAATACTTAAAGCTTGAAATATACTGAATTTGAAAGGGTTTAGTTTGTGGATCAATCGATTGTTAAATCAATATAATTTTGAATAGTTTATTTGAAAACTGAATTATGTTGAAATTTATGATTTGGGATTTGGTTTAAATATAAATTTTTGGAATTCGGGTTGTTTTGGAATTGATTTGCGAAATTGAAGAAGCTATTTTATTATATAAAGTAATTTAATATTTAAGCCATTTAAGTGGTGTAGTTATGTTTCAAAGTTATGAAATCCCAAGTTTTATGTTTTGAAAGGTTATATTTCAAGCGTTTGGTTTCGAAATATTATAACTTTGAAAGTGTTATGGTTTTAGAAAAGGATATATTTGAAATAAAAATGATATCATATTGATTTGGTTTTAAAAGGGGAAATGATATCGTATTTATATGGTTTTGAAATGGATAGTATATTCTAGTTTTGAAGTATAATTATTTTGAAATGACCGTGATGTTATAATAACGTTTGGTTGTTAAAGAGGCCCGGATCGGAAGTTGTCATACTCTCCGCCAACTCCAAAAACCGCTTTTACAACTCTGTATGTGGTGGAGATTCTAGAATGAAGTAGGATGGTGACGACATTTCCTTTGAGGTATATACGTGGATCCGACTCCCGTGAGTTGGCATAAGGTGGCTAAAACATGAGCGATCGACGGGCTAAGAAGGTAGCACTTTTTATCGGACACACTCATTCGATACCATTCTATTACTTTGTGATTGATTGGGGCCCTTTTTGATTTTGGGGGTGTGGCTTGAGGTGGGCGGTAGTAGCTGCTACGCGTTACCACTGGTCCGGAACCGTAATTGGTATATCTACCCTGGCATTTTCTAGTTGTGCCGTGTCACCTACCCTAGCGCGCCTTGTACGGATTGGGTAACTTTTTAACGCTATTTAAAAGTAAGT
The DNA here is from genome assembly GCA_030765085.1 of Allium cepa. Taxonomy (NCBI): domain Eukaryota; kingdom Viridiplantae; phylum Streptophyta; class Magnoliopsida; order Asparagales; family Amaryllidaceae; genus Allium; species Allium cepa. The sequence continues at coordinate 183,999,299 of CM060937.1, read as the reverse complement.
TTATTTTACTATAGACATTATTATAATAGCGAAATATTACTATATGGTAAATAGTTTAATGGATCCTTAGGAGATGTGAATCCTGAGCATCTCTTAAGTTACTGCCCTCACGTTGACACTAGATAGGAGATGTCAAATTCCGTAAACATCTTTGACGCCGTTCCACTCATATTATTTACCGTTGACTTAACTTACATAAGATTTTTTAGTTCTGACTCGAGTGTTTTGTTTTTCAATTCGCTCGGGTCAGTCTGAGCATTTCAGAATTCGAAAACCTTATTTCTGGAGGACGAAGACGATGATTTTATTATTACTATTGATACTACATTGTTCCGCTGCATTAATTTTTTATTCTTTGGTATGTGTAACTCTGATATGTATTGTATAAGTAAAATCAAATATTTTGTAAACAGCTTCGTGAACTGTTTATTTGATTATTATGTTTTATAATTCTGCTGCAAGATTTTATTTTGTTTTTTTCTTTCTCTGCTTTTTCTTATTTACCCCATAACAATCCGCCCTTCTGTATGGTTTAAGTTTTACGTGTGTGGTTTATCGTCGATTTAAAGCATACAAAAAAGTGGGATGTTACATCCTTCTTCTCTTGATCGTTGTAAATATTAACTTATAATAACTTTTATTTATATTAAATATAATAATAATTAATTACTAGTAATTTATAGTTAATAAATAACAATTAATTATTAATAATTGATAATTAATAATGTATAGATGATAACTTATACAGTTAATAATGTATAATATATTATAATTTATGATTACTAATAAATAATTTACAAATAATAGTTTATAATAAATAATTATTTTCATAATTAATAAGTTATTATAATTAATTATTCGTAATTAATCATTTATATTTATTAATTAATAATTTAAATAAATATATGAATAATAATATATATAAACAGTAATGCATAAACAACTTGACATGTTGGTACCTTACTATCAAATTTTTAGATATAGAGGCACCGAGGTAGTGTGCTAATGAATATTAAATTTTTCTTTTTTCTTTTTTTCCACTGCACGGTTGATGGTTTTTCGCCTAGCTTGGTGCCACAAGAACAGAATCTGGTGACTTTGGCCTATCACACAAATTTTAAACCCCGCCTCAGCTCTGGTTTTCATTCATCGCCTTTGTTTTTCCTTGAAACCCAAAATCCCAAATCACTCATCCTAATTCCTACCAAATCGAATGCCAACTTAACGCGACCATCAATAACGAGGCGATCGCTCCAACTCAACCGTTCGCCTTATACTGTCCGTCGCTTGCCTTGACCAGCTTAATCGTACATCTCTAGTTCACCACCTTCCAAGTTCTGCCTTTCACGCCTGCTGATGCTGCCTCTCCTGACCCAAGAGCCTTGCTGCTTGAGAATAAGATTTATGACAAATTTTCAGAAAAGACTGGTTTTTAAAAGTATTGGCATAAATAGACTACTTTGAAAACTATTTGCAATTATAAGATAGTTTTGGTCAGCTCAGCGATGAGATGGCCATTTTTTTTTAAAATAATATGGGGAGCATTTGCAAAATACCCCTTTAATTTTACACTAGCGCATCTTCGAAACGCGCCAGCGTAAATTTTTCAACCTAAAACATACTACAACCAACAGACAGTCATTTCTCTTACAACATATTCAACGTAGAAAACTCAATTTCGTAACTTTCTTCCATTCACCTCAAAATTCATCAAAATCTCGAAATATACTAGGATTAAGTCGAGTTACTTTTATCAGCTATTTGACATCAATTTAAAGGTATAAATCTAGTTTAAACTCAAACCCTAGCTCAATTTTTAGGTATTTTTATATTCTACTTTTCACAAATGTATTCTCTCATTTTTATGATTTATTATGTCAGTAATATTTGTTTAACAATTGATTGTTCTAAAATTAATTATGCTTTTCTTTTTAGAAGATTGTCGGATTTCATCCCAATTATTTGCTACTTTGATGGAAAATTGACTTTGAAAGAAAACAATACACCGGTATATGTTGGTGGTAAACAAAAGGGTTCAAAGGTTAAATTTTTTTTGCTCCTATCATGAACTAAAAGAAATGGTGTATAGGGTCACAAAAATTGATTCACAAGAATATGATGTAAAACTAGTACGCAAGTGGGTAACAGATTCTGGATCTTCTGCTATCGACGTAAATGATGATGAAGATGCCGATACTATGTTTTCCGTTAATATGAAAGTGATTGAATTATTTGTAATAAAAGAGGAGTTGAGACATTTTGAAGAGGCATTGCTACTAATTTTAACCAACATTCTACTCAAATTATTGGTACTATTCCGAGTTATCCTTATCAGAGCAATCCAAGTCTAATATTTCCTACTTGTGTGCACACAAAGTAAGTAACTTGTTAATGTATTTACATTTGAGTAGTTGAAATTTATAGTATTTTGATCTCATACTTTTTTTCACAGTTTTATGGTGCATCATGGTGGTTCAAGCTCTAGACTGGCAAATGACCAATTTTTACACTCCGTACCTTCAAATGCTAGAGAGGCTAACAATGATGATACACGCCGTAGTTCACCGCAAAAGATGCATGTACTACCACATACATAGTGTTCGCAATAGATGTTTAACTTTCATATCCGATCGAACGAAAGGTATTCCGAGAGCATTAGGTAATTGGCCAGAAGAACACCAATCGCAACCCGCTGGACCTTCTCAACCCCCACCTGCTCAAGACGATCCAACTCAACCATGAGTATTCCTATTTTTAGTTTACTATTAGTTTGCTTTTGTAATCGAACTATAACTTCTATTTTAATTCAAATGCAATAGAATTTTAATTATGTTATGCTTGAATTTGTTTAATGGTAGTTTTATTCGTTGGTTTTTATGTACATAAACGTTTGTTATTATTTAAGATAGTGCGTTTGGATTTTGTGTATTTGGATTGTTTGGTGAAGGTTGCTATCCAAGTTTGGATGAGATTTACACTGACGCATTTGGCAGATGCACCAGTGTAAATTTTAAGGGGCACATTTTACAAATGCGTCCCGTATTTTTTTTTTTAAAATGGCTAGCGTTGAGCTGGCCAAAACTAGCCTATAATTGCAAACAGTTTTTAGAGTAGCCCATTTATGCTAATACTTTTAAAAACAAGTCTCTTTTGAAAATTTGTCCTATGTTATAAAATAAAGAAAGTAGAAATCATTAAAAGTAGAGACAGAAGATATATTATTCATTTCTGAATATAGACATATATTTATATTACGTAGCCTCATTTATATAAAGGCTTCAGAGCTAAGGATTTAACTTATTCCATGATGTGGGACTAAACAGAACAACATAAAAGCATTTTCATTTTATGATTTACATATATTATAACATTCCCCCTTGAATATGCATCTTCAAAATCTTGAATGCTCTCATAACTTGAAATTTTCCCTTTCGAAATGTGTATGATGATTGCTCCCGCTCATTATTATCTTGCTTGTATTTGTCCATTCAGTCGATATAGATATTGTCCGTTGCCTCATTAAAAACCTCTGTAAGGAAAACCCAATGGAAAATACCTTGAAAGAGAAAAAGAGTGCAACTTATGAAATCATATATATCATATTAAAAATGATATTCCTTCTAAGAGTTTGATACTTCGGGATCAAAATAATGCCTCACTAAAACCTCACTAAGAAAAATCCTATGGAAAAAATCTTAGTAAAGGAAAAAGAGTACAATATAATATGACGTGTTTTAATAATTTACAGCATCAAATAGAGTTTGATACTTCTGGATCAATATAACACTTCATTAAAAAAAACCCCTACAAAGGAAAACCCGATGGGGAAAACCTTAGTCAAGGATAAAAATACAATTTAACTTAAAATAACATACTTGAGATATTATTTTTTGATAAGACGGTTGATTCTTCTAGATCAAGGTAATGCTTCATTAAAACCTTACTAAGAAAAATCCAGTGAAAAAATCTTAGTTAAAGAAAAAAGTGCATTATAACATATTTATGGATGCTCCTCCTGATTTAAAAGTTTTCTCTAAATTCATATTCGTCTTTCGATAACTCAAATTGATTATAGATACTTCTAGGTCTATAAATATGTATCTCATTAATAATACAATTTATTAATAGTTTCCTTCGACACGATCAAATTTTTCAAGATTGTTTCTTCCAAATATGATTTCTATTTTATGTATTTTGTTTGATGCCTTTATGGAAAAAGGACATCACGTGCTTTCATTTTTGTTCTTCAAATCAATTTTGCATGTTGCAACTACATCTTTGATGAATATTAAATTTTTTATTCCAACAATACTTAAAAGCAGAAGGTAATCTACTCATCTTGAAGTGCATCAAGATTTTCATTACAACAATACTTAGAAGAAGATTGTAATCTATATTCTTTTTTTTTCCCTCTTTACAGTCATTCAAGTTATTTACATTCTTCAGGAACTTATATATTTTAGTAAGTTTTGCATATCGCAGCTAACATTTCAATGAATGTTAAGAGTTTTAATACAGCAATACTTAAAAATAGAAAGTTTTGCTGCCCAGATAAACAAATGATTCGATTGAAATTTGCTTTAATTTTTCTCATATACAGTCATGTTTCTGTTATCATTGTCATTTGAATCCTTTTTCCCTTAAAAAAAAAAGGGTCGTCTATAGCAAATTTTCTAACATCATGTGTAGTTGCAACTCATAACATCAACTATTGAAAATGGTTTTCATGATAAACATAGTCGTACTCTAGTACGACAGATGAAATCTCTCGACCAGCTGTACCACAATGGAATTAATATCATAATGGCACTAATATCACTAAATTTGAGCTTAGCCATTCTCTTCCTAACATCAATCTTCTCTCAGTTACTGGCTCAGCCAAAATTGTGCACCTACAATAGTAAATCTACAAACATGCATCTCTTTCATGCAGTTCACCAAAAAAAAAAAGTTTACATCTCTAAATATTTCAGCATAGAAAACTATTTCAAGAAACCATCTGCTAAACGTCACTGCAATGTAAAGATGTTATTATGAAACTTTTGTATAGGTTAAAGTTTCAAAATTCCCTATATGCAACTCTTATAATAGAACAAGTATGTACTTGCATTGAAAACCACAAAACATTTAGCTTTTATCGTTGGCGATTGATATAATTACGAGAATCATTTGAAATTAATGAATATTAGTCACAGTACAAAACTTGCTTAATGCAACTATTGTTAATCTTTCCAATTGCAAAACTGTATAAGCCATTGGATTCAAGTAGATGCAATGATACCAAACCAGAGACAATTTCACTCAGTTAAACCTTTTATCTAAAAAAAGTATTCGCAAAATATTCAAAAATGCATATGAAACTCCCCAAATTTTTTTTTTACAAGTAAAATCCCAAATTTCAAAGCATATAGTAAACAATAGATTTAAGACCGTATATAAATCTTTTTACAAACAACCAGCTAAGAAATTAACGAAAGTATGGTCAAAAAAATACAAAAGCATAACAGAAGTACCAATGGATAAAGAGATGTTAACCGAACTTCATGGCTAATAAAAGTAGCTGTCAGATCTAAAATCCAAATGTTTATTCCAATTGAACAAGCAAATTTACTAATCAGTTGGTATGTAAAAACAAAACATGTAAGTAATTTCTCGACAAATGATTGCTACTAAACAATTTACTGTTATACTAACCCAAGTAAACATCATTATACATAGCAACAAAAATAGCTGTAGTAAGCTAAATTGGATATACTGTATATTACTGTCTATTACTAATGTTTGGTAAAACACATCAAAATTCATTAAAACGAATAGCACAAACATTATAAAAAATGAAATAACAGGCAAGACTCAAAAATCAAGCACTGAATAACGTAGATTTTAAAGTAGCAGAGAAAAAGAAGGTTAAATGGTTTAATAATTATACATAAAATTTTGTTTGTTTAGTATCTTTGTGTTTACATGGATCCAATAGGTTGTCCTCATAGGGGATTATAGATTCGACTATATGTTAGCTATGTAACGAAGAAACATAAACACATGACCATTTATTTTTTTAATTGTAAATGTAGCAGTTATCTTGGGCATCGGATTCAGGAATCGGCTTTCACTAGTTCTACATCCCACTTTGTTAGAAGAGTTGACTCATTTGGACAATCACTTTGAAGGAACTTGTAGAGATCTAATTTCAAAAACTAATTTGAAGAAAGAGATCGTGCTGATAACGTGTTATAAAATAAAAAAAGTAGAAATCATTAAAGGATGAGACATAAGATATATTATTCATTTTTGAATATAGACATATATTTACATTACATGGTCTCATTTATACAAAGGCTTCATAGCTAAGGATTTAATTTATTTCACGATGTGTGATTAAACAGAACAACATAAAAGCATATTCATTTCATGATTCACATATGTTATAACATGCTAAGATTTATTCATTATTTCTCTCTTTTTTCATCAGACTTATAATTATTATAACCGAGCGGATGCTACTGTAAAACCCAATTGGCACTGTTTGATTTTTCGCTATTTTCGAAGTTCAATTTATTAATTCCTTAATTGGGCCGTATCCAATCTTCACAGACTAATTAGGTTACCACTTATTCTCGTTGCTTACATTGAATTCAATCATTACGACTGATTCTGGAAGTAACCGAACTAGAATTGTTTTGACCTTTGCATATATTACATATATTAGTGTGTGCAGTTTGCTTCTAAAGGATATTTTTTTATATAACCTAACTTCAGATTGATTTTAGGTTTATTAAGGTCTGGCTGACTGTGACCTGAATATATGTACATGAGCTAGTTTGAGATGCTTTTTTTATTAATTGATAAATAAGGCTTATGCTATGTGTATCCTTAGTTGGATCTCAATTATAGAAATCTTGATGTGCATGCTTACGATGATGTTACAAATGAATTAGGCACTAGCCTACGAATAATTTTGCATCAGCACGTCATTTGCATTGCTTACACATAATCTAGTTTGTCGTCGATGGAATGTGAACTCTCTGGACAGGGTAGCTTTGAAATTATGTATATGCCTGTCAAAAAAGTATCATGGTGCACACAGTCAGTTCAAGATGTTATGGTAATTTTTTACATGTATTCTTGTCTGTTATATAAGCTTTAGTAAAGGAATTAAAATAAAAAACATTAATGGATGCATAACAATTAAAGTTAGGGTATTAGTGTTTTTAGAACTATAGATATATAAGTCATACCATGTAGGTGTAACATGTAAAAGTTTGAGTAGAATTGGTATCATCTGTTGTAACATATAGTTTACTTAGTTGATTTATTACAGTTGACCAAAACTATGATTTTTTTTTGCCTGAATGTTAAGGTTCAAATTTCTTACAATTTTGTTATCCTTTTTTGGTGCAATTCCCCGCTAAATCCTAGGGCTGTTATGGTAAGGTTATCATTACCATTTTGTAGATACCGTTACCTTACCGTTTTTTCTGGTAAACTAAAATTGCTTACCGTTACCGATTGACTGGTATACCGATAAACCAGTAACTTTTACACTGGTAATGGTAAATTACTGTTTGTGTAGAAAAATAATAAGTTGATATATTTTTACACCGAACGATGCTTCATTATATATCTCATTGGGTCACTTAATAAAGAACGTGGAAAAGAAGTGTATTTATCATCATTTGAGTTGAATTACTGAAATAAATTGAACTATTTTCTTACTTTTAAATGCCGTAATACAACATCTTGCATGAATATTAATGTTTTTAATTTATGAGAAAAATGTGCGATCCTCTACGAATAGAGGAGAGCACACATGTGAATATATATACATATATATATACATACATACATATACATACATATAGATATATATATATATATATGTATGTATATACATATAGATATATATACATACACATATATATATGTATATACATACATACATATATATGTATATACATTCATACATACATATATATATGTATATACATATATATATATGTATATACATATACATATGTGTATATCACGGACATAAGGTGCCGCCAACATGTCTGGCAGGTAACGAAAACAAATATACACATATCAAATCTCAGGTACCTCTAAGATGAGTTCCGGAAATGCCACCACCCATCGCACCTCAATGTCGAGCTCCTGTATGGCCACCACATGATATTAAGGTGTTAGAAGTACGAAAAAGACTAAAGAAAAAACAAAATAACTGGATGACGTCTCAAACTAATAAGAAAGCTCCAAACATATAAATCAGAAGGAGTGAATAAGCATCTGTTCTGAAGTGGATCTGCTGAATAGAGAGACCACTCTGAAGGCTCTGAACAAGAAGAAGAAGTGCCAAACTGAAGAATAGATCCTCTTGAAAAAATTACTCCATAATGAAGATACCAGTATCCTATATCTAAGGAGATAACTGCTAGTAGTCCTGGATAAAGAAACTCTGCTCCGATGACCTCTCTACAATCTGATATCTAGCAATACGAAGACAAGAGATGAACCTGATATCCTATCTCCCATACCTGTATCTGAAACATGACTAAGGAAAAAAATTAGAATGATACATATATATGTATATTTATATGGTAAATATACATATATATGTATGTATAAGGAAGGAAATAAAAACCTAAATAAGACTATCTGGACAATAACAAAAGAAATAAATTACTTGAAAAGTAATACCAAACAGAGACTAGAACAAAAATTGAGACAGATCAAATTTATGTACCTTTAATCATAAGTAAGCTATGATTAAAAGTGAAATCATCATATAAATTTGGAAAAATATTAATAATACTATTATTAATGTTAAAAAAATTATTGTTGTGTTTAAAAAAGTTAATATTATGACTAAACTTGCTAGATACCATTTGAAAATGATATTTTTAGCTAATTTATATTTAGGGTTAGAAATCCAATTAAAACAAAATGAAGAAGTTGAAAAAATCAATTTGTTAAAATGACTATTATTATTATTATTAATTTTTTTTTGATTTCTTTCAAGCCAAATGAATCAACTAATAATAATAAATAAAGTGTCTAGTAAAAATCTAATATTCTTTTTGAATTTGAATCTATAATTATTCCAGTAGAATTCACAATCCGAAATTTTAGTTATTAAATTAAAGTTAAAAAATTTAAGAGTATTAATTAGGATGTAATTAGAATTCAAACAATCATAATATATAGATTAATGTCCTCAAGATGCAGATTATAAAAATAACATTTATTATCATTTTGAATGTTTTTTCTCTTTAAAAATTCTATTGTATTAAGTTTTCCATGAAGTATTAACAACATGTGAATTTTGGATTTAGAATGAGCATTAGATTTCCACATATAACTAAAAGAGTAATTTATAGTACCCGAAAAATTAATAAATCTGTAAAAAGAATTTGGAGTATATTTCTTACTCTTATCCTATTCCCAACTAATAAAATCATTATCAATATTATAAAGATTTAATCTGGCATAAAACAAAGAGAGTTGCCTAAGTGTTGATCCTACTAAAATTCTGTTAAAACTGAAATTCCAAGGAGGATCATTTTCCGGAGAATAAACTTCATTGATTAAAACATACTTAAAGTTACAAATATCATATAACTCCTTAAATTCTAAATTTAGAGGCAATATCGAAATCCAACAGTCATGCCAAAAAGAAATACAATTTCCTGAATGTACTATCGTCTTAGTTCCTAAGTTAAAAATTTCAAAACATTTTAAAATGTTTTTCCAAAAGTTAGAATTTTTTTAGGAATATGAATAATCAATTTGGTATAAATTGATATTACCGTTATAGTAATATTTAGAAATAATCTCTTTTCAAATAGCGTTATCATTCATATCTTTGAACTTCCAAAGCCATTTACTTAAAAGAGACAAAATCATGTTACGCAAGTTAATAACTCCTAAACCACCATCCTTTTCAGCTTTACAGACAGTTTCCCAATTTACTAGACATTTTATACTATTATTAGTATTATCCTTACTCCATAAGAAATGTTTTCTAATTTTATCAATTTTATCAATAACCCAATTGGGAAACATATGCATAGACATCCAATAGATCGGTAGGGCTGATAAGACCGAGTTATTAAAACTAGCCTACCTGCTCTAGATAAAAATCTCCCATTCCAATTAGATATCTTATTTTTAATTTTATCAATGATAATAAGCCAATCACCATGCTTGAGTTTGGTAGGTCTAATCACAAAACCTAGATATTTAAAAGGAAAAATCATACTTTTGCAATTTAGTGTATTAGCTACTAAGTTTTCAACTTTTTCAAAATCTTTTAAAACTAAAACAGAACTTTTGTCAAAATTTATTTTTAAAATGGATAAAAGCTCAAAACTGTAAAGAATAAAATTGAGAGTAATAATGTGTCTAGGAAGATGAGAAGAAAAAAGTAAGGTATCATCTCCAAATTGAAGAATCGATATACCATTACGCGATATGTCTTTGCCAACACTACCTAGAGATCCATTATCCACTGTTCTTTTAATAATTTAGCAAAAACATCAGCGGATAAGTTAAATAACAAAGGCGATAAGGGATCCCCTTGCCTTAAGCCTCTCTTAGACTTAATTCTATTACCTAATATACCATTAACCATAATACTAGAGTTTCTAGTTTTAAGCAAAGTCAAAATCCAACTAATCCATCTATGACCAAATCCTCTAGTATGAAAAATATCTGCAAGAAAATTCCAATCCACTGAATCAAAAGTTTAGCAAAATCTAGCTTTAAAATTGCACAGGTTATGTTATTCTTACAACAGTAATTAATATATTCTTGAACAACAGTCACTCCATCAGTGATATTTCTCCCTTTAATAAAAGTCGATGGTGAACAATCAATTAAATCGTTCATTCTTGTACTAAGTTTATTAGCTTGAACTTTAGAAATGATTTTTACTGAACAGTTAATCAAAGAAATAGGTCTAAAATCTTTAAGTTGTTAGCTCCTACATTTTCATGTAACAAAATAACATTTGCAAAATTAAATCTCCCTAACTGCAAATTACCATTATAAAAATCATTAAACAAATTAACTAAGTCAAATTTTAAAACGTCCCAAAAAGTTTAATAAAATAAAATTGGAAACCCATCAGGTCCCGGGGATTTATCACTTGGCATGTCATTAGTTGCTTTTCTAATTTCCTCTTCTATAAAAGGATTATCTATCTCTGATAAATCAACAATAGAATCCAATGGATATAGATCCATCCATCTAACATTGATTCTGTGTTTGATTTTAGAACCAAAAATATCCTTATAATAGTCTGTAAAAGCCTTGTTGAGATCTCTTTGATCAATTAACTCTATATTATTAAAAAATATAGAGTTAATTGGATTACTACATTTTCTACCATTAGCAATATTATGAAAAAATTTGGTATTATTATTACCTTCGTTGATCCATTGAATTCTGGATCGCTGCTTCCACATAACCTCCTTTTTTTCTAAAATAGAATTTAATTCATCTTTTAAATTAGCAAGAATGTTACATTCACCTAGGCTTAGAGGTCTAGATTCTTCTATCTTGTTAATTTTAAGCATTTCATTAAGAATATTATCTTTTTTGATTTTTAAATTGCCAAAAACATTTTCGTTCCAATTTTTAAGAAAAATCCAAAGATCTCTAAGTTTAGAAATAAAAGCTTTTGCAGAATTTTCCGTATTTCTGATATTGTGGAAACTCAAAGAATTCCATTTATATATAACTAAGTTCACAAAGTTAGATTCCAAAAGCCACATCTTTTCAAATTTAAAATTGTTTATAATAGCTCTATGACATTCACAAGAAAGGATAATAGGACAATGTTCAGAGAAGGTATATGGTAAGCCATTGACTCTACAGATTGGAAATTTGTCCTCAATTTCATCACTAATAAAAAATCTATCGAGAAGAGCCATGGATGGAGACTCTCTAGCGTTAGTCCAAGTACACTCTCTATTAGAAAGGGGAATTTCAATCAAATTAGAATTAAAAATAAATTGATCAAATTCCTCTATAGAAGAGTAATCCCCTTCCCTAGGATAACGCTCACCTATGAAACGCGTAACATTAAAATCACCCCCATAATCCAAGAACCCGGGGCTAGGGATCTAAATTTTAGGCATTCATTCCATAAAATTCTCCGATTAATTTAAGAATTAGGCCCGTAAAGATTAGAAATATTTAATAAAGAGTTACAGAAAGATTAATAAGAATAACATGAAGAGAAAGTTGCTTAACAATACGTTGAAGTAATTTAAAATAGTTATCTCGCCAACCTATCATTAATCTCCCCGAAGAGCCAACGGAAGGTAAAAAAACCCATTTTCTAATGTGATAACCACCTAATCTTCTAAAGAAAACGAACATCGGGACAGTTAATTTTGGTTTCCTGAAGTAAAGCAATATCTATAGAGAAGTATTTAAAAAATACTCTAACCTTATCACATTTGTTCAAATCATTCAAACCTCTAATGTTCCAACTAATGATCCTCATAAATAAACTGTACTTGCCCTCTCTAATTCCTTACATTTAATATACTCCCGATCTAGCTTAATATTAGTAAAAATAAAAGATGTGTCACGAGCTAGCTGAATAAACTCAACAGATGAAAGACTACCTAAAGCATAAGTAGAAAACATACTATCCAAAATAGAGCTCATATCTAAGCCTGGATATGTAGCACCACTCGTGGCACTCGATCCAGGTAACTCACCTGTAGAATAAGACTGGCAGTTGCGGATTCTAGCACTACGATGAACTGAACCACTAGAAGCTACTGATCGCTTACGCTTTTCTCTCTTCAAAGATGCAGAGTTAGGAACTGAGAAAATATTATTCTCCAACCTTTCATACTTCAAAGCATCTGAAGCAATTACTACTAACTCATCTTTCATTTCTAGTTTAGAAGCAACAAAAGAGTTCTCTCCGTGTACAACAGTGTCATCGTGCAAATCATCTAGAAAAGAAGAGAAAGAATTTGAAAAAACATCACATAGTTGAGGATCTAACTCAGCAGCTATATCATCATTTTGATGTTCGAAGGACAATAGCCAATCACGAAGATAATCCAGTTCATCAATATTTGCTTCATTTTCAAAGAATTCAAAATTATAAACATTCCTGCCTTCGACTGTTGGAAAAGCAACATCACAAATATGTGCTACTGCCTGATCGCTAAAAACTCCTTCAACTGAATGTGATAACTGTGCACCATGCGCGTCATCAACAACATGCACAACATCTAATGGAACCAAGGATGAATTTGAAAACACACCAGAAATTCGAGACTCAAATTCAACAGATAAGTCAACCTCCTTCTGCTGTTCAAAGAACGATATCCAATCATGAAAAACTTCTATTTCGAACAAACATACATCTTCGAATAAAACTTCTTCATCTGAAACAACTGGTTCAAGATCAGTAAAGCATCAGGTAACATTGTTGTCGAGAAAAGCTAAAGTCTCTTACTTAGTTGTGTCTTCCACAGACAAGCTGGATCCAACACTTTATCAAGACTTACATCTTTCTTCGAATAATCATCAAAACTCTCGATATCAAAAACCACTAGATCACCAGAAATATTAATGCCTAGCAACTTGGAATCCTGCTTATTCGAATCAATCAATAGTTCATTAACAAGTTGTTCAGAGCTAACCACCAATCCCCCATCAGCATCTGAACTGTCAAAACCTGACCTCGAAGAGAGAAAGTCGAATTTATTGGATAAAGTTATCTCAAAACTATCATGAACGCAGACTTTAGTTTTAAAACATTTACAACTAGTAAAAGTGAAGTCATCACTCTGTTCAACAATTTCTAACCGCTCTTCAACACTTTCCAAGGCATTCAATGACGAAGAAAACAAATCAGAATAAGTAGAAACAGCTGGATCTAGTAGCATAGGATCAAAACCTGAATTGGCTTCCTTAGCAGCAGGTTTCATAAGAATGTTTGAAACTAATAAGGTGTCCTCTATGAAATCAGATTTCATCGAGTCAACAGAAATGCCATCTACCTCTTTAATATTACCGAAAATTTCAATGTAACCTTTACCAATATTTGGCGAATATATTATGTGGTAATACAGATCGTCAAGAAGCTTAGTTCCTGCCTTTTTATTATACAAGAGTTGATCAATCAGAATTCCCCTAAGTAACAAAAATTTCAAAGCAAATTGGAATCCATGATTAATTAAACTTGGGGAAGAGATTCGCCTATTAACAACACACACTTCTGGTTTGTCGAAAAAATCTTCTAGGTTACCAAATCTTTCTTTATAGCCTTTTCCTATGTTTGGCTCATTAATAATGTCTAAATGATTCAATAACTCTTCCAGATATTTGATTCCTACATCTCTCATATACATTGATAATCGAGTAACATCCCCTTCAGTCTCAAGAATTTCAACGCAAATTGAAAACCATGGTTAATCGATGACGAAGAAGATTCAGAGGAGGCCGATTTCAAAGAACATTCTTTTCTTTTATAACCAAAAGCACCACAATCAAAACATCTGATTGGATATCGGTAAAGTTTTGCGACATGATTGAGATCTCCACATCTGAAACAGAAGTTCTTTCCCTTCCTAGAATCGATCCAATTAACTTTTGATTTACAAATGACCTGTTCTTGAGATTGAGAAGGTAAATGATTCTTGATGGCTTGAGCATATGAGTAAGGTATTGATAAACGATCGATCAAATTTGTGTGATTTTGGGATGAAGAATATCCAATAAACGGACTATTTTGAGAGCGAATTTCTTAAGAAGACGCCATAATTACATGAATATTAATGTATTATGGATGGACTGATAAATTATCGTTACTACTGGTTTTGAAATTTTTTTATCGATGTTTGTCGTAAAAAATGTTAAACTTACCGTTACCATACCAATTATACTGGCATACCGACTGTACTTTAAAATGGTAACCGATTGACTGGTAATGGTATTGTGATGATAAATTTACCGTTACCATAACAGCCTAACTAAATCCGCCATGTATCTCTAACTAATATTAAGTGACATGTAGAGCAGACACATTACCAGTAATTCAAATCGGTGTCATATTACTGCTTTTGCCATTATGTATTTTTCCTACAATTATGGTGCTGAAATTAGTTAATATGTGTTCAATATTAATATAGATTTCATATTATACTTGAATGTTAATGTAATCTTCCGTGTCATCAATATATTCACATAGCAATAAAAATAAATAAAAAACAACAAGATGTGCAATGAGACAGTTACATAAAGGTAAAAAACCAATGTTTTTTTATACATGAGACTAACACTACATACATATATATATGTATATAATTATATTTATGTATACATATGTATATACACACACATACACACATATACGTATGTACACTACAGGATCATAAAATCAGAAATGAAAAGTTAGTAAATTTGATTTTGAGGTAGATGTCAAAAAATAGAGCCAAACCGAAATAGCTTCCTCAATTATCTATAAACTAAAATCGTGTTTTTATTTTTCATAGTATTCATCGGTCAAAGCTTCAATATTTCTCAGTTCTGTGATTAATCTGCATTACCTCCATTAACTTTATACTCCATCTCTTTTCCATTTACCATTTATTATCATTTAGAAAACAATTATCCTTAGTGTACATGATTGTTTAGCCTATCCTTGATCTTTGTCTCAAAATTATCTATATCATCTCAATTAGTTTGATTAGTAATTCTTCAAGTGTTTTGGTTTGTGTATTTGATAAAATAAAATAAAACCCAAGGTAAATTACAATTAGCTGGACTTAGAAATATCAACTCCATTCTTTCACCTATCCATTAGTTGGACTCAAAAACAAGCTAATAATCGTGCAAACAACTTTAGAATCACAAAGCTAAACATTAATCAAGCTAGGATAAAGCATCTAGAGTAATCCATATAAAGATCATATGGATAGATACCGATCCAAGCCCATGGATCGATACCGATCCATGATTACTGATGAGATGTCCACCAAATTTTGTGGAGCATTAGCCTTGGGCATGGAGAACGAGGTGGAGATCATGAGCGAGATTTTAGGAAAACTAAAGCTATAAATAGGAGGGCAAGGGCTCATTTTTGGGACCCTTTTGGTTCTTTTTCTCTCTTACTCTAATATCTTGTAATCATCCATGAATTTATACCTATTTATAAGAACTTGTAATTGCAAGTCAGTGACATAATCAATAAAATCATTAATTGGACGTAAGTCAAGATTAGCCGAACCATTATAAAAAGTTGTGTGTTCTTTCTTGCTCCTTTTAATTTGTTTTTCTTCACTTTTTATTCTCTACTCAATCTCTTGGGCGTTTGTGCCATTTTTTGGTTCAAACATTTTGGTGCTTTCACTGAGAAATCATTATTCTCAAGCTATTTGAATCCATCATCTACTGTTGCATTTTTTATATCCGAGAGACAGATCCAATCTCTAATCTTACCATTTTCCTATTCAGATTTTCAACAATCTACAAGAAGCTATTCACCATGGCCTTAAGGAAAGACCGTTCTACAAACTCCAGAGCTGCTAATGACGTTGAGAACCAGGATATTCAACGTGTGGATGAAGTTGCACAGCCAAAGCAGGCGGAGGTCCAAAAATCAACTGATGTTGTGACAAAAATGGAAATGGACCGTATAATGAAGCCGATGGAGGATATGTTCCAGGATAGTCGCAATGAGATGAACCAGCAGATGCAGGAGAGCTTGAGACTTCTGAATGAGCTAACTCAGAACCGTTGTAGAAGGAGCGGGAGGGACTTAACACCTTCTGGTTCAGAATATGATAGTTCATCATCATCCGAGCAAAGGTAGAGAAACATGAAGTAGGAAAAGGCTTAAAACATGGCTAGAACTTCAAATCAAGAACCGAGATAAACTCATGGTAAGAGTTTGTGGATTGGTATCGATCCAAGGGGACGGATCGGTACCGATCCAACAAACATTAAATCCAGAGCTCGCCCTCTGGATGATTGCATGGACTTGACCTATAATCATAGTGTAGATGATCAGAATTTGGAATATCAAATAACTGCTAATGACTCGACGCACGTAAATCAAACAAGAGGGGCTGTTGGACGAACGGGTCTCCCAAAGTCTGGAGAACCCAGGTATCGAAGGTCTGCTCGAGAGCACTTTTCGGCTTAAACCCTCGAGATGAACCCCGATTACCGCTATTTAGCCGACCCTGTAGAAACGAAGTATTAGGCTGAGATGGTCAGGAAACTTGCGAAATAAAACCAGTTCAGAAGTGATGATGAGTGGGGTACTTTTAGTCGGAATCCGTTTACTGAGAACATTCTGCATGAGGAGTATCCACAGGGGTTTGTAATGCCGACGATGCCGTTGTATGGCGGAAAAAGGATCCAAGGCAGCACTTGATGAAGTATGAATGTCATATGGACTTTGCCAGAGCATCTCATGCTATGAGATGTCGCTACTTTCCAATCTTCTAGGAGGTAGTAGCGACGACGTGGTTCATCCGGCTCCCACCGAGATCCATATCGTCTTTTGTTGAGTTGACACAAAAGTTTCCGTAGTAATTCTGTCCACACACTTCATGTAAGAAAGACGTGATGTCGATATCAAACCTCTTTCAGTGCACGAAAGAGTCATTGAAGGATTTCTTGAGTAGGTTCCATACATCTTTGACGGAAGTTACGAATGCTAAGGATGACTAAGTATTGATGGCACTGATTAGGGGGACTCATCCTGAGACTGATTTCGGAGATGGTTGGAAATGAAACCCCTGTCGATGATGGATATTTTTTACAAGAAGGCAAATCAGTTCTTGTGCTTGGAAGAGGCACACACTCGTTCTCGAAGGGATGATGCTGGGTGTTCAGCTGAAGTGATACAGAGCAATATTGATGTGGAATAGTCTGGAGGGAGTTTCAAAATTTTGGATGTGAATGTTGGCAACAAGAATGATGGTCAGATTCGGAATGATAATGGGGTTTGGAAGCAAAAGCCGGATAATATGAATCATCCCAACATTCCTAAGTATGAAAGCTACACTGAATTGAATAACTCGATAGAAAATATCTACTAAAAAACTCATGGTATTGAGCAGTACAAAAGCCGGCTCCGAGAGAGTCGACTGAGAAAGAGAAAAAATCTAGCAAGTTTTGTAGGTTCCATGAGACACACGGTCACAACACAATGAATGTAGACATTTGCATGATATGATCGAGGAGTTGATTCGTAAAAGGAAGTTGCAGTTGTTTGTGAAATCCCCACAGAATGGTGGGGAAGGAAATTCCAACCCCTTCGGGTCATATCCTAGCAGGGGAAAGTCGGACCAAGTGTTGACGTGCCTAAGCGGTTCGGTAAACATTTAGTGATCAATACAATCATCGGTGGACCATATCCAGTCGATAGGAGTTGGAACGAGATGTAGGTGCTTTAAACATGTAGAGAATGAGAGTTGTCCTACTGTGGAGGATAGTACTCCAACAAAATAAGTAAGGACGATGGCTGATGACACTGTCTTTCGAAACAGAGACGTAGATGGGGTGGAAGCCCCGATGATCGACCCGCTTATGATCACGGCTACGATCGACCCTACTATTTTACGAAAAGTTCTGGTTGATTGTGGAAGTTTCTTCAATATTTTATTCAAAAAATCCTATAACCAGATGCTTTTGGAGGGCAACGATTTGAAACCGTGCAAATCTTAGATCCAGGAATTTACGAGATGACTATTGAGCCAGTCGGATATATGGAACTATCGGTGGTTCTTGGTGAGGACGACCGCAAGCGAGTGCGAGTCATGCCTTTTATGGTGTTGGATATATACTTTGCTACAATGCATTTTTGAGCCAACCAACCCTGATTGAATTTAGAGAGGCTATAACTTCTTGGTGCTTGATGATGAAGTCTCCTACAGAGAGTGGTATGGGAATAATACCAAAAGTCAGGGACTTAGCCGTGAATATTATGTCGTCGAGCTAAAGGAGGCAAGGCGAAGAGAGAAAGGAAAAGGCATAGAAGTGACCCTCTACATCAAGGCTTTAGATGCATAGCAACCAGCGCCTAAGCCCTGGCTAGGGCGGCACAGTCGGTTCCATAAGGATATGTATCCACAAAAAAAGCCACTGGATGGAAGGGAAGCTCTAACTGAGTCGATGATTAACATCCCGATCAGCCAGGGTGATCCTATGCAGGTCCTAAGGATCGGATCACAGCTTGGCATGAGGGTGATGAAAGCGTTAGTTGGTTTTCTTCGGGCAAATCTGGATGTGTTTTCCTGGACTCACTCAAAAATGTATGGAATCTCGCTAGAGACAACGAGCCATGCATTAAATATAAATCTAAAATATGTTCCTGTGAAACAAAAACACCGTAGCTTGGGTCTGGAGAAATCCACTGCACTCAAAGAAGTGGAGAAGTTGAAAGATAATGGCTTCATCCATGCCTTATACCTAGAGTGAGTATCAAATCCAGTCTTGGTGGAAAGGTCAAATGGGAAGTGGAGGACATGCGTTGACTATTCTGACATGAATAAGGCGTGTGTAAAGGACAGTTTCTCACTTCCAAGAATAAATCAACTAGTAGACTTGAAAACCAGACATGAATTGCTCTCATTCATGGACGTGTACTTTGGATACAATCAGATTTCAATGCACGTCCCAGATCAGGAGCACACCGGCATTATTACCGATTTGGGACTGTTATTATCTTGTCATGCCCTTTGGATTAAAGAAATGCTAGAGCAACTTACCAGAGGTTGGCAGACAAGATGTTTAAAGATCAGATTGGAAGTTCGATGGAAGTCTATATGGATGACATGCTCATGAAGTCACGATGTTTGAGAAACCACATTGACGATTTGGCAGAGATGTTCAGCATTCTTCGAAATACGAGATAAACCTTAACCCTTTGAAATGTTCGTTTGGCGTTGTGTCGGAGAACATCCTAGGCTACATTATAAACTTCTGTGGGATTGAAGCTAATCTGGAAAAGGTCGAGGCATTGAGAAAGGTCAAGGCATTGAGAAACATTGAGGCCCCGAGGACGATCAAGGAGGTCTATAGTTTATACGGGAAGGTCGCCGCCTTGGGTTGATTCATCTCCATAGTAACAAACAAATGCATCCCTTTCTTTGACGTGATTAAAAAGGGAAAAACGAACTTCGCTTGGATGCAGGAATGTATAGACGCCTTCTAGGCTTTGGTGAATCGCTTGGAGAGACCCCTTATTCTAGCGAAGCCGTTGGATGATGAGGACTTGCTTATATATCTGGCACTGTCGGTGCATGCTTTGAGTGCCATGCTCATACGTGAGGAAACCCACATCCAACGACTAGTTTACTACATCAGTAAGAAATTGAGAGGAGTAGAAGGAAACTCAAGGATGCTCCGCCCTTACTTTCAGGTTCATCCGATCAAAGTTCTCACCAACCAGCGTTTGCGATAAGTCTTATAGTAACAGGAGACTTTTGGAAGGCTATTGAAATGGAACTTTGAATTGAGCCCATACGACATAACATATCACCCTCGAAGCGCAATCCAGGGTCAAGCTTTGGTGGATTTCATAGCAGAATACACTGAATAAGATGATAATCCAAAGAGTAGCGGTGAGCAGAATGTTAGGTGGAAGATGTACACGAATGGTGCATCGAAAGAACGTTGTTTCGATGTTGGAGTTGTACTTGTCACTTCAAAGGAACGTTCAATTTGTTAAGCCTTGAGACTTGATTTCCCTACAACGAACAATGAAGAGGAGCATGAAGCATTGATTTTAGGACTCAAATTCGTCAAGGAGCTGGGAGTTAAAATTTTTGATATCTTTTGTGATTCCCAACTGCTAGTATGTTAAGTAAGTAAAGAGTTTCATGCGCAGGGAGCGAGGCTAGCTCTTTATCTAAACTGGACCCTTACGCTGCTTAGTGACATTAAATATTACACCATAATGCATATTCCCAGAGAGGAAAATGCGAAGGTCGTTTCATTGGCTAAGTTGGGTTGGCTAGTTCTGGAGATGCATAACTCATGGACCTAATTCCTATAGAAGTATTGTCGGCCCTGAGCATCGACCATCTGGATATTAATTGGATTTTGAAGGTCAAGTGTGAGAGGGAGTCGTGGATGACTCCAATAAAGAACTATTTGCAGAGGGGAATCCGTTTGGACAGGAAGAACGAACGACGAAAGATACTTTGCCAAGAATCGACATACATCTTTCAACAAAGAGCACTTTATAGGAAAGGATTTTAGTCCTAATGTTACGGTGTGTTCGCCAAAAATGAGACTGAACAAGTCATGAGAGAAGTTCATGAAGGCGCCCGTGGTGACCATATTCGGGGCAAACCCTGACGAAAATGATTCTCCTCTATGTGTACTTCTAGCCAACTGTAAACCGAGACACGGCCGATTACTCCAAAAAGTGTGACAAGTTCCCAAGATTTGCTACGGTTTTGGGAGCCCCACCGACAGAGATTACTCAAATGGTCAATCCCTGATCGTTCATAGTTTGGGGAATCGATATTATCAATGTGTTGCCGATATCTAAGGTGGTGAGAAGTACCCTATTGTCGTCATTGATTACTTCGCCAAATGGGATGAGGCAGAGCCGTTAGGCACAATTACGACGAAGAAAGTAATCAACTTCATGGTTTGGAACATCATTTGTCATTTTGGAGCTCCACAAACAATTGCTATCGATAATGGGACCCCATTCCACAACATCGAGTTTAAAGAATTCTGTCACTAACATCGCATAGAGAAGAGATTTGCTATGGTGGCGCAACCCCAAGCGATTGGGCAGGTTGAACCTGTGAAAAAGATTATCAAGTCCATTCTTAAGAAGCAATTTGAAAAGGCTAAGGGAAAGTGGTCGATGAAATTCTATTGGCACTTTGGGCTTGTCAAACGACCCATAAGTCAATGACTGGTCACTCTCCATTCGCCCTACCCTATGGATCGGAGGCTATTATTCTGGTTGAACTAGAAGTACCTTCTCATCGAGTGACTCACTATAGTCCACATACGAACGGGAAACTCCTATTGGAGTCTCTTGATATGATCGATGAGAAGCACGATGAAGCTGACTTGGGAGCAGCTGCGCACCGAAGCCTAGTCGCCTGATATTACAACGCCAAGGCAAGAACCAGACCTTTGAAATTGGCAACCTGGTTCTTAAACAGGCCCCCAGAACTTAATCTTGAGTTGGGAAGGCCTGTACACGTTAGAGCAGAAGCTTAGAGATGGCACTTTCAAGCTAGCATCAGTAGACAAGATCTCACTCCCGAAGGCGTGGAATTGCAAGCACTTGCGGTGCTATTTCACTTAAAAATAAATTTATACATAACTGGTTAAAGCCATGTAATAAGACAAAATCTATAATTTCCTGTCTTTTATAAAGTGAAATGGATTTTCGAATTAGAGACTTTATCTTTACAGAGCTTAAGAGCCGTGAAATGTGACTACGTCGATTGAATCTACATGCATATAATGTAGGTATATAGGTACTTGGAGATAGGTGCGAACCAAACTTCTGTGGTCCATGATTGGACCCTTGGAATTCAACTACTCTTGGGTTTGGAAATAGATGCCAGCTAACTCTTTTGTCCTTGAAGCGAGGGCAGGAGTATAAATTAAAAAAGATGTGACTTGACCGTTCATCCATTAATTCTTGCCCCTAAAGCGGGGGCAGGAGTATAAACATTCAAAGGCCGAACAAGACTGTTTTCCTATACAGCTCATGCTTAAGGTTCGAAAGAGCACTCACATCATGCTCAGAGCAGGCAAGACAAAAGATTCGTGCCCAGAGTTTGGCGGGTTCTCTTAATAACTTCGATCGTTGCCTAGAGTAGGCACGATCGCAAGCAAACATCCTAGATTGGGATGACTCCAACCGATGCCTAAAAGTTAGGCATGATTACATGCAAAACATCCTAGAAATAAATGTTTAAGTTAACTTCTCAAGCAAGCGGAATTCGACCAAGTTCTAGAGTGGAGCATGATTGTACGCGGACGAAAGTCCTTATGATCGCGTTCTACTCACCTAAGCAATGAATCAAACTAATGACTTAGTTCGATGACCTCAACGGGAAATGGATCGCACACACATTGAATGTAAAGCGCATTTCTTAAATACGTAGGCAAATTTACGCAAGGCTCGAGAAAAATAAAAGTCTATATTATTTAGAGTCAAAATAAGACTTAGAAGAAAAGGTATAAGTGTTATTGACACTAAAACTAAAAAGCAAAAGTGGAGGTCAAATCCACAAAACACGGGCTGAAAAGCAGAAGCAATGGCTAAAAAGTGCCTAGGTACTTCTCAACCAAAAACATAAAGAAGATGGATGATCACTTTCTGACCCTCTTCGTTCTCTCTTCCCTCTCTTTCTTCTTTATAGAACATGGCGCACTGGATTCTTTCGGTTGCTTCCTTGTCCTTCCCCTACTTTCTTTACCCTTCAAAGGCAAGCTGTAGATAGTGGCTTGGGTACTATGAGTACTTGGATTACTGTGAGCAACGAGCGCACTCCTCGTGCTGACGGCCATAAGCAGCGTGACCGGTCTCGTCTAGTAAGGCAATTAATAGCGGAGGAGGAAGATCAAAATGTTCCTGCTTTATTTCCACAACCGACTTAAACCTTTTTTGGGTAGTTCGCTCATTGAAATTCCCTTGCCAAGGTTAAGTGACCCAGTGATCTCAACATCATCATCACTAAGTGTCTCGTGGAAGTCGTCGGGACTCCCCTCTTACAATGCATCGATCATTCGTGCATCTGGGCAGGGGCATCGCTAAGCAAGATGTTCGAAGTCATTTCAAAAATAATTATGGCCATTAACTCGGTTGTTGTTGCTTTCTGTCCCAATTGGTAGCTCCCCTTAGGGAGACATAGAGTTGCAGGCTGACCTAAAATTTTAAAAAATGAAACGAGAGATTAATTACATCGACTGGCGACATATGGACTTTCTCAAATATTGGCGTAATCAATGAGATACCTCCTTCAATTTTGGATTCAATGTGGGTCGGAATGTCGTTGGAATTCCCCTCAAAGATTTAAGAAATGACGGTAGACTTATGCATTTGGGGTTTCTCTGAATTATATTTAGGACCAAAGATGAATTAGGAGTGGCTTTGGGACCAGATGTGTGACTAGCAGTGGCGTCTTAAGATGATGATCTGAAACCTTCTCCTATGTCTTTCTGCATTGTGGCAGCCAACTCCAGATGGAGGATGAGATCGTATTTCCTTAGCACACTGGGCTCATTTCCTATCAAGACCTCCTTTTCTAACTGTGTTAGGTCCACTTCACTGGCTTCCAAAAATTCCCTTTCGTCTTTAATAACCTATACCCAAGCCAGAGCTAGAGCTTTGGGATAACATTAACAAGCCACTCTAAGTTGTGGAACTTAAGTACATTGGCATTGTACTTGATGATCGTCGGTTCAACTCTCTATCATCCTCTTCTTAGCGACTTCAACTTCATTTTTGACGAGCATGTCCATGTCTCTAGCACGCGCAACTGCCTCGTCCCTTTCCCTATGAGCATTAATCAACTCTTCACAGTACCACGGTACCACTGAGCTTCTTAGAGATCCGCATCCTTCATTTTGTCTCGCTCTCATGTTTGGTTGACATCTCATTTGGTTTCTTGGTCGGAGCATCTCTCTTCCGCACTAAATTACGATTTCAATGATGTGCAATTTCTATCTCATCATAATGCTTGGTCCCTCATTCTCAATCGCCTTGACAGCATCATCGGTCCTTTTCTCAGCCTCAGCTTGTGATGTTTCCAAGCTAATGACTTCAGCATCGAGATAAGCAATGATTCCTTTATTTTGGGCTTCAATAAGTTTCAGATTATTGATCTCGAGCTTCTTTTCCCTCAAAACCTTGGAGATTTTCTCGACCATCCGCCTCCATAAAGTATACTGGTCATAAGCCTTTTTTAAATAGGCAATCGTCGAGCCTTTAGATCAGGCAAATCTTCTTTAGATTGGGTGAGAACACGATTCCATTGGAGCGGACCTTCGAGAACCGTGCCTTTAGTTTGGCCATTCATGCATCGGTAGCAAGTTGTTGGTCCTCGGTGATGTTTGGAGCTTCAATCGGTTTCTTGCCATCCCTATGGTGAGAGGTCTCAGAACTACCTTTATGGTGCTTGCGGTTGGAAGGTAGACTGATGCGAGTCAATGTCAAATGTTGCATGGGAATGGAAGCCCAAGGTAGTGCAGGAGAAGCATTGCCCGGTTATGAGTCGTCATGACGATCAAAATGCTTGTCCAAGCCTGTTGCCGAAGGTGACCTAGACGTAGAGCGGTATCTAGAAATAGAGTCATGCGATGGATAGTCTCTATCACTACCGCCTCTGTCATGGCTGGACGATGGCTAGACTCCGAGCCTAGACTACCACTTCGATGATACATGCTTGGGCGATGCCTCTACTGTCGAGAAACATTTTCCTCCAAAGACCGAAACATATATTTTCTCTCCATGGATCCCACAAATGAAACAAGAACATGTTACCTTCAATAAGGGAGGACACAAAATAGGTGCAATACGATGCACGTATGTGTAGGTGTCTTAGTGTCCCCTTAACGGACCGTATGCTGGATCTTCATTGATGGGAGCAATCTCTCCCAATAAAGGGAATGTCATCGTTAAAGCAAATATGGAATCAAGACTCTCAAGACTCATGTTGTCAAGGCCGAAGGATTTAACCATGTTCAGAATCGGCCCCAGACCAGCAAATATGTCTTTAGAGGGGAGAGGAGTTTTCTCCCCCGTTGTGATTAAAAGGGGCCGTGTAGAAGTCCGTCCTTTGAAAATCTTGACGTCCAGTTTTTTCTTCAAGACATACTAATGGTCATCTTTGGGTTTCTCGGTTAAAGGCTCGTTGTCTACATCAACATCATCCTTGACGGCTTCGTCACCTTCGCTCACAATTTCTCCTTCTTCGGCGTGCTCTTGTTCTTCTTTAGCTTTAGCCCTTGGACTTGGAATAGGGGGCACATTAGGATTCACATCGCTATTCACAGGCGAGTTACTATCATTGTCATCGTCGATGATTACTTGGATTTGGCCGGTGCTACGATCTGCTTCCAGCAAATTATGGGCTAAGAGATTCTCGTTGGTAAGAAGAACTCCAACTTCTCCATCCTCTTTTGGAAGTGCCATGAGAGTTTTGATGGAATCTGCAAGTTCCACGCCCCTAGGCCATACCGGAACATCTGAATGATAAAAAGAATATGGGTTAAACTTGCAAAATTGCAAGGCAAGTTCATACAAAACAAATGAAGTAAGACTTACGTCTGGCTGGCCATCTCTATACAAACCCAAGTGGACAGCAAATGTAGAACCATTCACTCTTGAAATAATTTAAATTATTCCAAGCACCAATAAGCACTCTACATTTCTTAGCCGGTTCAAGATAAGTCAGAGAAGAGCTTCCTTTTTGGCTTTTGAACTATATATATATATATATAGGATTTTCTCATTGCTTGGCACACAATTTAAGTTTTGAGAAAAGACAATATAGGTGCCATGAAGGAAAGCATAATTATTGGGATGTAGTTGTGCTAGAGCCAATCTCACGAAGTTCAAGATTCAAGAAATTAAAGAATTGAAGGTGGAACACATCCTGCCATGCACATGTATCGGTTGTAGGCTGTATAACCCTTCGGAGGATGGTAAGCCTTCTGATGACATGTTGAGACTAGTACGTCCTTAAATGGAATTCCATGTTTATTAAAGATTCTATGGAGCAATCCCTCTTTAATCTTTAAAGTAATATAATCAACGGGATCGTCTAAGATAACAACATCCTCAAGAGTATCGAGAGCAGCTTCAACTTTAGGGCCTTCTACAGGAACTTGAGGAACCTTCAAACAAGTTTGATCTGCTTATGGATTTTCAACTGGAGGTATAGGCCATGTTTGTGTATGTTGTGCCAGAGAAACTGTAGTTGAGCTTGACTCGGTACCAGATTCAACATATCTGGACGTTGATGGACCTGAAGTTAAAACGGCAAGACGCTTGTAACGTCTATGCTCCATTTTTATAAAAAAATCAACAGATAATCAACATTAGATTAATCATAATCTATACCCTCTGGGTTAAAATGAGACCTATTACAGTTTTGTGCAGTGTTGTACAATGCAAATTTTCGATATTGCATAGCAGTTCATTTAAAATTCAGGACATCGTCCGGAGTGACCGTCATCGCCGACCGTCCCCATGGACTTCACATCTTTGGCCACACTTTGAAAATGCATCGAAAATCAAGAGATAACGCTCGACAAAGTCAACCAAGTTTGAACTTGAGTGAGTTTTTGAACCTAAATTCCACTAGGGATCAGAACGGCACTGATCTGAACCCTTGGGTGGATTTCTGTTCAATATCCAAACAACACCCCTAGCCTCGACTTCAAGTATGGCCACCAACCTCACCCACTTCAACATTCGGCCTCACTATTGTCACCATTGCCACCTAACTAAGCCAAGGACACAACTGAGTTGGGCATGAGCCTAATGGTCGGAACAGTGAATTTATGAAGGGGCAAGGAAAGGGTGAAGGTGCTGGTGATGATGAGTTCGGGTGCTTAGGGGAGATGGTCGAGGACAGACGATGGCAAGGAGGAGTTTCAATTTGGAAGCAAGAAAAATCAATGGTGGCTGTAGGCTCGGGGTCTCGAAGGTAATAAAGTAGGGCAATGAGAGAAGAAATGGGTTATATAACCCAATACACCTGACGTTTTAAGCAATAGAATTAGAGGTTTTCTCCAAGTCTTGGATTGGTACAGATCCAAGGATTTGGGTCGGTACCGAGTCATGTTGGTGGGTCGATATTGAGTCATATTGGTTTTTCTAAACAAAAAATGAAATGATGACAAATGATGATAAAGACCAATATATGCCTATATGAATATGTGCAAATGACTGAGAGCTTCTACAAAAGAGTCCATATGTATACATGTGCGAAATTATATTCAATATCCAACAATTGGAATCGAAGGAAAAGCAAACTCATACCTAAAAATCCATAGAAGGAACCAGTTCAAAGTTACTAAGCTCGTGATAATATATTGAGACAACACAATCTAGATTTATAACACTAGATGCGACAGATAGCTATAGACGTGACTCTTCACGAAGGCGATCCGTTGGAAGGATAATCACTATTCGAAGGATTGAGTGGAACTCTTTACAGTAATCTCGACTTGTCTCAATTCAAAGCACGTTATGTTTAAAATAAGATGCACTTTGGAGGCAAGTGTTATCCAGCCATTTGACCAGACAGTATTTATATAGACTAGACAAATCGAACTTGAAAGCTATCGAGGCAGCAAGCCCGAAAAGATAGCCTTGGAGTCCAGAACTAGGCACGAATAGGATACTGCTAGTTTACCCTTCCCGGCTGGTAGTAATCCCTAACGGCCCACCGCGTACAACACTCCCCAAATCCGAGGGTGCGCACCAATCGATAACAATGTCATGATAGTAATACGAAGAAGTATGTCCGCTAGAGGTGGCTAAACTCATTAGCTAGTACGACTCCTATTTTAGTCATTTCAAATTGATACAAGCGTCAGGCCAATCCATCATCGTTTTCTTTCTTCAAATCTAGTGTAACAACCCTGGTTTTGATGATTACCTGTATATTAAATTATAATGGTGGTTATAGTTTAATATTGAGAAATAAATTAAATTGGAGATTTAAAATTGTTTATTTTAAATAAACAATGGATTTAAGATGTAAAATGTTGAAATAAAGATTTAGAAACTTTATTTTGGTTGTTTGTGTTAAAAATAAACATTTTATGGTTTTAATTTAGTGAAATACAATAATTTTAGTGGTTATTGCCAAATGTGATCTTTTATTGATTTTTAAATGAAGTATTTGATTTAATATGTTGTTTGCTAGAAATAAAAAGATATAATTTTGGTTAAAAATAATTTTTGGATGCAAAGTGATGTTAGAATGGTTTATTGCGTTTAATTACACAAGAAAATAATTTTTATGTAATTTTTAGAGTTGAAAATAGCGCTTTGTGTAAATTATGGTGTAAATTGTGTATTTAATTAAAAATAAGAGTTAATAACGAAAAATATTTTTATAACTAAATTATATTTTTATTTGTTGTAAAATGTTTTATTAAACATAAAATATGTTAGTATGATTTATAGAGATGAAATCATGTAAATACCCATGTTGTAAGTATAAGTATATTAGTGTTTAATTCATTTGGGATTATTAGATTTAACTAATTATTTTGTTATTGGGTTTAAGCCCATTTGCCTAATTTAATCAGAAAAGTAAAGATAAGTTTCTTCCTTCTCATATCTAAAACGTTCATTTTCTTCTTATTGTAAAAACAACAACAAAAGAAGAAACCAAAGAGATACTTTTCCTCCTTCAACCTAATAGTTAAATTCCCAATTTCTCCTCTAATTTGCCGAAAATAAAAAAATTAAAGCTTTCAAATTCAGATAATCGATTCCAAAACAAAGATACCTTCATCAAAATTATGACTTTGTGATTTTAGGTTTGTCTGAACTTTGTTATCTTGGTTGCATGTCTCTGTACTATCATTTTACAGGCTTTTTAAGCTAATGCAAGAGGAAAGCGTGCGACTTCCTTCAGTTTATCCAAGTTTAATCTTCAAATTTGCAAAGGTGTGTGTAAAACTCACATTCTCTAGCTGATTCAATTCTCTAGAAGCTGTAAATAGTGCAAAATCTTGCTTCTGTAAATTATTTTTGTAGTCGGTTTATTTTTTGTAAAAAATGTTTTTGGGTTACTCCTTTGGTTGTCAATATCTTTCAATTCTGACCTCAAAATAATGCCGGAATTTTTCCTGTTGATAGTCTGTATGTTGTAGTTCATGCTTGCAGAATTTCGTAGCCTAATTCATTGTTTAGCTGCCTGAAAATATACTGAAAAATAAGTTCGAAGCTATGAAATCCGCCTGCAAAAATCACGTAGCCTAGGTCGACCTGCAGGTCGACCTAAGGGTTGACCCGATGGCCACACAGGTCAACCGTATGGTCGACCAATGGAGAATAAAGGTCGACTTGTAGGTTGACCTATTGTGCCTTTTTGCCTGTGATTTCTTCTATGTGTTCTACCTTGTTCTGTCTTAGTTCTTGCTTGATTTTCTTGCATTTGTTACTTGATATTATGATGTCTTTGAATGTGTTTGATGGCCATAAAGCCGACCAATAGGCTAGCCAAAATTTTGGAGAATTTGTGATTGAAAATGAATCGTTTTTGAGATGAATTCGAGTGTCGGTTTTTAAGTATTTTTCGATGTTTTTCTTTGATTTCGAGCATGGATTTTTCTAAATAATTTTCAAATGATTTTTAAAATAAATTGGCTTTTGAAATAATTATTATTTAATATTTATAAATTATTTTCAAGCTATAAAAACTATATATTCTCTGTAATAAGGGGATTTCAAAGATTGTTTTCCAAAAACGATTTAGAAGAATTGTTTTAAAAGCTTGTTTTCACAAACAACTTATTTTCTATATAAAATACACGTGTTTGCACTATTCGAGCGAATGAGAAGGGTAATTAAATGATTAGGTAAAACACGTGGTATAGGACATGTGCATTTATCTTTTCGGTTAATCTTGACTTGTCCATTTAACCGTTTTGATCTTCGGGTCGTATTTTCCATTGAGGCAAATATTTTTACTGCTTTCTGATGTGGCATCGGCTAGCGGTTAGAAAACCGTTAAGTGCGAACGTGTGGTATGGGATGCACAGTAGCACTTTTTGGATTCCTATCTGAGAGTTTGTGACACATTTGTCTAAGAGATGTATCTGCTAGTACTATACCTTAGGGTCATTTTCCTTCGGGATGTTTGTCTAAGAGACGTTTGTCATTGTGACGTATTTATCCTTCAGGATATTGTCCTTCAAGATGTTTGTCTAAGAGACATATTTATTTGTCCTTTGGGAACATTTTTCTAAGAGACGTGGTGCCTTATATTTGTGAGAACAGTACTTGGCAGGCTTCGGCCATAAGCATGTACTATATCTTTGAGATGATTTCGTTGATTTCTTTATGATTTTCCAAGTGTATCGCCTTTTTACATTATTGGCCAATTGAGCCATTCAAGATATTATATATGGCGATTACATCTTTAGAAATTGAACTCCTTATTGAGTTCTATATTTGAGATTTGGGTTTGCCTACTTGGCGTTTATTTGAGATTTAAACTCTCCTATTTGGAGATATATGTGATTGTCATTTTTGGCGTGTTTTGTGTTTTGAGACTTCTCTATTTAGAGAATATTTTTATGACTGCCATTTATGGAAAGTTTTGAGTTTGAGGTTTGGGATTCTCCTATTTTGGAGACATGGTTCATAGAAACCATTTTAGTAGCTTTTGGGATTTCGCCGATGATATGAGGCGTTTATTATACTTAGTGTTATTTGGTGAATTTGCCTATTTCGAGGACACACACTTAGTGTAATTACCTTATTTGAAGTAGTGACATGCTCTTATTATTTTTTCTTCTCATTGGAGAGGATTTACCTTATGCATCATATTATCATTTATCCTTACTAAACTGATTGTTTTAGCTAGGCTGACCCATGTATTTTATACTCGGGTCAGACTGAGTTGTTTCGGGTTAGGCACCTGTCATAGGACTTTGCTTTGCTACTTCCGCCATGGATATCTGCTTATTGCTTTTTGTAGTTTTATAATGATTTTTTATTGACTCGTTGTAAATATTGTGGTCCTTGTACCACTTCTGTTGTATCATTTGTATTGTATGGGATGTATCTGTATATATGTGTATGTGCGAATGTGTGTGTCTATATGGCTACTATTATGTTATATTGTTATTGTATTTTGTTCTGATAGATCCGTTAGTCACTATAGTTTTGTACTAAGCATTTATGGAATATGTCGATCTACTTGAGAAAGAAAAAAAATTCAAAAGCACTAAATCCACGTATTTAATAGATGTTTAAGACAAAACTATAGATGGTCGCTCCTAACCAGCCCTATTCTCCACATTAGCAAACAGAATTATCCAGTAATACTCTTTGTTAATGTGGGTCTCGGGGGTGGGGTGTCACATCCAGTAAACGACGCCAAATCCAACCACTTCGTTCTGGAGTCTTCTACGCGTGCACATTTGTTAAAGTAGTTCCAATATTGACAGAGAGTATGCCAATAAGAGGCCACGGTCTCTTTAAGAACCAAACGTCATTTAACACACCAGTTGGTATTTTTATATTTCAAAAAAAATTCGTACTTGATATCAAAATATTATATTCACTTCAAAAATAAAATCCATTTTGAAATCAACATATTTACTCAAATATAATATTTCATTTCAAAATCATTTTCGCCTTAATTTCCCGATTTTGCTTCCAAAATTGTTTCGAATTTCAATTTAGGTTATAACTACTTTTAACCCAATTTGTATTTAAATCCAAGATTTAAGTATAAAAATTCCACCCTTTTGACCAGTTTGAATTTTTAGAAAATGGTTTAAATAGTTTTAAAATAGTTTAATAGAAAATAGTTTGAGTATTGCTTTATATAGTAAAATAGTTTGGAAATTCATTAATTTGAATATTTAAAAAGATAGACTTTTAATAATTTATTTGAAAATAGTTTCAAAGTCAACCCGATTCAATTCCAATTTTCCCAATTCAAATCACTTTAAATTTCCATTTTGATTTAATGGATTCAATTACGATTTCAAGTCGAATTCTACTTCGATTCCAAATTAATTTCACTTCACTTCCAATTCCAATTTAATTTCAATTCCAATTCTAAATTAATTTAAAATCAATTCCTAAAACTAAACCATTTCAATTTATATCACTTCTAAGTTCGATATTCAAAATATTGATTCAAAACACTTAAGTCAAATTTACCTTCAATACCCAATTTAAAATCCCAATTTTCAAATATAATTCAATTCCGAGCTCAAGTTCGAAATATCGTTTTATATCATTTTTATTTAGTAATATTCAAAGTTCGAATAAAAGTCCAATCCTTTAAATCAAATCAATTTCAGAAATTTATATCATATTTCGATTATAACTTAAAATCTCAACTTCAATTATTTAAAACATTTCGTTTACCATAAATTTCAACAATTCGAGCTCCAGTTCGAAAATAATTCGATTTCCATAAATTCGATTTTATTTTCTTAAAAATCAAAATTAATTTAAATAATTTCAAATCAAAATCTTAAAATCATTTCATTTAACAAATCCGGTATCCGTATATAATTTCCTATCATATGGCCAAGTGAATATATTATTTCAATTTAATTCCAAGGACGGATATTAATCATTTCGACCCAAAATAAATGTCATAGGCATATAACATTTCAACCTATTTCTTAATTTATTTGAAATAATTCGATTCACATTTTTATATACTGTAAATAATATACAGGATGATAACATGACATATTAAACATAAATAAACATCCAAACATCAATCAATTGGCATCCATCACAATCAATCATCCAAATAGTCAAAATAATTCAAAAAAGTTTCATAGTTATTAATATCAGGTAATTTATTGACAATTAAATTCCAATTTCCAATTTAACCGCCAATTTTAATGTGATGTCCCGGAATTTTGGGCAATACTTATTTAATAATTTCCATTTATAATTTATTTTAAAATATGTTATATTGATTTAAAAATCTAATTTAACCAAATATTATATATAAAAAACTAATAATTAATCTAATTTAACAAATGTTATCGTTTCAAAAAAAAACCTCAATAATAATGATAATTTAATTTGAAATGTTCATTCTTTTCAAAGGACAATAATATATATCTAATCAATAATAATTAATCTTTTTAAGTTAATACAAATATTCTATTTGTAATGCATATATGTATACATTGTAAAAAGGAAATTGGTTCAATTTAAATTTAATAAAAATATTTTCAAATTATAATATATATGTTTATATATTGTGATTTGGAGTTCTGTTTTAAAATTCAAATAATTTCTGAAATTAATATTTAAAATGTTCTATTTATAATAAATATATATATTTGTATATATATATATTGTAAATAGAAAATAATGGATTAAACTTAAATAGAAAATTTGTTTTCAAATTTATAATGTACATATGTTTACATGGTGATTTGGAAGGTTTTTATTTGATTTAACAAAATGCTTTTCAAAAGCTATTTAAAATTAATTTTTATTTGTAAAACACTTAAGGGAAAAAAATTATTAAAAGAATAATAGCTTAAAAATAGTACATTATTATAAAAGTTTAAATTGTTTTCTTTTAAATTGGTTTTTGAAAATAAATTTAGTTTTGTATATAATATCAATGTTAGATAAAATAACTTTAGTTTGAACTTTAAAATAAAATTTAAATAAATGTTACTTTCTTTCTTTTAAAACTTATTTTTAGGAAAGTGAGTTTTAAATAATTATAAATTAAATCATGAAGCTATAAATACATTTCATAGTTATATATATATAACATAAGTATTAGGTTAATATTGTAATTAAGGTTTAATTCATTTATAAATAAGTAATTAATGTAATAATCTCATCTTAAAACACTTGGCAACATAAGAAATTATGAAAAATAAACTTGTATACAAATTAATAAAGGTTTGGACATGTGTATATAAATGATTTATTTATGTAACAAGTGGCAAGTCTTTATTTTAAAAGAATTTTTTTTTATTAAGGTTTAAAGGAAAGATCAGTTTTTGTTTATTTTTCTTCAGCTAAAACTTCTTTAATTTTTCTTCAACTAAAAAAAAGAGAATTCAAATGCAAGATTCAAATTGAAATAAAAAACAAATTCACAAATTCAAACTGTAACCCAAAAATCTGAAGCTATGTACAAACTTTTAATTCAAAGTATTCAACCTGAAAAACATGGTTTCAAGCTCAACTGGGAATCAATAACACATTCAACAAGTTTTCAAAAGATAATCAGAGGAATTTATAGATGCGAGCATCATCAGATTTCAATGTTTCAACAGAAATAAAAATGCAGTGTTCTCTACTTTTAAACTCAGGTGAGTAAATATCTTTCTTAAAAACAGTTCTAAATCCTTTATATGTTCTTCTGTGAAATGATTGATATAGTAAATATGATATCAATGCTTGCATGTTGGATATGATGATGTTATAATCATGTTGTTGCTCAAATTTATCATCTTAAATTTGATTTGTGCTGTACAAACTTGAATACATAACTGTATATGTATTCTTTGTAAAATCTGTTGCAAGATCAACTAAAATAACCCAAATCTCCCTGTATAATCACAATTAAACATTGATTACTAAAGTAAAGATGTTATTCTTGTTTTTAAAATTTATTACAAGTAAGTGTATTTGGATAATACTCTATAAAATATGAAAATATAGTAGATATTCGAAAATGAGTAAAATTCAAGTTTGATGAATTTCGAATTCACTTAGATAATCTGAATCATACTATCAAATTATGAATTTTAATATAAAATTTGTGATTTTTAACTTGGTATATAACATGAATTCGAAAGGGGCTTGAATTTAGGGTTTTGGTCGTTTACTGATGATCGGCGTCGAAGGGGATGTCGAGCTTCGGCATGGAGGTGGTCATGGTTCTTGGTGATACAGGAAAAATGGTGAAAGATTTTTATGCTGACCGTGGTGGCCGTGAAGGGGGTAATTAGGGTTTAGTGTTTGTTTTCTATTTGGGTCGGAATCGTGTGAGATTCGTCGTCGTCGTTGATTTTGGGCGAATCGCATGAGGGGGAAAGGATTGCGTGGATCGAGGCGCGTGTGTGGGCGACGTGGCAGGCACTCCAGTGATGGTTTCGCCGTTGGCGGCGAGCGTTTGGTTTGAGTGTACTTACTGATTGAAGATGCTGTAGCGCTCATATTTTGATCCAGTGGTGCTTTCTTCGATTTTGAGGGACGAGGGGCTTGTCGAGGTCGTTGTGTACTTGTAGGGCATGCCGACGATGGTCGCCGTCGACCGATTCCAGTGTGCACGTGCACGAGCTCTTTTTGGTGCACCTGTTTTTCGTTTGGGAAGAAGTATTGGCCATGGTTTCGTTGTTTGCTCGAGGATTGTCTCGTTTTAGGATCGCGTGCAACTCGAAGTTGTAGGAGAAGGTTGTCGGGTGAGTTTGGTCTCGAGTAGCTTGGTTACAGGATTTATATCCTGTTCGTTTTTTTTTGCTGCATATTGGAATTTTAGATTTTAAAAAGCAAACTTGGTTTTTAAAACAAAGTTTAAACAGTTTAAATATGTTGAAATGTTTTAATTTAGACTTTGTGTTTTAATAAGTTAAGTTAAATTTGTTTTTAAAATAGTTTGTTTTTTTAAGTTTAGTATTAGCCGGATTTTTATACTTTATAAAACGAAGTTTCAAATTTGAAAGCAAATTGATGTTCAAACAAAGTGTTTAAATTAGTTTTATTAAGAATGAATGTTTGACTTTAAAAGAATTTTAGTTTTAAAGTTTGGGTTTTTAAAAAAATTTAAAC
This sequence comes from Allium cepa, assembly GCA_030765085.1. Classification (NCBI taxonomy): domain Eukaryota; kingdom Viridiplantae; phylum Streptophyta; class Magnoliopsida; order Asparagales; family Amaryllidaceae; genus Allium; species Allium cepa. The sequence continues at coordinate 183,962,794 of CM060937.1, read as the reverse complement.
TTTTGTTTGAAATAGTTTGTTTCAATTTTGTTTTGTTAATGATATAATAATGTTTTCAAATAAAATTGTATTTGAAGTGATTTAAAATGTGATTAAAGTAGGGTATTTAACTTAGATAAATTTAAGGTATTTAATAATGATAATTAAAAGATGATGTTTTTGTGTAAACCAAATATCATTTTTTGAATTTAAATACTTAATTTTAAAATGATTTATAAAAGTTAATGAAAAGTATGGTTTATATTAATCAAGTTTTTGATTATAAAGGTAATTAAAGTAAATTACTTAATTAACTTAAATTGATTAATGTGAGTAATTAAATTAAGGTAAATTAGTTTGTGTAATTAATTAAGTGAAATTAATTACCTAATTAAAAATTAACTAATCAAGGTTAATTAATTTAGAAATAATTAGTTAATAAGTAATTAGGAAGTTAATTACTAAATGTTTAAGAAGAATTATTAAACATAATTACTTAATGAAGTAGTTAAAGCAATTAATTACTCAGTGTAATTAATTAAATTTTGTGGATAATTTTAGTTAATTAATTAAGTTTAATTAATTAAAAAGAATTACTTAATGATGGGATTAAGTATAATTACTTAATGTAATTAAAGAGGTTTAATTACTTAGTGAAGTAATTAATGAATAATTACTCAATGTAAGTAATTAAGGAAATTACTTGATGAATAGTAATTAAAGAGGTATAATTGCTTAAGGAAGTAATTAAGTGATAATTACTCAGTCTAACTAAAGGGTTGATTAATGCAGTTAATCAAGGTGTTGGTTTAATTGGTGAAGTAATTAAAGGAAGTTAATTACTGATTGTAATTAATCAGGTTTGATTAATAAATATAATTATGAGAACAATTGATTTATAAGTAATTAGAGGGTCATTAATTTATGTAATTAATGAATAATTAATTGTTTAATTGATTAATAAATGTGAATAATTATACGATAATTAATCAATGTAGTGAGGAAAGAAGTAATAATTAATTAATGTAATTAATTAAGGATTTATGTAATTAATTATTGTTAATTAATTAAGTAGAAATTAATTAGGATTAATTAATGATTAAAGATAAATTAATCTGTGTAATTAATTTAACAGCTAATCACATAGTGTAATTAAAGAATAATTAATCTAGGTGATTAATTAAAAATATGATTAAAGGATAATTAATATGTAATTAAAGATTAATTAATTGGATTATGATTAAAGAGTGATTGGTTCATTAATTGTAATTAATTAATGATTGTTTAAGCAGGATTAGTTGTTTAATTCTCAAGTAATTAATTTAATTTAAGATGATTAAATTAATTATAAAGGAATTAATGATGCCTGCTTATGTGTGATTGTTTGTGGAATATCTGGATTGGTTGATATCTATTGGATGATATGTTGTGATATTCTGTGATATGATATTTGATATATGAATGATAAATGTGTAATATTTATCTATGAATGTTGCTATGTGAATTCAATGTTTAAATTGAATTAATTTGTTAAACTTAAATCACTTGGACATTAAGATGGCGTTTGGATTCGATGAGACCGAGATCGGGTTTCCAAATTTGGAATTCCGAAAACCACATCGATCCAAGTTAAACGTTAGGTCGTGAATCTCAAGTGAAGAGTGAAGACTAGAGGTGTAAGGACTATTGTCGTTAATACTCTGAGGGTGATTCCGATACGAGTTTAACGGGGATAGTGCTTTTAGGTTCGAGATGAAGATTCAGAGTGCAAGGGCTATTGTCGTTAACTCTGAGGGTGATTCTAAAACAAGTTAGCGAGATAGTGCCTTCGGTTCGTTCGAACCCGGAATGAACTTGTATGGATTGAATGCTTTCAGAACATCGTCAGGTGGATGATGAGCATTCTAAGATAGACGTGTCCTATAAAGGTAATCGCAGCCTCAAGCCTCATCAACCGGGAATGGCTAAAACAGGGGAGGTGCAGCAAGGCTAAGTGGGTCATGCCCAAGTAGGATGAGATTTACCCCTGTCTAGAGGTCCCTTTTTATTTCGGCTGTGTGGGCGGTAGATCACGACAACTGCCGGGGTGGTCTTGTTCGGGACTATCCAGTAAGGGATGGTTCTGGCTTTGTGTTGCAGGGGATCGGGAGTGGTCCTCGGTACGGTGATCTAGGCTACGTACTGTGACGGGCGGTACCCCAGTAGCCTTGTCATTGTATGGAATCCAAAATCCAATAAGTGCCTGTACGGCTTTGATCGTGCACTACTATGTTGGAACGTGAGATGTAAGCATTCCAGCTATTTCTGTATTTTATTTTGAAAACCCTAGACCCTATTATAACATCACTGGATTTCCTATCAAATGTTTTGGTTAGCGTAAGGTAAAAACTTACCTATGTTTATTTGTGGGGAGTCTTACGTGATACCTTTGTTTTCAAAGGATTTTCAAAGTCAAGCAACTTTTAACCGTTTACTCACATCAGACCCCTTTCTGACCCAAGTGTTTATTTTCTGTTTTATTAAATATTGGGTACTCATATTATGTATGAGTAGTCGAGGGATTCGGGTTTTCTTTGACGAGTTCTGGAGGGGATATGGAGCAGGTGGCTTCAGCGTGTATGTGTATATATATATATATATATATATATAGTGGTTCTGCTGTGTTTGAGTTGTATCTGTTTCCTGTTATGTACTTGGGTTGTAATATCTAAACAGGTGTTATAACTGTCTAGTTTGTGTAGTTTGTTTTGTATTAACTGTATAACTCTGATGTATATGCTACTATGTAATATTTTATTTTATTAATATAATTTATTCGTTCCGCTGTGAGATTCTGATGTTGTTTGGTTCTTTCTTTTCTATCTTTTCTCTTTTCTATCCCTTTCTTTCTTCTTTATGATGCGTCTTTCCGTGGTATGAAAGGCGGGTCGTTACATTGTGGTATCAGAGCGCTAGGTTTGAGCGAATACCTAGACTCTGGAGTGGTGTCTTTCTTGAGAGAGCGTATTTGTAATTTTGAATATATATACATATATCTGTTTATTCCTACCTATTTTGTTGGGTTACCTGTTCGGGTTTGCGAACATAAGTTCTAGAAGTAGGAGAGATAGTGGTGTGTATAGCACAACTATCAATGGAAGAAGTCCGAGTATTTGAGGTTAGAAGAGTATCTGCCAGGACAATTTTGGGCATCTTGAGTATGTTTGGCAGCTGGGTATATGGATTTCATCGATCTCCGAAGGAAATCTTTTAAAGGTTCGGAGTTTATCTTTAGAGTATAAGTTTGGATTGCGCTCGTGCGAGCGAATTTTTCTAGAGTTTGGGATCAGTCGGAAGAGCTGAAGCAAGTAATGTATTTTGACAACCATAGGAAGGAGTCTTATCGGAGTAGGAGACTCAGTTCAGCTAGGTGTTTGTGCTTGGTTTGAAGCCCGAGTTTCTTGAGAGGTTTCTGCTCATCTTGAAGACTCTTTTGTGGAGTTGATTGATATAGACTTGGGATTCAAGGAGCTTTTGGATAAGAATGTCTTTGGTAGTAGTAGCAGCTTGAAGGTGTTGAGTGTGCTGTTAGGAAGATCTTTTGGCTCAGCAGTATCCTAGAGGTGGAGTTCGAAAGCAGTTGTGTGGTCCGTTTGTTCGATGGTTCAGAAGTTTTTTGAGATTCTTCTGTTAGTAGATCGGGAAAATTGTGAAGGCTTGTCCCCTTCTTTTGGAAGCTCAAATGGGTAGATGTTTGTGGTTAAGGTGGACCATAAGTTTCTTCTTTTGAAGGGCTTAAGCTGTTCTATTATGTAAGAGAGAATAGTTTCTTTGGAATCCGAACTGGGTATTATCGTAAAAGTGACTTGCGATGGTTCGGAAGTTCTTTTAGTAATCTTTGCTTTAGTTTGAGACATCTCTAAAGAATGTTGGAGCTATCGAGGTGGTTTGAGACATTCTGAATATCTTCGAGGAAGTCAAAGGAGTTTGTCCGCTCGGGAGATGGAGTTCTGTTTCGATTTGGTTCTTGGATTTTCTGGTGGTTTGGCCTAGTAGAGAAAAGATTCCAAGAGAGAGGATTTTGTGAGCGATCAGGATTGATTGGCTCTAGTTTTCCGAATGGATTTCTGCTGTAGTATTTGTGGCCAAATCGGATAGGTTATTAAGCTTTTATGGAATTTGATGGACAATGCTTCTGGATTAGTTGATCAAGTTTGTGCTTGTGTTCATCAAAAGCATTCTCATCTTCTTCGGATCAGAGTTGTGCAGCGGAAGCATGGTGGCAGCTATCCCAGAATAGAAGCAACCTCGGATTCATCGAAAGATTTGTGTTTTCTTGGATTTTTTTTTGAGAAAGACGGGTATGTAGCGCGAGACTACATAGCCGGTTAGATATATATATATATATATATATATATATATATATGAAAAGCAGTATAATAGCCGATCAACATGCTTGATCGGTAGCACCATCAGCAAAATCAAAACTACATCAAAACCCCAAAGTCATATTACGAACAAGCAAAAAGAACCAGAACATCAAAACAAAACAGCAAGCTGTTAGGGAGATAAAGTCTTCTGCTATCAAGCACCTCCGGGAGGAAAATCTGTACTACTGCATTGTGAGTTAGCCGGCGACGGACTACGATAGGGTAAGCGAAGCCTGAAAGGCGCTGAGTGACTGCAACCTGTATATAGATTGAATAGGTGAGATATACGCCTGCATAGGCCATCAAGATGTGATGTAGGTTTACCAAACACTCGAGCATTTCTCTCTTTCCAGATACACCAACAGAAGATAGAAAGGAGTATGTCGAGGTTGGGATCATGTGAGTTGTTCTGCCAGTAATCGAAAATGATGGGCCTGTCAGGAACAAATCCAAGTGTATGGGCGCTAGAGGCGGCCCAAACCGAGTAAGTGATGTCACAATGACTAAACAGATGGTGGATGCTTTCATTATGTTCTGAGCAGAAGACACAAAGTGGATTGATTTGAATAAGAAAACGAGTGAGACGATCTTTAGTGTTGACGCGGTTGTGAGAGAGGCACCATTGAAAGAATACAACTCGGGGCTGAATTGGGCATTTCCAGAGTCTGGAGAAACCGAAGGAGCGACCGGGGTTGGTCAGAAAGGCGTAGCATGAGGCGACAGAGAATCCTTTGGAGAGTGCAAGCGCCCAGATGACTCGGTCTGGATGAGAGGAGAGGAGAGGAGAGTAGATCGAAGGATGATGGAGGCAGAGATAAGGTCGAAGAAGGTGGCAGGGCTGAAAAGAGAGGAAGGGCAAAGAGAGTCAGGGCCAAGATGAACACAATCGCTGACTGTAATCGTCGGATCGGACGAGTGGAGGAAGAGATTATGTAAGACTTTGGCGAGGGGGAGCTGATCAAGCCACGTGTCAAACCAGAAAGAGCAGTTTTCACCATTGCCAATGGTCATGTGGAATAAAGATTTGACACGAGGTAAGCATTGAATCACTCCCGCCCAGAAAGGTGAGGGTCTTATGTTTGGAGGATAGTGGAGGATAAGGTGGATTTTGGAGCGATAGTATTGCGAAAGGACCAAATCTTTCCAAATGTAATGATCGGGGCAGAGACATTTCCAAAGCCATTTAGCTAAAAGGGCGATATTGAGGGCACTGAGGTTAGGGATGCCCAGGCCCCCATGGCGTTTATGCAAGCAAACGGTATCCCAGCTAACTAGTCTTTTAACACCACCCCCGTTCCACAGGAAGTTTCTCCTGATTTTGTCTAAACGATTAATGACCCAAGAAGGAAGCTTATGGAGTGACATCCAGTATGATGGAATGGCAGAGAGTACCGATTTAACGAGGACAAGACGGCCCGCGATGGATAACGAGTGGGCCTTCCAGCCCGAGAGCCTGGAACCAATTTTGGAGATGAGGGGGAGCCAATCAGATCTGATGAGCTTGGTGGGCCGGAGGGTTATGCCGAGATATGACAGTGGGAAGTCTGTTATCTTGCAGTTAAGCATAGATGAAATGTAAGGACCCAGGTGATGTGATTTACCTAGCATAATGGCTGAACTTTTGCTGAAATTGATTGAGAGACCAGATATTCTTTCAAAGGAGTATAGTGCTACTTTTAAGCAGTGGATAAATTTCTGTTGGGGGGATGCAAATATGATAGTGTCATCTGCGAACTGCAGGTTGGAGACTGACACCGACGAACCAGGAGGGGAGATTCCTGAGAATAGGCCATTAGCTGAGGCCAATTTCAGCATTCTGTTAAAGACATCAGCCACTAGAACGAAGATCAAAGGTGAAAGGGGGTCGCCCTGTCTCAACCCCCTAGCTGATTTGATGTGACCACCCGATACACCATTAATCGAGACCGTAGAGATGCTCGAGTAAAGAATATGTTTAATCCAAGAACACCAAGTGGAGGAAAAGCCTCTGTGTGTCATAAGCTCGAGAATGAAGTCCCAATTTACAGTGTCGAAGGCTTTGGTAAAATCGAGCTTGAGAAGAACTCCAGGCGTGGCAGTGTGGTGACAGAAAGAGATGATTTCTTGGGTCGAGGCAATACAATCCATGATGTTCCTTCCTAGTATGAAGGCCGATTGTTCAGAGCCGACTAGAGGGGCGATGACACTCTGGAGGCGGTTAGCAAGGACCTTGGTGATGATCTTGAAAGTTGTATTGAGAAGGCTGATTGGACGGAAATCGGGGAGTGAGTTAGCGCCAGGGACCTTGGGGATGAGGATAATTTTAGCGTAGTTTAATCTTGAGATGGTGGAAGGGTCAGATTGGAATTCTCTACACATTTCTAGAATGTCATACTTGACCAAATTCCAGAAATGTTTGAAGAAAATAGGACCGAAACCATCCGGGCCAGGCGCTTTATCATCTGCCATATCATTTAACGCATCCCATACTTCTTCTTCAGCAAAGGGGTGGTCAATGTGGATGCTGGGTTGGGATGGATAGAGGAGTGACCAATTGATATCAAGGAGGGGGGGGGGGGGAACTCTTACCGAGGATGTCTCTGAAGTAGTCGGTGAATAGACGGAGGTGGTCGGACGGGTCCGAGAAAGAGGAGTTGTCATGAAGCAGTTCTGAGATAAGAAGCGATCTGCGGCGCCCACTGGCCATTCGATGAAAGTATGAGGTGTTTTTGTCTCCATCTTTTAACCACCTCTCTTTAGATCTCTGTTTCCAGCCTATTTCTTCTTGTTTGATCAGTCTATCCAGATCTGATTCTAGGAATAGGAGGCGAGCCCGGTCCGAGTCAGATAACGGGTTAGATTCTTCCATGATGTTGAGTTTTAGAATCTCATCCTGGGTAGATGAGATTCGTTTGCGGATGGATCCCCAGATATATCTGGCCCATGGTCTGATGATTTTTCTGAGGGAACGAAGTTTGGATACAATTCTGGCGGAGGCCGAGTGAATTGGCGATGGCTGGGACCATAGTTGGTAGATGAAATTGTCGAAAGAGGGTTCCATTAGCCAAAGGCGTTCGAATCTGAAGGGACGAGAGATGGGGGACCGAGATCCAGTGTCTAAAATGATGGGGCAGTGATCGGAAATCAATGAAGCCAAACCGGAGACCGAGGAAAGGGGGAATAGATCTTCCCATGAGGAATTATAAAGGAATCTATCAAGTTTAGCTAGGGTGGGGATTGATCTGCGATTGGACCAAGTGTAATGGCGGTTATTGATCGGAGAGTCTATGAGGGAACAATCGTTGATAAAGGAGTTGAAGGAGTCTGAATCTACTGAAAAGCTATCCGAGCTGCGTTCAGAAGGTGATCTAGTTGTGTTAAAATCTCCTCCAACGATCCAAGGGCCGTTGAGATAAGAGGCAAAGGAGAAACATTCCGCCCAGAGTTTACTTCTTTCTTGTGAACTTTGTGGGCCATAAATGTTGGTGAAGAAGAAGACAGTGTCAGATTGGATGTGTCGAAGGATTACGTGTAAAGCAGATGAGTGAGAAGAGGTGCTGTAATGGGTCCAAACTGCTTCATTCCAGGCAGTGATTAACCCTCCTTTGGATCTCACTGCATTTATATGGGCCCAACCCGTTAGGGTTGGCCCACCCATGTGTGTGATGTAAGAATGAGGGGGATCAGATATTTTTGTTTCTTGTAAGAAAAGAATGTCGAGAGCATCTGTTTTCTTGGATTTAAGGGTTTCTTCAGGAAGTTCTTTCGGGATTTGAAGGCTTGAATGTCGAGAGCATCTGTTCTGTTTTTGGATAGGAGAAGCAAGTTTGAAGTTCATGATGCTTGTATAGTAGATTGGTGTTCTGAATTTCGATGGATTTTGGGAGAACCATCTTGTTGAGTAGAATCATGAGGTCATCTCATTCTTGATCCAACTTTGATTTGAGAAGCATCTGTGAAGTTTGGATTGTCAGGAAGGTTGAGGGCAATCCAGGATCAGCGGAGGTTGTGGACAAGAGATGAAGAGATTCGAAATTTGAAGTCGGAGGTTTAATTTTTGGATAAGTTTTCTCCGATCATAAGAGCGATGAGATTGTATAAGATGGGAAGCTTGCTCAAGAGTGTATTGAAATCTTTCTGTATTCTTTTAAGAATAAGTGTTTGATCTATCACTGGTTTAGAACCAGTAGATCATGAAGATTTGGAAGTTGATCGGGCTTGTCTGTGGTCCGGTATCCTGTTTAGATTGTAGATCTGGATATATAGGAGTTCTAGATCTGAGTAGAGCAGCTAGTTTAGATTCTGTAGAGCGAGTATCCTGGTGTTTGTACCTGGGAAACTCTACAAAATTCTGTCCAGAATTTTGTCTGGATAGTTAGAATTGATTGTTTGAATTGGATGTTATGGTTTCTAGTATGGTTAATAGCATTTGTTGCTATTATAATATTAAAATCTGTATGGAATTATTAAATTATCTTTGCTTTCAATTTCGGGGATGAAATTCTTTTAAGGGGGGAGGAATTTGATGTCCCAGAATTTTGGGCAATAGTTATTTAATAATTTCCATTTATAATTTATTTTAAAATATGTTATACTGATCTAAAAATCTAATTTAACCAAATATTATATATTCAAAACTAATAATTAATTTAATTTGACAAATGTTATCCTTTCAAAAAAAAGCTCAATAATAATGATAATTTAATTTGAAATGTTTATTCTTTTCAAAGGATATTAATATATTTTTAATTAATAATAATTAATCTTTTTAAGTTAATATAAATATTCTATTTGTAATGTATATATGTGTACATTGTAAAAAGGAAATTGGTTCAATTTAAATTTAATAAAAATATTTTCAAATTATAATATATGTGTTTATATATTGTGATTTGGAGTTCTGTTTTAAAATTCAAATAATTTTTGAAGTTAATATTTAAAATGTTCTATTTATAACGAATATTTATATTTGTGTATATATATATTGTATATATAAAATAATGGATTAAACTTAAATAGAAAATTTGTTTTCAAATTTATAATGTACATATGTTTATATGGTGATTTGGAAGGTTTTTGATTTGATTTAATAAAATGCTTTTCAAAAGCTATTTAAAATTAATTTTTATTTATAAAACACTTAAGGGAATTTTTTTATATTAAAAGAATAATAGCTTGAAAATAGTACATTATTATAAAAGTTTAAATTGTTTTCTTTTAAATTGGTTTTTGAAAATAAATTTAGTTTTGTATATAATATCAATGTTAAATAAAATAACTTCAGTTTAAACTTTAAAATAAAATTTAAATAAATGTTACTTTCTTTCTTTTAAAACTTATTTTTAGGAAAGTGAGTTTTAAATAATTATAAATTAAATCATGAAGTTATAAATACATTTCATAGTTATATATATATATATAACATAAGTATTTAGTTAATATTGTAATTAAGGTTTAATTCATTTATAAATAAGTAAGTAATGTAATAATCTCATCTTAAAACACTTGGAAACATAAAAAATTATGAAAAATACACTTGTATACAAATTAATAAAGGTTTGGACATGTGTAAATAAATGATTATTTATGTAACAAGTGGCAAGTCTTTGTTTTAAAAGAAATTTTTTTATTAAGGTTTAAAGGAAAGATCAGTTTTTGTTTATTTTTCTTCATCTAAAGCTTCTTTAATTTTTCTTCAACTAAAAAAAAGAGAATTCAAATGCAAGATTCAAACTGAAATCAAAAACAAATTCAAACTGTAACCCAAAAATCTGAAGCTATGTACAAACTTCTAATTCAACGTATTCAACCTGAAAAACATGGTTTCAAGCTCAACTGGGAATCAACAACAAATTCAACAAGTTTTCAAAAGATAATCAGAGGAATTTATAGATGTGAGCATCATCTGATTTCAATGTTTCAACAGAAATAAAAATGCAGTGTTCTCTGCTTTTAAACTCAGGTGAGTAAATATCTTTCTTAAAAACACTTTTAAATCCTGTATATGTTGTTCTGTGAAATGATTGATATAGTAAATATGATATCATTGCTTGCATGTTGGATATGATGATGTTATAATCATCTTGTTGCTCAAATTTATCATCTTAAATTTGATTCGTGCTGTACAAACTTGAATACATACCTGCATATGTATTCTTTGTAAAATCTGTTGCAAGATTAACTAAAATAACTCAAATCTCCATGTATAATCACAATTAAACATTGATTACTGAAGTAAAGATGTTAATAACATGTTATTCTTGTTTTTAAAATTTATTACAAGTAAGTGTATTTGGATAATACTCTGTAAAATATGAAAATATAGTAGATATTCGAAAATGAGTAAAATTCAAGTTTGATGAATTTCGAACTCACTTAGATAATCTGAATCGTACTATCAAATTATGAATTTTAATATAAAATTTGTGATTTTTAACTTGGTATATAACATGAATTCGAAAGGGGCTTGAATTTGGGTTTTGGTCGTTTACTGATCATCGTCGTCGAAGGGGATGTCGAGCTTCGGCATGGAGGTGGTCATGGTTCTTGGTGATGCAGGAAAAATGGTGAAAGATTTTTATGGTGACCGTGAAGGGGGTAATTAGGGTTTAGTGCTTGTTTTCTGTTTGGGTCGGAATCATGTGAGATTCGTCGTCGTTGTTGATTTTGGGCGAATTGCATGAGGGGGAAAGGATTGCGTGGATCGAGGCGCGTTTGTGGGCGACGTGGCAGGCACTCCGATGATGGTTTCGCCGTTGGCGGCGGTCGTTTGGTTCGAGCGTGCTTACTGATTGAAGATGCTGTAGCGCTCATATTTTGATACAGTGGTGCTTTCTTCGATTTTGAGGGACGAGGGGGTTGTCGAGGTCGTTGTGGACTTGTGGGGAATGCCGACGATGGTCGTCGTCGACCGATTCCAGTGTGCACGTGCACGAGCTCTTTTTGGTGCACTTGTTTTTCGTTTGGGAAGAAGTATTGGCCATGGTTTCGTTGTTTGCTCGAGGATTGTCTCGTGTTAGGATCGCATGCAACTCGAAGTTGTAGGAGAAGGTTGTCGCGTGAGTTCGGCCTCGAGTAGCTTGGTTACAGGATTTATATCCTGTTCAATTTTTTTGCTGCATATTGGAATTTTAGATTTTAAAAGGCAAACTTGGTTTTTAAGACAAAGTTTAAACAGTTTAAACAGTTTAAATATGTTGAAATGTTTTAATTTAAACTTTGTGTTTTAACAAGTTAAGTTAAATTTGTTTTTAAAATAGTTTGTTTTTTAAGTTTAGTATTAGCCGGATTTTTATACTTTATAAAATGAAGTTTCAAATTTGAAAGCAAATTGATGTTTAAACAAAGTGTTTAAATTAGTTTTATTAAGAATGAATGTTTGACTTTAAAAGAATTTTAGTTTTAAAGTTTGGTTTTTAAAAAAAATTTAAACTTTTGTTTAAAATAGTTTGTTTCAATTTTGTTTGTGAATGATATAATAATGTTTTCAAATAAAATTGTATTTGAAGTGATTTAAAATGTGATTAAATTAGGGTATTTAACTTAGATAAATTTAAGGTATTTAATAATGATAAATTAAAAGATGATGTTTTTGTGTAAACCAAATATCATTTTTTGAATTTAAATATTTAATTTTAAAATGATTGATAAAAGTTAATGAAAAGTATGGTTTATATTAATCAAGTTTTTGATTATAAAGGTAATTAAAGTAAATTACTTAATTAACTTAAATTGATTAATGTGAGTAATTAAATTAAGGTAAATTAGTTTGTGTAATTAATTAAGTGAAATTAATTACTTAATTAAAAATTAATTAATCAAGATTGATTAATTTAGAAATAATTAGTTAATAAGTAATTAAGAAGTTAATTACTAAATGTTTAAGAAGAATTATTTAAACATAATTACTTAATGAAGTAACTAACGCAATTAATTACTCAGTGTAATTAATTGGATAATTTTAGTTAATTAATTAAGTTTAATTAATTAAAAAGAATTGCTTAATGATGGGATTAAGTATAATTACTTTATGTAATTAAAGAGGTGTAATTACTTAGTGAAGTAATTAATGAATAATTACTTAATGTAAGTAATTAAGGAAATTACTTGATGAATAGTAATTAAAGAGGTATAATTGCTTAAGGAAGTGATTAAGTGATAATTACTCAGTGTAACTAAAGGGTTGATTAATGTAGTTAATGAAGGTGTTGGTTTAATTGGTGAAGTAATTAAAGGAAGTTAATTACTGATTGTAATTAATCAGGTTTGATTAATAAATGTAATTAAGTTTATAATTAATAATTAAATGTAATTATGAGAACAATTGATTTATAAGTAATTAGAGGATCATTAATTTATGTAATTAATGAATAATTAATTGTTTCATTAATTAATAAATGTGAATAATTATACGATAATTAATCAGTGTAGTGAGGAAAGAAGTAATAATTTATTAATGTAACTAATTAAGGATTTATGTAATTAATTATTGTTAATTAATTAAGTAGAAATTAATTAGGATTAATTAAAGATTAAAGATAAATTAATCTGTGTAATTAATTTAAGGGCTAATTACATAGTGTAATTAAAGAATAATTAATCTAGGTGATTAATTAAAAATATGATTAAAGAATAATTAATCTGTAATTAAAGATTAATTAATTGGATTATGATTAAAGAGTGATTGGTTCATTAATTGTAATTAATTAATGATTGTTTAAGCATGATTAGTTGTTTAATTCTCAAGTAATTAATTTAATTTAAGATGATTAAATTAATTATAAAGGAATTAATGATGCCTGTTTATGTATGATTGTTTGTGGAATATCTGGATTGGTTATATCTATTGGATGATATGTTGTGATATTCTGTGATATGATATTTGATATATCAATGATAAATGTGTGATATTTATCTATGAATGTTGCTGTGTGAATTCAATGTTTAAATTGAATTAATTTGTTAAACTTAAATCACTTGGACATTAAGATGGCGTTTGGATTCGTTGAGACCGGGATCGGGTTTCCAAATTTGGAATTCCGAAAACCACATCGATCCAAGTTAAACGTTAGGTCGTGAATCTCAAGTGAAGAGTGAAGACTCGAGGTGTAAGTATTATTGTCGTTAATACTCTGAGGGTGATTCCAATATGAGTTTAACGGGGATAGTACTTTCAGGTTCGAGATGAAGATTCAGAGTGCAAGGGCTATTGTCGTTAACTCTAAGGGTGATTCCAAAACGAGTGGGTGATAGTGCCTTCGGTTTCGTTCGAACCCAGAACGAACTTGTTTGCATTGAATGCTTTTAGAACATCGTCAGGTGGACGATAAGCATTCTAAGATAGATGTGTCCTATAAAGGTAATCGTTGCCTCAAGCCTCATCAACCGGGAATGGCTAAAACAGGGGAGGTACAGCAAGGCTAAGTGGGTCATGCCCAAGTAAGACGAGATTTACCCCTGTCTAGAGGTCCCTTTTTATTTCGGCTGCGTGAGCGGTTGATCATGACAACTGTCGGGGTGATCTTGTTCGGGAATGTCCAGTAAGGGATGGTTCCGGCTTTGTGTTGCAGGGGATCGGGAGTGGTCCTCGGTACGGTGATCTAAGCCACGTACTATGATGGACGGTACCCTAGTAGCTCTGCCATTGTATGGAATCCAAAATCCAATAAGTGCCTGTACGGTTTTGATTGTGCCCAACTATGTTGGAACGTGAGTTGTAAGCATTCTACCAATTTCTGTATTTTATTTTGAAAACCCTAGACCCTATTATAATATCACTGGATTTCCTATCAAATGTTTTGGTTAGCGTAAGGTAAAAACTTACCCATGTTTATTTGTGGGGAGTCTTACGTGATACCTTTGTTTTCAAAGGATTTTCAAAGTTAAGCAACTTTTAACCGTTTACTCACACCAGACCCCTATCTGACCCGAGTGTTTTTTTCTATTTTATTAAACTCTTGGGTACTCATATTATATATGAGTAGTCGAGGGATTCAGTTTTGCTTTGACGAGTTCTGGAGGGGATATGGAGCAGGTGGCTTCAGCATGTAGATATATATATACTGTGGTTCTGTTGTGTTTGAGTTGTATCTGTTTCCTGTTATGTACTTGGGTTGTAATATCTAGACAGGTGTTATAACTATCTAGTTTGTGTAGTTTGTTTTGTATTAGCTGTATAACTCTGATGTATATGATACTATGTAATATTTTATTTGATTAATATAATTTATTCGTTCCGCTGTGAGATTCTGATGTTGTTTGGTTCTTTCTTTTCTCTTTTCTATCCCTTTCTTTCTTCTTTATGATGCGTCTTTCTGTGGTATGAAAGGCGGGTCGTTACATTTAATGCCTATAGTCAATTCATATAGCAATTTCATTTTCAAATAATAGTCAATAAAATTAGATAACTTCACGATTCAAAATTAATGAACATAAAAATATTATAGTACATCGTGAGCATTAAAAACACTCACCTTTTATTTTTCTCTTGTCTCTTTTGTGTTTTGGCTTTAATTATATTTGAATGCGTTCGAATTTAAATGAAAATTATACAAGCTCTAAATTCAACCAATTTGATTTCATAGAAAAGATCTCGTTAATATGGACCCAACGTGACTGACAGCATTGAATTTGGGCCTAAAACGAATGAGATGTGAATTTTACAAGAATTGAAATATATAAAATCAATTTATATTACTAAATTCTCAAACAAATTTCATTACCCAGCCCACAAAATCAAGTCCGACCCAACAACAGTTCTACCCTTCTTCCTCCATTCTATCCTCACTGTGCACGCACGAACTCAAACAACCATGCACACTCAACGATAACACAGAGCATCACTCACCTATATCGAATTTCGACCACGCCATTGTCTTCCTCTTGACGCAACACACCTGCTCGACCCAAACTTGCCACTCGAAACCCCCTACCTCATCGTGACCTGGCAGGTGCGACCCTTCCCCTACTCTGATGCGATCGCCACCAAGGAATCGTACATCAGCAGATCAAAGCCGCATATGGGATTTTCCCGTACAAATCTAAACACGACCCTCAAATCCCAAATCGAGCACCACACTTTCCAAATTTTCCAACCATAGCACCAACAGCTTTCGACATTACAGTCGAACTTTCCAAACCCGACATCGCACGGATCAAAACTTATATCTGGTCAAAGATCTTGATGCACTAGGATTTTTAAAATTGATTTCATATTTTTAATTGAGTTAAAATTGAATTATAAATTTTTAAAGCTTCCATTTTTTTCTGTGTAAATAAATTTGAAGAGGAAACACATATTTTAAATAGGAGAACAAGGTGTAGGCTTGCTGAACAATAGAGTGGCTGAGTGGATGTTTTTGTGGCCGATGTGAAAGAATGTAGGCTGATGTGAAAATATGGTCAAGTCAACATATATAATATTTAAATTCGAAAATATCTAGCTAAAATTTTCGGATCCCAATCAAGGCATGCCGCTAAGCGTTCATAATGTTATATCCCTATTCCGAATGCAATAGAATAAGTCTCGAGTCCAAATCCGATTGTATGTGGAAGATAGCTTTTTATGAAGCCTCTTATTATATTAATTTTCAATATTAGTTTCAATGAGTTTCTATTGCGTACAATCAAACGGTAACTCTAAACGCTACAAAATTAAAATCCGATAATGATACACTTTTAAAGATCCAATGGAACTAGTTTCGTCGAATTTCAAGACTGTGCCCGGAAGGCTATTTTTATATGTCAATTAAACAAGTTATTCTTGAATCGAGTAAACCACATATAAATCCAATTTAAAAAATTTATTATCTTCATTCTTACAAATATAAATTAAATAAGCTTTGAAATTATTTTTATCTAGCTTAAAAACTCAAGATTCATCATATAACCAGTATCAAGTTTTAAATTTGACAATTAAGTTATCCAATAAACCACTATATTAGAAATTAAAGTTATTAAATCTATAAAATTAGCTTTAATATTTAAAATCAATTAAATACTCCTACTTCAAATCACTGAAATTCTAGGTTGTTACATTCCTCCTCCTTAAAAGAATTTCGTTCCTGAAATTGCCAAGGTAGGGAAATGCCCAAACCCATTTATTTTCAAAAACAAATTAGTTGAAACAATTCCCCAAAATCAATTAGTTGTAACCATATTATCACTTTTACTAATTCCCAAATTCATCCATAGATTCCAAATAATATTATTCATTCAATCGTTTCAAATTATAACTCAAAAATCAATTTTTTTAGTTACTAAAAATTATCTTCAAAATTTTCTAACTGCTTAAATTTTCGAAAAATTTCGCCAGTTTCTCCTTTGCGTGGCTAGATCCGAACAACTGCAAAACGCCACTATGGCCCTAAACCAACAAAAAAAAGCTAAGTGGCTCAATCAGAAAACCATCAAATTCAATAACAGTTTAAAAACGAACCTTTTTGTTGGGCAACCCAATTTTATTTATGAAATCAAAGGCATCAAATTACTCTTGCTCTTATGCACATGCATCTTATTTACCAATGATATCCAATCATATAATTCAAATCCATATTATTCTTGAAATCTAAATTTCCAATATTTACTTTACTAAAAACCGTAGGATGTCATATGTCATCCGTATGCAATATCAAATCTGATTGCTCTCTCGATCACACAATTTCACTTTCGAACTTGTATCGTTCACACGACTCTCCAGTGTGGACTCAGATATGGTTCCTTGATCGGAAACCGTCATTCTCCTTGGATAGCCATATACTATGACAGAGAATTCAAAAATGAACCAAAAATACATATAAAGTGTTCGCCATTGAGAATTGAGTGAAAAATTCCAACTTGGATCGATATAAATTATCTTGAAATTATGTGCTCAAATCTGGATCAAATCATTATGCGAATAAAATAATGTACACGTATTTAATTTGATTGATTTCTTTGTTACACCAAATTCTTTTCATTCACTTCATTTATATTCAATTATTCACAATTATTATCCACATTGCATTATTCACATTGCTTAATTTCTTACTATATTTTCCAATATCAAGTATCTCTTAAGAATTTTCTCATCAAATTTTCTTAAGTCAATTATAAACATTTTATACAAATATTCTTAGATTAATTACCACTTCATCACTTAAGTCTATATCCATTTAAACTCAAGTCAAATTTCCATGTTTAATACCTTTCACACTATACTATATCCATTAATGAATTACAAAATTATACTTAAGTTTATAAGCATTTCATTTAACTCTTCTCATGTTTATTTCTACTTCATAATTTAAGTTTATAGCTATTTCTAATCAAATTCAATTTCAATACCATTTTACTCGATTCATTTGTTTAAATTTTAATTATATTCCAAAACTAGTTCAAATCACTAATTAATTTAGTTAGTTTATTCCTTAATTCATTTCCAAAATTTATTTTGTGTAACCTAACTTAGGCTAATTTTCTGTCCATAATTCATTTATACTTAACTTAAGTTAAGTTTAATTCCATAGTTCAAAATTCCAGAATTTTCTTTTTCTTGCATTCATATTCAACAATTTTAATCATTGATTTTACTTGTTACATTTATAATTTCATAAGTTATCAAACTTATTTTCTCTTTCTTTTTCGATAAAACATTTAAAATAAAATCTCAGAGTTTAAACACCTCATTCTAAAGTATTTCAAATCATTTTTGAAATCATACACACACACAAAAAATTCCACTGGTATATCAAATCATCATTTCGAAGCTCAAAACCAAATCTAGTTTTACCAAAAAAATTCTCAATGGTGACAATTCCTCCCTTGGGAACTTGAAAACGAACGTCGATGATGCTGCAGTCATCATCAAAATTATTTTCCAACGACCGAAGTGAGTTCAGTGCTTTTATTTCCCTTTAAATCCTTTTAAAAATATTTCAAAAATATTTTCTTATTATTTTTCCAAACCCTTTGAAAATAAATTTCCAAAACCAGCAGGATTTAAATTTCCAAATTTCCAGCCTTTAAATCCTTCATAAATCATTTTCGTAAACCATATTTATATAATATACTTCAGAAATTTCATTTCCCTTTCAATTTATGAACCACGCTTATAAATCATGTATTTATATTATCTCACTTGTTATATAAATCATTTCTTTGTTGCTTACCTTGTTTAGTTTATGGTATCATCCTTTATTTGATCATAATCAACAATCAAGAAATGATAATAATCAAATATTATCATTCTCTAATAACCAAACACACCATATATTACTATAATAATTTCTGAAAAATTATTTTTTTATATATAAAATATAATCCAGGTAAAATTATTTCATTTACCCAATTTCAAAACAATATCATGTCGGGTTGCTCTATTCAAGTATTTAAAGATCCCTATCAATAACATTAATTACTCGTATTGACTAAAATTCATAAGCCACTCAACTGACCAATCAACATAATATAAAACAATTTTATATTACTAACAAATACGCGCTCATATCTAGTAATACACTCAAACTCATTCTAGGGTACTACTGACCCTATCTCTAATGAGTTACCCCATCAAAGCCAAGGTCTCGTTAAGCTAAAGCTCTGATACCACATGTGATGGCCTACATTTCGGAAGATTTAAATCGACAATAATCCATACATGTCCAACTTAAACAATCCAGAACATAGATAATTAATGGGGTTAATTAAGAAAAATAAGAAAAGAAGAAGAAAACAAATACAGAATCTCGCAGCGGAGCAATAAAATATAATAATCAAATAAACAGTTCGTGTAGCTTTTTATATTATACATTTGATTATAATTTATACAACATTTATCAGATTTATATATATACAACAGGGGTAATAAAATAATGCAGCAGACAATACGATGTAGGAATAATAATAGTAACAATGTACTAAATCTTCGTCTTCGTCCTCCAGAATAATCTTCAATGCGATGAAAAACTCAGGACTGACCCAAGCGTAATGAACGGACAAAACACTCAAGTCTGGACGAAAATATCCTTATATGAGTCAAACCAATATCGCATAACATGAGTGCAATAGCATCAGAGATATTTACCGGATTTCACATCTTCTATCTAGTGTATAACATGCGTGCAATAAATCAAGAGATGTTACGGGATTTTCCATCTCTTAATGATCCGTCAAAATATTTATATGTAGTAGAATATGCTACATATATGATGTCTAATCAATAAAATAGATATTTTTCTTAGCGTTAAGGCTTTACATTAATCCCCCTAACACTTTTAAGAATTGATGTACAGTTTGCATTTGACACAACAAGTAGCACGTCAGTATTCAGTGATGCGCCATGAAACGACAACACTAAACCAAAACCGTAGGGGACACGTATAAGGATAAAAGTATGACAAGGCACGTGAGGCAATAGGATACTACCAATTTACCCTTCCCGATTGGTGGTAACCCCTAATGGCCCACCACGTCCAACACTCCTAAAATCGGAGGGTGTGCACCAATCGATAACATTGTCATGGTAGTAGTACGAAGAAGTGTGTCCGCTAGAGATAGCTAACCTCATTGGTCGGTACAGCTATTGTTTTAGTCATTTAAAATTGACACAAGTGCCAGGCTAATCCATTATCATTCTCTTTCTTCAAATCCAGCAAATGACGCCAAACCCAATCACTTCGTTCTGGAGTCTTCTCCGCATACATAATTGTTAAAGTGGTTCCACTATTGACAGAGAGTATGCCTATAAGAGGCCTTGGTCTCTTTAACAACCAAACGTCGTTTTACACACCATTGGTATTTTTATATTTCAAAAAAAAACTCATACTAGATATCAACATATCATATTTGCTTCAAAATCAAATTCATTTCGAAATCATCATATTTACTCAAAATATACCATTTCATTTCAAAATCATTTTCGCCTTAATATCCCGAATTTGCTTCCAAAATTGTTTCAAATTTCAATTTAGGTTATAACTTCATTTTAACCCAATTCGTATTTAAATCGAAGATTTAAATATAAACATTCCACCCTTTTGACCAGTATGAATTTTTAGAAAATGGTTTAAATAGCATTAAAATAGTTAAATAGAAAATAGTTTGAGTATTGAAAATGGTTTATATAGTAAAATAGTTTGGAAAATCAAAATAATTTGAATATTTAAAAAGATAGATTTTTAATAATTTATTTGAAAATAGTTTCAAAGTCAAACCGATTCAATCCAAAATTTCTCAATTCAAATCACTTTAAATTTCCATTTTGATTTAAACGATTCAATTTCGATTTCAAGTCGAATTTTACTTCGATTTCAAATTAATTTCACTTCAAATTCCAAATTAATTTCTATTCCAATTCTAAATTAATTTCAACTCAATTCCTAAATTGAAACCATTTCGATTTATATCAATTCCAAGTTCGATTTTCGAAATATCGATTCAAAACACTTAAACAAATTTACCTTCAACTCCGGGTTTAAAATCCAAAATTTCAAATATAATTCAATTCCGAGCTCAATTTCGAAATATCGTTTTATATCACTTTTACTTAGTAATAATCAAAGTTCGAATAAAAGTCCAATCATTTAAATCAAATCAATTTCTGAAATTTATATCATATTTCAATTATGACTTAAAAATCTCAACTTCAATTATTTGAAACATTTCGTTTACCAAATTTAAATTTCAATATTTCGAGCTCCAGTTCGAAAATAATTCGATTTCCATAACTTCGACTTTATTTTCTTAAAAATCAAAATCAAGTTAAATAATTTCAAACCAAATAAAAGCATTTAATTTAACTAATCCGGTGTCTGTATCCGTATATAATTTCCTATCCTATGGCTTAATTATTTCAATTTAATTTCAAGAATGGATATATATCATTTCAATCCAAAATAAATGTCATAGTATATATCATTTCAACCTATTTCTTAGTTTATTCGAAGTAATTCGATTTATAGTTTTATATACCGTAAATAATATACATGATGATAATAGGACATAATAAACATAAATAAACATTCAAATATCAATCAATTGGTATCCATCACAATCAATCATCCAAATAGTCAAAATAATTCACAACAATTTCATAGTTATTGATATCAGGTAATTTACTAGCAATTAAATTCTAATTTCAAATTCAATTGTCAATTCTAGTACCTACAGTCAATTCATATGTCAATTTCATTTTCAAATAACAGTCAGTAAAATTAGGTAAGTTCACGATTCAATTTTAACGAACATAAAAATATTATAGTATGTCGTGAGCATTAAAAACACTCACCTTTTATTTTTCTATTTTCGCTTTCGCATTTTGGCTTTGATTAAATTCGAACGCGTTCGATTTAACTGAAAATTCTGCAAGCTCTAAATTCAACTAATTTGATTCTATAGCAAAGATCTCATTAATATGAACCCAATGCGACTAACTGCGTTGGATTTGGACCTAAAACAAATGAGATATAAATTTTATAAGAATTGAAATTTATTAAATCAATTAATATTACTAAATTCTCAAACAAATTTCATTACCTAACCACAAAATCAAGTCCGACCCAACAACAGTTCTACCCTTCTTCCTCCATTCTAACCCCACTATGCACACTCGGACTCAAACAACCATGCACGATCAATAATGACACGAAGCATCACTCACCTATTTCGGATTTCGACCATGCCATTGTCCTCCTCTTGACGAAACACACCTGCTCGAGCCAAACTTGCCACTCGAAACCACCCCTACCTCATCGCGACTTGGCAGCTCCGACCCTTCCTCTTCCCTGACGCAATCACCACCAAGGCGTCATCACCAGATCGATGCCGTAGATGCGATTTTCCCAAACAAATCTAAATACGACCCTCAAATCCCAAATCGAGCACCACACTTCGTAAATTTTCCAACCCTATCACCGGCAGCTTTCGACATTACAGTCGAACCTTCCAAACTCGATGTCACACACATCAACACATATATCAGGTTGAAGATCTTGACGAACTAGGATTTTTAAAATTGGTTTCATATTTTTAATTGAGTGTAAATTGAATTATAAATTTTTGTCGCTTTCATTTTTTTCTACGTAAAGAAATTTGTAGAGGGAACGTGAATTTTAAATAGGAGAACAATGTGTAGGCTTGTAGAACAATAGGGTGGCTGAGTGGATGTTTCTGTGGCTGATGTGAAAGAGTATAGGCTGATGTGAAAATATGGTCAAGTCAATATATATATATTATTTAAATTCAAAAATATCTAGCTGAAAATTTCGGATCCCAATCGAGGCATGACGCCAGGTGTTCATAATGTTATATTCCTATTCCGAATGTGGTGAAACAAGTCTCTTGTCCATATCCGATCGTACGTGGAAGATAGCTTTTTTGAACCCTCTTATTATATTAAATTTTCAACATTAATTCTAACACGTTTCTATCTCGTACGATCAAACGGTAACTCTAAAAGCTACGAAATTTGAAATCTGATAATAATACACTATTACGGATCCAATGGAACTTATTTAGTCGAATTTCGAGACTGTACCCCGAAAGGCTATTTTTATATGTCAATTTAAACAAGTTATTTTTAAAATCGAGCAAACCACTTATAAATCCAGTTTAAAAATTTATTTTCTTCATTTTTATAAATAAAAATTAAGTAAGCTTTGGAATTATTTTTATCTAGCTTAAAAATTCAAGATTCATTATTCAACCAATTCTAAGTATTAAAATTAACAATTAAATTATCCAATAAACCACTATATTAGAAATTCAAGTTATCGAATCTATGAAATTAACTTTTAAATATTTAAAATCAATTAAATACTCCAACTTCAAATCACTGAAATTTCGGGTCTTTACATCATACATAAAGCCTGGTATAAATAATAATCTACCATCTCAAACTATTTAGATATTTAGTGAGACCACGCCGCTTAGCGTAATGAGTTTTTCCCCCTCACTAGTATCCTTAAAAACCTTTATAAAACCATATGCTATGCTCCTACATCCACAATGGTTAAAACAATTCAAAACAATATGATATGATGATGTGCAAAACAAGTGAATCAATTCTAGATTACCCATCCCCATTTATTTTGACCATCTATCTCAATTATAGTTTCTAGGGTTACTATTAACCTAATAATTTTTATGGGCTAACTAATAACCAGCTAAATGTTTAAGAACTCCTTGTCCAGTTACATAGTTTGCGTAGGCTTACTATGAACCTATTGGCCCCTACTAATATCTTTACTGTTTCATGGGTTCTCCCTAGACTTATTGGTAACTCCAATATCTGTTCTCTTATCCTAGTTTTCATGGATTGACTAGGAACCTATTGACTTCTGTCAATATCTTAGTCCGGATATAGTTTTCATGGGTTCACTACAAAACTATTGGCCTCTACCAATATCAAATCATATTTTTCATGGCTATGAACTTGTCTTCTTGACATCTTAATTAATACATAGTTTTCATGGGCTTACCATGAACCTATTGGCCTCTTGCAATATCTTTTTCTGTATACATTTTTCATAGGTAGACTATGAACCTATTGGCCCCTGCCAAGATCTACCTTTAATATTTTAGCATCCTATATTCTAGTTTTCCTAACCTCCAGGATGCAATTCTATTGATTCTGGATTTAACTTAATTTATATTCACTACTGGGTTAACCTAGCTGGTTATTCTGCCCTTCCCCAAGATACAGTTATGCGTCCATTACATTGTGAATATATATATATATATATATATATATATATATATATATATATATATATATATATATATGAAGAAGCAAAGATAATAACTTGGTTAATCCGTTTAACCTATTAATCAAAGAAAATTTCTTCAAAAACTCATTTTTAAAACACTTTATTTATTTATGTTATGGTTTTCCTTTAAAATAAGATTGGGTTATTTGTTTTGAAAAACTAAGGCTTTCAAAACCCTAAAAACTTAGCTTTCGACCTCATTGGATAACCTCCTTTAAAAGCATATAAATCTCTTTTCGAAACATTAGGCCCCTGCCTTTCGAAACACTTTAAAACCTCTCTTTTGAAACCTTTTGAATGTAATAAAGTATTACTTATTAACTTTTAGAAGTATAGCTTCGAAAATATTGAAAGTACCCCATTTAAAACCTTTGAAAGTACCCCTTTCGAAACCTTTGGAAGTATTCCTTCCGAAAGCATTGAAAGTCGCTCTTTCGAAAACATTAGGTTTATATTTAAAAATATCATTTGGGTCAAAGTGAATATAAATAAAAGTATCTCTTTCGAAATCATTCTTTATTATATAAAAGTACCGAGCAAAACTTGATGGCGTCGACCTCATTCCTTTCGAAAGGTTTAAAACATTTAACCCAAAACACTAAAGGGTAGCATCGAAAACCCCTTTCGAAGCCATTGCCTTCGAAGCCGTTGGAGCCTTCTAAAATCATTTAGGAAGTGGTTTAGCATAACTTTTAAACAAAATAACCATTCGAAAGCATTGATGACTTCAATATACTCAAAAAGTATAGAAACAGTAGAAGAGTTTCGATTAGGTCAAAACCATCATTTTTGAAAGTATTCTTTTATAAACAAAGGTCTCAGTCGAAAGCTCTTCTTTTAAACAAAGAAAGGTGCCAACAAGTTCGAAAGCGACTAGGCATCGACTTGGTCGAAAGCACCCTTCAAAAACATAGCAGGCGCATATCTTTTAAAAGTAATCAATGGTTTCGTCTCAATCGAAAGCAATGCTTTCGACAACCTGCCTTCCGCACTTCACCAATCTAATTTGTACCAATCTCATTGATACCATGTTGATGAGTTTCAATTTTAATAGATTTCGGCTAGTTTGGTCTCAACTGAGATGAAGCGGAGGCATTGGAGTCAAAAGGCACTTCTAAAGGAGGCGGAACCAACTTTTCTGGGTAAAAATTGATTAATGCCAATTAAAGAAAATACTTTCTAACTAACCTGCTATGTGTAAACATATGATTGGTGCCTTAACTTTTCAAATTCTTTACCATAATAACTACCACTTGATTTTAGATCTAATCCAAGGTTAATTTAATAAATATGCCCTTCCATTAAGAAAAAAAATATTGCAAATAAGCCATCCTTCTAAGATAATTTATTTTCCAAAGTAAATCTCTCAGGAAAAATCCCCAAAAATTGTAGAAATTCACTTTCATCGTGTTATCTAACATATCAAAATTTCAAACCCCAACATAATTTATGAAATAAATTTTTAAAACCAATTAACCATATTTTCCTTTGAAAATTCATAATAATCTTTCCATAGCTTAAAAAGTTATCACAATTAAAACCCAACTCCAAAATCATATTATACACAACATAAATTTTTTCCGTGGCATTTGAAATCAATTATAATTGGTTTTACCCTTAAAACCATGAAAATCATATTTAAACAATCTGTTTAAAATCTAACAAATTATGATCCAAGGATATCATCATTCAAATCATCACAAAAACGAATTCAATCTTAAATCCGAAAACATACGATCATAATACAAAATAGAGATGGTATAAATTATTATTAACCTTGATAGGATAAGGAGATTGAGTTGAGATTTATTCCCCTTTGCTTTAATCACTTAGCTTTGATTTCAATTTTCTCTTCTTTAACAATGGCCGGCTCCTCTATTAATTGGCGTTTTAAATTTTGAAAAATGACGTGAATTTGAAAAATGAAATGTGAATGGAATGAGAATATATATAAGGGTAAGAGTTATGTGCGGCTATTTCCCAATATACCCTTATGCAAATTAATTAACTTAAAAACCCATTCTTAAGTCTATTTAATTTATTAAGCACGACCTTAGTTTTACTTTCATATCTCAATCCCCTTATCGCTCTAATTATTTACATTATTCTATTTAATTTATCTAAATAAATCTCCTGCATAATGTTTTCAAAAATTAGGGGTGCTACGGTTTTCCTCTTCTCTTAACCACGCCTGCAAACTCTGCCTCAGTCCTGGTCATTTCGACGGCGAACTTCAACTTCCCTATCTTTCCTCCTTCTCCATTCTTCCTCAGTTTCTTGGGGTTGATGGAGGCTTGAAGTCCGTATTGACGTTGCGCAGCTGTAAATTGTTCAAGGTACTCATAAAGTCCACGACCTCCCATAATACCAGATATAAAAAAAATTAAGAACTTTAGTGATAGAATATGAACTCAAATAATGCATATATAAGTGTACGTGATCCAAGAGAAGTGTGTAATGTGTCGTAGGTGGCCTAAAATAACTTCACAAACCGGATCGGGAAGCGACTATAGTGGGATTCAGGCTAACTCTTGATGCAGCATATCTGGGGTGAGAAGACAATCCCTCGAACTCAAATCATCCTTCATGAGTTCACCAATGCCCGTGTAAACGTTTCTCAATTCCCCAGAGTTGACATCGGTTTCCTTAGGCAAAAATCATGAGGTTCTTGGGCCGCAGGCGAAGCATCTATAGCAGTAATCTTTTGGCGAGGCAAGTTCGTGAGAATGGGACTCATTCTTGGAGTTTCATCACATGATTCGGAGTTTCCGTCATTGGGACTTGCATCAAATTCCTCATCGTTAGAGGAGGAATCAAAACTACTCAAGCTCTCAATTTCACTTTCCTCCTTTTCTGCGAACACCGCGACCTTGCCTTCTCGCTATTTGAATTCCTCTTCTACCTCTTCTGGGATCGAGGGCATCCTAATCGGGCAACTGGTCCCGATTTTAATGTCTTTTCCTTCACAAATTTCCATAGTTGATCCAGCGGATGGACCTTCTCCTCATTGTGGGCCGCCCTCTTTTGAATCGTGCGATGAAGAACTGGAGCGTGTTTGAATCCTAGAACGGGTGAGGGATAGGACTTCAACAACAATGGTGGATCTCCTAGGATGCAGCAACCCGTATCGAAGAAAATTCTCTTCCATTAGCAAAGATCTAACCGATCTCTCTCTAGCATCTATGGCTTTCAGATTACGGAAGATGGGATCAAATGATGGATCTTTGTTTGGTCTTGGAATAACTGCAAGGAGTATTCAGTTTATTAAAAATCCCACACCATCGTACTAAATCCAATGTGCAATAGAAAAGACTTCCCCCTGTCATCCAAAGGGGATTAAATCCCTCAGGACGCCTAACCAGATAGATTAGGTCTTGAACTAGGACAAATTACTTTGAAGCTGCAGCACAATTTTGTGATTTCTTTGAACCTTGATGATCACAAGTGACAGACATTTGTCTCTCTTCTTGAATGAGAGGAAATATCTCAGCTAATCAAAGCTTGGGGCACGATTAAATGTCTGCATAAAAAAAGTGAAGACAAGTCAAAATAGCTTATCCATTAGGGTGAATCTGAAATGGAGCAATTCCTTAATTCAGAAGAGTTTCTCTCAAGAAATGATTGAAGAGGGGCACTGCTTCATTCAATAAGATGTTACGCTAGCAGGCCGTGTACCCTAAAGGTAGCATGTGTGCAAACTCATTTTTTAATAGAAGGCGTATGTCATCTTTCGGAATGGTTTGCTATAAATAAATATTGTGCAAAACTTTCACAGAAATTATGGTAGAAGCACTCTCCGGAGGATTGAGTAAACTCTAAAGTTCGGAGGAGTCCGGTCTACAACCGGACCAACTGGAACCAATTGACCACATTCAACCGGTGGTGCCGAAGAAGTAGGCGCTGTTGGAACTGTTTGTATAGGCATAACTGAAGTTGATTCAACTTCCAAGAGTGGCAGACTTTCCCGCCCTGACCTAGGTACGCGGTTCACTCTTTACTAGTGAATCTTTTCAAATTATGGTGCATAATGTTTTCTACATTTTTGCGGCACAAACTTGCTTTTCCCTGAAGGCTTTTGGATCCCTTCGGCTAATCTCTACCATTTCCCCGATATGCCCAATTCCCTTACAACTTGTTAGGCCGTCGCCACAGCTCCAAACAAGATAAAGTCTGACTTTTCTGACAATGTCTTTACACATGTCGTTAACTTATTCATCCCTATTTTACTTTCTGTTATTTGCAGAGTCCTTTTTCTTTCTTTTCAGCACATGATTTAGATCCATATTTCCTTTTCCTAACACTTATTAGTGCATGCACACACACATACACATATATATTTCCCATGTAAATTTCTTTTTCTTGCACCCCCGCAGTTCCTCACTTGCCCCAGCACAACACTTAGCCATTTTGGTCTATTTTCACTTATAGAAAATTCTGATAAATTATCAAAAAACATTTGTTCTAACTTCTAGCACACTTAATCATTATTTGGAAATTTAAGGGAGTTTTCCTCATTTATTTTCTAGTTACGCACTTCAACAGATCAAATAAGTTTAAGAAACTTCTCAAACTAAAAACCTATCTCTAAAACCATGATTTGATCATGATATAAAATTTCCATTAACTTTTGAAATCATTAAAGTAGGAGAAACATGTCTAAACATCCCATGTTTATCTATCCTTCCTTCCCTAAAACACTTATTAAACCTTTACATTTGTTAATGAAATCCATATGAACCCCATCATACTTAAAAACATACAATCTAAACCAACCATATATAAGAGATTGATGCAGATAGATTAAGTATTAATTACCGGGATCTTGTAAGATGTCTAGATTTAGTCCTCTTAATCCCCTTTTTGTTTGCATTTCTCTTATCTTCCTCTCCATTTTCTTTCTTTAAGCCACCATTAAAGTTCTTCTCTAGGTTTTTATTTTATTTTAAGTAATATGAAAGAATGAATAGAAAAGAGTAATGCTTATTTTTCTACAATAATTTGGCCTTGGGCCCCCATACCCTTTTTTCATTAATTTATTTCCCTTTATTTCTATTATTTAGCGTGCCTTAGCCTTCTAATTGATTTTTTTTTGATTCATTAAAAATTTAGGGTCATTACAAATATGATATTGTTTTATTTGTTTACTTATTTTCCATTTTGTAATTATTTATCTTGTATGCTTGGATGTGTTTCTTGTTTGTTTGTTAATTATATGATGGGGTAGTCCTTCAGTGTTGATATTTAATAAGGTATACATTGGAGGAACTACTGGGGTATTAAAGAATATATTTGGTTTAGTCATAATGGGATGACATAATTTCCTAGGCTAAGGAAGATTATGCATTTGGATGGACGAATAGAGGTAATGATGTTTCTTGAGGATGAGTGATAACAATTGAATAGTTTTGGTGATCAAAGGCTTCGTGGGTACCACTGAGGAATCAAAGAGATGATCGGGAGTTTCTTTACAGCTTTACTAAAATTTGGATTTTAAACATATGTATATTTCAAAATCTATTTTTATATGAATAATGACCAGCTTCTATAAGTGTTTTAATTTCAAAATGACTTTTATTCTGATTTTGAAGAATTTTATATAGTTTAAAACTTTTATAAAGCGGTGTTTTCTCAAAATTAATTTAACTGATTTTAAAAGAAAAAAGGAAAAAATATTTTGAACTAAAAGAAATTTTTCTTTGAAGAGAACATGGAAGCCTTGATTTGAAAATGAAAATATTTTGGTAAAATGTTTTGATTTGAAGATATATTAGAACATCCATCGCTAGTGATGGCTAGTAGATTCCTTTTTGTTATTTTGGGTGATTCATCCTTGCATTAAATGAAAGAATCACTATAAGAGGATTGTGGAATCGGATTTTCATTATGATGTGAAGGTTAGAACTATTGGAACTAGGCTAGCCCATACTAGTAAAATTAGGTAAATATCAATTTTTTTAAAACCTTTTTGTATCTGTATTGGGCCTATGTAGTCTAAATTTATTTAGAAATATTCTAATATTTATTTTTTAAATTCATTTTATTTATTTCATAAACAATGTTTTATTTTGTATAGCTTATATTATGTAATATATAAGTGCATCATATGCACATATTTATGTTGTGTGTGTGCATCATAATAAAGTGTACATGGTTTGACATGCCCGTATATAAATGTTGGGGTTTACCTGACAATGGACATATTATCCCTACTGATATACAAATGCGTTTGTCAAACATACATAAGTGTGCATTAAAACATAATGTAAATAAATACTTGTGTATAAATATATTTGTTTATATATTATAAAATACTAATTGTAAATAAAGTTATATAAAACACTTATAAAATACATACATATATATGTGTGTATTTATATAAATATAATTAAATAAAAAAACAATTTTAAATATTAGTCTGTAAAATAATTTTAGACAAACATAAAATTATATAAAATCCATAAGTAATTTTTTTATTCAAAATTATATATATATATATATATGATATAAGTATATACATAATTATTTTTAAATTAATATTAATGTAAATAATAACAATCAAAATTTATATAATTATAGATTTGCAATAATCCCCTTGGCCTGGATTTTTTAATAAAAAATTATTATTATTTTAAATCCGTAAGGAAATTTAATAATTTTTTGATTTTGAAAACAAAATGTATAATGTATATTTAAAATTTTATAAATTTTTTTTATATTATTTATACATACATATATATATGTGTGTGTGTGTGTGTATTTGTTTATGTGTTTTAATTGTATAATCAGTCAATGTTAAATTAAATAGATAATTACATTTATATATATAATATATTTATATACGGAATTTATTTTTTAATTTTTTCGAAAACAATATATACGTGTGTATAATTTAAAACGTGCATTATATAATCTTAATTCTTTAAATTTAGATTTGAGATAAATTAAAATCATTTATTAATATTATTTTATTGAAAAAATGTTTGTTTTAATCTTAGGTCGTAGGAGCATCTAGGCAAAAATTCATATAGAACATTTTGTTAAATATACATGCACATATGTATACAACCATCAACATGTGATAACATACTAATATACAGATTCGTTGTATTAATATCTAACCAGATCACCTTGAAATGATAAACAAATCCTTAAATACAATTCTAGGTTCTAAAGTTGATAGCTTCTGAACTACTTACCACCAATGATCGAATCAAGCTATTAATTTTATGTTTTGTGTTCGGATTCTTTGGGGATTTAAAGAGGGTGTGATGGCCTAGAATAGCAGCAAGAAGCAAGGTCAATATTTTTCAGCTGTAGATAAGATAGCTTGTATAATGAAAGATAATACAACAAAAAGTGGATCACGACCCTCTTTTATCCCTTACCAATTCCTTTTTTTAACCACTCAAAACCTCCCTATGAAGCCATCATATGGCTGCCCCTATATGCCTACCTAAAGCCTCCTAAACCACGCCCCTTGTGCGACTTAGAATCAATCCAAGTCTGAATAATATTCATTGCATTTAAACCTAATTTAAACGCGTACCAATATCATGTATTG
Source organism: Allium cepa (assembly GCA_030765085.1). Classification (NCBI taxonomy): domain Eukaryota; kingdom Viridiplantae; phylum Streptophyta; class Magnoliopsida; order Asparagales; family Amaryllidaceae; genus Allium; species Allium cepa. The sequence goes on along the minus strand of CM060937.1, from coordinate 183,931,124 downwards.
ATCAGTATATTTATAACTATTATATATATATATTATTTAATATTGTTCAATACACATCAAATAAAATTATAAAATTAATATTTCGTAAATATTAATTAATTTATAACAGTTACACATCAATTAAGTCGAATTGTAATATGTGTATTCAATGTTATGGCTGTGTGACTCTTAAGTGTAAATCCAGTTAGCGGTTATATCGAACAATTCAAATATTAAAGCTCACACTTCACTTAACATGTGGTATCACATTATGACCTAATTTATAGCTTACTCGACATTAGTAAACTCTAGTTTTACTTTACTAAGCGTTCGCCAGTACTGACAATCATTTATATTATTTCTCATCAAAACTATAACACTTCAGATTTATGGAATTTAGCAATGGTCAAAATTCCAATATCCTCTATATTTAACTCATAGTCTAAACACAAAGTCCTTGGTCAATAATAACAATTATTAATAATCGTACTACTTTGGCCAAAGACTTTGATTCAGACTTACTTTCGATTGACTGTGATACTAACCTCATATAACTAAGGAGACGAATTCTCTTTTGAATAGTGTCTCACTTCCAATGCTTCCACTCGACCCAACTATAGTCGTTCGATGGACGTCATGCCATCATTTAACTATAATCAAAGTGGAGTTTCCATATTGAAACTCGATAGTATTCTTAAGTCGAGGGTATTGTGTAATATTATCACATTGATATTTTCTAGTTTGACCATAGTTATATTAATCAAAGAAAATCTATCGAGTTAGTTATTCCACAATTATCCAATAACTATTAGAACGTAAACCCTTGGTGCCCCCAGCAGTTATGAGTAATATTACACAACATTTGGAGATCGTCATGTACTTTATTCTCAACAGATGTATAGATATCCTATTTTGATACATCTTGGATAAGAATATCTAAAATAATATATTTATTTTATTGTGGTAAATCACTCACGGTTACAAGACATTGTAACGATTATCACAAAACATAGCATTTATGATTTTTATTAATTGTACTTTTAACTAAATTAATTAATATAATGCATTATATCAAGTATATAATAGAAAGAAAAACACATTCCATTTTGAAAAAGATTGGTTATTGAGTTAGGTATATGTAATAAAATATATAATTACCCCTAAGCCATACCCTTAATTCTATCAATCTCCCACTTGCACTTGGGGTCAATCATGGAATCTCTATACCATCCCTTTAACTAGTTTGATGAGAATTTATCGAGTTAGTCCATTCGTTAATGGATCTGTTATGTTGTTTTAATTATCTACTATGTTAGTTTACTCTCTCTGATGCTGATAAACTACTTTTATCATATGAAACTAGTCGGAGTACGTTTCTCGGCTTCTAGTGAGCTCGTATCACCATTTTTTCATCATATAAAAAAAATTAATATTCTTAATACTTGAAATCGTCTCTAGTTCAGTTATAAATTTGTTCACTTATACACATAGAGAGCGCTTTTATTATGGCGCTATTCAAGACGATGTACTTAACCTTTTCTTTGAATCAATCATAATGCTTCATTTGGAACACATCTTTAAATTAAAATTCTAATTAAGTTTAAAAATAAATTTACATGTTATACTTGGTAGCACTTACGAAGTTTGAGTCTGAACGCTCTTTCATAAGGAGTTCATTGTTTCTGTAGACAATTCTCTAGTATTTTGTAAATACTCGAGAATACTAAGCTACTATTTAGTGATCCTAATTTGGATTTGATATTTTCTTCATCATTGAATACATAAGAAAATTTTGATATTATAGGCAATACAACATGTACGATAATTCCTATTACTAATACATGAAGAATCCATTTTACATGTTCCTTGTTAAACTATTTAATAAGGTGTCTTTGCTTATCGTTTGAGATATTCCTAACATCCTTTATACTTATTATAAACGATATAATTTATAAATCCAATATCGAGTATTTAAAAACTAAACTATTACCGATTTTAACATAAATACAACATTAAAAATCAGCAATATGTTGATTACTTATAGCCTAGAATTATCTTTGTACCCTTTAGTGCTTCTTTCTTTTGGACACACCCTTCCTCTGCATTTTGATTGAAAATCAAACTATTTGATATAAATTCTTTTTTAATTTTGATGCTTATAGAAAGATGCTTTTGTATCATTTTTTGGATCATATATGAAAATCCCATAAACTCAATATCGCTCCCATTGACTTTGAGACACTTTGGTTGTTATGTGAAAATAGTCTATTCTAAACCATTATTTAGAATTTTCCATTAAAACACATGAACCAAAAATAAAGTCATGTCGAGCGATAAATTTATATGTAAAAATCCAAATCAACTCGAGCACATTGAATGATAAATCTGTTGCACCAATTTCAACGATTTAAATTTATGATTTTATTCTTATCAATGTTTCTTATCATATTCTAACTGCATTAGTCTTTCTCGTGAAAAAAAATTTGCTGACGATATATCATATCTCTTCAAGTACAACTACCAAAATCGTATTTTGATAACGTACTTGGAATACTTTTGTATTTGTGCATCATGCCATATGGAAGAGTCAATACTCTTAACGGTTTAATTGAAAACCGAGGATTATATATTCTCGATATTGATAAGAAACTAAGTCTCTTTTCAATATGTAAGAATACTTATTAAACTCTCTAATGCATTATCATTTAGATTAGTTTAATTTCATTTCAACCCACGTAATCAGCTTCTTCTTCAAATTTTATTCGAATTCATTCTACTATCAATAATTTCTATAAGAAATTTATTCGTTAAAAAGTTGGTATTTATTGAAACAATGGTTGTTTCTCAATGTAATTGAACAAGTGTTCATAAACACTTTATGAATTGCCTTATACATAAGTTTGAAACATAAATATGTCATTCAATGACAATCGTTTCTAAAACTTGTTTTAAGGTGATTCATACAAAATCTCTAATGTATAATTATTACATGTAGTCTTTCGAGTCGCACAAACTGCCAACTCCTTGGTCTAGATATGTTGGGATTTCTTGTAAACCCTTATCTTTTATGATTTTGTTAATTATTCTTTACATGAAATTAATTTTAATCTTGTATACTACTCTTAAGTACTTGACCTTGTAAAAAAAAAGTTAACTCGACTTCACTCACCATTAAGCATAAATTGTTAAACAAAGTTTGATTACTCTTTATCGATATATTATTATGTGTCATAGGAAGGAATGACTACTGAGACAATCATTATTCAATCTTAGGTATGTTCGAAACTCTTTCCATTATACTCACTAATTCGATCAAATCGAATCAAATCATTTTTATTTTCTACTGCATGTTATTTTATTTACTTTCGCTTTGTACTCTATGAACTCATCACTAATGTACCACATGTGTATCAAATACACATGTTCATGTTTATGATAATACATCGGTGAAAACAAAAAAGTGTGTGGAACCATTTTGGAACTAGTTGACTTTCGATTGCATATATATATATATATATATATATCAATTCGTAGAGTTCATCAACTCTTATGATACTCTCCTTGAATGGGTGCTTTGCCCTTTATTGTTTGAGATATGATTTACTAGTACCATGCAATTCATGATTATATAATCAAAAAATTATTTCTCCAAAATGTGGCTTAGTCCTAAAACAATTGCAAAATAAATTTAGATACTTCTGTATTTTCAATGCATCTTAAATACTGCTACTATGTTTTGAAATGAATATTCATAATATTCATGTTGAAACAAAACTATGTCTATTTTTCAGTCAACACTGAAAAAACAATTATTATTTCATAAATAAGGTTTGGTATGTTTTACCAAAACAATTTAGTAACTTGATGCAACCAATAAGTGTTATACGGCACGCTCCCACTATTTCTTCCATTACTATAATAGTTTATGAAATACAAAGTTCCATTTAACCATTAATATAGGCTATTTATTCCCTATACTGCAACCAATTAGCAATCGAGAGTTTTTAGATCAAATATCTTGAACTCAAAGAAAGAAATCTCATAGAAAACAATTTTCTATATGAAAATACAGGTTTGGAATAGAAATCATACTTCTTATTCCAATATTAAGTATCTATTATTATTTGAAAATTCTTGCTTTCGATGTATCTTTATAATGAAAGTCTATGCAGATCGAGTAATATAGTTATAACTTTTAAATAAAAACCTATATCAAATTAGCACTATAAAAATTGTTATAAATAAAGTGCGCTAGAGATTTTTGTACTGGTTCGCACTTTCTATTTTACATCTAGTCCCAGACTACTTTTGGATGTAAAAAATACCCTCACTTAACCTGGAGGAATGAGTATTACAAATTGCCTGAGCTGGAGAATAGGACTTTCCACCTAAAAATCTCCAACAAGATTTCGCCTATAAATAAGTAGAATTTTTCATAGCTGCTTATGCTCTTGTATATCATGGATTAGCCAATAAGTACAACTTTTCTATTATCTTCTTCTTGAGTGGTATAATGAATTTACGTGAAGAAATGGAAAGATTTTTTATCATAAGAATTTTTTTTCTTGAATAGGTGTGTGTTCAAAAGGTGAAGCAATGCAAGATTGTACGAATGCTTGAGAATTCAAAAGATAGAAAGAATTGTTAAATGGAATTCTAAAATCAATTTCTTTTTATAGATAATTAATGGATGCAAATGTTAATGAAAAGAATCGATCAAGAGAAAGAGTTACAACTATAGTTGAAGAGGAATGTCTTTTTATGAAGCAGAGCATCTCTTTAGAATTTCAAAAAAATGGCTGTTATAATGTTTAGTCGCTTTAATGAAATCAATTACCTAATTAAATTTGATCAGAGATAGTGTTTTTAAAACAGGAAAGAAAAAGTACAAAAATAGGCAGTTTCGATCGACTGAAATCGTCAATTCAGTCAGCTAAACTCATGGTTAGTCGACTGTTTTGAAGTGTTCAGTCAACTGACTCTGTCGGTGTAATTTTGTTTAATTTCTTTTCGGTCAGTCGACTGATAGGGGCACTTCAGTCGGCTGACTGACGCTGGTTTTAATTTTTTTTGTTTTCTACAAATGCTTCGCGATCGTGCTTATTTGTATATACCACTAAAAGAGTTTTTAACAATCTATATGACTCTAGAATAAAAATCTATGACCGGTATTTCATTGTTTTGTCATTATGGTCTTCTTTTCGTTAAGTATGTCTCTTTGTTTGGTTTAATATCTTTTCCAATACTAGTGGTAAGTATACATAATATATACTGGTTTAGTTGTTAGTATCAAAATATCAAAGTATGGGGTTCTAATTTCTCTCCATTTTTGACGATAACAACTATACAAGTTTATTTATGATACTAATCAATTACTAGATTGTTCTTCCCTTAAGATTATACTCCCTCTATCGATATGGCTGATTTCGTCTAGTGTTTCTCTCCTTTTGTCATCGACAAAAAGGAAATAGATAGCAATTAGGAGTAACATAAATGATCACAAGGATAGAACTCTCTAGTATAAATTTAGAGATGCACAAACCATAAAGTTATATTAAGCCCTTAAAGAACACATATCATAACATTACATAGAACATCAAATAAAACAACATTACCATATTGTCATATGATCAAAACACCGCAAATGTTACCAACAACATAACAATAAAACACCATAAGTTTTTAAAGACAAAGAAAAATTAACTTACCACATAATATTGAAATACAAAAAATGCACTAGTAGAGATAAAGCTATAACCATCTTACCGAACTTCAAATGTAATAACTCCACCTTGTCTCGCCATGCTCATCAAAATGTTCTCCTTCTTCCTCATCTGAAGATGTTGACCATGTTAAATATTCCAGTTCAAACGAGTCTCTTTTGAGGGTAGAGGAGATGCATAGGATGTGGGTGTGGATGCATAGGATGTGGTGCAAGATAGCTGATCCCATATTTTATTCATGAATCCTCTAATTTTGTCGAGTTTGCAATCAATCCTAGTGACAATGTGCTCAACTCATGAAGACGCCGATCATGTTTACTTTATTTGTGGGAGAGGGTGACATAGGATTTGCGTGCTTAATTTTCCAAGGATATTTCTTCTATGCAATCTTTATCATGTTGAGGTTGAGGAGCTTGACAGAAGGAGGCTGCAGTAGGATTGGTAGGTTATGGACGACGGGCTTCTCCATTCACTTTCCATTGATCAAAAGATATAATATTGTGTATTTCGACACTTTGTGGAAGTTTCATAAGACTAAGAGTCTTGGATTTTAGACAACCAATTGTAGTAAACTCAAAATCTGGATGAGGTACTTTAAAACTCAATAAAATACGCCAGATATATTCTCCATAATAGATTGGTTTGACTCGTTGTTGATGAAATGTTTCAAATTCGTCCAGAATCACTTTTGCCTAATTAACATTTGGACGACCCCATAATGCGTAAGAGCCCAAAAGTTGTGTTTATAAACAACTTCACAGCTACCAATCCATGGTTGTATAGAATTGATGTGCACGTAAATGTGCATATTTTTACCACCATATTTAACCTATTTAAGTTAAATAAATGATCATGTTGGGTATTTTAACTTGTTTTAACCAAAATCCATATTAATTCCAAATTGTCACGTATCTATCTTCATATAGGGGCAAAACGGTCATTTGTGTGCATATATTTCTTTGAGAAAATTAATTGAAAATTTATACATATTTGTGTAGGAATTTAAGCTCAAATAGGAGTGGGTTCATGAAGACACATGCATGCACAAAATAATTAAAAAGGAATGAAAATGGAAATAATTCAAAATGAAGAACATGGAGGACCCCACTTACCCAACTACCATAATGTACAAATTAGAGGCTAATGCACATGCTTATGTAATTAATGGCTTCATGTACACTTACATGATGATTAGTAGAAACTAATGATTACTTGGCATCCACACTACCTCAAGGACATTTTGGGCATTCGCCAAATTATGGATTAGGATTTCATGCTTGCATAAATAACCCATTATGTTCATGTAACATCCTCTCTTACTTCTTTCTCTTCATTAGTTTAGGCTCAAAATAAAAGAAAGTTTCTCTTTCTTTCATGGCTACTTAGTCATTTCTCCTCTTATGTAATTCTTTTTTTTCTTTATGCAATTTAATACATGTTCATTTTCTTTTCTTGTTTATTTCCTTTCATGTTGTAGTGTAGATCTCTTTTATTTTTTGCAAGTAGAATAGTAGTTCTCTTTTCCTTTAGCTTTCATTTTCTTTTTCTTCTCGTTTTTGCTTTTATGCTGCTAGCTACACTTGTTAATCAAATAACAAATATGAGAAGCTAAACCCCTTCACTTTAGAGGTAATGAAACTTTCTAATCATGTAGCTTCAACTTAATTTGATGTTTATGCTCTCTTTTTGTGCTTAATGAGAATGATTGAAGTGGTTTAATTATTGTTTTTGCTTTGAATTTGATAGCCTATATTGTTGACACCAAATATGTTATGCTTAAAGAATCACTAACACTAATTGCATCTTCATCAAAATATGATTATGACAAAAGAAAGTGATTTGAAATTAAAATTTGATGGCCTATATTTCTAAACAATAGTTAATAGAGCATGCTTAGAATAGATATCATTTTGCAATTTTTTTGTTATTTTCATGAGAGTTAGTAAGTGGGCTTGAGGGTGCACTAAAGTTTGATGGTTTAAGTGTGTTAATTAATAACACAATTAAGCCATGCTTATGATATATGCATCAACTAAACTCACAAATAACCAAAAAGAGATCATAATTTCAATTTTTTTTTGTTGAACTATATGATCTAGAGAGTGAATTTATCTCTAAATTGTCTTAACACTCTCATATTTTTATCAATTTTCTTTTGTTTGTTTTTCTCCTTTTCTAGCTTAACATTCTCTTCAACTTTGGTATAATTTGATTGAATAGAATTTTTAAAATCAACAATTTACTGCGGATCGACCCGTATTCGCCACGTACTACGATAGTACGCCTCATGCTTCGGTTATTTTTATTTCAAAATTTTTCGACTATTTACTAAACCGATAGAAATTTAGTCGATTAACAAGTTTTTGGCGCCGTTGCCGGGGAACAGTTTCGATTTTGATTTTATATTTTTCGAATTATTTTTATTTGATTTTTGTGTGCTTTTATTTTGTATGTTTGCAATTAAAAAATTTTTTGTTGCGTGTGCAGTTTGACTTTGTTATTTGCATTTTTTTTTGGTGGTGTTGTTTTCTAGTGTGTTGTTCATTTGCATTTGCATTTGCATATACCAACAAATTTTTTTTTAATTTTATTTCATCTTCATTTTCAATTTACAATTTTTGCTTTGTATTTACAAATTTTCACTTACAAAACTGCCAAATTTTCAGCTCTGTTTATTGCTGTGCACTGTAGTTTCAAGTTTCTGCACTGCATTACAACTTCACCCTCCCTCTGTCAAATACAACCAGCTCCACTCTTCACAGACCAGACCATCACTGCCATACCAAGAACCAAACAACAACCATAAACTACAACTTGCTTGCCACTGCAACTAACCATACCCACCATTGCATCATCCATCATACTGCTTACTCCTCATCCTCCGGCCATCATCAGAGTCAATTGCCACATCTAACTGCTACTGCATCTATACCACAACCAACCTCACTGTTGCATTAACATTCTGGAACATCACCATCTCAAACCCCTCTCAAAACAATTCACTAACTTCTGCTACCACTTACAACACAATTCACTTCCTATTCCTTTCACAAACTCAATACTACAGCACGCAACTGCATTCAACATCACAATCTCACAGTTCATCTCCTCATTCAATTTCCCATCAACACCATTACTGTCAATTTACAACAACAAGTCAGATCCTCCACTGACAACAGCTGCACCAAATCCACTTCATACAACACCTCAGACAAATTTCACCCACATCAATTACCCACACTTCATTTCTCAACAACTGTCACATACACAACACTTCCTCTGCCAACTTCCTCTGCTAGTGACAACACAACCCACACTGCAAACCAAAACAGCATTCTACCATCACCTTACTGCACCTAAACCAAGCCACTCCCCTGCCTTCTCTACATCAAACTGTGCCATTACCCTCTGCTCCTCATACATAATCTCCTTGCACTTCAAAACAATCAATCACTCTTCAACTTCACAAAAGGCCAGTAACCGACAAACCAGCACCTAGCGACAACATATCACACTACAATTGCTCCAGTCATCAAACATACACACTGCCACTTCATTCATCGCAGCAAACAAAACTGACCACCAAACATCTCTGTACACCACGACAGCTACTCCTCCACAACAACTTCAACTACCACACTTACCGCAGCCATCGCCCTCTGATTAACAACAGCCCCAAGCCATCAACCACCACGCGACTTTTCACCGCAGCTGCCTAAAATCCAAACATTCTCACTGCAACACCACATATCAGTACATCAGCTCATACCAATCCCATCCCACCTCCTCCTGAACCTCCACTGCAATTGCTGAGCAACGCAAACCAGTCACCGCTCATCAAGTTTCGGTCACCACTACAACCATTTGCTTACTGCCGCACTACAACAAAACAACTCTACCGTGCATCACCTTTTCAACCACTTCTCTGTTAATTACCTCACACAGCAACGCAGCCTTCCCACTTCATCCATCACCATCCGAACATTAGACAACGCTTCCACAACTACGAAAGTCGATCAGCTCAAATTCCCACTTCCTGATCAATCGCCGAACAAGTTTCTGGTGGCAAGCATCGAACAAGCATACTCGTACTCCTGCTACCCAAATCCGCAATCACCCAAATCAAACACTAAGAATTCACGCCGTCGATCGTTCTGAAAACGCGATCGAATCGATTCAGAAATCGGATTTGGAAATTTTTCGATGTTAATTTTTTTTTTTCGTTCTGCTGGTTTTGTGATGTTGATTTTCATTTCAGGATAGTGGCTTGCGGGTTTGGGTTCGTGCCTTGCAAGTCCGTTTCAGATTAAAAAAAAAGTGTTTGGGCCGGGCTTGATTTGTTTGCTGAATTTTGTTTAAAATTTCATTGGTAAATTTGTTTTATTGTTTTGTTTTGTTTCTTAAAAAAAAAGAAAAATCCATCCTTAGTGAAAAAAAAAGAGGTTTGATTTCTCTCAGTTTTGTTTTGTTTCATCCTTTAGAAAAAAGAAAAAAAAAGATTTAGCGTAATTTGTTTTATTTTTCAGTGTTATAAGTTTCTTTATTTGATAAATAAAAAAAGGGAAATATTGTATATACATCTTGTATTCATTTTCAGGTTGCCAAAGCAAATTAAAAAGAAGAACTGCTGCCAAAAATAAATTGCTTGCTACAAAAAACATTTGCATCCTTATCTCTTGTTTTTGTTTCAGTTGCATTGTTGATTGCTTGCATTTGAATTTATATACTTATAAAAAAAATAAAAAATAAAAAATCTATTCATAGTTACATTGTTAATGCACGTTTTATTTCTGCTTTGCATTTCATTCTAGATTTTGATTAATAATAACGATTAGACATCGATAACACTTAATTGTATATTGGCAAATTATCCCTTTTCGACAATTTAATTTCTTGGTGTCTAGGCTACGGTAGAGTAATAACCATTTGTAAATATTACAGTGATTCGTAAATATTATAGTGGTTGTTCCTCTGAAGGTACTTAAACCTTCGGCTGCATTGCTACGGTGATTCGTGGTGCACCGATAACCCATGCCCGTTACCTGGCTGAGAAATATTTTTGTTGATTTAAAACAATGTGTGATTATACAATTTTGGGTTAACTTAGGATAAATCATTTGTAATTAACCTTTGCATTCATTTAGTTGCATTAGTTCATGCATATTTCAAAAAAAAATTCAAAAAAATCCAAAACTAAAAAAAATTGTAAATATTTCTTTCCTTTTTCTTTGAAAATTTTAAATCCTTTTCCTTTGAAATTTCAAAAATCCAAAAAAATAATAAGAAAAACGAAAATCCAAAAAAAAATTATAAAATCTTTTCAAAAAACAAAACAAAAATCGATTTCCCTTTTGAAAGATAATTTTTCTTTGTAAATATTTTTCCTTTATAAAAAAACAAACAAACAAAAAACAAAAACATTCTTGAAAATGTCCGAGTTTCCCCACTCACTTGAATTTTACAATAGTTGTGAAAATCAATATAATCCATATAATTTCACTCCAAATTTGTACGGATATTTTAACGACAACTTTTGTATAAACAATTCGAATTTCGAACCAAAAAATTTTCAAAATGATGAACAACCCTCAACTCTTGAAAATAGCATTTCATCTTTACTTGAATTCTCTACACAACAAAGTCAAAAGTATAAATGAATTGTGTAATTCATATTTGTGTAATAACTCGAGTCAAAGATTTCAAAATTTGAATTCAAATTAAAATTCAAATGAGTACGATTATAACCCATGCCAATTCAATTTCGGACTCCAAAATGAATTTCAAACTCAACATGAAAATGGAAACAACTTTTCAAACGAATATGGCAATGGGAATAATCATAACCATGTTACGAGTGAAAATTTTTGTTCTCAACAAATTCAAATCGAAAATTCTCAAGTCAAAAATTATAAGTTGGATTTTGTTGAGCAAATGAATGAAATTTACGATGATCACATAAATTTGCTGTTTGAAATATATATAAAACAACGTGAAAAACAAAACCAAATCCCAACATGTAATGAGTCGAGTGATAATCCATCTTTTACCCAGATCGACGATTTTCACATAACAACTTTTGAAATTGAAAACGAAAATCTTAACGAAGTTGTTGAAAATTTGGTAATTGAGTTGGATTTCAATTCTATTAAGGGTGTGGAACCAAACTTAATATTCAATCTTCCTTTTCTCGATTTCGAAAATTTGAATACAACAACTTTGGATTTTAAACTTGAGATACGCAATGAAGTTGTTGATAATCCAACAAAGGAAGACGAATTTAATGAACACGATTTCTTTGGAATTTTAGAAAACGAGTTGTTAAATTATGATGGGGAAGATTTAAATCACCACTTTGATTTTGAAATCAATAATTTTGAAGAATTTTTCAATGACAAACTTGAATTTCAAAATGGTGAAAATAAACTTGAATTTCAACCAATTGTTTTATCAACTCCAAAATCATCCAAAATAAAACAACTCGTACGATTTTTAATAAAACAACATTTGTTTTTCCAAATCCACATTCGATTCCAAAATCTTTTACGATTTGGTTTTCTGCGCTTAAGCTGCGTCTCGCGTACTTGGCGAGACAAATGAATTGGTTTTCGGAAGACCGGTTCATTTACTCTTTAACGGCATACTTTTTGATGTTATGTAAATAATCATCTTTTCATTTTCATTTAAATAAAGGTTATGTTTTTATTTTTCTCCTTCCACTTGGGTTGACTGTGGAGACACAGTCAAAATCAAGTGTGGGGGGAGACTCATCTTCATTTTCGATTTTTCATGATTAATTTTCACTTTTTCTTTGCAAAAAGAAAAAAAATCTAAAAAAAATGAAAAAAAACAATTTTATTTAAGCATTTTTGATTTATTTTTAAAGAAACACTATAGGATAAATATATGGTTTTCGCTTATTAAATTGAAATTTTTGAAAGTTTATTTATCTTAACAAAAATAAAAACGAAGTTTGATTACAAATAACAATGGTTTAACTAGTATATAGGAAGATTTATACGTGTTAATTATGAAACACATCCTAATTGAAAATCTTTGTTTTAAAAAGTGGTTGATTTAAAGTAAAGATATAACATTTTTTTGTCTTTAAAGTTAAACGGTGCTAAGATGATTTTGCAAAACTCTCTCTCTCTTAAAAAAAATAAAAATAATAATAACATCCAATGTATTCACTCGCATTTAAAAGTCCTCATAGTTATGCATGGGTGAAATACTTGGATCTTAGATTATGTGCTTTCATACTCGTTTAAAAGTCCTAACGGTTATGCATGTATGGAACACATGTAAAAAAAAGACTTGATAAAAACCACCTACTGTCGATAGGTATATGCACGAAAATGTGTGCACTCGGCATGCTTTGTACTCCCCTCACATAAGCCCGAAAGGCAGTGCATGGGTGGTATATATAGCCTCAGTTTACCTGAGCTAGTTGTGTAATTTTTCTTGCAAATAATGAGAGAGCAAGCAATTGAAATCCTAGCACTATTTTTACTTATTTGATTTGATTTGTTATTGAAAAAAATGAAAATACCACTTTGATAATCAACTAAGGATCCATTTCATAGTTACACTGTGTTATTAACCAAAATAACGAGTTAAACTATAGTCTATTTGTTATGATAACTTTGTTGTTATTAAAAATTTTGATGAGTAAATAACTAAAAAAATTCAAGATAATAACCAAAACATATATTTAACTTATTCGTGTCAATTTAAAAATAAATCCTTCATTTGTAATATTTTAAAAAACTCGCATTCATCTCTTTGTAAATAAATCTTGCATTTTGTAAATATTTTCACTTTACATTTTTCATATCGCATTCGGATTTTGTGGGTAGTATCCGCTGAAAACCCTCACGAGACAGCACTCGTCTTACTGGGGACACCCAGAGGTTTAACGGCTTGTTGCATATGCTCAATGCAATCGTGCTCCCTACGAAAACGGATTTATCTTAGTTTTCTTTTATTCGAGGACTACTAAAAAGATAAGTGTGGTGGTATTTGATGTGCACGTAAATGTGTATATTTTTACCACCATATTTATCTATTTAAATTAAATAAATGATCATATTGGGTATTTAAACTTGTTTTAACCAAAATCCATATTAATTTCAAATTGTCCCATATCCATCTTCATATAGGGGCAAAACGGTCATTTGTGTGCATATATTTCTTTGAGAAAAATTAATTGGAAATTTGTACAAATTTGTGTAGGAATTTAATCTCAAATAGGAGTGGGTTCATGAAGACACATGCATGCACAAAATAATTACAAAGGAATAAAGATGGAAATAATTCAAAGTGAAGAACATGGAGGAACCCATTTACCCACCTACCTTAATGTACAAACTAGAGGCCAGTGCACATGCTTATGGAATTAATGGCTTCATGTACACTTAAATGATGATTAGTATAAGCTAATGATTACTTGGCATCCACACTACCTCAAGGGCATTTTGGCATTCCCCAAATTATGGATTAGGGTTTCATGCTTGTATAAATAACCCATTATGTTCATGTAACCTCCTCTCTTACTTCTTTCTCTTCATTAGTTGAGGCTCAAAATAAAGAAAGCCTCTCTTTCGTTCCATGGCTACTTAGCCATTTCTCCTCTTATGTAATTCTTTTTTTTCTTTATGCAATTTAATACACGTTCATTTTCTTTTCTTGTTTATTTCTTTTCATATTGTAGTGTAGATCTCTTTTATTTTTTTCAAGTAGAATAGTAGTTCTCTTTTCCTTTAGCTTTCATTTTCTTTTTCTTCTCCTTTTTGCTTTCATGTTGCTAGCTACATTTGTTAATCAAATGACAAATATGAGAAGCTAAACCTCTATAATTTAGGGGTGATGAAGCTCTCTAATCATGTAGCTTCAACTTAATTTTATGGTTATGCTCTCTTTTTGTGCTTAATGAGAATGATTGAAGTGGTCTAATTGTTGTTTTTTCTTTGAATTTGATAGCCTATATTGTTGACACCAAATAGATTATGCTTAAACAATCACTAACACTAATTGCCTCTTCATCAAAATATGATTATGGCAAAAAAAAGCGATTTGAAATTAAAATTTGATGGCATATATTTCTAAACAATAGTAAATAGGCCATGCTTAAAATATGTTTCATTTTGCAATTTTCTTGTTATTTTCATGAGAGTTAGTAAGTGGGTTAGAGGGTGCATTAAAGTTAGATGGTTTAAGTGTGTTAATTAATAACACAATTAGGCCATGCTTATGATATATGCATCAACTAAACTCACAAATGACCAAAAAAAGATCATAATTTCATTTTTTGTTGAACTATATGATCTAGAGAGTGAATTTATCTCTAAATTGTCTTAACACTCTCATATTTTTATCAATTTTCTTTTGCTTATTTTTCTCCTTTTCTAGCTTAACGTTCTCTTCAACTTTGGTAAAAATTAATTGAATAGAATTTTTAATATCAACAATTCTCTACGGATCGACCGATATTCGCCACGTACTACGATAGTACGCCGTGCGCTTGCGGTTATTTTAATTTTGAAATTTTTCGACGGTTTTCTAATTCGATGGAAATTCTGACGATTAACAAGAATGGGTAAGCACTTTATGAAAAATTCTACCATTTTGACGTAAAAATTTGGCTTTCAAAACTTCTAGGTTGTCAGCTAAGAAAAATGACTAATTTCATCATGGGTGTCCATGTTAACGTCAATGTCATCTAGAGCTTCTCCTTACGAATGATAGTTTAAAATTCAATGTAATCTTACTATAGGTGGATATATTTTAACCCCGCAAACAAGAGTCCATTTGCAATTCTCTCTATTGTATGTATGCATGAAATCTAAATTCAAGTTAACCTAGAATAATTTTACCAGTAAAGGGTAAATCTTTATATTGTTGACATCAAAATTGGTGAGGAGTCAATATGGTTTGCTTTAGCAAATTCTAGAATAACATAGCTTTCAGAATCTCAAAATATGATGAATGAGCCTTTGAAAATTCTCGTGTTCTTCGTATTGCTAAATCTTTGAACAGTAGTGTCATTGTAAAGCCAACTTCTGATTTGAGCTTTGGATGATCCAGTAGTGGGAGATGATAAATGTTTTGAAGGCATTTTAGTTGATTTTTGATAAAACAAATTTGGGTATTGTTTATCAATTTGGAGAAGGAAGTAAATGAGGAGGTCTGGTAAAGTCATAAATTTATAAGGATTGAATATGTGTAAATGTTTTGAAGGGATTGATGTCTTAAAAAACGTGAAATTGAATCGGTATAGTTTTTAAAAAAACTATGATACCCGCGAATAATCGACTAACTCTAAAATTCAGTCGACTGAAATCTAGTTGAAAAATAATTTTTTCTTCTCGTCCATTCAACTGAATACTCATTCAATCGAATAAGACTATGATGATACTATTTCTATCCCTTGTTTAGTCGACTGAACCTGTTGATTTTGTAAAAGTTCAAGCTATAAATTTTATTGTTTTGAACTTTTTAATATGTTTGTTTATGATAGATTTATTAATTTTGATAAGAAAAACTATAAGGTTTATTTAATACATAAAGAAATAACTTAAAAAACAATATTCAAATTTATTTATTTTTCTTCACTGGGATCAGATTCGTCTGTAGGAAAATGTTCCCATGAGTTTGATTCAATCTTACTTTGATTATTCGCAGGAAGTAGTGGACGCCATCTATTTATATGAATTAGAATCTGTTTCAATCTTCGTTTGATAACCCTAGTTCTCAAGAATTTCTTAGAGCTACCTCATGCGTATTAACTGGCTTTTCTATTAGACGAGTAGAGTTTTTACAGATGCTATTCTTCATTGGTGAATGTCCATAAATTGCCAGAACACATCTTTCAAGAATAGTAAGATGCGCTCGTTGTCTGAGTTGCTCGTAATACATCTCTTTTTGAGCTCCCATCATTTCTTGTTGATTGTAAAAATTTCATCAATTTTTTTATTGGAAGATGATGATCAAGATTAATTGACTGTTTGACTTTCTTACCCTATAGCGAGTAACTAGTGTGACATGTAGGTGATACAATAATTTTTAATAAGGATGACTTAAGAACAAGATGTTTTTGAGGGTGATGAATAAGAGCTTTTCGAGGAAGGTGAGCTATAATCGATAACGAATAGGATGAATCGTGGTTGGAAGACATAGTTTGAACTTGTATTGCCTTTAGTTTTCCCATTTTAGCTTGGATGTAAGTTTTCTTACAAATACTATTATATACACACACACACACACACCCTATTTTGTAAAATTTAGCATTTATTTTAAAAGTTGTGAATTGTTTTGTTACATTAGCCTTTCATTTTTCTTTAAAATTTTGTATTTTGTTTTTAAAGATCGATAGAAAAACTTAACAAGCAGAATACTAATTGTAATTCATACAATGACACATTGCCAAGTTCATATCTGAATTTAATGAAGGAATTTTCATTTAGCGGTTAAGATGTCTACAATTTAATTTTCAGAAGAAAAAAACTAGGGTGATATTACGTCTTTCTCTATGGTATCACGTAGAAAGTGATGATGAATATCAATGTGTTTGGTACGAGAATGATTTATTAGATTCTTTGACAGGTTAATAGCGCTTGTATTATCACAAAAAATTGAAGATTTATTAACGAATATCTCGAAGTCATGAAGAGTTTGCCGCATGCAAATTACTTGTGCACATGCCAAAGAAGTAGATATATATTCCACTTCAAACATCAATAGTAAACACAATTTTGATTTTTACTAAACCACGATACTAGAGACTGCCTAATGAAGTGATAAGTACCGCTCGTACTCTTTCTATCCTTTCGACATCCTTCGAGATCAGTGTCATTATATGACACACGTTCGAAAGGAAATTCTTTTGGATAAAAGAGGTCGTAGTCTCTAGTGTTATTTAACTAATGCAGAATTTGTTTCACGGCTCAGAAATGCGATTCTTTGGGATATGCTTGAAATCATGCACATAAACAATCACTCTTCATAAGATTGGTGCGACTAGTGGTTAAATAAAGTAAAGATTCAATCATACTTTGTAGAGTTTTTAATCCATACTTTTTCTGTTTTCATGTCTATCGAGATAAACTGTAGTACTCTTAGGTGTTGGTTTACTAGATGTGTTTTCCATTCCAAAATGTTTAGTTAAGTTATTACAATATTTTTCTTAATTAATAAAAATTCCTTTAGTTAGTTATTTGATTTGTAAACCAAGAAAATATGAAAGTTCTACCATATGAGACATCTCTAATTCACTTGTCATTATTTTTAAAAAATCATCACATAATTCTTTATTTGTAGATCCGAATATGATATTGTCTACATAAATTTGTGTAATCAATATATCTTCCTTATCTCGTTTAATAAACAAAATTTGATCACCTTCTTAGTCTCAAATCCAGAATCTATAAGATAGCCCTTTAGTCGTTCATACCAGGCACAAGGTGCAATTTTTAAACTGTAAAGAGCTTTCTTAAGTTTATAGACATGATCAGAAAAAATTTCATGTTTAAAAAGAGGTAGTTGTTCTACATAAACATTTTCTTTAATAAAACTATTAAAAATGCACTTTTAACATCCATTTGAAAAAGTTTAGACTTATGATGACAAGAGAAGGCCAGTAAGATATGTATTGCTTCTAATCTTGCGATATGAGCAAAAGTTTCTTCATAGCCTATCTCTTCTTCTTGATTATATCCTTGTGCAACTAATCTTGCTTTATTTCGAGTTATATTACCATTTTTATAAACACATTTAATTCCAATGGTTGTTTGATCATTTTTTCTTGGAACTAATTCCCAAACATCATTTCGTTCAATTGATTTAACTCTTCTTACATGGCTAAGATCCAATAGTCATTAGCTGAAGCTTTTTTAGGATTTTTAGGTTCTATGTTAGATATAAAAGCTAATGTCCCATTTTATTTAATCGGTTTCTAGTTCTGACATTTGTAATCGCTAATTATATTTTCAACTAGATGATTTTTGTAAATTCGTTGTGAAGTTCTAATTCATTTTCAATTGAATTTTCTGCAATTTTATGTTCTTCATTTTAAGTTATAGTATTTCAAGGTGGATTTTGTATAACTGATTGTACTATAACATCTTCTTCATAATTTTTATTATTTTTGAAATTTTCATTAAATGGTACGTGTAAAGTTTCTTCCATAGTCTTTGTGCATTTATTATATATTCTATATGCTTTGCTTCATTCCAAATACCCAATAAATATTCTTCATCAGATTTTGGATCGTATATTCCTTAAATATGATACATTAGGTTTTCTACCATTAAAAAGTTAGTATGGTGTAAGTTTAGTTAAATACCAAATAGTGACACGATTTAATAAATAGCATGTAGTAGACACAGCCTTTGCCCAGAAATGTTTTAGTAGTTGGCCACAACTAAGTAGAGCCCTGGCTTATTCCTGTAATGTTTCATTCTTTCTTTCTACAACTCCATTTTGTTGTGGATTGTAGGAAATGAGAAGTTGTGAATAATACTCTTTTTATTACAAAATTTTTCAAAAAGTTCATTCTCGAATTCGCCACCATGATCACTTCTAATATTTTTAATTTTTAAACTTTTTTAATTTTGAATTATTTGCAAAAAATTTATATGCTTCGAAAGTATAACTTTTGTTTTTCAAAAATAATGTCCACGTATATCCAGAAAAATCATCTACAATCAAAAAAACTTATTTGTTATGATTCATACATTGAACTTGAGTGGGAGCGAAAAGATCTAAATGTAGTAGTTCAAGAGGTTGTAATGTATAAATGAATTTCTTAGATTTAAAAATGACTTTGTTAATTTTCCTAGTAGGCATGAATCGCAAATACTATTTAGTTTATAATTCATTTTTGATAGTCCTTTTACTAAATTGTTTTTAGATAGTTTACTAATAGCTTTAAAGTGTACGTGACAAATTTTTTTGTGCCATAGCCACGGATTATTTTCTTTGGCTGTTAAATACATATCTATACTGTGATTAATTTTCATATTTAAAATATAAATAATTCTTTCTCCAATTCCTCCAAAAATTAGACTTTTATTTTGATCAAATTTTGTGCATTTATCTTTTAAGAATGATATATTAAAACCTTTTATTGCATGATTTACTAATACTTAGTAAATTATGTTTTAAATTTTTAACTAATAGAACATTAGTAATAAGAGGTGAATTATACATACCTTTGTTGCTTACGTCTCCTTTTTCGATATTTATCTCCAAAAGTAACGGAGCTTCCATCCGAGTGGGAAATATATGTTAGCATATCTTTATTTCCCATCATATGCTTGGAGCAACCACTGTTTAGTATCCATTTTCCTCTCTTTTTATTAGTTACCTACAAAAAATATTGAAATGATATTGGTGCCCATTCCCTCAGTTAGGGTCCTAAGAGTTAGGTTTTAGGAAGCCAGACCCAATAGGTTTCCCTTTGAAAATAAAATTTGAATTCTTATGAACATTTGAAAATAAAATTATCTATAAACTTTTTTCTTATCAAATGGTTGTTAGTCTTCAGGCCTTAATTTTTATAGTCTTAGACCTAATAGTTTATTTCTTTTGACTGTTACCTTTCTTTTGGAAATTAGTATATTGTGAACTATATTATTCAGATCTAGTCTTAAATCTAGGTTTGATATATCCTAATCCCATTTTACTAGAAATAGATTTTGAATTTTCTATAATTTTAGAAAGATTCTCCCTACCTTCACTAAAATTAGAAACATTTTTAGTAATGCTTTCTAATTTAGCTTTAAGACCAACTAGTTCTAATTCTAATATTTTACTACTAGAATTTAAATTGTGATTCTCTTTTATTAATACATCATTTCTATTTTTTCAAGTTTCTATTTTGCTACTTAACATAGTAAGCTGTAATGATATATCATTACACGAATCTTAAGATTTTACTAATTCCTCTTCTAGTATTTTCTTTTCATCTTTTAGCACATCAACTTCTAGTTCACTTCTATTCAATTTTCCTAATGTATTTCTATTCATAGCTTTTACCTTATCTAATAAATCATAATTTATTTCAAATAGATCGTTTAATGAAATTTCACTTGCATCGACATTAGTAGCCATGAAACATGCATTTGTTTGTTCGGAGTCACTGTCACTATCTGATGAAGAAGATGAATCTGAATCGTCGTAAGTACCGAATAGGCTGCTCTTTCTTTTTATAAAATTTCTCGCTCTTGTTTTTTAAATTATTCTTCTTTTGTTCTGGGAAGTCTCTCTTTATGTGACCCATCTTATCATATTTTTAACACTTGAATGAGGAAGTTGGTAGATTGTTGTTGCTATTTCTGTTGTCGCCAAACTTCTTATTCTTTTTTAACTTTAGAAATTTTCTAAAATTTTTAGCTAAAAAGGCAATGCTGTCGTTAACTTCGTCCGAATCTTCATTTTCCGCTTGAAATACAGTTGTGTTTCTATCTTGAGTTTGTACTCATTTTGCCTATAAATTCACTTCATATGACATGAGATTTCCTATTAACTCTTCTGGTTTAAGGGTTAAAATGTCATTAGCTTCTTCAATAGCTAGGATTTTTCGTTCTCTCTCATTCGTTAAAGAGTTTAGGATTTTTGAAACAATACCAAAATCCTTGTATTTTTCTCCTAGTGATAGAAATGAGTGCTATATTTCTTGAAATCTAGAGCTAATATCATTTATAGTTTCATCTTGCTTCATTCTAAATTTTAAAATCGATTTTTCAACATTGAAATCCGGCTTCATTTGACCTTGTTTGTACCTTCATGAGTTATTTTAAGAGCACGCCAAATTTCATATGCTGATGTGCACATACTAACTCTATTAAAATCATTTTTATCTAAAGAGCAAAACAACATATTCATAGCTTTAACATGCAATAGTATCTAGTTTTTGTGTTTGACCATTGTACACAAGCAGTGGTAGGTACAATGAATTCTTGTTGAGTGATATTCTACGTATCATAACCATAAGGTTGCATATATATCCTCATCATAGTCGACCAATATTTATAATTTAGTTCATTAAATAGTGGTGGTCATGCATTAGACTGACCTTCATCAAAACTTGATGCAGTATTATCCATATTAATTAAATACCAAAAACTATGTTTCGGTTATATGATTGCCTAGCTTTGATACCGAATAAAAGTATATGCGGATCGATTAATATAATTATATCTACTACATAAAATTTATATCAAACTAGTTGTATAAAAATTGCTATAAATAAAATGCACCAGAGATTTTTATACTGGTTCGAACTTCCCATTCTAGGTCCAGGCCCATACTCCTTCTGGATTTAAACAACACCCTCACTTAACATAGAGGAATAGGTATTAAAAACCGCTTGAGCTAGCGAACATGACTTTCTACCTGAAGGTCTTCAACAGGACTTTGCCTACAAATAAGTAATATTGTTTGTGACTGCTTATGCTCTTGTATAGCACGGATTAGACAATAAGTATAACTTTCCTATAATCTTCTTCTTGATTGGTATATTGGGTGTACGTGAAGAATTGGAAAGATTTTTTATCACAAGAATTGTTTTCTTGAATGAACATGTGATCAAAAGGTAAAGCAATGCAAGATTGTATGAATGCTTGAGAATTCAGAAGAAAGAACGAATTGTTAAATGGAATTCTAAAATCAGTTGCTTTACATAGATAATTAATGGATGCAACTGTTAATGAAAAGAATCGATCAAGAGAAAGAGTTGCGACTATTGTTGAAGAGGAATGTCTTTTCGTGGAGAAAAGCATCTCTTCGGAATTTTGAAAAAAATAGTTGTTACGACATTCAGTCGATTAAATGAAATCAACTAGCCGACTGAATTTGATTAGGGATAGTCATTTTAAAAGTAGAAAAGAAAACGTGCAAAGATAGGCAGTTTCAGTCGACTACAACATTCAATTCAGTTTACTGAACTCATGGTTAGTCGATAGTTTTAAAGTGCTTAGTCGATCGACTCTATCAATGTAATTTTATTTAATTTCTTCTTGGTCAGTCGACTGATAGGGGTACTTCAGTTGACTAATTGATGCTAATTTTGAATTTTTCCATTTTTCTACAAATGCTTTGTGATTGTATGTATTTGTATATACCACTAGAAGAGATTTAACAATCTAGACTTAGATTCTATATCTGATATTTCTTTGTTTTGTCATTGTGGTCTTCATGTCTCTTTGTTGATTGATATCTTTTCTAGCACAAGTGGTTAGCATACATAACATATTCTTGTTTATTTATCGCTATCAAAATATCAGAGTATAAGGTTCTAACATATGAAGCAGAAGTGACTATTCACACTATTCATCACAACTTTGTCTTGAGTTTCATCTAATCTTGCACATTCACTTTCCATTCTAAGTCGTCAAATCATTCGAAGGAACTCTTAATACAATCACAAAGGACTCTTTAAATGCATTTGGTTATCAATTTAAGAACATCAAATATGTTGCACTTTATGTAAACTGATCAAACTGACATTTCAATGATCGAATTCTTATATCCATATTGTAGTTCTTGGTCTAGCATTACATTAAACATGACAAGATCATGATTGTAATCAATCATATTGAATACATGATCTCACACTATGGTTAGCTTGCTTATTTGTATGAAATAATTTCATCGAGGTTTTGCATATTATGAATTGTGGCCGTTCTACATATAACATTTCTATGTGATCGTATATGGATCAAGCATCCATATTCTTATATTTCTTTTAGAATTCGAAACTTCTTGAAGACAATATACAGTCATAGGCCAGTAGACACATAATTAAGAAAGTTATGAACATATTTAGTAGCTTTATAATTAGGTGCTTGCCTTGGGTATTGAGAAAATAACATGCTGATAATATATATTGGTAAGTATACTATGTGCCAATATTGATTCAGCTCAGTTGTATATTTTAGTTGATAAACATTTTATCAATTATATTAATTGCACAAATTAACAATGTAGATTTATGATTTTATATAGCAGATGTTCTTATAATATTAGAAATGTTAAATATTACCACTTCATTTTTCTAATAAGGCTCCTACTTATCTTTTATGTTTCTCTTAACCCTAAGATGAAACATAGAAGACATTCAACTTCACCAGTGGATTTTAGAACTCGTTTGTCTTGGGATTCAGACCATGAGTTTGCTTAATAAATAATAGCCTACAAACAGTGCATAAATCCTTATCGACTGTATCGTATATAACTTCTAATCCATGGTTCCTTGTCCTAATCTCATTTCGACCTTGAGTTTGCTCAACAAATTGAAAGAAATTATTCACTTATACTTTGATGACCGCCCTTCTTAATACCATGAATCAACGTCGAATAATAATATTTGACTCTGGATACCCAAAAAAGATAACTTTTTGAGGTAAAATGAGAAAAGAAACACCAAATCAAGGCATAACGATAGAATCTCATAGTGGAGAGATAATATATAATATACTGAATATACATGAATGCAATAGGATAAAAAATATTGTAACACCCCAGGTTTTTGGTAACATTATTTAGGATATTTAATTAGCTAAATAAAATAAAATAATGTGTTGATTAGGGGATTGAGATTTGATTTAATTAAGGGGTAATCGTGCCATATAAATAATAAATTAAAATAAGAGTTTAGATTGAAATAGAGGAGGGTTAAAATAGGAAAGAGGCCATTCTTATAACCTAAACCTTGGCCGTGTACCCCCCTAAACGTCCATTTCATTTTATCAAAATTTTTAGACTCAGGCCGGCCACCATTAACAAGAGAAAGAGGAAGAAGATAGAGAAAAGCTAGAAAGAAGCTTAAGCAAATCAAATCCATTCACATCTCAATCTCTATAATTTCTAAAGCTAAGGTAAATAACACGTACATCTCAAATTTTTATTATTCTCGGTTTTTGATGAATGCCGAATATTTTACATTGATTTGCCATGTTTTTGAATGATGGAATGATTATATACACATGTTGATGATTTGTGTATGTTCGTATTGACTTTATGATATATTTTAAGACAAAAACCCTATAAAATGACATCCAAACACCTTTCGAATTTTTATGAAGATCCTAAATGACATTTTAGAGATGGGTTTTAATTTTTAGAATTTTAAGAATAATTGTGGAATTTATATGAATTTTCTAGTAAAGAAAATGTTTGGTTAAACAATTATTTATAGTTAAATAATAAAAGATTTGGGTTTGAAATTTTTATATGTTGGAAAACATATTAAAAGAGATTCTGTCAATTTTTTCCAGATTTTTCCTAAGTGTTTTAGTGGTTATATAAATTTCTTTAAGGTATAGGACTTAAATGTTTTATATAATGAGGGAAGGAGAATGGGTTTT
Source organism: Allium cepa (assembly GCA_030765085.1). NCBI lineage: Eukaryota > Viridiplantae > Streptophyta > Magnoliopsida > Asparagales > Amaryllidaceae > Allium > Allium cepa. The sequence goes on along the minus strand of CM060937.1, from coordinate 183,906,058 downwards.
TGCAAAATAATTTAAATTTTTTAATTTTGAAAGTTGGCAGCACTTTTGAAAATTGCAGAACTTTTTATTGGTAAAGAAAGAGGCAACCAATCAAAATTTGACAAGTAAAATGGTGAAAAAATTGTTTTCTGCATGTTCTCCACTGTTTCGACATCGTCGACACCACGTTCCGCGTCCTCATCTTCGCTTCCGACATAGTCGAAACCAATGCACATGGTATCAGGGAACTTGTATGTAGTGAATTGGATGTAGGTGGAAGGTATGGAATCGAAACCACAGGTTTTGAAGGGGTTGAGCCAGTCCTTTGTTTTCAAATTAAAAATGCGCTTGCTTGCTTTCCACTAAAATGGCTTTCGACCGAGTAGCTTTTGACTCAGTTAGCTTTCGATTGGGTTCAATGGATTTAACGAAATGGTTTTGATTGGGTTGCGCTTTTGTTTTAAATGTGAGCTTTCAACTAAGTCGAAGCCTTTTTACTACCGCTTTCTGCCTTTCAACCCTGATGGTTTCGAAAGGGGTGTTTACTTTATTTTCTAAAAAAAATTTGGCCACTTCTTTAATGATTTCGAAGGGACGGTTTCGACATTATCACTTCTTTTCTTAGAAAATGGTTTCGAAAAAGTTGCTTTCAACTTAAATGTTTTAAAGACCCTTTTTCTATAATTGAAGTAAAACCAAAATGGTTTCAAAAGAGATAGTTTTAAATGGTTTCGAAATAGATGCTCTCGACTTTAATGGGTTTTTGATCCTTTTGGTCTACTTGAAGGCATAATCCAAATGGTTTTGACCGAGACGATTTTCAGAGGTTTCAAAGAGGTGAAATTTTAAATGATTTCAAAAGGTTTCTACGTGTTTTAAATTGAACCCAAAGTGCTTTCGGATGGATTGAGTTTTGACTGTTTCAAAAGGTTTTAATGAATGGTTTCAAAGGGGTGGTTCACCAGAGTTTTGAAAGGGCTAAAAGGAAGGGATTTTCCTATGTTTTTGAAAGGCAATATTTAAAGGTTTTAAAGGAGGATGCCTCATATTTTGAAGCTTTCGGAGAAATGAAAGCAAAGGTGTTTCTAAGATTTTTGAAAGACTTTTAATGGTTTTGGAAGGGTCACTTTCAATGGTTTCGAAGGAGTTAACTTCACGGGTTTGGAATGGGTTGTTTAAAGGTTTCAAACAAAGGTTTCAAATGTATTAAATATGCAATATAGCCTAAGTATTTTCAAGTTAAAAAGGGTTTTAACTTATTTTGGAAGGATAGCTAATCCTTATTAAAATCCATCTACATTATTTTGAGTAAAGTATATATATATCATGGCGAAATAGCTTAGAGTAAAGCTAGGAATATATTTTCCTTATATAAGTATGATTTAAAAGGTTAAATCATTTTGGAAAGGCTGTCAAGGAAAAAGATGAAGGGTAGTTAATACTAAGAAAATGATTCGGACAGTTAGTCCATTTTGATCCGGACAGTTGGTCCAGTTTGTGGGCAGTCGACCTAATTTTATGGATAAATAGTCCATTTATTAGCATAACGGACCTTACTATTGTAATGTGGACAGATAGTCTACTTATTACCTATTTGTTAGATAGATAGTCCATTTATTAGAATAAAGGGTATTGCTATTTTGATATAATCAGTTTGATTAACTAGCTTGGTTGCAGGAAAGGATTGCAAAATATATGTTATAAAGAGGATATTAGTGAGGGGAAACCTATTCTATACCTATTCTGCTAAGTGGCATGGTCTCACTTAATATTAGTAAACCGAGATGAAACATAATTATTCACACTATGCTTTATGTCTGACTCGAAGTTTTTGTTTCCCTTTAAACCCTCAGGTGCTCAAAAATTGATTTGAGTAGGTTGAGGGTTAAGTTTTAGAAATTTTGGCGAATAAAGCTTCTAGAGACGAGCAGGTGGCTGACAGATAGCTAATTAGGAGTTATAGATTATTTTGTTTATTCCATTGTGTATTAAGTCAGATATGACTATATTGCTTTGATCGACCAAGATGACATTGTCATATGTCACTCTTGGTGTATTTTTGTAATGATTTTAATTAATTTTTACCCGGGAAATGATATGAGATTATGTAACTTGGAAATGAATTTGTTTTGAAATGTTATCAGTAAAATGATGTTTTTGGAAATCTGTGATTTTGTTCATATTCAAGTGTTTCTGATAATATGGATATCGTTGTAATTACCGTATTTTGTCACCAGAAGTTAATACTTTGGATAGTTGCAGCATCTGCAATGCTTTGCTTTTGGCCTCCAGCTATGGGATGTTACAAATATTTAAAAGACTGTACAAATGAAAGTAACCGATAAATAAACATCAATGTAGAAAGTTAGAATACAATATATGATACAACAAGTTCGATATATAAATAACATATTTACCATGTAATACCACAGAATCAAGCATATATCCAAAGTAGTATCTTCACCTCCAAAGTGCTCTAGTTGTCCTAGATGCATATCCCCAAAAGCAGATGGCTCCCGAACTATTTACTCGAGTACCCAAGAGTTATCATGACACAAATAGACAACGAAAAGATGCAGGTCATACATAAAGCCTAGTGCAAGGGAAGCCATCTCAAAATATTGTATATCAAAACCATATATAAGTAAACATGATACTACTGAAGTACAGCCGGTTCCATAAACGTGGCTCAGGGATAATTCGACTGCCTATAAACAAGTAAATTAAACCCAACTCTAAGGTAGAAAATCATACCATAACCTACTCCTCTCGTATCATCAACATGCCAGCCCAACTAATATAGTGTGACTGATACATAACAATATACCATGATAAATGTAATCCAATATACAAATGCAGGGGTAATATAGATATCACAATAATACTAATAACCAACTAATATGCTACACGCAACATAATGGTAAATGACTTACAAAGAATTGATGCCCATCAATATTGATGAATGGAGTTTGCTATGGACACCAATTAATTTAATGATACCTATCGAAGCATCTGAAATGCAAAAAAAAGCACAACGATATAACAATGCTACTAAAATAGCATCTCCATATCCAAAACTGATATATATATATATATATATATATATATATATATATATATATATATATATATAACACTAATTGCTATCTTGAATTACCATTAGCTACCAAAGAAACATATCGAGAGCCACAACTATATTATATACTCTCCTGAAAACAAACACCATAAAAGAAGGTGGCCTGTAGGTCCTGTCGTAGCACCCATGAGTACTACATAATAGTATATGACCTATTCTAGACCGGCGCTCCAATCTATCTCCGTCCTTGCTTCAGAACCACATCGATAGGTCATGCGCTTCAATGTACAATGAATTTCCTCTCTAGCATACTTTTCTTTCAGTTGTCTATATCCCGACATACTAGAACCATCTGTAAATGCTAAACCCCATGCACTACCTTCCCACACGGGTACACAACATCGAAGTATTATCATCCCTGTGTGGATCGTGATTCATTGTTGAAGTGCCTCGCACTGTCCGGTTGCCATAGGGTAGGCATACCAAACCAATATATATAAATTTCCCAAACCAAGCATATATAATTATACACACACACATAAATCACTTAAACCACTCTCTCTCTCTCTCACACACACACACATATAAATCACTTGAACTACTTACACACACACATATATTTCGTCCATTATTTGGTAACCCCAAGTTGGGCATACTGAACTGTACATTTACATACACAAAGGCAACACAAAACCAAAGTAATAAATCTATCATCTCAATATCAGTAACAATTCTCACATACAACATATAGACAATTTAACAAAAATGCTTCTTACTTAAGTCGCCAATCTAACAATTACAACTTTTTCGTATTATTTATAGACGTCTCACACTAATTTTATAAAATTATGCCCTTGCCTATCAATCATGCTATAGATTATTTTTTCTTAATTCTTCTATCTAAATTAAGTTTAGCTATCAATAACGGTTCAAAATATTTTATAGCTCATGTATATTATTTACACACACACATACATATATCCCAAACTTTTCTTAGGGTCTAAAGTTATAAATTACATTATTACAATATTCAAAATTTTATAACTTTAATCAAAGCCTATTAAATAATACAATACTCCTTTGAAATTTCCAACATCTCAAATCACCTTTATAGAAATTTACTAGTTAGTTAATTATTGATTCACACTATAATAAACTAATATTAAGGCCAGTTTAACATACCTAGATCATTATTTTAACTTTGGTTTCAAAGGTCATACCTCTAATTTTCAATTAGTAATAAAATATATAACAATATTTCTATCACTAACATAACTACAAATTAGAATTAAAATTAATTTGTAATGGTTATAAATTAATATCAACTCCATCTAATTGTATTCAGTATGAAAAGAACACAATATTGATATATTTAGGATCTGAATCAATTATCTTGAATATCAGTAATAAAATATATAATAATATTTATATCATTTATCTAACTAAAAGTTAGAATTTAATTAATTTATTACCATGTTAAAAGTAATATCAACTCTATCCAACTCTATTCAATAAGAATATGACACAATATAGAATCTGTATACGGGATCTTAGTCAATTATCCCATACTGCTACTTAAACCAATCCAACCAAATAGGAAAATAATTACTAATATATATTATTCTACCTCTCGTAAGTAATAATTTATTTAACATATATAATTATGATAATTGACACCGAAATATATATTTAGAGTTATAATTTCTCTCACCTAAACTATAATTTCTCAAAGTTCAGATCTAGTCCAAACTATACTAAGACGTAATCTTACTATGAGCACAACGACGAAGACTGCATCTTGATTAGACCTTGTAAGCAAAAGATACAAAATAAACATGAATTGGATAATCGATTAATTAATTAATTATAATTAAATACCTAATTACCATCATTAAGCTCAAATCCTTCTTCCTCCAATTATCATTTCTTATATGCGAATTATGCAAAACCCACCAAGGCCGAGAATCCCATTTGCAAATCTCACTCCCTACTCCATGAATCGAAAAACAGTCAGTGTCATTGCACTCCACTTCACGCACTCCCCGCAACAGTGTCACCCTCGACTACTCCAATTCTACCCTCAAATTCGCATCTGAGCCTCTCCTCCTCGACCATTAAAATGTGAAAACTACTAGGCACAACTACATTACTACAAAAACCATCCACCAACTCATTTCCACACAAGAGGCTCAATGCCACATTCCATTTCACCCCGTGCTTCCCCAAACTCTGCCAAAATCAAATCCTAGCCATGGCAAGTATAAGTCGAGTAGCTCCAATCACTTTCACACCTTACACCACCGCCGTAGATACAAATCTCTCCTCTTCCTAAGTCTGATGGAACCAACCTTATCACATCTCACAACTCGAAGCTCCCGTAATCGGCCTAGACCCGATATCCATTAACATGACCTATTGGATTTTGAGGAGAGAGGAAAAAATATTGAGGAGTGAAATAAAATATCTAACCGTGGGGATGTGTTTATATAATATAATATATTTTTAATTTAATTTTCTTAAATAAACCGCCACTCGTTTTAAGCTCATGCGATCACATCATACATCAAATCACTACGAAACTCATCGGTTCACATCACCACATATTTTTGGTCCCGGTGGTATAAATTTCATTGCCATCCGAGACGACGCCTTATAATGATAATTTCACGCATTTCGAGGTTGTTTCGATAATCGGATCACCTGATTCCAAATATGCTTCAACCGCATGTCTTAGAATGAAGTCCTAGTTCCAAACCATAAGTCGTCAATTGAGATCCCATTGGACCCAATTACGCATGTATTTTTATAAAATACATAAATCATAAAAATATTGTGATTCCAAACATAGCAAAATATAAGATCATATTGATTCACAACGTCGATCTGGACTCAATGGAAAGGGTATTGAGTCCCAATTCGACCATTATGAGAAAATATATCAAATTTTGGACCTTTAATCAATAAAAAATTGAATATTTAGATTAATTATATTAACATCCAATCATAAAAATATGGATGGTTACACGCTCCCCTCTTTAAAAAAAATTCACCGCTGAAATTTCTTTGATTATGACAATGCTACCCTACAGACCAAAAATTCCAAAGCACAGAACATAACTTCCAGACTTTAAGATTTAAGAACTCCTCTTGTTTTGAAAAATTCAATAACACCTCCTTTGCACAACTAGCTCCAAAGAAAATTCCAAAATAAGATATATACGCACACACGCATGCACACACGAATCTCATATCCGAGGCATCCCATATCTGAGGCATCTCATTTTTAGGACATACAAGCATACATATATATATATGTGTGTGTGTGTATGATATATATATATATATATATATATATATAACACCATCTACACTATAGATCTTACGTACCTCTTTTATGGCAAGAGAATACCATTTAGACACGAATCCGAGCAAATAAGCATCCCAGTAGCACATAATTAGTTCCATGTACTTAATCATGTACTCAATTAAGAGGATTCAACACAATTGCAATATTAAACTCTGGATTTAAGCATGCTAAATCATATATAGTAATAATGTCAAATAAACATGCTATAATAAACAATGCAATAAGCATCTCAAGTAAATATGTTACAGCTAACTATGCAACAAACACATCTAATTCATTAAGCATCTCCAATGCAACAAACATCTCAAATAAATATGTTATAACAAACTATGCAATAAGCCCAATGCAATAAGCATCTCAAATAAACATGTTATAAAAAATTATGCAACAAGCACATCTAATGCAACCAGCATGCCAAATAAACATTTACAATCGAAATCAATATGCACATTTATAAAATATAAAAAAACAAAAAAAGCAAGCTCTGCAAAAAGGAAAACAAATTCCTTATGTAATTGGAGGCATACCAATACAAAGCTCCATCAAATAAGGATAATCTTAAACATATCGATCTGAAGCCATATACCCTATTCTCAAAAATATGAATAGGCCTTCGAGGTCTAAAGCCACATCCGGTTTACAAGAACTTTCACTAGTCGACTAATCACGATGAAGTCACTATACTTTCACACTTATACAATGAAATGCATAATGCACTCCTTCTATGGAAAAGGAAAATTAACATAATATGCTAGCAATAACAAACAACAATGAGTAATCAAGTAGCAACTAGAAGCAAAAAACATTAAAAAAAACAAACAAACAATCAATAATCAAGCAACAACATGCAATCAATAAGAAACAAAAATTAATAAAAAACGATTACCATACAAACAACCTATCATTCTAAAGGAATCTATAACAACATGCATGGTAACCAATAATAGTCATGGCAGCATGATAAGCTGTGAACTCCGATGAGTCTGTTAGCTTAAGTGTTGCAACTCTCTTTCATAAATGCAATGGATGAAAGATTATCACCCCTCCCGCTCTAGAAAGGAAAACTTATATAATATGTTAGATGAGCAATCCTCGAAATCGAATAAACCTAACAATCTAAGTCTCAAATTTCCTTTCCTTCCAATACAACTCATTCTCCAAATGAGATAACTTTACTACTCAAATCACTATCAAATGACAATCTACAATTGCTTTGGCTCGCTCAATTTCAAACTTACCTCAACTGCACAATGATAATAAAGATAATATACTAAGTGTACTACAACGCTTGCCTAGGTAAGTATCACATCATCACTTAGAAGATTATCTGAATCGTCACAAAACTAGTCGGAAGTCCTTTCCTGAGCTATCACAAGCTATCTTAACTATACTATACTATAAATAATTTTGTAATAAGTAAAGATCATCCAATATAATATACAATGCCAGATCAAATCCTTTTTTCGCTTGTAAGATTTCTTTCTTGAACCAGCGTGGGCCACCCGATTCCTTTTTTGTGAATTCTGATTCGGTTCCTTTGTTCGACCACCAAAATTTTCTCATACAACTAGAGTCATGCTTCAAAAATATCTAAGTCATCTCAAGAATCCGACAACTATGATAGCCATTAAGAATCAAATGAAAGCCTTTGCCTAACCGGTGCAAATCACCTAGAATACCCATGCTGAAACAAGGGATTAATAACATATATGTGAATGGATCGATTCCATAAAACAACACTAATGCTATTCATGGAATTAGTCCCATAACTTAAGTTATGCTAGTACAGGGTTAAACAATTCTAACGTGAATGACTCAACGCAAAATGTTTAAGTCATCTGCTCTGTTTTTGCTCAGTTCTCGGCAACCATCAGATCCTACTTAGATACAGAATCTAAGTCATAATTCACCAAACAACTCCACTTTATTAGAATGCTTGTGCATCAGGTTTGAATGGAAGTACCCTCGATCATTGCACCTTAGCTTATTGCCAAACCTTAGCTTATTGCCAAGGTTCCCCAAACAAGATTAATTGATACAATTTTTTTCCTACAATACGAGGGGTCAAGAACGGGATATTACTAAGCAATAAATCCCAAATCCATGCATTAAGACCTTAGCAAGCTTCATTTCCTAAATCAAAGTAGTAATAACCATCTCCACTTTGAATGTAGCTAAAAGGTTAAATTGGCTAACATGCCCATTCAATGATAATTTATCCTACAACAGATTGATGAAATGCTTGAGCTGCATATCCCATTCAATCTTAATAGTAATCTGAGACTCAAAGCGACATCTAAAATCAATACAAATTATGGCTTTCTCATCAATCTCTTCTACTACTATGACCCAAGGTCTACACCACCTCTGACACCTCCAACACCTATCCTGGCCGTCGAAATGTTCATGGATGGCAAAACATCCCTTATGGTATTCCAATAGTCCCTGAACCAATCAAGCATCTCAGACTGTCTATTCTAAGTCGCTTGTGTACCCTGTCTGCTCATACAATAGGCTGAACGAAGATACTTTAGCAACTAGCGATAGAAATAAATCAAAGTCCAAAGGAAAATTTGTGTATGTAGTATGATATATTTGAAAAATACAAATATGCTCTCTCTACGTATCTCCTTCAACTAGGTTGTTTTAACTCAATTGGTCCACTTGATCCTGAGTGTTGAGCCTAAGCTCTGGAACCTATGGTGATGACCGACCCATCATAATACCCTGAATCAACGTCGAATGACAATATCAGACTCCCAACTACGATAAAAGATAACTTGTTAGGGGTAAATTAAAGAAAACACCAAACCAAGGCATAGTGGTAGAATCTCACAGCGGAATGGTAATATATAATATAGCGAATATGCACGAATATAATAGGATAAACAAAGTATAAGAAACCGTGTAGATGGAAGTAACACATAAATAAACATCAATATAGAAAGTCATAATATAATATCTGGTACAACAAGTCTCATATATAAATAGCATATATGTCACATACCACCACAATATCAAGTATATATACAAAGTATCGACTTCACCTCCAAAGTGATCCAGTTGTCCAGGAAACGTATCCACAAAAGCATTAGATCTCAAGCTACTCAATCGAGTAGCCGAGAGTTGTCATGACACAAACAGATAAAGACAAAACACAAATTAGACATAAAGCCTAGTGTGAGGGGAACGATCCCAAAATACTGTATATCAAAACTATATATAAATATATAGGAAACTACTAAAGTACACCTGGTTCTCTCCACAAATATGGTGCAGGAATAATCCTAACTGCCCATAAACAAGTAAAGTTAACCTATCTCAGATGTAGGGAATCATACCATAACTTGCTCTTCTCCTATCATCAACGAGTCAACACAACTATATAGTGTGACAGATACATAATAGTATACCATGATAAATATAACCCAATATACAAATGCAGGGGTAATACATATCACAACAATTCTAACAATCAACTTATATGTGACACACAACATAATGGTAAATGACAAACATAGAATAAATTGATACCCATCACTACTGATGGGTTGAGTCTGCTAAGGACACCAATTGATTCAATAATCCCTATCAAAGCATCTGAAATGCAAAATAAATACAACGAAATAACAATGCTACCAGCATAGTACCTCCATACCCAAAACCAAAATACGGGTATCTATAACTGACATCCACTTTTATTGCCATTAGCTACTAAAGAGATTTATCAACAATCACAACAATATTGTGGACTCCTATGAAAACCAATACCTCAAAAGCAGTTGGCCTGTAGGTCTTTTCGCAGGACTCGTGAGTACTACGGAGCAGCATATGATGGGACCACATTTACAGGTCATGCGCCTCAATGGTATAATGGATTCCCTCACTAGCATCCTTTCCTTTCGGTTGTCTATACTAACATATTGAAACCATAAGTAAATGCTAAACCCGCCATATACCCTTCTCACATGGGTACTCAACACTGAAGTATTATCGTCCTCGCGTGGATCGTGATTCGTTCCTGAAGTGCCTTGCACTACTCAATGCCACAAAGAATGCAGACCAAACCAATATGTATAGATCGCCCAAACCATGCATCTGTAATTATGTACATACATACATATATATCGCTTGAACAACATATCTATATATCTGTATAATATATTTCATCCACTATTTGGTAACCCTAAGTCAGGCATACCAAACTATACATACACTTAAATTGCGTATAGGTAAATCGTTTCAAATTACCATGAGCTACCAAAGAAACCAATCGAGAGCAATAACTATATTGTGCATCCCCCTACAAACCAAGACCTTTAAAAAAGTTGGCCTATAGGTCTGTTGTTACACTCTAATACTATGAAATAGTATATGAACTACTCTAGACTGACATCCCAATCTCTCTTTGCCCCTGCTTCGGAACTACACAGATCGTGTGCCTTAATGGTATAATGGATCCCTTGCACCAGTCGGTTGCCCCAGGTCGGACATACCAAAGCTATATTTATACATATAGGCATATATAAATCATATAAACTATATGTAGGTATATATAACCAATCTAACTATATGGAACAAATAAATGCATATCTTGCACATTTACATACACAAAGGAAATACACAACCAAAGTAACAAATCTATCATCTCAATATCAACAACAATTGACGCATACAATTATAATAATTATTCAACAAAAATGAAGTCACTAGTCTAACAATTATTTCTCCTTCGTATTATTTTATAGAAGTCTTACACTTATTTTACAAAATAATGCCATTGGCTATCAATCATATTATAGCTAATTTTTACTTAATTCTTATATTTAAATTTAGCTATCAATAAGGCTTCAAAATATTATATTGCTCTTGTATACAATATATACACATACGTACATATATCTCAAACCATTTCATAGGAACCAAAGTTAATAAATCACATTATTATAATATTCAGGATTTTATAACCTTAATCAAAGCCTATTAAATAGCTCAATACTTATTTGAAATTTCCAACTTCTTAAATTATCCTTATACAAATACATTAGTTAGTTAATTATTGATTTACCCTATAATAAACCAATATCAAAGCCAGATAAACTTCCAAGCCATTTTAATACAAGTTTAACATGCCTAAATCATTATTTAAGCTTTAATTTCAAACCATATAATAATAAATATCAATTCTATCTAACTCTATTCAATACAAATAGGACCCAATATGCACACACATATGGGATCTTAATTAATTATCATTTACATCTACTCAAATCAATCCAATCAAATGAGGAAATAATTACCTATAAACATATATATATATATATATATATATATATATATTACTCTACCTCTCCTAGGTAATATTTTTTAGTGTATAAAATTACGAGTATTTATACTAAAATATAAATTCAAAGTTATAATTCCGCTCATCTAAACTATAATTACTAAAGTGCCTGAATCTAATCTAAACTTCTACCAAGATGTAGATGATCTTACTATAAGTGCAATGGCAAAGACCGCATCTCAATTGGACCTCGAATGCAAAAGATATGAATTAACTATAAATCAGATAATTGATTAATTAATTGATTAAAATTGAATAACGAGCTAACTTCATTAAGCTCAAATATTTCTTCCTCTAATTATGATTTCCTATACATGAAATATGCACAACCTAACAAGACCAAGCATCCCACTTTCGATACTCACTCCCTACTCCACGAATCGACAAACGACTAGCTTTATCGCTCTCCACTTCATGCACTCTTCGTAATGAAATCACCTCGATTACTTTAGCTCTCCCCACAAATTCATGACCAAGCCCCCTCACATTAGCCATCAAAATGGCGCAAACTAGTGGGAACAACCACATCACCCCAAAAACCATCCACTAACTCATCTCTACACTAGAAGCTCAATTATGCACTCCGTTTCACCTAATGCCTCCCCAAACTCTACCAAAATGAAATCTTAGCCACAAAAAGTAAAGTTCAAGTAGACCCAAGCACTGCCGCACCCTACACCACTACTATAGATGGAAAACTCTCCTCTTCCCAAGTCCGGTAGATCAAACCTCATCGTCTCTTGTGGCTCGAAACTCACGCAATCGGCCTAGACCCGATATCCATTAATGTAACTTGTTGGATTTGGAGGAGTGGGGAATTTTTTTTAAGGAGTGAAATAAAATATCTGAGTATGCAGATGTGTTTATATAATGCAACAATACATCGGACCGTTAAGAAACTTGTCGATGCATATTACCTAGTTTTTATGGTTCCAATGGTATAAATTTCATCACCATCCAAAATGACTCTACGGAATGATAATTTCATGCATTTTGAGGTCGTGTTGGCCATCGAATCGTTCGATTCCAAAAATTCTTTAATCGCATATCTCATAATGAAGTCCTAATCCCAAAAACACAAGTCTTCAATCAAGATCCCAACGGACCCGATTACGCATGTATTTTTATAAAATACATATAACAATATGTAAATCATAAAAATACCATGATTCCAAATACAATTATATTTATACTCATATTGATTCACAATGTCGATGTGGACTCAATGAAAGTGGTCCTAAGTTCTAGTTTTGACCGTATGCGAAAACAATTAGACTTTCGACCTTCAATTAATCACATATTCAGTATTTAAATTAATATTCAAATATCCAATCAAAAAATGCATGTTGTTACATGTACATACTTTTTCATGATGGCCTAAGTATAATATATGTACCTTGAGTTTGCTCAGCAAATACATATAGTTATCTTACATCACCAAGTTAATATACTAATAATACTACACATAACATCTCTAGCTTGGGTTTGCTCAACGACCAGAGAGTATGCAAGTAACTTATTAATATATAAATGGTATAGGACAACACTTATATTAAAAATTCACAATCTTCAATATGTTTAATTGAGTGATATTGACTTATGGATTAACGCATGCCTTATGAAATACGCTCGCGATTCAAATGTCGAACACATTAAAAATCACGGTATATGTACTTTTACGTATGTAATTATTCCTTAAGTCTATTTAAGGTTTCTTTAATGTACCATTTTTAATTTATACATTCAAATTATAAGTTTTAATTATTATATAGCTTATATAATTTAATTAACTTATAAAATAGTCTTATGTATAAAATTATATGGATTAAATCTTATTTAATTAGTTTAATTAATTAATATTATTTTATTCATTTTAAACATTTTAAATCAAATATGTGTACTATAACATTTATATTAATACACATATATCTTATACCTACATATTATATTATTTACTAATTAAAATTTGGTTAATATATCTAATTAAAACAATTTTAATTAACTATAATTAATTTTGAAAATAATATATATATATTTCCTTAACATCTTATGACATTATTGCATATATCAATATATATGTTATTTAATTTTGTTTATTAACTACCAATTAGTTACTCAATTTATTAATCCAATAAATAATTAATAATTTTTGAGGATAATTATTTTATAACATTTATAAAATCATTGCTTATTTTAAAATTAACCGTTTAACTTTAAAATATTAAATTTTATTTATTTTATATTTGACCTTTTAAACTGAAAAAATTATTTTAGTTTCAAAATAGATTTTGAAACGTAGACCTAAGCCTAAATCAATTTGGGTCTTTATATTGGGATAACTTTAAGGTTACCTCATCCTTTCGGGACAAGCCAACAGTCAAGTAGGGTAGGGTACTTTATTACCCTAAATCAAACTTAGACACTACTTTTATAGACATCTTATAACATGGGTAGGCTTTAACAAGTTAGCATAATACTGCTAATTTGGATCGCATAAGCTATTTGGCCCATTGTTGGAATTGGGCCCACCCGAAGTGGAGTACTTGGGTAAATTTCATTTTTTTTTACATTTTTGGATATTTATCGGGCCTATGTAATCTAAATTTTTTTGTTAAAAAGGATGTATGATCTAAGGATCATATAGCCGTACTAGTCACAAATATATATATATTTATATATATATATGTGTGTGTGTGTGTGTGTGTGTATGTGTGTGTGTTTGTGTGTGTAAGGTAAAGAAGTACAGAGCAAGGAGCCCACATCTAATAAATACCACCAACATGTTTGGCCAGATAGCAAAATCAATAGTAAAAAGCACAATAAACCGACCAGGCCCTACAATGGCAAGACAAAAAGGCAAATACCAACAGTAATATACCAAACAATAAAGAAAGTACTAAGTAGACAACTGAATTAAATTTTAGCACACGACAGAACCAGCCGATGAGCTTTGGGCAATATCCAGGAGAGTGTGTCGAGAAGATATATTTTCAGTCCAAATTCAGAGCAGCCGAAATCCATTCATTATTGGTACCGAATTCACCATCATTATCGAGGACAAGCTCACCATCCATCAGCTAATAGTAGAGTTCCCTCTCATCCTTCTTATCATCTGAAATCCATAGAGAGAAAATCTTCCAATCTGAATGAAGGCACAATCTATCCTCATTGGACCATGTCCCGACCCTATTGTTCCAAATCAGATGTGTAACGTCTGTTTAAGGTTTCAGCCAGCTCCAAAACAATGCCTACCACACTAGAAGAATTAGATATGATAGCATCGACAAATTTATTCTTAGGAGTAGTGGCAATAGAGTCGCACGAAGGAAGATCAAGGCTGGCGATAGAGGGATAAGAGAATCTGGCGAAGGAGAAGTCGGGCTGTTATAAGGGCGACTAGAGGGATGGATCAGCTCGCTTGTCCAAGGCGGCACCAACAATATCATTGGGTAACCACTGAGGCGATGGAGGGAGGGCAGGTGAAAAGGGTGAAACTGAGCAGTAGGGACAAAGCTAGGGATCACTAAGCCCTAATCTTACAATTCTTGAATGGAGCCTTCGGGAGTGGAATCTTGGGGGGAAGCCTATCAGCATAGCATCGGCCGGAGGGAAATAAGCAATAATATGGCCAAAAGAACGATAATTATCACAAATAGGCGGGCTCTATCAATACACCATGTCCTCATAATCAAGCCTATAACCGTGTAAGGAAACTAGAATATTCGAACGTAAACTGCCTATAGGGGGTAATTTCAATAAAGGCCTTGGCGAAACGAAGAAGCTGCTTATGCTCAGTGGAGATATTAAAGCAGATGAGCTGGCCAACGTGATTGGCAATCCAATTTATCCCCTCAAGCGATTGTAAAACTGAGGGGATATTTAAGATATGAGCCCAGACAATTATGGATAAAACTTGCTCGTGGGCTTGGTGAACAAATGGATTCTACTGGGTGATGATAAACACTTTACCTTCAAAAATAATTGGGACCATTTTCATAATATAGGATCTTTCCTAAGGTTTAGAAAATTTAAGAAAAATACATCGATTTATCGCACCTAACAGTAACCGAACTACACATCCTCTATAACCCAAGGACCTGCTTTTTCATAATAAAGTAACGAGGAGCCTCATCCAAAAAGAAACCGACTAAATATTCCTTCCAAAAAGTGATACCGACATCAATAATTTCCTTAGGAAGGAGTCCAGAGTATCAAAAAATTCAATAGCAATTGCTTGGGAATATAAGAACCCGCATTTCAAGGCATCTTCTTAAACAACAACGACCAACCACTAAATAGCATGGGTAACTCAAAAACATCAACAGGATATGAATTATTAATAGTAATAATCAAAAGATTATGGATTATCTTTGCTGTCAGAGCCGAATCTGAGGACCGATGTTAGGAAATTGAAGTGGAAACATCCGCTTACGCTGCAGCATAGCTTGAACATGATGCTTCAGCCAAAACCGGACTCTCCACAATAGTCGACCTAGTATTAATCACCATAGATGCATCGCTAGAAGCATGGGGACCAGCAGCAACATCTAGGTTAGTCAATCAAGCTTTGAGAGGAACATCATTGAATCCTAACCCTTGAACACGAGCGACCCTAGATGAGAGCCAACTAGTGGAGGAAAAGACCGAATATTCAAAGCTTCCATCAGGAAATGCCAACTTAGGAAATTGAGATCAATAATTGCGAGCACGATTAACGATGCAAGTGTGAGCATGATGTAAAGAAGGACGAGAACCAAAACTAGAACAAATGCGAATAGTAGGGAGTAAAGGGAGAATAGGATGGAAGTACGAGGTACAGAAGAACGACGAGAAGAATGGATTTGGAATCGCTCTCAAAATTTCAAAATGACCGCCATATCCTCAAACTGTGTGAACGAAATGGAAATGATCTGTTTAATGCATTATAAATTTAATTAGAATTTTTTTAAATTTCTTTTAAATAAAATCAAAATTTTATTAATTTATGAATAATGTTTTATTTTGTATAATTTATATTATATGGTGTGTAAATGTATCATATAAACATATTTATATAAGTGCACGTGCAACATAATAAAGTATACATATTTTGATATACATATATATATAGATGTTAGGATTTACACCGCAATGGACATATTCGCCCCTTTTATATGCAAATGTATTGTCCAAAAATATATAACGGTGCATCAAAACATAATACAAATAAATACATTTATGAAAATATAATTATATATATATTATAAAATACTAGTTGTAAACAAATTTATATAAAACATTAAAAAAAATATACATATATATATATATATATCAATATAATTAAATTAAAAAATTATTTTAAATATTAGTTTGTAAAATAATTTAGATAAACATAAAATTATATGAAATCCATACAAATTTATTAAAAATAATATATATATATATATATGGTATTAATATATACATAATTATTTTTAACTGAATATTGATGTAAATAATTATAACAACCAAATTTACATATATATATATATATATATATATTTGTACTAATGATCTTGGTGTAGATTTTTCTAAGGAAAAGTCATAATTATTTTAGATTTGTATAGTAATTTAATAAAAAATGATTTTTGAATACAAAATATATGGTGAATATTTTGAAATTTTATACAGAAGTTTTGTATTATTTGTAAATAAATAAAAAAATATATATTTTACTTGTATAATCAATTTTAAATTAAATAGATAATTCCATTTATATATGCATATAATATTTTTATATACGTAAAAAATAATTTTTTATTTTGTCGAAAACATTATATATATATATAATTTAAAATTTGCATTATATAATGTTAATCGTTCAAATTTATATTTTTGATAAATTAAAATCACACATTAATATTATTTTATCTAATTTTTTTTAAATCTTGGGCCATAAGCATTTAAGAAAATATACATATAGGATTTTTTTTAATATATATGCATATATATCTATGTATGTATGCATGCATATTTAATCATCAACATGTGATAACATATCAATATACAGATTCGTTATATTGACAACTCACTTAATTAACATATGATACTATAAACGTATTAAAATTCATATATAATAGTAAATGAGGAATGATTCCTTTCATCAAAACCTTGAATTCAAACCTTGAAACGATGAATAAAACTCCTTGAATCCAATTCCAAGTTCTTAAATTGCTAGCTCCTGAGCTGCTCTAACATCGATGACCGAATTGAGCGACTAATTTTATATTTTCTGTTTGGATTCTTTGGGGCTTTAAGGTAGGTGTGGCGGCTTGGAATAGTAGCAAAAAGTGAGGGCAAAAGTATTCTTCAAGTGAGGATAAGATAGCCTATATAAAGGAAAGATAAGAGAGCAAAATGTGGATCAAGATCCTCTTTTATCTCTTACCATTCCTTTCTTTTTAACCATTTAAAACCTTCCCTTGAAACCGTTGCCTAAACCATGCTCCTTATGGGCCTTAAAACCAGTCTAAGTCCGACCAATATTCGTTCCACCTAAATTTAATTTAAACACGTTTTGATATCATATATCAATCAGTATATTTATAACTATCATATATACACTATTTTACATTGTTCAAAGCATATCAAATAAAATTTCATAACTAATATTTCATAAATAGTAATTAGTTTAATTAATTTATGATAACTACATATTAATTAAATAGGGTGGTAAAAGGATTATTCAACGTTTCGGTTTGTGACTCTTAGGTGTAAATTTGGTCAGTGATCAATATCAAATAATATGAATATTAACGTTTACACTTCACGATGCAAGTGGTGTGACATTTAGCCAAATTATTGCTTACTTATATTAGCAAAATCCAATTTTACTTTATTAAGCGTTACTCAGTAGTGACAATTATTTACACCAATTCCCTTTGTCAAAACTATATCACCTTGGACTTATGGAATTTGGGTCTAAATTTCAATATCATCCATATTCAACTCTATAATCCAAACACAAAGTCATTGGTTCAATAATAACAATTATTATTAACGCTACTGCTCTAGCCTGAGACATTGACTTTGAGTTGACTTCAGTTGATTATGATACTAACCTAGTATAACTAAGGCGACGAATTCTTTCTAATATAATGTCCCACTTCCAATGCTTCCACTTGACCCAACAATAACTATTCAATGGACGTCGTACCATGATTTGACTATGACTAAAGCAGAGTTTCAACACTAAAGCTCGATAGGCTTCTCAGTTCGATGGAATTGTGTAATATTGTCACATCAATATTTTTTGTTTGACCTTAGTTATATTAAACAATAAAAAATTATTGAGTGGGTCATTTCATAATTAATCCAATAATTATCTGTACGTAACCCCTTAGTGCTTCCAAAAGTCATAAGTAGTACACTGCCCAACATTAGAAGAGCGTTAAATACTCTAGCCTCAACGAATATATTGATATCCAATCTCGCTATATCTTGTCTAGGAATATTTAAAATAGTTTGTCTATTTATTGTGATAAATCACTCATGATTACAATGTATTATAACTACTATTACAAAACATACATTCATGGATTTTCTATTAAATATAACTTTAACTAAATTATTTAACTAATACAACATATTATATCAAGTATATAATAGAAAGAAAACATCTTTTATTTTTAACAAGATTAGTTATCTATTTAGATATTATAAAAAATTACATAATTTCTCATAGAGCATACCCTACTCTATCAAGAACAAGATGGGTTCTGATGTGGATGAGTACTAAGGGATCGTTGATGACCAAGGCTTTAATTTATGCTCGTAAAAAGGCGTATATGGGGATAACCACTATGGATTTTACGATGGATCTGCCCTGGACCTTATGATACTCGTCTAGGTCCTAGTCATTTGAGTGGAAAGGATTCAGGCATTTATATAGTTGTGATGCTCTTACAAGATTGAGTTTTCACTGACATTATGATGGTGGTCATTTATCTTATCATATATCCAATAATATTTGGTACAATACCTTATGAAGTGTTTCTAGACTTTCCAACCCTGTTAGTGGGTCTAGGAATCATGGATTGATGCAACAACAGCATGTGTAGATGATCATATTATTTGGAGGATGAATCCATTAAAAGGCCCATATTATTTGAGAATGTAGACGTAAGTAGGCACATATTGTTTTGAGGATGTAGCTGCGAGTAGGTGCATATTATTTCAAGGATGTAGCCATGAGTGGATACATATGTCAGTTTGAGAGTGTAACCATGAGTAGGTGTACATGATAACTTGGAGTGTGTAAATATGAGATAGTACACCATTTATTTTAAGGTTGATACTTTGAGGAAGTTCATCAATAGTTTGAGGATACACATGTTGTGATGGATGTGTAGTCGTATAAGAGTTAGCACACAAGTGTTATTTGTTGGTAATATAGTGAATGATGATGCCTTGAAATTTTGAGCATGCGTGCTTTATTTTGATAATCTATATTGATTGTTGGTTTATATATTTATCTGTTCATGCATGTTTGGACCAACTTGAGTTGTTGTTATGAACATTTATTGTGGGCTCCTATGTTTGGATTGTTAAGATGCGTGATATGACTTGTAACAAAGTTGATTTATGAGTGAGATTATTCACTCTCTGTTGATGGAATGTTATTTTACATGCTACAATTTTGATTAAGTGGTTATGGAAACATAAGTGTTACTACAACATGTGTGTGTAGAAAATTTAATTTATTCTTGTGAAGGAATTTTATTATGTCATGATTGATTATGTTGTGCGGTTATCACGTGCTACTCTAGAAGTAGTTAGTGGTGATTAATATACTTCTCAACAGTCTGTATAGTTGAGCATATGGTATGGAATGATGTTTGATGGCTTGTGTTGGGTATTTATTCTTTGGATAATTACAGAGGCGTAACTCTTATAAAGGGGAGAATGTAACGACCGACAAATTTGACACATTAATTATAAATAACCATTTGAATTTAACTGACGATAAAAGATAACTTTAAGTCGGGTTGTTTTTAAGGGATTTTGATGTTTCCATTTCGTTTATAAATATCAGAAACCCATATTTAAATTACAGCATGATATACTTTCGTTGGCACTGGAAAACGGGTGTTTATGGCCTTTAGGACCGCTTTGGACCTACATATTCTTCTTTGCCTATAAATATAGAGCTTTGTGGAAACTCTAGGTCGCCATCACACTATATTCTTATTTCTTCCAAGCTCCTCTCAGATTTTGATCTCCCATAGGCTAATTGAGATTTTCTCTCTACTACTTACAACATGAACCAATTTATAATCAATTCGAAACTTGGCCTTATGAAATGTCGTTTTATATAGTGCGAAGACACAAACATAGTGTTGAAGTTCATTTTGTGAAATTTTATTACAATTATTGTAATCCAGAAAATAGGAACAATGACAAACTTAGAAAAAAAAATTGGCTGAAGGACAACAAGTTTATTTTTAGGCTGAAGGACAATGCTACTTATAACTAGCATTTTTATAGTGTAAAACTGAATACAATGCTATACATAATTAGCATTTTGTGTAGTGTAAAAGTTGAATATAATGATAATTATAACTAGCATTTGTCCTTCAAGCTAAAAATGAAACTTGTTGTCCTTCAGCCTATTTTTTTTCAAAGTTTATCCTTTTCCCTAATTCCCTCTATTGTAATACTCTCTAGAAGGGTATGGAATCGATGGAAAATCCATAACCGTCGATTCTTAGGATTTGCATTAATGGTGAAACGACGATCATAGTGTACAGCTGTGTAGAGGATAACAGATGGAATGAATACATGGTGACTAAATCCATGGTGAGTCCATTGGCAGTGACGGCTCGATCAGGTCGGCAATGGTGGGAGTAGATGGTAGCGTTATAACTGGAGGCGGGGACATAGGTGAGGTAGTGGTGAGCTTTCATTGACCATCAACGGCTGAACTGAACAGAATTGATTATTAAATCAGGCTTGGATGGGTTGATTGATGGTTCTGATTTGTGGAAGGATGAGCTAATTTTTCGATTTGATCCCTTAAATTTTATCAATGACAAGATAAACCATAGAACTTCTAATTACCATATCATTTGCATATAACCTCCATTTTAAGTATAGTTTGTTCTATTGGATTTGTAGTGAATTTCCAAACAATTTGGCATGTGGTTTGCTGACTTTTGGAATAATTTGTAAAAGCACATTGGTAAGTTAAATAGTCATAATTATTAATATGTTTAAAATATTAAATAAATATTCATCGATAAAAATATACATCTATTGATATACGCTATGCTCTTCTGATGATTGTTTGGTTGTTGTGTTGTATTGATATGACATGTTATGTTTGATTATTTATTGTTAATTGTTGAATTATTGGGTGATGGATGCCTTATAGTAGTTATTGGGTGATTTGAAAAAAATCACCTAATGAAAAACGAGTAAACTTTGTAATTTTCAAAGATAAGATTATTTTCCAATTTCGAGTCATACTCGTATATAATAGTTGTGATTCAACAATATATGATGAAATTGTTATAATTTTTTTAATAAAGTTATTATTTACGAATTTCTAGAACAATTCATAAATAGTTACGAAAAAACCATTTTAAACTGAATTTGGAGAATTTATTATTATTTATAAAGTAATGTGGGATTTAATAGGCATTAATATGATTTTTAAGAAGATCGTATAATCTTGGGTAAATAATAATATAATTGTTTTTATGGAGTTTCTGAAGTAATCATAATAATAATTATTATTATTATTAGTTGAATAATAGAAATAAGGGTTATTTTTAGGATAATAATAACAACATTAAAGTTGTGTTTTCAAATGTTTTTTGGGTTAAGTTATTAAAGATTTTGATATACATTGCAGTAGATGCATTTTTTGGAATTAAAGTAGAATATTATTGCTTTAAGTTAAATAGTAATAATTGATCTTTAAAGATAATAAAGAGATTTGAAAAAATATTTATTTTGATGTAAAGTAATAATATTGTTGTTTTAAAAGTAATTTGACATCTTTTACTATTTTTAATTAAATAACGAAGTTTTGAGATATTTGGGGTTGTAAATATATAATGGATTTTTGAAGTATATCATCGTTTTGAGAATCTGTTATTATTTTGTTATAAAATAAATAAATGTTTTTTTATTATAAACAATACTAAGAGTATTTTATGCTTAAAGAGAAATAATATGTGTAAACATATTATTTTAGATTGTTGTAGTATATGTGATTCAGCATCGTCTAAAGTTATCACATGTGTAAATTTATACTTATATTTTTGTTATTGATGTCGTGTTACTAATGATGTATTATTAGTGCATATTTGGCGCTATTTTTTGTTGATGATTTATATGGTGGTTGGCATTAACATTGAATATCATTGAATTTTGATGATGCTTAATGGTTGTGTGCTTCTATTATTATAGTTACCTCGGATGTTTGATTGTGATGACATGGTAAAATATGATGTTTTCCACAAATGTTGTTTTCTATTCTTGTGTAATATTATGTACTAATAAGTATTTGATGCGAAAGAAGAATATAAAATAGAACTTCATGGACTTGATCCTTAAAGGGTACATAGAGAGTCTTTCCCTATGCAATATGCCATGGTTCCCTTGGGGTCGGGGTGCATAGGATAAGGCAGAGTCCAAAAGTAGTTGACCAACTTTCCTTTTTGTTATAGATATTTATTTATTTAAGACTTGCAAGTGATAATAATGGAAAAGAAAGAATTTTGTTTACATATCACACTTACAGGTTACTTACTTAAATTATCTCTGACATATTACTATTGTACTATTCATTAATTTAATAATGGTTGATGTATAAAAGGACATGGATATTTTTATTTACTATATTAAGCCTTTTATGTTGTTTACTGTTGATATATATGTATATTGTTGTTTAATTTTATCATGTGGTTTCTCCATTTAGTTCACATATTTAGATTTTTAATTATAACCAATGATCCATCGTTTTTAATATATGAATTAGTGCAAAAGTGCATTTTGACAATGTTTATCACTAATTTTAGACGTTAGGAATAGTGCAGCGTCATACACACTTATGTAATCATATTCGACTTTAATTTTTAAAAATCAAATTAAATAGTAATTTTTAATATATATATGTATATATGAAATATACTTAGGCGTGTGTGTATATATCTAAAATAATAAACTTTCAGACAACAATATATATATTTATAATACTTAAATAATATACATACACACACACATACATACATACACACACATGCATATACACACATTCACACACACACACACACACACACATATATATAAACATATACATATATACACACACAAACAAGTATATATATATATTGTTACACCCATATTTTCCAAACACTATCAAAAGGAAAGCGGTGCAAGCATAAAGCCAAGAGATCTGCTCCTATAATAGAAATGATACTATGAAAAGGAAGCGAGAGTCAAAGTCTGGAATCACGCTAGTAATCTGAAGTAGCCACAAAATTTAAGGACTAATCTGCAATAAAAACAATTATTCAATAAGTAGAACTGTGACATAGGTTTCAATCGCTGAACATGGAAGTAGTGATGCGGTTCTAAGGGTCAACCTCAATAAGTTGGAACTGTGGCACAATCTTTAAGTAATGACAAGATATAAAGATTGTGCTGCAGCCCCAAAGGAACTAATCATAAAAAACTATGGCATAATCCTTAAGCAACTATATGCAATAGGGATGCACCGCAATCATTGAACTAACATTAAAAGTAGCAGGTTTACGCTGCAATCTTACATTAACGTTAAACGCAACAAGGATGCACCACCATTCTTATTTGATGTTGAAGTGATAGAATTTTTCCAAAATTTTAGAGAAGGTACTACCCATAGATAAAAAAAATCAAAGGACGAGGCTATGGAAAAAACTGCTTTACAACTATAAGCTAAGGTATGATCCCTAAAAGCAAGCCAAAATGCTATGGTTTCATGCTCAAGATCCCAAAAAATGACTAAAGACAAGGGCAATTACGTCTCTATTGACAAAGGCAAATCAGAACGAGTTCAAGCGATATGACATCCACTCAAAATGGAGGTGCAATCTTATTTACTGAACCATATAGCTCAGCCTCGATTACACCTAACATAGTGGTTTGCCTCTATTTTTGGTAAACTGTGCAGTGCAGATTCAAAAATGTTGATGCACTTCAGATGTAGTACAATATTGTAACCCAGCATAATCATGGAGGCACGATTCTCAAGGGCCCATTCACAAAAGCGAAGTCCTAAAAGGTTTAAAACTATGCAACTTTCATGAAATAGGGGAAGTTCTCATCGTAGTTTCCCCAACACTTGTGCACAGTCTATTGATTTATTGCTCCATGGAATCATCAGGTCATGGTCTGCTCATATTTGGGATTTCCCACTTCAATTTTAAACTTCCTGCTCAAATTCAAAATTCACCAAATCACCCATCGTATTCCTTGTTCACAATATATATGGTAATAAGCTATATGGATGGTCGACGCAATGCAACATCCAAGGGCGGAAATCGAAAGAGCAGAAGAATGATGTTGAAAATCCATGTGACCTTTATGTACTACAAATAAATAGGGCACGGTAGAAGAAAAGGGGAATTTTTGGACTTTACTTTTTCTAGAAACACTAAGATAAAAAAAATGCACTCTTTGTCAGTGTTTGTTTGTACTAAGAATGAAAATGAGTCGAAAATGACATTTTTCCCATGGGCATGGGATTCATTAACATCTTAACCACATAAATACTCTGTGTCATTTTATTGCTTTGAGTACTTGACTTTACTCTTTATGTTTTTAGTGTTAAAGTTTGAATATATTGTTTATGAATCGGATGGAGACTTGTCAAGTGATTTGGAAATTTCCCTTGTAACTGTGTAAACATTATTGTGCATAATTATTACTCTTAAAGGAAATATTAATATTACTTAAATTTGCCGATTCCTAATCAAGTAAGCATTTAGTGCCGTGATTACTTCAAAAATACGGGTGTTTTTGAGATGAAAATTTTCATTAACATTTTGGCGTTCGAAGGAGGGTCTATTCTCTGGTAAAGTTTACTTACATTCCCTTTAGGTACCATTATAAAACCATGAATCCCATTGATTCTAACATTCCTCCTGACAGGAACCACTTCACCTTGCCTCAAAAATACCAAAAAGCAACTCCTCACCTCCATAACCCAAACTGAGTAGGCATCTCTAAAGAGCCCACCTTAAATCTCGTCCTAGTAGCTATTTAAGTTTTCATAAACCAATTGAACCAACACATGGATGAAATAGAGAGATCCCTTGAGCAATATCCTGCCCCTAAGCTGATCTCCCCTAAACTTTCGTAGCTTACCGCCATCATTCATTGACTACACTGATTATGCAGCATGTGAATGATAATGATAATCTAAAAAGTGAGAACGGTGATGCTGGTAAAAAATAGATGCCAAACTCCAAGGCAAAATTCAAATCAAAGCCCTTAGACATTAACCCATTACTGCTAAAGAAGTAAATGCGAACTATGCCTGATGAAGATGATGAACTTACTTCACTATGTTGAGACGGATCATCCCAAATAGATGCCAAAGAGGACAAGATCCACCAATTGAAGGCTTGTGTACAGCAGTTCGAAAGTCATTATAGACAGAATAATATGGAAGAATAAGGGAAGAATGTTCTTCTCTATTTAGTGAAAGCGTTATAGAAGTAGAATTCCCTATCAAATTCAAATCCCCATGGATCGATAAATTTGATGGGTTCACAAACTTACATGACCATATTTTTATACTTTCGAGTATTACATGAATATCTTAAAGTCGGAGAGGATGGCCAGATGCAAGCTCTTCCTTATATATCTAGCTAGGCCAGCTTCTAGATGATTTAGGGGGTACAGACTAAGGGAGGTTCATTCTTAGCCATAGTTAACTGTGGATTTCTAAAGACATTTCAATTCTAAGAGAGAAGCTCCCCGGAGGTGAATACCATATCCCGCGTGAAGCAGGGTAAGAATGAGAGCTTACACAACTGAATAAAATGCTTCAAGTCTGAAGCGCTTCATATTAGGGTGACTTCTGAGAAGCGCTGTTAATGGTAGTGCACGTTGGGATCAAGAGGAATACGACCCTATAGGAAAAAACAGTAAGAAGCCATGTCATAGCATAAAAGCTTTCTATGGAAGGGCTAGCAGTTACATCACAGTGGGAGAGGCCAGAGCCATAGAATCACATTCATCTGAAAGAACTTCTACTCCCCAAAATGAAAAGAAGAGGGGGCAGAAAGATACCATCCACCTACAAAGTGACAAAGAGAATTCAAATTCATAGCAAAGACTCCGCTCACCTGCATACCTGGTCAGATTTATGAGATGACCAAAACCGAGCTTGTTTACAACGTCTCGAACAAAGGGAAGAAACCAGAACAAAATAGGGGGAGACTACTACCGCATCCACTAGGTTAATGGCCACCACACAAAAAACTGCCAACACCTAAGAAATGAGATCCAGAGACTGATTTAGAAAGAATACTTAGGAAGCTATTAGAAGGAAGACAATAGGGGAAGAAATGAGAACCTTGCTCCAATTCCAAATGAAAATCTAGCTGGAAACCCCTCTAATCTAATAGCTTCAATCCATGGAGGACCATAACTTATAGGAAAACATAAAAAAGCACAGAAGCAGTATGTGTAAAAGGTGAAAGTAAAACATAGGATCATAATCCATGTAAAACAAAATTCTACGCAAGACATAGTCTTCACTGCAGCTGGTGCCACTGGAGTTGTCTTTCCATATCAGGATCCACTCATAATTACGGTGCAAATCTCAAAATGCACCATGAAGAAAGTTTTCATGGATTATGGAAGTTCCATTAAAGTCATTTTAAAACCTCCGTTTGGCAAGATAAAGCTTCCAACGGAAGTACTGAAGCCAAGACCTGAACCAATTTATGGCTTCAAAAACATTACTACAGTTCCGATCGGATTAGCACATCTTCTCGTTATTGTCGAGACTGCTCCTCTTCATAAATCATTCTATGCAAGCTTCCTGACCATTGATCAACCACCCCCATAAAATGCATTTTTTGGAAGTCTTGCACCAATTGAAATAGGACAATAATTTCACAAAAGGATCTGCTTATGAAATTCCATACCCCCGCTGGAATAGGGTCGATTGGAGGGGAATACCTGTTGGCTAGGGAGTTATATAATACAAACCTCATTTCTAGCAATAAAATTGTTTAAAACTATTCTATTATTTCCTCAAATAATTGTAATAATGATAATAAAAGGGAAAGTGAGCCGATTCGGTACTAGGTACTATAGCTGATGTTGAAACAGGTCATTCGACGACCACAATGTCAGTTAAAAAAAGAGAGGGAGTATATGCATATGGTCGACGCTGACGAATATAGCTAAGTCTACATGTAGTGTTTTTCCGAAGAAGCTCAAAAGCAGTCCTTCTCCACTGCATCCCAACCCAAAAAGGAATAAAGTGCATTAGACCTAAGGTTAGAGAGACAAGGAGGAATTTAAAGCCATTAGATCTCCTCGAGGATGTATAAATAGAACCAGAAGATTCTTTGAACGTTATTAAGTTTGGGAAAAACCTCAATGCGGAAATTAGAGTGGAGTTAATATACTTTCTCCAGAGATCGTTAGATGTTTTTGCATGTATGCACTCAAATATGGTAGGAATAGACCCAGTTATCATTTGCCATGCACTCAACATCAATCGCGATGCTCACCCAATCAGCAAAAAGCGTAGGACCTTAGATCAGAAAAGATATAATGCTTTACAAAAAGAATTTAAGAAACTAAAGTAAAATGGGTTAATCATATAAGTGTATTACCCGAAGTGGATTGTAAACCCCGTTCTTGTAAAGAAGTCTAATGGAAATATGGAACTTGCATGACCATACCAACCTCAACAAGGCCTACCCGAAGGACAGTTTTCCTTTATCTAGAATCGATTAGTTGTTGGATGTCGTCCATGAACTACACCATTTTTTAGACGCATACTCAGGTTATAACCAAATAGCTACGCTTAGGCTAGGCCAGGAGCATACAAGCTTTATGATGGACAAAGTCTTTTACTGCGACAAAATCATGTCGTTCAGACTTCAAAGCACTGGAGCAACCTACCAAAGGTTAGTTAACATGATGTTTCCAGACCAGATTGAAAAAAATGTAGAAGTGTATGTAGATGATATGCTGGTTAAGTCAAAAGAAGCACTAAGTCATGAGCATGACTTGGAAGAGACCTTTGCAATACTAAGACAATATAACATGAAGCTGAACCCTTTAAAATGCGCTTTTGCAATCCAGTCAGAAAATTTTCTTAGCTACTTGATAATTGTCCACAACATTGAAGCAAATCCATAAAAGATTGAGGCCACAAGGAATATAGGGGTCCTAGAAAAACCAAAAGACATCATGAGCCTAAACAGCATGGTAGCCGCTCTAGGTAAATTCATTTCCAATGCAACAAGCAAGTGTATACTGTTCTTTAACTAGGTGAAAAGGGAAGAAATTTTGAATGGACCGAGGAATGCAAAGTTGCATTCCAGAATCTAAAAGACCATATGATCAATACCCTATCTTATCAAAACCAACAAAAAATGAGGACTTGTATGTATATTTAGTTGTAACCGATAAAGCTATTAGTGCTGCAATGGTTCGAAAAGATGATTGGACTCGGACGCCAATCTAAGTCATGGGCAAACGTGTGTCAGGAGCAAAGCTCAACTACTCAATCATTGAAAATCTAGCTTATGACCTGCTTCTCATAGTAAGGAAACTATGGTTGTACTTACAAGTTCATCCCATTAAAGTCCTTATAGGCAAACCACTGAAGCAAATACTAAGCCAAAATCATCAGGTCTCTTACTAAAATGGGCACGGGAGCTCAACCAATGTGATATCTCCTACTTCCCTAGAAAAGCAATCAACAGATAGGTGCTAGCGGACTTTATTGTGGAATGCACACTACCCACTAAACCACAATATGAGCAATAGGCGCCCACTTCACTGTTTTGACAGTTATTCGTGGATGGAGCATCAAATGTGCAATGGGTAGGAATTAGATATGTACGAATCACCCCAAATGAGCAGAAATTATACGGGGCAGTGCAACTTGGGTTGAAATCTACCATTAATAGAATATGAAGCTCTCCTCGCAGGCTTAAGGATGGTTTAGGTAATGGAAGTAACCCATATTAAATTTCACAGTGATTCCCAATTAGTTGTGAACCAAGTGCAAATTAATTACTAAACGAAAGAATCAACTCTTGCTAAATATGTGGAACTGTCTAAAAAGTTACTAGAGCAGTTCGAACAATTTGATATAGAGAAAATTCCGTATGAGCACAATTCTTCTATGGACTCATTAGCCAAACTTGCTAGGACTAAAGTAGAAAATCAAATGAAAGATGTTCTAATAGGACCTTAAGCTAAACCAAGTATTATCGAGGCCAATAAAATATTGGTCCTAACTAGAGTCTAACGAGCTATCGTCAAAGAAGACTAAGGTCAAGAAACAGCAGAAAGTCAAGAGCAATCCCCAAGCACGCTTATCCCTCGGCAAGCAGTGGAGGGCTTATGGATCAAACAGTTCTTGATAAATGGAGTTCTATCTCCAAACAAGAGCGAAGCTTGTAAAATAAGATATATGGCTACATATTTTCCTTCTTTGATGGCATATATACAAGAGAGCGTAGTCTACCCTTTATCTTAGATGTGTTTCCAAAGAAGAAGGAACACCAGTCCTGGATGAAGTATATGAAGGGTAATAAAGAGATCAGTCTGAAGGGCTTAAGTTAGCAATGAAAGTTCTAAGGCACAGGTACTACTGGCGCACCAAACTTTAGGATGCGCTGGAATACATAAAGAGATGTGATAGATGTCAAAGGCTTGCCAGTATCCTAAGAAATTATCTCATGAGTTCGTCCCATTGGACAGCCCATGGCCATTAGACATATGGAGCATAGATTTAATAGGATTTCTTTGCATGTCAAAAGGGAGCAAAGTATGCCATGGCGGCAATAGATTACTTCACAAAGTAGGTGGAAGGGGAACCTTTAGCAACAATCACTGTAAAGAAGATAGTCACTTTTGTTGCGAGAAACATAATTACCAGGTTTGGAACCCGATTTGAAAGTAAAGAGTTTATAGAACTTTTTGAAAGCAATGGAATAATGAAAAGTTTCTCCTCCACTGCGCACCTCTAAGAAAATGCATAAGCTGAAGCAGCAAACAAAACCATCAAAAACTGCTTAAGAAAAGGTTGTAAAAGCCTAAAGGGAAGTGTGAAGAGTTAATGTTAGTTCTATGGGCCTATAGAAATCATCAAGATCTCCAACTAGCCACACTCCTTTCTCCTTAACCTATGGTTATGAGGATATGCTCCCAGTTGAAACGAAAGATCCATCACATAGAAGAATGTCATATATGGCAGAACAAAATAGGGGGGGTTAAAAGAAGCCACCCTTGATCTTATTTAATAGAGGAGAGATGAGGCCGCAGTCCAGTCTGTCACATACCAATAAAGGATGGCAAAAAATTACAATGTTAGGCTCAAGGAGAGAAACTTCTGCAAGGAAGACCTACTGTTACAAAGAGTAATAGGCAATATTAAGGACCCAGCAAATGGAGCTCTAGGCCCAAATTAGGAAGGCCCCTTGGTTGTAGCAGAAGTCTTAACTAATTGGGCATACCAACTCTCAAGGCTTGATGGAAGTCCAGTTCCGAGAACATGGAATTCTAAGCATCTCAGACCTTATTTTGTATAAACAATGCTATTTGTATGAAAATTGTTAGCACCAGAATTGGTCACTAACACCCTAGAATAGATTTGTATAGAGAGATTAATGAAGAGGGTAATTAAAATTGAGGAATATCACAGTAGAATGCAAAAACAACAATAGAAACAAGAACAACAGATTGTAGTGGCTCGGCGTATCGGCCTACGTCCACTTTGAATGTAATCTTTATTGCCTTTCCAAATAATTAAATACGGATGCAATCCATAAACAAACAGCTCAAATACAATTTTGAGGAAGAAGAAATTGAGTATAGAAAATGGCAGAGTCACTCTGGAGTTCTCCCAAAAAAGGTCACTTTCACTGCACCCCTGCCCCTCTATTTATGGATGAAGATAGGCTGGTCCAGTACGTTGGCCCATGACCAAGATACTTCGGCTCATAATAGGCAACTTGCGCTCAGCGAACCGAGCATTCCAAGCCACCAATGCCGAATGATGGTTGCCTAACGACGGTTGTCGAATAATAGTTACCAAACAATGCTATCCGACCTCAGGTCTTTTCATTAGTAACTCAAAGCATGTCCTCACATAACTCGAGGGAAGTTGCGGTACGAGTTGTAGCAAAGGAAGGCCGAATGCACCACTTCAACAACAACTACCTTGTCTGATCCAACAGGGCCAAACCAACATAGCGGAGCCGACATGGCCAAGGTATTCGTGTCGAACGCCCCAAGGCTGAGCCACTAAATACCAAACCAAATGAACCAATTCCTCTGGGGCAGGTCCATCAAGTGTTGAGCCACCCTTGCCAAGCGACCCATCCTAGGACATCTTGACTGAACCATCTTAATCTCCCTTCCTTGACCGGGCGATAACTGCCCTAATGCTTCTCAAGCCAAACCACAACCAATTGAGCAACCAAGCCGAACCAAATTTACACCGATCCACTATGTCTGAAATCATTTCAACTGAACCACTTGCTCTTTCAGATCTTGGACCAACTGCCCTGACTTCACTCTGGCCCCGAGCTGCCTTGGCCACGCCAGCGCTAAACACGCCGAGCCATGTATTGGCTGAACCAAACTTTAGTTACACTAGTTGCTTATACTTCCACCTCTTTTTTAGCTTGAGTCTCATCTAAGTTCAACCATAGGTTCTTCGACCATCGCCATGTAGCCGGGCCAAAGTGTCGGGTAACATTTGCCCCCTAATGTGCATCTTATGAATCAACGTGACCGCTTTGAACGAGTGAGTAGCTCCTGCTATAAGAAACTGGTTCATTCAAAAAGATAATCGACTGCTGCTGCTTCATTGGCCTCCAATGCAGTTTCGTGTCATATGAACGTATCAAATTAACCTCCAAGAGATTCTTGAAATCCTGTTTTAACCCTCCAAAAGCTGAATGTATGTAACCTTTCGAAGGTTGAATCACACTAGGTTTCTCAAACCCATGCTTCTCCATCTATCAGGTGAAATCCAACTTTCTATTGCGTTATCATCTTTAATTATTATTACATGCATATACATATATACATTTCATTTTAATATCATTTTCATTTATTCATTATTTTATTTATTATTATTATTCAAATTTTATTTATTATTGTTGTTGTCACTTCGTCCGTCATATATATATATATATATTTCAAGGAAAAGGGGTAGGTCGGCATATGGGGGCCGATCCATATCGGTGGTTTACTTGAGATGGGGTTAACATATCTAGTAGCCGACTACCTAAAGCATAATGACCGGGTCTACAGGAGACAGCCCGTTCATCTCCCCTCTCCTATATATAAATCCCAGCCTTCGTTCCCGCTCTTTCTTCTCACTTATTCTCTACTTTCCCAAAGTCATCAATTCACTCCTCTTTGAGCTTTACTCATTATTTAGCCTTCCATCGAACCCAGATTTCCTACCTCGCGACTCTGACCGCTCACGAATTCGAACAAATCCTCAGCCTAACACCTCAAAAACAACGCATACCTTGAGCTCTCTCTTCTTTTGTTATAAGAATATGTAGAAGATGATTTAGAAGAGGGAAAGCGATGAATTAGGACTAAGAGTGGACTTTAGGTTAGGGCCTCGGGCTGGCTCTGATGGACGATTGTATAAATCGCCTAGGAGGAGTAGTTGTCTTCTCTTAACTCAGATGTCGAGACTTAGGAGGAGGATGGGGGAGTCGCTCAGTGAAGAAAGATAAGGAGAAGAGGGGTTTGGTGATTCAAGAGCGAATGTGGTTTGGTATAGTCCAGTGGGCCGTTCGGTGATGAAAGAGTGATGGAGAGGAGAGTGAGTGGGTTGGTGGTGTTGATCTACAGTGTCATTCGGTAGCTTGTAGATGAGTAGGTCGGTGGTGTTGGTCTAGATTGCCATTCGGTAGCTTGTAGATGAGTGGGTCGGTATGGAGGCTTAGAAAGACGATTGGCTTCGAGCCTTGGGATCGGCATTGATAATCAAAATCACCTCAATTTGAACATAGCATATGTCAAGACCACATATTCCCATGTCTGATCATAGAACAATGAATAATGACAAGAACTTAAGCATATGAGCGTATGGAACTAATTCAGACTAATAATTCCATAGTTTTAACAATTATAAACGCGAATTCAACTCAACAAAAGAAATTAACAGCCTTTAACATATGATGCCAATGTCCAATACCGAGACCTCCACTACCGAACATTGGACAAGCTCTTGGAGACGATCAGCGATGACGG
This sequence comes from Allium cepa, assembly GCA_030765085.1. NCBI lineage: Eukaryota > Viridiplantae > Streptophyta > Magnoliopsida > Asparagales > Amaryllidaceae > Allium > Allium cepa. Next base: position 183,871,798 of record CM060937.1, on the reverse strand, counting down.
TCTCCGAAGATGATAGTTTAATGCTCAATCACACTTCGTCGGTCTTTAAATCTTTAATTCGTTAATACTCATGCTTGAATGATTGCACTAGTCCAAACACCACACGGGGGGAATATATTATTGTCGTTATATCTGATATCGATTGTCTTTCAAGTATAGTTTAAACAGGTATCTATCCATATTAAACGCTCGTTGTAGATGTCTGAAAGATCCAGTTCTACTATAGTTTCTGATAAGCCTGAGCCAAGTTCTCAACTAGAGATAGTAGGAACTTCGAATCCACCGACAACCTCTACACATGGTATTCCGGAACCATCTGCTGTGGTTATAGGCCCGGCTCTTGATGTTATGGACAGGGCAGTAATTCTGGATAATCCTATTGATTCACAAGCTTCAAAAATCGACGAAGTCGCTCTTCCTTGGTTGTTCTCAATTCATGTAATCCCTTTTGACGACGTTTTAGTTTCGTCAGGACAAGATTGGCCACACCTGCCCCCAGCCGAGTATACATCATGTAAGAAATTCATGTGCTAGGTCGGTAGCGTGCCACCTTTCAACTCTTTTCTCCGTGAAGTGTTACGGTACATCAGGATTGCTCCGGCACAGCTACACCCAATAGTAGCACTTTTTTTATGGAACTTGTATTCTCTGCATGAGCACCTTATTTAGATTCCCTACTCCCGAGGATATCCACTATATCTACCATTTCAAAAGACAGTCTGACAGTCCATCCTTCATATTTCTCGAACCATATTCTAAATGTCAAATCTTGATGGGAGCGTGGAGTAAATTTCCTAGTACAAGCAAGAGAGGTTCTACGTACGCTGCCCTTCTCCCCGGTTTTGTAAGGAGATGGCTGGAAAGGAGTAAGCTTTATTCCTTGACTAATGTTTGTTTGAGGCTCGAGATGCATTCTTTCTAAATTTCCTTCTACTTTTATAGGTATCCGCCCCCGTCTTGAAGGCGTTGGATATCCCAAGGCTGTCGAGGCCATTCGAGCTATTCTCGTGAGAGACCGGGAGATCAAATCCGTTATTTCCAATGGATTGCTTTCAAAGTTTGGATTTTTGGTGGAGGGTCGATGATCTAGCCTCCCCACTGGCGCCACTACAACCAGATCCATGGCGGAGAAAGGCAAATAGCAGGCCGGGCCTTCGGTGCCTCCTACAGGTAGGGCTCCCGATACATCTGAAGAAGGTGAAATTAAAGAGGCTGGGGTGTCGGGAGCTTCTGATGAGAATATAAGTCCCGACTTAGCGCCAGTAACTGGCACACTCGACATTGATGAACCGCCTCCTCCTTCAAAGAGGAAAAAGGGCCTAGATTACAAACTAAGAAAGAGTGGTCTCCCCAACATCTAGAGGGTTCATTAAAAGGTCTATCAGACCTTACCATTCTTGACGACTTACTGAATTACGGTTTCAACGACCCAGGGAACATGGGACTTTATTCGCTCACGAGGGACGATGAAGGCGATCAGGCTCGTCATCAAGAAGAGAAAACTCCAATAAGTAAAGCAAAAGAAACTGGTCCGTCGGGGGGAAACACTAGGACACACACGAACACTCACTCTTCACCCTACACTTAAATTTTAGCCATTATGCGATTCTCACTAACTTGTTTTCATTTGGTTTCTATGTAGGTGATATGGGGCGCATTCACGGCTTCGATCACCTTCGTGGGTCCTCTATCTTCCACCACTCCAATTCGGATTCTGGATCAGGTAGACACCAAGACAAGGGTGACAGCGGGGATAGGGACTACCGTCCTAGAGATTCGTCGTCTTCTCAAAGAAGAACTTACATCCATTCTTCATATCCTAACGATCCTCTACTCATTCAGAGCATAGTACAGAAAAATCTGCTCAGAAGGACTCCCAATTTGATGCTCCCCGCGATCAACACACTGGCTCGTCTAGACCAAGCAATCTCGTGCGCCTCATAAAAAGTCTGTAACTTCGGCTAAGTAGACTCCTCCCGTCTACGCACGTGATCCATCGACAGCCAAAAAATTAGCCGAGCTTAAGGCCACATTTCCAAAGATATGCTTTGATAGATTGAAATTCCTTCCTACGATTCATCCTATTCCAGGGCACGTGAAACAAAGTGTCATTGCCTGCAATAATGATGTTCATACTCAACACGACGCGTTCGTTCATTTGGCAGAAAAAGTTTCAGAAATTTCTCTGGAACATCAGCACGAAATTGATCGCCTAAAACTTGAAGCCATTCATGACAAAGATAATATCAAAGCCCAGGTTGATGAGCTATCCTCGTACAAATCCCAACTTGAGGTCGCATAGAGAAACGCCAAGGATACAATCGAGGCAGTCAATCGCTTGGATGCCACTCACAAAAACGAACTTGATGAGGCAATTCAATGTAGTGGTGCTCTAACCTTAGAGAAAGATTCCATTTCGAAAGAAAAAGATATCCTCGCTCGATGAGTTAAAGAACTAGAGAGGCTGCTCCTTAAAGAGAAATAAGAGAAAACTGCTGCATAAGAAGAGTCACAACGATATTGCGATGAAATCATCGTAACACGACTCTTAAAGATGAATCTTGACAAGGAACTTTCCAAAGCTGAAGCGTTAAAGGACACCGCCCGTGAGGAGGGTAAAAGATTGGCGCTGACAAAAATCGATTCTCACCTCGAGGCAGCTGCTGAAGCCGGCAGAGAAGTAATTAAATGCTTATTTGATCCATTTATTGCTGAATATAATGCTCGAGTTCTCATGCATCAAGATCTATCTTTTTCAGGCGAGTGTTACCTCGAATCATTGGTCGAAGCATGTGATACTTTAATAAAAATTAAAATAGTTTAGCTGGGCACCGAAGAGGTTGATGAGGATTCTCTTGTGAAGGAAGTGCTTCGAGGAAATGAGCCTTTCGACTTATCTGTAGCAAAAATCCTCTGTGAAAGAGATTCCTCCTCATCGAAAGGGAAGGATGACATTGCTGGCCCATACGAAACCGAGTCCCCGGTTCCTTCTTCTGCTCAACCGGTCGGTTGCTCATCACTCGATCCTTTCGAGTAGCATGTTGGCTATGACCCAAAGAAACTCGGGCTTGATGTTCACATTATATCCCTTATTCTAGAGGGCGAGACTCCTAAAACAACTGAGAGTCAGCCGGAATTTCCTTCTAGGGTTCAAAGTACCATCGCTTTTGACGGATAATAGATACATTCTAACATTTATCCTTAATGACTTCATGTAGGTCATTCTGATCCTGAACTAACTCCAAGGAGCGATGTTGCCACGGAGAAGGTAGAGAAAATAGCGGAAGAACTTCATATTGGGGATACACCTGGACCCGATGCTCAAGTGATCAGAGCGCTTGATGAAGACAAATCCAAGAATCCCTCGCTTGTGGAAGATCATGACTAGGTTGAAATTACAGGCTCCTCCGAACCTACTTCAAGGCTTAGAATGAGGGAACGAATCATGGAAGAGGAGAAAAAGAAAGCCGAAATTAAGATTGAACCTCAGCTAGTGGAACTTGATGATCCTCTAAACAGGCCCTTGAAGATAATTCTTCCCGGTGGGACCACAGTCCCTCTTCCTTCCTTGGACACTACGTCACTAGGAAGCAAGGCGTCCAAGAGAAACGCTCGGGTTAGGAGCCTTCAGAGAAACCGAAGAAGAAGAAGAAATCAAAAAGGTAGCTATCCGGCGATGCTTCGTTCAGCCCGAATAAACCTGAATCATGTAGTTGTTTCTATTTGTTTTATACTCTTTGTGAATAGTCTTTTGCTCCAAACTCCATAAAAGTTGTAATGGAACTTAAATTTAGATTAGTAAATAAAAAAAAAATTCTTTTTCTTCCACGACTTTCATTGTTTAACTTATTGTCTAACTTGAAGTGAAATTTGAAATTTTGAGGGTTACATATGCTCCAATCTGCTTCCACATGACTTGGAATTTTTTTTCAATATTTTATATTCTATTCCGCACTCCAGGGACTCAGAGTACTCTAGTCCGTGCTCAGGGGACTTAGAGATTTTTTGAATCGTTTGTACTCCGGTCCGCACTCCGGGGACTCAGAGTACTCTAGTCCACACTTCGGGGACTTAGAGATTTTTTGAATCGTTTATACTCTAGTCCGCAATCCGAGGACTCAGAGTACTCTAGTCCACGCTCCAGGGACTTAGAGATTTTTTGAATCATTTATACTCTGGTTTGCACTTCGAGGACTCAGAGTACTCTACTCCGCGCTCTAGGGACTTAGAGATTTTTTGAATCGTTTATACTCTGCTCTGCACTCCGTGGACTCAGAGTACTCTAGTCCGCCCTCCGGGCACTTAGAGATTTTTTGAATCGTTTATGCTCTGGTCCGCATTCCGAGGACTCAAAGTACTCTAGTCCACGCTCCGGGGACTTAAAGATTTTTTGAATCATTTATACTCTGGTTTGCACTCCGGGGACTCAGAGTACTCTAGTCTGCGCTATGAGAATTTAGAGATTTTTTGAATCGTTTACACTCTAGTCCGCACTCCAGGGACTCAAAGTACTCTAGTCCGTGCTCCGGGGACTTAGAGATTTTTTGAATCATTTATTTGTGCGTTCATATGCAAGTTTAATCAATGCAATTATATTTTTCCATGAAATTACAAAATACAAAAAACTAACAGCTTATTGGAAAACAGCTTCAAGCCTTTATTGATCGTATAAAAATAGGGATAAGTTGAATTGTCTTAGTACATGTTGGAAACAAAGAACAGCAAAAGGAAACACACATGGGAAATAACTGCTACTAAAATGTGAAAGAAAAGGACTAAGTGTAATAACGGCGCAAATGCTCGCTATTCCATGCTTTGGGGAGTGTCAGGCCATCAACAGTCGCTAGCTTGAAGGTTCCTTCTCCAAGCTTCCGTTCGATGACATACAAACCTTCCTATATAGGATTCATATGTGATGATATTAGAAAAACTCGCTTCAAAACAAGATCACCCACATCAAAGATTCTCAGTCGAACTTTTTCATTATAATATCGAGCGACTCGGTGTCAATACACAACCGCCCTTAAATCAGCTTCTTCACGTTTCTCATCGACAAAGTCTAATGATTCTAGTAAAAGATTTTGATTCGTCTTAGGATCATAATGAGTTACCCGGTGAGAGGGAACTTCAAGTTCCATGGGTATCACAGCTTCAGTGCCGTATGCTAATGTGAATGGAATGTGGCCAGTCGCGGACTTATGGGTGGTTCTATAAGCCCAGAGTGCTGTCAGAAGCTCATCCACCCACCTGCCTCTAGCCTTCTCCAAACGTTTTTTCAATATGGACTTGATTATTTTATTTATGGCTTCAACTTGTCCATTGGCTTTTGGGTGAGCGACAGCCGCAAACCTTTTCTCAATAAAATATTTTTGGCAGAATTCTTTGAACTCCCTACTCTCGAACCGAGTTCCATTGTCCGTGACGATAGTTTGTGGGAGGCCAAAACGGCATATGATGTTTCATGCAATGAAATTGATGACCTTCTTAGTGGTGATCATAGCTAAGGGCTCTACTTCTGCCCACTTGGTGAAATAATCAACCGCAACAATTACATATTTTGCAGCACATTTGAAGAGTGACAAGAAGCCGATTATATCGATCCCCTATGTTGCAAAGGGCCAAGGACTAACCATTTGCGTGAGTTATGTCGACGGAGCTCTTGGGGTCTTCGCGTACTTTTGACATTTGTCGCATCTTCTTACATAGTCCGTGGCGTCTCGATTCACGGTTGGCCAATAGTATCCATAGCGGAGGATCTTTTTGGCTAGCTTCTGTCCCCCAGTATGGTCGCTTCATTCTCCTTCATGAACTTCTTTCAAGACCTACTTTATCTCATCGTGGGCGATGCACCGAAGTAAAGGAACCGAGAATCCTTTTTGGTACATTAGTCCACCCTGCATTATATACCGAGATGCCTTACAAATGACTTGTCGCCTCTCATTCCTTTTCTCGAGAAAAATCCCATGTAGCAAGTATTGTTTGAACAGGGTCATCTATGTCTCCCTTCCAGCTTCCGTTTCTAACACGGAATCAGCTTCCACTTGAGTAACGTCCTAGAGGTTTCTGGTTGTGGGAGAACCTATCGCAAAGGTTGAATAAACGATGATCGGGTGTGCCTAAAAGTACATAGTACACTGGTTTTCAATCTTAGGATAATTTCTTTCTACCCTCGTTAAACATTTACTTACATAGTACACTGGTTTTGAATTCGATCCTCCTCATGAACCAAGGTTGTACTGATGGCATGCTGGGACATGACCACTAAACATATAACTCTTCATGGTCGACAGACTTTGATAGAACCAGGGGACTCTCTAAGTGTCTCACCAGATCTCGGAATACATCCTCACAGTTCGGCCTCCATTCAAAATTTCTCTTCCCATTTCTTATCACATCGAAGAAAGGAATGAATTTGTCAGTTGCTCTGGATATGAATCGACTCAACGCGGCGACTTATCCATTCAGGCTTTGTACTTGCTTGATAGTTTTGGGCATTTGTCAGTTTCTCGGAATGCAACACCAAAATAACACTTCAGTGGATTGATTTTCATTCCATAGTATCTGAGTATATCGAACATCTCCTCTAAGTCTCGATTGTGGTCATTTGACTTCCTTGACTTCATGAGCATGTCATCCATATAGACTTCCATTGTTCTACCAATTTGGTCTTTAAACATCCAATTTACCAAACGTTGCCAAGTCGCTCCTACGTTCATCAAACCAAAGGGAATCACTACATAATAGTACAGCCCAACATCCATGACAAAAATAGTGTGTTCCTAATCTGGAATATGCATTGGGATTTGATTCTACCCCGAGTACACATCCATGAATGATAATTATTCGTGTCCTGCTGTTGAGTCGACTAACTAATCAATTCTGGGTAAAGGGAAACTATCCTTAGGGCACACCTTATTTAGGTCTGAATAATCAACACAGGTCCTCCATTTCCCATTTTCTTTTCTCACTAGTATGGGGTTAGATACCCATTTAGGGTAGAGGGCGTCGTGGACGAACCCATTAGCTTTGAGTTTTTCCACCTCCTCTCTGAGAGCAACAGACTCTCTGGGTCCATACCTCTCCTTTTTTGTCTCACTGGCACATACTTTGGGTCAATGTTCAACATATGACTTGCGATAGCGAGAGAAATCCCACACATATCAGAGTGGGTCCAAGCGAAAACATCTAGGTTCGCTCGGAGGAATTCAGTAAGATCCTCAATCATCGAGGGGGTGAGTTGTGATCCAATCTTAAGCACCCATGATGGGTCATCATGGCTAATTGGAATATCAATCGTCAGTTCAGCCGGTGCCGCTTTAGAATCCTTGGGTTCTCCATCATTGTCTCTTGGATCTATGTCTCTGTATATCCGACCTTACTGCCTAAGCCAAGGCTCGGGCATTACTTGTCAATTTTCAGCAACATGGATGCGGACAGAGTTGTCCACAACCTTTCCCTTCTCTCTTCAATGGGCTTCTCTCAGCTCAGCCACATAACATGCACGACCATTCGCTTGATCTCCATGCGCAACACCAACTCCTCCATCCATCGAAAATTTCAAGGTTAAGCACCACGGGACCAAAGCTGCCCTAAACTCCGCCAAGGCCGATCAGCCCAAAAACACATTATATGGGAAATCAACATCCAAAATAATGAACGGTAGGATCTGCACCCTCCTACATTCACCTTCTCATAACTCAACTGGTAATTCTACAAAACTTATTGCATCAGTGGCTGCACCATTAAAACCGTGAATACGTGCTTTAGATGATTTTAGATCCTGCGCCTCCATCTTCACTTGGTCATACGCCTTTTTGAATATAATATTCACAGAACTCCCATGACCAACCAGTATCCTTCTCACAAATAGTCCAATCGTGGCCAAAATGACAATCGGTTCAATGGTAGGTGCCTCCACTCAGTCGGCATCCCAGCTCCTGAATATTATATCATCCGTCATCATTTGCTACTGTTCCGCTGGAGTCCCGTCTTCCGAGTTCAAGTAGCATCCGAAATCCGCATGCTTTACGGAAATAGCATAGCGTTCCATTTCTTGCCAACTCTTGTATGTTGGATGAGGCCCACCGACTATCGTGTTTATGATCAGTCTACCTACGGTCCAAGCGGGTTCCTCAGGTTGACGTAGAGCCTGCCGGCGACTGGGGACTGGGGTCGGATGTCCCCTGTCCGCCTTACTACGGACTCTTAACAAACTGCTGTAACTTCTTTTGTCGAATCAGTTTTTGTATAGCATCATGGTAGTGTCTACATTCCTCAGTGTTGTTCCTGTAGGTCTCGTGATACCGGCAGTACTTCCCAGTCTTTTTTTGTTCCTTAGTGGATTCCTTTAGGCGTGGCTTTCAGTATTGGAATGTATTACAAGTTGATAAATAAATATTTTCCAGAGAAGTATTCAGAGGACTGTATTTGTTATAGGTTGGGATCCGCAGTTTCCATTTTTCGGCTTCCCTCTTCCTTTCGGAATTTCCTCCTCTTGATCCTTTAGATTGCCCGGGCATGTTTCGAACATGGACTTGGACTTTTCTAGAGTTGTCACCAGCTTGTTTTACTGCAATGTTGCTTTGCATCATCTCCTTGCCAGGCCCTAGCGCACTGCCTCGCCCTGTCCACTTGGCTTCCTCCTTCTCATGAATTGACGCGCCTTTGAATAAAAACATTCCAAAGTAGCCAGAGGTTTTCCTGCCAGCCAGTCATCAAACTCCAAATTCGGATCTACTCCTCGCATCATGGCCATAAGAATCGGATTGCTAACTTCGTTTGCAGCAACGTGAAATCTTTGCAAATATTCTTTTAGCGACTCCCTGGAGCCTGGATTACACTGGATAAAGACATCACGTCCTTTGGGAAACATCTATATTTGGTTGCATCATTTGCCCTAGCTGAGTCCACCATCCATTCGTATCTCATTACATGCTATTGGGGATCAGTTTCCCCTTCATAGGCTGGAATAGTCGGCATGTTCAACTTCTGAGGGTACTCAGCTTGTAGGATAGCGTCTGTGAACGGAGTATGACTTCTAGCTGTGCCCTAATCATCATTGGACAAGCCTTGATTTCCCCTCTTCAGCTGTCTGACCATAGCTGACAAATACGAGGTCTAGATGGGAGGTGCCAAGTTAGACTCCGTCCTGCTTGACCGTTCTGGCTGGTGCCTGCTTGATTGGTGATCTCCCAAACGAGTGTCTTAGGAACGTACTTCATTTCATCCCTGCTAAGCCTGTCGGTCAGCTTCCACTCGTGTTCCAGATCCTAAGTTTCCCATTCCAACTTGAGTGCGACTTCCCTGGTGCAGGCGAGGGGCCGCGGTTCTGGGTAAATAACTTGGACCATTCCTATTGGATTGATCTGCTGCACCTATTTGCGCTGCTTCAATTCTACGGTGTCTACGCCTATGATGCCCATCAGATGAAGTGAAGCTGTCGGATGATGAGTATGAAGCAGGGCTTCCTCCCGCATTTTGATGCCGTTGTTGAGTAATCTGGGCCATGAGATTAGCGTTAGCTTGAATTTTCTCATTAAGTTGTCTCCTGCTTTCCATGAGTTCTCTCATCAGCTCATTGAACTCTGCTCTCGTGACAACTTCTGGTTGGTTTAGGACGGTGGCAGTCCCTGCACCTAGATTAGCTTGTTGATTACTGGGTCCCACTTGCTGGACGCTGGCGGTCTCATTGACATCTACATTGTAGGAAGCTAATCTGGCACATGGTCTTCCCCATTTTAGAGTTATTCGTCCGAACTCTGAATAGAATCTACGAACACCTGAGAATGAACTTGAATCTCCTTCGGGGGATTTCTTCAATCCAGTAACGACAAAGTTGATCCTAACAGCCTGAGAATGCACCTTTCTCAGTGAAAGCACCAGAATTGGTCACTAATACCCTAGAATAGATTTGTATAGAGAGATTCATGAAGATGGTAAATTAAAACAGAGGAATATCACAGTAGAATGCAAAAACAACAATAGAAACAAGAACACCATATTTATAGTGGTTCGGCGTATCTGCCTACGTCCACTTTGAATGTGAACTTTATTGCCTTTTCAAATAATTGAATACGGATGCAATCCATAAACAAACAGCTCGAATACAAGTTTGAGTAAGAAGAAATCGAGTACAGAAAATTACAGAGTCTCTTTGGATTTCTCCCCAAAAAAGGTCTCTTTCACTGCACCCCCGCCCCTCTATTTATAGATGAAGATAGGCTGATCCACCCGCATAGGCCTATGGTCAAGATACTTTATCCCATAGTAGGCAACTCGCGCTCACCGAATCGGGCATTCCGAGCCACTAATGCCGAACGATGCTAGCCGACCTTGGTCCTTTTCATTAGTAACTCGAAGCGTGTCCTCACAAAACTCGAGGGAATTTGTAGTACGAGTTGTAGCAAAGGAAGGTCGAACGCACCACTTCAACAGCAACTACCTTGTCTGATCCAACAGGACTGAACCAACATAGCCGAGACGACATGGCCGAGGTATTCATGCCAAACGCCCTAAGGCCGAGCCACTAAATACCGAACCAAATGAACCAATTCCTATGGGGCCGGTCCATCAAGTGCCGAGCCACCCTTGCGAGTGACCCCTCCTAGGACATCTTGACCGAACCATCTTGATCTCCCTTCCTTAACCAGGCGATAACTGCCCTAATGCTTTTGAAGCCGGACCACAACCAATTGAGAAACCAAGGCCGAACCAAATTTACACCGATCCACTAAGTTTGAAATTATTTCGAATAAACCACTTGCTCTTTCCCATCTTGGCCGAACTGCCCTGACTTCAATCTGGCGCCGAGCTGCCTTGGCCGAGCTAGTGCTAAACATACCGAGCCATGTATTGGCCAAACCAAACTTTAGTTACACTGGTCGCTTATACTTCCACCTCTTTTTTAGCTTGAGTCTCGTCGAAGTTCAATCGTAGGTTCTGCGACCATTACCATGGCCAGGCCAAAGTGCAGGGTAACAAAAATGTTGTAAGTATTATGTAAAACTGTAATACAATGAACTGGACGTAAGGATATTAGACGGCCCGAGCTAGTATAAAAACCTTTTTGTGTTAATTTTACTAACATAGCTAAACACATTGGGTTGTAATTTACACAACATGGCTTTTCAACCAAGTAATTACATTGGACATAAAGATATTAGACAACTTAAATCAGTAAAAAAACCATGTGCGCAAGTTTAAAGGTTGTAAATACACGAACCGACTTCATAGTCAAAAATAGTCCACCCCCAAATAGCGGAGCAGATCATTCCAAGCACGTCAAAAAGCATGAATGCAAAAAATCAAGTTTAGATTGCATGAATTATGTGAGGGATCAATCAAAAGTCACAAGAAAAGATGATATATGGAATGTAGTACAACATTCAAATCGAGAATAATTTAGAAACTATGTGGAGCTTGCTAGGTAAATATTACCGAAATCAACTAATATTTACCTAAATCTAATCATATATGCATATTCCCTATATTTTTACACACATCACAATTAAGAATAAAGTGATCATCACAAAAAATTACATTGTAAAATTTAAGTTTATGGCTTACAGTAAAACAAACCGAGTCAAGATTCTAACTAATCCTAAGACGAACCATTAATTATGATTCTTTCACGGTGATGAGATGTGTGATTACCTAACGTAGGATGATGAATAAAATCGCTCATTGCCTTAGAAGCCAGGAATAGGTCATTTAATTTAGTATGGACAACTGACAAGCGATGTGGGGCGACATCGCTAAAGGCAACTCTAGGATCGTACTTCGCACCAGCCTAAGCATTACTAAGGTCCTCCGAATCAAAAATAAAATCCTTATGACCGTATAAAAAGGATACGTTGATTTCATGCCAAAAGTGAGTATAAACATAAATTGTATGCTCCGTAATAATATCTTTAATGACCCTTCTAACCCTCTCATTATGAAGCTGCTCCATCAATGCAGCAATGAAAATCCTAGACAACGCGGTATTAGGAATGCATCCAAGGGCATGCGAATCGAACAAAGACTCTATGGTAGATATTTTGTTTTCAAAGCCATTCATATGCTCCATAGTTACCCGTCTAACCCATTCAATATCATCCAAAAGCCGATCTTTTGTCCTTTGAGTTGCTCTAGGAAAGGGACCGAACAACTCCTGCGCAGTAGACGCAACATACAAATTACTACCCCCAAGGGCCCATGTTTCCTTTTCATAGTAATTATTCAACTCATGAAATTTAGCCTCATAATAGTTCTTTAGATCCTCCTTCCACTAGGATATGCTCCAGGTAGAGGCGTAGGAGTAGCACCAGGCCTTGATAATATGTTGAGGTCCAGGAATGCAATATGATCTTTTTCTACACTAATTTCCTTCGCGACTTGTAAAAACAACTCTTCGATTTTAAGGTTCATTACCTTGATCTTATCTTCGTATAGAGCCTTATATACACTTTCATATTCTTTTAATAATCTCTCTAGTTAGCAATTCAAACTAGAGCAGACCTAAGTTGTTCTTCCAAGTCGGTTATTTCCAAACATTGCTCGGTGATGAAAGGCTAAAAATCAAACAAATCTGGATAAACAAAATTACAAGAAAGTCATGAATAAATTAAAGCTCATAGACATTTAAATTCATTTACTATGAGGTTCGGTTTATACAGTAGCCTTAAAACTATTCACATAATCAAAAGGAATATTTCCTATAACATAATCTTACACAAACGTCGCAAATGAATAAATCCTAAAGTATTGCCACGAGTGTGAAATATCTAATCTAAGGGATGCAAGCCAAATTTTGATCCCTTCTAACACAAAAAGTTTTCCTAGGATCATAGTGGCACCCATCCACTGGTTCGTTGGATCTTCTACAGCTACCGTGAAGCCATCATCATTATTATAGAGAAAGCTCAAGTCGAGCATAGGGAATAATTAAAAACATTTATGCTCATTGTAAAGAGACCCATCGCATCTTACATCTGACATTCTTTTTCATAAGCTTCTCTTGAGATCAACATCGTGACCCCGTCTTGATACAGTAGCAGCTGCTGCTGCAACACTAAAGGCAACCTGAGCTTCTTGCAAATGACCTTCGAGCTCATAACTTTTAAGCATGGCGACCTCCCTCATTTATTCTAAAGTGTTTATTAATTTAACATACATCTTTTTGTAATCCCTTAAAAAACCATCAAAATACTTGAGAGCATCCACTTTCCAACCCTTTCTCTAATGCAAGGTAGCACCATCGACCGAGGTCGTTCTAACTACTGCTTATAGCGGGCCTCCAATTCTCAAATTTTACCCTAGTTATGTAATTCCAATAGTCTTCTCTACTCATCTTCCAATGAGGTATCCATGCCCGTGGGAGGAATCTGGGCTGCATTTGAGCCAAGCCCCATAGCGGCTCCCGTCCTTAAGCACCTTTGTTCTCTTTATATTGATGGGTAGCTTGAAGGGACATGTTTTATATAATCTTTTTCACTTTCTTAATCTCTTCTCCATAGACAATCCCATAAAGCACTTCACTTTTCTTCAGTGTCTACCATAATTCGGTCACTTTGGAGTTTGTGACATCCATTTTAGTGCACAAAATGACATTATATTTGTGTTGGTGATCAAGTGCATCCTTAGCTTCTTTGAGCTCAAAAACTACATTCCTTAAGTCTATTTCAAGTCCTTCGTTAGCAAGCACTGAGCGTAAATTCTCTTCCTCTAAGGCCATGCCAGAAGTCATAGCCGCAACCTCGAACTCGGGCGCCACTCCATCACCCGAGCCATAAATGGTGGGAACTAAAGATTCATTAGATTCAAAGACTCCAGTTGACTGGAAAGGAGGCATACGAGGACTAACCAAATTGGTAGTAATTAGATTTTAATTCAAAAGAAATCAAGTCACACAAAGCTAAGTTTTGAAAAACATATCACATAAAGACCAATTTTATATATGAAGAATTTGATGAATTTTCATACAAAAATAATAATAATAATACAGTACGATCACTCTTTATTTAGATGACTAAGCCTAATCTAGTCTGAATGGGGATTATCGGGCCGGAAGGATTTTCTCTCTAAGGTATACCACCACCAGTGCAGTACAACATTAGTAAGTGCTTCTTTTTCTTTAACTATTTGGTCAATTTTGGAAAGCAATCTTTAGGTTTCCTCTCTAAGTTGCATGAACGACTCATTTAACTCCTTTTCACGCTTGTGAATCTCCGCTGCAACAAGGCTAAGAGGATCTATGATTTGGGTTTAGAGTTTTTCCTTACTTTCTTTCAGGAGTTTAGTAAACACTACTTCCTTAGAAGACTATAAAGTATAAAGGAACGAAAGTAACATGGCTAATCATAATCCGGTAACGAGACAACAAGCAAATTAAAGAAATTGACCATAGCAAAACTGAGAAACAAAATTTTTTATTACATAAGAAATAGTGAGGTCATTTACAAGGGTTTGGGTAACTATATGAACTTGAGAAGTAGAGATGACCTTAGTCCCCTTAGATCACACATCCTCGCCCATCTTTTTATAAAGAAGCACCATGGGAAGAAGAAGGGAAAGCATGCTCCATAGCCAGTTCTTTAGCCCATTCAACCCTGCAATTGGTAAGGGCCATTTCAATCTTGGTGGAGTCCTCCATGAAGCTGAGATTAACCTTGGTTGATGTGTCATTTAAATGGTCGACAAAAAATTGATGCTTGATTGCGACATACATCTTGTAAAGCACCCGATATGTAATTCGCTCATGATTGCCTTTAAACTTGTCTACCCGCTTCTCCTTCTCCCTCGATATTTTAACCTTCTCCCCCAATAATTTGTTCTTCTCTCTTAACTCACAACCCTACAACACTAAGGCCTTGTCAGCCGCCTTCGCCGTTGCCTCCACCTTTTGTGCTTCCTACCTTGAGCCTTAAGCTCCTTCTTTATTATGGTTTTCTCGGAGACTGCTGCAGGAAATTCTACCTCGAGCTTAGCAAGTTGGGTGATAGATGCAACCTAGCCATCGTTTGCCCTCTTTCGGGCCTCGGCCGCCAAGGCCTCTACTTATTACGAATCAAAGGAAAATAATATTAGAAGTGGTAAAGTAAATTACTATTGAATAAAGAAGTAGGAGATGGCACTTACATAGACCAAGGACCTTTCGAGCTTAGTAGCAAGCTCGGGAAGGAGAGTGCAGGAAATGGTATGGCTATGGGATAAGACTATGGAGAAGAAGCAATATACGATAGGCTATCTAGAGTGATATGTCCAAACCTCTCAGCAAGATCGACGATGGAACCATCAAGCAAAGGCAAGAAGCGAATATATGGGTCTTGAAAAATTTAAAGAAGTGAGATGGGTAGTGATTTTGAGGACGGAAAAGGAGAAGGAGGAATATGTAGTTTCTTGAAAGGTCGACCAAAGGCTTCAGTGCCGTCTTCTTTCCTCTCTAACCCCTTTGATAGGGAATCATCAAGAAATAAATCAAAAAATCATCACCCATTATACCTGCATAAAAAAGAATCAAGATCAGTAATTCTCCCTATAAAAAAGAGTAAAAATTTCATCATCCATTTAATCGAATTATACCCTTAGATTCATCCATAACAAAGGAAAATTTAAAAATAGAGCAAGAGAAGTTGTGGCTAGTGCATAGAAAATCATACTTTTGTAGTAGTGACTCGGTAAAAAATAATTTCATTTTGCTCCCATCTTCAACTAAACCTAGGATGTTCCTCTAACACGTTTCTTATGAACTGGTTCCTCGGTTGGAAAAAATAGGGTGATTAGGGTGTGGTTGGAAGGAAGAAGGAAAGTTATCTAGATTTGAAATGAAAAAATATTGATCATTCCATCGTTGGGTCTTACAGGGGACAGACGTAAGAACCAATTTTTTTGCCTGGGCATTATAAAACTTAGAAACATCCTCAGTAGGACTCTTATGAATATCGAATAAGAATTGAAGTTGCTCATGGGAAAGGGAGAGCACTTCTCCGCGTAAATAATAAATGCAAAAATTTGAAGGGAATAACAAATGGGAGAAAGTTGGATGAGAACCATACCAATGGTGATTAGCTATTCACGAAGAATTTGGTTGGGAGGAAGATAAAGTCCATACCGAATATGCTTGGAAGTAATGAAAATAAAATCGTTGAGAGGTGTATGGATGCGTTCATGAACTTCGGTACCCTACTTATGTAACCCACGAACCCAAAATGATCCACAATACTCTATACTTCCCTTAATTTAGTTATCCTAAATGGCAAGGATAAAGAAGAGGGGGAAGTGGTTGCCATATTGAAACTACTGGATAATTATCAGTTGCTATTACAGTGTAAGAAAAACGAAACTACAAAAGAAAGAAGGTCCTTACTTTAGTTCAAAAAAGGAACGGTTCTTGGAGAAAACGAGATTGGTAACTACAGCTTTGTTTTTGAAAGCATAAAAAAATGAGGAATAAAAATGGGAAAATATGTACATACCTGATGTGCACGTAAAAGTGTATATTTTTACTCTAATATTTAATCTTCTTTTATTCAGATAAATGAGCATATTAGGGTATTTTACATGTTTAACCAAATTTTAAATTGGTTTCAAATCATCATTTATTCGTCTCAATTGGGGGTGAAATGGTAATTTTGTGTATGAATTAATTTTGAGAATATTTATTTGCACCTTTTTTTATTTGTAGGAAATTGAATGCAAACTGGATGGAGCTTCATAGATATATGCATGCACAAATGTTCAAGGCTAAGAGAATGTAGAAAATAAAAGAATTAATATAAAATGGAGGAGCCCACATGCCTACTAACTAATGGTCCATAATTAAAATCATATGCATATGCTAATTAAGACTTAAAGGCATGTTATTGGGAATTAATTAATTCTCTAATGATTACTTGGAGGTTACACTATCTCAAGGGAAAATTTGGTAGTCCCATAAAAATGAATTAGGGTTTTAAGCATGTATAAATTACCCCTTATGTTTCATGTAACCATCTTTCTGTCTTTTATGCAATATTTTAGCCAAAAGTCAATGATAGATAAAATGTTTCTTTAGTGGCTTCTTAGCCTTGTTCTTTACTTTCATGAAATTTTTATTTCGTGCTTTCTTTTATTGCTAATTTATTTTATGCTCTCTTATTTACTTTATGCTCTCTTATTTCATACTAGTAGCATAGATTTAATTATTGCAATTAGTTTAGTTTTATTTCATGCAAGTAGTTAGCTCTCTTTTCTTTTAATTAGCTCTTATTGTCCTTGTTTTTAATACTGAAATCACTTTATGTTAAAATGTATTCAAATATGAGTAGCTAAAACCCTTCAATTTAGGGGTAATGAAGCTCTCATGAAATATATTAAATTAACATCATTATTTAATTTGTGATCTCTCTTTTGTGCTTAATGGAAATTATGAATGATGGTGGTTTATGATTTTCTTTTAGTGAATTTGATAGTCTATGTTGACATATCAAATAGGCTACGCTTAACCCAATATAACATAAACTATTTGATCATTAGCCTAAGTGATTTTGATGATGAAAGTCAAACTAGAATCAAAATTTGATGATCTATGTTACTAATTCATAGTAAATAAATCATACTTAAAATATATTTTATTTTTGGTTTCATGTCATTTTAATGGGAATTGACAAGTTGGTTTGAATGGCGTGTTAGTGTTTAATGGTTTAAGTTGTGTTAATTAATTGCACAAATAAATCATACTTATAATAAGCACATCTACCATTTCTACTTAATATTTTAATGAGAGATTATGAATGAATTTTGTGTTGATTTATGAATGATTGGAAGTAGATTTGCCTCTGAATCACCCCTTAATCTCACAGTTTTATCCACTTTGGCTCTATTTAATTTCTACAATTTTATAAAAACAATTTCAAAAAACATTGGACTTAGTTGATTAAGTAATATTAGAATTTAGTTCTTTTCTTGTGGATCGACCCATACTCGCATACATACTACGATTGCGTGCCGTGCGCTTGCTTTTTTTATAATGATTATATTTTTTAACGGCTTTCTAATCGATAGAAATTTCCATCGTCAAACACTACCTCGATTAGAATTTCAGCTACAAAATCGCAATGATGGAAGAAGTCCAAAACGTTGATTGATTAATGATAAGGGAGAACAACATGAGGATCCATATAGATTTTCTTAGGAGTCGAAAAGACTAAAGTTACATATTTTTTAGAAGACCAGCTAATAAAGGAATGACATGTGTATTGGGCATTAAATGTGAAACAAAATTAAAGATTTTTTTTCCATTTTAAAGAAAATAAGTGATGGATTACAAAAAAAAAGGGATGTAGAAACAAGTCCACACTAATCTACAATTTCTGCAGACTTGGGGGATAAGTGTTACACCTATATTTTTCGAACGCTATCAAGAGAAAATTGATCCAAGCATAAAGCCAAGAAGTAACGCCCCGAGATTTTCTTGGAAATAAATAAGGAAATATAATTAAAAGATAAGAATGAACCTAAAGGAGATTTTTTATAAACATCCGAATTTGACTATGGAACTTGCGTCATTATGTCCATAGCAATTTTCTGAACAACTTTCATATGTAACTTGTTGAAATCCAAGCTAAAACGAAAAAGTTATAAAGGTTTGAATAAATAAGAAATTGAATATATATATATATACATATATATATATATATATATATATTAATGATTAAGGGCCAGGTTGACCCACATTAGGCCCAGGTCGACCGGGGGCAGTAGACCAGCCCCTAGGGCGATCGACTTGACACTGTGCCAATCGTAGGGTTGCGACCTGGAGTCGTTTCATGCATGCAACATTGTTGAATGTTGACCAAATTTTTGGACAACGGACGAGGTGATTTTGGACTTGGATCCGACGGTAGTGAGTTGAGGTGTTTCCCTATAAATTGATAGCTAGAGTTAACCTAAAACCTAATTCTCTCAGTTACAGCGAAGGTCTGCCAAATAAAATCCAAAATCCTAATTTCCCAAATCAATTTCTAAATCCCAATTCTATTCTAAAGCACAACCTAAATGAAAATAAAAGGAGATCTTGAAATTGGAGGAGAGGCCTAAGTAAGTTTAGGGAAGAATGCTTATGGTATCAGAGGCAAACCTAAAGCTTAGAATAGGGGTGAGTAGACATAGATTTAACAAGTTAAGTAAATTAATTTATTTTTATTTCTACCCTATGTTGATTTGACCATTAATTTCGAGGCTAATCCGTTAATTTATTAAATTAGGAATTTGGACTAATGAATCTTTTTATATAATTGTAATTTACATATGTATGTTGTAATACCATAAATCACATGTTAAAATTGGATTTGACACCTATAATTTTCCAATAGGAATAATATAAATGATGCAAAAAAATGTAATAAAAATAGGACAAATAGATTAGCCCAACTGAAATAAAAATTAAACGACTTAAGACTGATAATCAAATGAAATGGGTTAATTTTCTTAAACAAGTGGTTTGAAAGATGTTTGGATTGTAGGCAATTGACCTAAGACTAGCGCAGGTCGACTGTCATGAGTCAGTTTAGGCTTAGTAGACTGTTTGGGGCTTGAGCCGATAGGTGCATGAACCTTGTTGTTATCTAATTTGCTTGATTGACGTAGACAAATTTAGGTTTTCTTATTTGAGATGGCGGACTTAGTCTGCTTTTCGTATCATAGAGTAGGATGCAGAGTACCATTGAGATGTGTAACTTATGTTATGCAAGGTGCGCATAGGTGTTGGGATCAGATTACCTGCTGTTAGTCAGGGTGTTTTGATCGGATTACCGGTCGTTGATCGGGGTGTTGGGGTCAGAGACTGTGCCGATTATGGACATTCCTGTTGGCCCATATAAGCATAGACATTGAAAGCTAGGTGGTGCCCTGTACTAGTAGGAGTAAGGTGTAGTAACTCCCGGGGGTACGTAAGAGGTATTTTGCCGCTAGGATTAAGGGGTTGGGCACGAGTGCATGCGATAAGTCACTATGCGAGTTTACATGTAACGACCCATAAATTTTCGATAATAAAATTTGTTATTTTAACAAGATTTTGTAATTTAGCTTGGAAAGAAATAAAAACTTTATAATTTAATATTGGAATGAACGCCAAAATGAAATATAGCAATGGTAATTAAAACTAATTATTAACAATTTGAATAAAATTCTAATAAATGAAGTAGTGAAAGTGTTATACCTGGTTATAAATTGAATATGAGAAAATAACAGTAACTATTGAATTAATTAATGAAATAACACATGCTAATAGTAATTGAATGTAAATTAAGGTAATAATGTTAATGCTAGTCAATAAATAATTAATTTAGTGCAATCCCAATTAGTTGAAACCAATTGTAAGGTTATAATTGATTGTAATTAGTAAATTGGGAAATGAATTCAAAGTTATATTAATTGATGAAATAATATGTAATAAATTGTAATTTGATCGAATCAATGTTAGGTAAGTAATTATAATATTTGTTATTTGATAATAAAGTATGAATAGGATTAAATTAGGCAAATAGTGATAATCATTATTTGTTTACCCAATTATTTAGTATATTGAATTTGATCTAAATACTTTGCAATTAAACGTAATTGAAAACTACGTTAATATGAATTTAATTGATGACTGTAATTTTTTTAGGGTAATTGGATATATACTAATGTTAAATTTATCTATAAGATGATGATTGATTGAATAAAGGGATTGAAAACAAATTAAATTAATTTTTTTTGAAATTAAAATATAATTTATTTGAATTTACTTAAATTGAAGATAAACACTATAAATTTTGCAATAAATCCTTATTCGATCGATATAGGAATTTTGGTTAATGAATTAGAGGTTTATTTGTAATCAGAAATGACAGAAATGGTAAATAATTAAATTTGAATTGAAGAAGTGATTAATTAATTTAACATTAAATTATTTAATTAACTGAAATATAGCCATTTTGGCCACTGACTCGAATTTCGAATAAACTGGTTTCATCGGATCCGTAACGGTGAATTATTATAGAATTTCAAGTTTCTAACGACCGGACTTATCGATTGATCGCACGGGCTCGAAATGCCAAGAAATCAATTTAATTGAAATCAATTTGAAATAACTTGATTTTAGCATAACTTCTTCATACGATGGAATTTGGACCTGAAACCTGTTCCATTGATTTTAAAATATTTTAAAACATTTATTTTGATATATGGGTTGACCCATTTTCATTTCGGAGTCAGAACGGGCTTTTCGGACCATTTGCTGTTCAACTTCCAATCCAGTTGTATCCGTTCCTCTATTTTTAGCTCTACCTATATATATATATATATATGGTTATAAACCTTAGAAGCCTTTTCTATTTCTCATTTCTATACGTACGGAAACTTCTGTTGCTCCTCTTCCACAATGGCTGAAAACACTAATCTTCCCAATCCAATTTCAATTCAAATTACAACTTCAGTAATCAAACTCCACAAACCCTATCGAATCATATATTGATTTGAAACTCTCGAAGAGCGCAAGTCAAATATATGATCCATTTCTCAATCGAGGTTGTTGTGTGGTTGGAATTGGCTAGTTTATCCTCGGCCGTTCGTATTGGGTTTTTGGTTTCGACGGTAGATTTGCGACTAGAAGGCGATGGGGTTGTGCTGCACTGTAGAGGACGTTGAGAAGCTTCGATCCATGTCGTTAGCTTGGGTCAATAGCCGCTGGAATTCGCCAATTTTGGTTACGATTGTATGCGGCGATGCAGCGTGCACGGTGGCCGGAGATGGCCGCGCTTGCGTGGATGGGGGCAGCTCTGGGCGAGAAGCGGTGTGGTGGCGTCTGATCTTGGGTCGACGTGCCGTGGAAGCGGCGGTGGGGAAGAAATTGTTGGCGGTTGTAGGTGGGTTCACGTGCGTTTGTTCAAGAATGAGGGTTTCGGTCGTGTGACGTGGCCGATGAGTCGGTGATTTCTTTCTTTTTGTTATTTTATTTTAAATTTAAAATTAATCATTCTAATATTCATAACTTTTATATATGAGGTTCAATTCACGCACGGTTTCTTACATTAGGATCGTATCAAAATTCCAGACATTCTAAGGCTGGTTTGGACGGATTCCGATATTGTTTGAATTTTAGGTTTAAATCGTATTTAAATTCAATTTAAATTCAAAAGGTGAGTATTCTAACTAACTCACAACTTCTAAAATTTCTTATGCTTGTTAAATTGAATTATGATGTGATTAGAAATTTATTTATGACTGTTTGGCAAATTTTGAATCATCATCTCTTTTCATTTGAATTTATTTGGATAAAATAGTTATTTAATTTATTATTGAATATAAACTGCTAGTAAATACCTGTTATTTATTATTTGTTCTATATTGATGTTATTGATTGAATTGGATGATGATTGTGATAAATGTTTGATGATAGATATTGGATGAATAGATGTTGTATTTTATATCGTTATAAACTGCAAGTTGTTATGGATTTTATTTCATTCGGGATTGCGGTTTGAAATGATATATAACCATATTCATATTATAATTACGGATTGAAATTATAAATTTCCATATCACTTGACCATAGTATGGAAAATTATATACAGACACCATGTTATATATATAATATTTTTGAAATGATTTCTATGGTTTGGAAAGAAATATACGGTTTTAGATAAATATTGATTTTAGATATTATATAAATGTTATTTTATCCTTGATTTTGAGCTATGTATAATTTGTCTTAATATAGAATAAGCTTAAATAATAAGTTTGATTTTTATTGAAGATAATATGGTTAAATTGTTAAATTATATTGTAATATAGATTTTATAATGATTTAAATAAAATTAAGGTTGGAAGACAAATTTGAGATTTATTTGAAATTGAATTTATTCAAGATTTAAACTCAAATAAGCTTGATGTGAAATTTATTAAATTTGAAATTTTAGAAGGTATGATTTTTTTATAACTTGATTTTGGTTTGAGGTGAATTAAATGAATATCTCAAGTATAAATAAATTTAAGGAAATATTTAGTTATTTGTGATTTGAGTTTTATTTAAATGATAATGGATTTATTAAGTAAAACATTTCAAAACTAAATAATAGAAAATTGAATTGCTGAATTGTAATTATCAAGCTTAGTTTTGAAATTGTTGAATGCTTAAAGCTTGAAATATACTGAATTTGAAATGGTTTATTTTGTGGATTAATTGGTTTTGAAATCAATATAATTTGAAATGGTTGATTTGGAAACTGAATTGAATTGGAAGTTAGGATTTGAGATTTGGTTAAATCTAAATTTTTGGAATTCGAGTTGTCTTGGAATTAATTTGTGAAATTGAAGAAGCTATTTATTATATAAAGTATTTTAACATTTAAACCATTTAAGTGGTGTAAGTTATGTTTCAAAGTTACGAGTTTCAAAGTATTATGATTTGAAAGTGTTATAATTTCAAGGGTTTTGGTTTCGAAGTGCACAACTTAAAAGTGCTATGATTTTTGGAAAAAGATATATTTGAAATAAAAATGATTTCATATTGATTTAGGTTTGAAATAGAAATGATATCATATTTATATGGTTTTGAAATGGCAATGATATTTCGGTTTAAAGTATAAATTATTTTGAAATGACCGCGGTGTAATAATAACGTTCGTTTGTTAAAGAGACAGGGATCGGAAGTTGTCATACTCTCTGCCAACTCCGAAAACCACTTTAACAACTGTGTACATGGTGTAGATTCCAGAATGAAGTAGGATGGAGGCGGCGTTTCCTTTGAGCTATATACGTGGACCCGACTCTCGTGAGTTGGCATAAGGTGGCTAAAACAAGAGCGATTGATGGGCTAAGAAGGTAGCACCTTTTACCGGACACACTCCTTCAATACCATTCTATTACTTTGTGATTGATTGGGGCCCTTTTAATTTTAGGGGTATGGCTCGAGGTGGGCGGTAGTAGCTGCTATGCGTTACCACCGGTCCGGAAGCGTAATTGGTATATCTACCCTGGCATTATCTAGTTGTGCCGTGTCACCTACCCTAGCGCGCCTTATACGATTTTGTTTTGTACCATACCTATGGAGTGCCCTCTGACGATGCCCAGTACGGGGGAGATTACGGTACTGTATAGACTATGGGAATATAAAAGTGTGTTAAGGTGGAAAATGTAAAGCCTTAATGCTATTTTCAAGTAAATTATACTTTACTTTAGACACTATTATAATAGCATATATTACTACATAGTAGATAGTTTAATGGATCCTTAGGAGGTGTGAATCCCGAACATCTCTTAAGTTACTGCACACACATTAAACACTGGATAGGAGATGTCAAAACCCGTAAACATCTCTAATGTCGTTCCACTCATATATATTTCTTTTGATTTAACTCACATAAGTTCTTTTAGTTCTGACTTGAGTGTTTTGTCTTTTCAACTCGCTCGGGTCAGCCTGAGCATTTCAGGATTTGAAGGCTTTACCTCTGGAGGATGAAGACGAAGATTGTAGTACTATTATTTATTATATTATTCTCTGGTACATGTAACTCTGATTCTATATTGTATTAATATAATCAAATGTTTTGCAAACAGCTTCATGAACTGTTATTTTATTATTATATTTTTTTCGTTCCGTTGCAAAATTCTGTTTATTCCTTTCTTTCTTACTTTTTCTTATTCACCCCAATAACAATCCGCTCTTTTGTATGGTTTGAGTCTGACGTGTGTGGTTTATCATCAATTAAAAACGTAGTAAAAGGCGAGATGTTACAGTTTGTATCGGTGCTTTGGTTTAGCGATAAACTTTAGCTTTGTGCGGTCTGACTCTTTATTAATAGGGTAGTAATACCCTATGATGATGAGTCACCGAGAGTATATATATGAGAGAGCATATTTGTTAGTGTATAAAAGGGTTTTTATATTGTATTAATTTGTTCCATTTCGTATTTATAAATTCTGGTTGGTGCATAGGACGCTATGCCATCAATAGGGATTTTCTAAACACTTAATAGGACAGACCGACACAATATTTGTTTTAAAATATAGGCGAATGAAATAATTTTGCCTATTGTATATTTTTATATATAAAATAATATATTTTATAAACGGTATATTTGGTTGTAATATATTTGTTTGTTAGGTAGTGAAAATTTTAGATATTAGTTGACAATAAGATTTGAAATAAAATAAATAAAAGATTGGAAACTTAGAACTTGAGTTCCGGGATTATGGAAAATTTCTTTGAATGATTTGGAATATAGTAATATTATTTAGAAGTATTTTCTGATATAAATATTCCAATAAGATTTAAAATAATTATTTTTAAAGAAAATTTTGGAAAGAAATAAGTTCTATACTCCCCTCTCTATCGCTGGAAAATAATTTCGGTGATGAATGCACGCATCACCGACATTCATTTTCGAGTTTCGAAGTGGGAAGGCCACTGTAGTAGTTTTGCTGCAGATTTATTTTAATAAACAAATGTAATTTTCAAATAGCTTTAAATATAATTGGATATATAAATTGAAAGTATATACATCTATCTATTATTTTGAAATGATTTGAAATTTAACCCGATATTTAGTCCTTAAGTTTCCGTTAATAATAGTTTCAATTATTGTAGTGAGATAGAATGTAACTAATTAGTAATTGGAACCTCTAATTAAAATAAGAGTTTAAATGCTAGGTTATAAATGAAATTACAAGAAAGTTGAAACTAGTAACATATAAAACAAAAGATATGATTATTGAACATTAAATTAATTTAAAAGAAATGAGAAAACTTGTATAACTTTCAATTTATGTTATGAAAGTGTTCAATAAATTGCTTTTATTAGTAAGAATTGATGTTATAATGGTTATAAACTTAAGTTATAATTGAGATTTTACTATAATAAAAATATGATAGAAAGTAAGTATTGTAAGTAGATAATTTTAAACTTAAGTAAATGAATGTAATGCAATAAAAAGAAAATTATTTGATATGAATTAATAAAAATGAAAATTTGCAATAAATAAATGTAAATTAAAAGATAAATCATTATATGAATGAAAAGAAAATGAAAAAATAAATGTTGTGAAATGAAATTAATAAAAATGAACCTAATTTATGCTTGGAATTGTTGTTTGTTTGGTTTATGGTTGTTTGGGCAAGGATACTTTAAATTTGTTTGGATATATGAATAATCTATTTAGTTTCATCTAAGACTGTTGAGTAAATGGTGCACTTAGTAGTTATTTTCCATTCTGCACAATTTAAAGTTTTAAACCCGAACAACTATTTGTTTGTTTGCTATGGATGGTTGATTTTATTGGCTTCATATGATGGTTGTATGTTGTGATTGCAAGTGATTGTCGTTTATATTGGTTTGTTTGTTAGTTGTTTATATTGGTTTGTTTGTTAGTGGTTGAAATAACTTTAAATATTTCATTTTATATAATTATTAACTCTTTTTGGATTATATAAGTGAAATACAGGTTATGGAAGCATCGCTACTGATTTTGGTTTCATAATTTAAGCGTAAATTGCCCGACAAATAGGTACGTTTTCGAATTACGGTTTTCTAGCAATATTATATTGTTTTTCCCGTTGTTGGGACATATTATTTTGAGACATTGTGATACATATTGTTATATTTGATATTATATTTTCTCCCGAGCCTCACCGTACAAAGGAGACTCTGACAAAATTTTCCGTAAATTTTGGACTTAGAATTTTTTTGAAAAATTTCTTCCAAACTTTATTAATTTGAGTATAAAAAGATTTAATGGTTATTAATTGGTATATTTTATTTAAATTAATTAATTTTATAAATTTATTTGTTTATAAAGTTAATATTTTTGAATATAATGTATTGTTTACTCAATTCTTTCTTTTTCCTCCTTTTCCCTTTTCGGGGATGAAAGTTTTTGAGTGGGGGAGAGTGTAACGACCCATAAATTTCCGATAATAAATTTTGTTATTTTAACAAGATTTTGTAATTTAGTTTGGAAAGAAATAAAACCTTTATAATTTAATATTGTAATGAATGCTAAAATGAGATATAGCAATGGTAATTAAAACTAATTATTAAGAATTTGAATAAAATTCTAATAAATAAAGTAGTGAAAGTGTTATACCTGATTATAGATTGAATATGAGAAAATAAGAGTAACTATTGAATTAATTAATGAAATAACACATTGTTAAATGCAACTGAATGTAAATTAAGGCAATAATGTTAATGCAAGTCAATAAATAATTAATTTAGTGCAATCCCAATTAGTTGAAACCAATTGTAAGGTTATAATTGATTGTAATAGTAAATTGGAAAATGAATTCAAAGTTATATTAATTGATGAAGTAATATGTAATAAATTGTAATTTGATCGAACTAATGTTAGATAAGTAATTATAATATTTGTTATTTGATAATAAAGTATGAATAGGATTAAATTAGGCAAATAGCGATAACCAGTATTTGTTTACCCATTCATTTAATATATTGAATTTGATCTAAATCCATTGCAATTAAACGTAACTAAAAACTACGTTAATATGAATTTAGTTGATGACTGTAAAAATATTAAGGTAATTGGATATATATTAATGTTAAATTTATCCATAAGATGATGATTGATTGAATAAAGGGATTGAAAACAAATTGATTTAATTTATTTGAAATTAAAATATAATTTATTTGAATTTACATAAATTGAAGACAAACACTATAAATTTTGCAAAAAATCCTTATTCGATCGATATGGAAATTTTGGTTAATGAATTAGAAGTTTATTTGTAATCAGAAATGATAGAAATGGCAAATAATTAAATTTGAATTGCAGAAGTGATTAATTAATTTAATATTAAATTATTTAATTAACTGAAATATAGCCATTTTGGCCACTGACTCGGATTTCGACGAAACCAGTTTCATCGGATCCGTAATGGTGAATTATTATAGGATTTCAAGATTCGTAACGATCAGATTTGTCGTTTGATCGTATGGGCTCGAAACGTCAAGAAATCAATTTAATTGAAATCAATTAAAATCAATTTGAAATAACTAGATTTTAGCATAACTTCTTCATACAATGGAATTTGGACCTGAAACATATTCCATTGATTTTAAAATATTTTAAAACATCTATTTTGATATATGGGTTGATCCATTTTCGTTTCGAAGTCAGAACGGGCTTTTCGGGACAGTTGTCATTCAACTTCCAATCCAATCGTATCCGTTCCTTTATTTTTAGCTCTACCTACATATATCCGGTTATAAACCCTAGCAGCCTTTTCTATTTTTCATTTCTGTACGTACAGAAACTTCTGTTGCTCCTTGTGACGCCCCACCTCTATACCCACGCTAGCCAAGAACACCACGGAGTAATGCTGTCAACTAGCGCGGAGAATAAGGCTGTGGAGGAGCAACCATCCATGAAACCTCTTTGTGCGAGCACCGATATGTCAGATAGTATAGCATGTATTTCATTTAAGGAAGAAGTCCGACATACCGATACAAACTCAAAGCTATCACACGGTGGCTATAAATAATCTTCGAAAACAAATATAGAAATAAGCATAACACAAATCAGTCACAGACATCCATATCACAAAGGCGGAAGAAGATATGAATATATAACCAACACATGAAAGTGTACATCAGAGTAGTGGCCAAAAAGATCCACAATATCACAAAAAGAATAGATACAAGTGCTAGACAAAAGAATATGTATACATCAAGGAGTCTATATCTCAAATGTACACAACCAAAAACTACAAGCTATGTAGTTAACCAAAAGATCAGATGATGGTCCGATAAGGAGTCAAGCATAAGCACCTGTAAAATCTCAGTCTGACCCGAGTATTATTTAATAAGAAAATAATAAACGGATCAGTCTAGCTATAAATATCAGATGAAATGATATAGAATAAGAGATATAATAAAAAGACGTATGATAACCAAAAATGTCATACTACGACAAGTATACATTAGAAAACCACGAAAGTCATACAAAATCCCAAGAATCTCATAGCATCAAAAAGAATATCATATTCTTTATTTAATTCACCAAGCCACAATAAATGACGTACATATCAATGCCAACTGAAAAAGTTGGTGAAACGTAAATTCCAGAAATCATCATATAGAAATCCGAAAATCACAAGAAAAGGGTTGGCCAAGACATTGATGTAGTGCAAACGGTACATCCAATGAATCCAAAAGCAAAGACATTGATGTAGTGCAAACGGTACATGTAATGAATCAAAAGCAAAGACATTGATGTAGTGCAAACGGTACATCCAATGAATCAAAAGCAAAGACATGATGTAGTGCAAACGGTACATCCAATGAATCAAAAGCAAAGACATTGATGTAGTGCAAACGGTGCATCCAATGAATCAAAAGCACATTAAAAGTACATGGGATGCCAGCCTACAAAGAAATGAGTCGAAGCTCAATAAATTGAGGTTCAGTCCTCCACGTGGACAAAGAGACATCGCACATTGCTAGTCTAAACCATAAAATGATCATCATCGATCATCAAGAAGTGTCAATCACAGTAAGCTACTAAATATATGAGCTTAGCTTCATGTCCCATAACCACTAGCTTAACTTAAATATTTACGAACAAATTATAGATCTTCACTAGAAAATTATCACAAGAGATTCAATCGAACAAGTCCAAGAATTAACCAACGAAGTAAACGCAAGCGTTTCATACCACTTGTTTTACTAAGTCGTTCAATTAGATTTCTCATACGAGTGAGGTAAAGGTTTGTATATATTAATAGATTGGAAATCGGTTTGAGAAAACGAGATTTGTTATAAAATAGTGTTGAAATCATTTGAAGAAAGAGTTTTGATATTTACTACTAGTATAGAAAACCTTTATATTTTAAAGTGACAAATCATAGAAGTGAATGTAGAAACAATCAATCATAAAAATTCACGTTCGAAGACGTGAATAAAATCCAAAGAGACCGATAAAGAATCCATCGAAATAGATATTCAAAAATCCATAAAATCGACAGAGAATCCCAAGATAGTTTGTCTCGAAGAATGGTCAACTCAGCATCTCAACAAAGCAAGTTCTGTTGAATGTTTTCCAGATAAGATCCCCTACGGAGGGGGGGTCCAGGAGGGGGGGCGGGGGGGTTGGCAACCTACGAACGACTTAAGGAAGTAAGGGGTCGAGTGACCTACGAGTTTAAGGGGTCGAGCGACCTAGAGGTGTTCGCGACCTAACGACCTAAACAAGGTCGAGCGAGTTAAGGTGATGCGCGGCCTAACGTGTCAGCGACTTAACGAAGGCGAGGCCGAGCGAGTTAGGGTGATGCGCGACCTAACAGTTGCACAGGTCGAGCGACCTAAAGGGTTACGACCTAACGGTGTTCGCGAGTTAAGCAAGGCAAAAGATCTACTAGTTGCCGACCTAAGAGGGAATAAGGTCCAACGACCTAAGGGTTCACGCGACCTAGTGGAACACGCGACCTAAGGTCCAACGACCTAACTCATTCGAGCGACCTAATGGTTTAAAGGCCTAACCATGTGAACAACTTAAGGTCATATGACCTAAAGGGGAATGACCTAAGGTCACGCGACCTAACGAGGTAGGCAATGCCGAGCGACCTAAAGGGGAACGACCTAAAGGCGAGCGACCTACGACTTACGGCCTTGCGACCTAACCTCGAGGCGAATTTTCCACCAGAACGACCTAATTCTGAGGCAGTGCGACCTAACTACGGTTTTTCACCAAAAACACTAAAAATTGGGGTTTTTCGCCAATCCAATCCAAACCAAATGCAAATGTACATGCTAAAGTGATGGGGAATCATTCCCAACAGTCCAATATAGTTATAGACTAGAATTGTGAGATAAAAATCTCACCTTTGCACCAAATATCAATGAAAATGAAGCTTTAAGCAAGCAAGAATCAATTCCTCTTCTATCTAAGCACAAGAAGCTTGAATCCAATGTCTTCTTCTTGAATTTGGAGTTGAAAGATGGATTGTAACTGAATTTGAGTTTTGGAATTTTAATTTCCCATTCCCTCCACCATTTTTGAAGAAGTTGAAGGCTTAGGCAAATAGAAATGAAGTTATGAAGAGGAGGGGTGAAGTTTGGGTCTAATAGGCTAAAAGCGCAATCCAAAGACTCAAGTGAAAAGTAGTGAAATTCCACCATCTCCAAACATATCAATGTTTATACTTAAAAATAGTTGTAAATAACATTTCGAAATCAATGGAAGTGGTTTCGGGTACTAATTCGACTGTTTGCAAAAAGTAGCTTTTCGGACCAAAATCCGACGAACGATAAAATATTTAAATAAAATATTTAAATATACAATTGATAAATATGCGGGTTGTTACACTCCTCTTCCTCAATGGCTGAAAACCCTAATCTTCCCAATCCAATTTCAATTTAAAATACAACTTCAGAAATCAAACTCCACGAACCCTATCGAATCATATATCGATTTGAAGCTCTCGAAGATCGAAAGTCAAATATGTGATCCATTTCTCAATCAGGGTTGCTATGTGGTTGGAATTGGCTAGTTTATCCTTGGCCATTCGTATTGGGTTTCTGGTTTCGACGGTAGATTTGCGACTAAAAGGCGATCAGGTTGTGCTGCACTGTAGAGGACGTTGAGGAGCTTCGATCCATGCCATTAGCTTGGGTCAATAGTCGCTGGAATTTGTCAATTTTGGTCACGGTTGTATGCGGCAGCGCAGCGTCCACGGTGGCCGGAGATGGCCGTGCTTGCATGGATGGGGCCGGCTCTGGGCGAGAAGCGGTGTGGTGGCGTCTGATCTTGGGTCGAAGTGCCGTGCAAGCGGCGGTGGGGAAGAAAAGGTTGGCGGCTGTAGGTGGGTTCATGTGCGTTTGTTCGAGAATGAGGGTTTCGATCGTGTGACGTGGCCGATGAATAGGTGATTTCTTTCTTTTTGTTATTTTATTTTATATTTAAAATTAATCATTCTAATATGCATAACTTTTACTTACGAGGTCCAATTCACGCACGGTTTCTTGCGTTAGGATCGTATAAAAATTCCGGACAGTTTGACACTAGTTGGACGGATTCTGAGACTGTTTGAATTTTGGGTTCAAATTGGATTTAAATTCAAAAGGTGAGTGTTTTAACTCACTCACAACTTCTAACATTTCTTACGTTTGTTAAATTGATTTATGATGTGATTAGAAATTTATTTATGACTGTTTGGAATATTTTAAATCATCATATCAGTTTATTTGAATTTATTAGGATAAAATAGTTATTTAATTTATTATTGAATATAAGCTACCAGTAAATACCTGTTATTTATTATCTGTTCTATATTGATGTTATTAATTGAATTGGATGATGATTGTGATAAATGTTTGATGATTGATATTGGATGAATGGATGTTGTATTGTATATTGTTATAAACTGCAAGTTATTATGGATTTTATTTCATTCGGGATTACGGTTTGAAACGATATATAACCGTATTTATATTTTAATTACGGAATGAAATGATAAATATCCGTACCATTTGACCATATGATAGAAAATTATATACAGACACCGTGGTATATATATATATAAAATATTTTTGAAATGATTTCTCTGGTTTGGAAAGAAATATACAGTTTTAGATAAATATTGATTTTAAATATTATATAAATGTTATTTTATCCTTGATTTTGAGCTATGTATAATTTGTCTTAATATAGAATAAGCTTAATAATAAGTTTGATTTTTATTGAAGATAATATGGTTAAGTAGTTAAATTATATTTTAATATAGAGTTTATAATGATTTAAATAAAATTAAGGTTTGAAGATAAATTAGATATTTATTTGAAATTGAATTTATTTAAGAATTAAACTCAAATAAGCTTGATGTGAAATTTATTAAATTTGAAATTTTAGAAGGTATGATTGATTTGAGGTGAATTAAATGAATATTTCAAGAATAAATAAATTGAAGGAAATATTTTATTTGTAATTTGAGTTTTATTTGAATGATAATGGATTTATTAGGTAAAATATTTCAAAACTAAATAATAGAAAATTAAATTGCTGAATTGTAATTATCAAGCTTAGTTTTGAAATTGTTGAATACTTAAAACTTGAAATATACTGAATTTGAAATAGTTTATTTTATGGATCAATCGGTTTTGAAATCAATATAATTTGAAATGGTTGATTTGGAAACTGAATTGAACTGGAAGTTATGATTTGAGATTTGGTTAAATCTAAATTTTTGGAATTCGAGTTGTTTTGGAATTGATTTGTGAAATTGAAGAAGCTATTTATTATATAAAGTATTTTAACATTTAAACCATTTAAGTGGTGGAAGTTATGTTTCAAAGTTATGAGTTTCAAAGTATTATGATTTGAAAGTGTTATAATTTCAAGGGTTTTGGTTTCGAAGTGTAAAACTTGAAAGTGCTATGATTTTTGGAAAAGGATATATTTGAAATAATAATGATTTCTTATTGATTTAGGTTCGAAATGGAAATGATATCATATTTATATAGTTTTGAAATGGCAATGATATTTCGGTTTAAAGTATAAATTATTTTGAAATGACCGCGGTGTATTAATAACGTTTGGTTGTTAAAGAGACCGGGATCGGAAGTTGTCATACTCTCTGCTAACTCCGAAAACCACTTTAACAACTGTGTACGTGGTGGAGATTCCAGAATGAAGTAGGATGGTGGCGGCGTTTCCTTTGAGGTATATACGTGGACCCGACTTCCGTGAGTTGGCATAAGGTGGCTAAAACAGAAGCGATTGACAGGGATAAGAAGGTAGCATCTTTTATCGGACACACTCCTTTAATACCATTCTATTACTTTATGATTGATTGGGGCCCTTTTGATTTTGGGGGCGTGGCTCGAGGTGGGCGGTAGTAGCTGCTACGCATTACCACCGGTCCGGAAGCGTAATTGGTATATCTACCCTGGCATTGCCTAGTTATGCCGTGTCACCTACCCTAGCGCGCCTTATACGATTTTGTTTTTTACCATACCTATGGACAATGGAGTGCCCTCTGACGACGCCGGGTATTGGGGAGATTACGGCACTGTATAGACTATGAGAATATAAAAGTATGTTAAGGTGGAAAATGTAAATCCTTAACGCTATTTTCAAGTATATTATACTTTACTTTAGACACTATTATAATAGCTATATTACTACATACTAGATAGTTTAACGGATCTTTAGGAGGCGTGAATCCCGAACATCTCTTAAGTTGCTGCGCACACATTAGACACTGGATAGGGGATGTCAAGACCCATAAACATTTCTAACGCTGTTCCACTCATACTTATTTATGTTGATTCAACTCACAAAAGTTCTATTAGTTCTGACTCGAGTGTTTTGTCTTTTCAACTTGCTCAGGTCAGCCTGAGCATTTCAGGATTTGAAGGCTTTACCTCTAGAGGATGAAGACGAAGATTGTAGTACTATTATTTATTATATTATTCCACTACATTCATACTGCTCCGCTGTAATTTTATTTATTATTGTTATTTATTATTCTTTGTTATGTGTGACTCTAATTCTATATTGTATTAGTATAATCAAATGTTTTGCAAGCAGCTTCATGAACTGTTATTTGATTATCATATTTTTGTCGTTCCGCTGTAAAATTCTGTTTGTTCCTTTCTTTCTTCCTTTTTCTTATTCAGCCCAATAACAATCTGCTCTTTTGTATGGTTTGAGTCTGACGTGTGTGGTTTATCGTCGATTTAAAACGTACAGAAAGGAGAGATGTTACATTACATGCATGTTCTTCCTCTCTAGTCCTAATGTGAGTCATCGTGGGATAGTAGTTCCCCAAAACTAGATGATCGTTCAGTGAGGTACGGTCTGTTGTTATTCGCATGATGTTAGGCTGTTAACCTTTGATATGTGACCTTAGGTGCACGGACATAGTACACACTCTATATCACCAAGAATAAGATTGGAGCTAGTTGTATTTAATTTCTTTGTTAGTCTTGTTCTCATTCACCGGACTTTATGTTTAACCCACCCCTTTCTTTCGATTTTCCCCCACCATGGGATGATAGATTAGCAGTAATTGGACATAGTACGAGGAAGAAAGGAGCTCAATGATGAAGTTCTAGTATTTTTGTTGTTCTCTTACAATTACTTATTGTATTAGAATGTAAACTTATACTGTAATTTGAAAATGTATTTTGTAAATCAAGTATTTCAGAGAATGCTTTTACTAATTGTCCATCTTTTTGTATTTATATTTTAATTCATTCTGCTGTGAGATCTAAAAGTGTGGAATGTCTTAGAACTCTATCTTTGTAATTATGCTTTGTAATGTTTTAAAAATCCAACAACTTGTTTTTTCTTGGCATGATTCGTGTCGGAAAGCGCAGGTTGTTACACGAGAAAACTACTCCCACAATAGAAATGGTACTATGAAAAGGCAGTAAGAGCCAAAGTCCAGACTGGGCTAGTAATCTGAGGCAGCCATAAAATATAAGGACCAATCTGCAATAATAACATGTAACAATCCATATTTTTGACCCCTGAATGTCGACACTGATTCAAAAATGGCATTCGTGTGTTGGGCATCCAAGTGCCGAAAAGACAAATTGCTTGGTTAAAATAAAAGAAAACAAAAACATAAAAAGAAAAGAAGAGAATGTGTTATTAGAATCTCACAGTGGAATGATAACATATAATATTAAAGGTGGTAAAACTGTAACTCTAAGATACACAACATTTCAGAGTTACAATTCTAAATGCTATGATCATCCTGGACAGTTATAACAACCCATCCTCACAAATGTTGATATGTACAATAGTAATGTAGTGGAAATAAGAATACTACGGTAGGTGAAACATCCAGCTCGTCTCCTCAAGCCCCAATTAACATTAACAAAACCCGCGTTTCCCAAACTACTTGAAAGAGAACATGAGGAATTTAGGGAGGAAAAAACCCACACATTAGACATAAGTCTGGTATGAGAAACTCAAGAAATATGTGATATAACAGTATTTTTGAGACCGTTCATAAACGGTTATCCCCTTAAAAGAACAACCATCTAATAAGTACATAAGGTTATATAATAGATAATGTTTAAGGTGAAGAAAATAAATTAGAAAAAAAAACTACGTTTCTTTCATTGATCACACCATAACATATTAAGGGTAGAATCAAAATCACTAAGGTACATTCATATAATGGATTTTTCACGGAGACGGCACCAATAAACTAAAGCAGATTTCCATGCATAAGGATAAGAAGTTACCATCTGAGCATCATATATATCTAGATAAAATATACCAAAAGGAAAACACAAACTATCCATCACCCGAATATAAATATAAACCACGTGGAACTAAATATCATCAACTCCCACCGGCTAAAAATTAATAAGTATCTCTAAAATTGGAGTTGATAATACCCCGACGCGGGTCAGCTAAACCCCAGGTTGTGTAGGCCTACTCTTTCTTTAGGTATTTTCGATGTCAAGGTTACGTTCAAATTTCTCACATGAATCTTCATCACTCGAACAGAACATAAATCCCCAATTGGATTCCTATATCTCGAACTGATCTCGAAACTACACATGGATTCCAACATCTCAACAGATCTAAAAAACCATATATGGATTCCAACAGCTTTAACAGATCCACTTCCAAGAGATACAATATGTAACTCGGCCTTGAAGTGGTTTT
Source organism: Allium cepa (assembly GCA_030765085.1). Classification (NCBI taxonomy): domain Eukaryota; kingdom Viridiplantae; phylum Streptophyta; class Magnoliopsida; order Asparagales; family Amaryllidaceae; genus Allium; species Allium cepa. Next base: position 183,835,156 of record CM060937.1, on the reverse strand, counting down.
TTGTAACGAACCAACTTCCAAAACCCAGAAAGTCACATCGCTAATAAGAAAGAAAGGGATAGAAAAGAGGAAGAAAGAGAAGAAAGAAGAAATAACACATCAGAATCTAATCAGCGGAACGAATAAATTATATTAATAACATAAAATATTACATAGTTTACAACCACTATCATAGTACACAGATAATATAACACATACTAGACAGTTATAAACACCTGTCTAGTATTTACAACATAATAAAACTCAGAGACAACACAGAACACACAACAGAATTACTATATATCTAACGCAGAAGCCTCCTACTCCATTGCTCCTCCAATACTCCTCAAAGCTAATCTGAATCCCGTGGCTACTCATAAAAATTTGAGTACCCAAGAGTTTATGGAAAACAAAAATAAACTCCGGGTCAGACATGGGTCTGGTGTGAGTAACAGGTTAAAGTTGTTTAATTTTCAAAAACCGTTTGAAAAGAAAGGTATCACGTAAGACTTCCCACACATAAACATGGAAAAGTTTTTACCTTATGCTAACCAAAACATTTGATAGGAAATCTAGTGATATTATGATAGTGTCTAGGGTTTTCAAGTAAATATGAAATAGTCGAAATTGTTACATTCATTAAATTCCAGCTACTAGTCACAAAAGTGGGTAATACATTCAAAACCGTTGGCACTTATTAGATTTTGGATTCCATACAATGGCTGGGCTACTGGGGTACCGCCCGTCACAGTACGTGGCCTAGATCAATGTACCGAGGAGTACGCCCGCTCCCCTGCAACACAAGGCCGGACCCATTCCTTACTGAACAGTTCCGAACAAGACAACCCCGCAGTTGGTGCGCAATTCCAACTGCCCACACAGCCGAATAAAAGGGACTTCTAGACGGGGAATATCTTGCTCTCCAGAGGGAGCTACCCATGAAGCCTTGCTACACCTCCCCTGTTTTAGCCATTCCCAGTTGATGAGGCTTGAGGCTACGATTACCTTTAGAGAACACATCTCTTAGAATGCTCATCGTCCACCTGATGATGTGCTGAAAGCATTCAATCCATACAAGTTCGTTCCAGGTTCGAACGAAACCGAAGGCATTATCTCGTTACACTCATTTTGGAATCACCCTCAGAGTTAACGACAATAACCCTTGCACTCTGAATCTCCATCTCGAGCCTATAAGTACTATTTCCGTCAAACTCATCACGGAATCACCCCCAGAGTTATACTGACTAATAGTCCTTACACCTCGAGTCTTCACTCTTCTCATAAGATTCACGACCTATTGTTAATTTGGATCGATGTGGTTTTCGGATATCCAAATATGGAAACCCGATCCCGGTCTCATCGAAATCCAAAGCGTGTCTTTTAGGTCCAAGTTGTTTTAAAGTTTAAAACAATTCAATTATATTATCTATATACACACAGATAGATAATTCAAAGATCCACAACAGATAATCATTACCACAGATAATTCACATTATCACTATCAAAAGATATCCATATCATCATCACAATGCAACCAATGCATCCATATCACTCAACATTCTAATCTCATAACTGAGATTCAAACCATTCAAGGTAACCAATATCAACCATCTATAAGCAATGACTTAAAATCATACTATCTATAAATAATTTAAAATGAACTAAATTAATTATATCATCTCTAATTAATTTAAAATGAATTAAATTAATTACTTACACAATATAAATCTTGCTTACATCATCATTATTTAATTACAAATTATTTAGTTAGTTAACCTCTAATTTTTCATCTTAATTAATCAATTCCGATTAATTATACTTCAATTAATTTCACTACATTAATTACCCTAACCAAATACAGTAATTAACCTTTAATTACTTCATTAATTAATTAACTATAATTAATTACATCCTTAATTAATTAAAATTAATTAATTGCCCTTAATTGCTTATTAATGAATAATTAATCTTAATTAATCAATCTTAATTACTTCATTAATTATATTACTTAATGATTCTTAATTATATTTAATTAATTACTCAATTAAATTAATTATCTTCAGTAATTTATCTCACTTAAACCATAATTATTAATCACCTTTGATTAATCTCATTCTGTAATTAACTTCCCTTAATTACTTATCAGATTAATTATTCCTTAATTAATTTCTTTAATTAATCCCTTGATTAATTATACAAAATAATTTAATCCAAATTATTTCACAATCCCATCATTATCCACTAATTACATCCAGTAATTACCTTTAATTACTTCACTGAGCAATTTCATTAATTACATCAAGTAATTATTATCAAATCCAATGTTTAAAATTAATTAAACTTAATTAATTAATCTAAATCAATCTCAATAAACCCCATTAATTACATTAAGTAATTAATGTCTTAATTACTTTATTTAAGTAATTAAACTTAAATAAATTTCACAATTTAATCAATCTAATTAATTATTAAAAATTAATCATATTAATTAATTACTAAATAAACCTTAGTTAATGACCATCATTAACTATTATTAATTCTTTAATTACTTTTCTTTAATTACTTCTTAATTAATCTCAAATTAAATTAATTCAAATTATTAATTATAAATTAAATAAACAAGTCACTCCTTAATTATCTTATTTATTTAATTATTTTAATATCTTGATCATTTCTAAGATAATCCATTTCTTATTAATAATTTCATTAATATTAAAGTGTACTTAGAACATTTCATTTTTAAATTAAAATTCAAATTTCATTTTGAATCTAAAATTCAAAATAATATTTATTAAAGCATTATCCAATTTAAATTCATTTATATTCCTTTTTTAGAATAAATGTAAATAACATTTATTACTTATAATTAAAACTTATATAAGATGAGTCTTAATTTACTTAATTTAATTTAAAAATTAAGTTTTAAATACATTACTATTTAAATTATAAATTGAGGTTAACAAATAATTTGACTTCTTTTATAAACCTTTTTAAATGACTTCATTCAAAAAGGTAAATCAAATTTAAAATATTTGTTTGAAAACAAATTTACTTCTAATCAATAATTTAAATTTAAACTTGTTTGAAAAAATTCAAATTTTAAAAGTTATTCAAATATCCAGATTTTTAAATTTAAAACATTTGAACCATTCCTTATTTAAAATTATTTGAATTTAAACTTGCATTAAACTTTTGATTTAAACCATGATTCTAAAACTCTTTATTCAAAATTCAAATTCCATTTTAAAAAGAAACTGAAGATTCAAAACCCTTAAGAAAACTAGACTTAATTTTAAATTCAAACTGCTAGTTTAAAATTAGCTTCAGATTTAAAATAAAATTTAAATTTCAGAAAACTGCCAGGTTTTTTTAAAAAAAAAACTGGAATCCCCTTTCATTTTTTTTTAAAAACTTATAAGATTTCAAACTATTTGAAACTATAACTCATGCTGCAGATTTAAATTTATTTAAGTCTTTTCATAACTAATTTGAAATTTATTTAAATTTTGATTTAAATTCAAAGCCTACAGACAGTTTTCAGAGAAACTATCATAGTGCAAATACCCGAGCAAAAAGACATTTTGCTCTGAGTCATCCAGCTCCTTCCTTCGAGCAAACAACCTAATTTCTCGAGTAAAAACTCGAGACAAAAAAATACTGCAGTACCCAAAAAAGAAAACACAGACCAAAATGCACGGTGCACGTGCACCGTGCCTTCTGCCATCATCACCCACCTCCGGCGACCTCCAATCATCAATGACCATCCTCACAGTCCCATACGATCACCAACTCACTCCTATCCAACTCGAATTTGAACTCGAGTTCAAAATCATAAACCTGGAACAGAAGATACAGGTTTTAACCCCAAACCTGTAACTCGCCTTCTTCTCAACCTTCTGACCACCAGAATGGCAACGACTCCGGCTACGACTTCATCAACCAACCTACTAACATTTCCCAAAATCTTAGTCCACTCGATCACTTCTTCATGAAGAACTGGCCAAAGCAATCTACCTATCTTAAACTAGGGTTACAGGCAAGAAAATCACATCAATGCTTCCATGGTGATTTTCATCGCCATCACATATTTTTCCAAGCTTCAATGGTTACTACTATACCCACAAGCAAAATCCCGATATCCCCAAATCGTTGGATCATCAGAAATCACACCATTTCCCTTTTCTGTTCAACAGTGAACTGCATCCTCATTTCTAGTTTATAAATTTTGATTTAGGTGTTAAAAATCATGGTTTTGGTCATGTATTCATTTCATAATATTGAAACTTAAAATCTCACAGTTTGAAATTTTCATATTAATCAACATTCTCTGATATTCTGGGTTTTACAGAAGTACCAGATTTTATTTTAACAATATCAAGTTTTTAAAACTTAATCTACAATAATTCAAACATCCTTGGTTTGTAAATCGAGTCTTAACAAAACTAGATCAGGTGGTTAAAAAAAATTGAAAACTTGAGCCTGGAAAACAATATAAAGACAGAGCACACAATCTCAATGCACACTATACATCCATATGAATATTCAGAAATGTACTTATAAATGCATCCATAAAACATATTTGTTATCAGTGATAAACATGCAATATACTTATACTTTAAACCACTTAAATTATGATGTTACTCACCTTAATTTTGATGGCAGAACAGTGAATTTGAAAAAGAAGACTTGTGCTTTTTAAAACTGGAAACTTCACTTCTTAAATCCTGAATTGCTTCTTTAATTATGAAACTTTACATCCTGATTTGAATTTGCTCCTGATTTCACTTGCATGCATGTTATATGAAATTCCAGATAGAAGATGAAGCAGATGCCTTATTCTTGAAAAAAAATGCAGGTTGTTTTGATGCAGGTGCTTGCTTGAGCAGATCCCATATTTTGAAAAAAAGCAAGCATGCTTTGTTTTGATTTGTAAAAAGGATTTGCATGCAGACTTAATTGAATAAGAAATGCAGAGTTCCTTGCTTTGATTTTGGTTTGAGAAGTGGATTTGAAGATGATTTTCAAAATTTTGTTGAAGATGTTTCAGAAATTTGTTTTTGAATGGAAATGTTTTATTTTATTTTATTTTATTTGTTTGTCTTCATAGCTTTAGATTTGAAAAGAAACAAAATGGAAGGGAATATGCTTATAAAAACTGAAATGAAAAAAATAAAAAGAAACCAAAAAAAACAAAAATGCCACATGTCCCTAATATTACATTTGTCATGCACCTAGATTATTACCTTAACACATGTTAATTTAAGTTTCTAAAAAGTTTACACTTGTTTTATAAAAGTAATTTGTATTTAACTTAAAAGTTAATTAGTAAAGTGTTTACATTTGTTTTAAATGTTAATTTGTTATAATTATGTTAACTTATATTTTAATTAGATGTTTAATATAAGATATATGAAAATCCATGTTTAAATAAATTAGTTAACACGTATTTGTTTACATGTATATAAATTTTAAAATGAATAAATCAAATTTAACTTATAAAATGAAACTTATACAAATAATTCAAAATCAAAACAAATTAAAAACATTTACACTTTAGATTTCAAAGCTTTGAATTCAAGTTCAAATTAAATTTTGAAATCTAGTTTATTTACAAATATAACTACACAATTTAAATTTTTGAGAAACAATTATTTTTATTAAAAATTTATTTGTTAAAATAATGTATTACTATATAAAAATAACAACATTTGATAACCATAAATAACTTATTAAAAGAAATTATCTAATTATTTATTTTATTCAATTATATCAAAATAACTCTTATTGTTATTTATTTAAATTTTAAACTTGAGTTAAACATATTCTAAATCAGTTCAATATTTATCTTATGTATTTAAAACCATATTTATTTATTAAATAACCTTTTTAAAAGTTTAACTTTTAAATAAAATCATAATTCACAATTTACTAAAGATACATATTTTATAGAAAACAGGATTTATTTATTAATCAGATTAAAACAAGATCTATATACAATATATACAATATTCTATATATATTATAAATAGAAAACAATTTATTAGATTTAAAAAGATAAAATCTATCAATTAACTATTTATTTTATTGAATTATTAAATTAATTCAAATCTCATTACAAAGATTATCAAATCAATTTAATTTTTATTTCAGATTATTAAATTGATATTGCTTTAAAATTCCGGGTCATCACATTTTTGATAAGTAAGACACTTACCGATCCCGGTCTCAAGACTAAATTAATGAATGTGGACATATTCAACAACAATGAGAACGATCGTATATGGAAACTTAGTCTCGTATACTTATCATGTTTACAAACTTTTAGTGCTAAGTACATGACTAAATATTTTTCATAAATGAGTAAACACACAATGCACGATCAAGTAATGTAAAGTATGATTAAGTCACATAAAGCACGATTATGTCACACAAAACGACTTCTAATCACCTTTTTATTTATTTAATACTTTTATTAACTAAAGCCACCTTTATTAGTAAAACTCCTTTTGTATAATAAAACTTTGTTTATCAATCCTTACTATTTATTTGTACTCTATCAATACTTCAAAAGATATTCATATATTTATCTCAAATGGTATAAGTATACAAAAATAATTAACAAGATTTCTTACTTTAAACCTTTAATTTTTGTATCTTTTTCCAACAGATTCCATACTTATAATTTCCTTTAAAATATTCATTTTAAGAATCTAAGTACTTTAACAAATCCATTCAAAAATTCGAGCATCATGTTACTGAAGCATTGTCACTACAAACCTAAAACCATTTCACTTATTCTTATCTTTAAAACGTTCTTTTAAAGATCTATTTACATTCACAAGTATAATAAAAAAGGTTAAAGACAAATGTTATTAACACATTGTGACAACAAACCCAAACCATTCCATATTTACATAGTTAATTTTCTTTTTCAAAAATTATACATATATACACATACTTTTGAAAAATACTTATAAATCGATTTTAAATATCTATGTAAAATGTTAGTTGAAAATAACTAATTTATAATTGATGAAAATAATTAAAAAAAAGTATCATAATTTAAAACCCCTTTACTTCTAAAATTCGTAAATAAATATTAAAAAATATATTTAAACGTCAAACCGACTTTATAATACTAAAAAAATCCTAAAAAATATAAGGGAAATATCCAAATTTAAATATCATTTTTAAACACTGAAAACACAATCTTTGTGATCAGTTTTAACCACTTAAATAGATGATTTAAGACTTTAAATTTTTAGATTAAGTACTACATCAGGGTACATAAAAACTGTGGAAAGAAACCCAATGGTTATCTTCCAAATTAATTAGAAAAATTCTTAAACAATGTAATTACTAAAATGTTCGTCTAGCGATATCTTTACTCCAATTTTTGCCATTTTGTTTGACCAGTTCTAGAACATTTTAAACTCCAATTCTTTTCTTGTAATAAGTACATGTATAGTACTTATTAAAATTGCAAAAAAACCATTAAGGATGTCTTCCAAATTAATTACAAAAATTTCAAAAAATATGACATTTCAAAGTGCTCATATAGCGACCTTCTTCTCGCTATAACATTTTGCAACTTTGTTTCAAAACTTATTGAATGATTTAAACTTCCATATTTTTCTAGTGATAAGTACACTTTTAGTACTTACTAAACACGCAAAGAAGCCCCTAGGATGTCTCTCAAAGTTGACTTTGAAAATCATCGAACATAAGGCATTTTCAAAGTGCATCCATAGTGACCTTTTCGCTTCTAACTTCCATAACTTTGATTCACAATTTCTACAACTTTCCAAACTATTTCTTTACTTTTCCATAAACTAAAATATGTGTAGATAAAAATAAATCAAATTATCTCAAGTTAAGATTAAAAATCTTCCATTTACATAAGTTAAAGTTAAGGGATACCGAAGTACACCAAAAACGACTATTCTGACTTTAAACACTTTCAAACATACTTCAATTCAACATACAATTCAAACAACCATTTAAACATTAAGTCAAGGCCATGCCACATGTTTAAGAGGGTAATAGAAGTGGTGATATACAATATAAAGTCGTAATTTGCTTTCAAAAGCAAGAGGGGTTCAAAGTTTATAACTTTAATGACTTAATGCAACATTAACTTTATATTTGCACACAACATACGTACACATAACACACACACACAAGAGAGTGAAATAACTCACTTAAATCCAAGCTAAGGAAATCTCCCCCCACTTCATTGCTTATGGCCTCAAAATGATTCCCCCATTTTTTTCATCTTTTCCCACTTTCAACTTGATATCCATGCTTCCTCTGATGATAGCCAAAGTTTGGTGAAGTTTGGACTTGATTTCATTTGATTAGAAAATAATTAGTGGAGATAAAAGTGGGTTAGTGTTAATTTGTTTCTACCATTTCTTCGTTTGTAAAAAGTGAATAGCCTCAACCTTAAGGGTGTATTTATTGTTTTGAACAAAAATTCATTACCACCTTCTACCTTTCATGAAAGGTCACAATGGTGCCTCCCCTCACATGCTACCTTTACACCTCATTTCCTGAGGAAAATATCTCTTTAACAAATTACCCTTTTACTCTCACACACAAATATCTACCCGACAACATTACCCATAACATCATCAATATTTTATATTATGTAAATGGCAAAATATTTTTAATTTATATTATTGATCTCCTAAGGAAATAATTGTATGTAAAAAAGATCTGAACAACTTCAGACGAATAAAAAGCTGTTAATTGATAAAATATTTTCAAACACATTATCGATTTTACTTTAAAGTATCTATTTTTCTAAATATTTTTTCAAAACAAGTTTACCATCATTAGTTATGATTTAAAAGGGGATTAACAACGTTACTAACTAATTTAATAACATTTAAACTAAGATTCTAATATTTAAACAATTCAAATATTTAGATACCAAGTGTTAGAAATTCTAGCTCGTTGCATAACAATTACTTCAATAAGCAGAACTGCACAACGGCTTTCAATTGCTAAACATGGAAGTAGTGCTGCTATTCCAAAAGGTAGACCTTGATAGAACTACGACACAATAAGTAAGTAACGACAAGATATAAAGATTATGATGTAGCCCCAAAGGTAACACCAATGATATAAAAACCGTGACACAATCCTTGAAGCAACTATAGGCGATAGGGATGCGCCACAATCATTGAACTAACATTAAAATTGGTAGGGTTATGCTACAATCTTACGTTAATGTTAAAACAAATAAGGATGTACTGCCATTCAGATTTGATGTTAAAGTGATAGAACCACATCGTAATTTCAAAGAAGATACTACCTATAGGTACAAAGACTCAAGGGTGAGGCTATGAGAAATACCACTTTGCGACCATAAGCCAAGGTACATTCCCCAAAAGTAGGCTAAGAAGCTATGGTTTCATGCTCAAGATCCCAAAACATGACTTAAACATAAGGGTGGTGGAATAGTCCTCTATTGACAAAGGCATATCAAAATAGGTTTAAGCGATATGAATTCCCCTTAAAATGGTGGTGCAGTCTTATTTACTGAACCACATAGCTCAGCCTTAATTAACCCTAACATGATGCTTTGTCTATATTTTGGTAAAAAATGCAGTACAGATTCAAGAGTTTCGATGCAGTTCAAATGCGGTATAATATTGTCACCCAGCATAATTATAGAAGCACAATTCTTAATGGTCCATTCACAATTGTAAAGTCATAGAATGCTTATAACTATGCTACTTTCCTAAAATGGAGGCAGTTTCTCAACGTAGTTTACCCAACATATGTGTCTAGTCTATTAGTTTTTGCTTCATGGAATCATCAGGTCATGGTTTACTCAAATTTGGGATTTCTCGCTCCAATTTTAAGCTTCTCGCCCAAATTCAAAATTAGCCAATTCAAGTCACGATTTCCCACCGCATGCCATGTTGGTAGTCCATGTACAGCAATAAGCTAAATGGATGATCGACACCTAGCATTTCAAAGGATCGAAATCAAAAGAGTAGAAGAATGACGTTGGCAATCTGTGTGAACCTCGATGTATCATAAATAAATGGGTTATTGTAGTTGAAAATGGGATTTTTAGATTTTACCTTTTCACAAATACTAAAATAAAAAACTGTACTGTCTGCCATTTTTTGTTTTTACTAAGAATGAAAATGATAAGAAAATGAATTTTTTTCCATGGACGTAGGATTCATTAACATCTGAACCACGTAAATACTCAATGTCATTTTACTACTTTTCGCACTTTACTCTTTCTATTTTCAATGCTAAAGTTAGAGTATATTGTCTAACGTATTGGATAGAGACTTGTCGTAAGATTTTGGTAATTTCCCTCGTAATTATGTAAGCATTATTGTGCATAATTACTACTCTTAAAGGCAATCTTAATATTACTTAATTTTGCTGAGTCCTAATCATGTAGGTGTTTAGCTTTGTGATTACTTCAAAAATATAATTAGGTTTTTCTTAGATGAAAAATCTCATTAATACACACATACATATACATACATATTAAAATATTATATATATATATATATATATATATTCATTAATAAAGTTTAATGTGTGTGCATAATATTTAAACCGAAGAAACTAGTTTTTATATACATAGCCAAACCTAATAGTTAACAAATATATAATTATAAATTATAATGTAGTAATTATTATGTTTGTGTGTATATATATTGCATTTGTATGAAAATTATATATATATATATATATATAATATTTTTAAAGGCCTAGTTTTATAATTTTTTGTTCTACATGGGTCGAAATAAAATTATAAACACGCACACACATACATACAAACAAACATATATACATATACATATACATAATATATGCATATATGTGCATAATGTGTAAATATGTATGTATATATAATATTAAGTTAACTGCATGGCATAATATAAATTATACACATTTTTATGAACTAATCATGAATCCTAATGATCACATATGCATCCCATCTTTGTTTACTTCATGAATTATTTAGAATAAAATATACATTTTTAATTTTATATTATACCATATTAAAATATTTTACATGTAATCTCAAATAGCAAATAGATATAAATCAATAAAATAAATTAAATGATTATATTTAAAACTGTAGTATAAGGTTTAAAAATAAATTATCAAAGTTGAAATTAAAGCAAAATCAATTTCAAAATACAAAACTTACTCTCCTTCTAAAATATAAAAAATGTGACATAGTGTAACTATAATATTCATGATATAAGAAGCCTAAGATTTACTACAACGTAAATAAAAGGATTTTTTCCCTTTTGCCCCGCTGTCAATGCATTTGATCTAATAATGGTATCAGAGCATACATTATGTTAACATGAATAATTGACCATACATAGTATAATTATAACGACCCATAAATTTAACAATATAAATATTAAATTAATTAAAAATGAATTTTAAATTTAATGGCGAATTGAATTTCATATTCAAAATCATTTTGCAGACTTTTTCGAGCCGTTTAAATTGAACTATGAGTTGGTTACATTAGAAGTTATGGCATAGAAGATATTGACTTTATAAGTCTGTTAGATTTGTGCCTCTGACTTATAATTTTCAATGTTTTAATTTTGAAAACAAAAATATATTGGTAAAGAGAGCAGTCATCAATTGAAGAGGCCATGGGTTTAATCCTTGCTAACAACACATTTTTGAATTATTATGGAAAACTAACAAAAAGATACATATCCTTGGAGATGAAATGTATGTATGCGTGTGTGTGTTTTGAAGTTCAGTCCTTTATTATGATGTCAAAGAACAAATGGTTGATTCACCTACTTAAAAGACCTTACCAGAGTAGTAAGGAAAAAGAGTATGACATCAACTAGTTTTTAGAACCTCTCCTATTGAATTTTAATGATAATAACTATATAATCGTATTATACAATATCTTGACTAATATATAGGATTATCAAAGAAGGAGGAGCTTCAGGTTTCGGATAAACAAAGGAAGACTAGAGTAAAGAGATACATCAAGATGGATTGAAAATAAGGTAATATACATGTTTAGTATCTTAGATCATCTTGTACAATCTTCCTTGAGTTACATGAGCACACATACACATATCGCCAAAGTTTGCACAAAACATGCTTTAGTATTTATTGAGATGATCAGGTAACTAGATGTTTGAGAACATACATAAGACGACCAGCAACATATATTTTTATATTTAAATACTACCAATTTTATATTTCAAATTCACAAACAAACAGACTTCTGGCCAAAATTTCTAGATGTCTGATCGATTACAACTATCATATTTCTAAAGAGCTCCTTCTTCTTCTTCATATAGACGCAACTCTTATCAGTAGGTTATAACTATAGATGAAAAGTAACGAATTAAATAGTTGCATCCATTAGACAAAACTCATGATAATCTATTTATGCAATCAAGTTTTGAGATTAAAAGTCCAACTTAACTATTTTATTGAATATTGCTATTGATCTCAATCTCTTACTTTCATAGCAATCTCGAATTATCTTTATAGATCATCGAATAACTTTTAGTGATAAGCATTCCTACAAATCCACATGCATACACACACTCATACTCAAGGAGAGATTATAGAAATACTTGTATTAGCAGTTAATATCAATGTTGTATAGAACACAAGCTTTTCAAAGAAAACACTTTTGTATAAGCCTATTCCTCCAGCCAAAGTAAGGATTGATGTTTAGTGAAATACCAAAGCGAAGCTTCGAGCTAAACGTAGGATGGGAGGTCTGAACCAGTATAAAAACTCTAGCTTGCTTGTTTTCATACTTTTTTACATTGCCATATTTAGCTCATATATAAGTATACACTCATAAACTAATACACGAGTTATATTAGGTACGATCCACTAGATTTCTCACCGATGTTATACAATGTACACATATACTCTATTAATACCATAGAACCAGAAGGAGTCGGATTGATTTTCATAATAAAATAAAGTAAAATATGTCGAAATTCTTTTGATTAAGAGACTATGGTACATAGTACCAAATCAATTTCTGGTAGCAGCTTGATTAATTAATTCAATACGAATTAAATGGGAATTAGTACTCGATTTAGTTGGTACCACCCAACCGAATAAAATTCAATTGTTTACTCATTAAATTTAAATGAGTAAATTTTCAAGTTCAATCTATTCTTTTTTCAAAAGATCAAGTAGATGAATAGGAATTATTACCCCATGCTCACTTTATATTTTCTCCCTGGTTAGTGATAGTGGGGGCAATCCAAATAATTTATGCAGCTTCAACCTCGCTTGGTCAACGCAATCAAAAAAAAGAATAGCCTATTCTTCTGTATCACACATGGGTTTCATAATTATAGGAATTAGTTCTACAACCAACATGGGACTCAACGGAGCCATTTTACAAATACTCTCTCATGGATTTATTGGCACTGCACTTTTTTTCTTGGTAGGAATGAAGTGAATACCCAAAATTGTCGTCATATTATTTCTATCTTTCCATACATAACCAAATAAATGGAAAGGATTCCTCACGAGTCTCAGGTCCAAGAAGCGCGTAATAAATACCCCCAAAGCCCAAAATGCATAGGAAATTAAGTGAAGTACTCCAGATACAAAGTATGGAAAGGTGTCTATAACTTTTCCCCCCGGACCTATCCCCTAACCTAGAGTAGCTAGGTGCAGAAGTAAAATCAATCCTTGTTCATACATGGGTTTCTCTGGTATGAAATAATACACTTCAAATAGGTTCATTGCTCTAGCCCAGAATACGATTAATCCAGCATGGGCTACGTGAGCCCCTAGTAGTTTACCAGATAAATTGATTCTCTATTATATTGTTCGATACGTTCAGGGATAATATTGGAGTGTTGGGGTATTTCTATCGATCGGTCATGTCATATGGGCCCGAGTCAGACATCAAATTGCTTCGATTTGAATTATCCGTAGGATACCCTATATATCAAAAAGATGTACAATCAAACATATTTCTTGATTCAATAGAAGCCCAAAGAAGTGAATATGGTACCCAAATAATGATAGATATGTCAAAAGTAGGTCTGATTACGCCTATTCCTAATCCTACATAGAATGTAACGATGTAGGCATCCATATGGAAACATAGTATCTATTTACATACACTCGAATAGCCCCTTCTCATAATAAGAATGTACATGCCGACTTTCATCCCTGCTTGACGGGTGGGTCTTGCAGTCAAGCTCCCTTACGCCTTTGCACTCGAGGGCCAATCTCCATCCGGCCCGAGGAAACCTTCGCATGCCTCCGTTACCTTTTGGGAGGCCTACGCCCCATAGAAACTGTCTACCTGTGACTGTCCCTTGGCCTGTAGGTCCTGACACAAGGTTAGAATTCTAGCTCTTCTAGAGTGGTATCTCTTAACTTTCCATATATAGAAAGAGATAGACCAGAAATGACCTCTTATGTCAACGATGCCATCTTCTTCGATTGAATGACATCTCTTATGTCAATCACACCAAATAAATATTAAATGAATGGAACTGGGATATAGATGGAATATAATGAAATAGAGCCACTTTGAGGTTCCCTACGAAATGAGGCATGGAACGGAGCAACTACGAATAAGTTCTGGCAGTTACGAACGAAACTTCATACTCATGGGTTGAGAATGAGAGTTGAACTCTATGAGGTCGAATCTCCCGTTGTTCCTCAGTAGCTCAATGGTAGAACGGTCGGTTGTTAACTGATTAGTCATATACGATTGAGTCCTTGGGTTTCCGAAATAGTGTAATGTAAAAAAGAAATGCTTCGAATCATTGCTATTTGACTCGAACCTGTTCTGAAAAAGTCGAGGTATTTCGAAATGTTTGTTGACACGGGAAAAGTAAGGGAAAATATCTGAAATGATTTCAATATTGGACCTTAGACATATAATAGTTCCGAATTGAATATCTTTTAGAAAGAAGATCTTTTTGTCTCATGGTAGCCTGCTCGAGTCCCCTTACGAACTTTCGTTATTGGGTTAGCCATACACTTCGCATGTTTCTAGCGATTCACATAGTATCGTCAAATGATACAAGTCTTGGATAAGAATCTATAACGTACTAGAACGCCCTTGTTGACGATCCTTTACTTCGACAGTATCTAGGGTTCCTCGAACAATGTGATATCTTGCACCGGGTAAATCCTTAACCCTTCCTCCTCTTACTAATACTGTAGAATGTTCTTGTAAATTGTGGCCAATACCAGGTATATAAGTAGTGATTTCAAATCCAAAGGTTAATCATACTCTGGCAACTTTACGTAAGGCAGAGTTTGGTTTTTTGGGTGAGATAGTGGAAAAGTTCACAGACAAGTCGCTCTACAGAATTGTACATGAGATCCCCTCATACGGCTCCTCGTTCAATTCTTTCGAAGTAATTGGATCCTTTTCTTCATTCGAGAATCTCTTCCTTCTTCCACTCTACCCCGAAGAGTAACTAAGACCAATTCATTCACATTTTCATGTTCAGATTGAACACTTTCCATTTAGGATCAAATAAGAAGATTGTTCTTTTTATCAAACATATGTAGATCAAATCACGATCTTCTATTCTAATCTAATAAGAACAAGAGGTCTTTCTCGATCAATCCCTATGCCCCCCCATTCTTAATAATCTATCCTCGGGGGCATATGAGGATTCGTTCGCTGTCTAAGGTATTAATTTACCTATTAAAATATCGTCGGTTTCTATCCAAGATCCCAGCATTACAATTCCATTTCTTTCTAAATTTCGGAGTAAATGAGCCTCTAAATAGGGTATTTCCTTAGTAATTCTTTTGGGATCTTGACTTGTCACATGAGTCTGAATTTCATATTTCCATATTTGAAAAGAAGTATAAATATCTTCACGCACTAGTCATTCGCTAATTAGTACCGCGTCTTCAAAATTGTAACCTTCCCATAGCATATTAGTCGCAATATCTCTACGTGTGATTCGACAGAACATTATTATTTTCCCTCTTTTCTAGAACTAGAAATAGAATAACGAAATTTAATATGTTAAATTTAATGGATATTTTCTTTTTTATTTATCATTGGGTTGATGCATTAAGCTGGCTCGAGGCATTTTCTCTACCCCTTCTTACCCTGCAAAAGCAAAGTCACCTTGCGTCCTTGAACCGATAACCATCTTTCGGCTAACCTAGCCTCCTCCGTCCCTCGGGACCAACAAGGGGTACTACAGGAATATTCACCTGTTGTCCATCAACTATGCCTTTCGGCCTGATCTTAGGCCCTGACTCACCCTCCATGGATGAACCTTGCAGAGGAACCCTTAGGTTTTCGGGGCATTGGATTCTCAATAATGTTTGCGTTACTCAAGCCGACATTCTCGCTTCCGCTTCGTCCATACCTGCTTGCGCGGGTGCTTCCCTCTAAGGCGGAACACTCCCCTATCGATGCATTTTAAAGTGCAAAGGCATAAGGGAGCTTGACTGCAAGACCCACCCATCGAGCAGGGTTGAAAGTCGGCCTTAGTGATTCGACGGTGTCGAGTGGAAGGGCCGTCACTCAACGGATAAAAGTTACTCTGGGGATAACAAGCTGATCTTCCCCAATAGTTCACATCGACGGGAAAGTTTGACACCTCGATGTCGGCTCTTCGCCACCTGGGGCTGTAGTATGTTACAAGGGTTGGGCTGTTCGCCCATTAAAGCGGTACGTGAGCTGGGTTTAGAACGTCGTGAGATAGTTCAGTCCATATCCGGTGCGGGCGTTAGAGCATTGAGAGGACCTTTCCCTATAGTAGCAACATGTATAAGAGCCGAAATGGGAGTGGGTCCTTCCATAGCATCTGGTGTAGAGATTGGTCAGTTGGGATTGGTTGACATTGGTATATAAGTCATGTTATACCATTAAATAACAAGCCTTCTATTATCTATCTTATTTATAGTCAGTACGTGTGCTTGGGAGTCCTTGAATATTGAATAAACCAAGATTTTACTGTGACTGCAATTTTGGAGAGACGCAAAAGTACAAGCCTATGGGGTCGCTTCTGTAACTGGATAACCAGCACTGAAAACCATCTTTACATCGGATGGTTCAGTGTTTCGATGATCCTAACTTTTACTTCTCTATTATATTGTTCAATACGTTCATGGATAATATTACTAATTTCATCAGCTCGAAGAGTTACCATTAGTGTCTCTTTTTTCTTTTTCGGAAACAAATGGTAAAAATAATGCCTAAATCCTAAACTGGTACCGTACTTCAAGTGGGGGACGGCATTGCTCGTATTCATGGTCTTGATGAAGTAATGTTAGGTGAATTAGTAGAAGTTTCAATATTTTAAGATTTCCGATAGAATCAGGAAGTATTAAGTACAAGATGATACACGCGCCTTTTCTATACACAACTATATATTAGATACCTCTATTTTCTATTTGATCTAAACTTACTGTCTTTCTACGAAAGAATCGGTAGAACCCACTGCCACTATTACTACATACATATATTCTTTTTTTTCAATTTTTACCTTTACTCTATATTATAAAAATTAATATACATTCTGTTAAAATATTTACAACGGCCAAGCTATTAAATTTCCTTGAAGCCCAACACAATATTCGCATCTTCTACCATATCCGTCATCACCTAATTTTATTCCTCATCGCTTAAAAATCTCCTTATTCCTCAATGTCTTTCTAGTTTCCTTCATTGAGTTACTTATCATTACAGCAATTTCAATTTGTATCAGCTTTGCTCTTTGAATCTTCGTCATCTTCTTTGAGTTGAAAATTCAGGCGTTTCTATCATGCCTAAGATGTTAAACTGTGGCCACCAAACTTGCAGTTGCAATTTGAGATATCTGATTATCTTGAGTAAATTCTCTTCCTAATTATTCAATTTCTTTATATATCTCTAGTTGTAATTCTAATTTAAGTCTCATCAAAGTCTAAATATATAAGCTATAAAAGCACTTGAAAAACAAATGTTCTATATTCTCTTCTTTCGATTCACATAGCATACATGTTTTGAACATTTTATACCTCATTGTTTTAACTTGTTAGTAGTATTTATAGCATTCTGCATCACTTTATAAGCCGTAAAAGACATTTTGCGACTTATGATTGTATTCCATATGAAACTACACCAACTTATTCTTTCTGATTTGCCCTTGATTGCCTCCCATGTATCTCTACAGTCAAACTTGTTCATATACTGCCATCTCTATGTATCAGTAGAGTTTTCTGTATACATAATTATCTATCTTGCTTGCTCCTCTATTTCTTTAAGAAATGGTAATAGATTTAGATTAATGCTATTGTTCTATACATCTATACTAACTCTGTAGTTACTTGTGTTTATGACATGTAGTCTGTCCCGTCCATGTAGGCTCACCATTAACATATCGTTTATCTAAGGATCATACAAATAACGTTCGTCCTCTCCATTTTCTATAAGCCTTTGACTTAGATTCAACCCCATGTCTTTATGTCTCAAAATTGATTTTATAGTGCACGATATATTATTATCAATCAACATCACCCAGAAGTTATTTAATGAACAATATTTGTCTCACATCCATGTCTATAGTATATGCGTTGATAATTGATTCCATAGCATTTTTAATGCACAAGTGTCTCTCGGATGCTCTAATTCCTTAAGGCATATTCCACCCTTCTTTTTTTCATGCATAATTAATTCCAAGATATATGTATGTATATTTGTTAACTAGGTTTTTAACCAAGCATAAATCAGTAGAATTTAGAACGTCGAAACAAAGATTAAATGAATTGAAATCTTGGATGCATGCTTGGATAGGGCAAAGAAATGGTTTACTAAAGTTCACTCAACAACCAGCTAAAGGGAGAGCTCGGTGTCGACTTGATCAAGTTGGAGGTAGACTCTCTTGGCTCCGTAATTTTCACTTAAACTTTATAAGAGTCGGTATATGCTTCTTTTATGCTTGCCCAAGAGATTTTCAAGGTTTTCGAATAACCAACTATCAGAGTTGAAGAGGTAGTGGCTAGAACAGCAGAATAAACTAAGTGATAAAGGAAGTATAACCGATATCAACCAACTACATGTGGAAACAACATGGGATACCTCAAAATGAAGAAGGAAGGGAAATAAAAAACAGCACGATCGAATTGGGATTAACCATAGATGTTGGCATTGTGATAACCCGAATTTTGGAATATTTGTTAATTGATAATTAACTGATTTTTTTCTCTATTGAGATACTGATTTTGTTTCATTGAACAAATAAAATTTGGATAGTTAGAATATTTTTGGATATGTATATAGATGAATTTGAACTATAATAAATGCTGAATTATAAATATATGGATAAATGTTAAGTTTGATAATCTTCTAATAAAATATGATTATCTAATTAAATAAATGTGATAGTAAATAGAATTTGGATTCGAAATTCAATTGTAAACATCTTAGAAATAAATTGGATTTAAAAACTCTATGTTTTAAAACTAGTATATTTATATAAATTATTTATAAGTATATAATTGGAATTTTATCTCATTTTCTTTTAAATTATATAGATGAATAAAAGAGATAGTTTAAATATTAATACATTTAAGACATAAATAGATGTAAAACTAAATTGATAATACAATGTAAATGTATATAAAAACATATTCATTTTTAAATATAAAACTAAATTGACAATTATATAAATATATATAAAACATGATTATTACAAATATTAACTATTGGAGATGTGAATAATACTAGTGTAAGGTTATTAGCATGCATTTAAACAAGTGCCACAATTTTATTTATTTTCTTTTATTTTTATAAAATTACAATCAAGGCTATATATTATTTCTACTCCATTCTTTTTTCTTCTTTTATCAGTTCTTTCCCAAAAAAACAAATTATAGAAGAGAAAACAAAAACCTGCATACTTAAAACTAGAGAAAGAATCAAAGAAAATCCATCTACAATCAAAATCTTTTACAATTTCAAACCTGAAGCTCAACATAATTCAAGTACAAATCAGTTTCAAAGCAATTTCAAATCAGTAAGCAAATCAAAATCAAGAAGCAATTCAAATTTCCAGTTCAAAGGCAAAAGTTTTTAGGCTTCTCTGTTCTTCCAAAGTTTGTGAGTAAACTCTGAAAATCTGGTATATCTTGAAATTGCATGTGATGATCAATGAAATATGATATGAATTATGCTGTGCATGTTGTTTAAAATTGATTTTGTATATATATATGAGTGTTAAACTCTGTGTATATGCCTGGAACATAACAGGCCTTTGTCTGAATATTCAGGTATTAAAACCTAGTTTTGAAAATTCAAATCATTCACCTAAATGATTTCAAGGCTTTGATCTCTAAGTAAAGGTGTTTGTACGTGTATAACATCAAAAAAAAAAATTCGAGTAAAATAATTGGTAAATATTTTGGAAATTAAATATTATAGTGAAATTCAAACAATGTCATAAATTTGATTTTTAAATCTTTATGCTTTGATTATATAATCAGATTCATTATCAAAAATGATGAATTTTAAAAATAATATGGATATTTCTATGTTGTTGGATTTGGATAATTTTTGGGTGGAACGAAAAACATGTTTCGACCAAATTCCGACGATCAACGTGACTAGGGTGGTCGGGGTTCATGTCAGTGGTGGATGGTGTGTCAATGATGGTGGGAAAAATAATCGATGATTTTCTGGAATGCCGTGGAGGTGCGATAAGGCAAATTTAGGGTTTGGGTTCGAGTTCTGGTTGAAACTATTTCGCTAGCAATAGTGACATCGATGGGACACTGGACTCGATCGGACGTGGGGATAACGAAGCGAGGGGTCGAGACAAAGGTTTGGTTGGAGTTTCATGGCCACCGGTGGTCTGTGGTAGTGATGCGGGTGGCTTTTGGGTGATCTATTTCTTTCCGTTGGGTTCCATTCTCCTCGATTTCGATTTGGTGGTGGTTCTACGTTTCTGGATGGTTGGGGCATTAGAGGGAGACGTCGATGACTAGGCGGCATGGTCGTTGTGATCATCGCAGCTCCGACGACTGGTGCACGTGTTCCTGTATCAGCTGTGCATCTGAGTTTTGGTTTAGGTTCAGGTACGTGAGAGATCTCGGGGGAATTAAGGATTTGACTCGAGTCGAGCTCGAGTTTTATCGAGTGGGAAGTGGTGTGATTTGCTCGGGTTGGCATCGGGAATTTGGGGGTGTTGCTCGGGTGTGGTGATTTGGTGTAAAACAAATTTTAATTAACTTCTAAACAAAATTATTTTTAAGTGTTAAGATACACATAATCTTTACTTTAAAGTTATCTTAAATAAAATTAATAAAGTAATTAAGTGATTATTAGGAAAGATAAAAGGGTTTTAAAGAATAATGACTTAATATAAGTATTAATTAAGATTAATTAATTACTAATTTAAGGTTAATTACTTAATGAAAGGAATTAAGAATAATTTATTGAAGACTAAAGGGTTGATTAATAATGTAATTAATTAAGGTAATTAATTTATTAATGGAAATTTGTTTACGTGATTAATGGAAGTAATCAGAGAATAATTAATGTAAGTAATTAAAGGATAATTACTTAAAGAAACTAATTGAAGGATAATTTATTTAATTAATATAATTGAATGGATCATCAATTAGTCATTAGTTAATGTAAGAGTGATTAATTAACATGATTAATTAAGGGATAATTAGTTTACTTAATTAATTTTAAGGATAATTACTTAGTGTAATTTAAGAAAATTAATTAAGGATGATTAATTAAGATGGATGATTAATGGATGATTAATTAATTAATTTGCAATTAATTAATATTAAGTAAGCAGGATTTTATGGTAATCTAAGTGATTAAGTTGGTGATTAATTTAATTGGAAATTAATTAAATTAATTGTGAATTATATATCTAATAAATCTTGCTTATAGGTGATTGAATGATATTCGATGACTTAGATTGTTGATATCTCTGATGGGCAATTGGGATGTACTGTGTTGTGATATGATGAGTTGAACAGTAATATTGTGGCTTATCTATCGATAGTGAATTACTGTGTGAATATAATACCCCGTATTATAATTGATTTGTATCCACTTAAACAACTTGGTTTGAGGATAACATTGGATTCGAAGAGATAGGGGTTGGGTATAAGCAATACCCGAAACCACTTTGATTTGTAATCTAAAATTCTTATAAATTGGATATGTGAAATTAAGTAGGATGGAATGGAATAAATTAAGTAACATGGACATTAAACTTGAGAACTGTTGTGTGTGACAAATGATTTACCATAATAAGTTTAGAACTTGTAGAAAGTACGAGTTACTCCGGGTTTTTCGTTTAAGTTTTATAGCTTAGTATTTTCATATTATATGGGTTTACTCACGTGGGTTTCCAGCCTGACCCGGGTGTTACTTTGATGTAATGCTTGGGTCAGACCGAGTATTACAAAATTTCAGTTTAGGACGTTCTGGAGCTCATGAGGCGATCTAGATGGCAGGAACGTATGGAATATTTCGCTGTGTATTATTATTATTTATCTGGGACAAGTTAATTTTAACTGTCCACCGTTTGTGTAAAGGTTGTAACTTTGATGTAAATAAATGTAATTGACAGATACAGTTTTATTTTGTATAACTGTTATTATTTGATATTATATTTTGACCGCTGCGGATGTGAGATTCTGTGAATTGTTTTTTGTTTCGTCTTTTATCTCTTCTCTTCTTTTTCCTCACTATTTGAAATTTCAGGGTCGAAAATTCCGGGTCATTACATTTGGTATCAGAGCCGTAGTTTAAGCGAGAACCTTGGCTCTGGTGGGTTTACTCATTAAGGATAGGGTCAATGATACCCTAGAATGAGTTGAGTATATATATACAAGAGAACGTACTTGTTATTTTCCTATATAAAGGATTTAAAATGGTTTCAAAAGTAAATGATTCTTATATAAGATTATATTTAGATATATATAAAGAAATAGTTTTTCTAATATATTAAGGTAATTAGTTGTTGAATTATTTGAATTAAAATCATAATAAGAATTAAGTGGTAATAGAAATACAATCAAATAGGAATTGAATGATACAAACTTTATAAATAAGATAAATGGATCCGAACTGAAATTAAAATCCTAAATTTATAGAAATATTTTCAGAATAAGATAATAATGGATTAGTTTCCAGATATGATAATTTTGGTTATTGTCATAAATGGTAGTTATGTTTAGTAATGAAATGTTTGTTAATGTTAAAGCAAAATGAAATGTGTTGAGGGAGTAAACATTTAGGTAAGAATGACTTATTAATGGGAAGGGATTTAAATTTTGAAATTTTGAAATTTAAGTTTAAAACATTTGAAACTGTTTTCAAAATGTTAAAAGAAATGAAATTATTCATAATATTTTTGAATATGATCTTATTTTTTAAAAGTAAGAAGTTGTTTGGAAGCTTTAAAGAAAACTGTTTTGAATTAAAACCAAAGGTGGTTTAAATTTTAAAGCACGGCTTGGTGGGCTAAGAAATAAATATGTATTTGTGTGGATACATGATATCAAAGATGATTTGAAAATAAACTCTAAGTGTTGAGTTTTAAATTTCTCTTAGAATGTAATATGGAAACCCAAAGTGATAAGTCTTTGAACTTATAAGTAAGAAAGAATATTGATAGAAATTTAAAATTTGAAATGGAGGATTCAAATTTGAGTAAGGTTAATGGGATTAAATTGAATTTAACTTGGAGGAAGTTAAATAAGTTTGAATGAACAAACTAATTTGGAAATTTCAGGATGAAATTGATATTTAACTTAGGGAAGTTAAATGAGTTGATTTAGAAGGGAGATATATAAGATCTCAAACGGGTTTGATTACTGGGAATGTGTAATAGATGCTATTGGTGGATGTTTTAAAATGGATGTTTATTTACTTTGACTTATCCTAATATCATCCTGTTGTTATCAATAATCTATGGAACTGTGAATTGGTATGTTTAAAATGAATTAAGAAGTAGATTGAGATAATATCATTCCATTATTGGAATTTAATGGAATTAAACTTTAATTTGAAATTACTTAAGTAATTTTGATTTTAATGATAAAAATTGAACTTGTGAAAATGAGATCACTTTGAATATTAAGATTTGAATGTTTAAAATGAACAAGTAAACTGAAATGGTTAAGGATTGGTTTCAAGATTGAATTGGGTAATAAATTGAACTTCAAAGATTAAATTGTTTAAAAGGGATTTGAACTATGATTTTAACATAGAAATAAGTGTGTGAAGAAGTAAAGGTTAATTTGACTTAAGGAAATTAGATCAACATTTGAAAATTTAACTCGAATTTATATGATTCGAAATGATTTAAAAGTAGAAATTGGAATTGGGATTAATTCAAACTGGAATTGAAAATGGTTCAATTTAAAATTTATTTGAATTAATTAGAATTGTTATTGAAGATGGATAAGTTTAAAATTCAAATGGAAAATTTGAATTGGATTAATTTGAAATGAAATTGAAGATTGAATGAGTTCAAATTCAAATGAGAAGTTGATTTGAATTTGGGATGGGAATGGAAGTTGATTTAATTTGAATTGAAATTGAAAGTTAATTGGAAATTGGGAATTGATTGGAATTGGAGATTGGGAATTGAACAATTTGGCTCTGGATTATTTTCAAATAAATTATTTTAATATAACTGTTTTTAAATCTATTTTTCCTAGCTATTTGCTATACAACCTTTCTTTTTAAACTCAAAACTATCTTATACTTATTTTACAACTACTTTTGGAACTATTTAACTCTTTTACACAATTTTACAACTATTTTATAAACTAATTACTATTTTACAACTACTTTGCAATTATCTAATTATTCTACGACTATTTGACTATTTTACAGCTATCTTAAAATTTCTTAACTATTTTACTACTATTTGCAACTAATAACTATTTTACAACTACTTATCTATTTAAAAGAATTTCAAGCTTTTTTCTTAATACAAGCTAGTCAGAGTACAAACTGTCTATAGTTGAGTACCAATTGAGATAAGAATTTAAATGATAACCCAAATGGAAATTGGGAGCAATTGTGGATGAGTGAATAGAATCAAAAATGAAGGAGAATTGATCTAGCTGATAATCAAAGAAGATAAATACGTAGGATGTACGTATGTTATTCTATTCGCAAAATGGTTTGATCTAGATTCGAGCACAGAATTTCGAGATAATATATCGATTCGAGTTGGGATTTTACACTCGATTTTTGACGACAAACCTGGGATATGGATTTTTGGTTGATTCTGGGAATTCTCTATCATAGTTACGACTATGCAAGGAGAATCATGGTTTCTAATCAAGAAACCATATCTGAGTCCGCACTAGGAAGTTGGGTGGACGATACTAGTTCGGAAGAGAAATTATGTGATCGAGTGAGCGATCAGATTGATATTACATACGGATGATATAAGTACACCGTACGGGTTTGAATGAAATTGATATTGAAAATTTATGGATAAGAACTGTAAACGATTTTTGAAATGGAAAGGTATATTTTTGAGCAATAAATGATGAAATAAATGGAAATTGGATATTTCAATGATTAAAGGGTCACTTTATAAATAAAGGTAATATGGTTGATAACTTTATAAAAGAATAATCAAATTTGAATATTTGATTTGGAATAAACAAAGTTATGTATCTTTGTTATATATATGATAAACTCCCCTTGTTGAATCTATAGCCGAAGAAAAAGGTTTTTGAAAAGTATTTGTAGTATAAAAAGGGAACTTATACAAGTATGAAGTGATCCAAAGATTTTCAAAGTTATATATAGATATATATATGAACGATTTTATGAGAAAAGATTTTGGGAAAAAGGTTTTGGGAACCTATGGACTTTGGAAAGGCTTTTGATTTTTGGGGAAAAATCAATTTTGGAAATTTGGAAAGCCTAGTTTGAGAATTATCGATTTTGGAATAATCGATTTTGAGAAAAGGAGATTTATATGGGATTCATACTAGGTGTATGATTTGGAACATACTATATGTGTATAGTATAAAGTGTTTTGAAAATGGCTTTGGAGAAAAAGGCGCTCCTTTGAAATGAACTTCTCAGGAGTATCATAGGTTGGTTCTACCTTGAGCCCCAAAGGGGGAGGCGCTAAATTGGATCCTGTGAGGAAGTCCGGACAAAATGAAGTACCTGAGGATTATTGGGTAGCGAAAGTCGAGGGCACTGATGCCTACAGAGGCATTTGGGTTATGCTGTGACGACAATGTAACTCGATGTCGCTGCGATCTACTGTGGACCATAGCGGAAACCGTATGGAGGTGAGTGTCAACGATCTACTCTTGATTTTGACGGGATGGCAACGTAACATCGGTAGACCGCGATCTGTAGTCCAGTGGAGAAGTTTCATTCTTTTGGCAGCGAA
This sequence comes from Allium cepa, assembly GCA_030765085.1. Lineage (NCBI taxonomy): Eukaryota > Viridiplantae > Streptophyta > Magnoliopsida > Asparagales > Amaryllidaceae > Allium > Allium cepa. The sequence goes on along the minus strand of CM060937.1, from coordinate 183,808,784 downwards.
ATTCAAGGGCGTTGATGCCTACAATTATATGGGTTCTTGCTGTGATAGCAACGTAACCCCAGATGTAGCTGCGATCTGTAGCGGGTTCCGTGGCACAATCGAGGGGCGCGGAGTGCCTACAGTTATCTATGGATTTTGCCGGGATGGCAACGTAACCATCGAGTTAACTGCGACTATGGATGGGGGTGATGATTTCCAGAGCATTCTCACCAAAGATGTTTGCTATATTTCAAAAATGTTTTCTATATTTTCACCAAGTTTTCGAAAATGTTTTTCAAGTATTTTCACTGGATGTTGAAAATGGGTCTGCTAAGTACTTATAGATTTTCAGTCCTACACCTTATCAACGTATGACCGAATTTCTGTGAGAATAAGGATGGACTTGTGGAAAAATCGAGTTATAAAAATTATTTTTACAAAACTGTTTGGTAATATTATATAGATTTTAAAGTGTTTTTAAGATTCTTAAATAAAGGGTTTGTAGTTTAAAATTTTTAAAGGATAATTTAACTCATAATAAGCATTTTAATACATTCTGGTTACGTTTCTTTTCAGGAACGAAAAGATTCTAAGAGGGAAGGAATGTGATAACCCAGATTTTGGAATATCTGTTAATTGATAATTAACTGATTTTTTTTTATCTATTGAGATACTGAATTTGTTTGATTGAACAAATAAAACTTGGATAGTTAGAATGTTTCTAGATATGTATATAGATGAATTAAACTATAATAAATATGGAATTATAAATATATGGATAAATGTTAAGTTTGATAATCTTCTAATAAAATATGATTGTCTAATTAAGTAAATGTGATAGTAAATAGAATTTGGATTTGAAATTCAATTGTAACATCTTAGAAATAAATTAGATTTAAAAACTCTATGTTATAAAACTAGTATATTTATATAAATTATTTATGAGTACATAATTGTAATTTTATATCATTTTCTTTTAAATTATATAGATGAATAAAAGAGATAGTTTAAATATTAATACATTTAAGACATAAATAAATGTAAAACTAAATTGATAATACAATGTAAATATATATAAAAACATATTTATTTTTAAATATAAAACTAAATTGAAAATATTATATAAATATATATAAAACATGATTGATTATTACAAATGTTAACTAATGGAGATGTGAATAATACAAGTGTAAGGTTATTAGCATGCATTTAAACAAGTGTCACAATTTTATTTATTTTCTTTTATTTTTATAAAATTATAATCAAGGCTATATATTATTTCTACTCCATCCTTTATTCTTCTTTTATCAGTTCTTTCCTAAAGAAAACAGATCAGAGAAAAGAAAACAAAAACCTGTATAGTTAAAACTAAGAAAGAATCAAAGAAAATCCATCTACAATCAAAGTCATTTACAATTTTAAACCTAAAGCTCAACATAATTCAAGTACAAATCAGTTTCAAAGAAAATTCAAAACAGTAAGCAAATCAAAATCAAGAAGCAATTCAAATTTCCAGTTCAAAGGAAGAAGTTTTTCAGGCTTCTCTGTTCTTCAAAGTTTGTGAGTAAACTCTGAAAATCTAGTATATCTTGAAATTGCATGTGATGATCAATGAAATATGATATGAATTATGCTGTGCATGTTGTTTAAAATTGATTTTGTGTATATATATATGTGTGTGTGTGTGTGTGTATATATATGAGTGTTAAACTCTGTGTATATGTCTGGAACAGGCATAACAGGCCTCCGTCTGAATATTCAGGTTTTAAAACCTAGTTTTAAAAATTCAAATCATTCACCTCAATGATTTCTAGGCTTTGATCTTTAAGTAAAGGTGTTTGTATTTGTATAACATCAAAAAAATAGATTCGAGTAAAATAATTGGTAAATATTTTGGAAATTAAATAATACAGTGAAATACAAACAATGTCACAAATTTGATTTTTAAATCTTCATGCTTTGATTATATAATCAGATTCATTATCAAATGATGAATTTTAAAAATAATATGGAGATTTCTAAGTTGTTGGATTTGGAGAATTTTTTGGTGGAACAAAAAACATGTTTCGACCAAATTCCGGTGATCAACATGACTAGGGTGGTCGGGGTTCATGTCAGTGGTGGCTGGTGTGTCAATGATGGTGGGAAAAATAATCGATGATTTTCTGGAACGCCGTGTAGGTGCGACAAGGCAAATTTAGGGTTTGGGTTCGAGTTCTAGTCGAAACTGATTCGCTAGCAATGGTGACGTCGATGAGAGATTGGACTCGATCGGACGTGGGGATAACAAAGCGAGGGGTCGAGAAGAAGGTTTGGACGGAGTATGGTGCCCACCGATGGTTTGTGATGGTGATGTAGGTGGCTTTTAAGTGAACTATTTCTTTCCATTGGGTTCCGTTCTCCTTGATTTCGATTTGGTGGTGGTTCTACGTTTCTGGGTGGTTGGGGCATTAGAGGGAGACGTCGATGACTAGGCAGCATGGTCGAATGTGATCGTCGTAGCTCCAGCGACCGGTGCATGTGTTCATGTATCAGCTGTGCATCTGAGTTTTGGTTTAGGTTCAGGTGCGTGAGAGATCTCGAGGGAATTGAGGATTTGACTCGAGTCGAGCTCGAGTTTTATCGAGTGGAAATTGGTGTGATTTTCTCGGGTTGGCATCGGGAATTTGGGGGTGTTGCTTGGATCTGGTGATTTGGTGTAAAACAGATTTTAATTAACTTTTAAACAAAATTATTTTTAAGTGTTGAGATACACATAATCTTTATTTTGAAGTTATCTTAAATAAACTTAATAAAGTAATTAAGTGGTTATTAGGAAAGATAAAAGGGTTTTAAAGAATAATTACTTAATTTAAGGATTAATTAAAATTAATTAATTACTAATTTAAGGTTAATTACTTAATGAAAGTAATTAAGGATAATTAATTGAAGATTAAAGGGTTGGTTAATAATGTAATTAATCAAGGTAATTAATTTATTAATGGAAATTTGTTTATGTGATTAATGGAAGTAATTAGAGAATAATTAACGTAATTAATTAAAGGATAATTACTTAAGGAAACTACTTTGAGGATAGTTTATTTAATTAATATAATTGAATGGATCATCAATTAGTCATTAGTTAATATAAGAGTGATTAATTAACAAGATTAATTAAGGTATAATTAATTTACTTAATTAATTTTAAGGATAATTACTTAGTGTAATTTAAGAAAATTAATTAAGGATGATTAATTAAGATGGATGGTTAATGGATGATTAATTAATTGATTTGTAATTAATTAATGTTAAGTAAGCATGATTTTAAGGTAATCTAAGTGATTAAAGTTGGTGATTAATTTAATTGGAAATTAATTAGGAATTAGATATCCAATAAATCTTGCTTATGGATGATTGAATGAAATTGGATGACTTGGATTGTTGATATCTCTGATGGGCAATTGGGATGTACTGTGTTGTGATATGATGAGTTGAACAGTAATATTGTGGGTTATCTATCGATAATGAATTATTGTGCGAATATAATACCCCGTATTATAATTGATTTGTATCCACTTAAACAACTTGGTCTGAGGATAACGCGGAATTCAAAGAGACGGAGGTCGGGTATGAGCAATACCCGAAACCACTTTGATTTATAATCTAAAATTATTATAAATTGGATATGTGAAATTAAGCAGGCTAGAATGGAATAAATTAAGTAACATGGACATTAAACTTGAGAATTGTTGTGTGTGACAAATGATTTACCATAATAAGTTTAGAACTCATAGAAAGTATGAGTTACTTCGGGTTTTTCATTTAAGTTTTATAACTTAGTATTTTCATATTATATGGGTTTACTCACACTGGTTTCCAACCTGACCCGGGTGTTACTTTGATGTAATGCTCGGGTCAGACCGAGTACTACAAATTTTCTGGTTAGGATGTTCTGGAGCTAAGGACGCGATCTGGATGACAGGAACGTATGGCGTATTCCATTGTGTATTATTGTTGTTTATCTGGGACAAGTTAATTTTAACTGTCCACTATTTGTGTAAAGGTTGTAACTCCTATGTAAATAAATATAAATTGAAAGATATAGTTTTCTTTTATATAACTGTTATCATTTGATATTATATTTTAACCCGCTGCGAATGTGAGATTCTATGACTTGTTTTTTGTTTCTTCTTTTATCTCTTTTCTTCTTTTTCCTAACTACCCGGATTTTCGGGGTCGAAAATTTTTGGTCGTTACAGGCACCGACATGAGAGGTTGGTACCGACATGACATATCAATTCGGTTGCCTTAGAAATTTTGCACACTCTCCCATGCCTTCATTTGTATTCTGCTCCAACTCTTCTCCTGGCCTAATACGACAACTACCCCTATAAATATAAACCATTGAGCAACTAAAATGGGATCTAGTTTCTTCCATCACTACGCAGAAGCTCTAACTCTTCTTCAACTCATTTCTCCACACAATTGTTTTACCAAGGCAGCTACTTTAGGTAGAATCAGTCTGACCCTTGTACTTGTGACTTATTCTCTTTCAAACCCTTCGTAATCTTGATCAAATCTATAAGCAACAAAGCTATAAAGTGGATGTAGGCCAAAGATTGCTAAAACACTATAAAATTTTATGTCTCCCTTTGTTATTGCTATTTATTTCCTTTTACTGTTACTATTATCTTCTTGATCTAGATCTCACTGATTTCCTACAATATATTCTTAGGTGATCCATTTTTGGCATTAACATTTTAGTGCTTTCACTAAGAAAATATGAATCTATGCTTAAATCTAGCTTGCTATTTTGTATTGGAAGAGATCCAATGGTTAGATCTAGTGAATCCACTTTAAAATTCTATTGGTTTGCTTTGGTAGACCAATGACACCTAAAAAACAGAGAACTAATTACGAAAGATCCACGGGAGCAATAGTTGGTGGTGTTGAAGCAAACCCCCAACATATTGAAGTGAACAATGCTAACAATCATCGAATAGAGGTTAGTACTAGAAATCTAACACCAGATTCCTCCACTTAAAAGGATGTTGTGACAAAAAGGGAGCTAAACTAGATGGTTAATGAACTTAACCAGAAAATGACTAATAGCCAAAAGGCTCTCATGGATAAGATCGATGCTTTGCTAGCGTTGCAGCTACCAAGTGTTCCAAGAGCTAGATAAGAAACCGCAGTTGCTATGGAATAAGAGAAATCCTCCATTTCGGGCTTGAAAAGGAGGAATTATAAATAAAAGTAGAAAGTGGTTGTTGGTGGAGCTGCAGGAATCATAATAGAAGGCGATGGAAGTAATCCTTCCACTAGAAAGCAGCCTGCTACCAATCCAAATCTTGAAGTGAACACTCCTCAAATGAATAACGCAAAGCTTGTTTCTAACCCTAAAGATGACATGCAATTTGATGATGAATGATTGGAACTAATGTTGATGTAAAAAGGAAAAATACCAAAATAAAGTTCAGACTGGCCCTGTAAAACCAACCATGCACCAACAAAGCCCTGTTGGAGTAGTTCTCTTAAAGAATAGAGAACCTAAGCTTCAGTTGGCAAACCAAGATCGTTTGCGAAGTCAATCAACCACCGTGCTAGCGAGGAATACATCGTTGACATGGTCAAATGGTTAATGAAGGAGAGTAGGGGTGGAAAGAATGAAGAACGGGTTCCGCGCCTAGCCGAACTCCATTCACTAAAAATATTCTAAGAGAAGAATATCCTAAGAAGTTCACTATGCTGACTATGCCATCATATAAAGGAACGACGGACCATAAAAAACACTTGTATAAATAAGAGTAGCATATGGATGGAGCTAGGGCGACGGATGCAGTCTGCTCTAGATGTTTCCATATCTTCTTGGAAGGAGTTGCTTCCATGTGATTTATGAGACTTGCACCGAGGTCTATTTTCACTTTCAAAAAATAGCCAAAATGTTTATAGAGCAGTTTAGACTCCATACTATATGACCAAGATACGTAATGTCCTTATTTGGCTTCTTCCAAGGACCCAATGAGTAATTGAAATCTTTCATGAACCATTTCAACATCGCAGTTACTGAGGTAAGCAATCCAAAGGAGGATATGACTTTTATGGCCTTGGTATAAGCCATTCATCTAAATATGGATTTTGGTAAATGGGTTGAAATAAAACAACCCACTACCATGGAGGAATTCCATTGAAAGGTAAACTAGTTTCTGAGACTGGAAGAGGCAGGTACAGTCGAAGGAAAAACTATCGATGAGCGACTAAAGAAAATGGTTAAAAGCAATGTCGCGGTTAAACAGGATGGAAACAATTGTGGAACTACAACAGGAAAGAATTCAAATCAATAGAAGAGGAATCATAACTTTGGTAGGCTCAACAGGAATGGGAAGCGTCTAAGAAATCTTAGACTTGACAATTAAACCCCATTGAACAATAGTATGCAAAAAGTCTACCTTGTCACTCGAGGAACTGAGCAGTACAACAAACCGCCCAAGCGAGAACCGTCTGAACAATAAAAGAAACCAGGGAAGTTTTATCGCTTTCACAAGACTCATAAGCATAACACAAATGAATGTCGGCATTTAAAGGACTTAATCAAGGAACTAAGGAACAACGGGATCCAATAGTACATAAAGAAACCGTAGAATTTTGACCATGTGTTGGACCTCATGTTCTGAGCAAACAATGAAACCAGCTCAGACCCATCAGAGAAGGGTCTAGATGGACAGATCAAAGGCTAGTGATAAGTACCATAACTGAAGGACCTCACCCAGTGCAAAAGAGTTGGGGCGAGATTGATTGATATGCTAGTTCTTTGAAGCATGCTCCTAAGAAAACTTGTTATGCCATTGAAGATGGAACCTCAGCCAAACAACAGAGAATGATAACTGATGACATTGTATTCCAGAATCGAGATACTAAAGGTATAGAGGCACTAATACTCGACCTAATGGTGATAACAATTAGAATCTGGGCGAGGGTTGTGCGTAGAGTGGTGGTCGACAGTGGAAGTTTGGTTAACATCCTTTTCCAACAAACGTTCGATCGGATGGAAATCAGTATGCAGGATGTGACCGATTTTGGGACGTAGGTTGAGGGATTTATAGGCGAACCGAAACAGCCAGTCGGTACGAATAACTTACCTACAGAACTTGGAGGAGAAGAATGAAGGGTGGTTCTTATTCAAACCTTCGTGAAAATTGATGATTCTCAACTTACACGACTCTTTTAGACCGATTAGCCTTTGCTAATTCAAAATAGCTTTGTGTCTACAATGCCATACAATGAAATTCACAATGGAGAATGAGGTTAGAGTGGTAAGAGGAGACCAAAGCATGGTAAGAGAATGTTACATCGTCGAATTGTGTGAAGCCAAACGACGTGATAAGAGGAAAAATATGGGGAAGACTCTCCACATTCGTGACCCGCAAGCATAGCAATTACAAAAAGACCTCTGGCTTGTGGGCCATAGTTGGTTCGACAAGACTATGGACCCTAGGAAGAAGAGCGCAGGGGATGAACGGGCAGCACCGTTGGAGTTTACGATTGTTGTCCCTATCGACATGGATGACCCAACTCAAGTCTTGGAGATAGGCTCACAGCTAGTAGTCAAGATGCAAAACAAATTGATAAAATTTCTTCATGCCAGTCTGGATTCGTTCGCTTGGACGCATTCCGATATGTGTGGCATATCACTGGAGATAACATGTCACACACTTAATATCAACCCCAAATTAACACCAGTAATAGAGAAGAGACACAGCCTGGTTCTGGAGCGATCTGCTGCATTGAAGGAAGAAGTGGATAAGCTATTGGCCAATGACATTATCCATGACGTAACATATCCAGAATGGATGTTAAACCCTATAGTATTGAAGAAACTAAATGGAAAGTGGCGGACTTGTGTCAACTACTCGGACTTGATTAAAGCTTGCCCGAAGGGCAGATTTCCACTACCTAGAATCGACTAGCTCGTTGATGGAACCATGGGTCATGAGCCGCTCTCATTTATGGATGCTTACTCGGAATATAATCAAATTATAATGCCCGATGAGGAAAACACCAGCTTCATTACTAACTTGGGACTATACTGTTATTGCATAATGTCGTTCGACTTAAAGAATGCTGGTGCTACCTACCAAATATTAGTGAACACAATGTTCAAGAATCAAATCGGGTAGATGATGCAGATATATGTGGATGACATATTTGTGAAATCGCGAGTATCTAGAAACCATCTGGACAATCTCTCAGAGATGTTTAAAATCCTTTGGAAGTATGGGATGAAATTAAACTCCTTAAAGTCCTCATTCGGTGTTTCATCGGGAAAATTTCTCGAATTCGTGGTAAAGGCAAGGGGAATTGAAACCAATCTAAAATATATTACTGCGTTATAGAACATCAAAGCCCCATCGACAAAAATGGAGTTGTAGAGTCTGAATGAGAATATCATTGCATTAAGTCACTTCATATCTAAAGAAACGGATAACTATATACCATTCTTCCACGTATTGAAGAAGGGTAAGAAGAACTTCAATGGAATCAAGACTGCTAGACAGCCTTTGAGGAATAACTCGATACATGGAGACATTGTCGGTCATATCTAAACTAGCAGATGTGGAAGATCTATTCATCTACTTAGCAGTATTACCCATGCGTTAAGTGCAGCACTTGAGCGTAAGGAGGCTAGGAGTCAATGACCCGTCTATTACATTAGTAAACAGGTCACTAAAGCTAAACAAAACTATCCAGAGTTAGAAAAGTTATCATATTGTTTGCTGATAGCATCAAGGAAGCTGAGGTCGTATTTCCAAGCTCACCCCATCAAAGTGTTGATCGATCAAGCTTTGAAGCAAGTACTTTACTGACTTAAGACTATGGGATAGCTCCTGAAGTTGAATATTGAGCTAAGCTAGTATGATGTGACTTATCATCCTCAAAGAGCGATTAACAGACATGCGTTAGCTGACTTCATCGTCGAATTCACAATTTGGGATGACGAGGAGGAGGACACAACGGTTCTATCATCACAATGGAAATTGTTTGTCGATGGTGCATCAAACGAATTCTGCTTAAGAGAAAAAATTATGCTTTAAACTCCCGAAGGACGGTCGATCTACTATACTCTAAGGTTAGAATTCCTTTCTCCTAACAACGAGGTGGAGTATGAGGCATTAATAGCGGGGTTGAAGATTGCGAAGGAACTTTGAATTAAAGCTCTCCATATATACATCAATTCTCGGTTAGTCATCTTTCAAGTGAAACGAGAAGACATGCCAGGATGCGAACCTTGCCCCTTACCTGTTGAAAGCATGGGAATTGCTCAATGATATCAAACACTACATGATAACTCATATTCCCAGGGAACATATTGTGAAGGTCGATCACTTGCCTAAACAGGCCAGTTCCGGAGATGTACAGTTGTAAGGACTAGTGCTAGTATAATTATTGTCGGCTCCCAGTATAAATCAGATAGATGTTGAGTGGATTCTAGAAACAGCAGAAGAGGAGGATTCGTGGATGATGTCAATCAAGGACTACCTACTTAGAGGACTACTCCTAAGGGACCAGAATGAACAAAAGAAACTCCTTTGGAAGGCACCACAATTCTAATGTAGGATGTGAGTGTTGTACCAAAAGGGGTTCTCGGCTCTCTTACTGAGGACTGTGACCAAAAAAGAAGCTAAGAAAATCCTTATAGAATTTCATGAAGGCAGTTGCGGTGACCACATCAGGGGGCAAATATTGACGAAAAAAGCACTCCGCTTTGGATACTTCTGGCAAACAATATATTAAGACACAACAAACTATTCCAAATGGTGTGATCGATGCTAGAGATTTGCAAAGATTACACGAACCCCATCTATAGAACTTACGCAAATGGTCAGACCGTGGCTATTTGCAGTCTGGAGGATTGATCTAATCGGCATGTTACCAATAGTAAAAGAAGCAAAATACGCCATCGTTGCAGCTGATTACTTTACAAAATGGAACGAAGCAGAACCGCTTGCCATGATTACTACTAAAAAAGTGATTAGCTTTGTAACTAAAAACATTATTTTCATATTTGGAGTACCATAAAAAATCATCATGGGTAATGGAACTCAGTTCGAGAGTGCTTGATTCATAGACTTCCACAAGGTTTACCAAATAGAGAAGAGCTTTTCCACAGTAGCGCACCCACAGGCAAATGGGCAAGTGGAGGCAATAATTTTTTTATCAAGTCCACCATAAAGAAATGGCTGACAAAAGATAAAGGGAATTGGGTTGATGAACTTCCGCTTGCATTATGGGTTTACAGGATGACACACAAGACTATGTTGGACATTCTCCCTTCGCTCTAGGACATCTTTCAGAAGCTAAAATACCGATGGAATTGGAAATCCCTGCTCATCGCAGAAGACATTTCAATCAAAGGGAAAATGAGCAACTACTGCTCAAATCACTCAACCAGATCCATGAGAAGAGGGATGAAGCCGAGCTTAGGACTGCTGCTCACCAGAAAAGAGTGGCACAAAACTTCAACACCAAGGTTCCAAACTGTACCTTCGAAGTAGGAGATCTCATCCTGAAATGGATCTTTCCAAATACAGAGTAATTGGCCCAAATTGGGAAGGATCTTATGTGAATGGCCAAAAACTCAGAGACATAACATTCAAGCTGATGACGTTTGATGGAATTCCAATTTCCTATGCTTGGAACATTAACTTGCTATGGCACTCCTATATTTAATACTTATCTATGTATTTTATATCTTTGCAAATAAGCTATCTAGGGATGTTGGAGGCATTGTAAATAGGTAGGACTTGCCTTTCCTTCTATTAATAATATATCTCGCTTCTTGAACCAATGGAACCGCATTCTTGTAGGCAAACCATCGAGTAGACGGGGGAAAATCAACTCAAACAACCAGATCGATCAGGGAAATCGTTCCATGCCTTCTAAGAACCGGCTTTGCTCCTGTAATTTCAAGAAGGCACATCTCCTTGTGCACCACCAATAAGACACATGTCGCTGCTTGAATCGATGAAACCACGTTCAAGTACCCAATACTCCATGTGCACCACCAATAAGCTGCACATCACTGCTTGAACTAATGAAACCATGTTCAAGTATGCAATAAACCTTGTGCACCATCAATAAGCCGCATGCCGCTCTTGAACCAGTGGAACCACGTCCAAGTATGCAAAACCCCTCGTTCAACGTCAATAAGCCGCACACCACTTCTGGAACCGTTGACACCATATTCTTGCGAGCAACACATGTCCCACACGATCGAGAAAATACTTCCCGATCTCCAAATGGGAAGCATAGACCCTCAAACAGTCAAATCGATGGAGAAACTAGTTCAAAATTTCCTAAGTACCAGTGTTGCCCTGGTAACACTAGGAAATCCTTTTATTATCTAATAATCGGTTTCCCCGGTAAACTGTGGGAAAGTTCCTATCATGGGATTGAGGAAATCCGCATTGCTTCAGCAAAATCATGAAAGTCCAAATCGTCGTATTGACGGCAACACCAAAGGAAAATCCAAGTACGTGAGCTGTTCGAAAGTTTTTAGAGATAGAAACTAGTATGCAAAAGAGATCTCAAAATTGAACTTGGAAGAATCCGATCACAGAACCATGGGTTGCTAGAAACAGGTGCCTACAGCATGACCCAGACTAGGGGCAACCGAACAAGTTGCCCAAAACAACCGATCTATATCTAATTGCTTAAAACCCAAGTTTGTAGTAACCAGCCCTATGGAGTAAAGGGGATACATGCATACACAAATGCATGATCGGGATAGGATAAACTGAGATACACTACACTTCTGTTACGTTGAACGAAGTATTTTGGCAAATCACAATAGAGTTAAGTAATTTAATATACTAAATAACTGCAAAAATACCATTTACATGCATAAGGTTGTGCTAAATAAAGATATAACCTAGACATAGAAGCATATGATATAGAAATTTGCAATATAGGCAATCATATTCTATACACAGGTAGTTATTTATAAACATGCACAATACATAGAATGTAGGAAAAGTACGCATAAGAGATTATAATAGAAATGATAATCTTTCTTTACTCATTCAGAACAGACTTAACAAACAACGGTGGCCATTCCCGCACAACACCGGCCACTTTCAGACATCAAACAACAAAAAACCAAACAAAACAGAAAGTACAGACTCTGCACTTGTACAGACTTGATGAACTAAAAAAACATACAAAACCATAAATGCTTCCCCCCACTAGAACTCTATCACATCATCGTTTCTTTACACCTTGGCCACCTTTATCATCCTTGTCTAGACAATCGAAATCTTCTCCCTCTTGCTTTGCTTGCCGTAGGCAATGACGCCTTCTAAGGAAGCGGTCTCTCCTCTCATGGCAGGGCCAGACCCCTTAGAACCTCTTGTAGCGGCATCTTCATCCTTTGACATTCGGAGCTTGATTGTAGTTGCAGTCTTGCGCTTTACTTCCTCCTTCTCCTTCTTTGCCCCCAGCCTCTTCTTTTCCTTCTCAAGTCTCCCTGCCATAATCTCCTTGTCAATCAGGTTTGATTCAGTAGACATTACCACTTCTTCTTCTAGAGACACAGAGACGTCCTCCAGGTCTACAGTGCTACTATTTTCTCAGAGCCGAGCCCAGACCCAGAGATTGAGGTAGGAATCATACCCAAAGTTAGTACAGAGACAATTGTAGAAGCGGTAATGATGGACGAGGCTCCAAAATCCTATGTAGCTGGAAGAGGAGGCGGGATAGATGCTTGACCTACAAGTTGGGAGACGCAATTATATAGTTTAATAAAGGAATCTGAAGTGAACTGGCACTTATGGAGTACTAGAGAAACGAGGGAAATACCTAAACCTAGAGTTTGTTCATGAGCCTGAACTTTGAAATCTCCTGCTTTGGTCCCTATGTTGGTGGGTCGCTCGAAAGTTAGGGTAAAGCATGGATCACGTAGAGCTTCGAAAGATGGATGCATGTGAGCGACTTTAGAGCTGACAGCTGTGGATTCCGAAATGGTAGTTGGTTGCCCTTGAAATTTACGAGCAGATATTTCACCATAATTCGAAGAGTTTGGGCCAACAAGAGCTTTAGTGGTAGCATCAACGGCGTCCTTCTTTGTCTCTTCTTGTAGAATCTCCCTACATGGCGCCAAAAAGTCTATGTCCACAGAATTGAGATAAGTTTCCATAAACACTTCTTCACATTGCATATCCCCGGATCACACTGATCTATCTAATATTTTTTCCTAAATCATAGTAAGAGTCCAGGGATGATCATTTTTGAGCCGCTTCAAACTGCCCTTGTTCATAACATTGTAAGTATAGAGATGCAGCACAATGGCATCCATCTAGCTCATCGCTTCATCATGCTCTTCTTAAAGGTTAGAGAGCTTTGATTGTGTGACCAAATGGTCGATCATGACTGCAAGTTTATCAGATGCAATCTATTCTTTCTCCTTGGCTAGTCTTGCATTCTCCTCGCAGAGTCGAGTGAGTTCAGCAGCCTGCCGAGCAACGGTGGCGGCTTGTTCAACAATAGTTTGGTCCCAGCATTGACAACTTGCTCTCTTTCAATGACTTGCTCTTTCAGTTTGCCGGACTTTATGCGAGCTTCTTTGTGCTGATCATTGATCATGATAAGTGCCCTGTCGTGCTCCCGGCTTGCTTTGGTTAGAAGCTTATCACTGGCAGCTTTTCCTTTCACTGCCATATCTCTCTGTCTTTAATTGAGCTATCTCTTTGTTTCAATCCTTAAATACTCTATCATGAGCATCCCTTTTTGCCTCGAATGAAAGAATCTCATGGTAGTTAATATGGTTAACCTCAAAAAGGGCTCGTGCATGATTCTGCCGCTCAAACTTAACCTCTAAGTCCTCATCGACTGCCTTGAGATTCTCGAGGGAAGTAGCTTTATAGGTGGAATTTATGTTCTTATAAAATTTAACCCTAAGCAAGGACATATACAGAAAAGCGACTTGAAGCTAGTGTGGACCCGGTGGAAGTGTGAACTTCCTGCCTCAACTAGAAGAAGTAGAAGCAGCTGCAATAGTTATGGCCTGAGAGGATGGAATTTCCTACATCGTGGCAGTTTGAGTCTCAATGTGGGGGGAGCAATGGACAGCGAGGTCCCGTGGTGGTTATGAGAATCCCTGTGGCGCTTGTACATATCACCGAAAGCATCACCTTTATTGTCTTTTTTTTCTCTTTTCCCCCCTCTCATACTCTCTCTCCAAGTGGTGGTCCTCATCATCTTTTCTTCTCCTTCTCTCCTCATTAGTTTTGCAATAACAGCGATGAGCGACATCTGGAGTTTGATCCCTATAAGAGCCAGTATGTTGACGCAGTTGATGGTAGTCCACGACCAATGGAATCTGAAACGAAATGAAAAGTGAAGTTAAATATCGAATTCTAAAACCTAATTCGATGCAAAAATGTATGTCTGTGATCCTAGTAAAGTGTGTAGTGCCGATTACCCCTTATATGCTCTACAAACCATGTCAACATGGTTTTAGAGTTGGAATCCTGCCATCTTTACTTAGAAAGGCACTAGAAGATATGTCAATATGCGAGCCAATCTCGCTTCTCATCTCACTAATCGAGAAATCCCCGAATTCATTCAAGTGAGTGGAGACGTCTCTTAGAAAATCAAAGCGCAGCGAATCTCCAATAAGGGTTTCAACGGCTTGACCTTCAATTGATTAAGGAATTTTAGTGGTTAGTTGTTTTTGAGAAGAAATGAGAAGCTCGGGACTCAGCTCTTCGGTAGTTAGAAGTTCCAAAGAAGGTAGGTGAGGGAGAGTATGGCTCATTGGGGGTGACTCGCCAAAATACTCCTCCCCTTCCTTGCTAGCATGGTAATCGCCATCATCGTCATCAGGCTCATACTCCTCTTCACCGATTGCTGGCTCTTTTTTTGACCTCCTCATGAATCCCACGCCTCCCTCTGGGATCGTGGGCATTCTAATGCAATCGCCCTCGTCACTGGGGGCTTTATCTCCTATGGGCTCATCTGTCTCTATCCTGTCAGCTTCTTCCTCATCATCCCCTGTAGGCTCATCAGCCTCTATATCAACGATCCCCTCTTCATGGTTATCGCTTGATTCACTTTCTTCCTCTTCCTCTTGAGGACCCTCATCAGAGCCATCAGTGGAGGCCGTGGAACGGGTGCGTGAGCTAGAACTGCTCTGTGTTAAGGATTCTATGTCAGTTATTCTTCCCAACTAGAGCAGTCCATACTCATATAAGTTTTCATTCATCAAAAGGAACTTAACAATATGTTAGCTCACTCTAACGGCCTTTATGTCTTCATGCATTCTCTCATGCTTCAGTTTCTTGACCTTTTTTGGAGTACTTGTTGGGACATGCATTAAGTTAGAGACTTAGAGATTCCAATGTAGGAAAGGTCGACGGATAGAAATTTACTTCCTCTTGACCAAAAGCGATTAAACCCTTGTGGACAATGTACGAAGAAATATTCATTTTTGAAGTAGGAACGCTTGATGTGGAGGTTCTTAATGACCTTGCATCTTGTCTAAGCCTTGGAAATCATGAAAGGTGGGCACTTCTTTCTCCTTTTAAACTTGAGAAGGTATGTAAGCTTGTTGAATTATGGAGGGTGATTAAATATTTGCATAAATAGGATATATAATGAACTTAACAAGGCATGTCCATTCGGGTGAACTTAAAATAGCATGGGCCTAATTTCTCCTTGAAAACTCTTTAAAAAAGGATTAAAAGGTGGGACGACACCGCTAAGACTCATATGATGACTTGTGAAGCCAAGCAGGGGGCGATGGGAAAATTCATTTCCTACCAGTAAATGAACATCTTCTTCAAGAATGTCGTGTTGCAAGAAAATGTTCCTAAGCATTTTCAAAATCAAAATTAAGGCCCCCGTTTTGATGGATCTTTTATAATCAATCATGGAGGCAATAGATGTAGAATGGGTTCGATCGATACTATCTGACCCTCTAACTCAGTGTCGTAAATTGGTTGGTTTTGACCGGAATGGATGGTGAAACTGGAGCAGTAGTGGATGTGCTTCATAAGGTTTAGATAATCCTTCACTAGGTTTGAGGTGAGATGATTGACAAGTCATTATAAACAGGAGAACTAGGCGTTCAACACAATCTAGGTAAATATAACTTAGTATAGAAGAACCTGTGTGATCAGCACCTAGAATCCAAAAGAAATCGACATGCATTGACTAATTGGATTCTAAGTGTTAACTGGGGCTGGTGCAACATGTTGTCCACATGGAGTGAGTCCAGAATCTCGAGCACTGCAATGAACCATCTCGTGTAGATAGCTCCCTCGCATTAGAAAAAAAGTCGCGTCGTATTTAAAGATTCTCTCTTCTGGAACTTACCCATTATCAATTGAGAATCGATAACGGATCTGTTTTCCGAAGTGATGTGGAAAGTCATTCTTTTCATGATTTCTAGAAGTGCACATATGGAAAGGCAGAGTGGTGGAATCATTTAATACGTTCGACTTGAGATTAATTGTCATATTGGAGTGCATTCGATGATTGAACTTAGCCAATTTCATGAAGAAGACAATCAAAACTGGAAAATCGAGTTTCTCTCCGGAACTATACATGCTCAATCGGGACAAACCCTGCTTTCAAAAATAATTAAACATGTTGAAATTTAATTGATTTCACTCAAAATTGAAACCGGCCAAGTCCAGATCCTCTTCTTTGCCATCATCACCTTGAAATCTGCTATCACTCACCCTATAATTGACTCAAACTTAAACTCGGTGCCTAGGGTTTCCAAATAGAGTCGGATCCATAAACCTTGAATAGCAATTCTGAAGGTGGCAGTGGTGTTAGATGGTGGCTACTTGCTTGGAGAGGCGGTGGCAGATGACAACGAGGTGAGGAAAGATCGGTGATGACAGCAGTTGAAGGATGAAGTAAGATTGACACTTTGAGAACTCGGGAAAGAAACTGAAAACACTCAGTGGCAGGAAGCAAAGATATTGTTGAATATGCGCTTATATGATTTTTGTTTGATGATAATAAACATATATACATTCGTTTAAATGTATTTGATAATATACTATTTTATTTTTCACAGATTAAATAAATATTTGCTGAATAAAATAAATGACACGGAATTTGAATTCAAACGAATATTTTATTCAAACAAATATTTATTACAATTTTGAATAGTATACAAATTCAAGCTCTCACTATTCACTATACAACTTTGATACAAATTCATTTACATCACTATTTTACACATTCACCTCACTACATATCACTCACACTCGTATTTTTTTCTTCAACTGCATTTCAGTTTGAATCCAGCATCTGAGAAATCTGCAAAATATTCACTAACGCAGTAAAATTGAAAAAGAAATGTTTTTGCAATATAAAATGAAATGCGATTTTTGAAAATATCGTTTGGCTCAGTTATTTGGGTTGTTCGTCATCATTCACACTTGAATTCATCACAAGGTCGTGCACATAGATATTACAGGGACAGGTAATCATAAGTGGCTGCAATACACACGTGTACATTCATACACGTGTGCACTGCCTCGCCAACTCGTGTGCGCAGCCAAAAATAGCAAGCGTGCAAGCACAACATGAAAGGAATCGAGTCAGTAAGGCAATGCGCAAAATCAAGACAGCATCAAACAGCAACAGTGAAGACTGCATAAGTGCTACAAGCCAAATCATCACAATGAACACCACTGACCAGTGAATACAATATCAAGTTGCAGACTCCAAGTTACAAACTCAAGATTACAGGGCAGTGGACAGTACAAGACTGACTCAAATAAACTAATGAATGAATGCAAAGGCAACAGCTCAGGTCAAAGACAACCAACAGCCCAAATGAGCAACAGAGATCAGAGACCAAGCAAAGCATAGTAACTGCAATGAATAATGCAACATGACCAAATATGGAAACTGCATACTGCAACAACAAGTATGGTGAAGCACTGACTCAAATACACAACTACAAGGCATTTTCATTGCAACTGCATAGCAACCCAACAAAGAACAGTACAGTCATGAAGTATGCAAAGAACTCGAGCATGAGACATGACAACTGACATGAATACATCAATAAACCAAGTAGCAGTATGAAGCAATTTGAAGCAACGGTGAACCTGAACGGGTACACAAGTGTGCCAGAGAAAGAAAGGATGAAAGCTACATGATACACAGTGATGCATAGCAACTGCATAGCAGCTACACAACAAAGCAATGACCAGAACACAAGTACAAGCAAATAAATGCAATACGAAGTGATATAACAGCAACTACAGGTACTCAACAAGGTGAAATCAAAGTGTGCAACTCGAAAATGGATACAAGTGACTCAGACCAAATGCAGTAACATACTGCAACAACCAAAACCAGTTCAACAAGTATGAACCAGTCAAGGCAACTTGAAGCATACAAGCTCAATGAAGATTGCAGCAATACACAGATGAACAAAATAACCAAGTGCAACATCAAACAGAATGAAATGCACAATGTCACAGCAAACTGGCACCAGCTAGAAGATCAACTCGAAGCAATTAACAATTTAGCTCGAAGAAGTGACAGTAGACAAGTCAAAGAATAACATTGCAGACTCAAATTATCAACTAATCAATAGTGCACAACCAACTCGAGAATATACACGATCAAGACCAAATGCAAACTGCAGTAGTACACTTGAACAACACTGAAGCCGTGGATATGATTCAAGAAATCAAAACAGTGCAATGATGATCAGGGCACAAAACCAAGTAAGAAATTCAAGTGTGTAAATTTGAAAAAGTCAAATGAATTCAACACCGTGGTGACCACGTAAATCACTGCCGTATCGATCACGTTGAGAAAGAAAATCAGGAAAGACGTGCGCAACAGGTAATTGAGAATTAGGAAAGTATCAAATTAATACGAAGGAATTCAAGTGTCGTGAATTCATATAAATTCAACCCGAAGGTATCATCATCAGTCATGAGCTTCAATTCACAATAAAACTATAAATCACAAACCCAAGTTCATCATCGGCAATCAAAGCATCGAGTTCAAGCAAGCCAACAACCAGTAAAAGCAAAAAGAACAAAGTACTTACCGAAGCAAGGAGTCGAACTCGATCGAACAACGAAGCAGCCGAAGTAAGCAACAATCGATCAACAGTACACGCGAAGAATCATTGAATCAATCAACAAATTATCGGCACTTCGAAAGCCCCAATTTGATCAAGGACAAAGCTCTAAAAAGGAACGGCCGCCATTACGAACAGAGAAATAAAAGAGACGGGTCGAATAGCAAAGGAGGCCGGCCTACTTTCTAAAGGAGTTTGTTTTAAGGGCTTTAAATTTTATAATTAGGGCTTAATTTTATTTTAATTGTTTTTAATTGTATTTTCTTTTTAAACCGTTTTAAATTTCTAGTCGTGTGACTAGGGGAAAAGCTACGTGGCGTAGCTTGAGAATTCGCAACTCAGTGGCTGAGTTGTGGCAGGGTTTTGAGCGTAGAGTTAGGTTAGTCAGTAGCGGGTGTCGCGAGTTTACGTGTGTAAGCGTGTGACTATCTAATTTCTAGTAGAAACCTTGGGGGCAGCACGTAGGCAGGGTTTTGCCGAAGCTGGGTAAATTCTGTGTTGTTCTGTTTTATTCTGTTATTTATATTCTGCTATATCTGTGCTGCTATTCTGTGATCTGAATTGAAATTAATTAATAAGCTTCCGCGATTAATTTTTATAATTTACACTATCACCCTATTCACCCCCCTCTAGGGTGAAATCGATCCTACAGATATGAAAGCATGGGAGATGAGCTCACAGATGTTATTATATAAAGAAAATTGCCAAAAAAATATTAAGTTAACATGTCGATACCGACATGTTCAACACGATACCAACATGTTATACTTAATTCTATTCTTGACCAAACTCATCACTAAGGGTTCACTCAACAACGTAAAGCTGCATATAAGTTCTAGTATGTAAATTGTATCATCAATGTTGAGAATAAGAATTTCAATTGAAACATACTTAGACAATTAACAAAGATCTGCTAACTAAGGTGAAATAAGAAGGAAGCATCTCGAGATGGCATTGTAGAAATTAACTGGAATTCAAAACATAATAGTCCAAAACTCGTCTTGATCTAGAGCATGCTTTGTTCTAGACAAAAGCACATTCAAGGGGAAATATGTTAACTAGGTTTTTAACTAAATAGAAATCAGTTGAAGTTAGAACATCGAAATGAAGATGAAGTAACTTGGAATCATGGAGACACGCTTGGATAGGGCAAAGAAATGGTTCGTAGAAGTTTCACACAAAAATAAGCTAAGGGGAGAGGTCGATGCCGACTTGATCAAGTCGGTGGTAGACTCTCCTGGCTTTGTACTTTTCACTCAAACTTTAAAAGAGTCATTCTATACTTCTTCTATGCTTTCTCAAGAGATTTCCAAAGCTTTCGAACAACCAACTATCAAAGTTGAAAAGTTAGCAGTTAGAGTAGCAAAATAAATTATGTGATGAAGAAACTATCACTAATATCAACCCACTACCTATGGAAAATACATGGGACACCACAAAACTAAGTAGGAAGGGGAATGCAAAAGAGCACGATGGAATTAGGATTAACTATAGATGTCGGCACTGACATGATAGTTCGGTACCGACACGACATATTAATTCAGCTGCCTTGGCGATTTTGCATACTCTCCTAGGCCATCATCTAGATTCTGCTTCAACTCTTCTCCTGGCACAATATGACTGCTACCCCTATAAATACAAACTATAGAGCAAAAAAATAGGATTTGGTTTCTACCATCACTACGTGGAAATCATGACTCTTCTTTATCTCTTTTGTCTACATAATAGTAACCAAGACAACTACTTTAAGCAATTTTAGGACTTAGAATCGGTCTAAACCCTATACTTGCGACTTTTTCTCTCTCAAACCCTTTGTAATCTCAATCAAATCTATAAGTAACAAAGCTATAAAGTGGACGTAGGTCAAAGATTGCCAAACTACTATAAAATCTGGTGTCTTTCTTTCTTATTACTGTTTATTTCCTTTTACCATTACTATTATCGCTAGATTTAGGTCTCATAGGTTTCCTACAACCAATTCTTGATGTTGATCTATTTTTGGCGTTAGAAATATTTATGAGAAATATAGGAAAGAATAGGTATAATAAAAACCCATGGTCAAAATATATATATACGTACAAGTACATGTGTGTGTATTTATATAAGGAAAATACGTATGTTTATGCTTCTATATATACATATATGTACATACAAATATATATATATATATATGTATGTATGTATGTATATATGTACGTACACATTTATGTTTGTACGTACCTATGTGTTTTTTGCATGTGTGTGTCTATATATGTAGTAAATCTAATATAAGGAATATTGTTTTGGTAACCATGCATCAATATAAATCATATGAATTATGGACAGAAAAAATATATGTATGTATATAAATATACACATATTTAATGTGACAAATTTATTCCATATATCCTAAGTTTTGAATTTAAATTTAATCGGTTTTATATTAGTTCATATATCGTAGGTAACTAACTGCTTACAGTAGAAATTAATTGTGCATTGATTGACATATAGGAAAATCAATCATTTTATTTATAGAGATTAATTCCATGTAGATTTGAAAATTAATTTATACGTTTAAAATGTAAATTTTTAATGAATGTTCACATGTTACTCTCTTTATGTGCGTACATTTAAATTTCCACTATCCATCATCCCACCTTACATATAAAGAAGGTTGAGGATAGAGGAAATTAGCATTTGGAAGCAACCATCAAGGATTTCTAAAAATGTTTGTTCCTTTCTTAAATTAAAAAGTTACAACATTTATTTCAAAAGAGAATGATAATTAGGACTAGGGATTCATTCAATAACATATACACCTGAATTCTAAAGGTGATTTGGGATATGATAGAAGAAGGAAGATGCTACCCTTTACTGATTTGAAATAGACGCGGGTTAAGCTTCATTTGATGTGAGTGCCTAGATTCTTTGATTTATTTCTATAAACGATGTTTATTATTAAAAGTTAGACTTTTTAAAATATTTACGATGTTTTAAAATTTATATATAGGTGATTGTTGGACAAGAATTTGTATGGTTCTAATGAAATTTTTTTGGATTTTTATTTTATTGTTTGTTATTCATGGATGCTGATATGTTTTATTTATTAATAGTAATTGATATAATTTCCACATTAGTTTAATTATTACATTACTATGGCATGTTATTTCCACATTATTTTATGTCATTGATCTGTGGTTAAACGTTGAATATTTAGGTGAATATGGATATGAATTATCAATTGTAAATTTCGGGGAAATACGTAATTAATGTATGAATTGTTACATATCATTGTTGTGGTAAAAAAAAATTAAGTTGGTTTTAAATAAAAGATATTTATTAAAATGGGAAAAGGTTATATTTAAAGAAATAACGATGGAATGTATTTAAGACAATTAACTAAGTTAATATTTTAATAAGAGGTTTTAAAAGTTCGTAAATAGGTTTTAGAAATAATCTATTTAAAAACAAGAAGAACAATAAGTATCTTTTAGACAAATAACGATATGCGTACTAAACTTAGTTAAGTGGTTTATTTTATTTGTTTAAAAATGTACCATTTTAAGCATTTTAAGATGATTTGATATCTTTGGATGAAGATAATAAAAAATAACTTGCAAATGTGTATGGTAAAATGTTATTGTTGTTATTACTAATATTCTATGATCAATAATAGCTTCAAAATAGTTACAATTATGTTTTGATTTTGGGATAAGTTAACCTTTTTACGTATGGAGGAGGATAATACAAATAAAATGGTTTTAAAGGTTTAATGTAAAACTTTATCATTTTCAATTTAGAACGTTTAAGGGGTTTGAAGAAACAGAAGTATAATGAAGGATTTTAAAATGTAATTATTATTGTTTTGAGATGAATAAAAGGGGCTTTTATAATAAACAATAATATAATAATGTTATACTTAAGAGAAAAATAATGTCATATATAATGTTTTGGATGAATGTAGTATGTGAATATTTATTCATTTGAATTATCACAAATGTTTGTTTTATGACGATGAAACCGCAATAGGACGTGGATGCGATATTTTACCATTTACTACCAAACGATGGATATTTGATTATAGTTATTTGAAGATTGATGCCATGTTACCAATATTGATTGGATTAGCACACATTTGATGATTGATGTTGTGTTACAATTGTGGAGTGATTAGTACACATTTAATGACGTATAATTACATTAATGATGTATTACTATAGTTGACAATTGATAATGTATGTAATATTTATGTTGTTATTTTCTAATTTGATGATCGGGGTGGGCATTAAATGTTGTTGATGTTTAATCGCTAAGCATGCTAAAATTGTTCTTTCCATATATGATGATTTGTTGTGGTGGATGAGCATGAATACTTTTTTTCGCTTGTACAATTCGCATTGGTTGAATTTGTTGCATGGATCCATGGTTGTTATGCACGAATAAGTATTTTGATGTAGGAGAAGAGTAGGAAATAGAACTACGTTAGCGTGATTCCCCCAAAAAGGGGTACTAGGCAATCTTTTCTTACGCAATAACTCTCATGCCTATGGTTGGAGTTTATATGGTTAGGGGGAGTTCAAACATAGTTCATACCCTTTTATTTATTTTTGTATATAGTTGCAAAGTTTACAGGTGAAGTAAAGAAGGGAAAAGGAAGTATGAATATTGAAGACGTCTGCAGGTTGTCAACATAAAATGTTTTTCCATATTATTGTTCTATTTGTTTTTATAGATTTATGTAACATCCCATATCCAGAGGATAAAATCTAAGCACTACAGATGCTGCAGTCATCCATAGTTTTAATTTCTAGTGATAAAATACGGTGATACTAATGATATCCACAATATCAGAAGCACTTGAATATAAACAAAATAACATATTTTCAAAAACACATTTTATTAATTACATTTAAAAACAAATTCATGTCCCAGTTACATAATCCCATAATCATTTCCCAGGCAAAGATCAATTGTAATTACAATAATATGCCAAGAGCGACATATGATGATGCCCTATTGGTTGATAAGAGTCAACATAGTCAGATCTGACTTAATATACACATCGGAATCAAAACAAAATGAAACTGTAACTCCTAATTAGCTATCCGTTAGCCACCTGCTCGTCTCTGGAAGCTTTATTCACCAAAATTTCAAAAACCTAAAAACCTCAACCCTCAGCCTACTCAGATTAATTTTGAGCATCTGAGACTTTGAGGGGAAACAAAAACTTTTAGTCAGATGATAAGCCTGGTGTGAATAATACTGTTACATCTCGGTTTACTGATATTAAGTGAGACCACACTGCTTAGCGGAACGGGATTCCCCTCACTAATATTCTCTTTAAAACATATATTTTTCTAATCTTTTCCTAAAACAAAATTGGTTAATCAAACTGATTATAATGACAATAATACTAATAACAATGTCCGTTATGCTAAAAAGAGATAATTTGATGAACAATCTGTCCACAAGTAATAAATGGACTATCTGTCCGACATCTGGCCTGGCTGCCCGCAAACTTGACTAACTATCTACAAAATGGACTAACTATCTGGATGAAAATTGACTATCTGTCCGAAACCTGGGCTGATTGCCTGCAAAATGGACTAACTGTCCGAATCAAAATGGACCATGTGTCAGAAATCTGGGCTGACTTCCCGTAAACTGGACTAACTATCCGAATCAAAATGGACTATCTTTCCGAACCATTTTCTTAAGTTAACAACCCTTCATCTTTTTCCTTCAAAACCTTTTTAAAACGATTCAACCTTTTAAATCATACTTATACAAGGAAAATACATTCTTAGCTTTATTCTAAGTTATTTTACCATGCTATATATACTTTACTCAAAATAATGTTGAAGAATATTAATGAGGATTAGCTATCCTTAAAAAACAAGTTAAAATCCATTTTAACTTGAAAATACTTAGGCGATATTTCGTATTTAATACATTCAAAACCATTGTTTAGAACCTTTAAACAACCCTTTCGAAACCCTCAAAGGTAACCCCTTCGAAACCATTGAAAGTGGCCCTTTCAAAACCATTAAAAGCCTTTCCTTCGAAAGCTTTAAAATATTAGACATCCCTCTTTAAAACCTTTAAATATTGCCTTTTGAAAACATAGGAAAAACCTTTCCTTTCAACCCTTTCGAAACCCTAGGGAACCAATCCTTCGAAACCATTCATTTAAAACTTTCGAAGGTGTTAAAACCTAACTTTCAAAAGCACTTGTGTTTAATTTAAAACATGTGAAAACCTTTCGAAACCATTCAAAAATTTACCCCTTCGAAACCTTTGAAAATCGTCTCGGTCGAAACCATTTGGATTATGCCTTCTAGTAGAGCAAAAGGATCAAAAACCCATTAAACTCGAAATCATCTGTTTCGAAACCATTTATAAATTGTCTCTTTCAAAACAATTTGGGTTTTACTTCAATCATAGAAAAAGAGCCTTTAAAACATTTAAATCGAAATCATCTGTTTCGCAAACATTTTCTAAATAAAGAAGTCACGGTGTCGTTGGTGAGGTGGCTATAATTTAGAAACAAAGCAAAACACCCTTTCGAAACCCATCTGAGTCGAAAGGTTGAAAGCGACAGTCAAAGGCTTCGACTTAATCGAAAGCAATCACTTAAAAAAAAGCACAACCAAATTGAAACCATTTCTTTTTATCCATTTGACCTAGTCGAAAGCTAACCAAGTCGAAAGCTACTAAGTTGAAAGAAAGCACATGCATTTTCTTTTGAAAGCAAAGTAATGCCTCAACCCCTTCGGAACCTCTGGTTTCGACTCTATTCCTTCCGCCTACATCCAATTCACTACGTACCATTTCCCTGATACCATGTGCATTGGTTTCGACTGTGTCGAAAGCAAAGGTAAGGAGGCGGAACTTGGTGCCGAAAGCATCGAAACAGTGGAAAACATGTTTATTTGTACTTTTAAACTACTTCTTTTGTACCTATCCTGTCTTGTTTGTCTAAATCTGATTGGTTGCCATTGTACTTTTCCAAAGTGCCGCCAACTTTCCAGAATTAACAAATATGAATTATTTACAAAACGCCCCTTCTCCTTCCATAATTATATAAAACATTTAAGTCATATACCTTAAATAATTTTATATAACCATTAAAACATTTAAGAAAATTCTACAAAAATTCCAAAAAATCTCTTTTAATATGTTTTTCAACATATAAATTTTTTAGACCCAATTCTTTTATTATTTAACTGTAAAGAATTTATAATCCAAATTGACAATTTCTTTACTAGAAACTTCATATAAACTCCACATAAATTCAAAAAATTCTAAAAATTGAAACCTATCTCTGAAATAATATTTTTTGTCTATATAAAAATTCGCAAGGCATTTGGATGTCATTTTATAGGGTTTTCACCTTACATATCATAAATTCAATAAGAACAACTATAACTCATCAACTAGCATATATAATCATTCCATTATTCAAAAACATGGCAAATCAATGCAAAATATTTTGGATTTCATCTTAAAATTGAAAACAAATAAATATGAGATATAAACTATTAGTCCTTGAGATGATGGTTTTGATGACAACAACCGTAGAAAAGGATTATAAAATATAAATACTAACATTATAGTTTAGAAATATATGTATATGCAGGATTTAACCATGTAGGTACCAAGAATGAAGACTGTACAGTATAGAGATTCAAGATACCAAGATTGAAGACTCATGAGTATCAAGAATATCAAGATTATCAAGAGTTCAAGATTTCAAGAATAAGTAATTTAGTTAGGAATTTTGTTAAAACTCCTAGAAAAGCACTGGCATCTTAAAATCCAATTTATTCGTGGAATGTAATCCACTTCGAGCCTGTTAAAGGGATAGAACCCTAAGTAGGATGGAACCTACGAAAAATCTAGTGGAACATTGTTTTGTATCCACTAATTTTTATTCAAAATGTTTTTACAAAATTATATCTTGTTTTCAAAATGATTTCAAAACCTTCCTTTTAAAAGAATCAAAATCATTTATCCTGGTTTTAAATATTTTTAGCCTCAAAATAATCTTTATCTTCAAAATCAAGTTATCCTTGGTTTTAAATTATTGTTAATAATAATATATTTAACTTTTAATATTTATACTTAGATTTAAATATAAAATTACAGTAAAATTTTATATATACCAAAATATTATTCTCTATATTTGTTTATGTATTTTAACTATAGTTAAGTTTATTTATAAAAGTTTAAAATAGTTTTAATATAAGATAAAAGTTATTTTCAAAGAAAAACAAAACACAAAAATTTCCTTTGGCATGTCGACATACCCAAGATACCCATGTCGATATAGTGTCAGTTGATTTTAAAATTTAAATTTCAAAAGAAGTGTCTATTCGTCATAACCTTTCACGAATAGACATGGCTGTTGTTCTTCTACAAATAGGGGCTGTTTTCAACGAATTTCTAATCATATTTTTCTGGTTTTCACTTCTCTTCTTCTTCCACATTTATTTATGCATATTCTTACCATTACTTTGCTGAAATCAATATTGAATCTAACTAGATCATTTCTGCTTTAATTCTCTATCACTATCTCAACAAGATCCTTAGTGCTATTCGGAGTTATAGGCTTCTTTGTAATCATTTAAGCAAGAAAAAGGTGTGATTGTAGCCTTGGAAATCAATCAAGTGAGAAAAAGTGTGATTGTAGCCCTGGAAATCAATTGGGTGAACTTGTTGCCCGTGAAATCAAGTACCTCTAACCAGAGGATTGTGAATCTGGAGGGTGTACCTCATAGCCTTGAAATCGAGGGTGTAATTGTAAAGATTGCTTTTGAAAGGAAATCCGTACTTGTGTGCGGGACTGGATGTAGGGTAACTCCAAACCAGTATAAAATCCGATGTGTTCTTTCCTTTACTGCTTTTACTTTATTTCTGCATCCGTGTTTGATCCTGTGATCGTATCTGTGTCTAAATATTGCATACATTTGTATTTAAATTAACAAAAACTCAAAAAGATTTAATAATTCCTTAAAATGCTGTTCACCCCCTCTAGTGTTTATCCTAGCCTTAAGATCTGTAATCCGCATTTCTCACATTTGGTATCAGAGCGAGGTTTTCAAAGTTTCATAATCTGATTTTTGAAAAAGTTTTTAAAATGAGTATGTTTGTTAATACTAGTATTGAAATATTCAGATCATCATTGTCTCATGAGTCTGCATATAATCAATATTCAAATACAAGTTTTCTACTAAAATTGTTTGATGTGTAGGAAACATGCTTTATGGGGGTCGAGGAATCAATCCACAATGGACAAATTGTGCAGATCAAAAAGGACAAATGGATACACGATAGTGGATAATCTAGACACATGACTGGAAATCCAAATATGCTGAATGGTATAATATACAAAGACGGAGGGCTGGTTAACTTTGGAGAAAATTCAAAAGGATATGTGATTGGCATCGGCAAAGTCGGTAACTCTGAAACTCCTGTTATTACTAATGTTTTGCTGGTTAAGAATCTGAAACATAATCTGCTAAGTATAAGTCAACTTTGCGATAAAGGATATAAAATTAAATTTGAAAAAGATAAGTGTCACATTGAAGATAATAATTCAACTATAATATTTAAGGGAATTAGGAAAAATAATATTTATATTCTTAGTATGAAAGTTTCAAATGATAATCTGTGTCTGTTGGCAAATACAAGTGACCCTTGGATTTAGCATAAGAGATTTGGTTATTTGAATTTCAAACTCTTATCTAGACTATCTAAACATGATCTAGTAAGAGGTATCCCTAAAATGAATTTTAAAGTATATTGTCTATGTGATGCATGTCAATTGGAAAAATTTATAAAAAGTTCCTTTAAATTAAAAGATATGATTTCAACCTTAAAACCTCTTGAATTACTTCACCTTGATTTATTTGGTTCATCTCAAATTCTGTCAATAAATCATAGTAAATATGTTTTTGTAATTGTAGATGATTATTCTAGACTTACATGGACAATATTTTTGAAACATAAAAGTGATACTTTTGAATGTTTTAAGAACTTTACAAAAAGGATTCAAAATCAACTTTCTCTAAAAATTATAACCATCCGTAGTGATCACGGTGGTGAATTTGAAAATGAAAAGTTTGAGGAATTCTGCAGTAAAAAGGGAATAACTCACGATTTTTCATTTCCAAGAACTCCACAACAAAACGGAGTAGTAGAACATAAAAATAGGATGATTCAAGAGTGTGCGAGAATTATGCTTTCAGATAGTAAGTTACCAAAGTATTTTTGGGCAGAAGTAGTTGCTACCGCCTGTTATATTTTAAATAGAATTTTAATTAGATCTTTAACTGATAAGACATCTTATGAACTTCTTCACTCAAAGAAACCTAAGGTATCTTATTTTAGAATTGTTGAAAGTAAATGTTTTATTTTAAATACAAAAGATAACTTAGATAAATTTGATCCTAAATCCGACAAAGGTATCTTTATCGGATATTTTAATAAAAGTAAAGCATACAGAGTGTTTAATTTAAAAACTAATACCATCGAAGAAACAATGCATGTTTCATTCGATGAAACTCTCAAAAATTTTGAAGATTCAAATGATGAAGAGGATTTAATCACTCAAAATCAAGAGTTAACTGAAACTAATAATGAAATTAATCATCATAATAAAAGGATTAAACTTTTAAAAGATCATCCTAGAGAAAATATACTAGGAGATATGCAATCTGTTGTTAAAACTAGAAATCAACTAAGTCAAATGAGTAATGTAGCTTTTATATCTACTATTGAACCCAAAAATCCAAAAGAAGCATCAACTGATGATTCATGGATTTTGTCTATGCAATAAGAATTAAATCAATTCACTAGAAATGATGTTTGGGAACTTGTTCCTAAACCTGAAAATAAAACTATAATTGAAACTAAATAGGTTTATAAAAATAAAATGAATGAACAAGGAGAGGTTGTAAGAAATAAAGCACGGTTAGTCGCTCAAGGTTTTTATCAAGAAGAAGGAAATTTTTTTGATGAAACCTTTGCTTCCGTAGCAAGATTAGAAGCCATTAGGATTCTACTTGCTTTCGCAAATCATAATAATTTCAAATTATTTCAAATGGATGTTAAAAGTGCCTTTTTAAATGAATTTATAAAAGAAGAAGTATATGTTGAACAACCACCACTTTTTGAAAGTGAAAAATTACCAAATCATGTTTACAAACTTAAGAAAGCTCTATATGGTCTAAAACAAGCTCCTAGAGCCTGGTATGATAGACTAAGATCTTACTTATTACAATCAAATTTTGATATTGGTAAAGTAGATAATACTTTTTTTATTAAAAGAAATAAAAATGATATTCAACTAGTACAATTTTACGTAGATGATATCATTTTTGGATCAACTAATTTTGAAATGAATAAAGAATTTTCTGAAATAATGACAAAAGAGTTTGAGATGAGTCATATGGGTGAATTAAACTTCTTTTTAGGATTACAAATAAAACAATTAGATAATGGTATCTTTATTAGTCAAGAAAAATATGCCAAAGACCTTATTAGTAAATTTGGTTTGACTACTACGAGTGGAAAATCCACTTCTATGGCAACCAATGAGTACCTTAGTAAAGAAGATCTCTTGAAAGATGTAGATCAAAAATTATATAGAGGAATGATTGGATCACTACTCTATATCACTGCTAGTAGACCTGATATCATGCATAGTGTTTGTCTCTGTGCAACATATCAGTCCCAACCTAAAGAGACCCACTTAAAAGCCGTAAAACGTATCTTAAGATATGTTAAACACACCTCTGATTATGGCTTATTTTACCCTAAAATGATTCTTTTGACTTAATATCTTACTGTGATGTTGATTATGCTGGTTGTAAATCAGACCGAAAAAGTACAAGTGGAACTTGTCACTTTTTTGGGCATTCTCTGATTTTCTGGTTTATTAAAAAGCAAAACACAGTTTCTTTATCAACAACTAAAGCAGAATGTATTTCTGCTGCTTTGGCTTGTTGTCAAGTAATACATATGCAACATACTTTAAAAGATTATGGTTTAAATATCTCAAAATCACCAATTTATAGTGATAATACTAGTATGATAAATTTATCCAAAAATAATACTCAACATGCTCGAACTAAACATATTGATATAAGACATCATTTTCTCAGAAATAATATAAATAAGGAAGTAATTACTCTAGATTATATTAATTCCAAGAATCAAATTGCTGATATAATAACAAAACCCTTAAATGAATCTATACTTACTAAATTAAGAAGAGAATTAGGAATTTGTTCAACAACTGAAATATAATAATATAAATAACAAAGTATAAATAAAAATTAAATCAAAATAAATCAAATAGTAAAAATTTCAAGGACCATGTCGACATACCCCCCAACCCTTGTCGACATATAACGATTTTTTATTTTTGAAAATTTTCCCACCAAAATTCAAATAATTGGTTATATATTCTTCTTATTTTCGAAATTTTGGTCATTCTCTCTATTCTCTCTCTGTTCCAACTTCTAAAATAAATTAAACCATGGCCTCCTCTTCCAAATCAAAAAAAAGTTCAACCTTTTCATTCCCTTCTCCTACTTCTGGACCATTTCAACGAACTACTCTCGCTCGAGTGACAAAAATGGAGGATTCTTTGAAGGATGCACTATAATTATTGACTGAAATTCAAGTGGTGCAACTTAGAATGGCGAAAGAACAAGAGAGGCAAGGCAAAATCTTTAGGAATCTGCAAAAAATTCTAATGGACAATCATGCAAATCCAATCTTGATTGACGAAGATTCTTCAGGAGATCAAGTACAAGAGGGCGGCGAGGAAGAAGAAGAAGCCTTCATGGATGAAGAGCATGTTGAAGAAGATGAGAAAGTCATTTGTGTTGGCGAAGTGTGCTTTGACAAAGATAGAAATCTTGTCGAACAATGTGGAAATTTCTGTTTCCACTATCCAAATTGTTCGGTTCATAGATCTCCCATTTTCAAAGACACTCATTAGTTTCTTTTCTCCTTTTCCTATTGTTGTACGTTCTTTCTTACAATCTCTACGAAAATGTAAATATTACTATATAATTAATAAATAATTCGTGTTCTTATATGTGTTCTATTAAAAGTATTATTATATGGATACTTAGTTATGATAGTTAGTAGTTTAGGACTAAGTTTTAAGTTTTAGAGTTAAGTGTTGATTATTTATGATAACACTATCATTATAATCACATGTCATAGAGTATTAGATTAAGGGGGAGTTATATAGTTTCGAGTTAGTCTTTTGTTGATGGCAAAGAGGAAGAAATATAAAATAGGATAGTTAGGCATAGATTAAAGGGGAGTTATTAGTTTTAGGTGGAGTTATTAGGATAGAAGTAATATTTTATAAACAAAGGTTGTCATCATCAAAAGGGGGAGATTTTTAGTCCTTGAGATGATGGTTTTGATGACAACAACCTTAGAATACGATTATAAAATATAAATACTAACATTATAGTTTAGAAATATATGTATATGCAGGATTTAACCATACAGGTACAAGGAATGAAGACTGCACAGTATAGAGATTCAAGATATCAAGATTGAAGACTCATGAGTATCAAGAATATCAAGATTATCAAGAGTTAAGATTTCAGAATAAGTAATTTAATTAGGAATTTTGTTAAAACTCCTAGAAAATCACCGGCATCTTAAAATCCAATTTATTCGTGGAATGGAATCCACTTCGAGCCTGTTAAAGGGATGGAAGCCTACGTAGGATGGAACCTACAAAAAATCTAGTGGAACATTGTTTTGTATCCACTAATTTTTATTCAAAATGTTTTTACAAAATTATATCTTATTTTCAAAATGATTTCAAAACCTTCCATTTAAAAGAATCAAAATCATCTATCCTGGTTTTAAATATTTTTAACCTCAAAATAATCTTTATCTACAAAATCAAATTATCCTTAGTTTTAAATTATCGTTAATAATAATATATTTAACTTTTAATATTTATACTTAAATTTAAATATAAAATTATAGTAAAATTTTATATATACCAAAATATTATTCTCTATATTTATTTATGTATTTTTACTATACTTAAGTATATTTATAAAGTTTAAAATAGTTTAATATAAGATAAAAGTTATTTTCAAAGGAAAACAAAACACAAAAATTTCCTTTGGCATGTCGACATACCCAAGATACCCATGTCGACATGGTGTCAATTGATTCCAAAATTTAAATTTCAAAAGAAGTGTCTATTCGTCATAACCTTTCACGAATAGACATGGCTGTTGTTCTTCTATAAATAAGGGCTGTTTTCAACGAATTTCTAATCATTTTTTCTAGTTTTCACTGCTCTCCTTCTTCCACATTTCTTTATACATATTCTTACCATTACTCTACCGAAATCAACATTGAATCTGACTAGATCATTTCTGGTTTGATTCTCTATCACTATCTCAACAAGATCCTCAGTGTTATTCAGAGTTATAGGCTTCTTTGTAATCATTTAAGCGAGAAAAAGGTGTGATTGTAGCCTTGGAAATCAATCAAGTGAGAAAAAGTGTGATTGTAGCCCTGGAAATCAATTGGGTGAACTTGTTGCCCGTGAAATCAAGTATCTCTACCTAGAGGATTGTGAATCTGGAGGTTGTACCTCATAGCCTTGAAATAGAGGGTATAATTGTAAAGATTTCTTTTAAAAGGAAATCCGTACTTGTGTGCGGGACTGGATGTAGGGTAACTCCGAACCAGTATAAAATCCAGTGTGTTCTTTCCTTTACCGCTTTTACTTTATTTCTGTATCTGTGTTTGATTTTGTGATCATATCTGTGTCTGAATATTGCATACATTTGTGTTTAAATTAACAAAAACTCAAAAAGATTTAATAATTCTTTAAAACACTATTCACCCCCCTCTAGTGTTTATTCTAGCCTTAAGATCCGTAATACGCATTTCTCACATAAACATTGTTCACCTTTTCTTGAGAGATTATAGAGATTGAGATGTGAATGGATTTGATTTGAATTAGCTTTTCCTTTAGCTTTGTTAATCTTCTTCCTCTTTTTCCTTATTAATGGTGTCCAGTCATAGTTTGAAATTTTTGAAAATAAAAAGTGAACGTGTATAGGAGAATACACGGGAAAGTTTAAGGGATATAGTAATGGCCTCTTTCTTATTTTACCCTTCCTCTATTTCATTTTAATTCTTTTCTTAATTCATTTTCAAATGGCACAGCTACCCCTTACATAAAATCAAATTTCAATCCCCTAGGAACCACATTATTTCATTTTATTTATCTAATTAAATATCCTAAATAATGTTACCAAAAATATAGGGTGTTAATGACTCCCCTTCTTAAAGAATTTCGTCCTCGAAATTATCGTAGGGTACACAACAAATCGAAAAGAAGGTAAAACATATCATCAAACAAGTCAGGATAAGTATATCTAATCCTGCTTTCAATCTTCCAAGTATAGTCTCTGTCATCGTCGCTCCACTGGACTTTGACCAATCTAACCGTCTTGGTTCTAAGCTTCTTCTCATCTCTCACAACAATACTAATAGGCTTCCTCACTATAGTCAACCCAGTTATACAACTAAGTCCTTTTGCACAGTCAGTGCAATAGTAGTCTCCGGGTCCCTAACACACTTTTTGAGATGAGAAATTTGAAAAACATTGTGGATTCCTGCTAAACTGCTTGGTGACTCATCTCTATATGCGAGTTTCCCGATCCTCTCAGCGATAGGAAAAGGTCCAAACGAATCTCGGTGCTAACTTTCCCGATCTTCCAAATTTGATCACACCCTTCATCAGTGACACCTTAACAAAAGCCTAATCTCCAATTGAGAACTCTAATTCTTTCCATGCATAACTCTTCTACCTAGACCGAGCCTCTTCTAGCTTAAATGGCCTCAATCTTTTCTGTAGCTTCCCTAACCAAATCTAGACCAAGAACCAACCTATCCCCGGTCTCTAACCAACATACGGGAGATTTGCATGGCCTTCCATACAAAGCTTCAAACGATGCCATCTCAATACGAGTCTGATAACTGTTGTTATACGCAAACTCGACTAAATGCAGATGGTCTTCCCATGATCCCCTGAAATCTAGAACATAAGCTCTTAACAAATCTTCCAAGACTTTGTTAAATCTCTCTGTTTGCCCATCTGTCTATGGATGGTAAGCGGTACACATCTTGAGTTTGGTTCCCAAAATTACCTGTAGACTCTTCCAGAACTCGCTTGTGAATATGGAATCTTTATCACTAACTATACTACTAGGAATTCCTCGCAGTCTAACCACATTCTTCATAAACAACTTCGCTCATACAAGCATCGTTCTGGTTGGCTTAACTGGAATGAAATGGACACTCTTGGTCAAACTGTCCACTATAATCCATATACTTTCATTTTCTCTATTCGACATTGGAAACACTTCAATAAAATTTGTGGAAATAGAATCTCACTGCCATACCAGAATATCTAATGGCTGAAGCAATCCACTTGGCTTCTAGTGTTCGGCCTTTGCCTGTTGGCAATTCAAGCACTGCTTTACCCATAAACCAATATCCCGCTTCAAACCTTCCTAGAAACTCCTCTCATATCCCGATACATCTTAGTACCTCCTGGATGAATAAATAACTTTGAATAATGGCATTCCTCCAAGACTTCTTTCTTTTTGTTTCCTACACTTGAAACACGTAATCTTCCTTTCTTTCTTAACCTCTCATTCTGGTCAAGACTGAAATCTTTCAGGTCACCACTCTTGGTTTATCTCTCAACTTCCTGATCCGTTCAGCTAATATTGGATCTTCTTCCTCTTTAGAAGCAATCTTTTCAATCATCACCGGTCAAACTTCCAAACAAGATAACATTACGGTTTATCCACTAGACCTGGCCTTGGATCTCCACTACACTCTATAATCTGACAACGCTTCAAAATCTTTGCACTCAGCAATCCTCGCCAACAGTGCATTCTGATTTTTCCTACTAAGTGCATCTGCAATCTTGTTGCCTTTCCCCGGTGTGTACTCAATCCCAAAATCATAAGCGGCAAAAAACTCTAACCACCTCTGCTGTCTCATGTTAAACTCTTTCTGAGAGAATAAATACTTCAGTAACTTATGATCGATATATAACTCAAACATCTCTCCCAAAAAGTAATGTCTCCATACCTTCAATGCAAAAATCACTTCAGCTAATTCAAAATCATGTGTCGGATATCTGACCTCATGCGGTCTAAGCTATATAGAAGCATAGGCAATCACTTTACCCCTCTACATCAGCACAGCTTTAACCCTATTCCACATGCATCAGTGTAAACCACCAAATCCTGATTACCTTCCGGAACAACTAACACAGGTGCATGGGTCAATAAGTGTTTCAAACTTTGAAATGATTCCTCACAAAAATCACTCCACACAAACTTTACATTCATTCTTGTTAGCTTGGTCATCGGTGCTGCTATCCGCGACAAATCCTCAATGAACCTCCAATAATAACTAGCCAACCTAAGGAAACTCTTTATCTCTATCACTGTCTCGGGTCTCTTCCAACTATTCACCGCTTCAATCTTAGTCGGACTTACTGACAACCATTTCTCTAAGACTACATGACTGAGAAACTTCTCTTCTTTCTTCCAGAAATGACACTTTGAAACTACGCCTTTAGCTGATGCTGCTCAGTGTCTCAAGCGCTACTCTTAGATGAACTTCATGCTCTCTTTCACCCTTAGAGTATATCAAGATATCATTTATGAAAACCAATACGAACCTATCTAAGTGATCGAAAAACCCGATTCATCAAATCCACAAAGAAAGCAGGCGCATTAGTCAGTTCGAACATCATGACTAACCATTCGTATGACCCATATCGAGTCCTAAACGCCGTCAAAGGTAAACTATCCTCTGCTACTCTGAACCGGTGAAAACCCGTCGCCAAATCCAACTTCATAATTATCTTGGCTCCACTCAACTGGTCAAACAAATCGTCAATCCTTGGCAATAGATATCGATTCTTTATCGTCCTCTCATTCAACTTACGATAATCGATACATAGCCTCAACGATCCATGCAGCTTCTTCATAAACACTGTAGCTGCTCCCCAAGTTGAGCTACTTTGCCTGATAAAATTCTTACCTTCTAATTCCGCCAAATATACCTTCAACTCCCTCATCTCTTTAGGCGTCATCCTTCTTGGCGGCCTGCTCACTAGTTCTGCCCTTAGAACTAAATCTTTTCGAAACCCAATAGCTCGTTTCGGTGGCAATCCTACTGCAGGCTCAAATACATCCACTAATTCTCTAACCACGAAAACTCGACTCAGCTCATCAACCAATTCCATGACACCGAACAAAGCATTCACCTCACTATTAGAACCTTCCACGATATAAACAATCCGGTCGCTATAATCGGGATGTCTAAGCAATATTTTTCTATCCTGGAAAAAATCCTAGCATCGTAATCACTTAACCAATCCATACCAAGAATGATTTTGAACCCCACAAAATCAAACACATGCAAATTACAAACAAAAGTATGACCTAACATGTCAAACTCTAACTGGTCACACCTCAACCCAAGAGTTTCATACCTTCTTATTAGATTCGTAACCCATAAGGAAGTAATATTATCTATCAAACATCTAGATATAAAAGAATGCGATGCACCAGCATCAAATAGAACGCTAACAGACATCATGAATCTGAAGCGTACCTTCCAAAACTGCCTTTCCCATCTCCTGAGCTGTTGACTTCGAAGTAATAGGCTCCAGTGCATACACTTTTCTCATTCCATCCTTAGCAGGCTCCTTGCACTTGCTCTTATAGTGGCCAATCTGCTCGCAGTTGAAGCACCTGACATTCTTCTTCCCTGCCACTTCCTTAGCCTTTCCAACATGACACTCATTGGCAAAGTGCCCCTTCTTGTCGCACTTGAAGCAAACAGTCTCAGACTTTCCTTTCTTACTGCTCCACCTTTATGAGCACTTTTCTTAGAAAAAAAAACTTCCGCTTCTGACCCTGCCCAACCTGGACTTTTTTAGCCTTATTCTTCTCTAGAGAATCAAGCATCTCCTCATGCCTTAAGGCCATCTCCACTATAAAATCAATAGGATCTCTAATTCGGGGTAATGTAGCCCTGGCTAACTCAGGCATCAACCCCTTGATAAACTTCTCATTCCTCTTCATTGCTGCATCCACTAAAGCATACCCATATCTAGCCAATTCCTCGAACCTCCTTGCATACTCCAGAATAGACATATCTCCCTGCTCCAATTAAACAAGCTTTCTGATTAGAACTGACTATGCCCGCAGACAAGAACCTCTCCTGGAACCTTCATTTGAAATTTTCCTAGGGCGTAATCTCCTCATCCACTGCCATAGTCACACTATTCCACCAGAACAAAGCTGCTCCCTGAAGCTGTCTAGATACCAACCTCCTCTTCTGCTCATCATTGAGCCCCAAATCTGCAAAGATCCTCTCACAATGTAGAAACTGATTCTCTACCTTAAAGGCATTTTTCATTCCAATAAACGGCTTCGCTCCAATCTTAGTATAGTCTCTACTCAGCTTAGCATAATAGTTGACTACCGGGACTTCCGGAACCCCTGCTCCTACATCATTTCCTCCTAACACTCTAGCTGCAACTGCCTGCACCATATTCTTGAAAAACTGATACATAGCTTCCATTACAACTTACGAGACTCCAGCATCCACATTCTCTGCTTGTTCCTTACCTTGACCTATTCTCGCATTAGGCCTGGAATTCCCATCAGTGCTTTCCTCTCTTGGGTTAACTCTTCCTCTTCTACCATCCATATCTGTATTCAAATCCCATGAGATACCCAAAAATAACCTAACAAGGATAGGAGACTAGAGATAAAGCGTATAGTTATATATAGCAAATACAAGTATGTTACTATAGCGTTATCCCATACCCTAATCTTACTCTAATTCCTTTGGATTATGTTTTAAAAGCCATTTTTAGCTTGAAGTTTTTCATTAACCATGCTCTGATACCAAGTTGCAACATCTCGTATCTAGAGGTCAAAAGCTAAGCACTACAGATGCTACAGTCGTCCATAGTGTTAACTTTTAGTGAAAAAATACGGTAATGCTAATGGTATCCATAATATCATAAGAATTTGAGTATGAACAAAATCATAGATTTCCAAAACACATTTTACTGATTACATTTCAAAACAAATTCATATCCCAGTTACATAATCCCATAATCTTTCCCTGATAAAGATCAATTATAATTACAATAATACGCCACGAGCGACATATGATGATGCCCCTTTGGTTGATCAGAGTTAATATAGTCATATATGACTTAATATACACATCAAAATCAAAATCAAATGAAACTGTAGCTCCAATTAGCTATCCGTCAGCCATCTGCTTGTCTCCGGAAGCTTTATTTGCCAAAAATTCAAAAACCTGAAAATCTCAAACCTCTACCCACTCAAATCAATTTCGAGCATCCGATTTTAAGGGAAAACAAAAACTTCGAGTCAGACAATAAGCCTGATGTGAATAATACTGTTATATCTCAGTTTACTGATAATAAGTGAGACCACGTCGCTTAGCGCAACAAGTTTTCCCTCAATAATATCCTCTTTAAAACATATATTTTGCAAATCCTTTCCTACAACCAAACCGGTTAATCAAACTGATTATAATGACAATAATAATAATAGCAATGTCAGTTATGCTAAAAATAGATAACTTGATTCTGTCCACAAGTAATAAATGGACTATTTGTCCGACATTTGGGTTGATTGCCTGCAAACTGGACTAACTGTCCGCAAACTGGACTAACTATCCGAATCAAAATGGACAATCTATCCGAAATTTGGGCTGACTGCCCACAATGGACTAACTTTCCAAATCAAAATGGACTATCCGTCTGAAATTTGGGCTGATTGCCTACAAATTGGACTAACCGTCTTAATTAAAATAGACTATCTGTCTGAATCATTTTCTTAGGGTTAACTACCCTTCATCTTTTTCCTTGAAAACCTTTTCGAAATGATTTAACCTTTTAAACCATATTTATACAAGGAAAAATACATTCTTAGCTTTATTCTAAGCTATTTTGCCATGTTATATATACTTTACTCAAAATAGTGTTGATGAATTTTAATGAGGAATAGCTATCCTTCCAAAACAAGTTAAAACCCTTTTTAACTGGAAAATACTTAGGCTATCTTGCCTATTTAATACATTCGAAATCTTTGTTTAAAACCTTTAAACAACCCTTTCGAAACCCTTGAAGGTAACCCCTTCGAAACCATCGAAAGTAACCCTTTCAAAACCGTTAAAAGCCTTTCCTTAGAAAGCTTTAAAACACTAGACATCCTCTTTAAAACCTTTAAATATTGCACTTCGAAAACAAAGTAAAAACCTTTCCTTTCAACCCTTTCGAAACCATGGGGAACCACCCCTTCGAAACCATTCACTTAAACCTTTCGAAGGTGTCAAAACCTACCTTTAGAAAGCACTTGGATTTAATTTAAAACATGTGGAAACCTTTCGAAACCCTTCAAAAATTTACCCCTTTGAAACTTTTGGAAATCATCTCGGTTGAAACCATTTGGATTATGCCTTTTAGTAGAGCAAAAGGATCAAAAACCCATTAAACTCGAAAGCATCTGTTTCGAAACCATTTAAAATTGTCTCTTTCGAAACCATTTGGGTTTTACTTCAATCATACAAAAGGGTCTTTAGAACATTTAAGTCGAAAGCATCTATTTCGAAACCATTTCCTAAGTAAAGAAGTGATGGTGTTGAAACCATCCCTTCGAAAGCATTGAAGAGGTGGCCATAATTTTAGAAACAAAGAAAAAGAACCCTTTCGAAACCCATCTGAGTCGAAAGGTAGAAAGTGGCAGTCAAAGGCTTTGACTTAGTGGAAAGCAATTATTTAAAACAAAAGCACAACCCAAGAGAAACCATTTCTTTAAATCCATTTGACCTAGTCGAAAGCTAACCAAGTCGAAAGCTACTTAGTCGAAAGCAAGCAGGCGTATTTTCTTTTAAAAGCAAAGTAATGCCTCAACCCTTTCGGAACCCCCAGTTTCGACTCTAGTCCTTCCACCTACATTCAATTCACTATGTACCATTTCCTTGATACCATGTGCATTAGTTTCGATTGTGTCGAAAGCCAAGGTAAGAAGGCGGAACCTGGTGCCGAAAGCGTCAAAACAGTGAAAACCATGTTTATTTGTAAACTATTTCTTTTGTACCTAACCTACCTTGTTTATCTAAATTTGATTGGTTGACATTGTACTTTTCCAAAACTTCTGCCAACTTTCCAGAAATAAAAAATTTGAATTATTTACAAAAAGATCCTTCTCCTTCCTTAATTATATAAAACATTTAAGTTCCATACCTTAAATAATTTTATATAACCATTAAAACTCTTAAGAAAATTCATAAAAAATTCTAAAAAATCTCTTTTAATATGTTTTTCAACATATAAAATTTTTAGACCCAATTCTTTTTTTTTTAACTGTAAATAGTTTATAATCCAAATTAACATTTTCTTTACTAGAAAATTCATATAAATTCCACATAAATTCAGAAACTTTTGAAATTTGAAACCCATCTCCAAAATAATATTTCTGATCTATATAAAAATTCGCAAGGCATTTGGATGTCATTTTATAGGGTTATCACCTTAAAACATATCATAAATTCAATAAGAACAACTATAATTCATCAACATGTACATATAATCATTCCATCATTCAAAAACATGGCAAATCAATGCAAAATATTTCAAATTTCATCTTAAAACCAAAAAAAGTATGAGATGCAAACATTATTCACCTTAGATTGAGAGATTATAGAGATTGAATGTGAATGGATTTGATTTGAATTTGCTTTTTCTTTAGCTTTTGTTAATCTTCTTCCCCTCTTTCCTTATCAGCGGTGGCCAGCCTTAATTTGAAAATTTTGAAAATGAAAAGTGAACATGTATAGAAGAATACACGGCCAAGTTTAAGGGATATAGGAATGGCCTCTTTTCTATTTTACCCCTCCTCTATTTCATTTTAATTCTTTTCTTAATTCATTGTTAAATGACACGGCTACCCCTTAAATAAAATCAAATCACAATCCCCTAATCAACACATTATTTTATTTAACTTATCTAATTAAATATCCAAAATAATATTACCAAAAATCTGGGGTGTTACAATTTAATTATGATTTTATATGAGAAAATAAAGATGTTTTATTTATTTATTTTATTAGACCTTGTGTAATTGAGATGTATTATTCATTGTTGAGATGTATTTATTTAAATTCTGTTGTGATACTTTTCTTTTTTTGCCAAACTGTTCTTAGTTTTTAACTTATAAAATCCATGGTCCACTGTTTTAATATTTTAGATCAGCTACAATTGTATTTTGATGGTAGTTGTAACTGATCTTAGATGTCGAAAATAGTGGATCATCATTTCAATCACTTTAGAAATCCAATTAGACGGTCGAAAAGTCATGATGTTATGATCGAATATGACCAAATTTAATTAATCAGAGTAATAAATAGTAAACGTAGAGGAAAATATAAAGTATAACACAAGGTCGATTTTATACCAATTCATACTTCCCATCCTACATCCTATCCTTGAAATTCTTTTTAGAATTTCACTTAACTCAACCTTCACTTGGCCCGATGGAACGAGTTTACAATGAACTTGCCTAAGCTATTGGACACGACTCCACACAAAACGGCCGGGTGACTCAACAACAAGACTTTGACTTTAATAAAAGTGTAATTATAGACTTTTGTATCATACTAAAAAGACATCTTTTTTCAGTACAAACTCCTATAACCCATTAGTAAATCTTCGAATTGAATGAACAAGAATTATAAAAGTGTTTTGAATATTGTAGATATGGAAATGAATGATCAGAGAATGTTTGCTTTGAAAGTTTGAACAAAAATTAATTCATGGAGCAAAATAAGAGAACAGAGAGTAGTTGATTGTTATTCTGATCTAGGAGAGAGTTATCCCTTGTACAGATGTTACGTCATGCATATGAGTTGTTGCTTTTATCAAAAACTGAAGAGGAGTGACTTCAGAGCGAAGAGATGTAATAAAAAATGAATAGGGTTTTTAAAAACAGTACAGCTAGGTAACTCTAGGTTGACTATTATGTTTACACAGGTCAACCTATATACTTACACAGGTCGGCCTGCGTAAAATCATTGGTAACATGTATTGTAGCCATATATTTTTTATTTTGTTTGTAAAAAAATTTCCTTTCTATTTTTGTTGGATTTATTTTGACATTCAGAAAAATTCCAAAAAATATTTTACGATGTCTTGACTGATGGTTCAAAATTTAAGGTGACTCGGAGTTCATTTTTGGGGTTTAACGAGTCTAAATTAACAAGATTTGATAAATAAAATATTCGACTTTTGTACCCGTTTATCCATCTTCGAGCGTTTCTTCAACATTGTTGTGTTACTACACATTTGTTAATTCATTTAGATGTCTTTGAATTCTTGTTCTCCATTGTAAATGTCTACTTTTTATTTATTTTAATATTTTTGATATATTCTCCTGTATTGAACATTTATAGGTCGTCGTCATAATTCATCTTCTTTAATAGTGCTACTATACATGAAAAAACTTCATAAAGTTATTGGTAGCATTTTCATATGGTTGTTATCATCAAAACACTAGAATCACGTTCCAAACATTCTCTTCCTTTTTGATGATGACAATCATACTACTTATATAAATTAGACAAAACTTCCCACGTATCTATGTGCTACCCATATTTATATATGTGGGTTTTCCACATTCCCTCAATGGTCTTCAGCAAAAAGAGAATTTTTTTTTTAGAAAATATGCACAGTTACTTAATAACTTTCTCCTCCTTTGTAATATTATTTTGGTAGTTAAGATGAGTAAATATTTTAGTTTATACCATTTAAAGCATAAATTCTCATTCTTGTCTTAATTTAATATAAGTAGCTTCAAAAATATTTTAGTCATGCAAAGCTTCAATTATACCAATGAATATTTTCTCTCATTATTTTAATTTATCTAAAAACCACTTTTATAAAATCTCTTTCTATGTAGAGATAAAACTGATTTTTAAACATAAAATTTATTTTGTGGGATATATGTATAGAAAATCATTCAAGTATACATTTTTCGATGTTCTCAATTCTTATGATATTTCAATTTTGATCGAGAACGTTTGTTGTCCCATACCCCTTTACATTATCGAATACCTACAAAGAATAACAATTTATGATGGTGCCCACTAACTACATTGTGTTCCATAG
This sequence comes from Allium cepa, assembly GCA_030765085.1. Classification (NCBI taxonomy): domain Eukaryota; kingdom Viridiplantae; phylum Streptophyta; class Magnoliopsida; order Asparagales; family Amaryllidaceae; genus Allium; species Allium cepa. The sequence continues at coordinate 183,764,409 of CM060937.1, read as the reverse complement.
CGTTATTCAAATATTATATACCATACCTAAATAAGTGTGGTTAATCTTTTATAAAATAAAGTTAGTATATAATTTGATTTTCATACGCTAAGGGTATCTTATATAATTTATATTTAAGCACACCCTATTTTTATGTATATTTACTATTTTTTAGTAAAAAATATCCAAGAGAATGTGGTTGTACCTTTAAGTAAATAGTTTCCATTATTTACTACTTTTTTGAAATAATTATTTGTATATGATCTTTTACCATTATCACGTATGTTTGAAAAAACTCTTTTTGATATAACTCGACATGATTTTGGTACTCGAAAATATCTTCTATTTTTTCCATACGAAGTACTATTGTATTTACAAGTGGTTCTAGAACTATTTTGAATTTAAATACTGGAAGTAGACTTATCAGAATATAAAAACACATGTCTAGTACTAATTTCATTTTTAACCTTGTTATAGCGTTCATCATATTTGTCATCAAGAGATCTAAAATGAGATAAAATCAGATTTAAATCACTTTGACCGTTGTAATGAAATTCTCAACATTTTCATTTATTTTAACAAAATTTTCTTTATAGCTACAAATTTCATTTTCAAACACATCAAATTTATTTTTCAAAATATCGATTTCCATAATTAATTCTAATTCTCATTTTAAAGGTGTAGTTTTCTTGTTTAAGAAACAAAAGTTGAAATTTTGAATTATTTAAAGATATTTCAAAATTATTTTTAAATCATTTTTCTTAAATTCACATGTTTGATTTTAAAGTGATTTTATGGAAGAATGTAATTCACAATTTTCTTGTGATAATCTGACTTTCTCTTCACTAATACTTTTAATCTCTTGGTTGAGCCTATAGAGTTGAGAATTCAAACTTCCACCAGATTTTGTGATTTTAACAATTTTTACTCTAAGATCACCTTTTTTCTTTCAACTTGACTACTTCTAATTTTTTAATATCCAACCGCCCTACTAAATCAACATTTACTTTCTTAATGTTTTTGTACTTTGTTATGCTTATAACGCAACCTTAAATAAATCATCGTAATTAGGTTATGGCACCTCATTATCGGTTGCGGTTGATTTTGTAGTAACAGTGTAGCATGAGTGTCATTCTCTGTTGTCAGGTATGCATCGATTAGATCTACGTCATTTATTGACCATTGTTCTTAGATGTTACGATTTGTAGAACACTAAGCTCTGACAGCACAGAAAAGTCGCGATGTCGAGATCGAATATGACCAAATGTATTTGGTTAGAGTAATAAATAGTGAATGCAACGAAAAATATAAAGTAGACCACAAGGTAGATTTTATACTGGTTCGGACTCTCATTTATGTCCAGTTTAAGAATTCTTTGTAGAATGTTTGAATCTTGCTATAAAAGACTTCGATTTCAATAAATGTGTATATGTCGACTTGTTGTATCAACAAACGTCTTCTTTCCAGTATAAACTCTAATAAACCTCATAGTACGTATATGAATTTAGTGAACAAAAGTTATAGAAGTGTTCTGAATATTGTAAATATGAAAATGAATAATTACAGAATATTTACTCTGAAAAACAACAACGAATGTACATTGCAAAATCAGAGACATAGAGTAGAAAATTATTGTTTTGAATCGAGAGAAAGAAATCCCTTGTATAGAAATTGTGGGGATGAACATGAGTGGTTGCTTCTATTAAAACTGAATAGGAACGACTTTAGAAGAAGAAGATCAAAACGAAGAGATGCAACTAAATAGAATAGGGTTTGAACGGTCAAGCAACAATAAGTCGACCCCTATATTTACACCGGTTGACTTGTATACCAACACAGGTTGACTAGAGCAAAATCCTAAGCCTTCATTTAATATAACCACGTATTTTCTATTTTGTTTTTAAATTTCGTTTTGCTTTGTATTTTAACACTTAGAAAAATACCAAAAAGTCATGAAAAATATTTTATGATGTCTTGAATGATGAAAAAAATTCAAGTGATTCGAATGTCATTTATTGGGTTTCGCCAAATCTACGCTAATAACATAAGGACTCGTTAACAAACTATTCAACTTTTGTATATGTTTGTCCATTTTTGAGTATTTTTTCAACGTTGTTGTGTTTCAGTAGATTTATTAACTCCTTGGATGTTTTTGAATGATTTTTCCCTGTTGTAAATGTCTCATTTTCATTTATTTTAATATTTTTAATATATTACACATCTATGGAATTTTTTCCGATCGTCATCATATCCCAGCTTCTTCATTAGTGTTACTGTATCTGAAATAACTGAATAACTTTTACCGATCATCATCAAAACGCTAGAATCGTGTTTCTAACATTATCTACCATTTTGATGATGATAATCTTACGACTTATATAATATAAAGTCAAATGAAATCCACCCTGAACCGTTATTCCCTTTTTATATATTTTACTCCCCCTATCGGTTGTGCTCGATTTTCTATAATCTTCTTTCCTTTGTCAATGGTAAAAAGTGACAAAAACCTAGGAACTGTGCACAAATACTTAACAATTATTTTCCACATTTGTACTAGAATTTTCGTAGCGAAGTCAAGTAAATTTTAGTCAATATCATTTAAAACCCATATTCTCAGTTCTTGTCTTAGTATATACAACTAGTATAACCGCACAACGGTGGAGAAACTGACCGTTTGATTGTATAACTTTGATAAGAAATATACATTTAAAATTTTTGTTAATATTACTTAAACATTAAGTTATAATATGTTGGAAAAGAATAAATTGAGATTTGAATCTGAAAATATGAATTTCAAATTTAAATATTAATCAAAGCATTCAAAATTGTCGATTTGAAATTGAAATTTTAGAATTTTAAAATCGTAATAGATTTGAATTTGGAATCTTTGATGCGCGAAGTAAAAGAAAGAAGTTTAGGAAAACCGCGATGAGACAAAATCCACGTTTTTGGGAAACCGCGATGAGAGAAAATCCACGTTTTTTTGGCTTCAGAAAAATTGATTTTGGCTAGCGACAGTAAGCAAACCTTCCTAACGGTCGGTTTGATAAGTAACCTCGAAATATTTGAATAATTTAAAGCTTCAGTTATACTAAAGAATATTTTTGCTCACATTATTCAATTTATCATAAAATCATTTTTATAAAACCTTCAATCTCTTTAAGTAGAAACAAAACTAATTTATCAGAGTTATAGAAGTGTATTGAATATTATAGATATAGAAATAAACTATCAGAGAATGTTTGCTGTGAACCTTTTTTTAACAACAGTGAATGCATCGAGAAAAAACTAGAGAATAAAGAGTAGAGAATTATTGTTCTGGTATGTAAGAGAGCAATCTGTTATATAGATATTGCGGAGAAGCAGATGAGTGGTCGACGAGTGGTTGCTTCTGTTTAAAATTGAAGACGAGCAACTCCAAGACCTGGTTTCCTACAAAAAATATATATCTAAGCATTTGCAGAAAATAACAGAAAATTACGTGTCTTTGATTTCGATCCCACATACATATACTATACATATATATATATATATATATGTATATATATATATGTATGTATGTATATATATATATGTGTATGTATGTATGTATATATGACAAGTATCGAGGCGCATACGTACAAAACCGGGAATAGCTTATCTCCATGCCCAGAAAGCCAATTGGAATGCAGGTATGTGTCCAACTTTTCATTGCCATTTGCCTAAGTTTACGCACATGCTTACCGTCCGTATCTAATTTCTTCATTCATTTGTCTTTTCCAACTCAAGGAATGCCAACTGATATGACAAAACACACAGATGCGGTTATTCAGTGTGTCATGCAGGAGCTATAATATAATTTGGTTGTCTAGATGAGGATAAAATAAAATAAAGTTGGCATCACATACAAAACCGAATCGGAAATTCATACAGTTCCAGGCAAAATGTAAATAAATAACGATAAAGCTAGAATCACTGCCCCCTCCATATTCGCACTGCACTTTTATCTTCGGGCTTTCTACCATATGGTAATGATACAAAATACAATCACATTAATTTATTTAGATTAAAGGTTCAAAAGAGAATGCCTAGAACTCTTGATGCAACAAGTTTAAAATAGCAGGCTTTCAACGTCTCAATAATTAAAATTTCCAAATTAATAGATTCTCGATCCCACGGGGTGATTCATTAACTCTCCTGAGGAAAAGTTACCATTATTATAAACCTAAAAATAGACACAAGCACAACTTTTGCGAAAAATTTAGGTTGAAAGACAAACTTTTTTTCTTTTGAGCACGAAGAACAATACTAATTATAACTGCATCCTGTATAATATAAACTGAATATAATACTAGTTATAACTACACTTATCAACGGTACGGACTTCGGTCCGGACCCACCCTATTAATGCAGATATTGCCCAACGGGCTTAGAAAGCCCAATGGTCCGGGCTCAGGTATTTTTTTGAAATACCCTGCTGATTCGGGCTGGCCTCAGGTTATGATTTTTATAATCGTGCTCGGATCTGGGTTTTAAGATACTCAGGCCAAATCCGACTCGTTGACATGTCAACTTATAACTAGCATTTTATATAGTATAAAATTTGGATATAATGCTAGTTATGACTGACACTCTGTCATTCAGCCTAAAAATACAATTTGATGTCTTTCAGTCTAATTTTTTTCAGTGTTTGTCTTCTCCCTAGTTCCCCTATTATAAAAAATATAAATATTTTCGTGGAAAAAACTCGCTCTAACTAAATAACTTACTAGTGCAACTAGGGTGAGATTTGGATGTTAATTATGCAATAAACTAGTTTATTACCTGCGTTAATTAAATAAGTTTATTTCTTCTAATGCACCGAGTTAATATAACTTTCACATATCAACTCTTTTAAACAAGCCGTCTTTACCTTCGCATCCCACTACATATCCATTTAACCAGATTATAATACATTTAGCGTATTTTTTATATTAAATCTCGACACAATACCTTCATATCTAGCTCTTTTATCATAACTCATGACGATTAGCTATCCATTTTGCACTCAAAATGCCATTAATACGATACGGAGGAACCAAGTTTGAGCACTATCACTCAAATTTAGCTTCTGTATCACCATAATTCCCAAGAATAAGGCAACCAAATCAATATTCAACTTGACAGAGTTAGGGGTGTGCCCTAGGGGTTATTATGTAATTTGTTACATATATCTAATTCGATAACCAATCTTATTCGAAATAAAATGTGTTCTCTTTCTATTATATAGTTGATATAATGAGTTAGATTAATCATTTAATTTAATTAAAAGTATATGTAACAAAAAATTCATAAAGGTATATTTTGTGATAGTAGTTACAAGGTGTTGTAACCATGAGTAATTTAACACAATGAATTTAAACATACTATTTTAAATATTCCTAGTCAAGATGATCGAGATTGGATATCGATACATCGTGATTAGAGTATGTAATGCTCTCCAAATGTTGAACAGTGTATTACTCATGACTGCTAGGGACACCAAGAGTTACATATTAATAATTATTAGATAACTACGGAATGACTCACTTGATAGATTTCTGTTGGTTAATATAACTAAGGTTAAACAGAAATGTTAATGCGACAAAACTACATAGTTCTTTTGACTTGAGAATACCGATGACCTTCAATATGAAAGCTCCACTTTGATTATGGTTAAATTGTGATACGACTATAATTGGGTCGAGTGGAAGCATCAGAAGTGAAACACTATTCAAGAGAGGATTTGTCTTCTCAATTATATGAGATTCGTATCATGCTCAACTAAAGTTAACACAAAGCCAAAGTCTCTGGTCAGGGCAATTCAGTTAATAAAAATTGTTATTTTTGAACCAAGGACTTTGTATTTGGACTACAAAGTTGAATATAGATGATATTGGAATTTTGACCATTATCAAATTTCATAAGCCCAAAGTGATATATTTTTGACGACGAGAATTGGAGTAAATAATTGTCACTACCAAGTAATGCTTAATAAAGAAAAATTGGATTTTACTGAGACCGAATAAGCGATAAATTTGACCAAAATATCACTGCTAAGTGACGTGTGAACGTTAATATTCGAATTGTTTGATATTAATTTCTGACCAAATTTACATGCAAGAGTCACACAACCAAAATGTTAAATACTCCTTTTACCACCTGATTTAATTAATTCATAATTGTTAAAAATTAATTAAATTAATTAACATTTATAAATTATTATAAAATTTTATTTGACATATATTAAACAGTATTAAATATTGTGTTTATAATAGTTATAAATATACTAATCGATATATATTTTAGGATTTAAATGCAACAAATATTTTTTGGACTTGGAATAGTTTTGAGGCCCGGAAGGGGCTAGGCATAGCCGTACCTGAATGGCCATTTGATGGCTTAATGGGATTTTGAACAAAAGAAAGAAAAGAAAGGATAAGAGAAACTAGTGGATCTAGGTCCTAATTTCACTCCCTTATCTCTCTCTTGTATATTCATCTCACCCCTCCCTTTAAAGAGAACCATTTTGAACTATCTCTGGCAGCAAGCAAGGGTCGGCTACACCGCTTAATAGTCTCAAAAATCCAAGCACAAAATTATATCAAATTAACGTTATTTGTTTGACGGTGGTAAGGCGATTAAGAAAATAGCAATTTCGGTATTGGAATACGATTCAAGGTGTCTATTTCAATGTTTCAAAGTGCGAGCTCTAAGCATTGGTGAAAGGCACACATTTAGTATATTTATATGCCTATTTATTCAATTGATCATTCCATCATGTAAAGACCCGGTATTTCGAACCGTTCAAATCGACAATCGTCTACTCATGTCAGACTTGAATTGCTCAAAATAATAGATTGTTAATTTACATTTGGCAAAACTCAACATATACGGTAAATAAATCAATCACAGAATTACAGACATAGAGTATTACAATAGTGAGCTGCGAAATAGATAAATAGCAGTTCGCTAAGCTACTATATAAACATAAGAGTTTAAAAACAAAATACAACAGAAATCTCAAATACAGAGTAGTCTTAAATACAAAAGTAACTGACAAGACTGAACATAAACAACTGGAGATAAGTAAGATAGCTGCAAAGCTGAATAGATAAGAGACGGATCTTCAAGCAAAGCTCTAAACTCTAAAGACGAGCCTCAAATGCTGAGACACTCAGTCTGACCCGAGCATAAAGCAAACACGAAACACTCGAGTCAGGATTAACATTCTTATACTAGTAAATTCAACTCAAGTGAAATGTCAACTGAAATAAAAAATAACTTAAAGGATGTTTAGGATTCTCATCCTTTAAGGATTGGTTAAACTATCTACATACATAGAAAAATACGCTTCATAGATAATGTCTATAGTAAAATAAACAGTTAAAATAGCGTTAAGACATTACACATATCCCCTTTAACTCATTTTTATATATTCCCGTAGTCTATATAGTACCGTAATTCCTCCGTAAATTGGAGGGCTATCAGAGGCACTCCATAGGTATGGTACAAACCAAACTCGTAGAAGTCGCGATAAGGCACGTGACAAGGCACGCGAGGCAAATGTCAGGGTAGAAATACTGTTTGCACTCCCGGACCGGTGGTAACGCATAGCAGCTACTACTGCCCACCTCGAGACACACTTTCAAATCAAAGTTGCACCCAATCAAATCACAATGGTATCGAAGAAATGTGCCCAATAGGGAGAGCGACCCCACTTGGCCTAGTATAGCTCTTGTTTTAGCCACATTAAGCAGATTCACGGGAGTTAGGGGTGCGTTAATACCTCATACAAAATCGTCGTCAAACCATCCTACTTCGTTCTGGAATCACCACCACATATACAGTTGTTAAAGTGGTTTTCAGTATTGGTAGAGAGTATGACAATATCTGACCTCAGTCTCTTTAAAAACCAAACGCATATTTCACACCGTGGTCACTTATATTTCAAATAGTTTATATATCAAAATATCATATTCTTTCCAAAATCATATCACTTTTGATATCGCATTCACTTTCGAAATCATAACCACAAAATAGTTTAAACCATCTTATAAAATATTTGCATTTAAATCCATTAAGTCTAAATTATAACAGTTTCCACTTAAACAATTTGAATATTTAAAAGTAGTTTATATATTATTAAAATAGTTTATATTTAAAAATGAGTTATAGATTGAATATTTTTTATATTAAAATAGTATATTTAAAATGAATTATAGATAATATAGTTAATATATTAAAATAGTTTATTTTTAAATGAATTATAGATAAAAAAGTTTATATTAAAAAAGTTTATAATTAGAACTGTTTCTTCTAATTCCACAAATCAATTCAAATCAACTTTAGTTTCAAAATTCATTTAAATCAGTCTTAGTTCATCAATTACAATTCAATTCTAATTCTCAATAAAACCTATTTTTAACCGATTTCAAATTTGAACCACTTCAAGTCAATAGGTTTCAAAAATAAATATTCAAGCATTTACAATAACTCAATTCGATAAATTTCATTTATATTTCAAAATTTAACTTTACTTCTTTTTAGACTTGAAAATATTCACTTAATCATCTTTAATAACATTTAAAAAAAAATCACAAATTACAAATTGAAATCAATATAAAATATTCAATCTATATTTTATTTAAATTTGAAAAGATTTATTTAATCACCTTTAATCGAATCCAGTTATTAACTTGTAAAAAGCATATCTTTAAATCTCAAAATCAGTACGTTTCAAATCAATTTTTATATAAATACAGATCTTAAACAAATAAAATTTGAAATCAATTTCAATTCATCTTTCAACCTTAATTTATTAAAGATATTACAAAATCTATTTTAAAATATTAGTATAAACTTAAAATAAATATTTTAAAACAATTATATATTAGTTAAATTAAATTTTTATCAAATTAAATCTTTTTAATATTAAATCTAATTTTATATATTTAAAAATAAGAAAATTATAAGAAAATTTTAAATTGTTCAAACTTAACTTATAAATTTAAATTTTCCAAACATATAATTTAAAATCTAAAATTTTCACAAATATAAAAATAAAATTTATATATTATATTTTAAAATCAATGTTTAATAAAATCCAAATATTTCCTTTCATACCCTTGGAAATCATTTTCAAAAATAGACCAATGGTGTCTGTATATAGTTTTCTATCCTATGGTCAAGTGATACGAATATTTGTCATTTCAATCCATGATTATTTAATATTGTATATATCATTTCAACCGGCAATCCCAAAATTTCAAATTCAATAAAAGTCGGCTGGGTTTATCATTCAGTCCATATCGATTTTCCCTGATCTAAAATATCATTCGGGTATGTATCATTTCAACCCATAGGGATTTCTAAGCTAATAGGGAACTTACAGAGTGAGTATAAATATGATAATAATATATCATATCAACAACAGGCATGTATCAACAGTAAAAAATTTAAATATAATGTATAAAACAGGTTATGATGTCATATGCATAGGTAAACAATTGCATATAATGGTATATCATATTAATAATTAAATAACTTAACAATTCAAATTTTACAGCATATTTCAATTGTCATTTTATGTGAATTAAATTTTCTAAATACAAGAATGTTAATCGTGAGTGATTGCTCACCTTTTGAGGCTAGAGAAAACAAGAACATGTGCGATAATCCAAGCACGAATTCCAAAGCACGACATGATGAACATGAATTCAACGAGCAGGGTTGATAGTTTGGAATCAATGAAAACAAATCAAACTAGATGGATATAAATTGAACATAATATATGTTATATATATATATATAATTTTTTTCCTCTAAAACCAATTTTAAAAACATATATTTAAAATAAAATCTACAAATATTTTTTCAAATTAATATTTAAAAACATAAAAAATAAAATTTCTGTCTATATTTGAAAACCAAACTCGTATATACTTCTATATATAAACTAATATATAACCTTACATACATATTATATTTTAAAATCAATATTTATTATAAAATCGATATAAACTTACTTTAATATAAGATATATATATATAAACTCCAACATATCGTATATATAAACTTATATATACAACAAACAGATTTTATACAATTTATATAACATATACACTATAACCAACTTTATAATCTATGTATGTACAATTTAAACATGAATATTTAATAAACAAGTGTATTATTTTTTAAAAAATTTCATATAATATATGCAAAAAATATAGATGTGAAAACAAATAAAAATGTGGCTACTTAAACAAATATACGCAACCTATATATATATATATATATATCTTAGTGTAAGAGTTATATATATATATATATATGTAAACCAACATATAAATTTATATATATATATACATATTTATAAAGGAAAAGCAAGGAGGCAAATGATTTTATATAAACTCGTATATGTATAATCTCATATATATATATATATATATATATATATATATATATATATATATATATAAGATAAGCTGCTGCGAAGAGGCTAGGTCGGGGAGGTAAGGAGGAAGAATAGATGGCGAACAGTCAGAACTTGGTTGCTCGGGATTGCCGCAGGTGGAAGGTGACAGGTACTTCTGTTAGGAAGAGGGAATAAGGTGGATCAACGTGGGCTGTAGGGAGGTGGAGTTTCGGGCGAGAGGGTTGGAGTGGAAAATGAAGTCAAGAGTCGGGATTGCGCTGAGGCTGCGTTCGGCTAGCGGGTCAGCATCTCTGTGAGGGGATAGCAGCTGCGAAGGCAAGGAAGGTAGGCTCGGTGTATGGCAGCGGGTAGGCGAGGCTCAGGTGAATTGATGAGAGAATGGAGGGAGACATGGCTATTTGTTGCTGTCGTATATGGATGAGGGGTGATGAAGCATGAAGGCATTGCAAAAGGGAAGTAGTAATTTACAACAAACACGAATACGAACTTATATCATATATATATATATATATATATATATATATATATATTTCGAGTCGATAAAGCAAAGAATGGGGAAGGCAAAAGAGGTGCAGGTTGTTGGCGGGTCAAATGCGATGTGAATGAGATGAAGTGATTGTCACGGCTATAGTAAGGATGTAAGGTTTCGGAATATTTTACAAGTATACAAACTAATATATCTATATTATATTTTATTTTATTTCACGAATGAAGATGAATAGAAAGAAGAGGAGAGAGGAATGGACGAACCAGTGAAATATATTTCAACAACGGGAACTGCAATAGTCAAAAGCTAAATTGTTGGGAAATCAAGGCTGATGGCTATTGATTTACACGGTAGATAATGAAAAGACAAAGGAAATCCCAAAACCCAAATACGGAACCGATACGGCAAATCATTTTGTCGATTTCACCGCGTAACGAACATCGGAATGTACAAGTGAATATACTACGGAGATCAGCATGACAAGACGAAAAAAATGGTACATAGATATCAACGATATGATTAAGTTATCAAATGTTGATATTTTGCTGCCAAACTGCTGCTAATTCACTGAAAATAAGATAAACGAGGCTATAGTAGTCCAAATTTGGTGAAATGAATTATGACGTCTTTCTCAGAAAATGATAAGCATTTTTATCATATAAAAATATTCAGATTTTGAAAATATTTTATTTTCATCAAATTAACTATTTTAAATTGAAATTGTCACAACAGAACTAACTTTCATATTTTCCAACGAAATTTTGACATTTGCTATATTTAAATAGATTCATCTCAAATATCAAATTTGCATTGCAAAATTTTATTATTTAGTTTTCACGAAAAATTTAGTTAATTACGTTATTAAAATCATCAAAATTTACGGATCGTTACACATCATATGTTAGGTAATTAGATTTTTATCATGAATCAGTATACCAATACATTGTCACATATTGATGCTTATATATATATATATATGCATAAAATAAAATATATGTTATTTTGAAATTATATTTGCAGCCTGCTTATGGTTTTATAATATATAAAAAATTAATTTTTGGATTAACAAAATATTATTAAATGTTTTATTAATTAATTCAAATACAAAATACTAAATAATATAACATTACATATATATTTTATCTTTATAAAAAATATTATACATAAAAGCGTTGGTAGCATAATAAAAATATATTTTTTATATATATTTAATTGACCTAAAATTAGTTAAATAAATAAAATCCATTTATGTATATTTATAAATAATTTAGCATTTTTAAAATATTTTATATATTATTAAATTTACTTTAATTTTGAAATTTATTTTAAATAATTTTTATTTATTAAATCCGCATGGTTATTAATTTGTTTATAAGTATTTATTTAAAAATCATTGAACTGAAAACAAAATTAAAAATATATTCATAATTAATATACTATTCTAGATAATATAAAATGTACATTATGATTATGAAAATTATTTTTATATAAATTTATATATTAAATCCATACGATTTTAGTTTATTTATAAATATTTAATTAAAAATCATTTAACAAAAAATATCTTTTTATCACATCACCAAGAGAAATATCAAAATAATACATATGTATTTATTTAATTTTATTATTAACACACATGCACATATATAGTTATATATATCTATTTAACATATAAAAATAAATTAATAAAAGAAAAAATTATTTTCCTTTGGATTTCGTAAAATATAACGAGTACTTGAATTGTTTTATATATTAACATTTGAAATAAAGTTTGTAATATATATATATATATATATATATATATTCATAATTACATTTCATTAATGCTTTATACAAATAATTTGAAACTAATATTTACCATAATTGTATAATATATTTATACACATACACACGTGTGTGTATCATTAAACCTATCCAAGATCAATTTCGCATAGTTAATGGCTTCTGCTGATTATTGGAAAGGGCAATCTCTTTTTTCCATTCATATCTGAATCATTTCTCCACCATCGTCAATTCCCCTCTTCGTCTCTTCATCAGCAATCACCTCTTTATTCTCCTGTCCCCACTTCTTCTCTCATATATGGCGAAGAATTACGAAGGAAAACCGAGATTTGCATCGTCAATTGCAAATCGATCTCTGACAAGATCTGGCTGTGAGTACGCATCTTCATCAGATGCTACTTTGAATTCATCGCTTGGAACCTCATCCGTCATTCCTCCTCTAGTTGCACTCGCATCTAATTCTAGAATTTTGCCTCCTATTTCTATTGATAATGATGGTGTCGCTAGCTCTGTTGGATTGCTGAACCTTCTGGCTGCTTTAGTCTTCGATTGCGATGCCCTATCTTCGGCTTTTGGACCAATTTTAGGTATTATGAATCTAGTCTCTCTCTCTGTCGTATCTCCTATTCTTCTGCCTAGTAATTGAGCTTGGAATAATGTTGGCAATCGTGAGAGTGATAGTTATGTTAATGATGGTTATGTTGAAAGTAAAAAAGAAACTACTGAATTAGTAACTAAATTGGTTGATATGGTATGTAGAGAGGTTGTTGCCAATCCATCGAATGAGGATGATGTGAATAATGTTGCATCTGCTCCTATATTACAGCCTATTCTGCCGAAACGCAATTACAGTTTAGTGTAAATTATGAGCCTAATATAGAACATAGGTGGTCCTCTTTGTTCTCTTCATTGCCAAGAAATGCGGGTGCTTTTGAACCCCGTTCTTTTGATATAGTGGTTATTGATGGAGTAATGATTCCTCCCCCTAGGGTAATTAAGGCTGGAACTGATTATTGGTCGGAGTATCTTATTGATTTCTTTTTGGATTCTAACCCACGTTATTCTATGGTTAAAGAACAATGCACTTAAGCGTGGCAGCCTAATGGCAGTCTCCTTGTCCATATGGAAAGCTCTTTGTTTTATTGCAATTTTTCGAGGCCTGAGGTGTAATAACCCGTAATTTTCTGATAATTAAAATATTGAATTTAATAAGATTTTGTAATTTAATATTGGAAGAAACTAAAATTTGTGATTTATTAATAAGTGAAATGACTGGAATGAATTTAATAGTGTTAATTTAAGGAAATTGATAACTATTTTAGTGCAGTCTCAGTTAATCAAAATGATTGTAAAGTTAAATTTATTTATAAATTGTAAATAAGAAAAAAAAATTAAATGTATTCATTGGTGAGAAAGTATGTAATTTATTGTAATTAGATAAAATCAGTGTTGTGTAAGTAGTTGTAACATTTGTTTGTAGATAATAAACTTATAAATATGATTAAATTATAAGTAAAAGGTGACGATTGTTATGTGTTACTTATTTATTTAATCTGTTGAATTAAATTGGAAATCAATTGCACTTAGATATAATTAAATATTATGTTAATATGAATTAAGATGATAATTGTAGAATATTAGTGTAATAAGATATAAAGTAATGTTAATTATATCCATAAATTAATGATTGATTGAATAATAAGATTTAAATCAAACTAAATTAATTTATTAGAATTTAAATTATAATTAATGGGTTTATTGCAATTGAATTTAAACACTATAATTGGTGAAATAATTAACATTGAATTTGACATGGGAAATGAGTTTTGAAAAGATTGTTAAATTTCCGTGTAATAAAAAATGATAAAATTTGTTAGTTATAAAATTTGAATTGAAAAGGTGATTTAATTATTTCAATAATGATTTAATTAACGTGAAAATAGCCATTTTGGCCACTGCCTCCGATTTTGACGAAACCAGTTTCATCGGATCCGTAACAGTGAACTATTTAGGATTTCAAGTTTCGTAGCGATCAGACTTGTCGTTTGATCGTACGGGCTCGACAAGCATAAAAATCAATCTAATTGAAATAAGCTGATTTCAAAAGCTAACTTCTTCATATGATGGAATTAGGACTTGAAACCTTTTCCATTGATTTTAAAAATATCGAAAACATCTATTTTGATATATGGGATGACCCACTTTCGTTTTGGAGGCAGGACGAACTTTTTGGTCGCTATTGTCGTTCGTACAAATCCGATACGTGTTCATTTTCTTATCGGGATTTGTTCTTATAAATAGTTCTTTCTAAACCCTAGCCTTCTTTCTATTTCTAATTACAGAATGTACGATTCCATCTATCTGCTTCTCTCTTCTCAATAGCAGAAACCAATTCAGATTACAAACCCTAAATTCAATTTCCAAATCAATTTCAGAATAAAACTTCTTGAAACCCTATCATATTATATAGCGATTCGAACCACTCGATGAGCGCAAGCTAGATCTGTAGTTTGTTTTTCGATTTGGGTCTCTATGTGTCTAGAATTTGAGGGATAAATCTCGTCCGTTCAATTGGAGGATGATCAACGTCAGTGGATCGTCGATTGGAGGATATAGCTGCGTGGAAATTGGCAAGTAGAGCGCAACGGCATTGTTATTTACGAAATCGATGGCTGGATCGCCTTAAACAATTGAACCAGAGTTTAAACTTTTCACGAAGGCGGCTGGGTTTCTGTTCATAGCCGATGGATGAGGGGTGTTCGCGGGGATCGGGGAGGCGTAAGCGAGGTCGTGGTGCTTCGCTGGAGGGGCGCGGCGTGTCAAAGCAGTTATTGAGATGTAGTGGTGGCGGTGTCTTTCGTGCATGATAGGGTTTCGTTCGAGCAGCTTTCCGCATGAAGGGATCGATGCAGCGCTGAAGTGTAGTGGAAGCTGACGAGTTGGTTTGTTTTATTATTTTATTTTATATCTTATTACTTCTAATCGTTATAACCTTTACCTACTAGTTCAGTTTTACATGCGGTTTGTTTCGTTGGGATCATATCGAAATTCTGGACATTATGGAACTAGTTTGGACGAATTCTGAGACTGTTCAATTTTGAGCCTATAATTGGGTTTTAAATCGATTGCAAATCAAAGGTGAGTGTTTTAACCCACGCACAACTACTAAATTGTCTTATGTTAGTTAATTTAAATTTATGATGTGATTAGAAATTGATTGGTTGATGTTTGGTGTATTAAAATTGTCATTACAGTTAAATATGACGTTTATTGCATTCAATCGTCATTGAATTTAATATTGAATTTAATTGTCAATTGAAAAACTGTTGATGATAATCAGTTAATTGATGTTATTTATTGTTTGATTGAATGGTGACTGCGATGTATGTTTGATTATTTGATATTGGATGACTGGATGTTATATTTTTATATTGTTATAACACTGCAAGTTCCCTATGGGTTGAAATGATACATACCCGAATGATCTATAGATTAAAGAAAAATTGTCATAGGTTGAAACGATAGACTCAAGCGATTTTTATGGATTTTGAATTTTATTCGGGATTGCAGGTTGAAATGATACATGTCCGTAAATATAAAACATTTGCGGGTTGAAATGATAAATATTCGTATCACTTGACCATATGGCAGAAAATTATATACGGACACCGGATTTGTTAAATTAAATGATTTTAAATCCTTAAATTTTGAATTTAGTTAAATGATATTTTGAAGAAAATTTAATTTATATAAACTGAATTATTTTTGAAAATCCGAGTTTTAAATGTAGAAATTGGAATTGGTTTAAATTGAAGTTTTAAAGTTAGATTTTAAGTATAAATAAAATTTATCGAAATTGAGTTATTGAAATATTTGAATATTTAAACTTTGAAATCTGCTAAATTTGAAATAGTTTAAATTTATAGTTCGAGCATGGATTTGGAATCGATATTGTTTAAATGGTTTTAAAGACGTGCTGAAATGAAAGAAATAGTATAATTTGATATTAATTTCAAATTTATTATTTTAATATAAATTGTTTTAAATATATTATTTTTAAATCCTGATTACTAAGATTTTCATATTATTAAACTAATTTAATCCATTTTATCCATTTAATCCAATTTAATATATTTTAACCTATTTTAAACTAATTAATCCATTTTAATCTAATTTAAATCTATTTGAATCATTTTAAATCTATGAAATCTATTTTAAATCTATTTAAACTATTTTAAAATATTTAGACTATCTTAAATCCACCTAAACTGTTTTATTCTATTTTTAAACTATTTTAGAGTATTTTAACTATTTGAAATTTATTTTAAACTACGCTAAACTATTTATAACTATCTAAACTATTTTCTAAATTTCAGACTGTGTAAAGAGGAAGTGTTTATATTTAAATCCTTGACTTTAAAGAAGATATAATTAAATGATGTTATGACCTAAGTTGGGATTTGGAATGGTATTTTCTAGTGAAATGACACCTTTTGAGTAAATATGATGATTTGAAAATATGGTTTCAAAGGTGACATAATTTCGAAAATTAATATGATTTCGAAAGTAAATATGATTCCGAAAGTGATATGGTTTTGAGAATATGATATTTTGATACCAATTATGAATCGATTTTGAAAACGTAAATGAACCATCCGGTGTGAAATAAGCGTTTGGTTGTTAAAAAGACTGGGATATGATATTGTCATACTCTCTGCTGTAGGATCTAGATTAACCCTAGAGGGGGGGGTGAATAGGGTTATAGCAAATTTTCTCAATTTAAACACAGAAATAAACTGCAGAAATAAATATGCTGAAAAGTAAATCACACACAAAATTTACCCAGCTTCGGCAACCCCTGCCTACTGCTGCATTCACAGATTTCTATTAGAATTAAACAGTATCACGCTTACAAACACTCTACTAGACTCGCAGACATTTGCTCCCGCTCACAAACACTCTACTAGACTCGCACACCCTGCTCGCAAACATTTGCTCCCGCTCACAAACACTCTACTAGACTCGCACACCCTGCTCCGCATATAGAGTTTCGCTTACTCGCAAACTTTGCTTCCCGCCTATAGAGCTTCGCTTACTCGCAAACTCTGCTCCCGCCTATACAGCTTTGTAAACTCGCACACCCTGCTCACTGAACTAATTCTAACTAGACAATCTGACACTACCTAAACCCTAGGTGGTGATTTACAAATTCTTTGATTCGTAAAATAAAAACAATAATTAAAAAACAATAGAAAATAACCCTAAACCCTAATTAACAATATAATAAAGCCCTTTTATAAAAATTAAAACACAAAACCCCTTTTTTAATAATAAGGCCAGCCCACTCCCTTATTTCACCCGATCCTTTTTGTCTCGTTCGTGAGAGTAATGGCGGCTTCGTCCTGTTTCTGAAATTTAGGGCTTCGTTCCCTTTGTTCCAATTTCGTGTTTGAACCAATACCAATTAATATGTTGCATCAGAAACAGGACTTGTGTAAATCAGGGCTTCAATTTCTTCGTTCGATCTGAGATATGTTGCCCTAGCTCGCTGCTTCTCTGATGGTCGACTATCGCTCGTTTGCAGTTGCTTGATCGAGTTCGTTGTTTGTGAATTCGGTATGCACTGTTTCCTTTTGCTTTACTAAGTTGATACTTGAACTCGATAATTAATTTGCCGATGATGATTGGGCTTATATAGGATTTGAAATCCTATTTTTGCGTTCGTATATTCGTGTTTGAATTTGTCAATTTATTCATCTCGGCCACTCGATTATACTTGGATGCTTGTGATAAAATCTGACTTTGTCAATTTCGTATTTTTGATGCTTGGTTGACACGGCTTCGATTTTGACTTTGCTCGATTATGTAATGACCATTTCAAAGATACGCACTTTTTCATTTTACCTGTATAACACAGTGAATACTTGATTGACTTGTTCAACTTCGGTTTTGCTAGTATTTTGTTTGGTTCGTGAATTTCTCTGAACTGTTGAATTTCGTTCATCTTGTAGTCTTCGACCTTCTTCACTGGTACTTGAATTTCACTCATGATGTTGTTTGGTTATTTGTTCATGTGATTCCCTATATTACTGCTCTGACTCATGTATGCATTGTATATTACGGCTCTGATTCATTGTTGTTGCTTCACCACTGACTTGTGTTTTTCACTATTGCATAATTGTTGGTCTTTATGTGTATTATTGTGTCACTGCATACATGTGTACTGTGTCTTTGAGCATTGTCATGTTGTACCTGGACATGTTGCTTGAGTCATTTTCATTGTTGCTGCTCCTTCGGTGCACTATGCTTTGTGTACATGTCTTGTTGAGTTTGTAGTTTGTTCACTGATGCATTACTGTAGTTGCCATATCTCATGCTCGAGCTCTTTGCATACTTCATGACTGTACTATTGTAGTCGAGTTGTATTCATATACACTGTTCATATGTTCTTGATGACATTTCTTTGGTCTGCACTGCTTGTTGATGTTTTTTGTAGTTTGAGCATTTGGTTTGCACTTGTTCATCATGTAGCTGTCTGGTCTTTTCATTGTGTTGGTTACTGGACACATGTTTTATCACTTGAGCTTGCAGTAATGTATACTTGATGGCTTTTGTAGTCGAGTTGTATTGCTGTATCTTGTGGCACTTTGTGCATGCTGTATTACTCTGGTCTTGCATAGTTCCATGTCTTTTACTGTAGTCTTCATTGTTGTGTTTTGTACTTGATTTGCACTGCTACATTGTTGCATTATGGTCTTGTGGCAGTTGCAGTATTCATTATGTTGGTCGAGCTTGCATTCTTTGTTGGCACTTTTGAATGTTTGCAGCTTGGTCTTGAGTTGTTTAATGAAGAGGTTGAACTTGCATACTTCATGTAGCCTTCATGTTTGGTCTGACTGATCTCTGTTGCTTACTGTTACTTACTTTGTGCATTGCCTTACTGACTCGATTCATTTCATGTTTGTTGCCACTTTACCTTTTTGCTGTTGCCATCCACATTGAACCGCCTTTGATGCACTTTTGATTTGTCAAAGCTCTGCATTTTTCATGTTGCCTTGTGTTGAACCCAGTTTTTAAAAAAACGGGTTTGACCTTGAGCTCGTGTCGTGATTTTAATATATTGCATATGAGTTGATTTTTGAGATTTCTTTGTGGTCTTTGGGATTTGCACTTGCATACTTGCTCTTGTTGGCTGCGTGCATGAGTTGGCGAGGCAGTGCACACGTGTATGAATGTACACGTGTGTATTGCAGCCACTTATGATTACCTGTCCCTGATAGCATTATCAAGTGTATATATCTGTATGCACGACTTTGTGATGAATTCAAGTGTGAATTATGACGAACAACCCAAATAACTGAGGCAAACCATATTTTCAAAAATCGTATTTTATTTTACATTGCAAAAATATTTCTTTTTCAATTTTACTGCGTTAGTGAATATTTTTGCAGATTGCTCAGATGCTGGATTCAAACTGGAATGCAGTTGAAGACAAAATACGAGTGTGAGTGATATGTAGTGAGGTTATCAATGTAAAAATATTTGTGATGTAATCGTGATGTAATCAAAAATGTATATGTATAGTGAGAGCATGAATTTGTACTATTCAAGATTGTAATAAATATTTGTTTGAATAAAATTTCTGTTTGAATTCAAAATCTGTGTAACTTGTTCTGTTTGAATTCAAATTCAAATTCTGTGTAATTTATTTTATTCAACAAATATTTATTTAATCTATGAAAAACAAAATAGTACATTACCAAATACATTTAAATGAATATATATATGTTTATTATCATCAAACAAAAACATATAAGCGCATATTCAACATCTGCTAATACCAAAAACCACTTCAACAACTATGTACGTAGTGGAGATTTTAGAATGAAGTAGGATGATTTCGAGAACGATTCTGTATGAGGTATTATCATAGCCCTGACTCCTATGAGTCAGCTTGATGTGGCTAAAACAGGAGCCATGCCAGACCAAGTGAGGTCGCACCTCTGATCGGAGACATGTCTACGATACCATATTATGACTTTGTGATTGATTTGGTGGCCACCACTTGATTGATTTGCAAGTATGTTCCGAGGTCGGCGGTAGTAGCTGTTATGCGTTACCACCAGTCCGGATTCATAAAATGGTAGTATCCTATCTTGAGCATTGCCTCGCGTGCCTTGTTACATGCCTTATCACGCCCACTACGAGTTTGTTTTGTACCGTACCTATGGAGTGCCCTCTTGGTAAACCACCGATTTGGTGGAGCTTACGGTATTGTATAGGCTACGAAAATATATAAAATGTGTTAAGGGGGATATGGGTAACACCCTAATGTTATTTTACTACTTTACTGTAGATATATTATAATAGCGTATTGTACTACATAGTAGATAATTTAATGAATCCTTAGGAGATGGTAATCCCGTACATCTCTTAAGTTATTGTACTCACGTTAGACACTGGATAGGAGATATCAAACCCCGTAGATATCTTTGACGCCGTTACACTCATATTTATTTACTGTTCATTTAATTTACATAAGATCTTTTATTCTGACTCGAGTGTTTTGTCTATTCAATTCGCTCGGATCAGTCTAAGCTTTTCAGTGTATTGAAGACCATATTTTTGGAGGACGAAGACGAAGATTGTATAGTATAACTATTTATTTTATTCATCCCACTACATCATATTGTTCCGCTGCATTATTTATTTATTTCCGTTGTATGTACTCTGATTTGCATTGTAAAAGCGTAATCAAATGTTATTTGTAAAATAGCTTTATGAACTGTTTATTTGATTATTATATTTTGTCATTCCGCTGTGAAATATTTTGTTTTTCTTTATTTCTCTACTTTTTCTTATTTATCATAACAATCCTCCCTTTTGAAAGGTTTGAGTCTGACATGTGTGGTTTATTGTCGATTTAAAGCGTCCAAAGAAGGTGGGTCGTTACATGAGAAGCGTCTGCGAATCCTTATTAAAGATCCCATCTTTTTTAATGGTTATCTTTTTATTGTCACGACATGAAGTCCATCTAATGATTATGCCAGAGAGCAAGTATTATCTATTCCAGTTTGGACATATTTTTCCCATATTCCCTCTATTTAGCAACCTATGTTAGTTCTAAATTAGTTATCTAGTTCTAGTCAGAAAGTGAAATGTTTTGATGCTAACACTATTGCAAGGGATAGTATATGCTAAAGCTTTGATTAAAATAACTCTGGATAAACATTTACCGAACATGATTAAAGTTAGAGTGACTGAGGATCATGTTGCAGAGATAGTTGTTCAATATGGTTGGAAACCAAATGTTTGTACATCCTGTCAGTCCTTTAGTCATTTTTCGACATCTTGTGTCTGTAAGTCTTCTGTTACATCTCTTTCTGTTCGGTCCCTACTTCCTAAACCGATAATGAAGAGGATCCCAAAAGTTCATGATGTGACACCTTCTGCGCCTTCTCCTATTATGCCAGCTATTGTGCCTCCTACCGCCCATCTGATGTTGATTTGGTTTCTCATATGATTCCTACCTATGATGTTACTGATATTGCTGATTATGTGATTTCTTCTACGGCCCATGCATCAAGTATTGAGTGGAATTCTGATGAGAAAGCTTGGATCCATGACCCGTATGAGATGAGATATGATCATGTTCGACATGACCTCTACATGCTTGTTGGTGATGTTGATGGTTAATCCGAGCGTCTTCATTACTCTGTTGATGGAGATGGCCTTGTTCTTTTGGTAAACGGCTTCCACGGTGTAAGGAATAACTCTCTTCTCCTTGATGATAGCTGGGACAGGAAATTTATCTACTGTAGGGATTACCCTGGTTTTGTTCCGCATATTGCGTCTCTTTTTGTGGATTATCTGCATGTGTTAAGCCCTGATGGTAGTGATTCGCCTTCCTCTTGGGAGGAGGAGCCTATGGTATTTTGGGTCATTTATAGTAGCTTAGGCCTTTTTGCCTAACTCATGTTCTGTATTTTATTTTCTCTTTTCCTTTTAGTAATTGAGGCACTCTACCTTGCTCCTATATTAAATCTTTAGTGGTAATAAAAGTGGACGGGCCACTTTAAAACCCGGCTAGCTTTGCCAAAAATACACACACATACATATATAACACACACACACACACACATATTTACTTAAACAATACTTGATGCACATATATGTATATTTGGATAATGTATTTCGATACATAAGGGGCTAACATGTCCATTCCAATGTAAATCACAACATCTATACATGGGTATGCCAAACCATGTGCACAACATCCTGTTACATGTGCACATATGCATATATGTATATATGATACATACATACATACACATATAATACAAATTATTTAAAATAAAATATTGATTTTATTTTTAATGAAATTTAGAAAATTTCTGAATCAATTTAGACTACATATGCCCAATAAAGATTATAATAAAAAAAACTGAAATTCACCCATTTCTTCCATTGCGGGCTAGCATAGTTCCAACAATGATATCAGAGCGAAATAGCCTATATGTTTTCCTACTTTTTATTTTCCATCTGTCGCTTTCCTTGTCGGTTCCGAAGTTCCAACTCTTAATCTCCCCTACGCTTTTTTATAGTAAATCTAAGATTCTTAGTGAGATTGTTGACTTGTGTTCTTCTACTTCTTTATGATTTTGGCTTTGCGATTTGGGTATTTTTATTTTATCGTAGGGCCTCATAGGTCAGATCTTTGTCTGAAGTCTTTCACCTACATTTGCTATGGTAGATTTTCATGTTTCATATGTGAGTTTTTTGACTTTGGTCGAGTGTCAATGTTGTCATCTTTCTGTTATTGCAATGGAAACCTTGGCAATTACTCCGACAACTAGGGTTTTCTACTTATGGTGCTTCAAAGGGCATTTTAATAGTCACTTGCTGGTTTCTAGCTTCATTCTTGCTACTCGTATCTCTATCGTATGGTTGCAGGTATCGATTATCTACCATGTATGAAAATGGTTCCACCAGTAAATTATGATCAAAGCTTTGCTACTTGTTGAAAGGAATTTTGGTTTCATTCGCAAAGCATATGTCTTTCTTTGACATATATGCTCTATAGTTGCTTGTTGTGAAATAATGTAAATGTTTTGGTTCTCCTGTTGAAATTTTTTGGACTCCTATAGAATTGCCTTTGGATGCAATGTTGCTTTTTTTGGTTATATTACTTGGAATGCAAAGTCTCTGGATGTTTTCTTCTTGTGAGAGACATCTTGAATGATGCTATGATGATATTATTATGTTAGTAGTACTGGATGGAATGTTTGTCGTGATGCTATGTTGGAAATGGTAAGTTGCAATTGGTGCTTATCTATAATGATGCGCTTTGCCCTTTTTACCAGAGTGATAATTATGGTGTTTGGTTCTGCCTTTTGCCGCTAAATTGTATTCTTACACCATACGTGGTGATTATGTAGTTGCTAAGGTGCAATACCTCATACTTGTATCTAATTTATTTTATAGTGGTTGTGCCACTTTAAAAACTAGTATAGCTATTAAGGGCTTTCTCCCTCGCACTTGTAATAATTTGTAATAGTGGTATGGCCACTATAATTTTATTGCCTATCAAAATAATAATATTTTATTTTTCCTGGAAAATATGTTATAATTGGATAATATAGTAATTAATAAAACGTGTTTTAATTAATATAATTTTATACATAAGATTATTATATAAGCTAATTAAAACATAAAAGTCATGTAATAATGAAACTTATATAAAATGGATGTGTAGACTAAAGTTGGAACATTGAAGAAAGCTACTTAGACTTAAGAATTAAATACATACGTATACTATATATACCATGATTTTTGACGTGTCCGACACTTGAATCACGAGGGTATTTCAAAAGAAATATGTTATTTCATAAGTTGATGTCACTCAATTAAATACATTAAAGATTATGAATCTATAATATAAAGTTGTCCTCTACCATTTATATATTAATAGATTACTTGCATACTCCTTATTGTTGAGCAAGCTCAAGTCGGGGATGTTATGTGTAGTATTATTAATATTTTGAGTAGATGAGGTAAGATAACTATATGTATTTGTTGAGCTTTGTTCAAGGTATGTATATATACTTAGACCATCTTAAAATGACGGATAGTAGTGAATAGTCTCTCTTTATTTGTTGAGCTTTCCACAAGGTAAAGATAAGATTAAGACAAGGATCATAAGATTAGGACTTATGTGTAATACAATCGATAAGGAGTTATTCATCGTATATGGAAGTATGATTTGTTGAGCTTTCCTCAAGGTTAGATAACCAAGATATATGAGTCCTAATACACACTAGTAAAGTTGGACTACTTCTATGTTTCGTCTTAAGGTTTGGATAAAACATAAAAGACTAGTGAGAGCTTTATTAAAAAATGAAATAGTAACATTTAACACTTCTAATATTATAAGAACATCTGCTAGCAATAACTAAAATTATCTACTTCAATAAATTTGTGCATTAACTATAATTGACAAAATGCCTATCGATTAAAATATACAAAGGAACTGCATTAAATATTGACAAAGAAATATCAAATATACTTACAAATCAATTTTAGCATATTGACTCATGCAAGTGCCTAATTATAAAATCACTAATTACGTTCGTAAATTAGTCACTTAAGAGTTTACTTTTCCAAGATTGTGTATTGTCTTAAGTGACTTTCAAACTCTAAAATCAATGCAAGAATATGGATACTTGATCCATATGCGATCGCATATATATGTTATATGATGAACGGTCATAATTCGTACTGCACAAAACCTCAATGAAATTAGTTCATTGAAAGAAGTAAGTAAATAGTAGTGAGAGATCACGCATTCAATTTGTTTAATTATAATAATGACTTTGTTGTGTTAAATGTAAGACTGGACCAAAGGCTAAGAGATAGATAAAAGAATTCTATCACTGAAATGTCGATGCGATCATTTTACGTAAAGTACAATTTATTTAATATCCTTAAGAGTTAAGAATGACGAAGAGCACATTTGCGAAGAATTTGTAATGATATTAGAATGATAATTTCCTTATAGTAATCCGACCATTTCAAAGAAAATCAAATGTATAAGCATGTATGTAACCTTAGGTAAGTTTGAGATAAAGAGAGTGAATTGTCACTTTTGCTTCATAACGAAACATTGAAAATGAGAACTGCATAACAATTGTTGATACTTAACATTGGAATGAGAAATATTATTTCCATTCTAAAATATATTTTCAAATAGAAAATTAATTTCTATGAGATTTATTTATTTGAATTTAAGATATTTGATTTGAAAATTCATGACAGTAAACCAGTTACAGTAAATGAAATAAATCGCCTATATTAAGTGGTAGAGTAGAGCTTCGTATTTCACATGCTATTACTGTAATGGTGGAAATAGTGTGAGCTTACCATAAGACGCTTGTTGATCGCATCAAATTATTAAAGTTATTTTCCTAAAACATACCAAACATTACTTACGAAATGATAATTGTTTCTCAGTGTTAACTAAAAAATAGACGTAGTTTTGTTTCAATATGAATATTACTAATATTAATTATAAAATAAAACTATCGTAATGGTATTTGTGATAAACTGAAAAATATAGAAGTATCTAAATTATTTGCAATTGTTTTGGAATTCTGGACTAAGCCAAAGTTTGGAGAAATAATTTTTGATTATATTATTATGAATCATATAGTACTAGTGAATTATATCTCAAACAATAAAAGGCAACGAACCCTTTCGGTGGGAGCGATCGTAGGAGTTGATGAACTCTTCGGATTAGTACATATAGATATATGCAATCGCAAATCTATTAATACCGGAATGGTTTCAGTACTTTGTTACATTCACCGATGAGTTATCACCGATATGGACATGTGTATCTGACATACATGTTGTATGTCTATGATAAACTCATGGAGTATAAAACAAAAATGAATAAAATAACATGCAATAGAATATAAAAGCGACTCAATTTGATCGAACATGTGAGTATATTGGAAAGAGTTCTAAATGTATCTAAGAATGAAGATTCAATCTCAATTGTCACTTCTTTATATAAAACATATTAATGTATAGATAAAGAGTAATTGAACAATCTTGGACTAAGTACAATTAGTTGTGAGTGTAGTTGAGTTAATTCCTTTCTATAAGGTCGTGCACTTGAGAGTAGTACACAAGGTCAAATTTTATTTCATCCAAAGAATAGTTTACAAAGTCATATAAGATAAGGGTTTATAAGAGCCCCAACATGTCATGGGCTAAGGAGTTGACAGGTTGTGCAAGTTGAAAGACTGCACGTTATAATTTTTCATGAGGGATCCTGTATGAATCACCTGAAAAGGAGTTTGGAAACGATTATCTTTGAATGACAAATTTATGTTTTGAATATAATTATTGTAAACTAAAATGGAATCAGTTGTTTATTTAAGGAAATTCATAAAAGTTTTGTGCATACTCATTTCATTGAACTGAAAAACAATTGTTGTTTCAAGAAATATCAACTTCATAGTGAAGGAATTTCTTCAGAAATTATTGATAATGAAATGGATTTAGATACGATCCAAAGATAAAATTGATTACGTAGATGAAATGAAATTAACCCAACCTAAAGCAAACACATCACATTAGAGTGTCTAATAAGTATTCTCACACACTAAAGAGAAACTATGAGTTTCTTATCAATGACAAGAATAGATAATCCTTAGTTGTCAATTAAGACTCATTAAGAATATTGACTCTACAATATGGTATGATATACAAATTCGAAAGGATTGAAGTATGATATCAAAATATGTTTGGTAGTTGTACCTGAAGGGATAAATCCAACGGCCACGAATGAGTCTTCAAGAGAAAGACTAATGCAGTTATAATAAAATGAGAAACGTTGATAATATTAAAATTGTAAATTTTACTCGTTGAAATTAGCATAACAGATTCGCCTTTCAATGTGCTAAAGTTAATTTGGATTTACTCACAAAATTATCGCTTCGTATGACTTCGTGTTAGATCATTTTATAAGCATCCAAATTGAACAAGTATTTTGATATAAACGTCGAGTAGTTTGATTTTCATTCAAAATGTAGAGGAAATGTGTGTCTATAAGAAAGAACCACTAAAAGGTACATAGATATTTCTTGACTATAGTAAACAACATACTACCGACTATTAATGATGTACCTATGTTAAATCAGTAATACTTTTGTTGTTTAATACTCGATATTACAATTGTAAGTTATATCTTTTATAGTAAGTATAAAAGGAATGTTCCAAATGATATACAAAGACACCTTATTAAAATGTTAATAAGGAACATGTAAGATGAATTCCTTATGCTTTAGAAATAGGGATTATCATACATGTTGTACTTTCTACAATATCGTAATTTCTTATCTATTTGATACATGAAGAAAATATCAAATTCAAGTTAAGATCACCAAATGGTAGTTTATAGTGTTCTTGATTATTTGCGAAATACTATAGAATTATTTACAAAACAACGAACTCTTTATAAAAGAGTGTTTGGGCTCGAACTTCGTAAGTGCTATCGAGTATAACATGTCAATATCAAATTCATTTTCAAACCTTAATTAACTAGTTATAAATTGGAAACGTCCCAAATGAAAAGTTGTGGCTGATTCAATGAAAATGTTAAGTACATCGCCTTGAATAGCGCCACAATAAAAGCGATGTGTGTGTATATAAATGCACAAATTTATATCTGAGGAAAGGATGATTCCAAATATTAAGAATACTAATCATTGTTATATTATAACAATGTAATAATAAGCGCTCACTATAAGTCGACAAAAATACTTCGAATAGCTCCACATGATAAAAGTAGTTTATCAGCATCAGTAGATAATTAAATCAACATAGCATACCCATCCATGAAAGGTCTAACTCGATTAGTTCCCATCAAACTGATCGAAGGGATAGGATAGAGATTCCATAATTAAAACCTAATGCAAGTGAGAGATTGACAGTGTTAGGGGTATCCTTAGGACAATTATGCAATTTATTACATGTATCTAACTCGGTAACCAATGTTGTTCAAAATAAAAGGTGCTTTCTATCTATTATATATTTGAAATAACGAGTTATATTAATTAATTAACTTAATTAAAAGTATATTTAATAGAAAAATCATAAATGATATGTTTTGTAGTAGTAGCAGCTAAGTGGTGTTATAACCATGAGTAATTTATCATAATGAATTTAATCATACTGTTTTAAATATTCCTAGTCAAGGTGTAACGAGCCTGGATATCGATACATCGGTTAATACTAGAGTACATAATGCTTCAAATGTTAGGCAGTGTATTACTCATGACTGCCGATGGCACAAAGGGTTTACATACTGATAGATATTGGATAACTATGGAATGATCCAGTCAATAGTTTTCTGTTGATTAATATTACTAGGGTCAAACAAAAATATCAATGTGACAAGATACATGGTTTTAGTGACCTGAGAATACTATTGATCTTTAATGTTGAAGCTCCACTTTGATTATAGTTAAATCATGGCATGATACCTATCGAATGAATATAGTTGGTTTGAGTGGAAGCACTGGAAGTGAAACACTATTCAATAGAGGATTCATCTCCTCAGTTACTTGAGGTTAGTATCACGATCAACTTAAGTCAAATCATAGTCAAAGTCTCTGGCCAAAGCATTTAAGTTAATAATAATTGTTATTATCGAACCAAGAACTTTGTATTTGGACTATAAAGTTGAATATGGAACATACTGGAATTATGACCATTACCAAATTCCATATGTCCAAAGTGACATAGTTTTAACAAAGAGAATTAGCGTACATAATTATCACTACCAATGAAACACTTAATAAAGTAAAATTGGATTTTACCAAAACCGAGTAAGTGATAATTTTGACCAAAATATCACACCACTTTCTAAGTGATGTGTGAACGTTAATATTCAAGTTCCTTGATATTAATCGCTGACCAAATTATACCAAAGAGCTACACAACCGAAACGTTGAATATTCTTTTTACCATCTAATTTAATTAATTCATAATTGTTATAAATTAGTTAATATTTATGAAATATTAATTATAAAATTTTATTTGACATATATTGAACAGTACGAAATAATATGTTTATAATAGTTATAAATATATTGATTGATATACGATATCGATACGCGGTTAAATATGATTTAAATGCAAAAAATATTCTTTGGACTTGCAATAGTTTTGAGGCCCGAAAGGGGCTAGGCATAGCCGGCCTTGAATGGTCGTTTGATGTCTCAATAGGAGGGTTTTTGAATAAAAGAAAGAAAAGAAAGGGTAAGAGGAATAAGTGGATCTAGATCCTTTCTCCCTTATATCTCTCTCTTATATATTCATCTCAACCCTTATTTTAGAGAGAACCTTTTGCACTTTCTCATGGCTGCAAGAAAGGGCTAGCTACACATTTTAATAACCACAAAAATCCAAGTACAAAATTATATCAAATTAGTTTGATTCAATCGAAGGTGGTAAGGAAATTCAAAAAATAGCTATTTTGGGATTGCAATACGATTCAAGTTGTCTATTTCAACGTTTCAAAGTGCAAGCTCTAGGCCTTGCTAAAAGGTACACTCTAGTCTATTAATATACTCATTAACATAATTGATCATTCCGTCGTATGTTAGCTTGTTAGATTTTTATCATGAATCCATATATCGATGCATTATCACATATTGATGGTTATATATATATATATATATATATATATATATATATATATATTGATATATATGTGTGTGTGTGTGTGTGCGCGCGCGCACGCACGCATGCATAAAATAATTAAAAAAATATATTTTGTAATTATATTTGCAGCATGCTCGCGGCTTTATGATTAAAAAATTAATATTTTGGTAAAAATAATATTATTAAATGATTTATTAAATAATTAAAATACAAAATACAAAATACAAAATCATATAATATACATATATATTTTAAATTATAAAAATTTACTTATACATAAAATCGTTTGACAACAAAACAAAAAAATTATTTTATATGTATATATAAATATTTAATTATTAAATGATTTAAAATTAGTTAAATAAATAAAATACATGTAAATATGTTTGGAAATAATATACAATTCTTAAAATATTTTATATAATATAAAATGTATATTATGATTTCAAAAATTAATAAATTTTAAATCCATACGGTTATTAATTTATTTATAAATATTATTTTAAAATCATTGAACCAAAAAGAAAATTAAAAATATGTTTATAAATAGTATATAAACTCTGAAAATATTATAGATAATACAAAATGTATATTGTGATTTCATGTGTTATTTTTTAAATAATTTTATATTTTTACATCCGTATGATTATCGATTGATTTCTAAATATTTATTTAAAAATCACTAAATTGAAAAAATAATCTTCTTATTACATGACCTAGTGCAATAGCGAAATAATATATATATTTATATATTTTTAATTTTATTATCATCATTTTTTTTATATAAGTAGTTATATATGTCGATTTAATATACATATAAATTAATATAAAAAATCATTTTGTTTAGATTTCATAAATATAACGAATACTTAAATTATTTTATAAATTAAAATTTGAAATAAATTTTGTTATATATACATTTATATGTGCATACACACACACACACACATGTATGTATGTATTCATAATTACATTACATAAATGCTTTATTTTCATACATTTCATAAAAGCTTTATACAAATAATTTACAACTAATATTTATAATAATTGTATAATTACACACACATACTTATACAATAATTGATGCACAGATATGTATATTTAGACAATGTTTTGTATACATGAAAGGCTAACATATCCATTACGGTATAAATTCAAACATCAACACACTAGCATGTCAAACCATATGCACAATATCCTATTGCACATGCATGTACGCATATGTGTATATGATACATACACAAATATATATATATATATATATATATATATATATATATATATATATGTATGTATGTATGTATGTATGTAAATAATACAAATTATATAAAAGTAAAATATTATTTATGAATTAAATAAAATACCGATTTTATTTAAAAAGAAATTTGGAAAAGTTCTAAATAAATGTAGACTACATAGGCCCAACAAAGATCCAAAGTGGTAATTTTTTTTGAAATTCACTCGTTTCTTCCGCTGTGAGCTAGCCTAGTTCCAACACAACCTTCAATTTTTTAATACATTGATTGTATGAAACAGACATGTAGATATATAATATGAAAGAACAATTGGTACCTATTCATCTTCTGCGTTGTATGTCGAAAGAAAGTGTTCTTGATATACTTTATATCTACTTCAATATCCTTTCCAAAATTTTTGTCCCACTCTTCAAAGACTATCATATCAAATTCACACTCGAGCTCTATGATATTAATAGCATCGATCATTGAATCATCAAAATAAATTTGCTTCCTACTAGACCAATGAATTCACTAAGACGACTGAACTTCTTTTATTCTTTATCCTTGTTGCTTAACTAAACTATCATAGGTTTTGGGTTGCACCACCCTTTTTGGTTGGCTACGCCACCAATAATTTATGGTTACACCTCTATTTCACAAGTGCATCCTGGTATTCCTCTGGATGATAGTTAGACTAGCGTACACCTTGTCACTACCCGAAATCCAATGTTCAAAAATTAACATCAAATAACTCACTTGTATTCGACTGCCGAATATTCAAACATCGAACTCCAGTCGGACGGAGCTTATAACAACATTAGACGAATATAAAACAGCGGAAAACAAAATGAATATCATGCATGACATCACAGATACAATGTCATTGTAATATCCATTACAACATCATCAACATCAGAGTATTTTTATACATATAACACAACTTCAAAATAGAACTTCACAATAGTACAACAAGTGATCATATTCCAAAAAGTATTCAAGGAAATAAAGTGATAGCGGACTTCCAAAACTAAGCATCTTGAGATCCAAAAGCTTTCAAAATATCTCCAAGACAAAAGCCTCCAAAAACTGATAGCCTCTAAACCAAAAGACTTCAAAATACAGCTAGCACCAAAATACGGAAAACCTGCTACTAGGCTGCCCGTGTGGGAAATTATGGGCACCCAGAGTTTAGAAAGGAAACAATAAACTCCGGGTCAGTCATTGGACAGGTATGAATAAACAAAAACAGTTGCTTTGAATAAAAACAGATTTTAAAAGAAAACTGTTCATGCTTTTGGAAAATGAAACTACTATAAGGCCTCCCGGCACACACATAATGCAATTGCACACTTGGGGGAGATTTCTCCTTATGATAGTCAAATATGCTTAATACGAGAAAACTCTTTGATATTGTTGCTAGTTCATAGTGTGAAAACATTTCGAAAATATAATATTAATCTTAGCCAGCATAGGCACCATTATACTATGCCTACTATAGCTGCCACCTGAGGTGGCAGGTTATACAAATTGTAATCGTAAAGGGCTAGTATTGTTTCTTTGGATTTCCAACAAATCGTCAGGCTAAGGAACTTCCTATGCCACATGGGTACGCCTCTGGAGGGACGTCCCGAGAACCTACCCGGCTCTCTGCCAACACAAGGTCGGGTTACCTCTGTAACTAGGTAATACTACTCGAGTATGCCATCCCCCAGTCGTTTGCGACCTTTATGCGAGGGCCCTCAATCACAAAACAACAACCACACAGTAAATGAGATTGCAACAACCACATAGGTTAAATATCCGAGGAGGTCTCGTCCACAAAGCTACGCTTTACACGAAAGCCATGCTTTGATCACAAATGATCATCAACACACAGCAGCACTTAGCATGCCACACTACCAAATTGGGATTATATCACTGATAACCTTCAATTGCATAACCTATGAGCTCGCATGTCTCAAAGAAGGGTGTTAAGCTAAGAGAATAAATTCTCCGCCACCAACAGATATGTATTTGAAAGAAATCTACTTTATATCTCAAAGGGTAGTGTCAGACATATAACCATACAAGTTTGGTCCGGGTTCAAACAGAACCGAAGGCACTTCATCCAATAAAGGAAGAAGCCCTTGCAATTCTGAATATCCACAATCCCGATCGGACTCCCCATCACATGTGGAGATCTCTGTACCGGAGCAACTCAGTGCAAAGACATTCGATAGGTTATCCTATCGTTTTCGAAGACATCCGGTCTTCACCACCGTCTTCAAATGCTATTTATTTCGTCGTATCACTATTCGGAATGGGTTATATGACACAAAGGTCGTCTCCCTGCTAATCCGAATAGTGAGTGCTAAATTTTAAAATACGTGGATGTATCAATCACAAAGATTCACATTCAGGGTTCGAATGTGGGTTTCGGATAAACAACTGGAATCCGACTCCCTGTCGCATCGAAGTTTAAATGCCGTTTTACGGGCAAAAAGGGATTTCACATACATATAGAAACAAATCACAAATCGCAGTTCAGCACAAAGCAATTCACATCACACAGTATCACAATCACAATAGAAATATCAATCAATAACACAACATTTGATAATAGTCAATCATCTTCAATTATGGTGAATGTGATTTAAGTGAATTAACCACATAATTATTTTTATTAATTATTTTAAATCAATGATTAATTATAAGTTAATTAAATCTTAATTAACTTTATTAATTAATTTTTCTTTAGTTAATTATCTTAATTTATTAATTCTTAATTCTTAATTAATTAAATTTTAATTACTTTTATTAATTAATTATTCTTTGATTCATTAATTAATTACTAATTACAAAGTAATTACAAATCATTAATTGTTTAATCATTATTTAATCCTTATAAATAAATTTTATTTTAAGTTAACAATTTGAATATTTGATTTACTTCTCAATATTTTATTAAGTTAATAACAACTTTATTTAAAAATATAAGTTCAAAACATCTTTGAACTTAATTTATTTCAAATAATTATTTCGATACCATTAACTTCACATTATATTAACAAACTATCATCATTTTATAAAGAATGAATTCAGAAAATCATTTAAACTTATGTTTTAAAATTTCAAAGCTGGAAATACTGTTTCCCATGACCACCCTGAGGTTGTCTCGAGCCATCCCCGAGCGAAAATGCTCCTTGCTTCGAGTTTCCCATAAATCGACCCGTATATAAAATTTTCCAACAAAAATTTGTTTAAGTTTTAAGCGACCCGGTGCGAAGCCAAACGACACGACCTAAATGAAAACGTGTAGTACTTCGAGTTAAGCAGCATCCCATCCAAAAACAAACTACTGATACAAATGAAAACGTGTGCACGCTGCACACCATTCCGGTCGTCTCTGGTCGAGGCTACGACCATCGTCGGGTTGACGACTAACTCCTCGACTCATCGAGCCACCACGAAGCGCGAACCATCGCCTCGTACGAAATCGAGCCACACGACCCATACTTCATCAAAAACCATCATCAGGAAATTGCCTTGTCCCTCCTCCTCTGGCCATCAGAGGCCACAAAAACTCGACCGAAGCTTCGCCAACGGTCGACGCCTCGATTGGCACCGGTGCTAGAAAGTCGATCACCCAACGGCGACGCAGCACCTCCATTTCAATTGCGAGCAGATTTGGGTTTTCAAGCCTAATTCGATCTCGAACCAATAATATAATGATTTATAAATTCAACCTATATTTTTTGAGGATTTCAAACCCTCAAGCTAGCCGCGACGATGATCTCGAGGCCCACAAACACGTAGTTCATTAGAATTTTACAAAATCTCATTTTCTGATCAAGTTAAAATTTCTCAGTCAAAACTATATTAAAAATTTAGATTTAACTTTCAAAAATCATTATTTTCAATGACAATTCTGATCGTATTCCTGAAATTAAAATTAATGATATTTGAATTTTCACATAGTTTGAA
Source organism: Allium cepa (assembly GCA_030765085.1). Classification (NCBI taxonomy): domain Eukaryota; kingdom Viridiplantae; phylum Streptophyta; class Magnoliopsida; order Asparagales; family Amaryllidaceae; genus Allium; species Allium cepa. Next base: position 183,728,792 of record CM060937.1, on the reverse strand, counting down.
TCTTTGGCTGTGTTTTCACATTTTCTTGGAAAAAACTAAATTGTTATGCTTTGGTTTATTATTAAGACATAATGCATGTTAAAACAACACTTTATTTTGCTTAGATTTTAATTCTAGAAGAGAAAAGAGAGAGGGAGATTTGAATTTAAGCATAGTTTACTCTATAAACCTGAAACTCAGAAGAACAGGGATGAAGACCCTGAATATAAACATACCCAAGCAAATATACACATGCACACTCATTTTTTCACATGCAAAATTTTTCAACATCATTTCAGGCATGCATAAAACAACAAGTAACTGGATTATCTGAAGTTTACTCACCTTGTAAAGTTTGAACAGAAAGCTCCTGACTGTTTTAAAATAAAGGTAGAAGCCTGGATATTTTTTCTACTTTGATCTTGAAGTTTAATCTGCAACTTGTTAACACAAATCTTTGCTTAATCTCTGTTGTATTTGTTTATTTAATTCATCAATAACAAACAAAGATCCAAGCTCACTTACAGTTTGAATTTAATGCAACAGAGACTATGGTCTACAGCTTGAAATCCAGAAATTTATTTAATCTTTGAACTTGATTTTTCTTTCTGCAACTGATTAATACAAATGGCTTAAATTCTTTCTTTATTACTGATTAACAATTTAAAATTCAAATTTTTAAAATGAGTTCACTTGCCTTAGTTTACTTCAGAGAATCCAGCTCTGTTTTCTGGCCAAAACTGGAGCTTGGTTATATTAATATACAGTTTGAAACTTTTATGTTAAAACTTGATTTCGAAATTACTAATTCACTTAGTTATGAAGTTTAAAACTTACCTGAGAGATGGAATTAAAACTACTGCTTTGATGTAGGAGATGATTCTCAGATTTTAAAATTTTGAATTCAAGAGGATGTTGCAATTTTTTTTCTATTTCCTTTGGTGTAGAAGTTTGTAATGCTCAAGACTTTTTTTTTTTACTTTTCTTTCAGAAATTTGAGAAGTTAAATAATTGAAAAAGAGAAGCTAAAAGCTTTTATGAATTTAAGTTTTTTTCTCTTTCAATCAACTATATTGAATGCCACTTGTAAAAATCAATCATGAGATCTCTACACTTGTCTATTTTCACACCATCACCCTCATGCATGTTTAACACTTGTATTTTTACAAAGATAAAAGAAATTTAAGTAAATTTTATATCAAATTAAGTTTATTACTAATTATACCCCTTATTCATTTGTATATATATACAATGTTAAAAGAAGAAATGTTTTTAACTAACCTTTTACATTATATAAATTACACATTTATGATTTCAAATGCCAATTATTTTCCTAAAACATTTATTTTAAATTTAAATTCAAATTGCAATTCAAACTTGAATAAAAATCCATTTATGTCTATTTATATACTCATACATATACTTGTACAATTTAAATTCAAATTCAACATATACATTCAAATCTACTCATATATGCCTTATATATATAAATTTAAATTCAAATGATTTTTAAAACATTTATTATTTCAAATTTTTAAAATCAAAAGAAATTGGAATTTCATTCATACAAATTATCACTTATTTTGTTTGTTTTGAAACTTTTCAAATTATTTTCAAATTTAGTTCCAAAAGTTTAAATAAATTACCAAATTTTAAATTGATAAATTTTTGGATGTTACACACCTAATGTTTAACTCTCGATCATCTCATGTTAGTCCTATCAACGGATACTTTAGATGTAGAGAATTCCATATTTGCATCTACATCTGCATCCACGGATCTGAGATGATATCTAATTTTTATTCTCTTTGCAGACGATTGATAAATCTAAAAATATGAATAGATAATTTTTTACCATAATATTTTCTATCCCATTGATTATAAAAATATGAAATAAACAAATATAATGAATAAATAATTTTGAGCAATCAATATGCATTAAATGCATGTAATATGAATTATTAACTTAATAAAACAGTAAATGCATATCATTAAATATGCTAAAATATACATAATATAGAGTCTTTATGAAACGTGGATGGATAATTTTTGTATGCAAATGCCTTTATATCTACATTCACTTCTGTTTTTCTATATACCGTATATTTGTCCATTTTTGAATATGGATGCAGCTAGACATTCAATTTTTTGGGCATCCATTGACATGCTCACTCATGGTACATCTCCGGGGTGGATCGTTGTCAAAGGCATACCATTTTATAAAGCATTAGCAATAAGGAGTCCTCTACCAAAACTCATAGGCTAACTAAAATTAGAGTTACACCAGTCATTACCAACAAACTACAGTCTGCTCTATCAACCTACCAAACAACACTATACCAACCAACATAAAGCATACCATCTTGTTGGATATAGTGCATCGAGCAATAAGGTAGTAGGGGTAATTTAAAAAAAAATCATTATCAATTCATTATGCGTTGTATCTTTTATTGTTGTCATGAATAATTTTGTATTTACATTAAATCATATTTAATGTTGTTTAATATAATTGGAAATAATTTTTAATTTAATTATGAGTTTCAAATTAAAAAAATAATTTTTTTAGGTTTGGATACTATAATTTGATTTTAATAATAAATTAAATTTATTTGTATTTAGTTTATAATATTGTCTTGAACATCATATGTTCAACGATGAGGGATGCATAAATATTTATTATATTAGGATCCGACAATACATGCAAAGAGATTTAAATATATAAGAGTTTATATAATTATATTATACTGATTTGCATGCTTATATATATTACAAATATTATAATACATGCATGCATACACACACACATGTTCTCGACCATTGTACTTATAGGTTTATTTTAATTTCGATTTATAATATTTACAACTATAATTATTATTACTTAAATTCTGGTTTATGTATATGTAACACCCATATTTTTGGTAACATTATTTAAGATATTTATTTAGTTAAACTAAATAAAATAACGTGTTGATTAGGAGATTGAGATTTGATTTAATCAAAGGGTAGCCGTGCCATTTGACCTTTAAATTAAAATAAGAGTTAAATTGAAATAGAGTAGGGGTAAAATAGGAAAGAAGCCATTCCTATATCCCTTAAACATAGCCGAGTATCCCCCATACATGTTCATTTCATTTTATCAAAAATTTTAAACTAAGGCCAGCCATCATTAACAAGAGAAAGAGGGAGAAGATAGAGAAAAGCTAAGGAAGAAGCTATTTCAAATCAAATTCATTCACATCTCAATCTCTTTAATCTCTAAAGCTAAGGTAAATAATGTTTACATCTCATTTTTGATTGTATTTTTGGTTTTAAGATTAATTCCAAATATTTTGCAACGATTTTCCATGTTTTTGAATGATGGAATGATTATATATACTTGTTGATGAATTATGGTTGTTCATATTGAATTTATGGTATGCTTTAAGGTGAAACCCTATTAAATGACATCTAAATGCCTTGCGAATTTTTATGAAGATCATAAATATTATTATGGAAATGGGTTTCAATTTTTAGAATTTTTGTGGAATTTTTATGAATTTTATAGTAATGAAAATGTTAATTAGGATTATAGATTACTTATGGTTAAATAATAATAGTCTGGGGTCTGAAATTTTTATATGTAGGAAAACATATTAAAAGAGATTTTCTGGAATTTTTTAGAATTTCCCTAAGTGTTTTAATGGTTATATAAAATTATTTAAGGTATGAGACTTAAATGTTTTATATAATTAAGAGAGGAGAATGAGAATTTTGTAAATTAATTTAAATTATTAAATTTGAAAAGTTAGTAGCACTTTTGAAAAATTGCAGTACTGTTTATTGGTAAAGAAAGAGGCAACCAATCAAAACTGGACACGTAAAGCAGGTTAGGTGAAAAGAACTATTTGCTACATATTTTGCACTGTTTCGATGCCTTCGACACCAGGTTCTGCCTCCCTACCTTCGCATCTGACACTGTCGTAACCAATGCACATGGTATCGGTTCATTGGATGTAGGCAGAAGGTATAGAGTCAAAACCAGGGGTTCCGAAGGGGTTGGGGCTTTACTTTGATTTTTAAAGGAAAATGCACCTGCTTGCTTTCGACTAAGATTCTTTCGGCTTGGTTAGCTTTCAAATGGGTCAAATGGTTTTAAAAGTAATGGTTTGGATTGGGTTGCACTTTTGTTTTAAATGATTGCTCTAGAATGAATTAAAGCCTTTAGCTGTCGCTTCCTACCTCTCGACCCAGGTTTTTCCAAAAGGATTGTTTTTTTTTCTAAAAACCTGGCCACCTCTCCAATGCTTTTGAAAGGATGGTTTCGACACCATCACTTCATTACTAAGAAATGGTTTCTAAAAAGATGCTTTCGACTTAAATGTTTTTAAGAACCTTTTTCTACAATTGAAGTAGAACCAAAATTAGTTTCGAAAGAGATAGTTTTAAATGGTTTCGAAATAGATGCTTCAGACTTTAATGTGTTGAATATGCGCTTATATGATTTTTGTTTGATGATAATAAACATATATACATTCATTTAAATGTATTTGTTAATATACTATTCTATTTTTCATAGTTTAAATAAATATTTGTTGAATAAAATAAATTACACAGAATTTGAATTCAAACAGATATTTTATTCAAATAAATATTTATTACATTTTTGAATAGTACAATTTCAAGCTCTCACTATAACTATACAACTTTGATTACAATTACATCACATTTCACATTTACAATTCACCTCACTACATATCACTCACACTCGTATTTATCTTCAACTTCATTCCAGTTTGAATCCAGCATCTGAGAAATCTGCAAAAATATAAACTAACGCAGTAAAATTGAAAAAGAAATATTTTTGCAATTTAAAAATAAAAGATAATTTTTGAAAATATGATTTGCCTCAGTTATTTGGGTTGTTCGTCATAATTTAAATTTGAATTCATCATACATGAACAACTTGTGACATACACAGTGTATTACTGTATATGCCACAAGGCCGTGCACGCCGATATATACACTTGCTTGATTTACAGGGACAGGTGAGCACAGGTCAAACCCAAATAAAAGCCGGGTTCAACTCACGTGCGATAACATAAAAATCACGACTCGAGCACAAGGTCAAACCCGAGCTGTGAAACTGGATTCAACACAGGTGCGAATGGCCAAAACTCAAGAATCAAGTGTCGACTAGTCTAATATAAACAAGACAGTAACTCAGTGCCAACATGGTCAGAATGAAGACAAGTACACTTGAACAAAATGAACAAGTGGAGCATCTGTGTAAACTGGGCAGCATATACATATGTATGTATGGTCAGACCAAACAAAAACACAGTGGCAACATCAGCAGGTACAAGATGCCCAACCAAATGAATATCAATGCAAACTAGCAATTAAGCACATGTATGCAGATCAGTGTCGACAACCAAGTAAATGCAGAGAACAGTGCAATCATGAAGATTGCAGCAAAAATGCAGACATAACAGGTGAAGTGCGACAATACTACACTGCCTCTGCCATCAAGCCAAAATGCATCAGATCAGAAGTAATGGCAGAGCTCGAGGTCAAGATGTAAAGGGATCAGAACTTCAACCAGCACATAAGAAATAATGACCAATGAATACAACTGAAGACAATGCACCAATGTCACCAGCATAACAGCAATATGTACAACATCAATCAAGATATCAGACTCAAACAAGTGAAGTCAAAGCAAACAGAACCAGCAATATGGTAACACACTGCAACATGCTCAAGTAAAGTGAAGGAACAAGACCGAACGAGCAAGCTAACCGGCAAATGAACAGAGGCAACATGGTCAGAGTACAATGCAACATTTTCAAAATGCACAAATGCAACAGAATGCTCAAGTGAGCATAACAAATACAACTGATATGCGAACGGTCTCGAACAATAAATGAACATCAACCAAACAGTGGCTAATGAAGTCAGTATGCAAACATGAAGGAAATACAACTACAAATGAAAACTGGTGACAACAAGTTCAAGTGAGTCAAGTTCAGTCCAGTTACAACTACAAGAGTGACACAGTGTACATATAAATTCGACAAGCTGCTGAACAGAGGTACAGACGACCCAACTCAACATGAACCAGAATGGTTACAGCATCAAGGCGGTCAAGGCCAAAATCATCAATGCAATGCACGGCAAGGTATAACAAAGTCAAGGGCATATGAAGACAAGTGTAACATCACAACTAAGTACAATGAATTCACAGGGCCGAAGCAAGCACATGAATTCACAAATCAAAGCCGTGATCGAAATCAAAGTTGAAATGGTCAGAGCCGTAGTATACAGAAGTCACAAATTAAAGTCAAATTCAAGCCGAGTATATTACACCGTGATAGCCAAGCAAATTGACTAAGTCACGAATCAACAACGTGACCATCAAGCAACGATAATACGCAATTGACAAAGTCAAATAAATCATCATCGTTCAACAAATATCAGAGGGCCGATAGCATAAAATTGAAGAAATTAGACGAACGAGATTTTAGGAAATTGACTCCTATAAAAACCCTAATCATCATCGGCAATTATCCCATCGAATTCCAGAAAGCATAAAATCAGCAAAAGCAAAAGCATACAATTACATACCGAAGAAGGAATTCGATCAACGAAGCAGCCGCAAAGAGCATCGAAGTCGAACAAGTATCAAAGGTCGGCGCTTCAATTTGGAAGAACCCTAATTTGGATCGAAAGGATGCAAGCCCAAATTTTAATCAGGAGGAACGAGAAGAAACAACGGCCTCCATCTCCATTTTTCACGAACAAAAAAAAAAAGAGACTGGTTGAATTACTAAAGAGGGCCGGCCTTATTCCTCTAAAAGGATTTCTCTATTATATTATATAAGGGCTTTTATTTTTAAATTAGGGTCATTTTGTTTTTTATTTTTTTTAATTGTATTTTCTTTTTAAACCGTTGTATTTACTAGTCGTGTGACTAGGGGACAAGCTACGTGGCGTAGCTTGAGAATTCGCAACTCGGTAGTTGAGTTGTGGCAGGGTTTTGAGCGTAGAGTTAGATTAGTCAATAGCGGGTATAACGAGTTTACGTGTGTATGCGAGGGACTATCTAATTTCTAGTAGAAACCTTGGGGGCAGCACCTAGGCAGGGTTTTGCCGAAGCTGGGTAAATTCTGTGTTGTTCTGTTCTGTTATTTATATTCTGTTATATCTGTGCTGCTATTCTGTGATCTGAATTTAAATTAATTGATAAGCTTCCGCGATTAATTTTTATAATTTACACTATCACCCTATTCACCCACCCTCTAGGGTGAAATCGATCCTACAAGTGGTATCGGAGCTAGGAACAAAGCCGTTTTTGTTTTAATTTTTTTTTACAAAAATCGATTTTTGTTTTAACTTCGTGTTTTAAAAATTGGTTTTTGTTTTAAAATTTTGAATTTTTGAAATGTCTTCTTTTATTAATACTTTTGTTGAGGGTCGCTCCAATATTATTCCTTCTATTTTCGATGGAACAGATTTTTTGAATTGGAAATTAAAAATGGAATTTTATTTGAAATCTGTTAATATTAAATGTTGGGATATTATTGAAAACGGGTGTGATATAACAGATAAGAAAATTATCTCAATTAATTCTCTTGCTATGCATATCTTATATTCTCATATTAATCAAGATAATTTTAATTTCATCTCTCATTGTGAAAATGCACAAGAAATCTGGAATACTTTAATTGCAATATATGGTGCAACAGTCAACAGCAATGAGAAGTCCTCCACAAGCGACTCAGTTGAAGAAATGTGCTTAACAGGATTTGTAAAAAGCAGTTGTGATGAGGATGATGATGATGGAACAGCTGAGATGGCATTAATAATAAAGAAATTCAAAAGGTGGAATCACAAATACGGAAATCCAGCTCTAAATAAAAAATTAAAAAGCAGAATAATCAAAGCACTGGATAACTCGAAACAACACGGGATCATTTGCAACAAACCCGGTGATATCAAGCCCAATTATCCCCAATTTCAACTCGACAAAGAAAAGAAATCAAAACGAAGATGCTTTACAGCCACGTGGAATAAAAGCGATAGCACTGAGAGTGAGAAAGCAGAAATGTGCCTTCATGGAAATATAACCGATAGCGACGATGACGAGCCAAGCGAGGTATCAAAACTTGCTCACTCTGAATTACTTATTTATTTTCATGAGATAAATGGTTGTTATGAACGACTTAGGGAAAAATATGCCAAACTTGAATCTCAAAAGGATACTTTGATAGAATGCAATGAACAACTTGATCAATTAGTTAAGAACTATCAACGTAGAATCCCTAAGTGTGATAAGTGTCCAACATTCGAAGAAGAAATTAAAAAATCGGAAATCAATATAAAATCACTTGAAAATGAAATTCTGATTTTAAAGGAGAATGAAAATACTAGGAGACAGAATTCTATTAAAAAGTGCACACAGTTGTTAAACGAAAATGAATCTCTCAAATCACAAGTCCAACAGTTGTCAACGACTTTAGATAAATTTTCAAAAAGTGAAAAATCGTTGAATATGCTATTAGGAAAGCAAACTGTTAATACGGTTAGACAAGGACTTGGATATAATTGTTCGAAAATTGTTGAAAGCAATATTAGTCAAGTTAATTCCATGTGCACAATTTGTAGAAAATATGGACACAATCACAATAATTGTTGGTATAGACCCAAACATGTGAAAACTATACCGATTTGGGTTCCAAAAGGCACAAATATAAAATCTCTCAAAGTAAAACAAATTTGGGTGCCGAAGGGAACAATTATAAATAGTTTTGGGTCTCCACAAAATTATTCTTATAATTATTCTGCCACTAACAACCATGGACCTATAAAAACAAATAGGTCACATAAATCTTTCATCGTGTAGGTGTGGTGGCAGGCTAAGGAACAACAATAGTGTTCTCTGGATTTTTTGGCTGTTCCAGAAACACAACGGGCGACAAAGCAAAGTTTCTTAGCCTAGTATAAAGGTGACAGAATCACAATGGACAATAACGAAAAATATCGTAAAGGTAAAACAGGTAATGGTATGTTTTAAACGATATATTAAATGTGATAATCTGCACCGTATTCTGAATTAAAATCAGCCAGTATTGAGATGATGAAAAGATGGTGATTTTGACTTTGACTTATTCAACATAGTTGGCCAATTATATTCTTATGCCAAAAACACTATAAAAATCTCTAGATTCTTTGAATTACTTCATATATATCATTTTGGATTAAAAATAGTGTTTTGTTGGATAATAATACATTTGGTTATAATTCGGCTAACTCTATATTCACGGTTTTCGATTATTTACACGGCTTCAATTCAGATTCAAAAGAATGTCATTTAAATTGTTGTTAAAATTGAATTTGAAATTTTTGGTGCACACTTTACGTTTTGGTCTATAAAATTCAATTGATGATAATTTTGAGTGAAAGAGAAATTCAGATGCAGATTACACTGGCAATCTAGTTGATAGAAAAATTACTAGTGAAACGTGATTTTTGTTGAGACATTTAGTAACTGCATCGTTTTTCAAAGAAAATATCTGCATATTCTTCATTTCAAATATTTTTCAAATAGCAGAAAATTTTCTTTTAAAACCCCCTGGAGAAAATCATTTTTGACTATATTTTTCAGATTAGTCATTTTGAAAAATTGGTTTCATAATTATTTTTGAATTTGATTTTAAATGACTATTTTGACTAATCTGACTCCCTAATGTTTATCGAAAAGAAAAATAGTGATTGAAAAAGTGATGAGTGTTAATATTGATCAAATATTATGACTCGAGACGATATAATTAATAAATTTCTTTAGAAATTTAAACAAGAGTTATAAAACTGTTTGTTGGTAAAAATTCCATAACCATCTCTATATCTATCATATTTCTAACGACCATCACTCATCAAAATTCTATATATTTTGTCGATATGTGGTACTTTAAAAAGGAATCGTTCGTTTTTCATTTTTCACATTTTTAAAAAAAAAAGGGGTAATAATAATAATAATAAATACCAAAGTATTCACTCTCATTTAAAAGTCCTCACGGTTATGCATGGGTGAATTACTTGGAATTTGTTATGTGCTTCCATGCTCATTTAAAAGTCCTCACGGTTATGCATGTATGGGACGCATATCAAAGTTGATTTTTAAAATAAACAAGTTGATTCTAATCCCATTTAAAAGTCATCACAGTTATGCGTGGTTAGAAGATACTTGAATTCATTTTTTTAAAATAAAACTGGAATACTACTAATCTCATTTAAAAGTCCTAACGGTTATGCATGGTTAGTAGATATTCAAATTCCTGATATAAATATACCACAAATAGACACAACTGTATGGTTTTATATGATGACATCATTTCCATCATTCTAAAAGTGGAATATGCGCCTAACAAAATATTTATGATTTTTGTTTGATTTTTTTTATTGAAATTTAATATTTATATTCAATTGAGTTTTAATGTTGAATTAATATCGATCACTTTATCTCTATTTTCTCTAACACTATTATTCTTTTACTGATAACAAAAGGGGGAGAGAAAAGTTAAGATTTTGTCAAATAAAATCAAGCAAAGGTCAAATAATTTTCTATTTGCATCTAGACTCATTTGCATATTTTTTATTTGTATGCATATATGTAGGGGGAGTATTGTGTAGAGAGGGAGCATTTAAATAGGGGGAGCAATTAGAGCATATCAATGATCAAATACATTTAACATATTCAAAATCTTAAATATATGTTTGTTATCATCAAAATGGGGAGATTGTTGAATATGCGCTTATATGATTTTTGTTTGATGATAATAAACATATATACATTCATTTAAATGTATTTGTTAATATACTATTCTATTTTTCATAGTTTAAATAAATATTTGTTGAATAAAATAAATTACACAGAATTTGAATTCAAACAGATATTTTATTCAAATAAATATTTATTACATTTTTGAATAGTACAATTTCAAGCTCTCACTATAACTATACAACTTTGATTACAATTACATCACATTTCACATTTACAATTCACCTCACTACATATCACTCACACTCGTATTTATCTTCAACTTCATTCCAGTTTGAATCCAGCATCTGAGAAATCTGCAAAAATATAAACTAACGCAGTAAAATTGAAAAAGAAATATTTTTGCAATTCAAAAATAAAAGATAATTTTTGAAAATATGATTTTCCTCAGTTATTTGGGTTGTTCGTCATAATTTAAATTTGAATTCATCATACACGAACAACTTGTGACATACACAGTGTATTACTGTATATGCCACAAGGCCGTGCACGCCGATATATACACTTGCTTAATTTAAAGGGACAGGTGAGCACAGGTCAAACCCAAATAAAAGCCGGGTTCAACTCACGTGCGATAACATAAAAATCACGACTCGAGCACAAGGTCAAACCCGAGCTGTGAAACTGGATTCAACACAGGTGCGAATGGCCAAAACTCAAGAATCAAGTGTCGACTAGTCTAATATAAACAAGACAGTAACTCAGTGCCAACATGGTCAGAATGAAGACAAGTACACTTGAACAAAATGAACAAGTGGAGCATCTGTGTAAATTGGGCAGCATATACATATGTATGTATGGTCAGACCAAACAAAAACACAGTGGCAACATCAGCAGGTACAAGATGCCCAACCAAATGAATATCAATGCAAACCAGCAATTAAGCACATGTATGCAGATCAGTGTCGACAACCAAGTAAATGCAGAGAACAGTGCAATCATGAAGATTGCAGCAAAAATGCAGACATAACAGGTGAAGTGCGACAATACTACACTGCCTCTGCCATCAAGCCAAAATGCATCAGATCAGAAGTAAAGACAGAGCTCGAGGTCAAGATGTAAAGGGATCAGAACTTCAACCAGCACACAAGAAATAATGACCAATGAATACAACTGAAGACAATGCACCAATGTCACCAGCATAACAGCAATATGTACAGCATCAATCAAGATATCAGACTCAAACAAGTAAAGTCAAAGCAAACAGAACCAGCAATATGGTAACACACTGCAACATGCTCAAGTAAAGTGAAGGAACAAGACCGAACGAGCAAGCTAACCGGCAAATGAACAGATGCAACAAGGTCAGAGTACAATGCAACATTTTCAAAATGCACAAATGCAACAGAATGCTCAAGTGAGGATAACAAATACAACTGATATGCGAACGGTCTCGAACAATAAATGAACATCAACCAAACAGTGGCTAATGAAGTACAGTATGCAAACATGAAGGAAATACAACTACAAATGAAAACTGGTGACAACAAGTTCAAGTGAGTCAAGTTCAGTCCAGTTACAACTACAAGAGTGACACAGTGTACATATAAATTCGACAAGCTGCTGAACAGAGGTGCAGACGACCCAACTCAACATGAACCAGAATGGTTACAGCATCAAGGCGGTCAAGGCCAAAATCATCAATGCAATGCACAGCAAGGTATAACAAAGTCAAGGGCATATGAAGACAAGTGTAACATCACAACTAAGTACAATGAATTCACAGGGCCGAAGCAAGCACATGAATTCACAAATCAAAGCCGTGATCGAAATCAAAGTTGAAATGGTCAGAGCCGTAGTATACAGAAGTCACAAATTAAAGTCAAATTCAAGCCGAGTATATTACACCGTGATAGCCAAGCAAATTGACTAAGTCACGAATCAACAACGTGACCATCAAGCAACGATAATACGCAATTGACAAAGTCAAATAAATCATCATCGTTCAACAAATATCAGAGGGCCGATAGCATAAAATTGAAGAAATCAGACGAACGAGATTTTAGGAAATTGACTCCTATAAAAACCCTAATCATCATCGGCAATTATCCCATCGAATTCCAGAAAGCATAAAATCAGCAAAAGCAAAAGCATACAATTACATACCGTAGAAGGAATTCGATCAACGAAGCAGCCGCAAAGAGCATCGAAGTCGAACAAGTATCAAAGGTCGGCGCTTCAATTTGGAAGAACCCTAATTTGGATCGAAAGGACGCAAGCCCAAATTTTAATCAGGAGGAACGAGAAGAAACAACGGTCGCCATCTCCATTTTTCACGAACAAAAGAAAAAAAAAGAGACTGGTTGAATTACTAAAGAGGGCCGGCCTTATTCCTCTAAAAGGATTTCTCTATTATATTATATAAGGGCTTTTATTTTTAAATTAGGGTCATTTTGTTTTTAATTTTTTTTAATTGTATTTTCTTTTTAAACCGTTGTATTTACTAGTCGTGTGACTAGGGGACAGGCTACGTGGCGTAGCTTGAGAATTCGCAACTCGGTAGTTGAGTTGTGGCAGGGTTTTGAGCGTAGAGTTAGATTAGTCAATAGCGGGTATAGCGAGTTTACGTGTATAAGCGAGGGACTATCTAATTTCTAGTAGAAACCTTGGGGGCAGCACGTAGGCAGGGTTTTGCCGAAGCTGGGTAAATTCTGTGTTGTTCTGTTCTGTTATTTATATTCTGCTATATCTGTGCTGCTATTCTGTGATCTGAATTTAAATTAATTGATAAGCTTCCGCGATTAATTTTTATAATTTACACTATCACCCTATTCACCCCCCCTCTAGGGTGAAATCGATCCTACATAATGGGTTTTTGATCGTTTTGCTCTACTTGAAGGCATAATCCAAATGGTTTTGACCGGGACGTTTTCCAATGGTTTCGAAGGGGTAAATTTTCAAATGGTTTTGAAAGGTTTCCGCATGTTTTAAATTAAACCCAAAGTGCTTTCAAAAGGATTGAGTTTTGAATGTTTCGAAAGGTTTTAATGAATGGTTTCGAAAGAGGTGGTTCCATAGGGTTTCGAGAGTGTTAAAAGGAAGGGTTTTTCCTATGTTTTCGAAAGGCGATATTTAAAGGTTTTAAAGGAGGATGTCAATTTTTTTGAAGCTTTCGGAGTAAAGAAAGGAAAGGTTTTTCCAATGTTTTCTAAAGGCAATATTTAATGGTTTTGAAAGGGGTTTTCAATGGTTTGGGGTTACCTTCAATGGTTTCGAAAGGTTGTTTAAAGGTTCTAAACAAAGGTTTCGAATATAATAAATAGGCAATATAGCCTAAGTATTTTCAAGTTAAAAAGGGTTTTATCTTGTTTTGGAAGGATAGCTAATGCTAATTAAAATTCATCAACATTATTTTGAGTAAAGTATATATAACGTGGCAAAATAGCTCAGAGTAAAGCTAAAAATATATTTCCTTGTATAAGTATGATTTAAAAGGTTAAATCATTTTGAAAAGTTTTTTAAGAAAAAAGATGAAAGACAGTTAACCCTCAGAAAATAATTCGGATAGTTAGTCCATTTTGACTCGGACTGTTAGTCCAGTTTGTGGACAGTTAGCCCAGTTTTATAGACAGATAGTCCATTTTTTAGCATAATGGACCTTGCTATTATGTTGTGGATAGATAGTCCACTTATTACCTGTTTCATGGACAAATAGTCCATTTATTAGCATAAAGGATAGTGCTATTTTTATGTAATTAGTTTGATTGACCAGTTTGGTCGCAGGGAAGGATCTGCAAAATATATGTTTTAAATAGTATTTAGTGAGGGGAAACCCATTCCACTAAGTGGCATGGTCTCACTTAGTATCAGTAAACCTATATGTAACAGAATTATTCACACCAGGCTTTATATCAGACTCAAACTTTTTGTTTTCGCTTAAACTCTCGGGTACTCAAAATGATTTAAGTAGGTTAAGGGTTAAGATTTTCAGGTTTTTGAAATTTTGTCGAATAAAGCTTCCAGAGATGAGCAGGTAGCTGACGGATGGCTAATTAGGAGTTACATTTTTTGTTTTGATTCCGCTATATATATTTAGTCAGATATGACTATATTGCTCTGATCAACCAAGGGGTATCATCATATGTCGCTCTTGGCGTATTATTGTAATTATAATTGATCTTTACTTGGGAAACGATTATGGGATTATGTAATTTGGATATGAATTTTTTGAAATGTAATCATTAAAATGTTATTTTTGAAATCTTTAATTTTATTCATATTTAAGTGCTTTTGATATTATGGATGCCGTTATCATTACCGTATTTTGTCACCAGAAGTTAATATTATGGATGACTACAACATCTGTAGAGCTTAGCTTTTGGCCTTCGGATACGGGATGTTACAACTTGGTATCAGAGCATGGTTTATGAAAAAATTTAAACTAAAAATTACTTTTAAAACATAATCCTAAGAAATTTGAGTAAGACTGGGGTATAGGATAACGCTATAGTAACGTACTTCTATTTGTTATATATAGGTATACGCTTTATCTCTAGTCTCCTATCTTTGTTAGGTTATTTTTCAGTATCTCATGAGGTTCGAATATAAATATGGATGCTAGAAGTGGAAGAGTTAACCCCAAAGGGGAAGGCACCGATAGGAATGTCGGGCCTAGTGTGAGAAGAGGTCAAGGTCAGGCACAAGCGGAGAATGTGTGTGATGGAGTCCTACAAGTTGGAATGGTTGCTATCTATCAATTTTTCATTAATATGATGCAAGCGGGAGTTGCAACTGGAGTGTTAGGAGGAGATGTTGTAGGGGCATGAGTTCTGGAAGTTCTGGTAGTTAATCATTATGCTAAGCTGAGCGGAGATTACACTAAGCTTGGAGGGAAGCCTTTTCCGGGGATAGAGGATGTTATAGAGGTGGAAAATTCGCTGCTGCACTATGAGAGAATCTTTGTAGACTTGGGGCTCAATGATGAATAGAAGAGGAGGTTGGCATCTAAACAGCTTCAGGCAGCTGCTTTGTTCTAGTGGAACAGTGCGACGACTGGTGTGGATGAGGAATCTTTGTCATGGGGAGATTCCTAGGGAAGGTTGCAGGAGAGGTTCATGTCTGCGATGGCATACTCTGTTCTGATCAGAAACTTTGCTGAATTAGAGTAGGGAGAGATGTATGTACTAGATTATGGTAGAAATTTTGAGGAGTTGGCTAGATATGGCTATGCTTCAGTGGATACAGTGATGAAGAGGAATGAGAAGTTTATCAAGGGGTTGAAGCCTGAGTTAGGCAGGGCTACATTGCCTCATATTAAATATCCTTCTGACTTCGTAGTGGAGATGGCCTTAAGGCATGAGGAGATTCTTGATTCTCTAGAGAGAAGTAAGGCTAAAGAAGTATAGGTTGGGCAGAATTAGAAGAGGAAGTTCTTTCCTAAGAAGGGTGCTCAAAAGGGTAGAGCAGCTAAGAAAGGAAAGTCTGAGATTGTTTGCTTTAAATACGACAAGAAGGGGAATTTTACTAATGAGTGTCATGCTCGGAAGGCAAAGCGGGTAGCCGAGAAGAAGAATTTCAGGTGCTTCAGTTGTGACTAGATTGGCCATTAAAAGAGCCGGTGCAAGGAGCCCGCTAAGGTTGGAAAGGGCAAGGTGTATGCATTGAGCCTGCTACTTCGAAGCCAATAGCTCAGGAGAAGAGAAAGGCAGTTTTCGGAGGTATTCTTTAGATTTCTAGTATAACTATCAGGGTTCTATTTGGTACTGGTGCATCGCATTTTTTTATACCTAAATGTTTGATAGACAAGGTTAATAGAGAACCCACATATTTAGTTACTTCCTTATGGGTTGCGAATCCAATAGGGAATCCAATAGGAAGGTATGCAACTCTAGGGTTGAGATGTGACCATTTAGAGTTTGCCTTGTTAGGTCATACTTTTGTTTGCAGTTTGCATGTGTTTGATTTTGTGGGGTTTGGAATTATTCTTGGTATGGATTGGTTAAGTGAGTACAATGCTAGGATATTTTTCCCGGATAGGTAAATATCGCTTAGACACTCTAATTGTAGTGATTGGAAGGTTTATGCCATAGAAGGTTCTAGCGACTAGGTGAATGCTTTGTTGAGTGTTATGGAATTGGAAGATGAGTTGAGTCTAGATTTCATGGTTAGAGAATTCGTGGATGTTTTTGAGCCTATAGTTGGATTGCTGCCGAAATGAGCCATTGAGTTTTGGATAGATTTTGTTCCGGGAGCAGTACCAGTGAGTAGGCCACCGAGCAAGATGATCCCTTCATAGATGAGGGAATTGAAGGTACAGTTGGTGGATTTGAAAGGCAAGAGTTTTATTAGGACGAGTAGTTCGCTTTGGGGAGCAGCCGCAGTGTTTGCTAAGAAGCCGGACAGATCGTTAAGGCTATGTATCGATTATCGTAAGTTGAATAAGTGGACGACAAAGAATCGATATCCATTGCCAAGGATTGATGATTTATTCAACCGGTTGAGTGGAGCCATGGTATTTTCGCAGTTGGATTTGGCGACTGGTTTCATCATCTTAGAGTAGCAAAAGATAATATAACTTTAACGACGTTTAGGACTAGATATAGGTCGTACGAATGGTTAGTTATGCCATTCGGACCGACTAATGCACCAGCTTTCTTTGTGGGTTTGATGAATCGAGTTTTTCAAGAGCACTTGGATAGGTACGTACTGGTTTTCATAGATGATATCTTGATATACTCTAAGGATGAAAGAGAGCATGAAGTTCATCTTAGAGTGGTGCTTAAGACGCTAAAGCAGCATCAGCTGAAAATGAAGTTTTCAAAGTGTCATTTCTAGAAGAAAGAAGTGAAGTTTCTGGGTCGTGTAGTCTTTAGAGAAAGGGTTATCAGTGGGTCTGACTAAGATTGAAGCGGTGAATAGTTGGAAGATACCCGAGACGGTGATGGTGATATAGAGTTTCCTTGGTTTGGCTGGTTATTATCAAAGATTCATTAAGGATTTTCCACAGATAGCGGCACCGATAACCAAGCTAACGAGAAAGGATGTGAAGTTTGTGTGGATCGATAAGTGTGAGGAAGCATTCCAGAGTTTAAAATACTTGTTGGAATACACACCTGTGTTGATTGTTCCAAAAGAGAATCAGGATTTGGTGGTTTATACCGATGCATGTGGAACAGGATTAGAAGCTATGCTGATGCAGAGAGGTAAAGTGCTTGCCTACACTTCTAGATAGCTTAGACCACATGAGGTCAGATATCCGACGCATGATTTAGAATTGGTTGCGGTTATTTTTGCTTTGAAGGTGTAAAGACATTACCTTTTGGGAGTGAGGTTTGAGTTACATACAGATCATAAGTCGCTGAAATATTTTTTCTCTCGGAAGGAGTTGAACAAGAGACAGCAGAGGTGGTTAGAGTTTATTGCCGCTTATGATTCTGGGATTGGGTACACACCAAGGAAAGGCAACAAGGTTGCAGATGCTCTTAGCAGGAAACCTTAGAATGCAATATTAGTGATGATTTCTGAGTGGGAAGATTTAGAAGCATTAACATATTACAGAGTGTAGTGGAGATCCAAGGTGGGTCTAGTGGAGATACAGTTGTATTATCTTGTATGGAAGTAATACCAATGATGATCGAAAGGATTGCTTCTAAACAGATAGAGGATCTAGTGTTAGCTGAATGGATCAAGAAGTTAAGAGATGGAACCAAGAGCGATGACTTAAAAGATTCCAGTCTTGACCAGAATGGAAGGTTGAGAATGAAAGGAAGATTATGTGTTCCGAGTGTAGGAAGCATAAGGAACATAGGAAAACCATCTGAATTTAGTCAAGTTTTTGTATAACAACATTTATCAGACTAGTATTGGGATGCCGCCGTTTGATGCTCTATGGGAGGCCATGCAAATTTCCCGTATGTTCATTAAAGACCGAGGATAGATTGGTTCTTTACCCGGATTTGGTTAGGAAAGCTGCAGAAAAGATTGAGGTCTTTCTAGATAAAATGATGGTGGCTTAGTCTTGGCAGAAGAGTTATGTAGATAAGAGATGAAAAAAATTTAGAGTACTCATTTGGAGATCAGGTTTTCATTAAGGTGTCACCGATGAAGGGTGTAATTAGATTTTGGAAGATCCAAAAAGTTAGCAACGAGATTTGTTGGACCTTTTCCTATTATTGAAAGGATCGGTAAACTCGCGTGTAGGGTTGAGTTACCGAGTAGTTTGGCAGAAGTCCACGATGTTTTCCATATTTCTCATTTTAGAAAGTGTGTTAGAGACCCGGAGACTGCTACTGCACCGACTGTGCTAGATGACTTAGTAGTAGAACCATATTTAACTACAGTGAGGAAGCTTGTTCGTATTATTACGAGAGATGAGAAGATGCTTAGAACCAAGAAGCTCAGATGAGTTAAAGTCCAGTGGAGTGACGATAACAGGGACAATACTTGGGGGATTGAGAGCAGGATTAGAGATACTTATCCTGACTTGTTTGATAATATGTTTTACCTTTTCGTTTGATTTGTTGTGCACCATATTGTAATTTCAAGGACGAAATTCTTTAAGGAGGGGAGTATGTAACCCCCATATTTTTGGTAACATTATTTAGGATATTTAATTAGTTAAATAAAATAAAATAATGTGTTGATTAGGGGATTGAGATTTGATTTAATCAAAGGGTAGACATGTCATTTAACCTTTAAATTATAATAAGAGTTGAATTGAAAAAGAGGAGGGGTAAAATAGGAAAGAGGCATTCCCATACCCCTTAAACATGGTCATGTATCCCCATACATGTTCATTTCATTTTATCAAAAAAATTAAACTAAGGCCGGCCACCATTAACAAGAGAAAGAGGGAGAAGGCAGAGAAAAGCTAAAAGGAAGCTAATTCAAATCAAATTCATTCACATCTCAATCTCTTTAATCTCTAAAGCTAAGGTGAATAATGTTTACATCTCATTTTTGACTGTATTTTTGGTTTTAATATGAATTTCAAATATTTTTCAAAGATTTGCCATGTTTTCGAATGATGGAATGATTATATATACTTGTTTATGAATTATGGTTGTTCATTTATGATATGTTTTAAAGTGAAAACCTATTAAACGACATCTAAATGCCTTTCAAATTTTTATGAAGATCATAAATATTATTTTGGAAATAGCTTTCAATTTCCTGAATTTTCTGAATTTATGTAGAATTTATATGAATTTTCTAGTAAAGGAAATGTTAATTTGGATTATAAATTATTTACGGTTAAATAATAATTGAATTGTATCTGAAATTTTTATATGTTGGAAAACATGTTAAAGAGATTTTATGAAATTTTCGTAGAATTTTCTTAAATGTTTTACGGTATATAAAATTATTTAAGGTGTGGGACTTAAATGTTTAATATAATTAAAAGAGGAGATAGGCCTTTTTGTAAATTAATTTAAATTATTAAATTTGGAAAGTCGGCAGCACTTTTGAAAAATTGTAGTACTTTTTATTGGTAAAGATAGAGGCAACCAATCATAATTAGATACGTTAATCAAGTTAGTGAAAAGAACTATTTGCTACATATTTTTCACTGATTGACGCCTTCGATACCGGGTTCCGCCTCCCTACCTTCGCCTCCGACACTATCGAAACTAATGGACATGGTATCGATTAACTGATACATAGTGAATTGGATGTAGGCGGAAGGCATAGAGTCGAAATCGGTGGTTCCGAAGGGTTGGGGATTTACTTTGATTTTTAAAGGAAAATGCACATGCGTGCTTTTGACTTGGTTAGCTTTCGAATGGGTCAAATGGTTTTAAAATGAATGGTTTCGATTGGGTTGCGCTTTTGTTTTAAATAATTGCTTTCGACTGAGTTGAAGCCTTTAGCTGCCGCTTCCTACCTTTCAACCCAAATGGTTTCAAAACGGTTGGTTTATTTTCTAAAAACCTGGCCACCTCTCTAATGCTTTCGAAGGGATGGTTTTGACACCTTCAATAGTTAGGAAATGGTTTCGAAATAAATGATTTCAACTTAAATGATTTTAAGACCCTTTTTTTACGATTGAAGTAAAACATAAATTGGTTTCGAAAGAGATAGTTTTAAATGGTTTCGAAATAGATGCTTTTGATTAATGGGTTTCTAAACCTTTTTCTCTACTTGAAGACATAATCCAAATGGTTTCGGCCGAGACATTTTTTAACAATTTCAAAGGAGTAAAATTTCAAATGGTTTCAAAAGGTTTCCACATGTTTTAAATTGAACCCAAAGTGCTTTCAAAAGGATTCAGTTTATGTTTCGAAAGGTTTTAATGAATGATTTCAAAAGGGGTGGTTCCCTAGGGTTTTAAAAGGGTTGAAAGGAAGGGTTTTTCCTATGTTTTTGAAAGGCTATATTTAAAGGTTTTAAAGGAGGATGTCAAATGTTTTGAAGCTTTCGAAGAAAAGAAAGCAAATGTTTTTCCAATATTTTCGAAAGGCATTATTTAATTTTTCGAAAGGGTCTTTCAATGGTTTCGAAGGGTTACCTTCAATGGTTTCTAAAGGGTTGTTTAAAGGTTTTAAACAAAGGTTTCGAATGTAATAAATAGGTAGTATAGCCTAAGTATTTTCAACTTAAAAAGATTTTAACTTGTTTTCGAAGGATACTAATCTTCGTTAAAATTCATCAACATTATTTTGAGTCAAGTATTTATAACATGGCAAAATAGCTTCGAGTTAAGCTTGTATGAGTATGATTTAAAAGGTCAAATCATTTTGAAAAGATTTTCAAGGAAAAAGATGAAGGGTAGTTAACCCTAAGAAAATGATTCGGACAGCTAGTCCATTTTGACTCGGACAGTTAGTCAAGTTTGAGGGCAGTTAGCCCAGTTTTATAGATAGATTGTCCATCTATCGGTATAACGGACCTTGCTATTATGTTGTGGACAGATAGTCCACTTATTACCTATTTTATAGATAGATGGTCCATTTATTAGCATAAAGGATATTTCTATTTTGATATAATCAGTTTGATTAACCAGTTTGGTTGTAGGATAGGATTTGCAAACTATATGTTTTAAAGAGAATATTAGTGAGGGGAAACCCATTCCTCTAAGCGACATGATCTCACTTACTATCAGTAAACCGAGATGTAACAGAAATATTCACACCAGGCTTTATGTGCAACTCGAAATTTTTTTTCTCCTAAAACTCTTGGGCACTCAAAATTGATTTGAGTAGGCTAAGGGTTAAGGTTTTTAGGTTTTTGAAATTTTGACGAATAAAGCTTCCGGAGACGAGCAGATGGCTGACGGATAGCTAATTAGGAGTTATAGTTTTTGTTTTGATTCCTCTATGTATATTTAGTCAGATATGACTATATTGCTCTGATCAACCTAGGAGACATCGTCATATGTCGCTCTTGGCGTATTATTGTAATTATCATGGATCTTTACTTGGAAAACAATTATGGGATTATGTAATTTGGATATGAATTTGTTTGAAATGTAATCAGTAAAATTTTATTTTTGAAATTTGTGATTTTATTCATATTCAAGTGCTTTTTGTATTTTGAATATCATTATCATTATCGTATTTTGTCAACCGAAGTTAATACTATGGATTACTACAACATCTGTAGCACTTAGCTTTTGCCTTTCAGATACGAGATGTTACAATATATGTGTGTAATTTAAAATTTCAACTTTAGTTTGTAAAGCATTTAGTGGATTAACATTAATATCTATGTTTGCGTGAAGATGGACAAACACCTCCAATTGATCAAAGACAAGAATTAAAGAGTAAAGTACTGAAAGAATGAAAGAGAGAACATACAAATTTTATAGTGGTTCGGAAAATTCAAATTCCTACGCCCACACAACTTGTGACTTTGAGGTAGGAAAAAATTCCACGCAAAAGTCCATAAAAAGAGTGAAATTCCTTTTTCATGTGTTAGGAGATGCCTATTCACAGATGAATCCATGCATAGAACCACGATATCGAGTTTGGGTCGGTTGAATTCCTGAATCCGAGTTTCAAGCATAAAGGATAGGTCAAATCAACACATTTCTCTAAATTTAGATTGATTAGCACCGATCAATTTGGTTGACCAATTCATTGTCTCTTTCTTCACAAATGCTTAAGTCTTCAAGCTTTGGATCTTTAGGGGAAAAAATTTCATCACCAATCAATCAATAGATCGATATGCCTTCTCTATTCTTGTCTTGTTCTTCAAACTTGCACGTAAAATCAATGTAGAAGAAAATAAACCACACTAGTTGCTTTTGATCATCCGATAATAATCAATGTTGATTCTTCTACACTTTATATTTTTTCCTGAAGCTTCATCTTTGATATCTTCCAAGCTTTTTGATCCATTCCTTTATTATTTCGTAGTGTAGATCCATTAAATGACGCTTGGTTTAAACGTGAATAACACTTGCCCTCAAAGTATTCTTATGTGAAAACAAAGCACACTCTACCTCATGACAAGTGACCAAATCTAAATCAACAAATGCTTTAATCATCTGAGCCATTTTCATAAAACATTGCATTTTCCATGAGAATATTAGCATATCATTTCAAATAGTTGTAGAGATGAATCTTTACAGCAGATATACATGACGAAACCTCTTGTTCAAAATCATCAAACAACATTAAGAATCTCCAAAAGCTACTCTATTCAATAGTTAGGTAGATCTCTGATCCATTTTTTTATAATTTCATATGTATCTGTATCGACTGATTTGCACCGTTCTGTATATAATAAAAACATTTAGCAAAAATTTTCTTCATTTTCATTTCAGTTCACTTGCGTTTTCTAAGCTACCCATAGTAGAACTATATCTTCTCTATCACGAAACCTAGACCTAATCTTTCAACCACCACTATTTCCAGATCTTGGCCAAAAATTAACCACCAATCCATCTCAGAAGAAATGTACCCAATGTAGTTACTCATCTAACTCTTTAATCCAATTCGTCGCCTTTTCAATCTCGACTTCTTTCTCATATCTAAGGTAGTTGTCACCATTGCTCTAGTCAATGACTTTACCACCGCTATATTATTTTATCTCATTGACATCATCAATAATCCGCTTTACCACAATAGCCATTCATTGCTATCACAGCTCCTAAGATCTATCAACCACCAAGAATTTTAAATGAGGAGATAGCATAGTGATGGTGAAGAGAAGAAAACTTCCATAGCTTAGCTTTGGTGGTAGAACGGTGTCAAGCTTTTGATTGAACGGAATCTAAGAGTTGTCTCGATGAACGCTCTCCAACATTCAATGAATTCAAGAGTCAATATAACCTAGGATGTTCATCCTATTGACACTCGAATCAGTTCAATGCAGTTCATTTGCCCTGCAAGGATAGCTCTGTACCACCTTGAATTTCATTCGGCCCCGTTAACGTAAATCTTGTATTAACAGATAACATCCGAAACATTATTCCATCATGTGTCAGAGCTTGTTTTTCAGCACAAGCAGACTATCTATATAGAGTGCTTCCATGCATCAAGCCAAGGACACATGACACAAATTACACAAAATGATTCATAACACTATCCCTAGTTGATGCACAGAATTCGATTGGTCAACACATGTCGACATACGATGGATCTTATATATAGGCCACATGAAGGGATTATTAAAAGTAAATAATGAATTCAAAATTACTTAACCATGCTTCTTCACAAGGTTCCAGTCCATAATGGAATCTCATAGATGTTCTAAGCGTCTTTTCATCACTGGAGCTGCTGCTTCTACCTTCACTTTTGTTCCATTTGTAGATACCTTTTCATCTGCTCTAGCCTCTACATCAACTTCTTCTAGACCTCAAATAACTTGGCGTCTTCTTGAACTATCTCTATAGATCACTCCTTATGTGGTCAGAGAAGAGCTTCATAATTATATTGCTCGCAATCCTATTCTAGCCGACATTATGGTCCTCACTACCCCTACTTCAAGGTTAACGTCCATGGACTAGAGGAGAATTTGTAATGGCCATAGAATTGCCATCTGGAGACCTTGCTTCCCTTGCACCATCAAAAAGTGCACAATCCTTTAGATGATTACATAACATGTAATCGCTACATGTGCTTTCATGGGTTCGTTCCTCCCTTCAACCCCTTTCTTAAGCATATGCTTTTGTTAGTGAGGTTAGCTCCAGCCCAACACCACTCTAATGCATATGCTTTACTTTCTTACTTATATATGATACTTATTAGGCCCTAGGAAGGGAGCCTACCTTCGTAGAAGTCATGTATATGTAAAATTTTGAGTTGATAGCCTATCCTGGATGTTCCTTGAGGCAATCCATGGATTCAAATTCACCCTTGAGCTTCACAATAAACGATGCTAACTTAAAAATGATTATTTCTTTGTAAGGTGCCTCAAGGGCTTCAACCAACAATGACTATCCGGATGTAAGTTCCAATTCCATAAATTTTGTCTTACCCGAGCTTACTTCACTTAAGTAACCAACCGAAGTTCATCGAATTCGTATATATTCCTCAAAAGGTCATTAATGATTCTCTAGTTTAGACACCTCAAAGATTTAGTGAAGTTCCTACCAATGAGAGAAAAGAACATTTGTGACAACCCGAAATTTTTAGGTATTTGAAATTGACATATTTAATTAAGTTTAAATATTTGCGAGATAGTTTAACTTGGATTCCAAATATCAGTTTGAATTTGGAGATTGAATCTATTGAATTATATATAATTTGAAATTGGGTGAATTATTGAATCTTCAGAATTAAGCCTGTTAAAAATAATTTGAAGGCTTATAAAATTTATAATAATGATACTGAAGATAATAGGATGATTGAAATTTAATTTAAAGGTAATTTGTACAGTTTTAATAATTTATCGTTTAAATTGACATTCAGAAATAGCCTTCCGAGGCACATTCTCAGAATTCGACGAAACCAGTTCCATTAGATCCGTAATAGTTAGTTATTATTGGATTTCAATTTCCGTAGCAATCGGAGTTGTCGTTTGACCCTGGCGGCTCAAAACGCTTAGATTTATTTTATCAATTTAATTTAAAATTGATCGTTTACTTCCGTAACTCCCGTATATAATCAAATTAACCATCAAAACACGTTCCATTGTGTTCGGAACGTGAGTAAAACCTTATAAACGCCTGTCGGCTTGTTTGATTCGGAGTCTGTTTGAACAGCTTGTAAAATATAAGAATAAAATAATATAATAAGCAACCTTCTTCAATACGCCGTTCTTCCTTCCCTGACACGCCAATCTATCCTCTTAAAGTCGAATCTCCTCTTTCAGCTGAAATCCATTCTCCTCCCCTCTAATTTACTTCAAATCGCGATCTCGTTCGTATAAAAAAAAGTATTCTGTGCCAACTCTTAAAAACACGCAGTCAATGCCCCTTAAATCTAAAATCGCTTCGTTTATTCCTAAAAAATAAAATATTAACATGCAATTGCATAGGTTTGAAGCAGTGATTCGAAGGTGGTTTTAGATTTGAAGGATTGGGAATTTAGGGTTATGGGGTTCTGGTTCGATTGCGTGATGAAGGTAGGTTTTTTTTATGCGAGGCGATTGGCAGAGGTTGGTGGTAGTTCGTTGCAGTGGTTGCGATGTCGATGAAGGCGAGCTTCGTGATTGGTTGGGAACTACAGTGGTCGAGGTAGTGGTTGTGTGGGCAAGGTGAAGTCGTGGTGTATTTGATGAACTACAGGGGAAGAATACGTGCACTGGAGTTATAACTGTGATAGTATGCAGGTGATGTTGTTTGTTTGCTGCACTGTTGTGTGGTGGTTGTTTGATGTGAAGAATTGCACGGTGGAAGTAACAGTGGTTGTGGTTTATATGGTGACAGAGGGTGGCTATAGTGATGAAGTAGCTGCTGTGCCTGGTGTTGTTGCAGGTTGTATGTTGAGGAAATTGGGCGATTCACGAGCTAGGTCGCGACCTGACAGTCGATTAGGGGAGGTGAGTGTGGAGCGTTTCAAGGCTTGCGAGTGGAAGACGACCACTGGGTTTAGCAGGGGGTCTCGGTGATCGTTGCTAGGGGGAGTATGGCTAGAGTTTTGGAGACTTGTGGTGATGATCTAGCAGGTGAGTTTCCCGAATTTATTTCGAGTCAAATTTGAGAATATCCTACAGGTTTAAAATTTAACAAAATCAAGTTTTAAATTAACTTCTTAAACCCTTCTTTTAAATATTGATGTTGTTTAATATATATATTAATCTAAGTTGTATGTGTTATTTAAACTAAGCAGGCAAGTCAGATTTGAAATTTAATTAATAGGGTGATTAAGAAGAAATTAAGGAAATAAAATGTTTATTATGAATTAGATGTAAAGATCTTAAGTTAAATTATAGATTAATGATTATAAAATTCCAGATTTATAGAATGAGATTCTAAAGTGTTATAATTAAGAAATTGATTTATTGACTTAACTTTTAGTTAATTTGGGTTTGGGAGATAATGGTCGAGATGGATTTGGATTTCAAAATCAAGGATGAGTAAATCTCACTATGTTGGTTTTTAATTTAAATTTAATTGGTTAAATTTTAATAGTAGGTTGAATGATTAAATTGATTTGATGTGCACTGATGACGATGTGACCTTGGTTTTGTTTGGTTTTCGAGTTAACTGTGATTTGACTCGAAGTATTTGGGTTTTCAAATTGCTTAAAACTTAAATCGTAAATAGGAAGCTTAATGATTGTGATTCAAAGGAATAGAGGGTAATTGAAATGGAAGATTTATTAATTAAATTAATTAATAAATCAAGTTGAGTAATTAGTAAGTAAAGGTTTGAATTCATTAAGGTTTAAGTTGATTTAGTCGAATTAATTTAGAAAAAAAGGTAGATAATTACAGGTTGAGATTGATCGAGAATGATTGATGTTGTGGATGAATTAAAATAATTGATTTAGATTAGAACAATTAATTATAATTGGAAATCATTAATATATATAATAATTGATGTAATTAAAAATTGATTAATTAAGATTAAATTAATTCAATAAATAACGACTTATGAGAAATCAATTACTAAGTAATTAAGAATTAATGTAATTAATATAGACAATTCACTAATGAAGCAATTGATTTATTTATAAAGTAATTAAGACTACTTATTGATTTTTAGGTTAAGAGTAATCAATATCGAGAAATTAGTTAAAGATGATTACTTGAATGGAATTGAAAAGGAATTAATCTATGGTGATTAATCAAGATGGAAATTGAAGGTTGTCTAATTAGTTGATTTAGAATTAATTAACGTTAAATGAAGGAATCTAAATGGTTGGGGTTAGAAATTCCATTAGAATCAATTGAGTTGATTTGGAAATGATCAAAATTGATATGAATGATGGAATGGTATTGGATGCTTGAATGAGATGATATTCCTGATATGAAATAATGAGTATTTCACTTTGATAATTTGGGTTTGGATGACACGAGTCTCGAAGAGACTGGGGTCGGGTATTAGGCAATACCCGAAAACCACTTCGAATATAGATTGGTATGTGAAGTTCATATATTGGAATGAAGTGATTAAAGAAAGTGGGCTATTTAAATCTAAGCTTTGGTACTTAGGTAATGGATGTGTGAAATTAGTTTTGTCTATAATATATTGTGAACTTGTAAAATTGGTTTGAGTTACCCCGGGTTTTATATAAGTTGTTTGCTTGGCATTCCATGTTTGGGTTTACTCACGCTGGTTTCCAGCCTGACCCGGGTGTTACTTTGATGTAATGCTCGGGTCAGACCGAGTATTACAGATTTTCAGGTAAGGACGTTCTGGAGCTCAGGAGGCGAGCTGGATGGCAAGAACGCATAGAATATTTCCGCTGTAATTATATTATTGTAATTCTGAGGTAAATTGATTGTATATGACCAACATTTGAATATATGTGAAACTCTGATGTATTAAAAATGTAATCGACAAATATAGTATTCTTTTGTAAGCTATTATTTATTATTATATTTTATCCGCTGCGAATGTGAGATGTTTGGTGTTTCTGTTCTTCTTCTTCTATCTCTTTCTCTTTTTTTCATAACTATCTGGAATTTTCGGGCTCGAAAATTTCGTGTCGTTACATTTGGTATCAGAGCTGAAGGTTAAGCGAGAAGCTTGGCTCTGGTGGGGATTACTCATTTAATAGAGTCTGTAGTACTATAGAATGAGTTTAGTGTATATATATATATATATATATATATATATAAGAGAGCGTACTTGTTATTTGCTTATAAAGATTTTTAATGATTTTATATAAAAATATATTTTGATATATATAGCAACATTTCCTTCTAATGAATATTTAGGTGATTGGTTGTTAAATTATTGGAATTAAGTTAAGAAGTAATATAAAATACGACCAAATTGAAACTTATAACCAAAGTTGAAGGATAAACTTATATAACAAAATTGAATTTGAAAAAAACAAAAACAAAATTGTAAATGTAATTTGTAAATTGAAATAAACTTCATAAATAAATGAGATTATAATTTGAAATAGAATTCCAGAGAATATTTGAAAATAAAGTAAGATGAAAATTTCAGGGTAATGTTTAATATGAATTGGATGGATTGGAAATTTAAACTTCCTTTGGATTTGAAAGTGGTTTCCAAAGGTTTTGGAGGAATAATAGCATTATTTCAAAAATATTTTTGTGTTGAATTTGTAATCTGGGAGATTTGAAATCAAAAATATTTGGAAGTGTTTTTAGAGAGCTAAAAGCATTGAACTCTTTCGGTCACTAGAAAATAACGTCGGTGATGACTGCGGCATCATCGATGTTCATTTTCGAGTTTCTAGAAGAGAAATTGCTACCAAATTATTTTAAATTTGAATTGTTTGTGAACTGAGTTTGGTTTTGAAATTCAAAGGGATAATTGAGTTTGCCAAAGAATTGTCGATATAGTTGAATTCTAGGGTAATATTGAAATTTTGGAAATTTGTTTAAACTCTGGGATCTTGATTTAAAATGTTTATGGAATAATAAAATATATTGGATAAATAAAATGTATAACTCCAAGTTAAAAGCAAAATGTGAATGTAATTGATTATAAATAGAAGTTGAAAATTTTAAATTATAATTAAAGTTGTACAAGTTTAAAATTCAAATGGGAAATTTGTATTGGATTAACTTGAAAAGGGTATTGAACTTGAAGAGAGTTCAATTGATATTAGTCCAGATTTATGTGAATAATTTGGAATTAAAATTAAAGTGGAATTGGTTTAAGATGAAATGGAATTTGATTTGAAGTTGGAAAGAAATTGGAAATTAATTCAATTGAGTTGGGAATGAATTAAGTCCAATGGAAATTGGAGTTATTGGAATCGGGTCAATTTAAATGGGAGTGGGAATTTAAATTGAATTGTTAGGGGAAGTGAACAGTTTTGACTCTGGACTATTTTTAGTATAATTTGTTTTGATATAAACTTATTTTTCCAAGCTATATAACCTTTCTTTCTTAAAGTCAAATTATTTTATACTTGTTTTACAATTATTTTTGGAACTATTTAATCAATTTTCAACTGATTTCTAAACTCATTACTATTTTTCAACTATGTTACAAATTATTTACTATTTTACAACTATTTTGCAAATATTTAAAATTTCTGAGACTATTTAGCTATTTTTCAAACTATTTCATAATCAGCTAATTATTTTACAGCTATATTTCAAACCAATAATTATTTTTCAACTATTTACCTATTTTTAAATTTTCAAGCTATTTTCTAAATATAAACAGGTCGAAGTTCAAACTGTTATTGATTTAATACCCAACTGAGATAAGGATTGAAGTGATAATTCAATGAGAATTAAGGCAATTGTAAAGAAGTGAAAAAGGGAATTAAAGGAAATGTGAATAGAAAGGGAATTGATTTGGCTGATAATCAATGAAAATAAATACGTAGGATGTACGTATATTATTCTATTCGCATAGTGATTTGATCCAGATTCGAGCACAGAATTTCGAGATAGTTTATCGATCCGAGTTGGGATTTTTCACTCGTTTTTCGACGGCGAACCTGGATATGGATTGTTGATTGGTTCTGGACATTCTCTATCATAGTTATAGCTATGCAAGGAGAATGTCGGTTTTTGATCAAGAAACTAGATCTGAGTCCGCACTAGGAAGTCGGGTGGACAATGCTAGTTCGGAAGTGAAATTGTGTGATCGAGTGAGCGATCAGATTAGTATAGCGTACAGATGATAAGTGTATATCGTACGGATTTGAATGAAATTGATATTGGAAAGAGAAATTAAATTGGGATATTTGGTTTTGAATAAACAAAGCTGTATATCTTGGTTATATGAGATAAATCTCCCCTTGTTGAATTTATTGCTGGAAGAAAAATGTCTATGAAATGTTTGAAGTATAAAAAGGGATTTTATACAAGTTTGAAATGATCCAAAGTTTTAAGAATTATATATTTTTGAATATATATAAAGGATCTTATGAGGATTTTGGAAAAGGTTTTGAGAACCTTTGGTTTTGGAAAGGCTTTTGATTTTTGGGTAAAATCAATACTGGAATTTGAAAAGCCTGGTTTGAGAATTATCGATTTTGGAATAATCGATTTTGTGTAAAGGAGCCTTGTATGAGATCATACTAGGTGTATGATTTGAAAGATACTATATGTATAGTATAAAATGTTTTGATGATGGCTCTGGGGAAAAATGTGCTCCCTTGAAATGAATTTCTCAGGAGTTCCACGGGTGGTGCTGCCTTGAACCCAAGAGGGGTTCTAAAGTTGATCCTGTGAGGTGTCCGGAAAAAACTAGTTCCTGGGGATTATGAGTAGTGTATACCATAGCGGAAGTCGTGTGTGCCGCTGAGAGCCAACTGTCTGCGTTTGATTTTATATCGGTAGACTGCGACCTATGGTATAACATAGCGAAAGTCGTGTGTGCTGCTGAGAGCCAACAGTCTGCGTTTGATTTTATATCGGTAGACTGCGACCTATGTAGGAGTGGAGAAGTTTCATTTCGACAGCGAAAATCAGAGGCCGCGGAGAGCCTGCAGTTACATGGACTTTTGCTGTGATGACAACGTAACCCTGGATGTAACTGTGATCTGTTGTGTGGGATCCATGGCGTAATCGAGAGGCCGCGGAGAGCCTGCAGTTACATGGACTTTTGTTGTGACTGCAACGTAACCCTGGTATGTAACTGTGACCATGGATGGGGGTGTTGATTTTCAGAGCATTGTTACCAAACATATTTCCTCTATTTTCAAAAACTGTTTTCTATATTTCTAATAAAATTATTTTTCAAGTATTTTCACTGGGTGTTGAAAACGGGTTTACCAAGTACTTATAGATTTTCAGTTCTACGCCCGATCAACGTATGACTGAATTTCTGTGAGAACAAGGATGGACTGATTGAGACATCGAGTTATAAGAAATATTTTATAAAAGCTATGTAATAATATTATGAGATTTTAAAGGCATTTCTAAAATTTTAAAATAAAAGAGTTGGAATTTTAGAAAATCAAGGGAAATCCAAACTGAAATTGTAAAATAAAATAGAAACTCGAGAAAATTTAATGAAGTGGTTCTTTGTAATTAAAAATCCAATGTTGAATTAAAAGTGGAAGTAAGCTAATTAGCTAAATAAATTATTTAATAGAGTATGTTAATAAAATTTAACTCGGTTAAATAAAATGGATTGTAATTTGATAATGGGTTTGGAAATGAATTCGAATTTTAAATAGAATTCGACTTAGATTTGATAATGAATTAAATAAGAGGAGATGTTGTAAAAATAAAAATAAAATAGAATGGGATCGAAGTAGTGATGGGATGAATTGCAAATAAAATCCATGTGTGACTTGAATAATATTTAATGAAATTTGCAAGTAAATTGGATATAAGAGAATTGTTGTCATATGAAAAGGAAGTGAATAATAATAGAAATGGTTGGGTTGCAAACAAAACCCAGGTAAGTAGAAATAAATTAAGAATGGTTTTGTATAAATAAATTAAATTCGCAAATGAATTAAGAAAGTGAAAAATAAAATGAGTTAATGGCATTAAATAATAAATGAATGAAGTCCGATAGAATAAAAACTAAATCAAAGTTGTGATTGGAATTGGATTATCAAACTGAACATAAGTTCGGTGGCATAATAATTTGAAGTATAAATGAGTTAAGTATGTGTTGGATATTATTTTGATAAATTGAGAGGGTGAATTAAAATTAAAATTAAAATTAAAATTAAAATTAAAGTAGATGGGCTAACTAAATTAATGGGATTTGATTAAATGAGAATCAAATCGAAGTAAACTTAAGTTTGATGTTGGAATAAATTAAAGTAAATTAACTTAAGCTTAAAATTTATGGAAGCTTGGCTTCGAATAAGGACAAAAGCCCATTAAATAAAAGCTTGGATTGAATTAATTTGTGAATGGCTAGTAGTATACAAGAATGGAATTAAATGAAATTGAGTCGGAATCAATTTAAATTGGTTATAAAACTTAAGTAATTATTTATCACATGGATATCATCAAATTGCGTAGAAATGATTGTCGTTTAACGTAAACGAGATTTAATTAAATTCTATGAATTAGTGGAAGCAAATATAATTGATTTTTGAATTAATTGATATAAATACGAGTTTGTTTTGCTTAAAAATGAATTGAATGTAAGCAATTGCATTGTAAACCATTAAAATTGAATGAAATGGCACATAAATTTGGTTGGAAGCAATTGGATTAGCTTTAAATTATATAAATCGCTTATGGTAAGCATTTGGTGTTTGTTGCTTTTGAAATGCTTGTGTTTAGCCATTAAAAGTAAGTGAAATGCTAATAGAATTTCTATATATGGCACTTACATATTTAAATTGAGTAAGTACAGGTACAGGGAAGCCGTTTGGCTAGATTTGGGGTATGCTAATTGCTAAAATAAATAAGCTACTTGCTTAAAAGCTAAATAAAGGTACGCCTACGCAATAAAAATAGGAAATATGAACTGTTTTTGCTTTTTTCGACCGTGTGGGTCGATGTATATATATTTATACCTATTGTCAAATTGCAAAAGCTCCTCCGTACAAAGGAGACTCTGCCAAAAATTTTCGAAAATTTTTGGAGTTAGAAAATTTTTAAGAAATTTTTTGTTAAGCAATTAAACGATTTTAAATATGAAACTGAAATAGATTAGCAGATGGAACTAATAAGACTCAGTTATAAATGGAAAATAAAAATTTAATATTCAAAATTGAAATAAGTTGAATTCATATTAAAACGGGAAAAAACGAATTTGAATGGAAGTAAATATGAAAAACTATATAGGAGAATGTATAAAATGATTTGTAAAGTTTCGATTGAATATTGTTGTTAAGTAAGATATGCAGGTATTAAAAGGGGAAAAGAAAATTGGATTTGATTCCAAAAGATAAATGTGAATTGCCCGACAAAAAGGTAAGTATTTAAATTTCTGTATGAAATTGGATTGGGTTTTTGATGTAGCCACTTGGCTTTTGTTTTCTTTTGGAATTTGGGAGCCCGTAGAGGCCTTTTGTAGTAGTACCGAGCTAGCCGCGCAAAGGAGATGCTGGCAAAAAATTTCGAAAATTCAGAGAGTTGGAAAAATTTTTCAGGAAATTTTGGATAATTCAAAATTTGGTTTAAAATTGAAATTTAAAGAATTGAGCAAAAGAGTAATGTTGTAGGTGAAACTATAAAAGGTTTTGGGAAGTTGGTTGAAGTGATAGTGGAGCTTTAATAAAAGATTGATGGTAGGATGTTAAACGGTTGCTTTTGGGAGAAAAGTCAACGGGTTTGGACCATCCTTCCTAACTGGTAATTTCGGGGACGAAATTCTTTTAAGGGAGGAGGAATGTGACAATCCAAAATTTTTAGGTATTTGAAATTGACATATTTAATTAAGTTTAAATATTTGCGAGATAGTTTAACTTGGATTCCAAATATCAGTTTGAATTTGGCGATTGAATCTATTGAATTATATATAATTTGAAATTGGGTGAATTATTGAATCTTCAGAATTAAGCCTGTTAAAAATAACTTGAAGGCTTATAAAATTTATAATAATGATACTGAAGATAATAGGATGATTGAAATTTAATTTAAAGGTAATTTGTACAGTTTTAATAATTTATCGTTTAAATTGACATTCAGAAATAGCCTTCCGAGGCACAGTCTCGGAATTCGACGAAACCAGTTCTATTGGATCCGTAATAGTTAGTTATTATCAGATTTCAATTTCCGTAGCAATCGGAGTTGTCGTTTGACCCTGGCGGCTCAAAGCGCTTAGATTTATTTTATCAATTTAATTTAAAATTGATCGTTTACTTCCGTAACGCGTATATAATCAAATTAACCACCGAAACACTTTCCATTGTGTTCAGAACGTGAGTAAAACCTTATAAACGCCTGTCGGCATGTCTGAATCAGAGTCTGTTCGAACAGCTTGTAAAATATAAGAATAAAATAATATAATAAGCAACCTTCTTCAATACGCCGTTCTTCCTTCCCTGACACGCCAATCTATCCTCTTAAAGTCGAATCTCCTCTTTTAGCTGAAATCCATTCTCCTCCCCTCTAATTTACTTCAAATCGCGATCCCGTTCGTATAAAAAAAAGTATTCTGTGCCAACTCTTAAAAACACGCAGTCAATGCCCCTTAAATCTAAAATCGCTTCGTTTATCCCTAAAAAAATAATAATATTAACATGCAATTGCGTAGGTTTGAAGCAGTGATTCGAAGGTGGTTTTAGATTTGAAGGATTGATAATTTGGGGGTTATGGGGTTCTGGTTCGATTGCGCGATGAAGGTAGGGTTTTTTATGCGAGGCGATTGGCAGAGGTTGGTGGAAGTTCGTTGCAGTGGTTGCGATGTCGATGAAGGCGAGCTTTGTGATTGGTTGGGAACTGCAGTGGTCGAGGTAGTTGTTGTGTGGGCAAGGTGAAGTCGTGGTGTATTTGATGAACTACAGGGGAAGAATACGTGCACTGGAGTTATAACTGTGATAGTATGCAGGTGATGTTGCTTGTTTGCTGCACTGTTGTGTGGTGGTTGTTTGATGTGAAGAATTGCACAGTGGAAGTAACAGTGGTTGTGGTTTATATGGTGACAGAGGGAGGCTATAGTGATGAAGTAGCTGCTGTGCTTGGTGTTGTTGCAGGTTGTATGTTGAGGAAATTGGGCGATTCACGAGCTAGGTCGCGACCTGACAGTCGATTGGGGGAGTTGAGCGTGGAGCGTCTCGAGGCTTGCGAGTGGAAGACGGCCACTGGGTTTAGCAGGGGGTCTCGGCGATCGTTGC
This sequence comes from Allium cepa, assembly GCA_030765085.1. Lineage (NCBI taxonomy): Eukaryota > Viridiplantae > Streptophyta > Magnoliopsida > Asparagales > Amaryllidaceae > Allium > Allium cepa. Next base: position 183,692,807 of record CM060937.1, on the reverse strand, counting down.
TAGGGGGAGTTTGGCTAGAGTTTTGGAGACTTGTGGTGATGATCTAGCAGGTGAGTTTCCCGAATTTATTTCGAGTCAAATTTGAGAATATCCTACAGGTTTAAAATTTAACAAAATCAAGTTTTAAATTAACTTCTTAAACCCTTCTTTTAAATATTGATGTTGTTTAATATATATATTAATCTAAGTTGTATGTGTTATTTAAACTAAGCAGGCAAGTCAGATTTGAAATTTAATTAATAGGGTGATTAAGAAGAAATTAAGGAAATAAAATGTTTATTATGAATTAGATGTAAAGATCTTAAGTTAAATTATATATTAATGATAATAAAATTCCAGATTTATAGAATGAGATTCTAAAGTGTTATAATTAATAAATTGATTTATTGACTTAACTTTTAGTTAATTTGGGTTTGGGAGATAATGGTCGAGATGGATTTGGATTTCAAAATCAAGGATGAGTAAATCTCACTATGTTGGTTTTTAATTTAAATTTAATTGGTTAAATTTTAATAGTAGGTTGAGTGATTAAATTGATTTGATGTGCACTGATGACGATGTGACCTTGGTTTTGTTTGGTTTTCAAGTTAACTGTGATTTGACTCGAAGTATTTGGGTTTTCAAATTGTTTAAAACTTAAATCGTAAATAGGAAGCTTAATGATTGTGATTCATCGGAATAGAGGGTAATTGAAATGGAAGATTTATTAATTAAATTAATTAATAAATCAAGTTGAGTAATTAGTAAGTAAAGGTTTGAATTCATTAAGGTTTATGGTAATTTAGTCAAATTAATTTAGAGAAAAAAGGTAGATAATTACATGTTGAGATTGATCGAGAATGATTGATGTTGTGGATGAATTAAAATAATTGATTTAGATTAGAACAATTAATTATAATTGGAAATCATTAATATATATAATAATTGATGTAATTAAAAATTGATTAATTAAGATTAAATTAATTCAATAAATAACGACTTATGAGAAATCAATTACTAAGTAATTAAGAATTAATGTAATTAATATAGACAATTCACTTATGAAGTAATTGATTTATTTATAAAGTAATTAAGACTACTTATTGATTTTTGGGTTAAGAGTAATCAATATCGAGAAATTAGTTAAAGATGATTACTTGAATGGAATTGAAAAAATAATAATCTATAGTGATTAATCAAGATGGAAATTGAAGGTTGTCTAATTAATTGATTTAGAATTAATTAACGTTAAATGAAGGAATCTAAATGGTTGGGGTTAGAAATTCCATTAGAATCAATTGAGTTAATTTGGAAATGATCAAAATTGATATGAATGATGGAATGGTATTGGATGCTTGAATGAGATGATATTCCTGATATGAAATAATGAGTATTTCACTTTGATAATTTGGGTTTGGATGACACGAGTCTCGAAGAGACTGGGGTCGGGTATTAGGCAATACCCGAAAACCACTTCGAATATAGATTGGTATGTAAAGTTCATATATTGGAATGAAGTGATTAAAGAAAGTGGGCTATTTAAATCTAAGCTTTGGTACTTAGGTAATGGTTGTGTGAAATTAGTTATGTTTATAATATATTGTGAACTTGTAAAATTGGTTTGAGTTACCCCGGGTTTTATATAAGTTGTGTGCTTGGTATTCCATGTTTGGGTTTACTCACGCTGGTTTCCAGCCTGACCCGGGTGTTACTTTGATGTAATGCTCGGGTCAGACTGAGTATTACAGATTTTCAGGTAAGGACGTTCTGGAGCTCAGGAGGCGAGCTGGATGGCAAGAACGCAGAGAATATTTCCGCTGTAATTATATTATTGTAATTCTAAGGTAAATTGATTGTATATGACCAGCATTTGAATATATGTGAAACTCTGATGTATTAAAAATGTAATCGACAAATATAGTATTCTTTTGTAAGCTATTATTTATTATTATATTTTATCCGCTGCGAATGTGAGATGTTTGGTGTTTCTGTTCTTCTTTTTCTATCTCTTTCTCTTTTTTTCATAACTATCTGGAATTTTCGGGCTCGAAAATTTCGGGTCGTTACATTCCTCATCTCTGACCTTTGGCTGTGCCACTTCAGACTTCTACACAATGATGGAGAGTTAGCTATGTGCAACCTCCACCCTTTGCTGCTCAAGCTACCGCGTGTGCCCCTCCATAAGCCATGATAGCTCCTCTAGCTTGGGCTCATGCGATATCCCAAATGTAGAGAAGGAAATCATCAACATGATAAAGGAGGAAGAAAAGGATAAAGAAGAAGAGAAAGAAGAAGACGGTGAAGAAAAGGCGGAAGATGATAAAAAAGAAGAGGAGTATGAAGATGTGGATGAATATGAATTGACTCGGGAGACAGCCAGAGACAAGGGGACTTTAGCTTTTTCCCTAGGACTGAAATAAATCTAGACAAAATTCCACAACCAATTTCTAAGCTCTGCCAAAATCTAATTAAAGGGTCATCCCTATAATAGACATTTAATGATGTCTAGGACTCACTAGACAACCTGGAGAATACCAATCTTTAGGACTTCGACATTGACAACTTCATCACATCCGAGTCTTACAATTTACCAAGATTTTGCCGATGTGCCCTAGCCTCTTCTTGAGGGAGAAGATATTCCATTCGACCCTTCTTATAAGCATCGTTCATAAATTTAATAGGGTACATGTGCACTTCACAGCTCACATAGGACCATAAGCACGTTCATTCTAAACCCACCCTTTCTTGATTCCTTAGCTGTAATCTCGTGTTTTCTTTCTTTTTGGGTACAAGAAGGCAATTCTAGATTTGAAAATCTTCATAAGAAGATGAGCAAAGAAGATGAACATCAGTCATCTATCTTTTTTCCACTTCGGCACTTAATCCAGGCGGGACCTTGTAGGATTTAGAAAGAGAGAGGGCGAAGAGGAAAGAAAGAGAGAGAATGGAGGATGAAGAAAGAAGAAGGCCATATTATGGGCACATTAGAGAATCCCGTGATCAACTGGGTCTAATGGTGATTCTAGCTCTCCATGTTGTGCACGCTCCCCGCTTTCCAAATTTATGGATCCATATTCTTAAAAGGAATAACCTTCATAGAGACGTAATCTTTCATCGCCTCCTACTTCCAAAGTTCCCATCACCAACATAACTTAACCTTCTTAGGCCTTAGAGCTATCCACCATAAATCCAAGCCTTTACGATCCTCATCTTTTGTTCCAACGCGAACACCAGAAAATGAAACACTCACTTCTACCACCACCTCTTCTCCAGCTCAGGTGGACCCAGTCATCAATAATCCTTTGGAGATGCAGCTCTTCCATCTAGAACTATGTTTAACTAGGTTCTGATTTAGTTACAAGATGGAGGACATTTCCAAAGAAGACTTGGCAATGGAGATTTCCCTTCAAAACATTATGGTGGGGTAGAATAGAGAAAGTTGACGAAAGCTCTTTTCGATGTCAACAAGTGAACTAACTCATCATTGCAACAAATTAAAAGGAGAGGGTTGACAACCAGCAAATTTCTAGGAACATGAATCAACAAATAGAAAAGGCTAAGAGAAAGTTGATCGAAAAAGACAAGGCGGCTGAAGAAGCATTAGAGAAGCACCAAGTTAAAATTTGAGCTATACACCAAGTTAAAATTTGAGCTATGGAAAACAAGATAAATTTGCTTAATGAGAAACTTCAAACAATTCACATCTAAAAAATGACTTGGCAAAGGAAAAAAATAGCACTTTAGGCCATACTAGATGCCAATACATTAAAGGTTACCATGCAATTCCAAAATTATAAAACTTCAGCTTGACTTGAATAAGGAAAAAGATGAAAGTGTTAAGTTTCAAGAAATGGCTCAATAATACGATAATGAGATTTGCAATCTTAGGGAAGTAAATAAAACCCTTAGGGACAGGGTCACTGAACTAGAAGCCTACCTTGCTCAAGTGGAGAAATAAAAAGAAGAGTTTGAACAGAACATCGACATGACCATCCTGAGATTCCATGTGAACATCATAAAGACAGGCAATATAAGATGACTCAATAACACGTATCCATAAACCTCAATAGAATTTTATGAAGACACTACTCGCTAAGAGATAGAAAAAGAAGTAGAACTTGATGAAAAGAGAGGATAACGGTCCACCACTTTAATGAGTTTAATCTTAAGGCCCATGTAGAGAGCTAAGCAGTATGGGCCGCTAGGGCTACCACTTCTATATTGATGCCCTTTGGGGCTTCACCCGAGTCCAACTTGAAGGTCTTCGCCGAATACATTGCATCCACCACCGTCCGCTGCTGCTATATCTAAGGGGTAAACCCTGTAAATCCTAGGTTTATCCCTCCCACGTCTGCCTTGGTATAAATGTCTTTTGAAGAAGCTTCTAAGCTTTACCATTTAGTGTGCTTCATTACAGGTCAAACCCCACCTATATAAACAATCTATCCAAAAGTGCTATAGAGTAATACTATCCGATAATACAGAACAATACACAATCTATAATAAGTAATATAGAATATAGAGTCAGAATCGCAGCGATAATGTAGAATAATACATATAATATAATATATAATATAATATAAGTTTGTAAGGATACATATCATCTCAAATGTCAACTAGACGAATGCTATGCAATAAATAATCAATAAATATTTTAGTATCATATGTATACAGTGAATCAGAGTCATGCAAATATCATATAACAATCCTAATATAAGTTTTCTCTAAGCCCACTAAAACATCTGCTGGTCATATCGTCCATATAACTAAAATGTTTCGGACTGACCCAAGCATTATATAAATAACACATGGGTCAAACTATGTCTAAACCATGGATTTATAATATAGGTGGCATAGTATAGATAAAGAATAATAACATGGTAACACTACTAGAGATACTCAAGTCCATCAATATGTATATATACACATACATACATACATAGATATATATATATATGGAAACGTATGCATGTAATATAAGTATAATACCATTGATAATTAAAAAGCATCACATCACTCGAATAATTCAAAACCATGCATAAAGATGTCATCATCCATATAAAAGTACATCAAATCCGCAGTTACAAAATCAATATATAGGTGAATCGCGCATATCCAGAAACCATCATGTAAATCTAGAGAATGTCGATAAGTGAGATATCATCAAGTATAATCAGACTGATAGAGTTAGGGGTATACCCTAGGAGCAGTTATGCAATTTGTTACATATATCTAACTAGCTGACCACTCTTGTTCAAAATAAAAGTATTTTCTTTCTATTATATACTTGATATAATGCGTTTATATAATTAATCAATTTAATTAAAAATATATTTAATAGAAAATCCATAAATGGTATGTTTTGTGTTAGTAGTTACAAAATGTTGTGACCGTAGTAATTTATCACAATGAAACAAATATGCCATTTTAAGTGTTCCTAGTCAAGATGCATCGAGACTGGATATCGATATATCTTTTGAGATTAGAGTATGTAATGCTCTCCAAATATTGGGTAGTGTATTACTCATGACTGTTAGGGGCACCAAGATGTTACGTACTGATATTTATTGGATAACCATGGAATGACTCACTCGATAGTTTTCTGTTGGTTAATATGACTAAGGTCAAGCGAAGAATATCATTATGAATAATTTACACAGTTCTTTGACTTGAGAATATAGTTGATCTTTAATGTGGAAGCTCCACTTTGATTATAGTTAAACATGGCACAACGTCTATGGAACGACTATAGTTGGGTTGAGTGGAAGCATTGGAAATGAACCACTATTCAAGAGAGGATTTGTCTCCTCGGTTATGTGAGGTTAGTGTCACGGTCAACTGAAGTCAACTCAAAGTCAAAGTTTCTGGCTAGAGCATTTCGGTTAATAATAATTGTTATTATTGAACCAAAGACTTTGTATTTGAAGTATAAAGTTGAATGCGGATGATATTGGAATTTTGACCATTACCAAATTCCATAAATCCTAATGTGATATAGTTTTGACAAAGAGAATTGATGTAAATAATTGTCACTATCAGGTACCGTTTATAATAAGTAAAATTGGATTTTACTAAAAGGTGCGAAAGCGATAAATTCGGCCAAAATGTCACATTACCTGCTAAGTGACGTGTGAACGTTAATATTCGAATAGTTCAACTTTAATCACTAACTGAATTTACACATTTGAGTTGCAAAACTATAATGATGAATACTCTAAATGAACCACATGATTTAACTAATTTATATATTGTTGTAAATTAATTAAATAATATTAATTATTAAAATTCATTTGATTTTTTTGAATTAGTACTTAATAAAGTGCGTCTATAAAAGTTATAAACATGCGTATTGTTATTCGATATTAGTAAAATATTTAAATTGAATTTAAATAGATTAATTGCTAAGTATTTTTTGGAATTTTTCATTGAGGCCTACATGCATGATGAAAATAGGGATAGGTTTCAAATGTGGTTTGAAAATCTAAAGGAGGAATTAAAAATAGAAAATAAATTTTCTTTTTATGAATCACTTAAATATCATTTATGAAATGAAATTTGTCATTTTTTCTTTATTTTGTTTTGCTAAATATATGAGGGGGATGGAAGAGGATTTTGTGATTTAATTTTGGAATTACATAAGGAATATTTTAAAGGAGGAAATTGAAGAGGCTTTAATGTTTTTTTAAAACATATTCTCTCTCTCAATCCTTATTCACGTTTTGTTTTAGACACACAATTTTTCCTTCTTTGTATCTTAAGCTATCCTCCTCTCCCTTAATGGCCTCCGGGAAAATAAAAATTCCATAAAACAAATTCAAACAAAACAAATAAATTCAAGGTGGTTCTTTCTCTTGATCCTTACAACATCTAGATGCTGATTTCTGAATCTAGGAGATTTGATTCATCGTTCAACGTTCGATTCATTAGCTGCATCTGAAGTAAAAATTCAATCTTTTAAGTTGAACTTCAAGGCTTTGGAATTAAGGTACGATCTTCTTATTCTAATAATTATGATATAATTTTTTAATGAATAAAATTGAATATCATAATTTATATGTATATAATATTGTCTTATTTGATTTGAAAATGGTTTATGTGGTTTGAATTATTTGTTATATGAATGGATTGGTTTTTTGATCTAGATAAATCAAAACTGAAACTTTTATATAATTAGACAATAATTTAATTTTAGATTTATGTTTAACCATACAATTCAAAGTGTGGTTCTTTTGATTTAAAAAATTTATATGTTCTTATTGTTTGCATTTGTGCCGTAATAGAAACTTACATATGATTAAATGATGTTTTGGAAATAAATTAAATATGATAAATTTCTAAATTTGTTACCCTATATGACATCACAATTATCCTTCTTTAGGTATCCAAAGGATTTTAACATATTTCCTAATTTAGTATATATCACATTTTGTTTTATAATAATAATGAAAAAGAAATTTTTTATTCATATAGGTTGAATTTCCTTAGATTTGAAAGTTTATTTGTTCTTGTTATCAGCATCTTATTGTAACTGAAACCCACACATGATCAAAGAATGCTTTCATAATAAATTGATTACAATAAATTTATAATTTTTTCCGTTTTTGACATGACTAATATCTTTCTTTAAGTATTCAAGGATTGTTAATATATTCCTCAGTTTAGTATGTTTCACTTTTGTTTAAAAAGAAAAAAAATTCGTATAGGTTGAATCTCTTGATTTGATTGATACATATGTATTTTGTTAACTAATTTAAGTTTACATAAGTTCATAAATACATCATAAAATTTAAATGTAACATGGTTTATTTCGAATTAATTAAGACGTTTTGGGTTAATCTTTATATTCAAATAATTACATCTATATGTATATGTATATATAAAAATTGATGTTAATATTTGAAATTGTATAACTTAAATGCTTTATTAATATCAAACAATTTTAAATGAGGCAGTAGTATATTCATATGAATTATTATCTTCTATTCCTACTCTTGTGTCATAATGATTCATTGATTGCTAATTTAATGCTGCATAAATCGAGTTTGCCAAAAAGGGAAAAATGAATCAATCATCTTTGTCATCTTTTATTTCTTTCCCTTTTGTCCCTTATGTGATTTCCTTTATACTTATTCTTATTGATTCATATACATCATGTTATCAATTGATCATACTTACGTTATGTTTAACGTTCAGTCACACAATTACGGAATGAATATCTTTGATATATTCAAACCTTATTTTTATATCCCATTCTTGATTGTTTTAGGATTAAATTAAAAAAAATGGTATTAAACAAAATACTGATTTTATTAAAAGAAATTTAGATAAAATCTAAATGCATTTAGACTACATAGGCCATTAATGATCCAAAAATGGTAAACTTTTTGAAATTCACACATTTCTTCCGTTGCAAGCTGACGCAATTCCTTTATAGACTAGCATGTAGCATTGCCCAAATATATCTCTCCATCTTGATAATAGGACTTCATCATCAATGTATGCAAGATAGGATATGTTGCCTATCAATTTAATAAAACAATAAGAATTTACTATACTCTGGGCATCTGTTACAGGTATAATCTCATCTCCTCAAATATGAACTATCAATATATCATGATAGGAAATGATTGTATGATAGACACGAAGTTCCAAGTGGAGTCATATATATATATATAAACATCTATATGTAAGTTGTCTAACCCATATCTATACATAAGTGAGGTTTTCGATAGTATATGCCAAAGTACTACTCTGTTAGTACTAGAAGGAAGACTGATAGCACGAAGCAAGCTTTAGAGTCACGAAGTCTTTACAGCCTTAGTTACCTTCACGATATCGTGACACATATCCATCGGTGTACTCGTCAATAAGAGGACTCAATAGTCATGATCCAACTCTAGCCCCTATAGGTAATAGACTACTGGCCTATGTGACACAGGGGTGAATGCGTAAAGCAAAAGCACGAAGCTATATAGCATATGGTGTCACGGATTTTGAGTGTGAACCCACGATCAGGCTGCTAAGGTGGATTCTAGCCATCTAGTTCTCTCCAACGTTAATAAAAGGAGTACTCTATAATAGTGGCATAAAGAAATATTGCATATAAGCATGAAGTCATGCTCATCGTTAGACATGTAGCCTTACTTATTAAATATAGCACAAAGTCATACTCATCATTACGTGTATCACCTCACACTCATAACATTATTCCCATCATATAAGTGTCATCTACTTGCAATGAATAATCGAATAAATATCACAACAACATCCCACACCACTATATGATACTCAAACATCCATTGACTACCTATACACCACACTCAATCTCTATAGTATTCTATACAACCACTACAACAAAAAGACCCTACGATAGCGCCCGAAAAACGTTGTTAAAGGATATTATAGCGGTTCGATAAACGCTGTATAACGACATGTGATTAAAAACAACCAACATTAGATGGCACAAAAAAGCGCTATAAAAATTGTAAATTACATAGCTCAAATATTGCGCTATGTTATTTATTTTTATAGCGGCAAAATAGGCGTTATTGATTAATATCACAGCGCTATTAGCCCGCTGTGAAATTGGTTATTAGCCACAGAATGCTTTTTTTTTTCTAAGATAGCACTAATATTGCGCTATAGAAAGTTTTAATAGCGGATTTTTAGCGCTGTATTCGAACAGGTTATTGTAGACGGTGACTTGTCACAACTCCAATATACCGCTATAAAAAGTCAGCTACAATAGCACTTGTACTCTGCTATAATATCTTATTTTATAGCGCTTACTGACCTATCATTCATCATTATATATAGCGTTTTTTGTAATACCATAGCGCTTTTTATGGTCTGCATCTTTAATACTAACAGATTTGATAGCGGCCATTAGGCGCTATTAAATATTGTAGCGGTTTTGACGTGCTATAATTTAATTTCACAATTCAAAAATTTTCTACATCCTACTAATAAACTGCAGTATTGAATACCAATATCAAAAAGCACAATAATAATCATAAAAGATAATAAATATAGAGATGTAACACATTACATTAAACATACCAAATATTCATACACATCAAAACGTAGTAGCAAATATTTTAAGCACACCCCAAAAAATAGTAGCATAGTTTAACAAAAAAAACTAGTACATATTTGATAGTTTGCATTAAAATGAGGATCACAACTTTAACATCTTCTTCTTTCACACAGCTGCAAATAAGATAAATAATTACATTAAGAACGATACATAATTAATGATAGATAATACATAACATTTTTTGCCTGTACATGGTCACTATCATGAACACTTACAAGTTCATGTTCCAAATTTTGATTTATCATAAATTTAGCATCAACATCACATATTTGAGTAATTGCCATTTCATTCAAATGATCACTGGTATCTGCATTCACAGATTCACCAGAACTGATCGAGTTTTCTAGTAAATGCTCTGATTCATGCTCAGATAGAGTATTAAGTAATTGCATTATAACTGGTTTGTTCATATATATATACAGAAATATGGTTCATGAATTCAACATTTATACGTACATGCACATTCTCAGATGCTTGCACATAAAAAACTGCTATTACATTATTAGGAACATATTCAATAATCTGCTTTAAAATAGACGAATGCGAATTTTCCTGTACATGGTGACTGTCATTAACATTTCCAAATTCATGATCCAGTTTTTGTTTTGTCACAGAATTAGCATCAACTTCATATACAGGAGAAATTGCCATATCATTCTTAACAGGCAAATACATATTAACTGTAAAAATATAATTGGAATCTGCATTCATAGATTCAAGAAGAATAAAAGGTAGCTGACTCGAATCATTTGAATTCACTCTATCTACACTTCTACAAAATTCCTTTATATCTAAATAACCTAGCAGTTCATATATCAATGTATTTAATGAAGGGAAAAATCACTTATCAATATTCCCCACAAAAATCAATTTTACTAATTTCACAATTACTACTCCAACCTCAAGCAATAAGCAAACCGACTTAATTAGTTTATATCCACCAGTAATAATTATGATCTTAAGTCTTAACATTGAGGAATTAACCCCATGAAATTTCACTAAATCACACTGCAGCAACATTAGTTTTAGATACTGAATTCTCAGCAAAGGATGAAAATTTATGTACAGGTACATGCTTAGTAATAACAACATTGTCTTGTACAAGCTTACAATTCAGAGCATGCACCGTACCCTCTTGTACAAGTCCTCCTAGTTTGCAATAGTTGAAGTATGAGTTTGTTTATGTATTAGTTGCTATTGATTCGGTCAAGTTGAAGTAGTTGTAAAGATCTATATAAAGACCTATTTTATTTCATTGAATAATAAGAGTGAAACTCAATCTCTTTTTTTCACTTTTGTTCTGAATCTTTTAGGATTAACACATACCATATACAAAATTACAAAGTTCCATTTGATAAAATAGAAACTTAGCATAATGGTAAATGACATAACTTAAGAATTAAGCTTACTTTTCATCCTGTCATCAAAATGGTCATTAAGAATGTTTGCCTACGGCATTGAAAAAATTTCTGCCTCCTTTTGACAACTCTTAACCAAACCCCACAAAGACCTTCTGATAAAGCCTGCATTATTGATAGTATGAGGTGCTCTTTGGATAACTACAAATAGCAAATAGATGATTAGAATAGGGAATATTAAATCATAGTAATATTGCTATTAGGCATCGGACGAATATTTAAAGAAAACAAATAAAGCTAGTACAGGCAATTTATATAGATATCACATTTGCTACAACCAAGAATTATTGATTTTTTGCATTAAAGTTTAACTTAGTTGGATGAAATGTAATGGAGTGTCTTACACTGAGCATGACAACAAACAAGAAACAAAGTTTAACTTAGTTCGGCAAGGCAGCAATACACATGATAAAGCTCACAATCCAAGTGTTATATTACAACAAACAACAGAATAATATGGTGAATGGTATCAAAGTGAATGCCCAACATAACGAATCTCATATGCAAGCTCAAATTTCAAACACGGAACTTACTCATCCTTCTAGCATGGTAGTTGCACACCAAAAACAAGTTGAAGCAACTCAGCAACATACAGTTTCAGATCAATAGGGGAAGCAAGCCATCAGAGATGGAACAGGCGCATGACGCAGGAATGCAAATTGTCAATTCACAACTGGAAACTGAACCTGCAAGAAACAACTGCTAATAAACATAGGATAACTCGAAAGAAAAGAAGTGATGAAAAGGATTTTGGGTTTAAAGCTATTAAAAATTCTGCTATGATTGATAATCCACTTTGGGATAAATATGCATCACAACTCAGAACATGGTCAAAGAATTTCAAGAAGAGTAAGTTGAGCCCTACTGCTCCTAGCAGCTCAAATTCTCTCGCAAGTAAACAAGATGTTGAACATTTTGTCACTTACAACTTTAACTTTTTTTTGGTCTAGTAAAGCATATACTTCCTTAAACAATATACTTTCTTTCTGTAAATACATTAACCAAAACTAAGCATATGTTTACAGTAATATTTTAGATCCACAGGGTAGAATTATAATAGTTTGGAATTCTAAAATCTAGAACAGCCAAGTACTAGCCAAACCAGATCAGCATATCACTTGCTAAGTTGAAAATAAAAGGGGAATAAAGATAATGAACACTGTTATTTATGTAACGCACCATGATTTTGAGAGAACTAGCCTATGGAATTGCCTAAAATAAGAAGCCAAAAATATTAACATGCCATGGGTAGTAGTAGGAGATTCAATTGCATATTGTATAATGACGAAAAAATCTCCAGAACAAACCAGCCATTAGCTGGCACTAACTTTCAACCTTGTATAAATGCCACTGATTTGAAAGAAATTGGTGCAAACAGAATTTTCTTTTCATGGAAAGGGGGATTAAATTATAGTTTACAAAGCAAAATTGACTATCTGAGAATTTTGAGTATGTTAACAAATTTAATCAGGTTTCAATAACTCTACTAACCACTCTACAAGTGACTGTTTCCCAATATTAGTTGATCTATTCTTTGGTATGATGGTAAATAAACATAAATCTTTCAAGCATAACAATGCATAAAAGTTCCAAGTAGTTTATCAAGAGGTTATATACAGAGTAATACAAAAGATGATGGAAATGCAATTCCAGTTCTATTACAAAACCGAAAAACATACAATCAAGTCTAAAAAGTTGGTATAACAATAGAATGAGCATCATGCTACTTTACGAGGGCATTAGAGAAAGAAATAACACTTTATACCTACAACTTGTTAATAATCCACGTGATTAGAGATCAATACAAGAGTATAAAGGAAGCATGGCACAGTTGCAAGCTATTTTATACCCAAGCCCTAATCAACGCTGATCCACTCAATAAAATGGACAAGAACAAAGAAACAACAACTAATCAAGAACGTAGTTAATTTTTATACATTTATTTAATTTTTATAAAACTTAGTTAACGAACAAGGATGGCACCAACTTCTTGAATCAAATTCATTTTAATATAGTGTAGTAATTGATTATACTAGGCAACATTTATAAATTATAGATGTTATTTCTAGTTATGTATTTAAAACCCAAGTTGAAGCATTTATTAATTAAAAAAATTCTATGAAGTATAATACTTCAAAGACCAAATTGGATTTCTTACTGAAATAATCAGGTATATAACATAAAGGAAATTACTTGCTGAAAATAACTAAATAATATTATTAGTTACCTTTGCGTAATGAGAATTTAGGTTACCTTTGCGCCATCACAGCATGAGCTGGAGTCCCACACGTAGGGTGAAGCAACACATCCAGCCCAATAAAGGCGCTTAACCAAAGTCCACAATCTTCAGATTACCTATGATATTGATAAGGCAAGAGTTAAATAGCATAAAATTTAGGAATCTTCCCAATTTTTATGCTATTCAACTATGCCTCATCAATATCATTTAGACCTTATTCCATAGTGACAACATCTATGATTGATGTAAACGCACCTGTGTTAAAACTTATAATTTAGATTTTACCAAATTGGGATTATTTGTTGTAAACGCACCTGTGTTAACATCTATATTCATTCACAAAACATATCATAGGTTCAGCCTCCACAGTCCAAGCCACTTGAGCACAACAAACACACAATAGAAAAAACATATATAGATTAGTATATGGAAAAACTATGTGGTATGCAAACACACAAAACATGACTTTTTACCTTGATTTTTTTGAATGGATGTATAGATGGCTGGCCATGATGAACATAATAGTGGGTACAATCATACATCACATAACCAAGTAAAATTCCTCCGAAAATAGCAGGGGTAGTGGAATTAGTTGCAAAGAGTCTAAGCAGGTTCCACAACTATAACAAAGTTCACAGAATAATTAGGCATGCAGGTAATTTTTTTTCTTCTATATAGCGCATTCTTATTATACAAAAATAAAATAATATTCAAATTCTAACTATAAGCTTACCGGAACACAAATAATAGCAGTTGCTGCAGGAGGGAAAACAAGACGTAGATGATCCATAGGGTGTTTATGATGGCATCCATGAAGAAGATAACGAGCTGTATTTGCCCTGCAATTCAAAATTAAGATAAACAGTCGATGAATAAAAACATAAATGTATTTGATTAAATCAAATAGACACTTACCAGTAGCTCTTCGTGTCTATGTGGAAAAGGAAGCGATGCAGAGTGTACTCCAACCAAGTCCAAATCAATAGGCCAAAACCAAGCATAATAGCAACTTGTGGTGCAGTGTGACCCTTGCGCATAGCTACACTCTCAAGCCAAAATACAACTGGTATCCATACTGTTGGAATAACCCACCATCTTGTTTTTGTCAAGAACTATCAAGGTTGAAATAAATTGTTATCAGTGTTGGAAAACAGCGGACGTTCACAATATGCTGTGTTACACTATATATAAATACGTGCGCGAACATGTGTTGGTGGAGGGGGGCTCTATTTAAACACAATAAAACACAAATTTTGGCCATTAGACATATTTGTTTTTACAAAGGTTAGATATCTGAATACATCTAACCTTTCATTACTCAATTATCATGGTCGATTATTTTCATATCTAAAAAGTACGGTTTACAATAATTTCTGATGAAATTATCCTTTCATTATGCAGATCATCCTTACAAGAAATGAAATCGATTCAAAACTTTTTGCCCTTGAAGATTCTAAGTTAACATGAGTTATCAAAATATCTATTTTAGCCGTTGATTTTAAAGGTTAAAAAGATTTCAAAACGATCCAAAATTTTGTAGAGATGATCCTCATAATAAAACTATAAGTGTACAAAATTTCAGTTCAAATCAAATCATTTTGATGTGAGGACGTTGATAGTGGACAGATGGAGCAATGAAGTTGTATGGATATGGAGATTCACCCAATCTGTTTAAATTTTGGTTGAGCTACATAAGTAGTGTTTTAACAAAACTAGAGCTACATAAGTAACAAATATCCGCTCTTTCAACCACGGAAGCTACGTTACAAAGCAATGATTATTAATGATAAAATTAAGTACAGACTTCAAATGGTATTAGTAATAAAATTTGATTACTAAACCCTCTCTACAATGAAGATTACCGGCCATTACAGCTATCCAAAAACAGATATAAAAATTTCTGAAGTACAAAACTTCAAATTCTATGTGTATATATGGACCAGTATTTAAGTTCACTTTTAGGAATACTAAAGGGTGACAAAATCAGATAACTACTCAAACTAGTCAAAAATATCTCAGCAAAAACAAACTTTGCAGGCTTACTGAAAACGAACTCTAAACCCTCAATTACTTAGAAAACACTCAATCCAATTATAATAAACTAAAAAGAAATGTACTTACAAGTGCGCTTCAGGAAAACCAGTTCTGGATAGGCAACTGCTGCCACTAACCAATCGAAACTACAGTGGAAAAAATACATAATTAAAAATAATCAAGTGATAAAAAACATAAGATATAAACAACAGTGGACTAGACCGCCCTGTTATAATTTATTAAGACTGTAGATATTCAGATACACAACCTAGCATAAATTGTCTCAGCTGTGCATCAACTTTGTACGACGGCAATCTAGCCATGTTCAGTTGATATGTATATAGCTTAAGGGCTCACAATTCAGTTTTCAACACACATTTAAAACTCCATAGTTGTACCAACTCCAATAAGTACTACAGGCACTGCAAACTATAATCAATGAATACATACCATTCCAGGTCATACTTCAATTAATTAGTTCTCTTTTAAAACTCCTAGAACATTCACATACCACATATTTAATGCATGTTCAAACATTAAGCATTCTGTATAAACAAGGCAATATCATAGTTTTTTCCCTGGTTACCTCGCTCCTAAACAATAAAAAACACTAAACAATAAACAAGGCACATGCCATACTAGCTAGTAAAAACACTAAACAATAAAAACCCAAAGTCACTGTGCCTACCAACTCCAGCTAGAAAATGGATCCATGTTTATCTATGCACTAGCTTTGAAACATTCCATTAAGCAGATGCCATACTTGTAGCTTGGATGGGTACAACCAATGATGTACTTATATACATTATGATTAAAGACTCATAAGTAAAGTTCGAACATGTATTATGCTTGAAACTGTTTAAACTTGATAAGCTAAAAAACAGAGGACAAATGGCTATAATGAAATTAAGAATCAGCAATGGTGATTTTAACCTTAAAACTAGGTTCAATATTAGTAAAAGTGATATCATCTACCATAACAAAATATACCAAGATTAAAAATAAAACATAGAAAGTAAAATATATAGGACAAAAACAACATCTTTAAGAGCTCTTGCAGTATTAAACAAAATTATGAATTCCTTAAACCTTGAATTCAAACTCAACAAACTGGTTCAACTAACAATCATTCAGTCAACAAACTGGTTCAATTATGAATTAAACAAAATTATGAATTCCTTAAACCTTGATTTCAAACTCAGCAAATGGGTTAAATTATGAATTCAAACTCAACAAACTGATTCAACAAACTAGTTCAACTAACAATCGTATGAATAAAGAAGAATCAATTAGTTCAGAGATAGATGAAGAGAAAAATCGATTATAAGTTAACACGTTTGATAATATACCTTCGAGTTTGTTCCTGAGCGAAATTGAAGTCGGAAATTGGAGATTAGGGTTGTTGGCATCGTCGACTTCTCAACCGCTAAGCGAGGGAGATGAAATGGAGATGGAAATAGAGTAGAACGTGGATTAGGGCTTTCTTCATTTTGGGAGGGAGACGAAATGGTTAAGTGTTTTTGGAGGGAGTCGAAAATTTTAGGACCTGCGTTACATAGCTACAGTACAAATTAACCAAGTACATAACAAATCAAAATGCTAATAATAACGCTTAGAATAAATGCGCTATTAAATTGCGTTATCAATAACATATTTTCTTGTAGTGAACGAATGCAAATAATAACCAAAGAAATATTACCGAAAGTCACATACTAGACAACATTATAACTCTATTTATTCAGATTCCTCAATACATATAATTAGAATCATCATAAAAATAGTACTAAAGAAATAGCAATAACACCAATCCATGTAAAAAGGTATCATCACCATATTATATCAGGTCACTAAACAAAAACGACATAAACGGTGAATCGTTCATATAATCTAATTCAATATACAAAAAGTAGGAATTCGAAAAATAAGACAAAACAAAATTATCAACACACACACACACATATATATATAAAACAAACAAACCAATATTCAATAATAAATCAATCACAACTATAAGCTTATATACAAAATACTTGGAAATGAACAATACACAAATAAACTATATAATTAACTAAACTCAAATATAATATATTCTATATAAATATCTAATTTCTCGAACTTTTATAAAACAAAATAGTGATTTAATGCCCACCAATAACATTAGAAAACTCATTTCTTTCTTTTGAAACCCCAAAAATAGTTTGTAAAGCTAAATATTATTCATAATGTCCATTTAAGAGTTTTCTATGCTTAAATAAATTTTTTAAAGAACTTTTATATCATCTAAAAGAATTTATTACCTTCCAAATCCATACACTATATTTTTAACCTTTATTATATTCAAATTTTCATATAATATCAATTAGTAATTATTCCATATTTCCTAGAATTTATAGGATATCAATAGATTTATCAAAACCAAAAATTTATATTTTTATTTAATAACATTTTAATTTAATATGTATAACACATATTTTTATTTAGCAACATTTTAATTTACTTAATTTATTAATTCATATATAAATATAATAAAATAATTCTCAAAAATAAAAGGTTACACAATTCAATGATCGACTGGTCACTGAGGTCGACCGAAAGCCCTAATGGATCGACCGGTTGAAGGCAAATTTCTAAAGATAATCACTTGTTTCAAGCGATATATTCTTCCTTCTACATCGTTTCTTCTCCAATTCACATCATAAACTTCAATCAATCATTAACCCAAATAATATATATATATATATTAAAATTTATATGATTAGAACATAGGTGCGAGAGTGAAAACACTCACCTATACGTGTGCTCCTCCTTCCTCTTCTCCTTCGAACGCAAGCACATAGCACAACAACACAACTTAATTTCCTTCATGCTATAGATGCATATAGGTATTAAGATGCACATACTCAAATTTCGCGATTAATGGTAATTTTTATTTTATTTTTATTACTATGAAAAGAGAATTACCTAGTATTTTTTAAGGAATTGATAATTATAGAAGATATATGTGATATGTTTACTGAAAAATGATAATTCTCGAATTAGAGAAGTCTGGAAAATGGACCTTGGTTTAAAAGCTTGAACTTAGGCTTGGGCCTTAAAAATATAAAATAAGTAAGTACATATTTTTATTTTCCTTTATCTATAAAACTAAATTCTACATAATTTAAATACATTCAAATTTCTATTTCAAAGTCACTTCTATTCCCCATCAATATTATATTTCGATTATATCACACTTATAAAATATTATTTTCACATTTCTAACCTATTTCAATTTTTAAATGCCATATTTTCACGATCTAAATACTTTTATTACATAATTTCTAAACCAATTAGTTAAATAAATCTCTAAATTATATATTAATCATTGAATTACTATTATTAACTTGAATTAATTATTGTCTAAAATTCATGTTGTTACATCAAACCACGATCATGGCACATCCAACACTTTCTTAAGTCATGAGTTCTCCAGTCACCGCTTTTATCACCATATCTGTCACCATCTCATCCTCCTTCTCTATTCGTGTCTGATCCATTGGGTCTGGTGGTCCTAAAGATAAAAGGATAAAGCCATGGAGGAGGAACTGGAGCACTTCAAGATCAATATTGATGACGACGACGACGATTTAATCATCACTCAGGTCATGGGGTCCAATCCAGCAATGGCGGCTAAGAAGGTTGTAGACGTTTCAAAGCTTGCCAATAAGCCATGCCTAGAAAATCCACCCAATCCACTATCCATTACTTGACCTATCCCTCCAATTTCCATCAATCTACCTCCTTCCCCACTTCTAAGGCTGCTTATGAATTTCACAGGAACCCCACTATGTCTGACGATGATTACGGTTAAGATATTGAAGACATAGATCAGTCAACTACATCAAAAAATTATAGACAAGGGGAAATGCAAGCCACAAGCTTCTTCCAGGGCAGGGAAGAGGAGTAATAGAGGGAAGAGGTGATGGACCCTATTAACCCATCGAAGATATGTTCTTTTTGTCATTTTTTCTTTTTCAATCTCATGTACATAAGCCGTCAGTTTGTAGGTATAGTCTCGACAATTTTGTATCCAAAGATGAAGGAATGAAAGCTATTTTCATCTAACTTTGCCTCATTTAATTTATCACATATTATATTACCTTGCCTATATACTTGCCTTCGTGAATAAATATATAACTATTTATAATGAAATTACCTATATATCATATGTTTCCAAGTCAGTGTTCTATGCAATGCATTTATTTGTCATAACTCTGTACATATAAATAAATTTTTGCAATTTCTTAGTGATGTTCCATTGCTTAGTTTTTAATTTTTACCAGTCAAACATTTCGTATTTAACTACAAATAAATCTGTATTTATCTTTCAGACGAGCACCGATATAATACTGTACAATACCTACCGAATTAAATTATACACTGATGCCTGTCTTCGGGTATCGATGTCCATGATGCCTATCTCTAGACATTTGTCTTCAACCTCGTATATCTCTGGGCATTGGTCAAAGATTAGATATGTAGGGGTGAATTATCCAACCTACCGTCAGTTCGATTATACTCTAAATAGCCGATCATGGTCTAAAGAGTCCGTCGATATCTATCTCCAAGTACTTAGACATTTGGTCTCAAATACATGGAATGTTGGATCTTGTCACTGATCATGTGGAACAAAGTCAGACTTTATGAATACTGCTCCATTAGTTCAAAAGGCTAACTTTATTCTAAAATCTCTGGCAAATGTCACCTTATTACATCTAATTTGAATGAAATGAAATGCCCAAGTACAAAATAATTCAAGTGAAATAGCAGCGTAAGTGCTCTTATTCTATGTTGATGGAATTATGGTCCAATCTAGTGTTGATAGCCAGTAAGTGCCATCTCCAAGCTTCATTCTATCACATAGGTCTTTCCCAATTCAGACCAAGTGCCCCGTACTTGGAAAGACACATTTCGGAAAAAGTTCACCTATCTCAAAAGTATAGTTTTAGACCTTAGTGTTGAACTATCTTTCTACTCTTTGTTGGAGAGTAGTTACTCTCAGATTAACCTCTTCTCGTTTTTCTTCCACCAAGTTAAGGGATGATAGCAAAACTCCTCACTCACTCAGGTCAAAATGCATCCGTTTGTGAGAAGGGACTCCTGTTTCAATTGGTATCAACGCCTCAGTTCCATAGACTAATGCAAATGGAGTATTTTCATGTGCATAATTTTGGGTTGTTCAATAAGCCCATAAATCCAATGGTATCTTATCCACCTAGTTGACCTTAGCCAGTTTCAATCGCTTCTTTATGATGGATTTGATGATTTTATTCATCGTCTTCACCTATCCATTTGCTTGTGGATGTGCTACCGATAAAAAGCTCTTATCAATTCGATATTTAAACACATATATCATAGAATGTTGCACTTTAGAATTGAGTTTCACTATTTGTTATGAACTTCTGTAGCACTTCAAACCTACACAAATGTTCTTTACAACACAGTTGATCACTTATTTGGAAGTCATCATGGTAAGGGGCTCCGCCTCAGCACATTTTGTGAAGTAGTCCACTATAACGATATTATAGTTTTTTCCTTTACGAGAAATTGGTAGCACTCCGATGACATCGATTCCCTAAACCAAAAATGGCCACAGGCTAACCATCTGCATAAGCTCATAAGATAAGGCTATAGGAATCCTCTTAATTCTCTAACACTTATCATATTTACTCAAATATTTAGTCGATCCACCATTAATGTGGTTGGCCAGAAGTATCTATAGCATAGAACTTGTTTACCAAAGTTTGAACCTTAGTGTGATCGCCACAGTTTCCTTCATGAATATCAATTAGGGGATCTTCTTAGCTTCTTCCTTGTTAAAACACCATAGCAAGAGGGTAGAAAATATTCTCCTAAATAACACTCCTTTTTGTATAATGGACCGAGCCAGCTTATTTAAGATCTTTCTCTTTTCATTTTTACTTTTCAAATGAGTTTCCATTGGAAAATAGTCTTTGATTGGATTCGTCGATGTCTCCTTTACCTAGATCTCCATAATCGAATCGATGTCCTTTTCATCGATACTTGAAGATTTTAAGAACTCCACTGGCACGATTCCCTACAATTGTGCATCTCCAGAACTCGCTAATTTAGCATTAGCATTCGTGTTTACCTCTTACAAGATGTGCATTATCTTGTAGTACTCAATATTGTCAGCTCCTTTGACAAGTAAGGGGATAGCCATGCTTCATTGGGCATAAATTCCTTCTTAACATGGAAAATCACAGTAAGGAGTCACTACAGGTGTAGTGTCCATACCTCCAACTACATAGCTATCTTGAGTCCTACTATTAATGTTTCGTATTTTGCCTCATGATTCATCCTATGGAACTTAAGATTTGGTGCATAACAAATCCTTTGACCTTTCGAGGATACTAGAACTGCTGCAATCTCTGAATTGTGGCATTGGATGCTTTATTCATATATAATTTTCATTGAGAAAAATCGTCCAATTCTTCTTCCGTCTCATCATCTTGGATGGTGAGTTTTTCCATGTTATTCCACCTTTTGGTCAAGGACGAGATATCAACAAGTGGGCTAGAAAGGATGGATATCAGGATTGGAGATCGATTGGAAGCAAGGCCATGATCGATGTCGTCAAAATTTGGCTGAGCTCCAATTAAGACGAGATCGATTGGGAATGAAGAACAAGGCTAGAAAAGGCTATGATTCAAATTACGAGTAAAACAGAATTCATTTTCTCAAGAAATTGATGGCTACGTGCACAAGGATGTCTCATTCGAATCGATACGAATTCGTATCGATTGGCATGGATGCAAACACATAGTTCGTATCTATCGACATGGATACGAATACGTTGTTCGTATCGATCAAGAAGAAGGGTACAATGTATTTCGACTCGATACTTGTTCGTATCGATGAAATAATGATCAATGCGAATAAAATCGACGCGAAGGAAGGGAACCCAGGTTGGATACGTGGGAAAGGACCGATACGAACAAGTAAATAAGAAATAATGGATGCGAAGCACATCTTGGACACGAACGAGAAGCAAGCATTATTCCAAGGAAGAAGCATTCAACTCGGCATAAAAATGGATCGAGCCTTGAAAGTAAAGCCATGTCACCAACAAGCATGTGCATGGTATCGATACGAACCAGTATCGATACGAAATTGATTGATATGAACTAAACATCTCAAGAACACTCTAATTTGTATCGATCATAACTCGAGATTTACAAGTCCAAAGAACACCAAACTTTCATAGGAGCTTGCGTACAACCTAAATAATGTTCATGATCGATTACGACTCGATCGGGCAAGATCATGATCGATACGAAATTCATTTGTATCGATCACGGATCGAGTCAAAATCGCAAGAGATCGATCGCGTAGGCCCGTGCACGTGTCAGAAGATGTCTCCCGAGATTTGAGCGAGATATTTGCAGTCTACACCTATAAATAGCATCCCAAAGTCTACAGAAAAGGGACTTTGATTGTTCTACGTCTAAACTCTACCGGAAGCGCCACTGTACTCGAAATTTGCTGTTGTAATCTGTTGTAACTCATTGTAGTCAGCAAGAAAACATCAATAAAATCATCAACTTCAAAGTGGATGTAGGCTGGATTGCCGAACCACTATAAATTCGGTGTTCATTACCGCTTTCCTCTGAATTTTCTAAGTATTCTTCATTTTTAATTCTATACATACTTGTTATCTGTAATCTGGGGTTGTAAACTGGTGCTTTCATCGACAATTGGGTGTTTGTGACCAATTTTGGCGCAAACATGCCATGAAATCCAAAAATGATTATCCTCGGATCACCTTCCTTCGGTGATAGATGATTTCGTGCCGACTTACCTCGATATTCTACTTTAATATTCATCTCGAGGTCTTAGGGCGATGCAATACTTGCCTCGGGGGTTAATTCATCAAGATACTTATCCGATGAGCCTAAAGTAAGGCCATATCTTTCTTGGATGAATAAGAAATATACCAACTTCTTTAGCTTCAGATTTTGTTTCTCGGCTCCAGTCAATCGCTTGCTAATATCATAGACCGACCTTTAGATCTTACACTCCTTATGCACCAATGCTACACCTACCGAATGAGTTGTTATTGTTAGGTAAAAAAAAATCTTGTCCTTCCAAAGGAGAGGATAATATTGATGGTTTCCGAAGATGTTCCAATAAATATTGAAAAGCAGCTTCACATTTTCTCATATATTAGAACTTCATTTTATTCTTTCTCGAGGCCATTAAAGACTATATACATTTATTGGTGACTTTGAGATGAAATGACTCAAAGTGGCAGTTTTACCATTTAAGCTTTGCATTTCACTCCTTATATGCAGGGTTGTAACCTACTTTAAAGCTTCAATCCGATCTCGTTAGCTTCGGTGCCCTTAGAGTTCACGAGGAACCTTATAAACTTGCCTAATTCGATTCAAAGGTATTCCTTAGTGGATTCAATAAGTACGTTAAACATCTTATAAAGATCATCCATATAGACTACCATTGTCCGTCCGATCTATTCTTTAAACATCTTATTAACCAAACAATAGTAAGTAGCTCTAGCATTCGTTAGATCGAATGACACAACTCTATAACAATACAGTCCTAAATCTTTGATAAAGCTCATACACACTTGGATGTACCCCACAATCTTATTGTTGCTGGACTAAGCATCCATGAAGGAAAGTCGTTGTGTATGGAAATTCCATCCATTAATTGGTCGATCCACGTTAGCAGGAAGTAAACTTTTGGGAAAGCTTTTTTTAATGCTAAATGGTAGATGCATGTCCGCTATTTCTCGATTGCCAATTTAACCATTATTGGATTTGATACCTATTACAGGTACAATGCATCGTAGATAAAGTCATTTGCCTTTAGCTTATTTACTTCTTCCTTACATAGTGGATCACTCCATTTCCATGCTGCGTCTTTTAGTTTTACCAGTGGAATGATTGGTTTCATATTCAGAGCGTGACACACGACTTTAGGAAAAAGCTCGCACATATCAAGATCTAATTTCGATTACGTTTCACATATATCTTCTTCTACTTGAACCTCAACCGCCAGTACCATCGATTTCATCTCACTTGAACCTCGACCGTTAGTATTAGTTCCACTCCATTTTCTATGGTGAATTCTATCCTTAAGCACCATGGAGCGAGTGTAGTCCAAAGATTAGTAAGATCCAGCAAATATTATAGGAGAAGAATCCATTTGATGTTTTGTACCAGTATTACCAGACGGGTGTCATCCCCTAGCTGCATACACAATTTAATACAACCAATCGAATCTTTAGTCCCTCCAATAAACACCTAAATGATGGATTTACATGGTAGAAAATCCTTTTCATTGAGAAAAATCTTATTGAAATTTTTCTTGAAAATATTGTTGATCGAGCTTCCATTATTAAAAACAACCATGCGTATAATTGCCAGCCTAATCATGTTGTAACCACGATCAGATCGAGTGTCGATGCCTCGACCCCATCTGCATTCCTGAAAGACATTGCTACCATCGACCCTCCACTATTGCTTAATAGGAGCTCCTTCCTCTATGGTATAACACATCTCTTATGGCGAATGCCTTAGAAAACTTCAATATCTCTACATTTCATTTTAACTTTTTTCTGCGGAGTGCGGCCTCTAGAAATCGTATTTATTACCAAACCTCTATCTCATAGTCTGGGCCCTTCTCTACTGGACCCAGTTGCATTGCCTTGAGGTGCCTGCCTTTAAGGCTGCCTATTTTCTTGCACGACCTCCTTCAAGGTCATGACATACTATTGGATTAATTTATTCTTGATTAACTCCTCAAGCACATCTCGAAGATATCCATTCTCATTTGGGTTGTTTCATAGTCTCATGGAAATGACATAAGTTTTCACAGTGCTTCTCCTCATTAGCCTCCTTTAGCATAGGCTTATTATACCTTTGAAGTGTATGGCACCCAGTGACCAAAAGGAGTTGGATATGCAAGTAAATGACCTGTTGAAGAGAAGGTTCATTCACAGGAGTATATCTAAGTAGGGCGCACCTATAGTATTCACCACTAAGGCGGATGACTCTCTCAGGTTGTGTATAGATTACCGTGAGCTAAATAAGGTGATGAAGAAGAAATAAGTATCCATCCCTACGTACTGATGAATTGTTCGATCAGTTCCATAGCGAAAAAGTGTTCTCCCAATTAGATTTGGCGATGGAATTTCACCAATTGAGAGTGATGAAGAAGAGTATGTCGATTACCGCGTTTCGAACGCCATTTCTTTTTTATGATTGATCGGTTATGCGGTTCGGGCTTACCAATTCTTTGGCATACATTGTTGATATCGTGAATTGCATCTTCAGGAATCAGCTAAACAGTTTCATACTTGTGTGCATGGATGATATTCTGGTCTATTCTAGGACACAGGAGGAATACAAGATGCACATGAGGATTGTGCTCGAAGCATATATGCTGCATAAGTTGAAAGTGAAGTTTTTGAAATGTCACTTCCAAAGGAGAAAAGTGAAATTCTTAGGTCATTTCATCTTTGAGAAGGGCATCGCGGTAGTTCCTCCAAGGTGGTAGTGTTTTAGGATTAGAGCCAACCCAAGAATGCTATGGAGGATGGATGGAGGAGTTTTATCATGGAGTTTTCATGTAGCAGCACTATTGACCGATTGATGAAAAGAATAAGACATTTGGTTGGGACGCGAAGTGTGAGCATGCAATGGAGAGTCAAAAGGAGAGGTTGACAAGTGCACTAGTATTGATCATTCTGAGCAGGAGTGAGGAGTTGATAGTATACATAGAGACCTATGGTACTGGATTAGGCGCGATAATGATGCAAAAGGGGACAGTCGCCGTCTATGCTAGTCGACAGCTAAAGCTGCACAAGTGGAATTATCCAACTCATGATTTTAAGTTGGCGGCGATAGTGTTTACTTTGAACATTTGGAGGCATTATTTATTAAGAGAAAGGTTCGAGCTGTTCACGGACCACAAATATAGCAAACCATTGTTCGGTACCTATTAATTTATGATAATTAATATTTATTTATTAATAAAGTAAACGAGAAATTAATTAATATATATTAAAGAAATGATTTGAGAATTTTATGGAAAATAGTGTATTAGTAATGAATTTAATTTGAAAGAGACAGTGATTTAGTAATTTATGTAGATATTTTTAGATGAGAAGTTATGGATTAATATTTGAAATAAATTGATAAATGAGATTTATGGGATTTTATAACAAATTATATTTTAAACAAACAAGTTGGAATTTACTTAGAAGTTAGTAAGGATTTTATAAAGATGGAAGAATTTAAAATGTATTTAGAAGTGATTTTGAATGGAAAAGAAAAGAAATCAAATCAAACTAGAAAAGAAAGGCCCATTACTGTACAAGTCTAAGCCTAAAATATTTCATGTAAGCAATAATAGAATTTGATAAGAAGGTATTGTTTTTATGAAGATAAAGTAACAAAAGAAATATCTATAAGTAATTTAAGCCCAAACCCAAAGCAAATATAATTGCTTTCATGAAGCATGGTCTTTAGAGATTTCAAATTCTAATACGCTCACCCACTCTAATATATACAAACCCCATCCCTCCATTTTTCACATAAGGAAAATTTGAACTTTTCTCCTAAAATCCATTACCCTAAATTCTAAAATTAACTAATATTAAATATCAATAATTAATACAAATTATATCAAGGGTTCTTGCCAACGATCTACACCAAGCAATCACAAGGGACAAGTTTATCATCTTATTGAATTGATGAATATTTGTAAAGAGGTCAAGAAGATGGAAGCAAAGGAGGATTAGGAGCTAGGTGATTATCAAATTAAGGTGAATTCTCCTTCTCACAACTATGTATGAGGTAGTTTAATAATATTATGCTTCATATAGAAATTTACAAAGATTTGGTAAATTCTTATTTTGAATTATCTAATGGTTTTATGATATTTAATGATGATTCTAAGTCATATAATGGACTTTTGCAATTATTATACGATGATGTCTAAATACCTATTCGGATATTACTTTTATATCATATGTCTTATATAACATTATTGAGATTTATAAATTAATGTATATATTTTTATACGATCACTTTTATTATTATATTTGTGTATTTCTCATTTCTATGTGACGAGAAATTTAAATAAATGGATTAGTGATACCATTTAATATGGGACTTTCGATAACACTTTTCACATTATTCATCAAACATGTCATATGGAGATAGCTAGTGTGGATTGAGTGTAGTTTATGAGCATTGAATAGTTATTTGAATAACATGCGGTAGTATAGTGTAGGATCTAGATTAACCCTAGAGTGGGGGGGTGAATAGGGTTATAACAAATTTCTGCGAATTAAACACAGAAGCAAACTGCAGAAATAAATATGCTGAAAAATAAATCACACACAGAATTTACCCAGCTTCGGCAACCCCTGCCTACTGCTGCATTCCCAGATTTCTATTAGAATTAAACAGTTTCTCGCTTACAAACACTTTAACAGACTTGCAAACCCTGCTACCGCCTATAGAGTTTTGCAAACTTGCAAACCCTGCTAACTGGACTAACTCTAACTAGACAATCTGTCAACACCTAAACCCTAGGTGATAAATTATCATGTTTTGTTTTGAAAAGAACATACGAATAAACCAAATTATAAAAGCAAGCACTAAATTTAAAACTATTTAAATTATCTTGCCTTTGTAAAACAAAACTTAACCCAATACAAACATATGATATGCGGTCACTTCCCTTTATTTTACCCGGTCCATTTTCTTTTGTTTGTGAGAAAAAAAAATGGCCGATCCTTTTCTTTTTCAATTTAGGGCTTCGGTTCTTCTGTGAGATTTGGGGCTTTGTTCTGATGATTGATTCTTTGACTTGTGTTGATCTTTCTCACGCTCGTTCTCTGATGATTTGATGCTTGTTGCTAGCTCGTTCTCTGACAATCGAGTTTACTGTTGCGGTATGTAATCTTTTTTTGCTTGTTTGTGGTTTTGTGATTTTCGAACTCGATTTTTCTATGTCTATGATGATTTCTTGGGTGTATTTATAGGGTTGAAACCCTAATTAACACTGTCAGATTTGATTTCTTCATGTCGTTGATTATTTTCCTGAATTTGTTCTGGATTTGGAGTATTCCTTTCTTGATTCAAATTCGAATAATTGCTGTCCATATTTGAATTCGAATTAATTGATTCGAAGATATCTTGCTGTATTTGTTGTCTCGGTCCTCATTTGAATTAATGTTGTCCATATATGAATTCGAGAAATTTGCTGCAAAAATTTCTTTCCAAATTAGAAATCTTTGACTTAATCAAAGACTTAATAAAAAAACGCAAATTTATTCTTTCGGCTTGATTTCTGCACAGCCTTGTACTTGCCACTGTCTTGTGTTCCTACTGCACATTCACCAGTTTACTATATATGTGCATATATACATTTGTATGTGTGTATGCATATATTTTTGGGTTTGTACTTTCATTGTGACTTGATTTTGCTATGGGATTGAATCAGAACTTCATTTGATCTGCATGTAGTTGTGATCTGATTCTTGATAGCTTGCTGGTGCATGTCATTTGTTTCTAGCTCGAATTCTTCTTTGAGGAACACTGTACTTGTTGTTATGATGTTTTGAACTTGATTCACTTCATGTTGCATTAGTCACTTGCATTGGTGCATTGCCTTGTACATCCATGTTCTTTACTTGGTTGTTGTCACTGGTCTGTTGCCATGTTCACGTGCACTTGAGTTTGTTCCACTGCTTTGATACAGATGCTACACTTGTTCATGTTGCCTTTGTACACTTGTTCATATGAGTTGTTGTTCCATAGTTGTAGTTGCAGTATTTATGTTCCTTGTTTGTTGCAGTTTGTCACTGTAATTGCTGTTACATTACTTCACAGTGGTGCATTTGTTCATATAGCTCTGTTGTTGCTGTGTTCCATGAGCATGCTTCACTGCATTATGAAAATGTTGCACAATTTCTGTTGTTTCCAGTTGCACTAGGTCATTTTGTATCTGCATTTGTTATTTCTGAAGTTCAAGTTGCACTTGCTCACTGCTTGATGGTCTTGTGACTCTTGCCATGTCTTTGTGCATTTTAACCTGTAACTTGAACTTGAATCTGCAACCATCACTGCATTATGAAAATGTTGCATTGTACTCTGTGTTCACTGTTGCACTTGGTGTTTGTAGCTGCTATGCAGTTGCTACGCATCACTATATATATATACTATGTTCCGTACTGCATTGATGCAGTTTCCATATTTTGTGTATTTTGATGTTTCATGCTGCTGTGATGCGGTTTCTTTCACTGTTGTATCTTTGAGAGCTTGCACTGCTTCATGTTGAATTTGTGCTGTGTTGTACTTGTTGCCTTGTATCACTGGTTCATTCTGGTTGGTGCATTCTGATGCTGCACTTGGTCTTTGTTCTTCTCTGTTATGTTGCTTTGAATGAATTTGTGTTTTGTTGTAGTTTGTGCACACGAGTTGGCGTGGCAGTGCACACGTATACGAATGTATACGTGTGTACTGCAGCCACTTATAATTGCCTGTTCCTGATAAAAAATACTGATATGCACAGATATTGCACAATCAAAGATGATGACAATAACCCATGTATCTGAGACACAAACAAATTTTATTTTTGCAAATTTAAATTTGTTTGTTTTCAGATTACTGTTGTAGTTGCTAATTATACAGGTACACAGGAGACAGGACAAGAAGTGGAGCTGGACAATGCAGATAGATGCAGATGTGTAGACAGAGTGAAAAACTGAGTGTTGAGTGTTGTAGTGAGAAAAGTAAAATGTATGAACTGATGTATGTATATATATAGAGAGAGCTGAAAACTTTGTATTGTTTAAGTGTTGTAATAAAATATTATATTGAATAAAAAATACTAGTTGAATTATATAGATTCTGTGCAATAGTATAATTATTCAATATGAATATAGTCCAAACTGCAAACACATATATATATTGATATATATATGTTTGTTATCATCAAACAAAAAATCACATCAAACAATCTCCCCCTTTTGATGATGACAAACATATATATTAAGGATTTTGAAATGCTAATACATGTGTTTGAACACGAAATTTTTTGTTCCCCCTATTTGAATGCTCCCCCTACAACCAAGACCACTCCCTGTTTAGAAGATAACAAAAATTTCAAAAGAATAAAAGAACTAAAGAAAAATTAACTAACAATATTTAACCAAAATTGTTGAAATAGGTCAAAAAAATATTTACTTTCTCATCAAAATCTTGTTCTTCTCCCCCTTTTGTCATTATCAAAAGACTGACAAAAAAAATGGAATAGTAGGAACAAAAAAATAATATATCATAACGAGATAAAAACTTCCATATTGTAGAGGATGGATCGATGATTAGTTTTAATAAGAAGAGAGATATTTTAACATTAATTTGAAATTTAAGCACAAAAAAAAAAGCACTTACTAACCACGCATAACCATAAGGACTTTTAAATGGGATTAGCAGTTACTTATAAGTCTAAGCATCCAGACTATTAAGTGAGACCAGAATACTTAGTTACCATACTCCATCCATGCATAACCATAAGGACTTTTAAATGAGAATGGAGTAATGATAAAAATAATTCACTCACATGCTCCATCCATGCATAACCATAAGGACTTTTAAATGAGAATGGATGCATGAGAGTTATTATTATTTATTTATTTATTTAATTAATTTTTTTTTTTAAAATTTGAAATAATTCACTCTTCTTATTTTATCAAACCATTATGAATGATAGAAAGATGGTAGAAATAGAAATGATCGTGGAATAAGTTACCAAGTTAATTATATTATGTAATATCCAGTACTGAATACCATATTCGAATCAATCTTCGGAAAAATATCCAAAACTTGTTTGAATCCTAGAAATTGAAGTTGAAAGTATATATCCAAGAATATTTCAACCTAAAAATGAAAAAAAAAATGGTTAGTCAATTTCTATAATCCCCAAATCCAAACGTAATCTAGAAAATCTGTCTTCGGGGAGGGGTTTTGTGAAAATATCAGCAAGTTGAGCCTCAGTTGAAATATATTCAATGCAAATGTCTTCCTTAGCAATGTGATCTCTAAGAAAGTGGTGTCTCACATCAATGTGTTTTGTGCATGAATGATGAACAGGATTATTTGATAAGTCTATTGCACTTTTACTGTCACATTTTAATGGAACTTGTTTATAAACTAAGCCAAAATCAGAAAGAGTTTGCATCATCCATAAAATTTGAGCACAGCAACTTCCTAAAGCAATATATTCTGCTTCAGTGGTGGATAATGCAACACAATTCTGTTTTCGACTTGACCATGAAACTAATGAATGTCCTAGCATGAAACATGTCCCACTGGTGCTTTTCCTGTCAACCAATGAACCAGCATAATCAGCATCAGAATAACCAACTAAATCAAAGTTTTCACAAGAAAGGTACCATAATCCAAATTTGTGTGTGTGTGAAAGATATCTCAAATTCGTTTAGTGGCTTTCAAATGAGATTCTTTAGGATTAGATTGAAAACGTGCACACAAACACACAGAAAACATAATATCAGGTCTAGAAGCAGTAAGATAGAGAAGTGAACCAATTATCCCTCGATATTTTTTCTGATCAACAGCACTTCCTTTCTCGTCTTTGTCCAACTTTGTTGATGGGCTCATAGGAGTTCTCAATGGTTTGGAGTTCTCAACTCCAAATTTCTTCAACAGTTCCAACACATACTTGGATTGCGAAATGAAAATGCCATCACTGCTTTGCTTGATTTGAAATCCAAGAAAATATTTCAATTCTCCAACCAAGCTCATCTCGAATTTAGCCTGCATGACTTGTTCAAATTTCTCGCACAAGAGTTCATTAGTAGCACCATAAATGATATCATCCACATAAATCTGAACAATCAAAAAATCACTTCCTTTATGTAATAGAAACAGTGTCGTGTCAGCACTCCCCTTTTCAAAGCCATTTTCCAGAAGATATGTACAAAGGCAGTCATACCAAGCTCTAGGGGCTTGCTTAAGACCATATAATGCTTTTTCAAGTTTATACACATGATTTGGAAAATCGTGTTTTTCAAAACCGGGGGGTTGTTCAACAAAAACTTCTTCTTTCAGATCACCATTTAGAAATGCACTTTTTACATCCATTTGTTTTAATTTGAAACCTTTATAACAAGCAAAGCTGAGCAAAATCCTAATGGCTTCTAACCTAGCAACTGGTGCAAATGTCTCATCAAAATCTATGCCTTCTATTTGGTTATATCCTTTTGCGACCAACCTAGCTTTGTTTCTAATTACATTTCCTGATTCATCAAGTTTGTTTTTGAACACCCATTTAGTTCCTACAATTGGATAGTCATTAGGCCTAGGAACTAATTTCCAAACTTTATTTCTCTCAAATTGATTAAGTTCATCTTGCATTGCTAAAACCCAACTTTCATCATTAAGAGCCATTTCAACAGAATCAGGTTCTATTTCAGAAATAAAACCACTATGACAACAAAACGCACACAAATTTTTATCAAATGCAGAGCGAGTGCGTATTCCTTCCGTAGGATCTCCTATAACCAATTCAGGAGGATGATTGGATTTGAACTTCAATCTATCAGCATCAACAGTCCTACTTCCATCTTTCTCAGTAGATGTCCCTTCTTTAATGCCTTCATGATCTACCCCATCATCACCCGTTTTTTCAGTCGTCCTTTCCAGATCAGATTCATCAAATTTCACATTGACTGATTCAACAATTGTCTTTG
Source organism: Allium cepa (assembly GCA_030765085.1). Classification (NCBI taxonomy): domain Eukaryota; kingdom Viridiplantae; phylum Streptophyta; class Magnoliopsida; order Asparagales; family Amaryllidaceae; genus Allium; species Allium cepa. The sequence continues at coordinate 183,659,232 of CM060937.1, read as the reverse complement.
TTCGTTTGTTGTATATCCTGTAAGCCTTGCTCCTTGTTGAATAGCCCATGAAAATTCCCTCATCGGCCTTTGATTCAAATTTTCCAAGTTGATCACCTGTGTTAAGAATGAAACAAGGACATCCAAAAACACGAAAATAAGAGATGTTAGGTTTCCTTTCATGCCACACTTCATAAGCAGTTTTTCCAAGTATTGGTCTAATCATTACTCTATTCATTACGTAGCACGAAGTATTCACCGCCTCTGCCCAAAAAGTTAGAGGTAGTTTATACTCACTCAACATGGATCTAGCCAATTCTTGTAATGTACGATTTTTCCTTTCAACCACCCCATTTTGTTGAGGTGTTCGTGGGGCAGAAAATTCATGTTTTAAACCATTTTCTTCACAAAAGTTTTCAAATTCTAAATTTTCAAATTCGCCTCCATGATCACTTCTCAAAGTTTTAATTGAAACTCCTTTTTCATTTTGAACAAGTTTAGCAAATTTTGAAAAATAATCAAAAGATTCAGACTTTTTGGCTAAGAAATAAACCCATGTAAATCTAGAATAATCGTCAACCAATACATAACAATAACGTTTTCCATTCAAGCTTGCAATTTCATTTGGTCCAAATAAGTCCATATGAATTAATTCGAGGACCCTTGATGTGCTAACAATGTTTTTAGGGCGAAATGATGATCGACTAAGCTTGCCCAAGGAACATGCTTTACACACTTTGTTATCTTTAAATTTCTGATGTGGTAACCCTCTGACTAATTCTTTCGTTTCAAGATTTCTTAAGAGACTCATGCTAGCATGTCCAAGTCTCCTATGCCATAAAGATGCCTCTTCGTCAGTGGCTACCAAACATCTGGAAAGATTTAGATTGTCAAACGAAAGTGAGTAAACATTTCCTTTTCTTTTGCCCATAAAAACAATGTTATTAGAAGTTTTATCAATGATTTTGCAAGTATCACTATCAAAAACCACATTCATACCTTTGTCACATAGTTGGCTAATAGAAATGAGATTGTGATGCAAATTATCAACGTATAAAACATTAGTCAAGGAAAAAGTACCATTACTTACTTCACCTTTCCCAATAATCTTACACTTGCTATTATCTCCCATGATCACATTTCCACCTCTAAACTTCTCTAGGCTAAGGAACTAAGATTTATCACCTGTCATATGTCTAGAACAACCTGAATCTAGAAACCATTCTTGTTGCTCGTTAGCCCGCCAACAGACCTATATAAAGAGAGAGGAGGATGACCTAGAGAAACTCTTAGGTCCAATGATATTAGTAACTGAAGCATTGTGAACAAACAATCCCTTTGGAACCCAAACTTGTTTCGTCCTTTTATTTTTGTTCCTATAGACATGAAATTTGTTTGTAGAATTCTTAGGAACCCAAACTTGTATAAATTTTGTGTTCTTGTTCCTATGACTACAATTTTCAACACGATGTCCAATTTCACTTCTAACAAAGACACTCTTACCTTTTGCATGATCATCAGCCTGTGTTTTCCCAAAACCTAGTCCTTTTCTGTTGTTAGCAAAGAGTTGATTTCCCAATAACATGTTAAACGATTTTTCTCCTCTTGAAAAGTTATTCAGAGATTTCTCAAGATTTTGGACTTTGGTTTTTAGTGTTGTGTTTTCAGTCACAAGTGTGGTGCATCTATTTATAAAATCCCTTTTTCTAGTGTCAATGATTTCCTTAAGACTCGAGTTTTCTTTTTCAAGATTATCGAAGCTATTCTTAAGTCTTGATATTTCTGAATCTAAAATTTTACATTTTTTACAGTCTAGGTTTTGAATATTTTCAAGTTCAGTTTCTAACCTAGTATTCTCATGAACGAGTTCTCTCCTGTCAGACTTCAATTTTTCAATTTTAGTTTCAAGAGTATCAATTGTATTAGTAAAATCATAACACATCAAAACAAGTTCTTTATAAGAATAGTTATGTACCTCACTGGATTCCTCTGAACTTGTTTCTGAATCTGATTTTGCCATAAGGCACAAGTTAGCCTCTTCTGAGCTATTATCTGAAACTTCTTCTCCTTCTTCATCATCCCAAGTTGCTGCAAAGGCCTTCTTCTTCTTTTTCTTTCCTTTGTTGTTCTTGAGAAGTGGACATTTTTGTTTGAAGTGGCCAGGCTTTTTGCAGTTAAAGCATGTTAATTCATTATCGGAATCATCAGAATCTTTTGACTTATTACCACTTGTTTTCTTCTTGCGTGGCCTGAATTTTGACCATTTTCTAAGATTATTGACAGCCATCGCAATCTCTTCAATTGGATCTCCTTCTTCTTCACCGCTTTCTTCTTTGCTTTTTAAGACAATCGTCTTCTTTTTTGATTCGGAGTTGTTACGTTCCTCCTTTGCCTTTAGCTCAAGCTCATATGTCATCAAGTTTCCGATCAACTCCTCCATGCTTAGTTTACTTAGATCTTTTGATTCTTGTATCGCAGTGACTTTTGCCTCAAAGTTCATTGGTAAGACTCGCAGTATCTTCCGTACAAGCTCTACTTCAGTGAAGACCTTCCCAAGCGCTCTAGCATTGTACACCAAAGTTGAAAATCGTCCAAACATATCTTTTATGCTCTCGCCCTTTTCCATCACAAAGTTTTCGTATTCATTGCTAAATAGAGCTAGTCGTGACTCCTTGACTTGAGAAGTTCCTTCGTGTGTCACCTCCAGAGTGTGCCAAATCTCCTGTGCTGTTGTACAATGAGAAATTCTATTAAATTCATTTTTATCAAGAGCACAGATCAAAGCGTTCATTTCTTTGGCATTTGTAGTTTTTAATTTCTTATCGTTAGCATCCCACCTATCCTTAGGTTTAGGAATCTCAGTATCACCAACAACTATAGTGGGAGATTTATAGCCAGTTTCAATAATATCCCAAACATCATAATCGACAGAACTAAGATAAATACTCATTCTAACTTTCCAATAAGCACAATCATTCCCATTAAACATGGGTGGCCTAGCAATAGATTGCCCCTCAGAAAAAGCATTATTTGGTGGATTCATGACTCTAGAGTTAAAGTAAAATACCTTGCTCTGATACCACTTGTAGGATCTAGATTAACCCTAGAGGGGGGGGGAGTGAATAGGGTTATAACAAATTTCTGCGAATTAAACATAGAAGCAAACTGCAGAAATAAATATGCTGAAAAATAAATCACACACAGAATTTACCCAGCTTCGGCAACCCCTGCCTACTGCTGCATTCCCAGATTTCTATTAGAATTAAACAGTTTCTCGCTTACAAACACTTTAACAGACTTGCAAACCCTGCTACCGCCTATAGAGTTTTGCAAACTTGCAAACCCTGCTAACTGGACTAACTCTAACTAGACAATCTGTCAACACCTAAACCCTAGGTGATAAATTATCATGTTTTGTTTTGAAAAGAACATACGAATAAACCAAATTATAAAAGCAAGCACTAAATTTAAAACTATTTAAATTATCTTGCCTTTGTAAAACAAAACTTAACCCAATACAAACATATGATATGCGGTCACTTCCCTTTATTTTACCCGGTCCATTTTCTTTTGTTTGTGAGAAAAAAAATGGCCGATCCTTTTCTTTTTCAATTTAGGGCTTCGGTTCTTCTGTGAGATTTGGGGCTTTGTTCTGATGATTGATTCTTTGACTTGTGTTGATCTTTCTCACGCTCGTTCTCTGATGATTTGATGCTTGTTGCTAGCTCGTTCTCTGACAATCGAGTTTACTGTTGCGGTATGTAATCTTTTTTTGCTTGTTTGTGGTTTTGTGATTTTCGAACTCGATTGTTCTATGTCTATGATGATTTCTTGGGTGTATTTATAGGGTTGAAACCCTAATTAACACTGTCAGATTTGATTTCTTCATGTCGTTGATTATTTTCCTGAATTTGTTCTGGATTTGGAGTATTCCTTTCTTGATTCAAATTCGAATAATTGCTGTCCATATTTGAATTCGAATTAATTGATTCGAAGATATCTTGCTGTATTTGTTGTCTCGGTCCTCATTTGAATTAATGCTGTCCATATATGAATTCGAGAAATTTGCTGCAAAAATTTCTTTCCAAATTAGAAATCTTTGACTTAATCAAAGACTTAATAAAAAAACGCAAATTTATTCTTTCGGCTTGATTTCTGCACAGCCTTGTACTTGCCACTGTCTTGTGTTCCTACTGCACATTCACCAGTTTACTATATATGTGCATATATACATTTGTATGTGTGTATGCATATATTTTTGGGTTTGTACTTTCATTGTGACTTGATTTTGCTATGGGATTGAATCAGAACTTCATTTGATCTGCATGTAGTTGTGATCTGATTCTTGATAGCTTGCTGGTGCATGTCATTTGTTTCTAGCTCGAATTCTTCTTTGAGGAACACTGTACTTGTTGTTATGATGTTTTGAACTTGATTCACTTCATGTTGCATTAGTCACTTGCATTGGTGCATTGCCTTGTACATCCATGTTCTTTACTTGGTTGTTGTCACTGGTCTGCTGCCATGTTCACGTGCACTTGAGTTTGTTCCACTGCTTTGATACAGATGCTACACTTGTTCATGTTGCCTTTGTACACTTGTTCATATGAGTTGTTGTTCCATAGTTGTAGTTGCAGTATTTATGTTCCTTGTTTGTTGCAGTTTGTCACTGTAATTGCTGTTACATTACTTCACAGTGGTGCATTTGTTCATATAGCTCTGTTGTTGCTGTGTTCCATGAGCATGCTTCACTGCATTATGAAAATGTTGCACAATTTCTGTTGTTTCCAGTTGCACTAGGTCATTTTGTATCTGCATTTGTTATTTCTGAAGTTCAAGTTGCACTTGCTCACTGCTTGATGGTCTTGTGACTCTTGCCATGTCTTTGTGCATTTTAACCTGTAACTTGAACTTGAATCTGCAACCATCACTGCATTATGAAAATGTTGCATTGTACTCTGTGTTCACTGTTGCACTTGGTGTTTGTAGCTGCTATGCAGTTGCTATGCATCACTATATATATATATACTATGTTCTGTACTGCATTGATGCAGTTTCCATATTTTGTGTATTTTGATGTTTCATGCTGCTGTGATGCAGTTTCTTTCACTGTTGTATCTTTGAGAGCTTGCACCGCTTCATGTTGAATTTGTGCAGTGTTGTACTTGTTGCCTTGTATCACTGGTTCATTCTGGTTGGTGCATTCTGATGCTGCACTTGGTCTTTGTTCTTCTCTGTTATGTTGCTTTAAATGAATTTGTGTTTTGTTGTAGTTTGTGCACACGAGTTGGCGTGGCAGTGCACACGTATACGAATGTATACGTGTGTACTGCAGCCACTTATAATTGCCTGTTCCTGATAAAAAATACTGATATGCACAGATATTGCACAATCAAAGATGATGACAATAACCCATGTATCTGAGACATAAACAAATTTTATTATTTGCAAATTTAAATTTGTTTGTTTTCAGATTACTGTTGTAGTTGCTAATTATACAGGTACACAGGAGACAGGACGAGAAGTGGAGCTGGACAATGCAGATAGATGCAGATGTGCAGACAGAGTGAAAAACTGAGTGTTGAGTGTTGTAGTGAGAAAAGTAAAATGTATGAACTGATGTATGTATATATATAGAGAGAGCTGAAAACTTTGTATTGTTTAAGTGTTGTAATAAAATATTATATTGAATAAAAAATACTAGTTGAATTATATAGATTCTGTGCAATAGTATAATTATTTAATATGAATATAGTCCAAACTGCAAACACATATATATATTGATATATATATATATATATGTTTGTTATCATCAAACAAAAAATCACATCAAACATATAGGACGTCATTATATTACTTATTTGAGTATTCTTTTTAAGTAAATGCCACTCAAATAAGGATTACACTCATATGCATTTGTGATACTAGATGTTGAGTATTGACCCATGTGTATATGTGATACTCCATGTTGAGTATCGACTCATGCGTATATGTGATACTCGGTGTGGAGTATCGAACCATGTGTATATGTGATACTTGGTGTGGAGCATCGTATAGACTGGTGTTGAATTATGAGAGCTGTGTGTTAGCCTACAATTAGAGATATGCGTAACTATAGGGCATGATTACTACATGACCACCCACATTATGTCCATCTTCCTTTATTTTCAGAAGTGAACAAGATTGGCCAATATCCACCCTAGCGGCCTGATCGTAGGGTCGTGCCCCAAATCCACAACACCGTTGTTGTTTATAATATTCAATGCACATCACAGGATTAGTAGTTGGTAGGTCCTTGTGTTGCATAGGCTAAGCCTATTGCCATTAAAGGCAAAACATGGTCATGATCGAGGCTTTGCATAAACGAGTGACCAGTGGATGAGGTCAGGATGTCTATCGAGGTAACCGAACATTGTAGGAATATACGGTTCTTCTATGATTGATGGGTAGATCTAGGTTCCTGGAGCAGGCATGAGTTAAGCGACCATCAACCTCTCGTCTGGTTTAGGGTACGCAAGTGTTATGGATTGGCATATATGTCTCGTTCCTCTGATGAGTTGGCTATACTAGAGAATGGGTGAATCTAAAGTGCAGTTTGTCCTCGTATATCCATACTATTCTGGATCATTCATATATGTGGAAATGAGATTATATCTGGAAATATGTCCAAAGTATGATGGATCCTCCTATCTTTTATTTTGTATTGATAGACAGCTTATCCTTATTGGTATGTTAATGATGTAATTTTAATTATTTATGGGATTGAGAGATATATTTGGGCATCAATATGAGATAGCCTAACTATGCTTGATGCTATCATATTATTAAGAACTTCTTCATTTTGATGTTGCTTTTCTAAATATGGATGATTCAGTCATTTGATATTGATTTCATGACTTTTGGTTTGGTTTACTTTGAGATGGATGATGACATCTTTATGTATAATTTGCAAGATTTGAAATCTAATAATACATATGAGATTGCTTATGATATTGTGCTTGTGTATTTTGTGTATATAGTAAAATATTTACTTACACTATGAGAGATATCATATCATTAAACATTGACACATTAAGTTATAGACATATTACCCTTGAAATATATGTAGTTCGACCCATGTGTTAGGTATAATACTCGGGTCAGTCTGTGATATTTCAAGTTTAGGGACAAGTTGACCAGCTTGAGGATGCTTAGGCATAAAAGAAGAATAGGACTTTACTATATTATGTAATAATTGTTGAAGTATATTTGGATTCAGGTATTGTATGATTAAGAGATAGTGTATATTTTCTATTATAAATTACCACTGCGTTTATTGACACCGTGTTATCTGGTTATTATTTATACATTTTGTTACTATAAATAGTGATGTCGAACATGTAAAGAGAGCATATCGAGATTCAAGTTGCCGAAGAAAAATTAGTAGAGCATCCAGCAAGGGATATCAAACTTCAAGCATTTTAGGAAAGTTTCTAATTTATATAATGAAGGGTCTTATGCACCTAGGGAGGATGATTTTTTTTAAGAATATCAAATTTCAAGCAATTGGCTAACCCTAAAGGTTGTTGAACGTATAAAGGGGAAGAGATATCATATCCCAAAACCGCTCTTAAGGATATCAAGCCTATAACAAGCCCAAAATGTCATCGAATGACAACAGATGCCAAAAGGCCATAGAATAGAGGATATCGAACTTGAAGAAAATCAAAGGGAGCCGTCGAATCACTGTAGAATAAAGCAATGCAAAAAAGTGTAACGAGACTCTATGGATACAAGGCCTTTACAACTATAACAATTGAAATGCATCTACAACCAGCAAGTGGTTTTGAGTATTTACAAGCAGCGGAGGATGCCGAGCTTCAAAGGGTGTAAGTGATATCGAATAACTACATTTATCAAGGATGCCACATATAGTCAGTGCCATCAAAATGCCGAATGCCACCAATATATATATAGAGATATCAAATTTCACATGAACCATGAAGAATAACGAATTTTAACAATGCCATCAAGAATATCGAATGTCTGTAATTATGAAGGATGTCGTAAGTCAGCATTGTAAATGAAGATGCCGTATTTCATCGTATAACAAGAAATGTCGAAAATCAATAGTTCGTGGAGAATGTCGAATGTCGACAATTCATCACATGCCTAGTGACATGTTGGAGCTGATCCGTCGGCCTCTGCCACTATAATTAAAACCAAATGACAACTTGGGAGAGGAAAAATTTTCTTTTCTCTCTTCTCACATTTTAAAGTTGCAAACTCTAAATTGAATTTGAGATCTAAGGGCCGATTGTACCTTTTGAACTTTTTGGACATAAGGACTTGAAAAATAAACATTATATATCCTACTTCAATCGAATAAAAAGATATTCTTCCTATTATTGAACTTATGACATACACACACACACACACACACACACACACACACACACACAGATATATGATTTCTCGTACTTGACTATGGACATGCTAACTTCATTCTGTCGGACTTGGATTTTGGATTTTATCTGGCACACTTCTCTCAAGCTTTGCATAAGGCTGCTTAAGCCCTTATTCTGAACTAAACTTGCCTCAACATGCATATTTGGGTTAAAAAGGATGTTTTTTTAACATTTTGATGCTAGAAGGAGGCTTGAACCTCCGTCTCCCTATATATTCCGATAAAATGCTTACCCTGGCTTGTATATAAATGATATAAAGGATTTTCACAACCTGAGTATTTCCTCAAAGGACTTTCCATATCTTGCATAACCCAACAAAGGAATTTAGGAACTTTTTCACTTCCTGTAGAGGACTTACCACATTTGGCATAACCTATTAAGTTGCATTATAACTATCTCTGAAAAAAGATCTTCTGAGCCTCGCTTGGCCAAACCAGTTTACTAAATTACCCATGACCCTCAGTTTCATGAGGAGCAAGTGTTAAGGTTGTTATCTTTGAGAATTACGGAAGAAAAAAGACAAGTGGTTCCTTATAATCCTAATAAGTGGAGCATAAATCCACTTCATATAGACTCTACTCGGATCCACAGTTACTGTCCCATCCCGAGAAAGGAAAGCTAAAGGAAGGATAGTTTGGTCATAAAAACGAGGAAGGCTATATAACTCCAATCTAAGGGAATTATTTTCGAAAATGAAATAACAGATGACTTTAATGAGTTTCCCCAAAAGTGGGAAAGAATAGTTGATCTCTCTTCTACGCCAGTTAAAACTTAAGAATGTTTTAAAAAGAAAGTTCATGGAAGATACTAATATGCCATACGCTATAAGAAAGTTAAATTGGAACAAATAGCGCAATTCTTAGAAGTTCCAGATCTTCTAAGATTCGCTCTCTTACCACTTCCTATGAGAATATCTACTTCCTAACTACGGAAAAGCTAAACTCTTGTCCTTTTAAGAAAAGACAACCAAGGAATAACCGAAATTCGAGAGGCGCTTATTGTCGATATCATCGAATTGATGGGCATGATACTAACCAATGTCGAGCCTTAAAAGGAATTTTAAAATCTTCTTGGGAAGGGGGTAGTATCAGGATATTTTGGAATTCAGGAGTTGCTGGAGGCAAGCTGGATGGCATGGCGTATTCACTAGTATATAGTATTTCTTTTCCGCTATTTTTTGTTGTTGTTGTATACTCTAATGATGTAATGAAATTTAATAACTGATATAGTTCTTTGTTTAAAGATTATTCATTTATCTATTATATGTTGTTCCGCTGCGATTGTGAGATTTTGATATTATTCTGTTGTTCTTTCTGTTCTATTCTATCTTTTTCTCTCTTCTTCTATCTTTTTCTTCTTCTTCAACCATAAGGGTTCGTATTTCCGTTCATCTTGAGTTAATCACTGGAGATTAGTGTTTATCCAAGGAGTACGGATTTACGAGTCTTTACAGATAGCACAATGAGTTTGTAAGCCAAGTTTAAGCAAATCTATAACAAAGTGAAATTCTTCATGAAAAGGAGTTATGGAATAAGGGAAAAGCCCAAATCATTACGTATGAGGTAATAAGGGGTGAAGGAAAATCCTTTGATCCTGCCACAAAGGCCTGGTCAAAGCACCTCCTAGAGGTAGGTCAGAGTAAGCCTATGGTCTTTCTGCCTAAGATGGCCTGGTCAAAGCACCGAACCAGCCTTTAGATCCAACTATAAGGCCTAATTGGAGCGTCTCCAATAGGGAGGACGGGTAAGGCTTTTGTTTTTCTTAAGATAGCTAACCAAATACACCGACCGGCCTAAATCATCATCAAGCAGTGATAAGGGGCAAAAAAGCTCAACCAAAATTTGAATCATCCCTTAGATGGTGATAAGAGGTTTAATCAAAACCTAAGTCATTACCTAAAGATAGTGATAAAGGGAAAAAACGGTCGATCAAAACCTAAATATTACCTAAGACGGAACAAGGGGTAAAAGAAATCAATTAGATAAATCAAACTTTATCCTAAAGAATCGATCAAAGCGATTTTCCAGAGGAAGAATAATTAACTTCGAGCTAGTGTGCTCCAATACAAAGTTAAAGTAACCTTCAAAGAAAGGGTCAAAAGCTAACTATTACACAAAATCAAGAATTTTGATGGTAGATATTGATATTGACATGGGAGAAATAGTGACTTATTACTCTGGCCTAGGACTTCATTCTTCAAAATACTGAATTCTAGATTAGAATTAGGATTATCAAATAACAAGAATCTCCATTTGTAGTCAGGTTTCTATTTATCAAGTAAAGGGGATCTCTATAAATAGCTAAATTTATTCTCTTGCTAGATGGGATTCTAGCCCTATTATCAAATGGATTTCTGATCTTCTTACCAAAGGGGATTCTGGTCTTATTATTAGATAGATTTCTAGGCTTCTTGCCAAAAACAATTCTGATCCTATTGGCAGATGAATTTCTTATCTTCTCATTAACTGAGTTTACAGTCTTTTTACTAGAAAAACTTTTGATCTTTTGTCAAGCTAACTAGTGAATATATTCACTTAAAGTAATAATGATTTGCCTATAAAAAGAAGATTAAAAGGCAACTTGATCCAACTTTTCTAAAGTTTTACTGATAACTATTATGAGAAATGAATTTCAAAATCAAAATTTTGAAGTTTCAAAGATAAAAAAGACGACTATTTAAAAATAAACTTTTGCATTGGCAAAGCCAAACGGTTAATTTGAGAAAGGCATAATTTCTCAAAATTATGAAAATCATCGTCATTATTATCCTATGTTTTTCCAGAGGAAAAAAAGAGATTCATGAAAAGCGTGAACCAAAAAAGGCTAGTCTAAGAGCATTCTACTAGGGAATAAAAAGCAAGCAAATTATGCTTAATCAAAGACATAGATCATATGGAATTGGACTAAAGCACTAAAGTAAGTTACACATCTCAAACAATTAGCAAGTTCAAATGCGAGGCAAAAATAAAGCTAAAAGATACAATATTTTTTTAGGGTATCAACTACTCGGTCTGGCTTTCTTCTCCTCATCAAGGGAGGACGTAAGTTTGCCCTTCTTGAGAATAGCCTCATCTCTTTCCACTACAACATTAATCATTTGATTTGTTCGAAGCTCAACTTTAGCCGTTAATGAAGAAACTTGCTCCTTAAGCTCCGTAACTTGGCCAACAGGTCCCTGAAAGGCCCGTTGAAGAAAGAACATATGCTTGGCCGCGTGTAACATACAATTGATATAAGTTAAGATGTACCAAATTAGAATCTATATTAGCCAAATATATTAAAAGAAACATACCAACAAAAGTTGCTGATAGAGAACATAAAGATGATCCATAGAGAAAGTTGGCTGTAATGGCATGAGAGAAGCCATGGTGGGAGATTAAACAGCCGAACTAATAAGATCATTAAAGCCCATAGAGGTAGTTTGAGCCTAGGCCTCCGAAGGAAGGGATTCGGTAGGAAGGGTATTCAGACCTAAATTCTGGAGAAAATGTTGGAAACCAAAAGTATAGGTGGGAAGTTAGATGTTTAGTAAATGATTCAGGGTGTGAACATCCTCTATATGTCCTTGTACACTATTGTTTGGAGGACTTAAATCAATCATGTTAGGATCATGAGTGTCCAAAGTAGCATCCATATTTGACTCCTCCACCATAATAATGGAAGCCCGGATTTCCCCAAGCTTAGCCTTTTCGCTCGGAGGGGGGATTAAAGATTCACTTGGAGCGCTAGTCTGCTCTCCTTTTATAGCATCAATAGCTTTGGCAATAGAACCCCCAACTGGGTTGGCCTTAGTCGATTTAGCCAAAGAGGAAATTAGAGCTTTAGCTTTTTTATGCTAAGAAACTATGATAGCATTAGAAGAACCTAAATCAAAGAAAAATTCATAGGACATTAAAGTATGAAACTTCCTTTAACTATGATATAAACTTATTGAAAGAATCACGTTGAATAGGAGAAGAAGAAGAAGAAGAAGAAAAAGCCTTTCAACTACTAACAACCAATGCCCGCTTTTCATGGAAATCTCAACCATAGGAGGATCTCCAAGTTCCCTACGTCTTTTTGGGATTAGAGAGTATTTCGATGGTTGGTTTCAGTCAGATGTGTGAGCCTACTCCCCATGCTCTTAGAAGCTTCGATCAGCCATTAATTGTGGAAGCAATGGAAGAATCGGTCCCTTTGGAAATAGATTCTAAAGGAGAATAATTATCGTAAGTGAATAGTAGAATATAATATAAACAATAGAAAGTAGTAAAAATTACCTGGAATAGAAAAGGACCCTTTGATTCGAGGGATATAGCAATTAACGTAAAAGAATTGGTTCTCCCAATCCCTATTTTATTGATCATGCTAGTAATCAACCTCTTCGGCTAAGGAAGAAGGTGATATATAGAATCCTCCAATTGCCTTCCTAATTTGACATGATTTTCAAATGAATGGAGGTTCTAGCATTAAGTGAAGGAAGGTTGACTTCCCAAGCAAGTATATCTAGGTAACTCAAATAGGTATACGAATTAGGATTTGGGTACATTAGAGCAATACCTAGATTTTCTAAGAACTATATAAGAAATTTAGGAAAAGGAAGGTAGCCAGAGTACCAGATGTGGATAGGAGAGAAAGTAAAGAATCCCTCTGGAGAATCGTCTATCCTACTAGATGGACCAGCAGCCATGGCTTTTATGTTTACAATTTTGAACTGTTGAAGGATATAATCTACTTCTTGCTAAGTAGTTATGAAGGACTGGTTGAGCTTATAATCTCCCTTCTCAGAAAAGGGAGAAGGCTTGGAGCTTTTATTGGATTTTTGTTATCCATTTTTCCACCTGGTGATATTACACAAAATCAGGGAAGTATTGCATATTTTAAAAAATGTTTTAAATGCTCATAAATATAGGTGCCAAAATAAACACTCGAATGCTTAATCAATGAAGTACTTGACTAAGTGAAAACAATATGATTCATAATGGTGAAATATCAAAACAAAGGCTAACTATAAGAACTTATAATAGTTTGAAAATTTCACTAAGAAGTCTATTCATGGGTATCAAACCTATAACAAGATGTTGAATTTGTAAATGTTTAACATATACAAAACCAATTGAAAATTCCTTAACAACTATTGGATTTATGATTGGATGTCGAGTTCCTAATTTATCAGCAAGGTTCAGTTAAAGTATCATACTAATAGCATCTTATAATGGGATTTCAAACCAATAACCTTATATCGAATCCATAAAAGGTTGTCGAATTCATAAATGGTTAGGGGGTTAGGTTTATTTGGAAAATCTTTAACTTCTTGTTGAATTTATAAGGTGTCGAATACATAAATAGTTTATAAATCTACGATAGGATAACTACATTATGAACTCATGATGTCATATCAGACTTAAACAAGATATCGATTTTGTAGCCTATTATCAGCTCTTTAAGCAGATATCGAATTTGTAATGGAATAGCGGCTCATTATGAGTAATCGAGCTTATAACTAATAAAACCATCCCTCAAAATAGTTTTTGAACTCCTAAATAGACATCAAACTCCTTAATGGATGCTGAGATTATAAAAAGTTTTGAATTTCAAGTTGGATGTCAAATTTCAAAAGACTGGTGTACTATCCGTATATTTTATAAAGGATACAAGCAAAAGAATTCATGTCGGAATTAAGGATTGATGCTGAAGTTCAAAGTCTAATGTCGTAGTTAATAATGCCACATTCCATCAATGAAAGTAAAAGAAGATACCGCATGTAATCCATGCCGCACATAATCCATGCCACATTGATTACATGCAGCATATCAAATGTTATTCACAATTTTTTTAGAGAAGATTATGATGACAAAAATGATACCGAAGGCATGATATTGAGAGGATAACAAAGAACATCAAAAGAAATATCATACGATGTGGAAAAGTTGATGTTGAATGAATGACATCGCACCTAAAAGCTTGGAATATATATATATATATATATATATATATATATATATATGAAGGAATGATATTGAGAGGATAACAAAGAACATCAAAAGAAATATCATATGATGTGGAAAAGTGGATGTCGAATGAATGACATCGCACCTAAAAGCTTGGTGTGTATATATATATATATATATGTATATGTATGTATGTATGTATGTGTGTATGTGTGTATCAGGTTCCCATAAACAATGCTGCATGTTAACAATGCGGTAATGATATCAATGAGCTGCATATCATAAACCACCACTTAAAGAGATTTAATGCTTCAAAAAATCAAGGGTAGATACCACATCCAGTCAATATCGCATCTTGCCGATATTGCATCTAGTTAATGCCGCTCATTCATCACTTCTAAAGCAATGCCTCCTCTTATTAATGCTGCTTATCACTAATTTTGTCTCTTAGTTACATCACTTATCAAGCAATGGTGCATCTTATTGATGTCGCTTCTCATGAAATATTGTATCTCGTTAAGGCCATCTATTATCAGTGCCACCCATTCATCACTTCTCAAGCAATGCCACCTCTCATTGATGTCATCTCTCACACAATGTTATATCTGTTCAAGGTCGTCTATTATCAATACCGCATCAATATTATGCCTTAGTGATGTCGCACTTTATCAACCTTTAAAGGATGCCTTAGCTCTCCAATACAACATTGATGCCAAATATCGTGGATGTCAATAAAAGCTATCAAGGTCGATGTGGATATTAAGCATTAACACATGATGCCATAATCCATCAATATACCAAGTGATGTTGCAGATTACCAACACATAGAATAGTGACCGACACCATTAAAGCGGCTATTGATATCGAAAGTCCCACATGCTGGAGGTAGTTCATAGCAGCTACGCCGCACCTCTACCCATATAAATGTAGGCCTAAGATCATTGAGGAAAGGGCGATTCTTTCTTTTCGCTCCTCCCCAAATTAAAAAATTGTAACCCTAAATTAAATTGGAGCAAAACTTGATTCGATTGTAATCAAGTTGGAATTATAGAACAAGGACTTGGACATGCCTATTACCTTGATTGTGCCTTTTGGAAATTACTGGACATGGATATGCATATAATAAAGCTCTTTTGACCCAAATCTTTTCATGATTTTACTTTATATTGAATCACATGAGCTTCGATCTAGACTGGTGTTTATATGCATAGTTACTATCTTGCCAACTACATATGAACATTGGACTATGAATCATGAGGATTGCCTATCTAGTCCATCAACATGCTCAAAGGGCTAATACACATACGCATAACTTATTATTTTTATCTTTTGATTATATGGCATGGGCTTTCGAATATCATATTCCAAAATTCCACGTGCATCATGGGACCATTTCTTAATGATATCATCTTGCACTTGACCTTGAATGCTAAACTCATTCTTGAATCCTTAGCCCTATTTGATCAACACTAAACAAGCCATGCTTAGTCATGTCATCAAGGGTGTTAATATTTAGTTTTGGCTCATCATACTTGGCATCATGGGTGTTATACCAATTTTCGGTCTAACATTTTGGCACTACAAGGAGTGCTCGAACCTCCGAATCTTTATAATTCTCTTTCTGAACTAATTGCATAAAGTTCATTTTGTCTTAGGAAAATGATAAGACCAAAGTGATTTAATGTGGCATTGGAAGAAAATGTCATCCCCAACTTCAACCTTGAAAATGCAAAAGCTGGACAACCGTCAGAACCAGCAAAGCCTACCTGAAGTGAAGCTAAGATTAAAGATTTAACCCAGCAGATGGCAATCATGCTGGAGTTATTGGAAAAGTCCTTGCACTAAAATCTTTCAACCTCACTCAGGGAAAAGAAGTTGAATCCCTAAGAAGAAATTTGAATATTTCTTTTCTTACGATTAAAAACAAATGGACACTCACTATGACTCCATAAAAGTGGAAAGGGGACAAAGAATCTGAAGCAACAGAATTCTCCTCTTAATCACTAGTAGATAATAAGAAAAAAGCAAACCACCAAGAAAGATTAATGGACATGTAACATGAGCAGTCGGAAGTTCAATCTCCAAAGAGTACATGCCTGATAGGAGCAATTATCATAGCAATGAAGCTTATTTAAGGGACATGGCTAAAAAGATGGCAAAGGATATGCTTAACCTTAAAGGAAAGAGGAACCTCAAAGCTAGAGTCAACAATAACTTTCGAGAAGCTCCATTCATAAATAGGATCATGTTCATAAGGATTCCATCTCATATTAAAATTTCATTCTCGAAATACAATCGGGACTACAGACCTGAAGGATCACCTAATGGCATTCGAAAGTTAAAAGGACCTCCATAATGCCTCAGGAGCTGTATGCTGCCGACTTTTTCCTACCACCTTCCAAGAAGCAGTAGCTAAGTGGTATAGACATTATTAGGAGAAACCATATACTCTTAGGAGCAATTCTCTTATAAGTTCTCAGCACGTTTTATGTTTGCAAGGATCCTACGATTGACTTCAGCATATTGGCTAATGCCAAACAAAGACCGGGAGAACTGTTGGGTGACTATCTTAAGAGATTCAATGTAAAGGTGATAAAGGAAGAGGATATGATCGACATAGAAAATTAATGGCAGTTCGCTTAGGGCTGATTGAGCACACACCTTTCTAGTAAGAGCTTTATTCTCATGAATATAGATATCTCCAAGATTTCTATTTCAAGTTGTTAATTTATCCGTATGAATGAAATGTTTCATGCTAAGAAGAAATCCCTAACAAACAAAGAAATAGGAAAGTCTGGCTTTAATCGCCACAATAAGAAATTAAAATGAGAGGAGGTCCAAATACCAATCATATTGCTCTGAACAAGTTGATATCTTACATTTTTTCTATAGCAAAAGAAAGCGGTGACCTTTAGGTATTTCCTAAAAATCTAAGAACAACCCTGAACCAAGAAGAGGGGGAGATTACTATGATTATCGTAAGGTGAATGTGCATAAAATGGATGAATGTCATGTGTTGGTAGGGATAATTCAGAAGATGATCCATTCGGGACACTTGAAAGATTTATCAAAGATAATCAGAGAGCTACACATCCTGATGAAGGCAACCAATGGCTTTAAAGCAACACTGCAAACTTTATAGAAAGAGATACTCAATGAAACGACCCGCCTTATTCTCCATAATAAGATGCATCATTTTTAAGAAAGAAAGGGATAGAAAAGAGAAAGATAGAGAAGAAAGAAAGAAAACAACATCAGAATCTCAACAACGGAACGAATAAATTATATTAATTACATAAATATTACATATTATCATAAAATCAGAGTTACAGAACTTATAAAACACATACTAGACAGTTATAAATACCTGTCTAGTTATACAACTCAATATACAATACAGATACCAACACAGAGATCAACACGGCGGAACCACTATATATCTACAACGTAGAAGCCTCCTGCCCCATATCTCCTCCAAAATTCGTTAAAGCTAACCTGAATCCCTTGGCTACTCGTAAAAATTTGAGTACCCAAGAGTTTAATAAAAACAGAAATAAACTTCGGGTCAGACATGGGTCTGGTGTGAGTTAACGGTTAAAATTGCTTAACTTTAAAAACCTTTGAAAACAAAGGTATCGCGTAAGACTTCCCACACATAAACTTGGGTACGTTTTACCTTACGCTAACCAAAACTTTGATAGGAAATTCTGTGATATTATAATAGGGTCTAGGGTTTTCAAATAAATAGAAAATAGCCGAAATTGTTACATTTATTAAATTCCAGCTACATAGGTATACAATCAAATCCGAGGGCACTTATTGGAGTTTGGATTTCCATACAATGGCAGGGCTACTGGGTTACCACCCGTCACAGTACATGGCCTAGATCAACGTACCGAGGATTACTCCTAATCCACTGCAACACAAAGCCGGAACCATTCCTTACTGAACAGTTCCGAACAAGACAACCCCATGGTTGTAGCTAGCAACCGCCTCACAGCCGAATAAAAAGGGACATCTAGACAGGGGTAAATCTCGTCCTACTTGGGCATGACCCACTTAGCCTTGCTGCACCTCCCCTGTTTTAGTCATTCTCGGTTGATGAGGCTTGAGGCTATGATTAACTTTATAGAACACATCATTTAGAATGCTCATCGTCCACCTGACGATGTTCTGAAAGAATTCAATCCATACAAGTTCGTTCCGGGTTCGAACGAAACCAAAGGAATTATCTCGTTACACTCGTTTTGGAATCACCCTTAGAGTTAACAACAATAACCCTTGCACTTCAAACTCCATCTCGATCTTCACTTTGAGATGTCATGACCTAACGTTAATTGGATCGATATGGTTTTCGGATATCCAAATCTGGAAACCCGATCCCAGTCTCATCGAAATCCAAAATGCCATCTTTTAGGTCCAAGTTGTTTAAAGTTTAAACAATTCAATTCAATTCAATAATTGAATTCACACAGCATTGACACAGATAAATATCACACATTTATTAATGATATATCAAATATCATATCACAGAATATCACAACATATCATCCAATAGATATCAACCAATTCAGATATTCTACTCAAATAATCATCCATAAGCAATAATTATTAATCCCTATTATAATCAATTTAATTAACTTAAATTAAATCAATTACTTAAGAATTAATCACTTAACTTTGCTTAATCAACCATTAATTAATTACAAACCTTTTAATTAATTAACCATCCTTCAAATATCCATCTTAATTAATCACCTTGATTAATTATTCAATTATATAAAGTAATTATCCTTTAATTAATTTCACAAATTAATTATTCTTGACCATTTATAGTAATTAACATTAAATTACTATCATTAATTAAAATTTAATTACATTAATTAATGATCCTTAATTAATTATTTCCAATAATTAATTAATTATAATTAATTACATTGATCCTTAATTAATTACATTAATTAATTATACTTTAATTAATAACATCCATTAATCAACCTTAATTAATCATAAACAATAATTACCCTTCTGTAATTACTTACTTAATTAATTAATTATTCAATTAATTATATAAATCCTTTGATTAATTACACTAAGTAATTAATCCTTAATTACTTCTGCTAAGTAATTATCCTTTAATTATTTCTCATTAAGTAATTCCCTTTAATTAACTACATCCAGTAATTATACATTAATTACTTCATTAAGTAATTACACTTATATATTTCATTAATTATTATACTTAATCAACCATCCATATTATCTTTAATTAATCAATCAATTAAATAAATTAATCACATTCATTTGATAATTACAATTGGGTAATTCATTCCTTAATTACCCCTTTTAAACAAATTAATTAATCTTTAATTTTAGATTAATTATTCTTAACTATTAATGAATAAAACTTAATTATCAATTAATAAAACTTAATAACAAATTAATTAGTCCTTAATACACTAGTTAATCAATCCTTAATAACAATTAATTAACTCTTAAATAATAGTTAGTTAATCCTTAATTAACTTTAATTATAGATTAAAAATTTCTTAATTATTAATTAATAAAGCCTAATTATTAATTAATAAAAATTAATTACAAATTAAATTCTTTTTAATTACAAGTTAATTAATCTCTAATTACAAATTAATCAATCTTAATTACTTAATTAAATAATCTCAAATTAATTAACTTATAACCCTTAATTATTTTAAGTAAATTAATTAAATCAATTAACTACTCTTAATAAATTCCTTAATTAATCCTTATCATTATTAATTAATTAGTTAATTATACTAAATTTCCTTAATTAACTTAATTAATTTCAAGATAAAAATACTTTAATTATCTTAAGATAGAAAATTATCTTATTTATGCCTTAATTATCATTAAAACATTTTTAAACCATTTCATCTTAATAGTTAACTATACTTAATTAAATCAATAATTAAGTTTTAAAATAAAATAATCATCTTAACTTGATATATTAAAGTTATCAAAACATAACTTTAAAAATAACTTAAACATTTATCAATTAATAGTTTCAAAAGCTAGATTCAAATTTGAATTTAAAAACTTGCTTTTATATAAACCTTTAAAATTTCATTTCTAACTCAACCTTAAAATTAACTTAAAACTTTACTTGATAAAATTTAAGTTAAACAAATTTTAAAACCTCTTAACAAATTGTTAAAGAAAATATTTATTAAATATAAAGTGAATTTATAAAAGAAGATTTAAACTAAATTAAAGTTTAAATTTCAAAACTTAGATTTTAAAACCCTTTTTAAAAATTTCTCATCATTTGCATCAAGACAACCCCAAGTCCACTCAAGTCCAGCCTGAGTTTCCTTATATTTAAAATTTTAGTTTTAGTTTTTAAATTTAAATTTTGAATTTTAAAACCTGGAAAAATCCATGTGGAACCACACGAGTTCCCACTTGAGTTCCAACTCGAGTCACTCAACCTTCTACCCGAGATATACTTCGAGCAAACCAAACTCGACTCACAACCCAAACAACTAACACGATCTCCGTCTCGTGCACATGCACCATCACTAGAAGCCACTTCGACCATCGACGATCTCTCCGGCACGTCACTCATCAACGACGCAACCCAATATGGTCACCAGAATACTTGTACAAGCCATCGATCAAGATTGAGCAATCCAGTTGAAAACTGAAAACCCACACATCACCACAAATCCCTTCGAACAACCATCGCCGATCATTGGTACATCAGAAATTCTGGCCACACCACCCCACGCCTTTCACGCTGCCTTACCCCATGTCTCGAACCACTCGATCACCTGGAGACTATGTATCACTACCATTTCCAGATTCGACCCATCCTAGGGTTTAAAACCAAAACCACCTCACCGCCGACGCCATGGCAATCATTCGACAGTCCCTCCGTTTTTGCCGAACACCTAGATCACTAAGAAAACTCCAGCAGCCCGACCTCACAAGTCACATAGATCATTAGAATTCCCCCAAAAACCCATCCTGGTCATAACCAAAATGCCCATTCAAACAAATGCTAAAAATTCTGATTTTAATTTCAAAAATCCTAACTTTAAATGTTGATTCAGGTTATAATATTAAAACAGTAAATTAAGGCGATTGATTTTACATGTTTTTAAAGATCTCTACTGTATTTCTGAATTTCCAGACAACATTTCAACTAATCTTACTAAATTTATTTTTAACTTAATTCTTTGTCTAATCAAACATAAATTGTTTGAGAATTATAACCTAACAGAGATTTTAATAAGAAGATAGGAATTTTTATCAAAGATTTATGTTTTGTAACTTCAAAACATAGATGAATAGATATAAAATACATGCATAGTCATTCACATCATATACACAGATCATACACTTATATATACACATGCAAGCATTAATCATTTCTGAAATCTAACAAGCAACATAACAATTTTTACTTAGGATTTTTAAGTTGATGTTTACTCACCTTTTTTTGAAATTGCATAGAGCTTTAAAACTGGATTTGAAAATTTGCATTGCTTGAACTTAAGAAACTGGAATGCTTGATACTTGAACATTTGAAGTTGGAATGCTTTTAGAATTGAGACACGATGATGCTATGATCAAGGCTTTGATTCCAGGCTTGCAGTTGTTACATGCTTATAGAAAATGCTTACAGGGTTTGTAAAAATGTTTAAGGCTTGAGGATAATGGCTACAGGGTTTTAAATCTTAAGTTTGTAAAAGGTTTTCAGGTTGTTCTGGTTTGAATATCACAGATTTGAGTTACATGCTTATTGTTTGAGGAGTGTTTTCTGGTTTGCATTTGTTTTGATTTGAGAAGAGTTTTCAGGTTTTCTCTTTTCTTTGGAAAGGAAATGTTTACAGGAATGAGTTGAAAAGATTACAGACTTGCAGTTTGAAAATTGGTTTACAGATCTGCTTTGTTTTAGAGGAGAGGTGTTCAGGTTTTCTTGCTTGAATTTAAAGTATAAGAAAAAGAAATGAAAGAAGAAAGTGGAAATGTTTTATATAGATTAAATTTTGGTTTAATTAAAATTTTAAGAAAATAAAAACAAGTAATGACACTTGTCTTTACCATACTTAATTATCAAACACATGTTATCTCAAGCTTCCTTAATTTAACACTTGTAATAATTTATATTTATATTATTTTTAAATGATTTTAAAATCTTTTCTTATTAAATTTCCTAATAAATATGTGCTTTATTAATTTATAAATGCTTTACTTAATTTATATAAATAATTTTTTTTAAAAGAAAATAAAACCAATTAGATCCTAAATAAAATCATATAAAATTATTTAATCCATTTTTAAAAGCTAATTTAAGTGCTTTTGTATTTATTTACTCTTAAATAAATACTTTTCCAAATTATATAAATATTTTCTTTTAAAGAAAATAATATAAAACCATCTTATTTTAATAAAAACTTTATCCATATATTTTATATCCAAAATATTTTTAAAATATATATCTTTTAAATTCAAATTTTAAATCTAGATTCCAATTCAATTTAAATCCAATTTAAAATCAATTCAAATAAATATAGATATTAATTATAAAATAACACAATTTAAATTTGTGAATAATTATTCCATTTAAAAATCTATTTATAACTATATTTAGAAACAACTCATCATATTTATTATTGTTAAAATAATAATTTTTACCAATTTTAATTAATTAATTAAGAGACTATCACATATTAAATTCCTTGAAATTCCGGGATATCACATTCCTCCCCCCTTAAAATAATTTCGTCCTCGAAATTTAAAACAAAAGATAATCCAAAGTTTTTATTTTATTTCAACCAATTTAAGCATACATATCAACCATACACAATCAACCAAACAAATAATTTCATCCAAACAAATAATTTATTCTATCAAACAACTCTAGCTATCCGGACACTGCTCTGGATAAGCTTCCTAAAATTTCCCCGAGTTTCACTGGTACAGATACAGGGATACTCGCTCTACCGAATCCAAACTAGCTACACTACTAAGCTATTGAGCTCATATACATCTAGATCTACCATCTACACAAGATACCCGATCACAGACAAGATCGACTCAACAACCAAATCCTCCTAAATAGCCGGTTCCGAAACCAGTGATGGATCATACACGTACTGCCTCAGAGATACGTGAAATACCTTGAATCTCAGTCTTCCAAACTGGCAATTCAACCCTTATAAGCCAAACACTTATTTCCAATATACCACGGAGCTAGCTTCCCAGTGTTACCCAAGCTTATTGCTCCTTTGACCGGAGAAAACCTCAACAAAAACAAAGTCTCCAACTTCAGATTCCAAATTCCTCCGTCTCTTAACCACTAAACACTTCTGACGATCCTGGGCTGCCTACATCCTTCCTGATCAGCTCAATCCTTCCCTGATACTTCTGAAACAAACAGGACTAAAACAACCCGACAAAATGATCCTCTCAAGATCTACCCAAAATCAAGAACTCAAATTCTACTCCACAATTATCAGAAGACTTCAACTTACTTCTCCTATATGGAAAAGACAAAACAGAAGTACTCATCAATCTGGACTCAAATCCTGAAAAACTACCTTAGAAACTTTCTAATCCAAAACATTACAACTTCCGGTAGCTTCTAACCTCGAACAGCTGCCATCTTGCTTCCGCTGCACAACTCTAATCTGGAGCAGATGTGAGACGACCCGACTTTCTTACCACAGAGAGTCGTATCATCTTGAAGAAAGAAAGGGATAGAAAAGAGAAAAGAAAGAAGAGAAGAAGAAACAACATCACAATCTAAATAGCGAAAAGAATAAATTATATTAATAACATAAATATTACATAATATACAACACCAATCAGAGATACACAGCATATACATCACATACTAGACAGTTATAAACACCTGTCTAGTATTTACAACTTAATACAAACACAACACAGAGAACACACAGCGGAATATATATATCTACAACGCAGAAGCCTCCTGCTCCATTGCTCTTCCAATATTCGTCAAAGCTAACCTGAATCCGTTAGCTACTCGTAAAATTTTGAGTACCCAAGAGTTTAAGAAAATAGAAGATAAACTCCGGGTCAGACATGGGTCTGGTGTGAGTAACAGGTTAAGGTTGCTTAACTTTTAAAAACCCTTTTGAAAAGAAAGGTATCACGTAAGACTTCCCACACATAAACATGGAAAAGTTTTTACCTTATGCTAACCAAAACATTTGATAGGAAATCCGATGATACTATAATAGTGTCTAGGGTTTTTAAGTAAAATACAGAAATAGCTGGAATGCTTACATCTCACGTTCCAACATAGTTGGGCACAACTAATAAGAGAGGCACTTATTGGATTTTGGATTCCATCAATGGTAGAGCTAACGGGGTACCGCCTGTCACAGTACGTGGCCTAGATCAATGTACCAAGGATCACTCCCAATCCCCTACAACACAAGGCCGAAACCATTCCTTACTGTACAGTTTCGAACAAGACAACCCCGCGGTTGTAGCTAGCAACTGTCCACACAGCCGAATAAAAAGGGACCTCTAGACAAGGGAAAATCTCGTCCTACTTGGGCATGACCCAGTTAACCTTGCTGCACCTCCCCTGTTTTAGCCATTCTCGGTTGATGAGGCTTGAGGCTACGATTACCTTTAGTGAACACATCACTTAGAATGCTCATCGTCCACCTGGCGAGGTTCTGAAAGCATTCAATCCTTACAAGTTCATTATGGGTTCGAACGAAACCGAAGGCACTATCTCGTTACACTCATTTTGGAATCACCCTCAGAGTTAACGACAATAACCCTTGCACTCTGAATCTTCATCTTCACTTGAGATTCACGGTCTATCGTTAATTTGTATCGATGTGGTTTTCGAATATCCAAATATGGAAACCCGATCCCGGTCTCATCGAAATCCAAAATGCCATCTATTAGGCCCAAGTTGTTTTAAAGTTTAAAACAATTCAATTATCTATACACACATAGATAGATAACTCACAAATCACAATTGATAATCAACATTATCATAATAAACAAGTAATCCACATCATCATCACAATAGATAATCTATATTATCATCACAATGCAACCAAGCATTCATACCATACAACATTACTTATCTCACTTCTTAGATCACAAAGCATCCAAGGCAATCAATACCACCCATTCATACATAAGCAATGATTTACTTAATCACAATATAATTAATTTAAAATGAATTAAATTAATTACTTCCATCTCTAATTAATTTAAAGTGAATTAAATTAATTACTTCATCTTTAATTAATTTAAAGTAAATTAAATTAATTACTTCAATCATACAAAATCTTGCTTACTCAACCATTTAATTGATTACAAATCAATTAATTAATCATTCAAATTAATCACCTTAATTAATCACCCTTGATTAATTATCCTTAATTACATTCATGTAATTATCCTTAATCAATTTCACAAATTAATTATTCTCAACCAAAAACAGTAATTAACCTTTAATTACTTCAATTAATTAATTAAAAATAATTAATTACATTAATCCTTAATCAATTACATTAATTAATTACCTTTAATTACTTATCATTGATTAATTAATCATAATTAATCAACTTTAATTACATCATTAATTATATAAATAAATGATTCTTAATCATATTTAATTAATTATCCTCTTAAATTAATTACCTTTAGTAATTAACTCATAATTATTAATCCCCTCCGATTAACCATATTGAGTAATTAACTAACTTAATTACTTCTTTAAAACAAATTAATTATTCCTTGATTAATTTATTAATTAATCCCTTGATTAATTACTAAGTAATTTAATTCAAATTACTTACATTGTTAAACATCTTCCATTAATTACAACCTGTAATTATCAATCAATTATTTCACTAAGTAATTTCCAATCCATTAATTACATTAAAAATTATCATTAAAACATCTAGTGTTTAAAATTAATTAAACTTAATTAATTTAATTAAACAATCACATTTAACTCAATTAATTACCTTAAGTAATTAATTTCTTAATTACTTCATTAAGTAATTACACTTAAACCATTCACAAATGATTATTATTAAATTAATTAATCTAATTAATTATAAAAATTAACCACATTAATTAATTATTAAATAATCCTAGTTAATGACCTTCATTAACATTTCTTTAATTATTTTCATTAAGTAATTAACTTAGATTAATCACAAATTAAATTATCTTTAATTATCCATTAATTAAAGTCTAATTGTTTAATTAATTAAGTGTTAACTGTCACTTAATTAATCATTAATTATTTAATTAATTTACCTTGATTTTAACTTAATTGTTTAATTAAGAAATCTTTAATCATTAATTTAATAATCTAATTAATCAACTTAATTACAAATTGATTAACCCTTAATCAATATTTATTAATCCTTAATCAATTAATTAATTAAATTAATTAATTATTCCTTAATTACCTTATTAATTAAATTAATTTCAAAACATTAAATCTTAACTTAATTTTAAGATAAAACATTTCTTAATTATGTTTAAATTATCATTTACAAATTATTTGCAAACAAATTACTTTTGAACTTACTTTAAAATTTCATTTCAAATATGAAATTTAAAATGAATATCATTTAAACTTGAACAACGTTTTAAACAATTTAAAACCTTTTAAAATTATAAGACAAACAAGTGCTTGTCTAAGAAATGAAATTCAGAAGGGTTTTGAAACTAAATTCATCTCAAAATTCAATAATTTAAATTTAAATTTTGTTTAAATCTTTCAATTTTAAAAACTTCTTTTAATTTCAAAAACTGAAACTCATATTTAATTTCTAGATTTAAATTTAACTTTAACTTGCTCATATTTTAAAAACTTCAATTTTAATAGGTTTAAACTAATTACCAAAATAAAGTAGTTAAACAAATTTAAGTTTAAAAAAACTTTATATTATTATTTATTAAAACTAAGATTTAAAACTAAACTTTGGATTTTAATATTCAAACTTGAATTTAAGACTAGATTTAAACTTTTCTTTACATTTAAAATCTTTAGATTTTAAAAATTTAAACAACAGGATACAGGTTTTGAATAAAACCTGTGACAACTCTTTGACCCGAGCCACCTCAATGCTGCTTCGAGTTCACAACCTAACTCCCCCGAGTCAACTACCCTATTACTTCGAGCAACCAAACAACTTCCCCTTGTTACCAAACTTACCCAAACATCATCAGTAAAATCCCATCACCGTGCATATGCACGGCGACCCCGACCGCCATTGGTCATCGTTGATGATCGCTACACATCAGAAGCCAACACTACAACCCACCACGAACATCAAATTCAAGAAAAACCTCCAGAAATCAAAGATGACACCCAATATCAAAACCAGGAAACAACAACAGGTTTTCCCTCAAACCTATCAACACCAAATCCTCACCGCTCCGACCACCTGAAGGTCATCCCCTCTGGCCTAAACTTCAACTACGGCCCATCTAACAATCCCCAAAACACCATAACACTCGATCAACCCTACAACCCGAAATGATCGACTCTTCAAACCCCTTTAAAACTAGGGTTTAAAAAGAATTTTCAAAGCTGCACCTTCCACAATGATATCCATCACCATCAATGATTTTTCTCAGTTTCTCCTAACCCTCCTCCATCACCCAGAAGAACCCCAAGACACCACTATTCAAAGATCACCAGAATTTGCTAA
Source organism: Allium cepa (assembly GCA_030765085.1). Lineage (NCBI taxonomy): Eukaryota > Viridiplantae > Streptophyta > Magnoliopsida > Asparagales > Amaryllidaceae > Allium > Allium cepa. The sequence continues at coordinate 183,631,161 of CM060937.1, read as the reverse complement.
AATTTATTTTTAGTTCAATACAAAACTGCACCTTCGTATCTTTTCTAAAAACAATGATTCTTGATTTAAAAATCATGTTATAGTTAATGCTTTTGATTCATAATACTGAATTGCAAAATTAACATGTCTGGATTTTTTTTGTTTGTGTCAACATACACTGATGTTTTAGTGTTTCCAGAAACAACAAGCTTATATTTGGCTTGATTAAAATTTTAAACTATAGTTTAAGCTAATCAAACAACATTTGTTTAATATTAAATCCTATCAACAACTAAGTTAAGAGGTAAGGATTTAAAATACAGATTTTTAAACAGGGTACAACAGAGCATATACACCACATGCATACATATAATATTTACATCAGATATTTACTTATAATAACATGCAATGCTTATTCATCTCAACATACAATCATGCAACCAAAATTTAGATTTTAAATATTTAAAAGGTTACTCACAGATTTTAAAAGAAGGCAGAGCCTCAGTTGATATGCTTTGAACTTGCAGATAACATCAAAGATTCCAGATTCAACTTGATTGAATTTAAGGCTTCTTTTAATTTCAAGTTGAAAGAGTGCATGCAGCTTTTCTTTTTGTTTCCAGGTTGCATGCAGAGCCTATTTTTTCCAGATTGCATAAAAAAATGATAATGCAGTTTTTCTTTTGAAGATGGTAAGTGCATGGTTTTAAAAATGGCAAATGTAGGATTTTTGAAGATGCAGGCTACAGATTTTGTAATTGCAGATACACGGTTTTGAAAATACAGGCTATAGATTTTGAAGAGGAGTTTGACAATGAGGAGTTTATTGATTTTTGATAATGAGGAGTTTTAAAGTTCTCCTTTGATTAGAAAATGAGAAAAAACAAGTAAGAGTGGAAATGCATGTTTATATAGGTGTATTTTCAGATTTTTATTAAATAAAAGAAAAATTAAAACAAAATGAAACTTGTATAAATTATCAACATTTGTCAAAGTAAATGATTATCTTATAACATTTGTTATAAAAGACTTAAGAATACAACACATGTCCTATTTAAAGTGATTAGTATTTAATTTACAAGTTAATATATATGTTAAGGCTAATTAATTTGTTAGTTAATATTTAATACGTATGTAAATTTAAAAAGAAATAAAAACAAATTATACCTATAAATAAAGCTTATGTATATAAAATTAAAAAAATTAGAAATCTATACTTTGGAATTTAAATTCAAAACAAATTCAAAATCTAATATTTAAAAATCAAGTTATGAATACAAATTAAACTTTGAAATAACCACTTCTATTTTTATTCAAAACCTATTTGTAAAGACAATACATTATTGATATTATTTTTAGAAATGACTCATTATTAAATTAAAATAATTATAAAAGAAATTATTTCTTTATTAATAAATTACCTATTCTATTAAGCTATGAAACTTTTTTGTTAATTGATTTTAAATTTAAAACTCAAGCCAAAATTATTTTAAACATTCAAACATCTGTCTTGATAATTTAAAAATCATATATTTATTTATTAAATAGCTTTGAAAACTTAATATATTAATTTAAATCAAAATTCCTAAATTATTAATGTATATATTAGAATTTTAAATCATGATTCATTTATTAAGTTTAAACAAGATCATTTATTTAATAACTTTGAAAAGCTTATATATCAAATAAAAACTAATTTTTCAAATTACAAAAAATATTAGAATTAGAAAATATGCTTTATTTATTAAATTTAAAACAATGCCAATCTATTTACAATATGAACTATATATTTATATTATAAATAGAAACCAATTTATTATCTTTAAAAGATAAAATAACCAATTAAATATTTATTAAAGAATATTTTTAAATCTATTTGAATTATTATTAACAAAAATATCAATATCAATTTAGTTTTAATATAGATTATTAAATTGATACTGTCAAAAATTCCAGGATGTTACAATCCTTCCCCTTAAAAGAATTTCGTCCTCGAAATTTAAAACAAAGGTAATTAATAATCTCATTAAAGATTTAATTTTAAACACAAGCATATATCAAACATTTGCTATCAACCATAGCAACCAACTTATCCAATCAAACAAATCTAACTATCCAGGCAAAATTCTGGATAGAATTTCATCGAGTTTCCCCAAGTGTAAGTACCGGGATACTCGCTCTGTAGAATCCAAACGATCAATACTATGAAGCTACAAAGCTCATATTCATCTAGATCTACAACACTAGACAAGATATCAGACTACAGACGAGTCTGACTCAACAACGAAAACTCCAGAACTGCTGGTTCTATAACCAGAGATAGATCACACACGTACTCCCTCAGAGATACGTGAAACTCATCGAATTCCAGTTATCCAAACTAGCAATCCAATCCTGTAGATCAATCACTTATGCACAGAAAAGATCCAAAACACATCAGAGCTCGCTTCCCAGCCTTACTCAATCTTATAGCTCCTTTATGATTGGAGAAAACTTATCCAAAATTAAATCTCTGACTCCGGAATCCAAATTCCTCCGACTCTTATCCACAAAACTCTCCAGACGATCCTGGGCTGCCTACTTCCTTACTGATCAGCTCAACCTTTGCTGATGTCTCTAGAAACAAACAAAACCAATCAACTCAACAAAATGATCTCCTTAAGATCAACCGAAACCAAGAACTCAAACTCTACTCCTCAAACATCAGAAGACAACAACTTCTTCTGTCCAGAAAAGAAAAGCAGATGCACTTCCAAACTGCTTCCGCTGCACAACACAACTCTGATCCGAAGTAGATGAAAATGCTGAAGAAGAACACAAGTTGGACAACACATCCTAGAAATATGGTTCAGCAGATCCATAAGAAAACTCAGAAACTCCGCCAAAACCTGAGCTGCTTCACCAAACTCTATCTCTTGGAACCATTCTTCAACTAAGCTGAACCACCGGTAGCACTCCTGGAATTCTAGTTGATAAGGAAACTCAATCTCTAGATGCGAAAAAACCTCTGACTTCTCTGAAGACATCCGAAAAAACTCTGATAACCCAAGAGATCACTCAAACAATCGCAAGTCACTTTTGCGATCAATCCAAACCAAATCCAAGGAAAACTGTTCTCCCTTTATCAAATAGAACAGCTTACACTTATCTAGCCAATCCATCGAAGAAACGGATCCACTCTGCTGCTTCTGAACTCCTCCTTCAGAAACTGCTAAGCAAGAAAACTTCCTGCTGACACATAGAGCACTCCGAGCTGCACTGCTGCCACAGATGCCAAAACTTCCAAATCAAAGCTCTTCGAGAAACTCGGACCTCAAAGCAAACAGAAACACCATGCTGAACACAGCCACAACATCGAAGCAGACTTACTTCCTTAACTTGTTCCAAAGTAAACTTCTTCGGAAACATCCATTGTCACTGCATCTCATCACGCAGCTACTACTTCCCGAGGTATCAAAATACCATCACTCGCTTCTTCCTAGCCGTCAGATCCAAACTCTACTCATCCAACTTCAAAAATAGGCTCCGAACCTTTAAAAGGTTTCCTTCAGAGATTGATGAAATCCTTCATCACAACAAAGCTCACTCGCGACGGTATTAGGTCTACATTCTCGACAAATACACTTCCAACCTCAAACATTCAAACTCCAACCAATGGTAGTCGTGTTACACACACCACTACCCCATCTACCCTTATAACTTATATTGGAAAACCCGAACAGGTAACCCCGACAGATAGGTAGAAATAAATAAATATATATTTAGAAATTACAAATACGCTCTCTCAAGATAGGCACCACTCCAGAACCTAAGTATTCATTCAACCTAACGCTCTGATACCAAGTGAGACGACCCGACTTTCTTACCACAAAAAGTCGTATCATCTTGAAGAAAGAAAGGGATAGAAAAGAGAAAAGAAAGAAGAGAAGAAGAAACAACATCAGAATCTAAACAGCGGAACGAATAAATTATATTAATAACATAAATATTACATAATATACAACACCAATCAGAGATACACAGCATATACATCACATACTAGACAGTTATAAACACCTGTCTAGTATTTACAACTTAATACAAACACAACATATAGAACACACAGCAGAATCTATATATCTACAACGCAGAAGCCTCTTGCTCCATTGCTCTTCCAATATTCGTTAAAGCTAACATGAATCCCTTGGCTACTCGTAAAAATTCAAGTACCCAAGAGTTTAAGAAAACAGAAGATAAACTCCGGGTCAAACATGGGTCTGGTGTGAGTAACAGGTTAAGGCTGCTTAACATTTAAAAACCCTTTTGAAAAGAAAGGTATCACGTAAGACTTCCCACACATAAACATGGAAAAGTTTTTACCTTACGCTAATCAAAACATTTGATCGGAAATCTGATGATATTATAATAGTTTCTAGGGTTTTCAAGTAAAATATAGAAATGGCTGGAATGCTTACATCTCACGTTCCAACATAGTTGGGCACACCTAATAGTACGGCACTTATTGGATTTTGGATTCCATCAATGGCAGGGCTACCGGGGTACCGCCCGTCACAGTACGTGGCCTAGATCAACGTACCGAGGATCACTCCCAATCCCCTGCAACACAAGGCCGGAATCATTCCTTACTGAACAGTTCCGAACAAGACAACCCCGCGGTTGTAGCTAGCAACCGCCCACACATCCGAATAAAAAGGAACCTCTAGACAGGGGAAAATCTTGTCCTACTTGGGCATGACCCACTTAACCTTGCTGTACCTCCCCTGTTTTAGCCATTCCCGGTTAATGTGGCTTGAGTCTACGATTACTTTTAGTGAACACATCACTTAGAATGCTCATCGTCCACCTGACGATGTTCTGAAAGCATTCAATCCATACAAGTTCGTTCCGGGTTCGAACGAAACCGAAGGCATTATCTCGTTACACTCATTTTGGAATCACCCTCAGAGTTAACGACGATAACCCTTGCACTCTGAATCTTCATCTTCACTTGATATTCACGACCTATCGTTAATTTGGATCGATGTGGTTTTCGGATATCCAAATATGTAAACCGGATCCCGGTCTCATCGAAATCCAAAACGCCATATTTTAGGTCCAAGTTGTTTCAAAGTTTAAAACAATTCAATTATCCATATACACATAGATAGATAACTCATAAATCACAATTGATAATCCACATTATCATAATAAACAGGTAATCCACATCATCATCACAATAGATAATCTATATTATCATCACAATGCAACCAAGCATTCATACCATACAGCATTACTTATCTCATTTCTTAGATCACAAAGCATCCAAGGCAATCAATACCACCTATTCATACGTAAGCAATGATTTACTTAATCACAATATAATTAATTTAAAATGAATTAAATTAATTACTTCCATCTCTAATTAATTTAAAGTGAATTAAATTAATTACTTCATCTTTAATTAATTTAAAGTAAATTAAATTAATTACTTCATTCATACAAAATCTTGCTTACTCAACCATTTAATTGATTAAATATCAATTAATTAATCATTCAAATTAATCACCTTAAGTAATCACCCTTGATTAATTATCCTTAATTACATTTATGTAATTATCCTTAATTAATTTCATAAATTAATTATTCTCAACCAAAAACAGTAATTAACCTTTAATTACTTCAATTAATTAATTAACTATAATTAATTACATTAATCCTTAATTAATTACATTAATTAATTTCCTTTAATTACTTATCATTGATTAATTAATCATAATTAATCAACTTTAATTACATCATTAATTATATAAATTAATGATTCTTAATCATATTTAATTAATTATACTCTTAAATTAATTATCTTAAGTAATTAACCCATAATTATTAATCCCCTCTGATTAACCATATTGAGTAATTAACTAACTTAATTACTTCTTTAAAACAAATTAATTATTCCTTGATTAATTTCTTAATTAATCCCTTGATTAATTACTAAGTAATTTAATTCAAATTACTTACATTATTAAACATCTTCCATTAATTACAACCTGTAATTATCAATCAATTACTTCACTAAGTAATTTCCATTCCATTAATTACATTAAGTAATTATCATTAAAACATCTAGTGTTTAAAATTAATTAAACTTAATTAATTTAATTAAACAATCACATTTAACTCAATTAATTACCTTAAGTAATTAATTTCTTAATTACTTCATTAAGTAATTACACTTAAACCATTCACAAATGATTATGATTAAATTAATTAATCCAATTAATCATAAAAATTAACCACATAAATTAATTATTAAATAATCCTAGTTAATGACCTTCATTAACATTTCTTTAATTATTTTCATTAAGTAATTAACTTAGATTAATCACAAATTAAATTATATTTAATTATCCATTAATTAAAGTCTAATTATTTAATTAATTAAGTGTTAACTGTCACTTAATTAATCCTTAATTATTTAATTAATTTACCTTGATTTTAACTTAATTGTTTAATTAAGAAATCTTTAATCATTAATTTAATAATTTAATTAATGATCTTAATTACAGATTGATTAACCCTTAATCAATATTTATTAATCCTTAATCAATTAATTAATTAAATTAATTAATTATTCCTTAATTACCTTATTAATTAAATTAATTTCAAAACATTAAATTTTAACTTAATTTTAAGATAAAACATTTCTTAATTATGTTTAAATTGTCATTTACAAATTATTTGCAAACAAATTACTTTTTAACTTACTTTAAAATTTCATTTCAAATATGAAATTTAAAATGAATATCATTTAAACTTGAACAAAGTTTTAAAAAATTTAAAACCTTTTAAAATTATAAGACAAACAAGTGCTTGTCTTAGAAATGAAATTCAGAAGGGTTTTGAAACTAAATTCATCTCAAAATTCAATAATTTAAATTTATACTTTGTTTAAATCTTTCAATTTTAAAAACTTGTTTTAATTTCAAAAACTGAAACTCATATTTAATTTCCAGATTTAAATTTAACTTTAACTTGCTCATATTTTAAAAACTTCAATTTTAAAAGGTTTAAACTACTTACCAAAATAAAGTAGTTAAACAAGTTTAAGTTTTAAAAAAACTTTATATTATTATTTATTAAAACTAAGATTTAAAACTAAACTTGAATTCTAATATTCAAACTTGAATTTAAGACTAGATTTAAACTTTTCTTTACATTTAAAATCTTTAGATTTTAAAAATTTAAACAACAGGATACCGGTTTTAAATAACACCCGTAACAACTCTTTTACCCGAGCCACCTCAATGCTGCTTCGAGTTCACAACCCAACTCCCCCGAGTCAACTACCTTATTACTTCGAGCAACCAAACAAGTTCCCCTGTTACCAAACTTACCCAAACATCATCAGTAAAATCCTATCACCGTGCATATGCACGGCAACCCCGACCACCATTGGTCATCGTTGATGATCGCTACACATCAGAAGCCAACAGTACAACCCACCACGAACATCAAATTCGAGACAAACCTCCAGAAATCAAAGATGACACCCAATATCAAATCCTGGAAACAACAAACAGGTTTTCCCTCAAACCTGTCAACACCAAATCCTCACCGCTCCGACCACTTGAAGGTCAGCCCCTCCGGCCTCAACTTCAACTATGACCCATCTAACAATCCCCAAAACACCATAACACTCGATCAACCCTACAACCCGAAATGATCGACTCTTCAAACCCCTTTAAAACTACGGTTTAACAAGAATTTTCAATGTTGCACCTTCCACAATGATATCCATCACCATCAATGATTTTTCTCAGCTTCTCCTAACCCTCCTCCATCACCCAGAAGAACCCCAAGACACCACTATTGAAAGATCACCAGAATTTGCTAAAAGTTTATTTTTAGTTCAATACAAAACTGCACCTTCATCTCTTTTCTAAAAACAATGATTCTTGATTTAAAAATCATGTTATAGTTAATGCTTTTGATTCATAATATTGAATTGCAAAATTAACATGTTTGGATTTTTTTTTTTGTGTCAACATATACTGATGTTTTAGTGTTTCCAGAAACAACAAGCTTATATTTGGCTTGATTAAAATTTTAAACTATAGTTTAAGCTAATCAAACAACATTTGTTTAATATTAAATCCTATCAACAACTAAGTTAAGAGGTAAGGATTTAAAATACAGATTTTTAAACAGGGTACAACAGAGCATATACACCACATGCATACATATAATATTTACATCAGATATTTACTTATAATAACATGCAATGCTTATTCATAAAAATTTAGATTTTAAATTTTTGAAAGGTTACTCACAGATTTTAAAAGAAGGCAGAGCCTCAGTCGATATGCTTTGAACATGCAGATAACATCAAAGATTCCATATTCAACTTGATTGAATATAAGGCTTCTTTTAATTTCAACTTGAAAGAGTGCATGCAGATTTGCTTTTTGTTTCCAGGTTGCATGCAGAGCCCATTTTTTCCAGATTGCAGAAAAAAATGATAATGCAGTTTTGCTTTTGAAGATGGTAAGTGAATGGTTTTGAAAATGGCAAATGTAGGATTTTTGAAGATGCATGCTACAGATTTGGTAATTGCAGATGCATGGTTTTGAAAATACAGGCTATAGATTTTGAAGAGGAGTTTGATAATGAGGAGTTTACTGATTTTTGATAATGAGGAGTTTTGAAGTTCTCTTTTGATTAGAAAATGAGAAAAAACAAGTAAGAGTGGAAATGCATGTTTATATAGGTGTATTTTCAGATTTTCTTAAATAAAAGAAAAATTAGAACAAAATGACACTTGTATAAATTTTCAACATTTGTCAAAGTAAATGTTTATCTTATAACATTTGTTATAAAAGACCTAAGAATACAACACATGTCCTATTTAAAGTGATTAGTATTTAATTTACAAGTTAATATATATTTAAGCCTAATTAATTTGTTAGTTAATATTTAATATGTATATAAATTTAAAAAGAAAAAAAAAATTATACTTATAAATAAAGCTTATGTATATAAAAATTAAAACAATTAGAAATCTATACTTTGGAATTTAAATTCAAAAAAATTCAAAATCTAAATTTAAAAATCAAGTTATGAATACAAATTAAACTTTGAAATAACAATTTCTATTTTTATTCAAAACCTATTTGTAAAGACAATACGCTATTGATATTATTTTTTAGAAATGACTCATTATTAAATTAAAATAATTATAAATTAAATTATTTCTTTATTAATAAATTACCTGTTCTATTAAGCTATGAAACTTTTTGTTAATTCATTTTAAATTTAAAACTCAAGCCCAAATTATTTTAAACATTCAAATATCTATCTTAATAATTTAAAAATCATATATTTATTTACTAAATAGATCTGAAAACTTAATATATTAATTTAAATCAAAACTCCCAAATTATTAATGTATATATTAGAATTTTAAATCATGATTCATTTATTAAGTTTAAACCAAGATCATTTATTTAATAACTTTGAAAAGCTTATATATCAAATAAAAACTAATTTTCCAAATTACAAAAAATATTAGAATTAGAAAATTTGCTTTATTTATTAAATCTAAAACAATGCTAATCTATTTACAATATGAACTATATATTATATTATAAATAGAGACCAATTTATTATCTTTAAAAGGTAAAATAACCAATTAAATATTTATTAAAGAAGATTTTTAATTCTATTAGAATTATTATTAACAAAATATCAATATCAATTTAATTTTAATACAGATTATTAAATTGATACTGCCAAAAATTCCGGGATGTTACAAGATGAGAATGTCGTTCAATGAACATGAGCATATACTAATAGCACATCCCAAAAATATGGTCAACAGATCCATAAAGAGAAAACTCAGAAGTTTTACGAAATCCTGAACTGCTTCACCAAATCTTTACTCTGGGAGACATCCTTCTACCTAGCTAAACAAAATCGATAAGAAAACTCAATCTCTAATGCAGACAAACTTTTGACTTCTTGAAGACATCTAGAAAAATCTCTGACAACTTCTATAACTCAAGAGAACACTCAAACTATCGCAAGTCACTTTTGCGATCCTATCCAATCCAATATCCACAGGTATTGTTCTCTCTTTACAAATCAGAACAGCTTATCCTCGACCAGTCCAATCAATCGAAGAAATGGGTCCACTCTGCTGCTTATGAACTCTACCTCTAGGACACTTCAAAGCCAAAAGGTCTTCATGCTGGCACAAAAAAAAAACAATTCCGAGCCACAATGCTGCCACAGACGCCAAACACTCCTATCCAAAGCTCCTTCATCCTCAAAATCAGATTAACCAAACCAACACAGAACCTTGAGATGGAGAGACATCTCCTCAAGAAACTTGAGCCCCAAACCAAACAGAAACTCAGTCTCATCACTGATGCAGACACACTTTCTTATACTTGCTCCAAAAAAAACATCTTTGGGAACATCCATAGTCACTGCGTCTCACCACGCAGTTGCTTCTTCTTGAAGTTTCCAAGATACCATCACTCGCTTCTGCTCAACCAACAGATCCAAACTCTCGAAAATCCGCTAACACGAGTGCGATTAAACTTATACTTCAAATGATGGACTTCGAACCTAAACAGGTTTCCTTTAGAGATTGGTGAAATCCTTACACCATAACAAAGCTTACTCGAAATGGTATTGGGTCTACAGTCTTGACAGATACTCTTCCAACCTCAACGCTCGGACTTCTTCCATTGGTAGCCGTGCTACACACACCACTACCCTTCCTACCTCTAGAACTCATATTAGAAAACCCGAATAGGTAATCCAACAAATAGGTAGAAATATATATATATATATATATATATATATATAATATATATATATATCAAAATTACAAGTACGCTCTCTCTAGAAATAAATCACTCCAAAGCCTAGGTATTCACTCAGCCTAGCGCTCTGATACCAAATGAAACGACCCGCCTTATTCTCCACAATAATACGCATCATTTTTAAGAAAGAAAGGGATAGAAAAGAGAAAGATAGAGAAGAAAGAAAGAAAACAACATCAGAATCTCAACAACGGAACGAATAAATTATATTAATTACATAAATATTACATATTATCATAAATATCAGAGTTACAGAACTTATACAACACATATTAGACAGTTATAAATACCTGTCTAGTTATACAACTTAATATACAATACAGATACCAACACAGAGATCAACATGGCGGAACCACTATATATCTACAACGTAGAAGCCTCCTACCCCATATCTCCTCCAAAATTCGTTAAAGCTAACCTGAATCCCTTGGCTACTCGTAAAAATTTGAGTACCCAAGAGTTTAATAAAAACAAAAATAAACTTCGGGTCAGACATGGGTCTGGTGTGAGTTAACGGTTGAAATTGCTTAACTTTAAAAACCTTTGAAAACAAAGGTATCACGTAAGACTTCCCACACATAAACTTGGGTACGTTTTACCTTACGCTAACCAAAACTTTGATAGGAAATTCTGTGATATTATAATAGGGTCTAGGGTTTTCAAATAAATAGAAAATAGCCGAAATTGTTACATTTATTAAATTCCAGCTACATAGGTATACAATAAAATCCGAGGGTACTTATTGGAGTTTGGATTTCCATACAATGGCAGGGATACTGGGTTACCACCCGTCATAATACATGGCCTAGATCAACGTACGGAGGATTACTCCCAATCCACTGCAACACAAAGCCGGAACCATTCCTTACTGAACAGTTCCGAACAAGACAACCCCATGGTTGTAGCTAGCAACCGCCACACAGCCGAATAAAAAGGGACATCTAGACAGGGGTAAATATCGTCCTACATGGGCATCACCCACTTAGCCTTGCTGCACCTCCCCTGTTTTAGCCATTCTCGGTTGATGAGGCTTGAGGCTATGATTAACTTTATAGAACACATCACTTAGAATGCTTATCGTCCACCTGACGATGTTCTGAAAGAATTCAATCCATACAAGTTCATTCCGGGTTCGAACGAAACCAAAGGCATTATCTCGTTACACTCGTTTTGGAATCACCCTCAAAGTTAACGACAATAACCCTTGCACTTCAAACTCCATCTCGATCTTCACTTTGAGATGTCACGACCTAACGTTAATTTGGATCGATGTGGTTTTCGAATATCCAAATCTGGAAACCCGATCCCGGTCTCATCGAAATCCAAAACGCCATCTTTTAGGTCCAAGTTGTTTAAAAGTTTAAATAATTCAATTCAATTCAACACTTGAATTCACACAGCATTAACACAAATAAATATCACACATTTGTCAAAGATATATCAAATATCATATCATAGAGTATCACAACATTTCATCCAATACATATTAACCAATTCATATATTCTACTCAAATAATCATCCATAAGCAATAATTATTAATCCCTATTATAATCAATTTAATTAACTTAAATTAAATTAATTACTTAAGAATTAATCACATAATTTTGCTTAGTCAACCATTAATTAATTACAAACCTTTTAATTAATTAACCATCCTTTAAATATCCATCTTAATTAATCACCTTGATTAATTATCTTCAATTACATAAAGTAATTATCGATTAATTAATTTCACAAATTAATTATTCTTGACCATTTATAGTAATTAACCTTAATTTACTCTCATTAATTAATATTTAATTACATTAATTAATGATCCTTAATTAACTAATTATAATTAATTACACTGATCCTTAATTAATTACATTAATTGATTATACTTTAATTAATTACATCCATTAATCAACCTCAGTTAATCATAAACAGTAATTACCCTTCTGTAATTACTTACTTACTTAATTAATTCTTTACTTAATTATATAAATCCTTTGATTAATTACACTAAGTAAATAATCCTTAATTACTTCTACTAAGTAATTATCCTTTAATTACTTCTCATTAAGTAATTCCCTTTAATTAATTACATCCAGTAATTATACATTAATTACTTCACTAAGTAATTACACTTATAAATTTCATTAAGTATTATACTTAATCAACCATCCATATTGTCTTTAATAAATAAATCAATCAATTAAACTAATCACATTCATTTGATTAAATACAATTGGGTAATTCATTCCTTAATTACCCCTTTTAAACAAATTAATTAATCTTTAATTTTAGATTAATTATTCTTTAACTATTAATCAATAAACCTTAATTATCAATTAATAAAACTTAATAACAAATTAATTAGTCCTTAATTAACCAGTTAATCAATCCTTAATAACAATTAATTAACCCTTAATGGCGGCACCATCCTTCAGCCTTTTTTTAATTTCCATTCCTTCAGCCTTTTTTTAATTACGGCACCGTCCCTTTCCCCCGTCCTTTTCTCGTCCTCTTCTCCTGTCTCTCCCGTATTTCTCGCTTCCACCACCATTCCTCCACTGCCAACACCATCACTTCTTCGTCCAGCTCCTGACCCACCACCTCCCCTTGTGCCAACCAATCCTATCAACAGTGCCTCTTCCAAACATTCTGTCCTATTGCCAATTTCTTCCACCCTTCCTCCTCTGCTTCCATCTCCTGCTCAACAGTCATTGACTTCTGTTTTCAAGCGTAAGCCAAACAATGCGGGAAAGTACATTCCTGTTGACATGACCCCTGTGTACAAGAATGAGATTTTGATCCCTCCTCCCTCTATTATTGATGCTGGTGCACAAGTATGGAGTAACTATCTTGTTGGATTCTTCCTCGATAAGCCATTATCTTATTCATCTGTTATTAACTACTTGAAAAAATACTGGAAATTGAAAGGATCGATTAAAGTTCGATCTAATGGATTTTTATTTCTTTTTCTTCTGACTTGTGATGAAGATAGAAGCAATATTCTGCAAGGTGACCCAATTGTTATGAAAAACAAACTCTTCATTGTTAAGCGGTGGGATCCTTTTGTGGGAAACACGTGTGAAAGTATATCATCGGTGCCGACATGGGTGAAATTCTCCAACATTCCTATGTTTGCTTGGTCCCACATAGGTATTAATTGGTTAGCCAGCAGATTGGGCAAGCTTTTATTCATGGACGAATCTACGGAGAAGATGGAGCGGCTATCATTTGCCAAGTGTTTAGTTGAAATTAAGCCTGATCAGGCATTAATTGACTCTTTTCCAGTTCAGCTCCTGGATGGTGGAACTCAAATCATTCATATCGATTATCAATGGAAGCCAGACATTTGTTCATATTGTAGTGTTTTTGGTCATACTGAATCTACATGTGATAAGTTAACTCCTGAGGTTGTGACTGGGAAGAATGAGAAGCAAGCTAAATCTGGAAAAGGCAATGTTAAAGTGACTTCTGCTATCAGGATTGATGCAGATAAAATTTCGAGACAGAGGAAACATAAATAGCAGGTGGTTAATAAAGCTCGAAGACATCAGTTGTATCCTTCCTACTTGAAGGTCAATAAAGTGGATTCTCATGAAGATAACAAAACTGGGAAAAAAATATAGTTATTGAAAGTGGAGAGCTTGAGGAAGGGTAAATTGACATCCATCGGTTTGAAAAGTCTATCACTGATGGAAAATTGGTTAACAATATTGGTAAATCATGTTTGCTGGAAGTTAATGGCTTTAATGTTCTATCAGATTTGGCTGAGGTTGACTATGAAGTGGTAGCACCTAATATTAATTGTGCTGAGGTTGAATCAAACCATGTGATCGGTCCAACAGATGAAAAGGAGAAGTGTGTCACACTTATGCAAGCACCTGAAAGTAAACTTAATAATAACTCCCCCCAAAAAGATGAAATAAATGATGAAAACCATGTCTCAACTGATACTCCATGTATTATCATGAATGTTGCACCCACTTCCCCTTCAAAATTTGAACAGACACCATCTCTTCCTTCTACTTTGTCCAGTCCAAACTTGTGTTCTTCATTTTCACTGCCAAATTCATTATCCAATTTCAACAGGTCCCCTTCTGTTCCAAATCCCACCGCCACTCGAAATAACTCTGTGCATGTTCCAACTGTGCACATGCACATCCAAAATGAGACAATTAATAACAAATCAGATGCCCACCTGGATACTCAACATCCATATAAACATTTACAACCTCCCCTTGCATGGAAGCCCCATCCTCCCCCACCTCCTCCTCCTCCTCTTACACAATCCTCTCCTCTTGTTAACCCCCCTCCTTCCTCTGCTAAGACCAGACCTACTTGTAGCAGTAAACCTCTCAAATCATCTAATTTTCATTCTGATTTGGATCTCAACCTGAGTGGTGGTTCTACATCTTCCCCTACCTGTCCTGGTGGTAATAACCAAAACACCCCTCTAACTAGGGGTAACAAAAAGAAACTCAAACTTAAACAGCTAGTTTATCAATGTTGAGAAACATTGGTGTGTGGAATACAAGAGGTGCTCGTTCTGAGATTAAACTGAACCAATGTAAAAATTTAGTTGCCATTCATTCGCTAAGTATGCTTGCCATACTTGAAACCAAGCTGAATGCCCCTCTTTCTTCCAAGGCTGCAACCTATATTAATTCGTCTTGGAAAATGATTAATAACCTCTTTGAAGCTCCATTTGGAAGAATTCTTATTCTTTTTAATCCTTCAGTTTTCTTACTATCTCCTATATTATCTACATCTCAACTTATTCACATGCATTGTGTACATATTTATTCCTCCACTTCTTTCTACATAACTGTTATCTATGGCTTCAATACTATCACTGCTAGACAGAGTTTGCATAATCACCTCCCATCTTTTAGACAGGAAACTCATCCTTGGATTGCATTAGGAGATTTCAACTGCTCTTATATGTTATCGCATAGGATAGGTGGCGATCCCTGGTCCCGTCGCGAGATTAGACCCCTTAATGATACTATTATTCAATCTAACCTTGTTGAAATCAAAACTGTTGGTGCTCCCTTCTCATGGAATAATTCAAGAAGATCTTCTCCTCGCACTTTCTCTAAAATTGATTACTCATTCGCAAGCAAGTATGCCTTAACTAAATGGCCTTACATGTCTAATCTCCTTCCTATGCCAGGCCTATCTGATCATTCTCCTCAAATATTATCTTTTGGTGCTGCTATGAAAAAAAGGAATACAAATTTTAAATTTTTTAATGCCTGGATCCTTCAACCTGAATTTTATACTATTGTTAAAAAGGCATGGCCATCTCACTTTTTTGGTAATCCAATGTTTATTTTGCAGTGCAAGCTTAAGGCTGTCAAAAAAGATTTGCAAGCGTGGTCTAGAAGCAAATTTGGCACTGGCACGTTGGCTTCTTCCACTCTCTCTCTCTCACGCTTCAACACATTCAAGAGGCATTGTTGGCTGACCCCTTAAACAATGAACTAGCTGCCCAGGAGGAAAATTTATCCTCTGATCTGTTTGATGCTTTTAAGCAGGAAGGTTTAATGGCTAAGCAAAAGACTAGAATGGACTGGTTCAAGGATGGAGATCGGAACACTGCTTTCTACCATTCCTCTCTCAAAGCAAAACAAACTAGAGAGCTAGTTACTACCCTTATTGATGATAATGGTGATTTCATTTCCGACCCCCCTATTATTGCTAATATGTTTCTTGAATATTTCAGCAAGTTGTTAGGCAACAATAATAATTTCACCCCTGAACTTGATCTGCTTGACTCGGTTAACCTTCCCAATGTATCATCTGAAGAGAATGATATGCTTTCTACTGCTATAACAGACAATGAGATTAAATCTGCGTTATTCTCTCTCAACTCTAACTCATCTGGTGGTCCGGATGGTTTTAATGCATCTTTTTTTACTTCGTACTGGGAGATTGTTAGCCCTACTTTCCTAAAGGCTGTTCATAACTTCTTTAATAAGTGCAAGATGATTAGTTCTGTCAATGCCACTAACATTGCTCTCATCCCTAAAGTGAATAACGCTTGCCATGCTGCTGATTTTAGACCCATATCTTGCTGTAACACTATATACAAATGTATATCCAAGATTATAGCCAGCAGAATCAAATTAGTTCTGCCTAACATCATATCCCCCAATCAAGCTGTTTTCCTTAGTGGTAGAAGTATTCTTAACAATGTTTTGATGTCTCATGAACTTTTGAAGGGTTATAACTCCTCTAACATTTCTCCCAGAGCCATGTTTAAACTTGACATCACCAAAGCATTTGACACTCTGCAGTGGGATTCTATTTTTAGAATCATGGGTTTAATGACTTTTCCCCATCATTTTGTGGCATGGATTGAAGCATGCATCACCACTGCAAGGTACTCAGTTATGGTCAACAAATGCAATGAGGGATATTTTACAAGCAAACAAGGCATTCGGCAGGGTGACCCTATGTCTCCATACTTATTCATTTTGGTTATGGAAGTCTTAATGCAAATTCTCAATCAACAAGTTCATGATGTACATCCCTTATGTTTGCTGACGACTTGATTATTTTTTTCAAGCCAACAATGTTGACAGTTACATCTATTATGGACAGTCTTAACAAACTTCACAAACTTTCTGGCTTGTCAATTAATCTATCCAAGTCTATTATGATGATCGCTGGAGTGAGCTCTGAAGTGACAAACCAAATAAAAAATTACTCCTCTATCATGCTACATAGTGATTGTTCTAAGTACCTTGGCATACCCCTGGTAATTTCGAGAATTTCTTTCCCCCAGTGTATCCCACTGTACGAGAGGATTACTGCTCGTTTGTCTATGTGGACAAATCGATTGCTTAGTCAGGCTGGAAGACTAACGTTAATCAACTCCATTATTTTTTCCATGATTGTGTATTGAGCCAAATCTTTCATTCTTCCTACTAAGCCGATAAAGATGATTAGAAGTGCAATGTCCAATTTTTTCTTGCATGGTTCCATTTATTCCAATAAGTTATCTCCCTGTGCCTTCTCCAAACTTGAACTGCCGAAGTCCAGAGGTGGTCATGGAATCAAGAGTATTCTGCACTGGAATCATGCTGCCATGGTGGAACACATCGATAATTTACTGAATCATAAAGACAATATCTGGGTTACATGGTCACACAAGTATATTATAGGCAAAAAGAACTTCTGGACGATGGAGGTACCACAGTCATGTAGCTGGACTTGGCGCTGTCTACTGAAACTAAGATCAATTATTCTTCCTTATGTTAAATGTAAAATTGGAATTAGTGGTAGTGTGTCCTTCTGGCATGACCCTTGGGTGATGACTGGAACTATTCTGTGCCACCACCTCTCCTTTAATGAACAAGTTCAATCTGGTATACGCAACGAAGCTTTGGCTATTGACTATCTGACTGATGGAAATATTATCCTCCCTTATTCAAGCAATCAAAGTGTTCGTCACTGCTGGAATCTAATAAAAGAATGTCATGTCCCATTATCTCTGCATGATGGTATTTCCTGGTCATTTGGTGTGGATAGTTTTAAGATTCGTGGTTTGTACAATCTTCTTGCCTGTCTGAGCAACACTGTTGTCTACCCCTGGCATAAGAGAATCTGGCTTGGTCACAACACGGAGAGGCAATACTTATTTCTATGGAAGACACTCAATAACTGCTTGAAAACTAAGATTATGTTGGCACAGCGTGGTGTCATCATTAATACAACTTGTAGTTTCTGTCATGCCGCTGATGAGGATGCTCTGCATTTGTTTTTTAACTGTCCTTTCATCAACATGTTATGGTGCACTATTAACACTATCATCACTCGTAGGACTGTTTCTATGAACAGTGTAGTAGAATGGGATTTAATTTACAAAGCAACGAGATGGAAGTGTGAAGCAACCTACGTTATTCTGTTTACTCTTAAAATCTTCATCAGCTTGATTTGGGATGAGAGGAATGCTATCATATTCTCTGCTAAAAGAAAAAATCTCACCCAATTGAAAACTAGTATTTTGGAGGGAATTAGGAATGGAATTTGTGCTTCCAGTCATGTGTTTCCAACCTCTTTCCTCACTTCTCTCCCCTGATGCAATTATCCATGTATTCATTGTGTCTTGGTGTTGTGTGAATATTTTTTTCCTTTTTTTTTATTAATATGCATGTCTCGCTTTGTGTTCGTGTTCTTGTTTCTTGCTTACCTTGTTGGTAGGTATGTTCCTCTCATCTTTGTAATCATTCTTGGTATATTAATAAAAATGGTAGGGGCCCATTTTTTAACCCCGTTGGCCTTGCCAAAAAAATTAATTAACCCTTGAATAATAGTTAATTATTCCTTAATTAACTTTAATTATAGATTAATAATTTCTTAATTATTAATTAATAAAGCCTAATTATTAATTAATAAAACTTGATTACAAATTAAATTCTTTTTAATTACAAGTTAATTAATCTCTAATTACAAATTAATCAATCTTAATTACTTAATTAAATAATCTCAAATTAATTAACTTATAACCCTTAATTATTTTAAATAAATTAATTAAATCAATTAATTACTCTTAATAAATTCCTTAATTAATCCTTATAATTATTAATTAATTAATTATACTAAATTTCCTTAATTAATTTCAAGATAAAACTACTTTAATTATCTTAAGATAAAACATTATCTTATTTATGCCTTAATTATCATTAAAACATTTTAAAACCATTTCATCTTAATAGTTAACTATACTTAATTAAATCAATAATTAAGTTTTAAAATAAAATAATCATCTTAACTTGATATATTAAAGTTATCAAAACATAACTTTAAAAATAACTTAAACATTTATCAATTAATAGTTTCAAAAGCTAGATTCTAATTTGAATTTAAAAACTTGCTTTTATATAAGCATTTAAAATTTCATTTCTAACTCAACCTTAAAATTAACTTAAAACTTTACTTGATAAAATTTAAGTTAAACAAATTTTAAAACGTCTTAACAAATTGTTAAAGAAAACATTTATTAAATATAAAGTGAATTTATAAAAGAAGATTTAAACTAAATTGACGTTTAAATTTCAAAACTTAGATTTTAAAACCCTTCTTAAAAATTTCTCATCATTTGCATCAGGATAACCCCAAGTCCACTCAGGTCCAGCCTGAATTTCCTTATATTTAACAATTTAGTTTTAGTTTTTAAATTTAAATTTTGAATTTTAAAAGCTGGAACAAATCCCTCAGTTCCCACACGAGTTCCCACACGAGTTCCTACTGGAGTTCCAACTCGGGTCACTCAACCTTCTACCCGAGATATACTTCGAGCAAACCAAACTCACTCACAACCCAAACAACTAACACGATCTCCGTCTCGTGCACATGCACCATCACCAGAAGCCACTCCAACCATCGACGAACTCTGCGGCACGTCACTCACCAACGACGCAACCCAATACGGTCAACAGAATACTTGCACAAGCCATCGATCAAGATTGAGCAATACAGTTGAAAACTGGAAACCCACACGTCACCGGAAATCCCTTCGAACAGCCGTCGCTGATCACTGAAACATCATAAATTCTGGCCACACCACCCACACCTTCCACGCTACCTTACCCCACGTCTCGAACCACTCGATCACCTGGAGACTATGTATCACTACCATTTCCAGATTTAACCCATCCTAGGGTTTAAAACCAAAACCACCTCACCGCCGACGCCATGGCGATCATTCGACACTCCCTCTATTTTTGCCGAACACCCAGATCACTTAGCAAGCTCCAGCAGGAACCACGACCTCACCAGTCACATAGATCATCAGAATTCCCCCAAAAACCCAATTCTGGTCATAACCGAAATGCCCATTCAAACAAATGCTAAAAATTCTTATTTTAATTTTAAAAATCCTTACTATAAATGTAGATTCAGGTTATAATATTAAAACAGTAAATTAAGGCGATTGATTTTACATGCTTTTAAAGATCTCTATTGTATTTCTAAATTTCCATACAACATTTCAACTAATCTTACTAAATTTATTTTTAACTTAAATCAAACATAAATTGTTTGAGAATTATAACCTAACAAAGATTTTAATAAGAAGATAGGAATTTTGATCAATGATTTAAGTTCTGTAACTTCAAAACAGAGATGAATAGGTATAAAATACATGCACAGTCATTCACATCATATACACAGATCATACACTTATATATACACATGCAAGCATTAATCATTTCTTAACTCTAACAAGCAACAACCCACTTTTTACTTAGGATTTTTAAGTAGATGTTTACTCACCTTTTTTTGAAATTGCAGA
The DNA here is from genome assembly GCA_030765085.1 of Allium cepa. NCBI lineage: Eukaryota > Viridiplantae > Streptophyta > Magnoliopsida > Asparagales > Amaryllidaceae > Allium > Allium cepa. Next base: position 183,610,022 of record CM060937.1, on the reverse strand, counting down.
GAGCTTTAAAACTGGATTTGAAAATTTGCATTGCCTGAACTTAATAAATTGGAATGCTTAATACTTGAACATTTGAAGCTGGAACGCTTTTAGAATTGAGACATGATGATGCTATGATCTAGGATTTGATTCCAGTCTTGCAGTTGTTACAAGCTTATAGAAAATTCTTACAGGGTTTGTAAAAATGTTTCAGGCTTGAGGATAATGGCTACAGGGTTTTAAATCTTCAGTTTGTAAAAAAGTTTTCAGGTTGTTCTGGTTTGAATATCACAGATTTGAGTTACAGGCTTATTGTTTGAGGAGTGTATTCTGGTTTGCATTTGTTTTGATTTGAGAAGAGTTTTTAGGTTTGATCTTTGCTTTGGAAAGGAAATGTTTACCGGAATGAGTTGAAAAGATTACAAATGTGACGCCCTACCTCTATACCCACGCTAGCCAAGAACACTACGGTGTAGTGCTGTCAACTAGCACGGAGAATAAGGCTGTTGAGGAGCGACCATCCATGTGATTGCTTATCACACGGTGGCTATAAATAATCTTTGGAAACAAACATAGAAATAAGCATAACACAAATCAGTCACAAACATCTGTATCACAAAGGCGGAAGAAGATATGAATATATAACTAACACATGAAAGTGTACATCAGAGTAGTGGTCAAAAAGATCCACAATAATACAAAAGAATAGCAACACGTGCTATACAAAGAATACAAATATGAGTCTATATCTCAAGTGTATACAACAAAAACTGCTAATCTAAATAGTTAGCCAAAAGTCAGAGTAGCAAATCCCGGGAAGAAGTCAAGCAGAAGCACCTGTAACATCTCGGTCTGACCCGAGTATTATTTAGGAAAATAATAAACGGATCAGTCTAGCTATAAATCTCAGATGACATGGTATAAAATAAAAGATATGGCATAAACATAAAATATCCATACTGACATACTACTATAAGTATGCAAATGATGATCAACAGAAGATCAATCAATAAGAGATAAATCAATATCACAAGAATCTTCTGAAAGATCCAAAGAGGGCATCATACCCTAAACTTGTACTCATAACAAGTCAATGACGTAAATTCCAGAGATCACAGAAAAAGGGAAAGAGGCCTATCACATGACGGTCCGAAGACCATGGGGAGCTACCCCATATGGGTGAGTCGGAATCACCCAGATGAGGTCTAGGCTAACCAAAAAGCAAAAAGGTATGTGTGAGTGGAATCACACAAATGGTGTCTAGCCTAACCTCGCAACAAAAAGGTATGTGTGAGTGGAATCACACAAATGGTGTCTAGACTAACCTTGCGGACAAAGAGATATGTGTGAGTCGGAATCACACCCATGAGGTCTTGTCTAACCTTGCAAACAAAGAGACATCGCACAATTGCTAGTCTAAATCATAAAATGATCATCATGATCAACGAGAAGTGTCAATTACAGTAAGCTAGTAAATATATGAGCTTAGCTTCATGTCCCATAACCACTAGCTTAACTTAAATATTTACGAACAAATTGTAGATCTCTACTAGAAAATTGTCACAAGAGATTCAATCGAACAAGTCCAAGAATTAACCGACGAAGTAAACGCAAGCGTTTCATACCACTTGTTTTACTAAGTCGTTTAATTAGATTTCTCATACGACTGAGGTAAAGGTTTGTATATACTAATAGATTGGAAATCGGTTTGAGAAAACGAACTTTGTTATAAAATAGTGTTGAAATCATTTGAAGAAAGAGTTTTGATATTTACTACTAGTATAGAAAACCTTTATATTTTAAAGTGACAAATCATAGAAGTGATTGTAGAAACAATCAATCATAAAAATTCACATACGAAGACGTGAATAAAATCCAAAGAAACCGATAAAGAATCCATCGAAATAGATATTCAAAAATCCATAAAATCGACCTAGAAGCCCAAGATAGTTTGTCTCGAAGAATGGTCAACTCAGCATCTCAACAAAGCAAGATCTGTTGAATGTTTTTCAGATAAGATCCCCTACGGAGGGGGGTCCAGGGGGGTGGCAACCCCCCAAGGTGGGGGTGTGGGGGCAACGCCCCCGCTACGGGGTTCGACCTGCCCGGTCAGGTCGTGGGGGTCTAGGGGGCAGCGCCCCGTCCAAAACGGTATGACCTAGTGAAGACCTAAGGAAGGATAGGATCGAGCGACTTAAAGTTAACAGCTTAACACGGCCGAGCTACGACCTAAGAGTATAAGCCAAGCGACTTAAAGGGTTTTAACCTAAAGGGTCACGACCTAAAGGAATTAAGGTCATGCGACCTAAATAAATTAAGGTCATGCGACCTAAAGAAATTAAGGTCATGCGACCTAAAGTAAATAAGGTCAAATGACCTAGGGGGAAACGACCCAAGCACACGACCTAAAGGCAGAACTACCCTAGCACGCGACCTAACGACCTGGGTGAAGCTATTTAAGTACTCGCAACCTAAGGGATCAGGCGACTTAAAATGGAATGGTCGTTCGACCTAAAAGTAAGCAAGGCAGAGCGAGTTAAATTGGTCAAGCGACCTAGTGGTTGCGCGCGACCTAATTGGACACGCGACCTAACGGCTTAATGCCGAGCTGCAACGTTGAACGACCTAAGGAATGAAGGCCGAGCGACCTAGCGACCTAAGCACGCGAACAACCTAAGGAATGAAGGCCGAGCGACCTAAGGTCCATACGACCTACGACCTAAGGTCCATACGACCTAACTCCGAAGGCGTTAGAAATGGCCAGAACGACCTACGACCTAAGGTCCATACGACCTACGACCTAACTCCGAAGTGAAAATTCAAGGCAGTGTGACCTAGCGCGATAACACGCGAGCGACCTAAGGGTTAGGTCGCGAGCGACCTAACTCCGAACACAGAAAAATGGCCAGAACGACCTAAGTGCAAAAAATTCACCAAAACGCTAAAAATTGGAGTTTTTGGCCAATCCATTCCAAACCAAATGCTAATATGCATGCAAAAATGATAGGGAATCATTCCCAACAGTCCAATATAGTTATAGGCTAGAATTGTGAGATAAAAATCTCACCTTTGCACAAATTCAATGAAGAAGGAGCTTGAAGTCAATAGAGAAGCAACTACAAGCTTGAATCCAATGTCTTTACTTTGATTTTGGAGTTAAATGTTGAATTTGCAAATGAACTTGGGCTTGGAATTTTAATTTCCCTTTCCACTCGCCATTAATGCTAAAACTAGAGTTAGGTAGGAAATTATGAAGAGATGAGGAGAAAGGGTTGGAACTTAGGTTTAATAGGCTAAACCAACCCAAAGTCCAAAGCGGGAAAAGTTAGTGAAATTCCACTAACTCCAAACCTATCAATGTTTATACTTCAAGAAGTTGTAAACGGTATTTCGAACTCAATGGAAGTGGTCTCGAGTCCTAATTTGACCGTTTGCAAAAAGTAGCTTTTTGGACCAATATCCGATTAACGACAAAATATTTAAATGAAATATTTAAATATAAAATCGATAAATATGCGGGTTGTTACAACAGACTTGCAGTTTGAAAATTGGTTTACAGATCTGCTTTGTTTTAGAGGAGAGGTGTTCAGGGTTTCTTGCTTGAATTTAAAGTATAAGAAAAAGAAATGAAAGAAGAAAGTGGAAATGTTTTATATAGATTAAATTTTGGTTTAATTAAAATTTTAAGAAAATAAAAACAAGTAATGATACTTGTCTTTACCATACTTAATTATCAAACACATGTTATCTCAAGCTTCCATAATTTAACACTTGTAATAATTTATATTTATATTATTTTTAAATGATTTTAAAAGCTTTTCTTATTAAATTTCCTAATAAATAAGTGCTTTATTAACTTATAAATGTTTTAGTTAATTTCTATAAATAAAACTTTTTAAAAGAAAATAAAATAAAACCAATTAGATTCTAAATAAAATCATATAAAATTATTTAATCCATTTTTTAAATGCTAATTTAAGAGCTTTTGTATTTATTTATTCTTAAATAAATACTTTTTCAAATTATATAAATAGATTTCTTTTAAAGAAAATAATATAAAACCATCTTATTTTAAATAAAAACTTTACCATATATTTTATATCAAAGATATTTTTAAAATATATATCTTTTAAATTCAAATTTTAAATCCAGATTCCAATTCAATTTAAAATCCAATTTAAAATCAATTCAAATAAATGTAGATATTAATTATAAAATAACACAATTTAAATTTGTGAATAATTATTCGATTTAAAAATCTATTTATCACTATATTTAAAAACAACTCATCATGTTTATTATTGTTTAAAATAATAATTTTTACCAATTTTAATTAATTAATTAAGAGATTATCACATTTTAAATTCCTTGAAATTCCGGGATATCACACTCAACCAGATTTTATTCCACCCATTAACTGAATTGATGTAATTCATGGAGGTCCGCATTTGGCTGGAAATAATACGAAAGCCAGAATCTGATATATTAGAGAGGTAAGAGATGGGGTTTTCTCTATTCAAAAAGAGCCTCCAATTATAAACTCCATATTTCAAATTCAGATACACAGTCCGACCATGACCCCATAAGAACTGAGAGGGATTCGACATCCACATAATGACCCGCTTATGATCACTACACAGATCGGGGTTTCTATGGTGACCAAAATCCTTGTTGATACTGGAAGCATAGTGATTTTATTTTCAAACATGCCTTTGATCAAATGGGAAATGTGAAGGAAAAGCTAGAGCTTAGCATTGAGCCCATCTTTGGACTCATTATCAAAGGATCAACTCCCATAAGGTAGATAAGGCTTCTGGTGAAGATGGGAATTCTACTGCATTCCAGGACTTTCGAGACTCTATTTTTTATTATGAACCAACCTTCTTACTACAACACTTTATTTGGGAGGCCAGTTTTGGATGAAGTCGATGCTTTTGTCTCACCAAAATATCTGATGGTGAAGTTCCTAACCAAGAGCCGATGGGGAACATTGAGAGGAGAACAATTCAACTCTTGGGAATTGTAATTTGCCACTCTTAATCAATATAAATGAGATAACATTTCTTGTTATGACTAAGAGAATGATGAATTGACCAGAACTGAAATAAAAAAGCCCTCGAATGAAGGCCCTTTAAACCAATCATCCAAGGCATAAGAAGAAACTATTGGGAAAGCTAAGCATGCACTAAGAAAACAAAAATTTTCTGCAAAGAAAAGAAAAAGGAAAGAAATAAATTTGATAGAGGATGAAGTGGGTGGTGAGGAAATCATCACTGAACTGGACTATAAAGGTGAACAAAAAAGGATGAAGCCCATTGAGGATCTTAAGGAAATATGCTTGGATCCAATTGACCCAACAAGGACAGTGAAAATCAAGAAAGAGCTAGATGACAAGCTCAAAGAAGAGTTAATTTGATTTCTTCAGTCAAGCAAAGATGTGTTCACCTAGACTCCTTCAGACATGGTTGGAATAGATCTAACCATGATATGTCATGCCTTAAATATGGACACGAATATTACACCCATCTGGCCAAAGAAGAGACAATTCAAAAAAGTTCCAGCTAACTCTTTAAAAGAGGAGGTCAAGAGATTACTCGAAAATGGGTTTATCAATGAAGTACTTTATCCAAAATGGTTAGCCAATCCAATATTGGTCAAAAATCTAATGGGAAATTAGAAACTTGTGTCGATTATACCAATTTGAAGAAGGCATGTACAAAAGATTATTATCCCCTTCCAAGATTAGACCAACTAGTCGATGCAGTAAGTAGCTACAAATTCTTATCTTTTATTGATGCATACTCCGGGTATATTAAAATTCCAATGTTCAAACCGAATGAAGAGAACACAAGCTTCACAATAAATTGGGGAACAATTTGTTACAAAGTAATGCATTTCAGATTAAAGAATATCGGAGCCACCTACTAAAGGTTGGTAAATAGAATGTTTAGAGAGTAGATCGGTCAAAATATGGAAGCATATGTAAATGATATGCAGGTTAAATCCCGATAAGAGAAAAATCATCTAAGAAATCTTGAAGAAATTTTTAGGGTATTACAAAAATATCAGATGAAGCTCAACCCATAGAAATGTTCTTTTATAATCCAATCTAGAAAATTCTCAGGATATATTGTTAGTGCTTAAGGAATAGAAGCCAACCCTGATCAGATTCAACCTATTAAAGACATGGTGGAGCCTAAAACAAATAAAGATGTAATGAGCTTAAATGGAATAGTGGCATCATTGAATAGATTCATTTCCAATGCCATAGATAAGTGCATTCCATTCTTTGATGTGATTAAGGAGAAGAAAAACTTCAAATGGGGAGAGATTGTCAAATAGCCTTTATGAACTAAAATATCATCTTAAGCTACCACCAATTCTATCCAGCCCTATAGATGGTGAAAACCTTTATCTTTATATGGCAGTTTCAGAACACGCAGTTAGCTCAATTCTAATAAGAAAAGAGAACCCAACTTCCAATATACTATGCCAGTAGAAGGCCCAAGAATGTAGAAACTAAATATCTGATTATAGAAAAGCTAGCATATAACTTGATGCTCATAGCATGAAAATTGAGAGCTTACTTTCAAGCACATCCAGTTAAGATCTTAACCAACTTTCCACTTAAGCAATTGTTTAGTAAAACTGAAGCCTTGGGAAATTAGTAAAATGGGGAATAGAACGTAAGCAGTATGATATTGAATTTCTACCATGAGTGGAAATTAAAGGATAAGCTCTAGCTGATTTTGTTAATGAATGTACATGATTCATTAAAGAGCAATTCAAAAAAGAAAACAATCTAAAACCTAAAAGGCAACTGTGTGAGAAATGAGGATTATGGATCATAAGGCTAGAATTAACATTAGAAGGGGGTGAATAGTGTTTTAAGGAATTACTAAATCTTTTTGAGTTTATGTTAATTTAAACACAAATGTATGCAATATTCGGACACAGATATGATCACAGAATCAAACAAAGATGCAAAAATAAAGTAAAAGCAATAAAGGAAAGAATACACCGGATTTTATACTAGTTCGAAGTTACCCTACATCCAGTCCCGCACATAAGTACAGATTTCCTTTCAAAAGTAATTGTACAATTACACCCTCGATTTCAAGGCCACGAGGTACACCACTCCAGATTCACAATCCTTTCGGTAGAGATACTTGATTCTATGGGCAACAAGTTCACTCAATTGATTTCCTAGGCTACAATCACACCTTTTCTCGCTTGATTGATTCCACAGACTACAATCACACCTTTTCTCACTTAGTTTATTACAAAGAAGCCTATAACTCTAAATAACACTGAGATCTTGTTGAGGTAGTGATAGAAAATCAAATCAGAGATGATCTAGTTAGATTCAATGTTGATTTCGGCAGAGTAATGGTAAAAATATATATAAAGAAATGTGGAAGAAGAAGAGGAGTGAAATCAAAGAATATATGAATATAAATTCGTTTAAAACTGCCCCTATTTATAGTAGAACAGGAGCCATGTCCATTCGTGAAATTCTATGATGAATAGACTTTTGAAATTCAAATTTTTGAAATCAACTGTCACCTTGTCGGCAAGGGGTACTTGAGGTTGTGGACATGCCAAAGGAAATTTTGGTAATTTATTTTTCATTTAAAATAACTTCTATCTTGTATTAAAACTATTTTAAACTTTATAAGTATACTTAACTATAGTTAAAATACATAAATAAATATAGAGAATAATATTTTTATATATATAAGATTTTACAATAATTTTATATTTAAATCTAAGTATAAATACATTATTTTAAAAGATAGTTTAAAATCAGGGATAATTTGATTTTGAAGATCAAGATTATTTTGAGGCTAAAAATATTTAAAACCAGGATAGATGTTTTTGATTCTTTTAAAAGGAAGGTTTTTGAAATCATTTTAAAAACAAGATATAATTTTGTAAAAAATATTTTGAAAGTTAGTGGATACAAAACAATGTTCCACTAGATTTTTTGTAGGTTCCATCCTACTTAGGGTTCCATCCCTTTAACAGGCTCGAAGTGGATTCCATTCCACGAATAAATTGGATTTTAAGATGCCAGTGCTTTTCTAGGAGTTTTAACAAAAATCCTAATTAAATTACAATCTTGAAATCTTGATAATCTTGATACTCATGAGTCTTGAATCTTGAATCTCTATATTGTACATTCTTCATCTTTGATACCTGCATGGTTGAATCATGCATATACATATATATCTAAACTATAATGTTAGTATTTATATTTTATAACAAGTCCTAAGGTTGTTGTCATCAAAACCATCCTTCTCAAGGACTAACAATCTCCCCCTTTTCGATGGTGACAACCTTTGTTTATAAAATATTACTTCTATCCTAATAAATCCCCCTAAATTTATGGCTAACTGTCCTAATTTATACTTCTCCTCCTTTGTCATAAAAAAAAACTAACTCCAAACTATATAACTCCCCCTTAATCTAATACTATATGACATGTGATTATAATGGTAGTGTTATCATAAATAATCATCACTTAATTCTAGAACTAAAACTTAGTCCTTAATAACCAACTATCCTAACTAAGAATCCATATATGATAATACTTATAATAGTGATAATTCAAAGAGAAGAACACAAATCATTTATTAATTATTTATTTTTATATTTACATTTACGTAAAACACGAAAGAAAGAACATATAACAACAGGAAAGAGAGAAAGAAACTAATATGTGTCCTTGAAGATGGGGGATCTATGAACCGAACAATTTGGGTAGTGGAAACAGAAATTTTCACACGACTAGATTTCCATCCTTGTCAAAGCACACTTCGCCAACGCAAACGACTTTATCGTCATCTTCAGCGTGCTCTTCTTCCATGAAGGCTTCTTCTTCTTCCTCGCTGTCCTCTTGCACTTGATCTCCTGAAGATTCTTCGTCAATCAAGATTGGATTAGCGTGATTTTCCATTAGAAACTTTTGCAAATTTCTATGGATTTTTCCTTGTCGTTCTTGTTTTTTGGCCATTCTAAGTTGCACCACTTGAATTTCAGTCATTAATTGCAGTGCATCCTTCAAAGAATCCTCCATTTTGATTACTCGTGCGAGCGTAGTTAGTTGGAATGGTTCAGTAGAAGGAGAAGGGAACGAAAAAGTTGAATTTTTGTTTGATTTGGAAGAGGAGGTCATTGTTTAATTTTTTTCAGAAGTTAGAAGAGAGAAACACTAGAGAGAATGATCAAAATTTCAAAATAAGAAGAATATATAACCACTTATTTGAATTTTGGTGGGAAAATTTCAAAAATAAAAAATCGTTATATATCGATAGGGTAGGAGGGGGTTGTCGACATGGTGCTTTATATTTTTTCTATTTGATTTATTTTTGATTTAATTTTCAATTATACTTTGTTATTTAAATTCTATATTTCAGTTATTGAACAAATACCTAATTCTCTTCTTAATTTAGTATATATAGATTCATTTAAGGGTTTTGTTAAGATGTCAGCAATTTGATTCTCAGAATTGATATAATCAAGAGTAATCACTTCCTTACTTATATTATCTCTGAGAAATGATGTCTGATATCAATATGTTTAGTTCGAGCATGATGAGTAGTATTTTTGGATAAATTTATTGCACTAGTATTATCACAATAAATTTGTGGTTTTGTGATATTTAAACCAAAATCTTTTAAAGTTTGTTGCATATATATTACTTGAGAACAAGCCAAAGTAGCAGAAATATACTCTGCTTTGGTTGTTGATAAAGAAACTGTGTTTTTCTTTTTACTAAACCAGGAAATCAAAGAATGCGCAAAAAGTGACAAGTTCCACTTGTACTTTTTCGGTCTGATTTACAATCAGCATCGCGGTAAGATATTAAGTCAAAAGAATCATATTTAGGATAAAATAAACCATAATCAAAGGTGTGTTTAACATATCTTATAATACGTTTTACGGCTTTTAAGTGGTCTCTTTAGGTTGGGATTGATATTTTGCACAGAGACAAACACTATGCATGATATCAGGTCTGCTAGCAGTGATATAGAATAGTGATCCAATCATTCCTCTATATAATTTTTGATCTACATCTTTCGAGAGATCTTCTTTACTTAGGTACTCATTGGTTGCCATGGGAGTGGGTTTTCCACTCGCAATAGTCAAACCAAATTTACTAACTAGGTCTTTAGTATATTTTTCTTGACTAATAAAGATACCATTATCTAATTGTTTTATCTGTAATCCTAGAAAGAAGCTTAATTCACCCATATGACTCATCTCAAACTCTTTTGTCATTATTTCAGAAAATTCTTTATTCATTTCAAAATTAGTTGATCCAAAAATGATATCATCTACGTAAACTTGCACTAGTTGAATATTATTTTTATTTCTTTTAATAAAAAGAGTATTATCTACTTTACCAATTTCAAAATTTGATTATAATAAGTAAGATCTTAGTCTATCATAGCAGGCTCTAGGAGCTTTTTTAGACCACATAGAGCTTTCTTAAGTTCATAAACATGATTCGGTAATTTTTCATTTTCAAAAAGTGGTGGTTGTTCAACATATACTTCCTCTTTTACAAAACCATTTAAAAAGACACTTTTAACGTCCATTTGATACAATTTGAAATTATTATGATTTGCGAAAGCAAGTAGAATCCTAATGGCTTCTAATCTTGCTACGGGAGCAAAAGTTTCATCAAAATCTATTCCTTCTTCTTGACAATAACCTTGAGCGACTAACCGGGCTTTATTTCTAACAACATCTCCTTGTTCATTCATTTTATTTTTATAAACCCATTTTGTTCGAATTATAGTTTTATTTTCAGGTCTAGGAACAAGTTCCCAAACATCATTTCTAGTGAGTTGATTTAGTTCTTCTTGCATAGCCAAAATCCATGAATCATCAGTTGATGCTTCTTTTGGATTTTTGGGTTCAATAGTTGATATAAAGGCTACATTGCTCATTTTACTTAGTTGATTTCTAGTTTTAACAACAGATTGCATATCTCCAAGTACATTTTCTATAGGATGATCTTTTAAAAGTTTAATCTTTTTATTAGGATGATTAATTTCATTATTAGTTTCAGTTGACTCTTGATTTTGAGTGATTAAATCCTCTTCATCATTTGTATCTTCAAATTTTTTTGAGATTTTCATCAAATGAAACATGCATTGTTTCTTCGATGGTGTTAGTTCTTAAACCAAATACTCGGTATGCTTTACTTTTATTAAAGTATCAGATAAAGATTCCTTTGTCGGATTTAGGATCAATTTTATCTAAGTTATCTTTTGTATTTAAAATAAAACATTTACTTCCAAAAATTCTAAAATAAGATAACTTAGGTTTCTTTGAGTGAAGAAGTTCATAAGATGTCTTATCAATTATAAAGTTCTAATTAAAATTCTACTTAAAATATAACAGGAGTTAGCAAGTGCTTCTGCCCAAAAATACTTTGGTAATTTACTATTTGAAAGCATAGTTCTCGCACACTCTTGAATCGTCCTATTTTTACGTTCTACTACTCCGTTTTGTTGTGGAGTTCTTGGAAATGAAAAATTGTGAGTTATTCCCTTTTTACCGTAGAATTCTTAAACTTTTCATTTTCAAATTCACCACCGTGATCACTACGGATGGTTATAATTTTTAGAGATAGTTGATTTTGAATCCTTTTTGTAAAGTTCTTAAAACATTCAAAAGTATGACTTTTATGTTTCAAAAATATTGTCCATGTAAATCTAGAATAATCATCTACAATTACAAAAACATATTTACTATGATTTATTGATAGAATTTGAGATGGACCAAATAAATCAAGGTGAAGTAATTCAAGAGGTTTTGAAGTTGGAATCATATCTTTTAATTTAAAGGAACTTTTTCTAAGTTTTCCTAATTGACATGCATCACATAAACTATCTACTTTAAAATTCATTTTAGGGAAACCTCTTACTAGATCATGTTTTGACAGTCTAGATAAGAGTTTGAAATTCAAATGTCTAATCTCTTATGCCAAATCCAAGGATCACTTGTATTTGCCAAAAGACACAAGTTATCATTTGAAACTTTCATACTAAGAATATAAATATTCTTTTTCCTAATTCCCTCAAATATTATGGTTGAATTATTATCTTCAATGTGACACTTATCTTTTTCAAATTTAATTTTATATCCTTTATTACAAAGTTGACTAATACTTAGCAGATTATGTTTTAGATTCTTAACTAGCAAAACATTAGTAATAATAGGAGTTTCAGAGTTATCGACTTTGCGGACGCCAATCACATATCCTTTTGAGTTGTCTCCGAAGTTAACCAGTCCTCCGTCTTTGTATATTATATCGTTCAGCATCTCTTGATTGCCAGTCATGTGTCTAGAGCATCCACTCTCAAGTATCCATTTTTTTTTTGATCTGCACAATTTTTCCATTGTGGATTGATTCCTCAACACCCGTAAAGCATGTTTCCTACACATCATACAATTTTGGTAGACAACTTGAACTTGAATATTGATTGTATGCAAATTCAAGAGACAATAATGATCTGAATATTTATAAACTAGTATTAACATGTTTTCTTAAACATAGCCATTTTAAAAACTTTTTCAAAAATCATACTATGAAACTTTGAAAACCTCGCTCCGATACCAAATGTGAGAAATGCGGATTACGGATCGTAAGGCTAGAATTAACACTAGAGGAAGGGGTGAATAGTGTTTTAAGGAATTACTAAATCTGTTTGAGTTTATGTTAATTAAACACAAATGTATGCAATATTCAAACATAGATATGATCACAGAATCAAACAAAGATGTAGAAATAAAGTAAAAGCAATAAAGGAAAGAACACACCGGATTTTATACCGGTTCAAAGTTACCCTACATCCAGTCCCGCACACAAGTTCAGATTTCCTTTCAAAAGCAATTGTACAATTACACCCTCGATTTCAACGCAACGAGTTACACCACTTCAGATTCACAATCCTCTGGGTAGAGATACTTGATTTTACGGACAACAAGTTCACCCAATTGATTTCCTAGGCTATAATCACACCATTTCTCGCTTGATTGATTTCACAGGCTACAACCACACCTTTTCTCACTTAGTTTATTACAAAGAAGCCTATAACTCTAAATAGCAATGAGATCTTGTTGAGATAGTGATAGAGAATCAAACCAGAGATGATCTACTTAGATTCAATGTTGATTTTGGCAGAGTAATGGTAAAAATATATACAAAGAAATGTGGAAGAAGAAGAGGAGTGAAATCAGAGAATATATGAATATAAATTTGTTTAAAACTTCCCTTATTTATAGTAGAACAACAGCCATGTCCATTCGTGAAAGGATATGACGAATAGACACTTCTTTTGAAATTCAAAATTTTGAAATCAACTTCCACCTTGTCGACAAGGGGTACTTGAGGTTGTCGACATGCCAAAGGATATTTTGGTAATTTATTTTTCTTTGAAAATAACTTCTATCTTGTATTAAAACTATTTTAAACTTTATAAATATACTTAACTATAGTTAAAATACATAATAAATATAGAGAATAATATTTATATATATATATATATATATAAGATTTTACTATAATTTTATATTTAAATCTAAGTATAAATATATTATTTTAAAAGATAGTTTAAAACCAAGGATAATTTGATTTTGAAGATAAAGATTATTTTGAGGCTGAAAATATTTAAAACCAGGATAGATGTTTTTGATTCTTTTAAAAGGAAGGTTTTTGAAATCATTTTGAAAACAAGATATAATTTTGTAAAAAACATTTTGAATAAAAGTTAGTGGATACAAAACAATGTTCCACTAGATTTTTCATAGGTTCCATCCTACTTAGGGTTCCATCGCTTTAAAAGGATCGAAGTAGATTCCATTCCACAAATAAATTACATTTTAAGATGCCAGTGCTTTTCTAGGAGTTTTAACAAAATTCCTAATTAAATTACAATCTTGAAATCTTGAACTCTTGATACTCATGAGTCTTCAATCTTGATATCTTGAATCTCTATACTGTATAGTCTTCATTCTTTGATACATGCATGGTTAAATCCTGCATATACATATATATCTAAACTATAATGTTATTATTTATATTTTATAACAAGTCCTAAGGTTGTTGTCATCAAAACCATCCTTCTCAAGGACTAACAAACTGTTCGTAGGTAGAGATTCAAAAGAACAAGGAGCTGGTGCAAGATACATAATAATTACCCCAGACGGACACCATTTGCATTATGCAATGAAATTAGGATTTTTAGCCATAAATAATGTGGTAGAATATGAGTCATTGGTGGTAGGACTCACTTTTTCCCTACAACTAAAAATTCCCAGGATAGAGATTTTAAGTGATTCCAATTAATGGTCAATCGATTGAACTAAACATATTAGATGAAGCATGTTAGGTTGGTCTTATATATCAATAAGGTGTTAAAACTGTTGACCTAATTTGTGGATTTCTCAATACACCAAGTACCAAAAGAAAAAAAATCCCGGGCTGATTCTTTGGCTAATTGGTTATCTCCCAAGGATCAATAGAAAACCGAATTGTACTAGTTAGATACCAATCAAACCCTAGTATAGAGGAAAAAGGTCCTAAGCTAGAAAATGAATCCTTGGTATTGACTAGATCTCAAGCCCTAACACATAAGGAAAAGGAAAACCAAAATGAAATCCTCATGAAAAAACCTCTTACACAGAAACTAATGATCAATATGAGAATAACCAGATGACATTTATCGTCGAGTATCTGAGGAAAGAGAAATTGCCAGCAGATAAATAGGAAGCATCAAGCCCCAACCATCATTATGGTAAAAAGAATACTTTACAAGAAAGGGTATTCATCCCTTACTCAAGATGTGTTAGTTCAGATAAAGGAGCAAAATTATTAAGACTAGAGAAGCGCACGAAGGATTTTGTGAGACCATTCTAATGGCATAAAGCTAGCTAAAACGGTCATGAGAAAAGGCTTCTATTGACTTTGATCTCAAGCCCATGGCTTTTCGATGTGTGGGGCATCAACCTGATAGGGCCATTACGTATATCCAAAGGAGGAGCTAAATTTGCAGTAGTAGACATTGATTATTTTACCAAATAGGTAGAAGCTAAACCACTATTGAACATCACAATGGGAAAAGTGCTTAAATTCTTAATCAATAATATTGTCGCCAGGTTTGTAATTCCACATAAGATAATATCCGACAATGAAGCTCAGTTTGAAAGCGAGGAATTTACCCAGCTCTGCAATAGAAATGGGATTATCAAGAGCTTTTCATCTATAGCATACCCCAAGGCTAGGAGCCAATAAAGCTGCCATTAGAACCATTAAGACCATCCTAAAGAAACGGTTGGATGAAGAAGAAGGAAATTAGGCAGAAGAACTACCTCTTATGTTGTGGGCATATAGAACTTCTACCAAAAATGCAACGGGATTTACCGCCATTTTCTCTAACATATGGATCTGAAGCCATATTTCCAATCGAGATTGAAGTGCCCTCTCATCGAAGGATTGCATACGCGTTTAGTACAAATCAGGAATTGAAAAGAGAATCCCTAGACCTAATTAATGAGCTAAGGGATGAAGCATTCATAGAATAGCTGAATATCAACGTAGAATAACCAAGTACTACAATTCCAAAGTCAATGAAAGATCATTTCAAAACAGAGATTTAGTACTTCAAAAGTTATGGCAAATACTAAAAATCCAACGGATGGATATTTGGACAAATTGGGAAAGACTCCTTGTTATTCATGAAGTAATCCTACCACATTTCTATTGACTTTGTCGACTAAATGGTTATGTCATAGCAAGAACATGGAACGCCAAAAATCTAAATCCATATTTTCCTACAATGGGTAAATAAAGAAAAATAAAGAAATCAAGACAAGAATATCTACAGAATAAATAATCCAATGAAATGAAATATTAGAAGGAAAAGCCTATACCGCAAACTAAGATGGTAGTAAGGGGCGAAACAAAGCCTTTGATCCTGCCCAAGGGCCTAATCAAAGCACCTCCTAAAGGGAGATCAGAGTAAGCCTTTGATCTAACAAGAGATGGCCTGGTCAAAGCATCTACAAGCCTTCAGCCCCACCTCTGTGGCCTGGTTAGAGCGCCTGCTAGAGGGAAGTCGGGAAAATCTTTGGTTTTGCTTGAATATACATAACCAAATGCACTGGACAAAAGACCTAAATCATCACCTAAGACAGTGATAAGAGGTTCGATCCAAGTTGAGATTATTACCTAAAGTTGGTAAGAAAGAAATCAATCAAAGCCTAAGTCACTACCCAAAGAGTAGTAAGAGGCAGTCTTCTAGAGGTAGATCAAATACAAAAGCAAAATCAAACTCAATCCTAAAGAAGGATTGATTCAATCTTCTAAAGGAATATTAATAAAAAAAAAAGAGCCATTTTTGCTCCAAAACCCAAAGCAATCTTTTAGTGGAAGATCAATACATTTGAGCTCCAAAGCAAAAATCAAGCAATCTTATAGCGGAAAATCTATCAAATATAAGCTGTGGCACTTCAAAGAAAAGAAAGAGAGATTGTTCCATTAACATACAAGAAATTATTATTGCTAGATGGTTTTCTTGTCTTCTATTCAGATTATTATTACCAGATGGTTTTCTATTCAAATTATTATTATCAGATGAATTTTCTATTCTTTTATTCAGATTATTATTACTCGTTGATTTTTTGGTTTTCTATTCATATTATTATTGCCAGATGGATTTTCTGGTCTTCTATTCAAATTATTATTACTAGATGGATTTTCTGGTCTTCTATTCGGATATTTATTGCCAGATGATTTTCCTGTCTTTCCCTACTAAGGAAATTATTATTACTTGATGATTTTCTAGTCTTCTCTCATTAAAGAAATTTTTAGGGCATTTAATAAAGAGATCTTTATTACCAGATAAGATTTCTAGTATTCTGAGGGAGAAATTACTAATGTCAGATGGAATTTTGGTCTTCTATTCAAAATACTGATAGAAGAGTTTATGATCCTCCTTCCTATAATATTTCTAGATGGCTTTCTAGATTAAGAAATTTTAATTCTAAAATGGCTTTCTAGTTTTTATTCGTGAAATCATTAATTTTGGATAGTTTTCTAATCCCGATTCAATTAGGATTCTATTCGAGTAAACTTACCGCCAAATAGATTTTTGGCCTTTTCAAGAGAAATTTATAATATTTTAAACTAATCACGGCTTATATAGAAGATATGAAGGGTTCTCCATACAGAAGAAATTATATCAATCCGTAACACAATTAAATCCAATAAGGATCACCCAAAAGGAAAAATTTAATTTAAAGTTTATAATAAAAATCATCACTTGTTTTGTGTTTACAAGAAAATAAAGTTAGGAAGAAAACCTTGCAAAGAATGGGAAAAATGATTAAATTCTTGGTTTTGCACTAAACTGTTAAAAGTTTCTTTTATACAAGGAGGGGCAAATGTTATCAATATATTTTCTAAAGGATATAAGAAAAAGAATTCATGTCGGAATTAAGGATTTATGTCGAAGTTAAGTCTGATGTCGTGGTTAATGATGCCGCATTCCATCAATGAAAATAAAAGAGGATACCGCATGTAATCCATGCCTCACTCAATCAATGCCATATCGATTCCATGCCGCATATCAAATACTATTCACATAATTTTTAAGTAAGATTAGGATGACAAAAATGATTCCAAAGGCATGATATTAATTGGATTACAAAGAGCATTAAAAGAAATATCACATGATGTGGAAAAGTTGATGTTAAATGAATGATATCGCGTCAAAAAACTTGGAATATATATAAGGTTCCCACAAGCAATGTCGCATGTTAACAAAGTGGTAATGATATTGAAGAACTGCATATCGTAAACCACCACTTAAAGAGATTTAATGCTTCATAAAAGCAAGGGTAGATATCACATCCAGCCAATATCGCATCTAGCTGATATCACATCTCGTTAATACCACCCATTCATCACTTCTCAAGCAATGCTGCCTCTTATTGATGCTGGTTATCACCAACGCCGTCTCTTATCTACATCACTTCTCAAGCAATGCCGCCTCTTATTGATGTCGCCTCTCATGCAATGTCTTGTCTCTTGAATGCCATCTATTATCAATGCCTCTCATTCATCACTTCTCAAGCAATGCCACCTCTTATTGATATCGCCTCTCATGCAATGCCATATCTCTTCAAGGCCATTTATTATCAATGTCGTCCATTATCAATACCGTTGCTAAGTGATGTCACATTTCATCATCCTTTAAACGATGTTTTAGCTCCCTAATACAACATTAATGTAGGATGTTGTGGATGTCGATAAAAGCTATCAAGGAAGATGTGGATATTAAGCATGAGCACATGATTCCATAATCCATCTATATACCAAGGGATATCGTGGATTATCAGAACAAAGCGTAGAGACTGGCACCATTAAAGTGGCAGTTGATATCGAAAGTCTCGCATGCCAAAGGTAGTGCACAACAGCCACGCAACACCTCTATCCCTATAAATATAGACCTAGTAGCATTGAGGAAGGAGCGATCGTTTCTTTTCTCTCCCATCAAAATATAACATTTGTAACTCTAAATTGAATTGGGACAAAATTTGATTTGATTGCAATCGTTGTGGAATTATACGAAAGGACTTGGACATGCCTATTTCCATTATTATGCCTTTTACACATTATTGGACATGGATATGCATATAATAATGCTCTTTTAACCCAAAGCTTGTCATGATTTTACTTCATATAGAATCACATGAGCTTCGATCTAGACTGGTGTCTATATGCATATTCATTATCTTGCCAACTACATATGAACATGGTACTATAAACTATAAGGACTTCCTATCTAGTCCATCAAAATGCTTAATGGGCTACTACACATACTCTCAACTTATTCTTTCTCTTCTTTGATTATATGGCATGTGCTTTCAAATATCATATTCCAAAAGTCCATAGCATCATGGAACCATTTCTTAATGATATCATCCTGCACTTGACCTTAAATGCTAAGCTCATTCTTGATTCTTTTGACCTGTTTGATCAACTCTAACTAGGCCATGCTTAGTCATTTCATCAAGGGTGTTAAAATTGTGTTTTGGCTCATTATACTTGGCATCATGAGTATTATACCAATTTTCGTTCTAACATATTCAACCTAAGAACCAGGCATGTTATTGAATTTTAAGGATGTCAAGTTTTTAACAATCAACCGAATTTTAATTGAATGTTGACATCTTAAAGGGTATTGATTATTATCATCATCAAAGTTCCGAAAATATAATTTTCTAGAAGGATTTAGAATTTGTAACAGCAATTATAAAACTTCAATCAACAAGCGAAAATACAACAATCTATGCATGAATGCAAATGCAAAGTTTTTTAGAATCAAAATAGAAATACCACTTCAATAAAACTTGTCAAAGAACTACCTCTAATTTGCAATTGAAAACCCCCTTTTCTTTATCTCATGTCTAATCAATTAAAGCTGATGGTCGAAACTTAAGAATTAGTTTGAATGCCAAAGAAAGTTGACATTTTTCAGTAAAAAATGGAAATGATTTTTTTGTTCCAGGTTTGATTTGTAGTTAAAAAGTAATAGGAAGAAGAAGGGCACGTATTTATAGGGAGAAATAGGAATAATAAGAGCCATCGATCTCAATTTGAATGAACGAGCATGATCTAAAAGGAATGCCAATAGGCGGCAATGTTGTTATTGAAGTGGCAAACATTGATATTGAGGGGTTAACTTGAAAAGTTAAAATTTCTTCTACACTAAGGGGCAAGTGTTACTATAGATAGTGATGTAGAACATGTAAAGAGATCATATCGAGATTGGGGGTGTCAAAGGAAACACAGTAGAGCATCCAACAAGGGATATCGGACTTCAGTTATTTTAGGAAAGTTTTGAACTTTTATAATGAAGGGTGTCATGCACCTAAGGGATGACGAAAATAATATAAGCATGTCGAATTCCAAGAAAATTGCCAATCCTAGAGGTTATCAAACATATAAAAGCGAAGCGATATTATATACTAAAACAGCTCCCAAGGATAACAAGCCTATAACAAGCCCGAAGTTGTATCGAATGACAACACATGCTAAAAGGCTCTTGTATAGAGGATATCGAACCTAAAAAAATTAGGGGGAGTTGCCGAATTACAATAGAATGAAGCAATGTAAAGAAAGTATATCGAGACTCTATGGATATCACGCCTTTACAACTATAATAGTAGAAAAGCATCTACAATCAGCAAGTGGTTTCGAGTATTCATAAGCAGCGGAGGATGCCGAGCTTCAAAGGATATAAGAGATATTGAATACCTAAATTTATCAAGGATGCTACATATCATCAATGCCATCAAAGATGCCGAATGCCCCCAATATAAAGAGAGATATGGAATTTCACCAAAACCATAAAGAATATCGAATATTGACAATGTCATCAAGAATGTCGAATGTTTGTATTTATGAAGGATGTCGAAAGTCAGCAGTGTAAATAAAGATGTTGTATTTCATTAGTACAACAAGCAACGCTGAAAATCAACAGTTCATGGAGAATTTCGAATGTCGACAATTCACCACATGTCGAGTGACACGTGGCAGCTGATCCGCCTGCCACCACCCCTATAAATACGGACCAAATGGCAACTTGGGAGGGGCGAAATTGCCTTCTCTCTCTTCTTATATTTTAAAGTTGTAAACTCTAAATTGAATTGGGGATTTTAGATCCGATTGCACCTTTTGAACTTTTTGCACTTTAGGACTTGAACAATAAACATTGCATAGCCTACTTCAATCGAATAAAAAGATATTTGTTATCACCATCGTTTACCTCAAAGATATGTAGCATGAGACATGAACATGACGCCGCGTTTCAAAGTGGATGAAATGCCAAGCTTTATCAATATCGTTCTGTACCACATATGATCAATAACACATGTTGCCAATACCACTTCTCCTTGATTTCGCCTCTAATCTATACTACATCTCATTGACATTGCAACTTATAAATGCTGCCTTTCACTCTTGAAAATAAGATGAACGTTTCAACTCATCAGTGCTGCACCAATAATCAACATAAAAGTATAAAGGTGGATTATCATCGCAGAAACATAGTACCGCATTTCATTAATATAAGGACATCTACAATGTCACATTAACTAAAGGAGCAATGATACCATGTGTTATGAATACGGCATGGAACCAATATTGCATCCTTTAAAAGAAGTAATGATATCGACTACAACAGTACAATAAGTCATTAATGAATATCTACATAACCTACGACGCATCTTACTGATGCCGTATTTTACTAGTGTCCCCCACCAAAATGATGCCGCATTCTATCAACTTCGCTCATCACTAACACTTCCTGCAACCAAAGATATTTAGTAATGATCTCCAATCCCTTTGATGTCGCTCCTATTCCAGCGTCGTTGCTCTTTAGAATCGTCTTTGGGATGGTACTGCCCATTATTAATGTCGCCAATGATTAATGCGCTATATTACAGAGTCAACCTACATATGGCACATTTCATCAACACTTGGAGGATTCTGCCCACTCATACATGCGATGTTGATGATAGACGTCGTCAATATCCACAGAAGATGCCAAAGCCACTCCTTATTGATATTTCTTCATAGCCATGTTAATTCAAGTCGATATCACCGCCCTCTAATAGAGGATATCGATCATCATGGCTGGAGCTATGAATGTCGAAAGTCATTGATGTCGTGCACCTTTACTTATGAGGTGATGCTAAAGCCTTGCCTTACACCTAAGGATGATAAAGGATATTGTCAGGCAAAGTCAGCATCGTGCAACATTATAGCCGCCGAGACTAAGCATGCTGAAGCCGTGCGCCATGCCGCATTTTTCTCCCTTATAAATGTGGACCTAGGGGTGCAATGAAAGGGGTGAACGATTCTTATCTCTCTTATTACATTTAAACTTTATAACTCTAAACTGAGTTCGGGATTCATAGCTGAATGTAGCACTTGGACTATTGGACTATTGGACTTTGAACTGTCTACAATATATTGAATTAAAAAGATTTCTCGAGTTATGACTTACTTTCGAATTCCAAAGCATATAAGATTTGCTAATCAAAGATTGCTTCGGATTCCAAAAGTACCCATTTTCTTGAATTCTCTTTTAATCATATGATTGTCTAATATGGATTTATTTCAAGCATATATGATTTCACTTGGCGCTGCATATGATTTCCCTATGAACCTAAGCTTGCTCGTTCATTGCTCTTAAGCCTTAACTCGATAAAATGTCAGCTTGTGCTAATACTCGTTAAGTTTAAATTTAGGCTCTCCAATTTCCATCATCTGACAAGTTTCTTATCCTTGCACTTTGGGGTTGACGAAGAAATTCATTAACAGTTTGGCGCTAGAAAAAAGGCTTGAACCTCCATCTCCATTGAAACCATAAGTGGAACTGACCTAGCTTGCATATTTAGGGCTTAAAGGACTTGCCCTTACCAAACATATCAAATTCCAAACTAATAAACCTTTGTTCCTAACACCAGTTAATCGTATTAGCTAAGTTTTGCTTGGTCATGCCAATTAATCGTCTCAAAATCTCCAAACAAAGTTCCTCCAAGCCTCAAACAACTAGGCCAACTTACCAAATCACTAATGATCCCTGAATTCACGAAGAACAAGTGCTAAGGCTAGTAGCACAACTTATGGAAAACAAGAAAAGACAAATGGCTCAATATAATCCAAAAAAATGGAGTTTGAATCCCTTTCATATGGGACCAACACCGATCTATGGTTTGGGTAAGCAATGCAAAAATGATAGCTTATTATGGAATTTAAAGAGCCCGTCATGCACAAGAGAGCCAAAATGAATCTAGAAGGGTCAACTTCCAAAAGATAATGGATTTTCAAAATTTGCTCCCTTGCCACACTTATGAAAATACTACTTCCTGACTAAAGACAAGCTCAACTATTGGCCTTCGTAAAAGAAGCGGCCAAAGAATGAAGAGAATCTAGGAGGGTATACTGTCATTACCATCCCTCTTACGGACATGACACCAATCACTATCGAAGCTTGGAGGGAATAATCAACAATCTCTTAGGGAAAGGCAAGCTTAATGAATTTGTAGAAAGATATTGAACAAGTCAATAATAAAGGAAGAGTTTCTTAACAAAATAAGTGTATCTACATGGTTGAGGAGTAAAACTCTCCTAAGATAATGGAAAGCCTAAACTACTGCCTAAGATGTAGTATGGGACTAAAGACTTTGTTCTCACCAAGATGGCCTGGTCAAAGCACCTCCTAGAAGGAGGTCAGAATAAGCATTTGGTTCTGTCTGGAAAGGCCTAGCCAGAGCATCTACAAGCCTTCAACCTCTGCCTACACGGCCTGGCTGAAGTGCCTCTTAGAGGGAGGATAGATAAGCCTTTGGCCTATCCAAAGCACCGAACCAGCCTTCAATGTCATCATCAATGGACTCACTAAAGCGCTTCCTAGGGGAAGGATGGGTAAGCCTTTGGCCTGTCTAAAGTTCCAAACAAGCCTTTAGTACCGTCTTCACGACCTTACTAAAGTGCCTCTTGGAAAGAGGTCAGGTAAGTCTAGGGTTCAGCTAAAATAAAGCTAGCCAAACTTATAGGACAACAAGCCTAAATCATCACCTAGGATGGTGATAAGGGGTTTAATCCAAGTTGAGTTCCTCATCTACAGTGGTGGCAAAAAGCAATTAAGTCAATTGCACTCTATCAAAAAGAATGGATCGAAAATAGTATTCAAGAGGAAGATCAATCAAATTTAAATCAATTTGAAAGAAGGATTAAGCTTCTTCTAGAGGAAGAACTACCAAAATATGAGTCGTCAAAAGTCAATTAGCCCAAAAAATGAACTATTATCAGACAGGTATTCTAGTCTTCTATTACTTTCGCCGGACAGGTGATGCTAGATTGCTTTCCTGGTCTTCTCATTACTCTATAACCAGAATGTTTCTTTGGGTTTTTATTAAAATTATTCCCAAAAATATTTTTTAACAATGGACCTTCGCTAAATCAGCTCTTAATTCAAATTTGAATTCATTTAACGTTATTCATCGTTACTAAACAATCTATTGGATTTTATTAATGGAAGAATTTTTTTATCAAGTTCTAAAGCTTAATTAGCAAGGTTATTAATTTTCTTAATGCGTTGAATATCCATTAAAAGCTCAAAATTCGAGAAAGAAAGGTATTGATTGTCAGGCAAATTCAAATAAGAACCAACATTAAATTCAAGGCCATATACCATACATTCGAGGTGACATACATTCAAATGCATATTTATTTTCAATCTAGTACATTCTGTACAACGTTGTAGGTACAAAAATTGAATCGCCAAAGGATACATCTCAAGATCTACAAGTTACAAGTCAAAACTTTGGGCTTTTTTTAGATCTTCAATAATCGGAGATCAGTCGGTGATGTGATGGACTGCTAAACTTAGGAGTTGTTTAAGCTTCCTGTCCTTTCGTCGAATAGCATTTGAGTCATCAGTCAACATTATATGAATATTTAATGCATGATCGAGAGTTTTATTTGCTCCATTCTAAATGTTGATCTTACCTCTCAACTTCTCAATTCTTAATTGGAGGCATGTTTTTTGCGCTTGAGTCCTTTAACCTTAACTTCATAAGCATTGAGATTTGTAGAAACTTTATCTCTCCACAGCCCATTAAGAAATTGCACATATTCAAACCTAACTGTTTGGCTCCATTTAGCAATTTCGTTATCTTCCAAGCTTAAAGGAGAATTTAAAAGATCAATAAACGTCTCTTGATAAGTAAGAGTACAAAGACGGGGTTCGCCTTCGCTTGCAATAAATTCTAGAGATTGATAGTTCAATTGACTTTTTAGCAATTGCATTTCAAGGTCCAAATTTTTTTGATGTAATCGAGCAATTTCAGCATCAGCTTCGATGTTTAGAGAAGAAAGCCTAGATTGGCTGATAACATCAACTTTCTTATTTAGTCTTTAAATTCTCTTAATCTTTTCATGAATTTTTTTCTAAATGGGAATTCACTTCTTTCACACCTCTAAATATTGACATTAATTTGTAGTATTTTTCATGTCATTTTTGCGCATCAAGATTTTCTGGAAATCGTAAAGCTAAAGTGCCTCGTAAAGAGAGTTTATTCTCAAATTCCATATTAAACCTTTCCTTAACAGAATCCTTTTGAGCAGGGATGTGTCAACAGATATGAAGGTCAATTATTTTTCCTAATAAAAGAAAAAGTAGGAAAGAAAATCGGTATATGAGAGAAATATCTTCTTTGTTAAATAACAAAAGTTTACAAATAATAAGTAAATCTCAATTAAATCTCAATTCCATTTTTGAAGATTCAACTAGCTAATTAAAGTTTTGAAACAGCTGTTTTCGCCTTTTCAAATGACTCAACAGATAGGGTAAGAGTAGAGTCAAAAGAAGCTTTAATCCCTTCTGGGGTATTAATGGAAAGGGAATCGTTGATAGTCTCAATCCCCGACTGGAGAGCTGGCATGATCACATATCAATTTGATTCATAAGTTCAAGTTTCACTAAGTAATTTATCCTTTTCTTCACATAAGAATTCGAAGTGAAAGTGAGGAAACTGCATACATACTTATTTTAGATCTCTAAGAACACAACATCTCGCTAACTGCAATGTCATGAGAACTAGGATTTTTCCTTGAAATCCTTCTTTAATTTGACATATTTACTCAAGAGTTCCTATGAAATAGGATTACTTAAGATTTTATTAATCTGTATGATATATTAAAATTAGAAAGATACTAGTAAAACTAAAACGATAAAATCCATAAGATACTCAGGTTACATATTACAGTTATACAATTATTCAGGTTCATATAAGATTGATTTCTTATGCAATTTGCAAATAAATCTCTTCCTATTATACTTGAGTTTTATTTGGAGGAAAGAGAACGAGAAGAAAGTTGGATAGAGACAACTCTCGAGAGCTTCCAACATGCCCCAAGATGAAGATCGGACTCATGCTTATTCAAGTATTTATGATGAAAGCCTTTGAGCAAACCACCACAGTTGTCACCCAAATAGGAAAAATAAAAAATATACCCTTAGAGTAAACTTAGTAGAGAAATTCTTCCAAAGTGCTCCTATCATCAATTAGCATCCAAAAAAAGGTTATTAACTCCGAATTCTCCATCAAGAGTTTCTTCCGACGAAGCCATGCTTTCTTTATCCAATGAGTAACTTGCCTCTCTTAGAAAAATCCTAATTTTGATGCACTAGTGGAGAGATTTGTGTGTTTCTCAGACAACTCATTATACTCTTCCAGTTTCTTATCCAACACATTATTCAACCGATCTATTTCCATTTGTTTCTTTATAAGCATAACTTCATGAAGATATCTTGATTTTATCCTTAACTAAAATAGTCAACATGTTAACCAAAAGATATTTGGTAATTTAAGATATTTAAATAATGATATCCATACCTGAGAGATGGAAATGAAGATGAAGGAGTTTTTTCCTTCCTTTCGGGTTTGTGGCTTTGAGGAGCATTGTCCTTTTAAAGAGAACCTACGGAGAATTGGGAATTTTAGTAATGTTTGTTATCAAGTCCAGGTTAGCACCTTCCGATCCATCCTTCCCATCTACTGATCCAGAAAGCCCCATACCATCACCACCACCATTATCATCATTACCATCATAATCACCATTATGACCACTATCATCATGGTTATCATCATTCTTATTGTTGTCATCATCATTCCTCTCCTCATCAGATTCTGTTTCTTCATCTATTGAAGGGTCGCCAAAGGCCAACAATTTCTTGGCATCAATCTTCTCCTCCTTAGAAGACTCTTTCTCGAATGTTGTATTTCATCCAACATAGCTTTGCATTCCTTTTAAACTTTTCATTCCAAGTAGGAGGAAGAGAGGGGAAATCTAGATCTGGGCATCACTGAATGTCGTTGGCATATGCTACGAAAAGCGCATTCTCGTAAGATTTCTCGATAATAGTAACAGGAATCGTATCAACAAAATGAGACACCTTTTGTTTTGCGTCGTTAATTATGCCAGATGATTTGTTCAAGAGAATCATTTTCCTTCGCAATTTCTCATTTAAGAGTATATACTTATGTATAAGCTTAACCTCTTCCATGGTGGCCTCCTCAAGCTCTATCTCTTAAGCTTTCACTTTACCACTTAAAATTTGATTAGCAGTTCTTTATTCATTAAGTGAAGTTTTCACTTCATCAAGTGAAGTGGAAAAAATTTGTTTCTTATTTACAAGCTCTTTTTTGTAGTCGTAATGTCAATTATGTGGGTATTAGGAAAAGAAACCCATTCTTTGAGATTGGAAACTTCTTTGGAAGATTTTGAGGCATCATCTTGAAATTGGAACATATGCTTAGCTGCCTATAAAGTAACATGCATGAGTTAAAATATAATAAAGAAATCTAGGAATTTGAAGTAGCTGAACGTAAAGGATACGTACCGATAAAAGCTGCTTAAGAATAGCAACGCGGTGGTCTTGAGAATAAGATGAAGCCAGTGGTGGCTTAAGAGCAATCAAAGATAAAGACTGTACGACCGGCTAGAGAAGGTCATCGAAATTGCTAGCAGGGACTGGAGACTAAAACTTTAAAGGGAGTAGGTCTTCGGAAGAGAAACACAATTCAAGCTCCTCGCAAAGATGATTCAGACCCCAAGGAGTACCTAGAAATGTAATATGAAGGAGTGGATCTTAAGACTGCTCCTTTTCAGTCATTTGATGTGTTATTTCCCATCAAGAGCCAAGTTTCAGGGCCCCAGGGCCTGAGTCTATATCTACAAACAGTTCTTCCTCCATAATAACAGGGAAATACATGCACCCGACCTTAAGCTTCTTGTAGGAGTGTAAGCAGTTGCAGAATGGTACTTAGCTTCCTTTTTATGGGTTTAAATGAGCTAGCAATAACATCCTTGAGAGATTGAGATTTATGAACCCGAGTCAGGGCAGAAGTGTTATCTTTACCTTTCTTTTCTTTTGGAACTTCACTTATGGTCTTCTTCTCTATAAAGATAGCTGCTAAGGTGGATAAGCCTAAAACAAAAATAAAAGTTTGAAAAACTCTAATAGTAGGAACTCTATATTAAATATATTGAAACTTATTGGTAGACTTAAGTTGAATTGGAGAACTAGTCAAGAAAGCATTATTGTAATTGGTAACCAACGATCATTTCCCATGGGCATTTCCTTCATCATTGGTGTCTCTCCAAGGAACTCTATATAGTTATCTTGATTCAATAAGTAATGACAAAGGTTCACCTCCGTTAAGTGGATAAGCCTGTCATCTATTTTCCTAGAAGCTAGAGTTAGGGACTTGATGATCTCACTATAAGTGGGGCTTAACTTCTTGGGGGTGGGATATAAAAGGAAAACATTTATTGTAAGGGAGCAATAAATATAGTATAAGTAACGAAAATAGGAACTTACTAATAGCGGAGAAAGTTCCACTAATCTTCGAGTAACACCTAACACGGTAAAACTAGTTTTCCCATTGCATAAATGATCAAGCTTTTTGGATGGGGACAAATGCAGTATAGAGAATTTCCTAACTGCTCACCTATATTTGCAGGTCCAGCTTTGGTATAAAAAATTTTAGGACTAAGAGAAGGAGGCTTAGCTTCCTTGGTAAGAATTTCTAAACAAGTCAAATAAGTGTATGAATTTGAAGTTACTTGGATTCAGGGGATATTTAATGCTCCAGGAACCTTAAAAGAAAGTCTAGGAAAGGAAGATATGATGAGTGCCATATCTGAATCGGGGTAAAAGCAAAAAATTCTTCTGGAGGGTGGTTGATTTTGCCAAAAGGACCGGTTGGAATAGCTTCAATAACTGTGATGCCAAATTGCTTAAGGATAGTATCCACTTCTACATGAGTGGTAATGTACGACGGATGAAGAAGATGATCTTCTTTCTTGGTAGAAAAGGAAGTTTTGGAACTTGTGCTAGTCTTTTTGGAGACTCCTTGCTTATCTTTTAACCTTCCATCTATCTGTCAGGTGATATTATTCCAAAATTTAAGAAACGATAATGTTCTTATTATGTAGAAGAATTATTACATGCTAAGTCAAAAATTATTGTCTAAATAACTTATCTGATATTTAAGTAATGGTATATGGATTCTTAAGATATATAATTGTCACAAGTTAATAAACCTTAAATGACACATGTAGAGTTTATTGAAAGATTTAAACTCTAAATTTAATAAAGGAATTCCATGGAAAAATTATATAAAGATTAAATAAGAGTGGATATGCGATGTTAATAAGTCCATGTGATTGATATATTATTTTCAAATGTCGCATGGCTTATGTTATAAAGCACTAGACAACACTGCAACAATAGCCAATGTTGAAGTGATGAGGTGGTCGACATTAGTGGATAACAACAACATGAGTTAATAATGTACTAATCTATTAAACAATTTGTAGTATGTTTAACTAGTAACGGTGTAAGCAATAATATCGAATAAAGCTTGATTTATAATATTAAAAGTGGCTATAGAATGATGGCAACAAATAGTAAGACTATTGGTATCAAAATGTAAATCAATGGTGGCGTCGTTTATAATTAAGTGATGCCACGTCCAATCAAAGCGCTTTAATAATAGTAACCTCTATAACTCTAGATAGGTTGCCGTGTTTCACTTCCATAAAATTTTTGTACCAAAAACATTAGCTAATGCGAAAAGGGTCAACAAAAGCTTTATAAATGTCATATCAATATCGTAAAAACATTGGTTATGACATAACATAGGGAAGATAAGTCGATGCTGAATTTAATGATGATGTCATGAAATATCAAATTCGACATAGAGTGAATCCTTATTGGATATCGGGTCTCATAAGATATCTTTTTCATCATTAAAAAAACATCACCCAGGTTCTCGTCGCCGACAACCTTGAATTTCATTCAAACAAAATAAAAATTTGATGTTAATCTGGTTTATAAAAACAAACCACAGTCGATTACATTGGTAATCTAAACATTAACATCAAAGGTATCCAATTAAACCCCGAATGTCAATTAAAAATCGATAAAGCCCTAAAAGTGATTTCGTAGCTATTACTTAATTCAAATTAAATAGAACAATCAGAATTACATTTCATACCTGACTGATAAACCGAACAATTAAGGATTGGAAGTTCATGGTTTATTTTGAAATTTTGATTTCTCACTTGAGTTCTTGGCTGCAGGTAAAAAGAGGAATGAAAGAGAAACTCGTCTACTTATAGAAGAAAAAAGAAGGTAAACGAACACCGTCGATTCAATTTAAATGGATGGCCATATTTTCTTGGAATATTAATAGGTGGTAAATTGATGTCGACATTATTGGCTTGAATAGTCAATGACACCTCTACACTAGGGCAAATGTTATCACCATCGTTAACCTAGAAGATATGCAGCATGAGATATGAATATGACGCCGCCGTTTAAGATGGAAGTAATGCCAAGCTTTATATATATCGTTCAATATCGCATATGATCAATAACACATGTTGCCGATACCGCTTCTCTTTGATGCCACCTCCCGTCTATATTACATCTCATTGACGTCACAACTTATCAACGCCACCTTTCACTTATGAAAGTAAGATGAACATCGAAACACATCAGTGCCACACTAATAATCAACGGTGGAAGTATAAAGGTGGATTATCATTGAAGGAACGCGGTGCTGCGTTTCATCAATAAAAAGACATATACAATGTCGCATGTAACTAAAGGAGTAATGATACCGAGTATTATCAATACCACATGGAACTAGCACTGCATCCCTTAAAGGAGGTAATGATATCGACTGCAACCAATATAGTAAGTCAATAGTGAATGTTAACATCACCTACATTGCATCTCATAGATGCCATATTTTACCAGTGCCACCCTCCAAAGTGATGCCTCATTCTATCAACGTCGTGCATCACTAACACTACCTACAACCAAAGCCATTGAGTAATGATGTCGCGTCCCTTTGATGTCACTCTTATTCCAGATTTGTTGCTCTTTAAAATCATCTTTCGAATAGTACTTCCCATTATTGATGTCACTAATGATTAATGCTACTACACTATAGAGTTAACCTTCATATGGCGCATTTCATCAAGACTTCGATGATGCCAACCACTCATACATGCAATATTGATGACGGACGTCATCAATATCCACAGAAGCTCCTAAAGCCACTCCTTATTGATATTGCAAACGTGGATTCAAGTCGACGCCACCACCCACCAATAAAGGACATTGATCATCATGATTGGAGCCATCAATGTCAAAAGTCATTGATGCCATGTTCCTTTACTTATGAGGCGACGGTGTAGCCTTACCTTACACCTAAGGATGATAAAGGATGTTGTCAGATGAAGTCATCATCATGCAGCATTGAAGCCATTGAAGCCATGCAAGCCAAAGTCGCGCGCCATGTCGCAATTTTCTCCTCTATAAAAATGGACCTAGATGCATAATGGAAGGGGCAAATGATTCTTATCTCTCTTCCTACATCTTAAAATTTGAGACCTTAAATTGATATTGGGATCCATAGCCGATTGTAGCACTAGGACTATTGGATTATTGGACTTTGTACTTTCGACGTTATATTGAATAAATACAAGATTTCTCGAATTATGACTTACTTTCGAGTTCCAAAACATATATGATTTACTAATCAAAGATTGCTTCAAATTCCAAAAGTACTCATATTTTTCATTTCTCTTTTAGTTTTATGATTATCTAATATGGATTTATTTCTGTAACAACTCGGACATTTTAAAGATTTTATTTAATTTAATTAACCGTTTTTGTGTGAAATTTAAATAAAAAAATATAAACGATAAAATTTTGAAATATAAATTTGATATTTGAAAAGCGTTCCAGTTAAACATAGCAACCGGTAAATTTTCGTCAGAAAATATGAAAGTTTATTCGTGCGTAAATTTACTTCAATTTAACCAGTTAAAAAGCGATGAAAATAAAATGTTATCGGAACCAAAATATTTTTACACTGAAAAATTCTAAACCACTTTCTGAGCAAAACGTCATTTTTCGTTTTTCCAAATTCGGACGTTTTTGGCTCCGTCGATCTTATTTTTCTGTGTTTTTCATGCATTTTCCGCTAGTATAAAAATTCGAATTTTTATAATCAAATCCTATCACTGATATCCGTATGTCGTTTTGATCGCCTCATCGTGTTGATCTCTGCGATATATTCAATTCAATATTTTGAAGCCCGTTTAGAAGCGTTTCCGTATCGGTACCGAATTTTCAGTTTTACCCTTTCCTTCGGCTTCAAAACTGAAGATTTCTGCACAAACAAAATTTAAATGCTTTAAAGTTTCCATTCCATAACCGTTTCAAAAAAATATATAAATTTGTGAACGTTGGTATTAATTATTTTGAACGGTCACTTATATTACCAATACCTTTGCTTTACCAATGCAGTAACGTGACTTTTGTTTTTCCATTTAGCTTTCTCTTCAAACTGTTTTCTTCCATCTAATATTTCTTCCCCACTTCTTACCTTCACAGTGCAGAAACACCTCCTCCCCTTCTAATTCCTTCATCTAAAATATTACAGCAAGTTTCTAAAATAAAAATAATTCCTCCTCATCATATCCATCTACACCCTCCTTCTAAACCAAAGCCACATTATTTTCCTTTTGCCTGAAACCATACCTCATCTCCTTTTCCCCAAGCCTACCTCCCATTATCCTCCACCACCGCGAGCCTCGTTCAACCACAGCCCGACAGATCTCGGCCTCACCACAACTAACAACCACATCCCATTCCTCCGACCAGTGGAGCCGCTTCGCTAAGCCTCTCTACTCTAAGCCGTGGCCATCTCACCGGTCCAACTCCTCCTCCTGACCGAGCAACCCACGACCACCTCACCTTTGCTCGTCGCCCAATTCACCTGATGCACGTCAGCCTTGTGCGGCCTCCATTCCTCCAAGCACGGCCGAGCTCTTCCACCGCCGCTGGACGAGTTCGGCCATTCGCTCTCCCCTCCCTTCGAGTGCGTGTAAGCATATAGCAATTAAAATATTTATATAACAGTTAGTATATAAAAAAAAATATACGAGTTCGCATTTTTTTGGTTTAAGCTGTACATTTTATATATTCAGTTATCTTGGTTTTTGAACAAATATTTTTGATAACTGTGGCTATATATTATTACTAGATTTAGTGTAAACTTGTTATGCTGTTTATATTTAACTGTAATAAAATTTTGTAGTCTTTATATAAATAGTAATATAGTTATTCTACAAAGCATTGATGTTAAATGGTATCAGTAAGATTTGTTTTTCTTAATTTTATACATACGATTTTATAAAGCTATTTTAAACATGCTGTAGTTCATATATATAGATACAGAGCGTATATATAGTATTATATTCTATAAATTTTAGTACATCCTATTATGAATTTTTATATTTACCGTGTGTGTGTATATATATATATATATATATATATATATATATATATATATATGTTACAGTTTTAAATATAAGGTTGATTTAAGGACATAATATCTAAGTTTACAACCTAATACTTTACATTTATAAGTTATACATTTGGTTAAAATATATTATATGAAAGTTTTTAATATTGGTAAGTCTAGTCTGTTGTATATATAAATTGTAGTGTGCACGCCACTTGATGTATCAGTGCTGAGGTTGATATATAGGTGATCACTAAATATAGTATGGGTATATGCTAGCCGGTATGTTGTATGTATTTTGTTAAAAAAAATTATATTTGTTTATAGCTTGTAGTTTTGGGTTTGATGTTATTGTATATATATTGTTTGGAGATATATATTCTACAATATAGTATATATATTAGTTTGAGTGTTGTACTATTTTATGTAAGGTGTCAGCTGTACTATTTTACATTATATGATAAAGTGTGCTTGGGTTTGGGTTTCCAACTTTATACACATAGTGTATATATAGTAGCTTACGTATGAAGCCTGTTCCTTATATGGACGGAAGTTTATATAAGACTTTATATATTATATTTTAATATAAGTTTAGTAAAAATAAATAAAAATAAAAACGTGTTGATATATATTAGTATATATAAAGGTGTTTATAAGAGTGTAAGTAATTTATAAATTATAATCAATTGTTTGTATTGATTTTGATTGGGTTTTCTATAGAAGTATTTAGGAACCTAAAATTTTATTTTTATTTTTAGAAAATAGATGTAGGGTTATGACCTTCATTTTGTTTTAGTTATATCAGGAAGATCCTAATTCGTTTCCTCCATTTCTTATCTATCAGCTTGTCCGTCGAATTCGTGCCGATTTTGTTTTTCTTGGATTCGTAATTCAAATTCAGTATCTGTATCAGTGTGTGTATCCATGTCATCTTCTTGCTCATCATCTAGCCTCGAAAGGTGAGAAATCACTCACGATTAATGTTCTTTTATTTATTAAATTCGATTTCAATTGAAACGATAATTGAAATATGCTGCTATAGTTATTTACACTGTTATATATGTTATTACCTGTATCTGTTCACCTGTGACATCTGACATTATTATCTGTTAATTATAATAATCCAGTGTGATTGATAATTGATTGATTGTTTGATGTTTATATTGGACGTTAAATTGTTAATGTTAAAGTGATAAATGGTATGCAATTGAATTTGATATAGGGTAGTTAAATGTTGAATTTGATCGGTTAATTTGTAAATTATGACCCCTTAAATGTTTAATTATTTGACACGTAGAAATGGTTAATTACCCTTGAACCATGTGAATTTGTGGTATGAAATCGAATAATAAATGTCAAGTGTAGAACCGCGTAAAAAAATAATGTAATAATCTTTAATCTGCATGAAATGATAGTGTAGATTCTAGAAATAATTATATTAATTTGCACAAACAACAATGTGAATTAATACGATTATTTCATGATTATTTGAATTAATTATTAAATTGTTATTGATTGTTGTGATTTCTTGTTTATTCACTTTGACACCATACCAGTTATCACACTGCAAGTTCCCTTTATTATGCTTGAGTTTGAGTTGAAATTGGAATCGGGTTGATATGATATATACCCAAATGAACTTGACTTAGGATAGATAATTAAAATTAAACCCGATCGTTCAATCATTTGATTTAAATAAATAAAGATTTTATTTGAATAATAATAAGGTTTTGAAATAAAATTGGAATTTAAAATTTTAATGAAAAGAAATGTGAATACTTGAAATTTGAAACAAAATATTTACGTAGTAATTGCTGAAAGAACGTTGTTTAATTTAAGAAATGATTGAATTAAGTTATGATATTATTTAATAATTAAGTTTTGAAATTATTTAATAATTAAGTTTTGAAATTATTTAATAATTAAGTTTGGAATTATTTAATAATTAAGATTGGAATTATTTAATAATAAGGTTTTGGCATTTATTTGGTAATTAAATTTGAGATAATTAATTTAAGTTTGAAATTATTTAATAATTGAATAAGTATGAATTAATTGATAATTAAATAAAATTTGAATTCTTTGATAAGAGAAATTGAACTTTCGAACAAGTGAATTTGAACTTCGTTAATAAATAAAATTGGGTTTCTTTATTTATTAAGTTATGGAAAATTATTTAAGTAAGTTAATAATTAAAATTGTACTTCTTGAATATGTGAAATTTAGTTTCTTATTTAATTGAGTTTTGAAATTTGTAACTAAGTAAATAAATAAGTGAAATTGAATTTCTTTAATAAGAAATAAATTGCGTTTTATTGGAATAAATGTAAGACTTGTAATTTTAAGAATTTGATATGACGAATCTAATTTAAGTAAATTTGTAAGTTTAATATTATGGAATAGAATTTAAGTAATTGATTTAATGAATTGGAAATTAAATAGGAATTGTTTTGAATGATAAATTAACTTAATGGATATTGAATGAAATCGATCAATGAATTAAAACTGATTTTAATATTAAATAAAATTAATTTAAATGATTATGGAATGAAATTTATATATGAATTTAAAAGTATATTTGAATTGTTTAAATTTAACCTTGAAATTGAATTATAAGATTTTGAAATAGGAATTTAGAAGTTTTGAAACGTAAATTTTGGTAATTGATTTAGAAAGGCAAATGAAATGTTGATTTATAAATTCTAATTGGAATTGAAATTGATTTGGTTTTGTAATATATTAAACGACCAATCGGTGTAATAATTACGAAAGTTATTAAAGAGACCGGAATCGGTTATGGACATACTCTCTGTCTAAACTGAAAACCTCTTTAATAACTATACGCGGAGTGTGATCCAGAATGAAGTGGTTGCAATGATGTACGTGATGGCTGAAGAAAAAGAACGATATTGGATAGCCTTGACACTTGTGTCAAATTGGAAATGACTAAAACAGGAGCCGTGCCGGGCCAAATGGGGTTAGCCACCTCGAGCGAACACACTTCTTCGAAAACTACTCATTACTTGTTATTGATTGGTGCACCCTCGGAATTTTGGGAGTGTTGTTTCGCGGTGTTGCGATCGTTGCGGCGATGCGTTTTCACCAGTCCGGATCAGGCAAACGGTAGTTTCACTACCTTGGGTATTGCCTCATGTGCCTTGTCATACTTGTATCCCTATATACGTGACCACTATGAATTTGTTTTGTGTTATACCCATGGAGTACTCCATGATATCCCACCAGTTTACGGTGCAGTTTACAGTGCTGTATAGACTATAACGCTTATATAAAATGTGTTAAGGGGGATAATGGTAACGCCTTAACACTATTTTGATATTTATATTACTAATAGGCATTATCTATTTAGCGTATATTACTACATAGTAGATAGTTTAACGGATCCTTAGAGGATGGTTATTCCAACATCCTTTGAGTTACTCGTATTTCAATTGTTATTCCACTTGAGTTGGATTTATTGATATGAGAATGTTAATTCTGACTCGAGTGTTTTGTGTTTTGCTTTACGCTCGGGTCAGACTGAGTGTACCAGTATCCGAGACTCACCTTTGGAGTTGGAGCTTCGCTTGGAGATCCGGCTATCTATCCAACTTTCAGATATTCAGTTGATTCCAGTGATGTATTCTGATTCTTGTATTTGACTATTGTATTCGAGACTTCTGTTGTAACTTATTTAACTCTGTTATATATATAGTAGCTTCATGAACTACTATCTTCTGTTTCCGTTGCATATTATTACTCTGTGTCTGTGATTCTATGATTATTTATTTACTGTATTTCTGAGTTTTGCCAAATTTAAATTAACAATTCGGCATTTTGAATTATTCATGTCCGACATGTGCGGATGCGAATAGTCCAAAATAGCGGGTCGTTACAATTGGTATCAGAGCTTTGGCAGCTCTAGGCAAAACTTAGTATATATAGTAAATGTATTTGCAAAATCATTCTCATTCGAGTTTCAATCTGTAACGACCCAGAATTTTTGACAATATATTTTAAAAAATAATTACTCTAATTTAAATGAAATTCAAACTTTTCAATTTATAAACTGATGAGATCTCAATCATTTGCCAGTTATGCATGTGACTGTAAAGAAAATCTATAAAATAATTTAAAACAAAATCTTTCTTATTGAATTAAAAGGTTCAATATTTTCATATTTGATAATATACGTATGTATATCTAATTGTAGAACTTTAAATAATAATGTTTAAAAATAAACAATCATATCGATATTAAACATGGAAATTTAAAACTTAAGTATAAAACAATATAAATGGTTATAAACATAAACATACAAGACAAGTATAAATCATAATTATGAACATAAGTATAACACAAAATTATAAAATATAAGATGCAACTAAAAATATAAATATGCAAAACATAAGTTATAACTAGAAATATAAAATACAAGAATGTTATAAATCAAAGATTTGGTAATTTAAATTACCAATAGTATAAAATTTATAAATTTTAACCATAATAATCATACATGAACAATACAAATAAAGTAAAACTAATATGCTAACAATGAACTGTAAAATACATTTGTTCAATGCAAGAAGACAAGTATTTACAGCATATTCAAGTCTATCTTTATCCTCAAAACAAATCAGGTTATACAAACAAGGAGATGATGTCAAGTACGAAATGAAACAAGAACAAACTATATATATATATATATATATATATATATATATATGCCACTAAGATAAGTCAGGTTGCACCTATAATAAGAAAAAAGGATAAATATAAGCCTTTAGAACAAGTCTACCTGCATGTATATGTTTATGTACAAATATAGTTTCATATACAGGCCGTAAGTTAACTGCAAAATGAATAATTTTTATACAAATATCTATATGTACAGCAGGACAAAATGATAATAGTGTAAACATAATTATAGTGTGTAAACCTATTAAGAAGCAAAACATGTACTTGTTTCTTCTTGGCCAACTTTTGTTGTCAATTCAATATCTTAAAAATCTGTTCATAAGGAAGGAACTGTCCAGATGCTACCTTTCACTATCCAACTGTATCTTTTATATAAATATGTATTTATCATGTATTTGATTCATTCAGAAAACTACTGAAAGAAAATAAGAAGTAAACTCAAAATTTTTGGCAAACTAAAAACAGTTTCTAACTGAATTCAAACAAGAGAATATACAGGTTCAAAGAAAAAAAGCAAACTTCAGGCAGTTTCAACTGCAGATTCAAAGTAGGAGTTGTTCTCTATTCTCAGGAAATTGGCAAGTGGGTAAACTAAGATTTTTTTTAAAGCTTAAGTTAATTATATAGTCATGATTCTTTAACTAATATAATTTGTATATGGTTTTATGTTTGAATATGAATCTGTATATGTTATACTGCATATCTATCTCCTCTGCTATGTGTTCTTGGTGGTTACAGTTAATTATTCCTGTTCAAATTCAAGCTATTCTCATCAATATTGAAATCTGTAATTATTTCAACTCAACAAAATGTTAAAACTAAATTAAGGTTTGATTTTTAAAGCTAATTTTAAATATGTTGAAGGGGGTACTTCTCTGTAACATGTTATACAGGTAATTCACATATTACTTGATAAATTCGAATGTTTAAATTTGTTAGTTTGGATTCAAATCTTGAATAAACATTCCAAAGTGGGATTTTTAAAACAAAGATCAAAATTTATAAGTTAATATTCAAAGAGGAGTTTGGGATTAAAGTAAATTTGCATTTCTGCCTATTTCAAGTGATTGATTCAATTTTAATTAATCAAACTTGGATTGAAGCAAGTTTATACATCCATTAACTCGGGAAAATGCGAATTAATTTTTCTATTGAGTGAAATTTGAGTATGTGACCAAATTAGAGTTTTACAGGAAGTTTGTTCTTCCCTGTAAAAAAGGCCGCTGTGACAGCCCGCAAATCCATACCCCTTGAATCAACATTATTCTTCCTCTATTAACTCAAGTGGCACAGAATTACGAACCATTAGGGTTAAAGAAGAAGAGATAGAAGAAGAAGAAACTAAACAATATCAGAATCTCACAGTCGCAGCGGAGTAAAATATAATAGTAAATATATAACTTTACACAAAATGAAATCTATAACTGTTTTATACAATCATGTCATCAGAGTGTCTCATACATCAACAATCACAAATCAGACATACCATGAAATCATAGCAGCGGATATATATAGGTACATATAAGACGTCTCGGGCTCCAGCTCCTCTCCTGCTCCATAGCATCCTGACCTGAACAAATATACTCGGTCTGACCCGAGCATTATGATGAAATAACACCCGAGTCAGTCTGGAATACCAGCTGAATACTAATGCATCCAAATTGATTATTAAAGTTTCAAAAATCCTTTGAAAAACAAAAGCATCTCGTAAGACCACGCCACAAATAAACATGTCGGGTTTTTACCTTACGATAGCTAAAACTCTTTTTATAGAAATCCTCTGATATTATAATAGGGTCTATTTACAAATACTTATAAAATAGCCGAAATTGTTACATCTATTAAATTCCAGCTACTAGCCACCGAAGTGGGTAATACAAACAAAACTCCTACAAGGCTCGTAGGGAAAATGGATTTCCAACAATGACTAGGCACTGGGGTACCACCTGTCACAGTACGGGGCCTAGATCACCATACCGAGGACTACTCCCTTCATCCCCTGCAACACAAGGCCGGAACCATTCCTTACTGAACAGTCCCGAACAAGATAAACCCCGTGGTTGGCGCGACCAACCACCCACTAAGCCGAAATAATAAAGGGACATCTAGACAGGGGAAATATCTTGTCCTGCTTGGGTATGACCCACCTAACCTTGCTGCATATCCCCTGATTTTCAGTCATTCCCGGTTGATGAGGCTTGATGCTAAGCGTTATCTTTTGAACGTTTTCACTTAGAATGCCCATCGTCCACCTGACGATGTTTCGCAAGCATTCATCCATACAAGTCCGTCCCGGGTTCGAACGGAACCGAAGGCACTACTCCTACTACATCCATTTGGAAATATCCTCAGGATTAGTAGCGACTAGCCCTTGCACTTCACTGCTCCATCTTCGACTTCAAAACACGTTTCCGCACGAAACGTACAAACCGGATCGAAGTGGTTTTCGAGAAATAAATCTCGATCCCGGTCTCTTCGAAACGATCACGCATTGTCCAATATTGATAGTCGGTGATTTAACTATCAATTTATATTCATAAACATCCATAAGCATCCATCATACAATAAATAATTCCCATATTATTTATTGGCCCTCCTGTATTTTTAAAAGATATATTTCCAAAGTTTCAAAGCTCATTTGAAAACAATTCCCAAAGTTCTTCCTTTACAAGGTAAATCCTTTACCATTAATTCCCCTTGGAAATAACCAAGTTCAAACAAATTTTGGGTTAAAAACAATTTAAAATACTTTATTCTAAAATACACTTTATAACATAGAAATTTACTTATTAGTTATTACTCAAGTATATAATTCCAAATACGTAAAGTAAAACTATTTTATAAGGTACAACTTGATTTTTGGTTTTAGTTAAACTAAATTTATAAATAGAGTTGTAAAAGGATTACACTAATTTAAAATATCTTAGGTCAAAACTAGCCTTTTAAAACAAATCCATTTGTAAAGAATAATTACTTTACTATTGCTAAATTTTAAATAGTTACTTTAAAAAAATAAATTCCAAAACACTCTTTTAGACAAATTTTGAAATTTTAAAACTTTCTTTTCATAAAATCATTTTTAACTCGAATTTGGTTTTCCCAGGGAATCTCATTCCTACTCAAAAATCCCAGAATTCCTTCTCACGATTTCTGTCGATTTATTCAATTCAGGTTTATAATATAAATTTACTTTTACATTTATCAACTGATAACGTTTTCTTTGGTTATCATTCCAGATTTTACAAATTTTAAATTTCCATTGTAAATAGATTTCAATTTTAATTCTTTTAAATTCATTATTTCACAATATCTTTTATTTCTCTAGAATTCAATTTATCCCTTTATAATTAAATTATGGATTTACAATTTATCCAGCAATATTCCAACAAAATTTTATTTCAGTTTTCCATCCAAACTGATTCTAATTTTTATATTCTTTTAAATTCCTTATTTATAAATTTCTTAATTTCTTTTTAGAAACCCAATTTAATTTCTTTATAATTAAACTCCAAATTTCTTTATAATTAACATTTTGGGTTTGAAGTTTATACCACAATATCACAATACCAGTTAATTCCAAAATTATCAATCACAATATATAACAGGCATCATCATCAATTATTATAAAATAATTACTATCGAGTGAGGAATCCAGTTGGATCCCTCCAACCTGTTTTCCCTACATCCACAAATATTAGCACATCACATATATAAATATCAATCCAGACTGATAATAACAATTATATGCAACCAATCACACAGATATTTAAATATTTATTATTTAAATCATCCAATATCCAGATGTGAGTGAGAATAACTCACCTTGAGTTTCGGCGAGCGTTCGAAATTTAAATTAAACCGAATGATGTCCGATTTAACCTAAATTTCCACTTGCCCGGAATGGATCCGGATCTGCACCATCATGTAGAGTACTTTCCTGCGATTCCGGCACCGCGAATTTCACTGAAATCCGACACCGTATGAATGAGTTATCAAATTTTAAAGTTTGAATTTGAATTTTAAACAATTTCCTTTATTCAATTACCAAACAAAATCATGCCGCTCATCAAAACTTTCCCAAATGCGCACGCAAAGCTTCCCGCTCGTCTCCTCTCTCACGAGGCCAGGCATCAGTAAGCACGAACCCATCAACGAAAATTAGGGCTCCAAATCGCTGCTACCCCGACGCTATCGAGCTCGATCTGAGCTCGCCACCACGAAGCCCACTGTGATGCACACCCAAAGCCATAAGCACGTTGAACTTGGTGCCAAGCTCGAAGCGAAAAACGAGCACCATCTCGAGGAGAACGCAGCACGAAACCTCCCTCGACGATACGTTAAAATCGATCTCCACCGTTCAACTAGAAGAGCTTGGCGAGCTTGTCAACTTCGTAGTTGAACGAATTTCCTAAAACCCAACGGTTTGCTTGATAATTTGAGGCGAATGACAACAATTCTCGGCCATTAGAATAAAACTGCGGCGGCCTGAATGAATGCTAGGGTTTAAGATAATATAATAATATATATAATTGTTTTAATATTATTTAATTAATATAATCTCTCAATTTAACAGTTTACGCAAACGACCTCCAATCTACGCGTTTCGACAGGCGATTCTAGGGTTTTTCCGCATTCCGGACACAATGGAACAAGTTTCGTAAGCTAATTCGGTCATATGAGCGAGTTACGAAATTAAACGATCAATTTAAAATCAAACCGATTTAAAACGATTTCGATGCGTTTCGAGCTGCCACGGTCAAACGACAACTCCGATTGCTACGAAAATTGAAATCTGGTAATAACTAACTATTACGGATCCAATGAAACTGGTTTCGTCGAATTCCGAGACTGTG
Source organism: Allium cepa (assembly GCA_030765085.1). Classification (NCBI taxonomy): domain Eukaryota; kingdom Viridiplantae; phylum Streptophyta; class Magnoliopsida; order Asparagales; family Amaryllidaceae; genus Allium; species Allium cepa. Next base: position 183,567,009 of record CM060937.1, on the reverse strand, counting down.
TCCCGGAAGGCTATTTTAACTCGTCTATTAAATCCAGCGATTTTCGAAATTATCAAAATCACTCAAAATTTCCACTTTTAAAATTTTATTAACTTAACAATAATTCATATAACATTTATAAGCACATAAAAAATCATTTTGGCTCATTCCGGACCAAAATCAGATTATTTGCATTTTAATAATATTAAATTAATTTTTTAAATTATTATAAAATTCAAATTTGACCTATCGACTTCAAATTTCCTTTCTACTATCCAACATTATAATTCAAGTCCAATTAGACCTAAAATAAATTTTAGAATCTAATTTACATCTATTTTCACTCAGAATTATCAATTAATCCAATCCTAATATTAAACTATTTTATTCAAATTTCAATTTAATTGCCATATTTGAAATTTTAAACAAAGTTTATTAATTCAACCAAATTCTTTTATTTAAAAATTCAAATTATAACCCATATCCAACATTTAAAATGAATTAAATGTTCAAATCTAATGGCTTAAAAATACGGGATGTTACATTCCTCCCCCCTTATAAAAATTTCGTCCCCGAAATTTGCTAGGGTAGAAAATACCCTTCAACCCATTTACTTACCCAATTTGCTTAGTTAAAAGCATTTATTTACTTTCCCAAAATTCTTTAGTTAAGTCCCCAAACTCATTTGCTGTACTTATTCTAAAGCTTAAATTTTAACTTGTAACTTTCCAAGTTAATTACAAATTTTCCCAAAATCCCAAAAAATTTCTAACTCCCAAAATTTACGGAAAATTTTGGCAGAGTCTCCCCTGTACGGAGGAGCTTTCGCGATATCGCGATACAAAGAAATATATATACATCGACCCACACGGTCGGAAACCAAAATATATCACAATATATATATCATTTCCCAATTTTATTAGCGTAGGCGTACCTTTTTAGCAAATTTTTTTAAAAGCAAGAGGCTAATATAACGCATATACGCGCTCCAACTCTCTCGAACGCCTCCCGCACCTGTACTAAACTCAAACAAACTCATCAGTTTCAAGATATGAGCATTTTAATAACATTTCCAATGTAAATGCAAGCCAAACATGTCCATTTCATAATCCAATCAACAATTTTTATAATTCCATAGGTAAACTATATTTTATAACATGCACAAGTCCCTTTTCTAATGCCAAATTCTATTTTATTTCACATAAAGGGATTACATACAAGTTCGGCCATTCCAATTCATAATTACTACTACAAATTCATATTCACTTCAATTCAATTCCAAATTGATTTACAAACCAATTTTATTTCCAATGTTGAAACATTTCCATTTCTTTTATGATTCACTTCTCATTCATATGCAAACATCACTTATCCAAAAGTCAATTCATTCCAATTGATTTAAAACCCATTCCATTAGCTATTTTAAATCAATCACTTGCATTCTTTTACAAACTCTTTTAATTAGATTCCAATTCATTTCAATTTATTTCAAACATCAATTCATTTGTTGTTTAAACAACCAAATTCTAAATACATTCAAATATTCATGTCATTCAAGCCAAAATAATCACCACTTAAGTTTATAACCATTTAAAATTAATTTCAGTTTAGATTTATATTAAGTTTATTCAATTTTGCCTGGTTCACAAGCCAGGTATTTTTACTCCAATGCAATTGTTACAATAAATGTGTTTTTCTTTTTTTTTCTTATATTTTTATTTCATTAACCAATTCAGGTTTATATTAATTAATACCATTTCACTTGCAATTCAATTTTATTATCTAACAAATTTCATTCAAGAGTACTTAATAGAGTTTATTCACAATCTTTTTTTTTTTTCAAGTTGCTTAAGTTCTTTCATAACATTTCCATTATCTTCTTATTATCAATTTTATTTTATTTTCATTTGATCTTCATCCAAAGCAAATTCCAATTCATTAACAACTTTAATGCACTTTTCTTATTTATTAAATCTATTTTAGACTTATTTTATTAGCAAAGAAACTACTTTACATTATCTCATTCTTTGAATTTATTTATACTACAAACTATCACCATTATAATCTAATTCCATTTATCATCCACACTTCATTATTTGTTACCACAAATTTAAATCTCATGCCACAACTGAATTTTTATTTACTTTCTAAATTTTGACCAAACTATCAAAATTTTATTCCTGCTAGTACAAATTCCATTTAATTTAGCTTACACAGAGTTCATTTCCAACAATCATTTGGATTTAATTGAGTAGACGCTTACTTCATTTCAGCATCATTTTAACTAAATTAAATTCCCTTTCAATTTGGTTCTTATCCAAATTTCTTCCAAGTTTACTTAAATTCATCCCACTTCTTTTACCACTCATATAAGGATTGAACTCTATTCAATATTATTTATTACACAACTGGAATTTAATTTCAATTTCTTTATCAGAACAGATTTCATTTTTCCCACACATAAGTTCAAGACTTATTTGCTAACTTAAAAACATCCACATTTTTATCCTCACCGCTTTATTACACTTTACATTTCTTTTATGGTTAAGTTTTGAATTTGCCACACCATTCAACTCTTTTCATTAATGAATTACAATTTCACTTCCATTCAAGAGTTTAGATTTCTTATTGAAGTTCATTTCCATTTTATAATCACAAGTTTAAATTATAGCATTCAATAACTTAAGAATATGAATTTCTTTATGTAATTATAAGCAATTTACATTTCAACTTTATATCTAATTCAATTTAATTTTTTTAATTCATTTAGATTTAATTCAATTTCAAATTCTCCACTTTAATTCTCCATATACAAGTTCAAAACTTGTTTTCTAATTTAAGTTCATTCATTTCTTTTATATCTCACTTTACCTTATCTCAATTAACATTTCATTTGAGATTAAGTTTGAATTCACCATACCATTCAACTACTTCCATTTGTGATTATAATCTCACTTTCAATTTATAAGTTCTCCAACTTATTTATTTCAAAGCTCATATTGCTCATTTGAATCCATTTACAGCATATAATCACAATTTCAAAATTATAATTTTTCAATCTTAATCCTTTGCAAATTTTAAATCCACACTTCCAGATTATAAGTATAGCACTTAATAGCTCATGGGTATAACTCATTTCTCAATGGCTCACAATTCAAGTCATCTTACATTTTAATTTAATCCATATTAACTTTATTTTAAGTCCAATTTATTTTCAGTTTATCCAAGTTAAATTCAAATTTCCATTCACTTCAACATATTTTATTAACTTCCAATTACTCAAGTTAAATTTTTTTAATTTTTTTATTTCCAAGATTAAAATTCGCATTTCTTCGTTCTTATTAATATCAACTTCACTTAATAAGTTCAATAGTTAATTTATTTTAATTTTACAAATTTTATTTTTAAATATAATTTTCCAGAATTTAAATTACCCGGTTTTATTTCAAAACCAAATTTGAAACAAAAATCAACACATTCCCATTTGATATTGATATCAAATTTCCAGATCTCTAAACAACTTAGTTGTATCAAAACAATTTCTCCATTGTGAATTTTCCCAAAACACTTGTTATATCCAACAAGCCCCAAATAATACCATAACCAAATATTAGGGAAGCAATCCATCACTTTAGAAACTCGAAAATGAATTCTAATGATGTGGCCAGCATCATCAGGATTATTTTCCAGCGACTGAAGTGAGTTCAATGCTTCTTACTTTTCTAAATTCACTTCAAAACAGTTTCCATTTAAAAATATTTCCCAAAACAATATTCCAATCATTGCCTTCAAACACCTTCAAATCCCAACAAATATTTCAAACTTTCCCAGGATTTTAAATTTCCAAACCTTTATGTTTATTTTATTTAAAATCCTTTCCAAGACTTCCGGGATTTAAATCCTGGTTCAACTCAAATTTTGTTATTCTTACTTTATATAATTTATATTTGTAGAATTTTATTGTCACTATAACTATTTCACATTTCCAAATTAAATTTTATATTCTTATTTGATTTAGACATTAACAACCAATCATCCAAATATATATAATAATTTCAGAAAATTATTTCTTTTATATCAAAATATAATTTTGGGTAAAATTATTTCATTTACCCACCTTTAAAAACAATTCTATGTCGGTTTATCTTGTTCAAGAGTTTAGAAACCCCTATCGATACGGTTGTACTTCCCGTACCGACCAGAATTCATAAACACTCAACCGATAAGTCAACACAGTATAAAAACAATTTTTATATGCACTAAGAAGTACGCTCTCATATCTACTATTACTCTCAACTCATTATAGAGTACTATTGACTCTGTTTAATGAGTAATTACCCCACCAAAGCCTAGGTTGTCGCCAACCTAAGCTCTGATACCAAGTGTGACACCCCGCAAATCCATACCCCTTGAATCAACACTATTCTTCCTCTATTAACTCAAGTGGCACAGAATTACGAACCATTAGGGTTAAAGAAGAAGAGATAGAAGAAGAAGAAACTAAACAATATCAGAAACTCACAGTCGCAGCGGAGTAAAATATAATAGTAAATATATAACTTTACACAAAATGAAATCTATAACTGTTTTATACAATCATGTCATCAGAGTGTCTCATACATCAACAATCACAAATCAAACATACCATGAAATCATAGCAGCGGATATATATATATATATATATATATATATATATATATATAGGTACATATAAGACGTCTCGGGCTCCAGCTCCTCTCCTGCTCCATAGCATCCTGACCTGAACAAATATACTCGGTCTGACCCGAGCATTATGATGAAATAACACCCGAGTCAGTCTGGAATACCAGCTGAATACTAATGCATCCAAATTGATTATTAAAGTTTCAAAAATCCTTTGAAAAACAAAAGCATCTCGTAAGACCACGCCACAAATAAACATGTTGGGTTTTTACCTTACGATAGCTAAAACTCTTTTTATAGAAATCCTCTGATATTATAATAGGGTCTATTTACAAATACTTATAAAATAGCCGAAATTGTTACATCTATTAAATTCCAGCTACTAGCCACCGAAGTGGGTAATACAAACAAAACTCGTACAAGGCTCGTAGGGAAAATGGATTTCCAACAATGACTAGGCACTGGGGTACCACCTGTCACAGTACGGGGCCTAGATCACCGTACCGAGGACTACTCCCTTCATCCCCTGCAACCAAGGCCGGAACCATTCCTTACTGAACAGTCCCGAACAAGATAAACCCCGTGGTTGGCGCGACCAACCACCCACTAAGCCGAAATAATAAAGTGACATCTAGACATGGGAAATATCTTGTCCTGCTTGGGTATGACCCACCTAACCTTGCTGCATATCCCCTGATTTTCAGTCATTCCCGGTTGATGAGGCTTGAGGCTAAGCGTTACCTTTTGAACGTTTTCACTTAGAATGCCCATCGTCCACCTGACGATGTTTCGCAAGCATTCATCCATACAAGTCCGTCCCGGGTTCGAACGGAACCGAAGGCACTACTCCTACTACATCCATTTGGAAATATCCTCAGGATTAGTAGCGACTAGCCCTTGCACTTCACTGCTCCATCTTCGACTTCAAAACATGTTTCCGCACGAAACGTACAAACCGGATCGAAGTGGTTTTCGAGAAATAAATCTCGATCCCGGTCTCTTCGAAACGATCACGCATTGTCCAATATTGATAGTCGGTGATTTAACTATCAATTTATATTCATAAACATCCATAAGCATCCATCATACAATAAATAATTCCCATATTATTTATTGGCCCTCCTGTATTTTTAAAAGATATATTTCCAAAGTTTCAAAGCTCATTTGAAAACAATTCCCAAAGTTCTTCCTTTACAAGGTAAATCCTTTACCATTAATTCCCCTTGGAAATAACCAAGTTCAAACAAATTTTGGGTTAAAAACAATTTAAAATACTTTATTCTAAAATACACTTTAAAACATAGAAATTTACTTATTAGTTATTACTCAAGTATATAATTCCAAATACGTAAAGTAAAACTATTTTATAAGGTATAACTTGATTTTTGGTTTTAGTTAAACTAAATTTATAAATAGAGTTGTAAAAGGATTACACTAATTTAAAATATCTTAGGTCAAAACTAGCCTTTTAAAACAAATCCATTTGTAAAAGAATAATTACTTTACTATTGCTAAATTTTAAATAGTTACTTTAAAAAAATAAATTCCAAAACACTCTTTTAGACAAATTTTGAAATTTTAAAACTTTCTTTTCATAAAATCATTTTTAACTCGAATTTGGTTTTCCCAGGGAATCTCATTCCTACTCAAAAATCCCAGAATTCCTTCTCACGATTTCTGTCGATTTATTCAATTCAGGTTTATAATATAAATTTACTTTTACATTTATCAACTGATAACGTTTTCTTTGGTTATCATTCCAGATTTTACAAATTTTAAATTTCCATTGTAAATAGATTTCAATTTTAATTCTTTTAAATTCATTATTTCACAATATCTTTTATTTCTCTAGAATTCAATTTATCCCTTTATAATTATATTATGGATTTACAATTTATCCAGCAATATTCCAATAAAATTTTATTTCAGTTTTCCATCCAAACTGATTCTAATTTTTATATTCTTTTAAATTCCTTATTTATAAATTTCTTAATTTCTTTTTAGAAACCCAATTTATTTTCTTTATAATTAAACTCCAAATTTCTTTATAATTAACATTTGGGGTTTGAAGTTTATAACATAATATCACAATAGCAGTTAATTCCAAAATTATCAATCACAATATATAACAGGCATCATCATCAATTATTATAAAATAATTACTATCGAGTGAGGAATCCAGTTGGATCTCTCCAACCTGTTTTCCCTGCATCCAAAAATATTAGCACATCACATATATAAATATCAATCCAGACTGATAATAACAATTATATGCAACTAATCACACAGATATTTAAATATTTATTATTTAAATCAGCCAATATCTAGATGTGAGTGAGAATAACTCACCTTGAGTTTCGGCGAGCGTTCGAAATTTAAATTAAACCGAATGATGTCCGATTTAACCTAAATTTCTACTTGCCCGGAATGGATCCGGATCTGCACCATCATGTAGAGTACTTTCCTGCGATTCCGGCACCGCGAATTTCACTGAAATCCGATACCGTATGAATGAGTTATCAAATTTTAAAGTTTGAATTTGAATTTTAAACAATTTCCTTTATTCAATTACCAAACAAAATCATGCCGCTCATCAAAACTTTCCCAAATGCGCACGCAAAGCTTCCCGCTCATCTCCTCTCTCACGAGGCCAGGCATCAGTAAGCATGAACCCATCAACGAAAATTAGGGCTCCAAATCGCTGCTACCCCGACGCTATCGAGCTCGATCTGAGCTCGCCACCACGAAGCCCACTGTGACGCACACTCAAAGCCATAAGCACGTTGAACTCGGTGCCAAGCTCGAAAGGAAAAACGAGCACCATCTCGAGGCGAACGCGGCACGAAACCTCCCTCGACGATACGTTAAAATCGATCTCCACTGTTCAACTAGAAGAGCTTGGCGAGCTTGTCAACTTCGTAGTTGAACGAATTTCCTAAAACCCAACGGATTGCTTGGTAATTTGAGGCGAATGACAACAATTCTCGACCATTAGAATAAAACTGCGGCGGCCTGAATGAATGCTAGGGTTTAAGATAATATAATAATATATATAATTGTTTTAATATTATTTAATTAATATAATCTCTCAATTTAACAGTTTACGCAAACGACCTCCAATCTACGCGTTTCGACAGGCGATTCTAGGGTTTTTCCGCGTTCCGGACACAATGGAACAAGTTCCGTAAGCTAATTCGGTCATATGAGCGAGTTACGAAATTAAACGATCAATTTAAAATCAAACCGATTTAAAACGATTTCGATGCGTTTCGAGCTGCCACGGTCAAACGACAACTCCGATTGCTACGAAAATTAAAATCCGGTAATAACTAACTATTATGGATCCAATGAAACTAGTTTCGTCGAATTCCGAGACTATGTCCCGGAAGGCTATTTTAACTCGTCTATTAAATCCAGCGATTTTCAAAATTATCGAAATCACTCAAAATTCCCACTTTTAAAATTTTATTAACTTAACAATAATTCATATAACATTTATAAGCACATAAAAAATCATTTTGGCTCATTCCAGACCAAAATCAGATTATTTGCATTTTAATAATATTAAATTAATTTTTTAAATTATTATAAAATTCAAATTTGACCTATCGACTTCAAATTTCCTTTCTACTATCCAACATTATAATTCAAGTCCAATTAGACCTAAAATAAATTTTAGAATCTAATTTACATCTATTTTCACTCAGAATTATCAATTAATCCAATCCTAATATTAAACTATTTTATTCAAATTTCAATTTAATTGCCATATTTGAAATTTTAAACAAAGTTTATTAATTCAACCAAATTCTTTTATTTAAAAATTCAAATTATAACCCATATCCAACATTTAAAATGAATTAAATGTTCAAATCTAATGGCTTAAAAATACGGGATGTTACAGCCGCGTACGGCCCCTACGCTTGATCGAGCTCCATGCAATTCTAGGGAGTGGTAGAGGGCCGTGTTGTTGTGTGTGGCCAAGGGTGGAGGGGCTCAGGTGGTCTCTGTAGTGATGGCGAGGCCATTTTATTTACAGAGGTGAGTTTCTATTTTTTTGAGCAAAAGACATATTTTTGATTTCGATCGTTTGGGGACATTCTGGGTTTCGATTATGAGAGAGGGGTTGAAGCGTGGTTTGTGGGTGGTGGCGAGGGCCGCCGGAGGTGCGCCGAACCACCGTGCACGTGCACGGTAGCGTTGGAGGTAGACTGGGTCGTCGTTGAGTGTCGCTTCATGTCGCACTCGGGAAGATGGCGCTTGTGCTTCGAGTTTTGATCGCGTGCCTATTTTAGAACCTGATGTTCAAATTGTGTTATAACTTTAACTAGCTTACTGTAAAAAAAAATTAAAAGAGGAAGAAGAAGTTCGTATACCTGGGTTGGTGTCTCGGTGAATTGGAAGAATTACCCGAAGTAGCACTTGAATTTCATCAGGAGAATCTCGGGTTTTGGTTATACTGCAGTTTCGCAGTGAGGTAGTAGTTGAATAAAAGTTTTTTTTTTTTCAAATTTGTTTGAACACTTAGAGCTTAGAAAATATTTAAAGGTTAGGCTAAGGTTTTGTTCAAGTTTTAATTATTTAGTCGAAATCTTAATGATGTTCTTAAACACTTAAATCATTTTAATTAAGAAATTAACTTAAACTAAGAATAAGTCAACTAATAATTAAAGTTTGTAGTTAATACTAGAATTGACTTTGAAAATAAAAGAAAAGGGAGACTTTTAAAACGTTAATTAAGTTGAATGATTGATATCAATAAATTATTTTCGAAAGTAATTAAGAACGATTAACATTTTAAAACTTAATTAGAGTTTGGATTATGTAACTATTTTGTGATAAATAAATAGTAATTAGCTACTTGAGTAAATAAATAAATGATTAGTAGATAAGTAATTAAGAATAATTCAAACATAATTAATGATGGATTATAAGTAAATAAATAATTAAAATCAACTACTTAAGTTAATTAATGAATGAATTAATAGTTAATTAATCAAGTAATTTAATTATGAATTGATAGTTAATTAATTAAGTAGCTTGATTAAGAATTAATTGTTGATTAATTAAATAATTAGCAGATAATAATTGGATAATTAAGTTTTATTAATAATAAATTAAAAATATTAATTAATGATCAAGAAACAGTTAATTAAGTAACTAAAATTAAATCACTTGATTAAGAAAGTAATTAATTAATAGTGTGAAATAAAATAATTATGTAATTAAGATTTGATAATTAATTAAGAAATCATTAATTAAAAAATTTGAAATGAAATAAGTAATTGATAGTTAATTAATGATTAATTAAACAGAGTTAAGTGGTTAACTCTCAGGTAATTAATTCTAAATCGAATTAATTACAAATAAGACTTAAAGATGACTGCTTGCGGATTGTTATGTTGAATATGTGATTGTGATATTTATTTGATGATATTCTGTGATGTTCTGTGATATGCTGAGTTATATCTACGATGATTGTGTATGATTCATCTGTGATAATGCTATGTTAAATCTATTATTGAATTTAAATTATTTAAACTGTTTAAGTTAATTAGACAACCTGGCCCTTAAAATGGCGTTTGAATTTCGATGAGACCGGGATCGGAAGAATCAATTTTGATTCTCCGAAAACCACATCGATCCAAATTAAACGATAGGTCGTGACTTATCAAATGGCGATCGAGATGGTGTATTCAGAATGCAAGGGTTATCGTCGTTGACTATGAGGGTGATTCCAAAATGAGTGTGACGAGATAATGCCTTCGATTTCATTCGAACCCGGAACGAACTTGTATGGACCGAATGCTTTCAGCACATCGTCAGGCGGACGATGAGCATTCTAAGTGATATGTCCTGTAAAGGTAATCGCAGCCTCAGGCCTCATCAACTGGGAATGGCGAAAACAGGGGAGATGCAACAAGGTTAGGTGGGTCATCCCCAAGCAGGACAAGATATTTCCCCTGTCTAGATGTCCCTTTTTATTTCGGCTGTGTGGGCGGTTGCTAGCTACAACCGCGGGGTTTATCTTGTTCGGGACTGTTCAGTAAGGAATGGTTCCGGCCTTGTGTTGTAGGGGGTCGGGAGTGATCCTCGGTACGGTGATTTAGGCCCCGTATTGTGACGGGCGGTACCCCAGTAGCCCTGCCATTGTTGGAAATCCATTTTCCCTACGAGACCCTACGGTTTTGTTTATATTACCCACTTTTGCGGCTAGTAGCTGGAATTTAATGAATGTAACAATTTCGGCTATTTTCTATTTACTTGAAAACCCTAGACATTATTATAATATCACTGGATTTCCTATGAAATGTTTTGGTTAGCATAAGGTAAAAACTTACCCGTATTTATTTGTGGGGAGTCTTACGTGATACCTTTATTTTCAAATGTTTTCAAAGTTAAACAATTTAAACCGTTTACTCATACCAGACCCATGTATGACCCGGAGTTTATATTTGTTTTTCATAAACTCTTGGGTACTCAAATTTTTATGAGTAGCCAAGTGATAGGTTTTGGACCTTGATTTCTGGAGGAGCTTGGAGCAAGAGTTTCCAGACGTATGTAACTATCTATCTAGCTCCGCTGTGTTAGTTGATGTGTACTGTATCTCTGATGTATATAGTGATAGTTGTATGTAAAACTGCCGTGTGTATTGATATAGTATAACTCTGATATATGTAAAACTATGTAATATTTATGTGATATATTATATTTTGTTCCGTTCCGCTATGAGATTCTGATGTTGTTGTTCTTTCTTTCTCTTTCTTTTCTATTTTCTACCCTGTCTTTCTTAGTGATGATACGTCTTTCTGGTAGTAGAAGGGCGGTTCGTCACAGTTGGTATCAGAGCATGGGTTGGTGATAACCTTGGCTCTGGTAGGAATTACTCATAGAATAGAGTTTATAGAACTCTAAAATGAGTTTGAGTGTATTAATAGATCTGAGCGCGTATTTGTTACTGAATATAAATTTTTTTTATAATGTGTTGACTTATCTGTTGAGTGTTTATGGATTCTAGTCGATGTGTGGGACGCCATTTCATCGATAGGGATTTCTAAACTCTTAAAAAAGGTTGACCGACACAGTATTGTTTTTAAAAAGTAGGGTAAATGAAATAATTTTACCCAAAATTATATTTTGACATAAAAGAAATATTTTTCTGAATTTATTATTTATATTTGGATGTTTGGTTGTTAATACTATAATTGAATAAAAATTTAAAATTTGAGTGACTTATAACCAAATAAAATTGTTTAAATAAAAAGGAATATAACTAAAATTTGGCTAAACTAGAACTTAAGTCCCGGAAATTTGAAAGGTGTTTAAATGAATTTAAAAGAAAGGAATTTGGGAATTTAAAAATCTTGGGAATGTTTGAAATGTTTTTCCAAAGATTTGAAGGCAATAATGGAATATTGTTTTGGAAAATATTGTTGAATGGAAATTGTTTTGGGAGGAAATTGTGAAAGTAAGGAAGCATTGAACTCACTTCAGTCGCTGGAAAATAATCCTGATGATGATGGCCACATCATCAATATTCATTTTCGAGTTTCTAAAGTGGTAGATTGCTACCAGGATAGTTGGACATGATATTGTTTGGAGTTGTTGGGTATACAAGTTGTTTTATAAATTTCAAAGAGAAAATTTGTTTTGGTGAAAACAAGTGTTTGGAATTTGGAAATTTGATTTGATACACCATGGGTATGTGTAGTTATCATTTCAAAATGATTTTGGAAATGAAAACCAAGCAATTGAATTCTAAGAAATTCTATTTAATAATGTGAAAAGTTTAAATGAATCAACTATGGGACCTGTAAAGTAAAGTTGATATTAATAAGAAGAAATTGGGAATTTTAATCCAGGAATTAAAATTTAACTTAAGTAAATGAAAATAAAGGAAATACATTGGAGTTTAACCTAAGATAAGTTAGATGGAATTGAAGTTCAAAATGAACTTAGTTGGATATAAAATTGGAAGGTAAAATGATTGTATTGTGAAATGAAAATTTATACCTTAAGATGGTATGTGTTATATATATAATCTGAAATTGTGATATAAGATGAAATGACCCAAATGAGTAATATAAACTTTTAAGTAAACAAATAAATTTTGAGCTTATATATTGAGTAATATTTAAAAGAATGGTAAGTAGCTAAATTTAATTAAAATTGAGTTGGAATAAAACTGATTTAAATGAATTCAATCAAGTTATAAATAATATTGAATGAAATAAAATTCTTAAGTAAATAAGTAAGTATTGAATTGAATTAAAATAGAATTGGTGTGATTTGTAAACAAATCTAACTCAAGCATAAATTGGATGACCTTATTATAAATAAATTCAATAATGAATTGTTAATGTAAATTAAAATTTAGGAATGGATAAAAATGAACTAATCGAATAAATTAGTAAATAGTTGGGATTTGATTAAAGGAAAATCAAATCAAAGATTTAAATGGACGTTGGTGGAGTGGAATAAACTTAAGTTATTGGGTGGAACAGTTTGAAGAAAATAAATAACTTGAGTAAATTGTGAGATGGTTATTTAAAATATTGGTTGTCAAGTTTAATAAAATGGTTTGAAATCATACTTTTTAAAATGAAAGAAAATGCAATGTAAGGATTGTGAATAAATAAATTGGGATGGAATCAAGTGTAAATTGAGTTGGAATCAAATTTAAAATTGTTATGGATCTTAAGTAATTATTTATTCACAATGATACTGTCAAATTGCATATGGAAATGGGTCATTTGAGGTAAATGAGATTAGATAAAATTCTATGAATTATTGGAAGCAAAATAGGATGATTTTGAAATCAATTGGAATGAATATGAGTTTGTTTTGCTCAAATGGATTATGTATATAAGCAAGTAAGTTGTAAATCACTTAAACTGAAGGGAATGATTTGAGAATTTGTAGGAAGTAATTGTAATGTGTCGAAACCTTACATATGTGCTTATAAAAAAATTTAGCAACAAAACGATTTTAAAATTAGAGATTGAAATAAACTAGTGGATGAAAATAATTTAAAATAATGATAAGAATCAGCTATAAACGGAAAATAGTCCATAAATTAAATATTCAGAATTGAAGATAAATTGAAATTGACATGGAATTGGAAATTCAAATAAAAGAATATAAAGGCCAAAGTGGTAGAGTAATAATATAAGAGTATATATATAATGCTTATATTAAACTTAGGAAATGAACGTTAAAATTCTTAAGTAAATTTGATATTGAGAAAATTATTCCAAGTGGATAGAAATTAGAATAATGTGAATAAAACAAAATTGATATAGTTGATAATCAATGGATATAAATACGTAGGATGAACGTATATTATTTTATCCGCATAACAATTTGATCCAGATTCGAACATAGAATTTCGAGATAGTTATATCAATCCGAGTTAGGATTTTTCACTCGATTTTCGACGACGAACTATGGATAAGGATTTTGATTGACTCTGGAAATTCTCTATCATAGTTGTGACTATGCAAAGAGAATAACAGTTTCTGATCAAGAAACCAGATCTGAGTCCGCACTAGGAAGTCGGGTGGACGACACTAGTTCGGAAGTGAAATTGTGTGATCGAGAGAGCGATCGAATTTAATACTGCGTCCGAATGGTATATGTACATCATACGGCTTGAATGAATAGATATTGAAATTCTGTAAAGAAGTCAATAAAATTGGGAAAGAGTTGGTACTGTAGCTTTTAGTATTGAATTGCCAGAATGGATGTCTGGAATTCATTGTGTATTCCATGAATACCATTAAGAAATTTGTTCATGATTCCTAAATTGTTGTTAATCCAGTAGTTTAGGAATTTGGAAGTTGAGTCGAATTTAACTATGGTCAGAAATTCAGTTGGGATTGTTAATCATCGAGAGACAACTCTAGATAGTTTTTGGAAAACTTATCCGGATTCATGTTCAGATAGCTAATGTTGTTTGTTAGGATAGACCGTTTGGTTGTTTGTTAATATATGAATGGTACGTATGTTTGAATAGTTGATATAACAGCTTTTAAAATTATTTTCGTTTTAAATTTCGGGGACGAAATTCTTTTAAGGGGGGAGGGATGTAACGACCCGGAATTTTTGACAATATATTTTAAATAATAATTACTCTAATTTAAATGAAATACAAACTTTTCAATTTATAAACTGATGAGATCTCAATCATTTACCAGTTATGCATGTGACTGTAAAGAAAATCTTTAAAATAGTTTAAAACAAAATCTTTCTTATTGAATTAAAAGGTTCAATATTTTCATATTTGATAATATACGTATGTATATCTAATTGTAGAACTTTAAATAATAATGTTTAAAAATAAACAACCATATCGATATTAAACATGGAAATTTAAAACTTAAGTATAAAACAATATAAATTGTTATAAACATATACATACAAGACAAGTATAAATCAAAATTATGAACATAAGTATAACACATAATTATAAAATATAAGATGGAACTAAAAATATAAATATGCAAAACATAAGTTATAACTAGAAATATAAAATACAAGAATGTTATAAATCAAAGATTTGGTAATTTAAATTACCAATAGAATAAAATTTAGAAATTTTAACCATAATAATCATACATGAACAATACAAATAAAGTAAAACTAATATGCTAACAATGAACTGTAAAATACATTTGTTCAATGCAAGAAGACAAGTGTTTATAGCATATTCAAGTCTATCTTTATCCTCAAAACAAATCAGGTTATACAAACAAGGAGATGATGTCAAGTACGAAATGAAACAAGAACAATATATATATATATATATATATATATATATATATATATATGCCACTAAGATAAGTCAGGCTGCACCTATAATAAAAAAAAGGATAAATATAAGCCTTTAGAACAAGTCTACCTGCAAGTATATGTTTATGTACAAATATAGTTTCATATACAGGCCGTAAGTTAACTGCAAAATGAATAATTTTTATACAAATATCTATATGTATAGCAGGACAAAATGATAATGGTGTAAACATAATTATAGTGTGTAAACCTATTAAGAAGAAAAACATGTACTTGTTTCTTCTCGGCCAACTTTTGTTGTCAATTCAATATCTTAAAAATCGGTTCATACGAAAGGAACTGTCCAGATGCTACCTTCCACTATCCAACTGTATCTTTTATATAAATATGTATTTATCATGTATTTGATTCATTCAGAAAACTATAGAAAGAAAATAAGAAGTAAACTCAAAATTTTTGGCAAACTAAAAACAGTTTCTAACTGAATTCAAACCAGAGAATATACAGGTTCAAAGAATAAAAGCAAACTTCAGGCAGTTTCAACTGCAGATTCAAAGTAGGAGTTGTTCTCTGTTCTCAGGAATTGGGCAAGTGAGTAAACTAAGATTTTGTTTTAAAGTTTAAGTTAATTATATAGTCATGATTCTTTAACTAATATAATTTGTATATGGTTTTATGTTTGAATATGAATCTGCATATGTTATACTGCATATCTATCTCCTCTGCTATGTGTTCTTGGTGGTTACAGTTAATTATTCCTGTTCAAATTCAAGCTATTCTCATCAATATTGAAATATGTAATTATTTCAACTCAACAAAATGTTAAAACTAAATTAAGGTTTGATTTTTAAAGCTAATTTTAAATATGTTGAAGGGGGTACTTCTCTGTAACATGTTATACAGGTAATTCATATATTACTTGATAAATTCGAATGTTTAAATTTGTTAGTTTGGATTCAAATCTTGAATAAACATTTCAAAGTGGGATTTTTAAAACAAAGATCAAAATTTATAAGTTAATATTCAAAGAGGAGTTTGGGATTAAAGTAAATTTGCATTTCTGCCTATTTCAAGTGATTGATTCAATTTTAATTAATCAAACTTGGATTGAAGCAAGTTTATACATCCATTAACTCGGGAAAATGCGAATTAATTTTTCTATTGAGTGAAATTTGAGTATGTGACCAAATTAGGGTTTTACAGGAAGTTTGTTCTTCTCTGTAAAAGAGGCCGCGTACGGCCCCTACGCTTGATCGAGCTCCATGCAATTCTAGGGAGTGGTAGAGGGCCGTGTTTTCATGGTGTAGCCAAGGGTGGAGGGGCTCAGGTGGTCTCTGTAGTGATGGCGAGGCCATTTTATTTACAGAGGTGAGTTTCTATTTTTTTGAGCGAAAGGCATATTTTTTATTTCGATCGTTTGGGGACATTCTGGGTTTCGATTATGAGAGAGGGGTTGAAGCGTGGTTTGTGGGTGGTGGAGAGGGCCGCCGGAGGTGCGCCGAACCACCGTGCACGTGCACGGTAGCGTTGGAGGTAGACTGGGTCGTCGTTGAGTGTCGCTTCGTGTCGCACTCGGGAAGATGGCGCTTGTGCTTCGAGTTTTGATCGCGTGCCTATTTTAGAACCTAATGTTCAAATTGTGTTTTAACTTTAACTAGCTTACTGTAAAAAAAAAATAAAAGAGGAAGAAGAAGTTCGTATACCTGGGTTGGTGTCTCGGTGAATTGGAAGAATTACCCGAAGTAGCACTCGAGTTTCATCAGGAGAATCTCGGGTTTTGGTTATACTGTAGTTTCGCAGTGAGGTAGTAGTTGAATAAAAGCTGTTTTTTTCAAATTTGTTTGAACACTTAGAGTTTAGAAAATATTTAAAGGTTAGGCTAAGGTTTTGTTCAAGTTTTAATTATTTAGTCAAAAGCTTAACGATGTTCTTAAACACTTAAATCATTTTAATTAAGAAATTAATTTAAACTAAGAATAAGTCAACTAATAATTAAAGTTTGTAGTTAATACTAGAATTGACTATCAAAATAAAAGAAAAGGGAGACTTTTAAAACGTTAATTAAGTTGAATGATTGATATCAATAAATTATTTTCGAAAGTAATTAAGAACGATTAACATTTTAAAACTTAATTAGAGTTTGGATTATGTAGCTATTTTGTGATAAATAAATAGTAATTATCTACTTGAGTAAATAAATAAATGATTAGTAGATAAGTAACTAAGAATAATTCAAACATAATTAATGATGGATTATAAGTAAATAAATAATTAAAATCAACTACTTAAGTTAATTAATGAATGAATTAATAGTTAATTAATCAAGTAATTTAATTATGAATTGATAGTTAATTAATTAAGTAGCTTGATTAAGAATTAATTGTTGATTAATTAAATAATTAGCAGATAATAATTGGGTAATTAAGTTTTATTAATAACAAATTAAAAATATTAATTAATGATCAAGAAACAGTTAATTAAGTAATTAAAATTAAATCACTTGATTAAGAAAGTAATTAATTAATAGTGTGAAATAAAATAATTATGTAATTAAGATTTGATAATTAATTAAGAAATCATTAATTAAACAATTTGAAATGAAATAAGTAATTGATAGTTAATTAATGATTAATTAAACAGAGTTAAGTGGTTAACTCTCAAGTAATTAATTATAAATTGAATTAATTACAAATAAGACTTAAAGATGACTGCTTGCGGATTGTTATGTTGAATATCTGATTGTGATATTTATTTGATGATATTCTGTGATGTTCTGTGACATGCTGTGTTATATCTACGATGATTGTTTATGATTCATCTGTGATAATGCTATGTTAAATCTATTATTGAATTTAAATTATTTAAACTGTTTAAGTTAATTAAAAACTTGGCCCTTAAAATGGCGTTTGGATTTCGATGAGACCGAGATCGGAAGAATCAATTTTGATTCTCCGAAAACCACATCGATCCAAATTAAACGATAGGTCATGACTTATCAAATGGCAATCGAGATGGTGTATTCAGAATGCAAGGGTTATCGTCGTTGACTCTGAGGGTGATTCCAAAATGACTGTGACGAGATAATGCCTTCGGTTTCGTTCGAACCCGAAACGAACTTGTATGGATTGAATGCTTTCAGCACATCGTCAGGCGGACGATGAGCATTCTAAGTGATATGTCCTGTAAAGGTAATCGCAGCCTCAGGCCTCATCAACCGGGAATGGCTAAAACATGGGAGATGCAGCAAGGTTAGGTGGGTCATGCCCAAGCAGGACAAGTTATTTCCTCTGTCTAAATGTCCCTTTTTATTTCGGTTGTGTGGGCGGTTGTTAGCTATAGCCGCGGGGTTTATCTTGTTCGGGACTATTCAGTAAGGAATGGTTCCGGCCTTGTGTTGTAGGGGGTCAGGAGTGATCCTCGGTACGGTGATCTAGGCCCCGTACTGTGACGGACGGTACCCCAGTAGCCCTGCCATTGTTGGAAATCCACTTTCCTTACGAGACCCTACGGTTTTGTTTGTATTACCCACTTTTGTGGCTAGTAGCTGGAATTTAATGAATGTAACAATTTCGGCTATTTTCTATTTACTTGAAAACCCTAGACATTATTATAATATCACTGAATTTCCTATGAAATGTTTTGGTGTAACGAGTCGGATTTTGCCCGCTCGAAAATCGACATCCATACTTCGAATCGTATTCGAATGCCGTAGATTCGACCGTTCAAATCCGATTCGCCGAAGCTTATAACAACATTAAGTATAACAACACAGCGGAATAAAAAGAATAATACACTGATATACAATATCTGTTACAACAGAACGATACAATGAATATCAATATACATCAGAGATACAAGAAAATAGCAGCGGAAAAGAAATATAGATAATGCTAGCAGCGGAACAAATAACTCTAAGATAGTCTTCAACGAAGAACTCCAAATCTGTAACTCCATCTCCAAGAACCAATCAACCAATAGCTCGAACTCCTCATAACAATGCACCAAGCTAAGCAAGACTGGTGCGAACCAAAGACTGAACCAACTCCACATAATCCATTATATCTAACTATCTGAAAAACCCAACTCTAAACTGCTCGTGTAGAAAATTTTGAGCACCCAGAGTTTAGGAAAGAAACAATAAACTCCGGATCAGTCATGGGACTGGTGTGAGCAACAAAAACAGTTTATCTTTAAAAACAATCAACAAGAGAATTTTAAAGTAAATTCGCAATGCTTTTTGAAAATGAAACTACCATAAGACCTCCCGCCACACACACAATGCAAACGCAGACTTAGAGGACGCTTCTTATGATAGTCAAATATGCTTAATACGCAGAAAATTTCTTTGATATTATTATTATAAGTGCACGGTGCAGAAAAGCATTTCGAAAGTAGAATATTAGTCTTAGCCAGCATAGGTACCATTATATTATGCCCGCTATAGCTACCTCCTGAGGAGGCAGGTTCTACAACTAAAACCGTACAAGGCTCGTATTGTTTCTTTGGATTTCCAACAAATGGTCAGGCCAAGGAACTTCCCATTGCCACATGGAAACGCCTCTGAATGGACGTCCCGAGAACCTAACCGGATCTCTGCCAACACAAGGCCGGGTTACCCCTAACTGGGTAACTACTGACACGAGTATGCCACCTCCCGGTTGTAACAACCTTTTACCGGGGCCCCAACATCAAATCACAAAACAAGATATATATAAGTTTGTGATGTCCACATAAGTAAGTATCTGGGCTCCATACCATGATACCACTTCTATCCAGAAGGAGATGTACATACCCTAAAGGGGCGCTACCCCCTAATAACCTTGCCGCATCTTTCCTGTTTTGACCATTCCGGGGTGTGAGGTTCGACGAGGTCACGCCCACAAAGCCATGCTTTGGGTCAACAAATGATCAAAGTAATGATCACAAAGATAAATGATCAAATAAATGATCATATCACAAATGATCAAACAATGATCATTTCACAGCAACACTTAGCATGTCACATTACCAAATTGGGAATATATCGCTGATAACCTTCAACTACATAACCTCTGAGCTCGCACGTCTCAGAGAAGGGTGTTAAGCTAAAAGAATAAATTCTCCGCCACCAACAGAAATGTATTTGAAAGAAATCTGCTTTATATCTCAAATTGTAATGTCAGACACACAATCCATACAAGTCTATTCCGGGCTCGAACAGAACCGAAGGCACTTCCAAAGAAGTCCTTGCAAATCCGGATAATCCCTAATCACGTCTGGATTTCCCATCACATATGGAGATCTCTATACCGGGGATCTGCCAGTGCAGAGACAATCGACAAGAAACCCTTTCGTTTTCGAAAATATCCGGTCTTCACCACCGGTCTTCAAATGCTATCCATAACGACGTATCACATATTCGAAATGGGATATATGACACAAAGGTCCTCTCCCGGCTAAACCGAATAGTGAGCGCAATATTTAAAACATATGGATATGGGATTTCAATTAAGTCACAACTTAATAATTCAACTTTCTTTTCAAATGGTTTAAACCAATTTTCATTTTTAAATCTTTTAAACAAAAAGATTTATTTCACAAGTTCACCTAGTTTCTCAAAGATTCATTCCTGTATTTCAAAACAATTCCATTTAAATTGGATTAATTCATTGAATCTTTAAATCAAAGATTTAACTTATAGCTTTCAAACCGTTTCCAAAACTTGGAAGCCATTTTCATTTTCAAACTTGAAATTCTTTTTAACACAAATTGAACGTTCATTTCTTATGTGAAAGCTTTTATTATGTGAAAACAAACAGTTTTCGTTTTAGAAAAAAAAATCCAATTAATTTACACGAGTTAAAGTTCTCAATTTATGTTCATACTCCCAAATTAATACATTTTAAAATGGTTTAACCCATATATAACTGGTATAACATCTTTAATCCCTAGTTTCAAATTATAGAATTCAATTTGAAATCTTGAATTTAGGTTTAAATCAAATTATTTAAACTTCAAACTTTATCAAGTTATTCAAAATAATTTCATCTTTGAAATTCCATTTTTAAAAGCTTTTCACATTTAACCCGATTCCAATTTCAAATTATTTGAATTTAAAAATTCAAATTCAAAACTATTTTCAAAAATCTGTGACTTAATCGATTTCCTCGTGAAATCCATATTTGTGTATGGTGTGGTCCAGGGGTTTAACACAATAGTGCAACATCATTTCAATCATCACAGATTAAAACACAGGAATATAGTTGATAAGCGATATAAACTATAACGCTTATCGTCCATACACAGATTCACAGATAATATACAAATGTAAATAAATATACACAGCTCAATCTACAGAACAAAATATCATAAATCAGATAGAACAATTAATTCAAGGCATCACATATAATACCATAATTCATAAGTAACTCAAGCATCCAATAATCATTTATAAACAGGATTTATTTATCGTTTAATCCTATGTAATTCAATTTATCTCTAATTAAATTAATTACTTATGAATTTATTATCCAATTCTGATTTATTTATTTTCATTAAGTAATTTAAATCATTTATAATTGATTATCTAATTTATTTAATCCAATAAATCATTAACATTAATCACTTTAAATCAATTACATAAAAATCCTTAGTTAATTATCCTTATTAACTAATAATATTTCTTAATCACTTTCTTAAGAAATTATCTTAGATTAATTCATTATTAATCATTTCTAATTATAAATTAATCTAAATTATTTATTTATAAATTAAATAAATCATTCTTTAATTACCATATTAATTTAGTCATTTTATTACCTTAATTATCTCTAAGATAACAAATTTCTTTATTAATGATTTCATTTATCATTTAAGTGTAATTTAAACATTACACTTTAAATTTTAGATTCAAAATGATTATATATTTAAACATCTATCAAATTTAAATATCCATTTATAAACCTATATAAGAGAAGTTCTAGCTAATCTACTTAAATTTTTATTTAAAATTTAAGCTTTAAAATACATTACGTTTTATCTTGCAAATTCAAGATAAAACAAAACATATATTTTCATTCACGATTCTTTTATAAAAGAACTTTATCAAAATTCAAGTTTAAATGTTTGTTTGAAAAACAAGTTTACTTTTTAAAAAGCTATTTTAATTTCAACTTGTTTTAAAACAATTCAGATTTTAAAATGATTTAAAATTACAAATTTGAATTCAAAGAAAAACTTGAATCCATTTTTTATTTATTTTGATTAAACTTTGATTTTAAACTTTGTTTTAAAATTTTGATATTTTAATTCCCGAGTCAATACTATATTGGCTTCAAGCCAATACTGGAAACCCCCGAGAAAAATACTGGAGTTACGCGAGTCAAATTCGCGTCTTCCCCCTGCTCTTCTTCTACTCGTGCTCTTCTTCTTTCTTTTGCCTCTTAACTTTGTTAAATTTAAAACTGTTGCACCAGGCTAAAACTCGAAGAAAGTACCGAAAATACTCGTGTACATCACACGACAACTACAGCACCAAACCAGACCGCCCAAACACCAAGTTGTGCACGAGATCTCCGTGCACTTGCACATGCCGCCAGCGATGCTTCGGCGCCGGCGACGACCATCAACAAATCAAAGATCGATCCCTCCTTCGACCGAAACGACCCAAATACCCAAACCCATCTCGAATCGAAAATCGAGAAAAAAAAACGTGAAACCTGCAAAAGTTCGAACCCCTCATCAACCTGGCAACCACTCGTGTTCGACGCCTCAACCACCGGAGTCCACGCGAACCTCACCAAGCCTCCGCCACCCACTCACGAACATGTTCCCCCACCACCGATCTTCTTCACATCACCCGTGACCACGCAACAATCACGAGAACCCAACCATTACCATCTTGACCTTAAACCCTACATTGATCTCGTTTCAAAAATTTACCCAATAGAAAATTTGTTTGATAATTTTTTTCAAATCACAGGCACTCAAACTTTCTTCAATTCAAATTTCACCCTTTTACATTGATTAATTCACTAGAAATTTGTAAAAATGTAGTTTTGATTCAAATTCAAATTGCTCTTAAAATCCCAAACTAAAAATCTTCGTTTTAGTTTTAAAAATCATGAATTTCATTAAGCATTCAAGTTATAAACTTGAATTAGCTTTTATTTACAATTGAATTTATCAATTGATTTCTTGATTTCCTGTAACCATGACTTACAGTAAAGAATATCCCACCAGTCATGTTTTTAACCAGCTTGCAAAATCTTATTTTTAGTTTTTTTTTTAAAATCTTATTGATTGCAACTAAAAGTTTTATAATGATTTGATGAGCATAATTTTTTTTTAAGTTTGAAAAGAATATAGGAACCTGTAACAACAATATAAAAATACAGAGCATCACAGTGATAAATTTAAACAATAACATATGCAAACTATATTTCCAATACATCTAGAACCATTTTCAATCAACTTAAAGCTTTCAAATTTGATGTTTTACTCACTTATTATCTTTTTTAAAACAGAGAGCCTGTAGAGTTTAACAGAGTGATATAAACTCTTATGTACACAGACATTTCAAACATTGCATTTACATCACAGTATTTATCACAGGCAGATCAAGATTTTTAAAATTTAAAACAAGTGTTACTCACCGTGATTTGAGAAGAAATGAAACAGAGCCTGGAAACTGCTGTGCATTTGAATACTTCAGATATTTGGTTGCAGACTTGAAATTTTCTTTTGCTTTGATTAAGTTTGTTTGTGATCTACAATCCCAGGTTAAGGATTTTGATCTGCTATGTGCTTTTAGTTTTTTTCCTTGTTTTTGTTTGAGAAGAACAAACTAAAATGAAGAAGTTGATAGAAAGAAGGGAGTCTACAGGCTATAACATGGTTTGTACAATAGGTAAAGAATTTTCTCCTTTGTTTATTTTATTTTGTACATAAACACTTTGCTCGGCTAACTTATCTGCATTTATTACTTTGTTTTGTTCATACTTATTTTACATTTGTACAAGTACTTTAGATAGTTGCATTCATTTGTTTGATTTCTTTTATTTGTTTATACCTATTTTCGGCTGAAGTGGTTTTGGTTTTATACTTGGTGGTTTATTATTATTATTATTTTCAAAAAGTTGGACAGGGATATTTTATTTTTGGAGGCTGAACATTATTTGCATTTATTATATTTGACTTCTTTTGCATCTGAATATGAAGTTTTGTTTGTTTGTATTTTTATTTTATACTTCATTAGCTTGTTTCATACCCTACATGTTTGCTTTTATATTTTTTTGTATATGCAGGTTTTCTTTTACATATTTATATCTTTGAAGATGTAACGTCTCGAAATTTTTCGACTTTCAAAAATTCAACATCGATACTTACTTTATCGACTGCCGAGAAATCGAAGACCGGAAACCCGAAATGTTATGGTTTAAGAAAAGAAAAGAGAGAGAAGAGAGGAGAAGCTAGAAAGTAGAGAGAAAAGAAAATAGAAAATAGAACGGAACAGAACACAACAGAACAATAACAAAATCTCACAATCGCAGCGGAACAACATATAATAGATAAATGAATAATCTTTAAACAAAGAACTATATCAGTTATTACATTTTATACATTTCATTACATTACATCATATCATCAGAGTGTACAACATCATACAACAACAAACAATGCAGCGGAAAAAAATATACTATATGCTAGTAATACGCCATGCCATCCATCTTGCCTCCAGCAACTCCTGAATATCCAGAATATCCTGATAAACCTTAACTCTTGACTGCCCGTGTGGAAATTGGTGGGCACCCAGAGTTTAGGAAGGAAAACAATAAACTCCGAGTCAGTCATGTGACTGGTGTGAGAACTCAAAACAGTTTATTTATCTTTAAAATCAAAATAGAGGAATATTTTTAAAGTCAATTCGCAATGCTTTTAAAAATGAGACTACCATAAGGCCTCCCGCACACACACACAATGCAAACGCAGAATCGGAGGAGATATCTCCTTATGATAGTCAAAGATGCTTGATACGTATTAAAAAGAACATTTGATATTATTATTAGTGCATAGTGTAGGAAAAATTCTTTCAAAAATAAAGATATAAATCTTAGCCAGCATAGACATTCCGCACTTATGCCTACTATAGCTACCATGTTCAATAGCAGGTTACCGCCACATTCCATGGCAGGTTATACAACTAAAACCGTACAAGTCTCGTATTTTTTCTTTGGATTTCCAACGAATGATCAGGCCAAGGAACTTCCCATTGCCACATGAGAATGCCTCTGGATGGACATCCCCGAGAACCAAACCGGATCTCTACCAACACAAGGCCGGGTTACCCTTAACTGAGTAACAACTGACCGAATATGCCATCCCCCGGTCCTTTGGGACCTTTCACCGAGCGCTCGCAATCAATTCACACAATCATAAAGTGTTTTCAACATGAGTAAGTATCTGGGCTCCATACCATGATACCACCCTTTTCCAGAAGGAAATGCACATATCCTAAAGGGCGCTACCCCTCATAACCTTGCCGCATCTTTCCTGTTTTGACCATTCCCGAGGTGTGAGGCTTGACGAAGTCACGTCCACAAAAACATACTTTATACAAAAGCCATGCTTTGGGTCAACAAATGATCATAGAAATGATCACCAGGATAGACGATCAAATAGATGATCCTATCACAAATAATCAACACAATGATCATTTCACAGCAACACTCAGCATGTCACATTACCAAATTGGGAATATATCGCTGATAACCTTCAACTACATAACCTCTGAGCTCGTACGTCTCAGACAAGGGTGTTAAGCTAAAAGAATAAATTCTCCGCCACCAACAGAAATATATTTGAAAGAAATCGGCTTTATATCTCAATTTGTAATGTCAGATATACAATCCATACAAGTCTGTTCCGTGATCGAACAGAACCGAAGGCACTTACAAAGAAGTCCTTGCAATCCGGATATCCACAATCCTGATCGGATTTCCCATCACATATGGAGAACTCAATACCGGAGCAACTCGGTGCAGAGTCAATCGACAGGTCATCCTATCGCTCTCGCAAATACCGGGTCTTCAACACCGATCTTCAATGCTATCCATTACGTCGTATCACTATTCGGAATGGGTAATCCGAATAACGAGCGCAATAATTTAAAAATAAGTGTAGCATTCAAATTCAAGCAAATCACAACAAATACCTATCAAAGGTAAATATTGATAGTCGGTTATTGAACTATCAATGGATATGCACGACATCACCAGATTCCAAATAATTTTCCAAATCATTTTATTTCCCAAAGATATCTTTACAAGATATATAATTTTCACACTTCAAAAATAAATCAATATTTATTTTTAAATAAATTCCCCTTTTTATAAATTCCTTAGTGAATTTATATTTCACAATATCTATGAATATACGATTTCATTTATTCAATTTCAATTTATCTTCAAAAAGATAAATTCTCAAAATATTCACTTTATATTGGAAAACATTTCCATACTTATTTATTAAGTAATTCTCAATCCATTTATTTTCAACACTTGGAAAATATTCAATATACTTCAATCGAGATTAAGTATATATTTCATTCTTTAAGGAAATCATTCTCTTAAACATATTAATTTGGGCCAAAACGGATGTTGCGTAAAACATCGTTACGACAACCCAAAATCACTAGTATAGGGATTCGAAATTAAAATAGATATATAAATCCCAATACTATACAAAACATTTCCTTTCGGAAATCATTTACTATAACAACAGTGTTATAGTCCACCATTTCCTTCTATTTCTCGAAAACGTCTATTTCAACAATGAATGTTGAAATCTATGGTTTTGAATCTCAACACATTTAAAACATCGTTAGATCGTTTTAATTCTGTTTAAAATATCACATCCTAAACATTTTCTTTAACATATTATTCACTATTTAAAAACGTGAATATACTTTGTTAACAAATTTCATCCTTTTATTCATTTTATTTCAAAGGATTATTCACAGTCTAAAACGTGAATATAACTCCATTAATAAGTTATAACTATTTACTTATCAAAATAAGTCGTTTGCGAATTTATAAAACAACGTTTATAAATTCCATTTCTTAACCTATTCAATTCATATCCCAATGATATACTAAAAATTCATATTATAAGTCAAATACTTATAATTTATTTGTTTGCCAAAAATCGTTCTTTTAAACTTCATAATTATAAATCTTATAACTTATAAGATTCAATTATTTATCCAAATCTATTTTTCAATAACTTTATAAATTTTATAAACCTACTGCTTATAAAATTTCATTTATAACTTCACCGTTTATAATTCTATGAATTTCATTCATTTATGAAATCCATTCACAATTCATTCTAACACTTATAAAAACTCGTTTTATAATTCAAATATTTTAATTTATAAATATCAATTTATAAATCTTTTATATAAATCAATTTATACTATTATTCTTTTATAACTTCTTTAATCTCCTTTATAATTTCATCATTCTGATTTATAAAATAATTAAATTTTATAAATCCTATATTTTAACTTTTCACAATAAATTCTAAAATCCCAATTTAACTATTTTATAACAAAACATTAACCCATATTTCTCAAAAATCAATCTTTAACCGTATTTCTCAAAATCATAATTTTTATAACTTTAAAAATTATAACGTTTATTTATTTAAAATGGATCAATTCCAAAAATATTTTATAAACGTATACTTTCAAAAATCACTTTGAAATCCTTTTAAAATTCCAAAATTTGGTCCAATGATGCTACATACCAAATAGCCAATCACGACAACAACGACGTCATATATCGATATGATAATCCATCAAATATCAAAATATCTGAATTCAAATAAAAACTGTTGAGGAATCCAGTTGGATCCCTCCAACCTGTTTTCCTGCACCCACAAACATTAGCACAATACCAATTCCGCTCCAGTACGGAATTATCGCGGTATATGGGATTTAAAATATTATCCGCTTAATAGACGGCGCAATAGGGTCTCATTCGCTATACAAATGCGGGAAATCAATAACTCCAATATATACATATGCCAATATATATATATTGCTATTATATATAATACCAATTTCACTGTTTATGAAATATTCGTGGTATATGTTTTTAATAAATAACATCCGCTTACTAACGGCGCATAATGTCTATTTTAACAATCAATAGATAACAATCATCATTCAAACATGCATTCAAGTATTTTAAATCTAACTATTCAAAATAAAAATCGAAACTGATTCGATTGAGTGAGAAGTTCTCACCTTGATTTCAATTTCGTTTTAGCGATTTATTTTGAATAAAATTAAACGGACGTTTAATTTTACCCAAAATTCTCACTAACTCCAAATGACTCCAATCCATTTCCATCGCGTAGTGCTCGTCCATACGATTCCAACGCTTCTTGTTTCGCGCGTTTTCGACCTCGTATGAAAAAATTATGATTTTATGAAGTTTACACGATTTAAACTATAATTAATTTACAACTTTAATTAAAAATTTTAAACCCTAACTAAACGTGGCCGTAGGATCTCACCCAGCAACATCATGACCGCACGCCCTATCTCCCTCTTCACGTTCGTTCAACCCAGTAACAAGCACGCACAAAAGAAACCCAAATCTTGCAAATTAGGTTTAAATTATGCTCCCTCCACGTCGCGTTCTAGCATGATCAGCAACTCCCATTCGAAAGCCCCTGGCCACCTCCACACTCGCCCCTAGCATGGAGGAGCTCGGTCAATCCCCCAGCACGCAAATCGAGGCCGAACGGCCTGCCTTCATGGCTCTCCAACGACCACCACACTGCTCCATTCGCGATCATATCCGTATGGATCTCTAGAACTCACTTCGCTCTTCATTTTGTTAGTTGACACTTTCCTCTAATTGTCGATGGATTTGGAGAGATTAAGGAATGAATTTGGGTGATTTCTGGCCTTAGGTTCAGGGGTGGCGGCTAGGGTTAGGTTTAGGTTATTTTTTTTTTTATTTTTTTTTCTTTGTGAAGGTGGCTATTTATAGAAGAACGAACGACACTATTCATTCCGGAAATTCCGAACTCCGATTCACGTGCCGTAACCAGCGTTTCTAGGGTTTACCCCGCGTTCCGGACACAATGGAATAGGTTTCGGAAGCTAATTCAAACATCTGTGTGAGTTATGGCTATAAACGTTCGATTTAAATTAAACCGATTTAAACGATTTTCTAGGCGTTTTAATTTGTATCGGACAAACGGTAAATCCAATTGACACGAAATTTGAAACCTTACAATAATATCACATTACGGATCCGATGAAACTGGTCTCGTCGAAATCCGAGACTTTTTGAAAAATGGCTATTTTAACTCGCCAAATTAATATTAAAAATAATTCGATGCGTTTCGAGCTGCTACGATCAAACGATAACTCTGATTGTTACGAAAATTGAAATCCGGTAATAACTAACTATTACGGATCCAATGGAACTGGTTTCGTCCAATTCTGAGACTGTTCAAAATTTGGCTATTTTCACTAGTCGATTTAAATATTAAAATATTCAATTTTCACAAATTAACTTTTAATTCGATTTTAAAAGTTCTAAAATATCGTTCTAACTTCAATATGATAAAATAAAATTTTACAAATCATTTTCAATCATATTTAACTCAATTTTCAATTATTTCCATAATTCAACATATTAAATTATCGATTTAATTATTAAAAAAATCCAATTATTCAAATAAAAATTTATCTGACTTATAAATTCACTTATCAATATTTAAAATTAATTAAATATTCAAATTTTAATTACTAAAAATCCTGGGTCATTACAATCTTCCCCCCTTAAAAGAATTTCGTCCTCGAAATTATCAAGTAAGAAAAGTTATAGTATTTATTAACTTTCCCAAAATCCATAATTAAATTTCTTACAATACTTTACTAAGTTTTCAAATCATACTTAGTTATCTTCTCAAAAACAACTACTATATCGTTTAATTTTCAACTCCAAAATCAAAGTTAAAGTTTTCACAAATTTTCCAATTTTCTCAAATTTTTTTCTAACGCCTTAAATTTACGGAAAAATTCGCCATAGTCTCCTTTGCGCGGCTCGATCCGAAAAAAAAATGACAGTATATATATCACAAATATACATCTCATCAAGTAATGAGGCATCCCGAAGGGAAAAAGTATAAAAGTACGGTATGTAATTCGAGATATGTACCTTATATTTTATTAGCAAGCATATACGGCTAATATAGCGCGAAAGCGAGCTCAAATGCGAAGCAAACGCGATCCGCACCTACTAAACACTCAACAAACAACATGAGAATCATGTATATAGACAATAGTATCAATATACAACATATAGCAACATAATAACTATATATGCCAACATAGCAAATGAAACAAAAGCAATATATTCAACCATCAACCAACTATCATCCAACAAATTCATAACCAATAAATATTCATTCATATTCTCATTAATATTCAATGAAATAGGTTTTCAATCTAATCACATTTGATTCATTAACAGTGGATGTTTTTACTAACATTCATTTTCAATTAGTTTATATTTACTAATTCATATTCAAGTTGGTTCACTTCCAAATCAAATTCAATTCTATTTGAGATTCACTTAACTTCCAATTGAATTCAATTACTTTAGCTTTCAATTTCATTAATTCAATTTCATTAACACTTAATGAATTATATACAATCAATCAACTAACAATCATATAACAACCAATGTATATTAATTACAACCAAATTCCTTTGCTTATATTCATTCAATTTGGTTTAACACCATCACTTTCAATTGGTTTAATTAATTGATTTTCATTCAATTATTCAACTTCTAATAACATTAAATTTTAATGAATTAACACTTATATTCATTATTCCATATCAATTGATTTACATTTAATCCATTAATTCAATTCAATTACAAAGTTGAATTTCATTACATAACTCAAGTTCATATTTATCACTTAACTTTATTAATTTATTTTGATACCAATATCAACTTCATTCAACATCTCTTAAATTATATTTCATTTTACAAACATCACTTTGTTTTACATAACTTAAATTCCAACTTATAAATCAATTCAGCTTCTAAATTCTAAAGTAAATTTCCATTTAACTTTGAATTCATTTTTATTTATAACTCATATTCATAAATATATTCATATAGTTTCACTTCTTATATATATAAGTTTATTTCTCAATTGTAAATCACTTTAATTATAATTCAATCTCATAATTCTTTTGCTTATACAATTATTCCTTTATTTAGATTATTCAAACATCTTATTCAACAACCAAACAATCTACTGATATATACTTTAATAATTTTGAAAAATTATTCCTTTATATATAGAATATAATCAAGGTAAAATTATTTCATTTACCCAATTTTAAAACAATATCGTGTCGAATTGTTCTATTCAAGTGTTTAGAAACCCCTTCGATTCAGTTTCGAGGCTGCGCCGACGAAGGTTCATATACCACTCAACAAACCAATCATCACAATATAAAACAATTTTATATTCACTAACAAATACGCTCTCATAGCTATTATTACACTCAAACTCATTCTAGAGTACTACTAACTCTATCTCTAATGAGTAATACCCAACAGAACCATGGTTGTCGCTTAACCATATGCTCTGGTACCAAATGTAAAGAACGTACCGTCAGCGGTCACAACCGGTAGGCTTTTCAACCATCCCAGCCCCACCGTGGCTTACACTGATATCCCAAACTTGCTTTTACGGCCACCCTTTCGAATGTCACGGCTTCGCCTAACCAACCCCGTAAAGAGGACGTGTGGGGGTAAGAGTCTCCCGTTCGCCACCAAACCGCGAAGCGAGAACCCCCCATCACATATCACCTAGCATAAGCAAGACTGGTGTGAGAACTCAAAACAGTTTATTTATCTTTAAAATCAAAATAGAGGAATATTTTTAAAGTCAATTCGCAATGCTTTTAAAAATGAGACTACCATAAGGCCTCCCGCACACACACACAATGCAAACGCAGAATCGGAGGAGATTTCTTCTTATGATAGTCAAAGATGCTTGATACGTATTAAAAAGAACATTTGATATTATTATTAGTGCATAGTGTAGGAAAAATTCTTCCAAAAATAAAGATATAAATCTTAGCCAGCATAGACATTCCGTACTTATGCCTACTATAGCTACCATGTTCAATAGCAGATTGCCACCACATTCCATGGCAGGTTATACAACTAAAACCGTACATGTCTCGTATTGTTTCTTTGGATTTCCAACGAATGATCGGGCCAAGGAACTTCCCATTGCCACATGAGAATGCCTCTGGATGGACATCCCCGAGAACCAAACCGGATCTCTACCAACACAAGGCCGGGTTACCCCTAACTGAGTAACAACTGACCGAATATGCCATCCCCTGGTCCTTTGGGACCTTTCACCGAGCGCTCGCAATAATTCACACAATCATAAAGTGTTTTCAACATGAGTAAGTATCTGGGCTCCATACCATGATACCACCCTTTTCCAGAAGGAAATGCACATATCCTAAAGGGCTCTACCCCTCATAACCTTGCCGCATCTTTCCTGTTTTGACCATTCCCGAGGTGTGAGGCTCGACGAAGTCACGTCCACAAAAACATACTTTATACAAAAGCCATGCTTTGGGTCAACAAATGATCATAGAAATGATCACCAGGATAGACGATCAAATAGATGATCCTATCACAAATAATCAACACAATGATCATTTCACAGCAACACTCAGCATGTCACATTACCAAATAAGGAATATATCGCTGATAACCTTCAACTACATAACCTCTGAGCTCGTACGTCTCAGAGAAGGGTGTTAAGCTAAAAGAATAAATTCTCCGCCACCAACAGAAATATATTTGAAAGAAATCAGCTTTATATCTCAATTTGTAATGTCAGATATACAATCCATACAAGTCTGTTCCGTGATCGAACAGAACCGAAGGCACTTACAAAGAAGTCCTTGCAATCCGGATATCCACAATCCTAATCGGATTTCCCATCACATATGGAGAACTCAATACCGGAGCAACTCGGTGCAGAGTCAATTGACAGGTCATCCTATCGCTTTCGCAAATACCGGGTCTTCAACACCGATCTTCAATGCTATCCATTACGTTGTATCACTATTCGGAATAGGTAATCCGAATAACGAGCGCAATAATTTAAAAATAAGTGTAGCATTCAAATTCAAGCAAATCACAACAAATACCTATCAAAGGTAAATATTGATAGTCGGTTATTGAACTATCAATGGATATGCACGACATCACCAGATTCCAAATAATTTTCCAAATTATTTTATTTGCCAAAGATATCTTTACAAGATATATAATTTTCACACTTCAAAAATAAATCAATATTTATTTTTAAACAAATTCCCCTTTTTATAAATTCCTTAGTGAATTTATATTTCACAATATCTATGAATATACGATTTCATTTATTCAATTTCAATTTATCTTCAAAAGGATAAATTCTCAAAATATTCACTTTATATTGGAAAAACATTTCCATACTTATTTATTAAGTAATTCTCAATCCATTTATTTTCAACACTTGGAAAATATTCAATATACTTCAATCGAGATTAAGTATATATTTCATTCTTTAAGGAAATCATTCTCTTAAACATATTAATTTGGGCCAAAACGGATGTTGCGTAAAACATCGTTACGACAACCCAAAATCACTAGTATAGGGATTCGAAATTAAAATAGATATATAAATCCCAATACTATACAAAACATTTCCTTTCGGAAATCATTTACTATAACAACAGTGTTATAGTCCACCATTTCCTTCTATTTCTCGAAAACGTCTATTTCAACAATGAATGTTGAAATCTATGGTTTCGAATCTCAACACATTTAAAACATCGTTAGATCGTTTTAATTCTGTTTAAAATATCACATCCTAAACATTTTTTTTAACATATTATTCACTATTCAAAAACGTGAATATACTTTGTTAACAAATTTCATCCTTTTATTCATTTTATTTCAAAGGATTATTCACAGTCTAAAACATGAATATAACTCCATTAATAAGTTATAACAATTTACTTATCAAAATAAGTCATTTGCGAATTTATAAAACAACGTTTATAAATTCCATTTCTTAACCTATTCAATTCATATCTCAATGATATACTAAAAATTCATATTATAAGTCAAATACTTATAATTTATTTGTTTGCCAAAAATCGTTCTTTTAAACTTCATAATTATAAATCTTATAACTTATAAGATTCGATTATTTATCCAAATCTATTTTTTCAATAACTTTATAAATTTTATAAACCTACTGCTTATAAAATTTCATTTATAACTTCACCGTTTATAATTCTATGAATTTCATTCATT
Organism: Allium cepa; assembly: GCA_030765085.1. Classification (NCBI taxonomy): domain Eukaryota; kingdom Viridiplantae; phylum Streptophyta; class Magnoliopsida; order Asparagales; family Amaryllidaceae; genus Allium; species Allium cepa. Next base: position 183,532,159 of record CM060937.1, on the reverse strand, counting down.
TATGAAATCCATTCACAATTCATTCTAACACTTATAAAAACTCGTTTTATAATTCAAATATTTTAATTTATAAATATCAATTTATAAATCTTTTATATAAATCAATTTATACTATTATTCTTTTATAACTTCTTTAATCTCCTTTATAATTTCATCATTCTGATTTATAAAATAATTAAATTTTATAAATCCTATATTTAAACTTTTCACAATAAATTCTAAAATCCCAATTTAACTATTTTATAAAAAAACATTAACCCATATTTCTCAAAAATCAATCTTTAACCGTATTTCTCAAAATCATAATTTTTATAACTTTAAAAATTATAACGTTTATTTATTTAAAATGGATCAATTCCAAAAATATTTTATAAACGTATACTTTCAAAAATCAATTTGAAATCCTTTTAAAATTCCAAAATTTGGTCCAATGATGCTACATACCAAATAGCCAATCACGACAACAACGACGTCATATATCGATATGATAATCCATCAAATATCAAAATATCTGAATTCAAATAAAAACGGTTGAGGAATCCAGTTGGATCCCTCCAACCTGTTTTCCTGCATCCACATTAGCACAATACCAATTCCGCTCCAGTACGGAATTATCGCGGTATATGGGATTTAAAATATTATCCGCTTAATAGACGGCGCAATAGGGTCTAATCCGCTATACAAATGCGGGAAATCAATAACTCCAATATATACATATGCCAATATATATATATTGCTATTTATATAATACCAATTTCACTGTTTATGAAATATTCGCGGTATATGTTTTTAATAAATAACATCCGCTTACTAACGGCGCATAATGTCTATTTTAACAATCAATAGATAACAATCATCATTCAAACATGCATTCAAGTATTTTAAATCTAATTATTCAAAATAAAAATCGAAACTGATTCGATTGAGTGAGAAGTTCTCACATTGATTTCAATTTCGTTTTAGCGATTTATTTCGAATAAAATTAAACGGACGTTTAATTTTACCCAAAATTCTCACTAACTCCAAACGACTCCAATCTAATTCCATCACGTAGTGCTCGTCCATACGATTCCAACGCTTCTTGTTTCGTGCGTTTTCGACCTCGTATGAAAAAATTATGATTTTATGAAGTTTACACGATTTAAACTATAATTAATTTACAACTTTAATTAAAAAATTTAAACCCTAACTAAACGTGGCCGTAGGATCTCACCCAGCAACATCATGACCGCACGCCCTATCTCCCTCTTCACGTTCGTTCAACCCAGTAACAAGCACGCACAAAAGAAACCCAAATCTTGCAAATTAGGTTTAAATTATGCTCCCTCCACGTCGCGTTCTAGCATGATCAGCAACTCCCATTCGAAAGCCCCTGGCCACCTCCACACTCGCCCCTAGCATGGAGGAGCTCGGTCAAGCCACCAGCACGCAAATCGAGGCCGAACGGCCTGCCTTCATGGTTCTCCAACGACCACCACACTGCTCCATTCGCGATCATATCCGTATGGATCTCTAGAACTCACTTCGCTCTTCATTTTGTTAGTTGACACTTTCCTCTAATTGTCGATGGATTTGGAGAGATTAAGGAATGAATTTGGGTGATTTCTAGCCTTAGGTTCAGGGGTGGCGGCTAGGGTTAGGTTTAGATTTTTTTTTCTTTTTCTTTGTGAAGGTGGCTATTTATAGAAGAACGAACGACACTATTCATTTCGGATATTCCGAACTCCGATTCACGTGCCGTAACCAGCGTTTCTAGGGTTTACCCCGCGTTCCGGACACAATGGAATAGGTTTCGGAAGCTAATTCGGACATCTGTGCGAGTTATGGCTATAAACGTTCGATTTAAATTAAACCGATTTAAACGATTTTCTAGGCGTTTTAATTTGTATCGGACAAACGGTAAATCCAATTGACACGAAATTTTAAACCTTACAATAATATCACACTACGGATCCGATGAAATTGGTCTCGTAGAAATCCGAGACTTTTTGAAAAATGGCTATTTTAACTCGCCAAATTAATATTAAAAATAATTCGATGCGTTTCGAGCTGCTACGATCAAATGATAACTCCGATTGTTACGAAAATTGAAATCCGGTAATAACTAACTATTACGGATCCAGTGGAACTGGTTTCGTCCAATTCTAAGACTGTTCAAAAATTGGCTATTTTCACTAGTCGATTTAAATATTAAAATATTCAATTTTCACAAATTAACTTTTAATTCGATTTTAAAAGTTCTAAAATATCGTTCTAACTTCAATATGATAAAATAAAATTTTACAAATCATTTTCAATCATATTTAACTCAATTTTCAATTATTTCCATAATTCAACATATTAAATTATCGATTTAATTATTCAAAAAAAATCCAATTATTCAAATAAAAATTTATCTGACTTATAAATTCACTTACTAATATTTAAAATTAATTAAATATTCAAATTTTAATTACTAAAAATCCTGGGTCGTTACAGAAGATGTTTTGCATAACCACTTACTGGTAACATACAAGATCCCTTTACTTACTTTTGTTTTTATACTTCATGTATATAGATATAAAGCTATTATAATTATTGTTATAAAAATAAATCCTCATTGATTTAAAATAATTTACAAAAGAAACCGTTTTATTATTAATAAATAACACAAACCATTTGAATTTGAAAAAACTCCAATCGATTATCATTTAATTTCACAATTTTAAATCAAAAGTAGATTTAATTATCAATTTAAAATAAATTAAAATTCGGGATCGTTACATTTGGTTAGCGTAAGGTAAAAACTTACCCGTATTTATTTGTGGGGAGTCTTACGTGATACCTTTATTTTCAAATGTTTTCAAAGTTAAACAATTTAAACCGTTTACTCATACCAGACCCATGTCTGACCCGGAGTTTATATTTGTTTTTCATAAACTCTTGGGTACTCAAATTTTTATGAGTAGCCAAGTGATAGGTTTTGGACCTTGATTTCTGGAGGAGCTTGGAGCAGGAGTTTCCAGACGTATGTAACTACTATCTAGTTCCGCTGTGTTAGTTGATGTGTACTGTATCTCTGATGTATATTGTTATAGTTGTATGTATAACTGTCATGTGTATTGATATAGTATAACTCTGATATATGTAAAACTATGTCATATTTATGTGATATATTATATTTTGTTCCATTCCGATGTGAGATTCTAATGTTGTTGTTCTTTCTTTCTCTTTCTTTTCTATTTTCTACCCCTTTCTTTCTTAATGATGATACGTCTTTCTGTTAGTAGAAGGGCGGGTCGTCACACAATCTCTTCCTTTTGACTCATTTCCTTTGAATTTTGGAACGCTCCCTACGGTTCCAGAATTCATTCGTGTCCCCCACTATTCGTCTTCTTTCAATTCTGGAGCACCCCATAACTCCACTTCGAATGACCCTTATAATGAATCGGCGGTCTCGCCAAACTTCGAATTATTTATAAATGGGTGAAATTCCTTTATAATAGACATCGATTTACCAAAGATTTCTATATCCTTGGTTTACGATGCTATCTATTCCCTGTTATACCTGAATTCGATTTCTTGAGGTCGAATGTCGATTTGCCTCAGAATTCTATATCGACCTTATTCTTGAAGTCACGGTCGACCGATTAAAGTTGCCCGTGTTTTATATAATTTATCCATCTCCCGATTTGTTATTTAAATCATCTTACTTTTGTTTTGAATCTACCTTCGAATCAAAATTCTCTTTACTTTGAGTCCATCAAATTTGAATCTCTGTCAGTACTTTGAAAATCCATTCTTGTATCGTCGGGCGAGGAATTGTAGTTGTAAATTAATGTGAAAAATGTTTTATATATTGTGTTGTTTGTGTTGCTGATGTTGATTTGGGATTTCGATCGATTCGTCTGATCAACGCTATCGATAGAATTTCTAAAACACTTGAGCAGAGCAAACTGACACAATATTATTTTCAAATTTGGTAAACAAAATAGTTTTATATGATTATATTATATATAAATATAAGTTTTTTGAAATTAAACTGTTAATGAATTTGTTGTTAGAAATGATAATATTTGATTTTCATTTATTGTTTTGTAAACCATTGACTTTGGTAATATAAATAAATGAATTTATAAAACTTGGGTATAATTTGATTTGGAATTTGAAGTGAATTTAAATTAGAATCTGAGGATTTAATTTCCGATAATTTCGAACTATGGTTTTAAAGTTTTAATGTGTATATTATTTAAAATATTTTCAAATAGAAACCGTTTCAAAGAATTTTAACTGTTTAAATTAGAGCTCTTCTCTTTTGTCGCTGGAAAATAATTTCGGTGATGACGGCCGCATCATCGACGTTTATTTTCGAGTTTTGAAGCGAAGAGACCATTAGTAGCTTGCTACATTTTTGTTTTGAAATGAATCTAATTTAAAATTTCTAAAATATGTTTTGATTCATAAAATATATTGATATAGGTTTTAAATTTGATTTGATATTTATTTATCCCTAAATAGTTTGAAGCTGTGCAGTTAATGCGCTTGGTAGATTCAAAGTGGTGGAGGTGCAAAAAGTCATAGCGGGGATACAGCGAGGATATAGCGGGATATAGTGGATGGCTCTAAAATAGCATATAAAACTCGTACTTAATATTTTTACAAATATATAAATGGTAATTGAATGAAAAATTATCATTCAATTGTATTATAAATAATACATAAATAATTATAAATAAAAACATGTGCGAATATACTTTAAATAAACGAAAAACTGTTATATAACATAATCGAATTTGGTAGAATATTAGAGTATTTTCATTTCTGAAAAATATATTAAAAATTAAATCAAATAAATTAGTTTCATAATTTTATAATGTATAAATGCAAATTTTCAATTCATTTTATTAAAGAAGATATAGCGGGAATAGCGGAAATAACGGGGTATAGCGGAAATACCGGGGATTAAAGCGAAAAGGTTATATTATGGGGCTATATGAAAAAATCGTAGCGGTAGAAATCCGCTATGAGATGTAGCGGGGTTGTAGCGGGGTGATAGCGGGGCATTAACTACACAGGTTTGAAGAGAATCGGAAATTTTCATTCTTAAATGTTGTTAAGGATAATCTCAGATATAAAATGAAATCAATATTTTGAATAAATATTTAAGCTTGAATAATTAAATTAGAAATTTTTACTTGTGTAATACTCAATTGCATTCAACATAACTTACCAAAATTTTTAAAAGTTAATTATGTAATTGAATATTATACAATATAAATGATATCGAAGGAATTTTTAAATAAATTTGAGTAGTTATATAAAGTGTAAATATACTTAATATATGTGATAAGATATATTAGGTAGAATAAACTTAATAATAGTTTGGAATAAAGAAGAATTAAAATTGTCGAATAAAATATGATTATAATAAATAACTATTCAAATTTTTGATCTTTGAAATTGTTAATTTAAGGTAATTGGATAATACACAATATAAAGTGTCTTTATAAATAAAATGTTGAGTGCTTATAATAAAGGTTACACAGTTAAAGTTTAATTATAAAATGATTAATAGAGATAAAATAATAAGTTAGTCGAATAATAAATGGATTAATAAAAGAGAAAAATGGTTGTTTGAAATAAATTTTGTAACAAACAATGATAAATTGAAAATAAACCAAGTTAATGAAAAATCTTGAGTTAAAAAAAAACAAATTGTTGAATACAAATTAATTTAAATTGAAATTTATATGGTTTAAATTAATTGTTTATAATGTAATTCAAGTCTATTTTCTTTTGGTTGTTTTTATTCTCCTATCTGCTTCCTTTTCGAGGACGAAAAGTTTTGAGTGGGGAGAGTGTAACAACCCGGATATTTTAACAATTTTATTTAATTTAACTAACCGTTTTTGTGTGAAATTTAAATAAAAAAATATAAACGATAAAATTTTGAAATATAAATTTGATATTTGGAATGCGTCCAGTTAAACATAGCAACCGGTAAATTTTCGTCCGAAAATATGAAAGTTTATTTCATGCGTAAATTTACTTCAATTTAATTAGTTAAAAAGCGATGAAAATAAAATGTTATCGGAACCTAAATATTTTTACATAGAAAAATTCTAAATCATCTTCTGAGCAAAACGTCATTTTTCGTTTTTCCAAATTTGGACGTTTTTGGCTCCGTCGATCTTATTTTTCTGTGTTTTTCATGCATTTTCTGCTAGTATAAAAATTGAAATTTTTATAACCAAATCCTATCACTGATATCCGTATGCCATTTTGATCGCCTCGTCGTGCTGATCTCTGCGATATATTCAATTCTGTATTTTGAAGCCCGTTTAGAAGCGTTTCCGTATCGGTACCGAATTTTCAGTTTTACCCTTTCCTTCAGCTTCAAAACTGAAGATTTCTACACAAACAAAATTTAAATGCTTTAAAGTTTCCATTCCATAACCATTTCGAAAAAAATATATAAATTTGTGAATGTTGGTATTAATTATTTTGAACGGTCACTTATATTACCAATACCTTTGCTTTACCAATGCAGTAACGTGACTTTTGTTTTTCCATTTAGCTTTCTCTTCAAACTGTTTTCTTCCATCTAATATTTCTTCCCCACTTCTTACCTTCACAGTGCAGAAACACCGCCTCCCCTTCTAATTCCTTCTTCTAAAATATTACATCAAGTTTCTAAAATAAAAATAATTCCTCCTCATCATATCCACCTACACCCTCCCTCTGAACCAAAGCCACCTTATTTTCCTTTTGTCTGAAACCATGCCTCATCTCCTTTTCCCCAAGCCTACCTCCCGTTATCCTCCACCACCGCGAGCCTCGTTCAACCACAGCCCGACAGATCTCGGCCTCACCACAACTAGCAACCGCATCCCATTCCTCCGACCAGTGGAGCCGCTTCGCCGAGCCACTCTTCTCTATGCCATGGCCATCTCACCAGTCCAACTCCTCCTCCTGACCGAGCAACCCACGACCACCGCACCTTTGCTCGTCGCCCCATTCACCTGCTACACGTCAGCCTTGTGCGGCCTTCACTCCTCCAAGCACGGCCAAGCTCTTCCACCGCCGCTGCACGAGTTCAACCATTCGCTCTCCCCTCCCTTCGAGTGCGTGTAAGCATATAGCTATTAAAATATTTATATAACAGTTAGTATATAGAAATATATATATATATATATATGAGTTTGCATTTTTTGGGTTTAAGCTGTACATTTTATATATTCAGTTATCTTGGTTTTTGAACAAATATTTTTGATAACTGTGTCTATATATTATAACTAGATTTAGTGTAAACTTGTTATGCTGTTTATATTTAACTGTAATAAAAGTTTTGTAGTCTTTATATAAATAGTAATATAGTTATTCTATAAAGCATTGATGTTAAATGGTATCAGCAAGATTTGTTTTTCTTAATTTTATACATACGATTTTATAAAGCTGTTTTAAACATGTTGTAGTTCATATATATGGATACCGCGCGTTATATAGTATTATATTCTATAAATTTTAGTATATCCTATTATGAATTTTTATATTTACCGTGTATATATATATATATGTGTGTGTGTGTGTGTTACAGTTTTAAATATAAGGTTGATTTAAAGATATAATATCTAAGTTTACAATCTGATACTTTACATTTTATAAGTTATACGTTTAGTTAAAATATATTATATGAAAGTTTTTAATATTGGTAAGTCTAGTCTGTTGTATATATAAATTGTAGTGTTCACGTCACTTGATGTATCAGTGCTGAGGTTGATATATAGGTCATCATTAAATATGGTATGGGTATATGCTAGCCGGTATGTTGTATGTATTTTGTTAAAAAAAAATTATATTGGTTTATGGCTTGTAGTTTTGGGTTTGATGTTATTGTATATACACTGTTTGGAGTTATATATTCTATAATATAGCATATATATTAGTTTGAGTGCTGTACTTTTTTATGTAAGGTGTCAGCTGTACTATTTTACATTATATGATAAAGTGTGATTGGGTTTGGGTTTCCAACTTTATACACATAGTGTATATATAGTAGCTTACATATGAAGCATGTTCCTTACATGGACGGAAATTTATATAAGACTTTATATATTATATTTTAATATAATTATAGTAAAAATAAATAAAAATTAAAACGTGTTGATGTATATTTATATGTATAAAGGTGTTTATAAGAGTGTAAGTTATTTGTAAATTATAATCAATTGTTTGTATTGATTTTGATTGGGTTTTCTATAGAAGTATTTAGGAACCTAAAATTTTATTTTTAATTTTAGTAAATAGATGTAGGGTTATGACCTTCATTTTGTTTTAGTTATATCAGGATGATCCTAATTCGTTTCCTCAATTTCTTATCTATCAGCTTGTCCGTCGAATTCGTGCCGATTAGGTTTTGCTTGGATTCGCAATTCAAATTCAGTATCTGTATCAGTGTGCGTATCCTTGTCATCTTCTCGTTCATCATCTAGCCTCGAAAGGTGAGCAATCACTCACGATTAATGTTCTTTTATTTATTAAATTCGATTTCAATTGAAACGACAATTGAAATATGCTACTGTAGTTATTTACACTTTTATATATGTTATTACCTGTATCTGTTCACCTGTGACATCTGACACTATTATCTATTAATTATAATAATCCAGTTTGATTGATAATTGATTGATTGTTTGATGTTTATATTGGACTTAAATTGTTAATGTTAAAGTGATAAACGGTATTCAATTGAATTTGATATAGGGTAGTTAAATGTTGAATTTGATTGGTTAATTCGTAAATTATGACCCCATAAATGTTTAATTATTTGACACATAGAAATGGTTAATTACCCTTGAACCATGTGAATTTGTGGTATGAAATCGAATAATAAATGTCAAGTGTAGAACCGCGTAAAATAATAATGTAATAATCTTTAATCTGCATGAAATGATAGTGTAGATTCTAGAAATAATTATATTAATTTGCACAAACAACAATGTGAATTAATACGATTATTTCAGGATTATTTGAATTAATTAGTAAATTGTTATTGATTGTTGTTATTGCTTGTTTATTCACTTTGACACCATACCAGTTATCACACTGCAAGTTCCCTTTATTATGCTTGAGTTTGAGTTGAAATTAGAATCGGGTTGAAATGATATATACCCAAATGAACTTGACTTAGGATAGAGAATTAAATTAAACCCGATTGGTCAATCATTTGATTTAAATAGATAAAAAATTTATTTGAATAATAATAAGGTTTTGAAATAAAATTGGAATTTAAAATTTTAATGAAAATAAATGTGAATACTTGAAATTTGAAACAAAATATTTACGTAGTAATTGATTAAAGAACGTTGTATAATTTAAGAAATGATTGAATTAAGTTATGAAATTATTTAATAATTAAGTTTTGACATTGTTTAATAATTAAGTTTTGAAATTATTTAATAATTAAGTTTGGAATTATTTAATAATTAAGATTGGAATTATTTAATAATAAGGTTTTGGAATTTATTTGGTAATTAAATTTGAGATAATTAATTTATGTTTGAAATTATTTAATAATTGAATAAGTTTGAATTAATTGATCATTAAATAAAATTTGAATTCTTTGATAAGCGAAATTGAACTTTCGAACAAGTGAATTTGAACTTCGTTAATAAATAAAATTGGGTTTCTTTATTTATTAAGCTATGGAAAATTATTTAAGTAAGTTAATAATTAAAATTGTACTTCTTGAATATGTGAAATTTAGTTTCTTATTTAATTGAGTTTTGAAATTTGTAACTAAGTAAATAAATAAGTGAAATTGAATTTATTTAACAAAAAATAAATTGCGTTTTATTGGAACAAATGTAAGACTTGTAATTTTAAGAATTTGATTTGACGAATCTAATTTAAGTAAATTTGTAAGTTTGATATTATGGAGTTGAATTTAAGTAACTGATTTAATGAATTGGAAATTAAATAGTAACTATTTTGAATGATAAATTAACTTAACGGATATTGAATGAAATCGATCAATGGATTAAAATTGATTTGAATATTAAATAAAATTAATTTAAATGATTATGGAATGAAACTTATATACAAATTTAAAAGTATATTTGAATTGTTGAAATTTAATCTTGAAATTGAATTATAAGATTTTGAAATAGGAATTTACAAATTTTGAAACGTAAATTATGGAAATTGATTTAGAAAGGCAAATGAAATGTTGATTTATAAATTCTAATTGGAATTGAAATTGATTTGGTTTTGAAACATATTAAACGACCAATTGGTGTAATAATTACGAAAGTTATTAAAGAGACCGGAATCGGTTATGGACATACTCTCTGTCTAAACCGAAAACCACTTTAATAACTATACGCGGAGTGTGATCCAAAATGAAGTGGTTGCAATGATGTACGTGATGACTGAAGAAAGAGAACGATAATGGATAGCCTTGACACTTGTGTCAAATTGGAAATTACTAAAACATGAGCCTTGCCAGGCCAAATGGGGTTAGCCACCTCGAGCGAACACACTTCTTCGAAAACTACTCATTACTTGTTATTGATTGGTGCACCCTCAGAATTTTGGGAGTGTTGTTTTACGGTGTTGCGATCGTTGGGGCGATCGTTTTCACCAGTCCAGATCAGGCAAACGGTAGTTTCGCTATCTTGGGTATTGCCTCATGTGCCTTGTCATACTTGTATCCCTATATACGCGACCACTACGAATTTGTTTTGTGTTATACCCATGAAGTACTCCCTGATATCCCACCAGTTTACGGTGGAGTTTACAGTGCTGTATAGACTATAACGCTTATATAAAATGTGTTAAGGGGGATAATGGTAACGCCTTAACACTATTTTGATATTTATATTACTTATAGACATTATATATTTAGCGTATATTACTACATAGTAGATAGTTTAACGGATCCTTAGAGGATGGTTATTCCAACATCCTTTGAGTTATTTGTATTTCAATTGTTGTTCCACTTGAGTTGGATTTTGATATGAGAATGTTAATCCTGACTCGAGTGTTTTGTATTTTGCTTTACGCTCGGGTCAGACTGAGTGTACTAGTATCCGAGACTCACCTTTGGAGTTGGAGCTTCGCTTGAAGATCCGGCTATCTATCCAGGTTTCAGATATTCAGTTGATTCCAGTGATGTATTCTGATTCTTGTATTTGACTATTGTATTTGAGATTTCTGTTGTAACTTATTTAACTCTGTTATATATATAGTAGCTTCATGAACTACTATCTTCTGTTTCCGCTGCATATTATTACTCTGTGTCTGTGATTCTGTAATTATTTATTTATTGTATATCTGAGTTTTGCCAAATTTAAATTAACAATTCGTTATTTTGAATTATTCAAGTCTGACATGTGCGGATGCGAATAGTTCAAAATATCGGGTTGTTACAATTTCAAGCATGTTTGATTTCACTTAGCCTTGCGTGTGATTTCCCTATGAACCTTAACTCACTCGTGCTCCCCTCTTAAGCCTTAAGTAACCAAGTGTCGCCTTGTGCCAACACACGTTGAGGTTAAATATAGGCTCTCCAATTTCCATCATTTTCCTAGGTTCTCATCTTCGCACTTTTGGAGTTAACGTTGAAATTCATTAACAATATTCTTCCAATTAGTGTATTTATGGCATATATATATATATATATATATATATATATGATTTCTTGTAGTTGATTATGGACATGCCAACTTCATTATATTAGATGTGGATTTTGGATTTTATCTTGCATACTTCTCTCAAGCTTTGTATAAGGCTACTTAAGCCCTTATTCTAAACTAGACTTGCCACATCTTGCATATTTAGGGTTAACAAAGAAATTTGTTAACATATTCTATATTGTTTTATCCTGGAGGTAGACATGTTTATTACTTTGTACCGAGACCGTGTATGAATATAGTGAGTTATATTGATATTTTAGATACATACCGGTGTTGGTTTAAGGGAATATTCATGTGTGTACCTCATATCGCTTCATTCTCTATATTACTCAATAGTACTACTCAGTAATACTCTTGGATAGTATGGACATAAAAGTGGATTTGTTACAAATGGTATCAGAGCAAGGTTCAGAACAATACATTGTATGTATAAAAGAGACACGAGTCGCTGACCTAGATGAGATTGAGCATCCTTATCCTTGAGTGTATTATTAATTTAGTCTACTACAAGAGATAATAGGAATGTGTGTTTGTGTGCATATTACTTTGTATATGAAGATTATTGGGTTATCATTTGGGAACGTATCTGTATTTTGTATGTGTGTATATATATATATTATAATATTTTATTATTAACTATTGAACATCTAATATAAAATGATTGCCTATGGTGGCTAGGAATAAATTATTATATTCTAATCTTATAATGATCAGAGTGCGGAGCGGAATTTCAAGAATTATTTTCCATCGGGAGTATTGATTGTTTTTATATTGGTTGATTGATGATTGCTTATATAAAATTTGTAATTATTGGTATTAATATCTTGCGAAGCCTTCGACGGTAAAGTTATCATTAGGAAATTTTACAAAAAGTATTTTTCAGCACAAAATTTTATATTTAGATATTAGTTTGTAATGTAATTTTATAGCTTTGATATTGCTTGATAATGTGTAATGTTTGAATTATCGAAAGTAATTTAGGATTTGTTTTAAAAGAGAGTTTTTGCTAATTATTTAATGAAAGCAAGTTTATAGTTTTTAAAAATTATATAATTATGGTATTAGGAAATGTTTTATGGAAGAAATTATTTTCATTAAATTTTTATTGATTCAATCTATTTTTATAGAAGAGGTGTTTCATTAAGATTTATTTAAATGATTAATTTGTAAAGTAAGATTCTATAAAAGTATGTGTATAAAATATTTGAAGAAATTTTGGTAATAAAAATATATTGTTTTGAAGATTGTGAAGTTTATAAATTATCCGTTAGAGAGCATGCTTTGATAAGAAATAAAGTTTTAATTCTTTTACGAAAGAATTTTTTGGTAAAAGTGTTTAAAAACCTTCTATTTGAAAAGTTTGAAATGTAGTTACAATTTAAGACACATTAGGGTTTGGATATTAACTAGAAAAATGGGTTTTGTATTTTCAAAGAAAAAAAATGGAATTTTGGAAATGAAAGGAAGAGAATAATCTGCATCATTTTTGCCATCGATGAATGGTCTAATCATTTGTTGGTCTTGCTCTATTTATATACTTGTCGGGATGGAGCAGCTAACAGTAAGTGCTAATCCATAATAATGACGATAAAGCATATGAATTTTTATATAAGTTAATCAATTTTGTAAATGAACTAGAATTAACCTAGCTAGTTATAGATTTTCCTAAATAGAAATTATGAGGACGTGACTTTCTTAAGGGGAAGTTTTAACAACCCGTTGTTAAGTAGCAATTAATTTATGATAATTAATATTTATTTATTAATAAAGTAAATGAAATTTCGAAATTAATTAATACGTAATTAAAGAAATGATTTGAGAATTTGATGGAAAATAGTGTATTAGTAATGAAACGAATTTAATTTCAAAGAGATGGTGATTTAATAGTTTATTTAGAAATTTTAATCGAGAAGTTATGGAGTAATATTTGAAATAAATTGAAAAACATGAGAGTTGTAGGATTGTACAATAAATTAGATTTTAAATAAATAAGTTGGAATTTAATTAGAAGTCAGAAAAGATTATATAAGGATGGATGAATTTAAAATGTATTTAGAAGTAATTTTGAATGAAAAGGAAAGAAATCAAATAAGAAAGTAAGGCCTATTACTACACAAGTCTAAGCCCAAAATATATCATGTAAATAATAATAGCTTTTGATAAGAAGACATTATTTTCATGAAGACAAAGTAACAAAAGAAATATTTATAAGCCTTAGTAGTTTAAGCCCAAACCAAAAAATAAATATAATTGCTTTTATGAAGCTTGATCTCCAGAGTTTTCAATTATAGAGCCATCACGCACTCCTGTATATACAAACCAATCCTTCCATTTTTCACATAAGAAAAACTTGAACTTTTCTCCTAAACTCGATCATACTAAATTCTGAAATTAACTAATGTTAAATATCAATAATTAATACAAATCATATCAAGGCTTCTTGGCAACATCTACACCAAGAAATCACAAGGGACAATTTGAACATCCTATTGAATTGAGGAATATTTGTAGAGTCAACAATAAGGGAGCAAGGGAGGATTAGGAGCTAAGTGGTCATTAAATTGAGTTCTCCTTCTCATGATTATGTTTTAATTGATTTAGTGATCATATGACAATGATCAAGTTACATTTTGGAAATATCGTGATGACACCTTTATATAGGGGATTTGTGCTTCATTAGTATAGTTGGATTATAAGAAAATAGAAATGAATAAGCATTAACATAGAGGGAAAAAAACTCATGTATTCAAAGATATGAATTCTTAAAAGTCATTCTTCTCCAAATTCTAGTAACTCAATCGACTGGAATAATTCAATCTAGTGAACTAGTCTAGAATCCAAAATCTAGATATGTATCCAAAATTTAGTAGACTAAAATAAAATTTTAGTGGACTAAAACCAGATTCTGTCAACTGAGCAAAATATTCAGTTAACTAAACATGTATAAAATACCAACCCAAAAGCAATGCTCTATTTTAGTCGACTTATTGATGGTTTTAGATGATTTGGGTCGATCGACTGAGGTAATGTTTCAGTTGACTAAACTTGTATATTTTAGTTTTCCTAAAATATTGATGATTAATAGCATTTATTTTATATCATATTATAATCTTTTTAAGAGCAATTTATGATGTATAGTAATTTATTTAAATGCATATATAAGTTATTATGATTTAATGTTTAGTTTTCATTTTAGAAGTTTATTTTGTTCAATATAAATATATTTAGAGAATGGTTTATAATCATTAAATTATGAAATGGCTTTTAAATGTTATTAAATGATGAGTAATATTCAATTTCTACAATTTATTTTGAGATGTTCATTAATTATATGAGGCAGTTTAATAATATTATGATTCATGTAGCAATTTATAAAGATTTAGTAAATTCTTATTTTGAATTATCCAATGGATTTATGATGATCCTAAGTTATAAAATGGACTTGTGAAATTATTATGTGATGATGTTTAAATATTTATTTGGATATTACTTTTGTATCATATGTCTTATATTACATTATTTGATATTTATAATTTAATATATATATTTTTATATGATTACTTTTATTATTATATTTTTGTATTTCTTATTTCTAAATGATAAGAAATTGGAATAAATAGATTAGTGATGTTATCTGGTATGGGACTTTCGATAACACTTTTTCAGTTATTCATCGGACTGGTCATATAGAGATATCTAGTGTGAATTGAGTGTAGTTTATAAGCATTGAATAATTATTTGAATAACATGCGGTGGTATGGGATGCCGTTATGTCATTAGTTTGATTATTTTTTGTAAGCAAATGTTACTCAAATGGGAACTACACTCATATGTGTTTGTCATACTTGGGGTGGAGCATGGACTCATGTGTGTATGTGATACTCAATATAGAGTATCGACTTATGTGTATATGTGATACTCGGTGTGGAGTATCGACCCATGTATATATGTGATACTCAGTGTGGAGTATCGTATAGTCAGGTGTTGACTTATGAGAGCCGTATGTCGGCCTGTTATTAGAGATTTGCTTAACTATAGAGCATGAGTACTATATAGCCATCCACATTGTATCCAGCTTCCTTTATTTCTCATGAGTGAATTAGATTGGCCAATATCCACCCCTAGAGGCATGATCGTGGGATCGCGCCCCAAATCCGTGACTCCATGTTTGTTTATTCTATTCGATGTGCATCATAGGATTAGTATTTGGTAGCCCCTTATGTTGCATAGGCTACCAGTCATTTACCATTAGGGGTAAAGCAGGGTCGTGACAGAGGTTACACGTATCATTGATGGATGGGGTCACGATGTCCATCGAGGTAACTGAAGACTGTAGGAATAAACTATTACTTTGTGGTTTGCAAGCAAACCTGGGTTCCTAGAGCAGATATGCGGTAGATGGCCATCAATCCCTCTTCTGGTTCAGGGTATGTAAGTGTAGTGGATTGGCATATATGTCTCATTCCTATGATAAGTTGGCCATACTAGAGAATAGGTGAATCTAAAGTGCAGTTTTTCCCTGCATATCGATATTATTCTGATTCATTCATATATGAGGAGATGATATTATATCTGGATAGGTGTCCACAGTATGGTGGACCCTCCTATCTTTTATTATGTATTGATGGGCAGCCTATCCTTTTTGGTATGTTGATGAAGTTATTTTATTTTATTTATGGGACTGAGAGTATATTTAGGCACTGATATGAGATAGCCTAACTATACATGATGATATCTTATTATTGAGGATTTCTTTATTTTGATGATGCTTTTCTATGTATAGACGATCCACACATTTGATACTGATTTCTTGCTTTTTATTTGGTTTATTTTGAGTTGGGTGATGACATCTTTATGTACGATTTGTGAGTTTTCAAATCATATAATTTTGAAATCATATAATACATATGATATTGTTTATGATGTTGAGATTGCGTACTTTATGTATATACTCAAATATTTATTTACATGACGAGCGATATTGTATTACTATACATTAACACATTGAGTTATAGACATACTACCCTTGATATAGACATAGTTTGACCCATGTGTTATTTACGATACTCGCGTCAGCCCATGACATTTCAGGTTGACAAGTTGACTAATTTGAGGATGCTTTGGCATAGAAGGAGAATAGGAATTTATCATATTATGTAATAATATCCTGTTAAAGTATATTTGGATTTAGGTATTGTATGATTAAGAGAGTTTATATTTTCTACATATATCATCGCTGCATTTATTGACTTCGTGTTCTCTATTTATTATTAATACATTATGTATTGTTCTATCCTGTAGGCATACATGTTTGTTGCTTTTTATCGATACCATGTATGAATATGGTAAGTTATATTGATATTTGAGATACGTACCGGTGTTAGTCCAAGGGAATATTCACATGTGTGCTTCATATAGCTTCATTCTCTATATTACTCGATAGTATTACTTAGTAATACTCTTGAGTAGTATGGGTATAGAAGTGGGGTTGTTACAACAAATCCTTAAAGTACCTTTTCTCCTAAAAGGATCTCAATTTTCGCTAGAAGCGATGGTTGGAATTCTTGGCCTCCTATGACTTTGGCATTTCCTATATGCCTGGTAAGGGAAATACGGTTGCCGATGCATAGAGTAGAAGACATGCCAGTTTGGGAACGATGTTCATGGAATGGAAGAAATTAGAATATATTGTTGGCTATGATTCAGAACAAATTGCGAGTTAGAGCCAGAAATGGTGGTAAGTTTGACGATTGGACTACTTTGATTGAGCTTATCGGTACTAGTCAGAGAA
Organism: Allium cepa; assembly: GCA_030765085.1. Lineage (NCBI taxonomy): Eukaryota > Viridiplantae > Streptophyta > Magnoliopsida > Asparagales > Amaryllidaceae > Allium > Allium cepa. The sequence goes on along the minus strand of CM060937.1, from coordinate 183,514,693 downwards.
GAGATGCTAGACTAGTGGAGATCATGGTGAAAATAGATGGAGGAGTAGAGTCTGAAGACATAAAGCAATACGGACTTGATCGAGGTTGACCGTATAAGGATAGGAGATTGTTAATTCTTGATGTTGATGGATTGCGAGATGAGGTTTAAGAGAATGCCACCATTCTAGGTTGACCATACATCCTGGCGGCAATAAGATGTACCATGATACGAAGTAAACCTATTATTTGGAGGGGATGAAGAAGGATGTCAGGACATTCATCTCAAAGTGTATGAACTTACAGTTGGTGAATGCATAGCAAAAGAAGCCAAGTAGGTTATTGCAACCGCTTGAAGTTCTTGAGTGAAAGGGAGAGCAATTATAGATGGAATTTATTGGTAGCGTTCCCACGACTCGAGTAAAGTACAACAACATTTGGGTCATAGTCTATCGACTGACCAAAAGCGCTAGATTTATGCTCATTAAATCAAGTAGAATGACAGCCAAACTAGCTGAGTTATATGTGTCATGGGTTATACGATTTCATGTTGTGTCAAAGAGCATTGTGAGAGATCGAGACATGTTGTTCATAGAGGTTTTAGAAGAGCTTACAAGAGGCATTGGGGATCGAGCTGCATTGTAGTATAGCTTTTCACCCACAAACGGCTGAGTATACTGAGAGAGTGAATCATATATTGAAGGATCGATTATGAGCTTGCATTCTCAATTTCAGAGGTTATGGGATGATCACTTGCATTTCGTGGAATTTGCATATAATAGTAACTATCAATCTTGGTTTGGTGTGGCACCTTATGAAGCATCGCATGGCCGACCATGTAACAACTTTATGGGAGGCAGGCGAGAAACTGATACTTAAGCAGGATGTGATTAGAGGAACCTCAAAGAAAATAAAGATCATTTGGCAATAAATGAAAGCTTCTCAGGATAGGCAGAAGAGCTATGCTAATAAAGTGTAGAGATTTGTTTTTCTATTGAAGATATGGTGTTTGTGAAGATTTCTCCTTTGAAGAATGTTATTCCATTCGGTAGTAAAGAGAAGTTGGCACCAAGGTTCGTAGGTCCTTTTTCGATAGTAAAGTGAATTGGAAACCTGGCATACAGGGTCGACTTATCTCAGAAGGTGGCGGGTTTTGACAATGTTTCCCATTTGCGAAAGTTTGTGAACAACTCAGGCATTGTGATTACAACAGATCAACTTTATGATATCGAGACTGAACCAGAAGCTTCAAGACCTCATAAGGCGGTTATTGTCAAACGTGATGCGAGAAAGCTTAGGAGGAAAACGGTGGAGTTAGCGAATGTTCAATTGGGAAAAACTGAAAGCAATAACACGTGGAAAACCGATGAGAGCTAAGGGCCACATATCCAGAGCTCTTTGTATGGTAAAACCTACTATTTATCATATTTACTTTCACTTTTGATATCATATAGGGTAGTTTAGTATCTCACATGCTAGGATAGGCTTACCTATAGTATTGGTTGCATAGCCGCTTGTTTGAGATGTATGACGGTTGCATATGATTGTTACGCATGTAGGATATATGAGTTTGATAATTCCTTGACTTATTTGGGAATTTTAGGGGTGAAATTCCTAAAGCGGGGAGAGTATAATGACTCGTATTTTACGTATCGGAGGATCGTAAAACGTTTTATTTTTTCCATATTTGGTCGTCTGACTCTAAATTTTAGGAAGTGACTTTGAGGAACATTTTCCACATCTATGATTTTTTCCGAATTTTATATGACTATTTTAACATTGAAAATCTTATTTGTACTATAGCATCTGATAGGAGTGAATTTAGGGTCTCAAATCACTCCATTGCTTTAGGATGATGGTTTGTTATTCCGTAAAGTGGTCATAGTAGAAAAACGGACTTACTGTTTAAAAGTTATAGCAGTTTTAAGTTTTAGCCGCAACTAGTCTACATTAAATGATAATTAACTGAACCCATGCTTAGGTCCACTAACCCATCTCGAAAATTGTGCTAAGGGGAGGCTGTAAGAACTTATCTAAGTCATTTCCATATTCACTAAAAAGCTCTAAACCTCCATGTAATAACCCGTAAAATTTAATAAGAGATTAATAATTAACATAAGGCTAAAAATGGAATTTCTATAAATGTTGGAATTTGGTCATGGAAGTTGCACCATTCCTTCTATGGTGATTTTCTAATGAATTTTCATATATAATATGCTGAAAACGGAGTCCATATGGAGAAGTTACGAACATTTGAAGTTATTAAATTTAAAATAATTTATTTGAAATTTAGAATTTGAATTTCGGGAGAATTTCAAAAGTTTGAAATTTGAATTGGAACATTTACTTAAGATGGAACTAATGTTAAGGAGAAGTTAAAGTTAGCGGGTGATCTAAATGGAATTCAAAAAGGGTAATAAATCAACTAAACGGGCAAACAATCAAAATCGCTGATTGAAACGAGGCTTAGCGACCGCCTTATACGACTGGTCGACCGCCAGCGGTCAACCTACCATTTAGTAGCGGTCAGCCGTTCATGCCGTTTCAGAGCATATTTACCATAGTAGAACGACCTAAATTCATTTTGTTTCGATCTAACAGTCCTCATTTCTTCCTACCTCTATAAATAGACTCCTAGAACCCCAGTTTTCATTCATAAAATTTTGGGAACGCTAGCGAAGCTCAATAAAAATCTCTCCCCTTAGGGTTTTGGAAATAGTAAACTTTTTCGATAATTAATTCTAATTGCTAATCTATAATTTAAATAATTCCTCATTCTCCTTGTCTTCTAGTTTCCGAAATCTAATATATACACACAATTTATTTGTTGTATATTCAAAAAGTGGAAGATCTAACCGACAATAAGGAGCGGTAGAAATCAAATCTCTTCTTCTTCTTTAGATTCTAGAATTAGTATGGATTTTTAGGTAGAAGGTTTAGATGTTAATTCTTTTGATTCCTGATTCTATTCCTCTAGTTTTTGATTATTAATCTGATTTCTATATACAATTCACTGTATCTTATAAAGAGGGAGATTAGAAAGCGAGTTATGCATGGTGGAGTCAAATCCTATTAGGAAGAAAACAATTTTCTAAGATCGAAAGTATCAAGTTTTTCACATTTTAGTAACTGAATAGTATTTATTTGGATTTGATGTATGCCTTAGGAAATTTTGGTAAATGAATACATAACTTCTTAAACCTCCAATATTTTCCTAAGTAAACATCGATCTTTGTATATGTTGGAATTTTAATTATTTTTGGTATTGATATATTAGAATCTAATTAACTGCTAGAATTAGATAATATATAATCAATTTAACCTAATTTCCATCTTTTGAATTAAAGTGTTAATGGATTCAAAAAGAAAATAAATTAGAAATGGTGTGTAAATTAAGAATTTGATTGTTTGTAGTTTGCACCGTCTATTTCTACTACTAAAATAAATAAGGAATTCCTTTCTCATTTCAAAATGTTGTATACAAAGGTTGAATTGATTATAAGCGATCTAATTAGTGATGATCTATTCTTTAAAACAGAAAAGAGATTCCAGTGTATTAATATGGAACAAGTGTGGATATTCTATGTTTGTGCAAGCCTATTTTATTTGGCTATGGTATTAGTAGTTCTTGTTGGAATTGTAAATTTCTATGAGATTGATATTTTAAAATACCTTGTAAGCAAATTATTATTGAATTATCGTACCCTAATGATTAGACTTTAAATTCTATGCATAAAGATATACAGATATAATTTGACGTATTGATTATTAAAGTTAACAATAACGTACTAATTATAACGTATTGAACATATTGATTAGAATTGTTAAGGTAGTAAATAACATTAATTTGTAGAAAGTAAGTTGGTGTAAGTTAGGGAGTTAATATCTAATTAGAGACGTAATAAGGGGATACCTTATATGGCCTTAATTATTATTCATGTAGGATGAAATATGTATATAATGGATATACATATAAGTGATGACTAAGTTATAGGGATGCGAGGTTAGTCCAAAGTTACATAGAGGTCTGCCCAGTTAAATCTGACTACCAATGGTGCGGTTTAGCAGACTAATATAGGACATTGCCTATAATAAATAACCACAGTGGACGAGAGGTTAGTCCTAATTCTGTAGGGTAAACTTTCCCGGTTAATCTAGCTACCGGTATCTACGAATGGTCGGACTTAAGTGAGATGTCACGAATGTGTTATGGGTCATAAATTGTTCTTTGGATGCAGCATGTGAAATCCTTCAAAGGGGCCTGCTCCGGGTTGAGGTATTAAATGGTTATGGTAGGGCCCACCTCTTTTTAGGAGAAGTATTGAGTGACCTGATGAGATTTCTTATGATGTCAACTAGTGAGAACCATATAGGGACCTGCCTATTTTATAGGTCTTAAATGGTCAGAGTCCGCCTAAGTCCCATGAAAGAGGTATTAATTGATTTGGAGGTTCTCTCTCTCACATCGTTGATGATTGTTGCGTTATAATTATGAAATGGGTTAGGTATTAAAGAATGGGGACCTGCCTATTTTATAGGTATTAAATGGCTAGCGTCCAATAATCAATAATAAAGGCTATTTATTTGTTTGAATGCTTTCTTTTGCATTATTATTGTTAGTTGCATTAGAATTTCGGAATTAGACTGGAAAGGCTTTGGCCTTATAGTTAAAGTTATTTGTATTTGTAGCACCATCATTTAGGATGATTGTTACATTTGGTATAGTCTTAAATACGTAAGACATATTTCTTATTTAACTAATATTACTCAAATACAATTATGGTAAATCTTGAGATTTTCATTTCACCAGACATTTGCTATTCTAACCCACTCCTCATTACAACAGAGGTTAGAGAGAGTAATGCTGATTTAGGAGACAGAGGTGGAGTTAAAGACTTGTGGCAGCAATCTATCTATTTATGCTTTTTAATTATTTTATTGTACCAAGTTCAAACAGTTATGTTATTTTGAGATATTGTACTATGAAGGCTTTATGTAAACATGTTGTGATATTTAACATGTTAAGTTCATAAAATGGTTTTCCTTTATGAAATGGGTGCTTGTTTCTGATATTATATTTTATCCATTCCGCTGTAAGATTTTGAAATTACAGATGGATAGCCCTATGGACTATGTATTGTTTTAATTTTATCAACGTAATAGCTCATCTTGAGATGGGCCTGAGGTTCGATGGGATTTTATAGGGTTGAAATTAGGTCCACTTTGGGGCAGGTTGGTACATTTGGTATCAGAGCTTAGGTTACTCAATCAATGAGGATAGGTTTATGTATGAGTGGCGTATTTTTTATTTTTGAAACTAGTTTCCAAAAATCTATTATATAAATATAAACACACACACACATTTAGTTTGAATTTGCTCTATAATATCTGACCATAGAAGTAGTTGCGACCATACTTCGAAAAGGCAGGCGAGGCGACCGTTAGTTGGAAAAGAAATAGTTGAGTAATGATTGTGTGACGAAGATTGTACTATAAAAATGTAAATAGAAAAGTTTGCAACTCCAATTAATAGGTAATAAATGTGAAATGAATTTGGAATTTATAGAATGAACAAAGGAAATAGGAAAAAAATTAGGACATACGTGTGCAATTAATAGGGAGTTACAATAATTTAATTAGGATATGAATAGACTAACTAAAGAGATTGTTAACGTAATTATGGGATTATAGAATTGGAGAGGTTGTAGCTCGAAATTTTTTATAGACAATGAATGTATAATGAGTGAGGAGTTACAAGGAATTAAATAGATTAACGAGAAAGTAGAATAAGTAAATAAATGTCCAAGGAAACATCTGTGAGGGTAATAACCATTTAATACGGACCAAGTGACATTTATGCGAATTGTAAATAAAATTGTTAAGTATTGATTAAATATTATAAGGTAAGATAGTTGTGAACATACAGAAGTACGGAATGAAAGAATAAGAAAATGCGATAGAGAAAATAGTTGTTAAGAAGTTGTTGTTTCGAAAAAGATTCTCTAAAGTCTAACTCCACGTTAAGGATTCGATAAAAAGATTTTCTTTGGAAAATTCCTTGGAATATTTTGAAAAGTTTTTCAAAGGATTTATTGAGGAGCTCCTGTTTTGAAAGAAAAAAAATGAAACTTTGTAAATTCATAAATTAGAAATTTTTGAGGCAAACATTTGTGAGTAAAAAGAAGTCATAGAGTCAAAAGTTTTGATTAAAAGGTTTTTAATAAAAAGGGTTTAATCAAAAAGGTTTTTTATTATTTCTGAAACTTGTATTTTAAAATTTTGGTTGATCAAAAAGTTTTTGGTTTAAAGATTTTTGCTAAATGGATCTTTTCTTTTTTCGAAATAGAGTGTAAGTGGATTTGGTGATTTTCCCTATTTCATAAATTTGATAGTTCTTCAAAATTTCTTTAAAAAGAAATGGAACTTGATTAATAATGATGAAGAAGCCATTTAGGTAGGAAAAATATAAACAAAGGAAATAGTGGGAAATTTAGATAGGAATAGCGCTAGGAACTTATAAAATATGATTGATAATCTAATTAGAGATAATATAGGAGAAATTATGGGAATGGGGTAGAAAAAAGTTGGGATAGGAGTTTACCGTTCTACTTAACATTTCATTGTTTAAAATTATAGAAGATGTTTTTGAATATTTTGAACTAAAAGACTAACTTTCAAAGGAATACATCTTTGATATAGTAAGTTTTAAAAGAGGGAATTTATTTTGCTTCTTTTTGGGAATTAAGCAATCCTTTATGAATTTTAATTTATTAATAAGTTTCGATCAATAATTGAGTTTTTAAATTTTTGGGGTTAAAGACCTTGCTTTTAAAGGATTTTAAGGCAAAAGTGATTGAGAAAGAAAATAATTTTACTAAGTAATTTTAGAGCCTTTGCATTTGGATTAAGAATAAACCGCAAATATTTTGAAAATTAAGAAAAGTTGGGTTCAAATATTTTTGAAAGGATTTGTCTAGATGTTTAATAAAAATGGAATAGATATACATAATAAAACAAAACACGGTGTTTATATGTTTTCAAGAATTAAATTTCCCCAAACTATTTTTTGTAAGTTGGAAATTCTTTTGGAAAAATATGCGTAAAAGTTTTCATTTGAGATGTGAAAACTCTTTTTTAAGTTTGAATTTTAAATGTCACATACAAACGTAATGTGGATTTCTAAGTTTATATTTTATGGCGTAGATCGGGATCAATATCTAAGTAAGAAGGGTTAAAGAATATGAATAAAAGAAGAATAGTATGTACAACCTGATCTATAAATTTGAAATTGGTCCCAAACAATTTTTTGTAGAATATTGGTAGTGTAAAGGTATTCCAAATACATAATTTGGTTGTATGTTAAGTTTCTCTTGGAATGTGACCACACATACATTCAAAACAGCATACATATAATATGTATAATACATTCATTTCAACCAATAGAAAAATCATATAAAAAATAGTCCAAATCTAATAATTCCCTAAAAATGACACGTCGATGGAAAATAAGTGATATTCTATATAAATCATTTTAAAATACTTTTACTTTCTTTTATAAAAATATAATAAGTGCCTAAGTATAGGAAAATCACATTTTAAAATCAAAAACCATTCCAAAACGTCGATACAATACCATACAACAAATCATAGTATGGTGTGAGATAACATCACTCACCTTAATAAAATCTTCCCAAACTAGTGCCAAAGCATAGATCTTTCCATCATGAGCGCAGCATAAGAAATCTCATCCAAACGGACCTCGTATGCAAAAGTTATGGCCAATATAAGATTCATGATTATTTAAATAAGAAATTCACTAATTAAATATTTAATTACCTTACTTAACTCTAATCCATCTTTCTCTTCTTATTACCTGTACACACACAGTATCCAAACCCATTCAAGCATGCACAATTTTGGGATGATACGGAGCTATGCTTTACGGAATCGAACGTCGTCTGCTCCATTGCGCTCCTCATCGAATGTTCTACCAGTCGACATCATAGCCAGCCACCCCGACTTCATGATCCAAATCACATCCTGACGCCTCATCTCAACCTGGTCGAAGTCGCTAATTCCCATAGGTGATCAGACCTTTGAAAATCGCGACGGTGATAGATATCGGCAAGAGAAAGTCAATGGTGGCCATCGTTTTGCCTATCGTCGACTGTAGCTCTGGCCATCTAGAACCCTAGATCGGCCATGGATATTAGATCGCAGTCAATGTGATTGATCAAAATTTAGCCATGGTCATCACGAAGCTCTCGTCCGTATGATCTCAAGGGATCTGATTTCGTATTTTACCGTTGAGCGGATTGGTTGAATTTATTTTTTGAATGAGATTTGAGGTAAGCTGCCATTTTTTCTTCTTTAGGAAATGGAATAGTGAATGTGAATTTAAGGGAAAGATTTGAATGGTATTTACAATAATATTTTATTCCATTTATTTATTTTCTCAAATAAATGGTCATGCATTTCAAATCTGTATGATCACATGATGCGTCTGATCGCCATGAAACTTGTCTATGTACATCACCTCATTTTGCAGATCCAATAGTATAAATTTCATTTCCATTTAAGACTGCACCTCAAGATGTTAATTCGTGTATTTTGAGATTGTTTCTTCATTGGATCGTCTGATCTTCAAATATAGCGATTTGTATACTCATTTTAATTTGCAACATCAATCCAAACTTAACGAAAGTGGTCTTGAGTCCTAATTTGGATGCGCATAACCATATTTTTAGGTCTTCATTTAATTAAAGATTCAATATTTAAATTAATTATTTAAATATCCGATTATTAAAATACAGGTCGCTACATTCTCCCCTCCTTAAAAATAGTGCATCCTCGAAATCCCAAAGCAAAGAGAATGTATTCTCACCCATAGGCCATCAAAAGCCCCTTAGATTTCGAAAAAATTCAACAACCCTCTTTTTCACAATTAGATCCGAAAAAATCCTAATACAATAAAGTTGCACACACACATACACACATCACATATTTAAACATACTATATCATATATGGTAATTGTCTCAAAAAAATGTGTTATGTCAAACCATAACTGTCCCACATGTCTAATAACCATGTGAGCATAGGCTATCGTATCAAATGCTAACAATCCAATCATCAAACATGCATACATAAGATCAAACATCAAAAAGTAACATCCATGCATATCCTAACATGCAGGATACTAAACTATCTAGTATAAAATATCAAATATGATGTCCAATATGAAAGAGGATGATAAAAATGAAGTCTTATCATCTGAAAAGCTCTGGATAAGCGGTCCCCATGCTCTTCTCGGTCTCCCATATTCTATTGCCTTTACTTCACTAAACCTTTACTACTTCGCTGCTCTCCCCCTAACCCGTTTCGCATAACATCTATTGGTATGAATAGGCCTATGAGGTCTCGAACTCTCTGGTTTAGTCTTGATATCATATAATCGATCTAGTGCAAACTCCTAAATGCCTCTTGCAAGTTCCGCCGAAACCCATTATCCAACAATGGGTTTCAGCCACTTACAATGCTCTTGTCACACAATGGAATCACATTATCCACCCCACATATATCTCAAAAAATACGGATGTCGTTCTACTGGACTTACGGAATACGAATCTAGCATTCTTTGCCAGCCAATTCATTGTGATTCAAATGCTATCATACCATCCTCAATCCTTAACAATCCATTAATGCACCCTATAATATTTGTTCCCACTACTTGAGAATAAATAATCTCTCATCCCTACAGAACCTAAGTCTCGGTCGGGTCTGTACTGCATCACCTCAACAGACACTACTCATTCTTCTAATTTAGCCACGATCTCCACTAGTCTGGCCTCATTCCTCTGACTAGTGTCGATTTGCTAAATCAAACTAGGTCCGATAGTCAAACTATCCATCACCTTTTCCCTAGCTCATTGAGTTTTGAAGTCATAACCAGTGATTAGCTCGAGCAATGCCCACTCTAGGAATATTGCTTTCAAACTGGTATGTCTTCCACTTGAAGCATCAACAACTATGTTTTCCCTAAGGGCATATTGGAAATGTCAAAGTCATAGGCGGCTAAGAGCTCTAACCATCACTACTAGCGAAGGTCAAATTCCTTCTTGGAGAAGAGATACTCCAATGATGTCGAATCACTATGTAACTGAATCTCTCTCCTAATATAAAATGCCTCTAGATCCCCGAAGTGAACTCTATCGTCTCCCACTTCGAATCAAGAGTTGGATACTTCCTCTCATGTAGTTTAAGTTGTCAACTAACATGTGATAACTATACGTTTAGGTATCAATACCTCACCAATTAAGTACCACGGGCATGTGTGTACTATCACCTCCTCATTCGCACTTGGAATGAGTAACATCAGTGCACTCATCAACCTCTTGGTCAGACTCACTAACGCATGTCCGCATCTCGCGTTTCAAATAAAAGTTTGATCCTCTCTCATCAAGTAGGTTAACGATGCTACTACCTTGAGTTTATTCAAATTCTGGATTGCCGTAACTACAAGATCTGTAGTAATGTCCTACCCTGAAAGAACATGACCCAAGCATCTCACTTCCCTCCTCCAGAAGTGATACTCCAAAATCTCATCATCAATCAGTGTCCTCTCAATACCTACAATACAATCACTAATCGTGCATAGTGCTGTTTTTCTGTCAGTGTGTAAACAAAAATATCATCAATAGGCACAAGCACTCAAGTGACCCTTCGAAACACGGTCCATAAGATTAACAAGGCATGCCAACACATTGGTTAACCCAAAATGCATAACCAACCAATCAAAAATTAAAGTGGTGTACGAAATACTTAATCGGCACACTCTCCTAAAATACTCCCGTTTGGTGAAACCTGATTGGAAGGTCCAACTAAGAGAACATCCTTGCATTATAGAGTTGATCGAACAAGTTATCAATTAGCAAGAGTGGATACTTGTTCATCATCCCATTCAACTCCGGACAATCAACAAACAACCTCAAAGAGCCATCCGCTCTCGTGGAGAACACTATAGGTGCATCCTATCCAAATATGCTCCTACAAATGAACCATCACCTTAATAGGTCATCTGCTCACACCTTTAATTTCCTACGCTCTTCGGGCATTATATGACTTAAAGGCATAACTAGTGGTCTGGCGCCTCTAACTAGATCGATAGGGGACTCAATCCCTATACAGTGGTAATCCGGTCACCTCATTGAATATGTCCGGAAAATTTCTATCTATATGCATAGATGACAACTAATTATGTGGAATTTCGTGTGAATATAGAAAACTAACCATAACACCATCATTTACAAGCAGCCAATCACTACTATTCGCTCCTCCACAACCCTTGTCATCACCAACGGCCTCTCATAATCCACCACTATTTTGTACCCTCTTCAGCGAGTCCATTCCCAAACCATAATACCAAACCAAATCAAACCAAAACAAACCAGCATGACTCAATAAGACATAATCTGGGCAAACTATGTATAGGCTGGCTAAGACCCTCACTAGGTCCGTCTTAATTAAAGGTTGTTAACCATCTTGAGTCTCAATCCCGGTCTATCTATCAAATCATCAGATATAAAGGAATATGAAACCTTGATGCCAAATAAAACACAGATGGAAATGCCATAAATGGGAATCATACCTTAAACGTTAATGCCATTCGACTTCTCTTTCGTCCATGGAGCACTCGACAAAATTAGAACGTCAATCAATGCATATGCTTCCATGGTTTATCCCTACTCGGCGGATTCGAGACAACCCTTCTACACTGGGTAAAAGCTCTCACATTATAAATCCTTTTCGATCATATTCTCGAAGCTCTCATCAATAGAACAAATCTATCGCTTTCCAAGATGCTTAATCAACCCAATATTGAACTTTCTTTCTTTTTCGTGTGGGTTGTCGACGGAAAATAGATCGTACTTCGATAGCACATCGAATTCAGCCATATACTTCGACATAGACATATCATCTTATTTCAAATTGATGAACTCCCTAACCAATACCGACTTCGAAAAGTCGAGATAAATTTTCTTTGAAGCAACCTATGAACTAATCTCAAGTAAATCAATCATTAGGAATTAAAGCTATAGAGACACTCCATTAGTTCGTTGTTCATCCCTGGAGTTATCTAGAGGTCAATTTCAACCTCATGGCATCATCTAACCCCTAATCATCAGAAATCCTCTCGCAAGTAACCATCCAATCTTGCATTTCAATAGTGGACTCTGTTCTAAGGAATGGTTTGTCTCCTAGACTAATGTAGTCTATATACAGCTCGGTAAAGTCGACTATAACCATTTGCACTTGAGCACCATAATCATTTGAAGCAACTTGGGCATTTCGGGAAACGATTTGCACTATTTCTGAGAACATATCCTATCAACTAGGGTTAGTGACCCGATCCTACGCATCCTCAACTCTGAAGATAGTGTCAACAGCAACATTTCTGACATGCCAGATCATTCCTACTCTATAATAAGGATAATCCATCTCTTATTATGAAGAAAACAATATTAATAGTTCTCGTATGTTTAATACAACTTTTATATTATATATACTACTATATAGTTTTGGAAACCAAAATAAAAAAAATATAAACTCTCTTGTATATATACACTCTAGATCTAGTCTAAGGCGATAACTCCTACCCTATCTCTACTAAATTGCGGTATCAACTCAGGTTAATCATGTAACCTACGCTCTGATACCAAATGCAACGACCGCACTACACCTACGATGCAGAACATTTTTCAAAGAAAAGAAGTAAAGAAGAGCAAATAGAAGAGAAGAGAATGGAAAAGAAGAAAAAGGAGACATCAAATAATCACATAACCTATCATATATTTCACATCGTATTAGAGTAAATATAATAGTCATAACATACATGAAAAAGTCAAGATAGTAATAACAAAGTGAACTAATCATCAGATTATAAGATCCATAGAGTTATACAACACAGTAATAGAGTTTATACAACAAATAAATAAACTCAACCGATACACTATCTCTAATACTAGTAAGTCAAACACTATCAAGGCTCCATAGTGTGACACGGCAGAATATACAATAACAACTCAAATATAAGTATGAGTAAATGTCACATCCTACTATCCCATTGGAAGAACTTAATATGTCACCGACACCTACTCTCTAATCTACTGATTTAAAGTACCCGAGATAATAAGAAGCAAAGTATAAAATCTCGGGTCAGACAACAATCTGGTGTAAGCGATAAACAATCTCAAAATATTATAAAGGTCGATATAGTGTACGGAACGGAGGGTATATGAGTCATACTTGACATGTTCCTGCAACCAAAGAGTCAACACATAATATCGATAATACGCTACTCTATAACATCATAAAGGGGTACTCCATACTCGGTAAATTGTTGGGGTGCCTAGGTACCTCCATCCACAATGCCTACTCCAAACTAAGTAAATTGTCAGGGTGTCTAGGTATCCCTATGCATAATACAGTGAAAGGTGGCTAGTGATGCAACCATAACAAACATAGCATCCATCAAACAATAATAACTATCACCTAGTGTGCTCTAGATATATGATAACTCGTATTGCCCATATGCCAAAGACTAGTGGAAATCCTAATTCTCTATTGTACTCTCGTATCTCGCAGTCCAAAGCTAGATACGTATCTCGCAGCTCAAAGCTGGATAGTAGACCCAAAGGGCCCAGAGTGTACAGATCCTAACATGATCCATGAATATCCCAAATACAAATACCCTTAATTCAAGTATAATAGAAAACATTTCGAGTCATCAACGATCCCTTAGAACATGCACATCCATCCAAGCCGTACTAGCTCAATATAGTTTCCGTTATCCATAACCTTCCATGTTCCTCCACTCCACGAATCCAAGCACGAGCCTCTTTGGTACTTACTCCCTACTCAAGTCATAAACCAAAGATGTAGAGTGTCTAATGTTCGGTATCTACTACCCCTATGAGTCACAAACTGAAGATACAAGGCTTTTCATCATGTTGTACATCGCCATCCCTCATGATGCAAAAGAGGCAACACCTTCATGTGATCTATAGAGTTCTAAAACTATCAACCTCGGAACCTGCTCTATTCACCATCGAGTCATAATCCAAAGTACAAACTCATATATCGAAGCACAACATCATCACCTCACCATCTAAATCGCTCGCCCTAGAGCAATCACATCAGGACTCTATATCTGTCATACAAACAAACCATCAAATCGTGCACCATGAAATCTCCTCAAAGACTAAGCGAAAGATCGGCCAAATCACCAATCAACAATAATGATGGACATTGACCACCCTATAGTGGTCACTACTAACCACATTGGTCTTGTAGTTAACTAAAGTGGATAAGTACAATACAGAAATGTCCAGCATCCACCCTGAAGTCAAAAGCCTCATCTTCAACCTTTAGATTAGTCATCATGTATTCTAACCCTCCTCTATAACTCATCTCGTTCGTTGAATTTTCACATGTATGAAAACCCAACGTACAAGATATTCCCCTAGCACCCGATCAGTGCTAATCGGCGTTTTCACCCAAAACAACCATACAAGCCAAACAACCAAACATACAACCAAAAACCATACATACATCCAAAACAACATACATACAACATGTATAATACATACATATCAACCAATATGGAAATCATATCAAAAATAGTCTAAATCCAATCATTCCCTAAAAATGGCAAGTTGATGGAAAATATACGATATTCAATATAAATCATTTTAAAATACTTTTATTTTCTTTTTTAAAAATCAAGTAGGTGTCTAAGTATAGGAAAATCACATTTTAAAATCAAAAACCATTTTCGAATGTCGATCTAATAATATACAACCAATCATAATATGGCGAGAGATAATATCACTCAGCTTAATAAAATCTATCCAAACTAATGCTAAAGCATAGATCTCTCCATCACGAGCGCAACCCAAGAAACCCATCCGAAACGGACCTCGTATGCAAAAGATATTGCCAAATTAAGATTTGGGATTAATTAAATAAGAAATTCACTAATTAAATAATTAATCACCTTTCTTAACTCTAGACCATTTTCCTCTTCTTATTGCCTATACATGTACACTATCCTAACCCATTCAAACATGCATAATTTTAGGATGATACAGAGCTACGCTTCACAGATTCGAAACCTGTCTATGCCATTATGCTCCTTATCGAATGTTCGACCTGTCGACATCACACCCATCCACCCCGACGTCAAGATCCAAATTTCATCGTGACACCTCATCTCGACCTAGTTGAAGCCGCTTATTGCCATAGGTTATCAGACCCTTTGAAAATCTTGCCGATGATAGATATCGGCAAGAGAAAGTCAATGATGATCTCAATTTTGTCCATCATTGACCGTAGCTCTGGCTATCTCGAACCCTAGATCGGCTATAGACGATGGATCTCGGCCAATCACGATCGATCATAATTCCGCCATTGTCCTTGCGAAGCTCTCATCCATACGATCGGCCAATCACGATCGATCAAAATTCTACCATTGTCCTTGCGAAGCTCTCATCCATACGATCTTAATGGATTTGATTTAGTAATGTATCATTGATTGGATTGGTCGAATTTATTTCCTAAATGAGATTTGAGAAGAGTGGCCATTTTTTTCTTCTTCGGGAAATAGAACAGTGAATATGAATTTAGAAGGAAAGGATTTGAATGGTATTTATAATAAACAATTTATTTATTTTTTCAATATGTGGTCATACGTTTTGAGTCCGTACAATCACGCGATGCATTCGATCACCATAGATTTTGTATTTATACATCACCTTATTTTTTTTGGATCCAACGGTATAAATTTCGTCGCCATTTGAGACTGCACCCCAGGATGCTAATTTCCTTATTTCGAGATCTTTTCGGCTATTGGATCATCCAATCTCCAAATATAGCAATCTTTGTACTCATTTTAATTCGCATCATCAATCCGAACACAACAGATGTAGTCTCAATTCCTAATTCGATCGTATGTGAAAAATCATATTTTTGGGCCTTTATTTAATTAACAATCAAATATTTAAATTAATTATTTAAATATCTGATCCTTAAAAAAACAGGTCGTTACATTTATTAATTTAAATAAATATTTTTCAAAAATAATTATTGTTTATGAAATTAAATATAAAGTAATTTATGAGAAATAAATTCCGTAATGTGATGTTATCACTAAGTAAGGTAAATAAGATTTTTATTTCAAATTTTATAAGGATTTGAATTGAATAGAAAATGGTTTTATAAAGAAAAGAAAATGAAAGTAATAAAAATAGGTTAAGGTTTACGTAAGGCCCAAGCCTAACTTTTACTTCTAGACAATTTTGTCACTAGTTTTATCTCAATTCTTTACTAAGCAATACATGTTCACACCCTCCTTCTCATTCTACTTCCTAAAACAAAAATGGCAAGCTATCCCCCTTTTCTGAAAATCGTAATATAATGAAATAAATTCATTTAAATTCCTAAATTAAAGTATGTTCATCTCAACACCTTGTTACACCTATGCTATAAAGAAGTTGGATATTTGATCATGTTTTGGAGCTTTAGATGTGGTACAATAGATGAAAAAGAGAAGTAGCAGCTCCTTTAGACCAAAGTGAGTAACATTTGTGCTCACAAATCAATGTCAAGTTCATGTGATTCCTGGTATATGATTGCTTGGATTATTGTTTGGATTGATATGTTAAGTGTGCGCATTGAATTAATGAAGAGAATGGTTGGAATTTGATTGGAGAAGCAAATTTTTGGCTTCAGTGCTTGTGGCACGGTAGGTCGAGCAGTGGCTTAACCTGACTTTTTTTAAAAAAAAAATTGTGTTTAATCATAGAAAATTATGAAACAAATGTTATGAATAATATTTAGTTCCATAATCTATATCTAAGGATTTAAAATGTAGAAATGGGATTTTTGGAAGTAACTTATAAAAATTAAAATTCTATTTTTATTTATAAAAGTTTGAAAAATTAATTATTTTATTAAAGTAAAATTTATAAATGTTCTCATTAACTATAGACATGTCTTATAAATAAATATATAAAATTCTAAATAAAATGTGTGCTTATACGTTGGACTGATTTGTTATAAGTTTTATGAGAAATTAGAATAAATGGAGTTATAGTACCATTTGAGATAGGGCATTCGGTAATATTTCTTCGCTTATTATTTATACTTGTAATATAGAATACCGCGAAGGAGCGAGTGTGATATATAAGCTTTGAATAAAAGGACTAGTAACACACGGTGGTATGGGACGACGTTGTGTTATTTATTCGATTATTCTTTGCTTGTGAAGGGCACTCATACAAGGATTAACATGATGAGATTTTGATATGGGGCTCGCTGTAGTGAATAATATTTTTACTTTTAGCCGTGTGCTGGCCTATACGTATGGAGCTCTATGTCAATATATGTATTTACCTATGTTCCAGCATATGCATAGTGTCGTGCGTTAGTACATGAATTTAGTTATGTGTCAGTATATGTATTGTGCTATGTGTCAGCGTGTGTATTTGACTGTGTATCAGTCAATATCTATATATATAAACATTGCATATGTTTGTTTATCATTGCCTGATTTCCGTTTTTGTACGAGAGAGTGAACTAGATTGGTTAATATCTATCCTAACGACCTATTTGCGATGGTCGCAACCCGAATCTATGACCCCTTATTCTTATAGCCATGTGTCGGTAGTATATAGAGCAGTGGATTGGTAATTTATCACTTTTTGAGTCACCTAGGCTAGTAGTCTATTAACATTTAGGGGCATGGATAGGGTCATGACTGAGTCCTAGCTCCAACGAGCACACTATTTGATAACGGTGGGGATTTCTATCGGTTAGAAAATCCCCGTTAAAAAAATACCATTAAAATACCGCAAGCACGTACAATTGTAGTACATATGCGAGTACGGGTCGATCCATAGGGAAATGAATTAATTTTAAATTCTACTCAATCAAATTAACTCAAAGAGTTTAAAATTGTTTTAAGCTAAAAAATTTAAAAACTAATAAAAACAAAGTGAATAAAAATATGATATTAAGAGACAATTTAGAGGCAAATCTCGTACTCTCACATAAATTAGCAGAAATTTAATCTTTGATCTCTCATTTCAATCTAGTAGTATTAGTGATGTATTTATCATAAGTATAGTCTATTTGTGTTATTAGTTAACACAACTTAAACCATTAAAACTTTAATACAACAGTTAAAACCACTTGTTAATTGTAATGAAAATGAACATGAAGTCAAAACAAAAGCTATTTTAAGCATGATCTATTTACTATTTTGTTAGTAACATAGATCATCAAATTTTGATTCTACTTTAACTTCATAATCAAAATCAATTAGTAAGATGATGATATAAATTGTGTTTATGTTGGATTAAGCATAGTCCATTTGTGATTAGAAATATAACAAAAGCTATCAAATTTCCTAATAAACTTATATCATCATCCATCTTTTCATTAAGCACTAAAAAGAGATCATAAATAATAAAATATGTTGAATCGATGTTATTTGGGAGAGCTTCATTACCCTTAAAATAAAGGGATTTAGCTTCTCATTTGTGTTATTCTTTCAACACATATAAATTTCAACATAGAACATAATATTGTGCAAGCTAATTAAAATAAAAAGAACTAACTACTTGCATAAAAATAAAAATAAACTAAGTGCATAAATGGGAATCTAATCTACTACCATAAAAGGAAAGAGAGCTTGTAAATAAAAATAAGCATAAAATAAAAGCATGTAAAGAATGAAGAAGAAGAATAGGCTCTTCATCTACGGAACATCAACTACCTACCTAATCAGTCATACAGTAGGTTTTTCATTTAGCTATTCATTAAGATAAATTACTAAATTACCTTCAATGTTCTAAGTACTAGTTTCGATCATCCTAAGCCTTAGCATCACTTCCTGTGGAAGTCAATTAGTTTCGCATAACATTTTGCTGAGAGATAAACTACCATCAGCAATCACTTCCCTTAGTCTCATCTAGGTCAGCCTGGTTTAGTTTGTATTAGTTAAGATAAGGAATCTCAACCCAAGGTTTTAGAAATCACCTCCCTACCTAAAGCTAAGTACTTATTATTGGATGATATTTCCATTATATGTCAAATTGCTTCTTATCTAATATTTTTTTCCATATATTACTATTGATATATCATTGTTATTTGTCGATATATTGCTTTAATATTTAGTATGGAATACGCAATATTTTTTAACATTATTGATAATTATTATAGGTGTTGGATAATAAAATTACAAATAAATATCTTCATTCTCAATATTTATTTTTGATATATAATGAATGACAATATGTAGGCTATATTAGAAATCCAAATGCGCTATTTTTTTATTTTTAACATACATATTTTGCAGTCTTTGTAATGCCCCACCTATATACCCATACTACCAAATAATATTACATAGTAATGTCTTCTAGTAATATGGAAAATAAGGCTTGTCGGGAGCGAACATCCATATATATTCCTTTAGGCTAACACCGACACGCTTAACTTTTAACTTATATATAAATATCTACCGTGTACATTATCAGCACAAAGTAATAACACGTTGGCTAATTTAGAACATAACAATATACAACTCAACTAAGAACACATAATCATAGATCAATGTGTCAAAATATTATACATGCCATAACTACCTATATAATGTGAGTCTACAAGAAGGAGCACAAAACCTACATATAATACATATACATCAAGTACTAGAAAAGTGTCAAAAGAATATACACATCATGAGCCACTCCCTTATACAAATAGTCATATAACATATACATTACATCAACACTTTATATGGCATATTTCATTACAATACCAAACTTTCCCCAAGATTCTATTAATCCAAAAGTGTTAATTACATTCAGATAGTAGTTATTTGAGTATCCCTGGAGCATCCCATACCACTTGTCGTTACTTGAATACTTACTATATATTAGTAAATTCCGCTCATATAAAATATTCTACACAAAAAGTCATAAAATTGGTCGTTGAAGTGATACCGAATATCCTATACCGCTCGGTACTACTAAATCATTTAATTATAATTCTCGTTTCATTGAAAGGATATTAAGCCAGAAAGCTAACTTCTAAAATCATTTAAAAGATAAGTATATTTATTAAAGAATCGATATATTTATACGAATATATAAATAAAATTTTCAAAGACTAAAATCAATTATTATGTACTTCCTTGCTAAAAAATTAAAGTGTTATATAATTTTAAATATCAGACTTTAAGTAAAATTATAATATTATTATTATTTAACTCGTACAAAATAATTTCCCACTTCAAATATTATTCTATATATGAAGTCTATTCTAAAATTTAAAATCCAAATATTTGTATATGCATATGATCCATAAAAATGCTTCAAAGGATATATTTTTATATAACTAATTATAAATTAATTTTATTAAACATAAACTTTAAATATTTTGCAAAGTTGAAATATAAAGCGCTAGATCAGAGATCAAAAGCTACAAATCACAAGAAAACAAAAGATATATGCATGTATGTGTTTATGTATGTATAACATCAAATAGCTTCGGTTCTGGAGCTGAATAACTCCAGGTTATGGCTACCGGTGTGCAACGCACCAGTACACTGATGTTGGAAAAACTTGGAGTTATCCAGCTCTAGGAAACTGACTTTGATCCTCGTTCTGTGGATTTATGGCTATGGCAACTTATTTTAAGGGGCTTTAAACGTTCATACAGGCATGCATGCATCCAATATAGACAAACAACACATCAAATGATCCAATGGAGGAGTTTTGTTTGCAAATTCAAATGCTAGCAATTTCAGCCAACTTTATCCGAAAATATTCATCCAATATCACATACAATTTAAATTGAAAGCCCAATTACATTCTACAATAGCAGCATGCATTGACCTAGAGATAGATGTGAGAGATTACTCACCTTAATTCCTTGTAAAAGCTTGCAAAATAAGAAAACTGACCTTGCTTTCTCTCTTGCAGCCTAGCCCTAGAATTTCTCTTCCAAAAAATAAAATACAATTCAAATGCACATCAAAATTGAAATTATAGCTTCGTAGAGGAAGCAATTGAGTTTGAGAATGCTACTTGAATTTTATTGCAATTTCTGGGATTTCGTAAAAGAAGGAATTTTGTTCTAGGTTTTCAAGAGGAAGGAGGGCTTTTTTGCTTACTATAAAACATATTGAACGTATAATGAAAGTGAGAAAGAGTATTTCCTTCTTTTATTAATGTTATGGGCCTAACGGTTAGCATCAATTAACCCATTATCTAAAATGCTATTTCATTTGCTCTACTTTTTTAATTTTCCATCTTCTTTTATTTTTCAAAAAAAAATACTCAAAACGAATTGGAAAAACATTTTCCTAACAAATATTACTAATTAACTTCCAAATTCATTCTTTTTTTCTTTTTATAATATGAAAAGATGGGTTTTTAATACAATGTTTTAAATAGATTTTATATACACTTTAAAATTTTTATTAACATATAAACTTTTCTTAAACTATTTTATAAATAATTGAATGGTTTAACAAAAATAAAATTTCAACTTTTCATATAAAATAGATTTATTTATAAAATTCACATGTACTACTTTTATACTTAAAATTAACCAGCATTACCTAAATGTACATTATTTTATAATTTTAAATAATTCATTTTTTTAATCCTTCCATTTTTCCAAACTTTATAATACTAAACATTTTATTTTTTTTAAATAGCTCAGAATAAATGATTTTGATAATACATATTTTTACTATAAAATTTTCTTAAAAATTCTTTTATCCTAGGAAAATTTTAAATTTCCAATATCGTTTAAATTCAGTACTTGAAAACTTCAAATGTCATTAAAAATTCAAATTTAAATTATTCTGTATTTTATTTAACATGTAATTCTCATACCAGGGTCATTAGAATCTTCTTTTTCTTTCACTATAAAAACTATATTTATTCCATTATTTTATATGTTTTACCTTTTGTGAATGCATTACCACAACAGGATTTTGTAAGACCTACTTCTCTTTTTAGTTATTTTCTTTGCTTACTATTTTCATTTGCTACATTTTCTTAAGAAAATACATTTCTTTGTTTTAGTTATTATCATGCACCAAGAACTAAACAATAAAGAGTAGTAAAGTTATATATTTGACACAGTAATAATAATGGGCTAGAAGTAGTTATCAGTATCAAATCAACATCTTTTGTAATTTAAGTGAAAATGAAAACGAAGAAACTACACAAATATGAAGAAAAAAATGAAAAAAGAGTTGGCATAGCTAGATGATGAAAGAAATGTTATCCATGTATTTTCTAAAGGATATAAGATGAATAAGCCATGTTGAAACTAAAAATTTATATCAAAGAGAAGGCAAGAAAGTGTGCAAGTGGAATAGTTGGTGTTGAAAGCTTGCAACTAATAATGACTCCGCGCTCCATTAATCGCACATCCTATTGACGTTGCGTATCGACATTACACTTCATCAGCGTAGAAACATAACCTAGGCGACAGGTCATAAGCCAACAGTATGATAGGAGCATAGTGTATCGTCAATACCGAACCTCACTAATGCTGCATAACGTCAAAAATCAATACCGCTGAAGGAAAAGAGGAATATTGAAAAGATTGATATCGCTTCAGATTGATACCACTCCATGTTGATATCGCTTCTCATTGATGCCGCTTCTCATGAATATCACATGCCACCAATGTCGCACTTTATAAAGCCATTCCGCATATGATTAATAACACATGTCTTGATGCCACATCTTTTTGATTTCGCCTCCCCTCTAACGCCGCCGCTCCTTAACACCCCCGCCTAAGCATTACCACGTGTCAATAGAGATGAAATTGATATCATCGTAATTGGTATCATAATCAATTAATGTCCCTAATAAGCACGGTCGCTTGTCATCAATGCTGTCCCGTTTCTAATGCTGCTTTATATCAATACTGCACTTTGAAGATATCACCGCAGACCATCAATGCAATATTGATGATGAATGTCAGAAGTTAATTAATGTAATTGCATAATAATGCCACCACATATCAATGTTGCTTTATAATTGATACCACCTCCTATTGATGAAGCATACCGAAGTTTATCAAAAGTGAAGCACGGAACCTAACGTCGAGAGTTGTGCATGATGAAAATTAAGCATGCCATGGGCGACATCGAGAAGCTATGTCGTACCCCTCTACCATTGTAAATACAAACCAAGGGGTAAGTAGGAAATGGCGATTGTTTTCTCTCTTTACTCCTAAAGTGAACTCTTGTAGTTCTATGTTGATTTGGAGGAATTTCAATTTGATTGTAACCATGCTCAATTTATATGAATAAAGACATGGACATGCCCATTACCTTGATTATGCTTTTTGAACATTATTAGACATAGGCATGCAAACGATGAAGCTCTTTAGACCCAAAGTGGTTATCATACCATTCTACGTAGTTTCATATGAACTTTGGTCTAAAATAGTGATTATATGCATGTCTCCTATCTTGCTTGTAACATATGGACATTAAAGAATGAGAATATGCATAACTTTTTAGTTCATCAACGCGCTTAATGGGCTATGGCACATACTTACTACTTATTTTCCTTCTCCTTTGAAAATATAACATGGAACTTTGAGTGTTCTCTTCCTATAAAGACCATATAGATTTTCAAATATATCAATCCAAGTTATCTTAAGGGCTCTTGAATATCTTGTTCAGAGTGGTCTTAAGAGATCTCGAGTATTATATTCCAAGAAAACAAATGAGTCATCGATTGTGAAACATCTGAGGCCCATGAGAATTACAGACCCATTCCTAATGATATCATCTTGTACTTAACTATGAATGCTAAGTGTATTCTTGATTTGATCAATACCGACTCAGCCATCCTTATTTGTGTAATCTAATTTACTCGAATCAAGAATTCATTCATCATTCATGTCACCATGGGTGTTATACCAATTTTTGGTCTAATATTTTGGCTTTAGAAGAGGGCTCGAACCTCCGACCCCATTTAGTTCTTTCTTTGAGCTAATTAAGCAAAATTTTGTTTCAAGAAAATGAGATCAAGACGAATTGGTGCTTCAAATAAAGAAGTCATACAAATGGCGACACTGGAAGAAAATGTCGTTCCTAACTTAAACTTGGGAAATGCAAAGCCTGGACAGCCATCAGGACGAGTACAACCTACTAACAACAAAGCCAGGATTAAAAGCCAAAGAACTTTTGGAAGGAACCCTTGCTCAAAAATCTTCCAAAACGACCAGGCTCATAGGAGGAGATGAAGTAGAGTCTCCAAGGAGGAGCTTGGATGCTTCTCTTCTTGAACACAAAAGTGAAGGCAAACATGCTGTAACTCCACAAAATAGAAAAAGTGACTAGTAGGTTAAAGCAATCGAGCACTCTCCAAGATCATTGGTGAACAATAAGATTAAGCGAATTCTCAAGGAAGATTAGAGGAGTAGTCCAAGGAGCAATCTGGAAGTTCAACCTCCAAAGGGTACAAGCCTGTTGGAGTAATTACCACACTGACGAAGTCTGTCGAAGAGATATGGTTAGGAAAATAGCAAAGGATATGCTCAACCTTAAGGGAAAAATAACTCTTGTTGAGAAGGTCAATAATAACTATCGAGAAGCATGCTTCACAGATGAGATCATGTCCACCAGCATTCCATCCTACATCAGGATTCCGTCTTTAAAATACAATGGGACTACCGACCCAGATAATCACTCAATGGCATTTAAAAGTCAGATGGACCTTTACAACGCATCTGGAGTGGCACACTACAGACTTTTTCCTACTACCTTTCAAGGCACAGTGGCCAAGTGTTATAAACATTATTGTGAAAAAACCATCTACTCTTGGAAATAATTTTCTAACGAGTTTTATGCACAATTCTATATTTTCAAAGACCCCACTATTGACTATAGTGTTCCAGCTAATGTCAACAAAAACCAGGAGAGCTATTAGGTGACTATCATAAGAGATTTAATGCAGAAGCACCGAAGGCAGAAGATATAACCGATAGAGATTAATTAATACATGTGTGCTCGGGACTAATCGAGAAAACACCTTTCTGGCGAGAGCATTATATTCATGGATGCAGAGATTTACAACACTTTCAAGCTAATAAATTAATCCATTTGGTTGAAATGTATTATGCCAGAAGGAAATCTCAAAATAAAAAGGAAATGGTAAAATATAGTTATAACCATAATAATAGGAAGCCAAGATGAGAGGAGGCCCCAAATGCTAATCAAGTTACTTTGAACAAGCCAATATCCTACATATACGATGCAATCAAGGAAAGTGGTGACTTCTCAGTTTCTTACAAAGCTAAAACTAATCTTGAATTGAGAAAAGAGGGAGATTATTGTGCTTATCATAAATCGAACGGGCATAAAATTGATGAATGTTGAGTTCTAGCATGCACAATCTATTGCATGATTCATTTTGGACGCCAGAAGGAGTTCATAAAAAATAATCAGAAAGTTGAACATTCTAAAGACGACAACCGAAAGCTCTCGAATAATACTGCAAATTTGGTAGAAGGTGGTATTCAATCTGATTTTATTCCACCCCTAAACAGAATTGATGTTATCCAAAGAGGCCCGCGTCTAGCTGGTAATAGCAAATGAGCTAGAAATTGCTACCTTACAGATGCAAGAGTTGGGATTTCCTCTATTCATGAAGAACCGTTGCTTAAAAACCCCAGGTACCGGATCCAGATGCACAACTTGACCATTACCCCGGAAGAATTAAGAGTAGTCCGTCATTTCCACAATGACCCGCTTATGACCAATGCTCAAATTGGACTTTCTGTGGTTGCCAAAATTCTTGTCGATGATGGAAGTGTTGTTAATGTAATCCTTAAGCATGCTTTTAATCAAATGGGGATTCCAAAAGAAAAGTTAGAGCCAAGCTTTGAGCCTATCTTTGGGTTCGACAACGAAGGATCAACCCCCATGGGACAGATAAAGCTCCTGGTACAAATGGGGATTCCACACACTCCAGGACCTTCGATACTCTTTTTGCCGTCATAGATCAGCCTTCTTATTAAAACCAGCTTTAGATGAAGTTGATGCTTTTGTTTCAGCAAAATGCTTGATGGTAAATTTTTTAACCAAACGCGGGTAGGGAACGATAAGGGTAGAGCAATGTAGCTCTCGTGAAAGGTACTTTTCCACACTTGAGCAGCATAAACAAAATTGTCTTTCTTGTTATGACTAGCAATAAAGTAAATCTGTTGGGATTGAAATTACATAGCCTTTGGATGAATGGATTTCAAACCAATCACCCAAAGCGAAAACAAAAGGTTGTGGGAGGATTAAGCATGCATTCATAAAATTAACTCCTCTGAAAGAAAAAGAAATAGGTAGGAAAAAAATATGGTGGAGGACGAAATAGAAGGTGAGAAGATAGTCACCGAATTAGTCTGTAGAGGTGAACAAGAGAGAATGAAGCTTATGAAAGATCTTAAGGAAATATGCTAGGATTCAACTGATCCAACGAGGATAGTAAAAGTTGGAGAAAAGCTGAATAAAAAATTTCTTCATTCCAGCAAAGTTTATTCACCTGCACTCATTCAAACATGGTTGGAAAAGATCTGATCGTTATGTGTCATGCATTGAATATAGACCCAAATGTCATAATTATCCAGCAGAATAAGATAGTTCGATAAAGTTCAAGCTAACACTTTAAAAGAATAAGTTAAGAGATTACTTGAAAATGGATTCATTAGAGAAGTACTTTATCCAAAATGGTTAGCCAATCCAGTATTAGTCAAAAAATATCATGGGAAATGGAGGGAATGTATTGATTATAGTTATTTGAATAAAGCATGCCTAAAGGACTACTACCCCCTTCTAAGAATAGATTAGCTGGTCGATGCAACAAGTGGACACAAACTATTATCATTTATGGATGCTTATTCCAGATACAATCAAATTCCAAAGTTCAAACATGATGAAGAGAATACCAGTTTCATAATAGATAAGGGAACATATTGTTACAAGGTAATGCATTTCGGATTAAAGAATGCTAGAGCAACGTACCAAAGATTGGTGAATAGGATGTTTAGGGAGCAAACTAGACGGAACATGGAAGCATACATAGATCATATGCTAGTCGAATCTCAAGAGGAATAAAACCATTTGAAGGGTCTTGATGAAATGTTTGAAATACTATGAAAATATCGGAAGAAACTCAACCTGCAAAAATGTTCTTCTGCGATTCAGTCTGCAAAGTTCTTAGGATATATTGTCAGTGATAGCGGAATCGAAGCCAGTGCTGACCGAATTCAGGCTATTAAGGATATGGCAGAACCCAAAACAAGTAAGGACGTAATGAGCTTAAATGGAAGGATAGAAGCATTAAATAAATTTATCTCCAAGGCCATTTACAAATGCACCCATTATTCGATGTGATTAATAAGAAAAAAAAACTTTAAATGGGGAGAAATTTGTCGAAAAGCCTTCATTGAATTAAAATTCATCATGAGATACCACCAATCCTATCCAGTCCTATAGACGAGGAAAACCTATAACTTTACATGGCGGTTTCTTAATAAGTTGTTAGTTCTGTTCTAGTATGAGAAGTTAAAGGGACTCAATTTCCAATATTAAATATGAGCAAAAGGCTCAAAACGCAGAATCTAGATCTCCTGTTATAGAGAAATTGGCATGTTGCTTAATGCTCACTGCATGAAAACTGAGAACTTACTTCCAAGCACATCCGATCAAAGTCTTGACCCACTTCCCACTTAAGCAAGTTTCTAATAAAACCGGAACTTCAAGAAGACTAGTAAAATGGGGAGTACGGGGTTTATCAAAGAGCAATCAGAAAAGGAAAAGATTTAAATCCTAAATGGAAATTATTTATAGATAGAGCTTCAAACAAGCAAGGAGCTAGAGTGGGATACGTAATCATTACCCACGATGGATGCGGTTTGCATTATGTGATGAAACTAGGGTTTCCATTCATTAATAATGTGGCAGAATATGAATCAATGGGGGTAGGACTCACCTTGGCCCTACAAATGAAAATACCTAAGATTAATATTTTTAGTGATTCTCAATAGATGGTAAATAAGTTAAACTAAACATAACAGACAATGGGCGCCGTTTTAGTCTAATATGTCAAGAAGGTAGTAAAGATGTTAAACCAATTTGAGGTTTTCTCTATAAATTAAGAATCGAGAGGAAATAATTTTCAAGATGATTCTTTGGCCAAATTAGCTAGCTTGGGAGCACTAGAGACACGGAATGTACTGGTTGGCTACCAACCAAATCCCATATAGACGAAAATGCCCCCAGATCAAGAAGTGTGTCACGACCCAAAATTCAGCGTTCACAAATCGACATCAAATACCTCACTTGTATTTGACTGCCGGAGGTTCGAACGTCAAATTTCAGTTCGGATGGAGCTTATAACAACATTAGATGAATATAAACAGCAGAAAACAAACTGAACTGCCATACATCAATATTCCAGATACAACATCATTTTAATATTCATTACAACATCATCTCAAACATCAGAGTATTCGTATACATATAACACAATTTCAAAATAGACCATCACGACAGAACAACAAGTGATTGCATTCTAAGAAAGTCTTCAAAGAAATGAAGAGATAGCGAACTTCCAAACTAAGAACCTTGAGATTCAAATGTTTTCAAAATATCTCCAACTCAAAAGCCTTCAAAAACCGATAGCCTCCAAACCATAAGACTTCAAAATCCAGCCAGCACCAAAAACACGAAAAACCTGCTACTAGGCTGCCCGTGTGGAAATTATTGGCACCTAGTGTTTAGAAAGGGAACAATAAACTCCGGGTCAGTCATGGGACTGGTATGAGTAAACAAAAACAGTTGCTTTGAATAAATACAGACTTTTAAAAGAAAACCGTTCATGCTTTTGAAAAATGAAACTACCATAAGGCCTCCCGGCATACACACAATGCAATAGCACACTTGGGGGAGATTTCTCCTTATGATAGTCAAATATGCTTTGTACGAGAAAACTCTTTGATATTATGATTAGTGCATAGTGTAGAAAACATTTTCGAAAGTATAATATTAATCTTAGCCAGCATACGTACCATTATAGTATGCCTACTATAACTACAATATTAGATGGCAGGTTCAACAACTAAAACCGTACCAGGCTCGTATTGGTAATTGGATTTCCAACCCATGGTCAGGCTAAGGAACTTCCTGGGCCACATGGGTACGCCTTTGGAGGGACGCCCTGAGAACCTAACCGGATCTTTGCCAACACAAGGTCGGGTTACCTCTGTAACTAGGTAACTACTACACGAATAAGCCATCCCCCGGTTGTAACCAACCTTTATACGGGGCCCCGACAACAACAATCACAAAGTAATATATATTTTTGATATCCACATAAGATAAGTATCTGGGCTGCATACCATGATACCATTTCTATCCAGAAGGAAATGCACATACCCTAAGGGGCGCTACCCTCAATAACCTTGCTACATCTTTCCTGTTTCGACCATTACCGGGTTGTGAGGTTCGACGAAGTCTCGTCCACAAAGCTACGCTTTTCACCAAATCCATGCTTTGATCAGCAGCACTCAACATGCCACATTACCAAGTTGGGAATATACTACTGATAACCTTCAACTACATAACCTCTGAGCTCATACGTCTTAGAGAAGGGTGTTAAGCTAAGAGAATAAATTCTCCTCCACCAACAGAAATATATTTGAAAGAAATCTACTTTATATCTCAAAATGTAATGTCAGACATACAATCCATACAAGTCTATTCCGGGTTTGAACAGAACCGAAGGCACTGCCGAAGAAGCCCTTGCAATCTAGGCATCCACAATCCCGATCGGACTCCCCATCACATATGGAGAACTCTATACCGGAGCAATTCAGTGCAGAGTCATTCGACAGGTTATCCTATCATTCTCGAAGACATCCGGTCTTCACCACCGTCTTCAAATGCTCATCCATTTCGTCGTATCACTATTCGAAATGGGTTATATGACACAAAGGTCCTCTCCCGTCTAATCAGAATAGTGAGTGTCAATTTAAAAACATGTGGATATGTCATTCACAAAAATTTACAGGTTCGATGTGGGTTTCGGATAACCAACTGGAATCTGAATCCCTGTCGCATCGAAATTCAAAAGCCATTTTACGGCCCCAATGGGGTTTCATATTTACATAGAAAAATACAGAATCATAGCTCAGCACGAAGCAATTCATATCACATAGCATCACAATTACAATTAGAGATTTCAATCAGTACACATCATACAATAGTTATCAATCATCTACAACTAAGATGAATCAATCGTGTGATTTAAACTAATTAATCACATAATTAATTTCATTAATTATCTTTAACCAATGATTAGTTATTCTTAATTAACATTAATTAATCTTTAATCATCTTCATTAATTAATCATTCCTTAATTAATTACCCTAATAAATTAATCCTTAATTGTTCATTAATTAAATCTTAATTACTTTTATTAATTAATTATTTCCTTAATTAAATATTTACTTAATTAATTATCTTAATTTATTACAATTTGATTAACCTTAATTATTCCTTAATTAATCATTATATATTAAGTAATTAATTTAAATAGTTTATTTTAAGTAAATCATTTATCACTTAAGTAAATCATAAATTACTTATTAAATTCAAAAGATAAACCTTCTTATCTTTGTTAAGCATTTTGATTATCTTGTAAACTTAATTTAAATTTATCATATGAATTGTCTTGAGAGATCAAAATTGTTTTGCATAACATTTTATCTTAACATCATTCTTAATTACATTTTATAATTAAGTTTATAAAGTAATGTGACAAAATTAAGTTAAATTAAATTACTTAAAAAATGTCTTGCTTAAACTTTAA
Source organism: Allium cepa (assembly GCA_030765085.1). Lineage (NCBI taxonomy): Eukaryota > Viridiplantae > Streptophyta > Magnoliopsida > Asparagales > Amaryllidaceae > Allium > Allium cepa. The sequence goes on along the minus strand of CM060937.1, from coordinate 183,483,755 downwards.
ATTGTTTTAAATTCAAATCCAAAATTATCCTTTAAAAACATGACTTTAAAATTGTTTTAAAAGTTTTGAATTTTATTATTTTTATTTGAGCAAACTGTCCTGTATGCTGACTCCCCTGAAGTTACTTCGAGTCTTCCCCGAAATTTCATCCTGCTTGCTTCGAGCCATTCATAAAAACTACCCGTGTGCTTTATTTATTTTATTCCAATTTTTTTCTAAGTACAAAACTCGTACAACCCCAAATCACTTCGGGCCAATACTCGAGTTCAAACCTCTACTCCCCAAAGCTTGCTTCGAGACAAACGCCGCTCCTTCCTTTAACTAACAGCTGACACACAGCATGGTGTCGTGCACCTGCACCAATCAACGTCAACCTTTCGGCCTCCAAAACCACCACCGACAGACCACCTTCGACCCCCTCTTACTACCCTAACACAAAGAAGCCCAGGAAAAATTCAAAAACAAAATCGAGTTGCCTTGATCAAAGTAAGCACAGCAGCCATCACCAGAATAACACCTCGAACACCCCACGCCGACCACCGGAATGTCCAATACTCAGGCCACACCTAACTATCCTTTCCCACCACGATTTCCCGAAACCCCAAACGACTCGGTAAATCAGCGGCACGACAGTGGCCACAAATCTGATCGCAACCCATTTTAGGGCTTATACCTTTCACCGATCAACCTTCGACGCCACGGTGACTGGAAAAATCACCTGACATTTTTCCTGGCCTTGACAACTCCCCTACCACCTTCAGGAAAATTTTCGACCATCCAAATCGCTTCTGTCGCCAGAAAAGCCTAAATACGCATTTCCAACTCAACGTCAAAATGCTCAATCCAAACGTAATTTAAAATCATGATTTTAATCTTAAAAATCAACAATTTCAAAGATGATTTAGGTTATATGATCAAATCTAATAATCAAAGAATTCAAATTTAAATTATAAGTCGAGTTTTACAGTGTTTTCTTGTTCCAGACCCTATATCCTGGATATTAGTCTTTTTAATGTTTTTAAAATTCAATCTTAATAAATTTAAACACTTTTGTTTTGACACTACGATCTAAAAATACTGGAAATAAAGAATTTTGGGGTTTTTGACAGGTTTTCTAAAAACCTAGAACAAGAACAGGATTAGCAACCCTGTACATCAACATGCATAGGCAAGAAGCATATACACATTCATAGATTTTTACATGCAAAACCATATTCAAACTTGCCTACATCATGTTATTCAAACAATAGATCAAAAATCAAGGTTTGAAAGATTTACTCACATGTATAATTTAGCAGAGAGAGTTTTCCTATTTGAAAATCAAAACCTGGAACTGCCTTTCTTTTCTTAGCTTGATTTTTGAGTTTGTTATCTGCAACAAATTTTGTGTGAACTTGCTTAATCTATGATGTATTTTACTTAATTTTTTAACAACAAATTAAAAATTAAATTTACTTACAGTTTATTTTTAATTGAAACAGAGGGATGAAAGATCTCTGGCCTACACCTTAAAGCTTGTGTTTGCTATTTTTTTCCTTTTTAAGTTATTTCTTGATTCTCCCTTTAATCTTTGAAGTTCTCCTCCTTGATTCTGTAGTACTTGTTGAAGATTTGAAACTATCCTTGAAATCCCTCTTCTGGATTAAGATATTGAGAGAGAAGTTTGTTGCAGATTTTTTTTTCTGGAAAATTGTTTCTTTATTTCAAAGTTGAGGAAATTATGTTTGTTCTTGATGATTTTCTCTTTTTTTTCTGATGTAAAGATTGCACAGAATTTTTTTCTTTTGAAATGAATAAAAGAGTAAGAAGAAGAAGATGAATTAACTTATATAATTTTTATTTTCTTTTCTATGAATTTCTAAGGAAAACAAAAATGAGGTGATGACACTTGTTTTAATTCCTTCTACATGAATTACATTTGTTGAATTATTTGTTTAAATTTGAACACTTGTCAATACATATGCTACCTACTTCCATGTGTCCCTTGCATGAGATAAAAATTTTAAATGTTTTTCTCTTCTTAATTATATTTTTAAAATGCATCTCTTTTTTTTCTTGTATATATAAAATTAAAAGAAAATATTTTTAACCCAATTAGGCATTAAATAAATTACCTTTATACACATTATTTTGAAATCTAAAATATTTTAATAAAGCATTTATTTTAAATTTTAAATTCAATTTAAAAATCAAATTTAATATATAAATTCAAATTTACCCACATATGCACACATACATATATATTCACATATATGTATAAAATTAAGATTCAAATGATTTTTATTTTCTAGTATTTCAAATTTTATACCCAAAAGAAATTTAAAATTTAAATTATCACTTATTATTTATTTATTTTGAAACTTTTCAAATTATATTACAAAAGTTCAACGGTTTCCAGATATAAATTGATAAATTTTGGCATGTTACAGATTTCCCCCCTTAAGAAAATTTCGTCCTCGAAATTTTGAAAGAGAGAGAAAAGCAAACAAAGAATATACGAATTCAGAAAAGGATAGAGAAATGGCTTACCAGTTTAAGCCGAGATATCCACTTTGCAATTGGGATAAGACTTTTGCATACTGTCTTCTGTCTCCCAAGTACAGTCCTTTGGATCACCGCTCCACTGCACTTTAACCAGTTTCACAATTTTGTTTCTTAATTTCTTTTCATCACAATCCACAATCTTTATTGGTTCTCTTTTAACTGTTAAATTTGGTGTGATCTCGAGATCCTGCTGAGATGCCTCTTCGATAATACTGTCTGGATCGTGCACGTACTTTCGAAGATGTGAAACGTGGAATACATCGTGTACGCCGGATAACCAGTTAGGTATCTACACTCGATATGCAAGAGGACCAATCCTTTACAAAATAGGAAAAGGACCAATGTATCGCGGTGCCAGCTTACCTGTCTTCCCAAATCTTAACAACCCTGCATTGGAGACACTTTCAAGAAAACGGAATCTCCAACTTGAAATTCCAAAGCTCTTCTTCTGCGTTCGTAATAACTCTTCTGGCGACTTTGAGCAGTTATTAACTTCTTTCGAACAAAATCAACTTTTTCAGTGGCTTCTTTAATCATATCTGGTCCAAGAACGAGTCTATCACCGGATTCAATCCAGCATGCCGGTGATCGACATGGACGACCATATAAAGCTTCAAAAGGAGCCATTTCGATACTGGCTTGATAGCTATTTTTATATGAAAATTCGACCAAATGTAAATAGTCCTCCTAAGAACTACCAAAGTCAAGAATACAAGCTTGCAAAAGATCCTCTAATATTCGATTTATCCATTCAGTCTGCCCATCAGACTGTGGGTGATAAGTAGTGCTGAAATTTAGTTTTATTCCCAACATGGCTTGAAACGCCTTCCAAAATCTACTAGTGAATATTGGGTCACGATCACTCACTATACTGCTTGGTATACCGTGGAGGCGGACAATCTCTTTGATATATAGCTCGGCTAAACTTGATGTTGTCCGGGTGGATTTCACTGGAATGAAATGGGCTGACTTAGTCAAACGGTCCACAATAACCCAGATGTCTTCATTCCCCTTTGATTGTGGGGCAACCCATCGATGAAATCCATCGATACCTAACCCCATTTCCACTTGGGTACCTCCAAAGGCTGGAGTAAACCCGCTGTCCTCTTCTGATCGCTTTTAGTTTGTTGACAAGTAGCACAACGACTCACATATATAGATATATCTCTTTTCATTGTCTTCCACCAGGTTCTTTTGATATCTCTATACATCTTATTAACTCTTGGATGATACTGAGTTTTGACTTGTGACATTCATCTAAAACTTCACGCTTTAATTCTGGGATATCTGGCACACATAACCTGCCTTTCAGCCTAATAACTCCATTATGATTGGTTTCAAAACAAGTATCTTCGCCTCGAAGAATTCTCCATAAATATCTCGAAGAAATTTGTCTTCATTTTGCTTGCTGGCGATTTTCTCAAGGAGAGTAGGAGTGACAACAAGATGAGCAAGAATAGCATGCTTCCTACTTAAAGCATCAGCAACTACATTGGCTTTACCGAGTGTATACAGAAAATGTAGGTCATATGACGCTAGAAATTCTAACCATCGTTGTTGCCGTAGATTTAAATCTTTTTGGGTGAAGAGATATTTCAAAGATTTGTGGTCGGTGAATAATTTAAAATTTTCACGTAAAACAAAGAGAGTTCATTAAGTATATTTATTTAGTTAAGTTAAATTTCTGATACCGTTAAGATAGCAGAAAAAGGTTCTTACCCAGAAGATAGTGTCGCCAGATTTTCATAGCGAAAATAACAGCTAAAAGCTCCAAATCGTATGTTGGGTAATTTCTCTCATGCGGGCGTAATTGTCTACTCGCGTAGGCAATTACTTTCCCATTTTGCATTAGTACCGCACCCAAACCATGAGCATCAGTATAGACAGATAACCCTTGGTTCCCGTTAATGATAGCGAGAACGGAAGCGGTAGTTAATCTCCTTTTCAATTCCTGGAAAGCTTCATCACATTTTGGAGTCCAATCGAATTTAGCATTCTTCACCGTTAGCTTAGTCAATGGACTGGCCAACTTAGAAAAATCCTGGACAAACTTTCTATAATATCCCGCTAAACCCAGAAAACTTCGAACTTCTCTAGGAGTAGTGGGTCGCTTCCAGTCCAGAATTGCAGAAATCTTGCTTGGATCAACAGAAATCCCTTCTTCATTAACAATATGACCGAGAAATCTGACTTCTTTGACCCAAAAGTGACATTTAGAGAATTTAGCAAATAGAATATTCCTCCGCAATATCTCCAAAACAATTCTGAGATGTTCCGCATGCTCCTCTTCAGTTTTGGAGTAAATCAAGATATCATCAATAAATACAAGGACAAATTTGTTCAATACTTCTCGAAACACACGAGTCGTTAAATCTACGAAGTATGCGGGAGCGTTGGTTAGTCCGAAGGGCATGACTAACCATTCGTAGAATATGTTAGGACCCCTGAAGGCAGTCAAATGAACACAATCCTCGGCTATTCGCAGCTGATGGAATCCCTGAGCCAAATCCATCTTAGAAAAGAATCGAGCGCCATGAAGTTGATCGAATAGATCGTCTATTCTAGGTAAAGGAAATTTTTTCTTGAGAGTTTGCTTATTAAGATCGCGGTAATCTACACACAATCTCAACGATCCGCCTGATTTAGCCACAAACACGACAACTGAACCCCATTCGGAAACACTAGGGCGAATCAATCCTTTCTTTAGCAAATCTCGAGTTTGATTGACTAATTCAATTCTTTCCTTGGGTGCCATCCTGCGACTTGCGTAAACGACAGGACGGGCATTGGGTACTAAGTCAATTCGGAATTCTATTTCTCTGTGTGGAGGTAAGGATTTTACTTCTTCAAATACATCGGAAAATTCCTGAACAACAGGTATAGACTCCAGACTAGGTTCAGGATATCCCAAAGTATACATCAATTTATCTCTCTTTGGACTTGGATCCTCACAAGAGATTTCAATAAAATTTCCAAGGTTTGTTTTGATCGAGATCGTTCGATTGTTACAATCTAATTTGGCTTCATATTTTGTTAGCCAATCCATTTCGAGTAAAATTTCGAATTCATTAAAATCAAGAACAAAGAGACTGATAGGGAATTGGTAACAAGAATACGAGATAAGAATGTTTCTACATCGTAGACAAAGGTTTGCAGGACCACCAACTGGGTTTTTCACACAAATGGGCTCGTTGACAAAATTAGATTTAAGTTTTAATTCATTTACGGCTTGTTGTTAGTTAAAACTATGTGTAGCGCCCGTGTCAAACAAAACTCTAACAGTTTTATCATAAATAGTAAGATTACCTTCTAGAACACCTTTTCCTTTATCTACTTTCGAAGTTGAAGGATCTTCCTTTATGGCATATACATTTGCCACCTATGCTTGCTTCATCACCGGGTAATTCTTAACAACATATCCAGGCTTGTGACAATTACAGCATTCTCTAACTCCTTGAACAGTCTTCACGGGTCGTTCCTTCTTAACTTGCTTCTTCGGGTTTTTGCAGCTGTTTGAATAATGGCCCTTTTCTTGGCAATTATAACAAGTTCCTAGCCGAATTTCCTTGATTGTTCTTCTTATCCTTGCCTTGATGTAGCTTCTTGCCCACAAACTTTCTTTTTTTCCAATTCTGATTACTTGAATTTCCTCTTTCCCTTGGAATCTCCTGCATATCCAGGGTGGCATACCTACACCCCATATCAATAAGATCAGAAAAGGATTCTTTGACGTGTGTTGTCATCCTTTCGTGATACTTCTTGTTCATCCCACGAATAAACCTTTCATTTTTCTTTAGAGGCGTGTTCACCAATTCTGAACCGAAACGGGATAGTTCGTTGAACTTGTTTAAGTACTCCTCAAATGACATGATTCCTTGCTTTAAATCCATAAATTCTTGATGCATTCGAGAAATTCCTGCAGACGGCATATAGCGCTTTTCAACCACTTCCTTAAATCGACTCCAAGTAAACTCTTCTTCTGGTTCATTTACAGTGACTATTTCCCACCAGGCTAAGGCTTCATCTTGAAGTTGCTAAGAAGCTATGAGACGCATCTGATCATCTTCTTGAAGTTGCCAAGATGCAATGAGACGCATCTGATCATCTTGCAGCTTAAAGCTTTTAAAGATTTTTTTCACATGATATGATCCATGCCTGGGCCTCAATAATCGACTCTTCGCCGGTGAACGGCCTACCACCAAGCCTTGAGAAACTCTTATACAAATCAGCCAGATTAGGCTGATGCTGAGTAGGCAAAGCTGCTTCTACTGTAAGGAAAACTTGGCTAGGTATTGTGGTATTTCCTCGCCCCTAAGCTCTTCCTCTTCGTCCGCTCATCCTTACTATATGTAATTAGTAAGAAATTGATTTAGATATTCGGACGAGATATCTTAAGGAATATCAGCAGTTAAAGGAAATAGACTAAGAAAATTTGAGGTTTCAGTCACGGTTTATACTCATTCTAGGGTATACTTCACCCTATCTTTAATGAGCCATCTAATGTGTTATACTCCGTAGCTAAAGTTCTTACTCAACCTTTAGCTCTGATACCACTTGTCACGACCCGAAATTCAGCGTTGACAAATCGACATCAAATACCTCACTTGTATTTGACTGCCGGAGATTCGAACATCAAATTTCAGTTTGGAAGGAGCTTATAACAATAGATGAATATAAACAGCGGACAACAAAATGAACTGCCATACATCAATATTCCAGATACAACATCATTTTAATATTCATTACAACATCATCTCAAACATCAGAGTATTCTTATACATATAACACAACTTCAAAATAGACCAACACGACAGAACAACAAGTGATTGCATTCCAAGAAAGTCTTCAAAGAAATGAAGAGATAGCCAACATCCAAACTAAGAACCTTGAGATCCAAAAGTTTTCAAAATATCTCCAAGTCAAAAGCCTTCAAAAATCGATAGCCTCCAAACCATAAGACTCCAAAATCCAGCTAGCACCAAAAACACGGAAAACCTGCTACTAGGCTGCCCGTGTGGAAATTATGGGCACCCAGAGCTTAGAAAGGGAACAATAAACTCCGGGTCAGTCATGGGACTGGTATGAGTAAACAAAAACAGTTGCTTTGAATAAATACATATTTTAAAAAGAAAACCGTTCATGCTTTTGAAAAATGAAACTACCATAAGGCCTCCCGGCACACACATAATGCAATAGCACACTTGGGGAGATTTATCCTTATGATAGTCAAATATGCTTTATAGAGAAAACTCTTTGATATTATTATTAGTGCATAGTGTAGAAAACATTTTCGAAAGTATAATATTAATCTTAGCCAGCATACGTACCATTATAGTATGCCTACTATAGCTACCATATTAGATGGCATGTTCTACAACTAAAACCGTACCGGGCTCGTATTGGTAATTGGATTTCCAACCAATGGTCAGGCTAAGGAACTTCCTGGGCCACATGGGTACGCCTCTGGAGGGACACCCCAAGAACCTAACCGGATCTCTGCCAACACAAGGCCGGGTTACCTCTGTAACTAGGTAACTACTACACGAGTATGCCATCCCCCGGTTGTAACCAACCTTTATCCGGGGCCCTGACAACAACAATCACAAAGTAATATATATATTTGTGATATCCACATAAGTTAAGTATCTGGGCTCCATACCATGATACCACTTCTATCCAGAAGGAAATGCACATACCCTAAGGGGCCCTACCCCCAATAACCTTGCCGTATCTTTCCTGTTTTGACCATTACCGGGTTGTGAGGTTCGATGAAGTCTCGTCCATAAAGCTACGCTTTTCACAAAAGCCATGCTTTGATCAACAATTGATCAGCAGCACTCAGCATTCCACATTACCAAGTTGGGAATATACTACTGATAACCTTCAACTACATAACTTTTGAGCTCGTAGGTCTCTGAGAAGGGTGTTAAGCTAAGAGAATAAATTCTCCGCCACCAACAGAAATGTATTTGAAAGAAATCTGTTTTATATCTCAAAACGTAATGTCAGACATACAATCCATACATGTCTGTTTCGGGTTTGAACAGAACCGAAGGCACTTCCGAAGAAGCCCTTGCAATCCGGGCATCCACAATTCCGATCGGACTCCCCATCACATATGGAGAACTCTATACCGGAGCAATTCAGTGCAGAGTCATTCGACAGGTTATCCTATCGTTCTCGAAGACATCCGGTCTTCACCATCGTCTTCAAATGCTCATCCATTTCGTCGTATCACTATTCGGAATGGGTTATATGACACAAAGGTCCTCTCCCGTCTAATCAGAATAGTGAGCGTCAATTTAAAAACATGTGGATATGTTATTCACAAAGATTTACAGGTTCGATGTGGGTTTCGGATAAACAACTGGAATCCGAATCCCTGTCGCATGGAAATTCAAAAGCCCTTTTACGGCCCCAATGGGGTTTCGTATTCACATAGAAAAATACAGAATCACAGCTCAGCACGAAGCAATTCATATCACATAGCATCACAATTACGATTAGAGATATCAATCAGTACACATCATACAATAGTTATCAATCATCTACAACTAAGATGAATCAATCGTGTAATTTAAACTAATTAGTCACATAATTAATTTCATTAATTATCTTTAATCAATGATTAGTTATCCTTAATTAATATTAATTAAATCTTTAATCATCTTCATTAATTAATCATTCCTTAATTAATTACCCTAATAAATTAATCCTTAATTGTTCATTAATTAAATCTTAATTACTTTTATTAATTAATTATTTCCTTAATTAATTATCTTAATTTATCACAATTTGATTAACCTTAATTATTCCTTAATTAATCATTAAATATTAAGTAATTAATTTAAATAGTTTATTTTAAGTAAATCATTTATCACTTAAGTAAACCATAAATTACTTATTAAATTCAAAAGATAAACCTTCTTATCTTTGTTAAGCATTTTGATTATCTTGTAAACTTAATTTAAATTTATCATATGAATTGTCTTGAGAGATCTAAATTGTTTTGCATAACATTTTATCTTAACATCATTCTTAATTACATTTTATAATTAATTTTATAAAGTAATGTGACAAAACTAAATTAAATTAAATTACTTAAAAAAAATGTCTTACTTAAACTTTAATTTGTTTTAAATTCAAATCCAAAATTATCCTTTAAAAACATGAGTTTAAAATTGTTTTAAAAGTTTTGAATTTTATTATTTTTATTTGAGCAAACTATCCCGTATGCTGACCCCCCTGAAGTTACTTCGAGTCTTCCCCGAAACTTCATCTTGCTTGCTTCGAGTCATTCATAAAAACTACCCGTGTGCTTTATTTTATTTTCCAATTTTTTTTCTAAGTACAAAACTCGTACAACCCCAAATCACTTCGGGTCAATACTCAAGTTCAAACCCCTACTCCCCAAAGCTTGCTTCGAGACAAACGTCGTTCCTTCCTTTAACCAACAGCTGACACACAGCATGGTGTCATGCACCTGCACCAATCAACGTCAACCTTCCGGCCTCCAAAACCACCACCGACAGACCACCTTCGATCCCCTCTTACTACCCTAACACAAAGAAGCCCAAGTAAAAAAACAAAATCGAGTTGCCTTGATCAAAGTAAGCACATCAGCCATCACCAGAATAACACCTCGAACACCCCACGCCGACCACCGGAATGTCCAATAATCCTGCCACACCTAGCTATCCTTTCCCACTACGATTTCCCAAAACCCCAAACGATTCGATCAATCAGAGGCACGGTAGTGGCCACAAATCTGATCGCAACCCATTTTAGGGCTTATACATTTCACCGATCAACCTTCGACGCCACGGTTACTGGAAAAATCACCTGACATTTTTCATGGCCTCGATAACTTCCCCACCACCTTCAGGCAAAATTTCGACCATCCAAATCGCTTCTATCGCCAGAAAAGCCCAAATTCGCATTTCTAGTTCGACGCCAAAATGCTCACTCCAAACGTAATTTAAAATCATGATTTTAATTTTAAAAATCAACAATTTCAAAGATGATTTAGGTTATATGATCAAATCGAATAATCAAAGAATTCAAATTTAAATCATAAGTCGAGTTTTACAGTGTTTTCTTGTTCCAGACCCTATATCCTGGATATTAGTCTTTTTAATGTTTTTAAAATTCAATCTTAATAAATTTAAACACTTTTGTTTTGACACTACGATCTAACAAAACTGGAATTAAAGAATTTTGGGGTTTTTGACAGGTTTTCTAAAAACCTAGAACAAGAACAGGATTAGCAACCCTATACATCAACATGCATAGGCAAGAAGCATATACACATTCACAGACTTTTGCATGCAAACCCATATTCAAACTTGCCTACATCATGTTATTCAAACAATAGATCAAAAATAAAGGTTTGAAAGATTTACTCACATGTATAATTTGGTAGAGAGAGTTTTCCTATTTGAAAATCAAAACCTGGAACTCCCTTTCTTTTCTTAGCTTGATTTTTGAGTTTGTTATCTGAAACAAATTTTGTGCGAACTTGCTTAATCTCTGATGTATTTTACTTACTTAATTTTTTAACAACAAATTAAAAATTAATTTACTTACTGTTTATTTTTAATTGAAACAGAGGGAAGAAAGATCTCTGGCCTGCACCTTAAAGCTTGTGTTTGCTAAAAATTTTTTTTTCCTTTTTAAGTTAATTCCTGATTCTCCCTTTAATCTTTGAAGTTCTCCTACATGATTCTGTAGTACTTGTTGAAGATTTGAAACTATCCTTGAAATCCCTCTTCTGGCTTAAGATATTGAGAGAGAAGTTTGTTACAGATTTTTTTTCTGGAAATTTGTTTCTTGATTTCAAAGTTGAGGAAATTATGTTTGTTCTTGATGATTTTCTCTTTTTTTGATGTAAATATTGCACAGACTTTTTTCTTTTGAAATGAATAAAAGAGTAAGAAGAAGAAGTTGAACCCTATATAATTTATATTTTATTTTCTATGAATTTCTAAGGAAAACAAAAATGAGGTGATGACACTTGTTTTAATTCCTTCTACATGAATTACATTTTTTGAATCATTTTTTTAAATTTAAACACTTGTTAATACATATGCTACATATCTTCCATGTGTCCCTTGCATGAGATAATTTTTTTAAATGTTTTTCTCTTCTTAATTAAAATTTTAAAATGCATCTCTTTTTTTTCTTGTATACATAAAATTAAAAGAAAATATTTTTAACCCAATTAGGCATTAAATAAATTACCTTTATACACATTATTTTGAAATCCAATATATTTTACTAAAGCATTTATTTTAAAATTTGAATTCAATTTAAAAATCAAATTCAATATATAAATTCAAATTTACCCACATATGCACACATACATATGTATTCACATATATGTATAAAATTTAGTTTCAAATGATTTTTATTTTTTAGTATTTCGAATTTTATACCCAAAAGAAATTTGAAATTTTAATTATCACTTATTATTTATTTATTTTCAAAATTTCAAATTATATTACAAAAGTTCAACAGTTACTAGATTTAAATTGATAAATTTTGGTATGTTACAAAGTGAATCCATGGCATTGACTAGATCGCAATCTTTAACGCATTCAAAGAAGGGGAAGTGAATAAAAGTGAAGCTCTCCACGAAAGGTTTTCTTATTCTGAGAAAAACGACCAATATGAGAATAATTGGATGGCACCTACTATACAAGAAAGGATATTCCCTCCCTTATCTAAGATGTGTAATTCCAGAAAGTGGATTGAGATTAATGAAGGAAGCTCATGATGGATTTTGCAAAGACCATTCTAATGGCATAAAGTTAGCCAAGAAAGTTATGAGACAAGGCTTTTATTGGCCTTGATTGATTAGCCATGCCATTGATTATGTGAAGAGATGTGAAAAAGGCCAAAACTTCTCTAAAATCCTACCCCTTCCACTAAATGAGTTGACTTCAATCTCAAGCCCGTGGCCTTTCGACGTATAGGGAATTGACTTAATTGGACCACAACTGATATCCAAAGGAGGAGATAAATATGAATGGTAGCCATTTTACATCACAATGTGGCTAGAAGCAAAACCACTTCCAGATATTACATCAGGAAAAGTGCTTAAGTTCGGATCAAGAATATTTTCACCAGATTTGAAATTCCACATAAGATAATATTCAATAATGGAACTTAATTTGAGTGCAAGGAACTCACATTAATCTATGATAATAACGGAAACATTAAGAGCTTTTCATTCATAGAACACCCTATGCCTAGTGGAGCCGTTGTAGCTGCTAGTAAAACGATTAAGGCCATTCTCAAGAAACGATTAGACCAGGCTAAAGGAAATTAGGTAGCGGAACTAACTTTGTACTTTAGGCATATAGAACCTTCACTAGACCACAATAGAACATACCCCTTATTCCTTGACGCATGGTTGTGAAGCCATGCTTCCAATTGAGGTCGAAGTTCCTTCCCATCAAAGGATTGCATATGCATTCAATCCAAATTAAGAATTGAAAAAAGAATCCTTAAACTTAGTTAATGAGTTGAAAGATGAAGTGGCCACATGAATAACTGAGAATCAATGAAAAATATCTAAGACCATTTCCAAATAGAGATTTATGCTCCAAAGAGTTATGGAAAATACCAAGAATCCAACGGACGGACCGCTCGGTCCAAATTGGGAAGGACCCCTAGTCATACAAAAATTAATCCCAACTAGGACCTATAAACTATGCCGAGCAGATGGCAATGCCATAACATGAACATGGAATGCTGGATGTTTACGATCGTATTTCATAGCAATAGATGAATAAAGAAGTTGAAGAAGAAATATTTATTAGCTTAACCGTGGAAGGGAGTAAGACTCAACTAAAATAAAAGGAAAACCCAAACCACTACTTAAGATGGTAGTAAGGGGCATGAAAGCCTTCAGTGCCATCATCAAAGGCCTCACTAAAGTGCCTCTTGGAAGAAGGATGGAGTAAGCCTTTGGTCCCATCCAAGATGACCTGACCAAAGCACTGAACCAACCTTTAGTGCCAATATCTAAGACCTTATGAAGTGCTCCTGAAAAGAGGATGGATTATGCCTTTAGTCCCATCTAAGACGACCTGACCAAAGCACTGAACCAGTCTTAAGTGTCGTCATCAAAGGCCTCACTTAAGCGCCTCCTAAAGGGAGGAAGGAGTAAGCCCTTGGTTCCGTCTAAGGTGGTCTGACCAAAGCACCGAACAAGCTTTTGGTGTCTCTATCAAAGGCCTCATTGAAGCACCTCCTAGATAGGGGATGGGGTAAGTCTTTGATTTTGCTTAAAGATAGCAAACCAAGCACATCGGACAATGGACCTAAATCATCACCTACGATGATAAGGGATTCGATCCAAGTTGAGATCATTACCTAAGATAGTGATAAAGAAAAGGGACTAAGATGTCCAAAGACCAAAGAGTGGTTCAAAGAAACGGGACTAAGATGTCCAAAAACTAAAAAGAGGCAAAAGAACTCAACTAAAATGAGCCATTTGTGCTCTAAAGCAAAAGTAATCTTCTAGACGAAGAACAATCAGAAGGAAGACAACTGTGCTCCACGGCAAAATCAAGCAATCAAGCCGCAAGTCCAAAGTAATTTTCAATTACCAGATGGTTTTCTGGTCTTCTGTTAGTGCTAGATCGAATTTCAGGTCTTCTGTTATTGTCAGATGAGTTTATTATCTTCTATTATTATTGCCATATGGTTTTTCAGGTCTTCTATTATTATCAAAAGGATTTTCTGGTCTTCTACATAAATACGAGAAGGATTTTCTAGTATTCTATCATAACTTCCAGAAGGATTTTCTGGACTTTTATTCGGGATACTCGAATTATGGCCAAAATAAGTTGCTAGACTTCCCTCCTATGACATTATCAGATGACTTTCTAGTTTACTATTCAAGAAATTAGAATCACCATATGATTTTTGGAGCTTCTTTTCTGAAAATTATTAGTATTTGATGTGGAAAATAATCTCAACTTATATAAATGAATGCAGGAAATTCCCTAAATTAAAGAATACATGCCAATTCAGAGCCTAAGAGGATCACCAAAGGTTTAAATACTAAGTTTATATTGAAGATTATCGCTTGTTTTGAGTTATGCAGGAAAGCAGAGTAAGAAACGAAACCTTATAAAGAATCGGTGACATAATGGAATTCTTAGTTTTACACTAAAGTGTATAAAGCTTCTTTATACAAGAAGGTAGGGACAAATGTTATCCACATATTTTCTAAAGGATATAAGCTAAAGAAGCCACGCCGAAACTAAAGATTTATATCAAAGAGAAGGCAAGAAAATGTGCAAGAGGAATAGCTGGTATTGAAAGCTTGTAGCTAATAACAATTTAGTGCTCCATTAATGGTGCATCTCGTTGATAACATTGCGCTTTATCAGCCTAGAAACATACCCTAGGGTGCAGGTCGTAAGCCATCAATGTGATAGGGGCATAGTGTATCATCAATACCGAACCTCAATAATGCTGCATAACATCAATAATCAATGCTGCCAAAGGAAAAGAGGAATATCGCAAAGATTGGTATTGCTCCAGATTGATACCGCTTCATGCTGATATCTCTTTTCATTGATGTCGCTTCTTATGGATCTCGCAGGCCATCAAGCCGCCACCCATGCCACACTTTATCAAAGCCATTCCGTACATGATGAATAACACATGTCATCAATGCCACATCTTTCAGATGTTGCCTCGTCTCTAATGCCATCCCTATCTCATGTCACCACCCTCAATGCCACCTCTCAAGCATTACCATGTGTCAATAGAGCTGAGATTGATATTGCCCTAATTGGTAACGTTATCAATCAATATCGCTGATAAGCAATGTCGCTTGTCATCAATGCTGTCTCATTTCTGATGTTGCTTTATGTCAATGCCACACTTTGAAGGTATAACTGCAGACCATTAGTGCGATATTTATGATGAATGTTGAAAATTAATTAACACTGTTGCATAATAATGCCCCCACATATTTGTGCCAGTTTATGGTTGATGTTGCCTCCTATTAATGAATCACACCGATGGTTTTCCATAGTGAAGCATGGGAACAAACATCGATAATAACATCGAGAGTTGTGCATGCTAAAATTAAGCATGCCAAGGGCAACATCAAGTAGCTATGTCGAACCTCTCTAACCCTATAAATACAGACCTGAGGGCAAGGAGAAAGAAGCAATTTTTTTCCTCTCTTCTCAAATTAAACTCTTCTAACCCTAAATTAATTTAGGAAAATTCAGAGTTGATTATAACCATGCTCAATTTATATGAATAAAAATGTGGACATGCCCATTACATTGATGTGTATTTTGAACATCATTATACATGAGAACGCATACAATGACGCTCTTTAGGCCCAAAGAGATTATGATACCATTCTATATAGTTTTTTATGAACTACGGTTTAAACTAGCGTATATATGTGTCTCTCCTATCTTGCCTATAACATATGGATATTGTAGAATGAGCATAAGCACTATTTATTAAGTTCATTAACACGCTTGATGAGCTTTGGCACATATCAACTACTGATTTTCCTTCTCCTTTGAATATATGACATGGTACTTTGAGTGCTCTATTCCTAAAGGCTATATAAATTCTCGAATATATCACTTCAACCGATCTTAAGGGCTCTCGAATATCTTATTCTAAGTGACCTTAAAGATCTTTAGTATTATATTCTAAGAAAATAAATGAGTCGTCGAATGTGAAAAATCTAAGGCCCGTGGGCATTATAGACCCATTTCCTAATGATATCATCTTGTACTTAGCCTTGAATGCTAGCTTTATTCTTGATCTGATCAATACCGACTAAGCCATCCCTAGTCGTGTCATCTTATTTATTCGAAAAAAGAATTCATTCATCATTCATTACATCATAGGTGTTATACCAATTTTTGGTCTAACAAGAAACAAAGATTATAGTATAAACACGAATATAATAAAAATGATGCATATCATATGAATTTCTTGGCTTTTATGAGCCTATTTCAAGACTTGTATTTAATAGAATTTCCCATTAAATGGATTGTAATCCGTAAACTATATACAATTGGTCTTTAGTTGTAATTTGGTAATATAGATCCAAAGAAATAGTGTCTTAACATCATTACAAAATATAACATAATACAATATTAACATGTTCTAGACATGTCATATTTTCCTAATATTTTCTGATATTATCAAGATATTCTACAAAATCTCATATCAATACATGACCGATATATAGATATTAATCACTTAGACCTAAAGTTCCACTGTACCCTAGTTTCCCACTTCGGTCAACACATTAGCTTAATATCCCTAGTATTATACTTAGAATTTGTAGATTTCTCACTTAAGTTTTTATACGTAAGATTGTAGTTCATTTACTCTTGTTTTGGCTCCACTGCCTTCGATTCTTGCTCTCGGTAAACATTAAGAGTTAGCCTACTTCAAGTTTAACACCACTTTACATGTGTCAAATTTTTATTCGTTTGACTTTGTCCTTTCTTACCATTAATTAGTACATTTTAGACACGTTCAGCACAAATTTTCTATTGACCAATTATAAAATACTTTATTCAGTTAAACTATCTCCCGACAATAATTGTTTGCCTCTCAACACTTATTAAACCCCCTTTGGTTTAGCGTATTTTCCAAAAAAAATCACTTAGTTTATTTCTAGAAAATCTCAAAAAATTAGCATATGTATTCACTTCTCATATAATTTCTCGAATTTCATATTCTACCCATTTTCCATAATAAATGGTTCTTAAATAGTTCATGTCAATTTATGTGCTTGTAAGAAAATTCCACAAATTAAAACTCGTCTCTAATAATGTGTTCCTAACATCATATTGAATTTCTAAATCATTTTAATCACATGAAATATTAGAAATAATCAGAATTATTTTGGCTGTGAGAAATTATTGAGCAAAACAGAATTTACGAAATATATTACTTATTTAGATTCTTAATTGAATGATGTTTCTAATTTCCTTAGCTTTGATCAACTTCGTTTTCTTTTCTCTTGCTTAAGCTATCACCACGATTAACTGCTTCAACTTTTACTTAAATTTTAGTGAAGAATGAAATGAGACAAGGGAAATGAAATAATTTGAAAGGACAACAATATCCTCTTCATGGGTTGCTGGCCTACTTTGCCTCTTTCTCATTTAATTCATCTTAGTTAAGTTTCATTAAGCAATGACCATGATAATTAAATGTATACCTAAATACATATTACACCTCACTATTAAATTTTATAATTTCACCACTTAATTCTTTTTTCTTATATTTAATTTATTTAATTAATTACTTATTAATTTATGGGTGTTATAGGAAACCCTTCATATGAAATTTGTCCTCGAAATCATAATTGAGTATCGATAGTTCTATTTTTCTCTCGGGTTTTCAATGGAATAAACACATACATTCTCTATGATTGTGTATCTTTCCAATTTATAAACCAACCACAATATCACATATGCATTGTTTATCATAAATATAGAAAGCATACATGATAATCTAACCAAAAACCTCAAGATAAGTCTTCCTGACTTTATACTTTATTTCCAAAGTACAATCATCTCTGTCCTTACTCCATTGGGCTCGTATAAGCTTCACCACCTTATTTTGAAGCTCCTCTAAATCTTTGTTAACTACCTTAACGGGCTTCCTTACATAGGTCATATTGGTTCAATAACTAAATCTTTTATAGCTCTTGGAATTATTACATCTTTAGGTCTTGGACAAACTTACTTAATTGTGATACCTGAAACACATTATTGACCCCACTAAAGGCACTCTGTAGCTTAACCATATATGCTACCTTCCTGATTTTTCAACTATCAAAAATGGGCCAATGCACCTTGGTGCTAACTTCATTGCCTTTTCTAACCTCATGGGGCCTCTTGTCAATGGTACTTTGACAAACACTTGATCCCCTAGGTTAAATTATAAGTCTTTCCTTCTTCTATCGGCATAGCTCTTCCATCTCGATTAAGCATCTTTCATTCTTTTCTAAATCAAATTTCTTCGAAGCTTCTCTTACAAGATTCAATCCTTAAACAAGCCTATCTCATGCCTTGCCCGAGCATATTGGCAAGTTATAAGGTCTTCCATACAATGCCTCAAAATATGCCATCCTGATAGTAGATTGATAACCATTGTTGTATGATAATTTCGCTAAATGTAAATGATCTTCCCAAGATCCACTGAATGCTAGCACACTTGCTCGTAACAAATTTTCAAGCACTTGGTTGACCCTCCTAATCTGCCTAACTATCTACAAATGGTTAGACATACTCATACACAAATCCGAATCAGAAGCACTCTGTAGTCTCTGCCAAAAACCATTGGAAAATAAAGGGTCAACTCTAGCATGTGGAGTTCCATGAAGTCTCATTATAGTATTTAAATACATCTCGGCTATCTCCGCCTATGTCCTCGACAGACCATCTACGAAGTCCAAATAAACCAAATTCCACCTCTTTACCAGAACCACTAAAGCTGTAAAGTTCAGTTGGCTTTTGATGTTCATCTTTAACTTGTTGGCATGTGATACAACTTTTCAAACACTCCCTAACATCTCTTTTCATTCCTTCCGAATAGAAGCTCTACTTCATATCTCATTTACATTTTGTGCCCTCAGATGGATAGTAAAATTTGAGTGATGGCATTCATACAAGACCAACATTCAAATGTCATCTAGAATATAATACCTTCCCTTTTACTGAAGCCAACTTTTCACGTCGATATCGAAGCATTTCATCTCTTTAGTCTTAGCACCACTCTTCAAGTCATTAATTTTTTTGGTACATAGTGGATCTTCCTTCTATGTCTTGGAGATCTTCTTTATGAGAGATGGTGTACTTCTAAGAACGATAAGATCTTAGACATTCTACTTGGACTGGCAATTAACCAAAACTGAACATTACAAGAAGCTAGAGTCTCTAAATCATTACACTCTTCAACCTAGTCAAACCTCAACTCTACGGCTTTCGGCTCAAGGCATTGTAACCTTATTCCCTTTCCCTAGGGTGTACTTGATCTAGAAATCATATGATGCCAACTACTCTAACCACTGTTTATGTATCATGTTCAACTAATTACGTGAGAAAAAATATCTCAAAGACTTATGATCAGTGAAAAAATTCAAACCTTTCTCCAGAAGGCAATGCCTCTAAATCTATAGTGCAAAGATAGCTGCTGCTAAATGAAAATGATGAGTTGGATACCCAACCTCATAGGGTTTCAATTGTCCATATGCACAAGCTATCACTTTTCCTCTTTCCATCAAGACTACTACTAACCATAAATACAAAGCATCGCTATAGACTTCCCTACCCATAGGCATTACTAAAACCGGAGCATAAGTTAACTGAAGCTTTAACTCTTGGAGTGCTATCTCGCGCTCCCTTGACCAAAAATACCTCTCATTCTATTGAGTGAGCCTCATTAATGGCGTCGCTATATGGGAGAAATTCTTAATGATTCTTTGGTAGTATTCTATCAACCCCTAGAAATTCCTTATCTCTATAACAGACTCAATCCTCTTCTAATCATTCATGGCTTTAACCTTCGAATTGTCCACGGCAAAACCCTCCTTTAAAACTTCATGGCCTAGGAACATCATTTCCTGCTTCCAAAAGTGCCATTGCAAAATCTTCATCTTTAACTTGTGTTAGCTCAAGGTTTCCAATGCCAACCTAATATGAATTTCATGATCCTGCTCATCCTTAGAATACACCAAGATATCATCTATAAAGACCAATCCAAAGATGTCCAACTAAATGTGAAAGACCCAGTTCACGAGATCTACAAAAAATGCTAGAGATATAGTTAGCCCATAGGGCATGACTAACCACTCATATGACTATACGTTGTCCTAAATGTTGTTAAAGGAATACTCTTTTTAGCAAATCTTAATTAACGGAATCCCATAGTCAAATTCTACAATGAGAATTTCTAGCTCCGCTAAACTAATTAAATAATTCGTCTAACGATTCTTCACTGTCATCTCATTCAACTTACTATAATTAATACACAACTAAAATGATCTATCTAACTTCATCATAAATACTGTGGAACCTCCCCATTATGAACTACTCTGTCTAATGAAACTCTTATGCTCAAGTTCGCCATCTACTTTTTTCAAATCTTATATATCCTTTTTCAGTATTCTGCAAGGGCTCTGCTAATAGGTTTTTCCCCAGGTACCAAATCTATATGGAATTCAGTTACTCTTCTTGAAGGCAAACCCATCACGGGATCAAATACCTCTATTATTATGACCTTTTGCGCCCGAGAAGTTAAGCGATGCAAGTTGGGCTTGATGAAGGAAAATGCAGTATTGGAGCTATAAGGGATATGATGCATATGCACAATAATAATAGGAGAGGTAAGCATCCTTGGAAACTAAAGAGGTTGCAAGATGGGAAGGAGCCAGATAAATTCATCTTAGCATCGCTTGATCTGGTACTAGCAGAGCCTCGCTTGGTCTAGTAGTTTAACACCGCCTTATTTAGTCCAGTGGGAATTTACTTAGCCTTAGCCCAACGGTGAAGCTACCGAATAAGAATTCTTGTTTGTAAGCATATTATCGAACAAGAATTCATGTCCGATCGATGGTACATTACACATAATTCATTGTCCGATAGAGAAGCCACTAGACAAGAATTATTGTCTGGTGCACATGGGATTGTCGAGCCCAAAAGCACAACCAATCCACCACCGAACCTTTTTTTTACACTGAATAAAGCACCACTAAACCACCATTCTACCACTGACCTGAACCAACTATTTAAGGAAAGGAAATTGGAAATATAATGAAATTATGGATCATATCTTCTATGCATGAAATAATCAAAGAAAGCATGTTATACAGGGTAACTACTAATGTACCAGGCTGACCCTCTACCTCTTCACTCTTATTAATATCCAAGCTTCCAACAGCCATGAGGATAACTTTTGGGAGCCATAGTACACTGTCGAGCAGAAAACACTAAAGAAAGCCTTGGAATTACATGTCTGACTATAAACTATTGTTCTTGTCCAAATCTTTGTATAAGCTGATATATAAGAAAAGGTATAAAAATAAACGGTGGATGTAGGCATGTTTTAGCTGAACCACTATAAATCCATGTGTACTTTATTTTTCAAGCATTTTTACTTCTTTACTGCTATAAATTGATTAGAGGTGTCTGTCCACTATTCAAGAAAATATTTTTTGTGCTTTCACAAAATTTTTTATTTCAGCATGCCTCCGAAATCTAGAGCAAGCTGGTGCTACCAAAAGGAATGCTAATCAAATAACAACCAGTCAAGACAATCATTTATCAATTACTCTGGGGCTAGACACTATCACCAGAGGCGGCTGGGATAGAGTTGTGGTAGAACTTGATACATGGTTCGCAGCTCAATAGGAATCTATTGTGGACCAAATCTTGACACGCTTGAAGCAGATGCAACATGTCGCACAAAATTGTTACTTAAAATTTTTGGTAAACAAAAACTTCTTCGAGAAGCTTCCAAAGTCGGTACGTCCATCAGATCCTCACTCAGCCAGCCGGTTACCCCCATCAGCTGGTGACTAGTCTGTCACCTTCAGCGGCCAACCACGCTTACTTCACATTTGAAGACACCACGAATGGAAGCTCCGCCTTTAGGCGACCCGTCTTCCTCAACAAGGTATCGAGCAAACCCAACATTCTAACGATCCTTTCAAGCTGGTCAGCCAATCTCTCCTAGAAACATAAGCCCAAGGTTGTACCCTTGGGTCATTCTTAGCATCCCTTCCCTTAGCAGCTAGAGCCTCCCCCGGCCTCTGCGGCACCTGCCCGATCCGGTCCTTCATCCCAATCCATGTGCCAAGTATCACACCTTCTGTGCAATGCCATTCCTTAGAGGCCTTCCTCCCCATCTAAGGCCCGGGTCTGGCCTCAGCACAATCCGAGTATCAGAAGTAGCTCCACTCTTACGTGACCGTCCGTTAACTTCGCTCTCCACACGGCTGCAACCGCGCCACGATTGCTCTCTACTGGTTGATTAGGTCGTTCAGAGACAGTATCGGTCTGGCAATCTCATGTGTGCTAACTACTCCTCATAGAGAGCTGCCTGACCATGGTGGACCAATCGCCATATGTCCTTAGTGATCCTAAACCTACCAGCTAGGATCACCCGCTTAACCCGAAACAATTTACCATGAAGTACCCTAACCATTCCCAATCCAACTTCTCCGAAGCACATGCCATTAAAGAAAAGGACTGTTCCTATGCCAACAGTAGTCCACGTGCAACCCTTTCCTCTCCTCCACCTTTCCAATAGCCAATCAGAATGCCTGCACACCTACCCACTAAAGCTTGTAGCCTTTCTTAGGTTTGCCATCGACCATTCTTTTCGGCAGGTAAGAAATCCGAGCAGTGGGTTGAATCTACTTTCCAGCTGGCTCCTATCCTACGTCCCCTCCTATCTATGGAACAGAGCCTCCCTTGCACTGCTGTTCTACAATCTCGACCATCCATTCATACCCCACATCCATTATATATGCCCAATGCCATACCATATGGCAAGGGGACAGGACAGATAAGAATGAAGGAGAGGGACAAAGAACGATTTCTCCAACCCATCTTCCTAACTAACTCTCTACTCCTCCAAAGTCTCTCAAATGGCGGCTTCACTCGACTTTTATTAGAGAGAGCCTCCATTAAGCTCTACCACTCAAACCATCGTGCTCTACCCACTAAGCTCTACCACCATCATCGCCTCCAACAATAAGCTTATCACTCCGGCTACCGGCACCTCCTTCTACCACCTACCATCCGACCACTACCAAAAACCCCTCCTTCAAGAGCTCTTCCATCTCTGAAACTGCTCCTCAAGGGATGACCCTCCAAGTGGGTCTACACTCAGGTCTCCTCTCCTCAAGACCCTTAGACAAGTATATTATACCCTTGTAATATTTAGTGTAGTCTCCTTTATTATTTCCTTATAGCAGTCTCTGTAAATTGTAAGAAGTCGACATAGTAAAGGAACATTGCAGTGGATGTAGGCCGCACCGGGCCGAACCACTATATATTATTGTGTATTTACTTTCTATACTTAGTTCTCCTTAGAATCATTCTTTGTCGTCTCCCACCATAGGAAAGTATCCCCATCCACTCAAGCCCACCATACTCCATACCGTGGATAAGTGCCTCTATCCGCTCCTAGCCATCTCAATCCACATTCCCCTTGAGCACGGCCCAAGAGCAAGGCACCCATCCCGCCACCCTTCACTTACGAGTGGTCAGCCCATAACCAACCTTGTGGCTTCAACGAGTTCGTGCCCTCCACCAACGATGGGCCTTCCATCTGGGGTCGACTCGTCTAAAAAGTAAGCCTAGCATCGACGTAGTGGTATCCTCGTTGGCGCGATCGCATTACGAGGTTCGATCGAGCTTTCCATTCTCGTAACGAAAAATCGAGTCAATATTCCAGCGCTCACCGTGGGACCCGATCCTACAACCACAAGGTTGAAATCCTCAAAGCAATGACCTCATCCCGCATTAGCTGACATCCCTGCTTCAGTCATAAAAGTATTTTAGTCCTCTTCCTTCTCCAACCTAGAAAAAGCAAGACTGACCAAAAGAAAGAGGAACCAGATTCCTATTCTACAATCCCGTGTTCTCTAGAGAGAAGCGACCACGGTCTCGTGCTCCTCAAGACATCGTCCCATCCATGTACTTTAGCCCTCTTGCATCCTCATAGTGTACTTCAAGGACCTACAGATACTGCGCCTAGTCGGCAAAGTTCCCCCCGCTCGCCTACTTTCTCCCTTGCAGCACCGGCAGGCAAACTGAGGGCGGTACCTCTCAATCTTAAGGACGGGACATGGAGTTCGAAGTTGAGGAGCATCTTCCCTGCACCATCGGTAGCAACCTCGAATTGCAACCCTTGGTCACCTTCCGAGACCATTGGTAGTGGATTCGAGCATCGAAGGGAGATCCTAGAAAATCCCACGGGTTTGCAAGCTTCTCTTCCTCGATTTCACGTGGCACTACCTAAGAGCAACCTAGCGAGCAACAGCTTCTTAGCCATCTCCGATGGGTCGCCATGGCCTCCTTCCAAAGCTGGGTTATACACCCTATGCAACCTATAACATTCTGCCATCCATAGTCGCACATTCTACTTCAGTCCGAGCTAGAGTCCTGAACAGAGTCACCTCTTCCACTATTCCGTAAAAGCAACTCAGGTAGCACCAACATTCTTGCACCCACCTCCTCAGGACCTAGGGGCACCCACCACTGCCTACGGTGAAAGCAAGCAACAGCACATCCGGGGTCTCACGAGGACCACCCAAGATTATGGAATGCATCTAATCAAACCCATTTTATTCACCCGGAATAGTAAGCGGGCCACGGTGCTCTAGTTTAGCATAGGTTCAACTCGGGCTCAGGATCGTATCTCCATTCAATTGGCGGTGTGTCCCCATCGCAGACCACGGAGGCGGCTACGTGCTTCAACTCATGATAGGAAGCACCAAACCAGTGAGGCGCCCACATATCGCATTCCAGCTGCTACTCGATGTTTGCTTGGAGCCGGTACGACATGGATCCCCCTAGACAGCTCCTCCTTCAGCACTCCTGCAGGTGTCCTCATCTATGGCCGTCTTTCGTCAACACTCGAAATGCCATAGCACCAGGAAACCCAAACCCATCCGGAGCAACTTAAGACTTTAATGAGCTGCATTATTCACACGTGCCAAATCGAGCAATGCCCCAACCGCTATGGGCCGAGAAAAGGATGTCCTCCTATTGTTTACCCCTAATTTATAGTTAGTAAGAAGGCGAATGTACAACTAGCCTCCCAATCAACACGCCCATGGCTTGTGGGCATCCCATCTCTGAAATCCATAAAACTGCAAAGAAAGCCCTCCGAGTCCTCCCTCCAGTTCTCAGCCGCTCAGTTCATCAACAAGCCATAGCCATTCTTCCTTACCATCTCAGGATCTTGGCAGAAGTAGCTAGCATTGCTTCCATTGACCATCTTCCAATTGCCTTCGGACAGTGTCACCTTTGCATGAGATCTCGTCAAAGCCTCTTTTAGGGATGGCCCTCCCGGCGGGTCTTCCCTCGAATCCGAATCAGCCCTAAGCATTCATGTCCGCCCTTGCAAGAAAGGATAGACTTCAAGGGCAAAATATTACCCAAAATTTTGGGTACATAAAAACTTTCAGGAGAAGCTCCTATAGTCGGTCTGCACGTAGGATCCTCACTAAGCCAGTTGGTTACCCCCGTCAGCGAGCGACCACTCTATCATCTTCAATAGCCAACTATGCCCACTTAGCATCCAAAGACACCACGAATATGAGCTTAGCCGTCAGGCAACTCGCCTTCCTCAACAAGGTGCCGAGCGTTCCCAACATTCTAACAATCCTCTAAAGCTGGTCAGCTAATCTCTCCTAAAAGCATAAGCCTAAGTAGTGCCTCTAGGCCTCCCTTGGCATCTCTTCCTTTAACAGCCATAGTCGCCTCTAGCCTCTTCGTCACTTACCCTATCCGGTCCTTCATCCCAATCCACGTACTAATTACCACACCTTCCGTGTACGCCATTCCTTAGCGGCCTTCCTCCCCTTCTAAGGTCCGAGTCCGCCCTCGGCATGATCTTAGAATCAGAAGTACCTTCCTTATCTCGTGACCATCCGTGGACCTCGGTCTTCACACGGCTACAACCGAGTCATGCATGCCCACCCTCCATCGGATATATGGGTCGTTCAGAGCTGACACCACATTGGCTATCACGTGTGACCCAACTACTCCTACAAAAGGATCTGCCCAACCATAGTTGATCAACTGCCTTATGTCCTTAGCAATCTTAAACCTACCAACTAGGACCGCTCGCTTAACCCAAGAAAGCTTACCATGAAGTACCATAACCATTCCCAGTCCAACTACTCTGAAGTCATGCCATAAAAGAGAAGTACTGTTTCTTTACCAGCAGTGATCCATGCGCAGCACTTTCCTTTCCCCACCTTCCCAATAGCCAATCAGAGTGCCTGCACCCCTACCAACTAAAGCCTGCCTCCTTTCCTAGGTATGCCATAGACCATTCTTTCAAGCTATTAAGCAATCCGAGCTATGGGCTCAAGCTTTCCAGCTAGCTCCCATCCTACGTCCCCTCCAATCTACGGTACATAGCCTCTCCTTCATTGCTATTCTACAATCTTGACCAACCATTCACACCGCATATCCACTATATATACCTGATGCCATACCATATGGCAAGGGGATGAGATGGACAAGAACATAAGAGAGGGATGGAGAGAACAATTTCTCCAACCCATCTCCATAACCAACTCTCTCCTCCTCCAAAGCTTTTCTAATGGCGGCTTCGCCCGACTTTCGCTAGAGAGAGCCTCCATCATGCTCTACCACTTAACCCACAGTGCTCTACCCATCAAGCTCTACCACCATCATCTCCTCCAAAAGCAAGCTTATCACTCCAACTAGCGGCACCACCTTCTAGCATCTACCTTCCGACCATTTTCGACAACCCCTCCTTCAAGTGCTCTTCCATCTACGAGACTCCTCCTCAAGGGATAGCCCTTCCAAATGGTATTCCCTTAGGTATCCTCCCCGCGAGACCCTTAGACTTGGATATTATACCCTTCTAATATTTAATCTAGTCTCCTTTATTATTCTCTTGTAAAAGTGTCTATAAATTGTAAAAGGCCGACATAATAAAGGAACATCACAATGGACATAGGCTGCACTGTGTCGAACCAGTATATATCGTTGTGTATTTACTTTTTGTACTTAGTTCTCCCTAGGATCATTCTCTGCCGTCTCCGACCATGGGCAAGTCTCCTCGTCCACGCCAGCCCATCATACTTTATATCATGGGCATGCACCTTCGTCCGCTGCTGCCCATATCAATGTTATTCGCTCGAAGCAACGCCCAACAGCAAAGGGCCCATCCGACCGCCCTCTACCTCTAGGTGGTCGGGCTACAACCAACCTTGTGGCTCTAACGGGTTCATACCCTCCATCAACGGCGATCCTTCCCTACGAGGTCATCTCATCCAAAAGTAAGCCTAGCATTGGCATTGCGGTATCCTCGCCTGCACGATCGCATTTCAAGGTTCGGTCGGGTTTTCCGTACTCGTGATGAAAAATCAGGTCAACAACAACACTAAAATAAAGGGCGATCACAGTCCGGGAGGTCCTAAAGGCGAAGGAGGTTGTATTTTTTTCATGGGCTTGATATGGAAAATTGAGGAGAAAGAAGAGCGAATGTTGAGGAAGCAGAATGAGCAAGAATTCAGCTCAAAGTCATGCTTATGGATTGGTTAAACATTAAACCAACTAGACAAGGCATTGGTCCAGGGCCAATTATGGAAGAATCCTCTTGATCCAAACGATTCTCCCCTACTTGGTGGAAATGGTAGTTGATAAAAGGTGAACTCACCACCACGAACGATGTCGAAGCAAGCATCGAGGACAGGATTGCAGGAATAGTCATCACAGAAGATATAAATGATATCTTCCCTCCTAAAGGGAGGGATCGATCTATCTTGGTTTTTTTTTCATCATGTGAACTGAAGAAACGAATGGTATATATTATAAGAGAATGTGTGTGCTATGAACAAGTAGAATGAGGAATTAGGGCGAGAGTTGGTAGCCCATTCTCTATGGATATAGAAATCGCTTGGAACTCTAGGAGCTTTGAATGCCCATCATCGATCCTTATAAGGGTTTAACTGGTCCAGTAGTACATCTACAATGGTATACGCAACATATATTAATGAGTGGAGCAACAATGGATATCTTACATAAGTTTTTCCTTACTCCCAGTAGACTTAGCACAATATGATTTTGCCATCTTCTTTCCGGTTCAATCCACTCATGGGAGATGTTAAAGGAAATGTTCATCAGCTAATTTTAGGTACACATTGCGCAAACCAAGGATCCATGTTGACTATCAAACGTGAAACAAAGGGAAGACGAGACATTTCGGTAGTACTTAACTCGCTTGAACGTCGCAATGTCTAACATCCAGAATTCTTCTGAACGATTAACTCTTATGGAATTATGTAGGGGCATGCACCCGATATAAAGATGTAAGGAGGTTAACTATGGAAAAATCGTCTATCCTGTAGTATTTCTTCTATGAGGTAGCAAAGTATATGCGATCGGAGGAGGCCATAGCCAGTCAGCAGACTAGAGCGGTTGTCAAGTCATCAAAGGCATCTAACAGTATGAATGCTATGGCTAAATGTAGTGGATGTGGTTTTGTAAAGAAGAAGAAGGTTAAAAATCAAAGTAATTAGTGAAAAAGAGTGGAGTAAAGGAGGTTCCGACCTAGACCAAGGTTCAATTCCTATACGAACCTAATCGGCACTATGGAAAACATCTACCTCATGATACAAGTGGAGCTTAATTATAATAGGCCTCCACCAAGAAAGGAAATTGAATTTGATATAAATATGGGAAAATATTGCAGATTTCATGAATCTCATGGGCATGACACTAATGAATGACGTCAATTATGACACATTACATAGGAAGACATCAGAAAAAAGAAGTTAGATTAATATGTCAAGAATTCTAATACTTCACTCATTTTTATGTGGTAGGCACCAAAACAAGCAATGTTAAGGAATGAAGGAGAAGGAACCAATGCTAATCGCGAGAAAGATAGGAGATTGGCGATTAGTATCATAATTGGAGGACCTCATGTAGATGAAAATGTTGGGATGAAATGGAAACATATGCAGAGTCTCTAAGAATGGTGGAAGCTTTTGTTTACACCATAGGAGAGGAGCATAAATCTAAGGCCCCCCATCGAGAGTAAGATGAGATAATATTCAAAGATAGTGAGTTGTAGGGTAAGCAGTATCAATATATGAACCACGTGGTGATTTCGACAAAGCTTGGCCTAGCGGAAATGCATCAGATTTTAGTAGACAGTGGGAGCTCAGTAAACATCCCTTTCAATGATGTGTTTGAAAAGTTGGATTATCCATGAAAGATGTTATACCGTGCAACTAACAATTTCATAGCTTCATAGGAGAAGGCAAAACGACCTAAGGAAGGCTAGCTTTGTCTGCTAAGCTAGGAACCTATCCCTGATCAGCCATATGGAAGAAAACTTTCATTTTGGAGGATGGATTCTCCACATACAACTCCTTCTTAAGATGACCAGCCTTATTCGAATTCCATGAAATGGTAGCCCAATGGTGCTTGACAACGAATTATCCCACGGCTCATGTAAAGGTCGCACTTTATGACAAAAACACGATTGCATGGAAATTAAAGGAGGGCCTCCACTCGATTTTACAAGCGATCCATGTAATGAACTTGACCAAATTGATGGAGGAGAGGGGGTCATAGTGGAACCTGAAGAGGCAGTAGAGTTTGTGGAGATAGAGGGCAATAACCCGACGAAACTTATGAATATTGGATCTAGGCTGGAGCGGGAACTAAAGATACAATTGATTGGATTTCTACGAGATAATCAGGATGTGTTCACCTGGTCCCAGGTAGACATGTGTGGAATCTCTCCCTCAATCACATCTCACACCTTGAATGTTGACCTAAGGAAACCCTTAATGAAACAAAAGGAAAGAAGTACGGGCCCCGAGTGATCGACAGCCCTTAATAAAGAAGTGGAAACTATATTGGAAAATGGGTTCATCGAGGAGTCTCGATGAATGGATAGGTGACCAATTTTTGGGGAGGAAGCCGAATGGGAAATGGCGGACGTGTATTGACTTTTCCAACATAAACGATGCATGTCCTAAGGATTCTTTCCACTTTCGAGAACCGACCAACTAGTAGATGGAACTACAGGACATGAGCTTTTACTTTTATGGACACAAATTTTTAGTATAATCAGATTATTATGTTTGTTTCACACCAAGAGCATAGTATTTTATTACTAACTAGGAAATCCATTATTATAAAGTCAAGCCGTTTGAACTCAAGAATGCAGGAGCAACATATCAATGCATTGGCAATAAGATCTGTGCTAGTCAAATTGGAAGAACTATGGAGGTCTATATTGATGACATCGTGGTGAAATCAAAGAAGATAAAAAACCACATTTCTCACATGGGTGAGATGTTTTGAAGAGTTTAGGATGAAGCAGAATCCGCTAAAATGTTCTTTCATGGTTTCATCTAGAAAATTCTTGGGATTTATTGTACACACCAGGGGAATTGAAGCTAACTATAACAATTCCAAACTTTAAAAGACATCAAAATCTCCAAAACACAAAGGAAATGTAGAGCTCGAATGGTAAAGTAGTAGAATTGAGTCTGTTCATATCTAAAGCTATTGATAAGTTTGTTTCATTCTTTGAAGTAGGTGTTTTTTCCTAGACATGGCTGTATTCCTTAATTTACTGGAGCACTTGCAAAACCCACCTGTTCTTTCGACGTAATTGGAAGGGGAGGATCTATATTTATGCTTAGTTTTCTAAGCCCATGCCTTGACTATAGCCTTGGTTCAGGAAGATCGGGTGCAAAGACCAGTCTATAATGTGGGTAAACGCTTTAACAAACCAAAGTCTAGATATCCTAAGTTGTAAAAGTTGGTGTAAAGTCTGCTAATAGCATCCCAAAAGCTAGGCATTATTTCCAACCCCATCACATCCAAGTACTGACGGATCAACCAACGAGGTAGATCCTATATCGGCCTGCCACCTTAGGAAGATTAATGAGGTGGAGCATTGAGCCGAGCCAATACTTGATTACCTATCAACCTTGAACAACGATCAAGGGATAGCCCTAGTGGACTTTATTATCGAGTTCACTATTAGAGATGTTGAATCCGAGAGGAAGAAGCTCTTAAATGGAAGATGTATGTGGATGGAGCTTCGAACGAACATGACTCTAGTGCATGTATAGTATTGTTAGCACTTGGAGTAAGGAAGCTGAGCTACATAGTGCGGTTGGGATTCAAAGCAATGAATAATGGGCCTGAATATAAGGTGTTGATAACAGGATTGGAGATAGCTAAAGTGCTGAACAAAAATTTCGTTAGGGAGACAAAATGGCTAATCGACCTTAAAATTTTTGAAAGAGCGGGTTTAAATTATGTTGTTAGCTTTGCAGCATATGATCGTAAATTAATGGTGGAACGCTAGTAATAAAAAGACACAGATTTTAGAGTGATTTCGCCAAAATGAATGCCTATGTAACGACACGGAATTTCAGTCATTTGAAATTTGTATATTCAATTGATTTTTAATATTTAAAAGTTAATTTTATAAGCTAAATAAATTATATTCGAATATCCATATTTAATTGGATAATTAGATTGGTAATTTAATATTTGAAATTGTAGAAATAATTGAAATTGAAATTTAATGTGAATGAAAATGATTTATAAAGTTGAATTAAATTTTATTTGAATTAGAATGATGTTAGAGAACTTTTAAAATTAATATTTTAATACTTAGTTAACGTGTAAAAATAGCCATTTTCAAACAGTCTCGGATTTTGATGAAACTAGTTTCATTGGATCCGTAATGTTATATTATTGTAAGATTTCAAATTTCGTGTCAATCGAATTTACTGTTTGTTCGAGCAAGCTAAACCGTGTAGAAATCTATTTAAGTAATTTTAAATTTAAATATTCGATTCGAAAACCTATCTTTCAAACACGATCGAATGAGCTCTCGATATATATTCCATTGTGTTAGGAATAGGGATAAAACATTATAAACACCAGGCGGCACGCTTTGTTTCGAGTTCTAAAAACTTCCGGATGAATAATGTCGTCAAATTTTCTATAAAAGGATCTGTTTTCTTCATATTTGCAAAACCTAATTCAGCTAGGGTTTCTAGCCGCCATTTACCATTAATGTCCGAGAATTGTCGATTCTTATCTCCTTATTTTCTTTCAATCCATTCGATATTATTGAAAACTTTCTAAAGCAATATTGAAGAGCATTGTGGGAACTTCAAATCCATATGGGTAGGTCGACAAATCGTCGAACATAAATAGAGGATTTTGCCCACGTTCGTGCTTGGTTGCACACGTTTTTCCAAGCGCCAGGGGAGGCCGAGCTTCAAGGAGTTTGGGGTGGGGGTAGAGCTCGACTCTGGCTTCGAAGCTGTGGTGGTTGATCAGGCTACGACGTGAAGATGGTGGTATATAATTCGATGATATTTCGGGAGCTATGACTTTGGTAGGCTGTAGGGTTTCACGATGAGGAAGAAGCATGAAAGCACGGCCCAGATCTTGGGCAAAGGAATTGGATGGCCAGGATTTGTTTAGGGTAAAATAAAAAAGAATTTGTATATTAATTTATATTTAAATTCGTTTAAACTTTAAAAGGTCATAAATTGTTCATACAAGGTCGAAAATTGATGAAACGAATTACGTTAGGTTTGTATTGACGAGCACTACATTATGGAGCTGGATTGGGATTTATTTGAGATAGTGAAAATTTTGATAGAAATTAAATGCTCATTTAATTTTAATCGGAATAAATCGCTATCGCGACGACTACAATCAGAGTGAGTACAACTCAATCTTTCTGTCTTACTGATATTTTTATATAAGTGAGAATAAATATTATTTATCATAATTGATGACTGTTTGGATGATATATGATATATTATCTGTATATTGATTGGTATTTGGATATATTTCTGCCTATTGGAGCAGATGAGACCCTATATGTTCCCGTGTATAAGCGGATGACCCTTTGTACGTGCGTCTACCTTGAAGCGGACATTGTACACATATTCTAATATGCATATTTGTTGCAGGTGATAGGTTGGAGGGATCCAACTGGATTCCTCGTCACTGTTGGTTTATTTACAGATATTTGTGATATATGCTGTTATCATATGATATATGACGTTTTGGATGATGTGATTGACGTATTTGGTGTTGTTGCAGCATTGGGCCTATTTTTTGTAAGTTAAAAATGTTTAATGATGATTTTCAAATTAAAAAGGATTTTTCAAGTGATTTGGAAAAATATATTTTGAACGTTATTAAGGAATGAATTTATTTTAAATGAATAAATGTTATAATTTTTATGTTATAAAAATTATGATTTTTGTGATATATAACTTGGAATATGATTTTTTGAAATATGAAGTTAATTATTTTGTGAAATAGTATAAATGGAGATTTTTGAATTATTATAAATGGTTTATATATATAAGATTTATAAAATTGAATTTTTTGTAAATCGGAATAATGGAATTATAAATGAGTTTTTATAAGTGTTAAAATGAGTTATAAATGAATCTTATAAGTAATAAGATTTATAATTTGTGAAGTTGTAAATAAAATGATTTTGTAAATAAGAGAATTATAAGTAATTTACTTATAAATTGGATTTGGCATATAAATGAGATAAATGGAATTAGTTATTAAAGGAGATTTATAAATTGAAATTTTTATAAAAATAAATGTGACTTATAAACATTGTTTTATAAATGTGAAATCAATTGAATTTGATAAGTTAATTATTATAGTTTTTTAAAGGAATTAAATCCACGATGTTGGATAGTGAATTATCCTTTAATTAAATGTTGCAATAATAAAGAATTTGGTTAGGCATTACATTCACGATTTTGGAAAGTGAATAATCTTTTAAGATAAATGAATGATTTGGGAAGTGATATTTAAATGAAGTTAAATGTTTTAAAGATGTTTTAAAATGTGTTAAGTGTCGAAACCATAGATTTCAACATTCGTTGTTGAAATAGACGTTTTTGAGAAATTAGGAAATGATGGACTATAACACTATTGTTATAGTAAATGATTTTCGAAAGGTAATGTTTTTGTATAGTATATGGGATTTAAATATCTGTCTTATTTTCGAATCCCTATACTATTGATTTTGGGTTGTCGTAAGGATGTTTTACGCAACATTCGTTTTGACCCAAATTAATTTGTTTAAGAGAATATTTTCCTTAAAAGAATAAATATATACTTAATCCTGATTTAAATATATTTGATATTTTCTAAGTGATGAAAATAAATAGAATTGTGAATTACTTATCATTAAATAAGTATATGGAAATGTTTTCCAATATTGAAAAGTTGAAATGGTGTGAAATATATCCTTTTAAAGATAATTTGAAGTGAATATTTGGCAAGTAATCTAATTAATAAAAGATTAATTAAAAGGACCCAGTGATTGTTATGGTGCTAAATATTTGTTTGTTTGCTTTGATAGTTAATAACCAACTATCAAATTTTGCCAAATTTTAGTTCCTTGACTTGATATGGGAACTATTTAGTCGTACACTTAGTACGTAGCCTTCTGTGTAGAGTTGTTTATCTTTGTGTAGTGGATGTTGATTCGTGTAGTGCAGAGTACTACTCCAATCTATCGAGCTCCCTTCTTGGACTGAAGGATGGTAAGTTGAAAGTCGGAGACGTGATAAGTCTATGAGATTTAGTTTCTGTGTGAGATTGATAAACGCATTTGCGTTGTTGGTGCGAAGAGACCGGGATCAGATTTATCTGAAAACAACTTCGGACCAACATATATGCAACGATTGTGCGGGTTGTGTGTGATGATACTGATATTCTGGATTTTCATAGTGGGGGATTGCTTGTTGATCGTCTGGGATTAAAATCCCGATATACATCCAGTAGTAATGGTCTCTTCATTATGAAATATCCAATGCAAGGACTATTCGCTACTAGTCTCAGGGATTTTCCGACAGGATGTGGGAGGAAAGTACCTTCGGTTTGTCCTGTTTTTGGACAACTTGTATGGATGTTTATCTAACATTGCATTTCTATAGATTACATACATTGGTTTTTACAAACGTACATTAATGGTGGCTGAGAAGGCAACTTCTCTTAGCTTAAAACCAACCTTGAGACGTATGAGCTTAAGGGTTGTATTTTTGTGGAAGGCAATTAGTAGTCAACGGAAATGGTTGTGTGGCATTCAAAGTGATGTGATTGTGATTTGTGAAAGGTAATTGTTACCTTAGGTCTCATCAACCAAAAACGATCAAAACAGGGTTAGATGCAGCAGGGCTAAGTGGGTCATTCCCAAGTAAGATATGATCGTCCTCTTCTAGTTATATCTTTACACGCTATGACGTCGTGTATCTGATTATTGTGCTTTGTATGCTTCGAGGGCCCTCGGTAAAGATCGGTAACGACCGGAGGATGACATCTTCGGTACCATCTAGTTATAGAGGTGGGCCGATCATGTGTTGGTAGAGGGCAGATGTTCTATGCCTCAGGACATCCATCTAGAGGTGTACCCCTTCAGAAGGTAGTCCCTTCACCTGGTCATTTGTATGGAAATCCAAACTCCACTACGTAGTACCATTTTATTTGTTGAGTCTAGTATGCTGGAATTTAATAATAGTAACAATTTATGCTATTTTGAATATTATTTGTATACTAGACACTAGTATAATACCAGACGATTTGATATAAGATGTTTTAGTTATCGTAAGGTAAAAACATGTCCATGTTTATGTGTGGACTTGTCTTACGAGATACTTTTGTTTTGATAAAGGAAAGGTTTGGTAATTTAATAAATTCAGTTGAGTGTGTTTCTCACGCTGGTTTAACAGACTGATCCAAGAGTTCTTCGCTTTCAATGCTCGGGTCAGACTGAGTATATTTGCAGGTTCAGTTTTGGTGCTTTTGGAGTTTCAGTAGGAGAGCTGGAGATCTCCATTTCGTATACACGTACATGTTTTGTTTGATTATCCGGTGCATTGTTGCATAGTTGTTTATATTATCAGCAATTGTGAGGATAAGTTATTATAACTGTCCAGGCAGATAGCTATTATTTGATTGTTGTACTCTGATTGATGTATATATATATGTTTTCCGCTGCGATGTGAGAATCTATATTGTTCTGTTTTCTCTTTTTTCCCTCTTTCTTCTCTTCTCTTCTTCTCTCTTCTTTTCTTTCTCTTGACTTTCCGTCAGTCTGTGCTTTTTTGGGTCGGACATGTGTGTTTTCGTGTCGTTTCAAAGGGTACGGATTTGTGGGTTGTCACAGCCTACATCCACTGTATATATTATTCTCATTATATATAATATATAATTAAAATGGATACATGGAGATGGTAGAGACTGCATCAAGATGATAACATTATAGTGGGAAGTGTTATCCTTCCAAGTTTTCTGAAGTTGACCCCTTTCCTGGTGAAATGCTTGGGGTATTTATATGAGCAAGCCTCCTCTAGTCTACGATTGAGATTGTCGGAGGATATTCACGGTTCGTACGGCAGATCAGACTGTAGAATGGTTCAGATCATGGGATGGTTGCCAGCTAGAGGATTGGTAGCGATATATATGGTGAAAAACTTCCTTTCCATACTCTAGTTGCTTCTTTTGCAGGATGTCATGTGGCATAAATAAGTGTTTGTTACTACTTTCCACATTGAATGGGAGCAATTGGTGGTAGGGCGGTTGTACTAGTGCTTTACCAGGGTGGCAGGACTTTAGTAGGTATGCTTTTCTCTTCCAGTCTGACTATTCTCTCTCCTTAAAGCCACATTAGTCGGTTTCATGTCCTCATGTGAGAAGAACCTGGGCATATTAATCGGCCAGTCCTTGGGTTGATTGGTTCTCAAGGAAGCTCAGATAGCTTGGCTGATGCATTTATCTTCCTATGGTGGCTATCATTCCCTATTAAAATTTTGCAAAAATTTTAAACAGCATTTTGCCCCCCAAGCCTACCTTCGTGGGTGGAGGTAGGCATATAGATACGAAATGACATGATTTGATGGATGCATATAGTGTAATTAATGCTGCTATCACATGTCTTTCCATGGGTGTCTTTGGAGGTCCATTTTTCCTTATAACATCTAAGCCAAAGGGTCTGAATCGATCCTAACGTCACATCTCTTCCCGTGGTCCTGATTTGGCTGTGTTTTCGAGATGATGGGCCACGATTTGGTTGGTGAGGGTCTATAAATAGACGCAGCTGCCTCTTCTTCTCATTTTACTATTTTCCCATTTCTTCTACCACTATAGTAAATCTTTTGACCCTTTTCGAAATTATCCATTAACATAAACAATTTACAGGAAGTTGCCATTCAACGTCAGCTGATAATAACAATGTTGTGGCCCTATTTCCCAACTAATATTAAATGGCCCTTTCTAATATGTCATTCCACTATAACCAACTTAACTTAACTTTCCTTTTTTGGCATCTAATAATTAAGGTGCATTACTTACATTATCACCGCCAATTATGGGATAAACTACGCATCCCCACAATATAGTGGGTAAGAAACATAAACTATGCACATTTAGAATAACTCATTGGTAAATTGGCTTGGTGGAATAACTTTTCCACTATCTATCTTGAATCTATGGATGTCCTCTATGTGTGTTTGCCATCTTATTACCCTTTTTTAAAATATTCTCTTAACCCAAATCTCTTAATAGTATTCTCAAATTTTTCGTATTTACTTTCTTGATCCTTGAACTCTCATGCAAGCATACTCTAGAAGTCGCAGAAATATACTTTGATACCATTCATCGTTCCTTTATGGGTCTTTCTTATGGCTTGCAAAAATGTCTAACAAAACATTCCTAGGCTTTCACCAACATTCCTAAAATCTATGGGGATTCCTCATTGCTGCTTTATGAGCAGTCATCGCTACTTTCTTTAAAGCTTTATCTTCTACCCAGTCTTGCCAAGGCAGTCATCCCTATCTACTCCATATTAGAATTTTGGTTTGATTTTCACCACTTTTTTTTCAAAAATTAAAACTTCCAAAATTTTTGAAGTACCTACTTCCAAAACTTTTATCTTAAAAGTACAAACATAGGAATTTTCATTAAATTCAAAAAAAGCTTGATGCCTTAAATTTTAAAACTATGATTAAACTTTAAAAAGTTTCTTTCCTTTTTCTTCCAATCAACTCTTTTTAAAGCCTTTTTTCAAAAATTAGAATTTTTACTTCTTAAAATTGGAATTTTTTTTTAGCTCAAACCATTTATTAAAATTTCCTTTTAAAAACTTAATTCTTGTACCAAACCGTTTCTTTAAAAATACTCTTTACAATGTTTCCAAAACATCTTTTACAGTTTTAAATAATAAAAATTGGAGTAGACATAGACAACTCGCACTCTATTATTTTCTTATCAATCATGTTGTCTCCAACTTCAACCATAGCAGAGGCTCTACTAGCATATTAGGGGTCTTCTAAGAGGCGTGCGCCATTACTGCACCCATTATGAATACTATCCAATTTTTCTTTTAATTTCGTATATTGTTTCTAGTTACTAACAATATTTCATATAAGTTTGCATCTATATTTTATAATGTCACTACTGTTTAACCTTCTTCTACCTAAGCTGTCCTATTAAAATTGCTTTCCTATTAATTGATTTTCTTCTTGGTTGAACCATTTTAGTGTTCTCCTATGCTTAAAAATTTTACCACCCCTAAAAAGAATTTTAACACTTAAATAATTTTCTTCATCTTAGAAGAATCAACGAGCTATAAATGCACTACTATATTTTTTTTCTCAAACCAAGTAATTTTCCTTTTTATAAAATCGTGTTTATGGAAATTTCCACTTTAACTAATTTTTTGTCCCTACTAAAAAATTTTGTTTAAATAAAACTTAACATTTTATTTTCCCCAAAATTTACTGTTTACTTAGTTTTCAAAAGTAGGGTTTTTCTACCTTCAAATAATTACTCTAAAAGATCATTTCAAATAAACATACACATATACGCACACAAACATACTTCCAAACCTTTACATTAAACTCATTTCAACTTTTACATTAAATTCTTTCATATGGGATCTGACTTAGAGTGTATTTTACTTGTCCCTTCCTTTGGACTTTTCTTCTTTCTGCTTACTTACCGACTTATCTTTTTCCAAAATATTAAGAACCGAGCTATTATCTTGGAGTGATTGCTATATACCTTCCCTTAGAAACATAATTCTTGCTTTCGGATATCTACAACATATAGACTCTTACTTTCCACTTATCTAGATCTTCTGTATATCATCAATCGACAATCCTGTAAGGTTTACAACCATTAGGCTATCGAGGGCCCATCTAGGGAGTCGCATACTATACAGATTCATAGACCTTCCATATGTTGCACTCATGACTTCTTAAGTCAGCGTCTTTCCATACAACCTATTTCCTATGGGGTAATCAAAGTAAGTATGCATCTTCAACTTCATCCATTTTCTGACTTGTAATCGACTAATTCATCTTCAAGTATATGGTTAAACCTACTGTATAACTAGTATTTATAAGATTTGGCATATAATATATTTATGGTTATAGGTAAAATACATATATGCTCGCTCAACATTTTCTAATTTTTAAGATCGACTAACCTAAGCTTTGATACCAAATGTACTAACCCGCGCCCTAGTGGGCT
The DNA here is from genome assembly GCA_030765085.1 of Allium cepa. NCBI lineage: Eukaryota > Viridiplantae > Streptophyta > Magnoliopsida > Asparagales > Amaryllidaceae > Allium > Allium cepa. The sequence continues at coordinate 183,443,850 of CM060937.1, read as the reverse complement.
TGAATTTTTGCTAAATAGAAAACTCGATTCCACCAGGTATGGATATTTGATTTGTTGTCTTATAAATAAACAAATAAATGCATATTAGAGATAGATATAACTCACAATAGAATAGTAAAGTATAATAAATCATATAGTTACTTAACAAGATTGAAACTTCCAATATTTAGTGTCCTTGCCAGTGCCGAGCATGCATAAGGAAACCAGTCCTTACAATGCTCTCACCTTGCATCGGTACATGTCCCTCTAAAGCTATCTTGTGGGCTGCAATGAGGAAAGGATCAGAACAACATTCTGGTGACTAGTTGTAACGACCTAGAATTTTTATAAATTAAAATTTGAATATTTAATTAATTTTAAATATTAAGAAGTGAATTTATAAGTCAAATAAATTTTTATTTGAATTATTGGATTTAATTGAATAATTAAATCGATAATTTAATATGTTAAATTATGGAAATAATTGAAAATTGAGTTAAAAATGATTGAAAATGATTTGTAAAATTTTATTTTATCACGTTGAAGTTAGAACGATATTTTAGAACTTTTAAAATCGAATTAAAAGTTAATTTGTGAAAATTGAATATTTTAATATTAAATAATTGACTGTAAAATAGCCAATTTTTGAACAGTCTCAGAATTGAACGAAACTAGTTCCATTGGATCCGTAATAGTTAGTTATTACCGGATTTCAATTTTCGTGTCAATCGGAGTTATCGTTTGATCGTGGCAGCTCGAAACGCATCGAATTATTTTTAATTTAAATTTGGCGAGTCAAAATAGCCATTTTTCAAAAAGTCTCGGATTTCGACGAAACTAGTTTCATCGGATCCGTAATGTGATATTATTGTAAGATTTCAAATTTCAAGTCAATTGGATTTACCGTTTGTCCGGTACAAATTAAAACGCCTAGAAATCGACTTAAATCGGTTTAATTCAAAATGAGCGTTTACAGCCATAACTCGCACATACTTCCGAATTAGCTTCCGAAACCTGTTCCATTGTGTCCGGAACGTGGGATAAACCCTAGGTACGCTGGTTACGGCGCGTAAATCGGAGTTCGAAATTCCCGGGATGAATAGTGTTTACGCTTGCTTTTCCTATAAATACAACCTCACTCTAAAAAAATAAAAAAAATAACCAAAACCCTAACCCTAAAGTTAGTAGCCGCCACATACTAAACCAATGGCCAGAAATGCTCAACACTCATCTCTCAATCTCTCTCAATCCATCAAGAATTAGCCAAAGTGCTCAACTACAAAGTCGAAGAGCACGAAGAGAGCTTCGATTCCATACGGTGATGATCGGAAACGGTGCAACGTGGAGCGAGATATGTGGGGCCGACAGTGGTGGCCTGCGCACGCATTTCAACGTGAAGGGGGAGGCCGAGCTTCATGGTGGGGGAGGTGGAGATAGCTCTCGCGAAGTGCTTCGAGGTGGCGGTGGTTTGATCGAGTTTCGTTGATTATAGAAGGAGAAAAATGAAACCCTAGTTGAGCTAATGGGTTTGATGAGTGCGGCCTATTACCTGAAGATGGAACGCAAGTGGAAGATGAAGGGGGACGGTCCAGATGTGTGGAGTGGGATCTGATGGCTAGGATTGAGGAGAGGTTAAAAATATAAAGTTATGTTGTGATTTAAGTTATTAAAAACGTGTACAATCTTATAAAATTCATAACTTTTTCATACGAGGTCGAAAAAATGCAAACTCAGTTGCGTTGGAATCGTATGGACGAGCACTACGCGATGGAGTTGGTTTGGAGTCGTTTGGAGTTAGTGAGAATTTCGGGTAAAATTAAACGCGCGTTTAATTTTATTCGAAATAAATCGCTAAAACGGAAATTAAAACCAAGGTGAGAATTTCTCACTCAATCGAATAGGTTTCGATTTTATTTTAAATAGTTAGATTTAAAATATTTGAATGCATGTTTGAATGATGACTCTAAATTATTGATTGTTAAAATAGACATTATGCGCCGTTAGTAAGCGGATGTTATTTAATATAAACATATACCGCGAATATTTCATAAACAGTGAAATTGGTATTATATATAATATCAATATATATATATATTGGCATATGTATATATTGCAGTTGTTGATTTCCCGCATTTTTTGTTTAGCGGATGAGACCCTATTACGCCGTTATTAAGCGGATAATATTTATTAAGAACATGTACCGCGATAATTTCGTACTGGAGCGAAATTGGTATTGTGCTAATGTTTTTGGATGCAGGAAACAGGTTGGAGGGATCCAACTGGATTCCTCAACAGTTTTTATTTGATTTCAGATATTTTGATATTTGATGGATTATCATATCGATATATGATATCGTTGTAGTCGTGATTGACTATTTGGTGTGTAGCATCATTGGACCCAGATTTTGGGATTTTAAAATGTTTTTAAAGTGATTTTTGAAAGTATACTATATTTTTGGAATTGATCCATTTTAAATAAATAAACGTTATAATTTTTAATGTTATAAAAATTATGATTTTTAAGAAATATAGTTAAAAGCTGATTTTTGAGAAATATGAATTAATGACTTTATAAAATAGTTTAAACTGGATTTTTGAATTTATTATTAAAAGTTCAAATATAGGATTTATAAAATTTGATTATTTTATAAATCAAAATGGTGAAATTATAAAGGAATTTAAAGACGTTTCAGAATAATAATATAAACTGATTTATATTAAGAGATTTATAAATAGATATTTATAAATTAAAATATAGACATTATAAAACGAGTTTTTATAAGTGTTTGAATTAAGTGAAAATGAATTTCATTAAAGAATGAAATTTATAGAATTATAAACTGTGAAGTTATAAATGAAATTTATAAATAGTAAGATTTATAAATTTGGTGAAATTATTTGAAGAATAGATTGGATAAATCATTAAATCTTATAAGTTATAAGATTTATAAATTGGAAAGTCTTTAAAAGAACGATTTTATAAAATAATCGTTTTATAAGCATTTGACTTATTATATGAACATTTAGTTTATAATTTAGTATAAAATGGAATAGGTTAATAAAGGAATTTATAAAAAGGAAGTTTTTATAAATAAATAGAAATGGAATTTATAAACGTTGTTTTATAAATTCGCGAACGACTTATTTTGATAAGTTAATTGTTATAACTTAGAAATAGAGTTATATTCACATTTTGAATAGTGAATAATCCTTTGAATTAAAATGAATAAAAGGATGGAATTTGTTAAAGAAGTATATTCATGTTTTTGAACAGTGAATAACACGTTAAAGAAATGTTTTAGAATGTGATATTTTAAACAGAATTAAAACGATCTAACGATGTTTTAAAGGTGTTGAGATTCGAAACCATAGATTTCAACATTTATTGTTGAAATAGACGATTTCGAGAAATAAAAGGAAATAGTGGACTATAACACTGTTGTTATAGTAAATGATTTCCGAAAGGAAATGTTTTTGAATAGTATTGGGATTTATATATATCTATTTTAATTTCGAATCCCTATACTAGTGATTTTGGGCTGTCGTAACGATGTTTTACGCAACATTCGTTCTAGCCCAAATAAATATGTTTAAGAGAATGTTTTTCTTAAAGAATGAAATATATACTTAATTCGATTTAAGTATATTGAATATTTTCCAAAGGTTGAAAATAAAAAGATTTGTGAATTACTTATTTAATAAGTATGGAATTGTTTTCCAGTATAAAGTGAATAATTAGGATTTATCTTTTTGAAGATAAATTGAAATAGATAGTTGAAATTGTATATGCATGATATTTTGAAATATAAATTCATTATGGAATTTATATGTGAAAGTGGAACTTGTTAAAAATAAATGTTGATTTATTTTTAAAGTGTTGAAATTTTATATCTTGTAAAGATATTTTGGAAAATAAATAATTTGGAAAATTATTTGGAATCTGGTGATGTATGCATATCAATTGATAGTTCAATAGCCGACTATCAATATTTCCTTTTGAATGGGTATTTGATGTGAATTGATTGAATTTGAATGCACACTTATTTTTAAATAAGCGCTCACTATTCGGGTTAACCGGGAAAGGACCATGGGGTCGTATAACCCACTCCGAATATGTGATACGTCGTTGTGAATCGCATTTGAAGATCGGTGTTGAAGACCGGATATTTGCGAAAGAGATAGGATGACCTGTCGATTGTCTCTGCACTGAGTTGCAACGGTATAGAGACTCCCTAAGTGATGGGAAATCCGATCAGGATTGTGGATATCCGGATTGCAAGGACTTCTTTGTAAGTGCCTTCGGTTCTGTTCGAGCCCGGAACAGACTTGTATGGATTGTATGTCTGACATTACAATTTGAGATATAAAGCCGATTTCTTTCAAATATATTTCTGTTGGTGGCGGAGAATTTATTCTTTGCTTAACACCCTTCTTTGAGACGTATGTGCTCAAAGGTTATATAGTTGAAGTTATCAGCGATATATTCCCAATTTGGTAATGTGATATTCTGAGTGATGCTGAAATGATCATTGTGTTGATTATTTGTGATAGGATCGTTTATTTGATCGTCTGTCCTTGTGATCATTGTGTTGATCATTTGTTGACCCAAAGCATGGCTTTTGTATAAAGTATGTTTTTGTGGACGTGACTTCGTCGAGCCTCACACCCCGTGAATGGTCAAAACAGGAAAGATGCGGCAAGGTTATGAGGGGTAGCACCCTTTAGGATGTGTCCATTTCCTTCTGGAAAAGGGTGGTATCATGGTATGGAGCCCAGATGCTTACTCATGTTGAAAACACTTTGTTATGATTGTGTGAATTGATTACGAGCGCTCGGTTGATAAAGGTCCCAAAGGACCGGGGGATGGCATATTCGGTCAGTTGTTACTCAGTTAGGAGTAACCCGGCCTTGTGTTGGTAGAGATCCGGTTTGGTTCTCGGGGATGTCCATCCAGAGGCATTCTCATGTGGCAATGGGAAGTTCCTTGGCCTGACCATTTGTTGGAAATCCAAAGAAACAATACGTGACTTGTACGGTTTTAGTTGTATAACCTGCCATGGAATGTGGCGGTAACCTGCTATTGAACATGGTTAGCTATAGTAGGCATACGATAATGGTCGTATGTTGGCTAAGATTTATATCTTTATTTTCGAAATGATTTGTCATACATTATGCACTAGTAATAATATCAAATGTTATTTTAAATGCGTATCAAGCATCTTTGACTATCATAAGGAGAAGTCTCCTCCGATTCTGCGTTTGCATGTGTGTGTGTGCGGGAGGCCTTATGGTAGTCTCATTTTTAAAAGCATTGCGAATTGATTTAAAAATATTCCTCTATTTTGATTTTAAAGTTAAATAAACTGTTTTGAGTTCTCACACCAGTCACATGACTGACTTGGAGTTTATTGTTTTCCTTCCTAAACTCTGGGTGCCCACCAATTTTCCACACGGGCAGTTAAGAGTTAGGTTTATCAGGATATTCTGGATATTCTGGAGTTGCTGGAGGCAAGCTGGATTGGCATGGCGTATTACTAGTTTATATAGTATTTCTTTTTCCGCTGCATTGTTTGATGTTGTATGTTGTTGTACACTCTGATGTGATGATATGATGTAATAAAATGGGATGTAATGTAATAACTGATATAGTTCTTTGTTTAAAGATTATTCATGTATTATTATATGTTGTTCCGCTGCGAATTGTGAGATTCTGTTGTTGTTCTGTTGTTTCCTTTCTGTCCGTTCTATTTTTGAAATTCTTCTATCTTCTATTTTCAAATTCTCTTTTTCTATTTAAAAATTCTCTGTGTTCTAAAAATTGTCTATCTTCTTTTCCCTCTATTTTTCTTTTTCTTTCTTCTTTTTCTCTCTTCTTTCTTTTCTTTTCTTTTTAAAACCCATAACTATTCGGTTTTTCGGCAACGAAAATCCGCGTTCGTTACATTTGGTATCAGAGCTGATGGTTAAGCGACAACCATGGTTCTGTTGGGTATTACTCATTAGAGATAGAGTCAGTAGTACTCTAGAATAAGTTTGAGTGTAATAATAGCTATGAGAGCGTATTTGTTAGTGAATATGAAATTGTTTTATATTGTGATGATTGGTTTATTGAGTGGCATATGAACCTTCGTCAGCACGGTCAGTCAAACTATGCCGAAGGGGTTTCTAAACACTTGAATAGAACAATTCGGCACAGTATTGTTTTAATTGGGTAAATGAAATAATTTTTCCTTGATTATATTTTATATATAAAGAAATAATTTTTCAAAATTATTAAAGTGTATATAAGTTGATTGTTAGGTTGTTTGAATAATCTAAATAAAAGAATAATTGTATAAGCAAAAGAATTATAAGAATTGAATTATAATTAATATGATTTACAATTGTGAAATAAACTTATATATATAAGAAGTGAAACTATATGAATATAATTATGAATGAAAGTGAATTTCAAGATTAAATGGAATATAACTTAAGTAATGTAAATGGAATTGATTTTGGGTATCAAAGTAAATTAATTAAGTTAAGTGATGGATATGAACTTAAGTTATATAAATAGAATTCAACTTTGTAATTGAATTGAATGAATGGCTTGAATGTTTAATCAATTGAATGTAATTTAAGTTGATAAAGAATAATTAATGAAGGTGTTAATTCATTAAAATCTAATGTTATTAGAAGTTGAATAATTGAATAAAAAAATCAATTTAATTAAACCAAATTGAATGAATATAAGCAAAGGAATTTGGTTATAATTAATAAACATTGGTTGTTATATGATTGTTGATTGATTGTATATAAGTTCATTAAGTGTTAATGAAATTGAAAGCTATGTAATTGAATTCAAATGGAAAGTAAATAAATTTGAATAGAATTGAATGTGAATTGGATTTAATTAGTGAATGTAAACTAATTGAATTGAGAATGAATGTTAGTAAATCCAATGTAAATAAATCAAATGTGATTTGATATTGAAAACCAATTCATTATATATGAATGAGAATATGAATGAATATTATTGGTTATGAATGTAGTTGGTTGATGTTTGAATATGTTGCATTTGCTATGTTAACATATATAGTTATTATGTTACTATATGTTGTATATTGAGATTATTGTCTATATGCATGATTCTCATGTTGTTTGTTGAGTTTAGTAGGTGCGGATCGCGTTGCTTCGCATTTGGAGTTCGCTTTAGCGCTATATTAGCCGTATATGCTTGCTAATAAAATATAAGGTACATATCTCGGATTAAATACGGTACTTTTATACTTTTTTCCCTTCGGGATGCCTCATTACTTGATGAGATGTATATTTGTGATATATATACTGTCATTTTTTTTTCGGATCGAGCCGCGCAAAGGAGACTATGGCGAATTTTTCCGAAAATTTAAGGCGTTAGAAAAATTTTGAGAAAAATTGGGAAAATTTTGAAAACTTTAACTTTGATTTGAAGTTGAAAGTTAAACAATTGTAATTGTTTTTGAAAAGATAACTAAGTATGATTTGAAAACTTAGTAAAGTATTATAAGAAGTTTAACTATGAATTTTGGAAAATTAATAGATTCTCTAACTTTTCTTACTTGTAATTTCGAGGACGAAATTCTTTTAAGGGGGAAAGATTGTAACGACCCAGAATTTTTATAAATTAAAATTTGAATATTTAATTAATTTTAAATATTAAGAAGTGAATTTATAAGTCAAATAAATTTTTATTTGAATTATTGGATTTAATTGAATAATTAAATCGATAATTTAATATGTTAAATTATGGAAATAATTGAAAATTGAGTTAAAAATGATTGAAAATGATTTGTAAAATTTTATTTTATCATGTTGAAGTTAGAACGATATTTTAGAACTTTTAAAATCGAATTAAAAGTTAATTTGTGAAAATTGAATATTTTAATATTAAATAATTGACTGTAAAATAGCCAATTTTTGAACAGTCTCAGAATTGAACGAAACCAGTTCCATTGGATCCGTAATAGTTAATTATTACCGGATTTCAATTTTCGTGTCAATCGGAGTTATCGTTTGATCGTGGCAGCTCGAAACGCATCGAATTATTTTTAATTTAAATTTGGCGAGTCAAAATAGCCATTTTTCAAAAAGTCTCGGATTTCGACGAAACTAGTTTCATCGGATCCGTAATGTGATATTATTGTAAGATTTCAAATTTCAAGTCAATTGGATTTACCGTTTGTCCGGTACAAATTAAAACGCCTAGAAATCGACTTAAATCGGTTTAATTCAAAATGAGCGTTTACAGCCATAACTCGCACATACTTCCGAATTAGCTTCCGAAACCTGTTCCATTGTGTCCGGAACGTGGGATAAACCCTAGGTACGCTGGTTACGGCGCGTAAATCGGAGTTCGAAATTCCCGGGATGAATAGTGTTTACGCTTGCTTTTCCTATAAATACAACCTCACTCTAAAAAAATAAAAAAAATAACCAAAACCCTAACCCTAAAGTTAGTAGCCGCCACATACTAAACCAATGGCCAGAAATGCTCAACACTCATCTCTCAATCTCTCTCAATCCATCAAGAATTAGCCAAAGTGCTCAACTACAAAGTCGAAGAGCACGAAGAGAGCTTCGATTCCATACGGTGATGATCGGAAACGGAGCAACGTGGAGCGAGATATGTGGGGCCGACAGTGGTGGCCTGCGCACGCATTTCAACGTGAAGGGGGAGGCCGAGTTTCATGGTGGGGGAGGTGGAGATAGCTCTCGCGAAGTGCTTCGAGGTGGCGGTGGTTTGATCGAGTTTCGTTGATTATAGAAGGAGAAAAATGAAACCCTAGTTGAGCTAATGGGTTTGATGTAACGATCGCGATTTTTCGTTGCCGAAAAATCGAACCGTTAGAGTTTTAGAAGAAGAAAGAGGTAGAAGAAGAAAGAAAAGAAAGAGAGGAGAAAACAGAAAACAAGTAACAGAACGAGAAACAATATCAGAATCTCACAATCGCAGCGGAACAACATATAATAGATAAATGAATATCATTAAAACAAAAGAACTATACATTTTATACATACATCACAATACATCATATCATCAGAGTGTACAACAATAAAACAGCGGAAAGAAAATACTATATACAATAGATAATAGACTACGCTATCTGGCTCGCCTCCAGATCTGCACAGCAACTCCCGAATCCAGAATAACCTGATAACCTAACTCTAGACTGCCCGTGTGGAAAATAGTGGGCACCCAGAGTTTAGAAAAGGAACAATAAACTCCAGGTCAGTCATGTGACTGGTGTGAGAACTCAAAACAGTTTATCTTTAAACAAGCAACAAGAAAATTTAAATTTTGAAATCCGCAATGCTTTTTGGAAAATGAAACTACCATAAGGCCTCCCGGCACACACACAATGCAAACGCACACATGGGGGAGATTTCTCCTTATGATAGTCAAACATGCTTACTACGAGAAAAATTCTTTGATATTATTACTAGTGCATAGTGGAAAATATTTCGAAAGTATAATATAAATCCTAGCCAGCATAGGTACCATGATACTATGCCTACTATAGCTGCCATGTTAAATGGCAGGTTCTACAACTAAAACCGTACAAGGCACGTATTGGGTGAATGGATTTCCAACAAATGGTCAGGCTAAGGAACTTCCTACTGCCACATGGGATCGCCTCTGGCGGGACGTCCCGAGAACTAACGTTACGGTTAGATCTCTGCCAACACAAGGCCGGGTTACCTCTGTAACTAGGTAACTACTACACGAATATGTCATCCCCCGGTCCTTTGGGACCTTTATCCGAGCGCTCGATACCAACAACACCACACAGAAATATATATATAGTGTTTCCACATGAGTAAATATCTGGGCTCCATACCATGATACCACCCTTTTCCAGAAGGAAATGACATACCCTAAAGGGCGCGACCCTCATAACCTTGCCGCATATTCCTGTTTCGACCATTTCCGGGGAGTGAGGTCCTGACGAAGTCTCGTCCACAAAGCTACGCTTTGTGCAACAAAGCCATGCTTTGGGTCCACAGATGACCAAAGCAATAATCACAAAGATAAATGATCAAACAAATGATCATATCCAAACGATCAACCAATGATCATCACACAGCAGCACTCAGCATGCCACATTACCAGATTGGGAAATATCGCTGATAACCTTCAACTACATAACCTCTGAGCTCGTACGTCTCAGAGAAGGGTGTTAAGCTAAGAGAATAAATTCTCCGCCACCAACAGAAATGTATTTGAAAGAAATCTGCTCTATCTCTCAAAATGTAATGTCAGACACGTAACCATACAAGTCTGTTCCGGGTTCGAACAGAACCGAAGGCACTTCCAAAAAAGCCCTTGCAATCCGGGTATTCACAATCCCGATAAAATTTCCCATCACAAAGGAAATCTCCATATCGTAGCTAACGATGCGGAGACAATCGATAGGTCATCCTATCGTTTTCACAAATACCCGGTCTTCACGCCGGTCTTCAAATGCAATCCAAACGACGTATCGCATATTCGGAATGGGATATATGACACAAAGGTCCTCTCCCGGCTAAACCGAATAGCGAGCGCTTATTTTAAAAATAAGTGTGGCAATTCAATCACAACAATCACAACAAATACCATCCAAGGGTAAATACTGATAGTCGGTTATTTAACTATCAATAAAGATGCGCCACATCATCAGATTCCATATAATTTTCCAAAATTATTTAATCCCAAAAATATCTTCACAAGATATATATATATATACACCATTTCCAAATAATTGCCCCAGTTATTTGTTTTACCAAAACCACTTCACGATAAAATTTTCCACACTTAACCAATTGAAAAACCAATTTTCAATTTACCTTTACCATTTGAAAACCAATTTTCAAATTACATTAACCATTTGCAAACCAATTTCAAATCACCTTAACCATTTGAAAACTAATTTCAAATCACCTTAACCATTTGAAAACTAATTTCAAATCACCTTAACCATTTGAAAACTAATTTCAAATCACCTTTCATCCTTTATACCCTTTGAAAACAAATTTCAAATCATCAAATAAATCTTTACCGATTTAATTTAAATTTACGTCCCAAATCCGTAAATTCATTTTCATACTTCAAAATAAATCAATATTTATTTTTAAACAAATTTCCCTTCATATAAATTCCAACGTGAATTAAATCCCAAATACCCATTCATATTTGATTTCAAATCGATTCCAAAATATTCGCTTACAATTTACCTTTGAAAGGTGAATTCACAAAAACGTTCCATTCCATATTGGAAAATCATTTCTAAACTTATTTAAAAATAAGTAATTCACAATTCAATTTATTTTCAACAATTCGAAAATATTCCATATGCTTAAACCATAGTTAAGTATTAATTTCATTCCTTTAAAGAAATATTCTTTTATTCACATTTATTTGGGTTAAAAACAAATGTTGCGTAAAACATCGTTACGACAACCCAAAAACACTAGTATATGGATTTGAAATAAAAATGGATACATAAATCCACTACTATTCAAAATATTCCCTTCTATTTCTCGAAATCGTCTATTTCAACAATCAATGTTGAAATCTATGATTTCGATACTTAATATATCTTAAAACGTCTTTAATTAGTTTTAAATTCCATTTAAAACGTTCTTTTCCAAAAACACGTTCATTTAATAAAATAATACATTCACCGTTCAAAAATAGTGAATACAACCCCTTTAACAAATTCCATATTCAATTTATCAAATTAAATTGATTTTCCGGATTTATAACAATGTCCATACATCCCATTTCTATTTATGAAACTTCGTTTTAGAAATCTCCTTTTATTAGTCCAATTCGATTTACATAACTCGATTATATACTAAAATCAATATTATAAGTTAAATACTTATAATATTATCTATTTACCCAAATCGTTCTTTTGAACTTCACCAATTTAAAATCTTATCACTTACAAGATTTCTTTATGGCTTAAAATAATTTCAACTAATGAAATCTTCATTTATTAACAATTTCTATAAAATTCCCCTTTTTAATGCCCAAATCCATTTCTATAAGTTAATAACTTATAAACTTAAAATTTTCCAATAACCGTTCGTTTTATAAATTTCACATTTATTAATCTATAAATCCTAGTGAAATTCATGTTATACATCAACTTAACACTTTCTAAATTTATTCTATAACTTCAATAAATTTAATTTAAAAACATCCATTTATAAAATCCTTTATATAAACCATTAATAATAATAACTCCCCAAAAACCAAATTTAACTATTTTATAAAAACCTATTATTGTTAAAAATTTCTTTTAAGTTATATTTTATAAAAATATAAATTTTTAAAACATAAAAATTTATCCATCTATTTATTTTAAAATTTAATCAATTCAAAATTTTTAATAAACCATATTCTTTGAAAAATCGATTTAAAACCCCTTTTAAATTCAAAACCGTTATTTTTAATTTTAAAAATTTGAATCCGATGATGCAACAACATCAGATGGTCAATCACGGGAATAAGTGTCATATATCAATATGATTATCAACAATCAACATAATATTTATAAACAAATAAATATGTGAGGAATCCAGTTGGATCCCTCCAACCTGTTACCCTGCATCCACAGACGTTAGCACAATACCAATTCCACTTCAAGGTGGAATATCGCGGTATATGGGATTTTATAAAATATCCGCTTAATAACGGCGCAATAGGGTCTCATCCGCTATACGAGGCGGGAAATCAAATCCGATATATACATATACCAATATATATATATCGCTATATATAGTATATATCCTACTATATCTACTAGCACAATCAAACAGCAATCATCAATCAACATTAACTACTTAAAATTTTAAACAAAACCTTTCGATTGAGTGAGGAGTTCTCACCTTGATTTTTATTTTCGTTTTCGGCGTTCGTTTCGAATAAAATTAAACGAACGTTTAATTTTACCCGAAATTCAAACGACCTCCAATCGACTCCAAACCAGCTGCATTGCGAAGAGCTCGGCGATACGAAGCCAACGCAAAAAATCTCGTTCAATTTGGACCTCGCATGCAAAAGTTATCACGTTTTTAAGTTACACGATTTGAATTTTAAATTTTAAACTAAAAAAAAAACAAAAGAAAATCACCTCCAACCCTACACGTGCGTGGGCCCCATGCTCTTTCCTTCTTCCTGATCGCGCACGGCCTTCTTCGTTCCCAGGAACAAGAACGCACGCATAACCCATCACAAAACCAAACTAGGGTTGAATCTTCCTCCCTCTCCGACGAACTATACGACGATCAAAGACCCCCAAATCGAAGCCACTGGAAGTCCTCACCCTCGGCCTGAGCCTTGTGGCACTCGGCCCCTCTTAGAGCATGGGAAACCATTCGCAACTTGCAGCCATCGGCGCCACCTAGCCCCCTCCACGCTGCGTGAAACCCCATCTCGACCATATGGATTGAAAGATATCGCGGAGCTCTTTAACTTTGTAGTTGAACAAATTTGCTAATTCTCTACGGATTGAGAGAGATTAAGAGGAGAAGGATTGGATTATGGTGGCCATTGGAATTTTAGGGCCGGCTAGCAACATTAGGGTTAGGGTTTGAAAAAGAAATTTGTATTTATACCCAATTATTTTAATAATAAAATTCTTAATTTTACGCTTTTGCAAACGAACTCCAAACGACGCGTTCCGCCAGGCGATCCTAAGGTTTTTCCATATTCCGGACACGATGGAACAGGTTTCGTAAGCTAATTCCATCATATGTGTGAGATACGGCTATAAACGCTCAATTTAAATTAAAACCGATTTAAACGATTTCTAGACGTTTTGGCTTGTACCGGACAAACGACAAATCCAATCGACTTGAAATTTGAAATCTTGCAATAATATCACATTACGGATCCGATGAAACTGGTTTCGTCGAAATCCGAGACCGTTTGAAAAATGGCTATTTTTACTCGCTAAATTAATATTGAAAACAATTCGATGCGTTTCGAGCTGCCACGGTCAAACGACAACTCCGATTGCTACGAAAATTGAAATCCGATAATAATTAACTATTACGGATCCAATGGAACTTGTTTCGTTCAATTCCGAGACTGTTCAAAAATTGGCTATTTTTCAGTCGATAATTAAATATTAAAATAATCAATTTTCACAAATTAATTCCAAATTCAATTTTACCAGTTCTAAAACATTTCTATAACTTTAATATGATATAACAAAATTTTCCAAACCATTTTCAATCATATTTAACCCAATATCTAATTATTTGTGGAATTTCACTATTAAATAAATCGATTTAATTATCCCATTAAATCCAATATTCGAAAAATAAATTATTTAACTTAAAATTTTCACTTATAAACATTTAAAATTAATTAAATACTCAAATTTAAATTACTAAAAATTCTGGGTCGTTACAATCTTCCCCCCTTAAAAGAATTTCGTCCTCGAAATTGCAAGTTAAGGAGAATAATTCATAATCCGTTTATTATTTTTCCAAAGCTAATCAGTTTTATTAACTTTCTAACCTAAATATTTTTATTAAAGATTCACTATTATTTCAATTAGCTTTCCAACTCCAATTATAAGTTTCAAACAACATTGTTTATTTGACAATTCAAATTTAAATTTAAATTCCCAAACTTTCAAAATTTCTCAAAAATTTTTCTAACACCCGAAATTTTCGAAAAAATTTCGCCAGAGTCTCCTTTGCGCGGCTAGATCGGTGCGACTACAAAACGGCTCTACGGCCCCTCAGAATCAAAAAGAAAAGAGAAAGCCAAGTGGCTGGAGAAGGAAATCATCAAATCTCATATAAAAACTGAAATACGTACCTTTTTGTCGAGCGTTACAAATTTTTTTAACTTTGAAATCAAAATCCCAATTCCTTTATAACCTGTATATCCTGCTAGCATAATATCCAATTATAATATTCAAACCAATTTGCCAATTCAATTATAAAATTTCCAATACGTGCTTCTTATACCACTTTTAGTTTACTATTAAAGTTGCATATTCATTTTCATTCGTTTCAATTCCAATTCAATTCTATTCAATTTCATAGCTTCCAATTACGCTAGTTCAATTTCATTAACACTTAATGAATTTACATACAATCAACCAACAAGCAAATAACAACCAATGCACATCCAATACAACCAAATTTTATTCGTTTTACTTACATTCAATTTGGTTCAACTGTTTTAATTTCAATTGGTTTAACATTCAATTGATTTTCATTCAATTATTAAACTATTTTCAAATGAATTTACACTTGCATGCATCATTTCATATCAACTTATTCATATTCTATTGATTAACATTCAATTCATACTTTAACTCAATTGCTAGTTCTTTTTACAAATAAAATTGAATTTCATTTATATAACTTAAGTTCACATCTTTAACAATTTCATTTACTCACTTTATTCATTTATTTTGATATTAACATCAATTCTTTCAACATTACTTAACTTGCATTCCATTTCAACTTTATTTACATCATTTAATTCACTTGATTATTTAACTTTGATGCAAAGATCGATTTTTTATTCAACTTCACTTAAGTTATTCCATTTAAACATCATTTGTTAATTAAACTTAAGTTTTACTTATCAATTCAATTCGGATTTTAAATTCCAAAGTAAATCCTATTTAACTTTTACTTAAGTCAAATTCATATCAATATTCAAATTCATATTCCATTTTATTTAACTTAATTGTTTAACCATTTCAATAATTGGTTTTACTTACATTTTCCCATTCTATAAGTTATAAAACTTATTATTCAACCTCTAACTTATATTATAAGTTCAAAACTTATTTCGCTTATACTTATCAACTTCAAGTTGAATTTTAATTTCAAATTGATTTATTACCACAAAACTTCAATTTTAAATTCATTATTGTAGCAAATCCATCACATAGAAACTCGAAAATGATACTGATGATGCTGCAGTCATCACCCTTATTATTTCCCAGTGACAATAGTGAAATCAATGCTAATTATTCTTTCAAAAAGTTTTTTTCTATTCATAAATCACTTTTATAAACCTTTTACTTATATAATTTTACTTCTTATATACATACATGATTATC
The DNA here is from genome assembly GCA_030765085.1 of Allium cepa. Taxonomy (NCBI): domain Eukaryota; kingdom Viridiplantae; phylum Streptophyta; class Magnoliopsida; order Asparagales; family Amaryllidaceae; genus Allium; species Allium cepa. The sequence goes on along the minus strand of CM060937.1, from coordinate 183,427,762 downwards.
TTACAATTGTAACTCATTATTAATTATAATTTCATCTTATGATTCATTGGTTTATACCATTATTCTTTTACAATAGTTGCTTTTATTAGCTTATTCAAACAACTTTTAATTATTTTATATATATATATATCATTTACAACAACCAAGCAATAAATTATATACACACTTCAATAATTCCTGAAAAATTATTTTCTTTTTATATATAAAATATAATCGAGGTAAAATTATTTCATTTACCCAATTTAAAACAATATTGTGTCGAATTGTTCTATTCAAGTGTTTAGGAACCCCTTCGATTCAGTTTTCGAGGCTGCGCCGACGAAGGTTCATATACCACTCAATAAACCAATCATCACAATATAAAACAATTTTATATTCACTAACAAATACGCACTCATATCTATTATTACACTCACACTCATTCTAGAGTACTACTGACTCTATCTCTAATGAGTAATACCCAACAGAGCAGGTTGTCGCTTAACCATATGCTCTGATACCAAATGTAACGATCGCGATTTTTCGTTGCCGAAAAATCGAACCGTTAGAGTTTTAGAAGAAGAAAGAGGTAGAAGAAGAAAGAAAAGAAAGAGAGGAGAAAACAGAAAACAAGTAACAGAACGAGAAACAATATCAGAATCTCACAATCGCAGCGGAACAACATATAATAGATAAATGAATATCATTAAAACAAAAGAACTATACATTTTATACATACATCACAATACATCATATCATCAGAGTGTACAACAATAAAACAGCGGAAAGAAAATACTATATACAATAGATAATAGACTACGCTATCTGGCTCGCCTCCAGATCTGCACAGCAACTCCCGAATCCAGAATAACCTGATAACCTAACTCTAGACTGCCCGTGTGGAAAATAGTGGGCACCCAGAGTTTAGAAAAGGAACAATAAACTCCAGGTCAGTCATGTGACTGGTGTGAGAACTCAAAACAGTTTATCTTTAAACAAGCAACAAGAAAATTTAAATTTTGAAATCCGCAATGCTTTTTGGAAAATGAAACTACCATAAGGCCTCCCGGCACACACACAATGCAAACGCACACATGGGGGAGATTTCTCCTTATGATAGTCAAACATGCTTACTACGAGAAAAATTCTTTGATATTATTACTAGTGCATAGTGGAAAATATTTCGAAAGTATAATATAAATCCTAGCCAGCATAGGTACCATGATACTATGCCTACTATAGCTGCCATGTTAAATGGCAGGTTCTACAACTAAAACCGTACAAGGCACGTATTGGGTGAATGGATTTCCAACAAATGGTCAGGCTAAGGAACTTCCTACTGCCACATGGGATCGCCTCTGGCGGGACGTCCCGAGAACTAACGTTACGGTTAGATCTCTGCCAACACAAGGCCGGGTTACCTCTGTAACTAGGTAACTACTACACGAATATGTCATCCCCCGGTCCTTTGGGACCTTTATCCGAGCGCTCGATACCAACAACACCACACAGAAATATATATATAGTGTTTCCACATGAGTAAATATCTGGGCTCCATACCATGATACCACCCTTTTCCAGAAGGAAATGACATACCCTAAAGGGCGCGACCCTCATAACCTTGCCGCATATTCCTGTTTCGACCATTTCCGGGGAGTGAGGTCCTGACGAAGTCTCGTCCACAAAGCTACGCTTTGTGCAACAAAGCCATGCTTTGGGTCCACAGATGACCAAAGCAATAATCACAAAGATAAATGATCAAACAAATGATCATATCCAAACGATCAACCAATGATCATCACACAGCAGCACTCAGCATGCCACATTACCAGATTGGGAAATATCGCTGATAACCTTCAACTACATAACCTCTGAGCTCGTACGTCTCAGAGAAGGGTGTTAAGCTAAGAGAATAAATTCTCCGCCACCAACAGAAATGTATTTGAAAGAAATCTGCTCTATCTCTCAAAATGTAATGTCAGACACGTAACCATACAAGTCTGTTCCGGGTTCGAACAGAACCGAAGGCACTTCCAAAAAAGCCCTTGCAATCCGGGTATTCACAATCCCGATAAAATTTCCCATCACAAAGGAAATCTCCATATCGTAGCTAACGATGCGGAGACAATCGATAGGTCATCCTATCGTTTTCACAAATACCCGGTCTTCACGCCGGTCTTCAAATGCAATCCAAACGACGTATCGCATATTCGGAATGGGATATATGACACAAAGGTCCTCTCCCGGCTAAACCGAATAGCGAGCGCTTATTTTAAAAATAAGTGTGGCAATTCAATCACAACAATCACAACAAATACCATCCAAGGGTAAATACTGATAGTCGGTTATTTAACTATCAATAAAGATGCGCCACATCATCAGATTCCATATAATTTTCCAAAATTATTTAATCCCAAAAATATCTTCACAAGATATATATATATATACACCATTTCCAAATAATTGCCCCAGTTATTTGTTTTACCAAAACCACTTCACGATAAAATTTTCCACACTTAACCAATTGAAAAACCAATTTTCAATTTACCTTTACCATTTGAAAACCAATTTTCAAATTACATTAACCATTTGCAAACCAATTTCAAATCACCTTAACCATTTGAAAACTAATTTCAAATCACCTTAACCATTTGAAAACTAATTTCAAATCACCTTAACCATTTGAAAACTAATTTCAAATCACCTTTCATCCTTTATACCCTTTGAAAACAAATTTCAAATCATCAAATAAATCTTTACCGATTTAATTTAAATTTACGTCCCAAATCCGTAAATTCATTTTCATACTTCAAAATAAATCAATATTTATTTTTAAACAAATTTCCCTTCATATAAATTCCAACGTGAATTAAATCCCAAATACCCATTCATATTTGATTTCAAATCGATTCCAAAATATTCGCTTACAATTTACCTTTGAAAGGTGAATTCACAAAAACGTTCCATTCCATATTGGAAAATCATTTCTAAACTTATTTAAAAATAAGTAATTCACAATTCAATTTATTTTCAACAATTCGAAAATATTCCATATGCTTAAACCATAGTTAAGTATTAATTTCATTCCTTTAAAGAAATATTCTTTTATTCACATTTATTTGGGTTAAAAACAAATGTTGCGTAAAACATCGTTACGACAACCCAAAAACACTAGTATATGGATTTGAAATAAAAATGGATACATAAATCCACTACTATTCAAAATATTCCCTTCTATTTCTCGAAATCGTCTATTTCAACAATCAATGTTGAAATCTATGATTTCGATACTTAATATATCTTAAAACGTCTTTAATTAGTTTTAAATTCCATTTAAAACGTTCTTTTCCAAAAACACGTTCATTTAATAAAATAATACATTCACCGTTCAAAAATAGTGAATACAACCCCTTTAACAAATTCCATATTCAATTTATCAAATTAAATTGATTTTCCGGATTTATAACAATGTCCATACATCCCATTTCTATTTATGAAACTTCGTTTTAGAAATCTCCTTTTATTAGTCCAATTCGATTTACATAACTCGATTATATACTAAAATCAATATTATAAGTTAAATACTTATAATATTATCTATTTACCCAAATCGTTCTTTTGAACTTCACCAATTTAAAATCTTATCACTTACAAGATTTCTTTATGGCTTAAAATAATTTCAACTAATGAAATCTTCATTTATTAACAATTTCTATAAAATTCCCCTTTTTAATGCCCAAATCCATTTCTATAAGTTAATAACTTATAAACTTAAAATTTTCCAATAACCGTTCGTTTTATAAATTTCACATTTATTAATCTATAAATCCTAGTGAAATTCATGTTATACATCAACTTAACACTTTCTAAATTTATTCTATAACTTCAATAAATTTAATTTAAAAACATCCATTTATAAAATCCTTTATATAAACCATTAATAATAATAACTCCCCAAAAACCAAATTTAACTATTTTATAAAAACCTATTATTGTTAAAAATTTCTTTTAAGTTATATTTTATAAAAATATAAATTTTTAAAACATAAAAATTTATCCATCTATTTATTTTAAAATTTAATCAATTCAAAATTTTTAATAAACCATATTCTTTGAAAAATCGATTTAAAACCCCTTTTAAATTCAAAACCGTTATTTTTAATTTTAAAAATTTGAATCCGATGATGCAACAACATCAGATGGTCAATCACGGGAATAAGTGTCATATATCAATATGATTATCAACAATCAACATAATATTTATAAACAAATAAATATGTGAGGAATCCAGTTGGATCCCTCCAACCTGTTACCCTGCATCCACAGACGTTAGCACAATACCAATTCCACTTCAAGGTGGAATATCGCGGTATATGGGATTTTATAAAATATCCGCTTAATAACGGCGCAATAGGGTCTCATCCGCTATACGAGGCGGGAAATCAAATCCGATATATACATATACCAATATATATATATCGCTATATATAGTATATATCCTACTATATCTACTAGCACAATCAAACAGCAATCATCAATCAACATTAACTACTTAAAATTTTAAACAAAACCTTTCGATTGAGTGAGGAGTTCTCACCTTGATTTTTATTTTCGTTTTCGGCGTTCGTTTCGAATAAAATTAAACGAACGTTTAATTTTACCCGAAATTCAAACGACCTCCAATCGACTCCAAACCAGCTGCATTGCGAAGAGCTCGGCGATACGAAGCCAACGCAAAAAATCTCGTTCAATTTGGACCTCGCATGCAAAAGTTATCACGTTTTTAAGTTACACGATTTGAATTTTAAATTTTAAACTAAAAAAAAAACAAAAGAAAATCACCTCCAACCCTACACGTGCGTGGGCCCCATGCTCTTTCCTTCTTCCTGATCGCGCACGGCCTTCTTCGTTCCCAGGAACAAGAACGCACGCATAACCCATCACAAAACCAAACTAGGGTTGAATCTTCCTCCCTCTCCGACGAACTATACGACGATCAAAGACCCCCAAATCGAAGCCACTGGAAGTCCTCACCCTCGGCCTGAGCCTTGTGGCACTCGGCCCCTCTTAGAGCATGGGAAACCATTCGCAACTTGCAGCCATCGGCGCCACCTAGCCCCCTCCACGCTGCGTGAAACCCCATCTCGACCATATGGATTGAAAGATATCGCGGAGCTCTTTAACTTTGTAGTTGAACAAATTTGCTAATTCTCTACGGATTGAGAGAGATTAAGAGGAGAAGGATTGGATTATGGTGGCCATTGGAATTTTAGGGCCGGCTAGCAACATTAGGGTTAGGGTTTGAAAAAGAAATTTGTATTTATACCCAATTATTTTAATAATAAAATTCTTAATTTTACGCTTTTGCAAACGAACTCCAAACGACGCGTTCCGCCAGGCGATCCTAAGGTTTTTCCATATTCCGGACACGATGGAACAGGTTTCGTAAGCTAATTCCATCATATGTGTGAGATACGGCTATAAACGCTCAATTTAAATTAAAACCGATTTAAACGATTTCTAGACGTTTTGGCTTGTACCGGACAAACGACAAATCCAATCGACTTGAAATTTGAAATCTTGCAATAATATCACATTACGGATCCGATGAAACTGGTTTCGTCGAAATCCGAGACCGTTTGAAAAATGGCTATTTTTACTCGCTAAATTAATATTGAAAACAATTCGATGCGTTTCGAGCTGCCACGGTCAAACGACAACTCCGATTGCTACGAAAATTGAAATCCGATAATAATTAACTATTACGGATCCAATGGAACTTGTTTCGTTCAATTCCGAGACTGTTCAAAAATTGGCTATTTTTCAGTCGATAATTAAATATTAAAATAATCAATTTTCACAAATTAATTCCAAATTCAATTTTACCAGTTCTAAAACATTTCTATAACTTTAATATGATATAACAAAATTTTCCAAACCATTTTCAATCATATTTAACCCAATATCTAATTATTTGTGGAATTTCACTATTAAATAAATCGATTTAATTATCCCATTAAATCCAATATTCGAAAAATAAATTATTTAACTTAAAATTTTCACTTATAAACATTTAAAATTAATTAAATACTCAAATTTAAATTACTAAAAATTCTGGGTCGTTACATTTGATGAGTGCGGCCTATTACCTGAAGATGGAACACAAGTGGAAGATGAAGGGGGACGGTCCAGATGTGTGGGAGTGGGATCTGATGGCTAGGATTGAGGAGAGGTTAAAAATATAAAGTTATGTTGTGATTTAAGTTATTAAAAACGTGTACAATCTTATAAAATTCATAACTTTTTCATACGAGGTCGAAAAAATGCAAACTCAGTTGCGTTGGAATCGTATGGACGAGCACTACGCGATGGAGTTGGTTTGGAGTCGTTTGGAGTTAGTGAGAATTTCGGGTAAAATTAAACGCGCGTTTAATTTTATTCGAAATAAATCGCTAAAACGGAAATTAAAACCAAGGTGAGAATTTCTCACTCAATCGAATAGGTTTCGATTTTATTTTAAATAGTTAGATTTAAAATATTTGAATGCATGTTTGAATGATGACTGTAAATTATTGATTGTTAAAATAGACATTATGCGCCGTTAGTAAGCGGATGTTATTTAATATAAACATATACCGCGAATATTTCATAAACAGTGAAATTGGTATTATATATAATATCAATATATATATATTGGCATATGTATATATTGCAGTTGTTGATTTCCCGCATTTTTTGTTTAGCGGATGAGACCCTATTACGCCGTTATTAAGCGGATAATATTTATTAAGAACATGTACCGCGATAATTTCGTACTGGAGCGAAATTGGTATTGTGCTAATGTTTTTGGATGCAGGAAACAGGTTGGAGGGATCCAACTGGATTCCTCAACAGTTTTTATTTGATTTCAGATATTTTGATATTTGATGGATTATCATATCGATATATGATATCGTTGTAGTCGTGATTGACTATTTGGTGTGTAGCATCATTGGACCCAGATTTTGGGATTTTAAAATGTTTTTAAAGTGATTTTTGAAAGTATACTATATTTTTGGAATTGATCCATTTTAAATAAATAAACGTTATAATTTTTAATGTTATAAAAATTATGATTTTTAAGAAATATAGTTAAAAGCTGATTTTTGAGAAATATGAATTAATGACTTTATAAAATAGTTTAAACTGGATTTTTGAATTTATTATTAAAAGTTCAAATATAGGATTTATAAAATTTGATTATTTTATAAATCAAAATGGTGAAATTATAAAGGAATTTAAAGACGTTTCAGAATAATAATATAAACTGATTTATATTAAGAGATTTATAAATAGATATTTATAAATTAAAACATAGACATTATAAAACGAGTTTTTATAAGTGTTTGAATTAAGTGAAAATGAATTTCATTAAAGAATGAAATTTATAGAATTATAAACTGTGAAGTTATAAATGAAATTTATAAATAGTAAGATTTATAAATTTGGTGAAATTATTTGAAGAATAGATTGGATAAATCATTAAATCTTATAAGTTATAAGATTTATAAATTGGAAAGTCTTTAAAAGAACGATTTTATAAAATAATCGTTTTATAAGCATTTGACTTATTATATGAACATTTAGTTTATAATTTAGTATAAAATGGAATAGGTTAATAAAGGAATTTATAAAAAGGAAGTTTTTATAAATAAATAGAAATGGAATTTATAAACGTTGTTTTATAAATTCGCGAACGACTTATTTTGATAAGTTAATTGTTATAACTTAGAAATAGAGTTATATTCACATTTTGAATAGTGAATAATCCTTTGAATTAAAATGAATAAAAGGATGGAACTTGTTAAAGAAGTATATTCATGTTTTTGAACAGTGAATAACACGTTAAAGAAATGTTTTAGAATGTGATATTTTAAACAGAATTAAAACGATCTAACGATGTTTTAAAGGTGTTGAGATTCGAAACCATAGATTTCAACATTTATTGTTGAAATAGACGATTTCGAGAAATAAAAGGAAATAGTGGACTATAACACTGTTGTTATAGTAAATGATTTCCGAAAGGAAATGTTTTTGAATAGTATTGGGATTTATATATATCTATTTTAATTTCGAATCCCTATACTAGTGATTTTGGGCTGTCGTAACGATGTTTTACGCAACATTCGTTTTAGCCCAAATAAATATGTTTAAGAGAATGATTTTCTTAAAGAATGAAATATATACTTAATTCGATTTAAGTATATTGAATATTTTCCAAAGGTTGAAAATAAAAAGATTTGTGAATTACTTATTTAATAAGTATGGAATTGTTTTCCAGTATAAAGTGAATAATTAGGATTTATCTTTTTGAAGATAAATTGAAATGGATAGTTGAAATTGTATATGCATGATATTTTGAAATATAAATTCATTATGGAATTTATATGTGAAAGTGGAACTTGTTAAAAATAAATGTTGATTTATTTTTAAAGTGTTGAAATTTTATATCTTGTAAAGATATTTTGGAAAATAAATAATTTGGAAAATTATTTGGAATCTGGTGATGTATGCATATCAATTGATAGTTCAATAGTCGACTATCAATATTTCCTTTTGAATGGGTATTTGATGTGAATTGATTGAATTTGAATGCACACTTATTTTTAAATAAGCGCTCACTATTCGGGTTAACCGGGAAAGGACCATGGGGTCGTATAACCCACTCCGAATATGTGATACGTCGTTGTGAATCGCATTTGAAGATCGGTGTTGAAGACCGGATATTTGCGAAAGCGATAGGATGACCTGTCGATTGTCTCTGCACTGAGTTGCAACGGTATAGAGACTCCCTAAGTGATGGGAAATCCGATCAGGATTGTGGATATCCGGATTGCAAGGACTTCTTTGTAAGTGCCTTCGGTTCTGTTCGAGCCCGGAACAGACTTGTATGGATTGTATGTCTGACATTACAATTTGAGATATAAAGCCGATTTCTTTCAAATATATTTCTGTTGGTGGTGGAGAATTTATTCTTTGCTTAACACCCTTCTTTGAGACGTATGTGCTCAAAGGTTATATAGTTGAAGTTATCAGCAATATATTCCCAATTTGGTAATGTGATATTCTGAGTGATGCTGAAATGATCATTGTGTTGATTATTTGTGATAGGATCGTTTATTTGATCGTCTGTCATTGTGATCATTGTGTTGATCATTTGTTGACCCAAAGCATGGCTTTTGTATAAAGTATGTTTTTGTGGACGTGACTTCGTCGAGCCTCACACCCCGTGAATGGTCAAAACAGGAAAGATGCGGCAAGGTTATGAGGGGTAGCACCCTTTAGGATGTGTCCATTTCCTTCTGGAAAAGGGTGGTATCATGGTATGGAGCCCAGATGCTTACTCATGTTGAAAACACTTTGTTATGATTGTGTGAATTGATTACGAGCGCTCGGTTGATAAAGGTCCCAAAGGACCGGGGGATGGCATATTCGGTCAGTTGTTACTCAATTAGGAGTAACCCGGCCTTGTGTTGGTAGAGATCCGGTTTGGTTCTCGGGGATGTCCATCCAGAGGCATTCTCATGTGGCAATGGGAAGTTCCTTGGCCTGACCATTTGTTGGAAATCCAAAGAAACAATACGTGACTTGTACGGTTTTAGTTGTATAACCTGCCATGGAATGTGGCGGTAACCTGCTATTGAACATGGTTAGCTATAGTAGGCATACGATAATGGTCGTATGTTGGCTAAGATTTATATCTTTATTTTCGAAATGATTTGTCATACATTATGCACTAGTAATAATATCAAATGTTATTTTAAATGTGTATCAAGCATCTTTGACTACCATAAGGAGAAATCTCCTCCGATTCTGCGTTTGCATGTGTGTGTGTGCGGGAGGCCTTATGGTAGTCTCATTTTTAAAAGCATTGCGAATTGATTTAAAAATATTCCTCTATTTTGATTTTAAAGTTAAATAAACTGTTTTGAGTTCTCACACCAGTCACATGACTGACTTGGAGTTTATTGTTTTCCTTCCTAAACTCTGGGTGCCCACCAATTTTCCACACGGGCAGTTAAGAGTTAGGTTTATCAGGATATTCTGGATATTCTGGAGTTGCTGGAGGCAAGCTGGATTGGCATGGCGTATTACTAGTTTATATAGTATTTCTTTTTCCGCTGCATTGTTTGATGTTGTATGTTGTTGTACACTCTGATGTGATGATATGATGTAATAAAATGGGATGTAATGTAATAACTGATATAGTTCTTTGTTTAAAGATTATTCATGTATTATTATATGTTGTTCCGCTGCGAATTGTGAGATTCTGTTGTTGTTCTGTTGTTTCCTTTCTGTCCGTTCTATTTTTGAAATTCTTCTATCTTCTATTTTCAAATTCTCTTTTTCTATTTAAAAATTCTCTGTGTTCTAAAAATTGTCTATCTTCTTTTCCCTCTATTTTTCTTTTTCTTTCTTCTTTTTCTCTCTTCTTTCTTTTCTTTTCTTTTTAAAACCCATAACTATTCGGTTTTTCGGCAACGAAAATCCGCGTTCGTTACACTAGTAAATTATACATTTTACATATAAAATTAGTTTATGTCGATTGCCTTTCATTACATATTATGTCCTTTTATTTTACTTATTTGTCTAAACTCCATATACGCGAACGATATTCCTTATTTACCCAAAGTAATCCACAAACAACATGCGTATGTATAGGTACCACAGTCCTCCTTTGCATCAAGATACTATCCTCGCTAATGGCCCTAGCCCAGCACTCCGTTAGGATCCATCATTAATGCAGCATCAAATCTCATCATCGTGCATACCAAAGAACTCTCACAGTGCCTAATAATGGCATTGTATAGTTTGGCCGTATTTTATCTCAGCTTGGGGATTTCCAACTAGTCTACTTCCTATGGACTCAACTCCACGGACTATAGAGGACTCTGCTCCTCGAACTATAGTAAACTTAGCTCCATGGATGTAGAGGACTTAGCTCCTCGAACTATTATGTCCTCAGCTTCACAGATTATTATGGACTTAGCTCCATGGGCTGCCTCATTTGTTTTGAAAGGCCTCTCTTAATTGTTATTTAGCCTTGCCCGTAACAAAAAAACAACTATGGTGGTGCATGACCTAAACATGTCCTACACTAGTAGAAGGTGTAGCCATTTAGATGTGACCCTCGTCTTTCCCGTTGACTGCTCAGGATCAATAACGTCATGACCTATGTCGAACTACTACTTCCTAATATGCTACCAACAAATAGACGTAGTGCCGATCTTTGCTCACCGTCCCATTTAAATTTCCTAATGCAATCAAGGAAATACCCATCCTAAAATATTGAAGCAGATCTTACTGGGTATTCCTTTCACCGATACGTGAGCGTATATAATTCCATAGGTCCTATAATTAGATATGTCCTACACCAGTGTATACGGAAACTCTAGTGGCCCCTTACGATGGAAAAACTTCTGTTATGTAATATTATTGATCTCGCATTCCAACCCATTCTAATGTCTATGTCAATCCTATCCATTTAAGTTACTTACTAACTTTAATAATCCACACCCATCATAAACGCATTAACTAAGGCAACGTGTGTGTTTACACACACACACACACATACACATACACATATACATGTACATATACATATATATATATATATACACACACACACATATACATATACATATATGTACATATTCATACTTGTTTGATTATTACGCCTCCATTGTTCACTATTAATAACATTTATTTACTTCTTCATGCGTTTACATCATATTTGATTAAGGTTATTTACCACTTTCATTTAAAATATCTAAATATCTTTTTCCATTTACTTCCCTTTTCTTTAAATTAAATTTTCTGTCTCTATTTCCTTTTAGCCTTTATTTCCCTCCCTTGTTTAGATTACTTCCCATACACTTTTATTTTAAGTTATTAGTTGCCAACCTTTTCATTGTTTTTATTTAATTTCTATATTTCTTTTATTGCATGTATATTAATTCTTCGCTTAGACCGTTATTATTATCACATTTATAATTCTTCAATTAATCCTTAGGGATTTCTGCATTTTAACGCATTGGAATTATATCTCTTCCAAATAGAAAGGTTAACGTTGTAAATTTCTATATATTATCCAAAAGGGTAATTTGTGTTATATTTGGAATTATAATGAATTATTTTTTCATAGTTATTGAAATAGACTGTATAAATTAAGGTAAATATCTTTATTTTATACATTTCTTTTCTTAGGTGTACTTCTTGTCATTTCGAACGATACAGTTTTATTTATAAATCTAAACCGGATAATCTATAGAAATTCACATTGCAACATCCTATAGTCCAACGAATTAAAATACTACTTAAAAACTCCATAATTTATTGTGATAGCTTAATTTACATTTATGTCTATAAATCTGGAGCTATCACCTAATTTATAAGTTTCAGGGACTACTATAACCCAATACTAAATTCAAGGACTATTGCTACCCAATACTAAATTCAGCGACTACTACTACCCAATACTAAATTAGGGACTATTACTACCGAATACTAAATTTAGGGACTAGTACAACCCAATACTAAGTTCAAGGACTACTAGCACCCAACATTTTCTCGATTTATATATATGCAAATATGTATAATTCAAGTTATCAAACACAGATATGTAGGCAGAGTTTATAGTTTCATTACATATATACAAAATTTAGCCTGCAACTCCAATTTACATTTCAGGCATACAAAAATAGATTTAGAATGATATAAATCCAGTATTATATAAAAATATACACTATAAGAAGACATATTATTAATATCGCTATTTAATAACGTATTATTCTAAAGCGTTATTGTCAAACATTAATTATTTGTTTTCTTTACTCTATTTGTTTTGTATTGTACATATGTAACGTTTTAGCCCTAAAATTTCTTTGTCCCTCCTAAAAATGCTTAAACCATTTTCGTCTCCCTCCTAAAATAACACTTAACAATTTTCGTCTCCCTCTCATAACGACATAACCCTAATCAAAACCATCTGCTCCATCTCTATCCCTGTGACAACTCGTAATTTTCGATAATTAAATTTATTAATTTAATGAATCTTGTTATTTAATATTGGAAGAAATAAAAAGTTGTAAGGTAATAATGGAAAAATAACTAAGATGAAACGGAACATGGTTAATTAAAGTTGATAATTAATGAACTTGAATGAAATTCCAATTAAACAAAATAATTTAAAAGTTATAACTTGGTTATAAAGTGAATATAAGAAAACAAGTGTAATATTGAATCAATTGGTGGATTAGTATATAATTGTTGATAATTGGATAAAAACAGTGTTATGTAAATAATTGTAACATTAGTTTGTTAATAATAGCTTATAAGGGTAATAAAAAGAAAACGGTAACAATTATTGTATGTTACCCCTCTATTTAACCAGTTAATTTAAACTGGAAATAAATTCCAATAAATGTAATTAAATAGTATGTTAATGTAAATTAAGTTAATATTTGGAAGTAATGTTAATTTTATTCAAAATATGATAATTTGTTAAATAAAAAGAATGGAAATCGAGATTTATTAATTTATTTGAATATAAAAGATAGTAATTGGATTTATTACAAATAAATGAAATTTAATAAATGGATTTTGGAATTTTAATTACTAATTTCTGAATTTAATGAAATTGAAATTAAACACTGAAATTAATGGATTGATCAACTTTAAATTGACATCTAAATTTGTTTAAAATATTGAAATTGTTGAATATTTAAAGTTTGAAATATATTGAATGTGGAATGGTTTATTCTATGGATCAAATCTGTTTTGAAATCTATATAATTTGGAATAGTTTATTGGGAAGCTGAATTGAATTGAAATTTATGATTTGGGATTTGGTTAAATTTAAAATTTAGAAATTCGAGTTGTTTTGGAATTTATTTGTGAAATTGAAGAAGCTATTTTATTATATAAAGTATTTTAAATGTTAAAACCAATTAAGTGGTGGAAGTTATGTTTCAAAGTTATGAATTTCAAGGTATTATGATTTGAAAGTGTTATATTTCAAGTGTTTTGATTTCAAAGTGTTATAACTTTGAAAGTGTTATGATTTTGGAAAAAAGGATATATTTGAAATGAAAATGATATCATATTGATTTGGTTTTGAAAAGGCTATGATATTTGGTTCTAAAGTATAAACTACTTTGAAAATGACCGCGGTGTTATAATAACGTTTGGTTGTTAAAGAGACCGGGATCAGAAGTTTTCATACTCTCTGCCAACTCCGAAAAACACTTTAACAACCGTGTAGCGGTGGATATTCCAGAATGAAGTAGGATGGTGGCGACGTTCTATTGAGGTATATACGTAGACCCGGCTCCTGTGAGTTGGCATAAGGTAGCTAAAACAGGAGCGATCGACGGGCTAATGAGGTAGCACCTTTGATCGGAACATCCCATCGATATTATACTCTGTCTTTTGGATTGATTTGGTGGCCACTTTTCATTTTTTTTTATTTGGTGGTGTGGCTCGAGGTGGGTGGTAGCTGCGCGCTACGCGTTACCACCGGCCTGGAAGCGTAATTGGTATATCTACCCTGGCATTGCCTAGTTATGTCATGTCACCTACCCTAGCACGCCTTGGACGAGTTTGATTTATGTTGTACCTATCGAGTATCTTCTGGTAGCCTCCCGATCAGGAGGTATTACGGTACTGTATAGACTATTGGCACTATTATGTGATAAGGGGGATATCGGGTAACTCTTTAACGCTATTTAAAAGTAAGTTTATTTTACTGTAGACATTATTATAATAGCGAAATATTACTACATAGTAAATAGTTTAAGGGATCCTTAGGAGATGTGAATCCCGAGCATCTCTTAAGTTACTTGTAACGATCTCGGATTTTCAATGAGTTTAAATTGATAATTAATTTAATTTTTGAATAAAAAAATTTGTGAAATTAACTGGTTAATCAATTTGAGTTTTTCCAAATTCAAATAAAATATGTTATTAATAAAGAGATAGCTTCTTTTATAAATTTTATTATTATTTAATAATGAGTTATTTTTAAATAATGTTATTAATATATTGTCTTTACAAATGGATTTTAATATAAATAGAAATGGTTATTTCAAATTTATATATATGTGTGTGTGTGTGTGTGATTTTGGAAAGAAGCTATGGTTTGAAAAATTAAAATAAAATCTTTCGAAATAAAATAAATCTTATAAATATTAACATAAGTATATAAATAATAAGTAAACTAAACATTTGATATGTTAAGTTTTAAAGTGAAAGAGAAATAAAATAGGCACTTGTGTTAGGATTAGAACTAGAATACATGAGTCAAAATTTTATAACAATAACCATAATAACTTTATATATGTACATTAGGATATAAAGCATACCCAGGCAAATAAATATTTCATGTAACCTGTAGAGTTTAGAGTGCAAGGCAAATAGAATATGCCTGTAAAATAAATGCAAAGCTGAGAATAAAGTAAATGTAAAATATCTATGAACATGAAAAATAAAATAAGAAGTAAGGGACATAAAGTAATTATTCATTAAATGCTAGCAACACTTTAGTCCATTCGAATTGTTCAAAAAAATCAACTCAGCCTTCACATAGAAAAAAAATCTCTGCTCTCTATTGTACAAAAAAAATAAAATAAAAGATATCAACCTGTACACTTCTTTCTATATTAAGCCTCTTATTTCAGTTCGTCTATGAAGTTAAGCAAAATCTGAAGTAAACAAATCATTCAAACTTAAACACCATTCAACTTAAACAATACAATCAACTTCAAACCAGAGGATCAAATTAAAAGCTTCAGCTAGAAATTCAACCTGTTTCAAATGGAAGCAACTCTGTCATTCTGGAAAACTTGGTGAGTAACCTCACTTTTAAATGGTTAAGTGTGTGTATATATATATATATATATATATATATCTGTTGCATATTCATCTTTGAATAAGTATGAAATGTGTATATATAAATTCAATTCTATTGAGTGCAGATGAATTGTATGATATATAATGCATGTGTATTATCAGAGTACTCTCTGTATTTAGCTTCTTGGTCTTGTTTTGTTAAAAATTCAAATCTTTTAATTTAATCTCTGTTTAAACTTAAGATTCAAATGAAAATTGTTTGTTTTACCACAAAATTTAGTTTGGAATTTTATTCAAGTCAAAATAATATTAATATGACTCTGGAATCAAATTTAACTGATCAAGTCTAAAACAAGAGGAAATTTAAATATCCTAATTTATTATTCCAGAGTTAGGATTTGAAACACCATGCAAAAATATGAATTTTGAAACTAAAATCAAGATTTTTAGTAAAGAAGTTAGAGTGCAGTTTTAGTTTGAACTGAAAATGGGAAACTGAGGTTTTCTGGTGATCTCGTCGATGGGGGAGATTGGGGTTTTGACTGGTGATGGAGGAGCGAACGATGGTTCTAGGAAAAATAGTGGTTGGACTTGCAGTTGGTCGTGGTGGCGGCGGCGTTCTTTTGAAGCTTGTAAACCTAATTTTTTCATAGCTCAGAGATTTGGTTCGTTCGTCTTCCTCAGTTGATCGAGTGCAACGAAACTCGAGGGCAGGGACGCAGTGAGGTAGGCGAGGTCGTGACCGGAATTTCAAATGAACTTTTGAATCCTAATTTTTAAAATGAAAATTTAAAATTTAAAGCAAGATTTAAATCAGGTTTTAAATCAAGTCTAAATATGGATTTAAGTTTACTATGAATCCAAATCTTGAATTTAAATCAGTTTTGTAAATTTAAATGTTGAACAAGTTTAAATGTTTAAAAGTAGATTTTAAAAGTGAATTTGTTTTCGAATAAATGTTTAAACCTGATAAAAAATTTATAAAAGGTTTCCTTTAATATTTGAATGAAAAGTTATGAAGTGTTTAACTTAAATTTGGAAGTTAAATAAATAATTTATTTTAAAGCTTGATTTCTTTTAATAAAATTAAGTAATTTAGTTTAAACTTTCCTTATATAAGTTTCCTATGTAAATAATAAATGTTCTTTACATTTATTTTAAGGTTTATAAATGGATATTTAAAATTGGTTAATGTTTAAAATATATAATCATTTTGAATCTTAAATTCAAAATGAAATTTGAATCTAAATTTAGAAGTGTAATGTTTTAAATACACTTTAATATTAATGAAGTCATAAATAAAGAAATGGATCACCTTAGAAATAATTAGGGTAATTAAGTGATTTAACTAATAAGATAATTAAGGAATAATTTATTTAATTTATAAATGAATGATTTAGATTAATTTATAAGTAGAGATTAATTAGAAGTGATTAAGAAATATTATTAGTTAATGAAGATCATTAACTAAAGATTACTAAGCAATTAATTAATGTGATTAATTTTTGATAATTAATTAGATTTATTAATTAAGAAAATCAATTGTAAATTGTTAATCTATTATTTAAATAGGAAAGGAGAATCCACCCACCTTCCCTGCTCACCACGTGGCAATGTTAAATTTAGCAGTACGCCTTTTATTTTTCTTAAACATAAACAACGGTTACATTTACCCCTGCCTCTCTCTCTTCGCTAACCATTTAACCTCCTTCATCCGGAAAAAAGGTAAAATAATTTATTCCGCAAACAAATAAATCGAACTGAAAGTTCAAAAGACGACGACGAGGAAGCAGTTATTTTTCTTCCATGCTCTTCAAGCCTCTCGCTGATAACAAACGATACTACTGATCGAAGTCTTCTAACCACGGTAACTTTGTAGAGCATTGATTGGTATTTTTTCCAATCTTTACTTGGTTGTACAATATCAGGGTAATATGTTGAATCTAAGAATTAAGCCGCGATCTTTACCCACTATAATCTGTAGTACTTTTACTATATTACAGCCCAAACATGTATCAATCGCATATTTCTGTATTTATACTTATATATACATCTATTGTGTTAAAATTCAACATTACTGATTGTTGTTTTGATTTGGATTACACATTAATTTATACGCGGTTTGGTTTATTGCAGTGTAGCCGAAGTAATCCAAATCGGTGTAAATCATTTTTCCATTGGTTTCTCTGGAGTCTGAAATATACGAAGTTGATCTCATTCTGTTATGCAAACTGTTAAAACTATGATAACAAGTATTAATTATTTTCATGTAAGATATATTTTTTGCACAAAATTATATTAACTGGAAATATTTTTTTTAAACACTCACGTTTTCTGATGGAAATGATTATTAACTTTATATGAAATTATTTGCGTTACTGTTGACTTGCACTTTTGTAATGGACAAATAATATGAACATCAACGCTTGCCTTAACTTTGAATATATTGCTTCCATTAACCATAGGAGTTGATTTGTTTGTATTGTAAACTATTATGCATATACTACTTACTATTTATTTATATATTGTTATTTTACAAATTTTGGCAAATATTTATTTTATTGCACTATAATTAGTAAGAAATAAATTCCAGTTGGTGAAGCGAGTCACATGACTGAGTGTGGTGTTAATAATGTTCGCATACACTACTGATCGAAGTCTTCTTACCATGGTAACCTTATGGAGCATTGATTGGTATTTTTGTCCATGTTTACAATAATATCCTTGGTGAAACTGATATAGGTCCATACATGTTAACTTTTGTTTACAACCTGAGTGACTATCCCTTTAATTGAACTTTCCCTCTAATTGAGTTCCATTATGAATGGTATAGTTATAAGGAATTGTCTGCCCATAATATGGAAAAAGAGTTGGTTATGTAATCTCAAACTGAACTTGACGTTCTAAAATTACTAATATGTGAATTAGAGCTTAAAGGAAGCTCTTCATTTTGTAAATTGAATACCATGATAAGAGCTTGAATAACCCAATAACTTATATTTCTATATTGCAGATATCCAAATGGAAAGTTGTCTTTGTAGGAATATAAACAATTTGCATATGTTAGAAGTCAATATCATGTATCTTAGTAGTTAATATCATGCTCAAATTCTATGGTTACTATGAAATTAATCATGTACTCACGATGGATAGACTCTTTGATTTTAAAATTATGTTCCCATTTGAAGTTTGAAATGTTTGTATCAAATCTTAGTCTCCAATAATCACATCCAATTATTAATAAGTAGCATGTTACGTTTAATTTAGCTCTATTATAATTAATTATATATTGAAATTATTTTTTATTCTGCTAAATTATAAGAATGAGAAGAATTACAATAATGTATACTCTTTGAAAGTACTTGATTGAATATTTATCATAATTAGGTGCATGCATATATTGGTTCAACGCCGATAATGAATATCTACCTAAATACCCATAAAGGATGCTAATGTATAGGAACTAAAACTATAATGTTATGTTCTTAATGGTTATTAATAATATATTGGAAATAACACTACAAAAACATTAGTGATATGTACATCAGTATCATTTTTTGTGAAATTTCTTATAATAATTCATCTTCTACTTTTACTTATAATAATTATTGTATGCTTAAGTCATAAATTCTTTACTGGAGAGGATAAATTTATTAGAAATGTCACTCTAGTTGAAATTTCCACTTTATGTCTCAAAAGTTTTGATTTTTTCAAGTTCATGAGCTATGTGACACAAAAAATATTAATGCTTAATAATATAACTGGTTGAAATGTTGTATAGCTTTGTCAATAAATTATTATATTCACAAATAACACAACTAATGCATTATACATGTCAATCAGTTTGACCCTTACGTCGATGGCTTACATTTTTACTTCCGCATTGTTGTACAGTTGCAATTGATTTATCTGCTGAATCCATGTCCATATCCAAGTTTGCAACAATAGAAGTTATGTTTAATATTTACTTCACAAAAGTGTGTTAATGTGTTTTATTCAACATGACTTTATGTAGATGGATGGAGATTGTAGATCATTAGAAGGCATAGAAGTAAGACTTCTATTCAACATGACTTTATGTCTACTGAGATGAAAAGAGAGTGGATTAGTAAAGAAGTAGGTGGAAGAATTTCTTGAAACTATTAAGCATGCATGTCATTACATTAATGTTTTCCTCTGATGTAGAATATTGTTTGTCACCTCTTATTACATCAATGCTCTCTCCTTAAACTATTTAGTTAGATGTCTCATAGTGCAATGTAATATTTCCTATTTCGATGATCAAATATAAGCTCGCAGTAAGATCTTTGAGATCGGTTGTTATATGTGTTAATCAAATTTTTATTTTTATTTTCGTCTACAAGCAAGATGTGTACTAGAGCCGGTAGATACAGTTCTAGTAAAACATATAATATATTTTTCAGCATTTGCAAAAAAGTTGTACAGATAATAGATTTTTAGGTCATGATTACTGCTTCAGCAAGACATCTACTACAGTCGGTAGACACAGTTTTAGCGAAACATATAATTTTTTTTTTTTGCATTAGTACATAAGTTCTATAAGTAATATATTTCTTATTGTTTTAGCACTGTCAGAGTCTTCTGATGCTCGATTTACATCTATGTCCCTTAGCCACTCAACCACTTTTCTGAAGGAAGCTCAATATGCTCTGTTGGTTGTGGAAAATCATTTTGAAAGCGCTAATGCTCACCCTGTACCTGCAATTGCTAAATTGTTGCATGATGCTCATAATTTCCAAGGCAGCCCCGTATATTATTGCTAGCGCTGCGCAAGCTCATAATTCTGAAGCTTTACAGAAGCTTACCCAATACTGTCTTCATGCCAACCCGATGCAAATGTGGATAATTTTGTAATTCCAGAACCTTTATAGGTAAATGATATACTTTTTATATTGTTTTAAAAAGTCATTCTTAATAATCAAGTTATGATGCATGAGATATAGCTTAAGCAGTTTGTTCTATCATTGTCGTAACTAATCTATAGTTTTGAATGTATATGGTTGCCAATATTTGAATGTACATGGTTAGCGTTCAAACAGTCTTGAGATGGATGATGCCTATAGTCACACATCATCATTCACTTTATTGAATTTCTTCATATTTTATCAATGGCAATACACGTTATGTAACTGTTACTTTTGAATCAAATACATATACTCCAAGCAATACATAATTCAGTAAGTACATGAAAATCTACTTTGCTGTATTTACTATCATCATGAAGTATCAGTAAAAGTTGTGAACTGAATGTAATCCATTTTCACATGCATAATGTTTCAATAAAATGTTTTTTAAAATGTTTGTTCATAACAAACATTTTTTGTTCATTACAGTATTCCATACGCTATTGCATGTGTACCTAATTTTCAATTTTTAGAGGATTTTTTTGCCCTGATCGATGCTAATATATATAATATGTATTATGCCAGGAGGTGGACGGTGACCATACTGATAAAGTCACCCTATATTTGTCGATAATAACTATACCAAGTAATGTCATGAATGGCAAGGACACCACTAGCAGAAAAGGTGTAGGTAAGAAGCTAAAGCATGGTAGAATTGCAAGAACAAGGAAATGATACACCGACTAGCCGCCATACAAAAGACTTCTAGAAGGACTTTCTACCAACACTGTAAATTAGTGATTCATCAATCTGATTGTTATTAGCCGGAAACAAGACAGAAGCAGCACTGGAAGTGCGCATCTACCATGTTACTAAAAGTAATGATGGTGTTGAAATTTGTTAGCTGGAATCAAGACAGAAGCAGCACTGGAGGTGCGCATCTACCATGTTACTAAAAGTAATGATGGTGCTGAAATTTGTTGATTAAAAATCTTTTCTTTACGTAAAAGCTTAAATTTTAATATATTTTTTATTTATTTGTGCTCTGTTTATGTAAAAAGTCTCATTCAACTAGGATTCTAAAGTCACTTTCTTTAATTATTTTGGGTTGATCTCTTGCTTTTTGTAGTTGATAATATTGCAGTATTCACTTTCAATAGATTTAAACATTTACAAAAATTTCACAACCTCAGCCACACTTATTGGTTTGCATCAAAAACAAGAGAATTTTTTTTCGTACTTACTCATCCTAAAACCAAACCATCTCTACGCCATTCTTAGAACAAGCAAAATAAAGCTATGGTACTGTTACGATACAAATATACAGTTATAATCTACATAGAATCGATTAAATAAAGAAATAATAGGGAAAACTTGACGTACATTTTGCATTTAGATGTCCTAAACAAGAGTATTTTATAATGGGTTGGTTTCCTCGACTGAGATTAATGCCAAGTGCATTTGAAAAAGAATGAAATCGTCATGAGCATCTATAATTTTGAGGTATTATATCATAAATCATGATATACCTGTTCTTACGAGTCTCACAAAGTCATATGAAAGGTAACACAGTTCAAATGCGATAAAAAGGTGAAAATACATACATTCACCGAACAGTAACTTTACGATGAGGAGATGCATATTTTTTGTCAATACTCTTCGGACTTTTCGTTGACAATCGCGATACTACAAACCATGGTAACTTTCCGACCCACTGATTGTCATATTTTGTGAATTTTAATTTAGTTATATGATTTCAAGGTAATACGCTGAATCTAACAATTAAATCTCCATCTTTATCCGCTATTATCTCAAATATGCTTATTCTACTACAGTTATAACTAATAATAATAGCATATTTCTGTATTCATATTTGATTTATATCTACAGATTTAATACGGTAAAATTTTGTAGAATTGGCTGTCGTTTTTGGACTGGAGTACATATTGATTTGTGCCTTGCTAATAACTGAAGTATGTCCACGTTATTGTCCGTGTTACCACTACCTTACTACGTTTGTTCTTCTCTCGCTGTTCCTTTCTGGTTGGTTATTCCAAATTTTATGGTTATACAATTGGTTTGATTATGATCTACTAATTCACACTGTTTTCAATGTAGTAGTAATTATACAAATTCATATTTATCTTTATCTTTCATTAATCATAACTACCTATTGTTTTCCAGCATGAACATTATTGTTGAAGATTATGTTGTCAATGAATTTACTTAATGACAATTAATTCAATATTTAAAGTTGTACGTAATATTGATCATATTTTTACATCTTAGTAAACAATCATGGCGAATGCATTTTTCCTACACATCCATACATATCGGGAAGTGGTTTAGTTTCACATCACTACTTAATGAGTCGGTCTCAAACGATCAAACATTGACGTTGTATAGGTCTTTCTTTCAAAAAAAAATTTAGGTGCAATGAAAAATATGTTTTCTATGTGCTAAAGTAATTTCCAAATATTGAAAATGATTGAATGATAAAAAAATGACAAACCAAGCCATTGCCAATAGATCTCATGAGGATAGTATAAATTTGGAATATGCGTGTCTTATATACCCCCACAGCATATATTTTTACCTTTTTCTATTTTAAATAAGGAAGCATTATTGTTGTTTTCCACTAGGTTCTCATCTATGATCTCTCATTCAATATTTGTTTGTAATGTTTGTTGCCCTTCAGTATTACACTTGGTAAGTTTATTGAATATTATAAGTGGGGGTCAATACATTATCTTATGTTATGCAAATATATATTTAACAATCCATGTTCTATGATTTCAGTCAGTTCCTTCTTCCTTCTCTTACTTTTTAATTTTTTAATTTAATAATTGATAATAAAATGCAGTTTTTTGAGATCAAAGTTTCTTGAAGGAAATTGAAAATGTGAATCTTTATACTATAATAGATTTGAAATAATGAGCATTTCGAGTGTAGAATTAGAATTGATTGCGGTTTGAAATTAGATAAAAGTTTCTAAAAATCATAGTTTCTGGAAGTAATAGGAGTGACTTTTTTTCTCATATAGCAAACGTTAATATCTTTTATCATTTTTATTTGAAGTTAATTTGAAGTCCGACTTTAAATTTGTTACTACAATCTTGCAGTCTCTATCATCGTTTTTATAGTGAAACGAGTAATTAATTATTTTATGTTTGTTTATTAGTTGTTACTAACCTGATTTTGAACAAGGTATGCATGAGTTTTATTATGGGTATACATATAAGGATATTAGTTATTTTATGTCCCTATTCGGTCCTTTTATCAAGTCAATTCCATTATCTCTTAATTGATTATTATCATTTAATATCTTATTTTGTTGCATATGTAATTTTGGTTTGTAAAGTGTTTGTTGTTTTGAATTTAGGATTTTCAAAAATGAGTAAAAACAAGTAATAAGCAAATGGAAGATTATGTAGAAAATTTTACCTTATTTTTTTCCTTAATCCTTTTATACTGACAGAGTGGTTCGCAAATTCAGGAGAGCACTCATATCAATCTATTAATATTTAAAATAAGAGTGTACCAAGAACTTTGATAGCCAGTAATACAATGGAGATTAAATGTTTATGTTGTTCGAAGATGCGACGAAAACAAATGATTGTCAAAGTGATGATCGAGTAGGAATTAAAACCCAAAGTAATAATATATTACAAATGAGAAACAAATTTGCTATCACTGAACCGAGTAGAAAACTGAAAGAGCCAAACTGAATTAACTAAATGTTAACTGTACTGAAATTTGCTGTGAATGAATGGTTTGTGTTGTGCATACTCAGGATTGTTACTAAAGTAATTTGATTGATGAAACTAAGTAGATGGAATTGGAGTTGAACCATGGAGCTGAAGCAGGCCAAATGCATTGAGCAGTCCTCTTATAGACGGCTGTATAGTTGAAGTAGGCCATATTCACGAACTACGCTGGAGGCTTAAACTGAACTAATGCAACACTGAACCAAGTGTCGATGCAACCTATTGAAGGCTAAGGAGGGATGAGAGAGAATGAGATGCAACCAAAGCTACATGCAGCCTGATGCATATGTGCGATCAGTAGAAAACAGGAAGCCAACACTATTGTGAGAAACAGCTACAATCTGTCATGAGAGAGAGCTACATCCTGATATGAACATGAAGTGCAACCTGACAGGACCAATGTTGAAGCATACAAAGTGAATGTATGAAATTGAAATGAAGCTAAAGTGTGATCTTGACATGAAACACTGGAATGAAATATGTCCGTGTGGCACTGCAGCGCTTGGTCCGCATTACTGAACTGGATAAAGGAAGTTCTGAAATGCTGAAGTGGATAGCATATCATGAAATTAAATACGTGCTAAGTGCATATCTAAGCAAAAATGGTCATGGGATTTAATGACATAAGAGAGTAAGGGTTGAACAAGGTCAGATAGGTTACGTGAATATCTTGGAATGCAAGCAAACTTAGATAAAGCTGAAGAAAACTTAGACACTGAACTTGGTGGTGATTAGACATGTGCATTATTGGTTGTGCATATATGGGGGGGTATGTGTATGGTTTATGAGGACTAATGTGAATACATGAAAAAGTAGAGCATGATGAAGCATTTGAATGTTAAACTGACCAGTATAGTTGAACTGGACGTGTGGCAACTAAAGCTAAGTGCATAGTTTGAACAGATTGCACAAATTGAACTAGACATGAGATGTAAAGGAAAGGCATAGATTGATGAGGAATGCACTGTTATTGAAGAATATATGAAATGAGTGCACAAACTAAGCGAGTTGATGATGATTATAGTACCTAGGCTTGGATGTCCAAGCAAGTTGAGTGATGGAAAGCAACTAAATATTGACGATTGGTCTGTACACTCTGATCTGAATTGCTTCTGAAAGTAAAATGAGGCTATTCAAGACTGAACTAAAACCAAGTGAGCTGCTCAACCAAAACTGTGGGTGTTTTTCTAGAAAGTCCGAATTAGTTCTTTGCAAACGAGGCGGGGATTAGAAGTGGACTATCATTAACTGTTGTGATGTTATTTTTTGTTAACTCTAATTGGTTGTATACTTGGAAAATTTAAAGGTTGAAATAGAATTTAATCAATTTATGTTGAGCCTTGCATTTATTGTCGATGGCAAGTACTTTGGTGTTTTGTTTATTACTTCTTTCTGGGTGCTTACAAAATTAAACTTGACTAAAAACTAAATGATAGTAAAATGAATGGAAATTGTAGCTCACACACACACACACACACTTACATACTGACATAAAGAGGACACACACACATACATACTGACATGAAGAAGACAAATTCAACATCACAAGCATCAAACTTGAACTAACTGATTTAGAATTCATTCACTCAGCAACGAACTAACATAACATACAAAATCATCAAAAATGAAATTTGGTAACAAAAATAGAAAAACCCGATGAATAATAACTCTATACTGAAAGTTATTGCTCCTTTTATGCCCTTTTGATCTACATTTTAGTTTCACTTTGTAACTAAAAAGAAAACTGTTAGCTTGGATATTAGTTTGTTTCATTTTCTACATAGGTAAAAAATGTTATGTGTTATGATTAGTAATGCTATCATGAATTGTTTTGGAAATCATAGATTGCTACTGACAGGTCACAGTATTGACGCTGATTAACTTTTGAATACCGATGTTGCTGCTAGGAAAAGGGTGGAAACAAGGAGGAGATTTGCATAATTTGATGATGCATAAATATTACCCATACACAAAGCTGACACAAAGCTGGGTGCATTGTTGATGAAATATATTGTTTATTAACACAGTAGTTTTATTAATATTTATAAATCAGTAGTCAGTGGTAATGAGATTACCTCTAATATTGCTTCGATTTGATTATATAGTATGGTTTATGGGCAAGATGGTGGGCACTGGATCCTTCGGAGGTAGCATGGAATCCACTTATTTACAATATAATATTGCAAGCACCGTGATGCGGAAACCCATGTTTAACTTCATATTTTACATACTTACTGTTCTATTTTGATTCATTCTTTTATTAGGTACATTCTTTTACAGTTACACATGAATATTCTTACTTGGTTTGATCTATAAGAGAATGCCATTGAAATAAAAAGTGCTTGGCCAATAAAGGGCAGAATCCCATTCTGAATTGTTGAATCCGATCAATAGAAAATGAAGTGTTTACTCTATATTAAAGTAAACAGTGGTTTTATTTTGATCATCATTATCTTAAAGTATTGTGTATTTCGTCTTTTACCTTTTGTTGATTTGTATTTGTTCTTTTCCATACTTTAAACTTCTACTATGTGACAAACAAATGGATTGGTAATATACGAAAATGTTACATACTAGCGCAAACTCTTATGCTTTTAGAATTGAACATTTTACATTAAATCGTTTCCCTAAGTTAGTGTTATCACTCTAACTTATATAACTACATGCACCAGTCATATTATTCTTAAGTTTTATTCCTTAACAAATCTTCTTCCAACTACAACTTTTCCCATTAATAGTCAAATTATGAATTTAGGGGTGACTCTATTAATCTGAACATGTTTGTTTTAGCCACACGACCAACCATCACTCGCTTCCTATTATCGACCACACGACCAACCAATCTATGAAAGTTTTCATCATGTGATACTTCTCTCATCACAATATTACCGCCCTTCATCACTCTCAAAATTCCACCTCAAGTCGCATAGGTGCAGCCACAACGTCCAACCGCTCAAGAGAAAAGGTATTTATAGAACTTGAAAATTCGAGCGTTTTGTTAATTTTTTGACATACTACATTTTATTTAACCATTTTTGCTTCTGCTGTTTCAAGAGAATGATTTTCTATTTATATCTATTTTTCTTTACTTGATTTGTACAGTGTTCATAGAGTTTTCACTAATACTAATTCTATATTACAGTCCACTGTTCTTTCATTTTTACTAAACACTGAAATTACGATTCGAGATGTTCATATTCAACAAAATTTCCACCAAAAGAATTGAGAAATTGGGTCTCGGTTATTGCAATACTTTTTTCTGCTTTTGAATGGAGCTGAAGAAGATCCTTGCATTCTCAGATTAATTCCTACTGGTTTTGAAGATTGTTTTACCATAGATTTGAACTTGAAGTTGTTCTACGAAGACCATGAATTTTTTGAAGAATCAGTTTTAGAGACCATCTTCTTTTAACATTATTCGAGTAGATGACTTATTTTAGCTGTTTATTTTAATGGTTAATTCTCTATCTTCCCATCTTTTCTATATCATGTTAAGTCAAAACTAGATTAAAGTAAGGAATAAAAAAATATGGGTGGAAGATTTCTTGCAAACTATTCGGCCAAGGTTTTTGTTTAGGTAACGGACCAGAAGCTTTATCTGTTATTCATCTATTACATGCCTTGGTGGCTTGGTCATAACTGAAACCATGATCTCTATTTTATTTTGACTTTTTTAATTTGGACATGATATACTGTTGTATTTTGAAATTATAAAGTTTGTGGTTCATATAATAGTATTCTCCATATGTGACATGGTTGTGTTTTGAGATATGAAGGCATTTTAAATTTTATTTTAAATCAGTATGATGAATCATATGAAAATTAATGGTCATAACTGAAACCATGATCTCTTTTTTATTTTGACTTTTATAATTTGGACATGATATACTATTGTATTTTGAAATTATAAAGTTTGTGGTTCATATAATAGTATTCTCCATATGTGACATGGTTGTGTTTTGAGATATGAAGGCATTTCAAATTTTATTTTAAATCAGTATGATGAATCATATGAAAATTAATGTTTATTTTATGTTATATCCATTTGTTTTAAGAATTTTAACGTTATTTGTGCATGAAATTGTATTAAATCATAATATTCTATTAGTAACATATACAAATGTTATCAATATTTGTATTAACAATGCTTATAAACGTTACAAAATTCAATGATACATGATTCAATTTATGTGTATCGATGGTTATAAGTGTTACCGTAATGATGATAGTAAATGTTCCTAAATAAGCATTTTCCAATGCTTATAAGTGTTACGAAATATTCATGTGGCAACGCTTATAATTGTTATAAATAAGTATGTTAATAATACTTATAACTATGACAAATTTGATTGCTCAATTGCTCACATGCCATCGGTAACACTGGAATAGTGTTATTGAAATTATTCGTAACACTTATAACTGTTAGGAATTGTCTATTTTAGTGCAGTGATCTAAATAGTTGAAACTATTCGTAATACTTATATGTATTACAACGTCACACAATAAACCTCCTTCACTGATTATTTCAGCAAATGCCCGTGTGCGTAGCACGGGCCACGCACTAGTCATTAAAATAAAACAAAACCCAAGTGGCTTAATCAGAAAATCATCAATTTCATACAACAATTTAAACACATACCTTTTTGTCGGGCAATCAAATTTTACTTCTGAAATCGAAGACATCAATTTAGCTTTAGCTTTTAAATATCGGCGCTTTACTTACCAATGATATCCGATCATTTAACTCCAAAACATTTTATTTATTCTTTTTCAAAATTTTCAATATTTGCTTTACTTAGGCCGTACGACGTTCATATATCATCCATACGCACAGTCAAAACTGATCACCCACTCGATCACACAATTTCACTTCCGAACTAGTATCGTTCACACGATTCTCTAGTGCGGACCTAGATCTGGTTCCTTGATCAGACATCGTTACTCTCCTTGCACGGCCATCTACTATGATAGAGAATTTCAGGGTCAATCAAAAATCCTCACCCAAGGTTTGCTGTCAAAAATCGCGTGAAAAATTCCAACTCGGATCGATATAAATTATCTCAAAATTATGCTCGAATCCGGATCAATTCATCATGCGAATAAAATAATATACGTACAACTTACATATTTATTTCAAATTTTATCTTTAGCTATATCAAATTCTTCCTATTCACATTTATTTTAATTTCCATTCACTTATTCACAATTATCCTGTTACATGACTTTTATTTAATCTTCAATCAAATACTTACTCGGTATATTTTCCAATACCAAAGTTTTACTTAAGAGCTTCACCATCAACTTTCTTAAGTATATTATAAACATTTTATACAACTCTTACATTTATTTTCTACTTCATCACTTTGATTTACATCCATTTTTTCAAATTCAAATTTTCAATCCCATTTGAATTAAATTTATCTTCCAATTTTAAATATTGAATTTTATCGACCATATCCCCTACCATATTTAATTAACTAATTACTTTAATTAGTTCCATCCACTTATTTATTGCATATCTCAATCAAATTTTATTTAGTCCACTCGAACTAATTCTTCAATGTCACCTTATTTAACATAATTCAATTTAAATATCATTCCAATATTCAATTTAAATTCCATTTACTTACAAATCAAATTATTTTGTTCATCCATTAATTTATTTCCAACTTAATAAATTCTATTTCAATAACTATCCCATTTAGCCTACTAGGCTTAATTTCAAATTTCTCTTATTTAACTTAGCTCAAATTAATTTCCATCCCAAATCGATTTCAAATTTTTATAAGCTATCAAACTTATTATATTCCATAAAATATTTTAGATCAAACTCCAGAGTTTTAAACAATTACTTAATATTTCAAAATCATTTTTGAAATCAATTACATACACACAATCCATTCGCATATCAAATTATTCCTTCGCATTTCAAACCAAAACCAGTTTTCCAAAACAAAACTCCAATTGCAAATCAGTAAGGTAGCAATTCCTCCATTGGAAACTCGAAAATGAACACCGACAATGTCGCAATCATCATTGGAATTATTTTCCAACGACTGAAGTGAGTTCAGCGCTTTCTCCTTTAAAAACCATTTTAAATATTTTTATTCCATATATTTCCCAAATAACGTCACCATTATTTTCCAAGTCTTCGAAAATCATTTTCAAATCCAACTGGATTTAAATTCCCAAATTTCCAACTTTGAAATCCTTTTAAATATATATTTAAATATTCCTTTGGGATCTCATTCCAGTTCAAATTATAAATCACATTTATAAACTCATATTTAAAAACCCCATTTTGTTATATGAATTAATTTCCTAACTGTTGGTTGTAATATCAATTTTTATTCAATCACCACAACACAAATGATAATGGTTTAATATTATCATTTCCTAACAACCAAGCAAACCATATAAAACTATAAAAATTTCTGAAAAAATATTTCTTTATATATAAAAATAGTTTGGGTAAAATTATTTCATTTACCCCATTTAAAACAATACTATGTCGAATTGCTATGTTCAAGTGTTTAGAGATCCCTATCAATAACGTTAATTACTCGTATTGATCAGAATCCATAAGCCATTCAATAGATCAACCAACACAATATAAAACATTTTTTATATCCACTAACAAATACGCGCTCATATCTGTATATACACTCAAACTCATTATAGGGTACTACCGACCCTATCTCTAATGAGTAATTGCCACCAGAGCTAAGATTCTTGCTTATCCTTCAGCTCTGATACCAAGTAACACAATCTAGATTTTCGACACTCGAAATCGACATCAATACGCTCACTATAGTACATGTCGAGCAATCGAATGCCAGAATTACCAGATTGTTAGGGAAAAAGAAGAGGAGGCAGAAGAAGAAAATAGAATAACAACATGGAATCTCACCATTGCAGCGGAACAATATATAATTGATATCACATGTCTCTATACAAAAAGAACTATAAAACATTAGTTATACATTACATCATCAGAGTACAATACATCAATAACTCAATACTGGACAGTCATACAATCCTCACAAATGCTGAATATACAACATACAATACACAGCGGAATATAATTAGATACATGTAATATGTCTTCGTCATCCAACTCGTCTCCTGAGTTCCATAGCATCCTATCCTGTATCTGTAATACTCGGTCTGACCCCAACATTATAATAAAATAACACCCGAGTCAGTCTGGAAAAAAAAGCGTGAGAAAATGCATTAAATTTGAATTATTAAAGTTACCAAAGTCCTTCGAAAATAAAAGGTATCTCGTAAGACCATGCCGCACATAAAAACGACAGGTTTTTACCTTACGATAACCAAAACATTTCATATCAAATTATTTGATATTATAATGGTGTCAAAGTACAAATACTTATTCAAATAGCTGAAATTGTTACATTAATTAAATTCCAGCATCCTAGGCTCTACAACCAAAACCGTAAGGGCATGTATTGGAGAATGGATTCCATATGAATGGCTAGGCACTACAACACAAGACTAAACTATCCCTAACCTGTATAGACCGAATATGCTATCACCTCGGGTTTTCCCACCCTCTTTCGAGCTCCTTCCATACATCATAGTATTAAAATAATATCCGCGGGTAACTAGAAAGGTGATAAAGATACCCTAATTAGGTGCGACCCACTTAGCCTTGCTGCATCTCCCTTGATTTTCAATCATTCTCGGTTGATGAGGCTAGAGGCTACGATTACCATTTAAGTAATTTTCACTTAGAATGCTCATTGTCCTTCAATGACAATGTACTGATAGCATTCATCCATACTAGTTCATTCTGGGTCCGAGCGGAACCGAAGACACTACTCCTAGTACATCCATTTTCAAAAAAATCCTTAAGATTAGTAGTTATTACCTTGCACTTCACTGCTCCATCTTCGACTCCATGCTCTTATTTTCTTTTCGAAAACGTACTCGTTGGATCGAAGCGGTTTTCGGATAACTTATCCAATCCCGGTCTCTTCAAAACAACGTTCAATATTTCTCGGTAAACTCAACTGCGGTTCTTTAGGAAATAAATAGACGAAAATAAGATCGGAGATCGCCTCCTATGGATGGATTTTCTTACAAACGTCCTAGAAGAATGAAACAAGTCTATACGTACAGTATAGCACCTCGAACGGCAACTGTACCATATAATTCCTGTATTCCTTCTAGATATTCCCAAAGTTATATCTTAAGTTCAAATTTGATAGTCGGTAATTTAACTATCAAATAAAAAACCGTTCAACCAAGTATTCTATTTTCCACTGAAAACTCCAAATCCCTTTTTAATTTAATTTTAACAAATCAAATCTCTTTATCCAAAATATATGTACTTATCTTATCAAATTTAGTAAATTCACAAACTATCTTTCAAAATATTTGAAACCCTTTTTAAAATAATATGGAAAGTACACTATGTTATCAAATCATGGATTCACGGCTCAATGGTTAAGTCTCTATCCCAAAGAAATCCAAGACTTAACTGCAAGCACTCACTGCCTCCGATTTCTCTATGCGGGTATACTATTACTTCCTGAAAACTTTATTTAAAAAAAATTCAAAATAATACTTATGAAATTTCTATAATAATTTCCCAAGTTTATTTTAGGCAAACACTCTTTAGTAAAAGTCATTAAGAATAATATTAATATTGAATTATTTATCCTTTTGAAATCATAATATTGATTAGTCTTCAAATAATAATTAACTTGTTGTAAAGTAAACTAATTAATAATTAAATATACCTAAAACAATTTTAAACAATTAAATAATTACTTTTCTGAAACATTCTTAAACACTTTTAATTTTCTAGTTACTTAATGAAAGTAATTAAGGGGTTAATTACTTATTGTAATTAATTTTGGATATTTTGATTAATTAAAGTTAATTAATTTAGTTTAAGGAAATCATTAGGTAAATTTGTAATTAATGATTAATTGTTGTGAGATGATTACTTATGGTAAGTAATTAAAGGTTTAATTTCTTAAAATAATTAATTAAGGGGTTAATTAATTATGTAATTGGTTTGAAGGTTAACTTAATTAATATGATTAATTAAGAATAATTCAATTAATTAAAGGTATTGATTTGTAATTAATAAATCAGAATTGGATAATTAATTCATAAGTAATCAATTTAATTGGAGATGAATTGAATTAATTAGGATTAAATAATTAATTAATCCTACTTATAAATGTTTATTGAATGCTTGACCTTACTTATGAATGAGTGTATTGTATGGGATGCCTTGAATTGATTGTCCTATCCGATATGTGATATTTTGTTCTGTGATATGAGCTGTGTGTAATTTATTCATTTATTTGTGATATATTTGTTTATTATCTGTGACCTGTATATGAAAGATAAGCGTTATAGTTTATACTGCTTATCAAATATATTGTTCTATTTAAATCTGTGATGATTGAATGATGTTGCACTATTGTGTTAAACCCCTAGACCACACTTATACACACACAAATATGGATTTCACGAGGAAATCGATTAAGTCACAGATTTTTGAAATGATTTCAAAATAGACAATTTGAATTCAAATGGTTTGGAAATGGAATCAGGTTAAATGTGAAAAGATTTTGAAATGAAATTTCAAGATAGAATTTGTTTTTGAATAACTTAATTGAGTTTTGAAATTTAAATAATTTGATTTAAATTTGAATTCAAAATTGGAAATTGAATCCTATGATTTGAAACTATGGATTAAAGATGTTATACTAGTTATATATGGGTCAAACCATTTTAAATGTATTAAATTGAGAATTTGAATTTAAATTCAAAGGCTTTAACTCGTGCGAATATAGTTGGATTCTTCCTAAACGAAACTGTTTGCTTTCAAATAATTAAAGCTTTCACATAAGAAATGAACGTCCAATTTGTGTTAAAAGGATTTCTAGTCTAAAATGGAAATGATTTCCAAGTTACGAAAACGTTTTGA
This sequence comes from Allium cepa, assembly GCA_030765085.1. Classification (NCBI taxonomy): domain Eukaryota; kingdom Viridiplantae; phylum Streptophyta; class Magnoliopsida; order Asparagales; family Amaryllidaceae; genus Allium; species Allium cepa. The sequence goes on along the minus strand of CM060937.1, from coordinate 183,393,293 downwards.
AAACTATAAGTTAAATCTTTAATTTAAAGATTTAACGAGTTAACCCTAATCGAAATGGAAGTTGTTTTGAAATCCGTAAATGGATCTTTGTGAAACTGTGTGAACTTTGTGAAACAAATCTTTTCGTTTAAAGATTTGAAATGGTAATTTACTTAACCATTCAAAAGAAAGTTTTGATTTATCAGTTGTGACTTAACTGAAATCCCGTATCCATGTGTTTTTAAATGTTGCACTCATTATTCGGTTTAGCCGGGAGAGGACCTTGTGTCATATAACCCATTCCGAATAATGATACGTCATCATGGGTAGCATTTAAAGACCGGTGGTGAAGACCGGGTATTTGTGTGAACGATAGGATAACCTATCAATCGTCTCTGCACCGAGTAGCTGCGGTATAGAGATTCCCTAAGTGATGGGAAGTCCGATCGGGATTGTGAATACCCGGATTTGCAAGGGCTTCTTACGAAGTGCCTTCGGTTCTGTTCGAACCCGGGACGGACTTGTATGGTTGTATGTCTGACACTACACTTTGAGATATAAAGAAGATTTCTTTTAAATACATATCTTTTGGTGGAAGAGAATTTATTCTCATAGCTTAACACTCTTCTCTGAGACGTACGAACTCAGAGGTTATGTAGTTCATGATTATCAGCGATATATTCCCAATTTGGTAGTGTGGCATGCTGAGTGCTGCTGTGTGTTGATGATCATTTGTTGATCAATTGTGATCAAAGCATTGCTTTAGTGTAAAGCGTAGCTTTGTGGACGAGAATGCATCAGGACCTCATACCCGGAAATGGTCGAAACAGGAAAGATGCGGCAAGGTTATGAGCGTCGCGCCCTTTAGGGTGTGTCATCCTCTTCTGGTAAAGGGTGGTATCATGGTATGGAGCCCAGATATTTACCTATGTTGTGGGCTTCAATCTCATTTCTGTGTGGTTGTTGCTTTGTGGTTTAGAGGCGCCTCGGATAAAGGTCCCATAGGACCGGGGGGTGGCATGCTCGAGAAGTAGTTACCTAGTTACAGAGGTAACCCGGTCTTGTGTTGCAGAGATTCGGTTAGGTTCTCGGGACGTCCCGCCAGAGGCGTACTCATGGACAGTGGGAAGTTCCTTAGCCCGACCATTTGTTGGAAATCCATTCATCCAATACGCACCTTGTACGGTTTTAGTTGTAGAACCTGCCATTTGCTTATGGTGGTCACCACTGTTTAGATGGTAGCTATAGTAGGCATAGTTCGGAATGTGTATGCTGGCTAAGATTTATATTCTACTTTCGAAATGTTTTCTGCACTGTGCACCTATAATAATAATATCAAAGAATTTTTGTATATCAAGCATGTTTGACTATCATAAGAAGAAATCTCCTCCAATTCTGCGTTTGCATTATGTGTGTGGCGGGAGGCTTTATGGTAGTTTCATTTTCTAAAAAGCATTGCGAATTTATCTTTAAATTCTTTTGTTGTTTGTTTTTTTTTAAAAAGACCAAACTGTTTTCGTTACTCATACCAGTCCCATGACTGACTCGGAGTTTATTGTTCCTTTCCTAAACTCTGGGTGCCCATAATTTTTCACATGGGCAGTCTAGAGTTGGGTTTTTCAGATAGTCAGGTTTAGTAGATTATCTGGTATTAGTCCAGTCTTTGGATATGGATGAGACTTGCTTATCTAGGTGTCACGTGATGTTGGTTCGAGCTAGTTTTGGATTGGAGCATTGGATTTGGAGATTCATTCTTTTGGAGATATTCTTTCCGCTGCTGGAGTTATCTATTCTTTCCGTTGTGTCTTGTATCTCTGATAGTATTGATATCTGTTGTATCATTATGTTGTATCATATTGTATCAGATATTGTATCAATGTTATATATATTGATATTCTTTTCTTCCGCTGTGTTGTACTTAATGGTGTTATAAGCTCCGGTGCACCAGATTTGACGTTTGGATCTGTGGCATTTGAATATGAGTGTCGTATTCGGTGCCGATTTTCGAAGGTCGACTCAGGATCGTCACATTTGGTATCAGAGCTGAGGGTCAAAACTTTAGCTCAAGAGTATAACACATTAAGTAACTCATTAGAGATAGGATGAAGTAAACCCTAGAATGAGTATATCCCTAAGATATCCGTTCGTGTGCCTCTGTAAATTCTCTTACTATCCACTGATAGTGAGCATGAGGGCAAGAAAAGGACGAGATAGGGGACAGGGGAATACCACTACAAATGGTCAATACCCTGCAATAGCGGAAATAATTTTCTCTATCAATATCCTTTGATTCGTCTTCCCAATTTCTTTGATATCTTCGTAGAAGCCATGAAGAGAAGTTTTGGTATGATGATGGCCTACGAATCGTTGTGGAGAATTCTTACTTCGTATCTTTATCGGTTTCTTATCAGTTTTTCGATTTAAACTTTAATGAGTTAGAAATTTGAAATTGAAGATTCTAAATAAATTGAAAATTTGGAACAAACTGGAATAGTAAAATTGATTAATATGATGTGAAGCTAAATTTGAAATTGAATCGATAAAACGATTTTGTTTAAAACCAAATTTGAAATTCTATTATAATTTCTTGTGTAAATCAATGTCCGAAGAGGGACAAGTTATATATACTTTGGAGTCTTCCGACCTAAGTTGGAATCCATACCTAATGTTTGAAAAATTGTAGAAGATTGAATTCGTCTATCAATCTCTTTTGTTCGGCATCTCTTTTCGATTCTTTGATGGTTCCTGGTAGATCCAGGAAGAAGATTTGATATATTTGCATGGGACATAAACTCCAAATAGGCCAGAATTGTTATTTGGATTAATTGGTTGTTTTGATTGCTATGGTTAATAGGTATACTTTGGTTTTTAAACTAAAAGTTTTGAAATTGTATCCATATATCTGTCTATTTTTTTGGTCCAGATATATTCTACGAACGGTTAGTTATCCTTCGGACTAACCAGTGCTCTGCATATTCGTGGATTTGATGACCTAAGTATCTTGCGTAGTATTGCATGAAATTGTTCTCATATTGTTGATATTCTGATTTGGTAAGCCAAATACAGAATGGATATCCAGTTTGACCTGGAAAACTGTTTCTCGGTCTTTGTGTATCTATCCTTGTTGTTTTCGTGCCTGCAAATTTCGGGGACGAAATTTCTTTAAGGGGGGAATCTGTAACGATCCCGGATTTTCAATGAGTTTAAATTGATAGTTAATTTAATTTTTGAATAAAAAAATTTATGAAATTAATTGGTTAATCAATTTGAATTTTTCCAAATTCAAATAAAATATGTTATTAATAAAGAGATAGTTTCTTTTATAACTTTTTATTTATTTCATAATGAGTTATTTTTAAACAATGTTATTAATATAAAGTCTTTACAAATGGATTTTAATATAAATAGAAATGGTTATTTCAAATTTATATATATATATATATATGTGTGTGTGTGTGTGTGTATTTTGGAAAGATGCTATGGTTTGAAAACTTAAAATAAAATCTTTCGAAAATAAAATAAATCTTATAAATATTAACATAAGTATATAAATAATAAGTAAACTAAACATTTGATAGGTTAAGTTTTAAAGTGAAAGAGAAATAAAATAGGCACTTGTGTTAGGAGTAGAACTAGAATACATGAGTCAAAATTTTATAACAATAACCATAATAACTTTATATATGTACATTAGGATATAAAGCATACCCATGCAAATAAATATTTCATGTAACCTGTAGAGTTTAGAGTGCAAGGCAAATAGAATATGCCTGTAAAATAAATGCAAAGCTGAGAACAAAGTAAATGTAAAATATCTATGAACATGAAAAATAAAATAAGAAGTAGGGGACATAAAGTACTTATTCATTAAATGCTAGCAACATTTTTTTCCATTCGAATTGTTCAAAAAAATCAACTCAGCCTCCATATAGAAAAAAAACCTCTGGTCTCTATTGTACAAAAAAATAAAATAAAAGATATCAATCTGTACACTTCTTTTCTATATTAAGCCTCTTATTTCAGTTTGTCCATGAAGTTAAGAAAAATATGAAGTAAACAAATCATTCAAACTTAAACACCATTCAACTTAAACAATACAATCAACTTCAAACCAGAGGATCAAATTAAAAGCTTCAGCTAGAAATTCAGCCTGTTTCAAATGGAAGCAACTCTGTCGTTCTGGAAAACTTGGAGAGTAACCTCTCTTTTAAATGGTTAAGTATATATATATATATATATATATCTGTTGCATATTCATCTTTGAATAAGTATGAAATGTGTATATACAAATTCAATTCTGTTGAGTGCAGATGAATTATATGATATGTAATGCATGTGTATTATCAGAGTACTCTCTGTATTTAGCTTCCAGGTCTTGTTTTGTTAAAAATTCAAATCTTTTAATTTAATCTCTGTTTAAACTTAAGATTCAAATGAAAATTTCTTGTTTTACCACAAAATTTAGTTTGGAATTTTATTCAAGTCAAAATAATATTAATATGACTCTAGAATCAAATTTAACCGGTCAAGTCTAAAACAAGAGGAAATTTAAATATCCTAATTTATTATTCCAGAGTTAGGATTTGAAACACCATGCAAAAATATGAATTTTGAAACTAAAATCAAGGTTTTTAGTAAAGAAGTTAGAGTGCAGTTCTAATTTGAACTGAAAATGGCAAACTGAGGTTTTCTGGAGATCTCGTCGATGGGGGAGATCGGGGTTTTGGCTGGTGATAGAGGAGCGAACGATGGTTCTAGGAAAAATAGTGGTTGGACTTGTAGTTGGTCGTGGCGGCGGCGGCGTTCGTTTGAAGCTTGTAAACCTAATTTTGTCATAGCTCAGAGATTTGGTTCGTTCGTCTTCCCCAGTTGATCGAGTGCAACGAAACTCGAGGGGATGGATGCAAGGAGGTAGGCGAGGTCGTGACCGGAATTTCAAGCTCTCCGGTGGTCGAGGCGGAGAGAACGAGTTATTGACAGGTTTGAGGAGGTGATGGCTTTTGCATTTCCAGGTTTTTAGTTTATACTCGAATTCGAATTGGCGAGGGTGATGGAGTTTCTAATGGTCGGGGGTTGATGCGTGGATGATCGTCGACGTGCTCGACGTCGTGGTGTCGCCTAGAGTTGGTCGGTGGTGTTGTGCACGTGCACGAGCACGGTACTTTGGGTTTAGAGTTATTAGTTTAGGGATGGATCAGGGTGAACTCGCATGCTTGTCTCGGGTAACTCGCGTTTTGACTCGAAGCATTAACAGGGTGGTCTCGGGTCAATGATTTGTTTCAGGTTTTATAACCTGACAGAGTTCTGTTTCTAAAATTTAAATGAAATTTAAATTTAAAGAAGAATTTAAAACAGGGGTTTTAAATTCAAAGTTTAAGTTTGGACTCAAATGAACTTTTGAATCCTAAGTTTTAAAATGAAAATTTAAAATTTAAAGCAAGATTTAAATCAAGTTTTAAATCAAGTCTAAATATGGGTTTAAGTTTACTATGAATCCAAATCTTGAATTTAAATCAGTTTTGAAAATTTAAATGTTGAACAAGTTTAAATGTTTAAAAGTAGATTTAAAAGTGAATTTGTTTTCGAATAAATGTTTAAACTTGATAAAAAATTTATAAAAGGTTTCCTTTAATATTTGAATGAAAAGTTATGAAGTGTTTAACTTAAATTTGGAAGTTAAATAATCAATTTATTTTAAAGCTTGATTTCTTTTAATAGAATTAAGTAATTTAGTTTAAACTTTCCTTATATAAGTTTCCTATGTAAATAATAAATGTTCTTTACATTCATTTTAAGGTTTATAAATGGATATTTAAAATTGGTTAATGTTTAAAATATATAATCATTTTGAATCTTAAATTCAAAATGAAATTTGAATCTAAATTTAGAAGTGTAATGTTTTAAATACACTTTAATATTAATGAAGTCATAAATAAAGAAATGGATTACCTTAGAAATAATTAGGGTAATTAAGTGATTTAACTAATAAGATAATTAAGGAATAATTTATTTAATTTATAAATGAATGATTTAGATTAATTATAAGTAGAGATTAATTAGAAGTGATTAAGAAATATTATTAGTTAATAAAGATCATTAACTAAGGATTACTAAGCAATCAATTAATGTGATTAATTTTTGATAATTAATTAGATTTATTAATTAAGAAAATCAATTGTAAATTGTTAATTACTTAATGAAAGTAATTAAGGGGTTAATTACTTATTGTAATTAATTTGGATATTTTGATTAATTAAAGTTAATTAATTTATTTTAAGGAAATCATTAGGTAAATTGGTAATTAATGATTAATTGTTATGAGATGATTACTTATGGTAAGTAATTAAAGGTTTAATTTCTTAAAATAATTAATTAAGGGGTTAATTAATTATGTAATTGGTTTGAAGGTTAACTTAATTAATATGATTAATTAAGAATAATTCAATTAATTAAAGGTATTGATTTGTAATTAATAAATCAGAATTGGTTAATTAATTCATAAGTAATTAATTTAATTGGAAATGAATTGAATTAATTAGGATTAAACAATTAATTAATTTTTCTTATAAATGTTTATTAAATGCTTGACCTTACTTATGAATGACTGTATTGTATGGGATGCCCTGAATTGATTGTCCTATCTGATATGTGATATTTTGTTATGTGATATGAGCTGTGTGTAATTTATTCATTTATTTGTGATATATTTGTTTATTATCTGTGATCTGTATATGAAAGATAAGCGTTATAGTTTATACCGCTTATCAAATATATTGTTGTATTTAAATCTATGATGATTGAATGATGTTCACTATTGTGTTAAACCCCTGGACCACACTTATACACACACAAATATGGATTTCACGAGGAAATCGATTAAGTCACGGATTTTTGAAATGATTTTAAAATAGACAATTTGAATTCAAATGGTTTGGAAATGGAATCAGGTTAAATGTGAAAAGCTTTTGAAATGAAATTTCAAGATAGAATTTATTTTTGAATAACTTGATTGAGCGTTGAAATTTAAATAATTTGATTTAAATTTGAATTCAAAATTCGAAATTGAATCCTATGATTTGAAACTAGGGATTAAAGATGTTATACTAGTTATATATGGGTTAAACCATTTTAAATGTATTAAACTGAGAATTTGAATTTAAATTCAAAGGCTTTAACTCGTGTAAATTTAATTGGATTCTTCCTAAACGAAACTGTTTTCTTTCAAATAATTAAAGCTTTCACATAAGAAATGAACGTCCAATTTGTGTTAAAAGGATTTCTAGTCTGAAATGGAAATGATTTCCAAGTTACGGAAACGTTTTGAAAACTATAAGTTAAATCTTTAATTTAAAGATTTAACGAGTTAACCCTAATCGAAATGGAAGTTGTTTTGAAACCCGTAAATGGATCTTTGTGAAACTGTGTGAACTTTGTGAAACAAATCTTTTCGTTTAAAGATTTGAAATGGTAATTTGTTTAACCATTCAAAAGAAAGTTTTGATTTATCTGTTGTGACTTAACTGAAATCACATACTCATGTGTTTTTAAATGTTGCACTCATCATTCGGTTTAGCCGGGAGAGGACCTGTGTCATATAACCCATTCCGAATAATGATACGTCGTTATGGGTAGCATTTGAAGACCAGTGGTGAAGACCGGGAATTTGTGTGAACGATAGGATAACCTATCGATTTTCTCTGCACCGAGTAGCTATGATATAGAGATTCCCTAAGTGATGGGAAGTCCGATCGGGATTGTGAATACCCGGATTTGCAAGGGCTTCTTACGAAGTGCCTTCGGTTCTGTTCGAACCCGGGACAGACTTGTATGGTTGTATGTCTGATACTACACTTTGAGATATAAAGCAGATTTCTTTCAAATACATATCTATTGGTGGCGGATAATTTATTCTCTTAGCTTAACACCCTTCTCTGAGACGTACGAACTCATAGGTTATGTAGTTGAAGATTATCGGCGATATATTCCCAATTTGGTAGTGTGGCATGCTGAGTGCTGATGTGTGTTGATGATCATTTGTTGATCATTTGTGATCAAAGCATGGCTTTAGTGTAAAGTGTAGCTTTGTGGACGAGACTGCATCAGGACCTCACACCAGGAAATGGTCGAAACAGGAAAGATGCGGCAAGGTTGTGAGGGTCGCGCCCTTTAGGGTGCGTCATTCCCTTCTGGTAAAGGGTGGTATCATGGTATGCAGCCCAGATATTTACCTATGTGGTGGGCTTCAATCTCATTTCTGTGTGGTTGTTGCTTTGTGGTTTAGAGGCGCCTCGGATAAAGGTCCCATAGGACCGGGGGTGGCATGCTCGAGAAGTAGTTACCCAGTTACAGAGGTAACCTGACCTTGTGTTGGCAGAGATCCGGTTAGGTTCTCGGGACGTCCCGCCAGAGGCGTACCCATGGACAGTGGGAAGTTCCTTAGACTGACCATTTTTTGGAAATCCATTCATCCAATACGCACCGTGTACGGTTTTAGTTATAGAACCTGCCATTTACTTATGGTGGTCACCACCGTTTAGATGGTAGCTATAGTAGGCATAGTTCGGAATGTCTACGCTGGCTAAGATTTATATTCTACTTTCAAAATATTTTCTGCATTGTGCACCTATAATAATAATATCAAAGAATTTCTACGTATCAAGCATGTTTGACTATCATAAGGAGAAATCTCCTCCAATTCTGCATTTGCATTGTGTGTGTGGCGGGAGGCCATATGGTAGTTTCATTTTCTAAAAAGCATTGCGAGTTTATCTTTAAATTCTTTTGTTGTTTGTTTTTTTAAAAAAGACCAAACTGTTTTCATTACTCATACCAGTCCCATGACTGACTCGGAGTTTATTGTTCCTTTCCTAAACTCTGGGTGCCCATAATTTTCCGCACGGGCAGTCTAGACTTGGGTTTGTCAGATAGTCAGGTTTAGTAGATTATTTGGTATTAGTCCGGTCTTTGGATATGGACGAGACTTGCTTATCTAGGTGTCACGTGATGTTGGTTCGAGCTAGTTTCAGATTGGAGCAATGGATTTGGAGATTCATTCTTTTAGAGATATTCTTTCCGCTGTTGGTGTTATCTATTCTTTCCGCTGTGTCTTGTATCTCTGATAGTATTGATATCTAATATATCATTCTGCTGTATCATATTGTATCAGATATTGTATCAATGTTATATATATTGATATTCTTTTCTTCCGCTGTGTTGTACTTAATGGTGTTATAAGCTCCGGCGCACCAGATTCGACGTTTGGATCTGCGGCATTTGAATATGAGTGTCGTATTCGGTGCCGATTTTCGAAGGTCGACTCAGGATCGTCACATTACTGCACACACGTTAGACACTGTATAGGAGATGTCTAAACCCATAAATATCTCTGACGTTGTTCCACTCATATTTATTTCTGTTGATTTAACTTACATAAGATCTTTTAGTTCTGACTCGAGTATTTTGTCTTTTCAATTCGCTTGGGTCAGCCTAAGCATTTCAGCATTTGAAGACCTTATTGCTGGAGGACGAAGACGAAGATTGTATTATTTTTGTTATATCATTCCGCTACATTCATATTGTTCCCTGCCTTGTTATTTATTATTCTCTGGTATGTGTAACTCTGATCCTATATTGTATTAATATAGTCAAATGTTTTGTAAACAACTTCATGAACTGTTATTTGATTATTATATTTTGTCATTCCGCTGCAAGATTCTGTTTTGTTTTCTTTCTCTGTTATTTCTTATTCACCCCAATAACAATCCGCCCTTCTATACGGTTTGAGTCTGACGTATGTGGTTTGAGTCTGACGTATGTGGTTTATTGTCGATTTAAAGCGTACAAAAAGGCGGGCTGTTACATTTGGTATCAGAGCTTTGGTTTAGTGGAAACCTTAGCTTTGTGGGGTCTGACTCTTTATTAATAGGGTAGTAATACCCTATGATGAGTTACTGAGAGTATATATATGAGAGAGCATATTTGTTAGTGTTATAAAAAGGTTTTTATATTGTGTTAATTTGTTCCATTTCGTATTTATAAATTCTGGTTGGTGCATAGGACACTATGACATCAATAGTGATTTCTAAACACTTAATGACAGACCGACATAATATTTGTTTTGAAATATAGGTGAATGAAATAATTTTGCCTATTGTATATTGTTATATATAAAATAATATATTTTATAAATGGTATATTTGGTTGTAATATTTTTGGTTGTTAGGTAGTGAAATTTATAAATAGTAGTTGAAAATAAGATTTGAAATAAAATAAATACAAGAATGGAAACTTATAACTTGAATTTCAGGATTTTTGGAAAATTTCTTTTGAACTACTTTGGAATATAGCAATAATATTTAGAAGTATTTTTCTGATAAGTATTTCAATAAAAATTGAAAAAGGGTTTATTTTAAAGAAAATTTTGAAAACAAATAAGTTATGTACTCCCCTCTTTGTCGTTGGAAAATAATTTCGGTGATGAGTGCACGCATCGTCGACATTCATTTTCGAGTTTCTAAGCGGGAAGGCCAATGTAGTAGTTTTACTGCAGATTTATTTGGATAAACAAATATAAATTTTTAATTGTTTTAAATATAATTGGATATATAAGTTGTAAGTATGTATATTTATCTATTATTTTAAAATGAATTGAAATTTAACTTGGTATTTAGTTTTTAAGTTTCCGTTAATTAATAATTTCAATTATTGTAGTGAAATGGAATGTAACTAATTAATAATTGGAACCTGTAATTAAAATAAGAGATTAAATGCTAGGTTATAAATGAAACTACAAGAAAGTTGAAATTTGTAACCTATAACACAAAAGATATGATTTTTGAACATTAAATTAATTTAAAAGAAATGAGATAAACTTATATAAATTTCAATTGCATTCTTAAAAAGCATATATATAACTTACCAAATATTAAAAGTTGAAATGTATCATAAGAAAATGTAATGGAAAAGCAAAACTAATGTAATAGAAAGATTCAACGAATTACTTTTATAAATAAGAATTTGATGTTATAGTGGTTATAAACTTAAGTTATAATTGAAATGTTACTATAATAAAATGAGATAGGAAGTAAGTATTGTAAATGAGTAATTAGAAACTTAAGTAAATATATTAAAATGCTAAATAATTGAATTACACATGAATACTGTAAATAAATGAAATTAAGTAATGAATAAATGAATGTAATGCAAATAAAAGAAATTTGCATTATATGGATAAAAGAAAATGAATTTTTAAGTAGTGGATAGAAATAAATGAAAACTGAAAGAAATAAAATGTAAATTAAAAAGATAAATAATTATATGAATGAAAAGGAAATGAAGCAATAAATGTGTGAAATGAAATTAATAAGAATGAACTTAATTCATGCTTGGGGTCATTGTTTGTTTGGTTTATGGTTGTTTGGGCAAGGATACTTTAAAATTGTTTGGATGAATGAATAATCTATTTAGTTTCATCTATGACTATTGAGTAAATGGTGCACTTAATTTTTCATTCTATACAATTTAAAGTTTTTGAACCCGAACAACTATTTGTTTTGTTTGATATGAATGGATAATTGATTTGTGTTGATTTTACATGATGATTGTATATTGGTTGCAAGTCATTGTTGTTATATTGATTTGTTTGTTGGTGGTTGAAACAACTTTAAATATTTCATTTTATATAGTTACTAACTCTTTTTGGATTATATAAGTGAAATACAGGTTATGGAAGCAATTGCTACTGCTTTTGGTTTCATAATTAAGCGTTGTTTGCCCGACAAATAGGTACGTTCTCGGATTACGGTTCTATAGCATTGTTATATTATTTTCTCGTGTTGGAATATATTATTTTGGAAAACATATGTTATATATTGTTATATTTGATATTATATTTTCTCCCGAGCCTCTCCGTACAAAGGAGACTTTGCCGAAATTTTTGATAAATTTTAGAAAAATTTTGAAAAATGTTTTCTATACTTTATTAATTTGAGTATAGGAAGATTAAATAGCTATAAATTGATATATTTTATTTAAATTATTAAATTTTGTAAGTCATTTGTTTATAAAATTAATATTTTTGAATAAGATGTATTGACTACTTAATTCTTTCTTTTCCCTTCTTTTTCCTTTTCGGGGACGAAAAGTTTTGAGTAGGGTAGAGTGTAACACCAGTAAATTTCCGATAATTAAATTTGTTAATTTAATGAATTTTGTTATTTAATATTGGAAGAAATAAAAAGTTGTAAGGTAATAATGGAAAAATAACTAAGTTGAAACGGAACAAGGTTAATTAAAGTTAACAATTAACGAACTTGAATGAAATTCCAATTAAACAAAATAATTTAAAATTTATAACTTGGTTATAAAGTGAATATAAGAAAACAAGTGTAATATTGAATCAATTGGTGGATTAGTATATAATTATTGATAATTGGATAAAAACAGTGTTATGTAAATAATTGTGACGCTCCACCTCTATGCTCACAATAACAAAGGTTATTATAAGGAATAACGTCTGCTATTGCGAAGAATAAGGCTTGTTAGAAGCGACCATCCGTAAGTTATGCCTTAGACGAGTATTGATAACATCGATAGGAGTTATGTAAATTACTCCCAAAGATATATATTAAATCCAAATCTAAAACGAAACTATGGTGACTTAAGGAAAATTCAGAGCAACTCCTAATAACAACAACACAGTTGGTATAATCACATCTGAACAGAAATATCATATATATAGCGGAAGATAAGTCTGGATACATGCTACAATAATCGATAGTCCACATGAACCAAATGTACATATACATAACCATCAATACGTACATGAGATGAGAATCAACACACCAAAAGTACTCCTCGAAGACTAGACAAAAGATGATGTCAAATCCCAAAAGCTAAAGCACCAACAGAATCAGAGATAGCGACTATCCTGAAATAACTCGGTCTGAACCGAGTATTATTTAAAAGAAAATAATAAACGAAATAATACTCGGTTCGGTCTAATTTAAACTTAGAAGTGAATGCATCATACAAAACATCAAAGCAAAGTGATTATAATCTCGAATGAGACTACTCAACATAAGAAATCTACATAGTTTAAATAAAGAATTCTCATTCAACTCCATCAAATTCAACTCATTGAACTCCATCAAAATCAACTTTCAAACTCAAGATTGAATTCAAAACAGCAATTCACAAAATCTAGAAATCAAAAATAGATAACTAGAAAAATCAGCATAAAAGTGGATAGATCTCATCATATGGCGAGTCTAACTACGTCGCACGTGCATCTCATATAGCCGAAGCCTACCAAGTACTATCATCATAATTTTGGTGCCCAACAAATGACCCGAAGGTCCAACATATGACCCGAAGGTCTAGTACTGGTAATTGACCCGAAGGTCCATCATATGACTCGAAGGTCTAACATAGTGGCTCGAAAGCCCAACAAAACCATCAAAACCCTCAAACAACAAATCCACAACGAATATTTCAATTAACGAGTCTGGAATTAACCGAATTAGTAAAAGCGTGGTTCCATATTCCGCACTTTTGCTAACTCGCTTAAAACTCTTCATCGTTTCCTTGAAAGTGAAAAATTGTGTATTTTGTATAAATTAATTTTACATTCTCAAACGGACAAGTCCGGAATAAAGCGAATCAGTAAAAGTAAGGGTTCATAGTCCTTAATTTTTCTAAATCGTTTAAATCGCTTCCTCATTCTTTTGAAAACGTAAACAGTAAAAATTTTGGAAACAATTTTATTTTAAAACGATTTTTAAAACACGTGATTAAAACAGCAACAACTATAGCAATTTCAACGAGGAAATTGCGCTTCACAAAACACCGTAAAAACGGATATCAAATCAGCGTTGCGGGATAACCGCTTAAAAATTCATTTTAAAATTGATGGTTACTGAAGTCAAAACAACAGTAATTTTTATTCGTCAAAAATGTCATCAAAACAACACGCTTCAAAAATTATAATACCGGCATAAAAATTCCGTTATAAAAATAACGGCAACAAAATACATTTTAAAACGTAATACCGGTTCAACGTAAATTAAATAGCAGACTGCACCACTATATTTTCAACAAAATATTGTACTGCCCACTTGCAAAAAAATGAAAAAGGCAAACAATAAAGTAACTTAAACATAATACAATACACATGCACGTAACAATGCATACAGGAAAAATATAATTGACCTGGCAGATAATACACAATGCAAAAATGGTCTAGGCTTGGACCCTATTTTCGTGAATTTCATATTTGTACACTAGCCTGGACAAACGTTTACATGCACGCAGTAGCAATAGGCAACGAAGTATAATGACCTAAGCTTGGCAAAATGCACGCACACTATGAAAGAAAAACACGAGAACCTGGACTTTATTTTTGTAGACAACATATTGCACACGCAATATGAAAATAAAATTAAACTGCCTGGCAAATTTTCGAGTGCTCCACTTACATAGAAATGAAGATAATTACTTGAACTTGCATGTAAAATTTTTGGACTTTACATTTTTTTATGCACGTAATGCACACCTGATACTGCATGTACATTCTCGTATACAACATGTACACAACGGCCAAAGTTGTAAAACGCAAACGACCTAGACTAGAATTCTATGCAAATCATGCAAAATAAAATAATCAAACTTAGTGACCTGGACGCTACACGAAAATGAAATGGAACAAGTAAAGGACCTGAACTTAAATTACATGCCCACGTACCAAATATCACTTTTCTTTGCAATGCAACCTTGCTCTTGCACATATGTAAATTACTTGCACGCAAAAAAAAATTAAAAAAAAAGGCCAGAGCAAGTTATATATATGCGCATCAATATGGGTCAGGCTAATGCTTTATACGCACATAAAAATGAAGAAAGTTTGGCATACTTGTGCACGCAAGTTGAAGTAAAAATTAAATAAAGAATCAGGACTTGTAATTTAGCACGCATGCCAAAAACCATGCACACACACTATACTTTCCAATGCCTGACACTTTAATTATGAGAAATTCATTAATTACTTCATGCACAAAAATGAAATGGACAAAGTTTTAAGGTAACCAGATAATACAACAAGTGTACATGAAAAATGCCCTGAACAAAGTAACGTATAAATTTTCTTTTGCATGCAAGTTGTGCACACGAAACAGGAATTGACAAATATGCCTGGACTTTTGCAAAACATGTTTATACTTTCAAGCATGAAGAAAAATGGCCAACGCACGCATGAACAAAAATCTGGGCAACAACATTTCACGCAATAAAATGTTTCCAAAACATTGTAACCAACCAAAAACAACGTATCAAAACAGGCAGCATATTTTACACGAAAAAAAAGAAGAAATCAATAAATTAGAAATGTGAGTTTTTGTAACGTCCCGAAAATTTTCGACTTTCGAAAATTCAACATCGACACTCACTTTATCGACTGCCGAGAAATCGAAGGCCGGAAACACGAAATGTTATGGGTTTTAAAAAAAGAATTTAGGAAAAGAAAGAGAGAGAAGGAGAGAGAAAATAGAGGGAAAAGATAGAGAAAGAAAACAGAATTTTAAAATAGAAGAAAAAGAGAATAGAGAACATAGAACAGGACAGAAAACAACAGAACAATAACAGAATCTCACAATTCGCAGCGGAACAACATATAATAATAAATGAATAATCTTTAAACAAAGAACTATATCAGTTATTACATTTTATACATTTCATTACATCATCATATCATATCATCAGAGTATACAACATCAAACAAACAGCGGAAAAAGAAATACTATATAAACTAGTAATACGCCATGCCATCCAGCTTGCCTCCAGCAACTCCTGAATATCCAGAATATCCTGATAAACCTTAACTCTCGACTGCCCGTGTGGAAATTGGTGGGCACCCAGAGTTTAGGAAGGAAAACAATAAACTCCAAGTCAGTCATGTGACTGGTGTGAGAACTCAAAACAGTTTATTTATCTTTAAAATCAAAATAGAGGAATATTTTTATTTCAATTCGCAATGCTTTTAAAAATGAGACTACCATAAGGCCTCCCGCACACACACACAATGCAAACGCAGAATCGGAGGAGATTTCTCCTTATGATAGTCAAAGATGCTTGATACGTATTTAGAAGAACATTTCATATTATTATTAGTGTATAGTGTAGAAGAAATTCATTTCGAAAGTAGAATATAAATCTTAGCCAACATACGACCATTATCGTATGCCTACTATAGCTACTATCCAAACAGTGTTGCGACACCATAAGTGAATGATAGGTTCTACAACTAATACCGTACAAGTTTCGTATTGTTTCTTTGGATTTCCAACAAATGGTCAGGCCAAGGAACTTCCCATTGCCACATGAGAATGCCTCTGGAAAGACATCCCCGAGAACCAAACCGGAACTCTGCCAACACAAGGCCGGGTTACCCCTAACTGGGTAACTACTGACACGAGCACGCCATTCCCCGATCGTAAACGACCTTTCTCACGGGATCCCGATAACCAACAACCACAAAGTAATAAATTCGTAGTAACCACATAGGTTAAATATCCGGGCTCCATACTATGATACCACCTCTATCCAGAAGGAAATGTACATACCCAAAAGGGTGCTACCCCTCATAACCTTGCCGCATCTTTCCTGTTTTGACCATTTCCGGGGTGTGAGGTTCGACGAAGTCACGTCCACAAAAACATACTTTATACAAAAGCCATGCTTTGGGTCAACAAATGATCAACACAATGATCACCAAGATAGACGATCAAATAAACGATCCTATCACAAATAATCAACACAATGATCATTTACATCAACACTCAGCATATCACATTACCAAATTGGGAATATATCGCTGATAACTTCAACTATATAACCTCTGAGCTCGTACGTCTCAGAGAAGGGTGTTAAGCTAAAAGAATAAATTCTTCGCCACCAACAGAAATATATTTGAAAGAAATCGGCTTTATATCTCAACTTGTAATGTCAGACACACAATCCATACAAGTCTGTTCCGGGCTCGAACAAAACCGAAGGCACTTCTCACGAAGCCCTTGCAATCCGGGTATTCACAATCCCGATCGAATTTCCCATCACTTAAGGAATCTCTATACCAGGAGCTACCCAGTGCAGAGACAATCGATAGGTCATCCTATCGCTTTCGCAAAAACTCGGTCTTCAACACCGATCTTCAAATGCAATTTACAACGACGTATCACATATTCGGAATGGGTTATACGACCCCATGGTCCTTTCCCGGTTAACCCGAATAGTGAGCGCTTATTCAAAAATAAGTGTAGCATTCACATTCAAACAAATCACATCAATTACCCATTCAAAGGGAAATATTGATAGTCGGTTATTGAACTATCAATAGATATGCACACATCACCAGTTTCCAAATAATTTTCCAAATTATTTATTTCAAAAAATATCTTTACAAGATATATAATTTCACATTTCAAAAATAAATCAATATTTATTTTTAAACAAATTCTCCTTTTCATTCATAAATTCCATAGTGAATTTATAATCCAAAATATCTATGAATATTTGATTCCAATTATTCATTTCAATATTCCTTTTCAATTTATCTTCAAAAAGATAAATTCTCAAAATATTCGCTTTATATTGGAAAACATTTCCATACTTATTTATTCATAAGTAATTCACAAATTTTATTTATTTTCAACACTTAGAAAATATTCAATATACTTAAATCAAAATTAAGTACATATTTCATTCCTTAAGGAAATCATTCTCTTAAACATATTTATTTGGGCCAAAACGAATGTTGCGTAAAACATCGTTACGACAACCCAAAATCACTAGTATAGGGATTCGAATTTAAAATAGATATATAAATCCCAATACTATACGAAACATTTCCTTTCGGAAATCATTTTCTATAACAACAGTGTTATAGTCTACTATTTCCTTCTATTTCTCGAAAACGTCTATTTCAACAATAAATGTTGAAATCTATGGTTTCGAATCTCAACACATTTTAAAACATCGTTAGATCGTTTTAATTCTATTTAAAACATCACATTCTAAACATTTTCTTTAACGTGTTATTCACTATTCAAAAACGTGAATATACTTCATTAACAAATTTCATCCTTTTTATTCATTTTATTTTAAAGGATTATTCACTGTCTAAAACGTTAATATAACTCCAAAAATAAGTTATAACAATTTTACTTATCAAAATAAGTCGTTTGTGAATTTATAAAACAACGTTTATAAATTCCATTTCTATTTATTTATAAAAACTTCCTTTTTATAAATTTCCTCTATTAATCTATTCCAGTTTATAACTCAATTATAACTAAAAGTTCATATTATAAGTTAAATACTTATAAAACGATTATTTTACAAAAATCGTTCCTTAGAATTTCATAATTATAAATCTTATAACTTATAAGGTTCAATTATTTACCCAAGTCTATTCTTTTAATAACTTTACAAATTTTATAAACCTACTGTTTATAAAATTCCATTTATAACTTCACAGTTTATAATTCTATAAATTTCATTCATTTATGAAATTCATTTTCACTTCATTCAAACACTTATAAAAACTCGTTTTAAAATGTCCATATTTCAATTTATAAATATCCATTTATAAATCTCTTAATATAAATCAATTTATATTATTCTTTTTAAACGTCTTTAAATTCCTTTAAAAACTTCTTCCTTTTGATTCATAAAATAATTAAATTTTATAAATCCTATATTTCAACTTTTCATAATAAATTCAAAAATTCCGATTTAACTATTTTATAAAATCATTAGCATCATATTCTCAAAAATCAGTTTTTAACTATATTTCTCAAAAAATCATAATTTTTATAACATTAAAAATTATAACGTTTATTTATTTAAAATAGATCAAATTCCAAACATATAGTATATTTTCAAAAATCACTTTATAAATCATTTTAAAATCCCAAAATCTGGGTCCAATGATGCTACACACCAAATAGTCAATCACGACTACAACGATATCATATATCGATATGATAATCCATCAAATATCAAAATATCTGAAATCAAATAAAAACTGTTGAGGAATCCAGTTGGATCCCTCCAACCTATTTTCCTGCATCTAAAAACATTAGCACAATACCAATTTCGCTCCAGTACGAAATTATCGTGGTATATGTTTTTAATAAATATTATCCGCTTAATAACGGCGTAATAGGGTCTCATCCGCTAAAAAATGCGGGGAATCAACAACTGCAATATATACATATGCCAATATATATATATATATATATATATATATATATTGATATTATATATAATACCAATTTCACTGTTTATGAAATATTCGCGGTATATGTTTTAAATAAATAACATCCGCTTACTAACGGCGTATAATGTCTATTTTAACAATCAATAGATAACATTCATCATTCAAACATGCATTCAAATATTTTAAATCTAACTATTTAAAATAAAATCGAAACCGATTCGATTGAGTGAGAAGTTCTCACCTTGATTTTAATTTTCGTTTTAACGATTTATTTCGAATAAAATTAAACGGACGTTTAATTTTAGCCAAAATTCTCACTAACTCCAAACGACTCCAAACCAACTCCATCGTGTAGTGCTCGTCCATATGATTCCAACGCAACTGGTTTCGCATTTTTTCGACCTCGTATGAAAAAGTTATTGATTTTACAAGATTGTACACGATTTAAATATAAACAATTTACAACAACTTTTATTTTTTTAAAACTCAAACCCTTCCAGGCCGTAGGATCCAGATCCAACGCATCCTAGCCGTGCGCAACCTTCTTCCACGCGACCCCTCCAACCTCCAGAACATCATCGCATGCAAAAGAACCCACATCTTTAGAATTAGGGTTAATTTTTCCGCCATTTATACTCGACGATACTTCGATCAAGCGGCGCCATGTTGAAGCCCCATCCACCACGCACGAACGCCAAGGAGCTTGTGAAGCTCGGCCCCTTCATTTGCATGGAAAATCGTGCGAAATCATAGCCAAACGCGGCCAATTTCTGGCCTCCACGTTGAACTTCACGTCGACCCACCGTACGGATGTGTAGAGCTCGTCGTGCTTAACAATATTGTAGTTGGGGATTTTTCGAATAGGTGAATGGATTGGAAGAGATTAAGAATTGAAGAATCAAGCGATTTCGGCCGTTCATATAGATGGTGGCGGCTGCGTTGAAAATTAGGGTTTTTTTTTAATTTAGAGAGAGGTAGGGGTCTATTTATAGAGAACCGATCGACACTATTCATCCGGAAATTCCGAACTCCGATTTACGCGCTGTAACCAGCGTTTCTAGGGTTTACCCCGCGTTCCGGACACAATGGAACAGGTTTCGGAAGCTAATTCGGACATCTGTGCGAGTTATGGCTATAAACGCTCAATTTAAATTAAACCGATTTAAGCGATTTTCTAGGCGTTTTAATTTGTACCGGACAAACGGTAAATCCAATTGACTTGAAATTTGAAACCTTGCAATAATATCACATTACGGATCCGATGAAACTAGTTTCGTCGAAATCCGAGACTTTTTGAAAAATGGCTATTTTCACTCGTCAAATTTAAATTAAAAATAAATCGATGCGTTTCGAGTTGCCACGATCAAACGATAACTCCGATTGACACGAAAATTGAAATCCGGTAATAACTAACTATTACGGACCCAATGAAACTGGTTTCGTTCAATTCTGAGACTGTTCAAAAATTGACTATTTTCACTAGTCGATTTAAATATTAAAATATTCAATTTTCACAAATTAACTTTTAAATCGATTTTAAAAGTTCTAAAATATCATTCTAACTTCAACACGATAAAATAAAATTTTACAAATCATTTTCAATCATATTTAACTCAATTTTTCAATTATTTCCATAATTTCACATATTAAATTATTGATTTAATTATCCAATTAAATTCAATAATTCAAATAAAAATTTATTTGACTAATAAATTCACTTATTAATATTTAAAATTAATTAAATATTCAAATTTTAATTTCTAAAAATTCTGGGTCGTTACAATCTTCCCCACTTAAAAGAATTTCGTCCTCGAAATTACAAGTAAGAAAAATTACAGAAGCTATTAATTTTTTTCAAATTTATAATTAAACTTCTTACACTAACTTTACTAAGTTTTCAAATCATACTTGGTTATCTTTTCAAAAACACTACTATATCATTTAACTTTCAATTCCAAAATCAAAGTTTAAGTTTTCAAAATTTTCCAAATTTTCTCAAATTTTTCTAACGCCTTAAATTTTCGGAAAAATTCACCATAGTCTCCTTTGCGCGGCTCAATCCAAAAAAAAAATGACAGTATATATATAACAAATATACATCTCATCAAGTAATGAGGCATCCCGCAGGAAAAAAAGTGTAAAAGTACGACATTTAATCCGAGATATGTACCTTATATTTTATTAGCAAGCATATACGGCTAATATAGCGCAAAAGCGAGCTCCAAATGCGAAGCAAACGCGATCCGCACCTACTAATTACTCAACAAACAACATGAGAACATGCATATATGAAAATAATCTCAATATACAACATATATCTCCATAACAACTATATATGTCACATAGCAAATGCAACATATTCAAACATCAACCAACTAGCATTCAACAAATTCATAATCAATATACATTCATTTATATTCTCATTAATATTCAATGAAATAGGTTTTCAATTTAATCACATTTGATTCATATACAGTGGATGTTCTTTACTAACATTCATTTTCAATTAGTTTATATTCACTAATTCATATTCAAGTTGGTTCACTTCCAATTTTATTAAATCAATTTCATTAACACTTAATGAATTATATAAAATCAATCTAACAATCATATAACAATCAATGTATATTAATTACAACCAAATTCCTTTGCTTATCAATTGGTTTAATTAATTGATTTTCATTCAACTATTCAACTTCCAATAACATTAGATTTTAATGAATTAACACTTATATTTATTATTTCATACCAATTATTCACATTCAATTGATTTACATTTAATCCATTAATTCAATTTAATTACAAAAGTTGAATTTCATTTAAATAACTCAAGTTTATATTTATCACTTAACTCTATTAATTTAGTTTGATACTAATATCAACTTAATTCCATATCACTTAAGTTATATTCCATTTATAAACATCACTTGTTTTTACATAACTTAAATTCCTAAATATATCCATATAGTTTCACTTCTTATATATATAAGTTTATTTCACAATTGTAAATCACTTTAATTATAATTTAATTCTTATAATTCTTTTGCTTATACAATTATTCTTCAATTTAGATTATTCAAACATCTAAACAATCAACTTATTTTCACTTTAATAATTCTGAAAAATTATTTCTTTATATATAAAATATATAATCAAGGTAAAATTATTTCGTTTACCCAATTTAAAACAATATTGTGTCGAATTGTTCTATTCAAGTGTTTAGAAACCCCTTCGGCATAGTTGTCGAGACCACGCTGACGAAAGTTCATATACCACTCAACAAACCAATCATCACAATATAAAACAATTTTTATATTCACTAACAAATATGCTCTCATAGCTATTATTACACTCAAATTCATTCTAGAGTACTGCTGACTCCATCTCTAATGAATAACACCCAACAGAACCATGGTTGTCGCTTAACCATATGCTCTGATACCAACTGTAACGTCCCGAAAATTTTCGACTTTCGAAAATTCAACATCGACACTCACTTTATCGACTGCCGAGAAATCGAAGGCCGGAAACACGAAATGTTATGGGTTTTAAAAAAAGAATTTAGGAAAAGAAAGAGAGAGAAGAAGAGAGAAAATAGAGGGAAAAGATAGAGAAAGAAAACAGAATTTTAAAATAGAAGAAAAAGAGAATAGAGAACATAGAACAGGACAGAAAACAACAGAACAATAACAGAATCTCACAATTCGCAGCGGAATAACATATAATAATAAATGAATAATCTTTAAACAAAGAACTATATCAGTTATTACATTTTATACATTTCATTACATCATCATATCATATCACCAGATTATACAACATCAAACAAACAGCGGAAAAAGAAATACTATATAAACTAGTAATACGCCATGCCATCCAGCTTGCCTCCAGCAACTCCTGAATATCCAGAATATCCTGATAAACCTTAACTCTCGACTGCCCGTGTGGAAATTGGTGGGCACCCAGAGTTTAGGAAGGAAAACAATAAACTCCAAGTCAGTCATGTGACTGGTGTGAGAACTCAAAACAGTTTATTTATCTTTAAAATCAAAATAGAGGAATATTTTTATTTCAATTCGCAATGCTTTTAAAAATGAGACTACCATAAGGCCTCCCGCACACACACACAATGCAAACGCAGAATCGGAGGAGATTTCTCCTTATGATAGTCAAAGATGCTTGATACGTATTTAGAAGAACATTTCGTATTATTATTAGTGTATAGTGTAGAAGAAATTCATTTCGAAAGTAGAATATAAATCTTAGCCAACATACGACCATTATCGTATGCCTACTATAGCTACTATCCAAACAGTGTTGCGACACCATAAGTGAATGATAGGTTCTACAACTAATACCGTACAAGTTTCGTATTGTTTCTTCGGATTTCCAACAAATGGTCAGGCCAAGGAACTTCCCATTGCCACATGAGAATGCCTCTGGAAAGACATCCCCGAGAACCAAACCGGAACTCTGCCAACACAAGGCCGAGTTACCCCTAACTGGGTAACTACTGACACGAGCACGCCATTCCCCGATCGTAAACGACCTTTCTCACGGGATCCCGATAACCAACAACCACAAAGTAATAAATTCATAGTAACCACATAGGTTAAATATCTGGGCTCCATACCATGATACCACCTCTATCCAGAAGGAAATGTACATACCCTAAAGGGTGCTACCCCTCATAACCTTGCCGCATCTTTCCTGTTTTGACCATTTCCGGGTTGTGAGGTTCGACGAAGTCACGTCCACAAAAACATACTTTATACAAAAGCCATGCTTTGGGTCAACAAATGATCAACACAATGATCACCAAGATAGACGATCAAATAAATGATCCTATCACAAATAATCAACACAATGATCATTTACAGCAACACTCAGCATATCACATTACCAAATTGGGAATATATCGCTGATAACTTCAACTATATAACCCCATGAGCTCGTACGTCTCAGAGAAGGGTGTTAAGCTAAAAGAATAAATTCTTCGCCACCAACAGAAATATATTTGAAAGAAATCGGCTTTATATCTCAACTTGTAATGTCAGACACACAATCCATACAAGTCTGTTCCGGGCTCGAACAAAACCGAAGGCACTTCTCACGAAGCCCTTGCAATCCGGGTATTCACAACCCCGATCGAATTTCCCATCACTTAAGAAATCTCTATACCAGGAGCTACCCAGTGCAGAGACAATCGATAGGTCATCCTATCGCTTTCGCAAAAACTTGGTCTTCAACACCGATCTTCAAATGCAATTTACAACGACGTATCACATATTCGGAATGGGTTATACGACCCCATGGTCCTTTCCCGGTTAACCCGAATAGTGAACGCTTATTCAAAAATAAGTGTAGCATTCACATTCAAACAAATCACATCAATTACCCATTCAAAGGGAAATATTGATAGTCGGTTATTGAACTATCAATAGATATGCACACATCACCAGTTTCCAAATAATTTTCCAAATTATTTATTTCAAAAAATATCTTTACAAGATATATAATTTCACATTTCAAAAATAAATCAATATTTATTTTTAAACAAATTCTCCTTTTCATTCATAAATTCCATAGTGAATTTATAATCCAAAATATCTATGAATATTTGATTCCAATTATTCATTTCAATATTCCTTTTCAATTTATCTTCAAAAAGATAAATTCTCAAAATATTCGCTTTATATTGGAAAACATTTCCATACTTATTTATTCATAAGTAATTCACAAATTTTATTTATTTTCAACACTTAGAAAATATTCAATATACTTAAATCAAAATTAAGTACATATTTCATTCTTTAAGGAAATCATTCTCTTAAACATATTTATTTGGGCCAAAACGAATGTTGCGTAAAACATCGTTACGACAACCCAAAATCACTAGTATAGGGATTCGAATTTAAAATAGATATATAAATCCCAGTACTATACAAAACATTTCCTTTCGGAAATCATTTACTATAACAACAGTGTTATAGTCTACTATTTCCTTCTATTTCTCGAAAACGTCTATTTCAACAATAAATGTTGAAATCTATGGTTTCGAATCTCAACACATTTTAAAACATCGTTAGATCGTTTTAATTCTATTTAAAACATCACATTCTAAACATTTTCTTTAACGTGTTATTCACTATTCAAAAACGTGAATATACTTCATTAACAAATTTCATCCTTTTTATTCATTTTATTTTAAAGGATTATTCACTGTCTAAAACGTGAATATAACTCCAAAAATAAGTTATAACAATTTTACTTATCAAAATAAGTCGTTTGTGAATTTATAAAACAACGTTTATAAATTCCATTTCTATTTATTTATAAAAACTTCCTTTTTATAAATTTCCTCTATTAATCTATTCCAGTTTATAACTCAATTATAACTAAAAGTTCATATTATAAGTTAAATACTTATAAAACGATTATTTTACAAAAATCGTTCCTTAGAATTTCATAATTATAAATCTTATAACTTATAAGGTTCAATTATTTACCCAAGTCTATTCTTTTAATAACTTTACAAATTTTATAAACCTACTGTTTATAAAATTCCATTTATAACTTCACAGTTTATAATTCTATAAATTTCATTCATTTATGAAATTCATTTTCACTTCATTCAAACACTTATAAAAACTCGTTTTAAAATGTCCATATTTCAATTTATAAATATCCATTTATAAATCTCTTAATATAAATCAATTTATATTATTCTTTTTAAACGTCTTTAAATTCCTTTAAAAACTTCTTCCTTTTGATTCATAAAATAATTAAATTTTATAAATCCTATATTTCAACTTTTCATAATAAATTCAAAAATTCCGATTTAACTATTTTATAAAATCATTAGCATCATATTCTCAAAAATCAGTTTTTAACTATATTTCTCAAAAAATCATAATTTTTATAACATTAAAAATTATAACGTTTATTTATTTAAAATAGATCAAATTCCAAACATATAGTATATTTTCAAAAATCACTTTATAAATCATTTTAAAATCCCAAAATCTGGGTCCAATGATGCTACACACCAAATAGTCAATCACGACTACAACGATATCATATATCGATATGATAATCCATCAAATATCAAAAAATCTGAGATCAAATAAAAACTGTTGAGGAATCCAGTTGGATCCCTCCAACCTATTTTCCTGCATCCAAAAACATTAGCACAATACCAATTTCGCTCCAGTACGAAATTATCGCGGTATATGTTTTTAATAAATATTATCCGCTTAATAACGGCGTAATAGGGTCTCATCCGCTAAAAAATGCGGGGAATCAACAACTGCAATATATACATATGCCAATATATATATATTGATATTATATATAATACCAATTTCACTGTTTATGAAATATTCGCGGTATATGTTTTTAATAAATAACATCCGCTTACTGACGGCGTATAATGTCTATTTTAACAATCAATAGATAACATTCATCATTCAAACATGCATTCAAATATTTTAAATCTAACTATTTAAAATAAAATCGAAACCGATTCGATTGAGTGAGAAGTTCTCACCTTGATTTTAATTTCCGTTTTAGCGATTTATTTCGAATAAAATTAAACGGACGTTTAATTTTATCCAAAATTCTCACTAACTACAAACGACTCCAAACCAACTCCATCGCGTAGTGCTCGTCCATACGATTCCAACGCAACTGGTTTCGCATTTTTTCGACCTCGTATGAAAAAGTTATTGATTTTACAAGATTGTACACGATTTAAATATAAACAATTTACAACAACTTTTATTTTTTTAAAACTCAAACCCTTCCAGGCCGTAGGATCCAGATCCAACGCATCCTAGCCGTGCGCAACCTTCTTCCACGCGACCCCTCCAACCTCCAGAACATCATCGCACGCAAAAGAACCCACATCTTTAGAATTAGGGTTAATTTTTCCGCCATTTATACTCGACGATACTTCGATCAAGCGGCGCCATGTTGAAGCCCCATCCACCACGCACGAACGCCAAGGAGCTTGTGAAGCTCGGCCCCTTCATTTGCATGGAAAATCGTGCGAAATCATAGCCAAACGCGGCCAATTTCTGGCCTCCACGTTGAACTTCACGTCGACCCACCGTACGGATGTGTAGAGCTCGTCGTGCTTAACAATATTGTAGTTGGGGATTTTTCGAATAGGTGAATGGATTGGAAGAGATTAAGAATTGAAGAATCAAGCGATTTCGGCCGTTCATACAGATGGTGGCGGCTGCGTTGAAAATTATGGTTTTTTTTTTAATTTAGAGAGAGGTAGGGGTCTATTTATAGAGAACCGATCGACACTATTCATCTGGAAATTCCGAACTCCGATTTACGCGCCATAACCAGCGTTTCTAGGGTTTACCCCGCGTTCCGGACACAATGGAACAGGTTTCAGAAGCTAATTCGGACATCTGTGCGAGTTATGGCTATAAACGCTCAATTTAAATTAAACCGATTTAAGCGATTTTCTAAGCGTTTTAATTTGTACCGGACAAACGGTAAATCCAATTGACTTGAAATTTGAAACCTTGCAATAATATCACATTACGGATCCGATGAAACTAGTTTCGTCGAAATCCGAGACTTTTTGAAAAATGGCTATTTTCACTCGTCAAATTTAAATTAAAAATAAATCGATGCGTTTCGAGTTGCCACGATCAAACGATAACTCCGATTGACACGAAAATTGAAATCCGGTAATAAATAACTATTACAGACCCAATGAAACTGGTTTCGTTCAATTCTGAGACTGTTCAAAAATTGACTATTTTCACTAGTCGATTTAAATATTAAAATATTCAATTTTCACAAATTAACTTTTAATTCGATTTTAAAAGTTCTAAAATATCATTCTAACTTCAACATGATAAAATAAAATTTTACAAATCATTTTCAATCATATTTAACTCAATTTTTCAATTATTTCCATAATTTCACATATTAAATTATTGATTTAATTATCCAATTAAATTCAATAATTCAAATAAAAATTTATTTGACTAATAAATTCACTTATTAATATTTAAAATTAATTAAATATTCAAATTTTAATTTCTAAAAATTCTGGGTCGTTACAGTTTTAAACTCACCTTAAATTTGGTTCAAATCAGTAAGCACAAGGAACGTTTTGGAGCAAAGTTTTGCACTGCCGTTAATATGTTCCTTTGAGCTATTGGAATTTGATGAGCAAAAGAAAGAATTGATGCAACTTTTCTCAAAAATATGTATATGTCAATAAAATATGCATGTTGGCACTTTGGGTACAAATGCATTAACTTGAAAATGTGATGGCTTACATTTGCATTAAATGAAAAACGTGCTCTGCAGATAAGGACATCACTAGCATTGATGATGGCACAAAAGCAAGATTTCAACTTTTATTTTATAAATAAGTGACAGTAAAAGCAAATTGAGTTCACACTTGCTTTTGAAAAGAATGTGACAGCACAAAATAACTTGGTTACTATTCAACACACGTTTTCTTTGAATTAAACCATATACACACGTGAAAGAAAAAAATGAAAATATAACTTGGTTATTATTCAACACAGCCAAGCTATTTGCAACTGACTTTGCAAATTATAAATTTTCAAATTTCTATTTAAAATTTCTATTTCGACGGTAATAAAATCACGGTTGTTACAACAATTGTAACATTGGTTTGTTAATAATAGCTTATAAGAGTAATCAAAAGCTATCAGTAACAATTTTTGTATGTTACCCCTCTATTTAACCAGTTAATTTAAACTGGAAATAAATTCCAATAAATGTAATAAATAGTATGTTAATGTAAATTAAGTTAATATTTGGAAGTAATGTTAATTTTATACATAATATGACAATTGGTTAAATAAAAAGAATGGAAATCGAGACTTATTAATTTATTTGAATTTAAAAGATAGTAATTGGATTTATTGCAAATAAATGGATTTTGGAATTTTAACTTATAATTTCTGAATTTAATGAAATTGAAATTAAACATTGAAATTAATGGATTAGTCAACTTTAAGTTGACATCTAAATTTGTTTAAATTATTGAAATTGTTGAATACTTAAAGTCTGAAATATATTGAATTTAGAATGGTTTGTTCTTTGGATCAAATTTGTTTTGAAATCTATATAATTTGGAATAGTATATTTGGAAACTGAATTGAATTGAAATTTATGATTTGGTTAAATCTAAAATTTAGAAATTCGAGTTGTTTTGGAAATGATTTGTGAAATTGAAGAAGCTATTTTATTATATAAAGTATTTTAAGTGGTGGAAGTTATGTTTCAAAGTTATGGGTTTCAAGGTATTATGATTTGAAAGTGTTATATTTCAAGTGTTTTAATTTCAAAGTGTTATAACTTTGAAAGTGTTATGATTTTGAAAAAAGGACATATTTGAAATGAAAATGATATCGTATTAATTTGGTTTTGAAAAGGCTATGATATTTGGTTCTAAAGTATAAACTATTTTAAAAATGACCGCGGTGTTATAATAACATTTGGTTGTTAAAGAGACCGGGATTGAAAGTTGTCATACTCTCTGCCAACTTTGAAAACCACTTTAACAACCGTGTATGCGGTGGAGATTCCAGAATGAAGTAGGATGGTGGCGATGTTCTATTGAGGTATATATGTGGACCCGACTCCTGTGAGTTGGCATAAGGTGGCTAAAACAGGAGCGATCAACGGGCTAATGAGATAGCAACTTTTATGGGACACATCCCTTCGATATTATACTCTGACTTTTGGATTGATTTTGTGGCCACTTTTGATTTTTTTTGATTTGGGGTTGTGGCTCGAGGTGGGCGGTAGCTGCGCGCTACGCGTTACCACCAGCCCGGAAGCATAATTGGTATATCTACCCTGGCATTGCCTAGTTGTGCCGTATCACCTACCCTAGCGCGCATTGTACGTGTTTGATTTGTGTCGTACCTATAGAGTATCCTCTCGTAGTCTCCCGATCAGGAGGTATTACGGTACTGTATAGACTATTGATACTATTATGTGTTAAGGGGGATATTGGGTAACTCCTTAACGCTATTTAAAAGTAAGTTTATTTTACTATAGACATTATTATAATAGCAAAATATTACTACATAGTAAATAGTTTAACGGATCCTTAGGAGATGTGAATCCCAAGCATCTCTTAAGTTACTGCACACACATTAGACACTGGATAGGAGATATCAAAACCTGAAAACATCTCAGACGCCGTTCCACACATATTTATTTCTGTTGATTTAACTTACATAAGATCTTTTAGTTCTGACTCGAGTGTTTTGTCTTTTCAATTTGCTCGCGTCAGCCAGAGCATTTCAGGATTTGAAGACCTTATTGCTGGAGGATGAAGCTGAAGATTGTATTATTATTCATTATATCATTCCACCACATTCATACTGTTCCGCTGCCTTGTTATTTATTATTCTCCGGTATGTGTAACTCTGATTCTATATTGTATTAGTATAAACAAATGTTTTGTAAACAGCTTCATGAAATGTTATTTGATTATTATATTTTGTCGTTCCGCTGCAAGATTCTGTTTTGTTTTTTTTCTTTCTCTGCTTTTTTTTATTCACCCCAATAACAATCCGCCCTTCTGTATGGTTTGAATCTGACGTGTGTGGTTTATCGTCGATTTATAGCGTACAAAAAGGCGTACTTCAGTCGTTCCACTCCACTTCAACAGTTCATTATTTAACAGTCAACTCAACAGCGTCTAGAACCCTAATCTTCGATCTTCAATTTTTCTCTTCATCAAAATCTGCCAGATTTGAAAATCCAGGAATATTTTTTCAAAGGTATATTATCAAACATGATAATTTATAAATGATTTTGCTCTTCGTTTACTATCATATATTCAATTTGAACTGTTTATTTAACATATATTATGAAGAGATCAATGGCTATTTTATTTGAGCAGAGAGCAACGAATAACCATAGCTAATGCTTTCATGACATTAAAAAATAATTATTTATTTTACTAATGATTTTTATTAATACATGGATTATCTACCTCTAATCACTTTCTTCACAATTTGTCAAATAGTGTTTAGAAAGCACAAATTGTGGAGAGTACCTAATTAGTTGGGATGCTATATTGCAAAATGGCCCAAAAAGTTACAACATAGGCTTCATAGCCTCTTGGAGTTAAAAAATTGTAAATACTAAAATTACCGATATTTGGTTGTTAATACTATAATACTTATACTGTGTTTTTCTATTTTGGCATAAAATCATATTATTTTGTAATGGTGGAAATGGTGAAAACAAATGATGGATGAATGATGAAACTTTTCAAGAAAAATTTTAAAATGTTCGAAAGCAAACTATGTGTCTAAATCTTTAGTTTTGGAATTCAAACCTAACCACTGTTTTCTATTTTTATAACACCAGTAGTTGTCCATTTAATATAAACTCTCGTCTACTATTTTCAGTCTAGGAAGTACTTGCTTTTTCAATACATTGGGAGGTCAAATAGATTATTAATATCTTTATAAGAACAAGCACATAAAGGTTAGATATTGTTTTAACATGTAATTAGCATCAAAGTTAAGGCTTCAGAATCTTCCCAGGTGTAGAGTAAGAATATTTTAGTGGTAACCGCAATGTAACTAGCATCCCATGTAGACAAATATGAACCTTTGGTTAGTTTGAGGAATTGAGTATCAAATGTGCGCAAGATACAAGTTGGTTTTACTTTTTAAGTAGGACTGTAAGCCATAAAATCCATTTTTAATATTCACTTGTTTGTTTTGATAATTTGGTGGATATGAGCTATCTATAATTGCCATCCAAAACCGACCCAATATTTATATCAACGCTATTCCAAATTAGTTCAGTAGAAAAAACTAAAGATACATTTCATTTTACATAGTGACATAAACTAAACAATGTACTGATTTGGGGTTTCAAGTTATGTTAGCCCAAAGAGGCAAATTATTGCCAGGAAAATTGAACGTGAAATGTTTGTATACGTTTTCAAAAACTGATTTGATTTTATTATTAGATTGCAATTGTGATCCAAAGTACATTTATGCATTATTGATAATTAGTATGCTATCCAATGCCAATAAGCATTTCAATATAAACATCAAAATGATTATATATCAAAATAAAGGAAGATACTTTTTTACACAAATGATAGAGTGGGAATCTTAAAGAATAAATAATCGTGGAATATATATCATAGATGCACACTACTTTCAGCATTGATTATTATTGTTTACATTTTCTTTACTATATTTTTTTAATAATAATTCAAACATAATTTGTTAAACATATTATTTTGATGTATTCGGATGAAACTAAAAGAAGTTTAATAGTTTTTTTATAAAATTATTCAGCTAAATGGTCAGCAGACGATAGAATAATATTCAATATTTGTACATAGCTACGGATGTGGATATTTGATATTTGAAAATGATCTCGAATGCAGATGCAAATATAACACTATCCACATTTCAAAGTATCCATTGATAGGCATACACATAAATTATGTTACATTTCTAGCAAATTGTATAGTGTATTTTGATTTTTTTTCTATTTTGTTTGCACTTATCCTCTGGTAATAATCTAGTCATACTCTTTCTGTGAAGCACTCTTTATGTATTTCATTTTTTTATATGATACTTTTTTTTGGTAGTATTTGCCGACAAATTTGTCTTTTGCTAATAGAGTGGGTATAAATTTAGTGTAAGGTTTGTGCTTTTGTACTTTTTGAGAATTCGGAAGATGATTTATTTAAGAATTTGGAAGATGCAGAAACCCCTTTATATCCTAATTGCGTTTGAAGAGCCAGTTGAAGAGGTATGAACACAAACATCTGAATTACAGTATATGGAAGTTTCCCTCTGTTCTTTTTTATAATTTGGCCTACTGTACATGTTGTAATGGAACGAAATTTTTAGTAAGTATTTAAAGTTCAAATCTACCTTTGGCTGTCATATTTGTCACAATCTGTTTATTGTTTCTACCAAAAAATATGTGCTTTGCAACATGTTTCTAGATATAGGATATAGTATATATAGAAATGTCATAATCTGTTCATTTGATCGTCGAGTGTTATTTGATACACATAACACATTATAAACAAATGTCAGAATATAGGATACAGAGAGGGAGTGTTTAGTTTATCCTTCTATAAACTGATAAAATATGACATGTAGCATGTAACAGTAAGATTTTTAGAGGTCATGGTATGTTAGCTAAACTAGAATAATTATTTGATATAAAGAGTGGACTGTAAGATTTTAACACCCTCAAATTTTGGTTGGAAGGTGTTGCTTAATTATTAAATAGAGGGGTATCAGTAGGAGTATATATTAGAATTGTGGATTATCTTCATCGGCCAAGTCTAGTAACATGAAATTTATTATTTTACTGCATGGAAGCTTCAGGGGGAAATGGCAATGCTTCATTTTCTTTCAATTACGATTGGGAATGGTTAAAAATAATTGCCAAAGTAGGTGCTTGTTTTGTTGCATTAAATTAAATAATGTTGACTGGTATGGTTTGTAAGGGAGTTGCATGGTTGTGAAAATAATTTGGTGGAGTCTTTGTCCATGAAGAGGGGCCTCTTAGATCTAGGTTGGGTAATAAGTTTGGTTTGTTTTAGTTCAAATCGATAGTGGTGTTAGAATATAATGGCTGTTTAAGGATGTTGATGGAGTAGTACCCACTACTGTTACTATTGATTGAATGTATATCGTTGAGTGGAGTTTGATTTTTGGAATGGTTCAAACTAATTTGTGTTGTTGTAGGAAGTAGATGCTAGCTGTATTTGATGTTAACGATATGTTAATTGATAGTGGTGACAAGCTTATACTGTTTTGATGATCAAAGTTGTTATGAGATTGGAACTGAGATATCTTGTTTTGATGAGTGCTTTGTACAGACTAAAGTGCAGTGGTGACCTAAAATATATATCAGCCTGTTTCTAGTAATAAGTTATTCTAGTTGAAGAGGAGAAAATTATTCTTTCCTTTCGAAGTGCGGTTAAATACTTCAGGATAGTCCGGAGGAATGCTTAATGTGGATTCGTCAAGACTGAATTTATTTCAATAATTGATTAACTTACATTTATTTCACCGATATGCATTTTTCCTACTATATATATCAAAAAGATAATGCATATTTGAATCTGAATATTCATCCAGTCTCTGCCGTGGGCATTAAAATTACAACTCTTTGTACATTTTGATCTCTTTAATTAGTTTAAATGATTCCTTTGCAATGTGACAATGTCAAAAAAATAATAGTACCATTCGACTGTCATACCTTAATATTTTATATCCTTCTATTTCAAACTTGAAACTTTACATTACCATATTCATTATAAGTGATTGCTGAGTTGTAGTTTATGGCATGTAGGGGGCTGGAGTACATGTCTTGGGATGGTAATTCAGTATTCAAATTTGACCAGGATCAAACTGGAGATGCATGCATATTAAAGCCAATTAGATCCGTGATGTGGAGCGCACTAATATAAGTAAGTGTGACTATAATACAGTCATTATCTTACATAGTCTTAATAGCAACATGCTTCAATTAGTACGCTATTTGTACACAAATCTTCTTTTTCTTTTATTTATAATTATACTAATTGGAGTGGTTTATTTAGAAGACTTATGTACACTGAACAACCCATTCAGACTTGAATAGAGACTAGCGAATGAGGAAAAATACTCTTATACTGACTATTTACACTAAAAATCCATTAAGAATACTTAATTGAAGCCTCTAAAGTAAATATCAATATAGAGGGTTGCTCCTTGTGGTGCACTTTAATTCCTCCATGTTACACTAAAAATTAGTTATCGTCTAATTATTAGTTAATGAAGTAACTTCGTATATATTGTAACGACCCGATATTTTCAACCATTCACATCCATTATAAGTGTTTAGGTAGACACTCATGCCGGAATTGAATTGCTCAAAATACCGCGTTGTAAATAAAAATTTGGCAAATCTCAGAATATACAATAAATAATAATCACAGATCACAGACACAGAGTATTTAATAACGCAGCGGAAGTAAAAGAAATAGTAGTTCATGAAGCTATTATATAAATATCAGAGTTAAATAAAATACAACAGAAGTTTCGATATGATAACTAAGTACAAGATAAATACAACAACAGAACCAAAATAGATTAGACTAGATAAGCAGATAATCTCCAGCGATTCAATTTCCAGTAAGTGGAATCCAAATTTGTGAATAACTCATGCTGACCCGAGCGTAAATAAAAATACAAACACTCGAGTCAGGACATATATACTTATACAATGTAAACCAACTCAAGTGAACTGTAGTAAAAGTACAAGTAACTTAGAAGATGCTTAGGACCGCCCGTCCTCTAAGGATCCGTTAAACTATTTACTATGTAGTAATATTGCGCTATTATAATAATGTCTAATAGTAAAATAAACATACTTTTAAATAGCATTAAGGCTTTACATTTTCCACCTTAACACGTAATAGTCCCAGTAGTCCATCCAGTATCAGCATTTCTCCAGATCGGGAGACTACCCTAAATGCGCCACGGGCTACGGGAGAAATCCAAACTCGTAGTAAAGGCTCGGTATGGTAGGTGACACGACACACAAGGCAATGCCAGGGTAGATCTACCATTTACGACACTCGGGCTGGTGGTAACGCAGCAGCCACATACGCCCACCGCGGAACACACTCCCAATCCAAATCGGAGATGGCCATCTAATCAATCACAAGTATGAGTATAGTATCGAAGAAATGCGTCCGCTACGAGGTGCGACCTCAATTGGCCCGAGACCGCTCCTGTTTTAGCCACCTTATGCCAACTCACGGGATTTGGGTCCACGTAATATACCTCAAGAACGTCGCCACCATCCTACTTCATTCTGGAATCTCCACTGCGTACACAGTTGTCAAAGTGGTTTTCGGTATCGATAGAGAGTATGCCAGAAATCCGATCGCGGTCTCTTTGCCAACCAATCGTTATTATAACCCGTGGTTATAAACTTTAAAATACTATTTTACTTCAAATAGAATATTATTTCCAGTTCAAATCTTTATCAAAATAAAGATCAAATCATTTCCAAACTATTTTTATATCAAAATATCATATCTTTCCAAAACTTCATTTCAAATCATTTCAATATATCAAAATACCATATCTTTCCAAAACTTCATTTCAAATCATTTCAATATATATCAAAATTTCATATCTTTTCGAAACTTCATTTCAAATCATTTTAATATATCAAAATATCATATCATTCAAACTTCATTTCAAATCATTTTAATATATTAAAACATATCATTCAAAACTTCATTTCAAATCATTTTAATATATTAAAATATCATATCATTCAAAACTTCATTTCAAATCATTTTAACATATTAAAATATCATATCATTCAAAACTTCGTTTCAAATAGTTTTAATATATTAAAATATCATATCATTCAAAACTTCATTTCAAATCATTTTAATATATCAAAATATCATTTGAGTTCAAATTCAAATATTCGGCTTTAAATACCTCTTAAATTCAAAGATATCATTCATTTATTGTCATTTCAAATAACCTTTAAATGGTTTATATTTCCAATTAAATTTATTCCTTTAAATCATTTAAAAGTGTAATTATTATACTTTCAAATCAAGTATTCAATTTTCAAAGTTTCAAACCATTCTGAGTTCGTTTACTAAGTCAAAAACCATAATTATTAAAATTTCAGCATTTCACAGCATATAGAAAAAGCTATTACAAGTTATACTTGAAAACATTTTAATTCAGCAAAGACAGAATTTAAAAACTGCTGTTAAAACTCAGTTTTAGTTGAAATTTGGTTCAAAACAGCAAAGACAGCATTTCAGAAGTGTTGCGGTAACTCAGATTTCAAAACAAAGGTTTTATTTGATTTCAGCAAAGGCTGCAGACAACTATAGCATTTCCAGAGAATGCTATAATAGAACTGAGTTCAATATTAGCCTATTAGTTCAATTACAGCAACTACAGCATTTCAAAAATGCTGTAATAGCTCTTTTTACACAATTTTAGTTCAATTCAGAAACTATAGCATTTCTGAATGCTATTAAAAGTTTATTCCAGATTTTATGTATTTCCAGCAAATAATAAACTTCAATTTAAAACCAATAAACATTTTTAAAATCATATTTTAACATTTAAAATGTTCATTAACATATCATTTAACATATTATTTTTATACAATAAATTTCTTATAATTACATCCAATTTTCAACAATTTACTAAATAAATTCAAGTGTAAAAGTTTCCAATTCTTCACATTTTTAAATAAGCAACTTAACACTTATATTTCCTCCATTTTCTCAAATAAACTAAAATTTTAATTTTATTTAATTAACTTAAACCTTTAATTAAAACCAAATTTACATTTCCAAGTCAAGTTATACTTTTAAAATATCACTTTTAAACATTCATTTATTTAACCACGTAAATTCATAGAAAAATCAATAATACTTTAATAAATCACTTAAATTCAAATTTAATCAAATTATCTTATTTACCAATTTCCACTAAAATTAAATTTCCATTTTATTCATATAACTTAAATATTATTCTTAACCAGAATTCCAAATTCCAAACTTAAGTTATATTTCAATAATCTAATTTAACCATTCATACATTACATTTTTAACGCATAGAAAAAAAAATCATAATTTCTTTATTTTAAACATTTCAAAATCTATTTAAATCAAATTTCATAAATTTATATTGCTAAAATACTTAAAAATATCCAAAACACTTTATAAAATAACCACGGGTCTGTATATAGTTTTCTAACCAAGGTCAAGTGATACAGATATGTATCATTTCAATCCGCAGTTTAAAAAGTAAAATCCGGGTTCTATCATTTCAAACCCGCAATCCCAAGTTAAAATAAATTAAATAAAAACCGTTCAGGCCTATCATTTCAGCCCATAACGATTTTTCCCTATTCTAAAGTCCGTTCGGGTATGTATCATTTCAACCCATGGTGATACTAATCTACAGGGAACTGGCAATGGTGATAACTGATAAAAATAACCAGAATAACATCATATAATAGTAACAGATGATATAACATGTGTATAAACAGGGGTGAACATCATATGATCATAGCATAGGCAGTTATAACATCACATAATAGTTCTACACATTCAAATGGTGTCAATTCACATTTGTATAAGTATAAATGTCTGGTGAGATTTACTCACCGTTTTAGTGCTGGAGATTGCAATACAAATGACATAACGGATTTCAAAAGACACGATGACACAACAATAGGCTCAAGTGGAAAGAGATCCAAGCTTAGAACTTGTGTTACAACCCAAAACAAAACAAAATATGACACATGAATTTCTAATACAAAACAACATTGAAACAGATTGAAATAAAAGCAACAATGAACAAGATGATTTTACCATGCCTCAATCACTTAAATGCTTGGCCTAAGGGACTCTTTAGCTTGGCCATAATAATGCTTTAGCTCAAGTATGGCATCATATAGGTCAGGTTTGGACTCGAAAAGGCATGGCTACAATGGAAATGAGAAGGGGTACGGTAAGTTATAAGGCAAAGAATGCTAAAGGTCAAGGCAAAGTGGTTTTGGTACAACATAGACTCGAACTATGGTCATGTTTGGGTTCGGCCCTCATTGCTACAGGTCTGGTCATGTCAGGCACAGGTATGGAACTGATGTCACAGGTGATGTGATGGCTGGAGGTGGTGGCTATGGGGTGGCCAAGGCAAGGTATGGAAGGGTAGTGATGAAACATGAGTTCGGCTAGCATGTTTGTGGAGCTTCTGTGCAAAGTTTGTGGTGATGCTTCATCCAATGGTCATGGCTTGGATTTTTTTGTTAGAGGAGGGGCTGATGGCTGCTGTAGATGGAGGAGGTGATGGTGAGTGGAGTTGAAGGGTGGAGAGGCTAGTGGCCGAGCAAGCAAGGTAGGAGAGGAAGGCTAAATCAATGGAAAAGAAGGGAAAAAAATAAGAGAAGAAGAGGCCAAAGCTTGCAAAATTTTCTCAAAAGTAAAATGGCCGTGAATGATAAAAGTAAGGAGGAGTTTCTCATGTGAAAATGGAGAAAAACTCACGGCAATAGGCTAAGAAGTGTACGGCTATCAATGAATGCAAGAGTTAGAAAATGAAAAGGCGGAAAATCAAGAGTCTTAAGCAAATCAAGAGTCACAAACCTTTCAAATTTCCATTATTTATTTAGTAATTTGTAAATACATATAAAACCTGATAAATAAAGATAACAACTCAGAAATGAAAATAAATATATAAAATAAATAATTAAATTTTAATTAAATAGGATTTAAATTAAGAAAATGGCTTAAAATGCAAACTAGGCCTTAAAATTAGAAAATAAATTCAACAAGCTTTGGAAAAATTCAAACATCACTATAAAATATTCTAAAACAAAATTTTGAAATATAGAAATCTTTAAAACATATTCAAAGTGAAATAAATAATTATATTTAGAGAAAATAGAAAAAGAGTTAAAGAAATTGTTTAAAAATTCAAACAGGGCTTTACAACAAATAGGGTATCACTAGCCTTATAAAATTCTATTTCACTTTAAAAAAAAGACAAATAAATAATAAATGAGAAACAAAATAAAGTAAGAATGAGAATATATATGTTCTTAAGAAAATATAAAGATAAATAAAAAAATTACTTTAATTATTTGAAACTAGGAATTAAAATTTATAAACAGAATACAGCTGACATTTTGAAAATGTCAATAACACTTTTAAAAATGCTTAAAACCAAAATATATACATAGCATGTTATTTACCCATATAAATATAATTATAACATTACATGACCAAATAAAATATTATTTATATAATTTAAAATAAACCATTTTGTTAAATACAGCAAATTACACGCAATAGTTAAAAAAGGCGTAACTTTCACGTTATAAATCAGATTTCAACGAAACGAAAAGCAGTGTTCTTAAAAATTTGTTTACTTTCATAATAAAAGATAAAATTAAAATTTCAAACTTTCAAATTTTTAAATTCAAAAGTCAAAGTTTGACTATTTAACCAAAATTCAGTTTTTGGAAAATTATTCTATTTAGTCATATTTGGAATTCTAATCCACATCAAAATCAAAGTTTATATTTTCAATAACAAAATTTATTATTTTTCATAAATAAAGCTTTTAAATCTGGAAATTCATCTTAAAAATAATTGTAAAATACAGGGTTGTTACATATATTTTTATCTTCTTGTTTACAAATTCTGCAGACTATAGAAAGTTCTGCAAGAGAGTTCATGGGTAAGAATACTTTCAGCACTCTTGTGGCTAATGTGGTATGACATGTTAAATTATATAATAAGTAAATTTCTGACTTACGATTCATTATCATTGATGTATAAACGTGAAAAAAACTAAACATAATTATAAACTATAGAATTTTGTTGATTTGGCTGGGAGTGAACGTGCATCTCAAGCATTAACAGCTGATTCAAGGCTGAAGGAAGGCTGCCATATTAATCGAAGTCTACTTACTCTAGAAACTGTTATTCGCAAGCTTAGGTTTATTATGAACTTGTTTGCAGATTAAGCAATTAATAGCCAAAACTCAAGTTTCAAATAGAACGTACCAATGTTATTTGTAACTTTTTGTTTTTGTGATGCAATAAAGGAAGAACTTGACATATTCCTTATAGAGACTCATAATTGACATGCATATTCAAGTCAACACTCTAAGGAAATGCACGAACTACCATCATATGCACAATGAGCCTAACACGATGCCACATAAAGCAATCTAGAAAAAAGCTACAGTTTGCCATTTTTGCTAAAGAAGTGGCAATAAGTGCACAAGTTATTAGAGCATCTCCAACAGGTAGGATAATTTCAGATCTGCACCCA
Organism: Allium cepa; assembly: GCA_030765085.1. NCBI lineage: Eukaryota > Viridiplantae > Streptophyta > Magnoliopsida > Asparagales > Amaryllidaceae > Allium > Allium cepa. The sequence continues at coordinate 183,352,139 of CM060937.1, read as the reverse complement.
AAAGCTTCTCCAACAGGGTGCAGAAATCTAGATAGTGTGGAAAGCGGGGGCTTCGGGAAAGGAAATCCAGATTATACGAGACACCTATTAAACAGGCGCATGGAAATCAGGCGCCTATTTAACAGGCACCTGATATTCGGGCGCCTGTTGAACAGGCGCCTGGTTTCCAGACACCTGGTTTTTCTCCCCTCCAATGGCTCCCTCCAACGGTCATATTCCGCTCAACCCCTCTATTCCACCTTCAAATACAACTCCTCTCATCTTCTTTCCTTCACAACCAATTTCCTTCAACAATTCTAATTTTTTACTCTCACTTATCGCAACTGAGCATGTATTCCGATTTCGACGTGGATGGTGCAAGATGCAGTTTTCAAGACTACGACTAACAAGAAGTTATGGTTCTGATTGGCGGAGAGGTAACTAATGCAAGTTGGATCATTGCAGAAGACTACGATCTTTGCTACATTTACTGTGCACTCTCAGTTGATCCTATTCGAGGTGCCGATCAAAGTGGCGAGACATTTGGGGCAAAATTACTAATTGCTACAATCGGAAGAACGTCGATTGAAAAAGAAAATTATCTTTAATCAAAGGTCGTTATGGAAAAATCAATCGTCAAACGCAAACATTCGATTCTCAAATTTTTCAAGCTAGAGCAAACGAATCTTAGTGGATTTTGAAATGAAACGTATTTGGTAAAATTTGATATAATTTCATTGTTCTAATTTTTATCATTGTTCGTGTTTTTTTATTACGGAGAATGGCCGCAAACAAGTTGTTCAAAAAAATCTATAAACTTGATAGTAAACAAGCACCACATTCTTATCAGTTCATGCATGTTTATGACATGTTGGTCGAGCATGTTAAATGGAAATCTTCGCTTTAGAAAACTGTTCAGCAAGTCTAATCAAACAGTGGCCGTGGTAAAATGCCTAGAGTTGGAGAAAGCTCTAGTCCTAGGGAATCGCTAAGAAGCTATGGTTTAGGATCAGAAGAAGACCTAACCTCTACCGAAGATAATTTTGTTAGGGAACAAAAGTAGCCAAAATGAAACAGGCTGTTGGAGAGGATCGGGTAGAAATTAAAAAACTCGTACTTGAATCTGAAGATAGATTTAACCGGGCAATGGAAACTCGAGCAATTCAACACCAAGAAAAGTTGTCAAGAATGGATCAACTTCTTGCTGGAAACTGGCAAAGAGATGAAGATGCAATAATGTTCATGAATACGTCGCACATGTCTGCAAAACAACTGGAGTATATGTAGCATAGAAGGAGAGAAATTATGAGACGTAGACTTGAAGAAGGTCATTAACTATTTATGTTTTTCTACAGCCTTTGTATCTTTGAATTACCGTTAGTTGTATTGTATTATAAGCGTAAGAAATTATTAATATAAGTACTTTCATTGAAATTGCATTACATTGAGAAAAGATTATAACAACATTACGTTAATTAAACATAAATAGATTACAATAACAATAATAAGTAACAACAACATAAACAACAGTAGGAAAAGTAACAATAGAAATATAGTTTCACTGATTTTCAAAAAAGTTCCAAAGATGATCTATGAGATCATTTTTCAGTCTTCGATGCAGCTGGACACTAGGGTAGGACATTTGGCTTTCAACATGAAACTCGAGTTCTAGTGTGCATCCAATCATATCATTGTGCCAAACAAGCGGTGATGTTGGAGCATCCTCGTAAAAGTAATCTTCTTCCATGTCTCTTTCATCCTCTATAATCATATTACGTAAAATAACACAATTGTATATTATTTTGGACATTTTAACCGGTTACCAAAGTCTGCATGGTTTACTGACTATGGCAAATCTAGATTGAAGAACCCCAAATGATCTTTCAACGTCCCTCCTCTGTCCTTCTTGCATCGTTGCAAACTTTGATTGTTTATTGTTTTGTGGGTTAGGAATTGTCTTGACAATGACACTCCATTTAGGATATATACCATCGCCAAGATAATATCCATGATCATACGTGTTACCTCCTAAAGTAAAGGTTCAAGGAGTTGATCTACCGTTTACTAAATCATTGAACAACGTAGATCGTTCGACTACGTTAAGATCATTGTTCGAACCCTACATTCAAAAAAATGCATGCCATATCCATAAGTCATACCACACTACGGCTTCAAGAATAATAGTGGACCTACGAGACTTACCCTGATGAGCTCCAGCATACACCTTTGGCCAATTCTTCCACTCCCAATGCATGTAGTCTATACTGCCTAACATTCCAGGCCAACCTCTATGACCACGCATATTCAATAACATTGATATATCCACCTTGTTCGATATGCGTAGGTATTGGTAACTGTAATGTCCATGATAGCTTGATAGAAATGCTCCAAACACTCTAATACCATGTTTTCCACCACTTTCAAATTTTCATCAAGCGCGTCTGTCGGTCCTGTATGTGCAAGCAGTCTTAGTGCGGCTGTCATTTTCTGAATTCCAGTCAATCCCATTGTACGAGATGCATTGGGTTTGAAGATAAAATATTTGTCATGTTGCTTGATACATTGTAGGATTCTAAGAAACAGAGGCCGCCGCATGCGGAATCTTCTTCTAAAATCAGCATCTGTGTAAGTAGGATTTGGAACAAAATAGTCTTCAATCAGTTTTTCATTGGGCCATGAATGTCTACGATTTTTATACCGACAACCAACAATTGATCCACCAAGTTTCTAGCTCGATTAACCAACTTGTAGTGCAACCATACTTATTAGTTCCTTTTCGCGATGAAAATGATCTTCCATCAATTCATCAAATTCATCGTCGCTATCATCGAAAAATATATAATCTTCGATAGCCATTTGTTATCTTTGAAATTGTATGAAATACAAATGAGCAATAATACTTCTAACATTTAACAAGCTTTTTATAACTTAAATCACACGCTGTCTTTCATAACGAAACAAATAATCGCGACTAGTTGGCGAGTAGCATTAATTGAATTCAACCAATATCTATAAAGTAGATTCCATTTATGTCACGTCTGTAGTGTCTCATCCCATCTATACACCATTGACTGTCGGTGTAGTGTCTCATCCCATCTAAACGCTATAGCCACGTCCTAAAAAGCCAACAAGGAGATTTGACTGATGTAGTATCTTGTTCCATCTATATACTATTGCTTGTTGGTCCAGCGTCACGTCCCCTCTATACACTGTTGACTGCTGATGCAGTGTCTCGTCCCATCATACAATTGTAGCCATGTTCTTAACGACTTTATGGCACTACCAAACAATAGTACAGTTAAAATTTTCTATGGCAATAATGTAGAAAGAAATAAGACAATGTTACTAAAACACCCAAACATTAATATAGTCAACGATAACACATGAACACACAATAATACATTCAACAATAATACACTCCACAATAATACAACCAACAAAAATACCCTGACTAGGACTTAGAACCGACACGAGGAAACTACTGTTTATGATCAAATTGTAAGTTTTGCAAGACATTTTAGAGACGTCTTATTTCTCGTTCCAGCTCGTTGGCACATATTATGGCCCTTGGGCACATCCGTTCATCAACCCATTCTACATAATTGCACCCTTTTGGTCAGAAGGGACACAACTGGATTCGACGACCAATATCTTCGCCATCATCTCTAACCACAACTTCACCTTATAGCCACAATGGAAACATACTGCGCAAGAGTCAACCTCTTATTCAACCGAAGTTTGCAAATTGGGTACTTGATCAACTTCCTTTTCTTATGGTAGTTGATGAACCAACTGTTCGTGTAGAGATTGGACAACCGTACGTTCATACAGTGGTTGAACATCTTGTTGAAGTGTGAGTTGGTCAAGATTTTGGAATTCACGAGCAACGTCCTTGTAATGCTGGTCTTGGTAATTGACATTCCAATCTTCATCGGTGTGTTTTCTTTCCATTGGAACGTAGCCGAAATCAGAGTCAATAGATGATGACCAGGAAGGCATTGATATGAGAAATCGAAGAATGAAGGAGCGGAGAACTGAATTGTGTGTTTGAGGAGAAAAGCTCTTATGTATATATTAAAGCATGTGATTGCTAACAATTATTTATGTTTAAATATGAGCATTTTATTTTGATTTGACAGTACAACAGAAAGTGAAATTACCCACAAACAGGACAATAATAAACATGCATACACAGAAACAATAATACACTCAACAATAATACACTCAAATTATGGATATCCAAATCGTTCTAGCCAATTTTGACGTATGATATAAGCCTTGTGTCCAGTGAATGTGCTGTGATATTTGAGAAAGTATCGAACTTCAAATGTGGAACGGGTTGGTTCGAAATTTTTTCAAATATGACCTCATTGATAACCATATTGCACCGCGTACTGGCATTGTAGAAGTTCCCGTAAGCAGTCCTCAACTCTACCTTCGTACGTCTACTGGTACACTCAACATTGCTATTGTAAAGTTCAGCAATAGTGTCCCAAAACTGATTTGCCATTTTCTCCTCATCGTCGCACATCTGATCAATTTGTATAAAAAAAATTACTAGCAGTTTCAATTCTGTAGCCGAAAATTTATGTTAGACGTTGATTGAATTTACCAAACTTTTACATGTTGTGACATTTGAATATAACACTTTATCTTAAATAAATAGTTCGTAATCCGCATCAAAAATAAAGCATGAGATTAATGTCCACATGTCAAACATCCATAAACATTTTGACAAACAAACACAACTGTGTTTGTTGCTTCAACATTTTTACTTCATATACACTTCATAATAAACATGCATAAATTATAATCCACACAATACCATACTCAACATAAAATATAATCGACACAATGCCATAACATATAGACAATCACATATAACAATAGCATCATCACCAACATAATATGCAACAAACTATCGTAATGCGTGAAAAATAATAACATAAACTGAAACATCTATATGTAGCACATCAGTCTATGTGATCAGAACCGGTATCAATCTCCTCATCGTCTCCACTATCATCGTCACTGTCATCGTTAATGTCATCAAAGTCATGAGGCTCAGGTCCAGCATTGAGCTACTCCTAAAGCTGTTGAATCTGGGTCTGTAATCCTTGTATCTGCACATCATACTGAGTCTGCTGCTGCTGGATTGCAATCTGGTAACTCTGTTACATCATTTGTGTATATTCAAGCATCATACACTCAAATGCAGAAATCATTCGTCTATCATAATCCATGTACCGAGAAAACTGATATATGCACATAAAAAATTATACATAGGTGGAGAATATAATGACAAGTAATTTAAAGAAAATTTAAATTTCGTACAAACCTGAAGAGTCTGATACAATCTGGCAGATGGTACACCCATAATAGTGTCATCTGTAGGATACTGCAAGGGATACTCTACCACCTAACCATGTACATCATACGCTCTAAATGAATGAGGAGGGGGTCGAAAGTAGGAGACTGCGTGTACTGAGACGATGTAGGCTCAAAGGTGGTAGGCGATAATGGAACTCTACCAGAAGAGGTACGCGGACCAATATGATCGGAGTTCAAACCCCGAATATAATCAGACAATGCGTAAGCACGTGGGGCTACTCAAGCCCAATATGAATCAAAGTCTCCTGGAACCGTAAAAGGCTCACCATCCACCCATCCCGCACCCCTCATCGTAAGAATATAAGTCGGTCCAACCCTAATATCACCATACATTTCATCCCATGGTAGCGGATCAGATGGAATGCAAACTATACCGTACAACTGCAGCCAACACCGCTTCCATAAATACCATATGAATGGAAATGTAGGAACCTGAAAGCAAACCCTGCATCGCGACATGGAAAACTGAAAAGTGAGTGGATGATCAGGACCGGGCTCTAGGAACTGTAAGTACTGATCCTATGGACGAACGATAATCTTACTGCGCTGCCTCATATCCATCTACTGCCTAGTCTCCATCAGCTCATTGTGAATCCCTTATGCAACGCAAGACAAATGCATAGGAGGACCCCAACAATGCAAACTAGGAAAGTAAATATAAGGTGTGGCATTCGCCTGTACAATAAGTCGGGGTTGCATATTGGCAGTATACTCATAGTACCAAAATGGAAGAATGTACCAAAATCCATACATCTATCTAGACCATCGAAACGCATAAGTATCCAATGCTATGTATAAATAACCAATAATAGTAGTACCGTAATCATATATATGCGGTCCATCCACATCTGCTAATCCAGCCAAAAATCCAAGCCTAATAGTACCCTTATTGTTACTAAATAATATATATCCAAAAGGTATAATATAAAGGCATGAATAACCGGAGTGTGCATATCCTCAAAGGCCATGTACTCTTCTATATATCGCTGTAGATAAGGGAGAGTAATAGATCCTCCTCTAATCTCCTCATCAGCCAAAGCCAGTAAATAAGCTAAATACGATTTTAACTCCTCAAATGAACTATCAAATGGAATAGGAAGACGGTTCGGTCGACCAACCTCTATGCCAGTGAGCATATAGAAATCTAAAGGAGTCAGTCCTAACTCAAAATCAGGGAAATGAAATGTGTGAGTGGTAGGACATCATCCTCAGTGAGGGCCTCTACTAGGCAGCGATCTACATATGCAAATCTAGGTAAATCTAGAAATTCACCAAAAGTTGACGCATGTAGCCTATCCAAAATCGGCTGTGGTAACTGATCAAAATACTCAAACATACACCTATACCAGCTACCTCGCATTGCTACGTGATGAACCTAAGTATATGTTTATTTAATGTTAAAATAAAGAAACAATTATCATACATATACAATTATACGATTGTTCATCAAGCAATAAAGAAATAAACGTATACTTGTGGCGTCACTACAGCTGTAGTAAGTCGAAGCGAAACAGTAGGAGGCAAGTCCTGCAAGGATCAAAGATCGTCTAGAGTCACGGTAGCATCAGGAGGGACATGAGCAAGTCCGATATTGGAATATGTCGAATATTGAACGGCCCGTCTATCAGTTTTGATCCGACGGGGCGGCATTTTGTTGCAAAGAAAAATAAAAAAAATCAACCGAAAAGAGGGTGAAAGAGGAGGAAATAAAGGGGAAGGGGGTTTGCGCCTGGTATAGGCACGGGCATCAGGCGCCCGTTGAATAGGCGCCCGATTTCAAAAGAAAACGGGTGCTTATTCAACAGACGCCTGGTCATCAAGCACCTGTTCAACATGCGCCTGGCCTCATTTATATTGGAGAAATGAGGCCCCCAACATTTCAAAGTGTGGAAAATCCAATTTCGCACTCCGAACTGTCGAAGATGCTCTTATGATTATATCGAATAAGGCATTGGTCAAACATTTACAAAAAGAGGTTGCAAGACTTGAGAATGAAATGAAATATACCGGGTTGAGTTCTTTAGCATCTACCTCAAATGCATTAAAGGAGAAAGATGCCCAAATCAAAAAGGTACTCATAAAATTTACTTTCAATGTAAAACTGTAAAAATTATATTCAGTAAATATTGAATAATTATCTTTAGGAGAATGTGTTTGCATATGCTTAGGCCCATACAAAATTTAGGAAGTTAAATGCTAACCTCATACTCCTTTACAATAACTATTTTGCTATTGATTAAAATTAGGAAGTTAAATGTTAACCTCATACAAATATAAGATTATAGCAGTAGAATGGCTCCCATTAGCCGGTCAGATGTGGAAGATATAGAAGTTAGTTCTCATAAAAACCAAATAAAAATTGAAAGGAATTTGTAAAAAAATTCATCCTCTAATAATTCATAGTTAACCACCAATTACACATACAACTAAATGAGTACAATCATGAACCCGCTTTGTAGTTGATTTCCTCCAAGATATTTTGGAAATTACTATTAGGTGCATTCTGGAAATTTCAAAAAGACTCAAAATGGAAAATTGAAAGAAAAAATGAAAACTGAAAACTCAAACCAAAAATTACCTTAGGGTTTTCCTTTTTTCTATTGTTTTTATTTTCATATAGTGATGATCAAAATATTTTGCAATTAGAGTTAGATTTTTCAATGTAATAAGAACGTGAGATTTTAAAAATTAACAAAATATATATAATAATAGTCAAAATCAAAATAAATTAACTGAGATTATTAAAAATTAACTTCATTAATTAAGTTTTATAAAATTTAAGTTAGTTTATAAAAATTAAATAAGTTTATAATAATAATAATATAGCCAATGTATATGAAACTCAATTATTTATAAAAAATTATAAAAAATTAACCACGTTAACAAAGTGTTATAAAAATTAACTAAATTTTTATAGCAACAACAACAACAATAATAAATTAACTAAAATTATAAAAATAACTTTGTTTGTTAAGTTATATAAAAATTAAATAAGCTTATAAAAATTAAATAAGTTGTTGATGATAATAATAATGATTCAACTAATTTTTATACAAATTAATGTTTATAAAAGTTAACTTAGTTATATAAAAATTAACAGTGTTTAAAATAATACCAGTAATAATATTAATACTTATAATAAATCATAAAATATTAACTAAATTAATTAAGTTTTATAAAAAATAACTAATTTTTTTATATAATAATAAAATCAATAAATTAACTTAGTTTATGAAAACTAATTAAGTTATAATAATATATTGCTAATAAGAACAACGATGATAATGACGGTCATAACAGTAATAATAACAGCAAACAAACCATGTTTATAAAAATTAACCATGTCTCATAAAAAATAACTATGTTTGGAAGAATAATAAATTATAATGTATTTATCGACTTAACTAAGTTTTATAAATATTAACTAAGTTTATAATAACAATAATAACAATAATAATAATAGCAATAATAATAAATAATCAACTATTAATTTTATAAAAATTAACTAAGTTAATAATAATAACAAACTATATAATATTAACCAAATTAACTAAGTTTTATGAAAATTAGCTAACTTTATATAATAATATCAACATTAATAATAAATCATAAAATATTAACCAAGTTAACTAAATTCTTTGAAATTTTATAATGACAAACTATATGTATTCTCGGTATACTTATCGTTCATTTACTAATTTTGCTGCCAAACACTTCACCGTAACCATTTTTCCCTTCTCTGTTTACCTAAAATATTAACAAGTTGTTAAGAAAGAAAGCATAAGCAATTTTAGGTAAGGTTCAAAATCTTTTTGCGGATGTTATGCTAGAAAAAAATCTTAGTGAAGAAGGATTTAAGGCATGATTATTACTGGTCTACTAAGTAAAGATATTACGGAGTGTGTAAGAAAATGCGCTAAATGCGAAAGGCTCTCTAAAAGAGAAATAAACTAGGTGGTAAAGAAGTTACTTGAACGCACTCTTAGTGTACTCGCTAATATCGTCAATTGTTGTTCTAGAGTTTTGGATTGGAAATGAATGTTATTTTTTAACAAATGACCACTTTTTTTACCTTTTCTGTTAAAAAAGGAAATGGGTTGTTTATAATGCAATATGCTAAGCAGTGAATTTAGATTTGCATCATGGTTGGTAGATGAAAGCTTTTCTCGAATAATTAAAGGGCAATACTATTACTCAACAATAATAGAAATCACAACATAGTTACAGATCCTCTGCATCCCTGTACACGTATAAAGACAAAATTATGATTTGTTCCTTAGCAATTACCACCTAGTTTTATTACAACGACATGCCCGAATGTTGGTAGCATATTCTCTTGAAAGCGATTGAACGATGCATATGATCGAACCACTACTCCGAACAAGATAATGTTTTCAAAATAGAATGAAAATGGAATAAGAGGTAAGATTGAGGTTTAAGTTTAGTTGTATAAGTTCAAACATCAAAATCAAATTTAAAGCTTTCAACAAACCTTAAAATATGAATCCTTTAAATCTACGATTTACGATTTGAATCCCATTTTGGTTTAAAGTTTAAACTTTACTATTTACAATATAAATCCCATTTTGAAAACCTTGGGATAGGATGTTGCAGCAAAAAAATTATTTTGGAAATTAAAGGTCGCCATAACATTCCAATTTATACCTATCCAGGATTCGAAGTAGCAAGCATTTTCCATGTTTGGTTCCAAGTCTAAAAGGTTTGAATGTAGATTTGGTTATACCTCATTGGTGGTTAAAAATAATATAATTATACACTGGTTCATTCTTATAAAAAAAAAATTATATTATTAGACTCATACATTATGTAAAATATCATTCTTGTTCAATGTTTTCTTAGATTAATCATGCAAGATACCGACATAAATTTAGGGACGTTTTGAAATGAAGTTTCACTATATTTATTGTCCAATGGTATCGTGCAAATTATTTAAATAATTTGATTGATGTGCAGATTATGAAGGAGATGACAAATGGTGAGGCAGATTACTCTTTTGAATGCATTGGTGATACCACGGCTGTATCAACTGCATTGCAATCGTGTTGTGATGAAAGTTTCATCCTCTTTTTTCTTTGCTTGCTATTTGTTAATCAAGTTGTTTATTCTTTCCAATATTTGCAAGGATGGGGGAGTAACTGTAACTTTAGGTGTTCCAAAATTCAACCCTGAAGTTTCCACTCATTATGCATTACTCCTTTCAGAACGAACATTAAAAGGATCTTTATTTGGAGGTTGGAAGCCAAAATCCGTTCTTCCATCGTTAGTAGACAAATACATGAACATGTTACGCTTCAAGTTATAGTACACATACTTCCACCGTGTTATGTACATTCTACTGACCAATAAGGCCCAAGCAAGTAAATAAATTCTTATATTAATTTGCACTTTGACTATGCTCGCAATTAGGGTTGTGGCTACAAACTAATAAAATCTTCTTCATCCTCCTTTGGTAGCAACACCTACATTCGTAACATTGTTTCAAGTTATTGTGGACATTTATAAATTTGGTATGAAATATTATTTAATTTATTTTCCATTTAAGAAATACAAGTTGATGAGCTGGTGACACATGACTTGCATGAAGAAAGGCTTTGAGCATTTTAATTTCTTAGTGATACATTTGGTACTTGTAGATGTTAACTTTGAACTATGTTGTCTGTTGTTATCATGAATGTGTATTGAATTTGGTAATTCATGTACTGAACTTAGTTTTGTTAGTAGATACTTTATTTTATTATCATGAATATGCATTACATTTGCTGATTATTATAAATTTTTTTCATTCATACATTGTTCAAACTATTATCTATTTAAAGAAGATTCATTTTGATTGTTATTATTAAAATGTAACAGTGGAGTGCATTAAATATATAGTAAAATAAAACATAGCTCCTTAAAAGCGTTATAACTTTATGACATAAGTGCTATAAAAAGATAATGCAATTTATGAGGTTACTGCCAAAGGATAGCAGCAAATAGGCGTTATTTTATCTATACGTTTTATAGTGGTGTATATATATGTTGTAAATGGATGTAGAATATACTATAAACATGTTGATATATAGCACGAAATAGGCGCTATAGAATAACTATTTTGTATTGCTATATTATGCTATGAATAGCGGTTTTTTTTAGTTATAAATATGCAATTCTTTTTTATAACATGTCGATATACAATGGTTATCAAACCGTTATAGTCGTGTTTAATAGTGGCTATATGCTGCTATAAAAGAATATTTTTCTTATAGTGATACATAATTTGCCACTAACCATTTTAGCTTTTCAGTTATTTAGATCCAATCCATGTTCTTCAGTTTGACTCCCTTTTCTCTATATTTGAATAATACACTGTTAGCGTATATATAACTATCAGAAATCTAGTTTAGAGAAGAGATTTGGATTTTAATTTAATTTCTGGATCCGGATTTATAATTTACCTTGGCTTTGATGATTTGATTTGATTTGATCCTATTCTTCTTCTCAATCATCCTTTACTATTCTTCACCCATATATACGTATATAAACTATATGTATTTTATAGAATTAAGAATTTTGTGGAGAAGAGAAAACGACAGAGCTTCACTGTACTTCAGGAAATATGAGAAAAAAAAGGATTAGGCCTATATTTATAAGGGTTCGAATCAATGCCAGCCGTTAGAATAAATTATTTTTAAATCTAGGTCGTTCGGCCATGTTAAAAACTCCAATCGAAAGTTCAATCGGTCGGTTGGTCGTACTTATTTATGGTAATTTATTTGATGTATTAAATTTTGTTAATTTCTTTCTATTTTCAGCCAAGCAAGATCGTTTATTTTTCACGTTAACTTTTTAGACCTTAAACTACTATTAACGTTAATTAATTTATGTTAGTTACTTTTTGTTTCCTTAATTACATATACATTTATTTACGACTTGAATTATTGAAAAGCTAATAACTTTTTTGTTCAAACTTCGATCGGAAAATTTTATATATGAAAATTGATTAGAAAATCGCCCGAAACCTAATGGTGCAGATTTCATAGCAAATTTCTAGCTTTTGCGAAAATTCTATTCTTCGACGTCGTTATTTATTAATTATTTCTTTTTAAATTAATTATCGTAAAAATTACGGGGTGGCACGCCTGGAGAAACCCTTTTTGGGCCATCTTCCTCTCTTCCTCCACCATCTCCTTCCACATTTCCTAACACACTTCATCACTACACCCAAACAATTCATACAAACAATCATAACATTCTCATATCACCCAAAATCAATCAAAACAAAACAAGAATGAGTATTATTTCTATGATATGATAACAGAGTTGCACAATGCTGCAAGTATTAACATAGACATATATAGCTTTATGAGTAGATTACTCGCGTTGATTTGATGAATGAATGATCCCTCTTCTTTCTATTCCCCTCATTTCTCTTCTTTAAAAGTGTTAATCGTTGTTTGAATTCAGCCACTATATTGGTGTAGAATATCAAGAAGCTCTCAGTTTTGGGTCATATAAATTTTGGGAATTTAGTTTGAATTGATTTCAATTTCTAGGGTAGTGGAGTTTGGGAAGGTTTTGGGATTTCTAAACAAAATAAGTAATGGCGTGGAGTTTTATTTATAAGAGGGAATGAAGACTCAAGAAGAAAAATAATATGGAGATGGATAATTCATTAAACTAGGGTTTTGGGCTTGGGCTTAGTAATAATATCTCTATTTTATTTTCTCTTCCTTTAATCGTTCATCTCTTCTTCTTTTTTCATAAAAGAACACTTCAAGCCCAATTTATAAGTCAAAATCACTTCTTTGAATTCATTTTGTAATTATATTTTTAACTATTTTATAGTTTATTTAATTAATTATTTTATTAAAATAAATTACAAATTAAATTCAAAACTCAATAATAAAATACTTTCTATTATTAAAATAAATTTCTGACTTATAATATTAATTTTATATTTTATATCCAAAATTAATTTACGTTTCGTTATTTCAAACTAACTCAACCATCAAATAATTCCTTATTAATGAATCCAAAACATATTTCATTTATTAATTAATATTTTATTATTATTAATTTATTAATTCTTGACAATGGGCAGTTACAGACTTTCCCTTTTAAGAAAATTATGTTTTCACAATTTCTTATTAGAGAAAATCTATAACTAGCTAGATTAGTTCTAGCTCATCTACCCCATTAATCAATGATAGGCAAAGAAGAAAAGGATAAAATACATACCCAACTCATGTGCTTAAGTAAATAACTTAGGATAAGCTTGTTTATATGTTCTTGGATCTCCTATGTACAATCTAATGGATTATCAGACCATTGCACCTTTACCATAAGAACTCTTTTGCTCCTCAACTGTCGAACTTCTGAATCAATTATCTGAATAGGATGTTGCATATAAGTTAGATGTGATGGCCTATTTTTCCATACCCATTGAATCGACAATAAACCACACATGTCTGACTCAAATTGCATGAAAAGACGGAACATCAGGGGTAATAAAGAAAAATAAATAGAACAGAATCTCACACGAATGGAATAACATATAATACTGAACAAATATCTTTATAGTGTAAAACTTTCAAATACATGTATCAAAGTCTAACCTAAATTCAGCTTGGACAGTTATAAACACTTGTCCTTACAATTGCTGACAAACATCAAACAAAAACAAATAAACTATAGCGGATCATATAGTATGTCCATACGTAGATGAATATCTCCAGCTCTCCTCTGGAAACTCCAACAGTCTTCACTAAACCTGAAATAACTCGGATCTGACCTGAGTAATGAAAATACTCGGATCAGGATTGATAAACCAGCGTAAGAAAACTCAATAATAAATGACAGTGTCATATATCAGCCTTTGAATAAAATCCTTTGAAAAGAAAGTGTATCTCATAAGACCACGCCCACACATAAACTCGAATGGATTTTACCTTATGATAATTAAAACATTTTTATATCAAAACATTTGATATTATCTCTAATGACATTCTCTTTGAAAACATTTGCAAATAAACTTATTAATCTTATTCGAAATGGTTACCCATGTAGCATTTCGAGGCTATTCATTACGCCAATACAAACAAAACTGCAGGTTCTTATTGGAGGATATATTTCCATACAAATGACCGGGTGAAGGGACGACTTCCAGCAGTACATCTCTAGAGGAATGTACCGAGGACCATCATAAAGGATCCTCTACCAACATAAGACCGGTTTATCCCTATAACTAGATAGTACCAAATATATCATCCCCCGGTCGTTACTGACCTTTAAACGAGCACGCTCTAGCATACAAACCACATTAATTTACATCCCGAATGTCATAGCAGGAAGAAATATATCTAGAAGGGGATGACCATACCCTAATTGGGAATAACCCACTTACCCTTGCTGCATCTAATCTCGTTTATCTCATTTCCAGTTGATGAGGCTCGAGGCTATGATTGCCTTTTCACATAGCATATCTTCTTTCACATTGAATGCCACACTGTCATTCCTTTGATTACTATTTGACTCCCACAAGCATACAACCTATGAGCTCGTATGTCTCGGAGAAGGGTGTTAAACTAAGAGAAGTTGCCTTCTCCGCCACCAAGCAGATGTACATTTGTAAAAGTAGAACATTGTATCTCAGGAATGCAATGTCAGACATTCATCAATATAATTTGGTTCTAGGACTGAACGAAACCGAAGGAACTTTCCTCGGCCATTACTAGGCGAGAAGCCCTTGTGGTTTTGAGGTTTTTCATAACAAAGAGGCCACTGCTACAATACAGTGAATCGGGAGTTTATCCCCAATTAATCAACAAGTAATCCTTCATTATTACTCATCTCAATATCTCCATCTTCAAACATCTTCATTTTTTGAACAAATTGGTTCGAGGTGGTTTTCGAATAGGAATCACCCAAATTCGACCCCGGCTCCTTCGAAACCAATCATCGCTTTTAAAGGTGTTAAGTTCAAATGTGATTATCAATCATCAATCAATTACTTTATCTTTTATTTAAATCAAATATCTTTCTTAGGTATACTCTTTTCAATTTATTCCCTTTTTTTCAAATGTATATGGAATCACTGAGCCTCATTTATCAAATCATTTGATATATTTAAACTTCTTTAAATCTTGGAATAATTCCAAATCATTTTCTCTTTTACTTGGGAAAACCTTTCAAATCATTCATTAAATCTTAATCAAAGATTCCTTATATTTAAATTATAACTTTTAACTTAGTAAAAATATTTCCAAATCATTCATTAAATCTTAATCAAAGATATCTATCTTAACTTCAAATCATATTCTTGCAAATTGAAGATTTTCATAACAAAGCACTACTGCCCCCTTAGATATGGTAAAATTCACCTCCAGGAACTAATGGAAAGTAATCCTACATCATGAAGATTTGTATCTTCAATAATCTTTGTCTTCAGTATGTTTTATTTCGAAAATTAGTTTGAAGGGGTTACGGATAGGAATCACCCAAATCTGATCCCGGTTCTTCGGATAAGAGTCATCCAAATTCGATCTCGGTTCCTTCGTACCAATCGTTGAATAAAAAGATGTAAAGTGGATAACAAACATTCAAAGAATTTGTTTCTTTTATTTTATCTTGGAAAAACTTAAATTTGATCTTTTAGAGCATCCAGACTTTCTTTTCGATCTATTCCACCCTTCGCCTAAGAAGAGAAAATATAGGCCAGGTAAGTTCATGCACTGGTTGCTCCATTCGTAATTTTAGTTAAACACGTTGTTTTATCTTCCCAGAACTCACAGGCAGGACTAATGTGCTAGTCGTTTCCGCATACTCGGTTTGTTATTATATTCAATATTCTTCACTTTTTGTTTAAATGGTATAAAAAATTCTTCTTAACGATTTATTCAAACTCTTATTAAAACATCTAACTCAACTTTAAATTACTTAATTATTATTTTAAAATCATTCCCAAAATATTTAGGAAAGAATTGTTAACTTTAAACTCATATTCAAAAGGTTAGAGAATTCGCAGCATAAAAGTGCTACGGAAAGTGCTAAATAAGCTTATTTTATTTAAACAACTTTTTAATATGTGAAAATGCATATTTTCCTTTTCAAATCTATTTTAAACCATTTTAATAGATTTATCAAATTTATTTCATATTTTTAATCATTTAAAAATATCATTAATAAAGAAATCCCTTTTTGGATTCCGAAACGCAAAACCGCGATGTTTTTAGAAAATTGTTTTGGACATATTTCAAACTCTACCTGATGAAATTTGATTCTCTTGGTTAGTTAGAAAAATATGGATATAATGGACCGAAATTTTTTTATATTGGAGAATTTCAAGCTATATTCCACTTTGTACACTCATTTAACTTTTATGGCGCGAAATCGCGAACTACCATTACGCGAAGCGTCTAGTTTTGGCTTATTTTTCAATTTCTTTTCAAACATCTTGAAAACACTTTTAAATTTTTATAAGACATTTCTAAATCATTTTAAACTCATTTTAAAAAATATTTTTTATGTTTCAAACTCATATTCCATTTCATATCAGTTTATAATATTATATTATCACAATATCATTTCTAGCCTTTTTAGATCATTTAAAATCATTAAGAGGCTAAATAACTTTCATACACATATTTATATGGATTTAATTTTCATTTAGTTAACTATGGTTAATTACTAATCATTTCCCTTATCATTTATCAAACCAAGTTATCATCCATATCACAAACATATAATCAACCTTAATATCAACCAAGTTATCATCCAATATCAACCAATATTCAACATATTAATTTCTAATTTAACATGTATATTATTAACTTAAGTTTTATTAAAATAGAACTAAGATTTGAGTACCCACGATTAACCAAATCGTTTAACTTCCTACCAAATTCATTTAATCCAACACTTCACTAAATCCTCTTACCTTCACCAAATCATCACCTAAATAACTCCACCTCACTTTCTAGTGCTCGGCCGTCACTTCACTTCCACTTGCTCTCGGCCACAAGTCTTTCCTTCTCTTTTTCTTGCTTCGGAGCTCCATGAACTTGCTCCTCCTCCTCCTCCTTAGGTTTGGTCTTGCCCTATTCTACCTCTTCCTCTATTATTTCTTCAATCCTTAGATGTTAAACCATGTTTTGGAGATATTTTAAAGTCTTTGGCAAAGTTTGGTTGTG
Organism: Allium cepa; assembly: GCA_030765085.1. Taxonomy (NCBI): domain Eukaryota; kingdom Viridiplantae; phylum Streptophyta; class Magnoliopsida; order Asparagales; family Amaryllidaceae; genus Allium; species Allium cepa. The sequence goes on along the minus strand of CM060937.1, from coordinate 183,334,578 downwards.
TTTGGAGTTGATTTGATATTATTTTAAGAAAAGTTAGTAAGGAAAAGAGAAGAGAAGAAGGCATTAGAGAAGTGGAGAAAAGCTTGAAAAAGGAAGAAGAAGAAGTAAAAAAAAAGTGATAAAGTGTATGCTTATTTATAGAAATAGTTTTGGATTAAAATAATATTTTGTAAAAAGACCAAAGTGCCATTTACTTACTTTTTAAGCAATCTTATTTTTTCAACACTTAACATCACATTTCAAATCATTACTTTATGTCATTTTTACTTAAGTATTAAGTAAAGAATATAATAATTATGTTTAATTTGTTATAAAATAAAGAAAGCAGAAGCCATTAGAGAGAACAATTTTATTCATTCAGAGATTAGTAATACATTTTCATTACATTAGCACATTTATATAAAGGCTTAGGAGCTTGGGATAGAACTAATCCCACGATGTGGGACTAAATACAAAACAGTATATAGCATATTCACAATTTATATTATAACACTCCCCCTTGAATATGCGTCTTCAAAATCTTGAATCCTCTGATAACTTGAAATTGTCTCTTTTGTAACGTGTATGATGATTTCTCCTCCTCATTGTTATCTTGCTTGCACTTATTCATTTAGTCGACCTAGATATTGTCCGTTGCCTCATTAAAAAAACTTCTATTAGGAAAACCTAATGGAAAAACCTTGAACGAGGAAAAGAGTGCAACTTGAGATCACAGATATCGTACAATGATATTTCTTCTAAGAGTTTGATACTTCAGGATCAATATAATGCCTTATTAAAACCCTTACTAAGAAAAACCCAATGGGAAAAATCTTAGTGAAGGAAAAAAAAGAGCACAATGACATATCTTATTTTCTCATTTCTTCAAATTAAGTTTGATACTTCTAGATCAAACTAATGCCTCATTAAAACCTTACTAAGAAAAACCACATGGAAAAAATCTTAGTGAAGGAAAAAGAGTACAATATAGTATGAGATATTTCAATAATTTATAGAATCAAATAGAGTTTGATACTTCTGGATCAATCTAATACTTCATTAAAAACCCTACAAAGGAAAACCCATTGGGAAAAACCTTATTCAAGGATAAAAATACAATTTAAATTAAATAGCATATTTGAGATGTTATTTCTTGAAAATACGTTTGATTCTTCTAGATCCAGACAATGCCTCGTTAAAACCTTAGTAAGAAAAACCCAGTGGGAAAAATCATAAATAAGGGAAAAGAGTACACTGTAACTTATTTTCAAATGTTACTGGGGAGTTGATACTTCTGGATCAAGATAATGCCTCATTAAAACCTTACTAATAAAATCCCAATGGGAAAAATCTTAGTTAAGGAAAAAGAGTGCATTATAAAATACTTATGGATGCTCCCCCTGATTTAAAGTTTCCTCTGAATTCGTATTCGTCTTTCGATAACTTAAATCGGTTATAGATACTTCTGGATCCATAAATATGTATCTTATTAATAATACAATTTATTAATAGTTTTCTTCGATACAATCAAAATTTCCAATCCAAATATGATTTGCATTTTATGCATTTTGTTTGCCGCCTTTATGAAAAACACATCATGTGTTTTCATTTTTATGCTTCAAATCAGTTTTGCATATTGCAACTACATCTTTGATGAATATTAAAAGTTCTTTTACAACAATACTTAAAAGCAGGAAGTAATCTACTCATCTTAAAGTGCATCAAGATTTTCATTACAACAATTCTCAAAAGAAGGTTGTAGTCTACATTCCATGTTCTTTGCATTCCTTAAAATCATCATAGTTATTTATATTCTTTAGGAATAATTTTTGCATATCGCAACTAACATTTCAATGTATATTAAAAGTTTCATTACAACGATACTTAAAAATAGGAAGTAATCTACTCATCATGAATTATATCAAGATTTTCATTACAACAATACTCAAAGTAGGTTGTAATCTATGCTTCATGTTCTTTGAATTCTTTATAACCATAAAACTTATTTATATTCTTAAGGAATTTGTGTACTTTCATCATTTAATATGATTCAAACCATATTTATACCTTCGGGGTATATTAAGCATTTCAAGTACTTTCGCTACTTTGTGGACTATATGTCCATATTTCTCTATTGGTAAAGGATTCGTGATGGCTACTCATGTTTCCCCTAATTCAAGATATTTAATCTTTTTTTTAAACATAAGCGCTTTATTACTTATAAATTTATCATCGATGATTATTTCTTTATCAGTTCTAGACATGATTTATCGAGATCTCTTTAATTATCATGTTTTAGGTACCTAAACCACTTCTAAGGTAATTTGACAATCATGTCATTAGTCTCTTCAAGAGCACCCTTAAGTGTTTCTTCAAGAACACTCATCTCTTTTATTTGACATCTTTATTACTTACTCCAAAATTATTTCAAACTGACTTTTGTACCATATTTCAGATGTGGTTTACACATTTTGATCCTTCAGGGATTCAAATCTATATTGGAGAAAGTCTACCAAGGATATTATTGATAATTTATTCAAGTTGCTTAATATTTTGCATCATTGTATATTTTAATAAATATTTAACACTGAAGATCAAAATGAACTTGTATCGCTTTATCCTTCACCTCAATGTTGACAAACATTGTCACATTATATAATAATCGTCTTTGGATTCTCATTTTGATCCATTATCATATTGCTACTAGCAAACACACCATACATATTAATGATAAGAGGATGATTCTTTTATCAATTGATAAGATGCATTTAAGTGACATTTGTGATCTTCTGGCTCATATTTAAATATGAGATTCACCTATGCCCAATTTTCATAGAATATAATCCAGTTGAAATTATACTAAATTTACTAAAATAAGCTTCTGGCTTTCAATTTTAGAAATAACGCAAAGATATTCTTTGACGTTTTCATTATAGTTTCAATATCGTAGCTACTCGTTTATATATCCTCAGAACTCAACAAATTTCTTTTAAGTTTGCTTGAGTATAATGTATTTTGAATTAAGATATATGTACCACTTGGTAATACTACATAGGCTCTTCCGGAGCCTTCAATTGTATTAGCAAATTTGCTAGAAATTTTTAGCTAAATATTTTCGGATAGTTCGGAAAAAATACTTTTGTTTTTCAAAATAATGTGAGTAGTTGCACAATCTAGTAGGCATATATTATCACTCAAATATTGATGGTCCATATCTTAAAAACTAAAGAACAATATATTTAGTCAACTACTAAATTATAAGCATAAATAAATGCTAGTGCTTTCCAAAAATTTAAAATAGACCACTGATTAAAGCCAACATTATCGGTACATTATTTCAATTAGTTATGAAAGGAAAAACATACAAGCACCAACTTCCAACTGATTTATTGAACTGAAATAAAATAAAATCCACATAGTAGACTTTAGGCTGCTACTATTGATCAATTCGACCATATCATTTATTATTGCACTTAGATTTTCATCATTAATGAAGTTTCCGTCATCTACTTCGAAGATATAATCTAACTTCAAGTTAGTATTACTAGACAATCCTTTCACATGATTTTAGTTTAGAAGTAATTCTAAATATATAGAGGAATTATATTTCCTAACAGATTTAAAGACTTGAAACTTCAAGTTCAACCACTCATGTCTAGTGTTTAGAAGTGTGATCATATTTTGGTGGTCATAACGCTCCTTCAGGGAGTTTCATAGGTAAAGATGATCTTTTTCAGTTAAATGATTTATTTTAAGTTTGTCATGGATATGACACCTTAAAAATATAAGAGTCATTGTTTTATACTATTGATTCATCATTTTTATGGCATTTTCTAAGCAACGAGATTGTAACTGGATGTCAACATCCATTAACTATGACAAAATTTTAACTTCTAATAAGTCCAAAGCTTTGAATTCAATCTTGATGTTTATCATATTACCAACTATAAGTGGAAATAAAAATAGTAAATGATATGGAAAATAGTAAAAGACAACCAAATATAATCTATAAAAGCGATTATAATTTCTTATTTACATCCTTTTGATAGCTCTAGATTCAATATCATTTATTCATTCATTAATTTCCTTGAAAATGCAAAATTACCCTTGAAAATATGGAAGGACCTTAATATGGGTTGATTGGTCGAGAAATGATGAATTATAATCAAAAAATTATGTTGACTTTATCATGTTTATTTTTATAATATAAGCAGATTTAAAAATATGAATAGGTAGTATCGAATACCATTTATTGATTCATAACAACTGCAATAGTGAAAGACAGAAATATATACCATGTATATAATGATCCTTTTCTACAATAAGAGATATAAAAGAAGAATAAATGTATGAAGCATTCAAACACATCTTTGTTGGACCATTCTCATTAATCAGTAAATCTTATTTATTGATTTATTAATTGTTACCGATTAATATATGAATTAATATATGCACTATTTACATATTGTAAGTATAGAGAGTGAAAATTTGTACATCACATGTTAACATTCATTTTATGAAGAATCCAAAATACTTACTTGATGAGACAAAGGAAAGAAACTTGATCTATTACATATTTTACCTTTTGAAAGACATGATTGGATGCATGGAAGAAGGAAAAAAAATTAGGAAATAAACTTCCTATTAGAATACCTTGTTTTCTATTAAAAAGAAAGAGAGTAGGAGACTGGATATATTTCTATGGATTTATTTAGTTTAGTAAAAGCACCAAATATATCAATAAATCTCTTCTGGAGATTTTTTATCATTACTAAATATACAAATCTCTTCTAGAGATTTTTCTTATATTATTATTATCACCACTTCTGGAGTGAACAAATTTCTATACATTTATTTGGTTTAGTAGTTAATACTATTGGCAAATATTTTTAGAACGTCAGGTTCCAATTTTACTTTAAAGTAAAGTCTTTGTTTAGTACTTTAGATCCTAAATGGTACAACTTGATTTTCATTATCAAACTTCAGGTTTGATTGCAAACATGGTTAAAATTTACCATAATCTGAATTAGCTTTTCTAATAATTCAACGCTTCACATCTCATATTTATAGAGTTTTGATATATAATCCCCCTAGATAAACACAATGAAACAAGAGGACTCTTCATAATTGCATTTGAACATAAGAATCATAATACTATTTCTCTTCGAGGAAATAGTATTTACCACATTTGTAATGTTATTTCAACATATTATTTTTATGTTATGTCTTCTAGACATATCAACATCTTCTTCTGGAATTGCTCACTTATTATTATTTTTCATAGCTTTATTTCAGCTTGTGAAAACTTTAACATTTCACCTTCGCACATATGAACTTCAGGTTCTTATTCTCTTATGTAGACTTAATACGATCTTTTAGATACGTATTATCCATATATTTGTTTCTCTAAGAAACAATGAAATATTTCTTATGAAAATATAAATCATATGGTAAAATTATTTCTACAGTTCTCATTCAAACCGAAATCCAAACAAAAAAAATTTGAAAATGAAAAACCCCCCTTTTATTTTACCAAATAATGGAATGTGATCTAAAAGTTTAGATCTATGGTAAAATAAGATCTAAAATAATAATATTAATAGAGCAAGATCTATAAGATATATATATATATATAATGAAATGTGGAAAATTAGATATATGATGGATATTTAAAAGAGTACTAACAGAATAAGGTCTGAAATTACATTTTAGTCTATGAATTTTTTTTAATTTCAGATCAAATTCAAAATTATCACAAAATGGATATACATTTATGAAAATTAATAAGAGATCTGATGAATAAAATCTATAGATCTAAAAAATATATCATTTGAACATGATATTAAGATCTACAAGAGATCTGAAAAATTAGAAAAAAAATAAGATCTGCAACAAAACGAGATCTAAAATATAGGAACAAAAAATAAGATGTACAAATAGAATCAAATCTAAATAATTAGATCAATGACACAATGAGATCTAAAAGAAATAAAATTAATAGAATAAGATCCGAAAGATTTGATTAATCAGATCAGAAATAGCTAACTGCTTTGAAGATTTATAACAAGATTTGAAAATTTCCTTTTATTTAGAGATCGTGATGATAACGTGTTATAAAATAAAGAAAGCAGAAGTCGTTAGAGAGAACAATTTTATTCATTCAGAGATTAGTAATACATTTTCATTACATTAACACATTTATATAAAGACTTAGGGGCTTGGGATAGAACTAATCCCACGATGTGGGACTAAATACAAAACAGTATATAGCATATTCACAATTTATATTATAACATAGTTTGATTTAATGTTTACTTTTTGATATGAAATGACGTGTTTGTCTTTTCGTACTTACTTTTTATTAATTACTAGTGTGCACCCGTGCTTCACACACGGATGTCGAAAAAATAATGTTGTTTCATAAGCCATAACCGAATGTATAAAAATTATAATATATTGGTAATTAAAAAACAATGTTGAAATATAGTGCTAGATCATTAACAACAAATTGCTAGGATAAATAATGTATAGATATATTGTGATGATCATAATTAAAATTCAAAATTTCAAGTTATAGCAAATCAGAGCATATAGGTATGGATGAAAACATGTAACATGTATAAACTTGGAAATTCATACAATTAGCAGTTAGATGAAGTGCAAGGATAGATGAAAGAAGGGGAGATAGGGTAAAATAACTTGTTGCATAGTTTGATAGGTCAAAACATGTGTTAATTACACCAATTACTAATTTGGCACAATAAACATAGCCCAATGCAATCACATAGCATATACGTCCCTTATAGATTTCATTATTTTAAGTTAATTATACGCACTTGCTTGTCTTACTATGAAAACATATGCAACATGGCAAAGGGCCTGATGTCAAAGAGCGGCAAGTATACCATTGATGAAATATTTTATACGCTGCCTTCAGAATAAATAAATTTTTAAATACTAAGAGGAAAGCCATCCCAAAATAAGTTGAGCCTATGTTATCAATATTGCTTCATAAAGTGTAAATTGGATATCAAAATTTATGACAAATTACTTGAAGCGTGTTGATGAGAACATATAATAGCAAAGCATGAGATACACACAAAAGAACAATCATGATATGGAGGGTACTATGACACAAACAAACTTTAGCTGAAGAACATGAACATAGTATAACAATCAGTATATGGAATATATATTGGCATGAACATTGTTCATCTAAAGAACATGGAAGTGAAATGAAAGTGTTAATGGGAAACGCCAGATATTATGTCATCTAAATCTATGCTTCTGCACCAAATAATTTATGATAAATCCACATAAAATATATTAAATATCCAATGTCTTGATTGGCTAAATAAGTAGTTCTCTCATAAAGTTGAGAAACATCACAGATTTTACTATTGCCAATTATTTTCTTAGAAAAAAGTCAATGCAGTCTAAAATCTAATGCTGAGTTGCCAACTGTCAGCTAGGAATTGTAGCAAAACAAATTAGATTTATACTCAGAGACATTGAGCATTAATAAATTAGATGTAATCTTTCCAAGATCATACTTGCCGAAATTGATTGAAATTAGTTAACACTTTGGCTATAGCATTGAGAATGCAGTACCACGCACAGCATGCAAGCTGAAAACTAAATAACATCAGCTCAAATAACTTGATATAACCATGGGAAACCAATATGAAATAAATCAGAACAAACATTATATTGTAGCAATTTTTCTATCTTATGGAAGAGAATGAAATTATTGCAGTTGGCTGGAACTCGATTATCATCAAAGAAAGCATATACATATACATATATATATATATATATATAAACTGAAATACTCTCATAAGTTCAATGAGAAAAATAACTAAATAAATTCCTAAGATTAAATCTGTAAGGAGCATATATATAATGATCTAGTATAATATATAAACTGCACGTGAAGCCAAAAGTTTAATGATTATGTTTGCAATTTTAACTTCTCCACTAATTTTTTAAAGTAATTTAGGAAACTTAAAATACTTATAATGAAAACCTTATGATCATTCAAGATGCAGGAATATAATTTACTTGAATGTACACTTTGATGACATTAAGCTATTTCTACTTAAGATATCCAATGTTTCATTTGTCAAATCATGGACATCGCATGAGAGTGGGAGCTATATAATATTCGTTGAACATGAAGTTATCTGTTATTGAATTTTAGTCCAAACCATCTGAAAATATTTGTTTGTTCTATTATGCAATTTGAAAAATAACGGTTCAAGATGTTTAATTCTTTCAAGATTTTATTAGTTTGAATATACAGTTAATTTTTTTTGATATTAGGGTACATTTTAATGATAAATATTGAAGACTTCATGCATTTCTACCTTTAAGTCAATTCAGGTGTCCTTTTATATTGGCTTAAATCTAAGAAGGTTAAGCTCCTCTCTATTTGTTTTCCGTATTGTTGACGGCATTTAAAATTTATTTATAGGACATTCAACTTATCCTATTAAGTAAAAATATTGCTTTTGATTTGGTAGTCACCTTCAGCACTAATTTATGTGATCTTTTAACTTAGTCCACTGAGTAAAATAATATTTCTTTTAATGCTGAAATTGTATTGAGTATTCATCCATCCAACCCATGATTACTTCATATTCACTTCAACCTTTGACTTCATTCTAAAACAGAACACGCATACCTTTATTTTACTTATGTTAGCTTTATAATGACCCAACACTGGATTATCATAATTTGTCAAATATCTTCCAAGTAATTTTTCTATATCTATTGACAAAATTAAAAAATTATTGCTAAATATTATTATATGATAATGGATATTAATGTTGATCTTGACTCTTGATTGCAAGGGCTCGCTATGACAGGATGGATTGCGCGCTTTATTTCCACTTAGTAGCTAATAATTTATCCTTTGATGGAATAGTTAAAACAAAACATTGTTTAAATAAAAAGAAGGTTGATGAGAAGTGAAGGAAAAATAATAACCATGCATTAAGATTTATTCCTATGATCTCATATGACGCATGAGTCAATAGATGCAAAAACAATGTTTTAGTTTAGATAAATATAAGTTAGAAGAAGTAAAGGAAATTTAAAATACATGAATTAAGATTGGGTTGTATGATCTCATAAAAACATGCATTAAGATAAACAGAACAGTGTTTTATTTAGATAGGTTTTGAAAAGTAGACTTTTGCATTTTAAAAGCAATTTCCCTCCTTTTTTCATTAACAAAATGACAATTTTGACCTAGAATGAAACATCCAATTGAAACATTTATTTTTGAATTAATATGAAAAAATAATTCAGCCAAACTGATTTTTTTTGTTGGTAAAAAAATGTCTTTCGATTCAGTCACCTCCTACAATCTAAAAACACGTATAAATAAAAAGCAAGAGTCTAGATTTTAATTACCTAAATACATACTATTAGATATGACGTTTAGGAGACTTTTGAGCAATTAAGTATGCCAAAAGGCACCAATTTAAATGGATTTACTGACTAATACCAAAATAAACTACAGATATCATATTATTTGGCTGTTCCAAATTATAACTTGGAGCAATATATGAGATAGATATATAAACTTGTATATTTTGGCTGCTCTAAATTTTACAATCGTTTTATTTGTTTCTTCAATTTCATGTGGTGGTGATCATATAATGTTAATTAATGCAAGTTCAACCGATAAAGTGCAACCAAAAAATATAAATATAACTATCAGCCATCATTTTTACATTAAATAAGATATTTGAAAAAAATAAATCTAACTTCATTCACACTAAACAATGTAAAAAAATATATAATTGATATATAGCATAAAAAGAAATTTCAGCCAATGGTACACTTACCTATTGAACAGAGTATTGATTAAGGTGGCTACTGATATGTTTCATTTCGCCCCTTCTCCTATACATTCTAGTTTCAGTTCTCAGCCTTTGAGACCTACATGAAGCAAAGTTGTAACGACCCGTAAATTTCGATAATTAAATTGATTAATTTAATAAGATTTTTATGATTAAATCTAGAAAGAGATAAAAACTTTGTAATTTAAAATGGAGAGAATGTTAGAAATGAAGTGTAGCAATGGTAGTTAAAACTAAAATTTGACAATTGGAGTGAAATCCCAATAATGAAATAGTGTAAATTGTTACACTTGGTTATAAAATTGAAAATAAGTAAATAAAGATAAGTATTGAATTAACAAATGAGATAATATGCTGATTGATAGTAATTGAATGTAGATTAAGGTAATAATGTTAATGCAAGTTGATAAATAACTAATTTAGTGCAATCCCAATTAATTGAAATAATTGTAAGGTTATAATTGATTGTATTTAGAAAAATAGTGGAATAAATTCAAAAATATATTAATTGGTGAAATAATACGTAATAAATTGTAATTAGAATAGAATCAAGTCAGTTTATTTGGAATTAATTAAAATTAATTGGAATTCAATCTAATAAATGGCTTTATTATAAGCAAATGAAATTAAATACTACGTTCATTAAATTAAGATGAAATTTGAGAATATTAATGTTATAAATCATGAACCAATGTTAATTTCATCCATTTGACAACATTGAATTGAATATAGAATGAAAAATAAATTAATGTAAATGATTAAGAAATTTAAAAATGATAAAAATTGTCAATTATAGATTTGAAATTGAAGATTGGATTTAAATTAATTAATTACTAATTAATTTAATTAATGTAAAATAGCCATTTTGGCCACTGACTCGGATTTCGACGAAACTAGTTTCATCAAATCTGTAACTGTGAATTATTGTAGGATTTCAATTTTCGTAGCGATCGGACTTGTCGTTTGATCGTACGGGCTTGAAACGCCTAGAAATCAATCAAATTGAAATCATTAGAAATCAATTTGAAATAACTTGATTTTAGCATAACTTCTTCATACGATGGAATTTGAACTTGAATCCTATTCCATTGATTTTAAAATATTTAAAAAGATCTATTTTGATATATTGGTTGACCCATTTTCGTTCCGGAGTGAAACGGTCTTTTCGGGCCGTGTAGCGTTCAACTTTCAAACCGATTCGATCCAATTGTTCCTATTTCCAATCTGCCTATATATATCCATTTATAAAACCTAGCAGCCTTTCTATTTCTTATTTCTGTATGTACAGAAATTTCTGTTGCTCCTCTTTCTCAGTGGCGGACAAACCCTAAAATTCACAACCCAGTTTCAATTCAAAATTCAACTTCAAAAATTCAAACACCTCAATACCTATCAAATTATATATCGATCTGAAGCTCTCGATGAGCGCATCTTAGATCTGCAATTCGTTTCTATCATCAAATCATCGTTTGGCCAGAAATCACCAATTAATTCTCGGTCGTCCGTATGGTTTCGATCAATGTCGATGGATTGTCAAATCATGGGTACTGTTGGATAGAGAGTGACGCACGCAGCGCATCAGTGGTGTACGCGAGATCGGATGATGGTCGAATCGTCGGAGAAAGTTGGATTAGGGTATAATAATATGCGACGGCTGGGGGGTGTTGTCACTGATCGGCGACTTTGCTGGGTGACGCGATGGTCGGGAAGGGCCTTGGGATGCCGCGGTGCTTCATGAGGGGGCGCGGCTTCTATTCGTGGCGAAGCTACGTTGATCGACGGCGACGGAAAAAGGGTCGGTCTGGCTTGAAGCGCGAGTCCTGTGCTCTGTGTGGATGTTCTAGACGATGTGATTATAAGTGACGTGGACCATTATTTACTCGTTTTATTTTATTTTAATTTTGATTTCAATCTGCTGATTTAATCGTAACTCTTGCATATGAGGTCCGTTTCATGCGCAGTTTTCTCCATTGCGATCCTACCGAAATTCTAGACATTTCGACGCTAGTTTGGTGAATTTGAAGACTATTTGAATTTTGGGTTTAAATTGGATTTAAATTCAATTTAAATTCGAAAGGTGACTGTATTAACCCACTCTCAATTTCTAAAATTTCTTATGTTTGTTAAATTGATTTGTAATGTGATTAGAAATTTATTTATGACTATTAGCATATTTTGAATCATCAGCTCAGTTTATTTCAATTTATTTGGATAAAATAGTTATTTAATTTACTATTAAATATAAACTGCCAGTAAATGCCTGTTATTTATTATCTGTTCTATATTGATGTTATTGATTTAATTGGATGATGATTTTGATAAATGTTTGATTATTGATATTGGATGAATGGATGTTATATTTTATATTGTTATAAACTACAAGTTGTTATGGATTTTTATTTCATTCGGGATAGCGGTTTGGAATAATATATAACCGTATTTATATTTTAAGTTATGGATTGAAATGATAAATATCTGTATCACTTGACCATAGGATAGAAAATTATACATAGACACCGTGGTCTATATATAAAAATATTTTAAAATGATTTCTATGGTTTTGTAAAGAAATATATGGTTATAGATCAATATTTTTTTTAGATATTATATATAAATGTTATTTATCCTTGATTTTAAGCTATGTATAATTTGTTTTAGTATAGAATAAGCTTAATAATAAGTTGATTTTTATTGAAGATAATATGGTTAAGTATTTAAATTTTATTTTAATATAGAGTTTATAATGATTTAAATAAAATTAAGGTTGGAAGATAAATTTAAGACTTATTTGAAATTGAATCTATTTAAGAATTAAACTCAAATAAGCTTGATGTGAAATTTTGAAATTTTAGAAGGTATGATTTTTATAACTTGATTTGGGTTTAAGGTGAATTAAATGAATATTTCAAGTATAAATAAATTGAAGGAAATATATAGTTATTTGTAATTTGAGCTTTATTTAAATGATAATGGATTTATTATGTAAAGTATTTCAAAACAAAATAATAGAAAATTGAATTGTTGAATCGGAATTACCAAACTTAGTTTTGAAATTGTTGAATACTTAAAATTTGAAATATATTGAATTTGGGATGGTTTATTCTGTGGACCAAATCTGTTTTGAAATTGATTTAATTTGGAATAGTTTACTTAGAAACTGAAATGAATTGAAATTTATGATTTGGGATTTGGTTAAATATAAAAATGTAGAAATTCGAGTTGTGTTGGATTTGATTTTGTGAAATTGAAGGAGGTATTTTATTATATAAAATATTTTAAATATTTAAACCATTTAAGTGGTTAAAGTTATGTTTCAAAGTTATGAGTTTCAAGGTATTATAAATTTAAAGTGTTATATTCAAGTGTTTTGATTTTGAAAGGTTATAACTTTGAAAGTGTTATGATTTTAGAAAGGGATATATTTGAAATGAAAATGATATCATATTGATTTGGTTTTGAAAGGGCAATGATATTTGGTTTTAAAGTATAAACTATTTTGAAAATGACCGCGGTGTTATAATAACGTTTGGTTGTTAAAGAGACCGAGATTGGAAGTTGTCATACTCTCTACCAACTCCAAAAACCACTTTAACAACCGTGTACGCGGTGGAGATTCCAGAATGAAGTAGGATGGCGGCGGCGTTTCTTTAAGGTATATACGTGGACCCGACTCCCGTGAGTTGGCATAAGGTGACTAAATCAGGAGCGATTCTCGAGCCAAGGAGGTAGCCCCTCTTATCGGACAACACTCCTTCGACATTATATTCTGACTTTGGATTGATTTGGTGGCCACTTTTGATTTTTGATTTTGGGGATGTGGCTCTGGGTGGGCGGTAGTAGCTGCTACGCGTTACCACCAGCCCGGATGCGTAATTGATATATCCACCATGGCATTGCCTTGTGTGCCGTGTCACCTACCCTAGCGCGCCTTATACGATTTTGGTTTTGTACCATACCTATGGAGTGCCCTCTGACGACTCCCAGTACGGGGGAGATTACTGTACTATATAGACTATGGGAATATAAAAGTGTGTTAAGGTGGAAAATGTAAAGCCTTAACGCTATTTTTAATTTATATTATACTTTACTGTAGATATTATCATAGCGTATATTATTACATAGTAGATAGTTTAACGGATCCTTAGAAGATGTGAATCCCGAGCATCTCTTAAGTTACTGCACTCACGTTAGACATTAGATAGGAGAAGTCAAATCCAGTAAACATCTCCGACGCCATTCCACTCATATTTATTTCTGTTGATTTAACTTACATAAGGTCTTTTAGTTCTGACTCGAGTGTTTTGTCTTTTCAATTTGCTCGAGTCAGGCTGAGCATTTTAGGATTTGAAGGCTTTATTTCTGGAGGACGAAGATGAAGATTTTATTACTTTTATTTATTATATTATTCCACTACATTCATATTATTCTGCTGCATTGTTATTTATTATTCTCTGGTATGTGTAACTCTGCTTCTATATTGTATTTGTATAATCAATTGTTTTGTAAACAGCTTCATGAACTGTTATTTGATTATTATATTTTGTCATTCTATTGCAAGATTCTGTTTTGTTTTCTTTCTTTCTTTCTTTTTCTTATTCACCCTAATAACAATTCGCCTTTTTTTATGGTTGAGTCTGACGTGTATGATTTATCGTTGATTTAAAACATACAAAAAGGCGGGATGTTACATTTAGTATCAGAGCTTTGGTTTAGCGATAAACCTTAGCTTTGTGGGGTCTAACTCTTTATTAATAGGGTGGTAGTACGCTATGATGAGTCGTTGAGCGTATATGTATATATGAGAGAGCGTATTTGTTAGTGTTATAAAAGGTTTTGATATTATGTTAATTTGTTCTGTTTTGTATTTATAAATTCTGGTTGGTGCATAGGACGCTATGACATCAATAGGGATTTCTAAACACTTAATAGGACAGACCGACACAATATTTGTTTTGAAATATAGGTAAATGAAATTTCCTATTGTATATAACTATGTATAAAATAAATTTTTTATAAATGGTATATTTGGTTGCAATGTATTTGTTTGTTAGGTGGTAAATTTTAGATATTAGTTGAAAATAAGATTGAAAATAAAATAAATGAAAGATTGAAAACTTAGAATTTGAGTTCTAGGATTTTTGGAAAAATTTCTTTTGAATGATTTTGGAATATAATAATAATAATATTTAGAAGTATTTTCTGATATAAATATTTCGATAAGATTTGAAAGAATTGTTTTAAAGAAACTTTGAAAAGAAATAATTTACTGTAGATTTATTTTAATAAACCAATATAAATTTTAAATTGTTTTAAATATAATTAGATATATATATATATATAAGTTGTAAGTATATACATTTATCCATTATTTTAAAATGATTTGGAATTTAACCCGGTATTTAGTTCTTAAGCTTCCGTTAATTAATAGTTTCAATTATTGTAGTGAAATGGAATGTAACTAATTAATAATTGGAACCTCTAAATGAAATAAGAGATTAAATGCTAAGTTATAAATGAAACTATAAGAAAGTTGAAATTGTAACCTATAAAACAATAGATATGATTACTGAACGTTTAATTTATTAAAAGAAATAAGATGAAATTGTACAATTTTCAATTACATTCTTAAAAAGAATATATATATAGCTTACCAAAAGATTTAAAAGTTGAAATGTCTGATAAGAAAATGCAATGGAAAAATTTACAAGTAAAACTTATATAATAGAAAGGTTCAATGAATTACTTTTATAAATAAAAATTTGATGTTATAATGGTTATAACCTTAAGTTATAATTCAAATACTACTACAATAAGATGTGATGGAAAGTAAATATTGCAAGTAGATGACTATAAACTTAAGTTAATGAATTGAAACGCTAAAATATTGAATTGAACATGAACACTATAAATAAATGAATATAAATAAATGAAATTAAGTAGTGAATAAATGAATATAATGTAACAAAAAAGAAAATTTATATGATATGAATGAAAAGGAAATCAAACAACAAATGTTATGAAATGAAATTAAAAAGAATGAACTTGATTCATTGCTTGAAATTTGATGTTTGTTTAGCTTTTTGGTTGTTTGGGCAAGGATACTTTAAAATTGTGTGAATGTATGAATAATCTATTTAGTTTCACCTAAGACTGTTGAGTGAATGCTACACTTAGTATTTTATTTTTCATTCTGTACAATTTAAAGTTTTCGAACCCGAACAACTGTTAGTTTTGTTTGATATGAATGGATAATTGATTATGTTGGGTTTCGATTGTATATTGGTTGCAAGTGATTGTTGTTTATATTGATTTGTTTGTTAGTGGTTGAAACAACTTTAAATATTTCATTTTATATAATTATTAACTCATTTTGGATTATATAAGTGAAATACAGGTTATGGAAGCAACTGCTACTGCTTTTGGTTTCATAAATAAGCGTTATTTGCCCGACAGATAGGTAATTCTCGGATTACGGTTTTATAACGCAATTATATTTTTCCCGCGTTGGGATATATATTATTTTGGAAAATATATGTTATATATTGTTATATTTGATATTATATTTTCTCCTGAGCCTCTCCGTACAAATGAGACTTTGCTGAAATTTTCCGTAAATTTTGGACTTAGAAAAAAATTTGAAAAATGTTTTCCAAACTTTATTAATTTGAGTATAAAAAGATTTAATGGTTATAAATTGGTATATTTTATTTAAATTAATTAAATTTGTTAATTTATTTGTGTATATAGTTAATATTTTTGAATAAGATGTATTATTTACTCATTTCTCTCTTTTCCTTTCTTTTTCCTTTTCGGGGACGAAAAGTTTTGAGTGGGGAAGAGTGTAACGACCCGTAAATTTCGATAATTAAATTGATTAATTTAATAGGATTTCTATAATTAAATCTAGAAATAAATAAAAACTTTATAATTTAAAATGGAGCGAATGTTAGAAATGAAGTGTAGCAATGGTAATTAAAACTAAATTTTGACAATTGGAGTGAAATCCCAATAATGAAATAGTGTAAATTGTTGCACTTGGTTATAAAATTGAAAACAAGTAAATAAAGGTAAGATTGAATTAACCAATGAGATAATATATTGATTGATAGTAATTGAATGTAAATTAAGGTAATAATGTTAATGCAAGTTGATAAATAACTAATTTAGTGCAATCCCAATTAATGAAACAATTGTAAGGTTATAATTGATTGTATTTAGTAAATTGTGGAATAAATTCAAAGGTATATTAATTGATGAAATATTACGTAATAAATTGTAATTAGAATAGAATCAAGTCAGTTTATTTGGAATTAATTAAAATTAATTGGAATTCAATCTAATAAATGGCTTCATTATAAGCAAATGAAATTAAATACTACGTTGATTAAATTAAGATGAAATTTGAGAATATTAATGTAATAAATCATGAATCAATGTTAATTTCATCCATTTGACAACAACGAATTGAATAATAGAATGAAAAGTAAATTAGTGTAAATGATTATGAAATTTAAAAATGATAAAAATTGTCAATTATAGAATTGAAATTGAAGATTAGATTTAAATTAATTAATTATTAATTTATTTAATTAATGTAAAAAAGCCATTTTGGCCACTGACTCAAATTTTGATGAAATTAGTTTCATCGAATCCGTAACGGTGAATTATTGTAGGATTTCAAGTTTCGTAGCGATCGGACTTGTAGTTTGATCAGACGGGCTCGAAATGCCTAGAAATCAATGAAATTGAAATCGATTGAAATCAATTTGAAATAACTTGATTTTAGCATAACTTCTTCATACGATGGAATTTGAACTTGAAACCTTTTCCATTGATTTTAAAATATTTAAAAACATCTATTTTGATATATGGGTTGACCCATTTTCGTTCCGGAGTCGAAACGGGCTTTTCGGGCCGTGTAGCGTTCAACTTTCAAACCGATTTGATCCAATTGTTCCTATTTCCAATCTGCCTATATATATCCAGTTATAAAACCTAGCAGCCTTTCTATTTCTTATTTCTGTATGTACAGAAATTTCTGTTGCTCCTCTTTCTCAGTGGCGGACAAACCCTAAAATTCACAACCCAGTTTCAATTCAAAATTCAACTTCAAAAATTCAAACTCCTCAATACCTATAAAATTATATATTGATCTGAAGCTCTCGACGAGTGTATCTCAGATCTACAATTTGTTTCTGTCATCAAATCATCTTTTGGCCAGAAATCACCAATTAATTCTCGGCCGTCCGCATGCTTCCGATCAATGTCGATGGATTGTCAAATCATGGGTACCATCGGGTAGAGAGTGACGCACGCAGGACATCAGTGGTGTTCGCGAGATCGGATGATGGTCGTATCATCGGAGAAAATTGGATTAGGGTTTAATAATATGCGGTGGCTGGGGGGTTTCGTCGCTGATCGGCAACTTTGCTGGGTGACGCGATGGTCGGGAAGGGCCTTGGGATGGCGCGATGCTTCATGAGGGGGCGGCGGCTTCTATTCGTGGCGAAGCTACGTTGATCGACGGCGACGGCAAAAGGGTCGGTCTGGCTTGAAGCATGAGTCCTGCGCTGCGTGGATGTTCTGGACGATGTGATTTTAGGTGATGTGGACCATTATTTACTCGTTTTATTTTATTTTAATTTTGATTTCAATCTGCTGATTTAATCGTAACTCTTGCATATGAGGTCTGTTTCACGTGCGGTTTTCTCCTTTTTGCGATCGTACTGAAATTTCGGACATTTCGATGCTCATTTGGATAAATTCATAGACTGTTTGAATTTTGGATTTAAATTCAATTTAAATTCGAAAGGTGGGTGTTTTAACCCACTCACAATTTCTAAAATTTCTTATGCTTGTTAAATTGATTTGTGATGTGATTAGAAATTTATTTATGACTGTTAGCATATTTTGAATCATCATCTCAGTTTATTTGAATTTATTTGGATAAAATAGTAATTCAATTTATTATTGAATATAAACTGCCAGTAAATGCCTGTTAATTATTATCTATTCTATATTGATGTTATTGATATAATTGGATGATGATTTTGATAAATGTTTGATGATTGATATTGGACGAATGGATGTTGTATTTTATATTGTTATAAACTGCAAGTTGTTATGGATTTTTATTTCATTCAGGATTGCAGTTTGAAATGATATATAACCGTATTTATATTTTAAATTACGGATTGAAATGATAAATATCTGTATCACTTGACCATAGGATAGAAAATTATATACAGACATCGTGGTCTATATATACAAATATTTTGAAATGATTTCTATGATTTTGTAAAGAAATATATGGTTTTAGATAAATATTGATTTTAGATATTATATATAAATGTTATTTATCCTTGATTTTAAGCTATGTATAATTTGTTTTAATATAGAATAAGCTTAATAATATGTTGATTTTTATTGGAGATAATATGGTTAAGTTTTTAAATTTTGTTTTAATTTAGAGTTTATAATGATTTAAATAAAATTAAGGTTGGAAGATAAATTTGAGTTTTATTTGAAATTGAATCTATTTAAAAATTAAACTCAAATAAGCTTGATGTGAAATTTATTTAATTTGAAATTTTAGAAGGTATGATTTTTATAACTTGATTTTGGTTTAAGGTGAATTAAATGAATATTTCAAGTATAAATAAATTGTAGGAAATATGTAGTTTTTTGTAATTTAAGCTTTATTTAAATGATAACGGATTTATTATGTAAAGTATTTCAAAACTAAATAATAGAAATTTGAATTATTGAATCAGAATTACCAAACTAAGTTTTGAAATTGTTGAATACTTAAAGTTTGAAATATATTAAATTTGGGATGGTTTATTCTGTGGACCAAATCTATTTTGAAATCGATTTAATTTGGAATAGTTTACTTGGAAACTGAATTGAATTGAAATTTTTGATTTGGGATTTGGTTAAATATAAAAATGTAGAAATTAGACTTGTGTTGGATTTGATTTGTGAAACCGAAGAAGCTATTTTATTATATAAAGTATTTTAAAATTTTAAACCATTTAAGTGATGGAAGTTATGTTTCAAAGTTATGAGTTTCAAGGTATTATAATTTTAAAGTGTTATATTCAAGTGTTTTAATTTCGAAAGGTTCTAACTTTGAAAGTGTTATGATTTTAGAAAGGGATATATTTGAAATGAAAATGATATCGTATTGATTTGGTTTTGAAAGGGCAATGATATTTGGTTTTAAAGTATAAACTATTTTGAAAATGACCGCGGTGTTATAATATCGTTTGGTTGTTAAAGAGACCGGGATCGGAAGTTGTCATACTCTCTGCCAACTCCGAAAATCACTTTAACAACCGTGTACGCGGTAGAGATTCCAGAATGAAGTAGGATGGTGGCGACGTTCCTTTGAGGTATATATGTGGACCAGACTACCGTGAGTTGACATAAGGTGGCTAAAACATGAGCGATTCTTGAGCCAATGAGGTAGCCCCTCTTGTTGGACACACTCCTTCAATATTATATTTTGACTTTGGATTGGTTTGGTGGCCACTTGTGATTTTTGATTTTGGGGTGTGGCTCGTGGTGGGCGGTAGTAGCTGCTACGCGTTACCACCAGCCCGGATGCATAATTGGTATATCTACCCTGGCATTTCCTTGTGTGCCGTGTCACCTACCCTAGCGTGCCTTATACGATTTTGGTTTTGTACCATACCTATGGAGTGCCCTCTGACGACGCCCAATACGGGGGAGATTACTGTACTGTATAGACTACGGGAGTATAAAAGTGTGTTAAGATGGAAAATGTAAAGCCTTAACGCTATTTTTAATTTATATTATACTTTACTGTTGACACTATTATAATAGCATATATTACTACATAGTAGATAGTTTAACGGATCCTTAGGAGATGCGAATCCCGAGCATCTCTTAAGTTACTGCACTCACGTTAGACACTGGATAGGAGATGTCAAATCCCGTAAACATCTCTGACGCTGTTCCACTCATATTTATTTCTGCTGATTTAACTTACATAAGATCTTTTAGTTCTGACTCGAGTGTTTTGTCTTTTCAATTCGCTCGGGTTAGCCTGAGCATTTCAGGATTTGAAGACTTTATTTTTGGAGGACGAAGATAAAGATTTTTATTACTATTATTTATTATATTATTCCACTACATTCATACTGTTCCGCTGCATTGTTATTTATTATTCTTTGGTATGTGTAACTCTGATTCTATATTGTATTAGTATAATCAATTGTTTTGTAAATAGCTTCATGAACTGTTATTTGATTATTATATTTTGTCATTCCACTGCAAGATTCTGTTTTGTTTTCTTTCTTTCTTTTGCTTATTCACCCTATTAACAATCCGCTTTTTTTTATGGTTTGAGTCTGACGTGTGTGGTTTATCCTCGATTTAAAACGTACAAAAAGGCGGGATGTTACAAAAGTGTTTAGAGATTCTGAAAAGTAAGGTCATGCCAAATTTTTTGAATAAAAGGTTGAGTTTCTAATTTAGTAAACAATGAAAAAGACACTCACTTAACCTACGCTCCAATCTACAAATTGTCATATCATACTTTAAAATAGTTGAATGTTAAGTAAAAAAACAGTAAAGAATAAAGAAATAAGTATCTAACATGTATTACAAAAGATCTTTAAAGCTTAACCCAAATCAAATTTAGGCACTGAAAAATGAATTTCATAAATTATTTTAGCGGTCAATGTGCACTTATTGTGTTCATTTTTTAGGAAAATTATATGAAAATATATTAATAAGCCATACTGCAATGACTTCTTTTGTTATGCTACTTCAATAAAATGAATCAGTCATAACAAAAGGAATTTTACAAAATTTGACCAAGGACAACTCAACAATAGGTAATATGTATTTAGATTGAATTACATGGTATTTAAACATGGTAACTATATACTGTATATATCCATTAAAACCTGATGGATGTAAATTTTCAATACATTGCCTAATAAATTGTGATATGTTGAATATTCTATTTCAAATGTGTCGTCTTAAAGCTCAGGACTTCCAAAATTTTCCCCACTTTCCTGCTTGAGTTCAAAATTTTTAACACTCTATTCATATTTATTACATTTGTACTCACCAAAAACCCAAAATACCATACATTAATAAACTATTCTTTCGTGATAAAGAACATCAATTATTTATTGAAACAACATAAAAAATGATATGTTCGTTTAACTTTCATCCCATATGTCATAAACATGTCCTGCATATATTTTCATGGAAGTATAAAAGATTTTATCTTGAAAATAATTCGAGTTTCTAGAGTCAAATTGAAATATACGAAGTGGAATTATGTACCAAACTGAACATAAATTCTGTAAAATTAACATGTGTCCAGATTTACAGCCATGAAAAGTGCATAAGCAAATTAAGTAACGTTCGATATAGACCAATACCATAGAAAGAAAAAAATATACTAAAAACACATCTTATAAGCCGAAAGTGGATCATAATAAATTGGTTAAGGTCTGAGTCAGTCACACAAATCTTCACTCTATTATGCTAAAAAATTACACACTTTCACATGGTGGTTGTTTCCGAATTTATTTTCGAATCAATTAAGTAGCCTTGAACTGATATAAACAAACTGATCTAGCCTAGTTAAGAAATAGAAATACATTAAATTTAGCAACGTATATAAATAGAAAACCCGATGGTTGTTGGTAGTTATCAACTTAATTCAGATAGAATTGTTTAAGAGTAGGCCACCATTTCGATAGTAATTTGCAAAAAACTTCAAATTCCAATGAAAAATTAACACCTAAATACAAAGCAATGAAACATAAAATTAGTGTATATGTATTGAAATCTATAGTGAACATACACAATTGTTTTTAAGTAAAGATATGCAGACTGATTTGGGAAAAACATAATATAATCTAATATATATATCCAGTTAAATTCACGATTTAAATAAAACATACTTAATATAGTGACATCGCAAATAAAACAAAAGGCAAATTTCATATAGTCTAAATTTTTCGCTGTTACAAAAACCTTGTTTGGTAGTAACATGGAACTAAAATGCTTACATTAAGTTATCAAGTTAGTCAAATTCTTCTCAGTGCCCTGTAAGAAAGCACCATGACTTAAAAGAGAAGAGAAAGCACTATTTCACTTTATTATAAAACTTAGTGAGCCTACCTTGGTGGAAAAAATGGTGAAGTAGTCAAAACAAAGATAGAATGAGTAAAAGTGCTCATCATATGTATTCTTGCTTTTTTCTAAAGCTAAGTTTAAGTGTCGTATTATATCTTTTTCATGCACTAAACATGCAATTTTGATATTGTAACAACCAGGTATTTTCAACCATTCGCATCCATTGTAAGTGTATAGGTAGACACTCATGCCGGAATTGAATTGCTCAAAATACGGCATTGTAAATAAAAATTTGGCAAATCTCAGAATATGCAGTAAATAAAAATTACAGATCACAGACACAGAGTAATAATAATGCAGCGAAAGTAAAAGAGATAGTAGTTCATGAAGCTACTATATAAATATATCAGATTTACATAAGATACAATAGAAGAAATAAAGTACAACAGAAGTTTAAATATGATAACCAAGTACAAGCTGAATAGAACAACCGAACTGAAAAGATGAAACTTGACAAGTAGATAATCTCCAGCGATTCCAATCTCCAGAAAGTGGAAATCCAAATCTGTGAATAACTCAGGCTGACCCGAGCGTAAATAAGAATACAAACACTCGAGTCAGGACATACATACTTATACAATGTAAACCAACTCAAGTGAACTGTAGCAAAGGTACAAGTAAGTTAGAAGATGCTTGGGACCACCCATCCTCTAAGGATCCGTTAAACTATTTACTATGTAGTAATATACGCTATATACAGTAGTGTCTAATCAGTAAAGTATAATCATATAGAAAATAGCGTTAAGGGGATGGTGAACCTTAACGCGGTCGGATCTTTAAAACCAAAATCGTAGTGGGCTCGATATAAGGAGACGACACGGCACGCGAGGCAATGCCAGGGTGGATACACCGTTTGCACTCCCGGACCGATGGTGACGGCAAGCCAGCAGCTTCCTCCTACCTCGAACAATACCCCCGAATCAAAGTGGCGCCACCTATCGAATCACGAAAGTAATAGAATGGTTTCCGATGGAGCATGCTCGATGAAAGGGTGCGACCCTTTGTGTAGCCCGGTATAGCTCCTGTTTTAGTCATTTATGCCAACTCACGGGAGTTGGGTCCACGTAATATACCTCGAGAACGTCGCCAACATCCTACTTCATTCTGGAATCTCCACCGCGTACACAGTTGTTAAAGTGGTTTCGGTATTGGCCGACTATAAGACAATATCCGATCCCGGTCTCTTTAACAACCAATCGTTATTATAACCTGTAGTTATAACTTTAAAAAAAAAATTATGCTTCAAAATAAAATATCATTTCAACCCAAATCATTACCAAAATAAAGATTAAATTATTTCCAAACCATTTCAATATATCATCATACCATATCTTTCGATTCAAATATTTATCAAAATAAATATCAAGTCATTTCTAACCATTTCAATATATTAAATTGTCATATCCTTTCAAAACTTCCTTTCAAATCATTTTAATATATCAAAATATCATAACCTTTCAAAACTTCGTTCAAAATATCTTATCTTTCAGCACTTCCTTTCAAATTATTTTAATATCAAAATGTCATATCTTTCAAAACTCCACTTTCAAATCAATTTAATATATCAAAATATCATATCTTTTCGAAACCACATTTCAAATCATTATTCATTTTATTCAATTTAAAATACCATTTCAATTCATATTTCAAAACAGTTTATATTCCAAAAAAATCATTTTTAATCATAAAAATGAAGAAGTTATGTTAAAAATTAAATTATCAAATTTCCAAAATTTTCAACTTTCAAAGTTCATTTATTCACTTACGTTTATCAAAACAGTGAAATTTCACTTTTCGCAGCATTTAAAAAACGCTACGGAAAGTTACATTCAAAACAGTTCAATTTAACAAAAGACAACATTTTAAAATGTTGTAATAGGGTTTACTTAAATTCCAAATAAACTTAGTTAAATTCAAAAATTATAGCACTTACAAAATTTGCTATAATAGTTTTTAATTCAATTTAGCTTTTTAGTTCATTATCATCAACTACAGCATTTACAAATACTGTAATATCATTTACATTGTAATTAATAGCATTTCAAAAATGCAGTCAATTAACTCCAAATATTCAATATAATTTCTCAACCAATTATATTTTTATTTAAAACTTTTTTAACTCATAAAATCATACATTTTCACATTTATAAACATCGTTTAATTTTCCTCAAGTTCATGATTTTATAAAGTTAAATTTCCATTCAAAAATCAAGATTTAATAATAATTCACTTATTAAATTGCAATGTTCAATTTTAAATTCCTTGCATTGAATTTCAACGTAACATTTAAGTTCAAATTCTCAAATATAACTTAGTTTTATTTTATTTACTTAACTAAAAGTTCACTTTTAAGTCAATTTCATAAATTTTCAATTTAGTTATATTTCAAAATTACAACTTAAAGTATTCATTCATTTCACATTTCAACTTTATTAAAAATCATTAATATGATATAAAATCACTTTGTATTCATTTAAATTCAAATTATCATAAATTTATCATAATTCCATATTCAATTTAATTTCCAATTATAATTAAATCAATTTTTCCAAAATAACTTACGTTCAAAATTTTCTAACTTTTCATTAATTCATTTTACTTACAATTATTCAGAAAATCAATAATATTTTACAAAAATCCTTTTTAATTAGATTTAAATCAAAATGTTTTAATATTTACATTTCTAAAATAATTTTAAAATTTTTAGAAAAACATATATTAACTACGGGTCTGTATATAATTTTCTACACTAGGAAAAGTGATACGGGTAATATATCATTTCAACCCGTAATTTACGAAGAAAATTCGGGTTTTATCATTTCAAACCCGCAGTCCCAAGTAAATGAAATAAATTGAAAATCATTCAGGCCTATCATTTCAGCCCATAACAATTTTCCCTTATTCTAAAGTCCGTTTGGGTATGTATCATTTCAACCCATAGTGATTTCTAATTTACAGGGAACTTGCAGTGTGATAAACATATATAAATGAACAGTAACAACATATATATGATAACAGATGATACGACATGAAATTTAATAGGTTTAACATCATATATAAAAAAAATCACATGGCAGTTATAACATCATATTTAATTCTACACATTCAGTTGTTGTTGTTTCACAACTGCATAAGTATAAATGTCATGTGAGCTTTACTCACCTCTTATGGCTGGAGATTGCAATACAAATGGCACAACGGATTCCAAAAGGCAATAGCACGATTTTTGATTTGAGTGGAGAGCAAATCCAAGCTATAGAACTTGTGTTATAACCCAAAACAAACAAAATATACAACATTGAGTAGAAATAACTTTGAATTGAAAAGCAATATGAATACACAACTTTTTTCCTTGCTTTCTACACTTGCTAGCACGGCTTAGGGAATGTTTTGGATTAGGTTTGGACATACTTTGGTTCAGGTTTGGGTCCTATAAGGCATGGCTACAAGGTATTGAAGTGGTGGAGGAGTTACTACGCATGAATATGAAGAGGTTTATGCAAAATAGTGGTTTTTTGGTTCATTTTGGGCTTGGCTACATGGATCTATGGCTCAGCTATGACATGTTTCAGATCTGGACAGAGGATGAAGGTGATGGTTAGGGGTGTGTCAAGGTGGTGGTGGAGCAATAGGAGGTGGCCAAGGTCATCTAAGGTGATGGTGATGAAGACTAGGTGGTTAGACATGCTTTTTAAGGAGTTTTAACATAGTTTTTATGGATTTTGCATCATGGGATAGTCATGGAACTTGTAGGTCAGAGGAGGAAGGGTTTTGGTCATGTATGATGTGGGGAAGGAAGTGGTGGTGGTCGGTGGAGGAGATAGTGGAGGTGTTAGGCCAAACAAAGCAAGAGAAGCAAGGCAAAAATCAAGCAAAACAATAGAAAAAGGAAGAAGAAAAGAGAGAAGAGAGGAGGCCATTGCTTATTTTTCTTTGTTCAGATCTGAAATAGATGTGTATTATTGATGGAGTGAGAAACTTTCACGTGAATAAGCAAAATAAAAGGAACGGCTACAACAAATTGATGCATTGATTGAAAAAGAAACGGTGAAACGGCTTTACGTTTCTTAGCTTTTAAAACCTTCCATACTTCCTTTTCTTTTAAATCAAGTAAAACAAAATAACTTCAGCAAGTACATCTAAAACCGTAACAAAGTGAAAAAAAATAAAAATATATAATTAAATTTAAAGAAAATATAAAAAGAATTAAGGAAATTGCTTAAAAATTGAAAACAGGGTTCAAAATTACAATTAAAACATCAATGGCTTTGGAAAAATATCTACTTCATTTTAAAAATATTCTAAAGCAAAATTTTGAAATAAAATAATTTATTTATCATTTCTAAAATAAAATAAATAATTAATTGGAGAAAAATAGAAAAGAACTAAAGAAAATGTTTAAAAATTGAAAACAGGGCATGGAAATTACAAGAAAAATACTACTAGCTCTAGAAAAATTCCTACCTCACTTCAAAAATATTAAAAGACAAAAACATACATAAAATAGCATATCAATACATATTACAATAAAATATGACAAAGAAAAATAAAATTTATACTATTTAAAATAACAAAATTGCAGAATAAACAAATTACACTCAATATTGAAATATACATAACTTTCACAATTTACATCTGTTTCCAACGAAAAAAAAGCAGTGTTCTTAAAATTTTATGTACTTTCATAATAAAAGATACAATTTAAATTTTTAAACTTTTAAAATTTTAAATTAAAAGTCAAAGTTTGACTATTTTGACCAAAAATTCACTTTTTGGAAAATATTCTTTTTAGTCATGCTTTGGAATGATAATTCATATCAAAACTAAAGTTTATCATTCAAAATAAATAAAATAAGTTTTTAAATCAAAAATTCAATTAAAATAATTAAAATATACAAAAAAAAATCACAAAATACAGGGTTGTTACACTCTCCCCCACTCAAAACTTTTCGTCCCCGAAAAGGAATGAGGTACGGGAAAGCACAGAAAAAGATAGAGTGAAACAAGATTTGGACAAGATGACAAGGAGATTGAAATTATACCAAATAACTGTTGTTATAGGTAAGTTTCGCAAGGTGGAGATGATCTTTCTAAGATTCTCCAAAATCAAGAACACAAGCACGCAAAAATAGATTCAAAAGGAGTACCAAAGATTATCAAAGATTATAGAAAGATTTCTAATAAAAAGAATATAGAAAGATGCCTACACTAGTCTATAGCAAGGTAAGGATAATGTGGACAACAAAAAAAATAGTTTGAAAAACAAAATAAGGACATAAATTTGAAAGCATGGAAATTTCATCTTAAATAGAGAATAAATCTTTACACAAGTTAAATAAATCTTAACTATCTCAAATTTCATTATCTTATTATCTAATCATCTAAAATTAACAATTTTTTAAAACCATGGGTTTGAAAAATAATCATATATTACACTCACAATGTACTTAATAAATTTTATTCTTCTTTATTCCTAATTAAAATTAAAATTATTCCACTCAATATATTTATCACTCATGTTAAATATGCTTACACTTATTATAACTGCTTTATTTTATTCTTAGTTCTTCTAACATTAATTTATTGTAAGTTATTCAATTATCCTTTTATTCTATTTACCTCTGTTAATCATTTTATAATTAAAAATTAAGTGTATAACATTTATTATAACCAATCAATTTTTATTTATAAAATCTTTTTATATTGTATATTGTATATTATCCAATTACATTGTTAACTTCTGAAATTTAGGTAAGTTATATTTGAATGCAATTGTATTATACAAATAAAACTTTTCAATTCAATCATTTCAAGCTTAAATCATTCATTCAAAATTATAGATTTTCTTTTTATAATTGAATTTAAGAATTAAATTTCTGATTTCTTCAAACCATTTAGATATAACAAAATGTATGTGCATAGTTTATCAAATAAAATTTCAATCATATATCTATATATATTATAAATCAAGTCATATTTTATAAATTCAAATCAAATTGATTTCCAAAACAACGCTGTAGTAAGACTACAGGGCGGTCTCTTCACTTCGAAACTCGAAAATGAATGTCGATGATGCTGCAGTCATCATCGAAGTTATTTTCCAGCGACAAAGAGAAGAGCACTAATTTTTAAACTTAAAATTCTTTGGAAACAAATTTCTATTTGAAAATACTTTAAATAATATAACCTTTTAAAACATTAAACACAAGGTTTGAAACCATCGGAAATTAAATTATCAAATTTCTTGTTCTAAATTCATTTCAATTCCCAAATCAAGTATTATCACTTCAAATAATCAATTTAAATCAGTTTATTAAGTTTCATAAATTTACTTATATATCAAAATTTATTTAATTAACCAAAATTTTAAAATATATTGTGTCAGTTTGTTCTGTCAGTGTGTTTTAGAAATTCTATCGATAGCGCTGATCAGATGAATTGATCAGAAACCCAACTCAACATCAACAACTCAAACAACACAATATATAAAACAAAACATAGATATACTAGTACAATTCAAAATGTTTTGAAGAATAGATTGGAAACAAAAGACAAGATGATTAAATAACAAAATAGGGAGGTGGATTAGCTTAAATAAATCACGGGCAACATTTACCGGGTCAACCGTAACTTAAAGAATAAGATCAATGTGGATTTTTCTGGGGTAAATCTACATTCAATCCCAATGGATAAAGTTTGGAATAACAAAAGATATTAGCATCTAAACCAAGGATATATATAAATCTCTGGTGAATCGATGCTAACTGTAAAGGCGTTTCACCCCTTTACAGTTCAATTTGAAATTGGCGTGACCACCGACTCACTAGAAAGATCATTCGAAGCGGAGTTATGGAATACTCCAGAGTCAAAAGAAGATGAATAGTGAGGGATACGAATGGATTTTGGAACCGTAGGGAACGTTCCAAAATTCAAAGGAATCGAGTCAAAAAGGAAGAGATTCAAACTCGAATGAAAGTGATTCTGTAAATACATTCACTCCATATGCTGAGTTTTGCCTAGAGCTACCAAAGCTCTGATACCAACTGTAACAACTAGGTATTTTCAACCATTCGCATACATTATAAGTGTATAGATAGACACTCATGCCGGAATTGAATTGCTCAAAATACCGCGTTGTAAATAAAAATTTGGCAAATCTCAGAATATGCAGTAAATAAAAATCACAAACACGGAGTAATAATAATGCAGCGGAAGTAAAAGAGATAGTAGTTCATGAAGCTACTATATAAATATATCAGATTTACATAAGATACAATAGAAGAAATAAAGTACAATAGAAGTTTAAATATGTTAACCAAGTACAAGCTGAATAGAACAACCGAACTGAAAAGAAGAAAATTGACAAGTAGATAATCTCCAACGATTCCAATCTCCAAAAGTGGAAATCCAAATCTGTGAATAACTCAGGCTGACCCGAGCATAAATAAGAATACAAACACTCGAGTCAGGACATACATACTTATACAATGTAAACCAACTCAAGTTGTAACGTTTCGGATTTTTCGCGCTCGAAAATAGACATGCATACTTCAAATCGTATTCGATTGCCATAGATTCGACCGTTCAAATCCGATTCGCCGGAGCTTATAACAACATTAAGTAAACAACACAGCGGAATAAAAGAATAATACATTGATATATAGCTTTGATACAATATCTGATACAACAGATGATCCAATAGATATCAATATACATCAGAGATACGATACAATAAAATAGCAGCGGAAAAGAAAAATAGATAACATCTAGCAGCGGAACAATATAACTCTAAGATAGTCTTCAAAAGAGAACTCCGAGAACTGCAACTCCATTTCCAAGAACCAATCCAGCAATAGCTCGAACTCCCAATAACGATGCACCAAGCAAAGCAAGAATGGTGTGGCCCAAAGACTGAACTAACTCTAGATAATCTACTAAACCTGACTATCTGAAAAACCCAAACTCTAGACTGCTCGTGTAGAAAATAATGAGCACCCAGAGTTTAGGAAAGAACAATAAACTCCGGATCAGTCGTGGGACTGGTGTGAGCAACAAAAATAGTTTATCTTTTAAAACATTCAACAAAAGATTTTCAAAGTCAATTCGCAATGCTTTTTTTAAAATGAGACTACCATAAGGCCTCCCGCACACACACACAATGCAAACGCAGAATCGGAGGAGATTTCTCCTTATGATAGTCAAAGATGCTTGATACGCATTAAAAAGAAACATTTGATATTATTACTAGTGCATAGTGTAGGGAAAATCATTTCGAAAGTAAAGATATAAATCTTAGCCAACATACGACCATTATCGTATGCCTACTATAGCTAACCATGTTCAATAGCAGGTTACCTCCACATTCCATGGCAGATTATACAACTAATACTGTACAAGATCGTATTGTTTCTTTGGATTTCCAACGAATGGTCAGGCCAAGGAACATCCCATTGCCACATGAGAACGCCTCTGGAAGGAAGTCCCCGAGAACTAAACCGGATCTCTGCCAACACAAGGCCGGGTTACCCCTAACTGGGTAACTACTGACACGAGTATGCCATCCGCCGGTCCTTTGGGACCTTTATCCGAGAGCTCTCTAATCAACATCACACCATAATAAATAAAGTGTTTCAACATGAGTTAGTATCTGGGCTCCATACCATGATACCACCCTTTTCCAGAAGGAAATGCACATACCCTAAAGGGAGCTACCCCTCATAACCTTGCCGCATCTTTCCTGTTTTGACCATTCCGGGGTATGAGGCTCGACGAAGTGTCGTCCACAGAGCCACGCTTTATACAAAAGCTGTGCTTTGGGTCAACAAATGATCATAGAAATGATCACAAAGATAAACGATCAAACAAATGATCCTATCACAAATGATCAACACAATGATCATTTCACAGCAACACTCAGCATGTCACATTACCAAATTGGGAATATATTGCTGATAACCATCAACTACATAACCTCTGAGCTCGTACGTCTCAGAGAAGGGTGTTAAGCTAAGAGAATAAATTCTCCGCCACCAACAGAAATATATTTGAAAGAAATCAGCTTTATATCTCAAATTGTAATGTCAGACATAACAATCCATACAAGTCTGTTCTGGGTTCGAACAGAACCGAAGGCACTTACAAAGAAGTCCTTGCAATCCGGATATTCACAATCCCGATCGGATTTCCCATCACTTAGGGAGTCTCTATACCGGCGCGACTCGGTGCAGAAACAATCGATAGGTCATCCTATCGCTTTCGCAAATACCCGGTCTTCATCACCGGTCTTCAAATGCTATCCATAACGTCAAATCACATATTCGGAATGGGTTATACGACACAATGGTCCTTTCCCGGCTAAACCGAATAGTGAGCGAAAACATTTAAAACATATGGATATGGGATTTCAATTAAGTCACAACTTAATAATTCAAAATTTCTTTCAAATGGTTTAAATCAATTACCATTTCAAATCTTTTAAACAAAAGATTTATTTCATAAAGTTCACCTAGTTTCACAAAGATTCATTCCTGTTTTTCAAAACAATTCCATTTCAATTGGATTTAATTCATTAAATCTTTAAATCAAGATTTAACTTATATCTTTCAAATCGTTCCCAAATATTCATTTTCAAAACTCATTTCTAAATATTTATCCATAACTTGGAAACCTATTTTAGATTAAACTTGAAATCCTTTTAATAAGATTTGAAACGAAAGCTTTTTATCATTTAAAAACAACAGTTTTAATTTGGATAAACCCGATTTCATTTATACCAGTTACAATCTTTGGTTTAATTCGAATTCCCGAAAACAATACTTAAAAGTGGTTTAACCCATATATAACTGATATAACATCTTTAATCCCTAATTTCAAATCATATAATTTTAATTTCAAATCTTGAATCTAAGTTTAAATTAAATTATTTAAATTCCAAAAACTTAATCGAGTAATTTAAAAATAAATTTTATCTTGGAATTCCATTCCAAAAGCTTTTCACATTTATTCCAATTCCATTTCCAAAACATTTGAATTTAAAAATTCAAATTTTAAACTATTTCAAAATCTGTGACTTAATCGATTTCCTCGTGAAATCCATAATTGTGTGTGTATGGTGTGGTCCATGTGTTTAACACAATAGTGCACAATCATTCAGTCATCACAGATTAAAACATAGAAATATAATTGATAAACGATATAAACTATAACGCCTATCATACATTCACAGATTCACAGATAATATACAAATATATCATCAATAAATGAATAAATACACAGCTCAATTCACAGAACAAAATATCACAATCAGACAGGACAATCAATTCAAGGTATCTCATACAATACAATCATTCGTAAGTATGGTCAAGTATTCAATAGTCATTTATAAGGAGGATTTATAAATTATTTATCCTAATTAATTCAATTTATTTCCAATAAATTACTTATGAGTTAATTAACCAATCCTGATTTATTAATCATTCGATATCAATTAATTTATCAAACACTTTAATTAATTAAATTATCCTTAATTAATTTAATTCAAATCTTAATTTCTTGATTAAATAAATAAATTAATTATTCACTTGAACTAATTTAATGAGTGCATATCATTTTATCTTCACTAATTCAAATTTAAAACATTTTCTAACTAATGTTTTAATTATCATCACAAAGCAAATTTAAACAATTTAAATATTAAAACTTCTTTGATCCCAGAACTAGGATTCAAATTATCTTTAATTCAGTTTTAAATTTAGATTTAAACTTTTAGTTTCAACTTGCTTAAATTTTTCATTTAAAATTTCAAATCCATTTCCATTTCAAATCTCTTTAATATATTTTGAATTGCTTTTAAATTATTAAAACAATTTAAATTTAAAACTTTGTATATTTTCGAACTAAGTTTAAAACTAACCTGAATTTATATTCAACTTTTGATTTAAAACTTATCTAAGATCTTGCTTTAAACGTAAAAATTAAATTCCATAATTTCATACAAAAACAGGTTTTAAGGAGGCTACACAACATAACTACTCGAGCTCCTTTCGTTCTTACTTCGGCCAAACAAAAAAAACGCACAAGTGAATACCCGAGTCGTTCTTCTTCTCTTCCTCACGCTATTCTTCTTTCATCATTTTTTTTCCTACTTATGTTTTAAACCTTAATTACAACAGTTAAAACATTCCATGATAACACTGGAAGAAACTTGAGCTATCTCCAAGAAAACGCGAGTTCCCCTTCGCGTTATCACAACCCAATGCCTATAGGTACCCAATCCATGTCGTGCACGTGCACAGGCACTCGCCGACGCTACGGCGAACTGCGCCTCCTCCGGCAAGGCACAAATCACCACCACACTCGATAGCAATAACTAATTCAATGCTAACGCCTCCCAAACGAAATTCGAGTTTCCAGCCGAACTCGAGCTCATCCCCTCTTCCAAAACCACCTCCACACGACCAACCAGACCACCAGAGCCACCACGTCTCCTCCCACGTCTTCGCCTACGTCTCCAGTACATCCCCACCCAGTTCGGTCACACTCGACGCATTGAGGAATGCGCACGAGCCCGAAACCAAGATGCTCATTTCACAGTCGTTAAACCCTACTTTTGGTTCGTTCGACAAATTCATGCATTCGAAAATTTATTTAGCAATTTTCTCATCATCATAGTGGTTCAAACAGGCTTCACTCGAAATTTCGATGATTATAATAGAATCGTTCATCAGGAATTTGGGAAAATGTAATTTTTGTTTAAATTCGAACTGCTCTTAAATCCTAACTCGAAAAATCATGATTAAGGCTTTAAAATTCATGTTATAGTGTAAGAATTCAGATTACAACCCTGGATTTGTGAATTTAAATGTTTGAAACTCAACTTATTTAAGGTTTTGACTGTAAAAACTTGATTTTTTTCATCCTATATACATTTTCATTTCATGAAACTATTTTTAAGTTATCATCCATACTTAAACATAACTATTTGCTTCTGAAGCCAAAGTCTAATATTGATCAGGAAATTTGAAATTGAACTTCTTTGTTATTTTGTACTCTGTGACTAACAGAGAAGTTACAAATGTTCAGGTCCCTGTATACACCATACTTCATAAATTCAAGAACGTAAATTCTCAACATACTTCACATTAAAATATTGATCATAGACTTAACATAAAAACAAATTTATACTTTAAGTTTTTTTTTGAGGTGCAGTTACTCACTGTTTTGGGTTTTAACAGAGAACAGAGGTGAATATATAAACCTATGCAGACATGCCTCAATTATCCCAGGCAATCACATAATTACTTCCATTGAAACCACATTATTTTGATTGTTTATCACAATAAATATCATATAAATGGATTTATCTATCAAGTTAAGAGTTTGCTCACTTGTAAATACTTGGAACAGAGAAGATGGGCAGAGAACTGAAATTGTTGAAAACTGGAAATAGATTTAGTTGCCTAAACTTGCATGCTTGAATTTGCTAGGCTCTTTTAACTGCTTCAGGTTTGAATCCTTGCTATATATTTGAGTTGAATCTTAATTGTAGTTTAAACTGAAGTTTTGTTTGAGTTTGAAATGATATAATTTTTTTTCCCTTCAAGTGCTACTCAGTTTCATAGTCGAACTGAGATAAAGATTGATACATATATAAAAAAAGAGAAGTTTGCAGGATGATATGGTTGTACAGGTGATATCTTTGTTTATAATAAGGTAATGTTACTTTGCACTATATCAGGTCATGGCTGAACATATTGTATGTACTTAGAGATGTTTTGTTTGTACTTGTTTGCTTTTACTTTATGTTTCTATACTTAAACATATACTTGCTGTCCTACTTCCTATTTCTTTTTCTTTTTTTTACAGCCTACATCCTTTAGCTCGGCTGAGATGTTTGCATTTATTATGTTTGATTTGTTTATACTTAAATATATTTATTATTTGTATGTATTGTTTTATATTTGTCTTGCCTACACATTTACATAGAAGTTGTTTATATTTTACTTGGTTTTGTTTATTTTTACTTGTCTGGTTTACTTTTAAGAATTTTTTTTAGCTTAAGTAATTTAGTTCCTATTATCAAATACAAAATTTACTAATGTATTTATTTTTATTTCTAGAATTATCTAACATGATCATTTCATATTTTATATAATTATAAATCTATTTGAAATACTTTGTTTAATATCATATCAAAAACACAAATTTTCATTCAAATTTAAAATAAATTATCAATTTAAAATAAATTAAAATTTGGGATCGTTACGCAAGTGAACTGTAGCAAAGGTACAAGTAACTTAGAAGATGCTTGGGACCGCCCATCCTCTAAGGATTCGTTAAACTATTTACTATGTAGTAATATACGCTATATATAGTAGTGTCTAATCAGTAAAGTATAATCATATAGAAAATAGGGTTAAGGGGATGGTGAACCTTAACGCGGTCGGATCTTTAAAACCAAAATCGTAGTGGGCTCGATATAAGGAGACGACACGGCACGCAAGGCAATGCCAGGGTGGATACACCGTTTGCACTCCCGGACTGGTGGTGATGGCAAGCCAGCAGCTTCCGCCCACCTCGAACAATACCCCCGAATCAAAGTGGCGCCACCTATCGAATCACAAAAGTAATAGAATGGTTTCCGATGGAGCATGCTCGATGAAAGGGTGCGACCCTTTGTGTAGCCCGGTATAGCTCCTATTTTAGTCATTTATGCCAACTCACGGGAGTTGGGTCCACGTAATATACCTCGAGAACGTCGCCACCATCCTACTTCATTCTGGAATCTCCACCGCGTACACAGTTGTTAAAGTGGTTTCGGTATTGGCCGGCTATAAGACAATATCCAATCCCGGTCTCTTTAACAACCAATCGTTATTATAACCCGTATTTATAACTTTAAAAAAAAATATACTTCAAAATAAAATATCATTTCAACCCAAATCTTTATCAAAATAAAGATTAAATTATTTCCAAACCATTTCAATATATCATCATACCATATCATTCGATTCAAATATTTATCAAAATAAATATCAAGTCATTTCTAACCATTTCAATATATTAAATTATCATATCCTTTCAAATCATTTTAATATATCAAAATATCATAACCTTTCAAAACTTCGTTCAAAATATCTTATCTTTCAGCACTTCCTTTCAAATTATTTTAATATCAAAATGTCATATCTTTCAAAACTCCATTTTCAAATCATTTTAATATATCAAAATATCATATCTTTTCGAAACCACATTTCAAATCATTTTAATATATCAAAATATCATATCTTTTCGAAACCACATTTCAAATTATTATTCATTTTATTCAATTTAAAATATCATTTCAATTCATATTTCAAAACAGTTTATATTCCAAAAAAAATCATTTTTAATCATAAAAATGAAGTTATTATGTAAAAAATAAATTATTAAATTTCCAAAATTTTCAACTTCCAAAGTTCATTTATTCACTTACGTTTATCAAAACAGTGAAATTTCACTTTACGCAGCATTTAAAAAACGCTACGGAAAGTTACATTCAAAACAGTTCAATTTAACAAAAGACAACATTTTAAAATGTTGTAATAGGGTTTACTTAAATTCCAAATAAACTTAGTTAAATTCAAAAATTATAGCACTTACAAAATTTGCTATAATAGTTTTTAATTCAATTTAGCTTTTTAGTTCATTATCATCAACTACAGCATTTACAAATACTGTAATATCATTTACATTGTAATTAATAGCATTTCAAAAATGCAGTCAATTAACTCCAAATATTCAATATAATTTCTCAACCAATTATATTTTTATTTAAAACATTTTTAACTCATAAAATCATACATTTTCACATTTATAAACATCGTTTAATTTTCCTCAAGTTCATGATTTTATAAAGTTAAATTTCCATTCAAAAATCAAGATTTAATAATAATTCACTTATTAAATTGCAATGTTCAATTTTAAATTCCTTGCATTGAATTTCAACTTAACACTTAAGTTCAAATTGTCAAATATAACTTAGTTTTATTTTTATTTACTTAACTAAAAGTTCACTTTTAAGTCAATTTCATAAATTTCCAATTTAGTTATATTTCAAAATTTTAACCTAAAGTATTCATTCATTTCACATTTCAAATTTATTAAAAATCATTAATATGATATAAAATCACTTTGAATTCATTTAAATTCAAATTGTCATAAATTTATCATAATTCCATATTCAATTTAATTTTCAATTATAATTAAATCAATTTTTCCAAAATAACTTGCGTTCAAAATTTTCTAGCTTTTCATTAATTCATTTTACTTATAATTATTCAGAAAATCAATAATATTTTACAAAAATCCTTTTTAATTAGATTTAAATCAAAATGTTTTAATATTTACATTTCTAAAATAATTTTAAAATTTTTAGAAAAACATATATTAACTACGGGTCTGTATATAATTTTCTACACTAGGAAAAGTGATACGGGTAATATATCATTTCAACCCGTAATTTACGAAGAAAATCCGGGTTTTATCATTTCAAACCCGCAGTTCCAAGTAAATGAAATAAATTGAAAATCATTCAGGCCAATCATTTCAGCCCATAACAATTTTCCCTTATTCTAAAGTCCGTTCGGGTATGTATCATTTCAACCCATAGTGATTTCTAATTTACAGGGAACTTGCAGTGTGATAAACATATATAAATGAACAGTAACAACATATATATGATAACGGATGATACGACATGAAATTTAACAGGTTTAACATCATATATAAAAAAAATCACATGGCAGTTATAACATCATATTTAATTCTACACATTCAGTTGTTGTTGTTTCACAACTGCATAAGTATAAATGTCGTGTGAGCTTTACTCACCTTTTATGGCTGGAGATTGCAATACAAATGGCACAACGGATTCCAAAAGGCAATAGCATGATTTTTGATTTGAGTGGAGGGAAAATCCAAGCTATAGAACTTGTGTTATAACCCAAAACAAACAAAATAAAACTATAATTCAATACAACATTGAATAGGAATAACTTTGAATTGAAAAGCAATATGAATACACAACTTTTTGCCTTGCTTTCTACACTTTTTAGCACGGCTTAGGGAATGTTTTGGATTAGGTTTGGACGTACTTTGGTTCAGGTTTGGGTCCTATAAGGCATGGCTACAAGGTATTGAAGTGGTGGAG
Organism: Allium cepa; assembly: GCA_030765085.1. Classification (NCBI taxonomy): domain Eukaryota; kingdom Viridiplantae; phylum Streptophyta; class Magnoliopsida; order Asparagales; family Amaryllidaceae; genus Allium; species Allium cepa. Next base: position 183,295,356 of record CM060937.1, on the reverse strand, counting down.
GAGTTACTACGCATGAATATGAAGAGGTTTATGCAAAATAGTGGTTTTTTGGTTCATTTTGGGCTTGGCTACATGGATCTATGGCTCGGCTATGACATGTTTCAGATCTGGACAGAGGATGAAGGTGATGGTTAGGGGTGTGTCAAGGTGGTGGTGGAGCAATAGGAGGTGGCCAAGGTCATCTAAGGTGATGGTGATGAAGACTAGGTGGCTAGACATGCTTTTTAAGGAGTTTTAACATAGTTTTTGTGGATTTTGCATCATGGGATGGTCATGGCACTTGCAGGTCAGAGGAGGAAGGGTTTTGGTCGTTTATGATGTGGGAAAGGAAGTGGTGGTGGTCGGTGGAGGAGATGGTGGAGGTGTTAGGCCAAACAAAGCAAGAGAAGCAAGGCAAATATCAAGCAAAACAATAGAAAAAGGAAGAAGAAAAGAGAGAAGAGAGGAGGCCATTGCTTATTTTTCTTTGCTCAGATCTGAAATGGACGTGTACTATTGATGGAATGATAAACTTTCACGTGAATAAGCAAAAGAAGAGGAACGGCTACAATAAATTGATGCATTGATTGAAAAAGAAACGGTAAAAGAAACGGTGAAACGACTTTACGTTTCTTAGCTTTTAAAACCTTCCATACTTCCTTTTCTTTTAAATCAAGTAAAACAAAATAACTTCAGCAAGTACATCTAAAACCGAAACAAAGTGAAAAAATATAAAAAAAATATAATTAAATTTAAAGAAAATATAAAAAGAATTAAGGAAATTGCTTAAAAATTGAAAACAGGGTACAAAATTACAATTAAAACATCAATGGCTTTGGAAAAATATCTACTTCATTTTAAAAATATTCTAAAGAAAAATTTTGAAATAAAATAATTTATTTATCATTTCTAAAATAAAATAAATAATTAAATTGGAGAAAAATAGAAAAGGACTAAAGAAAATGTTTAAAAATTGAAAACAGGGCATGGAAATTACAAGAAAAATACTACTAGCTCTAGAAAAACTCCTACCTCACTTCAAAAATATTAAAAGACAAAAACATACATAAAATAGCATATCAATACATATTACAATAAAATATGACAAAGAAAAATAAAATTTATACTATTTAAAATAACAAAATTGCAGAATAAACAAATTACACTCAATATTGAAATATACATAACTTTCACAATTTACATCCGTTTCCAACGAAACAAAAAGCAGTGTTCTTAAAATTTTATGTACTTTCATAATAAAAGATAAAATTAAAATTTTCAAACTTTTAAAAATTTAAATTAAAAGTCAAAGTTTGACTATTTTGACCAAAAATTCACTTTTTGGAAAATATTCTTTTTAGTCATGCTTTGGAATGATAATTCATATCAAAACTAAAGTTTATCATTCAAAATAAATAAAATAAGTTTTTAAATCAAAAATTCAATTAAAATAATTAAAATATACAAAAAAAATCACAAAATACAGGGTCGTTACAGATATATAATAACACCTACTTCCAAATGGATTAGATATGATAGATATTTCATAGATTTATTAGATGTAGTGTCAGTGGCATTTAGAGGTGAATTATATGTTTTTCTTAAAAGGTGTAGTTAAGAACCATTAAATTATACCAGTTATATTCAGTCTAATAGTATATAGTTTAGACGAGAAATGTGTAATCATGAAACAATAAAGCTTCACATATGATAATTTTCAAAAGTGAGGAGAAATGTTTAATCATGAAAAAATTGAGCTCCCCATATGACAAGTTTCGATTTACTAAAGCAATTGAGAAACATATATAATTCGAACAACCTACCAAAAGTAATTAAAAAAAATTAAACTTTTAAATATAAGACATTTTAATTCCACTTTAAAAAGGCATAACTAAAAAAATAAGAAAAAAATTTCATGCTAAAAGATGTTAATATATGTGTTGTTAAATTTATCGAATTTAATAATTGTGCATTTTTTATGTGCTAACACCAAGTCAATGACAATACATGACGTAGATAAAAACTTACATTATAAGTTACTTATGTAAAAGTAATGTGCATTTCAAGTTTAAAACTTACCAATAGTCGAGAAACATCAAAGTTAGATGAAATGCCTGCATTCAAGGCTCGGCCTATCTTTCGCCAAATCGCATAAGAACTTTGCCAGTGTAAGCTTTGACAATCTGTTTGGTACTTTGAAATTAAAATTCAATATGCAGAGAAAAATTGTCTAATATAAAGAGACAGATTTAAACTTTAGGACTTGAAAGGAGGGCCATGTTTCTTAGTTAGGGTGAGGGTGACAGTCATACTGTGTTATGGCGACCATTTTCTGTCCAATTTGCTCAGTGTCGTACTATGTAGCAATGGTATCCACCTTCCTTATATGTTCTAAAGTATCCTAACTGTTTCTCAAAAATTATGTAAATCTTTGCCCTTAGGTTATGTAACTCCTTTATTTGTTTAACATCTTAAGGAGGCTCATTCATTTTAGTAGATAAATGACAGTGCTCATTAGAATTATATTCTATAACACTTTCAAAATAGAATTTTTAGGCTACATTAGATGAAATGGCATTTAGTAAAGGAACCATATCATGTGACATCTTCAAACTCGAAACAAATTTGTTGCTCTATCAAACCCATTATTAATGTCAACTCTTCTTTTTACATATGGATTGTAGAGACTGACATTGAGGATATGAGTCTTTGTTCAAGTTTTTATTACTATACATTTTACCTCTTTAAAGGAAACTATATGGTTAGATGTCAAAAGAAAAAAACATTTAGACTGAGTTGTAGATTTTGATTTAGACACTTTGCCACTATATACTTTCTTATGAATTAAAGAGTCATTTTTTGAGGATGGATTTACAATAATATTAGTCTTCACATGTACTTATCTAGATTAAGCAAGTTTAAGAAGGTAATTTTTTCAGTTGTATTTTCTTTAATGGAGATTGCTTTCTTTTCTTTATTACTAAGAGGAAGCTCTTGGTCATTTTGTTAAAGTTGTGTATATAGATCTGATTCGATGAAGTTATCTATGCCTTTTGGTTTATTAATCCACTGCTACATTTTGATTTGTTTTACGTATATTCGTTATGTTTATCTTTAGTTGAAATAATTCGTATGGTATATTCCAATATTTCCATATAATTATTTAAACATACTCTACCTGCATTCGTACTTAATAGTAGTATAACAATGTTAAGGCACTTAGTATTGGAGTTACTGGACTGACTAAGATAAAACATTGCATAACTCTAGTTTTTCAATGAGCATAACAGTGTTTTCCTTCCAATTGTCAACAATGTTGAGTTTTCCTGATAACATATTTCTTTTATCATATCTTTTATAAGATGAAATATAATTTAAAATTTGTAATCAAGAACTACAAAACTTCTTTTTCAATCAATCTGGAAAGCTAAGATCTACAGTGTCGCAATTAAGGCAAAGCATGAGTTAACAACCTAAAGGTAAGCATTTTACAGAAAAAACATTCATCTAACATAAAAACATAGAGGAACCCAAAATTTCTAAATATCAAATACCTTCAAATGTCATACTATCTATACGGTGAGCATAGTGAGTGAACTATAAGATTAATTACTAACACGTCAACTTGCATTTCGTGCTTAATTTCAAACATCAAAGATAGTTTTAAATAAAAGGACCTGTTAAAAGACATACATACAAAAATTCTTTTTCTATGAGAATATGAGAAAAGAAAATCCCAAAGCCCCAATTAAGCTCATGGAAGAAGCTTTTCAAAAATTCAATCAATCAGGTAAGAAAGCGACATGGAAGAGTGCAGAAACAGAGACCGGCGACGATAATTGCAAGGAAATCGACAAGTATGCTTACGTAATCGCGTTAGTTAAAGAAGAACAAGAGATTTCATGTTTGTTCAAATAAAGGAAAGGATTACCATGGTAAAGCAGAACACAAAAACCTAGAAAATCCAAAGCGATAGATGACGTGGCAAGATGTGGCACATCAGTATGCAGATTAGGGTTGGCAGCTAAAAGGTAGAAACGAAAAAATGATATGTTTTCTATGGGAGGGAACGCCTTTTGAACTTACAAATACCGTTGACAATTTGCAATGCTCCATTCACCTCCCAGTGTGCTAGCTCCATTGCCCTAATTTAATTAGGGTTATACAAAAGAAAAGGAAAGCGCGAGATGGAAGGAAAAGGGAGCAGGTATGCGTGTGACGGTTCAGTTCAAAATTTTCACATGAAATGAATAGAGGCTTCTATGCTATAGTATTGTACAGATAATATAGATTTGGAGACTGTTCAGTTGCCAAAATTCAAGGGGGCTTGTGTGCTCTTGAAATTGAACTGGCATTCATATTATAGTATAGATATTCTAGAATTTTCTAAGTAAGTTTAGTAAAAGTAAACTTTATTAATGAATTAATTAATACTTATACTATTTGAATATATATTCTTGTATAATAAAATAAAGGTGCGACAACGTTGCGACAACTTTTTATCGACAAGACGTTGATTTTCGATAAAATGTTTTATGGTCACATTTTGACGTTTTAATTAAACTATTTATTTATGTAAACCAAATTTAAAAATATATTTTTACTTCTTATAAATTAAAACATGTCTCTTTAGATTTCAAAATCATATTTAAATAATATCAAAATCTCTAATTTTACAGTGTATGTAAAACTGACAAAATACGACAAAATTTGGTTATTTTTGTAAAACGATGATTAACGTACTTTTAAATATTTTAATATACTTTTATTATCTTTATTAAAAGTTTTTAGTAAGATTTATATTTTTAAATAAATATTTAAACCTATTTATTTAAGCATTTATTTATTTTTAACAAAACTTATTTTTGTTGATTTGTTCTAAAATCCAAATTTATGCTTTTTAAATTATCAACTATAGAAATGAATAATTTCTCTATTATTATCAATTATATATAACTTATTTATTTGGGTTTTAAACCTTTTTAAATTTAAAACAAACAAAATCTCTCACTTTCGAAGTAGCGAAATTACGGGTCGTTACATTCTCCCTTACTTAAAAGAATTTCATCCTCGAAATTAGCCTGAACAAAAGTTTGCCCAAAACATTTATCTTCAAACTTAATTCCATATAATATAAACAAATCTTCCATATGAAATATCTTACTCAATTTCCTATTCGAATATACATGTTTATTTTCGGACTAGTATCGATCCCCCGATGCTCTAATGTGGACTCTGATCAGGCTTCTAGATCAGAACAATTGCTTTCCTTGCATAGCTCTTAACTATGATAGAAAACTCAGGTACCTAACCAGAAATCCTCATCAACGTTGATCGTCAAGAATCGAGGGATAAATCCTTTTACGGACCAGTGTAAACATCTCAAAGTTTCGAACTCGAATCTTAGATCAACATTTGTGCGATGAAATTATCCACACATAACATATATATTTATTAACCCTAAAAACTTCCATAAAAACTTTATCTTAAATTTAAATTTTTTATAAAGGTGCTTCTTTATATAATCCCTTTAATTATTTATTTCCAAATATTTTTATTAAAGGAAAATATTCTAAAGAAACCTTTTTTTTACTCAAAAGATAATTTTTCTTTATTATAAATTTTTTTCCACAATCCTCTAACTTAGTATATTTCCTTTAATACTAATATTATTTATGAATCATTTCGTAAAACTATTACTTAAGTTTATTTCATCTTATAACTTATGCAAATCAATCGCTTTGAATGACTTAAGTCTAAATTTTTGTATAATGATGGAATTCATTAATAAAACATTTTCCAGGTTATAATTACATTTTTAAAGAGTTATTATTTTACTTAATAGTTCATGACTTAAAGCTATATTTGTATGACATACTTTACATCCTAAGATTATATATAAATCTAAAATTTCAAATTGATTTTTCTTGAATCCGTTTGTCTAACAAATTTAAACTTTGTTGTAATTTACTATTATCTCAAATTCATAAGTTATAAAACTTATTTCTTTTATATACTACTCTTAATTTTCTAGATTTGAAAAACAAATTTTAAAACCACCAATATTTAAATCCTCAAACTCTTAACTCTTAAATTTTCTTTATAAATCAGATTATAAATTATCTTTATCTTTCATTTACTCAAAAAAATTCACAATCTTTTACCAAAAATTTTCATAGATTTCTTAGCTTTGAGTTTGGTATGATTCGGAAATTTTCGATTGTCCAAAATCGTCGAAAATTCTGCTTTTTTTAGCAATTAGCGATACTAATTTTTCTTTGGTTTAAACGCTTTTATAAAGAATAATAATCAATGATTCACATTATTTCTTTAAATTAAGAAAATTAAATAGATCGAATAACTCCAAAACAATCCAAGGAATTGTTTACTACCAGTAGAATCATATATCCTCTTAACAAGAAGAGAAATACTTAAGAGGTTCTTACCATCCGAACACACCACTTGCCCATTTTTAGTTCATTTTCGAGCCAATCAAATTAGTTATAATAAAATACCTCTTTTTATTTGAAATAATATCATCGTCAAAATCCTTTAGAGATTACTTTATAAAACCTATTTTTTGAATTCATTTTATCTTATATTAATTAACTTCATTTAAATTACCACAATACTATTATTCGAATTTAAATTCTCATTCCTTTTATCTTTTTCTTTTTAACAATCATTTAAATACATTTTTATCTTGTATGTTCATTCCTTAAACAAATCTTATTATCAAACATCTTATAGTCAAATTGTGAAACTTAATTCATAAGGTATTTGTACTTAAACTTTTAAATCAAACAATTGATCAATTTACGATAGTAACTTTCCATTATCATTTGTTAATTTATTATTTTGGAATAAGTATTAAATATCATAATTACCTTATTAGATTTCTTACTTATTGATTATCTTTATAAAACATCTTATAGTGAAACTGTGAATTTATAATCACAAGATGTTTGTATTCAAATTTCACTAATCTTGATTTCTAACTTTATAACTTTTAAAAATATATATTTTGTATTCAAAATATAATCCTAGGTAAAATTATTTCAGTTACCAATTTTTTAAAAATCAGTGTGTCGGTTCGTCTTGTTTAAATGTTTAGGAAACCCCATTGATAATGGTGATCAGGCACATCGATCAGAATCCATAAATCACTCAACAGATAAATCAACACAAAACAATTTATTACTCACTAACAAATACACACACATATATAATACACTCAAACTCATTCTCGGATTTTAGCAACCCTATATCTAATGAGTCACTCATCCTAGGGTATTGCTAACCCTATCTTTGATGAGTCTTCACCCCACCAAAGCCAAGGTTTTCTCTTAACCTTCAGCTTTGATACCAAATGTGATGGCCCGTTTTTCCGTACCCTTTGAATCGACAATAAACCACATATATTCGACTCAAATTGCACGGAAAGATGGAACATCAAGGGTAATAAAGAAAAATAGACAGAATAGAATCTCGCATGAATAGAATAATATATAATGATGAAAAAATATCATTACAGTGGAAAAATTTTAAATACATGTATTAGAGTCTAACCTAAATTCGGCTTGGACAGTTATAAACACTTGTCATTACAATTGCTGAAAAACATAAAACAAAAACAAACAAACCACAACGGATAATATAATATGTCCATACGTATATGAATGTCTCTAGCTCTCCTTTCGAAACTCTAACCGTCTTCACTAAACATGAAACTACTCGGATCTGATCAGAGTATTAAAAATACCTAGATCGATTGGCTTGATAAACCACTCGTGATGAAACTCAATAATAAATGACAGCGTCATATATCAGCCTTTGAATAAAATCCTTTCAAAAGAAAGAGTATCTCATAAGACCACGCCCACACATAAACACGGATGGGTTTTTATCTTATGATAAGTAAAACACTTTTATATCAAAATATTTGACATTATTTCTAATGACATTATCTTTGAAAACATTTGCAAACAAACCTATTAATCTTATCCGAAATGGTTATCCATACAGAATTTCGAGACTATTCATTATGCCAATATAAACAAAACCGCAGGCTCTTATTGGATGATGGATTTCCATACAAATGACCAGGTGAAGAGACTACCTTCCCATAGTACATCTCTCGAGGAATGTACCGAGGACCATCACAAAGGATCCTCTACCAACACAAGAATGGCATATCTCTGTAACTAGATATTACTGAATATATCATCCCCCGGTCGTTATCGACCTTTAATCGAGCATGCTCTAGCATACAGACCATATTTGAAACAACCCGACTTTCTTACCACAGAAAATCGCATCATTTTTAAGAAAGAAAGGGATAGAATAGAGAAAAGAAAGAAGAGAAGAAAGAAACAACATCAGAATCTAAACAGCGGAACGAATAATTTATATTAATAACATAAAATATTACATAGTTTACAACCACTATCAGAGTACACAGATATACATCATATACTAGACAGTTATAAATACCTGTCTAGTTATTACAACTCAATACAATTCAGAGACAACACAGAACACACAGCGGAATACTAATATCTAACGCAGAAGCCTCCTACTCCATTGCTCCTCCAATATTTGTCAAAGCTAACCTGAATCCTAACCTGAATCCCTTGGCTACTCGTAAAAATTTGAGTACCCAAGAGTTTAGGAAAAACAAAAATAAACTCTAGGTCAGACATGGGTCAGGCGTGAGTAACAGGTTAAAGTTGCTTAATTTTTGAAAACCTTTTGAAAAGAAAGGTATTACGTAAGACTTCCCACACATAAACATGGAAAAGTTTTTAGCTTACGCTAACCAAAACATTTGATAGGAAATCCAATGATATTATAATAGTGTCTGGGGTTTTCAAGTAAATAAGAAATAGCTGAAATTGTTACATGATTAAATTCCAGCTACTAGCCACAAAAGTGGGTAATACAATCAAAACCGCTGCCACTTATTGGATTTTGGATTCCATACAATGGCAGGGCTACTGGGGTACCGCCCGTCACAGTACGTGGCCTAGATCACCGTACTGAGGAGTACGCCCGCTCCCCTGCAACACAAGGCCGGACCCATTCCTTACTGAACAGTTCCGAACAAGATAACCCCGACGGTTGGAGCTCAAAAACCGTCCACACAGCCGAAATAAAAAGGGACCTCTAGACAGGGGTAAATCTCCCTCTCCAGTGGGTGCGACCCACGAAGCCTTGTTGCACCTCCCCTGTTTTAGTCATTCCCGGTTGATGAGGCTTGAGGTTACGATTACCTTTATAGAACACATCACTTAGAATGCTCATCGTCCACCTGACGACGTTCTGAAAGCATTCAATCTATACAAGTTCGTTCCAGGTTCGAACGAAACCGAAGGCATTATCTCGTTACACTCATTTTGGAATCACCCTCAGAGTTAACGACGATAACCCTTGCACTCTGAACCACCATCTCGAACCTATAAGAACTAATTCCGTCAAACTCATTACGGAATCACCCACAGAGTTATACTGACGTATAGTCCTTACACCTCGAGTCTTCACAAAGCTCCACTTTGATTCACGACCTAACGTTATTTGGAATCGATGTGGTTTTCGGATATCCAAATATGGAAACCCGATCCCGGTCTCATCGAAATCCAAAACGTGTCTTTTAAGTCCAAGTTGCTTTAAAGGTTTTAAAACAATTCAATACAGTATCTATATACACACAGATAGATAATTCATAAATCATAACTGATAATCAACATTATCACATAACAGGTAACCCACATTATCAATATCAAATAGATATTCCATATATCATCATCACAACAGATAACCTATGTTATCATCACAATACAATCAAGTCATTCATACCACACAATATCATTTATCTCATTACTGAGATCACAAAACATCCAAGACAATCAATGTCATCCATTCATACATAAGCAAAGATTTACTTATCACAATATAATTAATTTAAAATGAATTAAATTAACTATCTCCATCTCTAATTAATTTAAAGTGAATTAAATTAATTACTTTATCTATAATTAATTCAAAATAAATTAAATTAATTACTTCACCAATATAAATCTTGCTTTCTCAATCATTTAATTGATTACAATCAATTAATCATTCATTATTAATTACCTTAATTAATCACCTTTGATTAATTACCCTTAATTATATTCATGTAATTATCCTCAATTAATTTCACAAATTAATTATACTTAACCAAATTCAGTAATTAATCTTTAATTACTTCCTTCATTAATTAACTATAATTAATTACATTAATCCTTAATTAATTAATTACATTAATTAATTACCTTTAATCACTTATTTTTGATTAATTAATCTTAATTAATCAATCTTAATTACATCATTAATTATATTAATTAATGATCCCTAATTGCCCTTTTAATTAGTTACCTTATTTAAATTAATTACATTAAGTAATTAATCTTAATTTAAACCATAATTGTTAATCACTCTTGATTAACTCCATTAAGTAATTATCTACCCTTAATTACTTCACCGAATAAATTAATTACCCCTTAATTAATTATCTCAAATTAATCCCTTGATTAATTCACAACGTAATTATACTCAAATTACTTTCATCAACAAATCACCTTTAATTAATTACATCCGGTAATTACCCATTAATTACTTTCCTAAGTAATTTCTCTTCATTAAATTACATTAAGTAACTATACTACACAAATCATCAAATGATTATTCTAAATTAATTAAACTGAATTAATTAACTTAATCTAACCAAATTAAACTCAATTAATTACAAAAAGTAATTAATTTCCTTAATTACTTCCATAAGTAATTATACTTAACAATTTACACAAATGATTATCTTTAAATTAATTAGTCTAATTAATTGTTAGAAATTAAATCTCATTAATTAATTATTAAATAATCCTTAGTTAACGACCTTCTTTAACTATTAGCAATTTATTAATTATTTTTCTAAAATAATTGACTTATTTTAACCATTATTAATTACAAATTAATTAATCATTAATTAACCCATTAATTAATCCCTAATTAATTAAATAATTAAGTGTAAATTAAAACTTAATTAATCCATTATTACTTGATTGATTAATTTCAATCATTAATTAAAATCAAATCTTATTTAATTAATTATTCTTAAATTACAAGTTAATTATTCTAAGAATAATTAATCTTAAACCTGAAGATTAAAACCTTAATTACCATTTTATTAATTTATTAAATAAATTAATTATTCATTTAATTACCCTAATAATTAAATGAAATTCAAATTATTATTTAACTTTAACAAGTTTTAAAAATTAATCTAAAACCTTTAAATGATAAATAATACTTTTATTATAAAATAAATTTTACAAAAGTTAAAACAAATTTCATTTTAAATTGAAAACCATTTAAACTTTATATTATTACTCAAATTTGTTTCAAACACTTATATTTATAAAACTTAAATTTAATTTGAAACAAAGATTCAAATCCAAATTTGAATCAAATTTAAACTTTTTTTTAAACATTACTTTATATTTCAATTTCCAAATTTAAATTCAAATTTATTTAAAAACAAACATTTTTAAACAATAAACAAATTTGAATTTAAATACTTGATCATTTCCAACTTAAGATTCAATTCAACTTGAATCCATAATTTAAATTAGATTTAAAATTTAATTTAAATCTTTGATTAATAACTTAACCTTCAGTTTAAATTTGAAAACAAGGTAGTTTTCCAACCCGATATGAACCCAACTCGAGTGATCACAAAATTCACTCGACCCTCATCCTATCTTAACCCGAGCAAAATTCAAAACAAACTCGAGTAAACTCGAGAACATATCCCTTTGAATTCATTTAAATCTTTTAAGGTACTATCAGGTTTAACAAAACCTGCATCAACAAAATACCCGAGCCAATAACTCATCTCCTTCGAGTCTCATACCCCACATGTTTCGAGCAAAACGCGATTCAAACTGAAACCAAACTCGAGAATCCATTCTCCCGTGAACCCTCAACAACTTCAACTTCGAATCTACTTCCCAAAAACTTCTAGCAGAAACACGAGACAATCGGAACAAATTTGAGTATTCCATCTCTCCCAAACACATCTGATACGCCATGATCTGTGCACCTGCACCATCGCGGCAACCCACTCCGACCATTCACGACCATATGCGCAAGTCACCAATCAACCCCTAGCCTAATTCCGATCATCCAAGAAACTGCAGAATCCCTAAATCAGAATTTAGCATTCGAGCTCCAAAACTGTAGCAATGTCGAAACTGTGAATCACCAAAATCACTCACCTCCGATCACCAGCATGGCTTTACCTCCGGCTATTAACTCCTCTACACTTCATCAATCACCAATTCGAATAGGGGACAACTCGATCACCTCCAGAGGTTGCGGTGACCAATTTTCCTGATGAACCGAAAACTAGGTTTAAAGTTTTCAATCCAAAATCCCCATCGCCTCACCGCACAGATCCACATTCATCTATTTTTTCCCAATTCTCATATCACCATTCCATCACCAGAAACGTCGCTGGCTACCCCGACCTTCTTGATTGACAGTTCCAACCCAAACCATGGTTTCTGGTTAAACCAGAAATACTCAATCCTTTTTCAGTCTATAATTTCTAATTTTATTTCTAAAATTCATAACTTTGATCATGAAATCGGTTTATAATCTCAAATCAAAGAATCTGGAAGATCGAATTCTTATTTTCAAAAGTTTGGTTCTGTTATTATTGAGTTTCCAGTGATAATTCAGAATTTCTCATATTAAATAAAATTTAATCTTAGCTTATATAACACAACCATATTTTGATTGAATCCTTAATCTTAACACATATTAAATCAAAGGAAATGGATATTCTTAAGCACTTCTTATATCAGGAACTAAAACACAGAAAAATGAATTCACAGTAACATGCACATCTACATTAACATTCAGTAATAAACTTATAAAAAGCATACACACATACTTATTTCAAAGTAGAATAAGCAACTAAATTTGTACTTAAGTTTATTAAATATAAAAATGTTACTCACCTGAAAAATTATGAGCAGAGCATTCATTGTTAATTGAAAAGCTTGATCCTGAAATGCATTGATTCAAATCTTCAAATTGCTTCAGTACTTTTAAAAACTGCAGTTTGCTTCTTTATTTTTGTAAACTTTAAATTCTATTTGTATTTTCTCCCTGATTCTACATGCATGCTTCCAGATAAAAATTTGCAGTTTTGCTTCTACTTCCAGATTTATAGTTGCATGCAGATTTTTGGAAGTGAGCTTTGCAATCTTTTGAATATTGCAAATTGATGATCAGGTTGATGTATTTGACGGGTTACAGGTTATTTTGAAAATGGTTTAAGATGGTTTTGGTTTTGAGGAGAATTTTGCAGGCATGGTTGATTTAAAACAGAAAGGACTGCAAGCTTAATGCATTTGTAGAATTGATTTTTAGATTACTGATTTTTGAAGAGATTACAGGTTTATACATGATTTGCATTTCAATTTAGGAGATGAATTTAGATAGCTTTGAAGAAGATTGGTTTGAGGAAATTATTGGTTTCAGATTTGATTGTGAGGGGGAATTACAGATTTTGCCTTGGGCAGAATTTGTTTTGATCAACATTTCTGTTTTGAGGAAAGATCTAGATTTTAGTTTTTTTTGTTTGGAGAAGAAGATTTTCAGATTTCTTACAGCTGAAGATTTTCTCAAGTTTTAAAGAAAATTGCAAAAAGAAAATGGGATGAGAAGAAATGTTTACATAAACAAATATTTGATTTAATTAAAATAAAGGAAAAAGAAAAATTAAATAAGACACTTGTCACTTGGTTTAATTAATGGCTTACACATGTCTTTAAGGTATTTTAAGAAATTTACACATGTATTAAGTGTATTTTAGTTTTATTTTAAAATTGTTTATAAACTCTTGAATCTAAATTAACTATTTCTTATGTATAAATAAATGAGTTTCTTCCCTTTTTAATTTATTAAAAAGAAATGAAACAAACAAATTATGAATATAGGCTTATTTAAATATTTCTATGTATTTATTCTTTTAAATTTCACAACATTAAATTCAAATTTAAATTAAATTAAAACTCTAATTTAAAAATCAAGTTAGATATATATGTATATATAACTCTTATTAAATTTAAAAAACAACAAATCATATTTCTATAAAAATCCATTTATGTTCATAAAAACTAAGTATTATCATTATTATTTTAAAAATAACAATTTAAACCATTCTAAATAATTTATAAATGAGATTATAAATTATTCTATTACTTAATAAATTAAAATTATTTGTAAATTGTATTTTAAATTCTTACATATAAATTCAAGCAATAGTTTAAAAAGAAAATACAACCAAGCTTTTGTGTTAATCTAATTCAAATTCATATTTAAGTTAAATAAAATATAAATCTAAACAAATAAGATTTTCCTTTAATATAAACCATATAATTATTTATTTGAATTGCTTTGAAAAGTTATATGTTAAATTTAAATCAAATTTTCCAATTTACCAAATATAAATTAAGATTAGATAATTGGTTCATTTATTGAGTTCCAAATCAAAGTTTATCAATTTACAATATATGCAATTATATATATATTATAAACAAAAAACAATTTATTAGTTTTAAGAAGATAAAATCTACCTATTTAAATTTTTATTAAAAGAAGATTATTAAATCTATTAGAATTATTATTAACAAAATTATCAATATCAATTTAATTTTAATACCGATTATTAAATTGATATTGTCAAAAATTCCGGGATGTTACAATCCTCCCCCCTTAAAAGAATTTCGTCCCGAAATTTAAAAAAAAGGTAATTTAATAATCTTGTTATCCCAACTTTTGGCAAAGTTGAAATATCCAAAATTTACTGAGAATCGATAATTATTATTCTTGAGTATCAACTACGCATTGCAGGATAACTATGGATATCGATGAATTTTGTCCGAGTCCGGATCGGGCCACAATTGACAACACATGATGAGCAAAGCTGTAGAAGCCAGTGGTTCAAATTTCAAGTCAATCCGAGTTTGTATGCTCAAGATATGATGGATTCAATTTGAGGGAGATGAACCTTGCTCGGTTCGAATCCATAGGATACCCCATAGTTCGAATCGATGGACTTCGCATCAGGTTCATATCCATCGGTTCGACTCCATCTACTTCGAATCCATCGGTGCAACCCCTGTTCGAACCCGGTTGATTCGACTCCATCGGATTGCTTAGCCTCCATTCGTAGTTACATCGATCAGGAGCAAACTAGCCTCGCGCCTGCCCTAGTTCGAATCCATCAGACACGCATTGCTTCGAATCCATGAGGAGTGCCTTTGCTTCGACTCTATCAAGCAAGCCCTCAGATAGCCATGCTTCAAATCCATCCACGCGTGCCTAAAGTTCGAATCCATTGGAGCATTCCCACCTTTGAGTCCATCAAGGAAGAGTCCTTCGAATCCATGTAGTTGAGGAAGCTCCGACTCCATTCCTTGCTTGTCCATGAATCCCCATGTTGAGGCAACTTCGAATCGATCAACAGTAGCCTACTTTGATCGATTCGAATGAGTATCGGCTCCATCGATTCGAAACGAACCTTCGAATCCAACACCTCGAATCCATCAAGTAAACGCGGCTAAAACCTCGGAGTCGACCCATTCAACTCGGAGCAATAAGTGGATCGACACGAAGAATTCGCACCAGGTCATCATTCTCACGCGCAGGAGCATGGATTCGGCCCTATGGATTCGAACCATATCGATTCGAACGAATCCATAGGACGAAAAACACCATCTTGAATCGATCATATCTCTCAATCCCTTGATCCAAATGCCATGAAATTTTTACAGGAGTTTGCCTACATGTCGAAGAATGTCCACGCCAAGTTTCATCACGATTGGACACTTTCTTGATCGATTCGAACCAAGGGTCGAATCGATCCCAAAGTGGGCCCGGATCTCCAGAATTCGGGCATGTGGGCCCCCTCACGTGCCGGAAGCGGTCTACCAGACTTTTAGGAGAAATATCAGCCTCCTACGCCTATAAATAGAGCCCCAGGTCATTCAGGAAAGGGGATCTGGATTCTGGAGCGCCGAGACTCTACCAGACTCTACCTTGCACTTCACTACTACCGTTGTACTCGAATTTCAGAGCTATAATCCATTGTAATCCGTTGTAATCAACTGTAATCGGCGAAGAACATCAATAAAAGTTAAAACCTTTGAAGTGGACGTAGGCCGGAGATAGCCGAACCACTATAAATCGTGTGTTCTTGGTCATAATTTCTGTTTTGCTGCGTATTGCTTGCTTAGATATGTGATTTGTGTTTGAATATTGCTGATTTGTATTCATACACTGGTGCTTTCACAATACTTGGGGTTTCTGACCAATTTTGGCGCAAACTCTTTGGTGCTTTCACTGAGAAGAACTAGCACCCGCTACATCAGATTCAGGATTCAGATTTAAGAGTTTGAAGGCTTCCGATTCAGAGACAATGACTCGACAAACAAGACAAAGAGTTGATCGGAGCCAACAAGGAGGAAGCCAAGAAGCATCCTCAGGAACAGGAGAAGGACAAGCTTCCGTCTATATCACCAGAGATGAAATGGAGGCTATGGCTAATTCAATACGTGGAAGCATGATGAAGACCCAACAGGAGATGCTGCATAATATCCTCGAGCAAATGAGGGCGGTGAATGTGCAAAACCTTGGACCAACTACAACAAATGCGAGTGCGGGACAAGGAATCAGGATTGCAGAAGCTAATGAAGGTCAGGTTCAAGACTAGAATGCAGGAGGTGAAGGTGACCAACAAGGACTTGGGGGCAGACCCTCAGGATCCGATACTGGAAGACCAATAGACGGAGCTCAACAAGCTGGAGCCAATGCTTATGCTAATGAGCCACCAGAAGAATACGTATCAGAATTCCCTTCAAGGCTCGGGGGCAGGATAGGAACTTGGCAAGGGGCCAACCCCTAGACGGAGATGAGGGAATGATTGGCCTAATCCGACGAATCATGAGAGGAGGATTGCCTAGTGGAGGGCTGGAAGAAGTCAGTCGGAGTCCGTTCACTCCGAGCATCCGAAACGTAAAGAAACCTCCAAAATTCAAACTACCAACGCTAGAATCTTATGACGGGAGGTCAGACCCGACCATGCATATTACCAGATATATTAGGCACATGGAAGTTTTGGTTGGCATCCGAGGAAGTGATGGCACGATGCTTCCCTCTATACTTGTCAGATTTAGCTGCACTTTGGTTCAGACAATTGGAGACTGGATCAATCGGGACATGGGGCGAGCTTGTAGATTGCTTCATGAGATAGTTCAGGGTCCACGTGACGCGACCCAAGAGTGTGATGACTTTAGCCTCGATAAAGCAAAGGACCGGGGAGTCCATAAAAGATTTTCTACTAAGATTCAATGTGATAGTGACTGTAGATCGCCCGGATCCATCAATGATTTTAATGGCGGCGGTGGCAGGAGTCGCGGAAGGCACCAAATTTAAAGATTCTCTGACTAAAGATCCACCGCAAGATCTTGGAGAGTTCTTTCATAAAGCTGAAAAGTTCATTCGATTAGAAGAATCACGAGCCGAGGGGAAGGAAATAAATGCCACGCAAAGCGTAGGAATCTCCAGAGAACAGTCTGGAGCGGACAAGGGAAAGAGGAAACAGGATGACAGATATGATGGTCCTGACAAACGAAAGAGATTCCGAGAACCAAGATTCAGGCAATACACAGATCTGACTGCATGCCTAGAAAGAATTTACACTGAAACTCGGGGGCAACTACCCTATCGAAAGCCACCAATAAGGGATCCCACTGAGCGGGAGCGCAGGACTGGAAAATACTGCCTATTCCATGAGCTGGATGGGCACACTACAGATGAATGCCGCCACCTAAAGGATGAGGTGGAAGAACATGCCAGAGGTGGTAGATTGCCGCAATTTGTCAGAGAACGGACAACGGCGGTAAGGCCTGAACAGCTACCGCCCCCACCTAACAGGAACGATCCTGGATCAGGATCACGACACGTCATCCACTGATTGAAGATGGCAAGGGCCAAGTCCAGGATTTGGACTTCGGTCGAATAATTTTATTTAGATTCGTTTTCAGAATAAACGGTTACTCCACTTACTCATGTATGGGAACCGGAGAGATCCCTAGGTATGCTCTAAAATGGAGATAAACCGATATGCCCGGAGAGGCAATGTTTAGCTTTTTCCTGATGTTTGAGATTGAACATCTAGGACCTGAATTTTAATAAATAAATTAGAACTTCTTACAATAAACCTTTTGACCAGAGAGTCAGAGGATGAACATTAATACCAATATAAAAATGATCGCTTTATGACCCTACCCGGAGAGGCGGGGTCCGGAGTGAAAGAAGTGAGTTGCTTCGTCGGAGAGTGACAGGATCAACTCACTTAAGCGTTGTTTCCCCTTCACCGGAGAGTGACATGATGGGATCCAGCAAGAGCCCGGAGAGGCTATGATCGGTCCAGAACGACCAAGACATCGCGTAATGTTCAGATACACTGAACCGGAGTGCAAGAAGTGAGTTGCTTCACCGGAGAGCGACAGGATCAACTCACTTAAACGTTGTTTCCCCTTCATCGGAGAGTGACAGGATGGGATCCAACAAGAGCCCGAAGAGGCTATGATCGGTCTAGAACGACCATGACATCGTTATACGTCCTAACCGGGACCAGAGTGCAAGGGATAGAAGGCAACGCCAGAGTGCAATAGGATCTTTCTATTCAATCACTAAGTCTGGAATGGAGTTAGTAAGGGTTCAGAGTAGCCATTAATAATCCGGAGAGACTACGGAACTTCATTCTCAACTTCTACGAAAAGAATGAATGCTGATTCGGCTTCGAACAGCCATAAACTTGATTGATAATACTGCAGCTGTGAATGAAACGTGAATTTACTACACTCGATTTAAGACTGTTCAAAACATACCTTTTACAAAAAAGGCATGTTTTGGGGGGCAAAGTGTTATCCCAACTTTTGGCAAAGTTGAAATATCCAAAATTTACTGAGAATCGATAATTATTATTCTTGAGTATCAACTACGCATTGCAGGATAACTATGGATATCGATGAATTTTATCTGAGTCCGGATCGGGCCATAATTAACAAGACATGATGAGCAAAGCTATAGAAGCTAGTGGTTCAAATTTCAAGTCAATCCGAGTTCGTATGCTCAAGATATGATGGATTCAATTTGAGGGAGATAAACCTTGCTCGGCTCGAATCCATAGGATACACCATAGTTCGAATCGATGGACTTCGCATCAGGTTCGTATCCATCGGTTCGACTCCATCTACTTCGAATCCATCGGTGCAACCCCTGTTCGAACCCGGTTGATTCGACTCCATCGCATTGCTTCGCCTCCATTCGCAGTTACATCGATCAGGAGCAAACTAGCCTCGCGCCTGCCCTAGTTCGAATCCATCAGACACGCATTGCTTCGAATCCATGAGGAGTGCCTTTGCTTCGACTCTATCAAGCAAGCCCTCAGATAGCCATGCTTCAAATCCATCCACGCGTGCCTAAAGTTCGAATCCATTGGAGCATTCCCACCTTCGAGTCCATCAAGGAAGAGTCCTTCGAATCCATGCAGTTGAGGAAGCTCCGACTCCATTCCTTGCTTGTCTTCGAATCCCCATGTTGAGGCAACTTCGAATCAATCAACAGTAGCCTATTTTGATTGATTCGAATGAGTATCGGCTCCATCGATTCGAAACGAACCTTCGAATCCAACACCTCGAATCCATCAAGTAAACGCGGCTAAGACCTCGGAGTCGACCCATTCAACTCGGAGCAATAAGTGGATTGACATGAAGAATTCGCACCACGTCATCATTCTCACGCGCAGGAGCATGGATTCGGCCCTATGGATTCGAACCATATCGATTCGAACGAATCCATAGGACGAAAAACACCATCTTGAATCGATCATATCTCTCAATCTCTTGATCCAAATGCCATGAAATTTTTACAGGAGTTTGCCTACATGTCGAAGAATGTCCACGCCAAGTTTCATCACGATTGGACACTTTCTTGATCGATTCGAACCAAGGGTCGAATCGATCCCAAAGTGGGCCCGGATCTCCAGAATTCGGGCGTGTGGGCCCCCTCACGTGCCGGAAGCGGTTTACCGGACTTTGAGGAGAAATATCAGCCTCCTACGCCTATAAATAGAGCCCCAGGTCATTCAGGAAAGGGGATCTGGATACTGGAGCACCGAGACTCTACCAGACTCTACCTTGCACTTCACTACTACCGTTGTACTCGAATTTCATAGCTATAATCCATTGTAATCCGCTGTAATCAACTGTAATCAGCGAAGAACATCAATAAAAGTTAAAACCTTTGAAGTGGACGTAGGCCGGAGATAGCCGAACCACCATAAATCGTGTGTTCTTGTTCATAATTTCTGTTTTGCTGCGTATTGCTTGCTTAGATCTGTGATTTGTGTTTGAATATTGCTGATTTGTATTCATACACTGGTGCTTTCACAATACTTGGGGTTTGTGACCAATTTTGGCGCAAACAAATCTATCTTAAGATTTTATTTTAAAAACAAGCATATATCAATCATATGCAAACAACCATAGCAACCAATTCAAACAAACAAACAAACAAATCTAACTATCCAGACAAAATTCTGGATAGAGTTTCCTCGAGTTTCCAAATATAAATATCAGGATACTCGCTCTACAAAGTCCAAACAATCAATACTACTAAGCTATAGAGCTCCTATACAACTAGATGTACAAAACTAAACAGGATATCAGACTACAGATAAGTCTGACTCATCAATCACATTTTCCTGAATTGTTGGTTCCACATCCAGAGATAGATCATACACGTATTCCATCAGAGATACGTGCAACACAACGAATCCCAGTTATCCAAACTGGCAATTCAACCTTGAAAATCAAACACCATTCCTTACAAGAACACAGAAAAGATCCAAAACATCTCGGAGCTGACTTATCCAGTCTTACCCAATCTTAAAGCTCTTTTAAATCGAAGAAAACTTATCCAAAATCAAATCTCCGACTCCGGAATCCAAATTCCTTCGTCTCTTATTCACATAACACTTTTGACGATCCTGGGCTGCCTTCATCTCTCCCGATCAGCTCAACCTTCGCTGATTCTTTAGAAACACACAGAACCAAAAACAATCCAACACAATGATCTCCTCAAGATCAATCCAAAACCAAGAACACCAATGCTACTCCACAAACATCAGAAAACTAGCTTACTTCTCCTATCCGAAAAAGATAAAACAAAAGCACCCCCAAACTGCTTCCGCTGCACAACTCTGATAACTCAAGAGAACCCTCAAACTATCGCAAGTCACTTTTGCGATCAACCAGTCCAATATCCAAAGAAAACTGTTCTCTTCCAAACAGAACAGCTTATGCTTATCTAGACAATTCATCGAAGAAATGGATCCACTCTGCTGCTTCTGAATTCCACTTCCAGAAAAACTACTAACCAGAAGACTCCTTACCAGCACAGAACACTCCGAGCTGCACTATTGACACTGACGCCAAAGACTACCAATTCCAAGGCTCTTCGAGAAACTCGGACTTTAAACCAGACAAAAACATTCTACTGAATCCAACCACAACATCGAAACAGACATACTTCCTAAACTTGTTCCAAAGAAAAATCTTCGGAAACGTCAATGGTCACTGCGTCTCATCACACAGCTACTAATTCCTGAGGTATCAAGATACCATTACTCGCTTCTGCTCAATCAACAGATCCAAATTCTACTCATCTACTTCAGAAATGAACTCTGAACCTTAACAGGTTTCCTTCAGAGATCAATGAAGTCCCATACTCTGCACAACTTACTCGAGACGGTATTAGGTCTACGGTCTCGACAAATACACTTCCAACCTCAACATTCAAACTCCAGCCAATGGTAGTAGTCGTGTTACACACCCCACTACCTTATCTACCTTTATAACCTATATTGGCAAACCCGAACAGGTAACCCAACTGATAGGTAGAAATATTAATATATATTATAGTTATATATAAAAATTACAAATACGCTCTCTCAAGATAGACACCACTACAGAACCTAGGTATTCACTCAACCTAACGCTCTGATACCAACTGAAACAACCCGACTTTCTTACCACAGAAAATCGCATCATTTATAAGAAAGAAAGGGATAGAATAGAGAAAAGAAAGAAGAGAAGAAAGAAACAACATCAGAATCTAAACAGCGGAGCGAATAATTTATATTAATAACATAAAATATTACATAGTTTACAACCACTATCAGAGTACACAAATATACATCATATACTAGACGGTTATAAATACCTGTCTAGTTATTACAACTCAATACAATCCAGAGACAACACAGAACACACAGCGGAATACTAATATCTAACGCAGAAGCCTCCTGCTCCATTGCTCCTCCAATATTTGTCAAAGCTAACCTGAATCCTAACCTGAATCCCTTGGCTACTCGTAAAAATTTGAGTACCCAAGAGTTTAGGAAAAACAAAAATAAACTCCAGGTCAGACATGGGTCTGGCGTGAGTAACAGGTTAAAGTTGCTTAATTTTTGAAAACCTTTTGAAAAGAAAGGTATTACGTAAGACTTCCCACACATAAACATGGAAAAGTTTTTAGCTTACGCTAACCAAAACATTTGATAGGAAATCCAATGATATTATAATAGTGTCTGGGGTTTTCAAGTAAATAAGAAATAGCTGAAATTGTTACATGATTAAATTCCAGCTACTAGCCACAAAAGTGGGTAATACAATCAAAACCGCTGCCACTTATTGGATTTTGGATTCCATACAATGGCATGGCTACTGGGGTACCGCCCGTCACAGTACGTGGCCTAGATCACCGTACTGAGGAGTACGCCCGCTCCCCTGCAACACAAGGCCGGACCCATTCCTTACTGAACAGTTCCGAACAAGATAACCCCGACGGTTGGAGCTCAAAAACCGTCCACACAGCCGAAATAAAAAGGGACCTCTAGACAGGGGTAAATCTCCCTCTCCAGTGGGTGCGACCCACGAAGCCTTGCTGCACCTCCCCTGTTTTAGCCATTCCCGGTTGATGAGGCTTGAGGTTACGATTACCTTTATAGAACAATTCACTTAGAATGCTCATCGTCCACCTGACGATGTTCTAAAAGCATTCAATCCATACAAGTTCGTTCCGGGTTCGAACGAAACCGAAGGCATTATCTCGTTACACTCATTTTGGAATCACCCTCAGAGTTAACGACGATAACCCTTGCACTCTGAACCACCATCTCTAACCTATAAGAACTAATTCCGTCAAACTCATTACGGAATCACCCACAGAGTTATACTGACGTATAGTCCTTACACCTCGAGTCTTCACAAAGCTCCACTTTGATTCACGACCTAACGTTATTTGGAATCGATGTGGTTTTCGGATATCCAAATATGGAAACCCGATCCCGATCTCATCGAAATCCAAAACGTGTCTTTTAAGTCCAAGTTGCTTTAAAAGTTTTAAAACAATTCAATACAATATCTATATACACACAGATAAATAATTCATAAATCATAATTGATAATCAACATTATCACATAATAGGTAACCCACATTATCAATATCAAATAGATATTCCATATATCATCATCACAATAGATAACCTATGTTATCATCACAATACAATCAAGTCATTCATACCACACAATATCATTTATCTCATTACTGAGATCACAAAACATCCAAGACAATCAATGTCATCCATTCATACATAAGCAAAGATTTACTTATCACAATATAATTAATTTAAAATGAATTAAATTAACTATCTCCATCTCTAATTAATTTAAAGTGAATTAAATTAATTACTTTATCTATAATTAATTTAAAATAAATTAAATTAATTACTTCACCAATATAAATCTTGCTTTCTCAATCATTTAATTGATTACGATCAATTAATCATTCATTATTAATTACCTTAATTAATCACCTTTGATTAATTACCCTTAATTATATTCATGTAATTATCCTTAATTAATTTCACAAATTAATTATACTTAACCAAATTCAGTAATTAATCTTTAATTACTTCCTTCATTAATTAACTATAATTAATTACATTAATCCTTAATTAATTACATTACATTAATTAATTACCTTTAATCACTTATTTTTTATTAATTAATCTTAATTAATTAATCTTAATTACATCATTAATTATATTAATTAATGATCCCTAATTGCCCTTTTAATTAGTTACCTTATTTAAATTAATTACATTAAGTAATTAATCTTAATTTAAACCATAATTGTTAATCACTATTGATTAACTCCCTTAAGTAATTATCTACCCTTAATTACTTCACCGAATAAATTAATTACCCCTTAATTAATTATCTCAAATTAATCCCTTGATTAATTCACAACATAATTATACTCAAATTACTTTCATCAACAAATCACCTTTAATTAATTACATCCGGTAATTACACATTAATTACTTTACTAAGTAATTTCTCTTCATTAAATTACATTAAGTAATTATACTACACAAATCATTAAATGGTTATTCTAAATTAATTAAACTGAATTAATTAACTTAATCTAACCAAATTAAACTCAATTAATTACAAAAAGTAATTAATTTCCTTAATTACTTCCATAAGTAATTATGCTTAACAATTTACACAAATGATTATCTTTAAATTAATTAGTCTAATTAATTATTAGAAATTAAATCTCATTAATTAATTATTAAATAATCCTTAGTTAATGACCTTCATTAACTATTAGCAATTTATTAATTATTTTTCTAAAATAATTAACTTATTTTAACCATTATTAATTACAAATTAATTAATCATTAACTAACCCATTAATTAATCCCTAATTAATTAAATAATTAAGTGTTAATTAAAACTTAATTAATCCATTATTACTTGATTAATTAATTTCAATCATTAATTAAAATCAAATCTTATTTAATTAATTATTCTTAAATTACAAGTTAATTATTCTAAGAATAATTAATCTTAAACCTTAAGTTAAACCCTTAATTACCATTTTATTAATTTATTAAATAAATTAATTATTCCTTTGATGACCCTAATAATTAAATGAAATACAAATTATTATTTAACTTTAACAAGTTTTAAAAATCAATCTAAAACATTTAAATGATAAATAATACTTTTATTATAAAATAAATTTTACAAAAGTTAAAACAAATTTCCTTTTAAATTGAAAACCGTTTAAACTTTATATTATTACTCAAATTTGTTTCAAACACTTATATTTATAAAACTTAAATTTAATTTGAAACAAAGATTCAAATCCAAATTTGAATCAAATTTAAACTTTTTTTTAAACATTACTTTATATTTCAATTTCCAAATTTAAATTCAAATTTATTTAAAAACAAACATTTTTAAACAATAAACAAATTTGAATTTAAATACTTGATCATTTCCAACTTAAGATTCAATTCAACTTGAATCCATAATTTAAATTAGATTTAAAATTTAATTTAAATCTTTGATTAATAACTTAACCTTCAGTTTAAATTTGAAAACAAGGTAGTTTTCTAACCCGATACGAACCCAACTCGAGTGATCATAAAATTCACTCGACCCTCATCCTATCTTAACCCGAGCAAAATTCAAAACAAACTTGAGTAAACTCGAGAACATATCCCTTTGAATTCATTTAAATCTTTTAAGGTACTATCAGGTTTAACAAAACCTGCATCAACAAAATACCCGAGCCAATAACTCTTCTCCTTCGAGTCTCATACCCCACATGTTTCGAGCAAAACGCGATTCAAACTGAAACCAAACTCGAGAATCCATTCTCCCCTGAACCCTCAACAACTTCAACTTCGAATCTACTTCCCAAAAACTTCTAGCAGAAACACGAGACAATCGGAACAAATTTGAGTATTCCATCTCTCCCAAACACATCTGATACGCCATGATCTGTGCACCTGCACCATCGCGGCAACCCACTCCGACCATTCACGACCATATGAGCAAGTCACCAATCAACCCCTAGCCTAATTCCGATCATCCAAGAAACTGCAGAATCCCTAAATCAGAATTTAGCATTCGAGCTCCAAAACTGTAGCAATGTCGAAACTGTGAATCACCAAAATCACTCACCTCCGATCACCAGCATGGATTTACCTCCGGCTATTAACTCCTCTACACTTCATCAATCACCAATTCGAATAGGGGACAACTCGATCACCTCCAGAGGTTGCGGTGACCAATTTTCCTGATGAACCGAAAACTAGGTTTAAAGTTTTCAATTCAAAATCCCCATCGCCTCACCGCACAGATCCACATTCATCTATTTTTTCCCAATTCTCATATCACCATTCCATCACCAGAAACGTCGCTGGCTACCCCGACCTTCTTGATTGACAGTTCCAACCCAAACCATGGTTTCTGGTTAAACCAGAAATACTCAATCCTTTTTCAGTCTATAATTTCTAATTTTATTTCTAAAATTCATAACTTTGATCATGAAATCGGTTTATAATCTCAAATCAAAGAATCTGGAAGATCGAATTCTTATTTTCAAAAGTTTGGTTCTGTTATTATTGAGTTTCCAGTGATAATTCAGAATTTCTCATATTAAATAAAATTTAATCTTAGCTTATATAACACAACCATATTTTGATTGAATCCTTAATCTTAACACATATTAAATCAAAGGAAATGGATATTCTTAAGCACTTCTTATATCAGGAACTAAAACACAGAAAAATGAATTCACAGTAACATGCACATCTATATTAACATTCAGTAATAAACTTATAAAAAGCATACACACATACTTATTTCAAAGTAGAATAAGCAACTAAATTTGTACTTAAGTTTATTAAATATAAAAATGTTACTCACCTGAAAAATTATGAGCAGAGCATTCATTGTTAATTGAAAAGCTTGATCCTGAAATGCATTGATTCAAATCTTCAAATTGCTTCAGTACTTTTAAAAACTGCAGTTTGCTTCTGTTATTTTTGTAAACTTTAAATTCTATTTGTATTTGCTCCCTGATTCTACATGCATGCTTCCAGATAAAAATTTGCAGTTTTGCTTCTGCTTCCAGATTCATAGTTGCATGCAGATTTTTGGAAGTGAGCTTTTCAATCTTTTGAATATTGCAAATTGATGATCAGGTTGATGTATTTGAAGGGTTACAGGTTATTTTGAAAATGGTTTAAGATGGTTTTGGTTTTGAGGAGAATTTTGCAGGCATGGTTGATTTAAAACAGAAAGGACTACAAGCTTTATGCATTTGTAGAATTGATTTTTAGATTACTGATTTTTGAAGAGATTACAGGTTTATACATGATTTGCATTTCAATTTAGGAGATGAATTTAGATAGCTTTGAAGAAGATTGGTTTGAGGAAATTATTGGTTTCAGATTTGATTGTAAGGGGGAATTACAGATTTTGCCTTGGGCAGAATTTGTTTTGATCAACATTTCTGTTTTGAGGAAAGATCCAGATTTTAGTTTTTTTTGTTTGGAGAAGAAGATTTTCAGATTTCTTACAGCTGAAGATTTTCTCAAGTTTTAAAGAAAAATTGCAAAAAGAAAATGGGATGAGAAGAAATGTTTACATAAACAAATATTTGATTTAATTAAAATAAAGGAAAAAGAAAAATTAAATAAGACACTTGTCACTTGGTTTAATTAATGGCTTACACATGTCTTTAAGGTATTTTAAGAAATTTACACATGTATTAAGTGTATTTTAGTTTTATTTTAAAATTGTTTATAAACTCTTAAATCTAAATTAACTATTTCTTATGTATAAATAAATGAGTTTCTTCCCTTTTTAATTTATTAAAAAGAAATGAAACAAACAAATTATGAATATAAGCTTATTCAAATATCTCTATGTATTTATTCTTTTAAATTTCACAACATTAAATTCAAATTCAAATTAAATTAAAACTCTAATTTAAAAATCAAGTTAGATATATATGTATATATAACTCTTATTAAATTTAAAACAACAACAAATCCTATTTCTATAAAAATCCATTTATGTTCATAAAAACTAAGTATTATCATTATTATTTTAAAAATAACAATTTAAACCATTCTAAATAATTTATAAATGAGGTTATAAATTACTTCTATTACTTAATAAATTAAAATTATTTGTAGATTGTATTTTAAATTCTTACATATAAATTCAAGCAATAATTTAAAAAGAAAATACAACTAAGCTTTTATGTTAATCTAATTCAAATTCATATTTAAGTTAAATAAAATATAAATCTAAACAAATAAGATTTTCCTTTAATATAAACCATATAATTATTTATTTGAATTGCTTTGAAAAGTTATATGTTAAATTTAAATCAAATTTTCCAATTTACCAAATATAAATTAAGATTAGATAATTGGTTCATTTATTGAGTTCCAAATCAAAGTTTATCAATTTACAATATATGCAATTATATATATATTATAAACAGAAAACAATTTATTAGTTTTAAAAAGATAAAATCTATCTATTTAAATATTTATTAAAAGAAGATTATTAAATCTATTAGAATTATTATTAACAAAATTATCAATATCAATTTAATTTTAATATCGATTATTAAATTGATATTGTCAAAAATTCCGGGATGTTACAATATTAATTTAAATCTTGAATGTCATAGCTGGAAGAAATTATATCTAGAAGGGGATGATCATACCCTAATTGGGAATGACCCACTTAGCCTTGCTGCATCTAACCCTGTTTCGGTTATTTTCGGTTGATGAGGCTCGAGGCTATGATTACCTTTTCACGTAGCATATTTTCTTTCACTTTGAATGCCACACTGTCATTTCTTCAACTACTATCTGACTCCCATAAGCATTCAAACTCTGAGCTCATATGTCCCAGAGATGGGTGTTAAGCTAAGAGAAGTTGCCATCTCCACCGCCAAGTAGATGTACATTTGTAAAAGTCAAACGTGTGTCTCAAGAATGCAATGTCAGACATTCAACCATACAAGTTCATTCTAGGACTGAACGAAACCGAAGGAACTTTCCTCGGCCATTATTAGGCAGGAAACCCTTGTGGTTTTGAGGTTTTTCATAACAAAGAGACCACTGCTACAATATAGTGAATTGGGAGTTTACCCCTAATTAATCAACAAGTGGTCCTTCGTTATTATTCGTCTCAATATCTCCGTCTTCAAACATCTTCATTTTTCGAACAAATTGGTTTGAAGTGGTTTCCGGATAGGAATCATCCAAATCCTACCCTGGTTCCTTCGAAACCAATCATCACTTTAATAGGTGTTAAGTTCAAATGTGATTATCAATTATCAATCAATTACTTCATCTTTTATATAAATCAAATATCTTTCTTAGATATACTCTTTTCAATTTATTCCATATTCTTTTCAAATGTATATGGAATCACTAAGCCTCATTTATCAAATCATTTGGTTTATTTAAACTTCTTTAAATATTTGAATAATTCCAAATCATTTTCTCGTTTACTTAGGAAACCCTTTCCGAATCATTCATTAAATCTTAATCAAAGATTTCTTATATTTAAATTATAACTTTTAGCTTAGGAAAAATATTCTCAAATCATTCACTAAATCTTAATCCAAAGTTTCTTTCTTAACTTCAAATTGTATCCTTGCAAATGGAGGATTTTCATAACAGAGTACTACTGCCACCTTAGACATGGTAAATTTCACCTCCATGGACTAATGGCAAGTAATCCTACATCATGAAGATCGTAGTATTCAATGATCTTTGTCTTCAATATGTTTTATTTCAAAAATTAGTTTGAAGGGGTTTTCGGATGGGAATCACCCAAATCCGATCCCGGTTCTTCGGATAGTAGTCACCCAAATCTGATCCCGGTTCCTTCATACCAATCGTTGAATAAAAAGATGTTAAGTGGTTAATTAACATTCGAATAATTTATTTCTTTTCTTTTATCTTAGAAAAACTAAAATATGATCTTTTAGAGCATCCGGGCTTTCCTTTCGATCTATTCCACTCATCGCCTAAGAAGAGAAAATATATAAGAGGTAAGTTCAGGGCACTGGTTGCTCTATTCCTATCCTTAGTTAAACACCTTGTTTTATCTTTCAGATTACACAAGTGGGACAAATGTACTAATCATTTCTGCATACTCAATTTGTTATTACGTTCAATATTCTTCACTTTTTGTTTAAGTGGTATAAACAATTCCTCTTAACCATTTCTTCAAACTCTTGTTAAAACTTCCAATTCATCTTTATATTACTTAATTATTCTGTTAAAATCATTCCCAAAATAATTAGGAAAGAATTGTTAAGTTTAAACTCATATTCAAAAGGTTATAGAATTCGCAACATAAAAGTGCTACGGTAAGTGCTATATAAGCTTATTTGATTTAAACATCTTTTTAATATTTGAAAATGCATATTTTCCTTTCAAAAACTCTTTTAAAACATTTTAATAGATTTATCAAATTTATTTCATATTTTTAATCATTTAAAAATATCATTTATAAAGAAATCTCTTTTTGGATTCCGAACTGCAAAACCGCGATGTTTTTAGAAAATTATTTTGGACATATTTCAAAATCTACTTGATGAAAATTTGATTTTCTTGCTTCGTTAGAAACTATCGATATAATGGACCAGAAATTTTTTATTTTGGAAAATTCCAAGCTATATTCCACTTTGTACGCTCATTTAATTTTTATGGCACGAAATCGCGAACTACCTTACACGACGCACCCAGTTTTGACTTGTTTTTCAATTTCTTTTCAAACTTCTTTGAAACACTTTTAAATTTTTATAAAATATTTCTAAATCATTTTAAACTCATTTTAAAAGATATTTTTATGTTTCAAACTCATATTCCATTTCATATCACTTTATAATATTATATTATCATAAAATCAGTTCTAACCTTTTTAGATCATTTAAAATCATTAAGAGGGTAAATAACTTTCATGCACATATTTGTATGGGTTTAATTTTCATTTAGTTAACTATGGTTAATTGCTATTCATTTTTCTTATCATTTATCAAACCAAATTATCATCCATATCACAAACATATTATCTACCATAATATCAACCAAGTTATCATCCAATATCAACCAATATTCAACATATTAATTTCTAATTTAACACTCATATTATCAACTTAAGTTTTATTGAAATAAAACTAAGATTTGAGTACTCATGATTAACCAAATCTTTTAACTTCCTACCAACATTCATTTAATCCAACACATCACTAAATCCTTGTATCTTCTTCAAATCATCACCTAAATAACTCAACCTCGCTTCCTAGTGCTCGACCATCACATCACTTCCACTTGCTCTCGACTACAAGTCTTTCTTTCTCTTTTTCTGGCTATGGAGCTCCTTAAACTTTCTCCTTTTCCTCCATAGGTTCGGTCTTGCCCTATTCTAGCTCTTCCTTCATCATTTCTTCAATTCTTAGATTTCTAAACCATGTTTTGGTAATATTTTATGGTCTTTGAAAAATTTTGGTTGTGTTTGAAGTTGATTTGATATGATTTTAAGAAAGTTAGTAAGGAAAAGAGAAGAGAAGAAGCAATTAAAGAACTGGAGAAAAGCTTGAAAAAGAAAGAAGAAGAAGTAAAAAAAAGTGAGAAAGTGGATGCTTATTTATAGAAATAGCTTTGGATTAAAATAATATTTTGTAAAAAGACCAAAATAAAATTTACTTACTTTTTAAGCAAACCTTATTTTTTTCAACACTTAACATCACATTTCAAATCATTACTTTATGTTATTTTCACTTAAGTATTAAATAAAGAATATAATAATTATGGTTAGTTTGATTTGATGTTTATTTTTTGATTTGAAATGACATGTTTGTCTTTTTGTGCTTACTTTTTTAAATTATATTCTAGAATTTTTTAAGTATGTTTAGTAAAAGTAAACTTGATTAATGAATTAATTAATACTTATACTATTTGAATATATTTTCCTATATAAGAAAATAAAGGTGCGACAACGTTGCGACATCTTTTAATCGATAAAACGTTAATTTTCGACAAAATGTTTTACGGTCACATTTTTGACATTTTAGTTAAACTATTTACAGGAAAATAGGCACAAGGAAAAAGTTATAAAAAAATTTAGTCTCAGGGACGGTGGGTTTGTTTTTTAGTCTGAAGGACACTTTATAGTGTAAATAGAAAATGATAGCTACATCTATCATTCTGTAATTTACACTACAAAGTGTCCTTCAGACCAAAAAACAAACTTGCCGTCCCTGAAACTAAATTTTTTTGCAACTTCTTCTCTATGCCTAAAATCCCCAACTATTTATTTATTTAAACCAAATTTAAAAATAAACTTTTAACTTCTTTAAATAAATTAAAACATTTCTCTTTATATTTTAAAATCATATATAAATAATATCAAAATCAAACTGATAAAATGCGACAAAATTTGGTTATTTTTGTAAAACGATTATTAGCATACTTTTAAATATTTTAATATACTCTTATTATCTTAATTAAATGTTTTCAATAGATTTATATTTTGAAATAAATATTTAAACCTATTTATTTAAGCATTTATTTAATTTTAACAAAACTTAACTTTGTAGATTCATTTAAAAATTCAAATTTATACTTTTTAAATTATCAACTATAAGGATAAATAATTTCTCCATTATTATCTATTAAATATAACTTACTTATTTAAGTCTTAAACCTTTTTTATTTAAAGGAAACGAAATCTCTCATTTAGCAAAATTACGGGTCGTTACATTCTCCCCACTTAAAAAAATTTCGTCCTCGAAATTACCCCTAAAAAAAGTTCTCCTAAATCATTTATCTTCAAACCTAATTCCATATAATATACACAGATCATCCGTATGAAATATCTTATTCGATTTCCTATTCGAATATACAACTTTATTTTTTTTGAACTGGTACTTTATATACAACAAATCATTGGGACAACATATCCCATGTCAAATAAACGTTCAAAAGCAAGTTTCGAACTTTTGACATCCTGCACCAAAGCCGAATCAATTAACCACTTAGACAAAGGTGCTTGTCAATATACACTTTTATTTCCGAACTAGTATCGATCCCTCGATCCTCTAGTGTGGACTCTGATCATGCTTCTAGATTAGAACTACTGCTTTCCTTGCATAGCTCTCAACTATGATAGAAAACTCAAGTACCTAACCAAAAATCCCCATCAATGTTCGTCGACAAGAATCGAGTGCTAAATCCTTTTTCGGACCAGTGTAAACACCTCAAGTTCCAAAGTCAAATCTTAGATCAACATTTTTGCGATGAAATTATCTACGTATAACGTATGTATTTATTAACCCTAAAAAATTTAATGAAAACTTTATCTTAAGTTTAAACATTTTATAAAGGTGCTACTTTATATAATCACTTTAATTATTTATTTCCAAATATTTTTATTAGAGGAAAATATTCTAAAGAAACCATTTTTCACTCGAAAGATAATTTATCTTTATTATAAAAAAAATTCTACAATCCTCTAACTTAAACATTTCCTTTAACACTAATATTTTTTATGAATCGTTTCGTAAAACTATTATTTAATTTTATTTCATATTATAGCTTATACAAATAAATCAATTTGAAAGACATAAGTCCAAATTCTTAATTAATGCTGGAGTTCATTGATAAAACATTTTCCAGGTTATAATTACCTTTTTAAAGAGTTATTATTTTACTTAATAGTTCATGACTTAAATCTATATTTGTGTGATATACCTTTACATCCTAAGAGTATATACAAACTTCAAATTTCAAATTGATTTTTTTTAAATCCGTCTGTCCAATGTATTTAAACTTTGTTGTAATTTACTATTATCTCAAATTCATAAGTTATAAAACTTATTTCTTATTTAATATTATTATTACTTTTCTAGCTTTGAAAAACAAATTTTAAAACCACCTATATTTAAATCCTCAAACTCTTAACTCTTAAATTTTCTTTATAAATCAGATTTATAAATTATCCTTATTTTATTTCATTTACTCAATGTATTTCACAATATTTTACCAAAAGTTTTCATAAATTTTTTAGCCTTGAGTTTGGTATGATTCGGAAATTTTCGACTGTCCAAAATCGTCGAAAATTCCGCTTTATTTTAGCAATTAACGATCCCAATTTATCTTTGGTTTAAACACTTTTATAAAGATTATTACTCAATGATTCACATTATTTCTTCAAATTAAGAAAATTATATAGATCGAGTAACTCCAAAACAATCCAAGGAACTGGGTACTACCACTAGTATCATATATTCTCTTAACAAGAAGAGAAATACTTAAGAGAAGTATTTACCATCCAAACACATCACTTTCCCACTTTTTGGTTCATTTTCAAGCCAATCGAATTAGTTATCATAAAATACCTCTTTTTATTTGAAATAATATCATTTTCAAAATCCTTTAGAGATTATTGTATAAAACCTATTTCATAAATTCATTTTATCTTGTATTAATTGACTTCATTTAAATTACCACAATTCTTTTACTCGAATTTAAATTCTCATTCCTTTTATCTTTTTCTTTTTAACAATCATTTAAATACATTTTTATCTTATGTGTTCATTCCTTAAACAAATCTTATTATCGAACACCTTATAGTCAAATCATGAAACTTTATTCACAAGGTATTTGTACTTAAACTTTTAAATCAAACAATTGATCGATTTACGATAGTAACCTTACATTATCATTTGTTAATTTATTATTTTGGAATAAGTATCAGATTTCTTACTTATCGATTATCTTTATGAAACGTCTTATAGTCAAACTGTGAAATTCTAATCACAAGATGTTCATATTTAAATGTCACTTATCTTGATTTCTAACTATATAACTTCTAAAAATATATACTTTGTATTCAAAATATAATCCTAGGTAAAATTATTTCATTCACCAATTTTTTCAAAATCAGTGTATCGCTTCGTCTTATTTAAATGTTTAGGAACCCTCATTAATAATGGTGATCAGGCGCGTCATCAGAATCCATGAATCACTCAATAGATAAATCAACACAAAATAATTTATTAGTCACTAACAAATACGCATTCGTATATAATACACTCAAACTCATTCTTGGGTATTACTAACCCTATCTCTAATGAGTCACTCATCCTAGGGTATTACTAACCCTATCTCTAATGAGTCTTTACCCCACCAAAGCCAAGGTTCTCCCTTAACCTATAGATCTGATACCAGATGTGATGGCCTGATTTTCCATACCCTTTGAATCGACAATAAACTACACATGTCCGACTCAAATTGCACAAAAAGACGAAACATCAGGGGTAATAAAGAAAAATAGACAGAACAGAATCTCACGTGAATGGAATAATATATAATATTGAACAAATATCTTTACAGCTGGAAACTTTTAAATACATGTATGAGATTCTAACTTAAATTCAACTTGGAAAGTTATAAACACCTATCCTTACAATTGCTAACAAACATCAAACAAAAACAAACAAACCACGGCGGATAATATAATATGTCCATATGTAGAAGAATATCTCTAGCTCTCCTCTGGAAACTCCAACCATCTTCACTAAACATGAAACTACTCGGATCTGACTAGAGTATAAAGATTACTCGGTTCAGGCTTGGTAAACTAGCGTGAGAAAACTCAATAATAAATAACAGTGTCATATATCAGTCTTTGAATAAAATCCTTTGAAAAGAAAGAGTATCTCATAAGACCACGCCCACACATAAACACGGACAGGATTTTACCTTACGATAACTAAAACACTTTTATATCAAAACATTTGATATTGTTTCTAATGACATTCTCTTTGAAAACATTTGCAAATAAATGTATTAATCTTATCCGAAATGGTTACCCATATAGCATATCGAGGCTATTCATCATGCCAATACAAACAAAACCGCATGTTCTTATTGGAGGATGGAATTCCATACAAATGATCGAGTGAAGGGACAACCTTCCGGCAGTACATCTCTAAAGGAATGTAGCGAGGACCATCACAAAGGATCCTATATTAACATAAGATCGGCCTATCTCTGTAACTAGATAATACCAAATATATCATCCCCCGGTCGTTACCGACCTTTAACAGAGCATGCTCTAGCATACAAACAACATTAATTTATATCTCGAACGTCATAGCAGGAAGAAATATATGTAGAAGGGGATGATCATACCCTAATTGGGAATGACCCACTTAGCCTTGCTGCATGAACCCTGTTTCGGTAATTTCCTTTGAATGCCACACTACCATTCCGTTGATTACTATTTGACTCCTACAAGCATACAACGTTTGAGCTCGTATGTCTTGAAGAAGGGTGTTAAGCTAAGAGAAGTTGCCTTCTTCACCACCAAGTAGATGTACATTTGTAAAATTCAAACGTTGTGTCTCAGGAATGCAATATCAGACATTTGTCCATACAAGTTCGTTTTAGGACTGAACGAAATCGAAGGAACTTTCCTGGCCATTACTAGGTGAGAAGCCCTTGTGTTTTGAGGTTTTTCATAAGAAAGAGACCACTACTACAATATAGTGAATAAGGAGTTTATCCCCAATTAATCAACAACTAGTCCTTCATTATTATTCGTCTCAATATCTCCGTCCTCAAACATCTTCATTTTTCGAACAAATTGGTTTGAAGTGGTTTTCGGATAGTATCTTCCAAATCCGACCCTATTTCCTTCGAAACCAATCATTGCTTTTAAAGGTGTTACGTACAAATGTGATTATCAATCATCAATCAATTACTTCATCTTTTATTTAAATCAAATATTTTCTTGGATATACTCTTTTCAATTTATTCCATTTTATTTTCAAATGTATATAGAATCATTAAGCCTCATTTATCAAATCATTAGGTTTATTTAAACTTATTTAAATCTTGGAATAATTCTAAATCATTTTCTCTTTTACTTCGAAAAACCATTCCAAATCATTCATTAAATCTTAATCAAAGTTTTCTTATATTTAAATTATAACTTTTAACTTAGGAAAAATATTCCCAAATCATTCATTAAATCTTAACCAAAGATTTCTTTCTTAACTTCAAATCGTATTGTTGTGAATCAAAGATTTTCATAACAAAGCATTACCGCCACCTTATATATGGTAAATTTTACTTCCAGAGACTAATGGCAAGTAATCTTACATCATGAAGATCTTTGCCTTCAATGATCTTTGTATTTAGTATGTTTTATTTCGAAAATTAGTTTGAAGGGGTTTTCCGACAGGAATCACCCAAATCCGATCTCGGTTCTTCGGATAAGAGTCACCCAAATCGATCCCGGATCCTTTGTACCAATCATTGAATAAAATAATGTTAAGTGGTTAACATTCAAAGAATTTGTTTCTTTTCTTTTATCTTTGAAAAACTTAAATGTGATCTTTTAGAGCATCCGGGCTTTCCTTTCGATTTATTCCACCCCTCGCCTAAGAAGAGAAAATATAGGCCAGGTAAGTTCAGGGCACTGGTTGCTCCATTCCTAACCTTAGTTAAACACCTTGTTTTATCTTCCCAGATCACGCAGGTGGGACAAATGTACTGGTCGTTTCTGCATACTTAGTTTGTTATTACATTCAATACTCTTCACTTTTTGTTTAAGCGGTATAAACAATTCCTCTTAACCATTTATTCAAACTCTTATTAAAACTTCCAAATCATATTTAAATTACTTAATTATTATTTTAAAATCATTCCCAAAATATTTAGGAAAGAATTGTTAAGTTTAAACTCGTATTCAAAAGGTTATAGAATTCACAGCATAAAAATGCTATAGAAAGTGCTATATAAGCTTATTTGATTTAAACAACTTCTTAATATTTGAAAATTCATATTTTCCATTCCAAACCTATTTTAAACCATTTTAATAGATTTATCAAATTTATTTTTTATTTTTAATCATTTAAAAATATCATTTATAAAGAAATCTCTTTTTGGATTCCGAAATGCAAAACCGCGATTCTTTTTGAAAATTGTTTTAGACATATTTCAAACTCGACTTGATGAAAGTTTGTTCTTCTAGTTTCGTTTGAAAACTATGGATATAATGGACCGAAATGTTTTTATCTTGGAGAATTCTGAGCTATTTTTCACTTTATACACTCATTTAACTTTTATTGCGCGAAATCGCGAACTACCGACGCGCCTAGTTTTGACTTGTTTTTCAATTTCTTTTCAAACTCTTGAAAACACTTTTAAATGTTTATAAAACATTTCTAAATCATTTTAAACTCATTTTAAACAATATTTTTATGTTTCAAACTCATATGCCATTCCATCTCACTTTATAGTATTATATTATCATATTATCATAATATCATTATAACCTTTTTAGATCATTTAAAATCATTAAAAGGCTAAATAACTTTCATACACATATTTGTATGGATTTAATTTTCATTTAATTAACTATGGTTAATTACTAATCATTTCTCTTATATGTATCAAATCAAGTTATCATCCATATCATAAACATACAATCAACCATAATATCAACTAAGTTATCATCCAATATCAACCATTATTCAACATATTAATTTCTAATTTAACATGTATATTTTCAATTTATGTTTTATTAAAATAATACTAAGATTTGAGTATTCACGATTAACCAAATCGTTTAACTTTCTAACAACATTCATTTACTCTAACATTTCACTAAATTCTGTTATCTTCACCAAATCATCACCTAAATAAATCCACCTCACTTGCTAGTGCTCGGCCATCACTTCACTTCCACTTGCTATCGACTACAAGTCTTTCCTTCTCTTTTTCTCACTCTGGAGCACCTTGAACTTGCTCCTCCTCCTCCATAGATTCGGCCTTGCCCTATTCTGCCACTTCCTCCATCATTCCTTCAATTCTTAGATGCTAAACCATGTTTTTGGTAATATTCTAAGGTCTTTGGCAAAGTTTAGTTGTGTTTGGAGTTGATTTGAACAATTTTAAAAAAAGTTAGTAAGGAAAAGTGAAGAGAAGAAGCCCTTAGAGAAGTGGAGAAAATCTTGAAAAGGGAAGAAGAAGAAGAAGAAGAAGAAGAAAAAGAAGAAGTAAAAAATAGTGAGAAAGTGAATGCTTATTTGTAGAAAAAGTTTTGGATTAATATAATATTTTGTAAAAAGACCAAAATACCCTTTACTTACTTTTAAGCAACCTTATATTTTTCAAAACTTAACATCATATTTCAAATCATTACTTTATGTCATTTTCACTTAAGTATTAAGTAAAGAATATAATAATTATGTTTAGTTTGATTTGATGTTTGCTTTTTGCTTTGAAATGACATGTTTGTCCTTTTGTGCTTACTTTTTGTTAATTATATTCTAGAATTTTCAAAGTATGTTTAGTAAAAGTAAATTTGTTTAATGAATTAATTAATACTTATAATATTTGAATATATGTCCCTATGTAAGAAAATAAAGGTGCGACAACTTTGCGACAACTTTTAATCGACAAAACGTTGATTTTCAATAAAATGTTTTACGGTCGTATTTAACGTTTTAGTTGAACTTTTTATTTTTATACAACGAATTTAAAAATAAACTTTTTACTTCTTTAGATAAATTAAAATATGTCTCTTTATATTTTAAAATCATATTTAAATAATATCAAAATCTCTAATTTTGTAATGTATGTAAAACTGACAAAATACAACAAAATTTGGTTATTTTTGTAAAACGATTATTAATATACTTTTAAACATTTTAATATACTTATATTATCTTTATTAAATGTTTTCAATAAGATTTATCTTTTTAAATAAATATCTAAACCTATTTATATAAGCATTTATTTATTTTTAACAAAACTTAACTTTTGTTGATTTGCTCTAAAATCCAAATTTATACTTTTTAAATTATCAACTATAAGAATAAATAATTTCTTTATTATTATCTACTATATATAACTTATTTATTTAAGTTTTAAACCTTTTAAAATTTAGAACAAACGAAATCTCTCATTTTCGAAGTAGTGAAATGACGGGTCGTTCCATCAGATTTGAAGATATTTCGAGCTCTTATATCTCTCTTGGTTCTACCATAGTTTCTCAATTCTATGACACTTCCTTAGCTGAGATATATAAAAAACATCATGTACTTCTGCAAATCGTTATGGAAGTGCTAACTTGTAAGCAACTCTCCCAACTTATTCAGTAATTGGATATGGGCCAATATAACAATTCGCTAGCTTCTCAGATTTACTAAAACTCATAATTCCTTTAAGAAGTGATATCTTTACGTACATAAGATCTCCAACTTCAAATGTTATCTCCTTCCTCCTTCGGTCAGCATAAGATTTTTGATGGTCCTAAACTTTCTTCATTCTCCGCCTAATTGTCTCAATCTTCTCTGATCCTTCCTAATCAAATCAGGTCCTAAAATAAAATTATATTTGGTTTCCAACCAACAAGAAGGTGATCCATACGGCCTTCCATACAAAGCTTTAAACGAAGTCATTCTAGTGTTTGACTGGTAGTTATTATTATAAGAAAACTCAACTAAACAAGGGTGATCTTTCCAATTACCATCAAAGTCAAGCATATAAGATCGAAGTAAGTCTTCAAGAATAAGATTCAACCGCTCAGTTTGATCAACTTCTATGGGTGATATTCAGTAATAAAATTCAGTTTCGATCCCAAAAGCTGATTGAAGACTTCTATAGAATTTACTAGTAAATAGTGGATCATGAGCAAAAACAATAGAACCAGGCACACCATGAAGTTTAACCACTTCTTTCATATATAACTTTGCTAAATATGTTGTGGTCCTGTTTGATTCATTGGTATGAAATGAGTCGATTTAGTCGATCGATCAAAATTACCCATATTCTGTCATGACCAATTCGTGCAGAAGGTAATCCATTATCGAAATCCATGCCTGAATAAACAAAATACTTCCAAAGGAATTCATATAAATAGACTATATTTACCTAATGCTGAATTCACTCATACTTAATCCCATTTCCATTAAGGAACTTCTAGTGGTTGAAGTAAGCCGCTAGGTTTCTGATTTCGGATTATACTAGTTGGTAGGTATTGCATTCTTTCACATATCTTCCAATATCACATTTCATTCCTTCCTAATAGTAGAGATGTTTCATATCCTTATACATTTTATGACCACCTGGTTGAATGGTATAACGTAATCGATGACA
This sequence comes from Allium cepa, assembly GCA_030765085.1. Taxonomy (NCBI): domain Eukaryota; kingdom Viridiplantae; phylum Streptophyta; class Magnoliopsida; order Asparagales; family Amaryllidaceae; genus Allium; species Allium cepa. The sequence goes on along the minus strand of CM060937.1, from coordinate 183,254,120 downwards.
GTCATCCATTACTTATCTATGAAGATCATCGACATCAGGGACTACTAATATGTTTCTCTTCTATAAACAACCATGTGTATCAAGAGAATACTTATCAAAATCTTCATCCTCTCTCCACTTTCCAACCTCAGAATTAATTCAAGTGTTACTTGATCTTTTCTTTGAGCTTCAACAATCCGATCAATCAAAGATGGCCTAGTCATAAGACTCGCCAGCATTGCTCCCGAATCCACTGTAGAATCTTTAGCTTAAATTTCACATATAGAAAGTGCCTCAAGATCCTTCCATTTGGAAATCATCATCGCAACCATTGCTTGATGCTTCCTACGTAGTGCATCAGTTATGCGATTACCTTTCCCAAACGTATATTGGATCTGAAAATCATATGTTTCTATAATTCTAGCCACCGTTACTGCCTGGTATTAAGATCTTTCTGGGAGAACAAGTACTTCAATGACTTATGATATGTGTACAATACAAATATTCACCAAGCAAATAGTGATGCCATACCTTCAATGTGAAGACTATAGCTGCTAGTTCCAAATCATGGGTGGCGTATCAAATCTCATTAGGCCTTAGTTGCCTTGAGGCATACACCACTAACCTTCGATGCTGCATAAGCACTGCTCCCAATACAGAATCACACTCATCTGTATATAGACTTCCAGGTCCGGGTTACCTTTAAGTACTATCAGCACTGGTGCATTTATGAGCAACTCCTTTAGCTTTTGATATGCTTCCTAATATTTAGATGTCCACTGAAACATAACTCCTTTCTTAGTGAGGTTAGTAAGAGGCTACGCAATCTTTGAGAAATCCTTAAGAAATCGTCGATAATAGTCGATCAACCCTAAGCAACTGCAGATATCCAGAACCGTCTCAGACTGCTTTCAATTCTGAATAACCTCTATCTTAGCAGGTCCATAGAAATATCTTCTTCTGAAATGACATGGCCAAAGAACTTAACTTGCGTATACTAGAAATGACATTTGAAGAGTTTAGCTTTTAACTTATTCTGCCTCAATGTCCCTAATACAATTCTGTGGTGCTTTCCATGCTCTTCCTCGGGTTTAGAATAAACTAAGATACAATCGATGAAAACCAAAATGAACTTATACAAATAGTCTCTGATGACTCTATTCATCAGGTCCACAAAATAAGCTGGAGCATTCGTTAAACCAAATAGCATGACTAGCCATTCAGACGATCTATATCTGCTCCTAAATGCGGTTACTGGAATATTGTCTTCAGCTATTCAGAGTTGATGGAATCTCGTAGCTAGGTCTAATTATGAAAATATTCTAGCTCTACTCAATCGATCGAACATATCATCGATGCTGGGAAGGGTTATCTATTCTTAATAGTCAGCTCATTCAGCTTGCTATAATCGATGCACGGCCTGAGGTATCCATCGGAGTTCTTCAAAAATACTATTGTGGCACGCTAGGGTAAACTACTCGATCTAATAAAGTGCTTTAACTCCAATTCTATAAACTATTTCTTAAGCTCCTAATTTTCTTTTGCAGACATCCTAGTTGGAGGTCACCTCACATGTTAAGCTCCAAGAATAAGATTGATCTAAAACTCGATTGCTCACTTTGGAGGAAGATCTATAATATGCTCAAATACATTTGAGAATTCTCTGAACATGGAAGTTTTAGTCATATCATCTCCATCTTTCGCCACAAGAGCAAGTAATAATCCTTCGGAATCTTGATCAATCTCACTAAGTACTAAACTAACTAGAATAGTGGAATCAAATGGCTTAAGGTAACAACCCTTTCAAGATAATAGAAATGAGCCTCATAATGGTTGAGCCAATCCAATCCCAAAAAGATTCCAAATCCCAAATATTCGAAAACATGCAAATCAAAGTGAAATGACAAGTCACAAAATACTAGTTCAACATCTTTACACCTCAACCTAAGGGTTGCATATCCTCTGATAGGATTAGCAATCTTAAGTGACGTAACTCTACACATAACTTCCAAATTAAGTTAATCAACTAGTTCTTTTGACACGAAAGAATGAGATGCTCCTGTATTGAAAAGAACTCTAACATAAACTCTTTTGAAGAAAATCACCATCCAAAATAGCAGGAGCTTTCCCTTTAGCATGAGAAGTGCTACCAATAGCCTCCATAGCATTCAGCTTCCCAGACTTCTTAACAACAGCGGGACAAGTGTAACTAAGATGTCCTTCTTTATTGCAAATCCTACACTTTTTGTGATATAGAGGAAGACGTGGCTTGGTACACTCTTTGGAATAATCCATTTTCTCTCCATAATTAAAGAATTTAACTATGTCTCTACCACGACCCTTATATTCTGGCATGCTATCTTTTTCCTACCTTTTGCTATAAAATGTAATCATCTGCCTTCTGAAAAGGAATCTCCACTTCTGTCTAACAACTGGTTGGTCCTTGGCTCATCCTCACTGCTCTCTTTCTCTCTTCCAGCCTCAATGCAACGTCTATGAGTTTCTCAAATGTAACCTCTAGCCGAGGTAGAAGAGCCTTCCTTAATGATTTCTTCAATCCGTACACAAATTTTTGATTATTCCTAAGCTACATATTAATAAGATCGGTACCAAACTTGGACAATGATTCAAAAGTCGCAACATGCTCTGCTATAGCCATACACGATCGCTTAAGATCTATAAACTTCCTGGACATGGCTGCCTTCTCCACTTTTGGATGAAATTTCCACTCAAAGCGTCCTTGGATCTCATCCCAAGCTAGTTTAGCTTCATCTGTTTCAGCTACCAATGGCTCTTACTAATCTAAAGCTCTTTCGTGAAGTTGACTTGAAGTAGTCTGGACTTTCTGCTGGTCATTTATGCCCATGCATGTGAAAATGTTTTCACATGTCTTCAGCCAAACCTACACTCATATTACTCCCTCCGTGCCCTTGAAGGTCTTTCCTGCAAGGCTAGCATAGTCGTTGCACAATCTACCGAAATCAAATTGGGGATTATAAGGATTCTAAGTAGTGGAAGCACTCGATTTCTAGATGTTCCTTGCAAATTCCATGAGTTACTTTGTAGTCATATAGGCTACCCTAGATCCACTAGATTGACTGGGTCTACATGACCAGCTCAAGTTCCACCATTACTACCGCAAGAAGTGAGATTCAGATTAAGAATAAATAATAAATAGTATTAATATGTACCAAATTATACAAATAACAAGTATGCACCTAGATGACTACATCTTACAATCATCATGTATTTCTAGATAATATATTTAAGTTATCTACCCTATTCCTAAGGGACAAGATCTCCTAAGAAATCTAGGTCACTGACTCGTGTCTCTTTGTGACCTGAATTGTTTTAAACTACTTTGATACCAAATTGAAAAATCCCTGCCCCTATACCCTGCTACCTAAGAGCGTTACAAAGTAACACATGCAGATAATACATAGAATGGATATGGGATACATATGTGAATATTGCCTCGACCTAACATCCGTACATATCACATATCATATATTATTCACCATAAATGTACATCGACCCAGTACAAAGCAATAATCACATATGGTAATAGGAAAGGACAATACATGATCATAGAATAACATCAGAGTATACAAAGTCACAACGCAATGGATAAATATAATATACATAACACGATACATAATCCAAATGGTTACAAAATGATCGACTCTAGCCTACTGAACAATACATCGTCAAATATAGCTATAATACATCAATAAGACTACAAAAACTTACGGGTAGGTATTATCCTATATCTACTACTAGCTTTCCCAAAATGCCAAAGCATATCCAACTATCTACATGATATACTTGCCTGCAAAATTTCGGTTTGACCCAAGGATAAAACATATGGGTCAAACTGGGTCCAAAGCCAATTCAAGAGTAATATAATATTTATAATGTAATCAATGGTGATATATGCATATGTACAATCTATTACATATATAAACATCATCAACCATACCTCGATACTATAGAAAACATATCATGTCAAAAGTTATGTACGGATATATGGGGACTGGCTATAATTTAGACTTACAATCTTTAACATAGTCATACTCATCAGTGGAATATAAATAGTATATGCCTATCTACCACACATATTGGAACTAGACATGAGACTGTCAGCATATTCACTTGCTCTAAGAAAAACATGTGTGTCCATCTAGCACAAATCCTAAGTCATCGGTTATGTCCCTCGAAATCGTGACAAGATCCACCTACGTGCTCGCCTACACAAGGACTCTATACAATCATGACCTGATACATTACCCCTTATAGGTAACAGGCTGCTGGCCTAGGTGACACAAGGGGAAAACACATATAGTTAAGGCACATATCAATATGTATAAGGTGTCACGTATCTAGAGCATGACCCCGTAATCAGGCTACTAGAGTGGATACTGGCCACTTTTGTTTAGTCTTGAAACATAAAGGAAGCTGGACAAGGATAGATAGACACGTGGTATCTATACATATTAGCTAACACGTAGCTCCATATAAACGCTGACACACTGCTCTATATGTCGCCGACAAATGGCTCAATACAATTGTCAACACGTAGCTATATAGGCGACTCACCCCGGTGAGCCCTATCATAAATATCAAATCCCCATTTGAGTGGTATTTACTTACGATAAATAACCAAACAAATAACATAACAACATCTTGTACCACTGCATATTATTCGAATGTTTATTCATTTTTCATAAAATACACACAATCCACAATATATATTTCTTTGCAATAGGTCCGATGAATAAATACAAAAGTATTGCTGAAAGTCTCATACTACATGGTATTACTAATCCATTTATTCAAATTCCTCATCATACAGAAATGGAAATGCATAAATAATAATCAAAGTAGGTTTATATAATGAATTTACTATGTTTTGTAACATAATAATGTTTATTAATACAAAAAAAATTTGCAGGCAAAATTAAGTATTATTATTTTGCACGGTTAAGCCGGATTATAGTGGTCATACCACTTTCAATAGTAATAGCAGGTGTGAGGCAGAAATGCCTCAGCAACTACAAGTATGAACAAAAAGAACAAGTGTGAGGCATAAACACCTCAACAATTAAGCAGACAAAAAAGGTTCGCATAAAAAAACTATAAAACATACTAAACCTCCTGCGCAGAGCAGTAATCAGCTTTATCGTCAAATGAATCAATCCTAATTACATTAACATACTCACTAAAAAACTTGGCAATGCCAGGGTCGTTATCCAATGAAGCCTTATAGAAAATGAATCGCCTATCCCATGTTTCATCTTGATGGGTCTCTCTATTGTGCTGCCCATATTTCCCTTCAACTGTTAGTGATGGTATGTCTCCGGATATGTGATAGAACAAAGATCTATGCTCACCTTCAACCTTTGTAACATACTTAAAATATGTATCAGTCATAAGGGTGTATCGAAATTTTGTATCATCATGAACCCAATTCTTCACTTTAAAATTCCAAGCTAGAGAATTAGATAAAGAGCTAGCATCATCTGGCAGACAAATGACGAGGTCTACGCCTTTAGAAGAAAGAAGGGACTTGTTTTTAGGAGCCTAAACATATATTTTTACCTTGGGACACAGAATCTTTTGAGGAGCAGTTGGTTTAAAATCAATACTCTTTATAGTAAAGGAGAAGAGCTAGGGGAATGGTTGCATGTCGCCAATAAATGACCAAACATATAATAATTAGAGCATATGAGGGGTTTTCATTTATAGCCAACTTCCACCCTTACAACCAGTCTAGCATCAAGTTCTGCTAGTAAAATAGTCGGTAACATCCTATCGGTTTTTACTTCAATCAGAGCCCTCGAGTAACCCAACCTATCCCTCCTAAACATGGTCTCATAAAAACAAACCAATTCTCCTACCAAGTTTACCAACCAATTAATACCCACCATAGAATACAAAATCGAAGGTATATTAGTGAATTGCACCCAAAATGGAATAGATAGTATGTGTTCATGGCCATAAATAAGAGACAGTCTCCTATTGGTAAAAATGAAAGGTTTTCCCAATATAACGACTAGATCAGATTCAACTATACGAAGCTTGTCATCCAAAAAATAGAACTTAAATGTTTATTTTAACTCCATAAGTTCTTTTATATTCCACAGCACAAATTTATAACCTTTACAGATTACTACAAAATTATACAATAATTTTATAAATAAGATTTTAGTAATTTTAATAATTATCTATAAGTTTACTATTATTATTTCACTTAATTTAATTAATTAAACATTTTAATGTATATTCATTTCTCTGTATAATATATATAGTATATAAGAGTGTTTATATTATATAGATTTTTATTTTAACTCATTATATTTATATATATTTACATTATTATTTCTACATCGACCGGTCAGTCCATCGGTAGACCGATCAAAAGACCGATGTCGTGAATTGCTATGCCTGGAACAACTCTTTAGGCCAACTTCCTCTACTCTCTCCTTCTACACTTTCATACACACTTCATCATTACACCCAAAAAAATTATACAAATAACCATAACATCCTTATATCACCCAAAATCAATCAAAACGAAACAAGAATGAGTATTGTTACCGTGATATGATAATAGAGAAGCACAACATTGCAAACATCAATACAGACATAGCTTTGTATGTAAATTACTCACCTTGATTTGATGATTGAGTGCTCCCTCTTCTTGCTATTCCCCTCACTTCTCTTCTTGCACCTACTAAAAATTGTCTCTTCTTTAAATTAAAGTGTTGATTAGTGCTTGAATTCAACTACTGTATTGGTGTAGAATGTCAAGAAGCTCTCAATTTTGGGTCATATGAATTTTAAGAATTTAATTTGATTTAATTACAATTCCTAGAGTGATGGAGTTTGGGAAGGTTTTGGAATTTCTAAATGAAATAAGTAATGGCATAGAAGTTTTATTTATAAGAGGGGAATGAAGACTTGGGAAGAATAATAACCTGGATATGGATAATTCATTAAACTAGGGTTTTGGGCTTGGGCTTAGTAATAATAGCTCTATTTTATTTTCTTCTTCCTTCTTTATTTTCTTTTCTTTTGTTTCATAAAAGAACACTTCAAGCCCAATTTATTAGTCAAAATCGCTTCTTTAAATTACTTTTGTAATCATATTTTTAACTATTTTATAAAATTTATTTTCCTATAATTTATTCATTTAATTAATAGTTTTATTTAAATCAATTACTAGCTAAATTCAAAAACCATTAATAAAACAGTTTCTTTTATTAAAAAAAATCTAACCTATAATTTTTACTTTACATATTTATATCCAAAAATTAATTTACGTTTCATTATTTCAAACTAACTCAATCATCAAATAATTCCTTATTGATTAAGCCAAACTGTATTTAATTTATTAACAAATACTGTTTTATTAATAATTACTTCTTCTTGACAACGGGTTGTTACACCATATCTATACATGCTTCGTAGATATTATTATATATGAATTCTACAAGAGGTAATTAATCCTTCCAAGGTCTTCGAAAATCTAATATGCAAGCTCTCAACAAATCCTCTAATACCCTGTTGTCATCCCATCTTTTGACCAAACAATATTCGAATAGACTGGACGAATCGAACTTGGAAACTATCAAGGCAAGAAGTCCGAAGAGATAGGCTAGGTGTTCGGAAACCAAGTACAAATATAGCCAAGGGGTGAGTACAAAATAAGCCAAAGAAATAAAGGGCAAAAAAACCCAACAAGGAGTTGGATCAATACCGATCCAACCTATGGATCGGTACTGATGCATGAACTTTGGTCCATTCTTGCTCCTCACTCACTATATCAACTCTACTTGATGTCAAGAGCCTATTTCAAGTGCTATTTCATTGGTTCCATGCACTTCTGTATCGATCTCCACGAGCACTCAAAGTTAGAAACTCCATTCTTCCACCATTTTATCATTTGGACTCAAAAACAAGCTAATAATGATGCAAATAACAAGAAGATTAAATCGCCCATATAAAGAACATATGGATCGATACTGATTTAAGACTATGGATTGGTACCGATCGCCCATATAAAGAACATATGGATCGATACTGATTCAAGCCTATGGATCGGTACCGATCTGTAATTATTGATGAGGTCTCCACCTATTTTTCTAAAGAAGTGGTCTATGGCATAGAAAATGAGCTAGAGATCATTGGGGAAAGATTTTAGGCTTCCTACAGCTATAAATAGAAGGGAAGGGATTACTTTTAAGGATATTTTGGATCTAGCTCTTCTTACCCTAATTTCTAGTAAACACCCATGGATTTATACCGATCTGTAAGAACTAGCGCTTGTAAACCAGTGATATAAGCAGTAAAATCACTAAATGGACATAGGCTCGGATTGGTCGAACCACTATAAACGTTGTATGTTCTTTTCTTACTCTTTTTAATTTACTTTTCTTTACTTTTTATTCTCTACACAATCTCTTGGGTGTTTGTGCCATTTTTGGTTCAAACATTTTGGTGATTTCACTTTAAATGATATTCTCAGGCTACTTGGATCCATCATCTACTATGGGATTTCTTAGATCCAAGCTATTGATCTAATCTTTCAACCTTACTGTTCTACTATTCATATTTTCAATAATCTACAAGAAGCTATTTGCCATGGCCCCAAGGAGAGACCGTTTTACAAACTCCAAAGCATCTAATGATGTTAAGAAGTAGAATACTCAGCATATGGATGAAGGTGCCACCAAATTAGCCAGAGATCGAGAATATTACTGATGTCATAGGTTGGAGATGGATCATATGATAAAGCAAATAGAGGATAGTTTCTGGGAGATTCACAATGGAATGAACTAGTAGATATAGGAGAGCTTAAGACTGTTGAATGAACTAACTCAAAACTACCGTAGGAGGAGCATGAGGGATTTAACATCTTCTAATTCAAAGTTTGATAGTTCATCATTATTTGAGCAGAGACAAAGGAATAGAAAGTAGAAAATTGCTCAAGGACATCATATCAGGAGAAAAGATGAACACATGGTGAGGATTTGTGGATCAGCATCGATTAAAACGATGGACGGTGCAGATCTAGCAAACTTTGGAGCTGGAACTCGCCCTTTGAATGGCAATACGGATTTGACTTCTAGTCGTTCTGTAGATAATCAGAATCAGGAATATTGAACAATTGCAGGTGATTCAGCGCACATGAAGCAAACAGGTGGGACTATTCGATGAACGGATCTCCTAGAGTCTAGAGCTTAGGTATTGAAGGTATAGCCGAGAGCGTTCGTCGGGCTGAACACTCGAATCAAATCTAGATTATCGTCGTTCAACCGAGCCAGTAGTACCGGAGTACTTGGTCAAAATGGTCAGAAAACTTGTGAATGAAAACTAGTTTAAAAGTAATAATAAGCAGGGTACTCCAACTTGGAACCAATTTACCGAGGACAATCTGCATGCAAAGTTTCCATGGAGATTTGTAATGCCGACAATGCCGCTGTACAGTAGAAAATCGGATCCAAGGTAGCACTGGATGAAATACGAGTAGCATACGGACTCTGTTGGAGCATCTGATGCCATGAGATGCCATTGCTTTCCAATCTTCTTAGAGGGAGTAGAGACGATGTGGTTCACCCGGCTCCCGTTGAGATCCATATCATCTTTTACCAAGTTGAAGCGAAGGTTTCTGGAGAAAATCCGTCTACACACTTCACGCTCGAAGGATGTGATGTCCTCATCAAACCTCTTTCAGGGCATGAGAGAGTCATTGAAGGATTTCATGAATAGGTTCCATACAGCTATGATGAAAGTTATGAATCTTAAGGATGACATAGTAATGATGGCACTGGTCAGGAGAATTCATACCGAGACTGATTTTGGGAGACGGTTGGAACTGAAACCCCCGTCAATGATGTATATTTTTTACAGGAAGGCTAATTTTTCTTGCTCTTGGAAGAGGCCTATACTCGTTTATGAAGAGATGATGTTGGGACTTCAGCTGAAGTGATACAGAGTAATATCGCTACAAATTAGTTCGTAAGGAGTTCTGGAAATGTAGATGTAAATGTTGGCAACAAGAATGATGGACAGAAACAGAGTGATCATAGGGCCAGGAAGCGAAAGCCAAATAATAGGAATCATCCTAAGGTTCCTAAGTATGACAGCTATACTGAATCGAATAACTCAATATAGAATATTTACCTAGCAACCCAAGGTACTGTGCAATACAGGAAGTTGGCTTCGAGAGAGTCGACTTAGAAGGAGAAAAATCTGGCAAGTTTTACATGTTCCATGAGAGACTTGGTCATAACACCAATGAGTGCAGAAACTTACATGATATGATCGAGGAGTTGATTCACAAAAAGAATTTTTGTAGTTGGTGAAATCCCCTTATGATGGCGGATAAAGATATTCTAACCCCCATGGGTCATCTTTACAATGAGGGTAAGTAGGCCTAGTGGTGAAGAGACCAGGCGGTTCGAAAAACATTTGGTGATAAATACAATCATCGGTGGACCACATCAAGTTGACAAGATCTGGAACGAGATGGATTGGTATGTTGATGCTTTAAAACATGTAGAGAATGAAAGCTGCTTTGCTATAGAGGATGGTGCTCTGGCAAAACAATTCATAACTATGATAAATGACAATGTCTTTCCAAATAAAGATGTTGATGGAGTGGAAACCCCAATGATTGACCCGCTCATGGTTACGACCATGATTGGCCTTGCAATTGTACGAAAAGTGATGGCTGGCCGTGGGAGTTTGGACAACATTTTATTTAAGAAAGCTGATGACTAGATTCTTTTGGAGAACAAGGATCTGAAACCATGTAAATATCAGATCCAGGGATTTAATAGGACAGCTACGGAGCCAGTTGGATATGTGGAATTACCGGTGGTGCTTGGCAAGGTTGACCGCAAGCAAGTGGGGGTCATGCCTTTTGTGGTGTTGGATATTTACTCTACTAACAATGCACTTTTTGGCCAACCAGCCTGGCTGAATTTAAAGCGGCTATTGCTCCTTGGTGTTTGATGGTGAAGTTTCCTATGGAGAATGGTGTGGGAATAGTACAAGGAGATTAGAGGCTTGGCCGCGAGTGTTATGTCACTGAGTGCTAAAGGAGACGAGCCAAAGATAGAAAGGAAAAGGTTTAGAGGAAACCTTCCGCATCAAGGCTTTGGATGCATAGCAACCCCTGCCTGAGCCCTGGCTCGGGCAGCATACCCTATTCCATAAGGATATAGATCTACGAAAAGAGTCGTTGGATGGAAGGGAAGCTCTAACCGAGTTGATGATCAAAATTCCAGTCAACCAGAATGATCCTACATAGGTCCTAAAGGTTGGATCACAGCCTGACTCAAGGTTGATCAAAGAGTTGGTGGGTTTCCTCCTAGCAAACCTGGATGTGTTCGCCTGGACACAATCTGACATGTATGGGATCTCATTGGAGATAGCGATCTATGCATTAAATGTAAATCCTAAATGCATTCCTGTAAGACAGCAGCATCATAGCCTGGGTCTAGAGAGATCCACTACACTCAAAGAAGAAGTAGATAAGCTAAAGGGTAATGGCTTCATCCACAATTCCTTATACCTGGAATAGGTATCTAGTTTGATCTTGGTGAAGAAAGCTAACGAGAAGTGGAGGACATACGTCAACTATTCTGACTTGAATAAGGGGTGCCCGAAAGACAGCTTCCCACTTTCAAGAATTGATCGGTTGGTAGACTCAACAGTCGAACATGAACTGCTCTCATTCAAGGATGCATACTCTGGATAAAATCTGATTCCAATGCACATCCCAGACTAGGAACATATCAACTTTATAATCGACCTAGGATTGTATTGCTATCTTGTCATGCCCTTCGAATTAAAGAATGCTGGAGCAGCCTATTAGAGACTAGTAAACAAGCTGTTCAAATATCAGATTGGACATTCAATGGAAGTCTATGTGGATGACATGCTCTTGAAGTCACACCGTTTGGGAAATCACATTGACAATTTGGAAAAGATGTATGATGTTCTCCAAAAATACAAGATGAAGCTCAACCCTTTGAAATGCTCATTTGGCATTGCGTTGGGGAAATTCTTGGGCTTCATTGTAAACTCCCGTGGGATTGAAACTAATTTAGAAAAGATGAAGGCATTGGGAAACATCAAGGCCCCGAAGGAAATCAAGGAGGTCCAGAGTTCGAATGGGAAGGTCGCCGCCAGAGTCAATTGATCTCTAAAGCAATAGACAAATGCATTCCATTCTTTTACATGATTAAGAAGGGAAAGTGGAACTTCACTTGAACACAGGAGTGTAAAGATGCAATCCAGGCATTGGTCGATCACTTGGAGAGACACTCTATTCTTTCGAAACTGGTGAATGATGAGGACTTATTTATATATCTGGCGGTATCGGTGCATACATTGAGCATCGCACTCGTATGCAAGGAATCTCGCATCCAATGACCGCCCTACTACATCAATAAGTGATTGACAAAAGCGAAAAGAAACTGCCAAGCTGGAAAAGCCTGCATACTGCCTATTGATCGCTTCAAGGAAGCTCCGCCGCTACTTTTAGGCTCATTCGATCAAAGTTCTCGATGACTAGCATGTACGACAAGTATTGCAGCGACTTGAAACTTATGGAAGGTTGATGAAATGGAACATTAAATCGAGGCAATATGATATAACCTATTACCCTCGAAGAGCTATCCAGGGCCAAGCTTTAGCGGACCTCATAGCTGAATTCACCATGCGAGATAACGCTTCGAAAAGCAATAGTAAGGAGAATGCTAGGTGGAAAATGTACACATGTGCATCGAATGAATGTGTTCTACTACTGGACTTGTACTTGTCACTCCTGAGGAATTTCGATTTGATATGCCTTGAGACTCGGTTTCCCTTCAATAAAAAACAAAGCGAAGCATGAAGAATTGATTGCAAGACTCAAAATCGCTAAGGAATTGGGAGTTAAAAATTTACATATCTTTTGTGATTTCCAAATGGCGGTGTGTCAAGTCAGGAATGAGTTTCTAGAAAAAAGAGCGAGGCTAGCACCTTATATAAACCATGCCCTTGAGCTGCTTAATGATATTGAATATTATACAATAACGCATGTTCACAGAGAAGAAAATGTAAAGGCCGACTCACTAGCTAAGCTGACCAGTTTCGGAGATGCACAACTCATGGGCTTGGTTGCGATGGAATTGTTATCGACTTCGAGCATCGACCATATAGATGTCGATTGGATCTTAGAGGTCGATTGTGAGATGGAGTCATGGATGACTCCAATAAAGAACTAATTACAGTGGGGAATCCTTTCGGATAGAAAGAAAGAGGGATGGAAACTCCTTCGTCAAGCTTTGAGATATATCTTTCAACAAGGAGCATTTTACAGAAAAGGATTCTCAGTCCTGATGTTAAGGTGTGTCGCGAACAATGAGGCCAAACAAGTCCAGAGAGAAGTTCAAGAGGAGGGCTATGGTGACCACACTAGGGGCAAACCTTAGCGAAGAAGATTCTCCGCTATGGGTAGTTCTGGCCGACTGTAAACTGAGATGTAGCTGATTGCACTATAAAGTGTAACAAGTGCTAGGGATTTACTAAGATTTCGAAGAGCCCCATCGATGGAAATTACTAAAATGATTAGTCCTTGGCTATTTGTAGTTTGAAGAATTGATATTATGGTGTGCTGCCAATATTCAAAGGTGACACGAAGTATGTCATAGTTGTGGTTGATTACTTCACCAAATAGGCTTAAGCAGAGCCATTAGCCACGATTACCATAAAGAAATTAATCAAGTTCTTGGTTTGGAATATCATCTATCATTTTAGAGTTTCACAAGCAATTGTTACTGATAACAGGACCCAATTCGATGGAAACGAGTTTAAAGACTTCTACCGTCTATATTGCATAGAGAAGAGATTTTAGTAGTGGCACACCCTCAGGAGAATGGACAAGTTAAAGCATTGAACAAGATTATGAGATCCATTCTCAAGAAGCGATTGGAAAAGGCTAAGGTCAAGTGGGTCAATGAACTTCCATTAGCACTTTGGACGTATCGGAAGACCTACAAGTCAGCCATTAGTCATTCTCCATTCTCTTTAGCCTATAGATCAAAGGTTATGATTCTAGTTGAATTGGAAGTACCTTCTCATCGGATAGCTCACTACAATCCATGGACGAATAAGCAACTTCTATTGGAGTCCCTCGATATGCTAGATAAGAAAGGCGATGAAGCTGACTTGAGAGCAGCTGCACACCGAAGTCGAGTCACTCGATATTACAATGCCTAGGTCAGGAATCGGACCTTTTAAATTGTTGACCTGATTCTCAAATGACACTTCGTAGGCTCCCAAAACTTGGGCTTAATTTGGGAAGGTCCATATGCAATTGAATAAAAGCTTAGAGACGACACTTTCAAGCTAGCAAGTGCAGACGGGTTCTCACTCCTGAGGGCATGGAATAACAAACACTTACGATGATATTTCACATAGAAATAAATTTTTACATAATTAAAGCCATATAATAAGATAGAACCTATCATTTACCGTCTCTTATAAAGTGAAATGGCTTTCTGAATCTGTGAATCTGTCTCTACAGAGCTTAAGAGTTGTGAAACATGACAACTCGAATAAATCTACATAGTATAATGTAGGTATGTAGGTACCTAGAGTTAGGTGCGAACCAAACTTCTACGGTTAATAACCGGATCCTTGAAGTTCAACCACTCTTGGCGTCTAGAGATGAATGTCGGCTAACTCTTGTCCTTAATGTGAGGGCAGGAGTATAAACCTAAAATGGACATAATTTGACCATCCATTTGCTGATTCTTTTCCTTGATGTAGGGGCAGAAGTATAAACCTAAAATGAACGTGATTTGACCATCCATCTGTTAACTATCATCCTTGATGTGGGGACAGGAATATAAACCTAAAATGGACATGATTTGACTGACCATATTCTAACTCTTTTCCTTAATGGGGGGCTAGAGTATAAAACTAAAATGGATGTGATTTTACCGTCCATCCACTGACTCTCATCCTTGAAGTGGGTAGGAGTATAAACCCAAAGTGAATGTGACTCGGCCATCCATTCATTAGTTTTTTCATGGAGTTTGATAAAGTGCTAATGTCTTGCCCGAAGGATGGCTGGGCCAGAGATCATTGGCCAGCGTTAGGCGAGAACTCTTCCAAACCTTAATCGACGCTTTAAGATAAGCATAGTCGCTTTTAAAGTTCCTAGAAAGGGATGTTTAAACCACATTTCCAGGTGATCAAGTTTCAGAATATGATATGGCTGCATAAAAATGCCCTAGGATTGGTGCTTCAACGATCGCTTTATGTTTGTAAGAATGATGAAAGACCGTCAAATCACAATACAGGCTAATGAGTTAGTCCGACAATAATCATGGAAAGAAATGGATCACGAGTACATCGAATGAAAGTGCATTTCTCCGATACCTAAATAAATTCAAACGAAAACAAAAAAAAGTCTTTCTTATTCACATTTGAAATAGAACTTGGAAAATAGGGTACAAGTTTTATTTACTCCTAAGCTAAAAGTAGAAGCTGAGGCCGAACCAGCACAACGCCGTCCTAAAATCAAACATACTCCTACGACTACAAACCAAAAATGAGTTTATCTACACAAACACACCAACGATTACTTCTTATTCTTTTTCCACATGGACTTTTTATTCTCTTCTCCGGAGGGAGGAGTAACATGATCAGGCTTCTTCCTGCTTCTTCCTTGGCCCTTGGATAGAGTGCTCTGTGATGGTCCAACAGGCATGCTTCGAGTGCTCCCAAGTAGAGGATAAGTGACTAGAATGAAGATAGTCTGACCAGGCAAAGCTATGGACAAAGGAGGAGGGATAGCCTCTATCTTCTCTAGCTTGACCTCTTTAGCTAAAGAAGTTGTTGCTCAAGCTTACATATGGTGGGACCCGACAGGACTCGGAGAATCCAGTGCTAACAACATCATCTTCGGTCCGAGCCATTGAACCTTACCAGTCCCTTTATCTTATAAAGCATCTATCATCCACTCATCAGGCCCAGGAGTCTCGCTAGTTCGAATAGTCGGGACCTTCGTAGAAGTGGTTATGATTACCAATTCTGGTGTAAACACTTATAGTCCTGGCTAAAGACCTTTGTCACGAACGGAACAACCTGGTGTGAGAAATGCGGATTATGGATCTTAAGGCTAGAATTAACACTAGAGGGGGTGAATAGTGTTTATAAAGAATTACTAAATCTTTTTGAGTTTATGTTAATTTAAACACAGATGTGTGCAATATATAGACACAGATATGATCACAGAAACAAACACAGATGCAGAAATAAAACAAAAGGCAGTAAAGGAAAGAACACATCGGATTTTATACTGGTTTGGAGTTACCCTACATCTAGTCCCACAACACAAGTACGGATTTCCTTTCAAAAGCAATCTTTACAATTAAACCCTCGATTTCAAGGCTACGAGGTACACCCTCCAGAATCATAATCCTCTGGGTAGAGATACTTGATTTTCCAGGCTACAAGTTCACCCACTTGATTTTACGGGGAACAAGTTCACCCAATTGATTTTCAAGGCTACAATCACACCTTTTCTCGCTAAGTTGATTACAAAAGCCCTATAACTTTGAATAGCACTGAGGATCTTGTTGAGATAGTGATAGAGAATCAAACTACGAATGATCGAGTTCAATTCAATGTAGATTTCGGCAGAGTAATGATAAGAATTTTTATTAAGAAAAGTGGAAGAAGAAGAGGAGTGAAAAACCAGAAAATCTGAAATAAAATTCGTTGAAACTGACCCCTATTTATAGTAGAACAACAGTCATGTCCATTCGTGAAGAGTTATGGCGAATAGACACTTCTTTTGAAATTGAAATTTTGAACTCAACCGATACCATGTCGACATGGTCACCATGAGTATGTCGACATCCCAAAGCATTTTTTGATGATTTGATTTTCTTTGAAAATAACCTTTATCTTCTATTAAAACTATTTTAAACTTTATAAATATACTTGACTATAGTTAAAATTCATAAGTAAATATAGATAATAATATATATATAATTTAACTATAATTTTATATTTAAATCTAAGTATAAATATTAAAAGTTAAATATATTATATTAAAAGATAGTTTAAAATTAGGAGTAATTTGACTTTGAAATTAAAGATGATTTTGAGGCTAAAATTATTTAAAATCAGGATAGATGTTTTTGATGCTTTTAAAAGGAAGGTTTTGAAATCATTTTGAAAACAAGATATAATTTTGAAAAAAAATATTTTGAATAAAAGGTTAGCAGATACAAAACAACGTTCCACTAGATTTTTCATAGGTTCTATCCTACTTAGGGTTCCATCCCTTTAACAAGCTCGAAGTGGATTCCATTCCATAAATAAATTGGATTTTAAGATGCCAGTGCTTTTCTAGGAGTTTTTTTTAAAAAAATCTAATTAAAGAATAAATTACTTGAATTCTTGAACTCTTGATAATCTTGATACTCATGAGTCTTCACTCTTGATATCTTGAATCTCTATACTGTACAGTCTTCATTCTTGGTACCTGCATGGTTAATTCCTGCATATACATATATATATATCTAAACTTATAATGTTAGTATTTATATTTTATAATCTATTCTAAGGTTGTTGTCATCAAAACCATCATCTCATGGACTAACAATCTCCCCCTTTTTGATGATGACAACCTTTGTTTATAAAATATTACTTCTATCCTAATAACTCCCATATAATCTATGCCTAACTACCATATTCTATACTTCTCCCCCTTTGTCATCAACAAAAAATAACTCCCCCTCATTCTTGGACTAAAGTACCTGCATCGATAAACTATACAAAGAAATATATAATAGATAGATTAAGAAATAATTATACTTATGAACATGATAATTTAATTAAAGACTATATACATTTCAATGTATATTTACATGTTTTATACATCAAACATCGAACTAAATTAAGAAATCAATCCACACCAAGTATCATTATAAACCAAATCAAATCAATTCAAACAAACAATTCAAACAAAGTAATAAAATTTAAATGTTACGAGGAACTTCCACCCATCCTTCTTCTCCAAAGATAGGGTCTGCTTTAATAGCATCCCAATTTTCATTGTCATTAGTGAGAGAGACAGGAGGATGCGCTTCGTTATCATCCTTGTGTAGGGAGGAAATCATCCATCGTATTGCATCGAAATGCCTTTCTTGCTCCTTGATCATCTGCATTTGACTCAATTCTAAGTGACGCTGGTTACGGAGAATGAACGAGAGAATATTCTTGAATAAATTAAGAGCTCCTTCAAGATTTTCAGATAAATTGTGAATTGGATTAGCCATAATTGAATTTGTGAAAGAAATAAAGGATTAGAAGATAAGAAATAATTTTCAGTGAAGAATTCTGGAACAAATAGGTATATATAGGTGTAGAAATTTATTTGAAATGAATAGACATATGGTAGTTATTCAAATTTCAAATTCAAAATGAATTGTCATTTCTGACCAGTACATGTTGACATGGTCATAGGGGGTATGTCGACATGGGTTAGTGAAAAAATATGACTAATTAGATTTTGCGAATAATTTTGTGTGTGTGTGTATATATTTGTATAATCAGGTAAATAGACACAAGGAAGAAATTGCAAAAAAAATTAGTCTCGGAGACAACAAGTTTACTTTTTAGCCTGAAGGACACTATTTAGTATAAACTGAAAATGATAGTTACAACTATCATTCTGTGAATTACACTAAAATGTGTTCTTCAGTCTAAAAAACAAACTTCTTGTCCCTGAAATTAAATTTTTCTCTAACTTTTTCCTTCAGCCTAATAACCCCATATAGATTTTGCGAATAATTGTGTGTGTGTGTATATATTTGTATAATATACTAACATTTATTCTGGAGATAAGATAAGTTAGATAACAGAAAGGAAATTTCATTTCATTGCATACTAAGATGATACAATGATTAAACATATGAAACTACATGAACTTACGAATTAAAACAAGCTAAAACACATACAACAAAATATGAAAAGATAACACTAGTTAGAGGATGATGATAAAGAAGAAAGTCCAAGTTTCTTGCTGACTTTGGAAATGAACTTGTTCATCTCGGATGAAATTTTTTCCAACTTCTTACTAACAGATCGTTTAAGAATCCGTTGATTTCAACAATCGTCTTTTGGTTCTTGAGAAGGGTTTTGGTGGATAGATTAGGAGGATAGTCGATGCTTTCCAAAGAGGTTTCACCTTCTTCTTCTTCAATTTCCATTTCATCCCCTTCTTCTTCCTCCTCTTCTTCTTTCATTTCCTCATGTGCCAAACGCTCTTCCTTTTCGGCAAGGATCTCATAGGGTTGAAAAACAAATGGAATTTTCATGAGCGAAATGTTGGAATGATTGAAAACTTTTCTAGAAATAAATTTTTCGCCTTTGAAATCCACTCCAAAATAGTTGAAAATCCGAGTGAGATGAATTCCATGATACAGAATATTTTCACCCATTTCAAGATTTTTAGGACGAAGTTCATCCAAAATAACTTGCGCCCAATTTATGTCATAATTTCCAAAAATAGCAAAAAGTGCTTTGCAAACTTTTGAAGTAGGATTGTTAAAATTCCCCGATCTTGGGGTCAAGGTATGTTGCAAAAGAAGATTGACAATTCTTGCCTTTGGTCGAAAATTTTGATTTTTGAATTCAAAATTATCATTCCCTTAAAAAATATGATGAAATGTCTCATGGTCATTTTCATCGATTTTAAAAATTAGAAAGATCCATTCCCGTACACTTGCAATTGAGAATGGTACCCAAAAGATCACAGTTCAAAACAATTCTAGTGCCTTTGACACTATTCCAAATTTCATCCTCATTTCCATTATAAAATCCACGGTTTAAATTAGCATAGAAAATTTTGACAAGATTTGGATAGCGAACAAAATCATTTTGAGAAGCATTAATAAGACTAATAACTCCATTGTTTGCAAAAAGAGAACCAAGTTCATAAGAAGGAAAATCTTGTAAAATAGCAAACTTTCCGGGATAAACTTTGGCATAATTAGCATGATTGATGTATGCTTTTATTGCCTCTGGATCATTGAAGAGTTGCTCTTTTATTTTTCTGGAAATTCTCATAGTGGATGGGTTGCTTGAAGAACCAATTAAAGTAGAGAGTAGAGATCTTGAAGTTTTGAAGAAGGAGAGTTTGAATTTGAAAATGAGAGTTAAAAGATATGATAAAAGATAGTGGATAAATAGATTCTCAAAGGACATATTCTCTGGTCTAAAGGTAGCTTTTCAGAGAATTGAATGAAGTGAAAAGATGGAGGGAAATTCATACATTTGAATTCAAATTTTGAAATTCAAATTCTGGTACCCATGTTGACATCATGGTAGGGACCATGTCGACATGTGCCAGTGAATTTTTATGAATTATTTTTCTTAAGTTCTCTAATAAATTTATATACTTTATTATATATTTCTGAAGTATTATTGGACTGATAGTATATTTCAGAAAGTATTATTATACTATTAAAAATAATAATATAAAATAAATGAAAATAATAAAAATAATAAAATAACAAAAAATAGAAAATAAAAATTTTAAAATTCAAACAACACGCCAATTCAAAATCAATTAATCAAGCAATCAAAACATCCAATTCTAAGCAAGCAATTTCAACCAATTATATTGTAAATGTGTACCTTTTTCTGAGTCCGTTTCTCTGAATTCATCGAAGTCGTGAACTTCCGTGGAACACAAATTTGAATTATCTGTTTTCTGATCATCATCGCTTGAAGATGAGTCTGAGTCATCTAGAGTAGCAGTAAATGCACGTTTTCGTTTCTTTGCTGGATCATTATTCATAGGAGGATTTTTTCTATCTGGATACGGATAGTCTCTTTTGATATGGCCTGGTTCATCACAGTTGTAACATTTGACATTATTTGGCACTACATTCTGATTTCCAGAGTTCTTATAGTTGTTTCTCTTGAGATTATTCATCTTCCTGTATTTCAGGAATTTCCTAAAATTTCTGGTCATTAAGGCTATTTCTTCATCATTATCGTCGTTTGAATCTGATCCATCGGTCAATGCATTGAATACCATTGATTTCTTTTCAGATGCTTTGCTTTCTCTTCTCTCGATCATTGAACTTCATACGACATTAGATTTCCAATTAATTCTTCTATCTTTAAAGTACTAATGTCATTTTCCTTTTCGATAGCAAGTGTCTTTTGATCCCATTCTGCAGTAAGAGAATTTAAAAAAAATTGAGTTGATCTTCTTCAGAAAATTCCTTTCCCAAAGATATTAGAGAATGCACAATATCCTAAAATCTACTATACATATCTGAAATAGACTCATTAGAATTCATTTTAAATAATTGAAACTGATTTGTGAGCATGGAAATTTTGGTCTGTTTAACTTTAATTGTTCCTTCGTGAGTAACTTGCAAAGTTTTTCAGATTTCATATGCAGACTTACAAACTGACACTCTATTGAATTCATTTCTATCTAGTGAACAAAACAAAATATTCATTGTCCTAGAATTATTTTGTGCAACAGTCGTTTGCTCAGCACCCCACTGTGCAAAATCAGTTGTGGGTTCAAAATATTCAGTTTGTGTAATATTCCAAGTGTCTAATCCTACAGATTGTAAATATATTTTCATCCTACATGCCCAATATGCATAGTTACTGCCATTAAAAAGTGGTGGTCTGACAGTAGACTGACCTTCTACAAATGAACTAGTGACAGGGAACTAACAGTACCAGTGTTGGTAGCCATTTTGAAATTTTTTCAAAAATCAGATTATGAAACTTTGAAAACCTTGCTCTGATACCAATTGTGAGAAATGCGGATTACGGATCTTAAGGCTAGAATTAACACTAGAGGGGGGTGAACAGTGTTTATAAAGAATTACTAAATCTTTTTAAGTTTATGTTAATTTAAACACAAATATGTGCAATATACAGACACAGATATGATCACAGAAACAAATACAGATGCAGAAATAAAATAAAAAGCAGTAAAGGAAAAAACACACCAGATTTTATACTGGTTCGGAGTTACCCTACATTCAGCCCCGCAACATAAGTACGAATTTCCTTTCAAAAGCAATCTTTACAATTACACCCTCGATTTCAAGGCTACGAGGTACACCCTCCAGAATCACAGTCCTCTAGGTAGAGATACTTGATTTTTCGGGCTACAAGTTCACCCACTTGATTTTACGGGCAACAAGTTCACCCAATTGATTTTCAAGGCTACAATCACACCTTTTCTCGCTAAGTTGATTACAAAAGCCCTATAACTCTGAATAGCACTGAGGATCTTGTTGAGATAGTGATAGAGAATCAAACTACGAATGATCAAGATTTCGGCAGAGTAATGATAAGAATTTTTATTAAGAAAAGTGGAAGAAGAAGAAGAGGAGTTAAAAACCAGAAAATATGATACAAAATTCGTTGAAACTGACCCCTATTTATAGTAGAACAACATTCATATCCATTCTGAAGAGTTATGGCGAATAGACACTTCTTTTGAAATTGAAATTTTGAACTCAACTGACACCATGTCGACATAGTCACCATGAGTATGTCGACATCCCAAAGCATTTTTTGATGATTTGATTTTCTTTGGAAATAACCTTTATCTTATATTAAAACTATTTTAAACTTTATAAATATACTTGACTATAGTTAAAATTCATAAGTAAATATAGATAATAATATATATAGAATTTAACTATAATTTTATATTTATATCTAAGTATAAATTTTAAAAGTTAAATATATTATATTAAAAGATAGTTTAAAATCAGGAGTAATTTGACTTTGAAATTAAAGATGATTTTGAGGCTAAAATTATTTAAAATCAGGATAGATGTTTTTGATGTTTTAAAAGGAAGGTTTTGAAATCATTTTGAAAACAAGATATAATTTTGAAAAAAAAATTATTTTGAATAAAAGGTTAGCGGATACAAAACAATGTTCCACTAGATTTTTCGTAGGTTCTATCCTACTTAGGGTTCCATCCCTTTAACAGGCTCGAAGTGGATTCCATTCCACGAATAAATTGGATTTTAAGATGTCAGTGCTTTTCTAGGAGTTTTAACAAAATTTTCTAATTAAAGAATAAATTACTTGAATTCTTGAACTCTTGATAATCCTAATACTCATGAGTCTTCAATCTTGATATCTTGAATCTCTATACTGTAGAGTCTTCATTCTTGGTACCTGCATGGTTAATTCCTGCATATACATATATATCTAAACTTATAATGTTGGTATTTATATTTTATAATCTATTCTAAGGTTGTTGTCATCAAAACCATCATCTCATGGACTAACACCTGGGGTTGACCAAAAGCTTGAGAGACATAAAAGGAGAAGTTAGCTTTGTCAATCGACAACTTGTAGACTATTTGAAATACAGGAAAAGTCAATGAGATAGCTCCTTCGGTCTGGCGTTCTGTATAAGTCGGAGTGCCGTTGGAATTACCTTCCAAGATAGGAGAAAGAACGGTAGACTTATGCATTTGAGGCTTCTTTGGATTGGATTCGAGGATGGAAGATGAATCGGGAGAATCTTTAGGCCTAGATGTGTGGCCAGTGGTGATATCTTGAGATGACGATCCAGAGTCTTCGCCTATGTCTTTTTGCACTATAGCGGTTAACTTTAGATGGAGAGTAATCTCGTCCTCTCTTAGCACCCTGGGCTCATCTCCTATCAAGACCTTTATTTCAATTAAGTCAGGTCTACCTCACCGCCTTTTAGAAACTCCTTGTCCTCCTTAATGACTTGCTCCTAGGCCAAAGCTAAATCCCCAGGAAAATCATCACCGAGCCACTCTAAGTTACGGAACTTTACCATATTAGCATTATACTTGATGATCAGTAGCTCGAATCTCTCCATCATCCGCTTCTCAACGGCCTCAACTTCTTTTTCCACAAAAGCATCCATGTCCTGAGCATGAGCAACTACCTTGTCCCTTTTTTGCCGAGTAGTAAGCAGCTCTTCAAAGTACCCTTGAGCCACTTGGAGAGCTTCATCCTTCGTTTTTGTATTGCTCTTAAGTTTGACTGGCAGCTAATTCACCTTTCCGGTCTAGGCATCTCTCTCTAGCACTAAGTCACGATTTCGATGGTGCGTAGTCTCGATCTTAATGCGATGCTTGGTCCTCTTACTCTTGAGTGCTTTATTAGCAGACTCGACCCTTTTCTTGTCTCAACTTATAATATACACCCCCCAACTTGATGAGGAATCCATTCTGGCGAACAAACATGCCCCATACACATACCAAGGAGCACCCCTTCCTGCATATCCATACAAGACCCGAGTAAGCAAGTTGAGGTCCCCAGTATATTAATTGGGTACCCACTACTTGGAGTGCCCTCCAACCAAAGATGGGTGGTTCGGTGGTTTGACCAAAAATGCTATGCTTACGCATAGGACTACCGCTCTTCCTCAAATTTTTATGGGGACGACTTTACTCTTTACTACTTTTCAAGACAGTGTTCTCAACATCGAGATGAGCGATGATCCTTCTTTCTTGTACTTCCATAAGTTTCATATTGTCGATCTCGAGTTTCCTTTCATTCGAAATCCTGGAGATCTTCTTGGCTAACCATTTTTGTTCATTATATTGATCATAAGCATCAGCTACATAAGCGACCATTATGTCTTGACCTCTGGTGGAATATTCTTTAGGTTAGGCACAAACATGATCCCATCAAAACATACATCCATATATTTTTCCTTTATTTCATTTATTTGGGCATGAGCAGCAAGTTATTGCTCGGTGGTGACGACCATAGCTCCGATTGTTTTCTTGCCAGCCTTGTGATGAAAGGCCTTGGAACTGCCCTTATAGTTCTTACAGTCAAAAGGTCGATTGATGTGAGTCGATGTTGAATGTTGGACGGGAATGGAAGCTGGAGGTAGTGCATGAGAAGCATGACTTGGTTGAAAGTCATCCCAGTGATCAGAATGCTTGTTTGAACCTTATGACGGAGGAAGCAGAGTCATGAGATGGATAGACTCTGTCGCGAGTGCCTTTGTCATGGCTGGTTCGATGGATGGGCACCAAAACATGGCCACCACCATGATAATACATGTTTGAGTGATGCCTATGTCGAGACATATTTTCTTCTAAAGACTAAAACATATACGTTTTCCTCTCCATGGATCCTGCAAATGAAACAGGGCCAAGTTAGATCCAGTAAGTAAAGATATAGTTAAGTGCAATGCGGTACACTGCATGTATATGTGGGCATCTTAGTGTCCCCCAACAGAGTGCTGGAACTTTGCTAATAGGAGTGATTGCTCTCACACTGGTAGGATGATTTCATCATCAAAGCGGAGAGGAGAGTCAAGACCCTCAAGGCTCATATTACCAATGTCGAAAGAGCCAAACTCGGTAGCAATCGAGCCTAAAACAATGAATGTATCTTCAGAAGGGAGTGAAGGAGTTTTCTTCACAGTTGTCGCTGAGGAGAGCTGTGTAGAAGATTGTCCTTTTAGAAGTTTCACGACAAGCCTCTTTTTCAAAACGAACTGTTATTATCCTTAGACTGTTCAACCGAAGGCTCGTGGCCCACATCAGCATCATCATCGCCAGCTTCACCACCTTTGTCTATGATTTCGCCTTCGTCAATGTTTTCTTGTACCACTTTAGCCTTCTCTTCAGGAGGCAGGCCATGATTTACATCGCCACCTCCAAGCAAGTTATCATCGTCGTCGTTGGATCACTTAGACTTGATCTATGCTACATACCACTTCAAGCAAGTTATGGGACAAGATATTCTCATTAGAAAGGAGAACTCCAATATCTCTATCCTTTTTTGGAAGTACCATAAGAACTCTGATGGCATCTACAAGTGCCACACCACTGGGCCTTATCGGAACATCTGAATGACACAAAGAATATGATTTAAACTTATGGGACCATTAAGCAAGTTTGTATCAAACATATGAAGTAGAACTTACATCCAGATAATGACCTCCATGCAAATCCAGGTGGACAACGAAAATAGAACCATTCACTCTTGAAATATCTCAACTAATTCCATGTACCAGTAACAACTCTACAGTTCTTAACCGGTTCCAAATAAGTCAAAAAAGGGTTTCCTTTCTGGCTCTTGAATTCCACACACCCTCCGAATCCCTTCATCACTGGGTACTCAGTGAAAATATTGAGAAAGGACAATATATGTCATGAAGGAAGGCATTTCTTTTTGGATGTAGTTGCATTGGATCTAGTCTGATGAAATTCAAAACTCGACGAACGAATTGTTTGAATGGTGGGATGCATCTCGCCAGGCACATGTATATATTACAAGTAGTATAACCCCATTAGATATAGTTAGCTCTTTGGCGATGAGAAAGGCTAGCATGCCCTCAAATGGAATTACATGATTATCGGAGATTCTATGGAGTGATCCCTCTTCTATCTTAGAAGCAATGGAATCGATGGGATTATCTAAAGTAACATCATCCTTAAGAGTGTCAGGAGCGGCTTCTACTTCAAGGCCTTCTATAGGCATTTGAGGAACCTTTGGATGAGGTTGATCTGCTTGTGGATTTTCAACAGGAGGTATGAACTACCTCGGAGTATGTTATGAAAAAGGAGTCGCATTCGAACTAGACTTCGCATCGGATTCAACAGATCTAGAAATCAATGGACCTAAGGCTAAAGTGGCCAAACGTTCAGAACATCTACGGTCCATGTCTATAAAAACTCAATAGATAATCAATATTAGATTAATCATAAGCTGTACCCCATGATAAAGTGACACCTGATGCAGTATTGTGCAGTGCCATATAGTGCTAATTTTCGATATTGTGCAATTGTTCATTTTAAAATCAGGATGTCGCCCGGAGTGACCATCATCATTGACTGTCTCAATGAACTTCGCATCAACAACTATGCATTGGATATGCGTTAGAACTCAAGAGATAATGATTGGCACACATGGATGGACTCAAACTCAAGAGAGTTATGAAAACAAAAATCTCACCAAGGGTTGTATTAGCACCGATCCAAGCCCTTGATGGATTTTTGTTCAATCACTACCTCCTGGCCTCAACTTCAAGCACAGCCTCCAATGTGAGCTTCACCCACGTTGATCTCCGTTCCTGCCATCACTACCTACCTAAGTTCAAGGACAGTAAAAAAATTTCTAGTTAAAGCCAAGCGGTTGGATCAACGAGGTCAGAAGGGGCGAAAGCGGGTGGAGGCGTTGGTGATGATGCATTCAGGAATTCAAGGAAGATGGTCAGCATCAGGCTTAGGTAAAGGTCAATGGCAACAATCCTGGAGTCGAATAAAGAAGGAATATCGATTTGGGATCAATGGAAAAGCTTGAAGGTTGGTCCGGTAGCGAAAATAAAGTGAGGAGGAAGATAATAGAATGGATTATATAACCTAAGATGCCCGATTCTCCAAGCAAAGGAATAGACTTTTCTAAGTCCTAGATCGGTACCGATCCAAGGAGTTGGATAAGTGGTGATTCTTAATTTAGAAAAAGATTGAATGATGAAAATGGATGGTTCATGCATGTGTGTGTATGTAATGGATGGTTCATGCATGTGTGTGTATGTCCATATCCCAATGGTTACTCAAGAACGTGCACGTATGTACGTATCTGTACATATTCAACATCTGACGACTCGAGCCAAACGGAAACAAATTCAGACCTAGAGAATCCATGAGAGGGATTAGTTCAAAATTACTAAGTTTAGAATGATAGAAATGAAAGCATACTCCCGTTTTATAATGCCAAATGCCGATAAAGCATCATGATGAATAGCTATAGACATAACTCTTCACAGAAACGATCTGCAGGAAGGATAATAACCATTCAAAGCATAGAGTGAAGTCCTTCACTGCAATTCCGACTTTCTCGATTCAAAGCACATCATATTTGAAACAAGATGTACTTTGAGGGGCAAGTGTTATCTCGCCTTTTGACCAGGCAATATTTGGATAGACTAGATGAATCAAACTTGGAAACTATCAAGGAAAGAAGCCTAAAGTGATAGGCTAGGAGTCCAGAAACCAAGTACAAACAGAGCCAAGAAGTGAAGACAAAACGAACTAAAGTAGCAAGGACAAAAATCAAACAAGGAGTTGAGTCGATAATGATCCAACCCATGGATCTGTACCAATCCACAAACTTTGGTCTATTCTTGCCCAAGCTCCCTCTATCCACTCTATTTGATGTCTGGAGCTTATTTGAAGTGTACTTTGTTGATTCCATGCACTTCTTTATCGACCTTCATGAGCACTCAAAGTCAGCAACTCCATTCTTCCACTAATCCATCATTTGGACTTCGAAACAAGCTAATAATGATGCAAACAAGTTTAGAATCATGAAGCTAACCATGAATTGAACCAGGAAGTTCAAAATCATCCATATGAAGAACATATGGATTAGGATCGATCCATGCTCATGGATGGTACCGATCTATAATTATTGATGAGGTGTCCACCTATTTTCCAAGAGAAGTGGTCTATGGCGTTGAAAATGACGTAGAGATCATAAGGGTGAGATTTTAGGCTTCCTACAGCTAAAAACAGAGGTGTGGGACTCACATTTACGGATTTTTTGGCTCTATCCTTATCTTAATCTAATTTCTTTTAATCATCCATGGATTTATACCAATCCGTAAGAACTAGCATTTGCAAACTAGTGATATAAGCAATAAAATCAATAAGTGGACAGAGGCCATGATTAGTCGAACCACTATAAACACTGTATGTTCTTTTCTTACTCTTTTTAATTTACTTTTCTTCACTTTTTATTCTCTACACAATCTCTTGGGTGTTTTTGCCATTTTTGGTTCAAACTCCTCCATCCGTTTGTAGGTGACATGTTGTGCTCAAATTCAACTTTGTTCCTATCGCCTTCTGTAGAATCTTCCAGAATTTTCTCATGAAAAGTGGATCCCAATCACTCAATGTACTAGCCAGAATTCCATGTAGCCTAATCACTTCTCTAATATTATGTGCCACTAAAGTCACTATGGTTCTCGTACTCTTCGGTGGAATAAAATATGCTCTCTTTGTAAGACGATCCATTATAAACCATATAATCTCATTTCCCCTTCTACTTCAGGGTAATCCGTCTACAAAATCCATAGATATGCACTCCCACTTCCATTGCAGTACATCTAATGGAAGTAGTAGCTCACTCAGCTTTTACTGCTCCACTTTCACTTTCTGGCAAGTCAAACACTTTGCTACATAGTCTGTGACTATCTCTTCATCCCTGGCTAATAGAATATCCTTGTCAAATCTCGATACATCTGATCTCCTCTAGGATGAATAGTCATCCTTTATTGATGACACTCAACCAAGACCTCTTCTATCAATTCCTTAACTTGTGGTATACACAACCTTTCATATCTCCTCAAATAACCCTTCTGATCCTTGGAGTAACAATTCAAGTGACTCGACCATTCACTCCATCCTAACTCTCAATAATATCAATAAATAATGCGTCTTGCCCTTGACTCACTCCAATACGATCCATCAACGTGGTCTAACCTCCATTGCCGCTAACAATTTAGGAGCATACTCTGATCGATGTTGGAAATCACACTGCAATATGAACTCCAGATTTGTCCATTTTATCAACATAGCATTCACCTCTTCATTCCTCCTACTTAAAGCATCAACGACTGTGTTTCCTTTTCCTAGAGTATAAGAAATCCCAAAGACATATGATGATAAGAACTCCATCCACCGCTGCCGCCTTAGTTTTAGATCCCTCTGAGAAAATAAATACTAGAGAGATTTATAATCCATAAATAACTCAAACCTCTTACCCAACAAATAATGCACCCACGACTTCAAAGCAAATACAATAGCAGCCAATGCAAAATCATGTATCTGATAATTCCTCTCATGGTTCTTCAGTTGCCGACTTGTATACGATACAGTCTTCCCCTCTTACATAAGAACAATACCAAGACAACTGCCGCATGCATCAATATATATGATGAATTGTTTGGTACCATATGGAATAACTAAAACAAGAGAACATATCAACACCTCCTTCGATCGAACAAACACCACTTCACACTCCAACTCCAGGTATAAATCAAATTATTCTTAATTAAATGGGTCGGAGGTGTCGAAATTTTCGTAAAATCCTTAATAAAATTCCTAACCAAAACAAGAATGCTATGGACCTCTGAAGCGTTCTTTGGTGTTTTCCAATCTCTAACTGCAGCCACTTTCCCTGGGACTACTGCCAATCCATTCACTGATAATACCTGCCATGGGAAACGAAATTTTTTCCTTCAAAGGTGACATTTAGAGAACTTAGCGTTCATCAAGTTTCTTTCCAATACATCCATTACCCCTCCTAAATGATTTTCATGCTCCTATTCACTTCTGGAATATATAAGAACGTCATCCATAAATACCACAACAAACCTACTCAATTTCTCCCGGAATACCGTACTCATCTAATCCGAAAAATAATCAAAGCATTCATCGGCCCAAACGACATGACCAACCATCAAACAATCCATTGGATGTATAAAAAGCAGTTTTTTGGATACTTCTTTAGAAACTCTCAACTAGTGAAACCTAGTTGCCAAATCAAGCTAGGTAATTGATAGTTGTTTTTCTCTGTCGACTTGTTTAATTCTCGATGGATAGAGGGAACCATTAGCCTTAAAGCATAAATGATAGGTGCTCCCCACTCTGAGATACTCCTCCAAATATATCCTTTCACAATAATTCTGATACTTGCTTATCCAACTATCTTCTTTCCTTTGGAGCTATATGCCTAAGTGCCATCACGACCGGCCTTTCTTGAGATCAATGTGAAATTCAATTTCTCATTGGGGAGGGAAACCGAATTTTTTTCGAACACATTAGAATAATCCTTCACTACGGGTATACATGATAGCTCTTCCTATGAAAGGCTGAGTTAATACAGAAATGTCTCCATAACAGAATTATTAGGCTAATAATATAGAATCAAATCACATCCTTCACCTTTCCTCAATCAAATCCACCTATCACAATCCAACAATACCTCATTACAAGACATCCAATCCATTCCCAAAATCATTCCATAACAAAAAAGTTTATTACATATGCATCATAAAGATACTCCACACCACAAATGACTAACTTTAAATTATGACATGACATTTTTGGGTCGATCCCCTAATAAGATTCAAATTTGAAATAGACTCATATATAATATCAAATTTAAAAGCTAAACTATCGACTAATGCACTTGCTAGGAATGAATGAAATGAACTAGTATCAAATAAAGTACAAACATGAAAATTAGAAGCCTTCCATCACAATCTATTTTCCCTTCTACTGAGCCGATGGTGGTACTCTATTGGAGGTTGGAACGACATCTAGAGCATATACCTTCATAAGTTGGCCTTCATTTTTTTAGAGCCGGGCATGTCCCATTTGACAGAACTAATCATGATTATAACGTTTTAATTTCTTTTGAGATGAGGTTTCCTTACAATTCTTTGCTATGTGTCCCACTTAGTTGTAGTTATAGCATTTTCCCTTTAAAAGGTTTGTTATAAATTCCTCGCCATGTATCCCACCTTCTGACATCGATCACAAGTAATCGACGGCTTCTTGCCTTACCTTCCTTACGATCCATTTCCTTTATGTTTACCCCACTGCTGACCCTCTACTTCTTTAGTTTAGTCCTTAAACCTCGTTCTATTTAAAGAGTTCAATAGTCTTGCCTCCACTAATCCCTCAAACATCAATCCATATGCTACTTGATTCAATGCTAATTCTCTCAAGGGAGAATTCAAACCTTCCGTTAAATTAAATGCCTTTTTTTGGGTATTCACTAACTCAAATCAAAACCTAACCAACTCATTGAACTTGCTTATATATTCTCCAACTATCATTTCTCCTTGCCTTAGACGTATAAATTTCTTGAATAATAAATCCTTCTCGGCGCCAAAAAGGAACTTTGTCTCAAACATTATCTTAAACATTTTCCAAGTAACAATATTCTCATTTACTTTTGATATCAGCACCTTCCACCAACATTTCACTTCACGTTTAAAAGCCAAGCAACTAACTACCTCTTAGTAGCATCATTGAGTCCTAATTGGTTGAAAATCCACTCACAATCATTAAGCCATGTCCGAGTTATCGAGTATGGTGCTTTCCACTAAAGCTGGAGAAATCCTTACACAACTTAGAAAAATCAACAATATGTGGTGCTGGGTTGAAATCACACCTTGATTAGCAGTGGTAGTGATGGTTACGGGTTCAATTGTTTTGGCACTAGCTTGGTCGGTTGCCTAAATATAGTGTTTGAACCATACTGAAATATTTTCTCCACTAATATCTAGTATATATGCATGGTTGTTAGTCCCTGACCTAGTTTGTGCCCCCATTAGTGTTGGCTATATTAGTCACTATTCCAGTTTTGATTAAATTAGTCATTTTAGCTACTTGTAAAAATGAGATTCATTAGAAACATCCTAATAGATAGTAGACAAAACTGGAATAGTAAACGGGTCTGTGCATTTTTACTTGATTCCTATATATTATATATTTGATAGATAAGCTAATATACTTTCTCAGTATGTTCCTAATTCTTATCTTAATTCCTAACCTATGCACTGATACCAAATGTAACAATCAGTCCCTTCGACTTAGGGTGCGATGCTCGAACTCAACAACCTGAGTGATGAAAGGATGATTTGGTGGGGTTTGAGATGAAATACACATACACACACAATTACAGACATAGACAAATATCATATACAGTTCCAACTAACACTATCCACTTTTAATGTCTCACGGGAGAAGGAAATAAATATAATACATAAAAAAATAGCACAGTCACACCACCATAACATTGTCTACAATGTCAAAAACATATGTCTGAATAATATAAATACAATCCAATCCACATACATAGTCAATTCTAGGTCACAACAGCCATGTACGTCATATATACAATATATAATTGAATCTATGCTCCCAATACCATCTATTTTCCCAACTCCTTCAACATGGATATATATATATATATATAAAGGAAAATTGGATGGGGTCAGACATAAGTCTAGTGAGCAAGTCATGCTCTACTCTGCATATACTAAAAAAATAAAACTATAACATGATATTGTTGAGTCACAAGTTTTATGAAGGTTTTGATTTCTGACAAATAAATAAAGGCGATCGACAAAACAAGGTCATAAAGAGCTACATATGGTACTCTAGATTGTGGGTTGATTATTTGATATTATAATAGTGATAAACTTGTTAAAATCTATCCTTAAATAATCATGCATTTCAAGGAAATCAATATATATACGACTAAATTGTAGTTGCACATTCAGTGTGCAACTTTACAGGGACCGGTCGACCGGTCATAATATATGCGGTCGACCGTTCCTGCATAATTTGCACACTGAACGTGCACACATGCACATAACGTATATATATATATATATTTGAATTCCTGTCTACTGGTCACATTTTAACCTGTCGACCGTTTTTACACAGAAAGCAATTTTTCCAAAAGACACTTCTTTTCTCCAAAGGTTGCATCTCTTACCTTTCACCAAAGATCATATCTCTTAATGGCAACTGCTCACAAAGAGTTACAACCATTCTTCTCTATATAAACTCATCTAAATCGTTGATTAAAACAACATGATTGTATATGCTTTTTACTCTAATCTCTGATCTTACTTTCTACATACTCCTGCATTCTAAAAGCTCTCAATTATTTCAATTATTTATTGAATCATTGAAATTATTTCATATCTTTTGATTCAATAAGTAATATACTTTCCTTAATCTTTTCAAAACATCATTCGCATACTTTGAGGATAAGATCATAGGAAATTTGTACTACAAGTGACAAAACTGTGTTATCAAGAACACATACCGTCGACAAACAATTATATTCATTGTTGTTGAAGTCCTCTGTGTTGTAAGAGGCAAGTGTTGAAGTCCTCGGTGTTGTAAGAGGCAAGTGTTGAAGTCCTCAGTGTATTAGAGGCGTGAAATCCCGTTAGTTTGCTCGGGTATTGTAAACCTGTTTCTCCGGGTGAAGCGAGGTAGTTAATAGTGAAAATCCAGATAGAAGTCTGGGACTGGACGTAGGACGGTGCTCCGAACCAGTATAAAAATCTCTGGTGTGATTTTTCTATTTTTATTTTTACTTTGCTATTATCATCTATTTTCCGCATTTATATTATAGTCCATATTACACGATCCGTGTGTACTATACTAGCACGTGCATTCGATCACACACACTTTCATTTGGTATCAGAGCGCGGTCATCATATAACCGTAACACAGTTATTTGATATATTATAGTAATATGGAAAATAACGTAAGTACTAGCACTCAAAACACCACTTACAGGGAGGGTCAATCGACACAAAGACCTCCATTTTTCAATGGTCTTAGCTATAGTTATTGGGCAACACGTATGTCATTCTTTATGCAATCAAATAGCTATGATGCTTGGAATGCCACTCAAAGAGAAATAGTGAATCCAACAACTGATTATTCAGAATAGACTGCAGCTGAGAAAACGACAGCAGCTGTAAATGCAAGAGCAATAAATATGTTGTTCTGTGCATTAGACCAAAATGAATATAACCGTGTTAGTATCTGCACTACTGCATATCAAATTTGGCAAACACTAAAAATCACTCATGAAGGTACTAACAAGGTTAAACAAGCCAAAATAGCCATGCTGAAAAGTCAATTTCAAAATTTCAAAATGAAACCAAATGAGACAATCAATGACATGTATTCACGGTTTCAAACTATTCACCATGCACTTATTGGCTTAGGACAAAAGTATTCTGATTTCGATGTTGTTTCAACAGTCCTACATTCTCTGACTAGTGAATGGGAAGGAAAAGTATTAGCAATTGAAGAAGCTAATGACCTTACCGTCATGAAGCCAGATGAATTGATAGGAAATTTAATGTCCTATGAAGCAAATTTGCAGGCTAGAAAAGAACAGAAAGAAGAAAAGAAAAATGTAGCATTTCATGTTGAGAAAGATGAAAATGAATCAGATTCTGAAGACGAAGATTTGGCATTCATTGCGAAAGGATTCAAAAAATTCCTAAAATATCGAAAAGCCAGTCGTTACAATAAAAGGAAACCTGGATCAAATAAACCATCTTCATCTGCTATAGAATGTTTCAACTGCCACAAAAAGGGACACATGCAGAAGGATTGTCCAGAACAAAAGAAGAAGTCGGAAAATGACAAATTCAAATATAAGAAGGACAAATCTAAGAAACGAGCCTTCTCAGTAACATTGGATGATTCAGAGTCATCTTCATCAGAAAGTGAAAGTGATTCAGAGAATGAACAAGCTAATGTTTGTTTTATGGCAACAGAAGATGAGGTACAAATTCCTACATTTGATGAATTACTTGATATTAATGCTGAATTGATAGTCAAATATAAAGACATAAAACGTCAATTAAAAGTAGTCAAAGCAGATTTAAGTAGAGCAGAGTTTGAACGAGATATGTTAAAAGATGAGAAGAAAATATTAGAAGAGGAACTTGAAAATATTCAAGAATCATCATCTAATGTTGACTCTCAAATATCTCTTTTGAGTCAAGAAATAGAAGCTCAAAAAGAGAAAAATAATGCTCTCACTACTGAAAATCATGAGCTTAAAGCAAAAGTCAAAATTCTAGACCTAGAAAAAGCTAGCTTACAAACAAAGTTTGATGACATTACTCAAAATGTTTCTAACTTTAACAAAGGTCGAGAAAATTTGACAAAAATCATTGAAAGTTCACAATCTATTTCAGACAAACAAGGATTGGGATATAACAAACAAGAAACCAAGAAACATCTTGGAAATAAAAGGAAGAAGAAAGTACAAAAAACTGAAGCTAAGAAAAATCTTAGTTTATTATATTCCAAACCAAAACCAGTTGTGAAATTTCAAAAGAAAAATATCAAGACTATCAAAATATGGGTTCCTAAAACAAATAACAATTTGATTAGGAACAAATACATTCAGCAATTCATGAATACTGTGCATTTTAATAATAATTATATATATAAAGGGGATACCGGACCCATATGGGTTTGGACTCCTAAGACCTAACTCTTAGGACCCTATAAAAAGTGGGTACCATGGACTTAATTCTATTTTTTGCAGGTCCCACTTAAGAAAAGAGGAAAGTGGATATTGGACAGTGGTTGCTCAAAGCACGTGACGGGAGACAAGAGCTTATTAACAAATATTACATACTCAGATGGTGGCTCCGTCACTTTTGGAGACAATTCAAAAGGCTATATCATCGGCAAAGGCGATGTGAGCAATTGCGGTACATCTAACTTACCTCTTATTACTAATGTCATGCTAGTTAGAAATTTAAAACACAATTTGCTTAGTATTAGTCAGTTATGTGACAAGGGTTTTATAATTTCATTTTCGAATAATAAGTGTAGTATTTTAGATAAAGACCATAATTTGATTTTCGAAGGTTATAGAGACAGAAATATATATATTCTGAATATGAATATTAATCATAATTCAGATATGTGTCTTGTGGCTAATGACAATGATCCATGGCTATGGCACAAACGCTTCTGTCATATAAACTTCAGAACTATTGACAAGCTAGCCAAAAACAATCTAGTTAGAAGACTACCCAAAATGAGTTTTAAAGTTAACAACATTTGTGATGCATGTCAATTAGGAAAATTGACCAAATCATCTTTTAAATCCAAGAAAGTCATATCAACATTACAACCACTTGAGTTACTACACATGGATTTATTTGGACCTACTAGGGTTCAATCAATAAATCACGGTCAATATGTGCTTGTAATTGTTGATGATTTCTCTCGTTATACATGGACAATTTTCTTAAAAAATAAAAGTGACACTTTCGATCATTTCAAACCTTTCGTCAAAAGAATTCAAAAATCAAAAGGGATTAAAGTTAAAAATATAAGAAGTGATCATGGCGGAGAGTTTGAAAATAATGAATTTGAACATTTTTGTACAAAGAAAGGTATATATCATAATTTTTCGTTTCCCAGAACTCCACAACAGAACGGAGTTGTAGAACGGAAGAACCGAACTTTACAAGAATGTGCAAGAACATTATTGAATGGAACCACCTTACCAAAACATTTTTGGGCGGAAGCTGTCGCAACTGCCTGTTATGTTTTAAATCGTGTATCCATAAGACCTCTTACCAAGAATACTCCTTATGAATTATTTAACAAAAGGAAGCCTAAAATCTCATACTTCAAAGTTTTTGGTTCCAAGTGCTTTATTTTAAATACGAAAGACCAGCTTGGCAAATTCGATCCAAAAGCCGATGAAGGAATATTTGTCGGTTATTCGGAACGAAGTAAGGCCTATGGATTATTTAATAAACAAACCAAAACTATTGAAGAATCACTTCATGTCTCTTTTGATGAAATCTATCAGCATCCTCACACTATATCAGATGATGACAAATCAATAGTCACTGACAATCCAATCATCACAAATATTGATTCTGATTCGGAAATAATTATTGAGAATATTCCTCAAATATGTGAGTTACAATCACCACCAAGAATATTAAGAGACCATCCGGCCCAAAATATAATCGGTGAAATAACTTCACATGTCAGAACAAGGAGTCAACTCAATCAAATGGGTCATGTCGCTTTTCTCTCAAATATCGAACCTAAGAATCCAAAAGAAGCTGCTGCAGATGATTACTGGATCATTGCCATGCAGGAAGAACTAAATCAGTTTGAGCGCAATGACGTTTGGGAACTTGTTCCAAGACCAACTGATCAGTCAGTTATTGGTACTAAATGGGTCTATAAAAATAAGGCTGACGAACAAGGAAATATCACCAAAAATAAAGCAAGATTAGTAGCACGAGGATATAATCAGGAAGAAGGTATCGATTATGAAAAAACTTTTGCACCAGTTGCTCGACTAGAAGTTATTAGAATCCTATTATCTTTTGCTTGTCACCATAATTTCAAACTTTATCAGATGGATGTCAAAAGTTCTTTTCTCAATGGATTTATCAAAGAGAATGTCTATGTCGAACAACCTCCTTTGTTCGTACATGAAAAATATCCTGACCATGTGTTCAAACTTAAGAAAGCTCTGTATGGTTTAAAACAAGCACCTTGTGCTTGGTATGAACGACTACGTAGCTATCTTATTAACTCAGGATTTCAAATAGGCAAAGTCGATCAAACTTTGTTTATTAAACATTCTCGAAAAGATATTCTAGTTATCCAGATATATGTAGACGATATCATCTTTGGTTCAACAAACGATAAACTCTGCAAGGAATTTGCAAGTATTATGACCAAAGAATTCGAAATGTCTCATATGGGAGAACTATCTTATTCTCTTGGACTTCAAATAAAGCAACTTTCAAACGGTATTTTTATCAATCAAGAAAAATACTGTGAAAACCTTATCAAACGCTTCGGATTAGAAAATACATCTAGTAAACCAACTCCTATGAGTACAACTACACATCTTGAAAAAGATGAAAGTGGTAAGAACGTTGACCAGAAATTATATCGAAGCATGATTGGTTCTCTTGTTTATCTTACAGCTAGTCGTCCAGATATAATAATGAGTGTTTGTTTATGTGCTCGTTTTCAAGCCGATCCAAAGGAATCACATCTACGAGCAGTGAAACGTATAATTCGTTATCTTAATAATACCAAAGATTTCGGTCTTTTTTATCCAAAAGAATGTCCATTTGAATTAGTATCATATAGTGATGCTGATTTCGGTGGCTCACGAACGGATAGAAAAAGTGCAAGTGGTACATGCCATTTTATTGGAAAATCACTTGTCTCTTGGTTTAGTAAGAAACAGAATTGTGTTTCACTATCAACATGTGAAGCTGAATATATATCAGCAGCTCTCGCTTGTACTCAAGTACTATATATGCAACAAACACTTCAAGATTTTGATATTCATTTATCAAATTCTATTATATACTGTGATAACACTAGTGCTATAAATCTCTCTAAAAATCCAGT
Organism: Allium cepa; assembly: GCA_030765085.1. Lineage (NCBI taxonomy): Eukaryota > Viridiplantae > Streptophyta > Magnoliopsida > Asparagales > Amaryllidaceae > Allium > Allium cepa. The sequence continues at coordinate 183,215,076 of CM060937.1, read as the reverse complement.
AAATCACTCTAGAACCAAACACATTGATATCCGTCATCATTTCCTTCGAGATAATATTGACAAAGGAAATATATGTCTTGAATGTGTCCATACTGACAATCAATTAGCGGACATTTTTACTAAGCCTCTGCTCGAATCTAATTTTATTAGATTACGAAGAGAGCTTGGTTTAATTTCAAGAAAAAATCTTGACTAAGTAATTTCTAAAGAACGTCTTCTCTTTTAGTTATTCTTTAACCATAACTTTTGCATAAACTATTTTTTACATTAAATATAAGCCACTGCTTGATTTAATGGTTAATTCTCTTTACTCATTTTTCATTCTTTTCTTTTAGTGATCGTCCTTTCCTTTCTTATTTTATAATTTCAGTTTTAGAAGGAGAGCTATTTTTAGAGTTAACATAAAGTCTCTGCTTATGTTTTCTTGGTCAAAATTTTCTATTAACTCACATCCATAGGTTTATACATAAGAAACTTGTATATAAGCTTGCAAAAATTTCATATTTTGTTCATCTTTTCTTATCTAACCATAATATTCTATACAACATCTATACAACATTCCCTATGGCTCACATTTGTGATAAATGTGCTCAAGAATCATACATTTCTATTACGAGTTCTGAGTCGGAGGAATATTATTCTCCTACAACTCCAAAACAAAAACCAAGTTGTCATCATCAATGCTCTTGTATTTCTGATAATACTCCAAATTCAAAACGAGTGAAGAGGACACTGTTTTGTTCTCCTCGTACCAAAGCACAAATTGATGAGATTCACCACTATCAGAAACATCAAATAGATCTTCAGAGACAGCTCCATTATGGGCAAAGTCAACTTTATCATGAGCAACAACGGACATCGGCACGATTATCCGTTTTAGAAAAGTTGGCAACATTTTTCTGTAGTTCCAACAAGCATGACGTGCATGAACCAATGTCGTCTAGGCCATCAACATCTAAAAGTCCTAACTCTTGGGATCGGAACTATGAGAAGAATGAAGGTGCTCAGAAACACTGGAGTCCATCGTCAAAACGTATTGAAGGAAACAATGATAATTCTAATGACGAACCTTCCACTTCTCATTAGATTTATATATAGTTATTATATCTTTATCTATCACTTGTGTAATAACGGTTATATTTTGTATTAAGAATGAAATATAATATATATAGCTTGATATATTATAAAAACTTGCAAAATAAAACGTTCTTACTCAGCATGCAAAACCGGTCGACCGCCCCATTTATAGCCGGTCGACCGTTTGCTCCCTGGTTGAAAACGGTCGACCGGCCATAATTCATTGGTCGACCGGTTGACGTATTTTCAGTTTTTTTATATATATATATATATATATATATATATATATATATATGCGTCATTTTCTTTCTACCCTCCTTCTCTTTTGACTCAAGCTGTTATTTTTTCCCAAAATCACAAACCCTAGTTTCCTATTTTCAATTCCCAAATCTCAAATCTTCCAACAATGGCTCCTCCTCAAAAGAAATCCAAGAAAGGAACATCCTCTGAAACTTCATCTCTGAGCATCTCCGCCAAAAAGTGGTTTGAAAGTCCAATTGCTGTAACAAGATGGAATCAGATGACAAATTACAAGTTTCATCCAGGCTCTTTCATCAAATTTGATGATTTCACGGCTTATGGAGTTCGGAGGTTAGCCAATAATTCCAACATTACTCCATTGATAGATTTTTCAGAAAATAATGTGGAGATAAATCATTTGATGATCAAATTGTTTTACGCCAACATGAATCTCGACGAGTATCAACCTGATAATCCAAACGGAGTCATATGGTCTGTCGTCTGTGGCAAGCAAATTTTTCTTACTCATGCTAGAATTGCCTCTATACTTGGTATACCAAATCGAGGCGATGAGTTTTCATCTACTTTCTGCGAAGTCTTCACTCGCAATAGTACCAGTCATTAGTTCATAGAAGACAATAGTGATGGCACAAAGTCTATTGGACTTCGACCCACAGCCAGACTACTTCATCGTGTTTTGATGCATTCTCTTTTTCCTAGACTTGGAAATTATGATGCTGTATATAAAGAAAACTTCAAAGCTCTCTATGCTATTTATGGTGAAATCCAAATCAATTGGGTACACATGCTTTTTGATGAAATTCTCAAGGTAAATAACTCTACACGACCTCATTTCTTCTACAATAAATATATCATGCGACTTTTGTTAGCTTGTGGGGTAAAGCCTCCTGATTCTGCAATCTCAAAACCAAAATGCATTGATTCCATAACCATCAAACGAATGAAGCTTCCTCCACCTTATCTTGAGATTATGCCTTTTGAAGAATGGCAACAAAGAGGACCAAGAAAACAAAAAGCAACTTCCTCTCGTCCTCGTTCCGATGAAGTAAAACTATTAAAATCAAAATCATCCACAAAAGAATCACTTGAAACTATTGCGCGTAACCAATTTTTGCTTGAATCACGTCTCAAGCGCATGGACTCTAAAATTGATAAGCGCTTCAATAAAGTCAAGTCATTCTTTGGTATGCTATGGGTTGCTATATCATGTTCCACATCCACCTCTGTTCAAGCACAAGACCCAGGAAAATGTCCCGCTACTCCTGTTTTCACCTGGACATCATCTGACGAGTCTACTGGTATGAGTGGTCATGGACATGGAGAATCATCTAGAGGGAACAATGATGAGGAAGAAGAAGAAGATGATGATGATGAAGAAGATGATGATGATGAAGACGATGATGATGATGAAGAGGAGATACGATCTGCTTCATCTTAGATTCTATTATGGTTTAGCACTTTAAAAACATTCATCGACACTTGTACTAAATAGTGTCGTTATTCTTATTTTTTTGTTTGACATTATGGTCTGTATTATACTCTGTTATGTTTTGGATGTGTTAATGTTTTATTTTGCTATGCATATCATATTAATTACACTTCTCTACTATTCTACTATCTGTTACTCCTTTTTGTCGATGACAAAGGGGGAGAAAGGGCTAACAATTGTTTGCAGGAACGTACATATATAAGAATTCAAAGAGAGAGATCACATACTCAGGGGGAGATTCAGATTTGCAGATATATATTGTCATCAATCAAAAAGGGGGAGAATGTTGAGTCACAAGTTTTATGAAGGTTTTGATTTCTGACAAATAAATAAAGGCGATCGACAAAACAAGGTCATAAAGAGCTACATATGGTACTCTAGATTGTAGGTTGATTATTTGATATTATAATAGTGATAAACTTGTTAAAATATATCCTCAAATAATCATGCATTTCAAGGAAATCAATATATATACGACTAAATTGTACTTGCACATTCAGTGTGCAACTTTACAGGGACCGGTCGACCGGTCATAATATATGCGATCGACCGTTCCTGCATAATTTGCACACTGAACGTGCACACATGCACATAACGTATATATATATTTGAATTCCTGTCTACTGGTCACTTTTTAATCTGTCGACCGTTTTTACACAGAAAGCAATTTTTCCAAAAGACACTTCTTTTCTCCAAAGGTTGCATCTCTTACCTTTCATCAAAGATCATATCTCTTAATGGCAACTGCTCACAAAGAGTTACAACCATTCTTCTCTATATAAACTCATCTAAATCGTTGATTAAAACAACATGATTGTATATGCTTTTTACTCTAATCTCTGATCTTACTTTCTACATACTCCTGCATTCTAAAAGCTCTCAATTATTTCAATTATTTATTGAATCATTGAAATTATTTCATATCTTTTGATTCAATAAGTAATATACTTTCCTTAATCTTTTCAAAACATCATTCGCATACTTTGAGGATAAGATTATAGGAAATTTGTACTACAAGTGACAAAACTGTGTTATCAAGAACACATACCGTCGACAAACAATCATATTCATTGTTGTTGAAGTCCTCTGTGTTGTAAGAGGCAAGTGTTGAAGTCCTCAGTGTTATAAGAGGCAAGTGTTGAAGTCCTCAGTGTATTAGAGGCGTGAAATCCCGTTAGTTTGCTCGGGTATTGTAAACCTGTTCCTCCGGGTGAAGCGAGGTAGTTAATAGTGAAAATCCAGATAGAAGTCTGGGACTGGACGTAGGACGGTGCTCCGAACCAGTATAAAAATCTCTGGTGTGATTTTTCTATTTTTATTTTTACTTTGCTATTATCATCTATTTTCCGCATTTATATTATAGTCCATATTACACGATCCGTGTGTACTATACTAGCACGTGCATTCGATCACACACACTTTCAGATATGAGTATGTCGTTTGGCCATCATACATCATGTCATCACGTCATGCCTAACCATCATATACATCTAACCTTATCGCATCATATCTATTTAGATTCACTTCCCTGGACTCGCCTCGTGCGCTATAGGGTCGTCTATCATCACGTCGATCGCATATAGGACTCAAACCCTGGACTAGCCTCATGCCCTACAAGTTCGCATGTTGTCCTTGTACTAACTAATTGGATTCATGCCCTGGACTAGCCTCATACCCTATAGGTTCATTTATCATCCACCTCCTCCACTTACCCTACCAAAGAATTATGGAGGAGTAATGTAATACCAAGATCACCTACATGTTTCATAGGTTTGCATTCGCATCTATATCTGCATCTGTATCTATATCTGTATTTGTATTCGTATCTATATTCATATCTATATCCCTATCCATATCATGTGACGTCTACCTACACCGCAAACTAATTCAAATTTCACATTCACCATGTATCACGTTTCCGCATCATAAAAACATATATATTTATTTCAAATAGCAACCGGTCATCACAACAATTTATTCAATTCGTATCACCGTCATTTTCCTCATCACTAGCCTCTATTTGCCTTCTAGAGCAAAAGAGAAGGAAGATTCGAATCACTCGTTTATTTTTATATAAACCTTAGAGTCCAGGTGCAATCTGGTGAATTTATAGTCCACCGATGTACCATTGGCATGACCATTGCACCGACGTGCATGATTTCTAACAGATTTTCCATTTTGGATTTTTGTTGTCTTATCGTCGTTTTTAACCTCTAGCTGCCTTAGCTCTGTCTCTGGTTGCTTAAGAACGTCGCTAATGCCTAGCTCTACGTTCCTATGTTGGGTTTGACTATTTATCTCACCAAATTTGATGTAAAATAATCAAGTTGCCATATTTTTTATAAAACCTAGTTTCTAAGTGCTGTTATTAGCTAAATCCCTCCAAAATCCCACTTGAATATGAAATTAACTGTTAACAGACGTTAGCCTACACTAATGTAGCCAACCTGTAGTCGATATAGGATTATAATGGCATTATATGGAGATAAGGGGATGAATCACTCATCGAAAAGCCTATTTTTGCCTAAATTTTCGTTGTCCGACCTGCTGCATCTCCTTGCTTTAGACTTCTACCTCCAAATCACTACCGGTACATAGATTTGTCCGACAGCTCAGCAATGTCGCTGGTCTTGTTGAATTTTGTGGAGTTTAGAGGGAGATATTTGGATTTGATCTTAGGTAGGTTGAGAGGAAGAAGGAGGAAGAAGAACGTAGTCGGGTAGTTTCTGAACTAAAAAATATTAGTGCTTTTTAGTTTCTTAAACAGATGAAGGGAAAATAATCCCTGTATTTTCAAATTCAAACTCAAAGTCTAACTCTTTATCGCTCGTTCGACTAAACAATGTTTTCGGCCACAATTTCTCCATACGGATTCCAAACAAGGATAACCAAAATACAACATGAATCAGAAAAACGAGACGGTCACAACGGTGTTGGTTTCGTTGTCAAATTTCGATGTTGGAAGAATGACTATTTTGTTCGCCCTTATATTTAATTAATTCATTAATTTCAATTATTTTCATACAGTTCTATTATTAATATTTAATTAAAATATTTATCAAATTATCGGGTATTACATCAACCATATCGTCTAAATCATAACTTCTAGCGTCAAACTGTTTTCAATTGTATGATTTATGTGGAACTATCTTAAATTTGATATATATGGAATTTTGTTTATATCCCTTATTTTAAGAATTGATATGTGAAAAACCCTTACAAAAACATATTTTAAATTATATTAGTAATTTTAATTTCGGTAAGAAAAATCGTTTTTTACCGAAGATTAAATCTGAATAACTGTGTTTCTATGATTAAAACAAATTTTTGATTTTTGATTTTTTTTTGAAAAGCTTCAAATATTTACATAATCCGTTGCAACTATTTGTAATGTGCAAACTTTGAATATTTCTAAATTTCTTTCGAAGTAAATATTTGCAGAGTTTTCCATACATATACTACAATTTAAAAATATGAGTTATTTTTATAACATGTTTTTGAAAGGGGATGGGTATGTATTTTGGAACTTAAAAAATAGTGTTTTACAAATCTTTCCTTATATATTGTATCGCTTGTTTCTAAACGATTGGGGTGTAGAATTCAATTAAATTCTTACTAGCATTGTTTTCAATCAACAAGATGGGTGCCGAATACAATTAAAACTACAGGTTATTTTTTTACAAATACGTGATTCATCAATAAAAAAAGAGAGAAAACAAATAAATTAATAATAAGCACTCTAAACTTAATTGGTGGGCAGTGGAGCCTAGTATACTTATACTCTATACTCTATAGTTATAATCGTTAAATAAGAGATCATTAGTGGATACAGTTATAATCGTTAATGGATGCACAATCTTTCTAAATTAGGCGCATAGGATACTGATATTTTCCCAATAAAGGACCTCTAACCAATTACAAATATACAACACAACTTTTTTAACAAATTGGCTTTGATATTCTGTGGTGACATTTGTGCCCTGCATTGCATTTCTCCATTGTATGAAGAGATCGGCTGTTTTAACAATGGTTTTGAACAATGTTCCCACATCTTCGCTTCACATGGTCATTTATTGGTTAATTCTTGGAAAAATTGAGTTATAGTAAGTGGTACCTTGAACCATTAAAATTTTCTTGGGAAGAAGAAAAAAAAAATACCGTTTCTTCAAACAAGTTAATGCAAAACAAATGAAAGAATACAACAAAAATAAACACATGTTTGGGGGTGTAAATCATGTGACCTAAGTTTGATTTGCTGCTCTGCCTACCCAACCACAATATTTGAAATTTTACACATAAGTTGGTACAATTTTTATCTAGGGATTTATTTACAAAACACATGTTTGTATGTTTTGTATGGATTTTTTGGGCACAGTGGACATCAAATTTGGGCACAGTGGACATCAAATTTGGGTCCGCGTGATTTGCACTCTTGCATTTGTCACGCCTTCATAAATTGTTATAATGCTAATGAATTCATAGCCTGCGTATCTTCGTTTTCTGCACAGAATTTCATCAAAACTTCATGCCTGGTAAGAGTCATATTCCTTCATTTTATTTATTATTGCTTTCATTGCTATATTTGATTCCTGTAATGTCTTTCTACATCGTTACTTCAGTTCTCATATTTTACATCACAAAAACATCGTTCATTGAAAATACCGCCGGCAGTTCAGCTTTTAAGACAAACCCATCGATATGCTTTAGTCCAAATGTAAGAAGTTGTGATCCGTGAAGAAGCTCAAATGCTCACAAATTGCAATTTCTTCTGCAAAATAAGAGTGTATCTTGATTGATAACAGTAGCACCACCCAATTATTTAAAGTCAACAATGATAGTGCCCATCATTCTACATGTTCTTTTTACAAGCACTAATAATAAATTCAAAACTGCAGGTTACATACCCAAATGGCTAGCAGTAACATTGCTGCTATTGCTATTCTACAAGCCCATTTTGGCCGGAGATGCGATAAAACATAGAAGAGAGGTGATCACATCAAAGAATGGAGCAGTTGCTAGCGATGATGGTCGATGCTCTGTGATCGGAAAAGATGTGCTTAAAGAAGGTGGGAACGCAATTGATGCTGCGGTTGCAGCTTCACTTTGTTTAGGAGTGGTTAGTGCTGCTTCTAGTGGTATTGGTGGAGGTGCTTTTATGTTGATTAGGATGGCTAATGGTGAGGCCCATGCCATTGATATGAGAGAGACTGCACCATTGCTTGCATCCCAGGTGCCTCTTTGCATATTTTTTCCCGTTACTTTTAAAGCATCCAAGGGGCTTTGGAAAGTAGAAATGAACAAGTAATAGTAAAATTAAGAAGAAAAGACATAAGATCCATACCATGTTGAACATTTTTGAATTCCATGTAAGTATCACACAAGTAAAAACCTCTCTAAAATGATGATCTAGAGGTCTTCAATTTGAATCCCCTCAAATCGGTTACCATTTTAATTTATAAGCTTACATTTACCATCACCAATTGTCTTATACAGCAATCTGTATGTTCTCCTTAGTTATTTACGGCGTTGAAAAAAAGGTCCATTGGCTATAATTGTCCTAAATTTGGTATTTTTATAACCAACTTTCTCCATATTTACAGAGAGAAAAAAAGCAACAGTTGTTGGACTGGTTATTTTTCATGCTTCTATACGTTAAGAAAAATGCATGTGATATTGTTGACAAGTAATATTGAACGAGAACCCATTCAAACTATGAAGGCAAAATCAAACTTGACCTCATACTGGATACTTAATACTTTTCCTTAATTGGATTTGTGGTTGTGGGTACCCTCCAGCTCTATGATTTAGATTGCGGATTTGGAAACTTGATTTTGGATTTTGTGTTAAAGAAAACTAATCTGGATACAGCTATGAGTATTTATCCAAAGAAAGGTGTGGTTTATACGCCTACGCTTCACTTAACTTTAAAGCCATATGTAGGTATGTACTGTTCTGCTTTGTAAGCATGCAACAAGTTGATTGTTCTTTAATCCAAGTGAAGAACATTGAATCTACAAGTTTCCTTTGGAACTAATTTATGATTAGATTGAACCATTATTGCTGACCAGTGATTTTAGCAGTTTTATCTGGACAAGCTACGTTACCAGTGTATTGTTTACCACTTGATCTTACATTGCGGCTGTGCCCTCTTATTTATGCAGCATCCTTGTGATATAAGTTATTTGAAATGATACTTTATAACTCCAATTTAATTCTAAAACCGCAGTTCCTAAAATAATAATGAAGGATGAGTTGTGCATTTGAATAACATCCATTAATATATGCATAAGTACGAATCTTCCAAAATCAAATTCTAAGTTTCCAAATTATCGATCCTCTCCTTTTAATCTCATTCATTAATTACTATACTTTTATTATCACGTGAGATCCACTGCATCACATGAAAAATCGATGATTTATTGATTAATAGCTGAAATCAAGTGGACGGGATAGCTAAGTAAGGGACTAAGGATTTAATCTAGAATCTTCCTGGAATATCATTCTGAATATACATGCAACGATTTGATTCCAAGTTGATGTAAATTAAGCTTTCATTCTTTCGTACATTAATGTTTAAGTTTTGACATTATTAAAGGAAACAGAACAGAAACTGAGAGAAAAACAAGGAAAATAATCCTTACAAACTTGAATAATTTAACTCCTAGAAACTAGCTTAATTTTTATAGCCGGAAAACTGCTTTGACCTATTCTTTTGCTTCAACATAAACATTGCAGACTAAATCAGTAACCCGAACAAATTCCACCCGTTAAACTGACATGCTGAACCAGCATCAATTTACTCCAAGTCGGTGAACACCAAGCAAACCTCTAAGCTTCACAAACTGGTCCAACTGAATAGATTTAGTCATTATGTCTGCCACTTGATCATTAGTTCCACAAAATGCTAACTTCACAGCCCCTTCACTTGACAAATTGCATAGATAATGATATCTAACATCAATGTGTTTTGTCATCCGATGCATAACTGGATTCTTAGATAGCTTAATTACTGAACTGTCATCACACAAAATGTCAATGTACTTACAGTTTTTGATGCCTAATTCTTTCAAAATCCCTTTCAAACGGACGCAGTGGCATGCACAGGCAGTGGCAGCCACATATTCAGCCTCTGTAGATGAAAGTGTAACTATCCATTGCTTTCTTGAACTCCAATAGGTTGTTGCTTCATTTAGCGAAAAAACGTAGCCCGAAGTACTGTTTCTATCGTCCACATCTCGCGCATAGTCGTTGTCTGTGTATCTCAACAAATTCACGTCCATGCTTTTCTTGTAAAAAACTCTGAATTCTAGTGTTCCTTTAAAGTACCTAAGTATTCTCTTAGCAATCATCATGTCCTCTTTCTTAGGTTCATCCATATAACGTGTGATCAAATACACCACAAACATTAAGTCAGGATGAGTTACCGTTAGGTACATTAAGCACCCTACCAGCTGTTTATAAAACATCGCATCAACACCTTTTATGCCTTCCTTTGAAAGAATAGTATCAGGAACTATTGGATTCTTGACGGCATTGCAACTCCACATATTGAACATTCCCAAGACTTCTTTAGCATACTTCTTTTTGCACAAATGAATTCCGTCTTTACTCTGATAAACTTCAACTCCATGAAAAAAACTTCATTTTGCCCAGGTCTGTCATCTTGAACCCCTTTTACATTGACAACTTGAACTATGTGTACATATACTCATCATTTTCTACATGTATCAAGTCATCAATGCAAAGACTTACCAACAATAGTTGTCTTCGTTTTTCTTTAAGAATAAGGTGTGGTCATAGTTGCTTTTCTAAAACCCTTCATTCTTAAAGTAACCCTAAATTCTGCTAAACCAGGCTCTTGGCGCTTGCTTTAAGCCGTAGAGAGCATTCTTTAGCCAGTACACCTTGTTTTCCACTCCCTTTTTGATAAATCCTTCCGGTTGATCGATGTATACCTTCTCTTTCAATTCGCCATACAAAAAAGCACTTTTAACGTCTAATTGGTAACGCACCATCCATGCTGAGCTACTACTACCAAGAGAATCGTGATGGTATCTCAACAAGCCACTGACGTTTACACTTCATTATAGGCTATTCCCACTGTTTGTGAATATCCTTTGGCGACGAGTATAGCTTTACATTTGTCCACCTTGCCTTCTTCATTTAATTTTTTTATAGACCCATTTAACATCTATTTTCTTTGCTTGATATGGCAATGACATAAGCTTCCAAGTTTGGTTTCTCTCAATAGCTTGAATTTCAAGCTTCATGGCCTCCTGCCACTCCTTTTCCTTCACAGCTTCATCAAAGCTTACTGGATCATCGTGGAAGATATACAAAGCTAAATTTGCTTCTAGTTCTTCTTTTTCAAACAAGCTTTCACCGCTTTCATAATCACGCATCCACCTAGGCTCTTTTCTCTCCTTTCTTGTCCGTTCCTCATGTTCTGGTGCTATCTCGTAAGTTTCTGAAAACACATCCGGGCTGCCATCTTCAACTTCTTCAGTTTCTCCATCAGTCTCTTCTCCTTCAGACTCTTCTGTAACAAATTCGTCATCCCCCAAGCAAGAACGTTCTGCTTAAATTCTACCATGCTTAAGTTCCAGTCTCATTTATCACCTTCTTCAAATATGACATCCCTACTTGTGATTATTTTCTTTGTTACCGGATCATATAGCCGATACACTCTGAATTAGTCGTTGACCCCAAGCAAGATGCATCTGTGACTTCGATCATCGAGCTTAGCTCTTTTCTTTTCAAGTACGTGTACGTGTGCAATAGAGTCAAATACTCTGAAGTAGTCAACCTTTAGCTTTATTCCTGTCCACCTTTCTTCGGATACCATGTCTTTTACACCCTTTGTTAAACTTCGATTCAAGACATAAGCCGTCCATATGGCTGCCTTTGGCCATAGTGATCTCGACATCTCCTTCTCAGGCAGCAAACAATGTACCATGTTGATGATGGCCTTCTTTTTGCCACTTGGTTTTTGTTGTGGAGTGTACGCCACTGTCGTCTTATGCCATGATTCTTGCATAATGTTGAATTTGTCTGATTCTCCTTTGTCACTTCTTAGTCTGCATAAAGCTGTCTTTGCTTCCTTGTTAGCAAATATAATAAAGGTTTTGAACGTCTCAAAGGTTTCTGCCTTATCTACAAGAAAAGAGATCCAAGTTTTTTGAGAGAAATCGTCTACAAAATCTAACACATACCTTTTATTAGGTGTGACTCGCATTGTAAACGGAGTGGATGCGTGGATTGAGTGTTAAAGTCCCACATCGTAGGATATTCAGAATAATAGTAGTATATATATGGGATTGGTGACACGTAACATTGGGTATTTCTTTTGTTACAATGTGTTCTCAAAACTAGATTATATTCTCGATAGAGGCGATGGAGTGATGTTCAATCTAAACGCTGGCATGGGAGACTTCGACCGTTGATGCTGCTAGACACGGTGAAGCGAACGCGTATGGTATGCGGGAATGCCGAAACACAACATTGTATCAGAACTCCATGGTTCGATGGGACCGGTACGATACATCGCGACCGAACCAAGATTTGTCCTTCCTGCTTATGAGAAGATGTCGGACCAAGATTTGGTCTGATGAAGTTTGTTCGGTAAAGAAGAGAAGTGGAGCGGCATTGGTTTGGAGCGGTGAAGGAAGATCGAATCAAATTTGTCGTTCGGTGATCTGGTAATGCCGAACGAAATATTTCGTTCGGTATTTGGCGAACCAAGTAGGTGAAGAGGTAGACCAGTCCAGATTTCTTGTTCGGCAATTGGTAGATGCCGGTCCAGACTTAAAGTGTATTATGCCAATCCAAATGCCAAGTCCCCCTCCTCATATCTTCACTTTATAAATAGAGGAGCTTTTGGATAGTAATGACAGTCGAAATTGAGAGCTAATTTCAGCCAATTTCAACATATTTCAGATCCATCCTAGAGAGCTGAAACTCTACAAAATTTGTTTGTATTGTAAATTCTTCTTATGTATAGCCTCCAAAAGTGAATCAATCTTGTAACTCTAATCTTCGGTGATTAATAAAATCTCCTCTCCTTAAGTGGACGTACACTGCTTCGCTGTAGTGGAACCACTATAAATAATAGTGTTATTTATTTTTTCTGTATTGCATAGATCTATGACTGTCTTTTCTAGTACTTATCTCTATTTGTTCCGTCTCACTACAATCATGATCCAGTTCACTGTTTTTCCGCTACATTGGTTTTTTTATTCTCTTAGACTGATCATCTGAAGGGATTTTCTCCAACAGTCTGGTATCAAAGCCAGGTCGATTGAGGAGTGTTGACGCTATGGAAAGAGATGAAGCGACTCCAGTTGTTACAAGACCCTATACTAGAGGGATGTATATCGCCTCAGGTTCACAGTTGGCAATTGAAAAATGGAATGGGGATAAAGATTTCGAAAAGTGGCAATGGAGAATGAAGTCTGTTCTAATAAGGAATGAAGTCCATCCAGTAGTGTTTACCTCTGAGGAGTCGACGGTTGATATCTCAGTTGCAGAAAGAAAGAAGATGGAGAAATGGGTATTTACTACTTTACTACTAGCTATGAGAGAGAATGTTATCTTAGAGATTAGCAGTGCGACCACTGCTAGGCGCATTTGGACTAAGCTAGGGAATCTCTCCTTGAAGAAATCTTTGACTAACTGTTTGATATTACTAAAGATATTTTTTACAGTGAGAATGAGAGAGGATACTTCGGTGAAGGAACATCTTAATTTCTTTGATGATCTCGTGATAAAGATGAAGACTGGTGGCTTGAAGATGGATGAGGAGCAAATGACATTAATTCTTTCTGTTCTCTTTCAGAACGTTACACAGGTTTCGCTAACACCCTTATCTTTGCTAGAGACATATTAAAAATGGAAGATGTGAAGTCAGACCTTCTATCTGAGGGCTTGAGAGATCAGATGAAGGAGATAAGTGAAAGAAGTAGGGATGAAAGTAGTAGTCACTGCCTGTTTGTTGAAAGAGGCAGAGAAGATAAGAAGAATTGGAACTCTAGAGGGCGTTCCAAGTCCAAAAAGCCTGGTAATGGCAGGAGAGGAAACTCTATGGATGGGAAGTGTTTTATCTACAAGAAACTTGGTCATTGAAAAAAAGATTGTCCAGATTTAAAGAAGAAGGAAGAAGACGGATCTTCATCATTTATGGTGGAGAAGTCTATAACTGATGATGTTTTGTCTGCAGCAGTATCAGATATCTCAGACCATTGGGTGCTGGATTCGGGGGCATATTTCCATATGACGCCTAATAAGGATTACTTCAGTTCTTTCGTTAGACGATAAGGAAGCTCTATTCTTATGAGTAGTGATGCTAGCTGTAGAGCTATGAATGAAGATACAGTGAGGATCATTATGTTTGACGGAGTGATACGCACTTTGACAGGTGTTCGATATGTTCCTGATCTTCGGAAGTCCTTTATTTCTTTAGGACAATTGACATTTTTGGGATGCAAGGTAACCATTGAGAATAATAATCTAAATGTTTCGAGAGGTGTACTAGTTTTATGAGAGGAGATGTGTTTTGAAATCTATATTTTCTGAAAGGAATCACAGTTTTGGAGAGTCGTGTGTTGGAGTAGATAGTTCTCATGCTTTGGATGCCACAAAACTTTGACATCTCAAGTTGGGTCATATTTTAGAGAAGGGTTTAGAGTTTCTTTGAAGATGGAAGATGATCAAAGGAGGAAGCTTCGACAAAATGAACTTTTGCCAAAAGTGTGTGTTAGGCAAGCAAACTAAAGTATTTTTGGGAGTTGGACTCCATAAATCGAGGCGAGTACTTGAGTACGTACATACAGATATTTGGGGAATGGTTACTACTACTTCTCTTGGAGGAGCAAAGTATATTATCTCTTTCATTGATGACTTTTCTCGCAAAGTATGGTTGTATGTGATGAAGGACAAATCAGAGAGTTTTGAGAAGTTCAAAGACTGAAAAACGCTTGTTGAGAACCATCTGGTTCGAGGTTAAAGGTGCTGAGATCTGATAATGGTGGTGAATTTGTATCTAGGGAGTTCCTCGATTTTGGTAGACAACACGACATTCAGAGACATTTCACTACATCTGGAGATCCTCAATCCAATAGGGTTGCAGAAAGGATGAACATGACTCTACTGTAGAAGGCTCATTGCTTGAGATTGACGACGGGCTTATCTAAAAGCTTTTGGGCTAAGGAATTATCAACTACGGTGCATATCATAAATCGAATTCCATACTCAACCCTGGATGAGAAGATTCAGAGGAGAAGTGGAGAGGTAAAACAGTGTATTTTGATTACTTTCGAAATTTTGGTTATCCTGTGTACATTCACCATACAGGTGATGACAAGTTGGAGGCTAGAGCATATAAAGACATACTAATGGGATACATCGATGGTATCAAAGGGTATTGAGTTTGAAACATGTTGATTAGAAGAATGTTCATTCCAGACATGTTACTTTTAATGAGTCTGCTATGTTCAAACTGAAGGAGAAGTTACCTACCACATCATAAGATTCTGATAGGCCTAAAGAGATTGAAGAAGTTCTCATATCCAAGCCAAATAGTGGAGTTGTTGTTGATGCTGTCGAGGAAAATGCAGTTGATGAAACATCACAGGATAGTCCATATGTACCTTCTAGTAGTGCTGGTGATGCGCATGAATCTAGAGGAAGTTCAGTTCAAGGTGGATCTGAAAGGAGTTTAGGCGAAGCAGTATCTACCTAGATTGGTCGTAGGACTATTAGGCCGTTCGAAAGGTGTCGTGATTGGCAGTTTGCGAACCTTAGCCTTAGCGATTAATTTGACTATGCCCTGCATGTGGTTCTTGAGGAGCCACTTGACATTGATGAAGGTTTGAAGTCATGTGATAGTTCGAAGTGGATGTGCGCTATTGAAGAGGAGTTAGATTCGTTGATGAAAAATAAGACTTGGGATTTGGTACTACCTCTTCAAGAAAGCTGAGCCATAGGCTGCAAGTGGGTGTTCAAGGTGAAGGATGATGAGAGATACAAGGCTAAAGTAGTTGTTAAAGGATTTTCACAAAGAAAGAGATTGGAGTATGATGAGATATTCTATCAAGTAGTGGGGCATACGTTCATCCGCATTTTGCTCGCTATCGTCGCAGCTCATGTCTTGGAGCTGGAGCAACTGGACGTGAAAATCGCTTTCTTGCACGTAGACCTAGATGAGACCATTTACATGAAGCAGCCAGAAGGATTCGTCGTAGATGGAAAAGAAAATTGGGTTTTCAAATTGAAGAAATCATTGTATTGACTTAAACAGTCTCCTAGACAATGGTACAAGAGGTTTGACTCTTTTATGTTTTCACTTAGTTTTGATCGTAGCATCAAAAACTCTTGTGTATACTTCAAGCATTTAAAGAATGGTAGATGTGTGTACCTACTCCTATACGTGCATGATATGTTGATTACTTTCAAGAATAAGGCTGAAATCAATAGTTTGAAGCTAAAGCTAAAAACAGAATTTGAAATGAAAGACCTTGGTGAAGCAAATAAAATTTTGGGTATGGAAATCCAAAGGGATAGAAAGCTAGCACTTTTGAGGCTCACTCAAAAGGAGTACATTCGAAAGGTGTTTGCTCGGTTTAACATGGAAGGGGCAAAGGCAATCAGCACACCCATGCCTTTGCACATACAGCTTTCTAGTAAAGGCTTTCCGATCTCGAAAAAGGACAAGGCTTATATGATAAAGATCCCATATGCAAGTGCAGTTGGCAGCTTGATGTATGTCATGGTCTGCACTAGGCTTGGCACTGCACAGGCTGTTGGATTTGTGAGTAGATTAATGGCAAATCCAGAAAAGATGCATTAGGAAGCAGTGAAGTGTATCTTCGGATACCTTAGAGGAACATCAAACCATGAGCTTTTCTTTGACGATAGAGGAAGAGATTTCAGCTTAGTTGGATTTTGTGATTCCGACTATGCCGGTCATAGAGATCGAAGGAAGTCAACCTCTAGATATGTGTTTACCATTGATGGAACAGCGATCAATTGGAGAGCGAGGTTGCAAATGATTGTGGCTTTGTCTACTACAGAGGCGGAGCTCATAGCTGCGGTTGAAGCAGCTAAGGAGGCACATTATTTGAGACGAGTGTTGTGTGATTTGGGCTTTGCATACGGAGAGATAAATGTGTACTGTGATAGTCAGAGTGCAATTCACTTAGTTGAAAATTTGGCATTCAGCTCGAGGACGAAGCATATTAAGGTGAGAGGGTCGTTTCTTGTCTCGATGAGTGAAGAGAAGCACTACACCACAAAAGGCTTTTAACAGCGTTTGATAAACGCTGTAATATGATACAACAGCGTTATTAGAAACGCTGTATAACGACATGCTGTCGTATATACATAACTTACAACGGCGTTTCTATAAACGCTGTTGAAACATCTCTGTGACAGCGTTTATTACGAGCTGTCAATAATGTTTTTACAGCGTTTCAGACGTGCTGTATTATGTTTCAACAGCAGTTTTATTATGCTTTCAAAAACGTTAATAGTAGTTTTTACAGCAGTTAATAAACGCTGTTGTTAATTTTTCACAGCATTTTTATTATGCTGTTGGAGCAATGTACATTATCTTTTCATAGAATTAACAACACGGTTTGAACGCTGTTGTTTGTTTGTACTATTTTTACAGCGTTCCACCATTGCAATATTTACACACAGATATCATTAATCTAAATAGCATTTTATTATATTTCAACCGGATAATATACATAACATATACAAATCAAACTAAAAAATATCAAATAAAAACATAACAATCAACTATTTCAATAAATTAAGTTGAATACAATATCCATAAACAAAGTTTACATAAATTCATTTCTTCAACATAATACTTCACCAACATCCTTCTCCCTTCCAACCACCATCCTACTACTTCACTCACCGACCAACTCCAAACTGCAAAACAACCAGCCACTGCCCAATACCCAATGCACACTTCCAAACTACTTCAGCACTACCAAAATGCTACATCACCAATTCCAAAAACTGCACCACTCAAATCTGCTACATTAAGCAAACGAACACCCATCACCTAACTTCATCCAAACTTCGATTACCTGCTACCTTGCTCATCTCCTCCCCGTGCATTACAATCATCGACCAATACATTAGCCACCACTACTACATCCTTCCCTAGCCATAGATCACCCACTGACATACTCCAACCTCTAGCCATCCTCACTGCCTTTTCATTCCTCAGCCATCAATTTGAACCAAGACTCAAACAATCCTATTCACCCTCTCAAACATCATCTTCCATTCAACTGAAAACTACATAGCCAACGACATCAACTACAACATCTTCCCTCCCCCACATACAACATCAGCCATCAGTTAGCGATTGTTGGAAGCTTAAATGCACTGATCGAGTATGTTATGGCTATTATAGGTACTTCAATGTCTGTATCTCCACTGTAATTTAACAATATATTGTTAAATGATAAATTAGAATCAGATGTCCATAGTTCTTACAAAGATTTCTAGTAATCAGGATATTGTAAAGCATTAGCAGCAGCATATTAACAACTATATACATCAATCGATGGCTGATATAGTACAGTAAGAAAATGGTACCTGAAAATCCACATCCTTATTCCAACAACAATAAGCTCATCATAAATAGAAAGCATTGCTAAAGGAGAGTCTACCCAGTAGTTTGCTACTGTATCACTGCAAACAGATGCAAAAGAATATACCTCATTATACTGAGGTGTCAAATAATAAAGATGGATAAATTAATATTAACAATGCAACCTGTATGTATCTCATGGGTATTCAATTCCAGTAACATTATCATAAAATGCTCTCTGCACTTCAGTGCGATCATAATATACTTTTGAGTGTCTGTCTATGCATTGACCATATGCTCTTAACATCTGTGGCTGAGAGCAAAAAAAGTGGATGAAAAATATGCCTGCAACAAGATCTGAACTTTGGTCATCGTTGGAACAATTAGGGGTTAACACATGGACACATTTTTATATTTGATAGTCAAACTAAAACAAACTTATACAGACACACATACATATGCATACAAACACGCAAAGAGATGCATGCTAGAAGATGGCATCAGCAGATAATACGTCAGTGGATGATTAGCACATCCAGTAGCATGAAAATTGGTATAAGAACTTGCAAAATCCGGTTGCAATCTGATGTGTAAAGGAAAAACGAACATTAACATCATGTGTATAACACTGAACTGCAGTGTAACCTGGACAGCAAACACAACACGAACACAGCACTGAACCATACTGGAGGACCAAGGGAGAAAACCTGAATAGCGTGGGCAGAACCAGAGATTCGGGATCAAGAATGGAGAGCTGCAAGAGCTGTTGGAACAGAGCAGTAAGACCAGGCAAGAGCCAAGGCATTAGGTAAAGAGTAAATTGAGATGGTAGTAGGAAGCTGGTAAATTGAGATGCATGAAATCACACAACGATTCGAGGTATCGGGGAACATATTGCATAAATCACACAGTTAAGAAATGGCAGTAGGAAGCTAGTAAATTGAGATGCATGACAAAACAGAATTAACTAAAACAATTCACCTCCTTTCAAAAGATAATATTCATTTCAATGGGCAAGTCTATTATTAACTTTATTAATAACAAAGTGCCGGTCATCATGTTTAAGTGTGATCGGTCAAAGAAATCTGCTTAAGTAGCTTATTGGGAAATTCATGATATTACAATTCAGGGTATTTGCTAAGTCATTGTCTAATCCCCCATTTGCCATTAAGAAGTAAAACAAAGCTTTTATTAAAATGAAATTTTAAGCCGAGTAGCTATTTCAAAATTATAGAAAATGAACTTTAACGATGCAATGTGATGGAGATGGTGAGAACAAAACATGAGAGCATCGTCCATGAATTGGAGGATCAAAATGCCATCACTGGTGATGTCATCTCCGATCCTAGATTAAAATTTATTGCCTACTCTAAAGTTAAATCAACCCATGAAATCCATTTACTAATAAAACCCCTAGCTTTTAAAGTATCGAGCAAAAAGTTCCGTTACTAGGGTCAAAATGGGCATGGTCATGATGCATGGAGTGTCGTTGATAGCAAAATATAAATGTACCAGGCAGTGATGAAAAAATAGCAAAGAAGAAAACAAAACGTAAGAAACAGGCAGTAATGAAAAAATAGCAATGAAGAAAACAAAAGGTAAGAAACATGAGTAATAAAAAAAACGAGAAGAAGGAAAGAAACTAGGTGGAAAATGAATCATTGTTTAACTTCATTGCATCACCTGCATCAGTTATTTTCTCATCTAAATCTCGATTTGAAGTGTAAAAGAAGATTATCCGTATTGAACTCATATGAATCAACAATATCAAAACAATCATACAAGTATAGTTTGGAAGATCGAAGGGACAAATCTTTACTCAATAAGCTTGATTTACTTGTTGGGAATCTCATTCCATTTTAAATTCATTTGATAATGTGATTATTGTATATTATTTATAGGTGCATGCTTGTTTGTTAACCTCTCATAAATTACATTCCAAAATTCTTTTTGATATGTTTCTCCTCTGGTTGAATGCATGTTTCTAAATTTATTGTTTGTTTTGCCAACCGTCCTTCTGTTATTGTTGAAAAAAAAGAATTAGCTTCTATGATGTCCATCTCTATCTAACTCTCTCTGTCACTCAAGATCAGAAAATTTGAATTTCGGTTTGTTAAATATTGAAACTAGAGTTGCGATGTATGGTTTGTCAACTGAACTACACCACATTGTTTCATTCTTTCAATGCTGAATTCACATCAATTAGTCAGTCTTTTCTGCGGTACATGAATGCCTCAATGGTTTATCTTAACTGCAGTTACCTATGCACTGGATATTGCAAGGTAATGGGCATTTTTTTTCTTACCTTTTGATCAAATATTTAGGACAAATATAACCAAATAGATATGTGCAATTGTGTGTAGGGTCACACTTATACTTCAATCTCAATCAAATTAATTTTTCATAATCATTAAAAGAAGTTTTAAAAAGTTAGGAGATTTAGTAGAATATCCCAAAGATCAAGGCCATTAAATTATATATATATATATATATATATATATATATATATATATATATTCATATAATAAACAATGATGATGCCTATGGAAAGTAGCTTGAAAAAGGATACAAATGCTTGCTTTAAATTTCAATAACATGTAATGTGATGCAACAGTAACAAAAGCCGTCTGTATAGGAAATATATGTTATAATGGAATTAACAGACCAAAGGGAAGGAAACAGGACCAAAAAAAAGTATCACCAGATTTTATACGACGTTTCGATAAAAATATAGCATATGCATAATTTAAAGCAACAAACATTCCAGGAAGAAAGGCATGTACCCAGTAAATAGTTTATCACATTAGCATTATTATGCATCATACCAAGTAACCAAAATGCCTAGATACATAACATTTCAACATTGTTATGAAATAAGAGTTGGCTTGTATAGTGGTCAAACAACAAACCAAGGTTGAGGGGACATTTAAAATTCACTGTCCAATTATTTTTATTTTTATTGTAAACGCTACATGTTATGTTTATTTTTATTTTTATTTTGAAAAAAACCACACATACACACATTAAAACTGGTCTCTGTCTAACTTATGTTTGTAAATTTATCATGATACCAGCTAGTTATTGAAAGTTGAGGATTGTTCATAAAAATATATGTATGGGTCAATATTGATTTAATGATAAAGCAAACGGAATGAGAGAATATAGGCTCAATCTAAGATAATTGATGACATACTTCGAGGGATTTGCTAAAATTTGTTGGCCAATTGTCACAAAACTTGTTTCTTGGTTGGACATGAACCATGCAAGAGAGGAAACACTGCAATGAAAGATACAATTAGTGGGGAATGGAAGGCAATTTACATAAGGTGGACATAGGCTGAGTGCTAAAAAGCAACAGTAATTTGAATGTAAACAAAAAAGAACATACCTTCCAGTGAAAATATGCTCTCTAAGACCTAAGATTGTAGGAGGGCATTGCCTACGAGCCTTTACAAACTCCTCCAGGACATTTCTAATTTAGAATGCTTCTTCAAGGTAATTATCCTGCAATAAAAATATACTTTGTTCTATACTTCAGTACTTTCATTCCTTGGTTGATAACGAGTTATACGTGATTCATGTCAATAGTCTGAAGTGCTTCTCCTCATGTAAAAATCATGGCATGATTTTGATTTTCAGGTTTTCCTTCACCGATATCTGTAGCTTTCCCAGGGAGCCTGATCCGGTAAATTTCCTAAACAGATAAAAAGAATGAGAGGTTACATCAACATAAAAACTTTGTAATAAAATTTCGTTTGAAGGTTTTGATATGACATTTTAAAGAAGTTTGGGATTCAAGGATCATCCCAGCTTCATTTATGACTATTACCAATTTACTCAAGAAATTCTTCTGAAGGCAATCAGCAGACAAGTGAATTAACCAATGTTTGTTTTATTACCAAGTAGCAGTCTAATTATGTACCTCATCTAGCTTATCACCGCCTTTCACCAGAACAGAATAATACTTTTTCTTAGACTTTCCATCCATCGTCTCTTCCCTCTCATCAATGTAAGCAACACGTAATGATGGATACCTACATTAACAAAGTACTATATGAATAAACATGGATTTTAGAAAGCATATAAATAATACGATCACATAAGATTTATTTACATAAACATCAAATTCAGAATATTTCGGTAGCAACTTCTGTCATGCGGTTCGCTAGATTTTTTCTGCATTCCATAAATCTGACATGAAACTACATAGGTGAACTTTATATCAGCAATAGCCTCACGACGTTGAGTGAACGCTGTCTGGTCGGAATGATTCTTGTCTGGAGATATTGTTCTATACCCCCCTAAGATAGCTGTGAGACAAACAATTAGATTAACATAAATGTTTGAAGATGTCTTTTTCTTAATCAATTTTCAAAGATGTCACCATTCTAAGTTTCTGTCACGGTTACAACACCACAAGTTGCAGATTTACATGAAGTTGAGAAATATATGTACAAACTAATATTCCTCTCAAGTTCTGTGCATGCTATTAATTTTCTCTGGTTTAACAAACTGAACACAGCATACAGTATTTGAGTCAGATTTCTGATCACCATTTTAAATGTTTGCTTTTGCATTAAAACTAGCTATATTACATTTCATGTATGCATGAAATATTGCCAAGATAAAGAGCAATTTCATAGTGGACTTTTTTTTCGCACAACTCGTTTCAATCGTTTTTATTTTCGTAGTCCAGAACATAATTTTTAAAGTTAATTTATTTTTACATGGTGGTTTTTCCCTTGCCACCTTGAAAACATTATAGATTTGAAGATCAATTTTTTTTAAATTTCTAGTTCTACTTTTGCATCATACTAAAATATAAAAGGTACACACATGTTAAGTAAATCTCCATTTGAGGATAATTAATATTAGCATGTAGCAAATAGAAATGAATATGTAATTTCAATCTCCAAAAAGAATTTATGCATGTAATTTGAAGAGCAAAAAAAGAAGTTATATCCAAACCAAAATTTTGCACATGTAAAAGATTGAAACTACAAGAAACTTCAAGTACAAGTATAAAAGATGCAGTCAAGTAAAAAAACATCTTTAATGTCAACGGTTGTTTAAGATTTCCTTTGAACTTTTTCTTACCTATATTCACAGACTTCGAGTCCTCGCTAAATTGAACTATGCACTCTTTTTTTGCTCATTTTAATTAACAACATAGGTATTTGTTCCTTTATTATTTTGCTTTCGGACCTCTGTTTCTTACTACAGTTATATTTGCTTACATTTTTTGCAACCCCTAATGCGATGTTGTTAAATGCAGTACTCCTGACATGTCTGCAATGCATTATGACACGTAACTCACCTAAAGGTCTTAAGCAACAAAATGGAAGATGATGTATTCAGGGTCCGTTTCCTACACGTAAATTATAAACCCATTTCGTGTAATGTGTTTTCTTTCACTCTTATATATACGAAATATGCAGATCATCAATACCTATTTAAAAACAAGAATAGCCATAATATATATATTTTGAATCACTCTAGTTTAACATAGAAATTTGGCCGGGGGATTATGAGAATTGAAGTTTTGAATTTTAAATATGTAATGTTAGAGTACAATTTTTTAACCAATACAGCTAAATTGTATCTTCCGAAGGTTAACAAATCTAGTGGAGCAGTAATTGATATGTGGATCGAGGTGAAGCTGATTACATTCCTTTTGTGCAATATGTATTCATTTTCTAGTTTCGCTGTTCGCAAAACCATGCCCAATGACAGCATAAACACGACTACCCTTGGCTAGTGTAAAGTTTAAAAATAATAAACCTTGTTTGGAAAAGAATTCCAGAACAATTACTGTCAAAGCATCTCATTTGTCATGCTAAAACAATGTTTGTTCATGCATACTCACATGTTGACATAGGAATATCTAGCTTAGAACTAAAGGCATTTAATTTAAGTTGTCTCTTGGATATAACAAACAAAGGCAAAAGAGCTTAACACATGGATACTAATTTCTTTTTTGAATAAACCGATTCAAACAGTGCAATACACACACACACCCCTATAAAATCAGTGTTCGTTATAAAACAACGTGTGCATTATACCTGAAGCTCGTCCGATTCTAGAGTCTGCAAACATAAGGATTAAGTGCCACTAGCCTGCATCTGATACAACCTCTGACACTAGCCTATATCTTACAATTTTGGGTTGAGAGATTTGAAGTAATAGATCCCTTAGCTATGGGTTTGGCTGAATATTCTCATATGGTAACCTTCCATGCACATAACTGTTGACAAAACAACAACATTATTATGTACTCATTTTGTATGTCAGAATCAAATTAAAAAGTTAATTATCTTCACCTATGGTGCTCATCAAGATGAACATTTTAACCAAGTGCCTGAAAATTTGAAAATGTCATGTTAGTAATCAAATATAAAAGCGATACTGATAAGTATATAATTGTTAAATGATTTTAAGTGCGTACCAGGAGCCCTGTAAGTGAGCTGTCATAGGATCTGAACAACTCAACGCGAAGATAGAGTACTCTTTCTTCATTTACATCACATTTCTCAGCAATAAATTCTACATTGAGAGAGGAGTCTGTTAATTATACAGTCTGGAACTGTAAGTATAAATTATAAAATGCTTCGACAAACCTGTGAGTTCCTATCTCTAGCTGCATCTTGGCTATGCATCGTGATTATTTCAGCATCATGCTTGTCTCTAGCTGCATCTTGGCTATGCATCGTGATTATTTCAGCATCACGCTTGTCTCTAGCTGCAACAAGCCTCACTTTTGCTGCACATCGTCTAAACTTTCGGTTTTTAGTATTAGTTCAGTCAATTTTCTATTTTTCCAGCTTTCTTGTTGTCTATTCCACTTTCTTATTGACCTTATGCTGCCAGAACTATGCATTATATTTCGTACAAGTTTTCTCGTTAAAGAGACTGAAACCGCTATAAAGATATATGAAGTTCAGATACTTACTAGACCCAAAATACAAGCACATAGGCAAAGTTACCTTGAACCCTACATTTGTGATTCAAGAGCTCTGCTTTTGCATAGATCTGAATGAAATCAACAGCTGCACTCAGCTCTAATTCAACAGCTGCACCATTTCACTTTTTGCTTCACTCCATCCTCTTTTGCCGTTCTGACCATCATTGTAGCTGCAGTTCATCCACTTTCAAGTTTCAATTGTTGTTCCGCTACCAAATGCATTTAGTTCAACTATATTGTGTTAGCTACCACCAACCACTATCTTCCTCTCTGTACTGTCAACTAAGTTAATAAAAAATCGAGTACTATCAATGGTCAAGGGTACAAAGGTACCTTCCCTCCAATTCGAAAATGTTCAGCAAGATCATGGAACTATTCATGAATGTCATCACAAATTGTAACTGGACTTCTAACAGGCTGCAACATAGATAGGAATTCAATTCCAAGGCAGGTAACAATACACATAAAGATGAAAATAATATGAACAAACTGAACTTTAAAACAAGTCACTGGAGGTTAACCATCTCCATTGTATATAGCTATAATATATCCAAATTATGCAATAATTACCTAGTTCCATGTTTGAGTAGTTCAGAAATAAGCTCAGAAGCAACTAAACTACATTGTGCAGGTAAGCATTGGTATATCCACCTCTGATGGTTCATCATGCACATCCAATAGCGATGGCACAAAAATATTGGTTTTAATTTATTAGGGATTAAAGGTTCAAGTCAGCTTTTCATATTTAAATATTGACAATGAAAAACGGGCTTCACTCACTCCTCTAGATTGATGTTAGCCAAAAAGAAAACTGTATAGTTATAATATGTCCTGCATGAGGGTATGCTAGTTACTAGGTGACCCCCAAGCATCCATGAGTAAATTCGCATATACAAACTTTGTTAATTTTTTGTAAAAAAAATTCTCACTAAGATGATACATTTGGAAGAAATGTACAAAATGAAATAAAAATGGTATACATTTAGTTCCGCCTAATCACAAAATTAATAGCCTACAAAATAGTAATAATGTGACTTGAATATGAGCCTAAATTTATGGAATGTATTCTTTACCAATTTATATTTCACAATGCTAAAATATAAAAGGAAATTCCATGGCCATTTTGGAATATGAATAAGATAATGATACCTTATACTTGATTGATGCACCCTTTTTTATATTCATTATATTGTTACAAGTTGATTACATCATAATAATATTATTTTTGCACTAATAAACTTCAGTGAAAGAATTTTATAAATAACATTGACAACATCAAACCTTCATGTCACTATCATTTCTATGCTAGATCGTCGATTCTCTTGACTATCGGATAAGTTGACAAAATGTCAACTTTCCTATCCTACCGGTTCTTACTTTGTCCCGTGAGTGTGAAAATGGATTGAGTATATAGCCAATGAATGTAAATTAAGTAAATCAACAAGTAAATGCAGTAGAAATACACAGTTGATTTTTATATAGGTTCAAGCCAATCGTCCTATATCGTGTCACGTATCTCCTTATACAAAATTTCACTGACAATCCTATTTTTGCTTAGAGGGACAAGCATACACCAACTGCCTGGACAAACGGGACTGCACCAACACTTCCTAAAAATCTCCAATAGGACTTCAACAGCATTGCCTGAACAACAGAACAAAACTTCAACCTCGCCTGAATAACTAACTCATCTTCTACAACCTAATTTTACAATGGTACTTGATTTGACAATTGTTTGTATCTCTAATACATCTATTTGTCACTTCGAAGCAAAGCATTCCTAAGAACCTCTCAAATATTAATAAATTGATTGTGCTAGGGTAAAGGAACAAGAAAGATCACAAACGGTTAACATACTGAATGCACTAATGATCTTGAGAAAGTGTAGTGCAAACTTAAATACAATCTGTAACAAAACTAAAGCAAGACGATAAAAAAAAAAAAGTACATACAAAAAAAATACTATACCATTAACATGCTCGAGCTCTAAACTTCCCTAGATGTTTAACAATCAGATGATCGGATGAAAGTTCATCCAGGTTATATTGCACATCTAATCTTCTTCGGTGTTCCCCTTTGCCTATAATTGTTCTATTTTATCATGTCTTCAGTGTCTTACTGTCTAGCTACATGTACAACAAATAGGGATGTCTGAAGGATACCGACTATATCAGTCTAATTAATAATGCCTACTGAGAGTGAACAGATGCATTAAACAAACAATGAAACAACTGCTTTAATATGAAATGTCTAGGAAAAGATTAAGATGGAGTATTTAACCTATTGTCTGGGATCAAACAATTATTAGCCTTATCAGAAAGGGAATAAAGTCATTTATTCGGTTCTTTGCCATGGAATCATGAGAGATTTTCACTACATAATTATGTCCATTCAATCACCAACATAAAGATGGACTTATTGGGAGAGATCTACTTTCTCTCAGAAATGCTTACTGCTACCCATTAAAATCTAGCTAGGCAGCTACTTCTAGTCCGCTTCGTCTCTCATTACACACATAATCATATACGAACCCACATAGCATCTTGTAATTAACGTTCGGGCATCTGAAAAGATTCCATTCCTCGCCCCCATCTGCAATTTATTTAAAGAGAAGAGAAAATGGGAATGCCAGGGAGTGTCAGCCCTGCATCAACAATGAATATATTGCCACTAACTAGCCGATATAGTCAAGATCAAGGCTACACTTGCTTCACAACAACACGCCATACAACAACTCTCCCTTCTACTCGCTAAAATCTTCCCTAAACTTTCATCCAACCAACCAAACTTAACCCCCTCCACTTCTGTTATTACCCCCATTACCAACCCCAAACCATTCCTCCTCATCCAACCTCCCAATTACACAACTCACCCAGGCAGAAATTCAAACTAGAAAAGCACAAAGCCTCTACTTCAATTGCGAAGAGAGATATTATCCAGGTCACAAATGCAAGAACAACCGAATATTATTGCTTCTACCTGAAGATGATGATCCAGATCCAGACTTAGCATCTCCACCCATCCAACAAGAAGACACATCTCTGAAATATCCTTCCAGGCTTTAATTAGGTCCTCCCATCTGAAGTCTTCCCACCTCCTACTCGAATCAACAATCGTCAGATTTTGATTTTAGTTGCCACTGTAAGTACCCATAATTACACCCATCCACGCATCGCCAAATTTTTGGGGGCGAGCAATCGACCGTCGCTGCAACTTCCTATGGCAGTAGAAAATGGGGAAAACTTCATTGTAAGTATCGGTCTTCATTGAGGAACATGAGTTCATTGTAAGAATTGCAGAAAAGCCTACATCACTTCAGATCATATGGTCATCAAGTATTTACATATATTGAAAACTAATTATAGTATCAGTTGAAAAGGAGGATTTAGAATTTTACTTTTACATGGAGCGAAGTTGAAAAGGAAGGCGGCCAAGTGACCGCGTAATGAAAAAAATTCGCAAAATGAAATGGGTTACTTTAAACAGCGTTCAGGTTCTAATTTTTATATTGCAAAATTCCTTTGTCAGCAGTTATTGTAAAAACGCTGTCTACTATTGCAGTTGAAAACACATTTTCTTGTAGTGAAGCTAGTTCATCTTCAGAAAGTTCACACAAAGGAGAATGTAGCAGACATATTTATTAAGTAATTGCCTATTGCTAAGTTCGAGCATTGCTCGGACTTGATTCGTTTAATGAAGTGCTAGGTGCCACGGGGTGACACGAGGGGAGAGTTAAGATGGTTCATGGAGACATTTGTTTTCATAGTGGAGATTGATAGGTTCTACACGGACTGGGTATTATGAACACTTTGTTGACGGACGATGGCTTTGCCAGAGTTCACTGACAAAGTGTAATGGGTGATGGCATTGTCGAAGCTCATTGGGTAAGTATTCATTGCTTGGAGCATGAAGGTGTAGATGGAGTTGGAAGGCTTGTTTGGAATTGGGTATCAACGTGAAGATTGTTGGAATTTGATATTAATTCATTGCTTGAAGTCGCAGAAGCAAAGATCGCTCGGTGGAGTGGGAAGACCGGACGAGAGATCTCATCCGGTGGTAGTTGCTGCTGCTCCAGTTGGAGCGGTAGTGATGGACAGGTAGCCGAACCAAATATTTGGTTTGGTGGAGGAGATGTCGGACCAATAGACCAAAGTATTGGTCCGTAGAGTTCATTCGGTAAAGAAGAGAAGTGAAGCGGCATTGGTTTGGAGCGGTGAAGGAAGACCGAACCAAATTTGTCGTTTGGTGATCTGGTGATACCGAACGAAATACTTCGTTCGGTATTTGCTGAACCAAGTAGGTGAAGAGAAAGACCGGTCTGGATTTCTCGTTCGGCAATTGGGAGATGCCGGTCCATGCCAAACCAAATGCCAATTGCCATATGTCGGACCAAACATGCTGAACCAAAATGCCGAACCAAATCCTGAGCTTCCATATGGCAGCAACCCCTCCTCATATCTTCACTTCATAAATAGAAGAGCGTCTGGACAATAATTGCTGCCGAAGCTGAGAGCTAATTTCAGCCAATTTCGGTGCTATCCCAGAGAACTGAAACTTTGCAGAATTTTGTCTGTATTGTAAATTCTTTTTATGTATAGCCTCCAAAATGAATCAATCTTATAACTCTAATCTTTGAGTGATTAATAAAATCTCTTCTCTCCAAGTGAGCGTACACTGCCTCACGGTAGTGGAACCACTATAAATACTAGTGTTATTTTTTTTGCATTGCATAGATTCATGACTGTCTTTTCTGGTGCTTATCTTTTTTTGTTCCGTCTCACTACAATCACGATTCAGTTCGTTGTTTTTCCGCTACGTTGGGTTTTTTATTCTCTTAGATCGATCATCTGAAGGGATTTCTCCAACATCTCTTACCACTGTGAAAGGTTGGAGTGTTTAGTCCACATATATCTTCATGAATTAACTCTAAGTTCTTTGATGCCCTGCAGTTATTTTTCTTTGGAAATTCTCCCTGCTGTTGTTTCCTCATGCTGCATACCTTGCGAACCTTGGATGCTTCTTTCAACTTTGGCAACCCTTTTACCATTTGTCTTTGCTGCATAATTTGGATGGACTTACTGATTAAATGCCCATAACTCATGAGCCAGAGATTGTCCAAGTTCTCTTCCTCCATTTTCAGGCAGCTACTAGATAGTGGCTTCATCTTTGCATAGACTAGGAACATACGATTTATAGTCAATGGTTTGTTTACTATCAAACCTCTTTGATGATGATAGATTCTACCTGTGCCTTCTTTAATTATAATCACCAAATATTTCTCTTGTAGCTGTCCTATGCTCAGTAAATTATTGGTGAGATTTGGAACGTAGTAGACGTCAGACACTGTTTGTGTAATTTCCTCTACTTCAAACCCGACGCTACCTTTTCCTTGAACCGCCATCCTCAAGTTGTTGCCCAATCTGATAGAGTGTTTGAAGTTTTCATCGAGCTCAACAAACCAAGTTCTTTCTCCTGTCATATGGTTTGAACACCCGGAGTCGAGAAACCAAATGCCCTTAACTTCAACTTTACCGACTTTTATGTGTGCCATCAGGAGTAGTTCTTCCTCCTCGTCGAACTTAGCATAGTTGACTCCTTTTCTAGACTTGAACATTCAAATTGATAATGTCCTTGCTTTCCACATTGAAAGCAGTAGTAGCTGACCTACCGACGAAAGGCCTAGCTCTTCCCCGTCCTCTAAAGCTGCTGCTTCCTCTCTGAGGTGTACCTCTACCTCTACCTTTTCCTCGTGCATTCCTTGGCTTATTCTCCACCCATAGGGCTTGCTCCTCACTCCTCTTTTCAACCAGCTTTTGTTCATGTACAAGCAAGGGTGCTTGCAATTCATATACTATGAGACGATCAATGTCCTTGAACTCTTCAATGGAGCATACCACAAAGTTGAAGTTCTTTGTGAGACTTCGAAGTATTTTCTCAATGATTTTGACATTGTTCATGTTTTCTCCACAGTTCCTCATGTCGTTGGGAATAGACATGACTCTTGTGAAGTACTCAGACACACCTTGATGCAGCCCAGATCGATGAAGTCTTAGGTCGCAAGCAACCTAACGAGCTAAAAGGTCGCGTGTGGCCTAACGGTGTAAGGAGTGACGAGATAAGAGGAAAGGAAGATGCAGTACTGGAGGATGAAGGTCGTTCACGACCTACCGCGTTGGGGTTTAAAATATTCAAAAGACCTAGCAAGTCAATTTTTAGGTCGCGAGCGACCTATAAGGAACGACCTAGCGGGGTACCGGAGCAAGGCAGTAAAGCTAAGGAGTGTAGTGAAGCGAGTTATGCAGAAGGCGGGAACCAACGACCTATGATAGGTCGCGTACGACCTAACCAGGGTATGATAGGTCGCCCAAACGACCTAGTGAAAAGCCTTAGGTCGCTCACGATCTAAGTTAAGTCGCTCATCCTTTTAAGTCGCGTGAAGTTGTACCGAAGTTTGTCTCTTGGGTCGCTGCTGTTTTAGGTCGCTGGTTGTTATGTCACTGAGGAAGCTTAAGTCGCTCAGGCCGTGTATTGTAAGTTTTAGGTCGTAGGTCGTGTACTGGGGATGTAAGTGTTTTAGGTCGTGTGCTGTAATGTTTGTGTTGTGTTTAGGTCGCAAACGACCTGGGTTATGTCGTAGGTCGTGAAACGACCTAGTGTTGAGTTGTAAATGCCTATAAATATGGGGGTCGGGTCATTTGTAAAGATGGTGATGTTTGAATAAACTCTTGTTTGTTAGCTGTGTGCTTTCAGTAAATTGGTAGTTGAGTGTGATCTCCTATCTCCACCTTCGACATTCAAGTGCGCTTGAATCTTCGATCGTTGAAGCCAATTCGCGGAATCAAGTGCGCTTGATCAACGCTCGAAGAATTGTAGATCTCTCTTCATGGTATCGTGCGCGATCAACGTGTCAGAGATAACTAGAATTCGGTATTTTCGGATCAACGAATTTGGGCCTTGCAGTATTTTCAATCCACCGATTGCCAGTTTCATCGATTTCATTAAATTTTCGTAATTTCGCTGCATCAGTTTGGTATCAGAGCTAGACTTAGCCAATCATAGCTAAACCGAGTCTTGGAACCGAGTTTGAAGTTTGAAGTTGGTGTTCATCGTGTTCGTCTTGAAGTTGCAACAAGTTGGAAGCTTTCGATCCATTTTATTTTGGATCCAAGTTTGAAAAGTGTTTGAAGCCGAGCCGAGCTAAGCCTTAGGTCGTTGCAAGCTTGTGCGAGCTAGTGAAGTGTTGAGCTAGTTTGAGCTGTGTATTGTTAAAGTTTTTGAAGTTTGCATTTGTATTTGTTGAAGATTGTTTGCAGAACCATGCCGCTGAGAAAAGCTAGCCGCCATCAAAATATTGAAGCTTTGTATAGAAGAGAAGAGGCCGATCAAATGAAACAACGCATGCATGAAAAATTTGATGAAGGTATTGGACGATTAGAGAAAATGATGCTTGAAATGAATCAAAGTAGAAGAAGAGTTTCACCTGAATTGAGCCATGGAGGAAGTAGAATTTCACCACATTCAGATCGGGAGAGGAGAGAAAGTCATGATCGTAGAAGTGTTGACAATCGGGATAGAAATGTGGATGATCGAAATCGAAGGGATGTTGGTGGTAGAAGTGGTAGTGGTAAAGATGTTGGAAGTCGTGATCGACAACGCTATGCATCGGATTTTGATGAGGAGTTTGATGGTGATAGGGAAAGTATTCATTTCTGAGATCGAAACCAAGTACGACGTCAGTATCGAGAGGAAGAAGACGATCGTAGATGGGAATCAGGGATGAAGATGGAAATTCCTGAATTCAATGGTGGAATGGTTGCAGAAGAATTATTGGACTGGTTGTCTAATGTTGAAAAGATCTTTGATTTCAAGGAGGTTCCCGAGAATCGTCGAGTGAAGTTGGTTGCTACTCGTTTGAGAGGTAGAGTTATGGCGTGGTGGCAGCAAACCAAACTTACACGAGAACGGATGGGGAAGTCGAAGATTGAATAATGGGAGAAGATGAAGAAACTGATGAAAGCTGCATTTTTACCTTACAATTATCAATCACTCATGTATCAGAGGTTGCAGAATCTAAGGCAAGGGACGAAGATAGTTAACGATTATGCTGACGAATTTTATCAACTGATTGCTCAAAATGACATTACGGAGACAGAGGAACAATTGACTGCTAGGTTTGTTGGAGGATTAAGGATGCAGATTCAAGATATGGTGAATATGTTTGATCCTAGATCTGTAGCAGAAGCACATCAGAAAGCGTTGGATTGGGAAAAACAGGGAAGGCGAGGAGGTGGTGTGTTTCCAAGTTCCAATACTCAGAGCAAGGGTGTTAGTGGGAGTTCCAATGTTTCTAAATCTGTCAGTAAACCAGTTGTGAATGAAGTTGCGAAGGCGAAGGTCAACAACAGTTTCAAATGTTATAATTGTCAGGAAGTGGGTTACAAGAGTAATGAATGTCCGAAGCCGAAGAAACGAACTATGATTGCTGAAGCTGAAGGTGAGAATGTTGATGAAGGTTATTCTAGTCCAGCTGAGGAGGATGAACAAGATATTGCGTCAGGAGATGAAGGATGTAATCTAATGATGAGGAGGTCTTGTTTAACACCGAAGCCGGAAGAAGAAGCTAGTTGGTTGAGAAGTAATATCTTTCAGTCGACATGCACTATATTGGGGAAGGTTTGTAAATTTGTGATTGACGCAGGAAGTTGTGACAATATTCTTTCTACTGAAGCTGTGAGAAAGTTGAACTTGAAAACGGAGAAACATCCTAATCCTTACAAGTTAGCGTGGCTAAGAAAAGGAGGAGAGGTGAAGGTGGACAGGCGAGTTCAAGTTCCATTTTCCATTGGAAAGAAATACAAAGACGAGATCTGGTGTGATGTAGTTGAGATGAATGTTTGTCATTTGCTTTTGGGAAGACCGTGGCAGTATGATCGAGCAGTGCAGCATGACGGTCGAACCAATAGCTACAGTTTTATATTTGAATGCGTTAAAATTATTTTAGTTTCAAAGAAGAGACAGCAGGAAGAGAGCAAGTCAGAAGAGATTAAGGAGCTTAAAACTTTGTCGACTTTGAAGGAATTTGTTGAAGAAGTAGAGGAGAGTCCAGAGGTGTTTTTGTTGATTGGACATGAAATTAGTGAATCTGTTGAAGTTCCAGAGGAGGTAAAGCCAGTAGTGGAAGAATTCAGAGATGTGTTTGCAAAAGAATTGCCGAAGGAGTTACCACCGTTGAGGGACATTCAACATCAGATTGATCTTGTGCCAGGATCAGTATTACCTCACAGGCCACATTACAGGATGAGTCCTAAGGAACATGAAGAACTTAGAAGGAAGGTGAAAGAGTTGTTAGAACAGGGGCGTGTTCAGCAGAGCTTGAGTCCTTGTGCAGTGTCAGCTTTATTGGTGCCAAAGAAGGATGGTTCGTGGAGGATGTGTACGGACGGTCGGGCTCTAAACAAGATCACTGTGAGATACAAATTTCCTATGCCGAGGTTTGATGATTTGATTGATCAGTTGAGTGGAGCTGTTGTGTTTTCAAAGATTGACTTGAAAAGTGGATACCATCAAATTCGTATTAGACCGGGTGATGAGTGGAAGACTGCTTTCAAAACTAGGAAAGGTTTATATGAATAGTTGATTATGCCATTTGGTTTATCAAACGCTCCTAGTACTTTTATGAGAGTGATGAACCAGATTTTCAGACCATTCATTGGGAAGTTCGTGGTGGTTTACTTTGACGATATTTTGATCTATAGTGGGAGTATGGAAGAGCATATTCAGCATTTGCGTGAAGTACTGTTGATTCTACGACAAGAGAAATTTTATGCTGCAACGAAGAAGTGTGTGTTCATGACGCACAGTGTTTTGTTTCTGGGATATGTTCTGTCAAAGGAAGGCATTCAAGTGGATGAAAGTAAAATAGAAGCTGTCAGGAGTTGGCCACAACCCAAGACAATTACTGAAGTGAGAAGCTTTCATGGATTGGTATCTTTTTATCGAAGATTCATTCCACATTTTAGCAGTGTGATGACACCTATAACCGATTGCATGAAAGGAAAGAAGTTTGCATGGTCAGAGGAAGCAGGGGTTGCTTTTGAGAAGATCAAGACACTATTGACGTCAGCGTCAATTCTAGTTTTACCGAATTTTCAGTTGTTGTTTGAGTTACACACTGATGCATCGAAGGTTGGGATTGGTGGAGTATTGAGTCAGAAAGGAAGACCAGTTGCTTATTTCAGTGAGAAGCTATCTGGAGCTAAGTTGAGATATAGCACTTATGACGTGGAATTTTACGCCATTGTTCAAGCTGTGAAGCACTGGAGACATTATCTGTTTCAGAAGGAGTTTGTTCTCTATACGGATCATGAAGCTTTGAAACATTTGCAAGGGCAGGACAAAATTTCAGCCAGGCACACTTCATGGATCGCGTATCTACAACAGTTTACTTTTGTTGTGAAACACAAATCAGGGGTGACAAATCGTGTAGCGGATGCTTTGAGCAGGAGGAATCATTTGTTGACAACGTTGAAGGTTGAAGTGACAGGTTTTGAACTATTGCCAGAGCTGATCGAAGAAGATCCTTACTTTATGAAGTTTGTTGAAAAGGTCAAGGAGGGAAGTGCCGATGAATTTGTGTTGGTAGACGGATTTTTGTTTAAGGGAAATCGATTATGTATACCAGATTGCAGCTTGAGAATGAAGATTATCAAGGAGTTGCATGAAGAAGGACATGTTGGACGTGATTACACATTACAGTTGATCTCTCAATCTTATTTTTGGCCGTCGATGAAGAGGGAAGTTGGAAGATTTGTGGAGAGATGATGTCATGTGTGTCAAATTTCGAAAGGGACTGCAACAAATGCGGGTTTGTATATGCCGTTACCTGTTCCTACAAAACCTTGGGTGGACATTAGCATGGATTTCGTGTTGGGTTTGCCGAAGACTCAAAGGGGGAATGACTCTATATATGTGGTGGTGGACCGTTTCTCGAAGATGGTACATTTTGTTGCTTGTAAGAAAACGGCGGATGCAGTACATGTGGCACAGTTGTTCTTTAAAGAGATCTATCGTTTACATGGATTACCAGAATCTATAGTGTCGGACAGGGATACCAGATTTTTGAGTCATTTTTGGCTAAGTTTGTGGAAGATGGTGGGAACCAAGCTGAAATTCAGTAGCGCTTATCATCCGCAGACAGATGGACAAACGAAAATTGTGAATAGATCGTTGAAAAATTTATTGCGGTGTCTTGTGAAAGATAATCTGAAGAGTTGGGATGTGAAGTTATGTCAAGTAGAGTTTGCTCATATTCATGCGGTGAATCGTAGTACAGGTTTCAGTCCATTTCAGATTGTATATTCAAGCTTGCCAAAGGGGCCGTTGGATTTAACGATAGTACCACAACTGAAGGGGACGGTTAAGCGGGCTGCTGATTTCGTTAATGGGTTGACAGAATGCCATAGAATCGTTCAGGAACGATTAGAGAAGACGAATGAGAAGTATAAACGATCTGCGGATCTAAAGCGAAGAAGTGTTGAATTTAATGAAGGAGAGTTAGTGTATGTTGTACTAATGAAGGATCGTTTTCCAGTGGGAGCATACAATAAACTTAAAGCTCGAAAGATTGGTCCTGTAAAAATTGTGAAATGGATCAATGAAAACGTTTATAGGTTAAAGCTGCCGGAGGACGTGTACACTTCTGACGTGTTTAATGTTAAACATCTTATATCTTATTATGGGGATGAACAATCCAATGGGGATGAACTTTTAAATTCGTGGACGAATTTTTTCCAATCAAGGGAGGATGATGCAGCCCAGATCGATGAAGTCTTAGGTCGCGAGCAACCTAACGAGCTAAAAGGTCGCGTGCGGCCTAACGGTGTAAGGAGTGACGAGATAAGAGGAAAGGAAGATGCTGGAGGATGAAGGTCGTTCACGACCTAACGCGTTGGGGTTTAAAATGTTCAAAAGACCTAGCGAGTCAATTTTTAGGTCGCGAGCGACCTATAAGGAACGACCTAGCGGGGTACCGGAGCAAGGCAGTAAAGCTAAGGAGTGTAGTGAAGCGAGTTATGCAGAAGGCGGGAACCAACGACCTATGATAGGTCGCGTACGACCTAACCAGGGTATGATAGGTCGCCCAAACGACCTAGTGAAAAGCCTTAGGTCGCTCACGACCTAAGTTAAGTCGCTCATTCTTTTAAGTCGCGTGAAGTTGTACTGAAGTTTGTCTCTTAGGTCGCTGCTGTTTTAGGTCGTTGGTTGTTATGTCACTGAGGAAGCTTAAGTCGCTCAGGCCGTGTATTGTAAGTTTTAGGTCGTAAGTCGGTTGTTTCTTGAGTCGCTTGTGTTGTAAAGTGTGATGTTGTAACTAATAACGACCTTATTTAGGTCGTAGGTCGTGTACTGGGGATGTAAGTGTTTTAGGTCGTGTGTTGTAATGCTTGTGTTGTGTTTAGGTCGCAAACGACCTGGGTTATGTCGTAGGTCGCGAAACGACCTAGTGTTGAGTTGTAAATGCCTATAAATATGGGGGTCGGGTCATTTGTAAAGATGGTGATGTTTGAATAAACTCTTGTTTGTTAGCTTTGTGCTTTCAGTAAATTGGTAGTTGAGTGTGATCTCCTATCTTCACCTTCGACATTCGAGTGCGCTCGAATCTTCGATCGTTGAAGCCAATTCGCGAAATCAAGTGCGCTTGATCAACGCTCGAAGAATTGTAGATCTCTCTTCACGGTATCGTGCGCGATCAACGTGTCAGAGATAGCTAGAATTCGGTATCTTCAGATCAACGAATTTGGGTCTTGCAGTATTTTCAATCCACCCATTGCCAGTTTCATCGATTTCATTAAATTTTCGTAATTCCGGTGCATCACACCTTCTCCTGATTTTATCTCTAGAGTTTCGAATGTCCTACGAAGCCGTTGCAGTTGTGTACACTTCACTCTAGCACTTCCTTGATACTTGACTTTCATTGACTCCCATAGTTGCTTGGTCGTCTCCTTCTGAGTGATGGTCTTCAAGATGCTCTTGTCTATGGACTGAAATAGATAGTTCTTCACTTTGAGATCCTTGAGTTTTGCTTCACCGAGTGCCTTCTGCTCTGCCATATTGTGGCTTCGGTCCCCTTTTAGTTCTTCCAAAGCATGTTCGATGATGCGCTAGTACTCCTTAGAACGAAGGAGATTCTCCATAAGTAAGCTCCAGTGATCGTAGTCTCCATCGAATTTCGGAATGCATAGTGTTGTGAAGCTTCATGAATCTGCTGCCATTTTTTCTTTTGTGTTCTTTCCTATCAAACACTCTCGCAGACTTTACTTACTTGCTCTGATATCAAATAAAGGAAACAGAACAGAAATTGATGAAAGCAAAAAAAAAAAATACTAATTTAAGTTCAAAGACTACGGTGGTTTTATAGAGTCTTACAGTTACGACCTAAACAAAAACAGAGAAAAACAAGGAAAACAACTCCTAACAAACTTGAATAATTCAACTCCTACAAACTAGCTCTAAAAAACTGCTTCAACCTATTCTTTAGTTTCAACATAAACATTGCAGACTAAATCAACAGTAACCCCAACAATTATATTATTATGTTATTTAAACTTTAGTCATATGCATCCCCTCCGTATCCCTTAACAAACTAAACCATTAAACTAAAGCTCTTTTGGAGTAATATTTAGACAATAGTTAATGGTCAATTAATCAATGAGGAATATTAAAATGAATAGGTTGCCAGTGTTTTTTTATACATGCAATTTTGTAGCTGATTTGAATAAATGTCCACCTATAATGAACAGAACATGTACGATGGAAATGCTATACTGAAAGGCAGCGGCATTCTATCAGTCGCTGTACCTGGAGAAATTGCAGGGTTGCATAGAGCCTGGAAACAACATGGCAAGCTTCAATGGAAAAGGCTGGTCATGCCGGCTGCAAAAATTGCAAAAGCTGGGTTTAAAATATCAAAATACCTACACATGCAAATGAACAGAACAAAAGCAGAAATCCTAAAAGATAAAGGAATGCGGGATATATACACAACAAGTGGAACATTGTTAATGCCTGGTGATATTTGCAGAAACAAAAAACTTGCACATGCATTGCGTGAAATTGCAGTTCATGGACCAAAAGTGTTTTATAATGGTTCAGTAGGAATTAAACTAGTTAAAGACATTCAGAAATTGGGAGGCATATTAACAATGAATGATTTGAGAACTTATAGAGTGAAGGTAAATAAGCCGATATCTGCAAATGTTATGGGGTACGAGATTTTGGGCATGCCGCCTCCTTCTTCTGGCGGTGCTGGAATGATCCTTGTGAGTTTGCATTTTCTTATTTATGCATTGAATTTAATTTGGAATTTGAATTATAAATGTGAGTTCTGTAGATCAAGGTCATAATTCGCATGTTTCATAGATGAAAACAGTTTTTGTGGCAAATTTACAACAAAAAGATAACCAGTTTTCAAATTTTAACCGGAAACCATGATAACCCTCCAATTTGTTTAGAAATGACGGTCTAGAAGATTTGTTCAAAAAATTGGACATCAAAAACTACAAGTAGAGTTAAACTGGTGGATATCCACTGTCAGTCAAGTATTTAATGTGCATGGCATGTTAGTATACACATATTACCCGTCTTCTTAGTACATGTTGAATGTTTTATGATACAGCAAATGTTGCTAATTTTTGTTTCAATATCGGTCAGATATTGAATATTCTAGCTCAATATAGAATTCCTTCAGGCGTTTCTGGTTCACTTGGGCTTCATCGCTTCATTGAATCACTGAAACACATGATGGCTATCAGAATGAATCTTGGCGATCCAGACTTTGTTAATGTTTCACAAGTTTTGTCCGAAATGCTCTCCCCTAAGTTTGCAGAAGATTTGAAGAAAAAGATATATGACAACATGACATTTGATCCTAGTTATTATGGCCCAAAGTAATATTTCTCTTCTTCCTTAGAATTCAGACTCTACATGTCTGATTCATGGAGCAGTTCAATTTAGATATACTTAACAAAATGAACGAATGCATTATTTCAGGTGGAATGTGGTGAATGACCATGGAACAAGCCATCTAAGCATTGTGGACAGTGAAAGAAATACCGTGTCGATGACAAGCACAGTGAATTCATACTTCGGAGCAGGCATTGCATCACAAACCACAGGGATAGTGCTCAATAATGAAATGGATGATTTCTCTATTCCTTCAAACTCTTCTTCAAATAATAATCTGCCACCACCTGCTCCTACTAATTTTATAGCGCCATTGAAGAGACCGCTTTCTTCAATGTCACCTACAATTATTCTCAAGGTGCGTACGTTTCATGTTTCCAGCCAGTACAGTTCAAAGGCTCAAAACTTATACTTGCTTCTATTTTTCCTTCAAAGATTAACAAAATTATTCTCTCTTACATGAACTACATTCTACCTTTTGAAGGATGGTAAACTGGTAGCTTCACTAGGCGCAAGCGGAGGAGGAATGATAATTGCTGCAGCCACTCATATATTTCTAAAGTTATTCGCTGAAAAACTGGATCCTTTATCTTCTGTCCTTAGCCCTCGTTCTTATCACCAGGTTATATGATTTTACTGATCAAAGTACTCTTTTCTGATACACCTAATAAATAGACAATTTTTGTAACTATAAATGCAAACTCCAAATGCAGCTGATCCCTAATGTTGTACAATATGAAGATTGGATGACAGTCATAGGAGATCACTTTCTGGTTGCTGAAAATGACAGGACAGCTCTAGAAAAGAAGGGACATGTTTTAAAACCACTGGCTGGTGGGACAATATGTCAGTTTATCATTCAAGGCGAAGATGATGCTAAAGAGCTTAGCTCAGGAATTGCAAATGGAGATCTCATGGCTGTAAGTGATCCAAGGAAAGGCGGTATTCCCGCTGGATACTGAAAATATTGAACTATTGGGGTTTAGTCAGGAGTTGACAATACATGCCGAGGAGGCTGCGTTTGTCTAGCAAGCAAAAACTGAAAGATTGCTAAATTCTGAATACTAACTGCTGAACTATCCCTATAATCGCTTGTTTGTTTCTGTTCTTAAACTTTTGATTCAAATTAAGAATTATGTTTCTTTTAATAATAACTAGAATGAAATCCGGACTTCGTACAAGGAAAGATGTACATAGTTTTTTTTTTTTTTTTTTTTTTTTTAAATAAGATAAATGTGCCAAGCCCAGTTTACAAAAGCTAGCGGGTTATAAACACAACAAAACCCGAACCATCAACACTTATACCCCAACAACCCTAATTCGCCGACATATACTCAACAAATCTCAAGCTATTGAAACCCTAAAAATGGCAGAGAGGTTGAAACGACGATTCTCCATCTATGTCTCCCTGCCACCATTCTTTACACCACTCGACTCTTCCCTCTTCCAGTATGATAAACTACTGTTGAATCTCCTTCGCATCCCTTCGGTATTCACTTCAAAGTGATTGCTTCTCTGATGAAGTGAAAACAAAAAGGAATTAGCAGATATCAGGTCATTTTGATCCGGATCGGTTAATTCTCTCTCAATATTTGCAATTTCGCCTAAAAACGAGCTCTGATTCATCCTAGTGACCTCAGCTGTTCGCGGGTTAGCATGAAAGTCTTTGTCGTCTGTGATTAAGTTCTGATTTAGGCCATTGACTTCAAATGTTTGTTGATTGACTTGGACTTCTTTTGTACGAGCGAGAAAGAGCTCTAAATGCTTGCTGCCAGCTTCATTGCTCCATTCATCAGCTAAAAAATAGAACTTGGTTTGATCCTTGACTTTTCTTTTTGATTTATGAAGAATAATCCTCCTATCTGTCTCGATAAGTATCCATTTCTGCACTCTATTCATACTGCTTTTATTATATGCTTGAAAGTTTCTTTCTTTCCAGATATAAAACACGGCAATAGTTATTAATATGTGAGCATAATCTCTTTCGTCGGTTTTAGCTTTAAAATTGTCGTTGATATGTTGAATAGCTTGCAATAGATCCATCTGACTATTATTGGTAATATGCATGACAGTTTGAATTCGATTCCAAATGTAGTAAGAATAAATGCATTCAAAAAATAGATGATTAGCACTTTCATTTACTAAATTGCATAAGGGATAAAACGAAATTGTTTGAATTTCCCCATTTATTTATTTTATCCCAAGTTGGCTATCAGTTAGTAATAGCAAAATATGTACAAAAAGCCATCTTAGGACAATTCACTTTGTTCCATACACAATTATACAATTCAACGGTGGGTATTTTATTTCTAATATTTTCCCAAGTAGTTTTAAACGAAAACTTCCCTCTGGTGCTTGCTTTCCACTTCCAATAATCACTATCTACATGAATATCAATGGAAATTTGACATATACTATATTTATGAGGGTTTGTAATAGGTGCAATTGTGGTTAACATTGATTATCTTTTATTATCATAGACATTGCATCATTAACCCCACCACAAATGACTAAACTATCACAACCCACTTTATTAACAAAAGACTCACTATTAAAACAGGGGCCAAACCATAAACTAGTTTGTTCTCCTAGTTTAAATTTCCTTTCCAAAAGATTTATCAATATT
This sequence comes from Allium cepa, assembly GCA_030765085.1. Lineage (NCBI taxonomy): Eukaryota > Viridiplantae > Streptophyta > Magnoliopsida > Asparagales > Amaryllidaceae > Allium > Allium cepa. Next base: position 183,172,094 of record CM060937.1, on the reverse strand, counting down.
TCTGAATTTTAAAATCTGTTTTCATGCACAAGACTGATTATTACGTAAATTTTGGATTAAAAAAATGACGGACAAGGTTGCTGTCGAAATTCCTTCAATTGATCCTATCACCGTGGAGATTGACACGGGTTGGCAAGAGGTCAGATACAAAAATAAAAGCTTGAATCAAATTAGGGAACAACAGCAATACTCTAGGGTTCCATCACAAGTGGGACCTAAATGTAGGGTTCCAGTTCAGGTGGGACCTAGTCTCAATAAGCCGTCTAAGGTTCCAGTTCAGGTGGGACCTAGTCTCAGTAAGCCGGAATTCAACAAAGGCATCAGATCATGGGCAGATGCAATAGCTGGTAACACGTGTATTAATGGTGGGGTCAATAAATTTGACTTTATGGAAATGATGAAGGACCCATGCTGATCTAGATGAAGAGGTTTTCAAATCTGCTAAAAGTACGTGGGGTACTTCATTATACATATATATTGCTGGTAAGAAACCTTATTACATTCATTTTAATGCATACATTAAACGAGAATGGAAACCTTCGGGTAAATGAGATGTTTTTCCTAGGGAAAATGGTTTTTATCTTATTAAATTTAGCAATGAAGCAGATTGTAAGAAAGTTTTGGATTGGGGTCCCCGTTCATAGACAGTAAACTTATCTTCACTAAAAAATGGGAACCAAACCTAAGACTTGAGAGAGATATGCTAGAATCACATCCAGTTTAGTAAAATTAACGAACTTAGATTTATCTTTATGGAATGCATGTGGGATCAGTAAAATCGCGAGTTTAGTTGGCAATCCCCTAGTTATGGATGATTATACTAGACATGTTAAAAGAGTAAAGTATGCTATAATACTTGTAGAAATCAAAGCAAGTAACGCTATTAAAAAACAGGTGAGGGCTAAAGATAGAAATGGAAATATTTACATTCTAGAATATGAGCACGCAACCGTCTGTATAAGACCGTTGCTAAAAATTCAGATGAGGTAATATAAAGCAATGTCACTGTAAAGTAAGATGGAGGAAATTCTAGAGATGTAAACGTGAAGGTTGGAAATAAGAATGATGGTCGGAAATAGAATAATGATGGAGCTAAGAAGCATAAGTCGAATAATCAAAATCGTTTCCAGACTCCTAACTTTGACAATAACATTGAAATAAACAACTCTATAAACAACATTTAACTGGTTGCTTAGTATATTGAACCATATAGGAAGCCAGCTCCTAGGGATCAACCGAGAAGGAGAGGAAATCGGGCAAGTTCTGCAGATTCCATGAGACTCACAGTCATAATACCAATGAATGCAGGCACTTGCGTGACATGATTGAAGATTTGATTAGAAGAAAGATATTGCAGTAATATATGAAAGCCCTGTAGGATGGCAGGCAAGGAACTTATACATTTAACCCCCCGGGTCATCTTTCCAACAGGAGCAAGCTTAGCTTTATACTAATCCACCCAAGCAGCCAGAAAGATGTTCGGTGATTAACACAATCATTAATGGGCCGTACCCTATCGAAAAAAGCTTTGTGGAAATGGATAGACACACTGGAGCTATAAAGCATGTTGAGAATGAAATTTGTTGTGCTATTGAGGATGGAACTCCTGCAAAACAATCTTGAACCATGGCAGATGATATTTTTTCCGAAACAGAGACGCTTATGGAGGGGAAGCTCTAATGATCGACCTACTTATGATTTCAGCCACGATTGGTCCTGCTGTTTTACGAAAGGTGCTTGTAGACCATGGGAGTTCGGTCAATATTTTTTCTTTCAAGAAAGCTTATGATCAAATGATGTTGAAGGAGAAGGATTTGAAGCCTTGTAAGTATCAAATACAGGGGTTCAATGAGATAGCCACTGAAGTCATAGGATTTGTTGATTTACCGGTGGATGATGAGGATTTGTTCTTATACCTAGCAGTGTCAGTGCATACCCCATGTGCCGCACTTATACGTGAGGAATCCTACATCTAGCTACCGATGTGCAAGTGGTTGACAGGACTAGAAAGAAACTATCCAAGACCGGAAAATCTTGCTTACTGCCTGTTGATTGCTTCCAGAAAACTCTGCCCATATTACTAGACTCGTTTGATCAATGTCCTAACCGAAAAACCTTTGCGACCAGTCTTACAATGACATGAGACTTCTAGAAGGTTGTTGAAATGGAACATTGAATTGATTCAATACGATAGAACCTGCCACCCTAAGAGAGCAATCCAGCATCAAGCCTTGGCATATTTTATAACTGAGTTCAGTACATGAGATGATCCCCGGAGAATAAGAAGTTGGATGGAAGATGCACATGGATGGTGCATCTAATGATTGGTGTTCCGGTGCCGGAGTCACACTTGTCATGCCCGAAGAACACCCGAACAGTTACGCCCTAAAACTCGACTTTCTTGCGACGAACAACGAAGCTGAACACGAGGCCCTTGTAGGACTCAAAATCGCCAAGGAACGGGAATAAAGACTTTGCACATTTTCTACGACTCCAACTAGTGGTATGCAAGGATCAGAAAGTGTATCGGGCAAAAGAAGAAAGGTCAGCTCCTCATCTAAAACGGGTTCTTGAGCTGCTCAAAAACTTTGAATACCATACAATATCACATATCCCGGGAGATTGGAATGAAAAGGCCGATTCATTTGGCTAAGTTGGTTAGTTCTGGAGATGCACGGCTTATGGGCTTGGTTCCATTGGAAGCATTTTCGGCTACGAGCATCAACCAAATGGATGTTGATTGAATCTTAGAGACAAAACCTGAAAGGAAGTCATGGATGACTCAGATTTAGAATTATTTGCAAAGTGGGATCCTTTCGGAGAGAAGGAATGAACGATGAAAATCCTTCGTCAAGATTCAAGATACATCATGCAAGAAAGATTTATGTACAAAAACGATTTCCCTGTCCCTATGCTCTGGTGTGTCGATCACGATGAGGCCAAACAAGTGCTAAGAGAAGTTCATGAAGGGGCATATGGTGACCATACTAGGGCAAACCTTGACAAAGAAGATTCTTGATATGGATATTTCTGACCAACTATAAATCGAGACGTAGCTTATTATACCCGAAGGTGTGACAAGTGCTAGAGATTTGCTAAAATCCCGAGAGCCCCACCGATAGAAATTACTCAAATGGTTAGTCCTTGACCATTTGCATTCTGGGGGCATGATATTATCGGTGTTCTGTTTATATCTAAAGGTGGCACGAAGTATGTCATTATGGCACTTGATTACTTTACCAAACGAAACGAGGTAGAGGCATTGGCTACGATTACCATGAAGAAAGAAACCAACTTTGTAGTTTGGAATATTATCCATTGCTTTGGAGTTCCACGGGCAATCGTTAACGATAATGAGACCCAATTTGACATCACGGAGTTCAAGGATTTCTACCACCGACATCACTTAGAGAAGAGATTTGCATCGGTAGCACACCTCAACCGAATGGATAGATCGAAGCTGTAAACAAGATTATTAAGTCCATTCTTAAGAAGAGGTTGGAAAAGGCTAAGGGCAAGTAGGTCGATGAACTACCGTTAGTGTTATAGGCTTATCGAATGACCTATCAGTTGGCGACTGGCCACTCTCCATTAGCTTTAGCCTACAGATCAGAGGCTACGATTCCAGTTAAACTGGAAATACCTACTCACGGAGTTACTTACTACAATCCATAGATAAATAAGCAACTCCTTATGGAGTCCCTCGATATGATCGATGAGAAGCGGAATGGAGCTGAGTTGATGGCAGCTGCACACCAACACCAAGTTGCTCGATATTATAACACTAAGGTCAGGACTTAGACCTTTGAAATTGGCGACCTAGTTCTCAAATGAATTTTCTTGGGTTTTTGAAACCTGAGCCCGACGTGGGAAGGTCCGTACGCGATAGAGCAGAAGCTTAGAGATGGAACTTTCAGGCTTGCAATAACTGATTGGATTTCACTCGCAAGAACATGGAATAAAGAGCACTTATGATGCTATTTCACTTAGAAATAAACTTGCAAATAATTGGCTAGAGCCATGAAATAAAAAAGATCCTATCGTTTTCCATCTTTTTATGAAATAAAACGGCTTTTCCAGCTTGAAAATCTGTCTCCCTCCATTACTTAAGAGTGTTGGATCATGAGTTTTGATTCATGACAAACTTCAACGATGAGATTAGACGATCAAAGCGACAAAAGAAGAGAAAGCTATAATATGTGTTAACCCGCCTTTTTACCAGACCATGGACATGCGGGATTAACATAACCGGTTGCTCGTTCGCCAAGGCTGGTGTACGATGGATCCAGTCGACTGGATGGATGGATGACGCAACGTGCTTAGGAGATGGAAATATGATTGGATAAAGATGAATCAACTATGGTTTGGGTCTAGGAAATATGGTTCGGCATTGGCAATCATTCGGCATTGAAGTACGTCCGGCATTCCTCCATTCGGCATTTGTACTCGGCATTGAAGTACGTCCGGCATTCCTCCACTCGGCATTTGTACTCGGCATTGAAGTACGTCCGGCATTCCTCCACTCGGCATTTGTACTCGGCATTGAAGTACGTCCGGCATTCTTTCACTCGGCATCTTCCACTCGGCATTTGAACTCAGCATTAAAGTGCGCTCGACACACCTCACCCCAGCATCGGTCGGCATGCATCACTCAAATGCCTCGTCCGACATTATTCTATCAGACTTCGTTCAGCATTCTTCCTCCAGATGCTTCGTTCGGCATGGAACGGGTCGGCATTGATGGCTCGGCATTACATGGCTCGACATATGTGGACCGGCCATAAACTCGGTGGGCCTGAATCACGCAAAGACCCAACAACTCAGGATTTGCCTATAAATACAACATGTGGGGGTTCAGAAAAGGGGATCCTGTTTCTCTCTCCTGCTCTCAACTTTCTATCCCCTAAGGCTAAGGCTAGCCTATCACTTTGTAACTGTAATCGATTGTTACAGCAATAAAAAAGAAATTACTAGAGTGGACGTAGGCCAGAGTTAGCCGAACCACTATAAATTCCGTGTCTTTACCGCTTTCATTTTAATTTCTGTTATTCTTCATATTAAATATCCTCTACATACATCCTACCCGTGAACTGTGATTGTTGTTTGGTACTTTCACTTGGATTTGGGTGTTAGTGACCAATTTTGGCGCTAACATTTTGGTGCTTTCATTGAGAATTGAACTCAGGAATTTTGGAGTTAGAAACTTGGATTCAAAAGAGCAATGGCTAGACCATCAGCAAGGAAACAAGTAATGGAAAGGAGCAATCAGGAGGGAAGTCAAGAGGCTTCCTCTGGAGATGGAGCAGGTGGAACATCCATTTACATCACTAGAGAGGAAATGGAGGCGATGATGAAAAGACAAAAGGAGATGATGCAGACTCTTATCAGACAATTTGCACAAACAGAAAATGCAGGAGTTCAGATCTGTGGAGCTGGATCAGAAGCACTCAACTAGCAAGCAGAGGGAATAGCTCGGCAGGGGGCAACCCCCAATCAGCAAACAACTATCAATCCAGATGGATCTAGACTTGGGGGCATACCACCAGGAAATGTTGGACCAACCCATGGAGGGATACCAGACGATGTTGTGCAACCCGACACCAACAGGAGTGCAGGAGTGCGAGATGAGGAGTATGTGCCAGAATTCCTTCATAAACTCAGGGGGCAGACCAGAGACGATGGACAAGGATTACATCTTGGGGGCAACGACAGACTAGCGGAGATGGTTAGACGGGCTATGAGAGGTAGATTGGTAAATAGAGACTTGGAGGATGTAAATAGGAGTCCCTTTACTCCTACTATCAGGCAAGCTAGGAACCCACCCGAATTTAAGCTACCAAATTTGGAAATGTATAATGGGAAGGGGGATCCAACGGTTCATCTGACGAAATACATAAGGCATATGGAGGTACTGGGGGCATCGGATGAGGTCATGGCTCGATGCTTCCCATTGTATTTGACAGATATCGCAGCTATGTGGTTTAGACAGCTGGAGAATGGTTCTATCGGCACATGGACGGAGCTAATTGAGAGGTTTATGAGACAGTTTCGGGTCCACATAGTTAGACCCAAGAACGTGATGACTCTGACATCTATGAAACAATGGAAAGGGGAATCGCTCAGGGACTTCTTAACCAGATTCAACGCAGCGGTAGCCTCAGTGGATCGACCCGATCCGTCAATGGTTTTGATGGCAGCCGTCTCGGGAATCGCGGATAACTCGGATTTCAAAATATCATTGGAACGGGACCCACCGAGGGATCTCGGGGAGTTCTATCATGAGGCGGAAAGGTTCTTGAGACAGGAGGATGCGCAGGCTGAGAGAGTAGGGAGAGAGGCTGAAGCTTATGCAGTGAGGGGTGGAGGTCCATCTAGGGAGGATCTAAGTAAAGATGATAAAGGAAAAAGGAAAACGAATGGAAATGGTGGCACTTCGAAGAAACCTCGGAGGGAGTCAAAATTTTCTTCTTACACAGATTTAACTGAGACTCTATAAAGGATTTACTTGGACACTCGAGGGCGGCTCCAATACCGAAGGCCAGCAAAGAGAGAGCCTTCAGAATACGAACGGACATCGGGAAAGCATTACCTATTCCATGAGCTGGATGGGCACAACACAAACGACTGTAGGCATTTGAGGGATATCATTGAGTAGCATGTAAGGAATGGTCACCTACAGCAATATGTCAGGAATCGAACTACGGCAGGGGAGCAAGAGCAGCCACCACCTACCTCTAGCAATGGCGGCATTGGGTCTGGTCAACGCCGGTTTACTATCAACTAAACAGGTTCATGGTTTTGGATAAGTAATAGAACTCAAAGTAATACGGCTAGGTCACTTACACACGTACGGGATTGAGGACGGTCCCTAGGCGTGCTCTGAGATAACTGAAAACCGTACTACTTGAGTCTATGAAATTCTGCTTTCTTTCTAGTTTTCTGCAAACTTTGGTTCTCTCTTTCGTATTTCGGACATTTACTTTTCTTTGGTATGGTTTTGGAGTTTGGATTGAACTCCCGATTTGGTTGGTTTTTTCTTGGTTTCCCATTCTGGTTTGGATGTTTGATTTTTGATACGGATTTCTGGTTTTATATTTGGTTTTGGATCAATGTAATAAACAGTTCAGGTTTTATAATTACTGCCCCGACCGGAGAGACGGGGCAATGGTCACAAGTTACGAGTCCCTTCGCCGGAGAGCGAAGAAATGGACTCGGGCAGAATATCAAAGTCTTTGACTGGAGAGTCGAGACCGGAGAACATATAAGCCCGTGATGGAAAAGTCAAGGCTGGAACAGGATAACACGACCCGGCGAGGTCTACAAAATCAAGATTAAGCCCGGAGAGGTCGTAGATTTGATAATATGGTTACAAAAAGGATGTTGACTTTGGATATCAGATTTGAGGCTATTCAAAACACACCTTCCAATAGCAAGGCATGTTTTGGGGGGCAGGTGTTAACTCGCCTTTTTACCAGGCCATGGACATGCGGGATTAACATAACCGGTTGCACGTTCGCCAAGGCTGGTGTACGATGGATCCAGTCGACTGGATGGATGGATGACGCAACGTGCTTAGGAGATGGAAATATGATTGGATAAAGATGAATCAACTATGGTTTGGGTCTAGGAAATATGGTTCGGCATTGGCAATCATTCGGCATTGAAGTACGTCCGGCATTCCTCCACTCGGCATTTGTACTCGGCGTTGAAGTACGTCCGGCATTCCTCCACTCGGCATTTGTACTCGGCATTGAAGTACGTTCGGCATTCTTTCACTCGGCATCTTCCACTCGGCATTTGAACTCAGCATTAAAGTGCGCTCGACACACCTCACCCCAGCATCGGTCGGCATGCATCACTCAAATGCCTCGTCCGACATTATTCTATCAGACTTCGTTCGGCATTCTTCCTCCAGACGCTTCGTTCGGCATGGAACGGGTCGGCATTGATGGCTCGGCATTACATGGCTCGGCATATGTGGACCGGCCATAAACTCGGTGGGCCTGAATCACGCAAAGGCCCAACAACTCAGGATTTGCCTATAAATACATCATGTGGGGGTTCAAAAAAAGGGGATCCTGATTCTCTCTCCTGCTCTCTAACTTTTTATCCCCTAAGGCTAAGGCTAGCCTATCACTTTGTAACTGTAATCGATTGTTACAGCAATAAAAAAGAAATTACTGGAGTGGACGTAGGCCAGAGTTAGCCGAACCACTATAAATTCCGTGTCTTTACCGCTTTCATTTTAATTTCTGTTATTCTTTATATTAAATATCCTCTACATACATCCTACCCGTGAACTGTGATTGTTGTTTGGTACTTTCACTTGGATTTGGGTGTTAGTGACCAATTTTGGCGCTAACAATACGTGATGAACTACAAAGGAAACTAAACATCAAACCCAAGTACGCTATAAAAATCTTTATCGTTTGAGTCGTAGTTATAGATTATAATTGTTAAAACCACTCCTCATGTAGTTTACACACACTATACAAAAGTTTTAAATATATATATATATATATATATATATATATATATATATATATACACACACACACACACAAAATAGTATGCACAAGTGCTCACTGTACAAAAAAGCATAGTTCAGTTGACTGGATTGAATTCACCAGTCAACTGAATCTGTGTTCTTTGCACAGATATGCACAGGTGCACGCCACTTTCAATATTCAACTAGATGTTTTTTACCAGTCGACTAACCGTACGCAACTGCCATATTTTCTAAATGGTTGCTTCTCTTTGCGAAGAGTAACGACCCAATTCGAAGAGTTACGGTTGCAACTCTTTGTCGAAGCTCTTTATGAACAGTAGCAATCTTATATACTATATATATATATATCCATGATTTTAATCATCCAATTTACTTCAATCTATTCTATTCTCTGATCAATATTTCTTGACTGTATTTCTGTATTCTAAAAGCTTTCTAATCAAAGATATATTGCTTGAATCTCAAAGTTGATTATTATATACTTCGATTCAAAGAAATTTCTTCCTTTCTAATCTTCACACATAATATATACTTGAGGATTTGATTATAGGAAGGGTGTACTATCAAAGACAAATCAGTGTTACCAAGAACACAAAGCGTCCACAAGTTTATCGAAATTGTAGAAGTCATGTTAGTTTGTATCAGGCGGAAAAGTCCTCTTTGGCTGTTGAAGCGGAAAAATCTTGTTCGGCTGCTCAGGTGTTGTATACCTATTCCTTCAGGTTAAGTGAGGGGTTACTGAGTAAAATTCTAGAGGAAAGTCTAGGACTAATGTAAAACGGGAAGTTCGGACCAGTATAAAAACTCATGGTGTGCTTATTCTTATTTACTTTGCTATTATTATCTGTTTCCGCATTTAGATTATAACACATTTCATATTACACGATCGTAAATATTAGCTATACGACATACATGCTTTCAAAGATTTGTGACTTGAATGACACGAATGAATCTGCATATGATTAATGCAGGTGCGCAGGTACTTGGAGATCGGTGCTGATCAAACTTTCGAGGCCCATGACTGGGCCCATGAAGTCCTTATTGGTGTTTGGAGATTGATGCCAACCCACTCTTGCCTTCGAATTGGAGATAGAAGTATAAACTTAAGCTAGATATGACATAACTGTCTGCATGCCAACTCTTGCCTTCAGATTGGGGGCAGTAGTATAAACTAAACGGACGTGACTCGACCGTCTATTAGGCAACTCTATCCTCGGACTGGGAGCAAGAGCATAAACCCAAACTGGATGTGACAAATTATCCGCAAACAAGTTCTTCCCTTCAGACAGGGGATAGAAGTACTAAACCGAACATGATATGACCATCCATATGCTAACTCTTGCATTCGAGTTGGGGACATCAGTATAAAATGAAGGGGACGTGATAAGACTAATGTGCACGTATATGTGCATATTTTTATCATCATATTTAATCTATTTAAATTAAATAAATGATCATATTAGGTATCTTAATTTGTTTAAACCAAAATTCAAATTATTTTCAAATTGTCACATATTCATCTTCATATATGGGTAAAATGGTCATTTTTGTACATATATTGATTTGAAAAAATTTAATTGGAAATTTCTATATCATTTTGTAGGAATTTGGCTTCATATACAAGTGGTTTCATGAAGATATATGCATTCAAGAGAGTGAAGATAAAGAAATGAAAATGGAAATAATTCAAAGGCATGATAAAGGAGGACCCGACCTACCCACTCACCTTGATTTTCAATTAGGAGCTAATGCATATGCTAAAAGACCAATAAAGCTTCATGTACATTTAAGTGGGGGATTAAGACATGCTAATGATTATTTGATGGCCACATTACCTCAAGGGCAATTTGGACATTCCCCATAAATATGAATTAGGGTTTAACACATGTCTAAATACTTCTTATGCTTCATGTAACCCTCCTTGTCCTCTTAGTTAGTTTTAGGTTCAAAATAAAAATACAAGCTCTCTTTCCCTTTTCATGACTACTTAGACATTTTTGTTTCATGTAATATTTTCTTTTTTTAAAGCAACGTTAATTAGTGTTTTATTTTACTTACATGCTCTTTTTCTTTCATGCTAGTAATGTAGATTTTATTTTATGCAATTAGATTAGTTTTCCTTTCTTTTTGCTCTTTTTTTCCTCTTATTTGTTTAATATTGCTTTCAACATTTGTTGATTCGATAACAAAAATGAGAGGTTGATCCCTTCAATTTATGGGTAATGAAGCTCCCTAATATGTAGATCCAACATTTTGATGTTTATACTCTCTTTTTATGCTTTAATGGAAACACTTGAAGTGATTTAATGATGTTATTTAATTTGAATTCGATAGTCTATGTTGTTCATAACAAATAGACTATGCTGAAACAAACAAAACAAAAAATGCCTCTTTAGTTATATATGATTATGGTAAAGAAGTGAATTTTAAATTAAAATTTGATGGCATATATTTCTAAACAATAGTTAATAGGTCATGCTTAAAATAGATTTTGCTTTCTACTTGGTTGTCATATTTCATGAGATTTAATGTGTATTAGTGGTTGTGTAATAGTTTGATGGTTTATATTGGGCTAATTAGTAGCATAAATATACCATACTTATGATAAGCACATCAACTAATTACACTAATGACAAGAAAAGAGAGATCATAACTTTATTTTGTTGATTTATGTGATGCAGAGAGTGGATTTATCTCTAAATTGTCGTCAAACTCTCATATTTTTATCAATTTTCTTTTGTTGGATTTTCTCCTTTTATAGCTTAATACTCTCTTCAATTTTGGGTTAATTTGATTGAATAGAGATTTAAAATCAACAATTCCTTACGAATCGATATGTGTTCGCCACGTACTACGATAGTACGCCTTGAGCTTGCAGTATAAATTTTAATTCAAAATTTTTCGACGGTTTTCTAATTCAATAGAATTTTCGTCGTTAAACAAGTTTTTGGTGCTTTTGCCAGGAAAGTAGTTTTGATTTTCGATTTCTATTCTTTGAATTATTTTTGTTTGATGTTTGTGTGTTTTATTTTGTGTCTTTAATGTGTTAAAAAAGAAAAAAAAATTGTGTTGTGTTTGTTGTTTGGTTTTTGTTTGTGAATTGTTGTTTTCTAGTGTTTTGTTCATTTGCATTGCATATTAATAAAAAAATTGCATCTCTTTAATTTTATTTGTTTTTATTACTCATTTTCATTAATAAATTCACATTTTCATCTAAGTTTTTGTTATTACATTGCAATTGTTTTCACTGGGCTATGCATTTTACATTTTACTGAAAAAACTGCTGCATTGCCTTTCAACTGCTATTTACATTCTCTATTCTCAATCTTTACAACTTCAGTTCAAACTCCATCCCCGGTACCCCTCCCTGATTGTCTGCCAAACAGTTGCACACACATACTCCTCTGTGCTCTTCTACAACAAACACCACCATCTCCCTTTTAAAACCACTGCACACTTCCCTTCAACAATAAATTCCACCACATTCATACAAACCACTGCAGTAGTTTATCACCCACACCCCTGCACTATTGCTTAACCTCCGCAAAACACTCTCTTCTAACCACCTCCTTCCACCAGTGCACAAGACTGTGCAACATCACAATGCACAAGACTACAACAGCACACTTGCCTAAACTCCTCCCTAACCTCCTCCTTCCACCAGAATTTGCCTTCCAATCATATTCTGTTGCACACACTTGCTTCTCCACAAGAGCAAAACTTCATCTCCTCCAACCCTGTTCATATCAGACCATACTCACTTCATTACCATCATCACTTCTCCATTCAATCGCAAAGCTTTGGACTACTCATAACTTGTTCTACATCACCAAACTTACAGCATAAACATCCCGACCACTTACACTACAGTTCTCTACATTGTCTCAGAACATCACATCCTCTGCTATTAGCTGCTATCAATAGCTATACAACAAGTAGTCACATCGAACAACTCCCTTGTTCCGCTGCTACTTCATCACACTGCATCAACCTGATACAGAGCCACACATTAGATAACTTTGTGCCAATTACAATAATACAACAGCTTCTACATCCCTATGTCTCATGTTCATCCACCATCAAGTCAATCTCACACTTCAACACTTCTACTTCAACACTTCCCTTTGCCATACATTACAACCATCACCAGACTTAACATTCTCAACTATCCACACCTTTACAGTGCCATATTTCCTCCAAAAAACCATCCGACACTCACATACTTCATCCACCCCTCCTGAATCATCCCCTTACCTCTGCTCTTGCCATTCACAAAACTTCAACCAACATTCTCAGCCAAAAAAAAAAATTGAGAAAAAAAAAAAAAAAACAGTAGTACCTTCCATGACCACTTTCTTCTGCTTCTGCCCAATGTCCCACTGTCTTGCCCACTTCAAAATCCTCCACAATAGCATACCATACTATCTGCCACCCTTTCACCACTGTCAAACTTCCACTGCACCAGACATAACAACTACGTACAGCCACCTAAAACTATGAGCTGCACAAAGATTTCATCAACCAGAACTTACAAACAGTAAACACGTCAATGTCAACGTCTATCTCAACCATCAACGAACCAATTCAACACTTGATCCTCAGATAAACCCCAAATCGACCACATAACGACTCAAATCACTTTGAACTCCTACCTGAATCCCTTCAACTTCGGGAATCCATGTAGAACATCTCCAAATCACGAATTCATCAGCACCTTACAGATCAACTTCACCTTCTGCAATACACATCACGAACTCGTTTTATGAATGTATTTGGGTATTCTCTGTTGAATGAATTTTGGAAAACGTATTCTCCGTTGAACGAAATTTTGGGAAAATGAATTTACAAATATGAGAAAATGACGCAGCGGATAATAACGAAACGATATGAATCGATGAAAGTAGCAATCGGTGAGTTGAAAATACTGCAATGTCCAAATCCGTTGATCCAAAGATGCCGAATTCTAGCTATTTTCGTCTCGTTGATCGCGCACGATACCGAGAAACAAAGATCTACGATTCTTCGACGTTGATCAAGCGCACTTGATTCCGCGAATCGGGTTCAACAAACGTTGATTCGAGCGCACTCGAATGACGTAGGTGGAGATATGAGATTACACTCAACTACCAATTTGAAAAAAGCACAAAGCAATCAAAGAAATTTTATTCAACAATCAACCACCAAAAAGTTACAACTCACTCCCTATTTATAGTATTTCACCACTGTCCCTTAAGTCGTAGGCGACTTACGACTTAACTAAGTCGTGTCCCTATTTATAGGACACGACTTATTATTACAAACGACATACAACTTAACAAATGACACACGACTCAAGAGAGCACGCGATACACGACTCAACACACAACACAGGGTATACGACTTAAGCAAGCTACGACTTACGGCTCAACTACATCTCAACATATATACACAAGACTATGTACACGACTCAACTCCTTATATCACAACAGCCTTCGGCCGATCCAACATCATACCGACTTAACAACACGAGCTTCTTGCGGCATATCTCCTCAACGCCTTAACTAGGTCGTGCCCTTCCTCCGACTCAAAGTCTTCAATAGCTGGAACTTTCCCCTGCTTCAAGATGAGTCGTGGACGACTTATAGATGAGTCGTCGAGTCGTGTACGACTCATCAAATTCGAACGACTTAAGCCCTTAAGTCGTAACTCCTTTTCCTTCTCTAGGTTAGGTCGTAGCTCTTTCCCATGTGACTCCTTAGGCTGTCTCGTGCACGACTCACGAGTTAAAACCGAAACTTCAAGATGCTGACTCGTGCACGACTTACGAGTTAAAACCGAAACTTCTTTATCTTGTGAACGCTCTAACCTCTGAACTTCTGTAGATCGTGCTGCATCATCCTCCCCTGGTTGAGAAAAATTCGACCTCGAATTTATAAATTCTTCCCCATCAGGTAGTTTATTATCATAATATGGTATAAGATGCTTAACATTGAATACGTCAGAAGTGTACACATCCTCCGGCAGCTTTAACTTATAAACATTTTCATTAATTCGTTTCACAACTTCGACAGGTCCAATTTTTCTGGCTTTCAACTTGTTATAAGCGCCCACTGGAAAACGATCCTTCGTTAACACAGCATACACCAAATCTCTTTTGTTAAATTCAACATTTCGTCGCTTCAAGTCTGCAAATTTCTTATATTTCTCATTTGACTTTTCCAATCGTTCCTGAACGATCTTATGACATTCAGTTAATTCATCAACAAAATCAACAGCTCGTTTAATTGTCCCCTTTGGTTGTGGTACTACTGCCAAATCCAACGGTCCCCTGGGTAAATTTGAATATACAATCTGAAATGGACTGAATCCCGTACTACGATTCACTGCATGATTATGAGCAAACTCTGCTTGGCATAACTTCATGTCCCAACTCTTCAGATTGTCCTGTACAAGACATCGTAACAAATTTTCCAACGATCTGTTAACAACTTCTGTCTGTCCATCTGTTTGCGGATGATAAGCGCCACTAAATTTCAACTTCGTTCCCACCATCTTCCACAAACTAAGTCAAAAATGACTCAAAAATCTGGTATCTCTGTCTGAAACAATAGACTCCGGTAACCCATGTAAACGATAGATTTCTTTAAAGAACAACTGAGCAACACGAACAGCATCCGCCGTCTTCTTACAAGCAATAAAATGTGCCATTTTCGAAAATCTATCCACTACAACAAATATAGAATCATTTCCCCTTTGAGTTCTCGGCAAACCCAAAACGAAATCCATGCTGATATCAACCCACGGTTTAGACGGTACAGGTAACGGCATATACAATCCTGCATTTGTCGCTGTTCCCTTCGAAATCTGACAAATGTGACACCTCTCCACAAACCTTTCAACCTCTCTCTTAATTGACGGCCAAAAGTAAGATTGAGAAATCAATTGCAATGTACGATCACGGCCCACATGTCCTTCTTCATGCAATTCTTTGATAATTTTCATTCTCAAACTGCTTTCAGGAATACATAACCGATTTCCTTTAAACAAGAATCCATCAACCAACATAAATTCATCAGTGTCTCCATCTTTAACTTTCTCAACAAACTTCACAAAGTAAGGATCTTCTTCATACAATTCTGGCAATAATTCAAACTCCGTCACTTCAACCTTTAATGTTGTCAACAAATGACTCTTCCTACTCAAAGCATCAGCCACACGGTTCGTCACCCCTGACTTATGTTTGACCACAAAAGTAAACTGCTGCAAATAAGCGATTCATGATGCATGTCTCGCTGAAATTTTATCCTGCCCCTGCAAATGCTTCAACGCTTCATGATCAGTATAAAGAACAAACTCTTTCTGAAATAGATAATGCCTCCAATGTTTAACAGCTTGCACAACAGCATAAAACTCAACATCGTAGGTACTATATCTCATCTTTGCCCCTGACACCTTCTCATTGAAATATGCAATAGGTCTTCCACACTGACTCAATACTCCTCCAATCCCAACCTTTGATGCATCAGTATGTAGTTCAAACAGTAACTGAAAATCAGGTAAAACAAGAATCGGTGTTGTCGTCAATAGTTCCTTGATCTTATCAAAAGCAACTCCTGCTTCCTCTGACCATACAAACTGTTTCCCTTTCATGCAATCAGTAACTGGAGCCATCACGCTACTAAAGTGTGGAATGAATCTCTGGTAGAATGACGCTAACCCATGAAAACTTCTCACTTCTGTAATTGTCTTTGGCTGTGGCCAATTTCTGACTGCTTCAACTTTATTCTGATCAACTTGAATACCTTCTCCTGAAACAACATAACCCAGAAATAAAACACTGTGCGTCATAAACACGCATTTCTTCGTAGCAGCATAAAATTGTTCCTCACGAAGAATAATCAATACTTCCCTCAAATGTTGAACATGCTCCTCCGTACTCCTGCTGTATATCAGAATATCATCGAAATAAACAACAACAAACTTCCCAATGTACGGTCTGAAAATTTGATTCATCACCCTCATGAATGTACTCGGTGCATTGGATAAACCAAATGGCATAACCAACCATTCATATAACCCCTCTCTTGTCTTGAAAGCTGTCTTCCATTCGTCCCCTGGCCTAATTCGAATTTGATGATAACCACTCTTCAAGTCAATCTTCGAAAAGATAGTTGCCCCACTCAACTGATCCAGCAAGTCATCCAACCTTGGCATAGGAAATCTGTAACGTACATTTATCTTGTCCAAAGCTCTACTATCTGTGCACATCCTCCATCTTTCATCCTTCTTCGGCACCAACAAAGCTGGTACTGCACAAGGACTCAAGCTTTCCTGAACACGTCCCTGCTCAAGTAATTCTTCCACCTGCCTTCGCAACTCCTCATGTTCCTTCGGACTCATACGATAATGTGGTCGATGTGGTAACACTGCTCCCGGAACAAGATCGATTTGATGTTGAATGTCTCTCAGTGGCGGTAACTCCTTAGGCAACTCTTCTGGAAACACATCTTCAAATTCTTTCAAAACCGGCTTTGCTTCTTCTGGAATTTCAACCTCTTCATGACTCTCTCGTCCAATCAACAAATAGAATTCAGGCTCACCTTCAACTTCCTTAACAAACTCTTTCAAAGATAATAAAGTTTTCAGTTCTTCGATCTCGTCTAACTTGCTTTCCTTCTGTTGTTGCTTCTTAGGAACTAAAGTGATTTTAGTACCTTCAAACATGAAACTGTAACTATTAGCACGACCATCGTGTTGTACTGCTCTATCAAACTGCCATGGTCTGCCCAACAACAGATGACACACATGCATGTCTACAACGTCACACCAAATTTCATCTTTGTACTTCTTCCCAATAGAAAAATTCACACAAGCCCTTCGACACACCTTCACTTCACCTCCCTTCCTTAACCATGCTAGCTTGTACGGTTTAGGATGCTTCTCAGTCTTCAAGTTCAACTTCTTTACTGCTTCAGTAGAGATAATATTGTCACAACTCCCAGCATCAATAACGAACTTGCAAACTTTCCCTAGAATAGTGCATGTCGACTGAAAAATATTGCTTCTCAACCAACTAGAATTCTCTTCTTGCTTTGGTGTAAGACATGACCTCCTCATCATAAGATTACAACCTTCATCTCCAGATAGTTCTTCTTCCTCCTCAACATAAGGTGCATTTGAACATTCTGCCTCCTCACTATCACCCTCCTCAACTTCTTCAACCATGGTTCTCTTCTTTGGCTTCGGACATTCATTGCTTTTATGACCCAACTCTTGGCAATTGTAACATTTGAAACCACTGCTAACCTTTGCCTTCTCAGCCTCCTTCATCACTGGCTTACTGACAGGTTTAGGAACATTAGAACTCCCACTAACACCCTTCACTTGATTATTGGAATTAGTAAACACACCACCTCCACGCCTTTCTTGCTTCTCCCAAGCCAACGCTTTCTGATGCGCTTCTGCAACAGATCTTGGATCAAACATATTAACCATATCCTGGATCTGCATTCTCAATCCCCCAATGAATCTAGCAGTTAGCTGTTCTTCCGTTTCCATAATATCATTTCTGGCAATGAGTTGGTAAAATTCATCAGCATAATCACTAACAGACTTCGTCCCTTGCCTCAGATTCTGCAACCTCTGGTACATAAGTGATTGGTAGTTGTAAGGCAAAAATGTAGCTCTCATCAACTTCTTCATCTTCTCCCATGATTCAATCTTTGACTTTCACATTCTCTCCCTTGTAAGTTTAGTTTGCTGCCACCACGCCAAAGCTCTCCCCCTCAACCTAGTAGCAACTAACTTCACCCTTCGATTCTCCGGAACCTCCTTGAAATCAAAGATCTCTTCAACATTAGACAACCAATCAAGAAATTCTTCAGCTACCATGCCACCCTTAAATTCAGGAATTTCCATCTTCATACCCGATTCCCATCGACGATCTTCATCCACATCTCGATATGAATTCCGAACTTGGTCTCGATCTCGATAATGAATGCTAGCTCTATCACCCTCTTCATCAAAATCAAATGTACGTTTATATCGATCTCGACCATCAACATCCCTTCGTTCATGCATGCTTCTTCGACTATGTCTTTCTTCTTCTCTATATGGCTCGTTTTCAAACTCACGTTGACTTCTTCTCTCTTCATGTCCATAGTCATGATGAACTCTCCGTGATGAAATTGATGTTTCTCTTCTTTCTCTAAAAGAATGCGGTGATACCCTCCTCGCTTCCGTAACCGATGGCGAAACTCGGTTTCCTCCATGGTTCGAGTTTGGTGATCTCCTCCTTTGAGTTTGATTCAAATCATTCATCAACTTCTCTAACTTTGCAATGTCTTCATGAAATTTCTCATTAATACGTTGTTCCATAAGCTCGGCTTCTTCTCTTCTATACAACGCTTCAACATTTTGATGACGATTAGCTCTTCTCGGTGGCATGATTGAAAACTTCTCAAAAACTTCAACAAATACTTCAATATAAGTCAAACAAGTCACGGCTCAACCTAGCTCGCACAACTCCTTAGCTCGGTTCAACACTAACTCGGCTCGGCTATACCACTTCACGACTTAACTTGGCTCGGCTCAAGGTTTCCAAACAACTTCAAACTCAAACACTTCTCCAACCCTAGATCCAAAATGAGATGGATCAAAATCTTCAAATTTGTTGCAACTTCAAGATGAACACGATGAACTCCAACTTCAAACTTCAACTTCAAATACTTGGCTCCAAGAATCAACTTAGCTATGATTGGCTAAGTATGGCTCTGATACCAAAACTGACGCAGCGGATAATAACGAAACGATATGAATCGATGAAAGTAGCAATCGGTGAGTTAAAAATACTGCAATGCCCAAATCCGTTGATCCAAATATGCCGGATTCTAGCTATCTTCGTCTCGTTGATCGCGCACGATACCGAGAAACAAAGATCTACGATTCTTCGACGTTGATCAAGCGCACTTGATTCCGCGAATCGGCTTCAACAAACATTGATTCGAGCTCACTCGAATGACGTAGGTGGAGATAGGAGATTACACTCAATTACCAATTTGAAGAAAGCACAAAGCAATCAAAGAAATTTTATTCAACAATCAACCACCAAAAAGTTACAACTCACTCCCTATTTATAGTATTTCACCACTGTCCCTTAAGTCGTAGGCGACTTACGACTTAACTAAGTCGGCACCGACTCAATAGGCTTTCACACTGCATTACAATCATGCGACTTAAAGATAAGACGACTCACGACTCATACATGCATCTCAACAGAACATAGGACACGACTTATTATTACAAACGACATACAACTTAACAAATGACACACGACTCAAGAGAGCACGCGATACACGACTCAACACACAACACAGGGTATACGACTTAAGCAAGCTACGACTTACGGCTCAACTACATCTCAACATATATACACAAGACTATGTACACGACTCAACTCCTTATATCACAACAGCCTTCGGCCGATCCAACATCATACCGACTTAACAACACGAGCTTCTTGCGGCATATCTCCTCAACGCCTTAACTAGGTCGTGCCCTTCCTCCGACTCAAAGTCTTCAATAGCTGGAACTTTCCCCTGCTTCAAGATGAGTCATGGACGACTTATAGATGAGTCGTTGAGTCGTGTACGACTCATCAAATTCGAACGACTTAAGCCCTTAAGTCGTAACTCCTTTTCCTTCTCTAGGTTAGGTCGTAGCTCTTTCCCATGTGACTCCTTAGGCTGTCTCGTGCACGACTCACGAGTTAAAACCGAAACTTCAAGATGCTGACTCGTGCACGACTTACAAGTTAAAACTGTAACTTCTTTATCTTGTGAACGCTCTAACCTCTGAACTTCTGTAGATCGTGCTGCATTAGAAAACGAGTTCGAATATGAGATGATCAATTTTTTTTTTCTTTCTTTCTGCTGTCAAATAGTTTGCGATGGTTTGTTGTTTTAGGTGAAAAATTTGAGAAGGTCGAAGTTTCTTTTTGGGCCAGACTTTATATATATCTATTTTTTACTTAGTTTGTTTAATTTGTTTAGTTTAGTTGGTTTGAGTTTCTTGTTGGCCGGGTTGTTAGGCTTGATTTCTTTTGTTTTCTTTTAATTTGTTTCTTTTGATTTAATTTGTTTAGTTTTAGTTTGTATAAGTCTTGAAAAAGAAGAAAGGGTTTTTGTTGTGGCATACATTTTGTTGTGAAAAAGAAAACAAGTTAGTGCTTGTTGTCATTGCTACATTGATTAAAAAAAAGGGATTTGTTTTTATTTCTTTACAAACCAAAATTTCCATTTAAAACTTTATTTTTAAAATTTTTTTATATAGCTTGTTTTACTTTCAGGTTACCCAAGCAGGAATTCCAAAAAGAAGATGAGCTTTCCAAAAAAAATTGCTTCGCTTAGCTTGCCAAAGAAAAAAAATAACTACTTGCTTGCTTATAAAAATTTTATGTTTTAGTTGCCTTGCATTGTTGGTTGCTTGCAATTTTACAAAAAAAAAATTCGAAAACAAAAACAAAAGTCTATTCGTGGTTGCATTTTTAATAAACATTTAATTTCAGTTTTGCATTTCATCCTAGAATTTGATAATAACAGTTAGACATCTATAACACTTAATTGTATATTGACAAGTTGTCTTCCTTGAACAATTTAATCTCTCGGTGTCTATGCTACGGCATAGCAATAATCAGTTATAAATATTACGGTAATTCGTAAATATTACACTGAATTGTTTCTCTGAAAGTATTTAAACCTTTGGCTGCATTGCTACGGTGATTCGTGGTGCATCGATAAATCATGTTCGTTTCCTGGCTGAGAACTATCTTGTTGATTTAAGACAAAGTGTGATTATACAATTTTGGTTAACTTAGGATAAATCATTTGTAATTAACTTTTGCATTCATTTAGTCACATTAGTTCATGCATATAAAAAAAGTTTTCAAAATCCAAAATAAAATTAAAAAAATTGTAAATATTCCTTTTCCTTTTTCTTTGAAATTTTTAAATCCTTTTTCTTTGAAATTTCAAAAATCCAAATAAATTTAAAAAACCAAAATCCAAATAAAATATAAAAGCTTTTTAAAAAACAAAGAAAATATTAAAAAAAGACAAAAAAAAAATCAATTTCCCTTTTAAAAAGTAAATTTTGTTTGTAAATATTTTTCCTTTATAAAAACACCCAAAAGCGTTCTTGAAAATGTCCATGTTTCCTTTTCTTTACTCACTTGAATTTTAAAATAATCATGAAGTCAATATAATCCATATGATTTCACTCCAGATTCGTATGGATATTTTAACGACAACTATTCTATAAACAATTCGAATTTTGAACAGCAAAGTTTTCAAAAGGTTGACCTACCCTCGACTCGTGAAAATAGCGTTTCATCTTTGCTTGAATTCTCTACGCAACAAAATCAAAGAATATATGATTTGTGTAATTCATATTTGTGTAATAACTCGAGTCAAGGATTTCAAAATTTGAATTCAATTCAAAATTCAAACGATTTCGATTGTAACCCATGCCAATTCAATTTTGAATTCTAAAATGAATTTCAAACTCAAAATGAAAATGGGAATAACTTTTCAAATGAATTTGGCAATGGGAATAATCTTAACCATGTTACGATTGAAAATCTTTGTTCTAAACAATTTCAAAGTGACAATCCTCATATTAATAACTATAAATTGGATTTTGTTGAGCAAATTGATAAAATTTACAATGATCACACGGATTTGTTGATTGAAACATATATTAAACAACATGATAAACAAAATCAACTCCTAATGTGTGACGAGACAAGTGATAATCCACCTTTTACTTAAATCGAAGATTTTCAAACAACAACTTTTGAAATTGAAAATGAAAACCTTAACGAAGTTGTTGAAAATTGTTAAATGACTTGGATTTCAATTCTTTTGAGAGTGAAAAACGTGATTTAAATTTCGATCTTCCTTTTCCCGATTTTGAAAATACAACAACTTTGTATTTTGAAAATTGTAGACGCAGTGAAGTTGTTGATAATTCAATAAAGGAAGACAATTAACACGATTTTTTTGGAATTTTCGAAAATGAAATTCTAAAGGGGATGATTTAAATCACCATTTTGATTTTAAAATCGATAATTCAAAAGAAATTTTCAAAGATAAGTTTGAAATTCAATTTGTTGAAAATAAATTTGAACTTCAACAAATCATTCTATCAACCCGAAAAATCATCGAAATAAAACGGCTCGTTCGATTTTAAATAAAACAACATTTGTTTTTCCCAATCAACATTCAACTTCGAAACCTTTTATGGTTTGGTTTTTCGTGCTTAAGCTGTGTCTCTCATATTTGACGAGACAAATGAATCGGTCTTTGGAAGACATTTATTCTTTAACGGTATACTTTCTAATGTCTTGTAAATAATAATCTTTTCATGTAAACATAGGTCATATTTTTATTTTCTTTTTCTTCTTCCACTTGGGTTGACTGTGGGGACACAGTCGAAATCAAGTGTGGGGGAGACTCATCTTCATTTTTAATTTTTCATGGTTTATTTTTGCTTTTTCTTTTAAAAACTCAAGAAAAAAAATTAAAAAGAAAAATCCCAAACATAAAATTTCTTTTGATTTTTTTTAAAGAAACACAATAGGATAATTATATTATTTTGGTTATTAAATTGAAATTATTGAAAATTTATTTATCTTAAAAATGAAGTTTTTTATAGGATTTTTCCTCTATTCCTGCCTGGTCCGACCACAGACAGTTGGGATTTAAGCCAGCCCAGCACAGAGATTTGATGCCCCCAACCGTTTTTTATAGGATTACAAATAACAATGGTTTAACTAGTATATAGGAAGGTTCATACGTGTTAATTACGATATATCCTAATTGTAAATCTTTGTTTTACAGAGTGGTGAATTTAAAGTAAAAGATATTTTTTTATCTTCTAACTTAAGTGGTGCTAAGATGATTTTGCAAAACTCTCCTAAAAAAAATTGAAAAAAAAATATAAAAAACATTTACATATATGTAAATATTTTCTATTAACACCTACAGTCGACGGGTGTACACACATGTGTGTACACTCGCCATGCTCTGTACCCTTCTCACGTAAGCCCGAAAGGCAGTGCATGATCGGTATATCTGGCCTTAGTTTATCCGAGTTAGGTGCATGTATATAAAAATTCTTTTTAATAATGACTACAGTCGATAGGTGTTCACATTCATGTGTTCACTCGCCACACTCTATATTCCCCTCACATAAGCTTGAAAGGCAGTGAATGTGTAATATATATAGCCTCGGTTATCTGAGTTAGGCATATGTAAATATTGTAAATATCAATAAATTTTCAAAAATATAAGAGAGAGTACGCAAATGAAATACAAGCACTATTTTAACTTATTTGATTTGACTTGTTATTGAAAAGTAATGAAAATACCACTTTGATAAACTTTGATAATCAACTTCCATTTCATAGTTACACTGTGTTATCAACCAAAACAACAAGTTAAACTATAGTCTATTTGTTATGATAAGTTGATTTTTGTTGGAAACTTTGACAAGTAAAAGACTCAAATTTCTTGATAATAACAAAAACTTATATTTAACTTATTCATGTTAATTTAAAAATAAATACTTCATTTGTAAATATTTTCAAAAACTCGCATTCATCACTTTGTATGTAAATCTTGCATTTTGTAAACAATTTCATCTTGCATTTGGATTTTGTGGGTAGTATCTGCTGAAAACCCTCATTAGACAACACTCGTCCTACTTGAGATGTCCAGAGGTTTAACTGCTTGTTGCATATGCTCAATGCAATCGTGCTCCCTATGAAAACAGATTTATCTTAGTTTTTCTTTATTCGAGGACGGATAAAAAGATAAGTGTGGGGGTATTTGATGTGCACGTAAATGTGCATATTTTTATCACCATATTTAATTTATTTAAATTAAATAAATGATCATATTTGGTATTTTAACTTGTTTAAACCAAAATTCAAATTATTTTCAAATTGTCACATATTCATCTTCATATAGGGGTAAAATGGTCATTTTTTGCATATATTAATTTGAGAAAATTTAATTGGAAATTTCTATATTATTTTGTAGGAATTTGCCTTCATATACAAGTGGTTTCATGAAGATATATGCATGCACAAGAGTGAAGACAAAGAAATGAAGATGCAAATAATTCAAAGGCATGATAATGGAGGACCCCACCTACCCACCTACCTTGATTTTCAATTAGGAGCTAAAGCACATGCCAAAAGGCCATTAAAGCTTCATGTACATTTAAGTAGGGGATTTAGACGTGCTAATGATTACTTAGCGACCACACTACCTCAAGGGCAATTTGGGCATTCCCAAAAAAATGTGAATTAGGGTTTAACACATGTATAAATACCCCTTGTGCTTCATGTAACTCTCCTCTTCCTCTTAGTTAGTTTTAGGCTCAAAATAAAAATACAAGCTCACTTTCTCTTTTTTTGGCTACTTAGATTTCATGTATTATTTCTCTCTTTTTTGCGCAATGTTAATTAGTGCTTTATTTTACTTACATGCTCTCTTTCTTTCATGCTTGTAGCGTAGATTTTATTTTATGCAATTAGATTAGTTTTCCTTTCCTTTTGCTCTCTTTTCCTCTTGTTTGTTTAATGTTGCTTTCTACATTTGTTGATTTGATAACAAAAATGAGAGGCTAATCTCTTCAGTTTAAGGGTAATGAAGCTCTCTAGTATGCAGATCCAACATTTTGATGTTTACACTCTCCTTTTGTGCTTTAATGGAAACACTATAAGTGGTTTAATGATGCTGTTTAGCTTTAAATTTGATAGTCTATGTTGTTCATAACAAATAGGCTATGCTTAAACAAATAAAACACAAATTGCCTCTTCATTTACATATGATTATGGCAAAGAAGTGAATGTTGGAATTAAAATTTGATGGCCTATATTTCTAAACAATAGTCAATAGGCCATGCTTAAAATAGATTTTTCTTTCTACTTGATTGTCATATTTCATGAGATTTAATGTGTATTAGTGGTTGTGTTATAGTTTGATAGTTTATATTGGACTAATTAATAGCACAAATATACCATACTTATGATAAGCACATCAACTAATTACACTAATGACAAGAAAAGAGAGATCATAACTTCTTTTTGTTGATTTATGTGATCGAGAGAGTGGATTTATCTCTAAATTGCCATCAAACTCTCATATTTTTATCAATTTTATTTTGCTTGTTTTTCTCCTTTTCTAGCTTAACACTCTCTTCAACTTTTGTTTAATTTGATTGAATAGATTTTTAAAATCAAAAATTCCCTACGGATCGATCCGTACTCGCCATGTAATACAATAGTACGTTGTGCGCTTGTGGTATAAATTTAATTCAAAATTTCTCGGCGGTTTTCTAATCCGATAGAAAATTTGCCGTTAAACAAAGACTGTCTAACTCTTAGCCTCTTGCTCGGAGTAGGCAAAACTAAAGGTCCATGCTTGGAGTGAGGTGGGACTTAACTAACAAGCCTTCGATCGAAGCCTGGAGTTAGGCATGATCGGGTGTAAACATCCTAGATGAGGGTGTGTGGACTACAACACTATGTGGTTGACTTAAACTAGCACCCAGAATTTGGTATACTAAAAATTTATTATCCTAGGAAAAGATACTTAAGTCACTGATCCTAAGTGACTAACCCTAACTAACGTCCAGCATTGCATTTCAATAGTTACCTCATGTTCCTTAGGATAGTGAAAGGCCGATAAACTATGAAAATGGGCTAAGGACTTAGTCCAAAAACAATCGTTGAAAGAAATAGACCGCATGTACATTAAATGGAAAACTTATTTCATAAGTACTTAGGAAAATCAAAATAAAGAGTTGGCGAAGCCAAAAAAATTTGTTATTCACATGAAATTCAAAAGCTAAATACAAGTGTTATCAACACTAGAAACAAAAATAAAAGCAATGGGCCAAACCCACATAAATCCGATCAGCAAACTAAAATTAATTACTATTATTTCAAACCAAAAGACAATATGCACATACATGACAAGCCTATCAATGCTTCTTTAGAGTTTTTCTCCTTTGTTCTTCTTTCCGAAGCCAGGGAAACATCACCCGAACTCTCTTCATGCCTTTTTCCTCCTCTTCCTCTGCCACCTTGGCCTTTGACTAGAGTACTTTGTGATGACCTAACAGGCACATTCTGGGAACTTTTAAGTAAAGGAACAGAAATTGGAGTACTGTGCGAGGATCCAACAAGCATGCTCTGAGCGCTTTCAGATAGAGAAATATATACATGATTATAAGCAGCCTAGACTAGCAAAGCCACAGATAGAGGAATAGGAAAAATCTTCTCCTTCTCCAACTTGATCTCTAAGTTCAAAGGACGTTGGCACTCAATGTCAGTCAAGGTGTGACCTAGCAAGGGTTCAAAACTCTAGTGATTACAACACTTCATCAATCCGAGCACTCTGGGTCTCATTGGTTCCTTCATCAAATAGAGCATCAATCACTTGCTCGTTAAGGCTGGAAATCTCTTCAGCCGGAGTTCTGGGGATTGTTGTCTAAGTTGTAATAGTTACTAACTCCGTCACAGGCACTTGTTGCCCCAATTGGTAGTCTTTATGAGGAAGCGAGGCGATTGTAGGTTGACCTAAAGCTAGAGAGACACAAAATGAGAGATTAGTGACGTTGGTTGGCGAGACATCAACTCTTTGAAATACAAGAGAAGCTAAGAAGATACTTTCTTCAGTTTGAAGCTCTTCATGAGCCGGAGTGCCATCAAATGCCCCTTTCGTTATAGGGGAGAGAATGGTAGATTTCTGAATCAAAGGCCTCTCCGGATCATATCCAGAATCAACGGTGGAGTCAAAAGCCACTTAAGTCCCAAGAGTTTGACTAGCTGAAGCGTCATGCTACACTGGTCCAAAACCTTCATCTATTCTCTTTTGCGAGGTTATGGCAGGTTCCGGATGGATAAGGAGCGTGCCATTGTGTAAAATCTAGGGCTCATCATTCACCAGGATCTCCTTCTCCAACTATTCCAGATCCACCCCAATGCCCTAGAGAAAATCCTTCTCTTCCTCAACGATCCACTCCCAGGCGCATGTAAGGAATTGGGTAATCATATTTAAGCCAGTCCAAATTTCTAAACTTGAGCACATTGGCATTTTCTTGAGTAAGTAATGGCTCTAACCTCTCCATGTCCCGCTTCTTTGCCCGCCGCTCTACAGCTTGAACTTCTCTCAACGCCCCTTACTCATTTGAGTGCTCTATCCCTCTCTTCCCTCACAGTGACCAGCTCGTCGCATGAGTCCTAAGCTATTTGTTGCGCTCCATCTTTTTCCATTGTCTCACGATCGAGCTTAGTTTCAACTCAGCCACGTCCTTCTGGCATCATCTCTTTTGAGTACCAATTCACGGTTTCAATAATATGCCTGCTTGATTTTGATAAGATGCTTTTTTTCAGCTTCAAGAACTTTGATAGCTTCCTTTGCTTTCTTCTCTGCTCATCTTGGGATTTTCTTAGATTCTCAACCTGAGCTTCAAGGGCAGCTATGATTATTTTATTATCGCCTCGATAAGATTTTGATTCTCGATCTCCTATAGCCTATCTCTCGAGACCTTAGAAAACTTTTCGGCCACTTTTTCCCACTCGTTGTAATGGTGGTGAATGTCGATCATGCAGGCCATAGTCCTTTCTTAGACTTCTATTGGAACTCTCTTTAGGTTAGGCATAACATAAGCATGTCAAAACAGAAGTTTAGAAATTGATCCGTCGGTTCAACCACATGACCGTCGGCCACAAGCTGTTTAGCTGGGTTAATCAGAGCGACAATAGTTTCATTACTAGGCCTTTAACGAGGAGTCTCAGAGATACCTTTTTAATGCCTATGCTTAGAGGACTGGCTAGGGGATAGTGACGTGGGCTGTATAGGAATAAATTTAGGAGGTGGAGCTTGAGAAGTGTTAGCCGGTGGAATCTCATCACGACTATCAGGTTACCTACTCGTACCCCTAGAAGGAGGTGATCTGGATCTAGATCGATGCTAAGAAGCAGAATTGTGTGAAGAACGATCCCTATTATAACTAGTCTTGTCCCAGTCATCCCTGTCATGGCTAGAGAGGTTGCTTGAATCATAATCTTGACCATTCCCTTGATGGCACGGACCCGACCAGGGCCTTCGAGCTAGATACACTTTCTCCTCCAGGGATCAGTATGTATATTTCCTCTTCCTTATGAAACGTACAAAGAAAACAGGAATGAGTTAGATTTAATTAAAAAGGACATGAGTCAAGTGCGAGTGTCATAAATTACACATGCAAGTAAGTGTCCTAGTGTCCCCTCAACGTACCATGTACAAGTGCCTTGCCCATAGTAGTAATCTCTCCAACACCAGCAAGAATGGTGTCATCGTCTAAATAAAGGGGAGAAACATCTATGCTCATGTTTCCAGTTTCAAAGGAACCAAACTTTGTAACAATTGGTCCCATCTTTGAAGATGTATAAACGGAAGGAAGAGATGGAGTCTACTCTACTGTCATGACTAATGAAGGCTGCCTAGAAATTTCCCCTTTACGAAGCTTAACAAGGAGCTTCCTCTTGGAAGCAAGTGGTTGCTCATCTGAAGACTGCTCAGCCATTGGTTCATGACTTTAATGTATGTCATCATCGCTAGACTCATTACCACCGCCTACCATTTAACCTTCCTTGACTTACCTCGAGCCTCCTCATTTCTTCGCTAGGGACTGGGGGCACGTCAGGGCCGACATGGCCTGCTTTTGGCTGAATACGGCCACCTACTACTACTACTTCATCATTTTCTCCATCCTAGCCAATGTTACGACCCTCTCTAGCAAGTTGAAGACCAAGAGACGGTCATCAGTAATAAGAGACCTGACCTCCCTATCTTCCTCTCAAACGTTCTTGAATGTTGTAGCAACGGTTTGATAAATATCGCCACCGAGTCTCAAAGGAACATCTGCATAATTCAGAAAACCGTGTTAATCAAAATGTGACTTGATGAAGCTTTTACATTATAATTTGAAAAAGCACTTACATCCTACTGACCACCATCGTGCGAACCTAGGTAGACAATGCATATAAAACCATATGCTTTTGAAATAGCTAATCTGATTCCAAGCATCGACCACAACTTGACAACTACGGATTAGCTCAAGATAAGTGAATGATAGACTTCCTTTTCGTCACTTGAAGCTATAGATGAATCAAATATGTTCTTCCGTCTATTTATGATTTAAGAATTCAAGGAAAACCATGTATATGCCTGGAGAAATGCATAGCTATTCAGATGCAGTTGAGCTAGAGCAAGTCTCATAAAAGAAGCATTCGATGGATAAATGGATTAAATGGTGGTACACCCCCTACTAGGCGCATATATCTGATACGGGCAGTATACCCGTTTAGATAGCGATGAGATGGGATCAACATATAATAATATGAGATTCCATGCATATTACAAATTTGATGAAGAGATGTCTCGTTAACTTTCAAAGCGATCGATTCCACTGGATCTTCTAAGAGTAGAGCATCCTCAAGTATATTGGGAGCTGGCTCTATAATATTATCTACTCTCGGATTTAGATAGTTAGCTAGAGCATAGTGTGAGCTTTTAGGTTGTTTCGATTATTCACTCAGAGTATATCGTGCAGAAAGTATCGCTAAACTCGACTCAGCATCTGATTCAACATGTGTGGAAGCCTGATCACCCGTCATTGTGGCTAAATGCTTGGAGCATCTAGAACCTATAGCTATTAAACGCAGCAAAGTAGTCATAGTTAAATGGATTAACCTGTCGCCTAATGCTAAGTGTAATCTAGTGTAGTGTTGTGCAGTGCAATGTTATGCAATTCAGAATTATATGACAGCAATGATGAGATTCGAAAGTTCGACCAGAGTGACCATCGTAGCTGATCATCCCAATTTTGTGTCACAATGATAGTTGTACAAAAATAATTTTATCCAAGTCCCAGGATAGGCTGTCGATACATAAGGACATGTCATCAACATTCAAGTATGTGAACACCTATAATGATCCATATAAGCATATATGTGCATGTCCAAGAGTTCGAGTCTATATGTGTGTGCAATATAAGTAAAATCATTAAAGTTCAAATTTATGTGCACATATTCGTATACATGCAAGGCAAAAAAATTCAAAAAATCACCTAACTATAGGATCGTTACTGATTCCATACCTCAAGGATTCTCCCCTATGCAAATTTTCAACTCCACCTCCTTATGACCAATCACAAACCAACCATAAACATGAAATAGCCCACAAATCAATGCTTATCTTATCTTCTCCAACACGCTATGGTCATATACCTACTCGTATGCTGAAACGCGACTATCCTATGGGGATTGAAGTTTAAAGGTTAAAGGATTCCAGGATAGATCTAAGGCTAATTTCAATGGAGAAACTTGAACGAATCAATTGAGCGAAGCAGCATGAAGGGAGGTGCGAGTTGTTTTGAGGATTAGATAGCCAATCTTATGTCGAATTTGAGAAGGATGGATGAATCAATTGGGTGTTATAAGCTCAAGTTTTTAGCGGTAGATGGTTGAAGGAGGGTTTCAGTGTACAAGAAAACAAAGGAAATTGAAGAGGAAAGGCTAAGTGAATGGGTTATTACCTATGTAGGGCCCAATATTCTTGGGTCCAAAATGGAAATATATGCAAGTATGGGATTGATGTCGGATCCCCTACTATAAGGTTCGATACTGAATCCTACCATGTACTTTAAAAAATGAAAAAAAGATGGACTTATGGCTATCACTCAAGAGAAATTAGCAATGACCTATAGGTATATGAACATGCTTGGAAGCCAATGGAAATAGTGTATATATAAACATGTAAGCACACTTGCATCTTTAACATTAGATGAAATTGAGCATGAACAAATATCAAAAGACCAGGTCGGATGCCGACAGAGTGTCATGACGAATCACTATTGACATGATTTTTCATAGGAACAATTCAGAGGAGGGATTGCGACCATTCGAAACACAAAGTAGAACCCTTCATAGCGATTCTAACTTATCTCGATTCAAAGCACATCATGTTCATAATACGATGTACTTTGGAGGGAAAGTGTTATCTAGCCTTTTTCCTGGCTTTATTTAGGTTGAATGGATGAATTAGACTTGACAGTTATCAAGGCAAGTAGTCCAGATAGATGATCTTAGGTTCCAAAAGAAAAGTGCATACAAGAATAGGAGATGACGGTCAAATAGACTTAGAAGAACAACACCTTGAAATACACTAAATATGGATTGGTACTCCACTCTACATAGAGGATTGGTACCGATCCATAAGGGTACACCTAAGGCAGGCCCCAATCCTATGGCACTTTTCTCTATGTACATACAGCCTGATCAACTATTGTTTTCTAGAATTCCTGTGCGTCATATTAGCGATCTGCATATACAGTTTAAAGCAGCAATTCAGTCTTCTATAGATCCATCACTAGGACTCAAAAACACCTAGAAGACTATGCAAAAGAACATTGGAAACTCGAGGCCAATATCAAGAAGAATCACCATGAAGAATTATCAATCCCCTATGTCTATATATAGGGATCGATACTTATCTCCAACCATAGGGGCCTTAGGGACAAGATTTTTCGGAGGACTTCTTCTTTATGAGGAGATTTTATGGAAGAAATATCAGTGAGATATTTGGTCTTCTACCCCTATAAATATGGAAGGCATGATTCATTCTAAGGATCTACACGATGCCATTACACTCTTATTCTCTTGTGTATAGAGATCTATATCGATCCCACTCTCTTATAATCACAAAAACTAGTGCAATAGCAATAAAATCATTTAAGTAGATGTAAGCCAAGATTGCCGAACCATTATAAATTTGTGTGTGCTTGTTTTCTATTGAATTTTCCCTATTTTTCATTTACTTTCTTCATTTAATCTCTAATAGTTAATATCTTAGGTGTTTGTACCATGTTTGGTTCAAAAAGCTATGACCAACAGCGGTCTCGAGCGATTGTAGCAAAGCCTCGGTTATTCCCAGATGGATTTCAGTTCCTACAGGTGTAGAATCCATATAGGATACGTGCGGACCACAAGTTTAGTTGATTAGTTGTTAGTTAGTTACGGGTGGACTAATTAAACCTTAGATGAGTCTTCGAAATGCATTATTATTATGATAATTAAATTATAGAGTCGTATACAGGGGTAATTGGTCTCTGTAGTTAGGACTAATTGACTAGCATTTACATTGCGGAAGGCCCACTTCAGGGTTGAGGTATTAAGTGAACGATGGGTCTTCTCCTTCTTTTTTACGAAATATTAAGTGGCCAGGTTTTTTGGGTAGTACAACATATATATATTTATTTATTTATTTATATAGGCATATATATTGTTACGCTTTGGAGAATGTTGGTCATATCGTAAGCGCATATAGGATTGAATGGATTAGCCATAAATAATAGACATAGCATTTAAATGAAAATCAATCGGCATAAACTAATGTTATGTTTAAAGCGCGTAATTTTTTCAGTCAACGGAACGTTGTTCTGACTCCTTCCTCATTACGACCCATAAGGTAGATTTAGAGGAATGGACTACTGGTGCAATATGGGAATTGTAGATGGTGGAGTCTTCTCTTTCATGCTTGATACTGACAAGGCAATAAATATCTAAGGAATAATATCGATTCCAAGGTTGTAGCCTTAGTCGGTATACATATTATATATTTTTATTTTGTTGTAAGTTTATATTAATCGCTTTTTGTTATGCTTATGTTTATTACAGGTCACCAAAGCCAACAATCCGCACCCTCTCTCCGTCTTTCTGTGTTTGAAGGCATATCCGAGACTAATGGACTATTCATTTTAGTGTTTAACCTACTCGATATGAACTTTGAAATAAATTTAAGAGAATTGTTTATTAACTAGATAGACTAAATTCTTAAGCTCTATCGCCTCCACTTACTTATGCAGCAGAATTATGCTACCAAAGTTAAATCTTCCCACTTATAGTTACTTTTATAAAATCCATCAAACATTTTAATTAAATCATATTTTAAAACATTCCAAAATTTCTTATAAAATGATAGGGGAAATCCATCCGCTCCTAATGCTTTATTATTTGGCATATCGTTGATGACCTTAAAGATCTCCTCTTCCGAGAATGGACTATTTAAATCATTTAATATGATCCTCATATTTTTGGGATATTAATCATTCCAGCTTGCTTTAATTTTATGAATTCAGTTAGTTCCAATGATGTCTTTATAATAGTTAGTGAAGGCATTATTGAGTTAATTTTGATTAAAATTTTCCACGTTATTAATAAGTAAGGAGTTTGTGGTATTACTACGCTTACGAGCATTAGCATCTATGAAAAAACTTGAAATTCTTGTCTCCATGTCTATCAATTGGACCTTAGACCTCTACTTTCACATTATTTCCTCTTGCCCAATGATTTTTGAGTTCTTCTTTAAGATTTAAAGGCGTATTTTGTTAGGTTTTGGTGATATAATATTTCTATATTAAAGAAGATTTGAAGGATATTGTTGATTTCGCTGGTATAATATTTCCAATTGTAGAAGATTTGGAAGATATTTGAGTTACTATGAAATAATGACTCAAATATATTACCTTTTTTATTGCATTAAAGAAGGCATTGTATTATCTACACGATAAAGAGAATTACTTTTGGGACAATGAAGTAATCAATTAATTCTCCAATCAGCTGATTAAAGAAGGCATTTTATCAGTCACATGCATAAAGAATGAAACTGGAAAAAATAAAATTGGTTACCTTTTCCCATATGAATAGGAGAATTGATGAGGCATTGATTTATAACCATAAATCAATTACTTTAATGCTAAGTGATGACCTCTATATGAAGATAGTCATTCTTTAGATATTAGTATAATGCTCTCAAATAGTATTTTCTTCATATTTTTCTTCCTTCATTATCAAACATGTAATTTTTCTTTTCTCCAAATGTAGTAAAATCTCATCTCCCTAAAGTGGACATACAATCTTGTGATAGTTGAACCACTATAAATCCATGTATGAACTCCCTAAAGCGATATGATTCTTCGATGTGTGTTTGGATCGATTTGCAATCATTGTGTGAATTTACCTCTAAAGTTTGGTATAAGAGCATTGAAGGTTGTGTTTGAAGCCCAAGGATAAAAGGTGTTCGATAAAGATCTAGAGAAGCATATGAGGAGGTTAGACCTACCCAGGAATATACCCTGCATTACCGGTTCATATGCAACATTTGGTTCCTAGCTTGCTATAGAGAAGTGGAATGGATGTAAGTGATTTTGAGAAGTGGCAGTGGAAGATGAAGGTAGTGTTGAGCTGAAATCATGTCCATCAGGTTGTATTTGAAACAAAATCATTGTGGGCATATATCTTAGAATTGGAAAGGAAAAGATGGAAGAATGGGACCTTCACTACCCTCCAATTTGTCATCTGTGATAACATTATCCCAAAGATTAGCTGTGAAAGAAATCAGAGGGCCTCTATATGAAGAAGTCTCTCATGAATAAGTTGATTTTGTCAAAGACTTTCTTCACTTATAAGATGTGGGAATGTATGTAGTTGAAAGCACATCTTAACTTCTTCGATGACTTGGTGATGAAGATAAAAGCAGTTGATTTTAATGTGGATGAAGAACAAAAGAATATGGTGGTATTGTCATCACTTTCAGAGTGATATACGGTATTTTCTAGCAACTTGATCTATGACAGAAGCATGCTGACATTGGAAGATGGGACTCCTTAGTGAAGAGATTAGGGATCTGATGAAACATACCTGTGAAAGCGGAGAAGCTAGTAGTAGTTAAGGGTTATTAATAGAGAGAGGAGGAAAGGAGAAGAAAGAGACAATTTTTAAAGGCATTCCTATTGATGCCAAAAATGGGCATCAACACCCAAAAGAATCTCATAGGGATTTAATGATGAATGAAATTAAAACATAGCAGAGAAAGTAAATGAACACGCAAGTATTACAGTGGTTCGGCAAACTCTAACCTAAGTCCACTCCAATTATATTTTATTTATACTGTAAGATTACAAGTACAGTTGTTTTTTACCTTAGAAAATTAATGGATGGAGAGAGAAGCATGATGAAAAATAGCCAGAAAAGAAGATCTCTACGATGAGCCATGCCCGCTATATTTATGGGTGAAGCCATGCATGGATCGAGCTGAAATTTCGCTAGAAGAACCTTCATAGCCAAACGACCCGACCCACAAAATTTGGGCTCGATCGCACACCATAAAAATGATCGATGCTAATCGTTTTTATTTGCACGCGGGGCCCAACGATTGATATGGTAGGCCCCTCTGTCTTCTACTCCTATTTTTGAAGTTGTTTTGTCGATTGCCTTTATGGTTGTTGAGTTATGGATAAATTATTTTTGATCTGTACTGCTAATCCAAAAGATCCGTATCCATATCGATTCACGCAGATCCATAATAAAGATGTTCCATATCCAATCCATATTTTGGGTAGATCTTTGTTGATCCATTTTGGAGATGGGTCACAGCCAATCCATAATAAAGATGGATCATTACTGATCCATATTTGAGATGGATCATTGCCGATCCATTTTGAAGGTGGATTATAGCCGATCCATAATGGAGGTGGATCATTGCTGATCCATAATGGAGGTCGATCATTTTTGATCCACATTGGTGAAGTATCATAGCCGTTCCATTGTGAAAACAATCGTACTCGATCATTTTTATTTAAAGTGTGAAATTCATACTAAGTCAATTCTAGAATGCTATTCGCATGAATCCATAGGACTATAATCCATAGTCATGTCCATAATCGATCTACAATCCCGGTAACCAGCTCTTCAGGCTTTCTGTCTTGATGATTATGAAGTCCGCCAGGTTATATTTACCTATTTATTGCCTTGCCAAAAGGAGGGTTAACACTTTACCCCATAAAGCATTCCTTTTAATCGAAAGGCGTGTTTTGAGTTGAAGCAAGTTAGAGCTACCGAAAAGAAGTCCATCCAATTTTCCAAACCGTCGTTATCCTTCTATTCAGTTGTCTTTTCTGAAGAGTCATATCATCCTCTATTCGCCATGACATTTGGTCAATATCTATAGTATAAATTCTAGATTGTAATTTGCCAATTAATATTCGTACCCAGTTGCACTGAGTTAGTAGGCCTCGATTATCTGATCTGGTTCTTTCTTTGGTTACTCAGTGTTAATTCAATTTTTGTCGATTTCGAGAAATCGAATTTTTAGGATGCACATGTGCACGTTCATGTACGAGTTCTTGTCGTGGACTCTCGGATGCATTCATATGCTCACGGGTCATTGCCAATTTGGTGGAATGAAATTCAATCATTTGCATTTTTTCTTTTCTTTTTTCTTAAAATAAACCGATCCCATTTCTATTTCATTCGTTTATCACTGAACCCCTCTTTCCTTTTTTATTCATCGATCCCTTATCGCTCCAAATCGCTGTGGATATGAGACAAAGGGATCAAAGAAGATGATGTTGGATGGCTCGATGATGACGATCAGTAGTCGGTTGAATCATATGGGTCGACGTTGAGATTGAGTGTTGCCTTCCACACTTGATCACTTAGGAGATTAAATGAGGGGGAGTTTCGATTAGTTGAAGGCATGGCTGGGTTTGGGTATTGATGGCAAGAGGATTGGTGTTTCTTCAAAAAAGATTTTGGGTGCAGGATTTCTCTCAATAGTCGTTTGAATTCATCGTAGGTAATACACTGAAGAATAGGAATGGAGAAACCCTTCATGTACATGATTCCTTCCTGGATGATGTAGCATAAAGCTTTACGGAGGATTTGTTGTTTTTGATTCTTCTATTTAGGAAGGATTCCCTGTAGCAAATAATCTTGATAGGAGTCATCCATGACTCCCATTCCGGCTCCATCTCCAGATCCCAATCAGTCTCCATTTGGTCGATGCTCGGAGCATTTAGTACTTTAACATGGATCAAGCCAATCTTCTACGTATCTTGAAAACTGGCCAGCTTGGCCAGTGACTCCGCATTTTCATTTTGTTCTCTAGGGATGTGTGCAATGGTGTAATACTCGAAGCTGGCCAGTAGCTCTTGGACCTGGCCAGATAAGGAGCAAGTCCCTGCCCCATAGCCTGATAATTTCGCTTGACCTGGCATACTACTAACTGGTATCACAAAAGATTTCAAAAAATTTTATTCCCGGTTCTCTAGCAAATTTTAGTCCAGCAACCAGAACTTCACACTCAGCTTCATTGTTTGTTGCAAGGAAGTCAAGCTTCAAAGTGTAGCGAATTAACCGATCCTTTAGAGTTACAAGCATGACTCTGGCTCCAGAACAATGATCATTGCATGCTCCATCCATATACATTTTCCACCGAATGGCATAGTCTCCAACGCTCTTTGGGAGATCATCCTATGCGGTGAATTCTGCTATAAAGTCTGTCAATGCCTATCCCTGGGTGGCTCTTCGAGGAAATGATGTTGAATCGGCTCAGTTCGATGTTCCACTTCATTAACCTTCCAGATGTCTCAGGTCGTTGTAAAGCCTAAAGCCTATCGTAATGGCTGATCGGTATAAACGTCGATGAGATGAGCCTGAAAATAGAGGCGGAGCTTTCGTGAAGCAATCAATAAGCAATATGCCAACACTTGTTAATCACTTGCTAACATAATAGACTGGTCTCCAGATTTGATTCTCCGCGCTAAGGAGTGCGACACTTATAGCGTGTGCTGCCATGACCAAGTAGATATGTAAATCTTCATGGTCCAGTGGCGGATAATACGGGTGGTCACTCTGAGTGACTTATCACAGCTTGAAATGCGTCAATGTAGTTCTATGTCCATTTAAAGTTTCTCTTCCTTTTTCTTATTAGGGCGAAAAAGAGAATTCACTTGTTGGCGACCTTGGAGATGAATTGACTTAGGTCGGTGATCTTCCCATTTAGGCTCTATATTTGTTTGATAGTCTTTAGTGCCTGGATGTTGTGAATTGCTGCATCTTCTCAGGATTAGCTTCTATTCCGCGAGCATTGACAATGAATCCCAAGAATTTTCTAGATGCAATGCTAAAATAACATTTCAGATGATTGTTCTTTATTTTATAATATCAGAGAATGTCGAACATTTCTGCTAAGTCTCTAATGTGGTCGCTTGATCATCTTGAAGTCACGAGCACATCATCAACATATACCTCCATAATCTTTCCAATCTGATCTTCAAACATTCGGTTAATTAGGCATTGATAGTTTACAACATTCTTCAGTCCAAATGGCATTACCATATAGCAGTACAATCCAACGTTGATGATAAAACTGGTGTGCTCCTGGTCAGGGACTTGCATTGAGATTTGATTATATCCAAAGTGCGCATCCATGAAAGATAGAAATTTGTATCTATAGTTGAGTCCACCAGCTGGTCGATCCTCGAAGGTGGAAAGTTGTCTTTCGGGTATGCCTTATTCAGGTCAGAGTAGTCGACGTATGTTCGCCATTTTGCATTAGCTTTTCTTACGAGAACTAGATTGGATACCCATTTTGAGTAGAGGGCATCGTGGATAAACCCATTATTTTTGAGTTTATCCGCCTCCTCTTTAAGTGCAGCAGATCTCTCTGGATCCATGCCGCATCACTTTTGTTTCACCAGGACATGCCTCGGGTCGATATTCAATGCATGGCTCACGATAGTCAGTAAGATCATAAACATGTCAGAATGGGTCCAAGCGAAAATATGAAGATTCCTTCGAAGAAAGCCAACTAATTCCTTATCATCGTTACGCTAAGATATGATTTGATTTTCAATACCCGTGATGGTTTGTCATGGCTGACCATAATGCCGGTTGTTAGCTCAACTGGTGTAGCCTTGGATTCCTTAGGCTCCACTTCTTCATTTCTCTAGTCTATATCTTTGTAGAGCCGACTATGGTATTGTTGC
Source organism: Allium cepa (assembly GCA_030765085.1). Classification (NCBI taxonomy): domain Eukaryota; kingdom Viridiplantae; phylum Streptophyta; class Magnoliopsida; order Asparagales; family Amaryllidaceae; genus Allium; species Allium cepa. The sequence goes on along the minus strand of CM060937.1, from coordinate 183,132,661 downwards.
TTATATTGGCCTTCTGTTGTGAGCTAAAAAATGCTTAAATGGATTTGCCCAAGTTATGGGATCGGTTCCGATCCCTTGTATTAGTGGGATTTAAGTAGTTTTTGGTTTCACATGAACATATTCGACCATGTGAGCATGAAATCGAACAATGGGACATGACATGTATGAATTGCATACTTGAATAAGCATATGACCTTGAATTAGATGTCTACCACTTCAGACTTGAGTAGATTAGCATATTTGTACTTGTATGGAACTACACAACATCGAACTAAACTATACTTAGCGTGTAGGACTTCGTAAATGGGTTTGCAAAGCGCATAAGTGATGGGTTCAGTGCTTTCCCCTTGCCTTGGCGAGTATTGTGACTTTAATACTTTTGTGGTGTTTGTAGGCATGGAGAACGGTAGTTGGATTTGATGTTGATCACCATGTTCGAGCATTTCTCTAACGCCTAGTCAATGATATGAGAGCCAGTCAGGACGACATGTGATGACCGTCACTTCGGTCGAACTTTTGGATCTTGCAATGAGTTAATGAATCCAATAGCGATGGATTCTAGGCTCTTTTAGTGATTATCTATAATGGCTAAAGATCACGCCTATAAGCTTGTCGAATCAATGTCGAGTACAGTTCAGCCTCGTGTTGCACATAACTGCATAGTTGGCTCTTTCTTAGAGTTTGAAGCTGCTTGTGTATTTAAGTAACGCACTTTCTATTCAATGCACTCGCGATCTGTTGCTCCTTGTGCAGGTTGGAATGATAGTTAGTCACCTATGAACTTGGGCATCGATCGATGATTCTATCTCTAAACATCCTTTTGGCCGTAGCCTCGAGTAGTTGTAAATACTAGGTACGAGTTACAGTATTGAGCTATCGTTGTCAATATTTGGATGATCACACTTCTACCCTCAGGTCTCGAGTTGATAAATGTATTGCATTGATAGTCAAGTCTCATCATAGTCGCGTTTACACTCCCACCTAAGCTTCGAATACTTATATTTGATCGATGAATAGTCAACTAACGTTCATCTTGATTCTCACTTGTACCCCCTAATTCAGGAGTAAATATGGATAAGTGGACGGGAATGTCACATCTGTTTTGGTTTTACACTCTTTCCCGTTGAATCACGGGATCAAGTTAGTTGATGGAAGGATGAGTCGCCCCTATTTTACATTGTATTCTGGCTTTTTCTTCCCAGGGGAAAACTTCAGTGCCCCGTTAAATTTTGGGCATGATCCGAGTACTGGATGGTCGATTACATCCACTTTTGATGTAGATGTCATCATACTCTAGCAAGGACCCAAAAAATGGATAGTTAATTCACATCTAATCTGTGGCTGTTTCTCCCCTACCAAACAAAGGGTTAGGATCAGTGTGTGGATGGTCAAGTCGCATCAATTTCGAACTGCTCTTTTAGTCGAATCATGGTGAGAGCCAACAAATGAAAGATAGCGTCACATTCATTTGGAGCTGGATGGTTAGTCATGTCTATTTTGATCTATGTTCTCCTGTTGGTCTAATGGATAAAATTAGTTCAGGAGTGGTCGAGTCATGCTCATCTGGTTTCATACTCCTCCTGACGGATAAAAGGAGGGTTATGGAGAATGAATGGTCAAGTCACACTCATTCGTGGTTTGTTCTTCTATCCACGCTCTAGTGACTGGAGTTATTCGATAGATGTTCGCATCCATTAATGGTTAGTGTGAATCGATATTGACCGTCGATCTAGCGGCACAATATAGAAAGTTTGGATCGATATTATGGGCCAATCAAATGGCATGATAAAGTTTGCTTCCCGTATCTTCGGATGCTGTCACGATTGGTTTTTATTAAGGCCTCCCCAGGTTATTGCCTTGAGTCACAAAGAGCACCTAGCCAGAGCTATGATGAGCTAGCGTATTCAACTTTCAGTAGTTTGTACTCTTGCCCCTGTTGAATATGCTATTATATGATTTTTGTTTGATGATAATAAACATATATATATTCATTTAAATGTATTTGTTATTGTACTATTTTATTTTTCACATAATTAATAAACATTTGCTAAATAAAATAAATAACATAGAATTTAAATTCAAACAGATATTTTATTCAAACAAATATTTTATTACAGTTTTGAATAGTACAAATTTGTGCTCTCACTATTACACAATTTCAATTACAATACAATTTTGATTACATCACAATTTTTAATTTACATTTGCAACTCACTACGTTTCAATCATTCACTCGTATTACTCTTCAACTTTATTCCAGATTGAATCCAACATCTGAGTTATCTATAAAATATACACTGATGTAGTAAAATTAAAAAAGAAATATTTGTGGAGGGAAAATAAAATGTGTATTTTGAAAATGTTATTTGCCTCAGTTATTTGGGTTGTTCGTCATCATATTCATTTTTGAATTCATCATATACGAACAGCTTGTGACATGAACAGTGTATAATTGTACATGACACAAGGCCGTGCACACCTATATACATTTGACAAAACTGCAGGGACATGAGAGGACAAGGTCAAACCCCATAAAAAACTAGGTTCAACTCAAGTGCAATAAAAATAAAGTCACGACATGAGCACAAGGTCAAAACCGAGCTATAAGCTAGATTCAACTCAGGTGCAATACGAAAAACAAATTCAGATGAAAATGTACACATGAAGCCAGCAACAACAAAGGCTAGGCAGGTTGAAGCAGACACAATACAACAGAGGTGGCAACATGCACATGACTCAAGACTGTAAATACCAACACAATGCATATATGTATATGTTAGCATACATGTGCACATAAACCAGTGGCTAAGGTCAACACAAATGCTCTAGACCAGACCAACATGAAATGTGCAACAATTAAATGGTCAAGACAATAATTACAAAGAGCAACAAGCATAATGATTTACAATAGAGAAAATTGCAAACAACATATATGATATGATCAAGTGACACTGCAGCTACCAATCAAACACATATGGTCAAATACAAGAACAATGAAGCAACCATACTAAAATGGCAACTAGCAACAAGTGAATCAAGTCCAGCTACCACCTCAATCCAGACTCCATGCATGCAAATACAAGTAGATGAGCAAGGCTAAATGAAGACATAGCGCAGACCATACGCATATACAGAGCTCAAGTCCAAAATCATATTCCAAAATACAGGGAATTAACAAATGTAATTGAACTAGAACCAAACCAGTGCAAACCTCAAATGAATTAGCATACAATGTGACAGTGGGCCATGAAACAAAACCATGAAATGACTCGAAGCAATGCACACACATGACCAGACTTTCAATTGATATGAAACTCAAAGTAGTGCACCAGCAACAGTTCAAGAATGAACCAGTGAAGAAAACAGAGGCGTAGACACATAATGCAATACAACAAATTAAGTGCAGGTTCACCAGATCATTTTTTACATGACCAGTCAACTTGAACATGATATCAAAAGCAACAAAGGTCGGATATAAGCAGTGATAGGAACAAAGCAGGCTACATATTGCAATGAGACAAGAATACCATATGCACATGTATACAAGATGAACACAAATGCAAAACCTGACTATACATGACCACGCACATGAAAATAGTGACAACAAGGGCTGAAACAAGACTCATGAAATATACACGTGAAATGATGTATGTAGTGATAGGATGTAGTGAACCAGGTAAAACACAGATGATCAAATGTCGCAGAAATTCAAAATTGAATTATTCAAAGTTTTTTTCAAGCCAAAGTCAAGTTTAGATGCCAGCAAATCCAAAGCCATGGTGACCAAAACAAGAATCGATCAAATCAAATACAAGACGTGAGAATCAAGCAAACAAAATTATTTGAAGTGAACAAGTCAAGATTAATCACCAACATTCAAGTTAAATCGAACAACCAAGCATATTAATTGACGAATTCAAATATATATACTTCGAACGATAAATTAAGGGAATCGAACCCAATTTAAACCTTATAATCATCGACATTAAGAGCATCGAGTTCAATCATATCAACCAAATAATTTAGAAAATCATATACTAATTCATACCGAACTTGACGAATTTGAAGCAGCCATGTGCAAATCGAAGAGACGATCAATCGATGAAGCAAGCAACGCAAAGTTATTTATTCGAACGATCAACGAAATCGGTGTGCTCAAATTACCAGAAGCCCTAAATTCTCAGAGAAGAACGAATAAGCAAAACAAGGGAAGCATCCATTTTTTTAACTAAAGGAAAGAATACATGCCGACATATATAAAAAGAAAAAGGACTTCACTTATTATTAATTTGGGCCGACATTTCCCTCTTGGCCTTAATATTTAAAATTAGGGTTTTTGTGTTTAATTGTTTTTAATTTTGTACATTTCTTTTAATCTTTTGTAATTTCTAGTCCTGTGACTAAAGGACGAACTATGGTGGTGTTACTCGAGAATTCCCAACTCAGTGGCTGAGTTGTGGTAGGGTTTTGAGCGTAGAGTTTGGTTAGTCGGTAGCGGGTATCACGAATTTACGTGTGTAAGCGTCTGCCTACTTAATTCCTAATAGAAACCTTGGGGACAACATGTAGGCAGAGTTTTTCCAAAGCTGGGTAAATCTGTGTTGTTCTATTTTTGCTTTTTATATTCTACTACTATCTATGTTGCAATTATTCTGCTATTATCGGTGTTGTGATTATTTAATATACTTACATATTGAATTTTCATAATTATTAGTATCACCCTATTCACCCTCCCTCTTGGGTAAAATCGATCCTACAAGTGGTATCAAAGCTAGGAACAAAAAGCCAATTTTTGTTTTAAAAAAATTTGATTTTTCAAAAACCAGTTTTTGTTTTTTAAAAAAAAATTGAATTTTTAAAATGGCTTCTTTCAATAACGCTTTTGCCGAGGGGCAGTCCATAGTTAGACCACCAACGTTTAATGGTGAATATGCTTACTAGAAAAATCGAATACAATTTTTTTTGAAAGCCATGGATTCTTAGAATATTGTTGAGACAAGATATAGGGCACCAACTATAGTGATAGATAATCAGGAAATAGTTAAACCAATGGATCAATGGACAAATATAGAAAATAAACTATAGAATGATAATGCTAAAGCTATGAATTTTATTATTTGTTCATTAGATCAAAGTGAACTTAATCGTGTCTCACATTGTCTAACTGCGTAGGAAACATGGCACACATTTGAAGTGACTCACAATGGAATATCTCAAGTTAAAGAATCTCACCTTGCCATGCTTAGTAGCGAATACGAGAACTTCATAATGACCAAGGAAGAAAATGTCAAAGAGTTGTATGGACAACTTTCCGAACTCATATACATATCAACATCTCTCGGAAAATCATACATAGAGTTTGAAATAGTCCGAAAAATCCTCGTAGTCCTTCCATGGAATTTTGAAGCAAAAGTTACTGCCATTCAAGAATCAAAATATTTGAAACAAGTTGAAATTAAAGAACTCATTGGAAATCTCACTACGTACGAGCTAGAAATGAAATTCAAGGAAGAATATGAAGGAAGTAATACTCGAAAGAAATCAGTAGCTCTCAAAGGAACAACGAAAAGTGAAGATGATGAGATGATGGTGCAGTAGAACTGGCGCTGATAATAAAGAAATTCAAAAAGTGGAACCACAAATATGGAAATCCAATTCTAAATCAAAAATTGAAAAGCAGAATAGTCAAAGTTTTTGACAACCTAGAAGAGCAAGAGATCATTTGTGCAACAAACCTGGTCACATCAAGCCCAATTGTCTTTAGAATCAACACGGCCAAGAAAAGAAATCGAAAAGAAGAAGTTTTACAGCCACGTGGAATAAAAATGATGATGATTATAAAAGCACTAGCAGTGAGAGTAAAGGAGCAGATCTGTGTTTTCGAGGTGATATAATTGATAATGATGATGAGCCAAGCGAGGTATCAAAAACTTACTCAGAATTACTTATATATTTCCACGAAGTAAATGGCTGTTTCGAATAACTTAGAGAGAAATACTCTAAAATTGAATCACAAAGAGATACTTTGATATATTTAAATAAATAGCTTGATCAATTGGTTAAAAACAATCAATATAAGTGCCCTAAGTGTGAAAAGTGTCCATCATTCGAAGAAGAAATTAAAAAAATCAGAAGTCAAAATCAAATCGCTTGAAAATGAAATTCTGATTTTGAAAGAGAGTGAAAATAGTAGAAGAGAAAATTCTATTAAAAGGTGCACTCAATTATTAAACAAAAATGAATCACGCAGAATACAAGTCCAACAAATGTCAACGACTTTAGAAAATTTCTGCAGAGGAGAAAAATCACTATAAATGCTAATAGGAAAACAAACGGTCAATATTGTTAGACGAAGACCTAGGTATAATCAATCTGAACATGTTAGCAGTGAAATTAATCAAGTCAATTCCAAGTGCACAATTTGTGAGAAAACTGGACACAATCACAATATTTGTTGGTACAGACCCAAAAACGTGAAAGCCATACCAATTTAGATTCCAAAAGGCATGAATATAAAATCCCTTAAAGTCAAACAAATCTGGGTGCCAAAAGGAACAAATATAAATTGTTTTGGGTCTCCAGAAACTTATTTTTAAAAAAATTTTGCCACTAACAATCATGGACCTATAAAAACAAATAGGTCAAAGAAATCTTTTCTCGTGTAGGTGTGGTGGCAGGCTAAGGAACATCAATAGTGTTACCTGGATTCTTGCTGTTCCAGGCACATGATAGGCTACAAATCAAAGTTTCGTAGTATAGTACAAAGGTGGCAGAATCGCAATGGGAAACAATGATAAATTATCGTAAAGGTAAAATAGGTAATGGTATATTTTGAATGATTTATTAAATGTGAAAATCTGCACCCTAATCTGAATTAAATCAGCCAATTAATGAAATAAATGTTGATTTTGATTTTCGAAATTGTTGTCCAATTATATTTTTATGCCAAGAACACTACAAGTACATCTAGAATCTCTAGACTTGTTCATATAGAATTGCTTGGACTAATGATGGTGTTTTATTGATTGATGATTACTTTTGATACACGTGGATATATTTGCTTATCTTATTGCTTCTAGATCGGACACTATAGACACTGTTTGTAAATTTGCACGATTTCAATTCAAATTCAAAAGAATTTCTTTTAAAAGCTATTTTTAAAATATTTTGTTGAACACATCACAGTCTGGTCTATGACATCAAACTAATGATAATTTTGAGTCAAAGGAAAATTCGGATGTAGATAACACTAGTAATCTAGTTAATAGAAAAATTACTAATGGAACGTGATCTATGTTGAGACATTCATTAGTTGCATTGCATTTTCAAAGAAAATATCTGCATATTTTTCATTTCAACTGATTTTCAAATAAGCAAACATTTTTATTTTATAAAAACCCCTTCCATAAAATCATTTTGTTGACCTTGTTTCAGATTAGTCATTTGTAGAAAATTTGATAATTATTTTTCGGATTTGATCTTAAATGACTACATTAACTAATCTGACTCCCTATTGATTATTTAAAAGATAAATAATGATTGAAAGAGTGATGAGTGTTGATAATAATCATATATTATAACTTGAGATAGTATATTTAGTTAATTTCTTTATAAATTTAAACAGGATTTATAATTACTTTTGATGGGTAAAAATTCCATGACCATCTCTATTTCTATCATATTTCTAACAACCATCGCTCATCAAAATCCAATATAGTATGTCAATATGTGGTATTTTAAACAGGAAATTATTCATTTTTCATTTTATTATATTTTTAGCATAGAAACATCCAAAGTATTCACTCTCGTTTAAAAGTCCTCACGATTATGCAAGGGTGAATTACTTGGAATTTTTGACTATGTGCTTTCGTGATCATTTAAAAGTCCTCACGGTTATGCATGTATGGAACGCATATCAAAATTGATTATTAAATAGACAAGTTGATTCTAATCCCATTAAAAAATCCTCATGGTTATGCATGGCTAGAAGATGCTTAAAATTCATTTTTAAAAAAAATTTGGGAATATTACTAATCTCATTTAAAAGTCCTAATGGTTATGCATGGTTAGTAGATATTCAAATTCTGATATAAATATACCACAAATCGACACAACTATATGGATTTACATCATCCTTATCATTCTAAAGTGGAATATGCGCCTAATAGAGTATTTATGATTTTTTTTATTTTTTATTGAAATTTAATATTTATACTAGATTGGGTATTAATGTTGTATTAATGTCTATCATTTTATCTCTATTTTTCTAACACCATTACTATTTTGCTGATAATAAAAAGGGGAGAGAAAAGTTAAGATTTTGGGCAAATAAAGGTCAAATATTTTTTATTTTCATCTAGGTCCATTTGCGTATTTTTATTTATTTTCATGCATATATGCTTTTATGAAGGGGAAGCTTTGTTTTAGAGAGGGAGTATTTAAATTGGGGGAGCAAATAGAGTTCACCAATGACCAAATACATTTAAAAAATTAAAAATCTTAAATATATGTTTGCTATCATCAAAAGGGGGAGATTGTTGAATATGCTATTGTATGATTTTTGTTTGATGATAATAAACACACACACAAATATATGTGTATATATATATATTCATTTAAATGTATTTGTTATTGTACTATTTTATTTCTCACATAATTAATAAATATTTGCTGAATAAAATAAATAATACAGAATTTAGATTCAAACATATATTTTATTCAAACGAATATTTTATTACAATTTTGAATAGTAAAAATTTGTGCACTCACTATATATACGCAATTTCAATTACAATACAATTTTAGTTACATCACAATTTTCAATTTACATTTGCACCTCACCACATTTCACTCATTCACTCGTATTACTCTTCAGCTCTATTCCAGATTGAATCCAGCATCTGAGTTATCTGCAAAATACACATTGATGTAGTAAAATTGAAAACGAAATATCCGTGGAGTGAAAATTATAATGGTTATTTTGAAAATGTTATTTGGTTTGTTCGTCATCATATTCATTTTTGAATTCATCATACACGAACAGCTTGTGACATGCACAGTGTATCATTGTACATGCCACAAGGTCGTGCACACTAATATATACTTGATAGAACTGCAGGGACAAGCGAGCACAAGGTCAAACCCAATCAAAAGCTAGGTTCAACTCAAGTGCAATAAAAATAAAGTCACAACATGAGCACAAGGTCAGAACCGAGCCATAAGCTGGATTCAACTCAGGTGCAATACGAAAAACAAATCCAGATGAAAGTGTACACATGAAGCCAGCAACAACAGAGGCTAGGCAGGTTGAACCAAACACAATACAACAGAGGTGGCAACATGCACATGACTCAAGCTCTAAATACCAACACAATGCATATATGCATATGCTAGCATACTTGTACACACATGAATCAATGTAATGTCAAGAAAAATGCTCCTGACCAGACCAATAGGAAATATGCAACAGTCAACAAGACTACAATTACAAAGAGCAACAAGCATAATGATATACAACAGAGAAAACTGCAAACAATATGTATGATATGATCAAGTGACATTGCAGCTACCAATCAAACAAATATGGTCAGACACAAAAAAATGAAGCAACCAGAATAAAATGGCAACTGGCAACAAGTGAATCATGTCCAGCTACCACCTCAATCAAGACTCTAAGCATACAAATACAAGTAGACGAGCAAGGCCAAATGAAGACACAGAGCAGATCATACATGTATAAAGAGCTCAAGTCCGAAATCACAATCCAAAAAACAAGAAACTAGCAAACGTAACTGAACTAGAACCAAGCCAATGCAGACCTTAAATGAATCAGGATACAATGTGATAGTGGGCCATGAAACAAAACCATGAAATGACTCGAAGCTATGCACACACATGACCAGACTTTCAATTGATATGAAACTCAAAGTAGTGCACCAGCAATTGTTCAAGAATGAACCGATGAACACAACAGAGGTACAGACACATGATGCAATACAACAAATCAGAACCAAGGCAATGCATAAAGGCACATAACACAATCACAACCAAAACAACCACCAGTAAAATAGAGATATCAAGTGAAGCCTCAATAGTCATGGACCGATATATGCATATAAACCAACAAACAAAACAACCACACTCAAGTGGATATACGAGTAGAAATGACCGGTAATTAAGTACAGGTTCACCAGATCATTTTTACATGACCAGTCAACTTAAACATGATATCAAAAGCAACAAAGGTCAAGTATAAGCAGTGATAAGAACAAAGCAGGTACATATTGCAATGAGACAACCAGACCATATGCACGTGTATATGTGATGAACACAAATGCAGAACCAGACTATACACAACCACACACATGAAAATAGTGACAATAAGGGTAGCAACAAGACTCACAAAATATACACATGAAATTAAGTATGTAGTGACATGATGCAGTAAAGCAGGTAAAACATAGGTGATCAAATGTCGCAGGAATTCAAAATTGAACTAATCAAAGTTTTTTTAAAACGAAGTCAAGTTTAGATGCCAGCAAATTCAAAGCTGTGGTGACCAAAACAAGAATCGATCAAATCAGATGAAAGTCATGAGAAACAAGCAAACGAAATTATACGAAGTGAATAAGTCAAGATTAATCACCAACATTCAAGTTAAATTGAACGGCCAAGCATATTAATTGACGAATTCAAATAGATATATTTCGAATGATAAATTGACGGAATCGAACTCTATTTAAACCAATTATCATCGGCATCAGAGCATCGAGTTGAAGCATATCAATGAAACAATTAAGAAAATCACATACCAATTCATACCGAACTCGACGAATTTGAAGCAGCCGTGTGCAAATCGAAGAGACGATCAATCGACGAAGCAAGCAAAGCAAGATTATTTATTCGATCGATCAATGTAGTCGGCATGCTCAAATTTCCAAAAGCCCTAAATTCTCAGAGAAGAACGAACGAGCAAAACAAAGGAAGCAGCCATTTTTTCACAAAAGGAAAGAATACAGGCCGACATAAATAAAAAGAAAAAGGACTTCACTTATTATTAATTTGGTCCGACATTTCTCTCTTGGCTTAATATTTAAAATTAGGGTTTTTGTGTTTAATTATTTTTTATTTTTCTTTTAATCTTTTGTAAATTCTAGTTGTGTGACTAGGGGACGAATAACGACGGTGTAGTTCGAGAATTCGTAACTCAATTGGCTGAGTTGTGGAAGGTTTTGAGTGTAGAGTTAGGTTAGTCGACAGCGGGCGTCGCCATTTTACGTGTGTAAGCGTCTGACTACTTAATTTTTAGTAGAAATCTTGGAGGCAACACGTAGGCAGGGTTTTGCCGAAGCTGGGCAAATATGTGTTGTTCTATTTCTGCTTTTTATATTCTGCTATTATCTATGTTGTTATTAGTCTGCTATTATCAGTGCTATGATTATTTAATATACTTTCGCATTTAATTTTTATAATTATTAATATCACCTTATTCACCCCCTCTCCAGGGTGAAATCGATCCTACAGCCCCCAGTCTTGGGTTAGCGGAGTTAGTTTGTGGTTGGTTGAATTCCATTCATAGTGAGTTTATACTTCTTCTGTCAATTTCAGGTTAAATTTTATGGAGCAATGAGTGGTGGAACCGTGTTCATCTGTTTGTTTATACTCATATCCGCACTCTAGGGATTAGAGTTTGTAGGCGGCTAGTCAAATCACATCCAGTTTGTGTTTATGTTCTAGTCCACACTCCAGGGACTTAGAATTATTTTGAAAATTGGTCAAACATATTTTCCTCGGTCATTTCTTCTGCCCCTAAGTCATGGGTGGAAGTCGAAGAGTGGTCGGTCGTATCACGTTCAATCATACTTGGAGTTCTTCACATCGAATTGTGGGAAGGAACTGATTAGCAGATGGTCAAGTCACATCCATTCTATGTTTTATACTCAGCCGTCAGTTTATACGGGAGAGTTAATGGATGAATGGTTGAACCATGTCTATTTTTTACCTATACTCTTATCCGCATTCTAAGGGCCAGAGTTTGTTGATGGGTGGTCAGTCGCACCCTTTTGGTGTTTATGCTCCAATCTACACCAGAGGACCAGAGTTATTTCATGGTCGGACGAGTCACATCCATGTCTTGGTTTGGATTTTGGGCTTGCCGATGTCCAGGCAAGGCTTGAATAGTTTGCCATACTTCAGGCGCAAGCAAGGTCATGGATTGACCTCCTTGGATTGGACGGTCGAACCACGTCCAATTTAGGCTTAGGCTCTCAAACTGCCCACTACATCCGGGGCAGGAGTCGATGCGTGGACGGTCATATCACTCCCACTTCCATTTGAATCCCGTTTCTGGTGAGCCTTGGGAGTAAGATGAGTGCTCTAGAGAAATTCGAGCTCGAGCAACGGATTGGATGGTCGGACTGCAACCACTTTGAGTCGTGTCCTTGCCTCTAAGTCAAGGGCAAGAGTTGGAGAGAAGACGGTTGAACTGCGTCCACTTTTTAATGCTATTTATACTCTAGACTGCGCTGAGGAACCAGAGTTGATCGATGGTGTAACGCCCCGGAAATTTTCGACTTTCGAAAATTCAACATCGATACTCACTTTATCGACTGCCGAGAAATCGAAGGTCAAAAACCGGAATGTTATGGGTTTTTAAAAAGAATTTAGGAAAAGAAAAAGAAGAAAGAAGAGAGAAAATAGAGGGAAAAGATAGAGAAGAAAACAGAAAATAGGAAGAAGAGAAAATAGAAAAGAGAACAGAAAATTTAGAAGAGAGAGAGGAAAGATAATAGAAAACAGAACAGAAAATTTTAAAATAGAAGAAAAAGAGAATAGAACGGAAAAGAAAAATAGAAGAAAATAGGATGGAATAGAAAACAACAGAACAACATCAGAATCTCACAATTCGCAGCGGAACAACATATAATAATAAATGAATAATCTTTAAACAAAGAACTATATCAGTTATTACATTTTATACATTACATTACAACATATCATCAGAGTGTACAACAACATCAACAACAACAGTGCAGCGGAAAAAGAAATATTATATAAACTAGTAATACGCCATGCCATCCAGCTTGCCTCCAGCAACTCCAGAATATCCAGAATATCCTGATAAACCTTACTCTTGACTGCCCGTGTGAAAATTGGTGGGCACCCAGAGTTTAGGAAGGAAAACAATAAACTCCAAGTCAGTCATGTGACTGGTGTGGGAACTCAAAACAGTTTATTTATCTTTGAAATCAAAATAGAGGAATATTTTTAAAGTTAATTCGCAGTGCTTTTAAAAATGAGACTACCATAAGGCCTCCCGCACACACACACAATGCAAACGCAGAATCGGAGGAGATTTCTCCTTATGATAGTCAAAGATGCTTGATACGCATTTAAAATAACATTTGATATTATTATTAGTGTATAGTGTAGGAAAAATTTATTTCGAAAGTAGAATATAAATCTTAGCCAACATACGACCATTATCGTATGCCTACTATAGCTAACTATGTTCAATAGCAGGTTACCGCCACATTCCATAGCAGGTTATACAACTAAAACCGTACAAGTCACGTATTGTTTCTTTGGATTTCCAACGAATGATCAGGCCAAGGAACTTCCCATTGCCACATGAGAATGCCTCTGGATGGACATCCCCGAGAACCAAATCGGATCTCTACCAACACAAGGCCGGGTTACCCCTAACTGAGTAACAACTGACCGAATATGCCATCCCCCGGTCCTTTGGGACCTTTTCACCGAGCGCTCGTAATCAATTCACACAATCATAACAAAGTGTTTTCAACATGAGTAAGTATCTGGGCTCCATACCATGATACCACCCTTTTCCAGAAGGAAATGGACACATCCTAAAGGGTGCTACCCCTCATAACCTTGCTGCTACTTTCCTGTTTTGACCATTCACGGGGTGTGAGGCTCGACGAATTCACGTCCACAAAAACATACTTTATACAAAAGCCATGCTTTGGGTCAACAAATGATCAACACAATGATCACAAGGATAGACGATCAAATAAACGATCCTATCACAAATAATCAACACAATGATCATTTCAGCATCACTCAGCATGTCACATTACCAAATTGGGAATATATCGCTGATAACATTCAACTACATAACCTCTGAGCTCGTACGTCTCAGAGAAGGGTGTTAAGCTAAAAGAATAAATTCTCCGCCACCAACAGAAATATATTTGAAAGAAATCGGCTTTACATCTCAATTTGTAATGTCAGACATACAATCCATACAAGTCTGTTCCGGGCTCGAACAAAACCGAAGGCACTTCTTACGAAGCCCTTGCAATACGGGTATTCACAATCCCGATCGAATTTCCCATCACTTAGGAGATCTCAATACCAGGAGCTACCCAGTGCAGAGACAATCGATAGGTCATCCTATCGCTTTCGCAAATACTCGGTCTTCAACACCGATCTTCAATGCAATTCACAACGACGTATCACATATTCGGAATGGGTTATACGACCCCATGGTCCTTTCCCGGTTAACCCGAATAGTGAGCGCTTATTCAAAAATAAGTGTGGCATTCAAATTCAAACAAATCACATCAAATACCCATTCAAAGGGAAATATTGATAGTCGATTATTTAACTATCACTGGACATGCACACATCACCAGATTCCAAATAATTTTCCAATTTATTTATTTTCCAAAAATATCTTCACTAGATATATTATTTCAACACTTCAAAAATAAATCAATATTTATTTTTCTAAACCAATCCCACTTTCTTTTATAAATTCCTTAGTGAATTTATAATCCAAAATATTCATGCATATACGTTTTCAATTATTCAATTCAATTTATCTTCAAAAAGATAAATTCTCAAAGTATTCACTTTATATTGGAAAACATTTCCATACTTATTTATTCATAAGTAATTCACAAATCTTTTTATTTCCAACCTTAGAAAATGTTCGGTATACTTCAATCGAAATTAAGTATATATTTCATTCTTTAAGGAAATCATTCTCTTAAACATATTTATTTGGGCTAAAACGAATGTTACGTAAAACATCGTTACGACAACCCAAAATCACTAGTATAGGGATTCGAATTTAAAATAGATATATAAATCCCAATACTATTCAAAACATTTCCTTTCGGAAATCATTTAATATAACAACAGTGTTATATTCCACTATTTCCTTTTATTTCTCGAAAACGTCTATTTCAACAATGAATGTTGAAATCTATGGTTTCGAATCTCAACACATTTTAAAACATCGTTAGATCGTTTTAATTCTATTTTGAAATATCACATTCAAAACAATTTCTTTAACGTGTTATTCACTATTCAAAAACGTGAATAAACTTCGTTAACAAATTTCATTCTTTTATTCATTTCAATTCAAAGGATTATTCACTATTCAAAAATGTGAATATAACTCCATTAAATAAGTTATGACAATTAACTTATCAGAATAAGTTGTTTGCGGATTTATAAAACAACGTTTATAAATTCCATTTCTATTTATTTATAAAAACTTCCTTTTTATAAATTCCTTTATTAACCTATTCCAGTTTATAACTAAATTATAAACTAAACGTTCATATTATAAGTTAAATACTTATAATTTATTCGTTTACTAAAATCGTTCCTTTGAACTTCATAATTATAAATCTTATAACTTATAAGATTCGTTTATTTATCATAACTCCATTCTTTCAATAACTTTATAAATTTTATAAACCTACTGTTTATAAAATTTCATTTATAACTTCACTGTTTATAATCCTATAAATTTCATTCATTAATGAAATTCATTTTTACTTCATTCAAACACTTATAAAAACTCGTTTTATAATGTCAATATTTCAATTTATAAATATCTATTTATAAATCTCTTAATATAAATCAATTTATATTATTCTTCTAAAACGTCTTTAAATTCCTTTATAATTTCACCATTCTCTTGATTTATAAAATAATCAAATTTTATAAATCCTATATTTAAACTTTTATAATATGTTCAAAAATCCAATTTAAACTATTTTATAAAAATCATTAATTCACATTTCTCAAAAATCAGCTTTTAACTATATTCTCACCAAAATCATAACTTTATAACTTTGAAAATTATAACGTTTATTTATTTAAAATGGATCAATTCCAAAAATATAGTATATTTTCAAAAATCACTTTATAATCATTTTAAAATTCCAAAAC
Organism: Allium cepa; assembly: GCA_030765085.1. Classification (NCBI taxonomy): domain Eukaryota; kingdom Viridiplantae; phylum Streptophyta; class Magnoliopsida; order Asparagales; family Amaryllidaceae; genus Allium; species Allium cepa. Next base: position 183,116,452 of record CM060937.1, on the reverse strand, counting down.
TTGGGTCCAATGATGCTACATACCAAATAGTCAATCACGACAACAACGATATCATATATCAATATGATAATCAATCAAATATCAAAATATCTGAAATTAAATAAATACTGTTGAGGAATCCAGTTGGATCCCTCCAACCTGTTTTCCTGCATCCAAAAACATTAGCACAATACCAATTTCGCTCCAGTACGAAATTTTCGCGGTATATGTTCTTATTAAATATTATCCGCTTAATAACGGCGTAATAGGGTCTCATCCGCTAAACAAAAAAATGCGGGAAATCAATCAACTGCAATATATACATATGCCAATATACATATATATTGGTATTATTTATAATACCAATTTCACTGTTTATGAAATATTCGCGGTATATGTTTTTAATAAATAACATCCGCTTACTAACGGCGTATAATGTCTATTTTAACAATCAATAGATATTAATCAACATTCAAACATGCATTCAAATATTTTAAATCTAACTATTTAAAATAAAATCGAAACTGATTCGATTGAGTGAGAAGTTCTCACCTTGATTTTAATTTCCGTTTCAGCTTTTATTTCGAATAAAATTAAACGGACGTTTAATTTTACCCAAAATTCTCACTAACTCCAAACGACTCCAAACCAACTCCATCGCGTAGTGCTCGTCCATACGATTCCAACGCAACTGAGTTTGCATTTTTTCGACCTCGTATGAAAAAGTTATGCAGTTTTAAAGATTACACGATTTATATATAGCTAATTACAACATTTCATAATTAATTTCCAACCTATCATTAATCATGGCCCTTGGATCTAAGGCAAACTACATCAGGCCGCACCCTCCCCTCTTCTCCCCCACGTTCACTCCATCAGGTTTCATAACGCAAACTCAACCCATAGCTTCTCCATTAGGGTTAAATAATACTACCCCCACACTCATCAATAACTCGATCAAGACGTTGCAAATCAAAGGCCATCACCAACATCATCATCGGCCTGAAGCACATGGAGCTCGGCCCTTGCTTGGCCCTCGAAATGCGTGCGTGAGCTGTAGGTGACGGCCCCCCCTTGCTCCCTCTCCGTTGCACCATTTCCGATCATCACCGTATGGAATCGAAGCTCTCGTCGTGCTCTACGACTTCCGTGTTGAACACTTCGCGTAATTCTTTACGGATTGAGAGAGATTGATGAAGAAATGAGATTGAATTCTGGCCTTTGAATATTAGGGCCGGCTATGCAGTTTGATTAGGGTTTTCTTTTATTTTTTTATCAATTTATGAAGAGGTGGGTCTATTTATAGGGAACCGATCGACACTATTCATCCGGAAATTCCGAACTCCGATTTAGGCGCCGAAACTGACGTACCTAGGGTTTATCCCGCGTTCCGGACACAATGGAACAAGTTTCGGAAGCTAATTCGGACATCTGTGCGAGTTATGGCTGAAAACGCTCAATTTGAATTAAACCGATTTAAGTCGATTTCTAGGCGTTTTAATTTGTACCGGACAAACCGTAAATCCAATTGACTTGAAATTTGAAACCTTACAATAATATAACATTACGGATCCGATGAAACTGGTTTCGTCGAAATCCGAGACTTTTTGAAAAATGGCTATTTTCACTCGCCAAATTTAAATTAAAAATAAATCGATGCGTTTCGAGCTGCCACGATCAAACGATAACTCCGATTGACACGAAATTTGAAATCCGGTAATAACTAACTATTACGGATCCAATGGAACTGGTTTCGTTCAATTCTGAGACTGTTCAAAAATTGACTATTTTCACTAGTCGATTTAAATATTAAAATATTCAATTTTCACAAATTAACTTTTAATTCGATTTTAAAAGTTCTAAAATATCTTTCTAACTTCCATATGATAAAATAAAATTTTAAAAATCATTTTCAATCATATTTTACTCAATTTTCAATTATTTCCATAATTTCAAATATTAAATTATCGATTTAATTATCCAATTAAATTCAAAAATTCAAAATAAAATTTATTTGACTTATAAATTCACTTATAAATATTTAAAATTAATTAAATATTCAAATTTAAATTATTAAAAATTCTGGGTCGTTACAATCTTCCCCACTTAAAAGAATTTCGTCCTCGAAATTAACAAGTAAGAAAGGTTATAGAATTTATTAATTTTCCAAAATACATAGTTAAACTTCTTATAATACTTTACTAAGTTTTAAATCATACTTAGTTATCTTTTCAAAAACAACTACTATTGTTTAACTTTCAATTCCAAAATCAAAGTTAAAGTTTTCACAAATTTTCCAATTTTCTTAAATTTTTTCTAACGCCTTAAATTTTTGAAAAAATTCGCCATAGTCTCCTTTGCGCGGCTCGATCCGAAAAAAAATGACAGTATATATATCACAAATATACATCTCATCAAGTAATGAGGCATCCCGAAGGGAAAAAAGTGTAGAAGTGCGATATTTAATCCGAGATATGTACCTAATATTTTATTAGCGAGCATATACGGCTAATATAGCGCTAAAGCGAGCTCCAAATGCGAAGCAAACGCGATCCGCACCTACTAATCACTCAACAAACAACATGAGAATCATGCATATAGATAATAGTATCGATATACATCATATAGCAACATAATAACTATATATGCTAACATAGAAATGCATTCAATAGCAATATATATTCAACCATCAACCAACATCATCCATAACCAATATATTCATTCATATTCTCATTAATATTCAATGAAAGGGTTTTCAATTCAAATCACATTTGATTTATTTACATTGAATTTTATCAACATTCATTCTTATTCAATTTTAATTAGTTTGCATTCACTAATTAAATCCAATTCACGTTCAATTCTATTCAAATTTATTTACTTTCAATTTGAATTCTATTTCATAGCTTCCAATTTCACTAATTTACTTTCATTTACACTTAATGAACTATATACAATCAACTAACAAGCATATAACAGCCAATGCATATTAATTTCAACCAAATTCCTTTGCTTATATTCATTCTCATTCAATTTATTCAACTTCCAATAACATTTGATTTCAATGAATTAGCACCTATATTCATTATTCCATATCAACTTCATTCACATTCAATTGATTAACATTCATTTCATTAATTCAATTCAATTTAAAAAGTTGAATATCATTTATCTTTATCACTAATATCAACTTCATTCCATATCACTTAAGTTATATTCATTTTATAAACATTGCTTGTTTTACATAACTTAAATTTATTTTTATTACAACTCATATTCATATAGTTTCACTTCTCATATATATAAGTTTTATTTCACAATTGTAAATCACTTTAATTATAATTCAATTCTTATAATTCATTTTACTTATACAATTATTCTCTTATTTAGATTATTCAAACAACTAAACAATCAACTTATATACACTTTAATAATTCTGAAAATTATTCCTTTATATATAAAATATAATCAAGGTAAAATTATTTCATTTACCCAATTTTAAAACAATATTATGTCGAATTGTTCTATTCAAGTGTTTAGAAACCCCTTCGGCATAGTTGTACATACCGTGCTGACGAAGGTTCATATACCACTCAACAAACCAACCATCACAATATAAAACAATTTTATATTCACTAACAAATACGCACTCGTAGCTATTATTACACTCAAACTCATTCTAGAGTACTGCTGACTCTATCTCTAATGAGTAATACCCAACAGAACCATGGTTGTCGCTTAACCATAAGCTCTGATACCAAATGTAACGCCCCGGAAATTTTCGACTTTCGAAAATTCAACATCGATACTCACTTTATCGACTGCCGAGAAATCGAAGGTCAAAAACCGGAATGTTATGGGTTTTTAAAAAGAATTTAGGAAAAGAAAAAGAAGAAAGAAGAGAGAAAATAGAGGGAAAAGATAGAGAAGAAAACAGAAAATAGGAAGAAGAGAAAATAGAAAAGAGAACAGAAAATTTAGAAGAGAGAGAGGAAAGATAATAGAAAACAGAACAGAAAATTTTAAAATAGAAGAAAAAGAGAATAGAACGGAAAAGAAAAATAGAAGAAAATAGGACGGAATAGAAAACAACAGAACAACATCAGAATCTCACAATTCGCAGCGGAACAACATATAATAATGAATGAATAATCTTTAAACAAAGAACTATATCAGTTATTACATTTTATACATTACATTACAACATATCATCAGAGTGTACAACGACATCAACAACAACAGTGCAGCGGAAAAAGAAATATTATATAAACTAGTAATACGCCATGCCATCCAGCTTGCCTCCAGCAACTCCAGAATATCCAGAATATCCTGATAAACCTTACTCTTGACTGCCCGTGTGAAAATTGGTGGGCACCCAGAGTTTAGGAAGGAAAACAATAAACTCCAAGTCAGTCATGTGACTGGTGTGGGAACTCAAAACAGTTTATTTATCTTTGAAATCAAAATAGAGGAATATTTTTAAAGTTAATTCGCAATGCTTTTAAAAATGAGACTACCATAAGGCCTCCCGCACACACACATAATGCAAACGCAGAATCGGAGGAGATTTCTCCTTATGATAGTCAAAGATGCTTGATACGCATTTAAAATAACATTTGATATTATTATTAGTGTATAGTGTAGGAAAAATTTATTTCGAAAGTAGAATATAAATCTTAGCCAACATACGACCATTATCGTATGCCTACTATAGCTAACTATGTTCAATAGCAGGTTACCGCCACATTCCATAGCAGGTTATACAACTAAAACCGTACAAGTCACGTATTGTTTCTTTGGATTTCCAACGAATGATCAGGCCAAGGAACTTCCCATTGCCACATGAGAATGCCTCTGGATGGACATCCCCGAGAACCAAACCGGATCTCTACCAACACAAGGCCGGGTTACCCCTAACTGAGTAACAACTGACCGAATATGCCATCCCCCGGTCCTTTGGGACCTTTTCACCGAGCGCTCGTAATCAATTCACACAATCATAACAAAGTGTTTTCAACATGAGTAAGTATCTGGGCTCCATATCATGATACCACCCTTTTCCAGAAGGAAATGGACACATCCTAAAGGGTGCTACCCCTCATAACCTTGCTGCTTCTTTCTTGTTTTGACCATTCACGGGGTGTGAGGCTCGACGAATTCACGTCCACAAAAACATACTTTATACAAAAGCCATGCTTTGGGTCAACAAATGATCAACACAATGATCACAAGGATAGACGATCAAATAAACGATCCTATCACAAATAATCAACACAATGATCATTTCAGCATCACTCAGCATGTCACATTACCAAATTGGGAATATATCGCTGATAACATTCAACTACATAACCTCTGAGCTCGTACGTCTCAGAGAAGGGTGTTAAGCTAAAAGAATAAATTCTCCGCCACCAACAGAAATATATTTGAAAGAAATCGGCTTTACATCTCAATTTGTAATGTCAGACATACAATCCATACAAGTCTGTTCCGGGCTCGAACAAAACCGAAGGCACTTCTTACGAAGCCCTTGCAATACGGGTATTCACAATCCCGATCGAATTTCCCATCACTTAGGAGATCTCAATACCAGGAGCTACCCAGTGCAGAGACAATCGATAGGTCATCCTATCGCTTTCGCAAATACTCGGTCTTCAACACCGATCTTCAATGCAATTCACAACGACGTATCACATATTCGGAATGGGTTATACGACCCCATGGTCCTTTCCCGGTTAACCCGAATAGTGAGCGCTTATTCAAAAATAAGTGTGGCATTCAAATTCAAACAAATCACATCAAATACCCATTCAAAGGGAAATATTGATAGTCGATTATTTAACTATCACTGGACATGCACACATCACCAGATTCCAAATAATTTTCCAATTTATTTATTTTCCAAAAATATCTTCACTAGATATATTATTTCAACACTTCAAAAATAAATCAATATTTATTTTTCTAAACCAATCCCACTTTCTTTTATAAATTCCTTAGTGAATTTATAATCCAAAATATTCATGCATATACGTTTTCAATTATTCAATTCAATTTATCTTCAAAAAGATAAATTCTCAAAGTATTCACTTTATATTGGAAAACATTTCCATACTTATTTATTCATAAGTAATTCACAAATCTTTTTATTTCCAACCTTAGAAAATGTTCGGTATACTTCAATCGAAATTAAGTATATATTTCATTCTTTAAGGAAATCATTCTCTTAAACATATTTATTTGGGCTAAAACGAATGTTACGTAAAACATCGTTACGACAACCCAAAATCACTAGTATAGGGATTCGAATTTAAAATAGATATATAAATCCCAATACTATTCAAAACATTTCCTTTCGGAAATCATTTAATATAACAACAGTGTTATATTCCACTATTTCCTTTTATTTCTCGAAAACGTCTATTTCAACAATGAATGTTGAAATCTATGGTTTCGAATCTCAACACATTTTAAAACATCGTTAGATCGTTTTAATTCTATTTTGAAATATCACATTCAAAACAATTTCTTTAACGTGTTATTCACTATTCAAAAACGTGAATAAACTTCGTTAACAAATTTCATTCTTTTATTCATTTCAATTCAAAGGATTATTCACTATTCAAAAATGTGAATATAACTCCATTAAATAAGTTATGACAATTAACTTATCAGAATAAGTTGTTTGCGGATTTATAAAACAACGTTTATAAATTCCATTTCTATTTATTTATAAAAACTTCCTTTTTATAAATTCCTTTATTAACCTATTCCAGTTTATAACTAAATTATAAACTAAACGTTCATATTATAAGTTAAATACTTATAATTTATTCGTTTACTAAAATCGTTCCTTTGAACTTCATAATTATAAATCTTATAACTTATAAGATTCGTTTATTTATCAAAACTCCATTCTTTCAATAACTTTATAAATTTTATAAACCTACTGTTTATAAAATTTCATTTATAACTTCACTGTTTATAATCCTATAAATTTCATTCATTAATGAAATTCATTTTTACTTCATTCAAACACTTATAAAAACTCGTTTTATAATGTCAATATTTCAATTTATAAATATCTATTTATAAATCTCTTAATATAAATCAATTTATATTATTCTTCTAAAACGTCTTTAAATTCCTTTATAATTTCACCATTCTCTTGATTTATAAAATAATCAAATTTTATAAATCCTATATTTAAACTTTTATAATATGTTCAAAAATCCAATTTAAACTATTTTATAAAAATCATTAATTCACATTTCTCAAAAATCAGCTTTTAACTATATTCTCACCAAAATCATAACTTTATAACTTTGAAAATTATAACGTTTATTTATTTAAAATGGATCAATTCCAAAAATATAGTATATTTTCAAAAATCACTTTATAATCATTTTAAAATTCCAAAACTTGGGTCCAATGATGCTACATACCAAATAGTCAATCACGACAACAACGATATCATATATCAATATGATAATCAATCAAATATCAAAATATCTGAAATTAAATAAATACTGTTGAGGAATCCAGTTGGATCCCTCCAACCTGTTTTCCTGCATCCAAAAACATTAGCAAATACCAATTTCGCTCCAGTACGAAATTATCGCGGTATATGTTCTTATTAAATATTATCCGCTTAATAACGGCGTAATAGGGTCTCATCCGCTAAACAAAAAAATGCGGGAAATCAATCAACTGCAATATATACATATGCCAATATATATATTGGTATTATTTATAATACCAATTTCACTGTTTATGAAATATTCGCGGTATATGTTTTTAATAAATAACATCCGCTTACTAACGGCGTATAATGTCTATTTTAACAATCAATAGATATTAATCAACATTCAAACATGCATTCAAATATTTTAAATCTAACTATTTAAAATAAAATCGAAACTGATTCGATTGAGTGAGAAGTTCTCACCTTGATTTTAATTTCCGTTTCAGCTTTTATTTCGAATAAAATTAAACGGACGTTTAATTTTACCCAAAATTCTCACTAACTCCAAACGACTCCAAACCAACTCCATCGCGTAGTGCTCGTCCATACGATTCCAACGCAACTGAGTTTGCATTTTTTCGACCTCGTATGAAAAAGTTATGCAGTTTTAAAGATTACACGATTTATATATAGCTAATTACAACATTTCATAATTAATTTCCAACCTATCATTAATCATGGCCCTTGGATCTAAGGCAAACTACATCAGGCCGCACCCTCCCCTCTTCTCCCCCACGTTCACTCCATCAGGTTTCATAACGCAAACTCAACCCATAGCTTCTCCATTAGGGTTAAATAATACTACCCCCACACTCATCAATAACTCGATCAAGACGTTGCAAATCAAAGGCCATCACCAACATCATCATCGGCCTGAAGCACATGGAGCTCGGCCCTTGCTTGGCCCTCGAAATGCGTGCGTGAGCTGTAGGTGACGGCCCCCCTTGCTCCCTCTCCGTTGCACCATTTCCGATCATCACCGTATGGAATCGAAGCTCTCGTCGTGCTCTACGACTTCCGTGTTGAACACTTCGCGTAATTCTTTACGGATTGAGAGAGATTGATGAAGAAATGAGATTGAATTCTGGCCTTTGAATATTAGGGCCGGCTATGCAGTTTGATTAGGGTTTTCTTTTATTTTTTTTATCAATTTATGAAGAGGTGGGTCTATTTATAGGGAACCGATCGACACTATTCATCCGAAAATTCCGAACTCCGATTTAGGCGCCGAAACTGACGTACCTAGGGTTTATCCCGCGTTCCGGACACAATGGAACAAGTTTCGGAAGCTAATTCGGACATCTGTGCGAGTTATGGCTGAAAATGCTCAATTTGAATTAAACCGATTTAAGTCGATTTCTAGGCGTTTTAATTTGTACCGGACAAACCGTAAATTCAATTGACTTGAAATTTGAAACCTTACAATAATATCACATTACGGATCCGATGAAACTGGTTTCGTCGAAATCCGAGACTTTTTGAAAAATGGCTATTTTCACTCGCCAAATTTAAATTAAAAATAAATCGATGCGTTTCGAGCTGCCACGATCAAACGATAAATCCGATTGACACGAAATTTGAAATCCGGTAATAACTATCTATTACGGATCCAATGGAACTGGTTTCGTTCAATTCTGAGACTGTTCAAAAATTGACTATTTTCACTAGTCGATTTAAATATTAAAATATTCAATTTTCACAAATTAACTTTTAATTCGATTTTAAAAGTTCTAAAATATCTTTCTAACTTCCATATGATAAAATAAAATTTTACAAATCATTTTCAATCATATTTTACTCAATTTTCAATTATTTCCATAATTTCAAATATTAAATTATCGATTTAATTATCCAATTAAATTCAAAAATTCAAAATAAAATTTATTTGACTTATAAATTCACTTATAAATATTTAAAATTAATTAAATATTCAAATTTAAATTATCAAAAATTCTGGGTCGTTACAGATGGACAGTCGGACCACGTCCATATTTCTATGTTTATCTATGGAAAGGAACTCTACTCCCAATGTCGTGGACAAATGTTGGTGAGTGGATAGTCAATTCACGTCCACTTGGTGATTAAGCAATGGATGGTCAGATCACATCCATGCTTGGGATGGATGCAAGTCTTGTCCAATTTGCTTCGTATTCTTCCCAACAAGCCAAGGTAGAAGTTATTAGGCGGATGGTCAAGTTGCTTCCACCTCGTGCTGTGGTTGTGTCCTCGTGTTGAGGGCAAAGATTGATGAGTAGACAGTCAGTCACGCCTACTTTAAGTCAAGCTTCCAAATTGCCTCTTATGTCCAGGGGCAGGAGTTAATGTGTGGATGGTCAAACCATGTTCACTTTAGTTGGACCTCAGTCTTGCTGAGCTTCAGGAAAGGCATAAGTATTTTGGCCAACTTCAAGTATAAGCTAGGGAGTGGATGGTGGGGTTGCATTCGCTCTAAATGTTTCTCCGATCTTCAAGTCAAGCGCGAAGGTTGATGAGTGGATGGTTAATCGTGTCCACTTTGTATTGGATTTTAATCATGTCGGTCTTTTCATTTTGAGTACTTTCCTCAAAATCAGGGGCATATGGTAGCTGATGAGTGTTGAATATGCGCTTATATGATTTTTGTTTGATGATAATAAACATATATACATTCGTTTAATTGTATTTGTTAATGTACTATTTTATTTTTCATAGATTAAATAAATATTTGTTGAATAAAATAAATAATACTGAATTTGAATTCAAACGAATATTTTATTCAAATAAATATTTATTACAATTTTTTGATAGTACAAATTCAAGCTCTCACTATAAATATACATTTTCTATTACAATACATTTCTGATTACATCACAATTCATTTTTACATTTTCACCTCACTACATATCACTCACACTCGTATTAATCTTCAACTTCATTCCAGTTTGAATCCAGCATCTGAGCAATCTGCAAAAATATTCACTAACGCAGTAAAATTGAAAATAAAATATTTTTGCGATATAAAATAAAATATGGTTTTTGAAAATAATATTTGCCTCAGTTATTTGGGTTGTTCGTCATCATTCATATTTGAATTCGTTATACACGAACAACTTGTGACATACACAGTGTATCACTGTATATTCCATAAGGCCGTGCACACCGATATACACTTGATAATGCTACAGGGACAGGTGAGCACAAGGTCAAACCCAAATAAAAAGACGGGTTCAACTCAGGTGCAACAAAAATAAATCTCGACTTCAGCACAAGGTCAAACCCGAGTTGTGAAACTAGATTCAACTCAAGTGTAATGCACAGTCTACACAAATTCAATAGTGCATCAAAGCAAACTCAAGTAGACAGTAGCATATACTACAGGGATGAACACACGAGAATGGAATGCACAGGTCAGAGATGCAACAATGGAACCAACACAAAAGTTCACAATGCAACATGATCAACTCAACTCGACTAACAGTAAACAGTGTACAACATCAAAGCCAAACTACAAGCTGCAGTAACTCGACCAAGTGCACGACTAAACTAACAAATGCAACAGATTCAACTAAACCAACATGGCCAAGACTACAAGCAACTGCATAGGACTGTAACAACCAGAATGGAAGCAAAATACACAAATGCAAAACCAAAGTGCATGAACACAGTGAAGACCACAAAGGCAATGCATCAGTGAATCAACTGAAGAATGAACTCGAACAGTAAACATATATGCACAGGTACAAACAACAGTGAGCACATTCATATGTACAAATGCAAAGAACAGTGGTGATGCAGTGCAACATCTACGACAACAAGTACATGAATGCAAACTACAGGAATGGATATCAAGCGATTCAACTACAAGTGTCGACCAAGTGACAATGCAAGCAAATGTCCAAACAACAAACCTCACAGCACATGCACATCAACCAAACAGTGGCAAATGAAGTATAGTATGCAAACATGAAGGGAATACAACTACAAATGAAAACTGGCAACAACAAGTTCAAGTGAGTCAAGTTCAGGCCAGAAGCTCAAGAAACATCAATGATACAAGAAAAAGTAATGAGTAAAACCAAACCGCAAAGCCAAACATGATACAGTGATACAAATGCAACACAGTGGGAACCACAATGCAAGCCGAGCATCAAGACACTAAGCAACTGAAACAAGCCAGCAACTATCGAAGTTCAAGTTATACAAGACAGCTACAAACTCAAATGATGCAAATGCACAAGTAGAGGCCGAGTAAAATCAAGTGCGTATGCAATTACAACCAAAGTCGAATGAAAATCAACTGTGGCAGCCAAGGAGTTAATCGCAAGCAAAGTCACGGGTAATCAAGGATTTGGCTAGGTTAAACATCGAAGTCGTGAAAATATACAGAAGTCAAGTGATAAAAATTCAAGTGCGTATGCAGTATTGACAAAGTCAAAAATCAACACCGTGATGAGCACGGCAATTCAAAGCCGCAATTCAAAGCCGTGGGTATCAAGCATCAGAAATATACGATTATGAACAAGTCAGAGAAAATCACCATCATCCACACGATAATCGAATGGCCAAAGCACAGAATTGACGAATTCAAACAATTATATACGAACGCAAATATAGGAATTCGACCTATATATAAACCATTCATCATCGGCAAATTTATGCATTGAGTTCAAGTACGAAAACACAAAAGCACAAAAGCAAAAAATTACATACCGAAGCAAGGAGTCGGACTCGATCGAACAACGAAGCAGCCGAAGTGAGAAATGAGAGAAGATCAAAGCTACTCGCGCATTATCCACAAGATTGATCAAACATAAAGTCGGCAGCTTCATCAAACCCTAAGTTGGATCGAAGGGACGAAGCCCTAAATTTGCAAGAGGAATGGCCGCCATTACGAACGGAGCAAATAAAAGATACGGGTCGAATTACAAAGGGGGCCGGCCTATTTTCTAAAGAGACTTCTATTTTATAAAAGGGCTTTGTATTTTAAAATTAGGGTTATTTAATATTTAAATTGTTTTTAACTTGTATTTTCGTTTTAAACCGTTTTAATTTTCTAGTCGTGTGACTAGGGGACAAACTACGTGTCGTAGTTTGGGAATTCGCAACTCGGTGGTTGAGTTGTGGCAAGCTTTTGAGCGTAGAGTTAGATTAGTCAATAGCGGGTATAGCGAGTTTACGTGTATAAGCGAGGGACTATCTAATTTCTAGTTGAAACCTTGGGTGTAGCACGTAGGCAGGGTTTTGCCGAAGCTGGGTAAATTATGTGTTGTTCTGTTTTTTGTGTTATTTATATTCTACGATATCTGTGCTGCTATTCTGTGATCTGAATTGAATATTTTATAAGCTTCTGCAATAATTTTTATAATTAACACTATCACCCTATTCACCACCCTCTAGGGTGAAATCGATCCTACAAGTGGTATCAGAGCTAGGATCAAAAGCCGTTTTTGTTTTAAAATTTTGATTTTTTTACAAAAACCAAATTTTGTTTTAAAAAAAAAATTGAATTTTTAAAATGGCTTCTTTTAATACTGCTTTTGCTGGGGTCAATACATAGTTAGACCACCAATGTTCAATGGTGAATATGCTTATTGAAAAAATAGGATGGAAATCTTTCTAAAAACCATTGACACTTGGAATATTGTTGAGACAGGTTATAGAACACCGACTATAACTGTAGATAATCAGGAAGTAGATAAACCAAAGGATCAATGGACAAAACTAGAAAATAGATTACAAAATGCTAATGCTAGAGCTATGAATTCTATTATTTGTTCATTAGATGAATTTGAATTTAATCGCGTCTCACATTGTCTAATGCACAGGAAATATGGCACACACTAGAAGTGACTCACGAAGGAACATCTCAAGTCAAAGAATCTCGCCTTGCCATGCTAAGCAGCGAATACTAGAACTTCACAATGGTGAAGGAAGAAAATGTCAAAGAGATGCATGGACGACTTTCCAATATCGTTTACAAATCAAAAGCTCTTGGAAAATCATACACAGAGTTGGAGATAGTCCGAAAAATCCTTAGAGTCCTTCCAAGAAAATTTGAAGCAAAAGTGACTGCCATTCAAGAATCAAAAGATTTGAAACAAATGAAAGTCGAAGAACTCATCGGAAATCTCACCACTTATGAGCTAGAAATGAAATTCAAGGAAGAGCGTGAAGGAGGAGATACTCGAAAGAAATCAATAGCGCTCAAAGGAACAACCGAAAGTGATGATGATAACGGTGATGATGAAGGAGCAGCAGAGCTGACATTACTAATAAAGAAATTCAAAAAGTGGAATCGCAAATATGGAAATCCAGCTGGAAATCAGGAATTGAAAAGCAGAATAGGTAAAGCACTGGACTACTCAGAAGAACAAAAGATTATTTGTTATAATTGCAACAAACCCGGTCATATCAAGCCCGATTGTCCACAAATTAAAATCAGCCATGGAAAGAAACAGAAAAAGAAAAGTTTTGCAGCCACTTGGGATGAAATAGACAAGGATGATCAAAGCACTGGCAGTGAAAGCGAAAAGGCAGAATTGTGTCTTCGAGGTGATACAACTGACAGTGACGATGACGAGCCAAGTGAGGTATCAAAACTTACCCATTCTGAGTTGCTTATATATTTTCATGAAGTAAACAGCTGTTTTTGAACGACTTAGGGAAAAATACGCTAAACTTGAATCACAAAAAGACACTTTGATAGATTTGAATAAACAACTTGACCAATTAGTTAAAACCTATCAAAGTAGGATCCCTAAGTGTGATAAGTGTCCAACATTCGAAGAAGAAATTAAAAAATCAGAAATCAATATAAAATCACCTGAAAATGAAATTCTGATTTTAAAAGAGAATGAAAATACGAGGAGAGAGAATTCTATTAAAAAGTGCATACAGTTGTTAAACGAAAATGAATCTCTCAAAACACAAGTCCAACAATTGTCAATGACTTTAGATAAATTTTCAAAAAGTGAAAAATCGTTGAATATGCTATTAGGAAAGCAAACTGTTAATACGGTTAGACAAGGACTTGGATATAATAATTCGAAAATTGTTGAAAGCAATATTAATCAAGTTAATTCTATGTGCACAGTTTGTAGAAAATTTGGACACGATCACAATAATTGTTGGTATAGACCCAAACATATGAAAACTATACTGATTTGGGTTCCAAAAGGCACAAATATAAAATCTCTTAAAGTTAAACAAATTTGGGTGCCGAAGGGAACAATTATAAATAGTTTTAGGTCTACACAAAATTATTTTTCAAAATATTCTGCCACTAACAATCATGGACCTATAAAAAAAAATAGGTCACATAAATCTTTTATCGTGTAGGTGTGGTGGCAGGCTAAGGAACAACAATAGTGTTCTCTGGTTTTTTGGCAGTTCGAGAAACACAACGGGCGACAAAACAAAGTTCCTTAGCCTAGTTCAAAAGTGACAGAATCACAATAGACAACCATGAAAAATATCGTAAAGGTAAAACACGTAAAGGTATATTAATTTGAGCGATATATTAAATGTGATAATCTGCACCATATTCTGAATTAAAATCAGCCAATATTGAGATGATGAAAAGATGATGATTTTGACTCTGACTTATTCAACATAGTTGGCCAAGTATATTCTTATGCCAAAAACACTATAATAATCTCTAGATTCTTTGAATTACTTCATATATATCAGTTTGGATTAAAAATAGTGTTTTGTAGGATAATACAAATTGGTTATAATACGGCTAACTCTATATTCACGGTTTTTGATTATTAACACGGCTTCACTTCAAATTCAAAGAATGTCATTTAAATTGTTGTTAAAATTGAGTTTGAAATTTTTGGAGCACACTTCATGGTTTGGTCAATCAAATTCAATTAATGATGATTTTGAGTGAAAAAGAAATTCAGATGTAGATTACACTGGTAATCTAGTTGATAGAAAAATTACTAGTTGAACGTGATTTTTGAGACATTTAGTAACTGCATCGTTTTTCAAAGAAAATATCTGCATATTCTTCATGTCAAATAATTTTCAAATAGCAGAAAATTTTCTTTTAAAACCCCCTGGAGAAAATCATTTTTGACCATAGTTTCAGATTAGTCATTTTTGAAAAAAATTTCATAATTATTTTTGAATTTGATTTTAAATGACTATTTTGACTAATCTGACTCCCTAATGTTTATCGAAAAGAAAAATAGTGATTGAAAAAGTGATGAGTGTTAATATTGATCAAATATTATGACTCGAAACGGTATAATTAATAAATTTCTTTAGAAATTTAAACAAGAGTTATAAAACTGTTTGTTGGTAAAAATTCCATGACCATCTTTATATGTATCATATTTCTAACGACCATCACTCATCAAAATTCTATATAGTTTGTCGATATGTGGTACTTTAAACAGGAATCGTTCGTTTTTCGTTTTTCACATTTAAAAAAAAGAGAGTAGTAATAATAATAATAATAAATACCAAAGTATTCACTCTCATTTAAAAGTCCTCACAGTTATGCATGGGTGAATTACTTGGAATTTGTTATGTGCTTCCATGCTCATTTAAAAGTCCTCATGGTTATGCATGTATGGAACGCATATCAAAAGTTGATTTTTAAAATAAACAAGTTGATTCTAATCCCATTTAAAAGTCCTCACGGTTATGCGTGGTTAGAAGATACTTGAATTCATTTTTTTTAAAATAAAATTGTAATACTACTAATCTCATTTAAAAGTCCTAATGGTTATGCATGGTTAGTAGATATTCAAATTCCTGATATAAATATACCACAAATAGACACAACTGTATGGTTTTATATGATGACATAATTCCCATCATTCTAAAAGTGGAATATACGCATAACAAAATATTTATGATTTTTGTTTGATTTTTTATTGAAATTTAATATTTATATTCAATTGAGTTTTAATGTTGGATTAATATCGATCACTTTATCTCTATTTTCTCTAACACTGTTATTCTTTTGCTGATAACAAAAGGGGGAGAGAAAAGTTAAGATTTTGTCAAATAGAATCAAGCAAAGGTCAAATTATTTTCCATTTGCATCCAGGCTCATTTGCATATTATTTAATTGTATGCATATTTATAGGGGGAGCTTTGTATAGAGAGGAAGCATTTAAATAGGGGGAGCAAATTAGAACATATCAATGATCAAATACATTTAACATATTCAAAATCTTAAATATATGTTTGTTATCATCAAAAGGGGGAGATTGTTGAATATGCGCTTATATGATTTTTGTTTGATGATAATAAACATATATACATTCGTTTAAATGTATTTGTTAATGTACTATTTTATTTTTCATAGATTAAATAAATATTTGCTGAATAAAATAAATAACACTGAATTTGAATTCAAACGAATATTTTATTTAAACAAATATTTATTACAATTTTTTGATAGTACAACTTCAAGCTCTCACTATAAATATACATTTTCTATTACAATACATTTCTGATTACATCACAATTCATTTTTACATTTTCACCTCACTACATATCACTCACACTCGTATTAATCTTCAACTTCATTCCAGTTTGAATCCAGCATCTGAGCAATCTGCAAAAATATTCACTAACGCAGTAAAATTGAAAATAAAATATTTTTGCGATATAAAATAAAATATGGTTTTTGAAAATAATATTTGCCTCAGTTATTTGGGTTGTTCGTCATCATTCATATTTGAATTCGTTATACACGAATAACTTGTGACATACACAGTGTATCACTGTATATGCCACAAGGCCGTGCACACCGATACACACTTGATAATGCTACAGGGATAGGTGAGCACAAGGTCAAACCCAAATAAAAAGACGGGTTCAACTCAGGTGCAACATAAATAAAATCTCGACTTCAGCACAAGGTCAAACCCGAGTTGTGAAACTGGATTCAACTCAAGTGTAATGCACAGTCTACACAAATTCAATAGTGCATCAAAGCAAACTCAAGTAGACAGTAGCATATACTACAGGGATGAACATACGAGAATGGAATGCACAGGTCAGAAATGCAACAATGGAACTAACACAAAAGTTCACAATGCAACACGATCAACTCAACTCGACTAACAGTAAACAGTGTACAACATCAAAGCCAAACTACAAGCTGCAGTAACTCGACCAAGTGCACGACTAAACTAACAAATGCAACAGATTCAACTAAACCAACATGGCCAAGACTACAAGCAACTGCATAGGACTGTAACAACCAGAATGGAAGCAAAATACACAAATGCAAAACCAAAGTGCATGAACACGGTGAAGACCACAAAGGCAATGCATCAGTGAATCAACTGAAGAATGAACTCGAACAGTAAACATATATGCACAGGTACAAACAACAGAGAGCACATTCATATGTACAAATGCAAAGAACAGTGGTGATGCAGTGCAACATCTACAACAGCAAGTACATGAATGCAAACTACAGGAATGAATATCAAGTGATTCAACTACAAGTGTCGACCAAGTGACAATGCAAGCAAATGTCCAAACAACAAACCTCACAGCACATGCACATCAACTAAACAGTGGCAAATTAAGTACAGTATGCAAACATGAAGGGAATACAACTACAAATGAAAACTGGCAACAAAAAGTTCAAGTGAGTCAAGTTCAGGCCAGAAGCTCAAGAAACATCAATGATACAAGAAAAATAATAAGTAAAACCAAACCGTAAAGCCAAGCATGATATAGTGATACAAATGCAACACAGTGGGAACCACAATGCAAGCCGAGCATCAAGACACTAAGCAACTGAAACAAGCCAGCAACTATCGAAGTTCAAGTTATACAAGATAGCTACAAACTCAAATGATGCAAATGCACAAGTACAGGCTGAGTAAAATCAAGTGCGTATGCAATTACAACCAAAGTCGAATGAAAATCAACTGTGGCAGCCAAGGAGTTAATCGCAAGCAAAGTCACGGGTAATCAAGGATTTGTCTAGGTTAAACATCGAAGTCGTGAAAATATACAGAAGTCAAGTGATAAAAATTCAAGTGCGTATGCAGTATTGACAAAGTCAAAAATCAACACCGTGATGAGCACGGCAATTCAAAGCCGCAATTCAAAGCCGTGGGTATCAAGCATCAGAAATATACGATTATGAACAAGTCAGAGAAAATCACCATCATCCACACGATAATCGAATGGCCAAAGCACAGAATTGACGAATTCAAACAATTATATACGAACGCAAATATAGGAATTCGACCTATATATAAACTATTCATCATCGGAAAATTTATGCATTGAGTTCAAGTACGAAAACACAAAAGCACAAAAGCAAAAAATTACATACCGAAGCAAGGAGTCGAACTCGATCGAACAACGAAGCAGCCGAAAAGAGCAACGAGAGAAGATCAAAGCTACTTGCGCATTATCCACAAGATTGATCAAACATAAAGTCGGCAGCTTCATCAAACCCTAAATTGGATCGAAGGGACGAAGCCCTAAATTTGCAAGAGGAACGGCCGCCATTACGAACGAAGCAAATAAAAGAGACGGGTCGAATTACAAAGGGGGCCGACCTATTTTCTAAAGAGACTTCTATTTTATAAAAGGGATTTGTATTTTAAAATTAGGGTTATTTAATATTTAAATTGTTTTTAACTTGTATTTTCGTTTTAAACCATTTTAATTTTCTAGTCGTATGACTAGGGAAAAAACTGCGTGTCGTAGTTTGGGAATTCGCAACTCGGTGGTTGAGTTGTGGCAAGCTTTTGAGCGTAGAGTTCGATTAGTCAATAGCGGGTATAGCGAGTTTACGTGTGTAAGCGAGGGACTATCTAATTTCTAGTAGAAACCTTGGGTGCAGCACGTAGATAAGGTTTTGCCGAAGCTGGGTAAATTCTGTGTTGTTCTGTTTTTTCTATTATTTATATTCTGCGATATCTGTGCTGGTATTCTATGATCTGAATTGAATATTTTATAAGCTTCCGCAATAATTTTTATAATTAACACTATCACCCTATTCACCCCCCCTCTAGGGTGAAATCGATCTTACAATGAGCGGTAGAATCACACTCGCCTTGATGATCCTCCAAAGGTGCGATCATGGTCTATGGAGCATGGTTGGCAACCAATTCTAAGTACTTCATCACCTACCTACATCATTTGGAAGTAGTTTATTTTAAGTTGGTTGTAGTTCACAAGATAATTGAAATTGACATAAATCTTATTGATTAGTGAAGCAACATCGTATGCTCGCTATTCCACTTCGCCCCAGTCTTTCTCAGTTGGAGGTCGACCGTAGGTGGTCCAGTTGATAATCAAAGTTCCTTATTAATAAGGGTCAGATGTTCCATGCTCGCCAATCTATGAGGCTTGCACATATTGTTGAAATTTTCCTTTCCGGATCAACTTTACGATCATATCTCGGAGGTATCTACAATCGCCGGTGTTATGATCACGTGTATCTTGAAATATACAATATTTTCCATATTTCCTTTAGGTTTCGTTGGACTCTTTCGAGGATGGTTTCAAGTACCACTCCAAGTCGTGAGTCTCTAAGTAGATGTTTTCGATTGAATTGTTTAAAGGAGTATATGAGTTAAATTTTGGGATTCTGGGTCGTCTCCTAAAATCCGAGTCCTCGTCTAAGGCCTCAATGATGCCCTCACTTTAAATTCCTTCATCCATTGGGCCTACATCGTTCTTTCTCTTAGTCTGCTCTACCTGCTTCTTGCTTAGGTTCTCATTCACTCTCTAACGGAAATGATCCAAGGTCGTAGGAGGCTCTCTAGCTTACCAGTCACCAAAGTATGTCTTGGGGTCGATTCCCTTTATCAACGCCATCGGTGTGATATACTTATTGGGATTTCTCACTTTAGCGATGATGATATTGAATCTTTACAAGAGGTCTTTGAGAAGTTCACCTGGTGTTTGGAATAAACTGGATAATGACATCACATCCTTGGTGTGAGTCGCATGCATTTTGAATTGTTTGACTAACTTTTGATTTGGTTGATCGGATAAGGAGATGGGCATTGGTGGTAACTACGTAAACTACATGATCGTTATTATTTCAAAGAATATGGGGAAACATATGCATTCGATGGCATTTGTCACTCTAGTGGGATCCATGTGCCACTCGTATTTCATAAGATGTTCTCGGGGGTCTATGTTCACAGAATACGCTGGAATGGTCGGCACATTGAATCTCCTTGGATATACTGCTTGCTGAACAGCTTCGATGAATAGGTTTCGACTAAAGGAGATGCTCTAATCATTATCAGTTAGGTTCGTTTTCAAGTTACGACTGCTTGTAATGCTTTTGAATAATGTATGCATGGTTGCCCAACATTTGAATAGTTAAGAATGCTGATCAACTGGTGAATAGGTTAGAATGGGGTCGCTAATTAGTGGTGATCCTCAAACTTTCACCCAAATAGGGGCGATCCATATAAGCCAGTAAGGAAGGCCTCTTAAGGTTGCACACCAAGTATTAAATCATTTGGAGTCCGTATGACCGAGTTATAACCAAAACAAGATGGACTAGTACTGATAGATTGGTTATAATTTACTCGGATTACGACCCAAGAAAATTTGATATATGCTTGGAGTCAGCCCCTGGTTCGCTTGGAGTCGCTGAATTTGAAGTGCTGGGCTGACCACGAATGGTGCTTGGAGTCATATTAGTGTTTTCTTGGAGAAAATCTTGGTTTTACCAGAGTTTGACCTTGGGCCATAATTTCCTAGTTTGCTTCGGGTCGAATGGGTGATTACTCGAGTTCGACTTTAGGTTGGAACATATAGAGTCTACTTCAAGTCATATCATATTGGTTCGTGTCATATCACCTTGGTTCTCTAGCCTTTATCGTTTGAATAGCGGTTCTTTGTTCATTCTTTGGCAGCAATTCAATAGCCACCGGTTGATCCTCTATGCCATAGTCAATCATTGGATATTAGAGAAGTGGATATATTGCACCACCTTTAAGTTGAGTTTCGAATCTAGAATGCTAGAGCGCTGCGTTGCGACATGAGTTTGGGTTCGTAGGAAGGTACATCGTTGAAAGCAGACTTGATGATGAAGATAAAAGCAGTTGATTTGAATGTGAACGAAGAGAAAAAGGATTGGGTGGTATCGTACTCACTTCCAGAGTGATACACATAATTTGCTAACATCTTGATCTATGGTCGAAACATGCTGACATTAGATAGGACTCTTGATTAAAGAGATGAGGGATCTGATGAAATATATCAGCAAAAGTGGAGATGCTAGTAGTAGTCAGAGATTATTCATAGAGAGAGAAAGAGGAAGAGAGGAGAAGAAGGAGATAATTTTAAATGGCGATCCTGCTGATGCCAAAAGTGGGCATCAGCACCTAATAGAATCTCATAGAGATTTAATGATGAAATTAAAATATAGCAGAGAAAGTAAATGAACACGCAAGTTTTATAATGATTCGGCAAACTCTGGCTTACATCCACTCCAATAATCTTTTATTTATACTGTAAGATTAAAAGTATAGCTGTTTTTTTCCATAAAAAATTAATAGAGGAAGAGAGAAGTAGGATGAAAAATAGCCAGAAAAGAAGATCCCAAAATGAGCTATGTCCACTGTATTTATATGTGAACCGTGCATGGATCGGGCTGAAATTTGGCCAGAAGAACCTCCAGAGCCAAATTGACCCGACCCACAAATTTTTTGGTTGATTGCACACCAAAAAATCAATCGATGCTGATCATTCTTATTAGCATGTTGGGTCCAGCGATCGATATGGTGCGTCCCCTATGCCCTTTACTGCCTGTTTCTAAAGTTGTTTCATTGATCGCCTTTGTGGTTGTTGAGTTATGGATCGATCATTGTTGATTTGTAAAGCTAATCTGAGCGATCCATATCCATATTGATTCATGCTGATCCATAACGAAGATGTTCCAAATCCGATCCATATTAAGGATGGATCATTGTCGATCCATTTTGGAGATGGATCATTGCTGATCAATAATGGAGATTGATTATGGTCGATCCATTTTGGAGATGGATCACAGCCGATCCATAATGAAGATGGGTCATTGCTAATCCATATTGGAGAAGGATCATAGCCAATCCATTGTGAAAAATGATCGTACCTTATTGATTTTCAGTTGAAGTGTGAAATTTATACTTCGCCAATTCTAGAATGCTATTTGCATGTATCTATGACTATCTTCCATAGTGTTGTCCATAATCGATTTCCTATCCTAGCAACAATCTCTTCGGGATTTCCGTCTTGATGATCATGGAGTCACTTGGGATAAATCCGCTTATGTACTGCGTTGCCAAAAGGCGGGTCAACTATTCCAAATCGAGGAAGCCCAAAAGCTGGTTGGAGTGGCAAGTTAGAGAGAGAACATGTTGGAAGTGGTCCATCCCATAGGGGAAGAAATTGGTGAATTTCAAAAAAAAAAATCTTATTTTGGACTATTGAGCCTATGAAGTCTAAAGGGGTCATACTATGTCCCATCTTGTTTTTAATAAAATAACATTTTAATTACTTTCATTATACATATTTGTTAATTAAATAAGTTAAAATTTTAACTAAATATTCAATTAGAAATGCATTGATATACATTCAAACATATAGCAACATAAATGAACAAATATACTTAAACATGTGTATAATTATATATATACACACATCTAGATATTATGTTTTTGTGTAGCTTAGACATAAACACACATGTAGTCTTTGTTGCCACTTATGTTTTATACACACACAAATATAAAGGTATCAATTTCAAATAAAGTACACATTTAAAATAAGAATAAATTAGAAGAGCGAAGGTGGAAAAGTAATGTATGCTGCAACTAAATCTAATCAAATCTATGTTGAAAAGGGAATAATCTTATAGTGTAATTCTATGTTACTTTTCTTCTATAGTCATCAATTCAAAAATTAATTTAATACCATACTGAATTGCAAACTTAAGTACAAAAAACAACCAAGCCATCGTAAAACAAAAGGAAGTTTATGTTATATCAAAATATGAAAAGACATATAATTAACATGACGATAATTAAAAGTTTTACAATTTAATTTATTGATTCTAATGATATAACTAGACCGAAAACATAAATAAAACTGAGTAGGGAATGATACGGTGCCGACACTTGTATTTGGAATGTGAACCGTCATATTTTCCTTCCACAAGTGAATTTTTTAGTTCGTTCTTCTCCTATTTCCCTTCCCAACCCTAGTTTTTGTTTGCTCTTACGCTCGTATTATTTACTCTGCCAACATACATGAATTTTACCTCAAACAACTTCTTTCCCATAATCATCCTAGGTTCTCGCTCTTAACCTACCGATCGATTGCCTCAATTTTGCTTGTTGCTTTACATTTCAATAGTGTGCCTTCAGAATTCCATTACAGAATCCTTTCCATTACACGGTAGAATTTCACATTCATACGCTAGGGATAACTGTTCTTCTGGAGCTTTGTTTTTAGATCTGTCCTTTTTCGTTGCCATCTTGCACTCAATGTTCGACAAAGCTTGAGGCATGTTTCTTTAATGTTCATTCATTCCATTTATGAGAATAAAGCATCCGCGTTTCTATTAGTTTGATGCATAACTACAATTTTATTATGTGCAATTGGAGATCCAAACTCTTTGAAACATATTACACATAAATAATGGCAAATTTCTGGTTGTAATAAATTGGTTCATGCTTTTTGAAGCATCTTCTCTTTGATTATGCACTTTTATGACCCAACTTTCTATTATTAAATGTCTATTAACTTCTATGCAAATGTGGATTGATTAATGCACCCAAAAGTGTTTGATTACTAATCTACTTTAATCTATTGCATAGTTTCAAATTGGTTTATGGTGTTATATTATATATTTTGATTGGAAATCTTGAAGTCCAAATATGTTTGATTGAAAGGCTTGAAAACGTTTTCTATTTTGGTTAATTGTAACAAAATGTACAATTCTAAAATTATGCAAGCGATGATTGATTTTAACTTTTCAAAAATGTCACCATTGATTGAATTTGATGTTTCAAATGGTTGACCAATAATTTAACAAAATATTGTTATTTCAGTCTAACATAAGTAAAACAACTTAATAGAAACAATTTTCATTACGAGATTCTAATACAAATTTTTTGAAATATTATAACGATTTAGGTTTTGTAATTTTTAAGATTTATTTCCCACAACCCAAATTTGTCATTTTTATGTTTTATTTCAATTTGTGTCATATTTACTTCTTACATCTCTACTACTAATAATGAAAATTCGTTGAACTAATTTACTCGGTGTCTTTTTGAAATTCCAAAAATGCCCTTGCTTTCCGTTTACATATTTACGCTCAAACAAAATATCAACGTATACGATAACACAAACAGCCTGTACACAAACAGCCCGTGTGCGAATCACAGGCCCATACTAGTTAGAAATAATAGGGAGATAAACATTTATTTATCCCAAACAATGAATGTCAATTTCTCCTACATGCACACAAGCTTATCAATAGGATTATGTTTCCATGGTTGGAATTGAATAATTTATCAATTTAAAAGAAACTGCACTTCATTTGCTAGCATTTTTTTTCTCATTGGCTCTATGGACATAATTACCTGCTTGAATTGGCCTTATGTGCGTGCTCAGCAAGTGTGGTCATTGAAGAAAATAAAAGGAAATATATTTTAATTTGATTACATGAGTTTGCTAAATATCCTCAGGTAGTTTATTATGATCATTGTTTAAGTTAATATATGATCTTAGGTAATTTCCAATGTTACATGTGTTTATTTCCCGAATGTGGCATCCTTAATGGTTTTCTTTTTTATATAGAACTATAGCTCAATTTATTTGTTTGTTGACTGCAGGTATCATTGGACTTTGCAATTTAAAGCCCTTTAATTTATACTATGTTTAAAGTCTAGTATTTTTTTTTATAGATTTTTGTACAAATAGAACGAAACGTTCAACTTGACATGATATGTAGTTAAATCTTAAAATCATAGACACATATACTGAAATTGGATGAATTTTTAATGGTATTCGTTACCTTAATACTTAATATATTGTATATACTAACTAATTGGAATGATTTAATAGGGCATATGTCATAAAATGAGATATATTTCTTTATCATGTAGCACATTTGGGTACTAGCATTTATTAGCTGATAACTCTATAAAACCTAATATAGTATAAAATGCAAGATCATAATTCAAGACTTTAGGAATAGGATACTAGGAATAGAAAGCCATTTGTAAATAATTGTAGAGCTGTAATTTTCGTATTTAGAAATAGTAATAGTTTATTTTAGGTTATTCATGAATGGTTAAAAGTTACAATTCATATCTTTTACTTTGTTGCGTGTAGTGTACTGGAGTGAATTTGATAGTAGGAATGTTTTTTGCAAAGCTAAGAATTAACAAAAATAGGAAGAAAATATAATATCCTTAAGTGGCATACTAATACCATGTAACTAAAGGAATGGACATGATAAAACAATCAATCACAATATCCATCTTACCAAAATTTGTGTAAGGATTGGTATAAAATTATTTCTTCCTTAGGAATGTTGGAACATGGCATTCAAATATACATATCTAAGATAAAATTAAGATTAACCAGCTTTTGTTATAATCATTTGGATACGTAAGACCAAATCATTATGGCATGATATACTATATACTTATTTTTACATATCAATTATTGGGAAGCTAAGGTAGCATAAATCGACTACAAGGTAATCTCATATATATAATGCGAATACACATCTGTGGATAATGCTGTTTTCCTATTATACTGAATCTCATAAATCTATTCTACTTTAGTGATATTTCTCTTATGTTTCTCTTCATCTTTTAAGATTCTATTGGGAAGGTCCTATTCTTCAATGGAACAACTCTAAAAGATAACAAAATAAAGAGGGTATATAGACAACCATTGTTGATTCTCAAGCTCCATCAATATATTGCAACTAGTTGTGCAGATTAAAGACATTATAATCAGATATGGTAAGATAAATAGAATGTAAATTTACTTCTAATATAGTGTATCTATTCCTTACTATATCATCCCACGAGTGCTTATAATTTCCTCAATTTTATACTTGATAATATCTTCTTTGTATTTAAGCATTACTACATGCAATTTTTGTTTAGCACTTAGTAGATTTGATTAAGGCCATTCGGTGGACTGCTATCATTTATGTTCAAAACTTTCAAAATAAATACATGGAATATGTATATTTCTCATTATCATTTAAATTTAATAGTTTTTTCTGACATCTAACACATAGCTTTGAAGGATACGGTAGAATGTTTTTTTGAAAACCCAAGAGAACCTAGCTGGCCGGTAAACTCCTGAGGAGGGTATAGTAAAACCATCCATTGATCCAAGCCCCCATACCCCCGAGTAAATTTATATAAGATGGGGAAGCACATGGTAGGAATCAAACCTGGGTCTTTTTACTAGAACCCAAACCTCCTTTCCACTGCGTTGCACTCGCGGACATAATGTTAGAAACATTTTACCAGAATGTTACAAGCACCGTGATTAAGTTACTTATTTAAGTAAGGGATAATTTCATAGCTTCAGTTCTCATTATACAGTCACTCCTTTTGAGTTTCAATACCACTTGTTTTATCCTAGCACTACCAATCTAGAAAAATTTAGGAAATTTGACCACTTCCAACGCGACCTCTACCTTTATTGAGCAACTATCAAATGTTTTGGACATATAATAAAACTACTGGCCATTGAAGACACAAAATAAGATTCCATATCATAAAACCCTATTGACAAATTGTATTTGAATATAGATAAGGAAACATATATTCTAAATTTAATAAAATAGTATTCAAACAGGAGAAAAAATTAAGTTTTCTAAATAAACATCGTTATAGTTTTCTTAGATAGTGTAGTGTATAACTAGAAAATTTCAACGATAAAATCCACTTCACGTTCGAGTCAAATTGATCAATCCAATACATTAAGCCATGAAAAGTAGGCTCATAATGGTTTGATGTTTAAAATAAATGAGCAAAATTTCTCTTGGAATGCATGTTAAATTGAAATTGATTTTTATATGTGAGGATGCAATACATCTATTTTGTAATTAGTAATCTCCCTTATGTAATCATAACTTAAATGTATTTTTTAGACAAAATATAATTCATTATTTTCTAATTTTTTATTTAATGTATGTTTTGATACCATAATTGATCTTTGCATTGAGTTGTATATTGAATACAATGGGTGGTATAACTCTTTCAAAA
This sequence comes from Allium cepa, assembly GCA_030765085.1. Lineage (NCBI taxonomy): Eukaryota > Viridiplantae > Streptophyta > Magnoliopsida > Asparagales > Amaryllidaceae > Allium > Allium cepa. Next base: position 183,088,720 of record CM060937.1, on the reverse strand, counting down.
TTTTGTATCCTATTGGATTACTTTTAGGCCCATCGATTGTAATTCTTTATAATAGCTTGGGAAATCTTTCCTTTGCATGGGACTTTATGCCGAACAACCATTGAACTCTTATAACAGTTACCATGTTACTATAGTACAAAGATGCTAAGATTTTCTTGAATTTTATAGCCAAAACTAATTACTTAAACATTTTGGATGTTGAGTTTTCACTCCATTCTCTTTTAGGCCTTTAGCTCATGGTAAATGATTTTCAGTTAATATTGTATCTACACCAAGTAATAGTCTAAATCTGTGATGTAGTAGACACACTTGAATAGTAGTGGATCAATTCTTTCTAAAGGTATAATTCTTTATTTACTTATTTTCAAAGTTCATTACTATATATTATTCCATTCAATGTTATAATACATGGTTAAAATAATTAATTTTTAAAACATAAAATTTTTGATAAATTCGGCAAGTCATGGCTAAGTCCATAATAAATAGTGAATATGACTATTCGTACATGTGGGTATGCAGATGCATATGTGGGGGCATGTTATAATTGGAGATAAAGGCTTCCAAAATGGTTGGGTTTGTTTATTTAAAAGTATCACCATTATTTTGACCTTGGGTTTATGCAATTTATTGGCTTTATAAATTTTTTTCTGCTATCGATGAATTATGTTTAGAATTTGATTGCAAGACTTCACATTATTATTATTGTTACCGTTATTATTATCAGACATAGTCATACTGCAATGCATTTTTGGTTTCAAACATCATATTACGATATCTCATGCCTATGTATATATGAATCCTACTTAGCAAAATGGAAGTTGGTTATGCTAATTAACTCAAATGCATAGTCAAGTTTTATGCATGCAATATTACGCTACTGGAAGCATTTTGAAAAAGGCACGTAAACAAGAAAAAATGATTTTTCATCAAAATGGATGTGTAAATAATGAAAATTGGTTTTTCATCAAAGTAGGCACGTAAACGATGAAAAACAAAATTTCCATCTCATCATGTATGCAACAAATGTGTGTGCACATATTTTCTTTGTCTGATTAATTATATTATAAGAAATGAGCATTTAGCAATAAATAATGACGAGTGGTAGAACAGAATAAATAAATCATCTTCTCAAACTCTATTAGGAGAAATGAGCAATTAAATAAGAAACAATGAGGAAAACAACATTGTCTAGTTTTGTTTGGGCGGCAAAACCTAACCTTAATATTTAAGTTGTATTATTGTATACTTAGCAGATTGTCCTGTCCAATATAGTATTTTTGTTTTTTTTAAGGAAATGTAATAGGATAGGTAGCCAAGTATGTGCTTTTTATAATCATGTTCCCTAAACATGAAGGTAATATTGTAATATTTACTCTTGAAATGACCCTATACTTATAACATCTTAATTACTTTTACAACTGCCAAAAAAAATTGTTCAGCATCTTCAGTATAATAAGCAAATTTATACATCTATTATTGGTTTTAGACAAGCATAATAGGATTCTGTTTCTCTTCCAAATATTAATAGAAGTTAACATTAGTTAAGGATAAAAGGCTATAGTTGCATACTGCTTCCCGACATTTATTATTTGCGGATGTTAGCTTCTTACTTTGGTTGGCTTTCTGATGAGTGGTTATGATGATACAAAAAGCAGGAAATCAGTGGTAACACACTTCAATTATGTTATATCTCATGAGTCTCTTTACACCAAACCATGATTTCCTAAACATATTTCTATATATCACTGATATGTACATTTTTTAGGTCCCTTTCTGGTAATAAGAGTCTTAACAATTATTTTTTATTTGCTTTACTTTTAAAATCAAAATCCCATATTTACTTATCATAGCATGTTAATACTTCAAAATAATGTAACTATATAGGACCATTTGGTATGTCACGTCCTTATAAAAAGAGCACTTCTAATCATCCATGTATTCACTAATCAACAAAAGTTTGGATATATTAATATATTAATTCCTTTTTACACTGATCCACTCTACGTATAGACAAAATATCACAGAAACCCTTTAATTTTCCTTAGTTTTTCACAAATATTTGGCTTGTTCTTCTGCTTTGTGCTAAAATTTTCTTTTTCATTCATTATAACTTACGATTTTCCATGAAATTTTCCTCCCTCTATACAAAATCATTACCATGGAAGATTAATGTTTTGAGTTACAACATACTGGATCAAAATTGAGCACAAAAAAAAATAAAAAAAAAATCAACTGCCAGATTGAGTTTAGTGTTGCGATAACTAAAATACTTTATACGTTTCATCATATGTAATAAAGGACCGGACATATGCTATATTCATATTTATGCATTAGGTTCTAATCAGTTTAAAAAATATAAAATGTGACATACATGGTAGGAAACTGAAGGGCATATACCCAAAAACTAACAAATAATTCAACTTATTGTAATGCTGCAAATAATTAAGTAAATTTTTTGAAAGATTTTGCAAATAGATGTATTACAATAGGATTTTTAAAATGATTCCCTAAATATATTAATATGCAAACATTGAATATAAATTTCCATTTTACCTTAGCCTTTTTCTTCCTGTAAATTATCCATAGTAAACGTACATTTACTGAACTTTGGTTTGTGCTCTTATCTCTAGGTTATCCAAATAAATTATGTTTTCCTTATTTTTTAATAGGCAAATATTCATCAAAGCTCTCTTTTTGAGTTGCATTATTTTTAAAATACCATTGACGCTAAATTTTATGTAGTACTAATGGTGATAATTTCTATTCTAGATGATTTGTACTTATACTTAGATCTCTCTTTAATTTGATTGGATAACTTCTTACTAAAAGGGAAATGGTATTACACATTTACTATAATATAAATCTTTAATTGTTTTCTATTCATTATTTGAATTCAAAAGCTATTGTGGTCCTTTTTAGTTCATGCAGGAAGGAAGGAAACACTGCAGATATTTACTTATAACTAATGGGGCAGGCAATCATTGGAATCATGGGTCACTTTGGATTACTATTACTCTATTCAACAATCTATACTATTATATAATTAGTGGGTTGCATTTTATGAGCACACAAGCCTCCTTGGGTTTTTGTCAACTGAATAGTCACATTTTATATTTTTCTTTCTCCTATCAGCTATCAGATTCCTCTTTCATTTATCAACTGCAAATAAAACGGCTAGGGTTTTTACCGCCTCTCTCTGCTTCATCGTTATTCCATCAGCTAAAATTTATTCCGCCACTAAAAATTGAAAAGCTGCAGTTCTAGGTGATCCTCTCACATCATTTCTCTCTTACCAGCTCCCCACTTCATCCATTTCCCCTCATTTACAAATAAAAAGACTAGGTTTTTACCGCCTGCTCTCCGCTTCATCGTTGTTCCATCAGCTAAAAATTGAACGGTTACGTTTTCTAAATGATTGTTTCCCAGTTTCTTCCACCGTGATTATCAGCTTCGTTAGGATGATGTGGAGGTGAGGGAGGTGCTTGCGATGTTCGAAGCTATTTTGCCGATCGTCGAAATGGTGGATTCTGACGATATCGAATTGAGGATTGACGTTTTGTATGCTCTGTTGAATTTGTCAGTTGGGAATGATTTGTGAATTTTTTTAACGACTTCTGTTTATCTAATTTTAATGCTGTATTTCAGATCTGAAAAGAATGAATCGCATTTTAATATCCTGTAATTTTTATTTAGATATAAAAATAAAAAATTGGAGAAACATCAAAACCCTAACTTTTAATTGGTATTCTTTTATTTCGTAAGTTAGATCTGAAGTATTTTCCCTTCATTTATAAATCACTATATCCTATCTGAATCAATCATGGATTTTACTCAATGTTGCTATCCATTTGGTCAGTCTGTATTGATTATCAATAAGACATGATTTATAGATTTGTTGGATGTCTCTAAAAGTAAACAATTTGTTTTTTAAATTCTTTGAGGTAGGAAGTAGACATCATTTACCGATTAATTGGCTATCTCCAATCGAATATTGGTTTTGTATTCTCAACTGAAAAACTATCGACACTGCTTAATTAAGAAAATTCTCTCATCTCTAATTTAGAAGTCCTTTCTGGGTTGTTTTTTATAATATCTCTGTAAATATTTATAAGATTGGACTTTGGTTTGTGTGTTATAAAGACATTTTTTTGAAAAAAACAAATAACTAATTTGTATGCTTTCTCTAGCTAGGGGATGAGAATGATTTAGTCATTCGTCACGGTTTTATTCATGCATACAACTGACATTGAGATTTGGTTGGAAGATAGAGTAATGAAATGCCTCGCCTGATCCAACATTTCATTCCTTCTAATGTAAAAATGCTAAGTTCGGTCTATGAGTTGTTTACCTTTTCATTATTCACTTTGATTTTCTAGATTTCTTAATTAAATTGAATATATATAATTTCAGTGAATCCTTTCACTTTTAACCGCAAGGTTTGAACTTATTTTTTAATTTAATCTATTTGGTATATGTAATCAATGTTTGTTGCATTTTAAGTGATTATAAAAAGAAAACAGAAATGTGTTTTCAACTTAATTTAGAGTTCTTAGTTTAATCACGCCACCAAAAAGACATCATGTCATCAGAAAGTTCTTGATATTTCAACTTTCTAAGTATATGGATGTCGCAGTCCTTATGGTTATAAGGTTGAGATGATTTATTTTCTTCTAAAATTCAATTTTTTTTCCGCATTAAAGTTTTTATAGAAAATAATAGGTACCATACCTAGGTTGTTGGCATATGGCTTCCATTTATCTAGTTCACATGTATTTTTTTATTACCGTCGCACAAAGTTCAACTATAACTATGATGAAAAATGGCTCCTTATTAAAGGTATAATTTCAATTTTTTGCCTTTTCCTATTGTGGCATTTCTGTTTTTGTTTTTTAGTCTAAAATTACATGGTTTTAATTTGCTTCATATGATGATTTCGTAATTTTCTATATTTTAAGGATTGGAAATTGATCCTCTTTTTATAAAAAGATGATGACATATATAAATTTGAATGAAGTTCATTTATTTTGGTACATAACGGATTTCATTACTCATGTATCAGAGTGATAGTTCTGGTTGTTGTTACAGAGAGAATGAAAATGGAAAAACCTGCAACAATAAATGAATTTGGATTGTCCTATGCTAATGATACCGGTACATGGCATTTAACGACTTTTGGAACAAAATATTATGTTCATCTATATATTAGAGATAAGTTTGACATCCATAACATGACTCTATGTATCCTAACATTTCATATGTATTTGTTATTGGATTTTATTGATTATGTTTAGAGAATACGTCAAATATTCAAACACTCTTGGTTGTATGTAGTGTCCAATATTCTAACTTTGACCTCTCTTTGATACCAATCATTAAAGCTTTTTGTGACTGGTGTTATTGTCTTTAGGGTACTTGTATGCTCTGGAGCTTAAGTCCTAATATACTAGGTAATGTGATTAGAAGTCTTTGAGGATTTTTATTTATTGAACAATAGGACACTGCCCGTCTTTTATTATTGCAATCATGGAAGTATAAAAAGAATCATAGGATTGGTTAGATCTCCTCCTTAATGTCTACATTTGAGGCTTATTGAGGATGTACACAAATTCTTTTTTCGGACCATAGACCATATATGTGAAGCAATGACTATTATAGAACATCAAATACTGTAATAAATAGATTATGCAAATCTAATTACTCGCTAACAAAGTAAAAGATGAACACAATATTTTAGGAACCATATTACAAAAGAGCCACATCTGGATAATGTAATAATCATGCTGAAAAAAATGTTAACTATTAGTTGTTTGGCATACAACCGTGTTTGAATACCCTTACCTAGGCACACCAAGATGGAAAATGCAAAACAAAATCCTCAAATGAGTTTTGACCAATTGCTTTGAAGGTTTGATACATTACACATCCTTTGAGCTCCCCAATTTTGGGTCTCCTTTTTGCACATTTAATATTTTAGGAAAAAGCCCTCCTAGCCAATGGCAATCACCAATACGACAAAAACTAGCATTTGTAAGGTATTTCTCAACTTTGTTGCATAAAACCAAGTTCTCGATTTTTTTTTTGTATTACCTGCATTTCTTAATTTACTTACAACTTCCTATTTTGGTTGCTCGGTTTTCATCATGTGCTATGAAACTTGAAATGAATTTACATTTTTTGATTTTTGTTACAATAAAACATGCTCGGCTATGGACTATATATGTAACGACCCAATTTTTTGACTTTCGAAAGTCGACATCAATATGTCCACTGTATCAAATGCCGCATAATCCAATGCTAGAAAACTGAACCATTAGGGTTAAATAAGAAGAAGAAACATAAACAATAACAGAATCTCACATTTCGCAGCGGAAAAAATATAATAGATAAATGAATAATCCTTAAAATAAAAGCACTATATCAGTTTGTACAATACATCATCAGAGTGTACAACAACACAATACAAACACTAGCAGTCTTTACAACTTGACAACATAGAGAATTAACTTTGCAGCAATCCGAACGCAGCAGATTCTACATCATATAAATGATACGTCTCACCATCCAACTTGAACTCCAGATCTCCACAGCAACTTCGTAACTTCGCTCCAGAATAATGATAACTCGACTCTAAGATGCCTATGTGGAAAATTATGGACACTCAGAGTTTAGAAAGGGAACAATAAACTCCAGGTCAGTCATGGGCTGGTGTGAGATCTTAAAAACAGTTATTTTCACAAAAAAATAAAAAGAAATCCGCTATGCTTTTGGAAAATGAAACTACCATAAGGCCTCCCCGCGCACACACAATGCAAGCACACAATTGGAGGAGATTTCTCCTTATGATAGTCAAACATGCTTGATACGCAAAAATCTCTTTGATATTATCATTAGTGCATAGTGAAGAAAACATTTTGAAAGTATAATATAAATCTTAGCCAGCGTAGGTACCATTATATTATGCCTACTATAACTACCTCTTGAGGAGGCAGGTTATACAATTGCAATCGTAAAGGGCTCGTATAGTTTCTTTGGATTTCCAACAAATGGTGAGCTAAGGAACTTCCTGGGCCACATGGGTACGCCTCTGGAGGGATGCCCCGAGAACCTAACCGGATCTCTGCCAACACAAGGCAGGTTTACCTTTGTAACTAGGTATCTACTACATGAGTATGCTATCCCCCTGTCGTTACCAACCTTTATCCGAGGATCCTCAACACCAACAACCACATAGGTTAAATATCTGAGCTCCATACCATGATACCACCTCTTTCCAGAAGGAAATGGACATGCGCTCAGGGGGCGCTACCCCTAAATAACCTTGCCGCATCCTTCTTGTTTTGACCATTCCTGGTTGTGAGGTCCGACGAAGTCTCGTCCACAAAGCCATGCTTTTCACAAAGCCATGCTTCGATCAACAAACGATCAACAACACTTCATATGCCACAATACCAAATTGGGAACGAATCACTAGTAACCATTAACTACATAACCTCTGAGCTCGTATGTCTCAGAGAAGGGTGTTAAGCTAAGAGAATAAATTCTCCGCCACCAACAGAATTGTATGTGATAGAAACTAGCTTTACATCTTAAAGTGTAAAGTCAGACATACATCCATACAAGTCCGTTCCAGGATTGAACATAACCGAAGGCACTTCAAAGAAGCCTTTGCAATCCAGATATTCACTAATCACGTCCGGAATCCCCATCACAAAGGGTGATAAAATCTCTATGCCGGAGCAACTCGGTGCAGAGACATTCGACGGGTAATCCTTTCGCTTTCGAAAATACCCGGTCTTCAATACCATCTTCAAATGCAATCCCATTTTGCCGTATCATTATTTGGAATGGGTTTTATGACACAAAGTCCTCTCACGGCTAATCCAAATAACAAGCGCTTATTTTTAAAAAATAAGTGTTCATTCAGATTCAAATAATTCACAACAAATTTCCACTGTGATATTTTAAACAAAAGATCCAACACAAAGATTCGATGTGGTTTTTGAATATCCATTTGGAATCCGACCCCCGGTCGCATCGAAATTCAAATGCCATTTAAAGGCCAATATCGATAATCGGTTATTTAACTATCAATAAATATTCACAATAATCACCAGATTTTTTAAATAATTTTTCCCCTAACTATTTATTTCCAAAATATCTTTGCAAGATATATTTTCACATTTCAACCTCTTAAAAAAAATTCAAATCAATTTCCACATTTCAACTCATTTTCCTAACGCGGAATATATTTCCAAATATTTATTCATTTCTACTGAAAATCTACCAAGTTCAAATACATTAAAATAATTTAAATTACTTATCCAAAAATATATACTTGGAAAACATTAGAATAAAAACTATTTCTAAACACTTATTTAAATATTAGCTCTGAGAACATTATACCATATCTCATATAACTTCAAGTCCAAAACTAATTTAAAATAAAATTAGCAAATAGGGTATAGCTATTTAAATAACCATTTTCTAAATCCAATATCAATTAGTCTTTAAATAATCACTTCTATAATTAATTAATTAAATATTTACTTTAACGATTTTCAAAATAACTTAAGAAAATGATTTCTCCAAAATATTCTTTTAAAACCAACTCTAGAACTTTTAATTTATATTTTAAAAACTACTTTGCAAATAAACTCGACTTTCATATAAAATAAACTTTCCATTCTAAAATGGTTCATTTAAATCAATTAATAAATCTTCTCGATTTATTTTAATTTACATTCCAAATCTGTAAATTTCTTTTCACACTTTTAAAAATAAACCAACATTTATTTTTGAAACAAAATTCCCTTTCCTTTATAAATTCCCATTGTGAATTTAAATTTTCCAAATATCCACTGATATACGATTTTCAAATTGATTTCAAAAATCATTTTCAAACACCAAATCAATTCCAAATTGATTTTCAATTTTATTTTAAAAAAATCAAATTCCAAATTGATTTCAAACACCAAATCAATTTTCCTTCAAATGCCAAATCAATTTTCATATTGATTTCCCAAAGATTTAATTTTAAACACCAAATCAATTTCCAAATTTATTTCTAAATTTATTTTCTTTTAAAATAAATTCCTTTATCTCTTCCAAACAATTTAAAATCCATATTTTAAAATAAATTCTTTATTTTTTTTGAATAATATTACTTGAAATCCATTTATTAAAATCCTTTGCCATATTTTTGGAATTTATTCAATAGGATTCAAAAGTAAAACTTTATCCTTTTAAAATTCCTTCTTTTAAATTTATCCAATTCTCAAAAATAAATTTTACTATAAACTTTCTACATGAATTTCAAAAATCCAATTTTATTTATTTCTGGTATCCTACGATACCAGAAATATGTTAGCCTAAACTATAGCCTTCAACGATTTCGATCACAAATATAATCACACACAGATTATATATAATCAACACACAATATTGAAACAAATTCAAATATTTGAGGAATCCAGTTGGATCACTCCAACCTGTTTCCCTGCAACCACAGACGTTAGCATAACAACTAAATACCAATTCCGCTTGGAGGTGGAATATCACGGTATATGGAATTTATAAAATATCATCCGCTATTATGCAGCGCATAGGGTCTCATATGCTATATAATGCAGGAAATCAATCACTCCAAATACATATATAACACCAATTACACTTCGAGGTGGAATATCGTAGTATATGAGATTAATATAATATTATCCGCTATTATGTGGCGCATAGGTTCTAATCCAATACAACTGATAATAATCTATCATCTAAGCACACAATCAACAATTTTAAATTTAACTATTTAAAACTAAATCGGAAAATCCAATTGAGTGAGAAGATCTCACCTTTAATAATGCATGAATCCATTTTCCATTCCAGTTTGTTTTTCATGATCTTTTGACCTTGTATAAACAATTCTATAATTTATTATTATTCGAAATAATCGAATAATCACTTTCTTTTCAATATATTAAATAAATTAACACTTTTAATTTGAACTAATCTAATAATTAATTTTCTATTAGATAGATTAAATTAGCCAAATTATTCTATAAAACAAATTTCTCTTACCAATTTATTTAATTAAATTGAATTCCCTTTTTTAAAAAAAAATCATATAGTAACTAAAAATAATTAAATGAATTAATTAAACCATCTTTCACTAAGTCCATTATTTAAAATAAACTTGCAGAACAAAATAGGTATATGAATATTTATATTTCTTATGAAGCTACATATATGCTTATGAAAATACTCTATATAGGTTCATAAAATCTAAGTTATATAAATTAAAAATCTTATGTATATGTATGTATATATATATATTACTAAATCAAAAACATAAATCTATACCTATATTCTTTTTCTGTTTAACATATATATAAATACTAAATTTATTATGAAGCAGGAAAAAAAACTAGATATAACTCTCTGCAAAAACTCAAACTCAGGCAACCATAACCAAGCCCTAAATGCTTCAACAAGCTCGAATGCTCCACCCAAGGCAACACGCGACTCCCTGCCTTCGGCCTTTCATGACGCCGTAGAAACCCAGGTCCTTGATCACCGAATCTTGTCAAAGCCGCCTCTGTCCCGATATCCCATCCCTTCCGTATGAACGACTCCACCATCGCGACTCCCACGTGACTCATCTACGCCCTTCAACTCGCGAGGCATCGCTTCGTCGATCGAGATGAACGAGGAGGACGAGCGAATCGAACTCAGTGGGAAAGTGCTCGGCCATTTCATGAATTGATTTGATTTCGAAGCGTCGTTCAATCCCTAAACTTGATTGAGCTTCGGCCATTAATTTTGAATTTTGAACATTCCCTTTGATTTGGTGAGAATGAAAAAAGAAGAGGAGCCTTGCTTAATAATTGATTTAAAATTTGAAAACGAAGAGGAGATGTTGTTTCGAAATCTATGACTATCTTTTTCTAGCGCGTGTCTTTTAATGATGAAATGTGCTTCAAAAGTCTGATACACGTCGGCAGGTTTGAAATGAAATGAAATTATTTAGATTTAAATTTAAATCTAGGTTTAAATCGTCTCAATTACCGCACTTCAAAATTTCGAACTCCTATCGAGGCATGCTGCTAGGCGTTTATAATGTTAAACCCCTATTTCGAACATAATGAAATGGTTTCGAGTCCTAATTCGATCGTATGGAGAAGATAGCTTTTTGAACTCAGTTATTATGTTGAATCTTCGATATATTTTCAACGCGTTTATATACCGTATGCTCACACAACAACTCCAATCATTATGAAAATTGAAATCCGATAATAATACACTATTACAGATCCAATGGAACTAGTTTCGTCAGATTCCGAGACCGTGCCTCGGAAGCCTATTTTTAAATATCGATTTAAACGATAAATCCAAAACTGAACAAAACACCCTCAAATTCAAATTTAACACTTTTACTATCTCCAGTAAAATCAATATAAATTTTCCAAGCCTTTGAAATATTTTTAGCAAGCTCAAAATCTCAGGTTTCATATTTTATCAAATTTCCAATGTTTAAATTCAATATTTAAATTATCCAAAAATCAGTGATATTTGAAATGCAAGTTAATCCAACTTTCAAATATTTAAAATAAATTAAATATTTCAATTTCAAATATCCAATAATTTATGGTCGTCACATTCCTCCCCCCTTAAAAGAATTTCATCCCCGAAATTACTAGTTAAAAAGAATGATCCCTAACCCGTTAACTACTTTCCAATACAAATAGTTTTTATCAACTGCCCAAAACCAAACGTTTTTAATAATCCCCAAAATTATTTTTCATTAAAGACTTACTAACTTTCCAAACTCTTCTATTTTCAAACAACATTACTTACTCCATAATTTAAATTTAAATTTTAAATTAAATTTTAAATTATAAAAAAATTTCTAACTCCCTAAATTTTTGAAAAATTTCACCAGCATCTCCTTTGTGCGGCTAGCCCAATACAACTAGAAAATGCTTCTACAATCCCCGAGATTTTAAAATAGAACAAAAAGCCAAGCGGCTTGACAAAAAAGTCATCAAATTTCATATTGAAATTTAAATACATACCTTTTTCGAGCAATTCAAATTTTATCTTCAAAATCAAAATCCAACTCCCTTTGCATTTAAATCAAACCTATATATCCTACTTAACAACAATGTCCAATTTCAATATTCCAAATCATTTTGCACATTTCTTTACAAAAATTTCCATATTCATTCAAGTCCGCACGATGTACTTATATCATTCATACGCAATACGAAATTCGATCGCTCATCCGATCAAACAATTTCACTTCCCAACTAGTATCGTCCACCCACTTCTTAGTGCGGACTCAGATCTGCTTTCTTGGTCAGAAACCGTCATTCTCCTTGCATAGTCGTAAACTGTGATAGAGAATTTCCAGAATCAACCAAAAATCCATATCCAGGTTCGTCGTCGAAAATCGAGTGAAAAATCCAACTCGGATCGATATAACTATCTCAAAATTCTATGCTCCAATTCTTGATCAAATTGCTATGCGAAAATAGTATACGTATATCCTACGTATTAATCAATTGATTATTAACAATATCAATTTTCTTTTATTCACATTGGTTTTGATTTTCATTCACTTGTTTACAATTACCCATTTTTCAACTTCCAATTTATTCTTCATTCACTTATCAATTTAGAATATTCTCTCAACTCCAAATTTTACTTAAGAATTTTTCCATTTATTTCTTAAGTTCCATATAATTATTTTATATACTTCTTATATTTATTCTTAATTTTCCACTTTGGTTAATATCTACTTATATTTAAGCCGGATTTCAAATTCCATATGAATTCAATTTACCTTTCATTTATGATTATTGAATTCAATTCATTCCAAACCATATTAAATTTGTCATTCATTTGATTAGTTTCACTTACTAATTTTATCTCAATACTTTGCTTCATTTAGTCCAATTTGATAAATTTTCCATTTCACTTTGTTCATCAAAAATCAAATTCAATTCCAATTCCAATTCCAGTTCTGTTTACTTACAAATTCGAAATGAATTTCAATATTCAGTTTCAATTTCATTTACTTGCATTTGTAAATTTATTTATTCATTCACAATTTTATTTTCCACCTTAATAAATTTTATTCCATAATTATTTTTATCATATTCCAGAGTCTTTCCAACATTTCAAAATCATTTTTTTGAAAATCAATTCAAATTATCTTTTGAATTGCCAAAACCAAACCCAGTTTGCAAACAACCTCAATTTAAAAAATAATTCGGCAGCAATTCCTCTCTTGGAAATTCGAAAATGAACACCGATGATGTCGCGATCATTATAGGAATTATTTTTCAGCGACCGAAAAGAGTTTAGTGCTTTTATCCCTTTTAAAAACATTTTTTCCCAAAACCTTTTGAAAATCATTTTCAAATCAAAGGGATATAAATTTTCCAAATTTCAAATTTTTTAAATCCTTTTAGTTTCTTTTCAAATATTTCTCTGGAATTCTATTTCAAATTACATTTACAATTTATATTTACAAATCTCATTTGTATATAAATTTATTTCTTAACTTTAATTTATGATTTCAGTTTCTTATTCAATTTCAATGATAATAATTTAATATTATCACTTCCTAAATATCAAACAACCGTGTATTACTATAATAATTTATAGAAAATGATTTATTTTCTATACAAAAATATTTTGGATAAAATTATCTCATTTACCCAATTTAAAATAATACTGCATCGGTTTATCTTATTTAAGAGTTTAGAAACCCCTATCGATACAGTTGCCCAAACTGCACATACCAGAATCTACAAACAATCAACCGATAAGTCAACACAATATAAAACAATTTTATATTCACTGATAAATATGCGCTCATATCTATTATTACACTCAAACTCATTCTAGAGTACTACGGCTCTATCTCTAATGAGTAACACCCACCAGAGCCAAGGTTGTCCCTTAACCAAATGCTCTGATACCACAATGTAAGGACCCAATTTTTCGACTTTCGAAAATCGACATTAATATGTCTACTGTATCAAATGCCGCACAATCGAATGCCAGAAAATCGAACCGTTAGGGTTAAAGAAAAAGAAGATAGAAGAAGAAACAGAAACAGTAACAGAATCTCACATTTCGCAGTGAAAAATATAATAGATAAATGAATAATCTTTAAAACAAAAGCAATATACCAGTTTATACAATACATCATCAGAGTGTACAATAACACAATACAAACAGTAGAAGTCTTTATAGCTTGACTACATAGAGAATTAACTTTGCGGCAATCCGAACGCAGCAGATACTATATAATATATGTGATACGTCTCGCCATCCAGCTTGAACTCCAGATCTCCACAGTAGCTTCTTGACTTCGCTATAAAATAATGATAACCTGACTCTTGGCGGCCCGTTTGGAAAATTATGGGCACCTAGAGTTTCGAAAGGGAACAATAAACTCCAGGTCAATCATGGGACTTGTGTGAGATCTTAAAAACAGTTATTTTCACAAAGAAAATAAAAAGAAATCCACTATGCTTTTGGAAAATGAAACTACCATAAGGCCTCCCTGCACACACACAAGGCAAGCACACAATTGGAGGAGATTTCTCCTTATGATAGTCAAACATGCTTGATATGCAATAATATCTTTGATATTATCATTAGTGCATAGTGTAGAAAATATTTCGAAAGTATAATATAAATCTTAGCCGGCATAGGTATCATTATATTATGCCTGCTATAGCTACCTCCTGAGGAGGCAGGTTGTACAGTTGCAATCGTAAAGGGCTCGTATTGTTTCTTTGGATTTCCAACAAATGGTCAGGCTAAGAAACTTCCTGGGACACATGGGTACGCCTCTGGAGGGATGCCCCGAGAACCTAACCGGATCTCTGCCAATACAAGGCCGGGTTACCTCGGTAACTAGGTAATTACTACATGAGTATGCCATCCCCCGATCGTTACCGACCTTTATCCGAGGATCCTCAACAACAACAACCACAAAGTAATAAATTTGCAGCAACCACGTAGGTTAAATATCTGGGCTCCATACCATGATACCACCTCTTTCCAGAAGGAAATTGACATACCCTCAGGGGGCGCTAACCCCAAATAACCTTGCCGCATCCTTCCTGTTTTGACCATTCCGGGTTGTGAGGCTCGACGAAGTCTCATCCACAAAGCTACGCTTTTCACAAAGCCATGCTTCGATCAACAAATGATCAGCAGTACTTCGTATGCCACATTACCAAATTGGGAATGTACCACTAGTAACCACCAACTACATAACCTCTGAGCTCGTACGTCTCAGAGAAGAATGTTAAGCAAAGAGAATAGATTCTCCGCCATCAACAGAAATGTATTTGATAGAAACTAGCTTTACATCTTAAAGTGTAACGTCAGACACACATCCATACAAGTACGTTCCGGAATCGAACGGAACCGAAGGCACTTCAAAAAAGCCCTTGCAATCCAGATATTCACTAGTCATGTCCGGAATTCCCATCACAAAGGGTGATAAAATCTCTATACCGGAGCAACTCGGTGCAGAGACATTCGACAGGTAATCCTTTCACTTTCGAAAATACTCGATCTTCAACACTATCTTTGAATGCAATCCCATTTCGTCGTATCATTATTCGAAATGGGTTTTTGGACACAAAGTCCTCTCCCGGCAAATCCGAATAACGAGTGCTTATTTTAAAAAAATAAGTGTTCATTCAGATTCAAGTAATTCACAACAAATTTCCACTTCGATCTTTTAAACAAAAGATCCAACACAAAGATTCGATGTGGTTTTCGAATATCCATTTGGGATCCAACCCTCGGTCGCGTCGAAAGTCAAATGCCATTTAAAGACCGATATTGATAATCGGTTATTTAAATATCAATAAATATTCACAACAATCACCAAATTTTTTTGAATAATTTTCCCCCCAATTATTTATTTCCAAAATATCTTTGCAAGATATATTTTCACATTTCAACCTTTTGATAACAAATTTCAAATCAATTTCCACATTTCAATCCTCTGAAAACAAATTTCAAATCATTTTCCTTACGTGGAATATATTTTCAAATATTTATTTATTTCCAGTGAAAATCTACCGAGTTCAAAAACTTTAAAATAATTTAAATTACTTATCCAAAAATATATACTTGGAAAACATTTAGAATAAAAATTATTTCTAAACACTTATTTAAATACTATCTATGAAAACATTATACCAGTATCTCATATAACTTCAAGTCCAAAACTATTTTAAAATAAAATTAGTAGATAGGGTATAACTATTTAAGTAACCATTTTCTAAAACCAATATCAATTGGATCTTTAAATAATCACTTCTATAATTAATTAAATAAATAAATCTTTAGTTTAAAGATTTTCAAAATAACTTAAGAAAATAATTTCTCCAAAATATTCTTTTAAAACCAACTCAAGAATTTTTAATTTATATTTTAAAAACTACTTCGCAAATTTACTCGGCTTTCCAGAAAAATACACTTTCCATTCTAAACTGGTTCATTTAAATTAATTATTAAGTCTTCTTGATTTATTTTAATTTACATTTCAAATCTGTAAATTTCTTCCCACACCTTTAAAAATAAACCAACATTTATTTTTAAAACAAAATTCCCTTTCCTTTATAAATTCCCATTGTGAATTTAAAATTTTCAAATATCCAATGATATACGATTTTCAAGTTGATTTCAAAAATCATTTCCAAACAACAAATCAATTCCAAATTGATTTCCTACTTTATTTTAAACACCAAATCAAATTCCACATTGATTTCTAAATTTATTTCAAACACCAAATCGATTTTCATTCAAACATCAAATCTATTTTCATATTGATTTCCCAAAGATTATTTTTAAACACCAAATCAATTTCCGAATTTATTTCTAAATTTATTTTCTTTTAAAATAAATTCCTTTATCTCTTCCAAACTATTTAAAATCCATATTTCAAAATAAATTCTTCAATTTTTTTGAATAATATTACTTGAAATCCATTTATTAAAATCCTTTTCCATATTTTTGGAATTTATGGAATTTATTCAATAGGATTCAAAAATACAACTTTATCCTTTTAAAATTCCTTCTTTTAAATTTATCCAATTCTCAAAAATAAATTTTACTATAAACTTTCTACTTGAATTTCACAAATCCATTTTTATTTATTTCTGGTATCCTACGATGCCTGAAATATATTCGGCTAAACTATAGCCTTCAACGATTTCAATCATAAATATAATCACACACAGATTATAAATAATCAACACACAATATTGAAACAAATTCAAATATTTGAGGAATCCAGTTGGATCCCTCCAACCTGTTTCCCTGCATCCACAAACATTAGCACAACAATTAAATACCAATTCCACTTCGAGGTGGAATATCGTGGTATATGGAATTTATAAAATATCATCCGCTATTATACGGCGCATATGGTCTCATCCGCTATATAATGCAAGAAATCAATCACTCCAAATACATATATAATACCAATTCCACTTCAAGGTGGAATACCGCGGTATGTGAGATTAATATAATATCATTCGCTATTATGCGGCACATAGGGTTTAATCAATACAACTGATAATAATTTATCATCCAAGTACACAATCAACAATTTTAAATTTAACTATTTAAAATTAAATCGGAAAATCCGATTGAGTGAGAAGATCTCACCTTTAACAATGCATGTAATCCATTTTCCATTCTAGTTTGTTTTTCATGATCTTTTGACCTTGTATAAACAATTATATAATTTACTAATATTCGAAATAATCGAATAACCAATTTCTTCACAATAGATTAAAAAAAATTAACACTTTTAATTTGAACTAATCTAATAATTAATTTTCTATTAGATAAATTAAATTAGACAAATTATTCTATAAAACAAATTTTCTCTTACCAATTTATTTAATTAAATCGAACTCCCTTTTTAAAAAAAAAATCTTATAGTAACTAAAAATAATTAAATGAATTAATTAAATGATCTTTCACTAAGTCCATTATTTAAAATAAACTTGCAGATTAAAATAGGTATATGAATATTTATATTTCTTATGAAGCTACATATATGCTTATGAAAATATTCTATATAGGTTTATAAAAACTAAGTTATATAAATTCAAAATCTTATGTGTATGTGTATGTATATATATATTACTAAATCAAAAACATAAATCTATACCTGTATTCTTTTTCTGTTTAGCATATATATAAAATACCAAAATTTATTATGAAACTGGAAAAAAACTGGATATACCTCTCTGCAATAACTCAAACTCAGGCTACCATAACCAAGCCCTAAATGCTTCAACGAGCTCGAATGCTCCACCCAAGACAACACTCAACTCCCTGCCTTCGGCCTTTCACGACGCCGTTGAAACCCAGGTCCTCGATCACCGAATCTTGTCAAAGTGCCTCCATCGCGATATCCCATCCCTTCCATACGAATGACTCTACCATCGCGACTCCCACACGACTCATCTATGCCCTTCAACTGCGAGGCACCACTTCGTCGATCGAGATGAACGAGAAGGATGAGCGAATCGAACTCAGTGGGAAGATGCTCGACCATTTCGTGAATTGATTTGATTTTGAAGCGTCGTTCAATCCATAAACTTGACTAAGCTTCAGCCATTAATTTTGAATTTTGAACATTTCCTTTGATTTGGTGGGAACGAAAAAAGAAGAGGAGTGTTGCTTAGTTTCTAATTGATTTAAATTTTGAAAACGAAGAGGAAATGTTGTTTTGAAATCTTTAATTATCTTTTTCTAACGCGTGCCTTTTAATGATGACATGTGCTTCAAAACTTTGATACGTTTTGGTAGGCTTGAAATGAAATGAAATTATTTATATTTAAATTTAAATCAAAGTTTAAACGATCTCAATTACCGCAACTCAAAATTTCGAACTCCTATCGAGGCATGCCGCTAGGCGTTTATAATGTTAAACCCCAATTTCGAACACAATGGAAAAGGTTTCAAGTCCTAATTCGATCGTATAGAGAAGATAGCTTTATGAACTCAGTTATTATGTTGAATCTTCGATATATTTTCAACGCGTTTATATATCGTATGCTCACACAACAATTCCAATCATTACGAAAATTGAAATCGGATAATAATACACTATTACGAATCCAATGGATCTGGTTTCGTCGGATTCTGAAACTATGCCTCGGAAGGCTATTTTTAAATATCGATTTAAACGATCTAAATTCAAAACTGAACAAAACACCTTCAAATTCAAATTTAACACTTTTGCTATCTCTAGTAAAATAAATATAAATTTTCTAAGCCTTTTAAATATTTTTAACAAGCTCAAAACCTCAGATTTCATATTTTATCAAATTTCCAATGTTAAAATTCAATATTTAAATTATCCAAAAATCAATGAAATTTGAAATGCAAGTTAATCCAACTTTCAAATATTTAAAATAAATTAATATTGCAATTTCAAATATCTAGAAATTTTGGGTCATCACAATATATCTCATTTTTTATGTGCTTTAATTGAGTGTTCGATTTAATACTTGCATCACATATATTTAGGACATGAAGTTTGGTTCTCACAAAAGAGGCAATGTTGTCGAGGTATGATTCCTTTTTTACTGAAATTTTTAGTTTGTATTACAGTTCAACATTCTTTTGTTCATGTTTATGCATTTCCATGATTTCAAAAATAATTATTTATGACGAATTGGGTATGTATTCAAGAGAATTTTTTGTAGGTTAATTGAACAAGTTCCGTAAATATTAAATCGAAACAGTGTTTTTAGATATATTTAAAGGACGAACCTTTTGGATTCTTATTTGTTGAAGTTATTTAATTATGAGGTGGGGAGGAGGTATTTGCATACATACCGTGGAAATAATGCATCGGTCATCACATTTTCAATAATACATGAAAGAAATGACGCAATCAAATATGTCTTTTAAGGTTTCAGATGAAAAATAATTGTATATGCATGGTCAAAAGACAACTAAGATTCTTTTCTTTATGAAGAAATGTAACACTCATAATATTTTCCCACGGTTCTTTTTTCTATTTTATTATGCAGATTAGTGATGAAGTGGTTATCAACATACAGTATGCATAGGTTAAAAAAGTGAAGAGGATAGTCACTGGCATATGGTAATCAGTTTCTTGGCAAAGGTACTTAGTTATCATATGAAATTACTAACGAAATATCATTTGTATATTGCAATTTAACTTAGGAAATATCAAATGCTTTTACGTTTTTTTTGATGATTCTAATAGTTATTTTTAAAAGCATATGATGTTATTGCATAATACTAGCCATGGTTAAATTAAAGGCATAAAAGACGTGATTGGTGATGGTGCTAGGAAGCTAATATGATTTTCATCTACAGTTTGTGTTTTGGCAATATTCCATACCAATGTTTCAAAAAAAATGTCAATTTTAATTTGGCTCATTTTGAAGCTTTCATAGCAGGGAAAACATTAGGTTGACAAACTCATTTTGAATCTTTATACAAGTGGTCTAAAATTAATTGCTACAAAATTGAACTTACTTTGGCAGGTTGTATCTAATAAAACCTCTCAAAAAATGTGTTATATGAAAACTGCATTGGTATGACAAATATTTTGAATGCATAGAGAGAGTAAAGAGGGGAAATCAATTTCAGTCGCTAAAGCATTGTTGTTAATTAATTGTCCATAAATTTATGAAGTGGAAGCTATTGTAGATACATTCTTACAACATGAGGGTTAATGAAATAATAGTGGCTGAAACCAATATTTGAGTTGAAACTACTTTATATGAAATTAATCTTTCAAGTGTAATATAGTACTATAGCATTTTTTATTAAGAGATTTAAGCATTGCACATGTGCAACATCTTATTTTAATTGAAAACTTTGACATTTAAATGTTCAATGCATATATTTTTAGTGGATATTTGTTTCAAGGACGAAACTGTTTCCTTTTTATTTAGAAGAATAACTAACTTCTATTATTCATATAGAGGACAATCGTCAAGTTTTAATTAAATAAAATCGAAATATTTCAAATTATGGGCACACATCAACATTTGACAAATAATAAAATTAGCTATAGAATGTTTTTGTGAAATAATAAGAATTAATTAAAATTATGTTTTTTTTAATATGAGAAGAAGCAAAAAGGAAAATACAACATGGAAAGTTAAAAGCATATAGCTTTAATATTTACGACAAATATTTCTTCAAATGCTAAATGGGAATAGCTTTCCAAATTGCTTAATTTTATATTCTAAGTGATATACACTATTTACCAAATTATAAAGCTATATTTATTTATCTTTCAGAGTTGTTTACTTATATATTTTAAGTTAACGTTGATTAATCAAAATGTTTTTGGAAAAAAAAATTCCTGCAATTTCAAGCTTCATTTTTTAAATTAACTTATTGAAGATAAGTAATTAAACCGATCCTGAGATTTAAATAATCTAATAAGGTCTTTTTCTTAATTTAATTGTTAAAGTTCGTTGTTGTTGGATCTAATTTTTTTTTTGCAGCGTGTCCTAAAATCTAAATACTCGAATTTTTTAATACATATAGGCTTACTTAATTAAAGAAAAATATTTAAGTATGTATTTGCTATAACTGTTGTGTATATACTTTTTTTATACGCATTCTACTTAACAAATGTGCAATGTGTTGAGCCTATAAAAAGATTTTACGGAAGCCACAATGGCAGCATGTCGTAGTTTTAATGGTACGCCATTCAATATTTTCCTTTTTCAATGAATATCCTTAAATTAAACTTCTATTTTGAGATCAAATTTGATGTCTTGAAGGAATCGGAAAGCCCGATAAATAACAAAATTTTGTTAATTATTAAATTGTAAGGTGTCATGCAACCTGCGGATACTTTTATCAAAATTATATTTATTTTTTCTATTAATTCTTTCTTATCTCAGATCATCATTTTTAGCATGAATAGTGATTATATATGCAATTTATAATAGAGCTTTCGTTATCGTATTAAGCCACTTATTTTTCTGAGATGAATAATAAGAATTTTTTTGGACAAATGATTTAGATTTATCATTCGCTATTTTCACACATGTATTAAAATAAAAAAATATAAATTTTGAAATCTATGGTCGATGATGAATAAATAGCATGGAAAGCTTATAAAAAATTGTAAGCTTGACGTTTGATGCATAATATTGCTGTTTGTTTCCTCTTACGGGTTTATGGCCTTTTTCACATGCAATTTGTGATTATACTGGAAATTGTTTGAATGTTGTAACATGTTGTGTTATGGTGCAGTAACTTATAATATAAATGTAACCTTTTCATATATGTGTAGTAGTCCATCTGAATGGGTGTAAAGAACTATTGTATCTAATTCAGTTCATATGATATTCCCCAAATGTTACTATATCTATTAGTACAGCTGTTCATGTCCATGTTTTTGCATTTCTTGGTGCTTCTCTTACGAGTTCATTATTACTTTAAGGAATGTTTTGCAATTTAGTGGCCTTAGCAATGGATTGAATAATAAAGATCTCCTGGAAATTAATTGCCAATAGCAGCCAAAATAAAAAGAAGAGTAGTTGGTTAAGTTAGCAGTATCGATTTAGAGCTGGGCTCTAAATTCTTTTTCTTTTGCAAAAGAGATTTTGGCTGGGAATGAGGTTATGTCTCTCATTTGTGTTGATGCTAGGCTGATATTTTGCTCGAAATGTTTGGGGTACAGGTTAGGTATTATTGTAGTTATTTTTGTCATTGCTTCTGGTCATAGAAAAAAGTTTTCTACTCAGGTTTCAAATTAAGGTATCGTTTGCTTAAAATGCTGACTGCTGAATACTAAGGCTGAACACTGAATGCTGAATAACAATTGCTAAATGCTGATAGCTGAATACTTAAAATATTGTTTGCTTAGAAATTTGTTTTGTGAACATAACTTAATACTTTGACAATATTACCCCTCAAAGATAAAATTAATTATTCTTTCATGTAACTGCCATACAAAGCACACTAAATCAGCTTATTTTATACCTTATATTTTACATAAAAACAAATGCTTACATATATAGGTACTATCAAATCTACAGAACATATCGAAAATAGTAAATTTGATGAGTAGATATATTTTATAAAAGTTTGGTCGAGAAGAAAATATTTTATTATAATAAATTTAAAGCTTGTAGTGTGTTTGGATTATTAATTAATGTTTTCAGCATTATATATATATATTTATGTGTGTGTATATGTATGTATGTATGTATGTATATACGTGTGTGTGTATTAAACGTATCGAAATAAATTATTGTAAATACATCAAACGATTTTGTCCAACTTTTCATAATTATTGAAGTTTTCATACATCTTAATATAAATCGGTAATGTTCAGCTTGTCGAAATTATTTATTTATATTTTTTTCACACTTGTATTACATATTTCATTTTTTTTCTTTTTCATTCTTATTAAACAATTTATAAATTATCATATTTCAACTTCCAATTATATGCAAACGTTGCTAGGATGTCATTAATTTTTTTAATCACTGGTTTTTAGTATATTTCTACTGATTGAAAACTATATTATAAAATTAAAATCAAAACAAAATGAGAAAAAATTACCTCACCATAGAAGGGGATATAACTAAATACAAAATTGATGTTATACGTGAACTTTTCTAACTGTTTGATATAATTAGAAATAACTTTATAAAATATTTACATGTTACGTCGCATATAGGTATAATTGAAAATTGCAGTGCAACAAGTGATCATCACTTACAATAAGCATTAAAAATTTGCTTATTTAATTAAGTGAATAAAAGAGCTTAATGAAAGCACTTATTTAAAAACAAACAATCCAATAGGCTCTTATCACTTATTTAGTTAAGCATTAAGCCATTTTTTCCTAAAAACAAACGCAGCCTAAGTGTAGAGTGGTCATACAACCGATCTACATGTTTACTAGAGGTAGCATTGATCTGGAGTTCTTTTTCCTCTTTTAATTTGCAAATGAAATGTATCAGAGGAGCTGAAAACTAAATCAAATTATAAACAGTACGGAACACAATGTCAATCCCTAAAGAGTAGTACCGTTGTGTTGTATGTAACCTTGTAAATGTTGTTTTACATTCCAGTAAATGAACGTCCACTAGCACAGGCTTCTTTTTTTTTCACTTTCTATACTGCAAGTGCACAGAAAACTAATGGTTCGGTCCAGCTTTAAAATGTTGCTTTTGTTTTTTATCCAAATAAAAAACTGACACTCTTTCTTTCTTTTTGATGGTTTGTAACAGCTGCTGTAGCTGTTATTGACTATCTAATTTAAATTACAGGGACATAATGAATGAGACCAAATGACTAGAAATAAATGAAAAATTGTATTCCCTACTCGTTTGCTTGGTTTCTGACGTTAGCATTTTCATATAAACTGCATTATTACTTTCCGAATTTATGGTTCTGCTTTAATAATAACACAAATAAACCTTTCTTCTGCTGCTATTGTAGTGTTAACAAAGAAGGTTATCTTTTTCGCAGCTACAATCAATCTTCTTTACTACTTTTTGATTCATTAACGTGTTCACACTCTACATTACTATTATATGCATTCATACTTTTCCAACTCAATTTTGTAAAGGGGGGACGTTACTTTAATTCTTATTTGCCTGTTAAATTTTGTGATACTGCGTTAACCTTCAGAGTGTTTTCCTCATTTCATTGTCACCTCTTATCATGTATGTTGATGGTATCACTTACCGATTCCTCTAACTAATTTATATACTCATTTATAAAGAGAGGTTTGCAAAACCTATTATATAACGCATTTTTATTGTCTCATTAATATTGTCAGTGGAAACATTATTTTTTTTACTCGCCTTTAATCCTATTTAATAGGGCCCACGTTTCTTAAACTTCTTTAGTACTCTATATGCTTTCATATTTCACCATTGTTTTCTTACACAACTTTATTTTTAACATTTCCATGTGCGAAGGATGGGTTCACACTAGTTTTATTTTATAAAATGCCTTAAATACTTTGATACAAAAAACTATAGCATTTGGTAGAGATGATTGATCAATCACCTGTGAAGTATTGGAATAGCATATATCTGGCTTATATCAAATTTTATCTATAGGGGGTTTTTGTTTTATAAGGTTACATGTTTGGTATTGTATTTGGATAGTGCTTTTGGGTTTACCGATTCCAATTTGTAGAACTACTTCTTAAAGTATCAATAATTAACAACTTACAGCCATAATTTTTAATGATAAATTTTTAGAAATTAAATCTCCAAATGAAATCAAATTATTTTTTCATTATATAGCGTCCTTGAAGAACATTTTTTTCATTTTACCAAATCCCCATAAAATGAAGTAATTAGAGCAGCTGCTCTCTCCAAAATTTATATGACTTAGTGGCTTAATTTCACGATTCAATTGTTTGTCTCTGCGTATGAATTATGTATTCATGTTGAAATTCTTTTCCTATTTAACATTGGCCTGATATTTTTCAATGCAAGCATGTACAAAGATAGTTCATCAACACTTTATAGAAAAATTAACATTTTATCAACATTTCCATTATTAGACAAAATGTTTCCATTTTATTCGTTTTGTGAACTTAGCTCTTTGCTTTTGAAACCTTTAGTGGTAGCCTGTTATCATATATTAATTATACAATTTAAAGCTTCATTGCAACTTATACTTTCTATAATTTTACAAAATATAACATTTTGGTTCTTACTTCGCTATATATTTAGTTCATGCATGAGGCTATTTCGGATTATAGAAGCTATGTGCAATATTGTTTGATAGGGAATGCATGTTCGATTATGATAGGTTACTAGATTCTTAATGGAACACATTGTCATAATCGAATGAGCACCATTATTTATTTCGTATGTGTACTGTTGTAATATTACAAAAGATCAAATAATTATATATCATGCCTTTAGAACTAACAGAGCATTCAAAAATGAAAATTATCAAAAATGTGCATATATAAATGCACCGTTAAAATCTCCAAACCTAAATATGTATTATAATTATATGTTATTAATAGCTAAGTTGTTTCATGATGTATCTTTAAGTGAAGTAACCAAACACTTCATTTCCTATGTAGGTATTTTCTCAATATTTGTTTGTTATTTGAAATACTATAGAGATTGATGAGTGTCAAAGAATATGATATAAATTTAGAGTTATCAAACAAGTAGCATGCTTTTTTCTCCACATTTCCAGGTTTCAAAAGTTTTACAAATCAATATACCATTGATGCTAACTTTTGTTCAAATGCCCAAGATGTGGAATGGAATCATGTTTAATGGAAATTATACTTCAAATAGTTGTAAATAAGTCCACATCAGTCGTGCATTTTTTTATTATACCATATTTCCATCATTTATACTGTATTGTGTGGAACAATATAACAATTTATATCTATATTGAATTCAATAACAAAAATTATGTAAATTTAAATGTTATGAAAACACTGTACTTTTGTGTTAATATGTATATAAAATTTTTATCACTTCTCTAGGTTTATATTGTTTTGTCTGTTAGGTTTATTTACACTACTTAATTTCTTCTAAATAACCTATAAATCCAAGAGATTCAAGTCAAAAAGTTTCTCCAATGAAATTTGTCCAGAGAAACAGTAAAATGGTAATTGTTATAATATCTCTTAGTTGACTTCCAATAATATAACGTGTTCAATTTTTTTATAGTTGATAGAAAAATGATGAGAAAATAGTTTAATTTTGGACAAATAACTTTCGATACAATAAATGAATTTTATTTATTAAAAAAGTTTTTCAATGTGAATCCCCCATATAATTGGAATCCTTGTGCTTAGCACAGGTTCATCCTGGTTTATATTTGATACATACATATATGTAATGAAATGAAATTTAATTTTTAAAACATGAAAATGAATTGATCTAGAGCAAATTAACCAAGTAAGATTTAGTTTTAATATTGGTTTATAGTTTCAAGGTATGAGGAATAATTCGCTAACATATATGCACGCACACACACATATATGCATATGTATGTGCATATACACACACACACATATACATACATAATTTCATGATTTAATCAACTAAAATTAGATCCATGATTAAAATATAAGTGTGATAACAAGAATGGTTTAGTGAAATAAAGGAGGTTCACAACAACGCACAACTGATTGATAAACAAGAGGATTTGTTTCAGATCTCAAATGAATTAAACAAAAATTATTTCATTTGAAAAACCATTAAGCAATTATATATAATAAAAAAAAATCAACAAATCAATTCCATAAAAATTGGTAGTTTTAAATTTTATTAAATCATTAAAATGCAAAATCATACATAAACAGAACTCATAATCAATTACGATATATAGATTAATTTTAAAACCGATTTTAATAAGTAGCTACAATTTACATATATGTAAAAATGTATTTTAAACATCATGAATGAATTACAGACATACCCAATAAACCTTGCCCTTCATCACACCTTAATTTGTGGCTTCATCTCGAATTTCAAATAAATTAGCATCTCGCCTTGCAAGAGAAGAATAAACCACCTTTCTTTAATTTAATTTATTGTTGATTCATATTTTTTCGATGTTCTTTATTGAAGAAGTTTCGACCATGAATGAAATAGAAGAGGAGGGAAAATTATCTTCTATTAAAGAAATCAAAATCAGGAGATATTGTTTTGATAGAATTAAAGGAACCTTTGTAACGACCCGTAAATTTTAATAATTTTTTTTGGCAAGGCCAGCCGGTTTTATAGTGGACCGTCCACTTTTATTACGAACGTAATAAAATTGAAGTACAGGAGTAAGGTGAAAGCACCTTAGCTACAAAGATAAATGGAAAACACAACACATGTATGTAATAAAAATGTCACAGTAATTAAATAAATCACCAAGACTAAGTTTCCTCCAAAGAGGAAGAGTCATCATCCTCCAAAGACACCTGAGAAGAAACAAAAGGAACTTCACCACAAAGACCAGCAAAAGGGCGGAAACGGATAGCAAGACAAGGATCGTAACCCATAGCATCAGAAGAGTATATAAAAGAACGATCCCAAGAAGAATCAGCAAGCATGACAGAATTCTTACTCGCATACAAACCATCCAAATCGAGAACTAAGGAGTCACCAGACGGTTTGTAGTAAAGGCATCTATGATCCATATGATCATCGGAAACAAATCTGAAGTAGGAATCAGCAACCGGGTTAAATCTCACATCAGAATTTTGATCAACCCAACAACTCTCGGACTCATCCCAAACAACAGGCAAAAGCGGGAGAGCAGAAACAGGAGCAACTAAGGGAACTGCAGAGGCATCACAAGGGACATCAGAAACAGAAGGAGAGGCGAGTCTAGGAATAGGAATAGAATCAGGAGGAGGGCCCAGAAAAGATAGAGGAACATCAGGAGAGGGGGCAATCTGAGAGGTAGAAACCTTAGGTAACCATTTCCTAATCGGGGGACAAGGCAGAGGGATCTTAGGAGCAGCCGCGGACGCTTCAGAATGATGGTAGGAGTTAGCAAGATGACCAAAAGAGTGACAGGTGGAACAAATATCTGAAACCCAACCATAACGAACACAGATGACCTCTACGTGCCCGACAGCAAGCTGAACAGGAATAGAAGTAGGGATATGCTTAGAGGGAGAAATCTCAATAAGAGCCTTAGCAAACATCAATTTATCACGTGCTACCGTATTAGTATCAAAGAATTTCAATTTACCAACATTACAGGCTAGCCAATTCAACCCAATCAGAGGTTGAAGAGCAGACAGAATCTGCGAAAAATAAACCCAAACTGGGATAGAGAGAACCTGCTCACGAGAACTCGCCACAGTAGGAGACCAGGGAGTTATAATAAAGGGTCTACCATCAAAAAAGGATGGCTCAGCCTCAAGAACAAGCCGACGTTCTTCAAAAGAGGAAAACTTGAGATAATACATGGAATCGATCAGCTTAACATGTAAATTACCACTCAGTTTCCAAGCCCGTCTACAAACAGAAGCCACATCACGAAGGTGATGATTAGGTTCCAAAAAGAAGCCAACCAAATGTTCAGACCAATAATCCACGCCGGCTTGCTTAACGATTGGAGGTGGGATCATCACTCCATTTTCCTCAATAATATCAAAATCAATAGGTGTGTATTCACCCGCATTACGTGGTAGAGATTTGAACAGCGAAGACGAAGATTTGGGGCATGCCAACGATGGAGAAGATAAACCGGGTCGGTCCACAACATTGGGGAGACCAACGTTAGCAAGAGACCTGGGCACGCACGGAGAATTATCACTGAACTTTGGAACAATAAGCACAGGAGCAATAGAACAAGCATCAGGTGTGCGTTGAAACAAACCGGAATTTACAGCCGATTTCAATCCTTCATCATGACCGAACGTACGAACAGTACGCTGATCATCGAACACAACATTTGAAACATGCTTATCCAAATCACTAGCAGTATTCACAAGAGAATACGCATTACTTCCGACATCAATGGTATGAGTATACTCACCAGATAGCGACGTAGGCAGCACACTGTTAGCATTCGTAATCAAAGGGCAATGGCTAACAGAATACTCGACAGTTAAATCATACGCCACATTAGGGGATTCGCAGGCAGTATTAGTGACAACTGTCGCATCAGGACAGACAGCGTACGCAACCTCAGCACTCAAGCAAGGACGAGCATCAGCAACAAGCTTGGACTGCTTGGAACAAAGCAGAGGGGGAAACTCGAAGTTCGAAAGGGGTAGAGGAGAGTTAAAATCAGAGGACATGACCTTGTAGACGCGACCAGATCTGGTCGACGAGGGAGAAAGGAGGAGCGATAAGGGGGATTGCTAAGGAGATAGGGGCATAGGATATGGAGATAGGGGGAGAAGAAGGGGAAAAGAAACGGGGTGAGACAAAGGAAGAAGTCACGGAGGAGAAAAGGAATTCGCAGTCGCCATTTTTGAAAACCAGAGGTTAGCAGTTATTTCAATTTTAATAATTTTTATAACGTATTTAACTGAATTGGGAAATCTAAATAATAATATTTTGAAATAAAAATTTAATATTTGGAATATGTCTTCTTTAAACATAGTGAATGGTAAATTTTCATCTAATAATATGGAAGTTTATTTTTTATGTAATTTTATTTAAATTCAAATCAGTTAATATTAGATGATAATAAAATGTTTTCCAAACCTGAATATTTTTATACGATAAATTTGTAAATCATCTTCTGAGTGAGATAACATATTTCGTTTCACCAAATTTGGACTGTTATTGCTCTGTTTATCTTATTTTCGGCAAATTAGCAGCATTTTCGGTACCGATTATTGACTTTTGATAGGACGTTCGTACCACCGATATCTGTATACCATTTTGATCGTCTTGTCGTGCTGATCTCTGCGGTATATTCAATTCTGTGTTTCAAAATCCGGTACGCAGCAGAATCTGTATAAATGGTAACTGTATCGGTAACCAGTTTGTGTTTTTTGGTTTCTCACACCATTTCATATTCCATCGTTTAAACCAAAAGCCATTGGCTTTTAAAATTCCCAAAAATCATCGTTCTCACTGAAACACATCTATACCATTGTTTTTTTTCGGTTTCTTTATTTCAAAGGAGAAAATATTTTGAGACAAAACATATATTCTGCCATTTGCAGCTTCATCTTCTTCCTCAACCTACTTGTGCTCACCCTGCCGAGACCATCTTCCCTTCTCCAAACATGCGCCTCCATCCCAATGTCCACCATCCCCTCCCATGGTTGCCACCCTCCGCCTCCTTCCACTGCCGTTCACAGCCATAGCCGACTCCACCACCGCTTCGTGCCTCTACCTTGCCGAAACCCCAAAGCACCACCTGCTCGCACAGTCTCGTCACCTCATTTTTCCTCTGCAGCCTCTCTTCTTTCTTTTTTTGAGTAAGTTTATACTTGTGTATATATATAATGATGTTAGTTTGATTATTCATATACATAATATGCAGTCTTCATATGGTGTTGGTTATAAAAGTTATATATATATATATATATATATATGATAGTTAGTTGTGTATATTATATAGAATATATAATATGTTTGCGTAAATATATAAAAATCTTATGTATATAAATTT
This sequence comes from Allium cepa, assembly GCA_030765085.1. Classification (NCBI taxonomy): domain Eukaryota; kingdom Viridiplantae; phylum Streptophyta; class Magnoliopsida; order Asparagales; family Amaryllidaceae; genus Allium; species Allium cepa. Next base: position 183,057,574 of record CM060937.1, on the reverse strand, counting down.
TTTCAAAAGTTTGTTGACTGTTTCCTGTTGTATGCGTATATACTAATATAAATTTGTTGGTTGTATAAGATGTATAGATTATTTGTTAGTTTACAATACACCAGTTATATAATTTACTATATATATTTTTGTGTACAGTATGAGATTATATATATAGTTTTCTTTTCCTATAATAGTCTGCTGTTAGAAAAAATGTTATTATAATTTGATCTATATATATGTATAAGGTTTTTATATATAATTATATAAATTGTAAAGTTATGTGCTATTATATATGTAAGTGTATACATATAATTTCCGAGGCTTCCATATTTTTGTTCATTTATTTATATTCTACTTTACAGTTTTAACTATTTATAAGATATGCTATAGCTATGAATGTATCTACTTTGATTTTTATCATATATGTATACCTTTGTATATACATTTGTTATACATACAACCTGTCTGCTTATATATGTAGAAGTACATATATTTGTGTTTGTTTATATACATTGTATAGTATATATGTGTTGGCTTACTTATGTAGCTAAGCAAGTTTATATATTTGTGTAATACTGTATTGTTCTCATCTTTAAAATTTAGCTTTCCAGTTGCAAGTTGGAACCCCTTTGCATTTCAGTGCTTTATATACATATATAATATTGATTTTGAAATGTTGAAAATATAGTGATTTTGTATTGATTTTGATATAATATATTTATACATATATGTTAGCTTATGTAAGCTATGCATGTTGGAGATATAATATATATCAGTTATATACATAAATTATATATCTGTTTGGTTTTCAAATATAGTATGGGTTTAATATATATATATATATATATATATATATATATATATATATATATGTTTGTTGAGCTTATTTATATGATTTGACTTGAATTATATACACACATCTATTTAATAAAGTAAGTTTATATTAATTTTATTAGGAACATTGATTTTTGAATTTTAAATATAAAGATTTTGCTTATATATTTGGTTTAAAATATATGTGTAAATACAGATTTTATTTTTGATTGATGTATAGGTTGAATGTTGATTTTAGAAAATTTAAGCATATGTAATATATCATATTCTCATCGATTCCTATTTATCAGCTTTGATCGTCGAATTCATGCCAATCTTGTTTTGCTTTGGAATTCGTGCTTGGATTCGTAACTCATCTCATTCTCGTCCATCTCTAGCCTTTAAAGATGAGCAATCACTCACGATTAGTGTTTTTATATTTATTAAATTTGATTTCAATTGAAACCACGATTGAAATATGTTGTTGTTAGTTATTTACATTGCTATATATATGCTATTATCTGTATCTGTTCACTTGTGACATCTGACATCGTTATCTGTTATTTATGTTGATGATATATGACTGTTATATTATTATTATCATATGTGTTATCACTCTGCAAGTTCCCTATTAGTACAGAATTCCCTATGGGTTGAAATGATACACACCCGAACGATCTATAGAATATGATAAAATCATTACGGGTTGAGATGGTAAACCCAAGAGATGTTCGTTGAATTGAATTTGGGATTGCGGGTTGAAATGATATATACCCATATATATTTAAATTGCGGATTGAAATGATAAATATCCGTATCACTTAACCATACGATAGAAAATTATATACAGACACCGTTGGTCAATATATATATTTTGAAATGATTTCCAAGGTTTTGAAATGAATATTTTTGTTCTAATAAATATTGATTTTAGGATATATATATATATATGTTATTTTTGTAAAGGTTTTAAATTTTGATTTTTAAAATTTTATGTTTGAAAATTTTAAAATTATAAGTTAGTTTTGGAATTATAAATTTTAAGATTTTAGTTACATTTTTACTATTTTAAAATATATAAAATAAGTTCAATAATAAGGTTTGATTTATTAAAGTTGATTTAATAAAGTTGATTTAATTAATATATAATATGTTTAAGTGTTTATTTGAAATTTATATTTTCAAATATAGAGTTTATAACGATCTTAATAAAATTCAGGTCGGAAAGAGAAATAGAAGTTGGTTTGAAATTGAATTTATTTAAGGATTATACTCAAATAAGTTTGATTTGAAATTTATTAAATTTGGGATTTTTTAAGATATGATTTTATAACTAGATTTTGATAAAAAGTGATTAAATGAATATTTAAAATTTGCGTAAGTTGAAATGGTAAATTTAGTTTTATTTAACTTTGAAATTTGAAGTTTTATTTAAATGTTATTTGAATGATTAAGTAAATATTTCAAATAAATACTAGTAAAGTGAATTTGATATATATATATATATATATATATATATGAAATTGTCTAATTTTTTTTTGAAATGTCGAATATTTAAAGCTTTGAAATATATTGAAATATTTTGTGGTCCAAATTTGTATTTGAAATTGATATAATTTGAAATGGTTTATTTAGAAACTGAATTGAATTGAAATTTATGAAGAATTAAATTTGAATTTTGGAATTCGAGTTGACTTGGAATTGATTTGTGAAATTCGAGGAAGCTATTTTATTATATAAAGTACTTTAATATTATATTTAAAACTATTTATATATTTTAATATAAATTATTTTAATATAAACTATTTTAATATAAATCATTTTTAATATAAACAGTTTTTAATATAAACTATTTTTATATACGACTATTTTATATGAAACTATTTTAACCTATAACTACTTTATATAAACTATTTTATTTTATCAACTATTTTATTTTATAAATTATTTTATTTTATACACTATTTTAATATCTAAACCGGTTAAGTGGGAAGTGTTGTGGTTCTCTAAAATGTTATGATTTCCAAATTATGATTTCCAAAGCGTTATGATTTCCAAAGTATTATGATTTCTAATTTATGATTTCTAAAGTGTTATGGTTTTAGAAGCTTCATAATTTCGAAAGTGTTATAACTTTAAAGTGCTGTGATTTTTGGAAATGAATATAATTGAAATGGAAATGATATTGTAACAACCCTAGTTTTAGTGATTTCCTAAGAATATTAAATTATAACGGAGGTTATAATTTAATAGCGTTAATTTATAATAAATAGAGGATTTTTATTGTTTAATAGAAATAAACAATATAAATGAGAATAAAATAAGAAAAATAAAGTTTGAAATGATTTGTAGAATTTAGTTACACAAGAATATGATTTTTGTGTAATTTTTAATGTTAATTACAACGAGTTTTGTAATTAATAATGTATATTTGCTATTTTCTTTAAAATATGGAAATATGATAATAAATTTGTTTTAATAATGTAAATAATCTTTAATTGGGTGTAAAACATTTTTATTATCATAAGTAATGAATTTCATATTTTTAAAGAAGTAGAGCTTGAAATATTAATAATTTCATTTCTTAACATACTTGGTTAAGTGATTAAGCAAATAACATAACCTTGTTTCTTTTATTTTGTTGGACCTTAGCCCAATTAGTGTAAATATTCTTTTCTGGCCTATTAACCTAAGAAATGAGAAGAGAAAAGTTATAGTACATACATTTACATTCTCTTCTCTAACTCTCCATAAACTTCAACAATGGCCGCTCCTCTCTTCCTCTCATATCTATGCTTTGTTAATCAAAATAAAATGAAGAATGGATGTTTTAAAACATGGATTTAAGTATAAACTCAGGTAATCTTCAATGTAGAACCAATCTCTCCATCAAAAACTAATTTTTAGTGAAACCCTATTAACTTTTTCTTTGTGTTGGGTTCGAATGTCTGTTCTTTGAGTTTCTACAGGTTTCCTTGGTCTATTCTTGAGAGAAAGTTGCAATCTTTGGCTTGAAATCGTTGCGTATTCATCTATGGCAGCAAGGTGAGTATATAAACTCACAAAATCTAGCTGCTGAGAAGTGTTTTGGTCATAACTTCTTCGTTTCTAAACCGAATTTGATAATTTTTAATGTTTCGGAAAGCTCAAATCATTTGCTACAACTTTATTGTATTGAGTTTTATGTATTTTTGGGGTTAGCTATGTCAAAATCGAATTCTTCTACTGCTAACCCGAGAGCAAAATCTATATTTTCTCTGTGTTTGAAGCTGAAATGAAATTAGCTATAACTTTCTCGTTTTTGATCAGAATGTAATAATTTTGGATGTTTCGGAAAGACCAAATCATGTATTATGATTTTCATGTATTGATTATTCTATACTTTTGGGCTTAGCTATGTCAAAACTGAATTTTTCTCCTGCTAACCCGAGTGCAAAATCTATATTTGCTATGTGTTTGAAGCTGAAACAAAATTAGCCATAGCTTTCTCGTTTTTGATCGGAATTTGAAATTTTTTTATCTTTCGAAAAGCCCAAGTCATTTATTACAACTTTCATAAATTGAGTTTTGTGTAATTTTGGGGTTAGCTATGTCAAAATTGAATTTTTCTACTGCTAACCCGAGAGCAAAATCTATATTTGCTCAGTGTTTGAAGCTGAAATAAAATTAGCCATAACTTTCTTGTTTTTGATCCGAATTTTATAATTTTGGATGTTCCTGAAATCTCAAATCATTTATTACAAATTTCATGTTGAGTTTTCTGTAATTTTGAGGTTAGCAATGTCAAAATTGAGTTTTTCTACTCCTAGCCTGAGAGCAAAATCTATATTTGCTCTGTGTTTGAAGCTGAAACAAAACTAGTCATAACTTTCTCGTTTTTGATCGGAATTTGATAATTTTGGATGTTTTGGAAAGCTCAAATCATTTACTAAAACTTTCATGGATTAAGCTTTTGTAATTTTGAGGTTAGCTATGTCAAAATTGAATTTTTCTACTGCTATCCTGAGAGCAAAACCAATATTTTCTCTGTGTTTGAAAGTGAAACGAAATTCGCCATAACTTCTTCGTTTCTTATCCGAATTTGATAATTTGGATGTTTCGGAAAGCACAAATCATGTTCCACAAGTTTTATGTTTTGATTTTTCTTCAATTTTGATGTTAGTTTGGTCAAAAATGTGTTTGATTGTTGCTATCCCGAGACTAAAATAACAGAGGCATTGCAATTAAGACCCCTGAACTATTTTTATCATAACCTTTTCATTTCTTATCCAAATTCAGTAATCTTAGATGTTCCTAAAAGCTTAAACTTTGTACTAAAAATTTCATGTTTCATGTCTTATGTTTCTTGAAGTTTTGACGTTTGCTTGGTCAAAACTGTGTTTGTTTGTCGCTGTTCCGAGAGCAAAATGATAGCAATAACAATTATTGTCCCGATGGGTGTATTAGCTTATTTTTGCTCTCATTCTTATTCGATTTTGACTGATTCTTTTTGAGATGTTTTGAGAGCTATGATGCCTATCAATAGGCTGTCTATATTTGAAAATTTTGAAATTCATATTTGAATAGAATTTGAATTGATTTTGGGTTAAATTTGAATCGAATTCGTATTGAACTCAAGTTATCGGTCTTGAGTTATCTTTCTTGTTTTTCATTGTTTTCGAGCACGGTTTTCACTAAACCATTTTCGAAGTTATTTTTGAAATAAATGGAAATTTCAAATTATTATTATTATATAGTGTTGTAAAATTATTTTTCCAGTATAGAAATCTATTTATTTCCTTCAATAAAGGAGTTTCAAATATTGGTTTTATTAATCTTTTCGGGAAAAAGTTTTAGAATCTTGTTTTCTCTAGTAAACTATTTTATATATAAAACATACAATTTTACACTATTCGAATGTATGGGAAAGAGAATTAAACAATTTAGTAAAACACATGGTATGAGACATGTGCGTTTACTATTTCGGTTAATTCTAGACTTGTACGATCGAAGCTATTTCAGATTAATGATTCTGAGATGTTTTGCCATTTTATGGCATATTTTGAGTTTTATAATTCGTAATTATTGGAATTATTTAAGATGGCCAAGATTTGGCAAGTATTATGGTTTGAGATCTCCTATGTGGGAGTATGGTCGATGAGAACCATCACAATATTTTATTACTTGCCAATGATATATAAGGCAAGTCTTGAGTATATGATTTCATATTTTGAGATTTATGGTTTATAAGGAACAATCACGATGTTTTCACTTGTTGAGCAGTTGAGACAAGTTACAATGCCATTTAATATTTGTAGATAAGATGAGACGAGTATGATGTCTCTTTATCACTTGCCAATGAGACGAGGCAAGATATGATTTTTTTTAGTTTTATGATGTCCCTAGTGTGGAATCGACTAGCGGCTACTAAATTGCTAAATGCGAACGTGTGGTATAGGACACAGGTTAACACTTTTCGGGTTCCTACCCGTGAGTTTTAACACATTCACGATGTTTACCTAGCAGAACTGCTTTAAGAGGTGTTAGCGACCTTGTCATGAGGACGAGCTACTTTGGAAGGTGTTAACGACCTTGTTAGGGCTGAGAAAACGGCTTGGAAAGGTGCCAACGACCTTGTCATGAGGATGAACTGCTTTGGGAGGTGTAAGCGACCTTGTCTAAAGCTTCGGCCGTTTGATTTTAGCACGTGCAACGTTGCTTCGGCATTGTAATTAGGGATCTGGCCAATCTGGGTTTTCTAAATTTTGAGTTCGCAATTTTTTGGCGCATTAGTGTTAAGATTTTCTAAGTTTTGAGTATGCATCGAATTCTCGTATCGAGTTCCATGAGCTTTTAAGATTGAGATGTATATGTGAGATTTAGCCGTCTTGGCTTACTTATGAGTTTGAGATCTCACATTCTTATGGAGTTATCTTGTGTTGCTTTCATGACTTCTATTTGTGACTGAGATAAGTTTTCTCCTTTTTGGAGTAATGGTTCATCGAACCATTTGAGTTTTGCTTGATTTTTATATGAGTTTATTTGAGTTCATTATGGGTTATCGCCGACGATATGAAGCACTTGTGTTTTATTTGAGTATTGAGTTTGAATTACCTCTTTCGAGGTATTTAGTCACTTAGGTAGTGTTTGTTACTTAGATATTAAGCTATGAATTATCTAATACTTCTCCTCATTCGAGAAGAAGTATCACTATATCCATTCTGCTTCATATTATCGATATTAACTTGTTAGTGTAGCTAGACCGACCCGTGCATTTATACTTGGGTCAGACCAAGTTGTTTCAGGTCTCATCTATTGGGCTTAGCTTGAAGTTGATGTTGGACATTATCTTGTCTATCGCTTGAGCAGTTTATTTCTTTCGCATACTCTAATGTATTTACATTTGATTCGATGTATATAGTGTGGTCGAGTACTGTGATGACCCGGAATTTTAGACAATAACAATTTGATAATCTTCATTTATAATAATTTGAATTTGACAATATTGGTTGATAATCTAATTTTTCTAATTTAACAAAAATTATCGTTTCAAAAATAATAATATTTAATTTGGCAAAATTTATCTTTGTAAACTAATTAAAGTATGTTGTCTAATTATAATATATATATATATGTGTGTGTGTGTGTGTGTGTGTGTGTGTGTGTGTGTATTATGATTTGGAATATATGTTTTAAATTCAATGTATTAATTTTCAAAAAGGCTATTTAAAGATAAATTCTATATTTTCAAACATTTAATATAGTATCTATATATATTTATTTATTAAAATTATTTTAGCTCAATAGGATTTGTTATAAAATTTAGTGTTTTTTCTTTTCAGATTTAAAATGAAATTTAATAATAGATTTAAAACACTTTTCTTTTATACTTGGAATAAAACATAGTTTGTATATATGTGTAGTTTAAAATCATAACAAATGAAATTAAATATAAAGACATATATTAATAAAACATATTACATAATTTATAAAAACTTAAGTAATTAAGAGAAAAATATTTAAATAAAAGTTTTGACATTTTTAGATAATAAACACTTGTAGACATATAATGCATACATCAAAGACATTTGTAACAATGGATATCATGCATTAACAAGTGGCTACAAAATTTCTTTTAAAATTTAATTATATAATAAGATGTTGTAGAGGAAAACTGGCCATTTTCATTTCCAGTTCAAAACTTCTTCAGTTCTTTCTTCTTTATCTTTAAATCTAAAACCAAACCTGAAAACCAAATCAGAAAAAAAATCAAAGCTACAAACAGTCAACAACAGTTTTTCAAATCTTCAACTATTTCAACCTTGGCAAACAAAAAGTTCAAGTGCAAGTCAAGTAAATTCAAATCAAAACTAAGCTTCTACAAGCAAAGATTTCAAATTCAACTCAGGAAGATTTAAAACAACATCAAATAGATTCAGATCAATATCAATAGCAATTTCCAGATCAAAAATTATAAAGGCTGTTCTCTGTTTTATAATACCAGGTGAGTAAACAATTGTTTTAAAAGCCTTAAAGTATTTGATAACTTGGTGAATGTGATAATCTTTGAAATTATGATGTGAATTATGTTTTGAATGATTGTTTAAAAATGATTGCATGTATTTATGTATGATGTTTTTGTGTGCATTACTGTGTATATACATATGTATACTTCTCTGTTATGTTACAGGCTAGATCCTTTAGTATAAATTCAATATCTCTTTATCCAGACAAATTCAAGCTTTGATCTTTAAAAAGAAAATGCTTGTAACATCATGATTTTTTTAAATAGTTCCAAGAAGAAATTTTTATAAATATATGTGACGACCCAGAATTTCTAACTATGTAAATCGGAATAATTAATTGATTTTAAAATAATTAAAAGTTAATTTTAACCTGAGTTCCAGGTAACAATATTTACTGGATAATTAAATCATTGAATTATATAGTTTAAATATTGAATTTAAATAATTGAAATTTGGTAAATTGTTGAATCAGAAATTTCTAAGCCTGTTTTAAAATAATTTGAAGGCTTATAAAATTTATAATGATGATACTGAAGATGATAAAATGGTTGAAATTTAGTTTAAAGGTGGTTTGCTTAATTTTAATAGTATATCGTTTAAATCGATATTTAAAAATAGCCTTCCGAGGCACAATCTCGGAATTTGACGAAACCAGTTCCATTGGATCCGTAATAGTTAGTTATTGTCGGATTTCAATTTTCATAGCGTTTGGATTGACCGTTCGCTTGTACGGGTGGGAAACGCGTTGAAATTTAAAACCGATAATTTAATATTTTTAAATCAATTTAAAAGCTAACTCCCACATACGATCAAATCAGCTTCCGAAACACGTTCCATTGTGTTTGGAACGCGGGTAAAACTTTATAATAGCCTTGCGGCACGCCGCGATGGTGGTTCGAAGTTCGAACGGGGTAAAGTGAGATATTTATAATTAAATATTTTAATATGTTAAATCAAAATCTTAGCTTACCCTACACGACACCGTTCCCAATTTAACCCACATACCCTTTCCCTTCATAGAGATCACAAGTTCATTTTCCTCGGTCCATTTTCTAAAAAAAAAATGAAATCTGGTTGAATCGCATTTTTCCCCGTTCGATAATCGATCTCGATCATTCGGGACAAACTTTCCCTTCTCATCCATCTTCATGTTGAACGAATCAAGCAAGAAGAACCAGTGGCGATTCGACCCATTCGAATCGCATGATGACGTAGCCGAGCACGGTGGCGCGATTAGCAGGCGAGGATGGTTACGAGTTCGGCAGCCAAAGACGAGCTCACGTTCGAGATTTTGCCTTCGTCGAAGCAGTTAACGTAGTTGCGAGGTGAGGCAGTTGGGCTTTAGGGTTCGGGTTAGGGCTGCGTTCGATTTGGGTCATGGCGTAAGAGTGGATTTCGAAGCAAAGTGATGCGGAGGCGTAGGGCAGTGGTAGGAGGCTCGCACGAATGCCTGAAGGCTTCGCTCGCGATGGAGGTGAGTAATTTATTTGCAGCCTTGTATGCTTTAAACTTAAACTTATAAAAAAAAATGAAATGAAAATGAAAAGAATAAAATGAATTGCTGCAATCATTTAATTCTTTAAATTATGTTAAATGTTAATTAATGGTAAATGTTTTAGAATGTATTTTAGCAATTTACCAATAGATAAATTAGGATAGTTAATTAAGAAATCTATGTATTTTCAAGAATATAAAGGAAATTTATTAGTTAGAATTAATTTTTAAGTTAATCAAATTTAATGGCAATGGATAGTTCAATTTGTTTGAATATAAATAACCTATATAAATATTTATACAATGTCAAAATGTGGATAAACCAAGTCAAGAATAAAGTGGATTGCAAATTCAGGGATCAAAGGTGAGTACATCTCACTCTGGTTGATTTTTATTTATTTATTTAGATTTGAATGGTTAAATTTAAATAAATGGATGAATGATTGAATTTTTTGGATGTGTACGTATGATCTAGTGGTTTCAGATTTGGTTGTATCTCGAGTTAATTGTGGTTTGACTCGAGGTATTTGGGCTTTAAATGGTTTTAAACTTAAAGCATAAATGGAAAATGGTTCTGTTTAAAATCAAATAGGGTTTAATGATCGATGATTCATTAAATAGGTAAGATAATTTAAATGAAAATTAACTAATTAAATTGATTAATGATTTGGGTTAATTAATTAAGTTTATTAATTTGAAATGATCATTTGATGGTTTAATAGGTAATTACTTAATGTACTGAATAAAATAAAACTACTGGAATGATAAAACAAGAGATAAATAAAGATAATTCAATTAAGGAAAATTGATTCATTTAATGAAGTAAATGAAAGAGTAGATAATCACAGGTTGAGATAAATCAAGAAAAAAAGTTAATGTTTGCGGTTCAATTTATGATTAATTATTATATATAATTAATTTAGCCGAGGATGGATCGAAATACAATTGGTAATCATAAGCTTATAAAATTTATGTTGTAATTAAAGATTGATAAATTGGAATTTGTTAATCCATATCAAGTGATGTATGAAGACTTAATTAATATAAGTACTTAATAATTAATTTAGTTAATATAGTTAATAGATTCATGAAGAAAATTGAGATTCCTTATCGATCTTGGTTAAGTATAATTAATATTTGTAAGTTGATTAAGGATCGATGCTTGAAAGAGAATTGAAGGAAAATTAATTCGGGTTGATTAATTAAGATGAATATTGCAAGGATGATTGAATTATTTGATTTGAATTAAGTAATTGACAGTGTAAAGAATCTAAGTGATTAGAGGTTAGAAATTCAATTAGAATCAATTGAATTAATTTGGAAACAATAAATTTACTTATAAGTGATTTATCGGTATTGGACGGTTGAATGAGTTGATTTCTCTGATATGAAGTGTTGTGTTTATCACGTGGATAACTTGTGATAGGATGGTATGAGACTCGGGGAGGCTGGGATAGGGTATTGGGAGATACCCGAAACCACTTCGAATTTTTATAAATTGATTTGTGAAATCAATAGGATGGAATGAATTGATTTAAGTGAATTGGATTATTTTATCTATGTTTGGTACTTAGAAATTTATATGTGAAATAAGTGATGTCTATAGCAAATTGTGAATTGGTAAAATTGATATAAGTTGCCCGGGTTTATATTAGTTGTATGCATGTATTCCATGTTAGTTGAGTTTACTCACGCTGGTTTCCAGCCTCACCAGGGTGTTACTTTGGTGTAATGCTCGGGTCAGACCGAGTATTACAGATTTTCAGGTAGGTACGTTTTGGAGCTCAAGAGACGAGCTGGATGGCTATAGCGTATAAAATATTTCCGCTGTGTTATATTTCTATGTTTGTGAGACATTATAATTTTATATATTCAGTGACTGTATATATGTGAAAACTATGATGTATATTAAATGTAATCGACAGATATAGTATTCTTTTGTAAACTGTTATTATTTATTATTATATTTAATCCGCCGCGAATGTGAGATGTTTGGTGTTCTGTTCTTCTTCTTCTTCTATCTCTTTCTTCTTTTCATAACTATCTGGAATTTTCGAGTTTGAAAATTTCGGGTCGTTACATTTGGTATCAGAGCTGAAAGGTTAAGCGAGAACCTTGGCTCTGGTAGGGATTACTCATTAAATAGAGTACAAAGTACTCTAGAATGAGTTGCGTATATCTATATATGAGCGCGTACTTGTTATTTTCTTATATAAAGGTTTTAATGATTTTATATAAAATATATTTTGATGTATAAAGGAATATTTCATTCTAATAAATATTAAGGCGATTGGTTGTTAAATTATTGAAATTAAAATTAAGAAATAATATAATACAACCAAACTGAAATTTAATAAAGATAAATTTGAAATGGATTCAAACTGAAACTGAAGTTTAGAATTGGAATTAAATTAAGCAGGAACAAAAATACAACTAAATTAAAATTTAAGTGATTGAAAATGAAATTCTAAATATAATCCCAGAATTTGCAATTTTGGTTTCAAAGTAATGAAAATAATAAATAAGTATTATTTGGATAACCGGGATTTGTTGAAACAATGGGTTGTTTGAAATTGATTTGAATTTAAAACCGAAGGTGGTTTAAAATTTTAAAACATGGCTGCAAGGGCCAAGAAATAAATATGTATGTATGGGTATACATGATATCAAAGATAATTTGAAATAAACTCTAAGAGGTTGAGTTTTGATTTTTCCCGGAAATGTGATTAAAACCCAAAGTGATATAAGTTTTAAACTTATAAAAGGGAAAGAATTTGAAGTTGAAGTGGGAAATTCAATGTGAGAATGTGGTTGACTGGACTAAGTAAATTGAATTTAACTTGGAAGAAGTTAAATAAGTTTGAATGAACAACTTGGATTGAAGATTTTAAGATGAAATTGAAATTTAACTTGGAAAGATAAATGGTTGATTGGAATTGGGAATTTGTGTGATCTCAAACGGTTTGAGATTTAATAATTGAAAATGGAGGGACGTTTTCAAATAAATTGGATGTTATCATCCTATTGTTAATAAAAATCTTTAAATTGAGAATGGAATTGTATAAATAAAATAAGTTTGAATAATTGAATTGTAAAATAAACTTGTTAAGAACTGGCTTCAAACTGGAAAATTAGATTGAATAATAAATTAAAATTTTAAAGTAAGATTGTATTGAACTCTTATTTGAATCCTAAAATACATATATAAATAAAAAAAAATTAAAATGGAATTTTGAGAATTGAACTCGGAAATTAAATTAATTAAAAACTTTTAATAAAGGTTAATTTATTTAAATGGTTAAACCAACCTTTGAGGATTTAACTTGAATTTATATAGTTCGAGACAGTTTAAATTCAAGATTGAAATTGAATTAGTTCAAAATTGAATATGGTTTGAATTGATTGAAGATGTATAAGTTTAAAAAATTAAATTGGATTATATTAAAATGAATTGAATTCTAAATGGGTTCAATTGATAATAGTTCAAGTTGATTGGAATAATATGAAATTATAATTAAAATTGAACAGGATTAAAATCAAATAGAATTTGATTTAAATTGGGGGAGGAATCAAGATTGATTCAACTTGAATTGGGAATAAATTTCAATAGAAATTGAAGTTATTCAAGTTAGAATTAAGTCAATTAAATGGAATTGTAAATTTACATTGGAATTGGGTCGATTTAAATGGAAATTTAAATTGAGTTGTTGGGAGAGGTAAACAGTTGGCTCTTGACTATATCCAATATAAATTGTTTTGCTATAAACATAATTTTTCTAAGCTATTAAATATATACAACCTTTCTTTTTTAAAGCTAACTTATTATATTTGTTTTACCATTATTTTGGAGCTATTTAAACATTTTTCAATTGTTTCCTAAACTAATTACTATTTTTCAACTATTTCACAAACTAATTTCTATTTTTCAACTATTTTGCAATTATCTACAATTTTTGAAACTATTCAGCTATTTCTTAACTATTTTGCAGTTAGTTACCTATTTTATAGCTATTTTGTAAACTAATAATTATTTTTCCACTACTTGATTATTTTTAAAATTTTCAAGCTATTTTCTAAATATAAACTGGTCGGAGTTCCAACTGTTATTAATTTCAATACCCAACCGAGATAAGAATTGAAGTATAAAAGGAGTTTTATACGAGATTGAAATAATCCAAATTTTTGAAAGTTATATATATTTGAATATATATATATATATATATAAAGGATCTTATGAGGATTTTGGAAAAAGGGTTTTGAGAAACTTTGGATTTGGAAAGGCTTTTGATTTTTGGGTAAAATCAATATTGAATTTGGAAAGCCTAGTTTGAGGATTTATCGACTTTGGGATAATCGATTTTGTGTAAAGGAGCTTCATATAATATGTAACAGCCCTAGTTTTTAACTAGCATTTATTTCTTTTATTTATTTAAAACCTTGAAATTTATTTTAATATACTTATTTTAATTAATATTTTTAATTGGTTTAAATCATTTCCCAAATTGCTAAGAATAAATGAAGGTTTCTGAAATTTTTAACCGTGTTAAAGGATAAGTCCAAATTGGGATTTTAATAAAAATTGAATTTTGTATAGTAAGATTTATTTATGAATTCGTAGAAATAATAATAAGTAAATACGAAGAATGAAAACGAATAAAATTTTAGTTAGGTTATAACTTTTAAGAATTCAGTGTATTTATAGACTGCTAAATTTCGCTCTTAAAAGGGTATGATATTTAATGGGATAAAATAACGGATATAACAGAGAAACATATTAATTTAAAAGCGTTGCTTTGGGGGTATATTATTGTGTGGATTCTACGCATTTTAAAATTCATACCGGAATATATATATATGAGTAAATAAAATCAGTAGAGGATTTCTATAGCCAACGTTACATTTTCATAGCCTTCATTGGTTTTTAAGTTTGGTATAAAATCTTTACCAATTGTATTTTGCTGTTTCTTTATAAATCAACAGCAATTAATTTATTTGCTTATTCTTGTGCCTAAATTTTTGCAAGATTCTTTTTGTTTAAAAATTATATATATATATATATATATATATATATATATATATATATATATATATATATATATAAAGCACGTTTGAAGTAATGCGTGGGTAAAACATTTATTTCCTTAATATTTGCTTGACCGTTTCTCCACCTTAGATTTCGCTTATAATTCATGAACAAAATCAAATAGGATCTCATGCAAATTTACATTCACCTTTAATCTCGCTCGTCCTTCCCTTATAATAACGCGCTAAATTTCAATTTATATTTCTTGCCATTTACACTTGATAATGCATGCCGTTTTATTTCCCCTCAGTTAGTAACGCAAGATTTATTTTCTGCTAAATTATGTAACGTATAAAATATTTTTCCATATTCCATTTATTGAAATTAAAGCCTTATCCATATATTACAAAAAAAAAAATCTTACTTGCCTTTAGAAACATATTACTTAAACTCAAAGAATTAAACCATGCAATTCCCTGTTCATTCGAAAATAGTGTCTACCTATTTTGTTCCCAAAATTTTTGTAACCTTCAGCTGGTTTTAATATTTCTTAACCAGTTTACCTCCTTGATTTATGCAACACGTTTGGAGCGTTCAATTATTTTTCTACCGTAATTCAAGTGATAAAACCCACGCATCCTTTTATTATGCATTGACATCATTTATTTCAAGATCCACTTGCCGTTTTACTTTTCGAACGAAAGTTATTGCTTACCTTTTTCTTTTCCATTGATCTCCGCATGCAAAAATCTTGCAACTCACTGCTAAATTAGCTGCTTCCAACTTTTGGGTCTTTCCCTGTAATTCAACGCATGCTTCTTGTAATAAACATTCAAGGAAAGCAAAATTTATTTCTTACCTGTAGAGAAAAATTTACTTAATCTCAAAAGAAATAAATCATGCAGCTTCCTATTTTATAACACGTTCAAACAAAAAAGGATAAAATCAACGCATTCAAACTTTTTAAATTTGGTATAAAATATGGGCGTTTCTTTATAAATCAACGCCATCTATTCATCACTTGCCGTTTTCTCTACATATTGATTTGCAAACAAACGATTCCTTGACCATAAAATTCGCATGCTTTGATTTCGCATCTTAGTTTTTCCTTGCGTACAAAGCAACGAAAATATATAGCTCCTAAAAACTATGCGCGTCCCTAGATTTGCCGTTTATAGGCAAATAAGATTTCTTGCAAAAAAATATAGCATGCAACTAATATTTAGTATAAAATCTTTTATTGAAGTAGTATCCAAGCAAATAAATATCATTGCCGTTTCTTAAATATCAACAGTTAGTTCTTCCCATTTATAAGCACGTCCAGATTTCTAATTCCAGTGGCAAGAATAAATTGATTACCGTTTTCTTAATTTCAATCAAAGGAATTAAATACTTTCCTAAATACCGCAAGTTTATCTCCACAATTCTAGTGCACGTACGCAAGTAAATGAAAGAAGAAAATTTGAAAAAAATATCTACTTGTCGTTTTCTTTTAAAATTTCAATCAAAACAAATTGATTTCGTGCCTATCTAAATTCACGCAACCCGTCCCTTATATAAACCAAAATCCACACCACAAATTCATTCATGAAAAATTTCTTCATTTTTTTTTCTCCGGTTGCTTGCGTGCAAAGCTTCATCAGGTATGGCCTATGTTTATATTTTTCCTTCTTCCTCCTTTGCTTTCTTCTTCTTTATTTCCTTTTCTTGTTCACGCAAAGGCTTAAAACTCCACCACCTTAGGCTATGACTCCTCCTTCACCACTGGATCCTTACCCTCCTCTTTTACCACTGATGTCAGCCTCTCCTCCAAATAAATTGCATGAAATTTTTTCATAAACTGATAACTAAAGTTTTATGTCATCTAGCCGTCCTTAAAGATTTTCAGTAGTGAATTTGACCAATTTATTTTAGAAATAAAATTTAAACTTTACCCAAAATATAATAGAGTAGAAAAAATATATATATGTGAATGGAGGAGAAAGTACGCGTGTGGGTCATAAATGTCCAAACTAGGTTGCAAATTCACTTTGTATTTTGAAGTATGAAAACACAGTGAGGCGAGCATGTAGTTGGATTTTGTAATAAGCTAGGGTTGCAACAGTAGTTAGAGAAGGAAAAAAAAATTAATAATAATAGTTGAATAAGTAAATATAAGAATCGGCTGTAGGAGGGTTTTTGTACGAGTGAAGAAGTGTTCATTTAATTAGTATTGTGAGTGTATATGTATTATCAACGTTATGCGCATAAAATTCTTTTATGATGCCGAGAAATTAGATTAAGATTTTAAGTGTTTTCGCCACTTGTAGAAAAAAAAGGGTGAAAGTAAGTAACGTGCAATTTTGAACCGAACCATGAGAACGTAGTCTAGCTGTGTGGTGGAGTGGTCGAGTCAAGTGAATTCCATTCGTTCCAGTTGTTTCGAAAATTTTGCTTTGACCATAATTTTTAAAGTCGCGTATTCGGTTTATTTGGATCTTGTTATAGATTTGAATCAAGACGTTGCATCCACGGAAATCTGATCGTGTCGTTTGTACGTTTCTTTATCAAGTGATACAATTGTTTGAATCTATTTTTCTGCAGCTTTAAGGTGAGTATTTCTCACCAGACAAACATACCTATATTTCTGTGAATTATCGCAAGTGTATTTGTAAATTATTTATTAAATGTCATCTGTCTGTAATATAACGTATGATGTTAAACCCCATTTTAAATTGACACCTCATCAGTTGTTTATCTGTTGTAATATAGTTGCAGTTATATTATTTAATGCTTATTAACTGTTAAATCATCACTGCAAGTTCCATGTAAATTGAGATCGTTATAGGCTGAAATGATAGGCCTGAACGACAATTATTATCCATATATTTATTTAATTGTTTAAATTTGATTTGTTAACTTGGGATTGCGGGTTTGAAATGATAGAACCCAGGGTTTTGTAAATTGTGGATTGAAATGATATAAATCCGTATCACTTGACCTAGGCTAGAAAACTATATACAGACCTGTGGTTTATATAATGTTTTTCCGAAATATTTTAAATTTATTTTAAAATGGAAGTTTATAATATTCTGGTTTAAATATATTTAAAGGATTTTTATAAGATTTATAATGATTTTGAATGAGTTAAAAATGTTAAATAAATAAATAAATGTTTAAATAAATTTTGGAATATAACTTATTTTGGGAATTTCTGAATTTTGTTAAAAATAAGGTTTCAGTTAAGTAAATAATTGATAAAAAGTTATTTTTGGGAATTTAAAACTTGATGGTTAAGTTAATAGTCTATTACAACACTTAAATGCTGTCTTTTATTAACGAATTGTTTTAACCTATAGACTTTAGGTAGCATTTCATAAGTGCTACAGAAACTGGGATTTTGATTATTTAAAAATAAATTTATAGAAATAATCTTTGGGGAAATGGGTTTAAATTTTGGAAGTTAATATGTAATTAATAAAAATAAGGAATTGACTTTGAATAGTTTTAAATGGAAGAATTTAATTTTAAAAAGGTGAGAAAAAGGCAATCAATTCCTAAATAAATTGAATAGATTTAAATGGTATATTATAAAATGACCAATGTTTAAAAACAATATTTTGATATTGTAGTATTTGAAATATATTTTGATTTGTAAAGTATAAATACCATTTTAAAAGCTGTAACCATGGGTTATAATAACCTTTGGTTGTTAAAGAGACTGGGATCGGATATCTGGCATACTCTCTGTCGATACCGAAAACCACTTTACCAACCGTGTACGCGGTGGAGATTCCAGAATGAAGTAGGATGGTGGCGGCGTTTCCTGTAAGGTAAATACGTGGACCCGACTCCCGTGAGTTGGCATAAGGTGGCTAAAATAGGAGCGATCGACGGATTAATGAGGTAGCACCTCTGATCGGACACACTTCTTCGTATGCCATTCTATTACTTTTGTGATTGTTTTGGTGCGCACCTTTGATTTGGGAGTGTTGTTCGAGGTGGGCGGTAGCTGCGGCTACGCGTTTCCATCGGTTCGGAAGCGTAATTGGTATATCTACCCTGGCATTGCCTAATTGTGCCGTGTCACCTACCATAGCGAGTCTTGTACGAGTTTGGTTTTCTCCCGTAGCCCGTGTGGTATCCTCTGGTGGCTTCCCGATCAGGAGGGACTATGATATTGGATAGACTACTGGGACTATTACGTGTTAAGGTGGAAAATGTAAAGCCTTAACGCTATTTAAAAGTAAGTTTATTTTACTAATAGACATTATTGTAATAGCGAATATTACTACATAGTAAATAGTTTAACGGATCCTTAGAGGATGGGTGGTCCCAATCATCCTTTAAGTTACTTGCTCTATATTACAGTACACTTGAATTAGCTTACACTATATAAGTATGTATGTCCTGACTCGAGTGTTTATGTTTTATTTTACGCTCGGGTCAGCCTGGGTTGCAGTTCAGCTTTCTTTCCAGAGTTAGGACTTCTGTAGATCTTTCAAGCTACCGGCAAAACTTCAGCCCATTATCTTATTTTGAAATCAAGACTAGTGGATATTTGGATTTTTTATTTGATGACTTAAACTATATTTGAGATTAAAGTCTATGTAATTTTTTTTTGAGACTGTTTATAAGTGGCTTCATGAACCACTAAGTATTTTTAAATTCCGCTGCGAGATTTCTGATATCTATGTCTGTGATTCTGTGATTTATTTACTACATATTCTGAGTTTTGCCAAAAATTTATTTACGACGCGGTATTTTGAACAATTCAAGTCCGACATGTGCGGATGCGAATGGTTGAAAATATCGGGCCGTTACAGTTGGTATCAGAGCTTTGGCTCTAGGCAAAACTTAGAATGTACGGTAAATTTGATTTACATAATCACTTTCATTCGAGCTTGAATCTCTTCCTTTTCGAATTTTGGAACGTTACCTATGGTTCCAAACTTCATTCGTGTCCCTCACTATTCATCTTCTTTCGATTCTGGAGTATCCCATAACTCCATTTCGGATGATCTTTATAGTGAATTGGCGGTCTCGCCAATATTCTAATAAAGGGGTGAAACTCCTTTACAATTAGCATTGATTCACCAGAGATTTATATTTAACCTCGGTTTAGATGCTAATATCTTTGGTTATTCCGAACTCTATCTCTTTGGATCGAATAGTAAATCTACATTCGATCTGACTCTTTGAGTCACGGTTGACCAGGTTAAGGTTGCCCGCAATTTATGTAAACTTATCTAGTTCCTTATTCTGTTATTTAATCATCGGATCTTCTAATTCCAACTTATTTTTAAATCAAAATTCTCTTTGATTTGAGTCCATCAAATTTGAATCTCTATCCTTGTTTTGGAAAATTTATTCCTATATTTGGGAAAAATCTAATATTATATATAAGTATAAATTTTCAGGATTTTATAATTAATCTAACTAGCTGTCAAGAAGTAATAGTTTTTGATTTTATTTATGATTTTGTAAAACATGTGTTTTGTCTAATATAAATAATTGAATATAAACAAAGTTATAAATTAATTTGGAAACTGAAATGAATTTAAAACAAGAGCTTGAGAATTCAATTTCCGATAGTTTCAAACCTTGGGTTTAAAATTTTGAAAGGATATATTATTTAAATTATTTTCGAATAAAAAATTGTTTCCAAAGAATGTTAAAGGTTTAAAAATCAGTGCTCTTCTCTTTGTCGCTAGGAAATAATTTCGGTGATGACAGCAACATCATCGACATTCATTTTCGAGTTTCGAAGTGAAAAGACCATTCTGTAGTCTGGCTACAGTGCTACCTTGAGAATTTAATTGATTTGAATCTCTAAAATATAACTTGATTTATCATTTATAGATATATGATTTAAATTTGATTTGACATATTATGTACATATATTTATTTATCTCTAAATGGGTTGAAGGAAATCAGAAATTTAATTCTTGAATTTTATCTTGAGGAATAATTTCAATTATATAAAAAAAAGAAAAAAATCAAAATTTTGAATAAGTAATTCAAACTTGAGATAATTGAATTTGAAAGTTTTATTTGTATAATACTCAATTTCATTTCAATATAACTTACCTTGATTTTCAGAAGTTAACAATGTAATTGGATAATATACAATATAAAAAGATTTATAAATAAATTTTTAAAGATATGATATTTATAACTGGATTTTATTCGAGAGAAATTAAAAGAATATATCTAGTATAAATAAATTGAAGGAAATTCTCTTTATAAGTAATTTGAGTTTTCTTAAATGATTACGGGTTTATTATGCAAATATTCAAACTTAATAATAGAACTTTAATTGGTAGAATAGAAATTTCCAACCTTAGTTCCAATTGTCTAATATTCAAGTTTGCAAATATTGAAACTGAAGTGGTTATTGAAACTGAAAGTGTTTTTGAAATTTATGAATTTTGACTTAATTTTTTTTTTAAATGAAATAAAATTGTAAGTCGTAGAAATTATTTTATTTTATAAAGTAATTTTAAATGCAAACTATTTTATTCCATATACTGTTGATTATCCAAACCATTCAAGTTTTAGAAGTATGGTTTAAAACTATGAATTTCGGAGTATTATGTTTGAAAATTTTATACAGACACCGTCGGTCTATATATATAAATATTTTGATTTATATGGTTTTGAAAAGGAAACGATTGATAAATATTAAATTTTGATATATATATATATATATATATAGTAAAATTTCTTGAATTTAGCTATGTATAAATTTGTTTCGAATTTTAAAATAAGCTAAATAATGAAGTTGATTTCTTTTATATAATACAGTTAAGTATCTATTTAAGTTTCTATTGTATATAGAGTTTTAATAACTCAAATAAAAGTAAGGGTTTTACTTAAATAATATTTGCTGTATTAAGTAAACATTTCAAAATTTAAATAATAAGAATTGGATTTGGTATATATTAAATTATCAAAGAATCCATTTTGAAATAGTGGAATATTTAAAGATCTAAATAATATAAGCTATAAAAATTTAAGTTTTGAAATATGGGATATTTAAGCTTTGAATTATATGGGAATTTGAATGGTTTAATTGGAGATTCAAATTGGTATTGGGAATTTATTGTGAAATTTAAAGAAGCTATTTTAGTATATAAAGTAATATAGTATTTAAACTATTAAGTATTAAAGGTTATGTTTCAAAGCCATGGTTTCAAAGTATATAGATTGGAAATATGATATTTTTGATTTGGGTTTTATAAAAATAATATCAAAATAAGTTGTTTGGGAAATGGTAAATTTACTTTAACAATTAAGTTAAATTACCATTTCAAATTTGGATTAAAATTAAACATTTTTAAATTAGAATGTTAAAATTTTAAGTATAAATAGATGAAATCAATTATTAATTTAAAATTGAATTTGTATGGTTTAGATTAATGATTCTAATTTAAGTTTCAATTTAGTTTTCTTTCAGGTTGTTTCTATTCCCCTACCTTCTTCCTTTTCGAGGACGAAAAGTTCTGAGTGGGGGAGAGTGTAACAACCCTAGTTTTTAACTAGCATTTATTTCTTTTACTTATTTAAAACCTTGAAATTTATTTTAATATACTTATTTTAATTAATATTTTTAGTTGGTTTAAATCATTTCCCAAATTGCTAAGAATAAATGAAGGTTTCTGAAATTTTTCACCGTGTTAAAGGATAACACCAAATTGGGATTTTAATAAAAATTGAATTTTGTATAGTAAGATTTATTTATGAATTCGTAGAAATAATAATAAGTAAATACGAAGAATGAAAACGAATAAAATTTTAGTTAGGTTATAACTTTAAAGAATTCAGTGTATTTATAGACTCCTAAATTTCGCTCTTAAAAGGGTATGATATTTAATGGTATAAAATAACGGATATAATAAAGAAACGTATTAATTTAAAAGCGTTACTTTGGGGGTATATTATTGCATGGATTCTACGCATTTTAAAATTCATACTGGAATATATATATATATATATATATGAGTAAATAAAATCAGTAGAGGATTTCTATAGCCAACGTTACATTTTCATAGCTTTCATTGGTTTTTAAGTTTGGTATAAAATCTTTACCAATTGTATTTTGCTGTTTCTTTATAAATCAACAGCAATTAATTTATTTGCTTATTCTTGTGCCTAAATTTTTGCAAGATTCTTTTTGTTTAAAAATTATATATACATATATACATATATATATATATATATATATATATATATATATATATATATATATATATAAAGCACGTTTGAAGTAATGCAGTGGGTAAAACATTTATTTCCTTAATATTTGCTTGACCGTTTCTCCACCTTAGATTTCGCTTATAATTCATGAACAAAATCAAATAGGATCTCATGCAAATTTACATTCACCTTTAATCTTGCTCGTCCTTCCCTTATAATAACGCACTAAATTTCAATTTATATTTCTTGCCATTTACACTTGATAATGCATGCCGTTTTATTTCCCCTCAGTTAGTAACGCAAGATTTATTTTCTGCTAAATTATGTAACGTATAAAATATTTTTCCCTATTCCATTTATTGAAATTAAAGCCTTATCCACATATTACAAAAAAAAAAAAATCTTACTTGCCTTTAGAAACATATTACTTAAACTCAAAGAATTAAACCATGCAATTCCCTGTTCATTCGAAAATAGTGCCTACCTATTTTGTTCCCAAAAATTTTGTAACCTTCAGCTGGTTTTAATATTTCTTAACCAGTTTACCTCCTTGATTTGTGCAACACGTTTGGAGCATTCAATTATTTTTCTACCGTAATTCAAGTGATAAAACCCACGCATCCTTTTATTATGCATTGACATCATTTATTTCAAGATCCACTTGCCGTTTTACTTTTCGAACGAAAGTTATTGCTTACCTTTTTCTTTTCCATTGATCTCCGCATGCAAAAACCTTGCAACTCACTGCTAAATTAGCTGCTTCCAACTTTTAGGTCTTTCCCTGTAATTCAACGCATGCTTCTTGTAATAAACATTCAAGGAAAGCAAAATTTATTTCTTACCTGTAGAGAAAAATTTACTTAATCTCAAAAGAAATAAATCATGCAGCTTCCTATTTTATAACACGTTCAAACAAAAAAGGATAAAATCAACGCATTCAAACTTTTTAAATTTGGTATAAAATATGGGCGTTCCTTTTTAAATCAATGCCATCTATTCATCACTTGCCGTTTTCTCTACATATTGATTTGCAAACAAACGATTCCTTGACCATAAAATTCGCATGCTTTGATTTCGCATCTTAGTTTTTCCTTACGTACAAAGCAACGAAAATATATAGCTCCTAAAAACTATGCGCGTCCCTAGATTTGCCGTTTATAGGCAAATAAGATTTCTTGCAAAAAAATATAGCATGCAACTAATATTTAGTATAAAATCTTTTATTGAAGTAGCATCCAAGCAAATAAATATCATTGCGGTTTCTTAAATATCAACAGTTAGTTCTTCCCATTTATAAGCACGTCCAGATTTCTAATTCCAAGGGCAAGAATAAATTGATTACCGTTTTCTTAATTTCAATCAAAGGAATTAAATACTTTCCTAAATACCGCAAGTTTATCTCCACAATTCTAGTGCACGTACGCAAGTAAATGAGAGAAGAAAATTTGAAAAAAATATCTACTTGTCGTTTTTTTTTAAATTTCAATCAAAACAAATTGATTTCGTGCCTATCTAAATTCACGAAACCCGTCCTTTATATAAACCAAAACCCACACCACAAATTCATTCATGAAAAATTTCTTCATTTTTTTCCTCCGGTTGCTTACGTGCAAAGCTTCATCAGGTATGGCCTATGTTTATATTTTTCATTCTTCCTCCTTTGCTTTCTTCTTCTTTATTTCCATTTCTTGTTCACGCAAAGGCTTAAAACTCCACCACCTTAGGCTATGACTCCTCCTTCACCACTAGATCCTTACCCTCCTCTTTTACCACTGATGTCAGCCTCTCCTCCAAATAAATTGCATGAAATTTTTTCATAAACTGATAACTAAAGTTTTATGTCATCTAGCCGTCCTTAAAGATTTTCAGTAGTGAATTTGACCAATTTATTTTAGAAATAAAATTTAAACTTTACCCAAAATATAATAGAGTAGAAAAATATATATATGTGAATGGAGGAGAAAGTACGCGTGTGGGTCATAAATGTCCAAAGTAGGTTGCAAATTCACTTTGTATTTTGAATATGAAAACACAGTGAGGCGAGCATGTAGTTGGATTTTGTAATAAGTTAGGGTTGCAACAGTAGTTAGAGAAGGAATTTTTTTTTAATAATAATAGTTGAATAAGCAAATATAAGAATCGGCTGTAGGAGGGTTTTTGTACTAGTGAAGAAGTGTTCATTTAATTAGTATTGTGAGTGTATATGTACTATCAACGTTATGCGCATAAAATTCTTTTATGATGCCGAGAAATTAGATTAAGATTTTAAGTTTTTTCGCCACTTGTAGAAAAAAAAGGGTGAAAGTAAGTAACGTGCAATTTTGAACCGAACCATGAGAACGTAGTCTAGCTGTGTGGTGGAGTGGTCGAGTCAAGTGAATTCCATTCATTCCAGTTGTTTCGAAAATTTTGCTCTGACCATAATTTTTAAAGTCGCGTATTTGGTTTATTTGGATCTTGTTATAGATTTGAATCAAGACGTTGCATCCGCGGAAATCTGATCGTGCCGTTTGTACGTTTCTTTATCAAGTGATACAATTGTTTGAATCTATTTTTCTGCAGCTTTAAGGTGAGTATTTCTCACCAGACAAACATACCTATATTTCTGTGAATTATCGCAAGTGTATTTGTAAATTATTTATTAAATGTCATCTGTCTGTAATATAACGTATGATGTTAAACCCCATTTTAAATTGACACCTCATCAGTTGTTTATCTGTTGTAATATAGTTGCAGTTATATTATTTAATGCTTATTAACTGTTAAATCATCACTGCAAGTTCCATGTAAATTGAGATCGTTATAGGCTGAAATGATAGGCCTGAACGACAATTATTATCCATATATTTATTTAATTGTTTAAATTTGATTTGTTAACTTGGGATTGCGGGTTTGAAATGATAGAACCCAGGGTTTTGTAAATTGCGGATTGAAATGATATAAATCCGTATCACTTGACCTAGGCTAGAAAACTATATACAGACCCGTGGTTTATATAATGTTTTTTCTGAAATATTTTAAATTTATTTTAAAATGGAAGTTTATAATATTCTGGTTTAAATATATTTAAAGGATTTTTATAAGATTTATAATGATTTTGAATGAGTTAAAAATGTTAAATAAATAAATAAATGTTTAAATAAATTTTGGAATATAACTTATTTTGGGAATTTCTGAATTTTGTTAAAAATAAGGTTTCAGTTAAGTAAATAATTGATAAAATGTTATATTTGGGAATTTAAAACTTGAAGGTTAAGTTAATAGTTTATTACAGCACTTAAATGTTGTCTTTTATAAACGAACTGTTTTAACCTATAGACTTTAGGTAGCATTTCATAAGTGCTAGAGAAACTGGGATTTTGATTATTTAAAAATAAATTTATGGAAATAATCTTTGGGGAAATGGGTTTAAATTTTGGAAGTTAATATGTAATTAATAAAAATAAGGAATTGACTTTGAATGGTTTTAATGGAAGAATTTAATTTTAAAAAGGTGAGAAAAAGGCAATCAATTCCTAAATAAATTGAATAGATTTAAATGGTATATTATAAAATGACCAATGTTTAAAAACAATATTTTGATATTGTAGTATTTGAAATATATTTTGATTTGTAAAGTATAAATACCATTTTAAAAGCTGTAACCATGGGTTATAATAACCTTTGGTTGTTAAAGAGACCGGGATCGGATATCTGGCATACTCTCTGTCGATACCGAAAACCACTTTACCAACCGTGTACGCGGTGGAGATTCCAGAATGAAGTAGGATGGTGGCGGTGTTTCCTGTAAGGTAAATACGTGGACCCGACTCCCGTGAGTTGGCATAAGGTGGCTAAAATAGGAGCGATCGACGGATTAATGAGGTAGCACCTCTGATCGGACACACTTCTTCGTATGCCATTCTATTACTTTTGTGATTGTTTTGGTGCGCACCTTTGATTTGGGAGTGTTGTTCGAGGTGGGCGGTAGCTGCGGCTACGCGTTTCCATCGGTTCGGAAGCGTAATTGGTATATCTACCCTGGCATTGCCTAGTTGTGCCGTGTCACCTACCATAGCGAGTCTTGTACGAGTTTGGTTGTCTCCCGTAGCCCGTGTGGTATCCTCTGGTGGCTTCCCGATCAGGAGGGACTATGATATTGGATAGACTACTGGGACTATTACGTGTTAAGGTGGAAAATGTAAAGCCTTAACGCTATTTAAAAGTAAGTTTATTTTACTAATAGACATTATTGTAATAGCGAATATTACTACATAGTAAATAGTTTAACGGATCCTTAGAGGATGGGTGGTCCCAATCATCCTTTAAGTTACTTGCTCTATATTACAGTACACTTGAATTAGCTTACACTATATAAGTATGTATGTCCTGACTCGAGTGTTTATGTTTTATTTTACGCTCGGGTCAGCCTGAGTTGCAGTTCAGCTTTCTTTCCGGAGCTAGGACTTCTGTAGATCTCTCAAGCTACCAGCAAAACTTCAGCCCGTTATCTTATTTTGAAATCAAGACTAGTGGATATTTGGATTTTTCTATTTGATGACTTAAACTATATTTGAGATTAAAGTCTAATTAATTTTTTTTTGAGACTGTTTATAAGTGGCTTCATGAACCACTAAGTATTTTTAAATTCCGCTGCGAGATTTATGATATCTGTGTCTGTGATTCTGTGATTTATTTACTGCATATTCTGAGTTTTGCCAAAAATTTATTTACGACGCGGTATTTTGAACAATTCAAGTCCAACATGTGCGGATGCGAATGGTTGAAAATATCGGACCGTTACATAATATCATACTAGGTGTATGATTTGAAGATACTATATGTATAGTATAAAATGTTTTGATGATGGCTCTGGGGAAAAAGGCGCTCCCTTGAAATGAACTTCTCAGGAGTGCCACCGGGTGGTGCTGCCTTGAGCCCAAGGGGGGGTTCTAAAGTTGATCCTGTGAGGAGTCCGGACAAAACTAGTTCCTGAGGATTATTGGGTAGCGAAAGTCGATGGCGTTGATGCCTACAGGGGCATTTGGGTTATGCTGTGACGACAGTGTAACTTGATGTCGCTGCGATCTACTGTGGGGACCATAGCAAAAATCATGTGGAGAATGAGTGCCAACGGTCTACACTTGATTTTGCCGGGAAGGCAACGCAACATCGGTAGACTGCGATCTATGGTCAAGTAGAGTGGAGACGTTTCATTTTTGGCAGCGAAATTCGATGGCGCTGATGCCTACAGTTATATGGGTTTTTGCTGTGATAGCTACGTAACCCCAGTTGTAGCTGCGATCTGTCGTGGGTTCCATGGTGTAATCGTGAGGCGCGGAGGCCTACAGTTATCTGTGCATTTTGTCGGGATGGCAACGTAACCATCGGGTTAACTGCGACCATGGATGGAGGTGATGATTCTCAGGGCATTATCACCAAAGATATTTCCCTATTTCTATATTTCCAATAAAATTGTTTTCCAAGTATTTTCATTGGGTGTTGAAAACGGGTTTACCAAGTACTTATAGATTTTCAGTCCAACGCCTGATCAACGTATGACTGAATTTCTGTGAGAACAAGGATAGACTGGTTGAGACATCGAGTTATAAAAGTATTTTTATAAAGAGCTATTTTATTAAGTATGTTGTGAATTTAAAAGCATTTCTAAATTTTTTAATAAAGGTGTTGGAATTTTGGGAATATAAAAAGGAAATCCAAACTAGAATTTCAATGAAGTGATTTGTAATTAAAATCGAATATTAATTTAGAAATTGAAAATAAGCTAATTGGTTAAATAATTGTGAGATTGAGTATGTTAATAAAATTTAACTTTGGTAAATAAATGGGTTGTAAATTAATAATGGAGTTTGGAAATGAATTCAAATTGTAAATAGAACTCGACTTGGATTTAATAATGAAATAAATTAGAAGAGATGTTGTAAAAATAAAATAGGGTTGGATTGAAAAAAAAAATGTGATGGTTTGAATTATAAATAAAATTCAAGGGTGATTTGAATAATATTTAATGAGATTTGCAAGTAGATTGGATATAAGGGAAGTGATTATAATAGAAATAGTTTGAGTTGCAAAGCAAAATCCAAGTGAATAGAAATAAATTGAGAGTGACCTTGTATTAATAAAATAAATTCGATAACGAATTAAGTAAGCAATTAAAATTTTTAAATGGGTTTATTGAGTTAAATAATAAATGGATGAAGTCTGATAGAATAAAAACTAAATCAAAATTGTGATTGGAATAAGATTGTCAGACTGAACTTAAATGTGGTGGTATATTAATTTAATGTATAAATGAGATAAGTATGTGGTTGGACATTATTTTGGAAATTGTGAAGGTGAATTTAAAATCAAAATTTAAAACGGATAAGTTAACTAAATTTAATGGAAGTTGCTTAAATGAGAATCAAATAGAAGCAAACTTAAGTTTAATGTTGGAATAAACTAAAGTAAATTCACTTAAGTTTAAAAGTTATGGAAGTTTGGCTTCGAATAAGAGTGAAAGCCCATTAAATAAAGCCTGGATTGAATTAATTTGGGAATGGCTGGTAGTATACAAGAATGGAATGTGTCGAGCTAAATAAAATGATTGTGAATAAATTAAAATGGAATTGTAGTAAATAAAATTGAGTTGGAATCAATTTTAATAGGTTATAAAACTTAAGTAATTATTTATTCACATGGATGTATCAAATTGCGTAGAAATAATTGTTGTTTAACGTAAACTGGATTTAATTAAATTTTATGGATTAGTGGAAGCAAATATAATTGATTTTTGAGTTAATTGAAATGAATATGAGTTTGTTTTGCTTAAAAATGAATTGAATGTGAACAATTACATTGTAAACCATTAGAATTGAATGTAATGGCATATAAATTTGGTTGAAAGTAATTGGATTAGCTTTAAATTATATAAATCGCTTATGGTAAGCATTTGGTGTTTGTTGTTTTTGAAATGCTTGTGTTTAGCCATTGAAAGTAAGTGAAATGCTAATAGAATTTCTATATATGGCACTTACATATTTAAACTGAGTAAGTACAGATACAGGGAAGCCGTTTGGCTAGATTTGGGTATGCTAAATAAATAAGCTGCTTGCTTAAAAGCTAAATAAAGGTACGCCTACGCAATTAAAATAGGAAATATGAACTGTTTTGTTTTTTCCCGACCGTGTGGGTCGATGTATACATATTTATATCTTTTGTCAAATTGCAAAAGCTTCTCCGTACAAAGGAGACTCTGTCAAAATTTTCTGAAAATTTTGGGAGTTAGAAATTTTGGAAAATTGGTTAACGACAAAACAATTTCAAATTGGAAATTAAAGTAAACTAGTAAATGAAACTAACATGAATCAGTTTAATGAAAGATAAAATTCAATAGTAGAAATCAAAATAAAATTGAATTCATATGAAAGGGAACAACAAAATTGAATAGCAGTATATGTGAAAACCTATATATGAGAATGTATAAAATGATTTGTAAGGTTGCGATTGGATATTGTTGCTAAGTGAGATAGGCAGGTATTAAAGAGAAAAGAAATTGGATTTGGTTCCAAAAGATAAATTTGAATTGCCCGACAAAAAGGTATGTATTTACATTTCTGTATGAAATTGGATTGGGTTTTTGATGTAGCCACTTGGCTTTTGTTTTCTTTTTGGAATTTGGGAGCCCGTAGAGGCCTTTTGTAGTTGTACCGCGCTAGCCGCGCAAAGGAGACGTTGGCAAAAAATTTCGGAAATTTAGGGAGTTTGAAATTTTTTGAGAAAATTTGGATAATTCTAAATTTAATTTTAAATTGAATTCAGAACGATTGAGAAAAGGGTATTGATTGAAACTATCGAATGTTTTGGGAAGTTGGTTAATGTGATAAGGGGTTTTAATAAAGGATAGTCGGTAGGATGTTGATAAAACTGTTGGTTTGGGGAAAGGGTAAATGGGTATTGGTCCATTCTCCCTAACTAGTAATTTCGGGGACGAAATTCTTTTAAGGGAGGAGGAATGTGACGACCCAGAATTTCTAACTATGTAAATCGGAATAATTAATTGATTTTAAAATAATTAAAAGTTAATTTTAACCTGAATTCCAGGTAACAATATTTACTGGATAATTAAATCATTGAATTATATAGTTTAAATATTGAATTTAAATAATTGAAATTTGGTAAATTGTTGAATCAGAAATTTCTAAGCCTGTTTTAAAATAATTTGAAGGCTTATAAAATTTATAATGATGATACTGAAGATGATAAAATGGTTGAAATTTAGTTTAAAGGTGGTTTGCTTAATTTTAATAGTATATCGTTTAAATCGATATTTAAAAATAGCCTTCTGAGGCACAATCTCGGAATTTTACAAAACCAATTCCATTGGATCCGTAATAGTTAGTTATTATCGGATTTCAATTTTCGTAGCGTTTGGATTGACCGTTCGCTTGTACGGGTGGGAAACGCGTTGAAATTTAAAACCGATAATTTAATATTTTTAAATCAATTTAAAAGCTAACTCCCACATACGATCAAATCAGCTTCCGAAACACGTTCCATTGTGTTCAGAACGCGGGTAAAACTTTATAATAGCCTTGCGGCACGCCGCGATGGTGGTTCGAAGTTCGAACGGGGTAAAGTGAGATATTTATAATTAAATATTTTAATCTGTTAAATCAAATCTTAGCTTACCCTACACGACACCGTTCCCAATTTAACCCACATACCCTTTCCCTTCATAGAGATCACAAGTTCATTTTCCTCGGTCCATTTTCTTAAAAAAAAATGAAATCTGGGTGAATCGCATTTTTCCCCGTTCGATAATCGATCTCGATCGCTCGGGACAAACTTTCCCTTCTCATCCATCTTCATGTTGAACGAATCAAGCAAGAAGAACCAGAGGCGATTCGACCCATTCGAATCGCATGATGACGTAGCCGAGCACGGTGGCGCGATTAGCAGGCGAGGGTGGTTACGAGTTCGGCAGCCAAAGACGAGCTCACGTTCGAGATTTTGCCTTCGTCGAAGCAGTTAACGTAGTTGCGAGGTGAGGCAGTTGGGCTTTAGGGTTCGGGTTAGGGCTGCGTTCGATTTGGGTCACGGCGTAAGAGTGGATTTCGAAGCAAAGTGATGCGGAGGCGTGGGGCAGTGGTAGGAGGCTCGCACGAATGCCTGAAGGCTTCTCTCGCGATGGAGGTGAGTAATTTATTTGCAGCCTTGTATGCTTTAAACTTAAACTTATAAAAAAAAATGAAATGAAAATGAAAAGAATAAAATGAATTGCTGTAATCATTTAATTCTTTAAATTATGTTAAATGTTAATTAATGGTAAATGTTTTAGAATGTGTTTTAGCAATTTACCAATAGATAAATTAGGATAGTTAATTAAGAAATCTATGTATTTTCAAGAATATAAAGGAAATTTATTAGTTAGAATTAAATTTTAAGTTAATCAAATTTAATGGCAATGGATAGTTCAATTTGTTTGAATATAAATAACCTATATAAATATTTATACAAGGTCAAAATGTGGATAAACCAAGTCAAGAATAAAGTGGATTGCAAATTCAGGGATCAAAGGTGAGTACATCTCACTCTGGTTGATTTTTATTTATTTATTTATTTAGATTTGAATGGTTAAATTTAAATAAATGGATGAATGATTGAATTGTTTGGATGTGTACCTATGATCTAGTGGTTTTAGATTTGGTTGTATCTCGAGTTAATTGTGGTTTGACTGGAGGTATTTGGGCTTTAAATGGTTTTAAACTTAAAGCATAAATGGAAAATGGTTCTGTTTAAAATCAAATAGGGTTTAATGATCGATGATTCATTAAATAGGTAAGATAATTTAAATGAAAATTAACTAATTAAATTAATTAATGATTTGGGTTAACTAATTAAGTTTATTAATTTGAAATGATCATTTGATGGTTTAATAAGTAATTACTTAATGTACTGAATAAAATAAAACTACTGGAATGATAAAACAAGAGATAAATAAAGATAATTCAATTAAGGAGAATTGATTCATTTAATGAAGTAAATGAAAGAGTAGATAATCACAGGTTGAGATAAATCAAGAAAAAAATTAATGTTTGCGGTTCAATTTATGATTAATTATTATATATAATTAATTTAGCCGAGGATGGATCGAAATACAATTGGTAATCACAAGCTTATAAAATTTATGTTGTAGTTAAAGATTGATAAATTAGAATTTGTTAATCCATATCAAGTGATGTATGAAGACTTAATTAATATAAGTACTTAAGAATTAATTTAATTAATATAGTTAATAGATTCATGAAGAAAATTGAGATTTTTTATCGATCTTGGTTAAGTATAATTAATATTTGTAAGTTGATTAAAGATCGATGCTTGAAAGGGAATTGAAGGAAAATTAATTCGGGTTGATTAATTAAGATGAATATTGCAAGGATGATTGAATTATTTGATTTGAATTAAGTAATTGACAGTGTAAAGAATCTAAGTGATTGGAGGTTAGAAATTCAATTAGAATCAATTGAATTAATTTGGAAACAATAAATTTACTTATAAGTGATTTATCGGTATTGGACGCTTGAATGAGTTGATTTCTCTGATATGAAGTGTTGTGTTTATCACGTGGATAACTTGTGATAGGATGGTATGAGACTCGGGGAGGCCGGGATCGGGTATTGGGAGATACCCGAAACCACTTTGAATTTTTATAAATTGATTTGTGAAATCAATAGGATGGAATGAATTGATTTAAGTGAATTGGATTATTTTATCTATGTTTGGTACTTAGAAATTTATATGTGAAATAAGTGATGTCTATAACAAATTGTGAATTGGTAAAATTGATATAAGTTACCCGGGTTTATATTAGTTGTATGCATGTATTCCATGTTAGTTGAGTTTACTAACACTGGTTTCCAGCCTGACCCGGGTGTTACTTTGGTGTAATGCTCGGGTCATACCGAGTATTACAGATTTTCAGGTAGGTACGTTCTGGAGCTCAAGAGACGAGCTGGATGGCTATAGCGTATAAAATATTTCCGCTGTGTTATATTGCTGTGTTTGTGAGACACTATAATTTTATATATTCAGTGACTGTATATATGTGAAAACTCTGATGTATATTAAATGTAATCGACAGATATAGTATTCTT
Organism: Allium cepa; assembly: GCA_030765085.1. Taxonomy (NCBI): domain Eukaryota; kingdom Viridiplantae; phylum Streptophyta; class Magnoliopsida; order Asparagales; family Amaryllidaceae; genus Allium; species Allium cepa. Next base: position 183,023,444 of record CM060937.1, on the reverse strand, counting down.
TTGTAAACTGTTATTATTTATTATTATATTTAATCCGCTACGAATGTGAGATGTTTGGTGTTCTGTTCTTCTTCTTTTTCTATCTCTTTCTTCTTTTCATAACTATCTGGAATTTTCGAGTTTGAAAATTTCGGGTCGTTACAATATATTAAAAATATAATATTACAGAGAAATCTATTTATAATAGAAAAATCGATGGTTTTGATTTCATGATTTGATTTTATTGTGACGACTCGAAATTTCTAGATATTTGAAACTGAAATATTTAATTGATTTTAAATATTTGAAAGTTAGCTTAACTTGAATTTCAAATATCACTGATTTTGGATAATTTAGATATTGAATTTAATCATTGGAAATTGGATAAAATATGAAATCTGAGGTTTCGAGCTTGATAAAAATGTTTCAAAGGCTTGGAAAATTTATATTTATAATATTGGAGATAATAGAAGTTGAAAATTTAAATTTGAAGTATTTTGTTCAGTTTTTAAAAATATATTGTTTAAATTGATATTAAAAAATAGCCCTTCGAGGCATAGTCTCGAATTTGACGAAACCAGTTCCATTGGATCCATAATAGTGTATTATTATCGGATTTCAATTTTGGTAGTGTTTGGAATGATCGTTTGGTCATACGATAAGTAAATGCGTTGAAATTAAATCGAAGATTCAGTATAAATATAGGGCCTAAAAGCTATCTTCTCCATACGATCGAATTTGGACTCGAAACCTTTTTCATTGTGTTCAGAATAGGGGTTTAACATTATAAACGCCTAGCGGCAGGCATTGATTGAGGTCGAAACTTTGTGTTGCGGTACCGAGACGGTTTAAATTTAAATATAAAATTTTCTTACAAGACAATTTATATTTAACATTTTTCTCTTCAAACACTTGGTACTTCTTTTAAGACACTTGTCCTGAAATTTTTAATACGTGTTCAATGATGTTACACGCGTTAGAAATAAAATAGATCGACAATCGTGTTTTTCTTTTTGTAAAAATTTATAAAACAAATTGGGCTGAGAAAAAAATTAGTGGTATCTCCCTTCAAAAACAGAATTCACGATTCAATTTACTTCCTTTCCTCCTAGATCTAATTGAGCAGTGCTCATTCTTCCTCAATCAATGGTCGAACCGATTCAACATTTAGAATTCGCAAAGGAAAATGAATGGCCTCAGCTTGCCCATCCTCTTCTTTCAGTTCTAATCGCCTATTCTTAAAAAAATATAAATCTATGAATCGCGGCGACTCACAATTTGAGAAGGGCCAACACGCGAGGAACATGAATAGGAGAAGGGGCATGCGAGGCTGTTGACATTGGCGTTTCGAGGTAGGGATCTTGAGGGTGGTCGGCATGTTCGTTGCCGCGAGGTAGAGGGTTCGTAGGAGGCAAGTGATGGATTTGTTAGGGCTTTGGCTGCGAAGCAGTGATGGGAGAAACATTTACTGTCACGCAACAGTTCTGCTCTGATTAGATTTAATTTAATATATATATATATATATATATATATATTGAAAAAAATTATTTTATCTATATATATGCATGCTGTAACTTACTGGTCATCTTAAATAAATGTATTCGTAATCTCTTTTATAGATTTAATGGTAAATTAAACTATTTCAATTACAAACTGAAAGAGAAGATATATTAGGCCAGTATATATTTAAAACTGGATAACTAAAATTTATTTAGTGGTAAAGATAGATTATTTCAAATATTTATAAAAGCCATTCTGTTTTGATTTAACATACATGTGGAAGGTTTTGGAAAATATATAGATAAGGTTTTGAAAAGGTAGAAATTTTAAATTTTAAATGTTAAATTTTAAATAAAATATTTATAGAATGGGTTTCAAAGAAATATATATAAGTGCAAATTTTTTGTATAAATACACACACACACATCTTACTTGTTTATTTTTATAAAATTAATGCATGATGGAGATAGATTTGTTTAATAAATAATTTAATTATTTTAGTTGCTAAAAATATTTTATTAAAGGAATAAATTAAAATTTATTATCAATTCAAAACTAAATTATGGGGTAATTAAATTTATCAGATGGAAATTTAATGATTCGATTGGTTCGAATATTAATAAATCATATAATGTTATACAAGGTCTGAAATCGGGAGAACCAAGTCGAGATTGTAGTGGATGGGCAACATAAAAAGAAAAGGTGAGTTAATCCCACTCATTTGGAATACCTTTTAAATTTAAATAGTTAAATTTGATTATTGATTGAATGATTGAATTGACTGGATGTGATATTATATAGTAGTATATATAATATATATTAGAGTGATTGATTTCCTTCATTATATAGCGGATGAGACCCTATGCGCCGCATAATAGAGAATGAGATGATATGACCCCACATACCGTGATATTCCACCTCGAAGTGGGATTGGTATTTTATATTGTGCTACCATCTGTGGATGTAGGGAAACAAGTTGGAGGAATCCAACTGGATTCCTTAAAATATTTAGATTTGTTTTAATATTATGTAATATGATTTGATAATCTGAGATAGACTATATTGGTAATTTAAATATTGGATGCTATGGTTTGATTGAATATATTTGGGTCTACTGAGTTATCAAAAATATACAGATTGGATTTTTGATGAGAAAATAAAAGAGTGAATTTTTAAGTAAAATAACTATAGAGAATTTAAATAAGCTAGAGAATGAATTGGAAAAGAATAAAAGTTGATTTTTAAATTCTAATAAATAAATTCCGAGTATGGGAAGGAGATTTTGAATAAAAAGGGGAAATAATGAATTTTAAAACTTAAGTGATATTATTTAAGGAAGTAAAGGATTTATTTTAAAATTCAAGGTTTAAATTTATTGGGAAAGATAAAGAAGGCATTTGGAAAACTATGAAATTGGTATTTTCAGTTAAATAAGATTTTAAATCATAATTAAGATGTAAAATCTGAAGTTAATGGGTACTGAAATAAATAGAGTAAGTAAAGGAATTTATTTTAAAATGGAGTAAATTTGAAAATCGATTTGGAAATTGATAAAGAGTTTGAAACTGTGATTTAAAAGGAGTGAAACTATGGAATTTATAAACTAGGTTTATAAAGTGAAATAAGATATTAGGGAATATTTGGAAGTATAAATTCACGATGGGAATTTATAAAGGAATGGGTAATTTATTTTAAAAATAAATAGTGGTTTATTTTTAAAAGGTATTAAAGGAAAGTGCATTTCTCTGAAAAGCCAAGGAAGTTTTCAAAGCAGACTTTTAAGTATAAGTTAAAAGTTTTAAAGTTTGTTTAAAGGAATGTTTTAAGAAATTATTATTTAAGTTGTTTAAATTTTAAAAGTAAAAATTTATTTAAATTAATTATAGTAGTAAATAATTGAAAGTTTTGACTAGTATTATGATTTTAAGGATAATTAATAACATTTATATTTTATAAGTAGATTTATTTAAAGACAATTTGGTTAAAGTTTCATTTGAAAACTTGAATAGAATTTCGTAACTCTTATTTTAAAAAATTATTTTTGTATTTATAAAGTAGTTTTATTTTTAAATATTTTTAAAGTATATATTTTTGAATAACAGGTTTAAGTAGTTTTAATTTAAATGTTTTAAAGTATAATTTAGAAGAAGTGATTTAAATTATTTTGAAAATCTAAAGTATTTGCACTTGGTGATTTTCAGTGGAAATAGAAAATATTTGGGGAATTTATTCGTGAGAAAAAGATGGTTTGAAACTATTTTCAAAAGGGTTGAAGTGTGGAAGATATCTTGCGAAGATATTTTGAATAATAAATAATTTTGGAAAATTATTAAGACTGATGGTCGTTATGAATGTTATTTGACAGTTAAATAACCGACTATCAATATTGGGAAATGCACTGATCATTTCGAAGAGACCGGGATCGGCATTTATTTCCCGAAAACAACTTCGATCCGGTTTGAAGTTTACGTGCGGAAGACAAGTGCTTGTAGTCGAAGATGGAGGAGTGAAGTGCAAGGGCTAATCGAAACTAATACTGAGGGTGATTCCAAAATGGATGTAGTAGGAGTGGTGCCTTCGGTTTCGTTCGAACCCGGATCAGACTTGTATGGATGAACGCTTTCAGAACATCGTCAGGAGGACGATGAGCATTCTAAGTGAATGTGTGTTAAAAAGGTAACGCATAGCCTCGAGCCTCATCAATCGGGAGTGGCTAAAATAAGGGAGGTGCACACAAGGCTAAGTGGCTAGCAACCAATTAAGGTAAGGTCACCCCTGTCTAGATGTCTCTTTTATTTTGGTTGTGTGGGCGGTTGCTGATCCCAACTGTGGGGTGAACTTATTCGGACTATCCAGTAAGAGGTAGCTCCAGTCTTGTGATGCAGGAGATCAGGGTGGATCCTCGGTACGGTGATCTAGACGACCTACTGTAACGAACGGTACCCCAGTAGCCTTGCCATTATATGGAATCCAATCTCCAATAAGCGCCTGTACGGTTTTGATTGTGCCCAACTTTTGCTGAAACGTGAGATGCCAGCATTTCAGCTAGATTCTATTTTACTTTCTATAGATATTATTATAATATCAGACGGATTTTGATAAAAATGTTTTGGTTATCGTAAGGTAAAAACCCTACTTGTTTATTTATGGCATGGTCTTACGAGATACCTTTGATTTCAAAGGATTTTGTAAACTTTAATAATCAAATTGAGTGTGTTTTCTTACGCTGATTTTCCAAACTGACTCGGGTGTTATTTAACTATAATGCTCGGGTCACATCGAGTATTATAGAGTACAGATTTTGGATGGGGTGCTGTGGAGCTCAGGAGATGACCTGGATGACGAGGCGTATTTCCATAGATTTATATTCTGCTACAAAGTATAAGCTGTATTCAGCTTTGGAAGGATAGGATATTATAACTATCCTGAATTGTGATGTTGATTTGTATTCTACTCTGATGATGTATGTATAAAAATGATATAGTTTCTTTTGCGTAAAGATCGGTTATTATTTTTTATGTTTTTTTCCACTGCGATGGTAAGATTCTATTGCTGTTTTGTTTTCTCTTCTTCTATCTCCTTCTTCTTTTACGCTAATGGTTCGGTTTTTCGGCATTTGATTGTTCGGCATTTGATACAGTGAACGTATTGATGTTGATTTTCGATGTCGAAAAATCGGGTCGTTACATTTGGTTTCAGAGCTGAAGGTTAAGCGAGAAACTTGCTTTGGTGGGGATTACTCATTAGAAATAGAGTCATTGGTACTCTAGAATGAGTTTAAGTGTATTAATAGATATGAGCGCGTATTTGTTAGTGAATATAAAAATTGTTTTTATATTATGTTCACTTATCGGTTAAGTGTTTATGAATTCTAGTCGATATGTGGGACGCCATGTGATCAATAGGGTTTTCTAAACTCTTAAACAAGATAAACCGACATGGTATTGTTTTAAAATAGGGTAAATGAAATAATTTTACCCAAATTATTTTGTACATAAAAGAGATAATTTTTCATAATTTATTGTAGTTATATATGGTTGCTTGGTTTTTAGAAGGTAATAATATTTAATTATTATCATTGTTAAGTGCAAGCTGAATAAAGAATTGAAATTATAACCAAAGATTAAGGAATAAATTCATTAATAAAATGAAATTTATGAATGTGAACTATATATGTGATTTATAAAATGAAATAGAGTTCTAGAGAAATATTTGAAAATGTTTTTGAAAGGATTTGAAATTTGAAAGTGGTTTTCAAAGGTTTTGGAGAAATAATGGTGATATTGTTTGGGGAATATTTTTGAATTGGATTTGAAATCTGGTGAGATTTGGAATTTAAAAATATTTAAAGAGGTAAAAGCATTGAACTCTTTCGGTCGCTTGGAAATAACTTCGGTGATGACTGCAGCTTCATCCATGTTCATTTTCAAGTTTCCAAGGTAGGAATTGCTGCTTAGAGATTACAAAATTGGAATTATTTCTAAAAAAACGGGGATTGGTTTTAAAAATCAAAAGATAATTTGATATGCAGATGAATTGTGTATATATTTGATTTCAAAAATGATTTTTGAAATGTTGGAAAATTGTTTAAAATCTAGAAGTTTAATTAAAAATGTTTATAGAATATAAATAGGTTTGACAGATGATAAAATTAGAAATTTGTTAGAATAAAATTGAACTTAAGAAGAGTTAAATTAAAATAAGAATGAAACAAAATAAACCAGTAAATTAAAGAATTTAGCAAATGGAATTTAAATAAGCGGAAAATTTATAGAAGTTAAAATTTGAATTAAAATTGAAGTGTAATTGAAAAAGTGAATTTAAGGAAAAGTCTAAGGACGCTAAGAGTAATGGTCATTGGAATAAACTTACTAAGTATGAAGTAAATTTGTGAATAAACAAATAAATTTACAATTTCAAGTAAATGTGATAATAAAATAAGTTAGTAAAGCAAGTTAATTAAATAAAGTAAATTCAAGAGATTGTGAATGGGTTATAAATAAGTTGAAAAACTTATCGAAACTTAAAAATTCGGATTGAAACTGAATAAGTATTAAATTTAAAATTAGTAAGTAAACTAATTGATTAAGTGGGTAAGTAAATGAACCGGAATTGAATATTGGGATGATATTTAATTTACATTGGGTAAAGTAAAGTAAAGTGAAGTTGAAAGATTAATTCGTAGTGGTATAAAAATAATTTAAAGTTTGAAAATAAATCCATTGGGATTTAAATAAATTTGTAAGTGGAACTAATTGGAGAAATGGTTAATTAAGTAGGGCTTGAGATAATGTGAATAAAATTCAATGTTTAAAATAAAAGGGAAATTGAATTCAAATGAATTTGAAAATGAAATTTTGAATAAAAGTATATATAATCCAAAGAGGTGAAGTGAAAATAGTTATAAGAAGTATATCGAACATTTATATTGTACCTAAGAGGGAATAATGAAATTCTTAAGTAAATTTGGTTTTGGGAAGAATATTCTAAGATAATATTTGAATGGAGCTTTAATAAAAGGGGTGTGAAATGATAATTGTGAATGAGTGGATTGAAATCAAGATGAGTGTGAATAAGAAGAGAATTGATATAGCTAATAATCAATTGAGATAAATATGTAGGCTGTACGTATATTATTTTATTCGCATTACGATTCGACCCAGATTCGAGCATAGAATTTCGAGATAGTTATATCCAGAGTTGGGATTTTTCACTCGATTTTCGACGGCGAACTCTGGATATGGATTTTTGATTGATTCTGGAAATTCTCTATCATAGTTCGTGGCTGTGAAAGGAGAATGACAGTTTTGATCAAAAAACCAGATCTGAGTCTGCACTAGGAAGTCAAGAGGGAGGGACGATACTAGTTCGGAAGTGAAATTGTGCGATCGAGTGAGCGATCGAATTGGGTATTGCATACGGATGATATATGTACATCGTACCTATGTGAATGAAATAGATATGTAAGCTTTTGTAAAGAAATGTATAAAATGATTTTGATAGCTATGATTGGATGTTATTGCTAAGTAGTATATTCAGGTGTTAAAAAGCAAAAGGGAATTTGGATTTTTGATTTTTCAAGATAAATTGAAATTTGCTCGGCAAAGGTATGTATTTAAATTCCTGTATGAAATTTGATGATTTTTTGGTCTAGCCACTTAGCCTTCTGTTTTATTTTTAAATATAGGGCCTGTAGATGCATTTTGTAGTTGTACGAGCTAGCTGCGCAAAGGAGACGCTGGCGAAATTTTTCAAAAATTTAGGGAGTTAGAAAAATTTTGAGAAAATATTGATAATTTTAATTTTGGGTTAAATCAAAATTTGTATGGTTGAGTAAATAGTATTTTTTGGAAACCATGGATAAGTTTGGAAAGTTAGTAAGGGTGTCTTTAATAAAAAGATTATTTTGGGAAATCATTGAAAAACTGTTTGGATTGTGGGATTAATAGTTAACGGGTTATGGACCATTCCTCTTAACTGGTAATTTCGGGGACAAAAATCTTTTAAGGGGGGAGGAATGTGACGACCCGAAATTTCTAGATATTTGAAATTGAAATATTTAATTGATTTTAAATATTTGAAAGTTAGTTTAACTTGAATTTCAAATATAACTGATTTTGGATAATTTAGATATTGAATTTAATCGTTGGAAATTGGATAAAATATGAAATCTGAGGTTTCGAACTTGATAAAAAAATATTTCAAAGGCTTGGAAAGTTTATATTTATAATATTAGAGATAATAGAAGTTGAAAATTTAAATTTGAAGTGTTTTGTTCAGTTTTAAAAATATATTGTTTAAATTGATATTAAAAAAAATAGCCCTCCGAGGCACAGTCTCGGAATTCGACGAACCAGCTCCACTGGATCTGTAATAGTGTATTATTATCGAATTTCAATTTTCGCAGTGTATGGAGTGATCGTTTGGCCATACGATAAGAAAATGCGCTGAAATTAAATCGACGATTCAGTATAATTATAAGGTCCAAAAGCCATCTTCTCCATATGATCGAATTTGGACTCGGAACCTTTTTCATTGTGTTCGGAATAGGGATTTAACATTATAAACGCCTAGCGGCACGAATCGATAGGAGGTCGAGACTTTGTGTTGCAGTACCGAGACGATTTAAATTTAAATATAATATTTTTTATTACAAGACAAATTATATTTAACATTCTTCTCTTCTAACACTTGGTACTTCTTTTAAAACACTTGTCTTGAAATTTTTAACACGTGTTCGATGATCTTACACGCGTTAGAAATAAAATATATCGACAGTCATGTTTTTCTTTTTATAAAAATTTACAAAACAAATTGGGCCGAGAAAAAAAATCTATGGTATCTCCCTTCAAAACCAAAATTCACGATTCAATTTACTTCCTCTCCTTCGAGATCTAATCGAGCAGTGCTCGTTCTCCTCAATCAATGGCCCAGTCGATTCGACATTCAGAATTCGCAAAGGAAATCAATGGCCTCAGCTTGCCCCTCTTCTTCTTTCAGTTCCAATCGCCTATTCTTAATAAAAAATATAAATATTGAGTCGCGATGACTCGCGATCGGAGAAGGGCCAGCACGCAAGGAACACTAATAGAAGAATGGGAATGCGAGGCTGCTGACTTTCGCGTTTCGACGTAGGGATCTTTGAGGGTAGTTGGCGTGTTCGTTGCCGCGAGGTGGAGAGTTCGTAGGAGGCGAGTGATGGATTCTTTAGGGCTTCGGTCGCGAAGCAGTGAGGGGAGAAAAATTTGCTGTCAGATACCAGTTCTGCTCTGATTTGATTATATATATATATATATATATATATATATATATATATATATATATAGTGTGTGACGCCCCACCCCGAGACCTACATTAGTAAAGAGAATTACTAAGTAATCCTGTCTACTAATGCAGAGAATAGGGCTGGTTAAGGGCGACCATCATAGTAATACGTTAGTTAAGAGCCAAGCATGTCAATTATGTCTTGATTTTTTTTCATTACCTCATAAGTGGTAGACACGCTTAGTCCATAACTAATGCACACTATGGTGGATTCGGACCATTTCAGAAATAATGTAATATACATGCAGATAGAAAACATCAGTCATAGAACAGCAAACCCAGATCAGAGTGTGTGTCTATATATATATATATATATATATATATATATCTATGTATATAAATACATACATCACCATACATCTCCATAATAATATATCATATATAAGTAGCATGGACTATTGAATCACATATACACCCATCCCACAAAATAATATACAATAAGACACATAAAAGTAGACGACTCAAAACGACATCCCAGCCAAATAATAAGTCCAACAAAAGCAATCAAGCAGATCCAAGAAGCGAAGCAATCCAAACTAACCTGCAACTCGGTCTGACCCGAGTGAAAAACACACGGGTCAGGCAAGCTAAACTTATCAGTAGTAAGGATCTCAATAACAAGAGGAATGGTGAGAATCACTCCGTTGTTGCCAACGGAGCGACATGTTATTCATCATATCATTTATAAGAAAGGGGACATCGTGGATTCATCTATCGATTTCAAGTGAATTCAATAAATAACATACATATGGTTTCTTTTAAGGACATCTCTAAGTAAAGTGGATAAGGGATGAGAACCATATAATAACTTCAAAAAGAAACATCAAAACATCATAATCTATCATAAGAACTCAGTAAGAGTTAAAGGAAATCATAATCTAAATCACCATATCGAATAATATGAATGTAGCCTATATCATACTCAAGGCCATATTCAAATAACACATCACAAAAAGGTGAAATCGAACATAGAAAACTTCATAGAAAATTGCACATGCTATTCATCTTGACTAGTACTACTATTATTTGGTACCATACGTCGTGATGACTTGGGGTCATTAACATCTTAGCATCGTGATCATCTTGATTGACTATAGTCGAATATCGTGATGACACCCAAATCATAAAATCCGAGAAAAACATCATGATGATTGAAATCTAGTAATGACATCAAGAACATCGTAATGATTCCAATCTTATACTCGGTTTGTAGTACTAATAACATCTTGAATGTGTCACAACATCTCGAATAGGAACCCAATGGGTGTTAATGTATGTCCCATACCATACATTCGCACCTATTGGTTTACTAATCGTCAGTCGATGCCACATTAGAAAACATTCATAAAAATCCAAATCAAACATACACCGCCTCGTCTCATTGGCGAGTGTAAAGCACCCAACTCATCGTGTCTCATAATTTGATGAGTTTAAAGTGACATCAAGACTTGTCTCATTTCATCGACAAGTAAAAGTCCATCTTAAACATCAAAACCATCATCAATTCGTCATAACAACCCCGCCTCATGTCCTCGGTAGGTAAAAATATCATAAAGCAGTACCTCAAAGCCGATTCGACAGTACAAGTCCGATATTAAGCGATGAGGCGAAAACACATGTCCCATACCACGTATTTTTGCCAAATCGTTTAATTCTCATTCTCATATGTCAAAAATCATCTAACTAGGCTATAATATATCTAGAAACATTTTATAGAGAAAACAGGATTTTTAAACAATTTTTAAGTAAGTTTTAAAAGGAAAAATCTATTTATCAAATAGATTATCTATATATAACATACTTTAAAAAAATGAATAATTGCTTAAAAACGCTTTAAAATGTTTTGAAAACATTTATTTAATTAACCATAATTTATAAATAATTTTCAGAAACTTATTCAAAACCAAAATCAATTAAAACCATCAAATTCTTCAAATACCGATATTTATCGATATTTAGATTAAAATAGAATTTAAATAAAATTTAAATTCTAAAAATTTCCAAAATCAAGCCAATCCATTGTCGGATAATAATACTAAACATTCATCATCAAACTTATTCAAACAATATTTAAAATCATCGAAATTTGTAGTGAAACTGTTAACGAAAGTACTGTTAGAAGCAAAAGAAAATCAACCAAGAAACTGAGTTTTTGGCCGACTTTGGACAGTCGTTTGGGTTATCAGAAGAACACAGATTTCAGTGATATTTTGCTGCAATAACCAACCTCATAATGAAAATAACATATCCAAAATTTGGAGCAATTCGCTACAAAATGAAAGAGTTATGATTTTTCAAATATAGCTCTTTTCATCAAGCACAAAAAAACAAGATTTTTGGCTGTTTTGAAACAAGGATTTTCTATATCAAAACAGCTCATATTTTCATGAAAATATTCTGAAACATTGTGCAAATAATCTTCTACAACATATCAAAAACTTGGGGCAATTAGCTTAAAATTGAAGAAGGTATAATTTTTATGAAGTGGTGTATTTTCGGCCAATACACAAAGGTCAGTATTTGACCAATTTCAAGCATTGATGTACCATATCAAAACAACTCAAAATTCAACAAAAATTTCCAAAAATGTAGTGTTTTCCGACTACAACAACATATCAAAAATAGAGATCAATTAGCTAAAAGCTGAAAAAGATGTTATTTCCTGAATATGGTGCATTTTCGATCAACAAACAGAGGTAAATTCTTGGCCTATTTCAAACAATAGTTTCCTATAGCAAGATAACTCAGAATTAAATTAATGCAGAGTTCCCTTTCTACAACAACATATCGAAAACTGAGATCAATTTGCTTGAAATTGAAAAAGGTACGATTTTTCTAATATGACCTATTTTCGGCCAAAACACAAAGATCAAATTTTGGCCGACTTCAACCAATAATTTCCTATAGCAAAATAATTCGAAATTCAATGAAAATTTCCAGAAAAATACTACTGCCCAGTTTATAACAACATATCAAAATCTGAGATCAATTCGCTTAAAATTTAAGAAGATATGATTTTTTCAATATAGGGTTTTTTCAGCCAGCAAAACAGAAAACAAAGTCGATAATTTTAGTAATTCCATCAACAATTGATGGCAAATTTCGATTTTTTTAGCTTTAGCTTGCTGTAAGAAACTCTTACCTTTCTTACCAAATTTTTCAGGAAGATCTAGCAAATATTTGATAGGAATTTGTGATCTTTGTTGAAGAAAGAAGCCCTAAGAACATGTAGAAGCTAGAAAATAAACATGCAAAACAACAGAAGCAATTAAAAGAAAATTTACATCTCAAATTCTCAGATTTTGATGAAAAATATTTGGTATTGGAAGGAGACTTGCCTTTCTCTTCTTAGTTTAGGTGATTTTCCCTTTTATTTTGTAGAAAAGTAGGGTGGAAATTGGGTTTAGTTGAAGGCGGCCATGAATTTCTCTTTTTCTTTTTACGGTAGGTTTATTTTTGAGAAGGAGATGAATGAAAGTACGTACACCTTAGTTTCTCAACAGAAATTTCTAGATATTAGGCTAATGGATCCTTCTTTCTATCTAATTAAGCCAAAGAGAGAAATTACTTAGTGGAATTGCAAGGTTATGTATACATATTAACCTATTTTACACTATATTCATACAATACTACATTTTCAAGCCAAATAAAATACATAGATCAATTTGTTTTTGAAATAAAATAGTTATTGTGATAAAATAAAATTTATTTGAACAATAAAAATATAATTTTTAACAATAAATCCCCATTTTAACAGTATTTTACAATTTGCATAATTTTAGTGTAAAAACACTATTTTCAAAGTATAACTTTATCAAAATTTATTATCTTAGTCAAATAAATTTTAACAAATCATTCTAACACTTTTAAAACAACAAAATAATATTTTTTTCACAATATTTCATCTTTTATTTATTAAAAGACATGTTTTCTTCATATTTTTCCTTTTATATTCAATAAAAGGCTAATATTGACAATAATTATCAATATTATCTTATTGACTTAGTTAAAATACAGTAGTGGACTAATTTCACTCCAATACCTCAAAATAAAGTTTTTAAAACTTTATTTCCATCAATTTGCATTTATTTCGACAATTAAATGTTGAAATATATTACTTTGGAAATTTATTAACTCAAATTTACCTAATTTCCAATATTTTCCATTTTATTTAACCAAAATACGAAACAATGAATTTTAAACCCAATATTTAACTTCATACGTATTGTTTGTTTGAAATACACAATTTAAACCAAATTTATTTCTTCATTACATTTTTTTTACCATATTAAGTTATATCTATCATTATAATTTAATATCATCAGTAATCTCCAATACCAGGGTTGTTACAGACTCCCCTCCTTAACAAAATTGAGTCCTCGCAATTTCTAGAGAAAAAGGCTGTAAACAACGCTAAAGATACAATCATCGAAGGAAAAAAAAGCTCGATTTCCAAATCATTCATACTCTCAATATAAAATGGTAGAAAGAAACAAGGAAAAACTCACTTGGTTTATTCAATGGCCTATCATATGCTAATATTGTGATTAGCAAGCCATCGAATTTTCCAAGCAACTCGAAAGAATTTCGAAGATCTCTCGTTTTGAATCAAAACTCAATAGGATGCTCAACAAATAATCAATCGAAAATGATTGATTGTTCAAAACTCTATGAATAGCGTCGGGATCAAACTCACTCTAACCCGAACTCTAAACAATAAAGAAGATCATCAACAAAATTTTCCGCATAATAATACGGAAAGAACATCCTCATAACAAGATAAACACAATATATAAGATTGATAAATCACACGATGGCTTCTCACAAGACCACCCATTCGAACGACCGTGAAAAATACACGTCGTTAATAATAGCTCAAAGATAGAATATACTCAAGAAACAAGAAATAGGCTCGAATTAACTTTTAATCCAAGATATTTAGAATTTTTAAATCTCAGCATCTTTTAAATTTTAAATCTCAATTTCCCATATTTGAAAATTTTCAAACTCTTTACTATACTACTTACTAAGTAATTTTAAACTCAAATTAAAAGCCCAAATTTATTCTCTTACTTTAAAATTAATTTCCAAAGAAATTTGTAAATCCATAATAATATTCCTCAAAATAAATTTAGGTTTAAATTCTCTTTACTCTTTCTATTAAACCACTTAAATAGTTTTAAAGAAACAATCTTCAAATTCTCTTATAACTCTTCTCTTAAACATCCAATGTATATAATATAGATTCTAAAATCTCAAAATAGACTTCCAATAAAGCACGAAAAAAAAAAATCTCATTTATATTCTCATCTTTATAATTTAAAATAAATAAATGGCATTGCCTTGCCATTGAGTCTCTAATAAATAAATATATTTGTTGGCTGCAGAGTTGATCGAACGATCAAAACTGCCTCGCCACTCTATTGCTCGTCTCTAAAATCAATGGCTGCAATTACCATTCAAAAATAAATTTAATATTTAATCTCAAATATTATTTTCAAAATCTCATTTTTTTTAAATCACAAACCATCGTGTCTGATTGCCTCATCATAACATTTAGGAGATTCCTATCGATAACGTTGATCAGGCGTATCGACAAGAACTCTTAACTACTTGATGGACAACCCAACACTCTCAAATTATTTCTATAAAAGTAATATTACTCTTATAAAATATATTCTCAAAATATTCTTTGATTTTTTTAATATATCTCAAAGCTAAAATTTCTCTTTAAAACCCATATTTATATAGCTTCAAAACTCAAACCAAAGAACATTAAGAGAATGCATCGAGATATTCCTAGAATACTCGATTCTCAAAATCAACAGAAGGAAATGGAATGTTCATCAACTTCTACAAGATGACAAGCCGCTCACAGAAATTACCAAGACACAAGATAAGCAAGAAATTCTTCTCGAAGAAGAAGAAGCACACAAACAACAAATCATTACTTCAAACAAAGTAATGCTACAAAGGATAACACCGATTGAGTATCCGAAAAAGGATAACTCAAAGAAACTGAAAAATAAACTCAATCAAGCTCGAACAATCAAGTAACTCACCCATTCCTTAGTGGAAGTCCTCGTGGAAGGATAGCCGAAGGCTAACAGCTAGGAATAAGGTTAATTTAAAACTCAGTTGGCCGATCGGATATCAAACCCGAATGGACTCATCAAAACTCAACAAGGTCACCTTGACTGGAATTCGAGATATGTCATCCACATCTCGATACTCAAGAGTGAATTCAAAATCTTTGGAATCGTCATTAACATTCCAAAGTGACAGAAATAAGGAACCAATCAAAATAGGAAATCTAAATATACAATAGGATCTATAAAACAAAGGATTGGACTTAGTATCAAATAAGTCAATCCATCTCAAATCAAATGCATCTCAAGATTGTGAGTAACAAATAAATACTCACAAAAGCAACATCAAAAATAAAAATCGCAGAATGCTCACAACGAGCCAATCATTGTGGATCCCTTCAATAGGGTTCACAACTCTCAAAGGAATGCAACAAGAATGCTCAAAGAAATCAATCAGCTCCATCGATACGAATTCACTCGTATCGACAAAAATGAGAATAGAATAATCCTAAATAAGATTATTTATAAGATAAGATGACATCAAACTCTTTTATGGAATGCTACGGAATATAATTAACATTCCTAGACATATTCCTTTCTATCTACCCCAAAAGAATTAAAAAGGGACATGAATCAAACAGGGATAGGGGCAAGGCAAGGTCAAGGTGAAACCGATCATGATTAAGGGATGATGTATATGGATGTATTATATCTGATGTATGGTATCTCGTATGTTGTTCTGTATATATTACATTATATTCTGAAACCTTGCTCTGATACCAAGCTGTGAAGCCCCACCCCGAGACCTACATTAGTAAAGAGAATTACTAAGTAATCCTGTCTACTAATGCAGAGAATAGGGCTGGTTAAGGGCGACCATCATAGTAATACGTTAGTTAAGAGCCAAGCATGTCAATTATGTCTTGATTTTTTTTCATTACCTCATAAGTGGTAGACACGCTTAGTCCATAACTAATGCACACTATGGTGGATTCGGACCATTTCAGAAATAATGTAATATACATGCAGATAGAAAACATCAGTCATAGAACAGCAAACCCAGATCAGAGTGTATATATATATAAATACATACATCACCATACATCTCCATAATAATATATCATATATAAGTAGCATGGACTATTGAATCACATATACACCCATCCCACAAAAATAATATACAATAAGACACATAAAAGTAGACGACTCAAAACGACATCCAAGCCAAATGATAAGTCCAACAAAAGCAATCAAGCAGATCTAAGAAGCGAAGCAATCCAAACTAACCTGCAACTCGGTCTGACCCGAGTGAAAAACACACGGGTCAGGCAAGCTAAACTTATCAGTAGTAAGGATCTCAATAACAAGCGGAATGGTGAGAATCACTCCGTTGTTGCCAACGGAACGACATGTTATTCATCATATCATTTATAAGAAAGGGGACATCGTGGATTCATCTATCGATTTCAAGTGAATTCAATAAATAACATACATATGGTTTCTCTTAAGGACATCTCTAAGTAAAGTGGATAAGGGATGAGAACCATATAATAACTTCATAAAGAAACATCAAAACATCATAATCTATCATAAGAACTTAGTAAGAGTTAAAGGAAATCATAATCTAAATCACCATATCGAATAATGTGAATGTAGCCTATATCATACTCAAGGCCATATTCAAGTAACACATCACAAAAAGGTGAAATCGAACATAGAAAACTTCATAGAAAATTGCACGTGCTATTCATCTTGACTAGTACTACTATTATTTGGTACCATACGTCGTGATGACTTGGGGTCATTAACATCTTAACATCGTGATCATCTTGATTGACTATAGTCGAATATCGTGATGACACCCAAATCATAAAATCCGAGCAAAACATCATGATGATTGGAATCCAGTAATGACATCAAGAACATCGTAATGATTCCAATCTTAAACTCGGTTTGTAGTACTAATAACATCTTGAACGTGTCACAAAATCTCGAATAGGAAACCAATGGGTGTTAATGTACGTCCCATACCATACATTCGCACCTATTGGTTTACTAATCGTCAGTCGATGCCACATTAGAAAACATTCATAAAAATCCAAATCAAACATACACCGCCTCGTCTCATTGGCGAGTGTAAAGCACCCAACTCATCGTGTCTCATACTTTGATGAGTTTAAAGTGACATCAAGACTTGTCTCATTTCATCGACAAGTAAAAGTCCATCTTAAACATCACAACCATCATCAATTCATCATAACAACCCCGCCTCATGTCCTCGGCAGGTAAAAATATCATAAAGCAGTACCTCAAAGCCGATTCGACAGTACAAGTCCGATATTAAGCGATGAGGCGAAAACACATGTCCCATACCACGTATTTTTGCCAAATCGTTTAATTCTCATTCTCATACGTCGAAAATCATCTAACTAGGCTATAATATATCTAGAAACATTTTATAGAGAAAACAGGATTTTTAAACAATTTTTAGAAATTTTTTAAGTAAGTTTTAAAAGGAAAAATCTATTTATCAAATAGATTATCTATATATAACATACTTTTAAAAAATGAATAATTGCTTAAAAACGCTTTAAAATGTTTTGAAAACATTTATTTAATTAACCATAATTTATAAATAATTTTCAGAAACTTATTCAAAACCAAAATCAATTAAAACCATCAAATATCTTCAAATACCGATATTTATCGATATTTAGATTAAAATAGAATTTAAATAAAATTTAAATTCTAAAAATTTCCAAAATCAAGCCAATCCATTGCGGATAATAATACTAAACATTCATCATCAAACTTTTTTAAACAATATTTAAAATCATCGAAATTTGTAGTGAAACAATTAAATAAAGTACTGTTAGAAGCAAAAGAAAATCAACCAAGAAACTGAGTTTTTGGCCGAATTTGGACATGGGTTATCAAAAGAACCCAGATTTCAGCGATATTTTGCTTTAATATACGACCTCATGATGACAATAACATATCCAAAATTTGGAGCAATTCGCTACAAAATGAAAGAGTTATTATTTTTCAAACATAGCTCTTTTCAGCAAGCACAAAAAAACAAGATTTTTGGCTGTTTTGAAACAAGGATTTTCTATATCAAAACAGCTCATAATTTCATGAAAATTTTCTGAAACATTTTGCAACTAATCTTCTACGACATATCAAAAACTTGGGGCAATTAGCTAAAAATTGAAGAAGGTATAATTTTTATGAAGTGGTGTATTTTCGGCCAATACACAGAGGTCAGTTTTTGACCAATTTCAAGCATTGATGTACCATATCAAATCAACTCAAAATTCAACAAAAATTTGCAAAAATGTAGTTTTATCCGACTACAACAACTAACAAAAACAGAGGTCAATTAGCTGAAAGCTGAAAAAGATGTTATTTTCTGAATATGGTGCATTTTCGATCAACAAACAGAGGTAAATTCTTGGCCTATTTCAACCAATAGTTTCCTATAGCAAAATAAATCAGAATTAAATGAAAATTTCCAGTAATGCAGAGTTCCCTTTCTACAACAAGTTGTCAAAAACTGAGATCAATTTGCTAGAAACTGAAAAAGGTACGATTTTTCTAATATGACCTATTTTCGGCCAAAACACAAAGATCAAATTTTGGCCGACCTCAACCAATAATTTCCTATAGCAAAATAATTCGAAATTCAATGAAAATTCCATAAAAATACTGCTACCCGATTACAACAACATATCAAAAACTGAGATCAATTCGCTTAAAAGTGAAGAAGATATGATTTTTTCAATATAGGGTTTTTTCAGCCGGCAAAACAGAAAACAAAGTCGATAATTTTAGCAATTCCATCAACAATTGATAGCAAAATTCGATTTTTTTTAGCTTTAGCTTGCCGTAAGAAACTCTTACCTTACTTACCAAATTTTTCAGGAAGATCTAGCAAATATTTGATAGGAATTTGTGATCTTTGGTGAAGAAAGAAGCCCTAAGAACATGTAGAAGCTAGAAAATAAACATGCAAAACAACAGAAGCAATTAAAAGAAAATTTACATCTCAAATTCTCAGATTTTGATGAAAACTATTTGGTATTGGAAGGAAATTACCTTTCTCTTCTTAGTTTAGGTGATTTTCCCTTTTAATTTGTAGAAAAGTAGGGTGGAAATTGGGTTTAGTTGAAGGCAGCCATGAATTTCTCTTTTTCTTTTTACGGTAGGTTTATTTTTGAGAAGGAGATGAATGAAAGTACGTACACCTTAGTTTCTCAATAGAAATTTCTAGATATTAGGCTAATGGATCCTTCTTTCTATTAATTAAGCCAAAGAGAGAAATTACTTAGTGGAATTGCAAGGTTATGTATACATATTAACCTATTTTGCACTATATTCATACAATACTACATTTTCAAGCCAAATAAAATACATAGATCAATTTGTTTTTGAAATAAAATAGTTATTGTGATAAAATAAAATTTATTTGAACAATAAAAATATAATTTTTAACAATAAATCCCCATTTTAACAGCATTTTACAATTTGCATAATTTTAGTGTAAAAACACTATTTTCAAAGTATAACTTTATCAAAATTTATTATCTTAGCCAAATAAATTGTAACAAATCATTCTAACACTTTTAAAACAACAAAATAATATTTTTTTCCGCAATATTTCAACTTTTATTTTATTAAAAGACATGTTTTCTTCATATTTTTCCTTTTTTATTCAATAAAAGGCTAATATTGACAATAATTATCAATATTATCTTATTGACTTAGTTAAAATACAGTAGTGGACTAATTTCACTCCAATACCTCAAAATAAAGTTTTTAAAACTTTATTTCCATCAATTTACATTTATTCGGCAATTAAATGTTGAAATACATTACTTGGGAAATTTATTAACTCAAATTTACCTAAATTTTCCAATATTTTCCATTTTATTTAACCTAAATACCAAACAATGAATTTTAAACCCAATATTTAACTTCATACGTATTGTTTGTTTGAAATACACAATTTAAACCAAATTTATTTCTTCATTACATTTTATTTACCATATTAAATTATATCTATCATTATAATTTAATATCATCAGTAATCTCCAATACTAGGGTTGTTACATATAGGTTGAAAAAAAATTTATTTTATACACATATATATATATATATATGCATGCTGTAGCTTACTGGTCATTTTAAATAAATGTATTCGTAATCTTTTATAGATTTAACGGTAAACTAAACTATTTTAATTACAAACTGAAAGAGAAGATATATTAGGCCAGTATTTATTTAAAACTGGATAATTAAAATTTATTTAGTGGTAAAGATAGATTATTTGATTATTTCAAATATTTATAAAAGCCATTCTATTTTGATTTAATTTACATATGGAAGTTTTTCGAAAATATATAGATAAGGTTTTGAAAAGGTAGAAATTTTAAATGTTAAATTTTAAAATATATTTATAGAATGGGTTTCAAAGAAATATATATAAGTGTAATAGTTTCTGTATAAATATATATATATACATACATATCTTCACTTACTAGTTTATTTTTAAAAAATTAGTGTATGTTGGAGTTAGATTTGTTTAATAAACTTATTTAATTATTTTAGTTGCTAAAAATATTTTATTAAAGGAATAGGATTAAAATTTTA
This sequence comes from Allium cepa, assembly GCA_030765085.1. Classification (NCBI taxonomy): domain Eukaryota; kingdom Viridiplantae; phylum Streptophyta; class Magnoliopsida; order Asparagales; family Amaryllidaceae; genus Allium; species Allium cepa. The sequence goes on along the minus strand of CM060937.1, from coordinate 183,002,400 downwards.
TTATCAATTTAAAACTAAATTATAGGGTAATTAAATTTATCAGATGAAAATTTAATGATTCGATTGGTTCGAATATTAATAAATCATATAATGTTATACAAGGTATGAAATCGGGAGAACCAAGTCGAGATTGTAGTGGATGGGCAACATAAAAAGCAAAGGTGAGTTAATCTTACTCATATGGAATGCCTTATAAATTTAGATAGTTAAATTTAATTATCGGTTGAATGATTGAATTGACTGGATGTGATATTATATAGTAGTATATATAGTATATATTGGAATGATTGATTTCCCGCATTATATAGCGGATGAGACCCTATGCGCTGCCTAATAGCGGATGAGATGATATGACCCCATATACCGCGATATTCCACCTCGAAGTAGGATTGGTATTTTATATTGTGCTAACATCTATGGATGTAGGGAAACAGGTTGGAGGGATCCAACTGGATTCTTCAAAATATTTAGATTTGTTTTAATATTCTGTGATATGATTTGATAATATGAGATAGACTATATTGGTAATTGAAATATTGGATGCTATGGTTTGATTGAATATATTTGGATATACTGAGTTATCAAAAATACATAGATTGGATTTTTGATGAGAAAATAAAAGAGAGAATTTTTAAGTAAAATAATTATGGAGAATTTGAACAAATTAAAGAATAATTGGAAAAGAATAAAAGTTGATTTTCAAATTGTAATAAATAAATTTTGAGTATGGGAATGAGATTTTGAATAAAAAGGGGAAATAATGAATTTTAAAAATTAAGTGATATTATTTAAAGAAATAAAGGATTTATTTTAAAATTCAGGATTCAAATTTATTGGGAAAGATAAAGAAGGAATTTGAAAAAGTATGAAATTGGTATTTTTAGTTAAATAAGATTTTATGTGACGCCCCACCTCTATACCCACGCTAGCCAAGAACACTACGAAGTAATGCTCTCAACTAGCACGGAGAATAAGGCTGTTGAGGAGCGACCATCCGTGTAATTGCTTTGTGCGAGCATCGATATGTCAGATAGTATAACATGCAATTCTTTATCAAGAGGAAATCCGACATGCCGACACAAACTCAAAGATATCACACGGTGGCTATAATATCTTCGGAAACAAATATAGAAATAAGCATAATATAAATCAGTCACAGACAATTCATATCACAAAGGCGGAAGATGATATGAATATATATAACTAACACATGAAAGTGTATGTCAGAGTAGTGGTCTAAAAAGATCCACAATATCACAAAAGAATAGTTACATGAATTACACAAAAGAATAAGTATACATTATGGAGTCTATATCTCGAATGTATACACCAAAATAAACTACTAATCTAAGTAGTAAACCAAAAGATCAGAGCAATGGATCCCTGGGGAGAAGTCAAGCAGAAGCACCTGTAACATCTCGGTCTGACCCGAGTATTATTTAATAAGAAAATAATAAACGGATCAGTCTAACTATAAATATCAGATGAAACGATATAGAATAAGAGATATGACTAAACACATAATAATCACAATGCCAAGCTGTGATATATATATATACTTAGTTGATAATCATCAAGAGATTAATCAATGTCACCAAATCTACACAAGAATCAAAGAAACGTCATACTCCTTATTTCGTTCACCAAACCATAAATATTGACGATTATATCAATGTCAATCACAAAAGTCAATGACACACAAATTCACCAATGCACAAATATTGACAATAATATCAATGTCAATCACAAAAGTCAATGACACACAAATTCACCAATTCACAAATATTGACAATAATATCAATGTCAATCACAAAAGTCAATGATGCACAAATTCACCAATGCACAAATATTGACAATAATATCAATGTCAATCATAAAAGTCAATGACGCACAAATTCACCAATGCACAAATATTGATAAAACTTATCAATGGAAATCACGAAAATTGGTGAAACACAAATTCTAGATGCACAAATATTGATAAAACTTATCAATGGAAATCACGAAAATTGGTGAAACACAAATTCTAGAAATCATCTCAAGAAATCCAGAAATCATCTCAAGAAATCCAGAAATCACAAAGGGCGGAGGCCTATCACAAACGGGAGCATAAAGCCCACCAACACGTGTATCACAAACGGAACGCTAATTCCATGGTTGCTAACCATCACAAATTGAGCCGAAGCTCCACAAACGGCCCGAAGACCATGGGTTGCTACCCCACCAAATTGAGTCGAAACTCCACAAAACGGGGTTTAGTCTCCCTCGCAGACAAAGAGACATCGCACATTGCTAGTCTAAATCACAAAGATGATCGTCATGATCAACGAGAAGTGTCGATTACAGTAAGCTAGTAAATATATGAGCTTAGCATCATGTCCCATAACCACTAGCTTAACTTAAATATTTATGAACAAATTGTAGATCTCCACTAGAAAATTGTCACAAGAGTTTCAATTGAACAAGTCCAAGAATTAACCAACAAAGTGAACGCAAGCGTTTCATACCACTTGTTTTACTAAGTCGTTTAATTAGATTTCTCATACGAGTGAGGTAAAGGTTTGTATATACTAATAGATTGGAAAACGGTTTTATAAACGAATTTGGTATTAAAATAGTATTGCAATCGTTTGAGGAAAGAGTTTTGATATTTACTACTAGTATAGAAAACCTTTATATTTTTAAAGTGACAAATCACAAAGAAGATTGTAAAAACAATCAATCCCTAAAATTCACATGCGAAGACGTGAATAAAATCCAAAGAAATCGATAAAGGATCCATCGAAATGGATATTCAAAAATCCCTAAAAAGAGTCATCAAAGTCATAATAGATGATAACAACAAAAGGGAGACAACACGAATCGATTTAAGTTGGAAATTCAAGCAACTAGGCGAAGTAGGCAAAAAATCATCAGGTCGGTCGGCCGGCTACAGAGCTCGGTCGACCGGACCCTGTTCTGAAAAACTCTCGGGACAGCAGGTCGGTCGACCGGCTACACTGTACTCGGTGGACCGAACCTTAAACAGGGGAGTGCTTATGCACTTGGCAGCAGGTCGGTCGACCGGACCAGGGGGGTCGGTCGGCCGAACCTGATGCTCTGCACATTGATGCCCATAAATTGATATGCAACCTCCACCAATTCGCAACCGGACGAGCACAGACACTAGGGAATTATGCCTAATGGCTACCCGGCCCTATTGGCTCCTCGATGCATCACCAAAAACACATTTGAACCTCAAAGCTATGATTTTTAAGGATTTGGCTTTCAAACACTAAAATTGGAATATTTTCAAAAAGCAATCCAAATCAAAAGCAATTGCACAAGAATAAGTGTTAGGAATTCATACCTAACAATCGAAGATAATTCATAGACTTAGATGTGAGATTAAAAATCTCACCTTTTTACAAAATCAAGCAAGAAGAAGCTTGGAAGCAAGTGGAGAATCAACCTCTCTTCAACACAACCCAAATGAGCTTGAATCTATGCTCAAAACAAGATCATTCCCAAAATTAGGTTTAGGAATTTCTGAAATTGGTAAGAGAATAAGTTGGAGAAGAAGAAGAGAATTCTAACCAATGGGTTCTCTTGAATTTGGAGCTAGGAATTTGAAGTTGCAAAAAGGAACTAGGGTTTTGGAGTTTTAATTTCCAATCTCTCCCACCATTAATACCTTAAAAACTGAAAAGAAAAGAGAATGAGGGTGAATGGGGAAGAGTGGCTCAGATTTGAGCATAAGTTAAACATAGGACCGAGCCCATACCCAAACCCAAAGTGAAAAGTAGCAAAAATCAACTTTCTCCAAACATATCGAAGCTTATACTCAAAAAGGTCGCAAACGGCATTTTAGAATCAATGGGAGTGGTCCCAAGTCCTAATTCGCCCGTATGCATAAATTAGTTTTTCGGACTAAAATCCGACTAACGATAGAATATTTAAATAAAATATTTAAATATAAAATCGATTAATATGCGGGTTGTTATAGACTCCCCTCCTTAAAGAAATTGTGTCCTCGCAATATTTTAAGAAGAGAACATAAAGTAACAACCATAAAAGCATATTCAACACAAAAGAAACTTGAAATAAGAAGTTCACCTCAAAGAGCACGAGAAAACAAGTCCGGATGTGATCGCTCGATGAACTCTCTAGATTCCCAAGAACAATCCTTAGGATTTGAAGACCATTGAACTTTAACAAGCGGAACATCTTTATTTCGAAGTCGTTTAACCTCCGAAGAAATGATACGAATAGGATGTTGCTCATAAGTTAAATTAGGCGAAACTTCAATCTCTTCCACAACACCGGGCTCAAGAATAGAATCGGAATCTCGAAGCCATTTCTGTAATTGAGAAACGTGAAACACGTCATGAATAGTAGAAAATTGAGCCGGTAATAAAAGGCGATAAGCCATGGAACCAATACGTTCAGTGATAGGAAATGGCCCAATATATCGAGGCGCCAATTTTCCCGATCGACTGAAACGTACAACACCTTTCATAGGTGAAACACGAACGAACACAAGATCTCCCACAGAAAATTCTTACTTCCTTCTCCGGTTATCGGCATAGGATTTTTATCTACTCTGGGCTTCTTTCATCCTATGTCGAATAAGTTCAATCTTCTCTGTGGAATCACGAATAAAATCTGGACCTAAAACTAGCTTCTCACCGGCCTCAAGCCAACAAGAAGGAGATCGGCATGGCCTTCCGTAAAGTGCCTCAAAAGGCGCCATACCAATACTAGATTGGAAGCTATTATTATAGGAAAATTCAACAAGAGAAATATGATCTTCCCAACTTCCACCGAAATCAAGTACACAAGCACGAAGAAGATCTTCAAGAGTTTGATTCACACGCTCGGTTTGTCCATCGGACTGGGGGTGATAAGCGGTGCTAAAATTAAGCTTCGTTCCTAAAGCTTTTTGAAGACTCTTCCAAAATCCACTAGTAAACAATGGATCACGATCACTAACAATAGAAGTAGGAACTCCATGAAATTTAACAATTTCTTTGATAAAGAGTTTGGCCAAGAGAGGAACGGTTCGGTTAGACCGAACGGGAATAAAATGGGCGGATTTAGTAAGTCTATCAACGATCACCCATAAGCTATCATGACCCGAACGAGAACGGGGAAGGCCATCTATAAAATCCATGGAAATTTGGTCCCACTTCCAAATTGGAATTTCTAAAGGTTGCAATAACCCACCGGGCCTTTGGTGTTCGGCCTTAACAAGTTGGCAAGTCATGCAACGCTTAACTAAGTTAGCGATGTCAAGTTTCATTCCCTCCCAATAATAAAGTCGCTTCATATCTGCGTACATTTTACTACTTCCGGGATGAATGGTAAATTTAGAACGATGAGAATCTTCTAAAATATCTTTACGAAGATCACTAATATTTGGTACGATAAGTCTACCAAATCTCCGAATGCCGCCACGAGAATCGATATTAAAGTCATTCAAACCTTCAATATCAATTTTATCCTTAATATTTTGGCTAAGAAGAGCCAATTCGGGATCTAGCCTTTGAGCTTCAAGAATGCGGTCTAAGAGAGAAGGACGAGCCTCAAGGCTACATAAAACAAATGATGAACATAAATCGGATACGCGGTCTCAAATCTCACAAGTGGATAAGATCTCGAGATCGTTCCATTCAGATATCATCATAGAAACAACAGCTTGTTGTTTACGGCTAAGAGCATCGGCAATACGATTACCCTTACCGGGTGTATAAAGAATATCAAGATCATAAGGAGCGAGGAACTCGAGCCAACGTTGTTGACGCAAATTAAGTTCCTTTTGAGAAAATAAATATTTCAAAGACTTATGATCCGTGTAAAGAACAAATTTCTCTCCTAAAAGATAATGACGCCAAATCCGAAGAGCGAAAACAATAGCCGCGAGTTCTAAATCACGAGTGGCATATCTAGTCTCAGTAGGCTTCAATTGCCTAGAAGCATAAGCAATAACACGTTCTCTTTGCATAAGAACGGCACCCAAACCAACACGACTAGCATCGGTATAAACAACGAAATCTTGATTCCCCTCGGGAATAACAAGAATAGGAGCATCAGAAAGGAGTTCTTTTAATTTCTGAAAAGAAGTTTCACATTTGTCCGACCAAATGTATTTAATGCCTTTCTTGGTCAAGCTAGTGAGAGGCACGGCAATCTTAGAAAAGTCTTTGATAAAACGACGGTAATAGCCCGCCAATCCGAGAAAACTACGAATCTTTGTCACACTCTCCGGTCTCTTCCAATCTTGAATCACTTCAATCTTTGAAGGATCCACGGAAATTCTGGATTCGGAAATAATATGACCGAGAAACTTCACACGAGATTGCCAAAAGTGGCATTTAGAAAATTTTGCCTTTAATTGATTACTCCTAAGAGTTTCCAACACAATCCGAAGATGTTTTTCATGCTCTTCCTCGGTTTTAGAATACACAAGAATATCATCGATAAAGATAAGAACAAATCGGTCGAGAAAATCTTTGAAAACTCTATTCATAAGGTCAACGAAATACGCCGGAGCATTCGTCAAACCAAATGGCATAACAAGCCATTCATAAGATCCATACCGAGTACGGAACGATGTCAAAGGAATGCTATCCTCTGCAATACGAAGCTGATGAAATCCAGTAGCTAAGTCTAGTTGCGAAAAGACTCTAGCACCACTAAGTTGATCAAATAGGACATCAATCCGAGGTAAAGGATATTTATTTTTGATAGTAAGATCATTAAGCTTGCGGTAGTCAACGCAAAGCCTAAGTGTTCCATTGGATTTCTTCACAAAAATAGCTGAAGCTCCCCAAGGCGAAGAACTAGAGCGAATAAATTGCTTCGTCTCCAATTCGGATAATTGTTTATGCATCTCCTCGTTTTCTTTATTGGACATACGATAAGGAGGACGGGTGATAGGTTGAGCTCCATGAATAAGATTAATTCTGAACTCAATTGCTTGCTTAGGTGGTAATCCTAAAACGGGCTCGAATATGTCGGAAAATTCACGAACGACGTGAATAAGAGAAATAATATCACCCTCATCATCATCATCGTCATCACGAGGATTTAAAGAATACAAAGATGCAACTAAGGCAGAATCTGAATCTTTAAGAATAACAGAAATCTGATTAACAGATTGAGGATGTCGAAGATGAATAGTCCGCTCAAGACATAGGATATGAGCTTCATAACGGTTAAGCTAATCCATTCCCAAAATCATTCCAAAGCCTAAATAACGCATGACATGCAAATCGGCTAGGAAAGAAAAACCACACAAAATAATCTCGACATCTTTACACAATAAACTGATTGTTGCGGATCCACCAACCGGATTCGCAATTCTCAAAGAAGTCATTAAACACAAAACATCCAAAGAAAAAGTATCAACAAGTTCTTTTGATATAAAAGAATGGGACGCACCCGTATCAAAAAGAACTCGAATAGGATGATCACGAAATAAAATAATTCCATCCAGAATAGAATGAGAAATACCTTGGCCACGAGATGTGTTGCTAGGGGCTTGTGCAACATTTAACTTTCCCTCCTTCTTGCCTTGAAGTTTGGGGCATGAGGATATAACATGACCGGGAACTTTGCAGTAGCGACAAGAGAGGGACTTTGGACACTTGTTCGCGTAATGGTCCTTCGAACCACAATTATAGCATTCCCCAGGACCAAAGGAAGAAGTCTTTGCCACGGAGGTTGCTTGCTTCCCTTTCTTATTGGGATAAGGACCTTTAAATTTGTTTGGCCTCTTTTTGTTGTTGAAGTTTGGTTTAGCTCCCACCACTTCAACATCACCCTCCTTATCCGCCTCTTCAAGTCGAAGAGCAATATCAACGAGTTGATCAAAAGAAACTTCTAACTTTAGAAGTAATGGCTTCTTGAGATTTTTGTTTAAGCTATAAACAAATCTCTGATTCTTCTTCAGAGGGGTGTTGATGTATTCAACCCCATATTTGGAAAGCGACTCGAAGGAGGCGACGTAATCAGTCACGGAGGACTCACCTTGAACAAGGTCTATAAATCGTCGAGCCAATGTCACTTTCTCAGCTTTCGGTACGAATTTCAACTCGAAGCGTTCCCGGAATTGCCCCCAGGTGAGATCCGCTTCATTAATCTCAGAAATAAGAAGCTCGTACCAGTCCAATGCTCTTTCTCGGAGCATACTAGAGGCCACCTGAACTCAGTGAAGGTCAATAAGATTCATGCGAGAAAAGATTCGATCGTATGACCTTAGCCAAGCCTGTACTTCAATAATAGTTTCGGAACCTTTGAATGGGTCCCCACCCAAATTAGTGTAATCGCTGCACAAGCGTGCAAATCCCGACTTTGGGTGAGTAGGTTCTGGGTTAGCTCCAGCTGCTTGAGCATTCGTCACTAAATCAAGAAGCTGTTGAGCAGTCATAAAAACTCCATCCTGGGGTGGAGTGCTAGATGGCACGGCTCTGGGGCGGCCTGGTCTAGACATTTCTCTTCCTTTAGAAAGAAAGAAGAAGAAGAAAAAGGTTATTCATCAAATTGAATATCAAGCAATCTTGATAGATAAACGAGGAATCATAAGGAAAATAGGATGAATCGGTACGAAGACTCGAATTAAATCCTAAAGCACGACTCCTAAGATGGACTTAGGACGATGATCCTTGTTATAATATTCCATATTGTTCCGAAGTTTAGCTCTGATACCAAGCTGTGACGCCCCACCTCTATACCCACGCTAGCCAAGAACACTACGAAGTAATGCTGTCAACTAGCACGGAGAATAAGGCTGTTGAGGAGCGACCATCCGTGTAATTGCTTTGTGCGAGCATCGATATGTCAGATAGTATAACATGCAATTCTTTATCAAGAGGAAATCCGACATGCCGACACAAACTCAAAGATATCACACGGTGGCTATAATATCTTCGAAAACAAATATAGAAATAAGCATAACATAAATCAGTCACAGACAATTCATATCACAAAGGCTGAAGAAGATATGAATATATATAACTAACACATGAAAGTGTATGTCAGAGTAGTGGTCTAAAAAGATCCACAATATCACAAAAGAATAGTTACATGAATTACACAAAAGAATAAGTATACATTATGGAGTCTATATCTCGAATGTATACACCAAAATAAACTACTAATCTAAGTAGTAAACCAAAAGATCAGAGCAATGGATCCCTGGAAAGAAGTCAAGCAAAAGCACCTGTAACATCTCGGTCTGACCCGAGTATTATTTAATAAGAAAATAATAAACGGATCAGTCTAACTATAAATATCAGATGAAACGATATAGAATAAGAGATATGACTAAACACATAATAATCACAATGCCAAGCTGTGATATATATATATATATATATATATATATATATACTTAGTTGATAATCATCAAGAGATTAATCAATGTCACCAAATCTACACAAGAATCAAAGAAACGTCATACTCCTTATTTCGGTCACCAAACCATAAATATTGACGATTATATCAATGTCAATCACAAAAGTCAATGACACACAAATTCACTAATGCACAAATATTGACAATAATATCAATGTCAATCACAAAAGTCAATGACACACAAATTCACCAATGCACAAATATTGACAATAATATCAATGTCAATCACAAAAGTCAATGACGCACAAATTCACCAATGCACAAATATTGACAATAATATCAATGTCGATCACAAAAGTCAACGACGCACAAATTCACCAATGCACAAATATTGATAAAACTTATCAATGGAAATCACGAAAATTGGTGAAACACAAATTCTAGAAATCATCTCAAGAAATCCAGAAATCACAAAGGGGGGAGGCCTATCACAAACGGGAGCATAAAGCCCACCAACACGTGTATCACAAACGGAACGCTAATTCCATGGTTGCTAACCATCACAAATTGAGCCGAAGCTCCACAAACGGCCCGAAGACCATGGGTTGCTACCCCACCAAATTGAGTTGAAACTCCACAAAACGGGGTTTAGTCTCCCTCGCAGACAAAGAGACATCGCACATTGCTAGTCTAAATCACAAAGATGATCGTCATGATCAACGAGAAGTGTCGATTACAGTAAGCTAGTAAATATATGAGCTTAGCATCATGTCCCATAACCACTAGCTTAACTTAAATATTTACGAACAAATTGTAAATCTCCACTAGAAAATTGTCACAAGAGTTTCAATCGAACAAGTCCAAGAATTAACCAACAAAGTGAACGCAAGCGTTTCATACCACTTGTTTTACTAAGTCGTTTAATTAGATTTCTCATACGAGTGAGGTAAAAGTTTGTATATACTAATAGATTGGAAAACGGTTTTATAAACGAATTTGGTATTAAAATAGTATTGCAATCGTTTGAGGAAAGAGTTTTGATATTTACTACTAGTATAGAAAAACTTTATATTTTTAAAGTGATAAATCACAAAGAAGATTGTAAGAACAATCAATCCCTAAAGTTCACATACGAAGACGTGAATAAAATCCAAAGAAATCGATAAAGGATCCATCGAAATGGATATGCAAAAATCCCTAAAAAGAGTCATCAAAGTCATAATAGATGATAACAACAAAAGGGAGACAACATGAATCGATTTAAGTTGGAAATTCAAGCAACTAGGCGAAGTAGGCAAAAAATCATCAGGTCGGTCGGCCGGCTACAGAGCTCGGTCGACCGGACCCTGTTCTGAAAAACTCTCGGGACAGCAGGTCCGTCGACCGGCTACACTGTACTCGGTGGACCGAACCTTAAACAGGGGAGTGCTTATGCACTTGGCAGCAGGTCGGTCGACCGGACCGGGGGGGTCGGTCGACCGGACCCGGGGGGTCGGTCGGGCGAACCTGATGCTCTGCACATTGATGCCCATAAATTGATATGCAACCTCCACAAATTCGCAACCGGACGAGCACGGAAACTAGGGAATTATGCCTAACGGCTACCCGGCCCTATTGGCTCCTCGATGCATCACCAAAAACACATTTGAACTTCAAAGCTATGATTTTTAAGGATTTGGCTTTCAAACACTAAAATTGGAATATTCTCAAAAAGCAATCCAAATCAAAAGCAATTGCACAAGAATAAGTGTTAGGAATTCATACCCAACAATCGAAGATAATTCATAGACTTAGATGTAAGATTAAAAATCTCACCTTTTTACAAAATCAAGCAAGAAGAAGCTTGAAAGCAAATGGAGAATCAACCTCTCTTCAACACAACCCAAATGAGCTTGAATCTATGCTCAAAACAAGATCATTCCCAAAATTAGGTTTAGGAATTTCTGAAATTGGTAAGAGAATAAGTTGGAGAAGAAGAAGAGAATGCTTACCAATGGGTTCTCTTGAATTTGGAGCTAGGAATTTGAAGTTGCAAAAAGGAACTAGGGTTTTGGAGTTTTAATTTCCAATCTCTCCCACCATTAATACCTTAAAAACTGAAAAGAGAAGAGAATGAGGGTGAATGGGGAAAAGTGGCTCAGATTTGAGCATAAGTTAAACATAGGGCTGAGCCCAAACCCAAACCCAAAGTGAAAAGTAGCAAAAATCAACTTTCTCCAAATATATCGAAGCTTATACTCAAAAAGGTCGCAAACGGTATTTTAGACTCAATGGGAGTGGTCCCGAGTCCTAATTCGACCGTATGCAAAAAGTAGCTTTTCGGACTAAAATCCGACTAACGATAGAATATTTAAATAAAATATTTAAATATAAAATCGATTAATATGCGGGTTGTTACATTTTAAATCACAATTAAGAAGTAAAATCTGAAGTTAATAGGTTTTGAAATAAATTGAGTAAGTAAAGGAATTTATTTTAAAATGGAGTAAATTTGAAAATTGATTTGGAAATTGATATAGTGTTTGAAATTGTGATTTAAAAGGAGTGAGACTATGGAATTTATAAACTGGGTTTATAAAGTGAAATAAGATATTAAGGAATATTTGGAAGTATAAATTCACGATTGGAATTTATAAAGGAATGGGTAATTTATTTTAAAAATAAATAGTGGTTTATTTTTAAAAGGTGTGAAAGGAAAGTGTATTTCTCTGAAAAGCTAAGGACGTTTTCAAAGAAGATTTTTAAGTATAAGTCAAAAGTTTTAAAGTTTGTTTAAAGGAATGTTTTAAGAAATTAATATTTAAGTTGTTTAAATTTTAGAAGTAAACATTTATTTAAATTAATTATAGTAGTAATTAATTGAAAGTTTTGACTAGTGTTATGATTTTAAGGATAATTATTAACATTTATATTTTGTAAGTAGATTTATTTATAGATAGTTTGGTTAAAGTTTCACTTGAAAACTTGAACAAAATTTCGTAACTCTTATTTTTAAAATTTAGTTTGGCTTTACTTTTATTTTAGAAATTTGTTTTATATTTGCAAATTTGTTTTTTTAAATATTCTTAAATTATATATTTTTCAATAAAGGGTTTAAGTACTTTTAATTTAAATGTTTTAAAGTATAATTTAGAATAAGTGTTAAATTATTTTAAAATCTAAAGTATTTGTACTTGGTGAATTTTAGTGCAAATAGAAAATATTTTGGGAATTTATTCCGTGAGAGAAAGATGATTTGAAAATGTTTTCAGATGGGTTGAAGTGTGGAAGATATCTTGCAAAGATATTTTGAATAATAAATAATTTTGGGAAATTATTAAGATTGATGGTTGTTGTGAATGTTAATTGATAGTTAAATAACCGACTATCAATATTGGCCAATGCGCTGATCGTCTTGAAGAAACCGGGATCGAGATTTATTTCCCGAAAACCACTTCGATCTGGTTTGAACGTTTTCGTGAGGAAGACAGGAGCTTGGAGTCAAAGGTGGAGCAGTGAAGTGCAAGGGCTAATCGCAACTAATCCTGAGGGTGATTCCAAAATGGATGTAGTAGGAGTAGTTCCTTCGGTTCCGTTCGAACCCGAAACAGACTTGTATGGATGAGTGCTTTTAGAACATCGTCAAGAGGACGTTGAGCATTCTAAGTGAATGTGTGCTAAAAAGGTAACGCATAGCCTCGAGCCTCATCAACCGGGAATGGCTGAAACAGGGGAGGTGCAAACAAGGCTAAGTGGCTAGCAACCAATTAGGGTAAGGTCACCCCTGTCTAGATGTCCCTTTTATTTTGGCTGTGTGGGTGGTTGTTGATCCCAACCGAGGGGTGAACTTATTCGGACTATCCAGTAAGCGGTAGCTCCGATCTTGTGATACAGGGGATCGGGGTGGATCCTCGGTACGGAGATCTAGACCATGTAATATGACGGGCGGTGCCCCAGTAGCCCTGCCATTGTATGGAATCCAATCTTCAATAAGCGCCTGTACGGGTTGATTGTGCCCAACTATTGCTGAAACGTGAGATGTAAGCTGAAGCGTGAGATGTAAGCATTATTCTATTTTACTTTCTATAGACATTATAATAATATCAGACGGATTTTGATAAAAATGTTTTGGTTATCGTAAGGTAAAAACCCGGCATGTTTATTTATGGCGTGGTCTTACGAGATGCCTTTGATTTCAAAGAATTTTGAAAACTTTAGTAATCCAATTGAGTATGTTTTCTTACGCTGGTTTTCCAGATTGACTCGGGTGTTATTTAACTATAATGCTCGAGTCACACCGAGTATTATAGAGTGCAAATTTTGGATGGACTGCTGTTGAGCTAAGGAGACGAGCTGGATGAAGAGGCACATTTTCGTATATCTATATTCTGCTATGAAGTGTAAGTTGTATATTCAGCTTTAGAAGGACATGATATTATAACTGTCTTGAATTGTGATGTTGATTTGTATGCTACTCTGATATGTATGTATAAAACTAATATAGTTTCTTTTGTGTAAAGATCAGTTATTATCTATTATATTTTTTTCCGCTGCGATGGTAAGTTGTATTTTTCTCTTCTTCTATCTTCTTCTTCTTTTACCCTAATGGTATGGTTTTTTGGCATTCGACTGTTCGGCATTTGATACAGTGGACGAATTGATGTCAATTTTCGGACGTTGAAGAATCAGGTCGTTACATTCATAATGTGATTCGTATTGGCAAAGAATGAATTTAGGTAAAGAAATCTTGACTTTCAAGTAAGTAATTGGTGAAATATCTCGAGATGAACAGGAAATGTATTTTCATCAATTCCCATTGATCGGCGATGATTGGCGTGTCGTCATCGTTCATGGTGGAAGCTGGCGTGTTGTCGTCTATGAAAAAATGATCGAAGCTTTTATAGTTCGTCGTGGTTGCCGTACGTTGACGAAGTAGGGTTTTGTTGTCAGTTTGGGTTTTCGATATATTTGAGGCAATTCCATGGTCGACAGTGCACCGGAGTTGATCGGTCCAGGGGAAACAAAGCCAGGTATCGTGACGTTACTCTGGACGAGGCGACGTGGATTCTGGTGATGGGGATCATCGTTGGTGAGAGTTTGTGGGTTCCTATGTATTAGATAGCTCGATTTGGTTTCTTTGGCAAATATGGCGATATGGGTGGTCAAGTGGGACGGCGAGGATGTCAACGACTTGTCGAGGGTTGGGAAGTTGGTCGAAGAGGCGTGGAGTCGCCATGCACATGCACGTGTGCACTTTCGTATGACTGGGTTGGTTGGATTTGGGGAAGATGGGATGGGCACGGGACGATCTCGAAGTTTCCTTGTGTTTGTCTCGAGGAAGTAGAGACGAGAGTGGACTCGGGGGTTTACTTCGGGGGGGGGGGGGGGGGGGAAATCGAAGTTGGCTCGGGTTGTTTTATTTGTATAACCTGGTTTTAAAATTTTAAAGGAAAATTATGTACAGGTTTTGAAAAAAGCAAAAGTAACTTAAAGTAATCAAGTTTTCAAAATGTATGAACTAAGTTGTTAGGCAAAGTAAATATTAAAAAAAGTTTCAAAGCCAAATGGAAATAAATAAATTTTCAAGGACAAGTATTTTCCAAGTTTTAAATTTTTTAAAAATGATTAAGTTTTTAAGCAATTTATTAAATCAAATTTTAAAATGAATAAGTTTTTCAAAAGATTATAAACCAAGTTCCAAAGTAAAAATTATTACACAAGATTTTAAAACATGTTTCAAGTTTAAATGTAAAAGTTAAATGATTTAAAATTATTTTCTTTTAAAGTAATTATATATTAGGTTAACTATGTAATTAAATCCGTAAGTGTTTTTAAAATGTAATAAGAAGATGTTTGAATTAAGATGTGATTAAAGTAAGAGTATTTAATTTTAATTAATCAAAGAGCTTCAAATGAGTTTTGTATAAATTAATTTCAAGCATTTAAATTAAATAAGATTTAAATTAGTAATTAATTAAATAAATAATTTATTTTTAATTACTTAAGGTTGTGATTAATTAAAGATAATTAATTAGTGAAATTAATTAAAAATTAACCACTTAATGTAATTAATAAGGGTTAATTAATTAATGCCAATAAGTACTTAATGGAAGTAATTAATGGATAGTTAATGAAAGTAATAAGTTTAAAGATCATTAACTAGAGATTAAGAGATAATTAATTAATGTAATTGATTTAAGATAATTAATTAATTTAATTAATTAAGGATAACCACTTAATGAAATTGATTAAGTACAATTATTTAATTAATAAAGTATAATTACTTAGTGTAAGTAATTAATGGATAATTACTGAATGTAATTAATAAAAGGGAAATTACTTAGTGAAAGTAATTAAAGGATAATTACTTAATGGAGGTAATTAAGGATTAATTACTTAATGTAACTAATTAAAGAATTGATTAATTAATTTAATTAATTAAAGGGTAAGTTAATTAATGAATGTGATTAATTAAAAGATAATTAATCAATGTAATGATCGTAGAATAATTAATTAATGTAATTAATTAAGGATCAATGTAATTAATTATAGTTAATTAATTAATGAGAGTAATTAAGGGATAATTTCTAAATGTAATTAATAAAAGGGAAATTACTTAGTGAAAGTAATTAAAGGATAATTACTTAATGCAGGTAATTAAGGATTAATTACTTAGTGTAATTAATTAAGAATTGATTAGTTATGGTAATTAATTAAAGGGTTAGTTAATTAATGAATGTGATTAATTAAAAGATAATTAATTAATGTAAGTGATTATAGAATAATTTATTAGTGTAATTAATTAAGGATCAATATAATTAATTATAGTTAATTAATTAATGAGAGTAATTAATGGATAATTACTGAATGTAATTAATAAAAGGGAAATTACTTAGTGAAAGTAATTAAAGGATAATTACTTAGTGGAGGTAATTAAGGATTAATTACTTAGTGTAATTACTTAGTGTAAGTAATTAATGGATAATTACTAAATGTAATTAATAAAACGCAAATTACTTAGTGAAAGTAATTAAAGGATAATTACTTAATGGAGGTAATTAAGGATTAATTACTTAGTGTAACAAAATAAAGAATTGATTAATTAAGGTAATTAATTAAAGGGTTAGTTAATTAATTAATGTGATTAATTAAAAGATAATTAATTAATGTAAGTGATTATAGAATAATTAATTAATGTAATTAATTAAGGATCAATGTAATTAATTATAGTTAATTAATTAATGAGAGTAATTAAGGGTTAATTAATGTGAATGGTTAAAGAATAATTAATTTATATAATTAATTACTTAATGTAATTAAACAATAATTAATTAAGGATGATTAATTAAGATGATAATTAAAGGATGATTAATTAATTGGTTGTAATTAATTAATGTTAAGTAAGCAGGATTTAAAAGTGATTGAAGTAATTAATTTAATTTAATTTAATTAATTAGAAATGGTGTGACTAATTAATCTTGCTTATGGATGATTGAATGATATTGAATGTCTTGGATTATTTGATATCTCTGATATGTGATATGTGATGCTCTGTGATATGAGATACTTTGGTTGAATTGTGATAAAATGGATTATCTATCTGTGATAATGTGAAATTATTCTATCTATGTGCATATGTTACTCTAAATATAAATTAAATTGTTTTAACTTAAAACAACTTGGCCTTAAAGACGGTGTTTGGATTTCGGTGAGAGCATGATAAAATTTCCAAATTGGATATCCGAAAACCACATCGATCCAAATTAAATGATAGGTCATGAAATCTTAAGTGAAGTTCAAGATGAAGACTAGAAGTGTAAGGGCTATTTTTCGTTAACTCTGAGGGTGCTTCCAAAACGAGTGTCTCCTTAGATAGTGCTTCAGATTGAGATGAAGATTCAGAGTGCAAGGGCTATTGTCGTTAACTCTAAGGGTGATTCCAAAAGAGTGTTGCGAGATAATGCTTTCGGTTTCATTCGAACCCGGAACGAACTTGTATGGATTGAATGCTATCAGACCATCGTCACTAGAGGATGGTGAGCATTCCAAGTTATGTGTTCTAAAAAGGTAATCGTAGCCTTAAGCCTCATCAACCGGGAATGGCTAAAACATGGGAGGTGCAGCAAGACTAAGTAGGTAGCACCCAAGTAGGATAAGATTTTCCCCTATCTAGAGGTCCCTTTTATTCGGCTATGTGGACGGTTGGTCGCGCCAACTGCGGGGTTGTCTTATTCGAGATTATACAGTAAGGGATGGTTTCGACCTTGTGTTGCAGGGGACATGGTGGATCCTTGGTACTCTGATCTAGACCAGGTACTTTGACGGGCAGTACCCTAGTAGCCCTGCCATTGTATGAAATCCAATCTCCAATAAGTGCCATACGTTTTGATTGTGTCCAACTATGTTAGAATGTGAGATGTAAGCATTCCAGCTATTTTCTATTTTACTTGAAAACCTTAGACACTATTATAATATCACTAGATTTCCTATCAAATGTTTTGGTTGTTGTAAGGTAAAAACTCGACATGTTTACTTGTGTTGTGGTCTTACAAGATACCTTTGATTTCAAATGATTTTCAAAGTTAAACAACTTTAACCCGTTTACTCACACCAGACCCATGTCTGACCCAGAGTTTATTTTTTGTTTTCTTAAAGTCTTGGGTACTCAAATTTTTATGAGTAGCCAAGAGATTCAGGTTAGCTTTGATGAATTTTGGAGGAGACTTGGAGCAGGAGGCTTCAACGTATATAGATATATAGTGTTTCCACTATGTTGATGAATTGTAATGGTTTCTGAGTTGTATGATGGACAGGTCTTTAAGACTATCTAATATGTGATGTATAAGCTTTGTAACTCCGATAGATGTTGTATATTATGTAATTACTATGTGATGTAATATAATTTATTCGTTCCGCTGTGAGATTCTGATATTGTTTAGTTCTTTCTTTCCTATCTTTTCTCTTTTCTATTCATTTCTTTCTTATTGATGATGCGTCTTTCTATGGAAGGAAAGGCGGGTCGTCATAGTTGGTATCAGTGCTCTAGGTTAAGATAATACCTAGGCTTTGGAGTGATGCCTATCTTGAGAGAGCGTACTTGTATTTTTATGTGTGTGTGTTTATGTATATATATATACCTGCTTTGTTGGGTTACCTGTCCGGGTTACCCATATGAGGTAGGCTAGCAGCTTGAGTTCTAGAGGTAGGAGGGGTAGTGTGTGTAGCACGACTACCACATATGGAAGAGGGCCGAGTGTTAAAGGTGGAAGAGTTTCTGCCGAGGCTGTAGACCCAATACTGCCTCGAGTAAGCTTTGCAGCATGGTGTAAAGATTTCACCAATCTTGGAGGAAATCCTTTTAAAAGGTATGGAGTCCATCTTTGAAGTGTGAGCTTGGTTGCGCTCGTATGAGCGGATTTTTAGAATTTGGATCTGTCGGATGAGAAGAAGAGATTGTGGGCATCTTGGCAACTTCCGGAAGGAGCAGCTGCGTGGAGAGACGCGGTAACCATAGATGTTCTCGAATATGTTTTCTCTTGGAGCAAGTTTAAGGAAGTATTTAAGGAGAAGTTTTACCCACCGCAAGGAAGACTCGGATGTATAGGAATTTTTCTAGATCTCAAGCAAGGGCATTTGTCAGTATCGGAATATGAGACTGTAACGACCTAGTTTTATGACGCCTGAAAGTCGACATCAATACGTCCACTGTATCAAATGCCGCACAGCCGAATGCCTGAAAACCGAACCGTTAGGGATAAAGAAGAAGAAGATAGAAGAAGAAACAGAAACAATAAACAGAATCTCACATTTCGCAGTGGAATAATATACAATAGATAAATAAATAATCTTTAAAACAAAGAACTGTATCAGTTATTACATTACATCACATTGCATTATCAAAGTGTTCAACAACAAATAGCGAAAAAGAATATAATAATGATAACCTGACTCTAGGCTGCCCGTGTGGAAAAATTGTGGGCACTCAGAGTTTAGAAAGGGAACAATAAACTCCAGGTCAGTCATGGGACTGGTGTGAGATCTTAAAAACAGTTAATTTTCACAAAGAAAGGAAAAGAAACCCGCTATGCTTTTGGAAAATGAAAGTACCATAAGGCCTCCCGACACACACACAATGCAATCGCAGACTTGGGAGAGATTTCTCCTTATGATAGTCAAACATGATTGATACGTAAAATCCTTTTTAATATTATCATTAGTTCATAGCGTAGAAAACATTTCGAAAGTATAATATTAATCTTAGCCAGCATAGGTACCATTATATTATGCCTGTTATAGCTACCATATTAAATGGCAGGTTCTATAACTAAAACCGTACAAGGCGCGTATTGTTTCTTTAGATTTCCAACAAATGGTCAGGCCAAGGAACTTCCTATGCCACATGGGTACGCCTCTGGAGCGACGCCTTGAGAACCTAACTGGATCTCTGCCAACACAAGGCCGGGTTACCTCTGTAACTAGGTAACTACTACACGAGTATGCCATCCCCCTATCGTTTGCGACCTTTATCCGAGGATCCTCAACCACAAAGCAACAACAACAAAGTATAATAAATTTGCAGAATCAACATAGGTAAAATATCTGGGCTCAATACCATGATACTACCCTTTTCCAGAAGGAAATGACATACCCGTAAGGGGAGCTACCCCCAAATAACCTTGCCGCATCTTTCCTGTTTTGACCATTTCCGGGTTGTGAGGTCCGACGAAGTCTCGTCCACAAAGCTACACTTTTCACAAAGTCATGCTTTGATCAACAAATGATTAGCAGCACTTTGTATGTCACATTACCAAATTGGGAATGTATCACTACTAACCATCAACTACATAACCTCTGAGCTCGTACGTCTCAGAAAAGGGTGTTAAGCTAAGAGAATAAATTCTCCGCCACCAACAGAAATGTATTTGATAGAAACCAACTTTACATCTCAAAGTGTAACATCAGACACACATCCATACAAGTCCGTTCGGGGATCGAACGGAACCGAAGGCACTTCTAAAGAAGCCCTTGCAAATCCGGATATTCACTAATCACGTCTGGAATACCCATCACAAAGTGTGATAAGAATCTCTATACTGGAGCAACTCGGTGCAGAGACATTCAACAGGTAATCCTTTCGTTTTCGAGAATATCCGGTCTTCAAAACCATCATCAAATGCAATCCCATTTCGTCGTATCATTATTCGAAATGAGTTTTATGACACAAGGTCCTCTCCCGGCTAATCCGAATAACGAGCGCTTATTTAAAAATAATTGTTCAATCAGATTTCAAACAAATTACAACAATTTTCACTTTGATCCTTTAAATAAAATATCTATCACAATCACAAAGGTTCGATGTGGTTTTCAGATATCCACTTGAATCCGACCCTCGGTCGCATCGAAATTTAAATGCCATTAAAAGGCCAGTATTGATAGTCGATTATTTAACTATCAATCGACATCTACAACAATTGCCGAATTTAAATAAATTTCCCAAATTATTTATTTTCAATATATTTCCGCAAGATATATTTCACAGTTCAACCATTTGAAAACAAATTTCAAATTACTTTCCACATTTCAATACTTTAAAAACAAATTTCAAATCACTTTTCCTTACGCGGAATACATTTCCAAATATTTATTTATTTCCATTGAAAATCTGCCGAGTTCAAATATTTTAAAATAATTTAAATTACTTATCCAAACATATATACTTGGAAATAAAACTATTTTAAAACACTTACTTAAATATTAGTTATGAAAATATTATACTAATATCTTATATAAACTTCAAGTCCAGACTAATTTTAAAATAAAATTAGTAGATAGGATATAACCTGCTTAAACATCCATTTTCTAAATCAGAAATCAATTTTAATCTTTAAAATAATCCCTTCTATAATTAATTAAATAAATCTTTACTTTAAAGATTTAAAACAATTCCCAAAAATAATTTCTCCACCCATAATTTTCTTTCTTCAAATCAATTTCTAGAACTTTTAATTTATACTTCAAAATCCCAATTCCATTTCCCTTAATACACCTGTATATCCTGATATCCATAATGTCCAATTTCAACATTCAAAAATCATTTTTGCACATTTCTTTACAAAATTTTCAATATATACTTCTTATACCATTTTTACTTCACTATTGAAGTTGTATATCCATTTTCATTCAATCTTACTCTTTCAATTTTATTTGAATTCAATTTACCTTCTGAATATTGAATTTTTTTCAATTATCTTTTATTTACAACTGCACTATTTTAAATTAGTTTCATTTACTAATTCATTACAAATTCCACTTCATGTAATCTCAAACCATTTTTATTTTTTTTATTTCTTCCACTTTTATTATCTTTAGTTCACTTCGAACTAATTCTACAACTTCATTTAATTTCACACAATTCAAATTGGTTTTCAATATTCAGTTTCAATTCCAGTTTTATTCTTTTGTTCATCCCCAAACACAATTCAATTTCAATTCACCATTTGGTTTGCAACCACTTATATTTAAACTGGATTTCAAATTCCATATGAACTTAATTTACCTTTCGTTTACAATTATTGAATTTTGATTCATTTCAAATCATATTCTGAAGCTTCCATTAACCTCAGTATTATCAACATAAATTTTCTAAGCCTTTAAAAATAATTTTTTATACTGATAAAACCGAAGATTCAAATTTTTATCTAACTTCAATAAATTAAATTCAACAATTAAATTGCCAAATTCATAGTTAATTTTGAAATTCAAGTTAAATTAACTTCCAAATATTTAAAATCAATTAAATATTCCATTTCAAATGTTCAAATTTTTCGAGTCGTCACAGAGACTGAGTTCAATGATTTGTCTCTACGAATCTGATCTTATTAACACACCCCTTAAGGAAGCGAGATGTTTATGCTTGGTTTGAGGCCCGAGTTTCTTGAAAATAGGACTTCCCATCTCAAAGACTCACTATGGAATTGACAGATATGGCATTGAGGTTCGAAGAGCTTATGGATAAGACTTTGGCATCTGTGGCATCTCCGAGTGGAAATTCTTCCAATCAGGAGTCCGCATTGCAACTTGGAAATGTTTTGTGTGCTAGTAGGAAGGTCATCTGGCTAAGCAGTGTCCTAGAGGTTGGAATTCAGAAGCAACAGAGTGGACCGTCGGCTTTTTCTGATAGGCGAAGGTATTCTTGCAGGGTTTGACCTTATTTTGGAATTTCGGTGGATTGGTTAGACAAGCATAAGTTGTTCTGGTTTGTGAAGAGAGAACAGTATCTTTGGAAACTGAACTGGGTAGGATCGCAAAAGTGACTTGCGATAGTTTGAGTGTTCTCTTAGGTAATCTTTTGCTTGGAATTGAGGCATCTTTTGAGGAAGTAGGAACTATCGAAGTTGTCAGAGATTTTTCTGGATGTCTTCGAAAAAGTCAAAGGTTTGCCCTCATCGAGAGTTGGATAAGGTGACCATTAGGAAATAAGTATCTCTTGCCTCGTATTGGTGATCTTTTTGATCTTCTTCTTGGTGCTTCTGTGATTTCTCAGTTAGATCTAGTTTCGGGTTTTCACTAGCTAAGGGTAGCTGAAGATGGTACCCTTAACTGCATTTAAAGGATTCAACCGTTTCTTTGAGTGGTTGGTTATGTTTTTTGGGTTAACCCACGCTCCAGCTTGTTTTGTGTATCTGATGAACCGTGTTTTCCATAATGTGTTGATCTAGTCTGTGCTCGTGTTAATCGACGGCATTCTCATTTACTCCAGATCAGAGTTGCGCAGCGGAAGCGAGGTAGCAGCTGTGCAAGAGTGGAAGCAACCTCAGACTCCTCGGAAGTTAGCAGTTTTCTTGGATTAGAAGGTTTCTACAGAAAGTTCATTCGGGATCCAAAGGCTAGGTTGTCTAGTGCACCTGTTCTGGCTATTCCGGATAAGAGAAGTAGTTCGAAGTCTACTGATGCTTGTGGAGTAGATCTTGTGTTTTGGATGTAGGAATATCTTGAGAGGACCATCTTGTTGAGTAGAATCCAGAGATCATCTTATTCTTGGTCCAGTTTTGTTTCGAGAGGCATCTGCGAAGGTTGAGCTGATCAAGGAAGAATGAAGGTAGCCTAGGATCGTCAGAAGAGTTATGCAGATAAGAGATGTAGGAATTTGGAATTTGAAGTTGGAGATTTGGATTTTGGTTAAGTTTTCTCCGATCAAAGGATTAGTTCTTTGGCCTACAGGATTGAATTGCCAATCCGGATGGCTAGGATTAATAAATTATTTCACGTATCTCATCCGAGGAATACATGCTTGATCCATCACTGGTTGTAGAACCACCAGCTTAGGAAGATTTGGAAGTTGAGCCGGATTTGACTGTGGTCAGAACATCCTGTTCAGATTATAGATCATATTTAGAAGAAGCTCATGATCAGAGTGGTGTAGCTAGGTAAGGTTCAGTAGAGCGAGGATCCCAGTGATTGTACCTAGGAAACTCTTGATAGTATTAGGAATTCCTATCCTGAATTATGTCAGGATAGTTAGTTAGTTTGTTTATTTGAATAAATTGGTTGCTATGATTGTTAGTGTATGGTTGATGTATGCTTTGTTGTTTGAATAAAAAATTTATCGGATTATTATTTTTTCTTTTAAATTTCGAGGATGAAATTCTTTTAAGGGGGAGGAATGTGATGACCCAGAATTTTAGGCAATAACAATTTGATAATTTTCATTTATAATAATTTGAATTTGACAATATTTGTTGATAATCTAATTTTTTTTATTTTAACAAAAATTATCTTTTCAAAGCTAATATTATTTAATTTGGCAAAGTTTATCTTTGCAAACTAATAAAAATATGTTGTCTAATTATAATATATATATATATATATATATATATATATATCTGTGTTTGTGTGTGTGTGTGTATTGTGATTTGGAATATATGTTTTAAATTCAATGTATTAACTTTCAAAAAGGTTATTTAAAGATAAATTCTATATTTTCAAACATTTAATATAATATATATATATATATATATTTATTAAAAGTATTTTAGCTCAATAGGATTTGTTATAAAATTTAGTACCTTTTCTTTTCAGATTTAAAATGAAATTTAATAAAAGATTTAAAACACTTTTCTTTTATACTTGGAATAAAACATAGTTTATATATATTTATAGTTTAAAAACATAACACATGAAATTAAATATAAAGAATATTAATAAAAACATATTACATAATTTATAAAAACTTAAGTAATTAAGAGAAAAATATTTAAATAAAAGTTTTGACATTAGTTAGATAATAAAACACTTGTTGACATACAATACATACATTAAAGACATTTGTAACTTTGGATATCATGCATTAACAAGTGGAAACAAAATTTCTTTTAAAATTTAATTATATTATAAAATGTTGTAGAGGAAAACTGGCCATTTTCATTTCCAGTTCAAAAGTTCCTCAATTCTTTCTTCTTCATCTTTAAATCTAAAACCAAACCTGAAAATCAAAATTAGAAGGAAAAAAAATCAAAGCTATAAACAGTCAACAACAGTTTTTCAAATCTTCAACTATTCCAACCTAGGAAAAAAAGAAGTTCAAGTGCACCTCAAGTAAATTCAAATCAAAACTAAGCTACTACAAGAAAAGATTTCAAATTCAACTCAGGAAGATTTAAAACAACATCAAATAGATTTAGATCAATATCAGTAGCAATTTCCAGATCAAAGATTATAATGGTTATTCTCTGTTTTATAATATCAGGTGAGTAAACATTTGTTTTAAAAGCCTTAAATTATTTGATAACTTGGTGAATGTGATAATCTTTGATATTATGATGTGAATTAAGTTTTGAATGATTATTTAAAAATGACTGCATGTATATATGTATGATGTTCTTGTGTGCATGACTGTGTATTTACATGTGTATACTTCTCTGTTATGTTACAGGCAAGATCCCTTAGTATAAATTCAACATCTCTTCATCCAGACAAATTCAAGCTTTGATCTTTAAAAAGAAAATGTTTGTAACATCATAATTTCATTTTTAAAAATAGTTCCAAGAAGAAATATTTAGAATTTTTTTAGAAAATAGGATATTACATAGAAATCTATTTATAACAGAAAAATCGATGGTTTTGATTTCATGATTTGATTTCATAATGTGATTCATATTGGAAAAAGATGAATTTAGGTAAAGAAATCATGAATTTTAAGTAAGTAATTGGTGAAATATCTCAAGATGAACAGGAAATGTATTTTCGTTTGGTGTGTCGTTATCGTTCATGGTGGAAGCTGGCGTATCGGAGATCTCTGGAAAAATGATCGGAGCTTTTATAGTTCGTCATAGTGGCGGTACGTTGGCGAAGTAGGGTTTTGTCATCAGTTTGGGTTGTCGATGTAATTGATGCGATTGCGTGGTCGATAGTGCATCAGAGTTGATCGATCCAGGGTAAAACGAAGCTGGGTGTCATGACGTTGCTCTAGACGAGGCGGCGTGAATTCTGGTGATGAGTATCGTTGTCGGCGAGAGTTTTTGTTGATCGAGTTTTTGGGTTCCTATGTGTTTGATAGCTCGATTTGGTTTCTCTGGCGCATATGACGATCTGGGTGGTCGACTGGGATGGCGAGGATGTTAACGACTTGTCGAGGGTGGGGAAGTTGGTCGGAGAGGCGTGGAGTCGTCGTGCACGTGCACGTGTGCACTTTCATATGACTGGGTTGGTTGGATTTGGGGAAGAAGGGATGGGCACGAGACGATCTCGAAGTTTCCTTGCGTTTGTCTGGATGAAGTGGAGACGCTAGTGGACTCGGGAGTTTACTCAGGGGGGATCGAAGTTGGCTCGGGTTGTTTTATTTATATAACCTTGTTTTAAAATTTTAAAGGAAAATCATGTACAGGTTTAAAAAAAGCAAAAGTAACTTAAATTAATCAAGTTTTCAAAATGTATTAACTAAGTTTTTGAGCAAAGTAAATATTAAACAAAGTTTCAAAGCCAAATGCAAATAAATAAATTTTCAAAGATAAGTATTTTCTAAGTTTTAAAGTTATTAAAAATGATTAAGTTTTTTAGCAATTATTAAATCTAGTTTTAAAATGAATAAGTTTTTCAAAAGATTATAAACCAAGTTCCAAAGTAAAAATTATTAAACAAGATTTTAAAACAAGTTTCAAGTTTAAATGTAAAGTTAAATGATTTAAAATTATTTTGTTTAAAGTAACTATATATTATGTTAACTACGTAATTAAATTCCTAAGTGTTTTTAAAATGTAATAAGATGATGTTTGAATTAAGATGTGATTAAAGTAAGTGTATTTAATTTTAATTAATCAAGAGTTTCAAATGATTTTTGAAAAATTAATTTCCGGCATTTAAATTAAATAAGATTTAAATGAGCAATTATTAAATAAATAATTTATTTTTAATTAATTAAGGTTGTGATTAACTAAAGATAATTAATTAGTGAAATTAATTAAAAATTAATCACTTAATGTAATTAATAAGGGTTAATTAATTAATGCTAATAATTACTTAACGGAAGTAATTAATGGATAATTAATGAAAGTAATAAGTTTAAAGATCGTTAACTAGTGATTAAGATATAATTAATTAATGTAATTAATTTAGGATAATTAATTAATTTAATTAATTAAGGATAACCACTTAATGAAATTGGTTAAGAATAATTATTTAATTAATAAAGTATAATTACTTAGTGTAAGTAATTAATGGATAATTACTGAATGTAATTAATAAAAGGGAAATTACTTAGTGAAATTAATTAAAGGATAATTACTTAATGGAGGTAATTAAGGATTAATTACTTAGTGTAACTAATTAAAGAATTGATTAATTAAGGTAATTAATTAAAAGGTTAGTTAACTAATTAATGTTATTAATTAAAAGATAATTAATCAATGGTTTGAAGTTAATCATAAATTTAACCCTTAAATTTTATGTTAAAGGATGATTTTAATTACAAATAAATCCAATTTTTTTGAATAAATATTAAAACTTGAAATAATTAAATGGAAATCAATCTAAAAACTAAATGAAATTTATATGATTTGAATTGACAGCTTGAACTAACAAATTTGAATTAAAGGACCATCGATTGATTTAATAAAATGGATTAAACAAAATTGTTGAATATAAATTAATAATCTACATAGTTTTAAATTAATTGTTTTATTTTCTTCTTCAATCTATTTTCTTCTGGTTGTTTCTATTCTCCTACCTCAATCCATTTCAAGGACGAAAAGTTTTGAGTTGGGGAGAGTGTAACGACCCGTAAATTTTAATAATTTTTATAGCGTGTTTAATTGAATTTTTGAGAAATTTAAATAATAATATTTTGAAATAAAAATTTAATATTTGGAATACGTCTACTTTAAACATAGTAAATGGTAAATTTTCATCTGATAGTATGGAAGTTTATTTTTTTGCGTAATTTTATTTAAATTTAAATCAGTTAATATTAGATGATAATAAAAATTTCCAAACCTGAATATTTTTATACAATAAATTTTTAAATCATCTTCCGAATAAGACGTCATGTTTCGTTTCGCTAAATTTGGACTGTTATTGCTCCGTTTATGTTATTTTCAGCAAATTAGTAGCATTTTTGGTTTCGATCATTGATTTTTGATAGGATGATCGTACATCGATATTTCTATAGCGTTTTGATCGTCTCGTCATGCTGATCTCTGCGGTATATTCAATTCTGTGTTTGGAAATCCGCTACGCAGCAGAATCTGTGTAAATGGTAACCGTATCGGTAACCAGTTTGTGTCTTTTGGTTTCTTACACCATTTCATATTTCACCATCTAAGACAAAAGTCATTGGCTTTTAAAATTCCCTACCATTGTTTTTTTTCAGTTTCTTTATTTCAAAGGAGAAAAAAATTTGAGGCAAAACATATATTCTGTCGTTTGCGATTACATCTTCTTCTTTAACCTGCTTGTGGTCACCCTGCCGAGACCATCTTCCCTCCTCCAAACACGCGCCTCCATCCCAAAGTCCACCGTCCCCTTCCATGGTTGCCACTCTTCACCACCATCCACTTCCATTCATAGCCAAAGCCGACTCCACCACCGCTTTGTGCCTCCTCCACCTTGCCGAAACCCCAAAGCACCACCAGCTCGCACAGCCTCGTCACCTCATTTTTCCTCTATAGCGCATCTTCTTTCTTTTTTCGAGTAAGTTTATACTTATATATAGTGATGTTAATTTGATTATTCATATACATAATATGCAGTCTTCATATGTTGTTGGTTGTACAAGTTATATATATATGTGATAGTTATTGTTTATATTATATAGAATATATAATATGTTTGCGTAAATATATAAAAATCTTATGTGTATATATATTTTCAAAACTTTGTTGATTGTTTCCTGTTGTATGTGTATATGCTAGTATATATATTATATTTGTTGGTTATATAAGATGTATAGATTATCCGTTAGTTTACAATACACCATTATATAATTTACTATTTATATGTTTGTGTACAATATAAGTTTATATATATAGTTTTCTTTTCCTATAATAGTTTGCTGGTAGAAAAAAAATGTTATTATGATTCGATCTATATATGTATGTATAAGTTTGTATATATAATTATATAAATTGTAAAGTTATGTGTTGTTATATATGTAATGTATACATATTAATTTCCGAGTTTCCATATTTTTGATCATTTATTTATATTCTACTTTACAGTTTTAACTACTTATGAGATATGCTATAGCTATGTATATATCTACTTTGATTTTTAACACATAACATTATACAAATGTATACAACCTGTCTGCTTATATATGTAGAAGTATATACATTTGTGTTTGTTTATATATATTGTATAGTATATATGTGTTAGCTTACTGATGTGCCTAAGCAAGCTTATATATTTATGTAATACTGTATTGTTCTCATCTTTAAAATTTAGCTGTAACAACCCGCATATTTATTGAGTTTGTATTTAAATATTTTATTTAAATATTAACTCGTTAATCGGATTTTGGTCCGAAAAGCTACTTTTTGCAAACGGTCAAATTAGGACTCGAGACCACTTCCATTGAGTTCGAAATGTCGTTTACAACTTTTTAAGTATAAACATCGATAGGTTTGGAGTTAGTGAAATTTCACTAACTTTTCCCGCTTTGGACTTTGGGTTAGTTTAGCCTATTAAGCCCAAGTTCCAACCCTCTTCTCCTCACTCTTCATAAATTTCCTAACTAATCAAGCTTTGGCATTAATGGTGGAGGGAATGGGAAATTAAAACTCCAAGCACAAATTCAATTGCAAATCCAACATTCAACTCCAAATTCAAGTAGAAGATATTGGATTCAAGCTTTGGATTGCTTCTCCTTGCTTTCAAGCTTCATCTTCATAAACTTTAGTGCAAAGGTGAGATTTTTATCTCACAATTCTAGCCTATAACTATATTGGACTGTTGGGAATGATTCCCTATCATTTTTGCATGCATGTTAGCATTTGGTTTGGATTGGATTGGCGAAAAACTCCAATTTTTAGCGTTTTGTTGAATTTTCTGCACTTGAGTCGTTCTGGCCATTTTTTAGGTCGTTCGGAGTTAAGTCGTTCGTCCATAAGTCGTGAGTCGTTCACGAGTTAACCCTAGGTCGTTCTGGCCATTTTTAGCTCGTTCGGAGTTAAGTCGTTCGTCCATAGGTCGTGAGTCGTTCACGAGTTAACCCTAGGTCGTTCTGGCCATTTTTAGCTCGTTCGAAGTTAAGTCGTTCATCCATAGGTCGTGAGTCGTTTACGAGTTAACCCTTAAGTCGTGCAGCCCTTCAGTCACGCAACCCTTAAGTCGGTTACGAGTTATCCCGATAAGTCGCTGGACCCTTAACTCGTAGGTCGTTGGACCTTATCTCGTTAGGTCGCTCCTGGCCTAATCCCTTAAGTCGTGCAACCCTTAAGTCGTATGACCCTTGAGTCGTTAGGTCGTTGGACCCTTGAGTCGTTAGGTCGTATGAGCCTTGAGTCGTTAGGTCGTTAGACCCTTGAGTCCTTAGGTCGCTAGACCTCATTTTATCTTCACTAGGTCGTACCGTTTTGGTCGGGGCGCTGCCCCGCACCCCGCCGGGGGCGCTGCCCCCTGGACCCCCGCGACCTGACCGGGCAGGTCGAACCCCGTAAGCGGTGGCATTGCCCCCGCACCCCCACCTAGGGGGGTTGCCACCCCCCTGGACCCCCCCTCCGTAGGGGATCTTATCTGAAAAACATTGAGCTGATTTCCTGGGATTTTATTCGCATCTTCGTATGCGACCTTTGTGACTGATTGTTTCTACACTTGCTTATGTGTTTTGTCACTTTATAATATAAAGGTTTCAATACTAGTAGTAAATATCAAAACTCTTTTAACAAACAATTTCAACTCTATTTTTAATAACAAAGCTCTTTTCTTAAACCGTTTTCCAATCTATTAGTATATACAAGCCTTTACCTCACTCGGATGAGAAATCTAATTAAACGACTTAGTAAAACAAGTGGTATGAAACGCTTGCGTTCACTTCGTCGGTTAATTCTTGGACTTGTTCGATTGGACCTCTTGTGACAATTTTATTAGTGAAGATTTACAGTTTGTTCGTAAATATTTAAGTTAAGCAAGTGGTTATGGGACATGAAGCTAAACTTCTATATTTACTAGCTTAGTATAATTGACACTTCTCGTTGATCTTGATGATCGCTTTATGAATTAGACTAGCAATTGCGCGATGTCTCTTTCATTGCAAGGTTAGACTAGACACCACTTGTGTGATTCCATTCACACATACCTTTCTGCTTTTTGGTTAGTCTTGACCTCAATCTGTGTGATTCCATTCACACATGCGGGGTAGCTCCCCTTGGTCTTCGGACCGTCATGTGATAGGCCTCTTTCCCTTTTTATGATTTCTGGATTTCTCGTGTTGATTTCTGGAATTTATGTCATTGACTTGTTATGAGTACAAGTTTAGGGTATGATGCCCTCTTCGAATCTTTGAGAAGATTCTTGTGATATTGATTATCTCTTATTGATTGATCTTCTGTTGATCATTATTTACATACTTATAGTGGTATGTCGTTATGGATGTTTATGTTTATGCCATATCTTTTATGTTATATCATGTCATCTGATATTTATAGCTAGACTGATCCGTTTATTATTTTCTTAAATAATACTCGGGTCAGACCGAGATGTTACAGGTTCTTCTGCTTGACTTCTTCCCAGGGATTCATCACTCTGACTTTTGGCTAACTGTTTAGATTAGCAGTTTTTTTTGTATACACTTGAGATATAGACTCATAGTTGTATTCTTTTGTATAGCACGTATTGCTATTCTTTTGTATTATCGTGGATCTTACTGACCACTACTCTGATGTACACTTTCATGTGTTAGTTATATATTCATATCTTCTCCCGCCTTTGTGATATGGATATCTGTGACTGATTTGTGATATGATTATTTCTATGTTTGTTTTCGAAGATTATTTATAGCCACCGTGTGATAAGCAATTACATGGATGGTCGCTCCTCAACAGCCTTATTCTCCGTGCTAGTTGACAGCACTACTCCGGAGTGTTCTTGGCTAGCGTGGGTATAGAGGTGGGGCGTCACATTAGCTTTCCAATTGCAAGTTGGAACTCCTTTGCATTTCAGTGCTTTATATACATATATAATATCGATTTTGAAATGTTGAAAATATAGTGATTTTGTATTGATTTTGATATAATATATTTATACATATAAGTTAGTTTATGTAAGCTATACATGTTAGAGATATAATATATAACGGTTATATACATAAATTATATATCTGTTTGGTTTTCGAATATAGTATGGTTTTAATATAGTATATATATGTTTGTTGAGCTTATTTATATGATTGACTAGAATTATATATATACATCTATTTAATAAAGTAAGTTTATATTAATTTTATTAGGAATATTGATTTTTGAATTTTAAATATAAAGATTTTGCATGTATATTTCATTTAAAAAATATGTGTAAATATAGATTTTAATTTTGATTGGTGTTTAGGTTGAATGTTGATTTTGGAAAATTTAAGCATATGTGATATATCATGTTCTTTTTGATTCCTATTTATCATCTTTGATTGTCGAATTCGTGCCAATCTTGTTTTGCTTTGGAATTCATGCTTGGATTTGTAACTCATCTCATTTTCGTCCATCTCTAGCCTTGAAAGGTGAGCAATCACTCATGATTAAAGTTGTTATATTTATTAAATTTGATTTCAATTGAAACGACAATAGAAGTATGATGCTGTTAGTTATTTACATTGCTATATATATGCTATTATCTGTATCAGTTCACCTCTTGTGATGGCCCATAAATTTTGATGTTTTAAATTTGTTAATTTAATATGATTTTGGTAAATAAATCTGCAAGAAATAAAAAAATTTAATTTGAGAATGAAATGATAACTAAAATGAAATTTAACAAAGTTAACTTCAGTGAATTATTAATAAGTTAATGGAATTCGTATTTAATAAGATGATTGAAAGGCTATCTTTGGTTACAAAGTGATTATAGGAAAACAAATGTAATTATTTAAATGACTAATGAAATAACACATTGTTAATAGTAATTGAATGTAACTTAATGTAATATGTTAATGCAGGTTAATAAATAACTAAATTAGTGCAATCCCAAATAATTGAAACAATTTTAAGGTTATAATTAATTATAAATGGTAAATTAGGAAATAAATTCAAAGTTATATTAATTGATGAAATAATACGCAATAAACTGTAATTTGATAAACTCAATGTTAGATAAATAATTATAATATTTGTTGCTTGATAATAAAGTATGGATGGGATTAAATTAGGAAAATGGTGATAATCATTACTTGTTTACCAATTTATTTAATTTATTAAATTAGATTTAAATCTATTGCAATTAAACGTAACTAAAAACTACGTTAATATGAATTTAGTTGATGACTGTAAAAATATTAGGGTAATTGGATATATAATAATGTTAAATTTATCCATAAGATGATGATTGAATGAATAAAGGGATTGAAAACAAATTGAATTAATTTATTTAAAATTAGAAATATAATTTATTTGAATTTACTTAAATTGAAGGTAAAACAATAATTGTTTTAATAAATCCTTATTTGATTGACATGGAGACTTTGGTAAATGAATTATAAGTTTATTGGCAATCATAAATGATAGAAATGGTAAATAATTAAATTTAAATTGAAGAAGTGATTAATTAATTTAATATTAAATTGCTTAATGTGAAACATAGTCATTTTGGCCACTGACTCGGATTTCAACGAAACCAGTTTCATCGGATCCGTAACAGTGAATTATTATAGGACTTCAAGTTTCGTAACGATCGGACTTTTCGTTTGATCGTACGGACTCGAAACGCCTAGAAATCGATTTAATTGAAATCAATTGAAATGAATTTGAAATAAGTTGATTTTAGCATAACTCGTTCATACAATAGAATTTGGACTTGAAACCTATTCTATTGCGTTTAAAATATTTAAAAATATCTATTTTGATATATAGTTTGACCCAATTTCGTTCCTGCAGAAAAGGCTTTTCGGTTCATTATCGTTCAATCAAATCTTGTCCATATATTCTATTTTCAGCTTTGTCTATAAATACCTTGTTATAAACACTAGCCTACTCCTTATTCTCATTTGTCTGTACGTACATCTCCTTCTCAACTCCTCGGTCCAATGGTGGACAAACAAATTCTAGATCCAATAACAAATCAAATTCAATTCCAAAAATTCAAACTCTTCAAAAAAATTCGAGAAAATTATATATCGAATACCTCGACAATACGAACCTGCATCAATTGTTCATTTTCGGAATTAATGCTCAAATCAACGACAAATTTTGGTTAAAGCTTAGAACGGCGAAACCCTAAGCATAATTGGGCGTTTTTGATTCGAGAAGCAATCGACCAAATTGAAATATGGGTTTTGAAGGGCTCATCGTGTGGAGTTCGATGCTGGTAGTCGCTTGACCTGGATTTGCATGTGGTAGTGGGAATTTGCGAATTTGGGTTCGAAACACTAGTTCTTTTAAGAGGCGGCGACGGCGTTAGGGGGGCTCGGTGGTGGCATAGGCGACACTGGTAGGTTCGGTGGTGGAGTGTGAACCCGATGGTGGTGGTGTGGTCATCTCCGATGGTCATGGGCGTGTGGATTAGGTGGCCAAAGTTGGGACTGTGGCGTGTTTTGGGTTTGTTTTTGGTTTGGAAGTCACGGTATGGAGATAGGACGAAGAAGGCGATGTGGCGTAAATCTATTGGTTCGTTTTTTTCATCTATTTCTTTTCAACTTGAGTTTTCAATGTTCTAAAACCAATAACTTTCGCATACGAGGTCCAATTCACGCACGGTTTACTTTGTTAGGACCATCGAAATTCTGGACATTTTGGCGCTGGTTCAGACGAATTCTGAGACTGTTCAAATTTTGAGTTTAAATTGAATTTAAATTAAATTTAAATTTAAAAGCTGAGTGTTTTAACCCACTTACAACTTCTAAAATTTCTTATGTTTGTTGAATCGATAAAATGTGGAATAGTTTATTTGGAAACTGAATTGAATTGAAATTTATGATTTGGGATTTGGTTAAATTTAAAATATAGAAATTCGAGTTGTTTTGGAATCGATTTGTGAAATTGAAGAAGCTATTTTATTATGTAAAGTATTTTAAATACATAAACCATCCTAGTGGTGGAAGTTATGTTTCAAAGTTATGAGTTTAAAGGTATTTTAATTTGAAAGTGTTATATTCAAGTGTTTTGATTTCGAGAGGTTATAACTTTGAAAGTGTCATGATTTTAGAAAAGGATATATTTGAAATGAAAATGATATCGTATTGATTTGGTTTTGAAAAGGCAATGATATTTTGGTTTTAAAGTATAAACTATTTTGAAAATGACCGCGGTATTATAATAATGTTTGGTTGTTAAAGAGACCGGGATCGGAAGTTTTCATACTCTTTGCCAACTCCGAAAACCACTTTAACAACCGTGTATGTAGTGGAGGTTACAAAATGAAGTAAAATGGTGGCGACGTTCTATTAAGGTATATACGTGGACCCGATTCCCATGAGTTGGCTAAAGGTGGCTAAAACAAGAGCGATTCCAGGCCAGTGAGGTAGCTCCTCTTATCGGACACACTTCTTCATATGTCATTGTATTACTTTGCGATTGATTGGTGCACACCTTCGGATTTTTTTGGGAGTGTGGCTCGAGGTAGGGGGTAGTGGCTGCTACGCATCACCACTAGTCCGGATAGTAATTGGTATATCTACCCTGGCATTGCCTAGTTGTGCCGTGTCACCTACCCTATCGCGCCTTGTATGAGTTTGGTTTTCTTCTGTAGCCCATGGAGTATCCTATGGTGACTTCATGATCAGGAGGGACTATGATACTGGATGGACTACTGGGACTATTATGTGTTAAGGTGGAAAATGTAAAGCCTTCACGCTATTTAAAAGTAAGTTTATTTTACTATAGACATTATTATAATAGCGAAATATTACTACATAGTAAATAGTTTAACGGATCCTTAGGAGATGTAAATCCTGAACATCTCTTAAGTTATTAAGCGAACATTAGACACCGGATAGGAGATATCAAATCCCGTAAACATCTTTGACGCTGTTCCACTCATATTATTTACCGTTCATTTAACTTACATAAGATCTTTTAGTTCTAACTCGAGTGTTTTGTCTTTTCAATTCGCTCGGGTCAGCCTGAGCATTACAGGATTTTGAAGACCTTTTTTCTGAAGGATGAAGACGAAGATTTTATTGCTATTAATTATTATATTATTTCACTACATCATGTATTCCGCTGCATTATTTATTATTTTGTAGTATGTGTAACTCTGATCTATGTTGTATAGATATAATCAAATGATTGTGTAAACTGCTTCATGAACAGTTATTTGATTATTATATTTTGTCATTCCGTTGTGAGATTCTGTTTTGTTTTATTTCTTTCTCCGCTTTTCTTATTCTCTCCAATAACAATATGCTCTTTTGTATGGTTTGAACCTGACGTGTGTGGTTTATCGTCGATTTAAAGCATACAAAAAGACGGGATGTTACATATGGTATCAAAGCTTTGGTTTAGTGATAAACCTTAGCTTTGTGGGGTCTGACTCTTAATTTATAGGGTAGTAACACCTTATGATGAATAGTTGAGTGTATATATAAGAGAGCATATTTGTTAGTGTTATAAAAAGGTTTTGAAATTGTGTTAATTGGTTCCGTTTTGTATTTATAAATTCTGGTTGGTGCATAAGACGCTATGACATCGATAGGGATTTTTAAACACTTAATAGGACAGACCGACACAGTATTTGTTTGAAATATAGGAAAATGAAATAATTTTGCCTATTATATTTTATGTATATAAAATAATAAATTTTATAAAGGTTATATTTGGTTGTAATATATTGGTTGTTAGGTAGTGAAATTTATAAATATTGATTGAAAACAAGATTTGAAGAAAATAAAAAGAATGAAAATTGGAAATTTTAGAGCTTAAGTTCTGGGATTTTGAAAATTTCTTTCAAAGGATTTTGGAATATAATAATATTGTTTATAAGTATTTTCTGATATAAATATTTCAATGTAATTTGACAGAATTGTTTTAAAGAAACTTGGAAAGAAATAAGTTATGTACTTCCCTCTCTGTCACTGGAAAATAATTTCGGTGATGAGTGCGTGCATCATCGACATTCATTTTCGAGTTTATAAGTGGGAAGGCCACTATAGTAGTTTTATTGTAGATTTATTTTGATAAAAAAATATAAATTTTAAATTGTTTAAATATAATTATATATATAGGTTGTAAGTATATATATTTATCTATTATTTTAAAATGATTTGAAACGGAACCCGGTATTTAGTTCTTAAGTTTCTATAAATTAATAGTTTCAACTATTGAAATGAAATTGACTGTAAAAAAATTAATAATTGGAACCTCTAAATGAAATAAGAGATTTAATGCTAGGTTATAAATGAAACTACAAAAAAGTTGAAATTTGTAACCTATAAAACAAAAGATATGATTATTGAACATTGAATTAATTAAAAGAAATGAGGTAAACTTGTATAATTTTTCAATTTGCATTCTTAAATGCATATATATAACTTACCAAATATTAAAAGTTGTAATGTTTAATAAGAAGATGTAATGGAAATTGTACTAATAAACTTACGTAATGAAAGTGTTCATAGAATTATTTTTACAAATAAGAAATTTAGTGTTATAGCTGTTATAAGCATACATTATAATTGAAATGTTACTATAATAAAATGAGATAGAAAGTAAGTATGGTAGATGAGTAATTAGAAACTTAAGTAAATATATTGAAATGCTAAATAATTGAATTACACAGGAATACTGTAAATAAATGAAATTATGTAATACATGAATGAATGGAAACTGAATTTTGCAAGAAATAAATGTAAAATGAAGAAATGATCATTTAGAAATGAAATTAAAAAGAATGAACTTGATTATTGCTTGGAATTTGTTGTATATTTGGTTTATGGTTGTTTGGGCAAGGATACTTTAAAATTGTTTGGATGTACGAATAATCTATCTAGTTTCATCTAAGACTATTAAGTAAATGGTGTATTTAATAGTTTATTTTTCATTCTGTATAATTTAAAGTTTTTAACCCAAACAACTATTCGTTTTGGTTGATATGAATGGATAATTGATTTTTGTTGATTTTATGTGATGGTTGTATCTTTTGTTGCAAGTGATCGTTGTTTATATTGATTTTTTGATTAGTGGTTGAAACAACTATAAATATTTCATTTATTTACCTCTTTTGAGATTATATAAGTGAAAAAAGGTTATGGAAGCAATTGCTACTGCTTTTGGTTTCATAAAATAAGCGTTAATTGCCCGACAAATAGGTACGTTTTTGGATTACGGTTTTATAGCACTATTATATTATTTTTTCCGTGTTTGGATATATTATTTTGGAAGATATATGTTATATATTGTTATATTTGATATTATAATTTCTCCCAAGTCTCCTCGTACAAAGGAGACTCTGCCGAAATTTTCCGTAAATTTTAGACTTAGAATATTTTTGGAAAATGTTATCCAAACTTTATTAATTTGAGTATAAAAAGATTTAATAGTTATAAATTGATATATTTTATTTAAATTATTCTATTTTTAAATTTAATTATTCATAAAGTTAATATTTTTGATAAGATGTATTGTTTACTTAATTCATCTTTTCCCTTCTTTTTCCTTTTCGAGGACGAAAAGTTTTGAGTAGGGGAGTGTGTGACGACCCGTAAATTTCGATGTTTTAAATTTTGTTAACTTAATATGATTTTGGTAATTAAATCTGGAAGAAATAAAAATTTGTAATTTGAGAATGAAATGATAACTAAAACGAAATGTAACAAAGTTAACTTAAGTGAATTATTAATCAATTAATGGAATATAAATTTAATATGATGATTGAAAGGCTATCTTTGGTCACAAAGTGAATATAGGAAAAAAAATGTAATTATTTAAAAGACTAATGAAATAACACATTGTTAATAGCAATTGAATGTAAATTAAGGTAATAACGTTAACGTAAGTTAATAAATAACTAAATTAGTGCAATCCCAATTAATTGAAACAATTGTAACGTTATAATTGATTGTAAATAGTAAATTAGGAAATAAATTCAAAGTTATATTAATTGATGAAATAATACGCAATAAACTATAATTTGATAAAATCAATGTTAGATAGGTAATTATAATATTCGTTGCTTGATAATAAAGTATGAATGGGATTAAATTAGGCAAATGGTGATAATCATTAATTGTTTACCCATTTATTTAATTTGTTGAATTAGATTTAAATCCATTAAAATTAAACGTAATTAAAAACTATGTTAATATGAATTTAATTGATGACTGTAAAAATATTTAGGTAATTGGATATGTACTAATGTTAAATTTATCCATAAGATAATGATTGATTGAATAAAGGGATTGGAAACAAATTGAATTAATTTATTTGAAATTAAAATATAATTTATTTGAATTTACTTAAATTGAAGGTAAACACTATAAATTTTGCAATAAATCTTTATTTGATTGACATAGAGATTTTGGTTAATGAATTATAAGTTTATCTGTAATCAGAAATGATAGAAATGGTAAATAATTAAATTTGAATTGAAGGAGTGATTAATTAATTTATAAATTATTTAATAATGTGAAATATGGCCATTTTGGCCAGTGACTCGGATTTCGACGAAATTCATTTCATCGAATCCGTAACGGTGAATTGTTGTAGGATTTCAAGTTTTGTAACGATCGGACTTGTCGTTTGATCATACGGACTCGAAACGCCTAAAATCAATTTAATTGAAATCAATTTGAAATAAGTTGATTCTAGCATAACTCCTTCATATGATGGAATTTAGACTTGAAACCTATTCCATTATGTTTAAAATACTTTAAAACAACTATTTTGATATACGGTTTGACCCAATTTCGTTCCGGAAGCAGAATGGGCTTTTCGGGTTATTATCGTTCAATCAAATCTTGTCCATCTATTCTATTTTCAACTGTCTTTAAACACCTTGTTATAACCCCTAGCCTACTCCTTATTCTCATTTGTCTGTACATGCATCTCCTTCTCAACTCCTCAGTCCAATGGCAAACAAACAAATTCTAGATCCAACTGCAAATCAAATTCAAATCCAAAAATTCAGACCCTTCAAAAAAATTCGAGAAAATTATATATCGAATATCTCGACAATACGAATCTACGTCAAGTGTTCGTTTTCGGAATTGATGCTCGAATTAACGGCAAGTCTCGGTCAAAGCTCCGAACGGCGAAACCCTAAGCATAATTTGGAGTTTCTGATTCGGGAAGCAATCGACGAAATTGAAATATGGGTTTTGAAGGGCTCGTCGAATGGAGTTCGATGCTAGTGGTCGCTTGACCTGGATTTGCGTGTGGTGGTGGGAATTTGCGAATTTGTGTTCGAAACACTAGTTCTTTTAAGAGGCGGCAGCTGCGTTAAGGGGTCTCGGAGATGGCACAGGCGGCACTGGTAGGTGCGGTCGTGGAGTATGACAACTTCTGATCTCCGGTGGTCATGGGTGTGAGGATTAGGTGGTCAAAGTTGGTACGTGTGGCATGTTTTGGGTTTGGAAGTCATGGCATGGAGATAGGAGGAAGAAGGCGACGTGGCATAAATCTATTGGTTCATTTTTTCTTCTATTTCTTTTCAACTACGAGGTCCAATTTACACGTGGTTTTCTCCACTACGACCGTATCGAAATTATGGACATTTTGGCGTCGCTTTGGTCAAATTGTGAGATTGTTCAAATTTTGGATTTAAATAGAATTTAAATTCAATTTAAATTCAATTTAAATTCAATTTAAATTCAAAAGGTGAGTGTTTTAGCCGACTCACAACTTCTAAAATTTCTTATGTTTGTTAAATTGATTCATGATGTGATTTGAAATTTATTTATGACTGTTTGGCATATTTTGAATCATCGTCTCAGTTTATTTGAATTTATTTGGATAAAATAGTTATTTAATTTATTATTGAATATAAAATGCCACGAAATACCTATTATTTATTATCTGTTCTATATTGAGGTTATTGATTGAATTGGATGATGATTGTGATAAATGTTTGATGATTGATATTGGATGAATGGATGTTGTATTTTATACTGTTATAAACTGCAAGTTGTTATGGATTTTTATTTCATTCGGGATTGTGGTTTGAAATGATATATAACCATATTTAAGTCTTAAATTACGAATTGAAATGATAAATATCCGTATCACTTGACCATAGGATAGAAAATTATATGCAGACACCATGGTCTATATCTATAAAAATATTTTTTGAAATGAGTTCTAATGTTTTGTAAAGAAATATATGGTTTTAAATGTTGATTTTAGATGTTATATAAATGAAATTTTATTCTTTATTTTAAGCTATGTATAAATTTGTTTTAATATAGAATAAGCTCAATAATAAGTTTGATTTTTATTGAGGATAATATGGTTAAGTATTTAAATTATATTTCAATATAGAGTTTATAATGATTTAAATAAAATTAAGGTTGAAAGATAAATTTGAGTTTTATTTAGATGATAATGGATCTATTATGTAAATATTTCAAACTAAATAATAAAAAATTGAATTGTTGAATCGTAATTACCCAACTTAGTTTTGAAATTGTTGAATACTTAAAGTTTGAATATATTTGAAATGGTTTTATTCTGTGGTTCAAATCTGTTTTTAAATCAATAAAATGTGGAATATTTTATTTCGAAGATGAATTGAATTAAAATTTATGATTTGGGATATGGTTAAATTTAAAATTTACAAATTCGAGTTGTTTTGGAATCAATTTGTGAAATTGAAGAAGCTATTTTATTGTATAAAGTATTTTAAATACTTGAACCATTCTAATGGTGGAAGTTATGTTGCAAAGTTATGAGTTTAATGGTATTTTAATTTGAAAGTGTTGTATTCAAATGTTTTGATTTCGAGAGGTTATAACTTTGAAAGTGTTATGATTTTAGAAAAATATATATATGAAATGAAAATGATATCGTAATGATTTGGTTTTGAAAAGGTAATGATATTTTGGTTTTAAAGTATAAAATATTCTGAAAATGATCGCGGTGTTATAATAATGTTTGATTGTTAAAGAGACCGGGATCGGAAGTTGTCATACTCTCTGCCAACTCCGAAAACCACTTTAACAACTATGAATGCGGTGGAGGTTCCAGAATGAAGTAGGATGGTGGTGACGTTCTATTAAGATATATACATGGACCCGACTTACGTGAGTTGGCATAAGGTGGCTAAAACAGGAGCGATTCCGGGCCAGTGAGGTAGCTCCTCTTGTCGGACACACTTCTTTATATGTCATTCTATTACTTTGTGATTGATTGGTGCGCACCTTCGGATTTTTTTGGGAGTGTGGCTCGAGGTGGGTGATAGTGGCTACTGCGCGTCACCACCATTCTAGATAGTAATTGGCATATCTAACCTGGCATTGCCTAGTTATGCCGTGTCACCTACCCTATCACGCCTTGTACGAGTTTGATTTTTTTCCTATAGCCCGTGGAGCATCCTCAGATGGCTTCCCGATCAGGAGGGACTATGAAACTGGATGGATTACTGGGATTATTGCGTGTTAAGGTGGAAAATGTAGAGCCTTAACGCTATTAAAAGTAAGTATATTTAACTATAGACATTATTATAATAGCGAAATATTACTACATAGTAAATAGTTTAACGGATTCTTAGGAGATTTAAATCCCCAGCATCTCTTAAGTTACTGCGCTCACATTAGACACTGGATAGGAGATGTCAAATCCTGTAAACATCTCTGATGCCGTTCCACTCATATTATTTACCGTTGATTTAATTACATAAGATCTTTTAGTTCTGACTCGAGTGTTTTGTCTTTTCAATTCGCTCGGGTCAGCTTGAGCATTACATGATTTTGAAGACCTTATTTCTGGAGGACGAAGACGAAGATTTTATTACTATTAATTATTATATTATTTCACTACATCATGTATTCTGCTGCATTATTTATTATTCTCTGATATATGTAACTCTGATCTGTGTTGTATAGATATAATCAAATGTTTTTGTAAACAGCTTCGTGAACTGTTATTTGATTATTATATTTAATCATTCCGCTGCGAGATTCTGTTTTGTTTTATTTCTTTCTCTGCTTTTTTTATTCACCCCAATAACAATCCGCTCTTTTGTATGGTTTGAGCGTGAGTGTGTGGTTTATCGTCGATTTAAAGCGTACAAAAAGGCTGGATGTCACACCTGTGATATCTGACACCATTATCTATTATTTATATTGATGATATGTGACTGTTATATTATTATCATATGTGTTATCACTCAGCAAGTTCCCTGTTAGTATAGATTCCCTATGGGTTGAAACGATACATACCCGAACGATCTGTAGAATATGAGAAAATCATTATGGGTTGAAATGATAAACCCAAGCGATTTTCATTGAATTGAATTTGGGATTGCGGGTTTAAATGATATATACTCGTATATAATTAAATAGCGGATTGAAATGATAAATATCTGTATCACTTGACCATAGGATAGAAAATTATATACAGACACCGTTGATCAATATATATATTTTGAAATGATTTTCAAGGTTCTGAAATGAATATTTTGGTTTTAATAAATATTGGTTTTAGGATATATATATATATATATATATATATATGTTATTTTTATAAAGGTTTTAAATTTTTATTTTTAAAATTTTATGTTTGAAAATTTTAAAATTATAAATTAGTTTTGGAATTATAAATTTTAAGATTTTACTTACAATTTTACTATTTTAAAATATATAAAATAAGTTCAATAATAAGATTTGATTTATTAAAGTTGATTTAATAAAATTTATTTAATTAATACATAATATGTTTAAGTATTTATTTAAAATTTATATTTTCAAATATAGAGTTTATAATGATCTTAATAAAATCCAGCTTGGAAAGAGAAATAGAAATTGGTTTGAAATTGAATAGATTGAAGGATTATACTTAAATAAGTTTGATTTGAAATTTATTAAATTTGGGATTTTAAAAGATATGATTTTATAACTTGATTTTGAATAAGTGATTTAAATGAATATTTCAAAATTGCATAAACAGAAATCGTAAATTTAGTTTTATTTAAATTTGAAATTTAAGTTTTATTTAAATGTTATTTGAATGATTAAGTAAATATTTCTAATAAATAATAGTAAACTGAATTTCATATATACATACATATATATATACACACGAAATTGTCAAATTATT
Organism: Allium cepa; assembly: GCA_030765085.1. Taxonomy (NCBI): domain Eukaryota; kingdom Viridiplantae; phylum Streptophyta; class Magnoliopsida; order Asparagales; family Amaryllidaceae; genus Allium; species Allium cepa. The sequence goes on along the minus strand of CM060937.1, from coordinate 182,958,208 downwards.
TTTGAAATGTTGAATATTTAAAGCTTTGAAATATATTGAAATTGAATGGTTTATTTTGTGGTTCAAATCTGTATTTGAAATTGATACAATTTGAAATGGTTTATTTAGAAACTGAATTGAATTGAAATTTATGAACTGAGATTGAATTAAATTTGTATTTTGGAATTCGAGTTGATTTGGAACCGATTTGTGAAATTTGAGGAAGCTATTTTATTATATAAAGTACTTTTAAATTATATTTAAAACTACTTATATATTTTAGTATACATTATTTTAATGTAAACTATTTTAATATAAACTGTTTTTAATATAAACCATTTTCATATACTAACTATTTTATTTGAAACTATTTTAACCTATAACCATTTTGTATAGACTATTTTATTTTATATACAGTTTTAATATCTAAACTAATTAAGTGGGACGTGTTGTGGTTCTCCAAAGTGTTATGATTTCTAAAGTATTATGATTTCTAAATTATGATTTCCAAAGCGTTATGATTTCCAAAGTTTTATGTTTTCTAATTTATGATTTCTAAAGTGTTATGGTTTTAGAAGCTTTACAATTTCGAAAGTGTTATAACTTTGAAGTGCTATGATTTTTAAAAATCGATATATTTGAAATGGAAATGATATCTTATTTGGTTTTGAAATGGACATGATATCGTATTGATATGGTTTTGAAATGGAAATGATATTTGGTGTAACAGGCCGGAATTTTCGATCCCGAAAATTCCAGATAGTTAGGAGAGAAGAAAGAGATAGAAGAAGAAAACAGAAAAACAAGACTCAGAATCTCATATTCGCAGCGGATCAAAATATAATATCAAATAATAACAGTTATACAAAGGAAAATTGTACTTATCAAATTACACTTTAATACATCTAAGTTACACATAAACACAAACACAGGACATATACAATCATGTTTCAAATACTACAATATCACAGCGGAAACTCTCCATACGTTCCTGCCATCCAGCTCGCCTCCTGAGCTCCAGAACGTCCTTACCTGAAAATCTGTAATAATCTGTCTGACCTGAGCATTACATCAAAGTAACACCCGGGTCAGGCTGGAAACCAACGTGTGTAAACTCATCTAACATGAAATTCCAATGAATAGAACTTATTTAAAATCCGAGGTAACTCGTATCAATTTACAAATTCTCAATTTGTTATAGACATCACTTATTTCACACATCAATTTCTAAGTACCAAAACTTAGATTAAATGGTCCAATTCACCTAAATCATTCCATACCAGCCTATTGATTTCACATATCAATCTATAAAGAATCGAAGTGGTTTCATGTATTTACTAATACCCGACTTTGGTCTTTTCGAATTCAATATCATCTTAACCCAAATTATTCAAGTGAAATGCAATTCGACATTAAATACAAGATGTCACTTTTTACACAGCAATTCATCATCGATAGATAACCACATTATCATTTTCCACCCAAACATATCATATCACAAAATATTTCATATCAGAGATATCAATCAAGTCAAGGCATTTAATCGTCATTAAATCATTCATAAGAAAAATGGATCATTTCCAAAATTAATTTAATTTATCTCTAATTAAATTAATTACTGACCTTTTAATCACTTAGATTACCTTTACTTAATCATTACAAATCAAATGATTAATCAATTTTTAATCATCCATCTTAATTAATCATCCTTGATTTATTATCTTTAATTACATAAAGTAATTATCCTTTAATTAATTACACAAATTAATTATCCTTAACCATTTACAGTAATTAATCTTTAATTACTTTCTTTAATTACATTAATTAATTAATGATCCTTAATTAATTACTTCCATTAATCAGCCTTAATCAATCATAAACACTAATTAACCATCCTGTAACTACTTATCTTAATTAATTAACTCCTTAATTAATTATGTTAATCCTTTAATTAATTACACCAATTAATTAATCCTTAATTACTTCTCCTAAGTAATTAACCTTCAATTACTTCCCATTAGTAATTTCCCTTATGTTAGTTACATCCAGTAATTTATCCATCCATTACTTCACTAAGTAATCACACTTATCAATCTCATTAAGTAATTACACCTAATCAATTACCAAGCGACTATCTTTAATTAATTAATAAATTAATTAATCATATTCATCTCATTAATTACAACTGGGTAATTCATCCCTTAATTACCCTGTAAACCAAATAATTAATCTTTAATTATAGATTAATTATTCTTTAATTATTAATTAATAAACCTTAATTATCAATTAATCTCCTTCAATACAAAGTAATCAATCCTTAGTTACTTTTTTTTAAATCAATTAATTAACCTTTAATTAACTGATTAATTATCCATTAACTATTGACTAATAACCTTAATTATTAATCAATATCTCTCAGTACAAATTAATTAATCCATCATTACTTTAATTAAATTAAAGAATTATACTTAAATTTCTTAATCAACTTAATTAATCTCTAGGCATTAAACCTTAATTATCTTAAGATAATACTTTATCTTATTAATGCCTTATTACCGTTATCATTTTTAAAACATTGCATCATTATGATTACCTTTACTTAATTAAATCATTAATTAAGTTTTAGAATAAAATAATCATTTAACTTGATAATTTTAAAGTTAACAAACTTAACTTCCTTAAAATAACTTAAGACATTATCAAGTAGAAGTTTTAAAAACTAATTTCGATTTGTATTTCAAAACTTGCTTTTATAAAAATCTTAAATTCTCATTTTAAACTTAAGTTTTAAAATTACTTAATTTTACAAAGTTTAACTTAAACAAATTTTCAAAACTTCTTAATCAATTGTTAAAGAACAATTATAAAAAGAGTAAGTTTTAAATAAGAAAGTTTTAAACTAGATTTAAATTTTAAATTTCAAAAGCAAATTGATTTTAAATCCTTTAAAATTTGCTCTTACTTAACTTCGGGTCCAACCCGAAGACAACTCGGGTTAAATCCCGAGTAAACCTCCCTTTCTGCCCATTTTAAAAAAAAACATAGATTTTACTTAAGTGAAAACCTGTAGGCAAAACAAACGAAAACACTCGAGTTTAAACCCGAGCTATCACCTTCAAAACTCGTTCCTATCTTCGAGTCAAACCTAACCCCCAAACATCAAACACCAACTCCCCTATGCACCTGCACAACCACCAGCGACGACGATGAACACTACTTAGCCTCCGACACCACGACCATCACCTATACATCAATGCCCAATCCTCCAAATACATACACAAGCCTCAATTAAAAATCGAGCCATGAAGATGAAACTAGAACCATAACGCATCACCGGAAATTCCTCAAACCCCTTCCTCCGACCACCAGAGTCGTTGCCATTCCGGCCTCGCATTCTCCTTCCATTTTCGAAGCTATTCCCCTTGGTCTGGTAAAGCTCGATCCACCAAAGAAGATGCACTGCCCCAAATTACAGACTCGACCAAAACTAGGGCTTACAACAAGATTGCCTCACCTCCGATGCCATGGTGGGTTATCCACCTCCTAGCCATTTTTCCTAGACTCCCCATGCTTTCCCCTACCTCCAGTCCAATTCCCGATCATCTCAGACCCCTTGGCCACCAGAGTTTCCTCTAAAACCAATTTCTAATCAACACTGAAATACTCATCCATCCAACTACTAAAAATCTTGATATTTGTTTTAAAAATCCTCATTTTCAAAATAGATTCAAGTTATAATCATGAATCAGAAATCCATGATGATAGATTTTAACATACATTTAAATTTTCTTCTATTCTTTCATGTTTCCAGGAATATTTCAAACTATTTTACTTGAAACAAATTTTAAACTTTAATTTAGGATTAAAAAAACATAAAATGTTTGAATCTCTAAGCCTAATAAGGACCAGGTGAGTAGGTTTTGAATTTTTGATCAAATTTTTTATTTTCAGAACCAAGAACAGAGATAATTCAATAAAATAGCCATGCACACTTACAAACATTCATATCACAGCGATAACTCATAAATATGCACAACCAAGCATTATTTATCTTAAACTTCAGTGGCAAGCAGAAGTATATTTACTTAGATTTTAATTAAATTTGTTTACTCACCAGATTTTAAAAAGCAGAGACCGGAAGTTTTGAATTTAAAAACAGAATTGCCTGGGTTTTTGAGACTGGAAACCCTTGAATTGCAGAGGCTTCTTTTATTTTTAAAAAAAACTGCATGCTTTAGCTACTTCTTGGATTGAGACTGAAAGCTTTGAATTGCATACAGATTTGAAAAATGTGTTTACAGGCTAACACTTTCAGGTCTTTTGATTTAAAAAAGATTTGAACAGAGGTGGATTTTTGGTTTGAGTAGGATTTTACCGATTTGAGTTTGAGATAATGGTCTCGGTATTTTTGGTTTATGATCATTTCTGGTTTTGGAAGAAGGGTTTAACATGGATGAGTTTCTTTAAAAAAATGAGAAGATAAAAGGAATGAGAAGAAGAAGATGATAAGTTTATATAATGTATTTTAGAATTTATTAAGAATTAAGGAAAACAAAAATTAACTTTGACACTTGTTTTCAAAAGTTAATACTTGTCATAACCTATTATTGATTGATTTACATGTGTTTTTAATATGGTTTAAAGATTTACACTTGTAATTATATTATTTATATTATTTTTAAAAGATTTTAAAAGCTTTTTAAACTAATTTTCCTAATTAATAAATGCTTCCTTTATTTTATATAAATAAAAGCTTTAAAAGAAAATAAAATAAAACCGATTATATTTTAAATAAAATCATATAAAATATATTTAAAAATCCAAAATATTTAAAATATCTCTCTTTTGAATTTTAATTTTAAATCCAAATTCAAATTCAAATTTAAAAATCTAATTTAAAATCAATTCAATAATACATATATATTTTAAACAAACCCAAATTCAATTTGTAATTAATAATTCTATTTAAAAATTATTTATCTATATTTAAAAAAAAACCATTATCATTATTGTTTTGAAAATAACAATTTTTATCAATTTAAAATAATTTATAAAGGGGATTATCACATTTAATTTTGCTTGAAATTTCAGAGATATCACATTTGGTTTTGAAGTATAAATTATTTTGAAATGACCACGGTGTTATAATAACGAATAGTTGTTAAAGAGACCGGGATCGGATATTGTCGTACTCTCTGCCAATACCGAAAATCACTTTAACAACCGTCTATGGGGTGGAGATTCCAGAATAAAGCAGGATGGTAGCGACGTCCTATTTAAGGTATATACGTGGACCTGACTCCCGTGAGTTGGCATACGGTGGCTAAAACAAGGGCAATTGACGGGCCAAATGAGGTAGCTTATCCGATCGGACACACTCCATCGTATGCTATTCTATTACTTTGTGATTGATTTAATGCGTACCTTTGGTTTGATTTTAGGAGTGTGGATCTAGATGGGCAGTAGCTGCGACTATGCATTACCACCAGCACGGAAGTGTAATTGTTGTATCTACCATGGCATTGCTCATTTGTGCCGTGTCACCTACCCTATCGAGACCACTACGAGTTTGTTTTATGTCGTACCTATGGAGTATCCTCTTATAGCCTCCCGATCAGGAGGTCTCATGTTACCGTATAAACTATGGCATTATAAAATGTGTTAAGGGGGATATGGGTAATGCCTTAATGCTATTTTAATAGTTTACTTTACTATAGACATTATTATAATAGCGTATATAACTACATAGTATATAGTTTAACGGATCCTTACGATGGTTATCCCAAACATCCTTAGAATTACTTGTATTTGAGTTGTTATTTCACTTAAGTTGGATTATTGATATGAGAATGTTAATTTTGACTCGAGTGTTTTATGTTTCGCTTTACGCTCGGGTCAGACTGAGTGTCACAGCATTAAGAATCACCTTTGGAGTTTGGAGCTTCGCTTGGAGATCCAACTATCGATTCAGCTTTCAATTATTCGGTTGATTCCAGTGATGTATTCAGATTTTGTTTTTGACTATTAAGACTTTTGTGTATTCGAGACTTTTGTTGTATCTTAAACAAACTCTGTTATATATATAGTAGTTCGTGCACTACTATTCATTTGTTCCGCTGCTTATTGTTATATTACTCTGTGTTTGTGATTCTGTGATTATTTTATTTACTGCATATGCTGAGTTTTGCTAAATATAAATTAACAATTTGATATTTTGAGCAATTCAAATCCGACATGTGTAGATGCGAATGGTTGAAAATACCAGGATGTTACAACCTTCCTCATTCTCTTATTAAAACTTTGTTTTTTAGTTCCTTTTTAAATTTCAGTCAATTCAATTAATTGATTTGCTCCCCTCACCATTATATCACTAGTCCATGCACATTCTTAATGCATAAATTTTCCAAATAAAAATGTTTATGCGGTTATTTTATTATTTAAACATTGTTTGAAATTATACTAATATCGTATATCAATATATATGCAAATATAACTTTTATATATGCATTTTATAATTATCAAAACATTCAAAACATCAAATAAATTAAAAATAATTAATAATTTATAAATATTAATTAATTTAATCAATTTATAAGTGGTTTTTGAAGGTATCACAAATGCGGTTGTGCGACTAATAGGTATGAATTCAATCACCGATTAATATTGAACAATTCAAATATCAGTGTTCACACGTCATCTTAGCTAGTGGTGTGACAATATAACCAAATTCGTTGCTTATAGATCTTTTTGGCAAAATCAAATTTCACAACCACTTAAGCGGTACATTTTAATAACGATAATTTACACCAATTCTCTTCGTTAGAACTATATCACATTAGGGGTTATGGAATTTGGTTTTGGTCATAATTCCAACATTGTCCATATTCAACTTTTTAAGTGCAAATATAAAATCCTTGGTTCAATAATGAGAACTATTATTAATCGTACTACTCTAGCCAGAGACTTTGACTTTGAATTGACTTAAGTTGACCTTGTGATACTAATCTCATATAACAGTGAAGACAAATTCTCACTTGAATAGTGTTTTATTTCCAATGCTTCAACTCAGACCTAATTATAGTCGTTCAATGGGCACCATGCCACGATTTAACTATGAACAACGTGGAGTGTCCATGTTGAAGTTCCACAGTATTCTCAAGTCGAGGGAATTATGTAACGTCATCACTTCAAGATTGTTTGCTTGACCTTTCTTATATTTACCAATAGAGAACTCTCGAGCGATTCATTCCATAGTTATTCAATAACCATCGGTACATAAACCCTTAGTGTCCTTATCAGCCATGAGAAATACACTATCATTTAGAGAGTATTACGTACTCTAGTCTTAATGGATGAATCAATATCCTTTCTTGTAACATCTTAAATAGGAATATTTAAAATAATATGTTATTTTCGTTGTGATAAAATTCTCATGATTACAACACATTGTAATTATTATCACATAATTTATCATTTAAGGATCTTCTATCTATATACTTTAGATTAATTTCTTTATCATTTATATCACTATATAACAAATATATGATAGAAAGTAAAATGCCTTTTATTTTGAACAAAACTAGTCACAGAGTTAGATACATGTAATAAATTACATAATTGCGCCTAGGGCATACCTCTAACTCTATCAATCTGCCACTTGCACTTGGTGCCAATTATGGAATCCCTATCCCATCCTTTCGATCTGTTTGATGATAACTAATCGAGTTAGACCCTTCATGAAGGGAGCAGCTATGTTGTTTTAATTATCTGCTCTATCAATTAACTCTCTCTGAAGCTAATAAACTAGTTTTATCACGTGGAACTAGCCGGAGTATGTTACTTGACTATTAATAAGCTCTTATCGTTACATTATTATCATATAGTACTTGGAATCACCTCTGGCTCAGATTTAAATTTTTACATTTATATTTGTACTTTTCTTTTATCGTAGCACACTTTAAGGCAATGTACTTTGCCTTTCCATTGACTCAATCACATTGTCTCGTTACGAAAATTTTCAATTTAAAGCCTCTTAATTAAGATTCGAACTTGAGTTTAATATTAATATATTATACTCGATATCACTTATGAAGTTCGAGTCTGAACACTCATTTATAAAGAGTTCGTTGATTTTGGAAACAATTCACTAGTATTTCGTATGCACTCAAGAACACTCTAAACTACCATTTAGTGTTCTTCAATTGGATTTGATATTTGCTTCATGCATCAAATAAATAAGCAAGATATGATATTTTGGACAATACCATATGTATGATAATTTCTATTATCAATACATAAGGAATCCATCTTACATGTTCCATTTTAAACATTATGATATGGTGTCCTCGCATATCATTTGGGATATTCCCAACATTCTTTGTGATTATTATAAAGATATAATTTACAGATTCAATACCGAGTGTTAAAAAAATTCTTCTAATTTTAACATCAGTACATCGTTAATAATCGACAATATTTTGTTTAGTTATAGCTTAGAAATATCTATATACCTTTTAGTGGTTATGTCGTATTGGCACATGCTTCATCTGCATTTTACTAAAATCAAACTATTTGATATTTCTATCTAAATACTCGCTCAATGATGATGCTTATAGAATGATACCTTCGTATCATTTCTTGGATCATGTTTGAAAACCCAAATATCACTCCCATGACTTCGAGACTCTTTGGTTGTCATGTGCAAATATTCTACTCTAAATCGTTATTTAAAATTTTACATTTTAACACATATGTACCAAAGCGCAAAGTTATACCAAGCGATAATTTTGTAAGTAAATCTGAATTAACTTTAGCCCGTTGAATAACGTATCTAATTTTCTAATTTAAACAATGGAAATTTACGATGTAATTCTTATCGACGTTGTTCATTGTTGTAATGTATCCTATTCTGATCTTCGAAAATAAGTGCTACTGATAATGTATTTATCAACAGTATTATACTTCGATGATAAAATGAGATCACTTAATAGTATCATTAACATCAAAGCACAAGAATATGAAAATTTTCCAGAACATGGATTTCATTCATTGATCTTCAAATTCATTACATAATTTCAAATGTTGCCTAGGTTCAAATAAAATATAATTAATATAATATACTCCAAGAGTGACATACGAAGATGCTACCTTGGTTGATCAGAGTTTACTACTAGACAGATACAACTTTTACCATTACATACATTCAAACAAAATGATAACACATCGAACATAAATACTCCTATATAGATAGCTCCGCCTCTTTCATGTCTTTAGAAGCTTTATTTGCCAAACCTAAATAACCTGGAAGCCTTAGTTTTAAACTACTCAATTGAATACCGAAGTGTTAAAGGGGAAAAACAAAAACTTCAGATTAGACAAAAATGTGATGTGAATAATAATATGCCGTCTCGGTTAGTAGATATCTAGTGAGGCCACACTACTGAGTGAAACAGGTTTTACCCTCACTACTATCCTCCAAAAATGTGTCTTTTATAATTCTAACACCTGCAACCATAATGGTTAAACTAGATAATATAAACAATCACATGCGTCTAAATAAATGGACTATCCCTCAAAACATCATAGTTTTCTCAAGGTATTTACAAACCTGTGTGGCTAATTTCGACCTACCAGATATACCAAATTCTCCAACTTACTGTTAGAAGAAATCTGGACGGTCTATCCGAACCTTACTATTCCTAGGGTCACTTTGATCATAATGATTTGTTGGCCAACCAATACATATCTCATCCTTGTGCATTCCTTTCTATGCATAAACCTAATTTTAATTCTACCCTTGACAAAGTCTTGGGCACTGGAATTATGGACTAATATCAGCTAGGGGCTAACAGTTGAAGTATAGGGCGCAAACCAACACCAGTCCCATCTGGTTTTCTAATCTAAGTCAATTCATCATATCATAATTTATCTGAAAGTAACAAGAATAATCTTTCTAGTAAAATTTGGACTAAATACCCTTTTATTTTCTTGAAATCAATTTCTTTAAAAACGATTTAACCTTTGAAATCATACGTAAAACAAGGACACTATGGCCTTTTACTTAATCAAAAATATTATGCCAATACACACACACGCTTTTATAAAATAACATTGATGAATTTCGAAGTCATTTAGAATTTATCAAACCTCAAAACCATAGGCTACGAAGCCATATATAATAGAACCACTGAATTGATAAAGTGCGGCATTGATATAGCCGCTATGGGATTGTCACATCTTTCTATATCGAAATTATGTTAGAACATTTGATTCACAAGCATATGGCCATAACGCCAAAACCATTTACATCATATATTATAACCAAATATAGATCGCCGAATATAAGTGGCATAGTCTTTGGTCTGCATAAAATAAATCTTTAAAACCTAGGAGTATGGGAATGTCGAAATTAAGGTTAGGCGGCATCATTGCCATAATGAAATCAACGTCAAATGTAATCTATAGAGTCATTATGGCCTTAATATTTTATCTCAATAGTAATACTAGCGACATCACTAAGGTCAATATCAAAATTTGCGGCTTTAGCACCTTATAATCAATATTGAAAGTATAGATAATAGCAGCATTAAGCCATAGCATAATCATTGTTGAAAATATACATTTGCGACATAAGAAACATGTTGTCACGACCCGGATTTTCGACGCCTGAAAATCGACATCAATACGCCCACCGTATTACATACTGAACAATCGAATGCCGGAAATACCATATCGTTAGGGAAAGAAGAAAGAGGTAGAAGGAGAAAATATGAAACAACAACACATAATCTCACAGTGCAGCGAAACAATAAATAATAGGTAATTTTATACAATAAGAACTATAACTGTTCTTATACATTACATCATCAGAGTACAGTACATCAATAACACTCACAAAAGATGACTATAAAGTTACAATGCACAATGGATTATACACCAAGTACGTGTGATACGTCCCGCCATCCAGCTCTTCTTCTAGGCTCCATAGCATCCTATATTGTATCTGTGATACTCGGTCTGACCCGAGCATTATAATAAAATAACACCCGAGTCAGTCTGAAAAACTAGCATGAGAAGTCACACTCAAATTGAATTATTAATGTTTTAAAATCCTTTGAAAATCAAAGGTATCTTGTAGGACCATGTCATAAATAAACATGTCGGGTTTTTACCTTACGATAACCAAAACATTTCTTATCAAAGCCCTTTAATATTATAATAGTGTCTAAGTACAAATACTTAAATCAAATAGCTGAAATTGTTACATTAATTAAATTCCAGCAATACTAGGCTCTACAATCAAAACCGTAAAGGCGTGTAGGAAGAATGGATTTTCAACTGAATGACTAGGCATTGGGTACCACCTGTCATGGTACCTAGTCTAGATCAGGGTACTAAAAGCCACTCCCGATCACCTGCAACACAACACCGGACTACACCTTACTGGATGGCACGAATAAGATCACCCCACGGTTGGGATCAGCAACCGCCCACACAGCCGATATAAAGGGACTCTAGACAGGGGTAACCTTACCTTACTTAGGTGTGACCCACTTAACCTTGCTGGATATCCTATGATTTTCAATCAGTCCTTATTAACGAGGCTCGATGCTATGCGTTACCTTTTTAGAAATATTCACTTAGAATGCTCATTGTCCTCTAATGACAATGTACTGACAGCATTGTCCATACAGCTCCATTCCCGGTCCGAATAGAACCGAAGGCACTACTCCTACTACATCCATTTTGGAATCACCCTCAAATTAATAGCGATTAGCCCTTGCACTTCACTGCTTCATCTTCGACTCCAAGCTCTTGTCTTCATTCCGAAACATACTCATTGGATCGAAGTGGTTTTCGAATCACAAATCTGATCCCGATCTCATCGAAACAACGTTCGTATTTCCCGGTAAACTCAACCCCGGTTCTTTAGAAATACACAGACGAGAATAAGATCAAATGTAACAACCCGCATATTTATCGATTTTTATATTTAAATATTTTATTTAAATATTTTATCGTTAGTCGGATTTTAGTCCGAAAAGCTACTTTTTGCATATGGTCGAATCAGGACTCGGGATCACTCCCATTGAGTTCAAAATGACGTTTACGACCTTTTTGAGTATAAGCTTCGATATGTTTGGAGAAAGTTGATTTTTGCTACTTTTTGCTTTGAGCTTTGGTTTGGGCTGAGCCAATTAACCACTTACTAACTCAGTCCCAATCCCACCTCCTCATTCATTACTTCATTTCTAATTCCTAACTCTTCAAGCTTTAGCAACAATGGTGGAAGAGAATAGAAAATAGAAATTCCTAAGCCCTAGCTTGCTTTGCTAATCCAACTTCTTGCTCCAAATTCAAGAGAAACCATTGGTAAGCTTCCTCTTCATCTTCTCCAACTCATTCCCTCTTCAATTTCAGAAATTTCCTAAACCTAATTTAGGAAATGTTTCTCCTTTAAGCTTAGATTCAAGCTTGTTGAGTTGGAATTGAAGAGTGCTTGTAACAACCCGATATTTTCAACCATTCGTATCCGCACATGTCGGACTTGAATTGCTCAAAATACCGCGTTGTAAATAAAATTTTGGCAAATCTCAGAATATACAGAAAATACATAATCACAGATCACAGAGTATTTAATAATGCAGCGGAATTTAAAAGAAATAGTAGTTCATGAAGCTACTATATAAAAATAAGATACATCAGAGTTAAACAATATACAGTAGAAGAGTAACAAGATACATCAAGTACAAATCAAAATACATCACTGGAAACACTGGATACTGAAAACAAATAGATGGCTGGATCTTCAAGCAAAGCTCCAACTCCAAAGGTGAGTCTTGAATGCTGAATCACTCAATCTGACTCGAGCGTAAAGCAAAACACAAAACACTCGAGTCAGGACATAAATACTTATGAACTGTAAATCAACTCAAGTGAACAGTAACAAAAAATGCATCAGTAACTTAAAGAATGCTTGGGATCGCCCATCCTTTAAGGATCCGTTAAACTATTTACTATGTAGTAATATTGCGCTATTATAATAATGTCTACAGTAAAATAAACATACTTTTAAATAGCGTTCCGGGCTACCCATATCACCCTTCACACATAATAGTCCCAGTAGTCCATCCAATATCATGCCATCTCCACTCCGGGTGACTGTCAGAGGATACCACACGGGCTACGGGAGAAAAACAAACTCGTAGTAAAGGCACGGTATGGTAGGTGACACGGCACACAAGGCAATGCCAGGGTAGATATACCAATTACGCACACGGGCTGGTGGTAACGCAGTAGCCACATACGCCCACCTCGGAACACACTCCCAATCAAAATCGGAGGATGGCCATCTAATCAATCACCAGTAAGAGTATAGTATCGAAGGAATGTGTCCGACCAGAGGTGCTACCTCCTTTGGCCCGAGATCGCTCCTGTTTTAGCCACCTTATGCCAACTCACGTGAGTTGGGTCCACGTAATATACCTCAAGAACGTCGCCACCATCCTACTTCATTCTGGAATCTCCACCGAGTACACGGTTGTTAAAGTGGTTTTCGGAGTTGGCAGAGAGTATGACAACTTCCGATCCCGGTCTCTTCAACAACCAAACGTTATTATAACGCCGTGGTCATTTCAAAATAGTTTATATTTCAAAAGGATCAAATCATTTCATTTCAAAACTATATTCCTTTCAAAATAGTTTACGCCTCGAAACCAAAACCATTTTTATTTCAAAACTATTTATTCAATCAAAATAGTTTATACTTCGAAACTAAAATCATTTTTATTTCAAAACTATATTCAAATCAAAATAGTTTATACTTTATCATTTCCATCTCAAACCTATATCCACTTCCAAAAATCATAATACTTTCAAAGTTATAACTCTTTCGAAACCAAAATACTTGAAATCATTACACTTTGAAAATCATAACATTCTGAAATCATACATTTGAAATCATGAAACATTCATTTAATTCTTTACATTTTACAAATTTATTTCCAATTTAATTCAAAATTTCAAATTTCCAATTTAATTCAAATCAAACCATCAATTTCAATTCAATTCAGTTTTCTAACAAAACATTTCAAATCTTATAAATTTAAAGTATAGATTTGATCTACAAAATAAGCTATCCAATTTTAATATGTTTCCAAAATTTAATATCCCACATTTCAAAACTAAACTTTATAATTCCATATATTCATATCTCAAATCTAATTTCATTATTATGTAGTTTTGAAATATTCATTTCATAAATCCAATATTATTAAAATAAACTTAAATTACAATTAAACCAAATATCTTTTCATACAAATACAAACTTAAAATATTCCTTTATCAAATAAAGAAAAATCAAATATCATTCAACATTCACATTCTTTATTAAAATAAAGATCAAATCATTTCCAAACCATTTCAAAATCATTAAAATATTACATCCTTTCAAAACTTCATAATCAAATCATTATTTGAATTCAAATCCAAATATTCAAAGTTAAATATCATTTAAAAATCAAATATGTCATTCATTTATTATTTCAAACATCATTACCAAAAATACATTCCAAAATTCCATTCAAAAATTCATTTATTATATTAGATTTCATTCCGTTTAACACATAACCAAGTAAACTTTATTTAAATTCAAATTCAATTTAAATTCCTTAAAAATTCAAATTTAAATAATCAAACTTCTAAAATTTCACAGATAATACATTTCAAAAGTTAAATTATTTAACACTTAAAAATATAGCCCAAACAGTGTTAAAATCTATAACATTTCAAAACATTGTCAAATTATAGCAACGACAACATTTATAAAGTGCGATCGTAGCTTATATTTTCCAAAATGGTTTATTTCAAGAATAGCGACATTTATAAAATGTCGTAATAGATATTTACTTATTTCAAACATTGTTAGATTCAAAACAATAGCATCAAAATGCTGTCAAAAGACTAAAGCATTTTGAAAATGCTATAAAATTCCAGGTTTCATTTTAGCTTTTCAAAAATAATAATAAAACTCCAAATTTTTATTATTACAACTTAAAGATCATATTTCTAGACTTCAAAATTTCACATTTAAAATCATTTTAACATATGATTTAACACAATAAAATTTTAAGATCAAATATTCAATTTTGCAAACTCCATTCATTTATTAAGTCAAAATTCACTGTTTATTAATTTATAAATTTAATAAACTTAAAATTTTACTTCAAATATCATTTCAAAACTTTAAATTTAATTTCCATTAATTATTTACATCTTAAAATAAAATTTAAAGTCAAACGTCACATCTACTCCAAATCTACATACTTGAATTCACTTAAATTCACAATTTCAAGATTTAATATTTAACTTTCTTAAAACCATAATATATATATTTTAAATCAAAATTTCATAATTTTGAAAATACATATTTAAAAAAAATCATTTAAAAATATACCACGGGGTCTGTATATAATTTTCTAACCTAGGTCAAGTGATACAGATATATATCATTTCAATCCGTAATTTACAAAGAAAACCGGGTTTTATCATTTCAAACCCGCAATCCCAAGACAAATAAAATACAATAAAAATTGCTCAGGCCTATCATTTCAGCCCATAATGATTTTTCCCTATTCTAAAGTCCGTTCGGGTATGTATCATTTCAACCCGTAGTGATTCTATTCTAATAGGGAACTTGCAGTGTGAATATATGCATAAACTATATAAACAATGTCAATGTCACAATATAATGTCATATATCAGATGTCAGGTTATAATTAACAGTTTTAACATGGTAACAACATGGCATAGCATATCATATGATCATCATTAACTTGCATAAACATTTTATATTACTAAACACTTGTCATCAATTTACTATTTCATAAGTATAAATGTCAGAGTGAGACAGACTCACCTTTTCAAGCTGAAGACCACTACGGCACACAAAACGATTCCAAGGGAACGACAAGCACGATATAGCACGACTAGTGATTCAATTGAGCGAAGAGAGCCAAGATGACCATCTTGTAACAATCCAATAGACACAAACAATATAACATATGAATTACTTAACACAAAACAACATTGAAATAAACGGAAATACAAAGCAACAAAGACAAGAATGATTAGACCTTGCTTTAATCATTCAAGAGCTCGACCAAGGGGCTGTTTTTCTCGGCCATAGCTGATGATATAGGCTCTGGTTTGGATCAGGTATGGCATCAAAAATGCATGTTAAAATGGAGATGAAATAGTTGATGATGGGTAGGAGTTGCAACATGGGAAAAATAAAGGGACAAGGCAAAGAGGAGTAGAGTTCTGGGCTCAACAAGGCTCGGCCTTGGATCAAGTGGGGCTCAGCCCTACATGCTTCAGGTCTAGTCATTGCTGGAGTGATGTTTATAGGTCAGGTCAGTAGGTGGTGGTGGAGATAGGGGTTGGCCAAGGCAATTATGAAGGTGATAGTGGAGTTATGCTCGGCTAGGCAAGGTTTCAAGGGGTTAGGTGCAAAGTATTGTGGTGTTTGGTCTACTTGAAGGTCATTGCTTGAGGTGGTGGTCAGAATAGGAGGTGGTGGTTGCTGTGCCTGGTGATGGTGGAGAGGATGGTGGTGATGATGGGTGGTAGGGCCGAGCAAACAAGGTGGAAGAGGAAGGCAAAAACTTAGAAAAATAATGAAAAGAGAAAGGAGATGAAGCCATTTTTTTTTTCTTCATGAAGTCGTGATTTTTTGGGGATGAGAAGTCTTCCCTTTCACATGAAAAAGAAAGAAGAATACACGGCTGAAGAATGGAGTTAAGGCAGCCAATTGAAGAGATGTTGGTTGAGAAATGAAAAGACAGAATACAAAAATGCTTAAGCAAATAAAGAGTCATAAACCTTTCAAATTTCCACCATTTCTTTTTAAAATTTAAATACAAGTAAAATATGTATAAATACAGATAAAACACGAAAATATAGTAAATAAACAAAAATAAATAAATAAATATTAATTAAATATAATTAAATTAAGAAAATAACAAAGAAAAATGTAAATTAGGCTTGAAAATTTGAAAATAAATGAAATGAACTTTGGGAAAATTGTATGTACATGAAAAATATTTATAAATAAAGATAAAAAAATAAAAATAAAATGCATACATAAAAATTAATAAATAAATTTTTATTAAATATAATTTAAATGAAGAAAATAGCAGAAAAATGGAAACTAACCTTTAAAAATAGAAAATAAATTCAATGAGCTTTGGAAAAATTCAAACATCACTTTAAAAATATTTAAAAGGTAAAAATATATGTAACATAACATATAATAGAATTTATAATAAGATATGACAAATAAAAAAAATTATTTATATAATTTAAAATAAACAATATTGTTAAATAAAACAATTTACAACCAATTTTGTAAAAAGCATAACTTTCACAATATTATTCGGATTTCAACGAAACGAAAAGCATTGTTATTGAAATTTTATTTACTTTCATAATAAAAGATAAAATTCAAATTTTCAAACTTTTAAAATTTAAATTTAAAGGTAAAAGTTTGACCAGATTGACCAAAATTCACATTTTCTGGAAATATTCAATTTATGCATGTTTGAAATTCTAATCCACATCAAAATCAACATTTATATTTCAATTAACAAAATATATTAATTTTAATAAATAAAATAAAGTATTTAAATTAGGAATTTAAATTAAAATAATTAAAATATACAATTACAATAATCAGAAAATACAGGGTTGTTACACTCTCCCCCACTCAAAACTTTTCGTCTCCGAAAAGGAATGAGGTACGGGAAAACACAGAAAAAGATAGAATGAAATAGTATTAAGACAAGATGACAAGAAGATTAAAATTATACCTGATAACTGTTGCTATAGGTAAGTTTAACAATGTGGAGATGATCTTTCCAATATCTTCCAGAATCAAGAACACAAGCATGAAAAAATCTTTTAGAATCTGATTCACCCTTCCCGTTTGACCGACGGTCTGTGGATGGAAAGCAGTGCTTAGATTCAAAGATGAGTACCAAAGATTATTAAAGATTATAGAAAGATTTCTAAACAGACTGGTATATGCAATAGCCTCCCATTCTGTAGCAAGATAAGGGAAATTAGGACAACCAAACGATAGTTTGAAAAACAAAATAAAATAATAAATTTGAAACCATAAAATTACAACTTAAACTGAAAATTAATTTTACATAAGTCAAATAAACCTTAAGCATCTCTAATTTCATTATCTTATCATCCAATTATCTTAAATTAACAAATCCCTAAAATCATGTATTTGAAAAATCTTTTATTATACTCAAAATGTACCAAATAAAATTTAATTCTTCTTCACTACTAATTAAAATTAAATTTATTCCTCTCAATATATTTTATCACCTATGTTAAATATATTTACACTCATTGTAACTACCTTAAATTTATTCTTAGTTCCTTTATCATCATTTTATATTGTAAATTATTCCATTACACTTTTTCTTTATTTACCTCTGTTAATCCTTTTATAACAAAAATTTAAGTATATAACATTTATAATAACCACTCAAATTTTATTTATAAAATCCTTTTTTTTATATTGTATATTATCCAATTACATATTCAACTTCTGAAAATTAAGGTAAGTTATATTGGAATGAAATTGTGTATTATACAAATAAAACTTTATAATTCAATTATTTCAAGCTTGAATATTTATCCAAATCTCAAAATGATACTTAGAAATTATCCTTGAAGATAAAATTTAGGAATTATATTTCAGATAAATTCCAAACTATTTAGAGATAAATAAATGCTCATATACACTATATATATATATACATTCAAATTCAAATCATATATCAGCATATGTTATAAATCCAGTCTTATTTTATAAATTAAAACCAACAAAATTTTCCCAAATCAAAACTGTAGCAAGACTACAGAATGGTCACTTTACTTCGAAACTCGAAAATGAATGTCGATGATGCTGCAGTCATCACCGAAATTATTTTCCAGCGACAAAGAGAAGAGCACTAAATTTAAATTTAAAATTCTTTGGAAACAAATTTCTATTCGAAAATACTTTAAATAATATATCCTTTAAAACTTTAAACACCAAGTTTGAAATCCATCGGAAATTAAATTCTCAAATTCTTGTTTTACACTCATTTTAAATTTCCAAATAAATTTATAACCATGTTTTATAGTTCAATTAGATATATGAAACAATAGAAAATGATATATAAATCAAATATTATTTCTTAACAACCAATTCAAATAAAAATCCAAACAAAGATTTATAATATAGTTACAAAATTTATTTCACAAAATTTATTTCATTACTAAATTTTAAAAACATATTGTGTCAGTTTGCTCTGTTCAAGTGTTTTGGAAATCTTATCGATGGCGTTGATCAGATGAATCGATTAGAAACCCAAATCAACATCAACAACTCAAACAACACAATATATAAAACATTTTAAGTATTAGTTTACAAATACACTTCAAGAATAATTTGAAGATAAGTTGGAAACAAAGATGAGATGATTAAATAACAGAATAGGGAGATGGATGAGTTTATATAAATCGCGGGCAACCTTAACCGGGTCAACCGTGACTTAAAAAATAAGATCGATGTGGATTTCTTGGGTAAATCGACATTCGATCTCAAGATGTAGAGTTCGAAATTATAAAGGATACTAGCATCTAAACCGAGGATATAGAATCTCTGGTGAATCGATGTTGTTGTAAAGGGGTTTTCCCCTTTTACAAATAAATTTGAGGTTGGCGAGACCGCCGACTCATTATGAAGATCTTTTGAAGTGGAGTTATGGGATACTCCAGAAATAAAAGAAGATAAATAGTGAGGGACATGAATGGATTTTGGAACCACAGGGAATGTTCCAAAATTCAAAGGAATCGAGTCAAAAAGGAAGAGGTTTAAACTCGAATGAAAGTGATTCTGTAAATACATTTACCCTATATACTGAGTTTTGCCTAGAGCTACCAAAGCTCTGATACCAACTGTAACAACCCGATATTTTCAACCATTCGTATCCGCACATGTCGGACTTGAATTGCTCAAAATACCGCGTTGTAAATAAAATTTTGGCAAATCTCAGAATATACAGTAAATACATAATCACAGATCACAGAGTATTTAATAATGCAGCGGAATTTAAAAGAAATAGTAGTTCATGAAGCTACTATATAAAAATAGATACATCAGAGTTAAACAATATACAGTAGAAGAGTAACAAGATACATCAAGTACAAATCAAAATACATCACTGGAAACACTGGATACTGAAAACAAATAGATGGCTGGATCTTCAAGCAAAGCTCCAACTCCAAAGGTGAGTCTTGAATGCTGAATCACTCAATCTGACTCGAGCGTAAAGCAAAACACAAAACACTCGAGTCAGGACATAAATACTTATGAACTGTAAATCAACTCAAGTGAACAGTAACAAAAAATGCATCAGTAACTTAAAGAATGCTTGGGATCGCCCATCCTTTAAGGATCCGTTAAACTATTTACTATGTAGTAATATTGCGCTATTATAATAATGTCTACAGTAAAATAAACATACTTTTAAATAGCGTTCAGGGCTACCCATATCACCCTTCACAAATAATAGTCCCAGTAGTCCATCCAATATCATGCCATCTCCACTCCGGGTGACTGTCAGAGGATACCACACGGGCTACGGGAGAAAAACAAACTCGTAGTAAAGGCACGGTATGGTAGGTGACACGGCACACAAGGCAATGCCAGGGTAGATATACCAATTACGCACACGGGCTGGTGGTAACGCAGCAGCCACATACGCCCACCTCGGAACACACTCCCAATCAAAATCGGAGGATGGCCATCTAATCAATCACCAGTAAGAGTATAGTATCGAAGGAATGTGTCCGACCAGAGGTGCTACCTCCTTTGGCCCGATATCGCTCCTGTTTTAGCCACCTTATGCCAACTCACGGGAGTTGGGTCCACGTAATATACCTCAAGAACGTCGCCACCATCCTACTTCATTCTGGAATCTCCACCGCGTACACGGTTGTTAAAGTGGTTTTCAGAGTTGGCAGAGAGTATGACAACTTCCGATCCCGGTCTCTTCAACAACCAAACGTTATTATAACGCCGTGGTCATTTCAAAATAGTTTATATTTCAAAAGGATCAAATCATTTCATTTCAAAACTATATTCCTTTCAAAATAGTTTACGCCTCGAAACCAAAACCATTTTTATTTCAAAACTATTTATTCAATCAAAATAGTTTATACTTCGAAACTAAAATCATTTTTATTTCAAAACTATATTCAAATCAAAATAGTTTATACTTTATCATTTCCATCTCAAACCTATATCCACTTCCAAAAATCATAATACTTTCAAAGTTATAACTCTTTCGAAACCAAAATACTTGAAATCATTACAGTTTGAAAATCATAACATTCTGAAATCATACATTTGAAATCATGAAACATTCATTTAATTCTTTACATTTTACAAATTTATTTCCAATTTAATTCAAAATTTCAAATTTTCAATTTAATTCAAATCAAACCATCAATTTCAATTCAGTTTTCTAACAAAACATTTCAAATCTTATAAATTTAAAGTATAGATTTGATCTACAAAATAAGCTATCCAATTTTAATATGTTTCCAAAATTTAATATCTCACATTTCAAAACTAAACTTTATAATTCCATATATTCATATCTCAAATCTAATTTCATTATTATGTAGTTTTGAAATATTCATTTCATAAATCCAATATTATTAAAATAAACTTAAATTACAATTAAACCAAATATCTTTTCATACAAATATAAACTTAAAATATTCCTTTATCAAATAAAGAAAAATCAAATATCATTCAACATTCACATTCTTTATTAAAATAAAGATCAAATCATTTCCAAACCATTTCAAAATCATTAAAATATTACATCCTTTCAAAACTTCATAATCAAATCATTATTTGAATTCAAATCCAAATATTCAAAGTTAAATATCATTTAAAAATCAAATATGTCATTCATTTATTATTTCAAACATCATTACCAAAAATACATTCCAAAATTCCATTGAAAAATTCAT
Source organism: Allium cepa (assembly GCA_030765085.1). NCBI lineage: Eukaryota > Viridiplantae > Streptophyta > Magnoliopsida > Asparagales > Amaryllidaceae > Allium > Allium cepa. The sequence goes on along the minus strand of CM060937.1, from coordinate 182,936,122 downwards.
TTATTATATTAGATTTCATTCCGTTTAACACATAACCAAGTAAACTTTATTTAAATTCAAATTCAATTTAAATTCCTTAAAAATTCAAATTTAAATAATCAAACTTCTAAAATTTCACAGATAATACATTTCAAAAGTTAAATTATTTAACACTTTAAAATATAGCCCAAACAGTGTTAAAATCTATAACATTTCAAAACATTGTCAAATTATAGCAACGACAACATTTATAAAGTGCTATCGTAGCTTATATTTTCCAAAATGGTTTATTTCAAGAATAGCGACATTTATAAAATGTCGTAATAGATATTTACTTATTTCAAACATTGTTAGATTCAAAACAATAGCATCAAAATGCTGTCAAAAGACTAAAGCATTTTGAAAATGCTATAAAATTCCAGGTTTCATTTTAGCTTTTCAAAAATAATAATAAAACTCCAAATTTTTATTATTACAACTTAAAGATCATATTTCTAGACTTCAAAATTTCACATTTAAAATCATTTTAACATATGATTTAACACAATAAAATTTTAAGATCAAATATTCAATTTTGCAAACTCCATTCATTTATTAAGTCAAAATTCACTGTTTATTAATTTATAAATTTAATAAACTTAAAATTTTACTTCAAATATCATTTCAAAACTTTAAATTTAATTTCCATTATTTATGTACATCTTAAAATAAAATTTAAAGTCAAACGTCACATTTACTCCAAATTTACATACTTGAATTCACTTAAATTCACAATTTCAAGATTTAATATTTAACTTTCTTAAAACCATAATATATATATTTTAAATCAAAATTTCATAATTTTGAAAATACATATTTAAAAAAAATCATTTAAAAATATACCACGGGGTCTGTATATAATTTACTAACCTAGGTCAAGTGATACAGATATATATCATTTCAATCCGTAATTTACAAAGAAAACCGGGTTTTATCATTTCAAACCCGCAATCCCAAGCCAAATAAAATACAATAAAAATCGCTCAGGCCTATCATTTTAGCCCATAATGATTTTTCCCTATTCTAAAGTCCGTTCGGGTATGTATCATTTCAACCCGTAGTGATTCTATTCTAACAGGGAACATGCAGTGTGAATATATGCATAAACAATATAAACAATGTCAATGTCACAATATAATGTCATATATCAGATGTCAGGTTATAATTAACAGTTTTAACATGGTAACAACATGGCATAGCATATCATATGATCATCATTAACTTGCATAAACATTTTATATTACTAAACACTTGTCATCAATTTACTATTTCATAAGTATAAATGTCAGAGTGAGACGGACTCACCTTTTCAAGCTGAAGACCACTACGGCACACAAAACGATTCCAAGGGAACGACAAGCACGATATAGCACAACTAGTGATTCAATTGAGCGAAGAGAGCCAAGATGACCATCTTGTAACAATCCAATAGACACAAACAATATAACATATGAATTACTTAACACAAAACAACATTGAAATAAACGGAAATACAAAGCAACAAAGACAAGAATGATTAGACCTTGCTTTAATCACTCAAGAGCTCGACCAAGGGGCTCTTTTTCTCGGCCATAGCTGATGATATAGGCTCTGGTTTGGATCAGGTATGGCATCAAAAATGCATGTTAAAATGGAGATGAAATAGTTGATGATGGGTAGGAGTTGCAACATGGGAAAAATAAAGGGACAAGGCAAAGAGGAGTAGAGTTCTGGGCTCAACAAGGCTCGGCCTTGGATCAAGTGGGGCTCGGCCCTACATGCTTCAGGTCTAGTCATTGCTGGAGTGATGTTTATAGGTCAGGTCAGTAGGTGGTGGTGGAGATAGGGGGTGGCCAAGGCAATTATGAAGGTGATAGTGGAGTTATGCTCGGCTAGGCAAGGTTTCAAGGGGTTAGGTGCAAAGTATTGTGGTGTTTGGTCCACTTGAAGGTCATTGCTTGAGGTGGTGGTCAGAATAGGAGGTGGTGGTTGCTGTGGCTGGTGATGGTGGAGAGGATGGTGGTGACGATGGGTGGTAGGGCCGAGCAAACAAGGTGGAAGAGGAAGGCAAAAACTTAGAAAAATAATGAAAAGAGAAAGGAGATGAAGCCATTATTTTTTTATTTTTATTTTTCTTCATGAAGTAGTGATTTTTTGGGGATGAGAAGTCTTCCCTTTCACGTGAAAAAGAAAGAAGAATACATGGCTGAAGAATGGAGTTAAGGCAGCCAATTGAAGAGATGTTGGTTGAGAAATGAAAAGATAGAATACAAAAATGCTTAAGCAAATAAAGAGTCATAAACCTTTCAAATTTCCACCATTTCTTTTTAAAATTTAAATACAAGTAAAATATGTATAAATACATATAAAACACGAAAATATAGTAAATAAACAAAAATAAATAAATAAATATTAATTAAATATAATTAAATTAAGAAAATAACAAAGAAAAATGTAAATTAGGCTTGAAAATTTGAAAATAAATGAAATGAACTTTGGGAAAATTGTATGTACATGAAAAATATTTATAAATAAAGATAAAAACATAAAAATAAAATGCGTACATAAAAATTAATAAATAAATTTTTATTAAATATAATTTAAATGAAGAAAATAGCAGAAAAATGGAAACTAACCTTTAAAAATAGAAAATAAATTCAATGAGCTTTGGAAAAATTCAAACATCACTTTAAAAATATTTAAAAGGTAAAAATATATGCAACATAACATATAATAGAATTTATAATAAGATATGACAAATAAAAAAAATTATTTATATAATTTAAAATAAACAATATTGTTAAATAAAACTATTTACAACCAATTTTGTAAAAAGCATAACTTTCACAATATTATTCGGATTTCAACGAAACGAAAAGCATTGTTCTTGAAATTTTATTTACTTTCATAATAAAAGATAAAATTCAAATTTTCAAACTTTTAAAATTTAAATTTAAAGGTAAAAGTTTGACCAGATTGACCAAAATTCACATTTTCTGGAAATATTCAATTTATGCATGTTTGAAATTCTAATCCACATCAAAATCAACATTTATATTTCAATTAACAAAATATATTCATTTTAATAAATAAAATAAAGTATTTAAATTAGGAATTTAAATTAAAATAATTAAAATATACAATTACAATAATCAGAAAATACAGGGTTGTTACACTGCTTGTTCTTGCCATTGCTTCATAGCATCTTCTTCATTCGTTGGGTTCAAAGGTGAGATTTTTATCTCACATCTATGACTATAATTATCTTTGGTTGTTAGGTTTGAATTCCTAACACTTCTTCATGAGAATTTGCTCTTGATTTGGATTGGTTTTGTGAATATTCCAATTTTTGAGTTTTTAAGTCAATTTGTGTGAAATCCTTTTATGGATGTTTGATCATGCTTTTAGTGATGCACCGAGGAGCATATACGGCCGGGTTGCCGATTGGCATAAACCCTTAGAGCCATTGTTCGTCCGGTTGCATTTTGGAAGAATTTGCTCTTCATTTGAATAGGCTGAAAAACAGCCCAGGCATGATTCAGTCGACTGAAAAGTCTGTTCAGTCGACTGAACCTGGAACCCGAAAGTTTCCAGGCATGATTCAGTCGACTGAAAACTCTGTTCAGTCGACTGAAACTGGAAACAGAAAGTTTCCTGAACCTGGAAAATTTCCAGGCACAGGGTCAGTCGACTGAAAACTCTGTTCAGTCGGCTGAACCTGCTGTTTAAGTCCAATTTGCCTTTTTGGATTGAATTTCCAATTTAAATCGATTCGTGATGATTCTATTTATTGTCATCATTTATTATCATCTTTGATGACTTATTTTCTTTGGGAATTTTAGATATATCCACTTCGATGGATCCTTTATCGATTTCATTGGATTTTTATTCACATCTTCGAATGTGATCTTTGTGATTGATTGTTTCTACAATCCCCCTTGTGCTTTGTCACTTTAAAAATATAAAGGTTTTCTATACTAGTAGTAAATATCAAAACTCTTTCCTCAAACGATTTCAATACTATTTTAATACCAAATTCGTTTATAAAACAGTTTTCCAATCTATTAGTATATACAAACCTTTACCTCACTCGTATGAGAAATCTAATTAAACGACTTAGTAAAACAAGTGGTATGAAACGCTTGCGTTTACTTTGCCGGTTAATTCTTGGACTTGTTCGATTGAAACTCTTGTGACAATTTTCTAGTGGAGATCTACAATTTGTTCGTAAATATTTAAGTTAAGCTAGTGGTTATGGGACATGAGGCTAAGCTCATATATTTACTAGCTTATTGTAATTGACACTTCTCGTTGATCATGACGATCATCTTTATGGTTTAGACTAGCAATGTGCGATGTCTCTTTGTTTGCTGTTTGGTTAGGCTAGACACCACTTGTGTGATTCCATTCAAACATACTTTTTCGGTTAGCCTAGACACCACTTGTGTGATTCCATTCACACATACCTTTTTGCTGTTTGGTTAGGCTAGACACCACTTGTGTGATTCCATTCACACATACTTTTTCGGTTAGCCTAGACACCACTTGTGTGATTCCATTCACACATACCTTTTTGCTGTTTGGTTAGGCTAGACACCACTTGTGTGATTCCATTCACACATACTTTTTCGGTTAGCCTAGACACCACTTGTGTGATTCCATTCACACATACCTTTTTGCTGTTTGGTTAGGCTAGACACCACTTGTGTGATTCCATTCACACATACTTTTTCGGTTAGCCTAGACACCACTTGTGTGATTCCATTCACACATACCTTTTTGCTGTTTGGTTAGGCTAGACACCACTTGTGTGATTCCATTCACACATACTTTTTCGGTTAGCCTAGACACCACTTGTGTGATTCCACTCACACATACCTTTTTGTGATATCTGGATTTCGTGTGTTGATTTCTGGAATTTATGTTTCACCAACTTTTACGATGGGCATTGATATATATGTCAATTATTGTGGCTTGGTGAATGAAATTAGGAGTATGACATTCCTTTTTATCTTGAGTAGATTATTGTGATATTGATTAATCTCTTGTTGATTTTCAATTACTTATTTATCACAGCTTGGCATTGTGATTATTATATGTTTGTGTCATATCTCTTATTATATATCACTTCATCTGATATTTATAGCTAGACTGATCCGTTTATTATTTTCTTCTTAAATAATACTCGGGTCAGACTGAGATATTACAGGTGCTTACTCATGGCTTCCTACCTGGAACCATCTTCTGACTTTTGGCTAACTACTCTAGTTTAGTAGTTTGAGATACAGACTCCTTGATGTATACTTATTCTTTTGTCTAGCACTTGTATCTATTCCTTTGTATTATTGTGGATCCTTTTGACCACTACTCTGATGTACACTTTCATGTGTAATATTCATATCTATTTCCTCCTTTGTGATATGAATTGTCTGTGACTGATTTATGTTATGTTTATTTCTATATTTGTTTCCGAAGACCTTTATAGCCACTGTGTAGTAGCTTTGAGTTTGTGTCGGTATGTCGGATTTCCTCTCGAAAGAAATGCATGTTATACTATCTGACATATCGATGCTCGCACAAAGCAATTATACAGATGGTCGCTCCTCAACAGCCTTATTCTCCGTGCTAGTCGACAGCACTACTCCGTAGTGTTCTTGGCTAGCGTGGGTATAGAGGTGGGGCGTCACATCAAAGATCACTTCGTAACTGTTAGTGGATGGATTTCCTTAAAAACATCCTAGAATAATGAACGAGTTCATACGTACAGTATAGCACCTCGAACGGTAATTGTACCTTATAATTCCGTACTCCTCTTAGATATTTCCAAAGTCGTATGTGGGTCCAGATTTGATAGTCGGTTATTTGACTATCAAATAAACAATAAATTCAATTAAATACTTTATTTCCACTAAAAGCACCAAGCTTATCAGATTTACTTTTTAAATAAATTAAATCACTTTATCCAAAATTATACACTTAAAATATTTAAAATAAAGCTACTTAAATTACTTTATTCAAAATAATAGTTATGAAATTCTATAATAATTTTCCAAATAAAACTTTAGCCAAAACTACTTTTAAAACAACTAAATACTAAATTTTCTAAAAACATTCTTTTAAAAAAAATTAAATTCATAATTTATAAAATCTTTCCTTTAAAATATACTTAACTTTCCAGAAAAATACATTTCCAGTTCAACAAAATCGGTCTTGTCATTTATAAATCCTTCTCGATTTATCTCCAGTTTAAATTCACGTTCCAACTCCGTAAATTTCCTTTCCCACGTTTTTTCTAAAAATAAAACCTCTATTACTTTTAAAATGAATTATCATCTCCTTATAAATTTCCAACATGAATTTATAATTTCAAATTATCCACTGATAAATATTTTACTTTATTTTTAAACCCATTTTATAAATTCCATAGTCTCATTTCCCATTTCACTACACCAAACCGATTTTTAAATCGATTTCCAAAATCGAACTCCATTTTTAAAATAAATTTCCCAATACATTCCAAAATCAACTAATTTTAGATTTTAATTCCTTTTTATGATTTAAAAAGCTTTATTTAAATCTAAAACATTAATCCCACATTTTATTTTTCAAATTCCCTCTTTATTTTCCTCAAATCTATTTTAAATCTCGGATTCAAAAAAAACTTCTTTTATACTTAAGAAATCACTTAAGTCCCATTATTAAATCCTTATATTCGTTATTCCAAAAATATTTATCTTTCCATACTTAGAAATTATCGAGTACAATTATAAAATCAAACCTTTTATTTTTCCCAAATTCATTACTTTTGAATTTCTCCATCCTTAATATAAACTCTTACTTTACAATCACCCTTTTTATTTCCTCTAAAATTTCAATATTTATTTTTTTAATGTTTTAAAATACCAAAAATATATCCAGCAATGTCATAGTATCCAATAAATTTAATTTTTCCAACATAATCTATCATAGATTAATCAAAATAAATCATATCACTTAATATGAAAATAATTTTAATATTTTGAGGAATCCAGTTGGATCCCTCCAACCTATTTTCCCTGCATCCGTAGAGTTAGCACAATATAAAATTACCAATCCCACTTCGAGCGGAATATCACAGTGTATAGGGTTATCTGATATTATGCAGGGCGCATAGGGTCTCATTCGCTATATAATGCGGGAATATCAATCACTCCAATACACACACACACACACACTACTATAATATCACATCCAACTAGTAATAAATTATCAATACAATCAATCAGTTAATAATTAATTTTAACTATTAAAAATTAATTGCTGTAAATCCAAAGTTGAGTGAGATTTAACTCACTTTTATTTTTTTGAATTGCTGATCGATCCAAATTTGACTCTATTGCACACATCATACTCGATTTTAACCTTGTATAAACATATTATTAAAGTATATAAATCAATGATATCAACTGAATTATAAAATAAACTCTGTACTTTTTTCTTTCTTTTCCTTAAACAGTTTATAACCAATATATATATATATATATATATATTAAAACAATTTACTTAATTAAAATTTACCAAACTCGACCCGACAACCACAAGCCCAAACCCACTTCCACCATCTCATCTTCTTCTTCCTCTTTCATTACCTTTCGCGTGTAACCCAAAGACACACATGCACTCGTGCATTTGCATGAACCCCCAAAGCCCTTCACAGCCAGTTCGAAAACGTTACCACGACTATCTTTCCTTCCTCGTCAAACTACACCACCACCCAATCCCTTCGAGCCATCCAAAAACATTGTGACATTGCCATATTCTCCCCCTTCCCCTATCAAGGCGCCACCCATCCCAAATAGCCGCACGCTCCCAATCTTCTTCTCAAGATGTCAAATGCTGACACAAACTGTAACGATTTCGGATTTTTCGTTGCCGAAAAACCGAATAGTTATGGGTTTAAGAAAAAGAAAAGAAGAAGAAAGAGAAGAAGATAGTAGAAAATAGAGAGGAAAGAAAATAGAACGGAACAGAAAATAACAGAACAACATCAGAATCTCACAATTCGCAGCGGAACAACATATAATAAATAAATGAATAATCTTTAAACAAAGAACTATATCAGTTATTACATTACATCACATTTCATCATATCATCAAAGTATACAACAACAACAAACAGTGCAACGGAAACAAAGTACTATATACTAGTAATACGCCCTGCCATCCAGCTTGCCTCGTGCAATTCCTGAATTCCAGAATATCCTGATAAACCTTAACTCTTGACTGCCCGTGTGGAAATTGGTGGGCACCCAGAGTTTAGGAAGGAAAACAATAAACTCCGAGTCAGTCATGTGACTGGTGCGAGAACTAAAACAGTTTATTTTTCTTTAAAATCAAAATAAAGGAATATTTTTAAATTCAATTCGCAATGCTTTTAAAAATGGGACTACCATAAGGCCTCCCGCACACACACACAATGCAAACGCAGAATCGGAGGAGATTTCTCCTTATGATAGTCAAAGATGCTTGATACGCATTTAAAAAGAACATTTTATATTATTACTAGTGCATAGTGTTGGAAAAATTTATTTCGAAAGTAGAATATAAATCTTAGCCAGCATAGACATTTCAAACTATGCCTACTATAGCTAACTATGTTCAATAGCAGGTTACCGCCACATTCCATAGCAGGTTATACAACTAAAACCGTACAAGTCTCGTATTGTTTCTTTGGATTTCCAACGAATGATCAGGCCAAGGAACTTCCCATTGCCACATGAGAATGCCTCTGGATGGACATCCCCGAGAACCAAACCGGATCTCTACCAACACAAGGCCGGGTTACCCCTAACTGAGTAACAACTGACCGAATATGCCATCCCCCGGTCCTTTGGGACCTTTCACCGAACGCTCGCTATCAATTCACACAATCATAAAGTGTTTTCAACATGAGTAAGTATCTGGGCTCCATACCATGATACCACCCTTTTCCAGAAGGAAATGCACATATCCTAAAGGGCGCTACCCCTCATAACCTTGCCGCATCTTTCTTGTTTTGACCATTCCGGGTGTGAGGCTCGACGAAGTCTCGTCCACAAAAACATACTTTATACAAAAGCCATGCTTTGGGTCAACAAATGATCATAGAAATGATCACCAGGATAGACGATCAAACAAATGATCCTATCACAAATAATCAACACAATGATCATTTCACAGCAACACTCAGTATGTCACATTACCAAATTGGGAATATATCGCTGATAACTTCAACTATATAACCTCTGAGCTCGTACGTCTCAGAGAAGGGTGTTAAGCTAAGAGAATAAATTCTCCGCCACCAACAGAAATATATTTGAAAGAAATCGGCTTTATATCTCAATTTGTAATGTCAGACACACAATCCATACAAGTCTGTTCCGGGCTCGAACAAAACCGAAGGCACTTACAAAGAAGTCCTTGCAATCCGAATAATCTCTAATCACGTTCGGATTTCCCATCACATATGGAGATCTCTATACCGGGGATCAGCCAGTGCAGAGACAATCAACAAGAAACCCTTTCGTTTTCGAAAATATCCGGTCTTCAACATCGGTCTTCGAATGCAATTCATAACGACGTATCACATATTCGGAATGGGTTATATGACCCCAAGGTCCTTTCCCGGTTAACCCGAATAGTGAGCGCTTATTTTAAAAAAAATAAGTGTGGCATTCAAATTCAAGCAAATCATAACAAATACCTATTTAAAGGTAAATATTGATAGTCAGTTATTGAACTATCAATAGATATGCCAACATCACCAGATTCCAAATAATTTTCCAAATTATTTATTTTCCAAAAATATCTTTAGAAGATATAAACTTCCCTTACTTCAAAAATAAATCAATATTTATTTTTAAACCCATTCTCCCAATTCCATTTATAAATTCCATATTGAATTTATATTCCAAAATATTTATGAATATACGATTTTTAATTATTCATTTTTCGATTTATCTTCAAAAAGAAATTTTCTCTAAACTTTCCATTTCACATTGGAAAAACAATTTCCATACTTATTTATTTTATAGGTATTTCACAAATCTTATTTATTTTCAACCTTTGGAAAATATTCAATATACTTAAATCAAAATTAAGCATATATTTCATTCTTTAAGGAAATCATTCTCTTAAACATATTTATTTGGGCCAAAACGAATGTTGCGTAAAACACCGTTACGACAACCCAAAATCACTAGTATAGGGATTCAGAATTAAAATAGATATATAAATCCCAATACCATACAAAAACATTTCCTTTCGGAAATTATCTATTATAACAACAGTGTTATAATCTACTATTTCCTTCCATTTCTCGAAAACGTCTATTTCAACAATAAATGTTGAAATCTATGGTTTCGATAGTTAATATATTTTAAAACATCTTTAGATCGTTTTAATTCTATTTAAAACATCCCATTCAAAACATTTCTTTAACATATTATTCACTATTCAAAAACGTGAAAATATTTGTTAACCAATTTCATTCCTTCTATTCAATTTGTTTTAAAGGATTATTCACTGTCTAAAACATGAATATAACTCCATAAATAAGTTATAACAATTTACTTATCAAGATAAGTCGTTGCGGATTTATAAACAATGTTTATAAATTTCATTTCTATTTATTTTACAACAACTTCCTTTTATAATTCCTTTATAAATCTATTCAATTTCATATCTCAATGATATAATAAAAGTTCATATTATAAGTTAAATACTTATAATTTATTTGTTTACAAAAACGTTCTTTTAAACTTCATAATCATAAATCTTATAACTTATAAGATTCATTAATTTATCCACATCTATTCCCTAAATAACTTTATAAATTTTATTTATAAAATTCTATTTATAACTTCACCGCTATAATCCTATAGATTTCATTCCTTTATGAAATTCATTCACGATTCATCCTAACACTTATAAAAGCTCATTTTTACACTTCTAATATTTTTAATTTATAAATATCAATTTATAAATCTTCTAGTATAAATCAATTTATATTACTATTTTAAAACATCTTTAAACTCCTTTATAATTTCACCATTTGATTTATAAAATAATCCAATTCCATAAATCCTATTTTTAACTTTTTATAATAAATTCAGAAATCCCAGTTTAATTTATTTTATAATATCATAAATCCCATATTTTCAAAAATCAACTTTTAACTATATTTCTCAAAAATATAATTTTTATAACATTAAGGTTATAACGTTTATTTATTTATAATGGATCAATGCCAAAAATATTTTATAAACGTATACTTTCAAAAATCACTTTAGAAATTCCTTAAAATAAAAATCGTTATTTTTAAACTTCAAAAATTGGATTCGATGATGCAACACATCTAATAGTCAATCACGACTTTTCAAACATCATATATCGATATGATAATCAATCAAACATCACAATATCTAAAATCAAATAAATATTTGTGAGGAATCCAGTTGGATCCCTCCAACCTGTTTCCCTGCATCCACAGACATTAGCACAATACCAATTCCGTTTCGAGACGGAATATCGCGGTATATGGGATTTAATAAATATTATCTGCTTACTAACGGCGCAATAGGGTCTCATCCGCTATACAATGCGGGAAATCAATCAACTGCAATATATACATATGCCAATATATATATATATATTGCTATATATATAATATAATACCAATTCCACTTCAAGGTGGAATATCGCGGTATATGTGTGTAATAAATAACCTCCGCTTACTAACGGCGTATAGGGTCTATTCGCATCCAATACATATATATATATATATATATATATATATATATATATATATATATATAACAATCATCATTCAAGCATTAAATCAACACAACTAACAATTTTAAATCTAACTATTTAAAATTTAAATAAATCCTTTTGAGTGAGAAGTTCTCACCTTTATTCCCGTTTGCAATCCATTTCCATCTTGATTCGATTTTCTTGATTTATACCTTGTATAAATATTATACACAAGATTTATTAATGTTCGAACAGATCGAATAATAAATTTTCATTTGATAATTTCGATTCATCGGTGATTTTATTTTAATAGTTAAATTAACTGATAGTTTTATTTAAACCAATTCCTTTAATAAATTAACCAAACATTTAAATTTTATACTAATTCTCTTTTTATACACACTTTTCACATTCTAAAAATAATATTCCTGTCTTTAAAATTTTAACTTCAACAATTTATCAAATCCAATTGAATATTTATTTTCATTTAACAGATTTTATTTTATCTAAAAATTTATTCTCAATATAATAATCTGAACTAATATTTTTCTATACATATCTCTAACTGAAAATTTTCTAATAATCTAATAAATTTAAATTTCTAACAAATTTTCTTTTTACAGATTATTTTTAGTGATTTAAAATAGATTTTTTTTTCTCGATAACTAAGATAAATAAATAGGTTAATTAAATAAATCTATCACCTTATTATTTTAGTTTTAACATAACTTTATAAATCAAAATATTCGACCTATATATACATATATGTATATATTAAACTCAAGACAAAAATAATTTTTAAACCTTACTGTGATTAAATTTTAAACTAGAATTCTTCCTTTTGAATATATATATATACACACATTAACTGCATTTAAGTATATATATTAAATTAAAATAATGGAATACCTTACTGCAATCGACAATAGCCATCACCAACATCTCGCGCCGACATCGATCATCCTCGACCGTCACTGCCTCAATGTACATGGACTCCAATATCAAGCTGCTGCTCGAAATCCCCCCTCTTTTTCGTTGCTTGCTCCACCTCGAGTCGCGTGCACGAACCCCCATCCATCGGCCTACGCGTGCGCCACCGTACGCAAACCCAAACCCCATGCCTCAGCTTGAAGCTGCCTTCACCTTCAATCGCGAGCACCGTGCGAAGTTCACGCCACCTCGTGCCTGCGCCCTCCATCACGAACGCCGCCGCCTCCTTCTACAGAAGCGTCGCCGCTGCACGAGCACAAAGCCCCAAAAATCGAGCCTCGACCAACCTTAATCGAACGCAGTCGCGTTCGTTCCCCTCCCCTTCGATGGATTTGATTTATTATTATTATTTTTCGAATTTGAGAAAGTCGCGGCCACCATTTCTGTTTTCCTTTTTCTTTTCTCTTTTTTTTTCTATTTCGGCCGTTTGATTTTATTTTATTTTTATTTGGGGAAGAGGGAGATTTAAACGTGAAGGAGGCATGGTTTTACACGATCTTATGTCGTGATTCTCGGCATGGTACTAGGAGCAATTGTAGGGAAGAGAACGTGCTGTGTTTGACTAATTATATTTTAAATTTAAATTTTTTTTATTGAATTCGATTCAATTTCAATGCGTTTACGCGTCGTATGATCACATATCAACTCAGAAAAATACGAAATTTGAAATCCGAGAATAATTCAATATTACGGACCCAATGGAACTGGTTTTGTCGAAATCCGAGACTGTGCCTCGGACGGCTATTTTTAAATATTGATTCAAATGATATAAATTTCAAAACTGAACAAATCACTTTCAAATTAAATTCTGAAGCTCCTATCATCTCCAATATTATCAATATGAATTTTACAAGCCTTTGAAATATTTTTAATTGGCTTAAAATTGAAGATTCAAATTTTTATTCAACTCTCAATAGATTAAATTCTATAATTTAATCGCCATATTCAAAGTTATATTGAAAATTCAATCCAAACCATCATTCAAATATTTAAAATTAATTAAATATTCTCAATTTAAATTGTTCAAAATCCTGGGTCGTTACAATCTTCCCCCCTTAAAAGAATTTCGTCCCGAAATTACAAGTTAAGAAGAATGCCCTTATCCCGTCTATTATTTTTCACAATCTAAATAGTTTTATCAACTTTCTAACCTAAATCTTTTTATTAGAGATTCACTATCATTTCAACTAGCTTTCCAACTTCAATTATAGGTTCCAAACAACATTGTTTTCCTAACAATTCAAATTTAAATTCAAATTCAAATTTTAAACTTTCAAAATTTCTCAAAATTTTTCTAACACCCTAAATTTTCGAAAAATTTCGCAAGCGTTTCCTTTGCGCGGCTCGATCGGTACGACTACAAAATGGCACCACGGCCCCTCAGAATCAAAAAGAAAAGAGAAAGCCAAGTGGCTGGAGAAGAAAATCATCAAATCTCACACTGAAATTGAAATACGTACCTTTTTTGTCGAGCAATTCAATTTTTATCTTTGAAATCAAAATTTCAATCCCATTTCTTTTTAATACCTGTATAACCTGCTAGTAGTAGCATCCATAATATCCAACATTCAAACCATTTTGTCAATTTATTACAAAATTTCCAATATATACTTCTTATACATTTTTACTTCACTATTGAAGTTATATATTCATTTTCATTCAATTTTACATTTCAATTCAATTCCATTCAATTTCATTTGAATTCAATTCATTTTTCATATTCAATTCATCTCGAATTTACTTAATTACTAACAAAGGAAATTTCAATTTATTTCTTTTAATTACTTGAATTTATATACAATTCAAATTTATCTTCAAATTTAGCTCACGACTAAACTTTAATTTAACCAATTCAAATTCCAATTCATAGTCCATGAATTAATAATTTATCAAGTTAGTTTACTTGAATTTAATCAATTTTATTTAATTCCATATACTAATGATAATAATTCTATATTATCACTTCTTAACAATCATGCAACCATATACTATAATAATTCATAGAAAATCATTTCTTTTCTATACAAAAATAGTTTTGGGCAAAATTATCTTATTTACCCGATTCAAAACAATTTTATATTCACTAACAAATACGCGCTCATATCTATTATTACACTCAAATTCATTCTAGAGTACTGCTGACTCTATCTCTAATGAGTAATACCCAACAGAACCATGGTTGTCGCTTAACCAACAGCTCTGATACCAAATGTAACGATTTCGGATTTTTCGTTGCTGAAAAACCGAATAGTTATGGGTTTAAGAAAAAGAAAAGAAGAAGAAAGAGAAGAAGATAGTAGAAAATAGAGGGGAAAGAAAATAGAACGGAACAGAAAATAACAGAACAACATCAGAATCTCACAATTCGCAGCGGAACAACATATAATAAATAAATGAATAATCTTTAAACAAAGAACTATATCAGTTATTACATTACATCACATTTCATCATATCATCAGAGTATACAACAACAACAAACAGTGCAGCGGAAAAAAAGTACTATATACTAGTAATACGCCATGCCATCCAGCTTGCCTCCTGCAATTCCTGAATTCCAGAATATCCTGATAAACCTTAACTCTTGACTGCCCGTGTGGAAATTGGTGGGCACCCAGAGTTTAGGAAGGAAAACAATAAACTCCGAGTCAGTCATGTGACTGGTGCGAGAACTAAAACAGTTTATTTTTCTTTAAAATCAAAATAGAGGAATATTTTTAAATTCAATTCGCAATGCTTTTAAAAATGGGACTACCATAAGGCCTCCCGCACACACACACAATGCAAACGCAGAATCGGAGGAGATTTCTCCTTATGATAGTCAAAGATGCTTGATACGCATTTAAAAAGAACATTTTATATTATTACTAGTGCATAGTGTTGGAAAAATTTATTTCGAAAGTAGAATATAAATCTTAGCCAGCATAGACATTTCGAACTATGCCTACTATAGCTAACTATGTTCAATAGCAGGTTACCGCCACATTCCATAGCAGGTTATACAACTAAAACCGTACAAGTCTCGTATTGTTTCTTTGGATTTCCAACGAATGATCAGGCCAAGGAACTTCCCATTGCCACATGATAATGCCTCTGGATGGACATCCCCGAGAACCAAACCGGATCTCTACCAACACAAAGCCGGGTTACCCCTAACTGAGTAACAACTGACCGAATATGCCATCCCCCGGTCCTTTGGGACCTTTCACCGAGCGCTCGGTATCAATTCACACAATCATAAAGTGTTTTCAACATGAGTAAGTATCTGGGCTCCATACCATGATACCACCCTTTTCCAGAAGGAAATGCACATATCCTAAAGGGCGCTACCCCTCATAACCTTGCCGCATCTTTCCTGTTTTGACCATTCCGGGGTGTAAGGCTCGACGAAGTCTCGTCCACAAAAACATACTTTATACAAAAGCCATGCTTTGGGTCAACAAATGATCATAGAAATGATCACCAGGATAGACGATCAAACAAATGATCCTATCACAAATAATCAACACAATGATCATTTCACAGCAACACTCAGTATGTCACATTACCAAATTGGGAATATATCGCTGATAACTTCAACTATATAACCTCTGAGCTCGTACGTCTCAGAGAAGGGTGTTAAGCTAAGAGAATAAATTCTCCGCCACCAACAGAAATATATTTGAAAGAAATCGGCTTTATATCTCAATTTGTAATGTCAGACACACAATCCATACAAGTCTGTTCCGGGCTCGAACAGAACCGAAGGCACTTACAAAGAAGTCCTTGCAATCCAAATAATCTCTAATCACATTCGGATTTCCCATCACATATGGAGATCTCTATACCGGAGATCAGCCAGTGCAGAGACAATCAACAAGAAACCCTTTCGTTTTCGAAAATATCCGGTCTTCAACACCGGTCTTCGAATGCAATTCATAACGACGTATCACATATTCGGAATGGGTTATACGACCCCAAGGTCCTTTCCCGGTTAACCCGAATAGTGAGCGCTTATTTTAAAAAAAAATAAGTGTGGCATTCAAATTCAAGCAAATCATAACAAATACCTATTTAAAGGTAAATATTGATAGTCAGTTATTGAACTATCAATAGATATGCCAACATCACCAGATTCCAAATAATTTTCCAAATTATTTATTTTCCAAAAATATCTTTAGAAGATATAAACTTCCCTTACTTCAAAAATAAATCAATATTTATTTTAAAACCCATTCTCCCAATTCCATTTATAAATTCCATATTGAATTTATATTCCAAAATATTTATGAATATACGATTTTTAATTATTCATTTTTCGATTTATCTTCAAAAAGATAATTTTCTCTAAACTTTCCATTTCACATTGGAAAAACAATTTCCATACTTATTTATTTTATAAGTATTTCACAAATCTTATTTATTTTCAACCTTTGGAAAATATTCAATATACTTAAATCAAAATTAAGCATATATTTCATTCTTTAAGGAAATCATTCTCTTAAACATATTTATTTGGGCCAAAACGAATGTTGTGTAAAACACCGTTACGACAACCCAAAATCACTAGTATAGGGATTCGGAATTAAAATAGACATATAAATCCCAATACCATACAAAAACATTTCCTTTCGGAAATCATCTATTATAACAACAGTGTTATAATCTACTATTTCCTTCCATTTCTCGAAAACGTCTATTTCAACAATAAATGTTGAAATCTATGGTTTCGATAGTTAATATATTTTAAAACATCTTTAGATCGTCTTAATTCTATTTAAAACATCCCATTCAAAACATTTCTTTAACATATTATTAACTATTCAAAAACGTGAAAATATTTGTTAACCAATTTCATTCCTTCTATTCAATTTGTTTTAAAGGATTATTCACTGTCTAAAACATGAATATAACTCCATAAATAAGTTATAACAATTTACTTATCAAGATAAGTCGTTGCGGATTTATAAACAATGTTTATAAATTTCATTTCTATTTATTTTACAACAACTTCCTTTTATAATTCCTTTATAAATATATTCAATTTCATATCTCAACTAAAAGTTCATATTATAAGTTAAATACTTATAATTTATTTGTTTACAAAAACGTTCTTTTAAACTTCATAATCATAAATCTTATAACTTATAAGATTCATTAATTTATCCACATCTATTCCCTAAATAACTTTATAAATTTTATTTATAAAATTCTATTTATAACTTCACCGTTATAATCCTATAGATTTCATTCCTTTATGAAATTCATTCACGATTCATCCTAACACTTATAAAAGCTCATTTTTACACTTCTAATATTTTTAATTTATAAATATCAATTTATAAATCTTCTAGTATAAATCAATTTATATTACTATTTTAAAACATCTTTAAACTCCTTTATAATTTCACCATTTGATTTATAAAATAATCCAATTCCATAAATCCTATTTTTAACTTTTTATAATAAATTCAGAAATCCCAGTTTAATTTATTTTATAATATCATAAATCCCATATTTTCAAAAATCAACTTTTAACTATATTTCTCAAAAATATAATTTTTATAACATTAAGGTTATAACGTTTATTTATTTATAATGGATCAATTCCAAAAATATTTTATAAACGTATACTTTCAAAAATCACTTTAGAAATTCCTTAAAATAAAAATCGTTATTTTTAAACTTCAAAAATTGGATTCGATGATGCAACACATCTAATAGTCAATCACGACTTTTCAAACATCATATATCGATATGATAATCAATCAAACATCACAATATCTAAAATCAAATAAATATTTGTGAGGAATCCAGTTGGATCCCTCCAACCTGTTTCCCTACATCCACAGACATTAGCACAATACCAATTCCGTTTCGAGACGGAATATCGCGGTATATGGGATTTAATAAATATTATCCGCTTACTAACGGCGCAATAGGGTCTCATCCGCTATACAATGCGGGAAATCAATCAACTACAATATATACATATGCCAATATATATATATTGCTATGTATATAATATAATACCAATTCCACTTCAAGGTGGAATATCGCGGTATATGTGTGTAATAAATAACCTCCGCTTACTAACGGCGTATAGGGTCTATTCACATCCAATACATATATATATATATATATATATATATATAACAATCATCATTCAAGCATTAAATCAACACAACTAACAATTTTAAATCTAACTATTTAAAATTTAAATAAATCGTTTTGAGTGAGAAGTTCTCACCTTTATTCCCGTTTGCAATCCATTTCCATCTTGATTCGATTTTCTTGATTTATACCTTGTATAAATATTATACACAAAATTTATTAATGTTCGAACAGATCGAATAATAAATTTTCATTTGATAATTTCGATTCATCGGTGATTTTATTTTAATAGTTAAATTAACTGATAGTTTTATTTAAACCAATTCCTTTAATAAATTAACCAAACATTTAAATTTTATACTAATTCTCTTTTTATACACACTTTTCACATTCTAAAAATAATATTCCTGTCTTTAAAATTTTAACCTCAACAATTTATCAAATCCAATTGAATATTTATTTTCATTTAACAGATTTTATTTTATCTAAAATTTTATTCTCAATATAATAATCTGAACTAATATTTTTCTATACATATCTCTAACTGAAAATTTTCTAATAATCTACTAAATTTAAATTTCTAACAAATTTTCTTTTTACAGATTATTTTTAGTGATTCAAAATAGATTTTTTTTTCTCGATAACTAAGATAAATAAATAGGTTAATTAAATAAATCTATCACCTTATTATTTTAGTTTTAACATAACTTTATAAATCAAAATATTCGACCTATATATACATATATGTATATATTAAACTCAAGACAAAAATAATTTTTAAACCTTACTGTGATTAAATTTTAAACTAGAATTCTTCCTTTTGAATATATATATATATACACATTAACTGCATTTAAGTATATATATTAAATTAAAATAATGGAATACCTTACTGCAATTGACAATAGCCATCACCAACATCTCGCGCCGACATCGATCATCCTCGATCGTCACTGCCTCAATGTACAGGGACTCCAATATCAAGCTGCTGCTCGAAATCCCCCTCCTTTTCGTTGCTTGCTCCACCTCGAGTCGCGTGCACGAACCCCCATCCATCGGCCTACGCGTGCGCCACCGTACGCAAACCCAAACCCCATGCCTCGGCTTGAAGCTGCCTTCACCTTCAATCGCGAGCGCCGTGCGAAGTTCACGTCGCCTCGTGCCTGCGCCCTCCATCACGAACGCCGCCGCCTCCTTCTACAGAAGCGTCGCCGCTGCACGAGCACAAAGCCCCAAAAATCGAGCCTCGACCAACCCTAATCGAACGCAGTCGCGTTTGTTCCCCTCCCCTTCGATGGATTCGATTTATTATTATTATTTTTCGAATTTGAGAAAGTCGCGGCCACCATTTCTGTTTTCCTTTTTTTTTTTTCTATTTCGGCCGTTTGATTTTATTTTATTTTTATTTGGGGAAGAGGGAGATTTAAACGTGAAGGAGGCATGGTTTTACACGATCTTATGTCGTGTTTCTCGGCATGGTACTAGGAGCAATTGTAGGGAAGAGAACGTGCTGTGTTTGACTAATTATAATTTAAATTTATTTTTTTTTTTAATTTTTTTATTGAATTCAATTCAATTTCAATGCGTTTACGCGTCGTATGATCACATATCAACTCAGAAAAATACGAAATTTGAAATCCGAGAATAATTCAATATTACGGACCCAATGGAACTGGTTTTGTCGAAATCCAAGACTGTGCCTCGGACGGCTATTTTTAAATATTGATTCAAACGATATAAATTTCAAAACTGAACAAATCACTTTCAAATTAAATTCTGAAGCTCCTATCATCTCCAATATTATCAATATGAATTTTACAAGCCTTTGAAATATTTTTAATTGGCTTAAAATTGAAGATTCAAATTTTTTTTCAACTCTCAATAGATTAAATTCTATAATTTAATCGCCATATTCAAAGTTATATTGAAAATTCAATCCAAACCATCATTCAAATATTTAAAATTAATTAAATATTCTCAATTTAAATTGTTCAAAATCCTGGGTCGTTACACAAACCTACATAAAACCACTATTTGATGAATCAATGAGCCGATATCCGATGACTGCAAACCCTAATCTAAAAGATAAGCTTAGGCAAAAATGTCGACCCCAAACGGAACTGCAGCACCCCATAAATTTTAAATCAGACTGAAGAGAATGTCAAAACTTAAATTTTAAAACAAGTTTGAGAATTTTTAACTGAGTAATTTCGGAGATATGAATTCCTAAAGTTTATTACATTTTCTTCTTTACTGTAAAGTGTTCTTCTAACATATAAAAAGGCAAGGAAACATGTTTGGGGGGAAAGTGTGTTCAAAAAGAAAGATGGTACAGTGATTTGAAATAAAAAAAAGCTAATGTGAATGATTGACAAATATGTATATATTAAATTTTGAATTTTGAATTTACCTCGATTTCGCAACTAAAAATCCCGACCTTCTATCCAGACATGCTGCTAGGTGTTTATAATGTTATACCCCTATTAGGAATGCAATGAAAAAGGGTTCGAGTCCTAATTCAATCGTATGGAGAAAATACCTTTTGGACCCAGTTATTATATTAATTTTCGATGTGGATTTCAGCGCATTTATATACCATACAGCCAAAACAATACTTCAAATGCTATGAAAATTGAAATTCGATAATAATACACTATTACGGATCCGATGGAACTAGTTTTATTGAATTTTGAGACCATGCCCCGGAAGGCTATTTTTAATTGTCAATTTAAACGATATATTTTTAAAACTAAACCAACCCCTTCCAAATTCAATCTTAACACTTTTACTATCTTCAGTATTATTAATATAAATTTTATAAGTCTTTGAATTATTTTTAACAGGCTTAAAACCCAAGATTCACTATTTTACCCAATTTTCAATTATTTGATTCAATAATTAAATTGTCCAATAAATAGTTATATTTAAAATTCAAGTTAAAAATTAACTTTTAAATATTTAAAATCAATTAAATATTCCAATTTCAAATATTCGAAATTCTGGGTCATTACATTCCTTCCTCCTTATAAGAATTTCATCCTCAAAATTGCGATATAAGAAGAATGGCCCAATACCCGTTTATTATTTTCCCAAAACCATACAGTTTCAAACAACTTCCCAAAAACAATCTTATTATTAAAGACACATTATCACTCTTACTAACTTTCCAAACTCGTCGATAGATCACAACTGATATTATTTACTCAACCATTCTAAATATAATTTAAAACCCAATTTTAAATTATCAAAAATTTTCTATCTCTCTAAATTTTCGAAATTTTTTGCCAACGTCTTCTTTGCGCGGCTAGATCCGAACAATTACAAAATGCCTTTACGGGCCCTAAATTTTTAGAAGAAAACAAAAGCCAAGTGGCTAGATCGAAAACCATCAATTTCATATAGTAATTTAAACAAATACTTTTTTTGTCTGGTAATCAATTTTATCTTTTGAAATCGAAAACATCAATTTATCATTAGCCTTTAATACCTGCACCCTACTTACCAATAATATCCAATCATAGAATTTAAAATCATTTTTTCATTCCTTTACAAAATTTTCAATATTAATTTCATTCAAGCCTGTATGATGTACATATATCATCTGTACGCAAAAATCTAATCGCTCACTCAATCACGCAATTGCACTTCCGAACTAGTATCGTTCACACGATTCTCTAATGCGGACTTAGACCTGGTATCTTGATTTGAAACCGTCATTATCCTTGCATAGCTGTATACTATGATAGAGAACTCCAGAATCAACCAAAAATCCATTCCAGGGTTTGCCATCGAAAATCGAGTGAAAAATCCCAACTCGGATCGATATACTATCTTGAAATTCTATACTAGAATCTATATCAAATCGCTATGCAAATAAAATAATATACGTACATTCTACGTATTTATCTTAATTGATTATTAGTTATATCAATTTTTTTATTCACATTTATTTTGATTTCCATTCATTTATTCACAATTTTCCATTTTTAACCAACTTTCAACAAAACTTCATTCACATACTCCCCAATATATTTTCCCCAATACCAATTTTACTTAAGAATATCACCGTTTACTTTTCTTAAGTTTATTATAAATATTTTATGTAGCCACCTACATTTATTCCCACTTCACCAATGAAGTTTATATCCATTTTTATTCAACCTACATTTTCAATTCCATTTGATTCAATTTATCTACCTATTTTGAATGTTGAATTCTATTCATCTTATCTCAAACCATATTTAATAACCATTTCCTTAATTAGTTCCAATCACTAATTTATTTTTCCAACTTTCATTTTATTTAGCCCTACTTGAATTGATTCCTCAATTTCACTTTACTTGACATAATTCAAATTAAACATCATTCCAATTTTCGATTTCAATTCTATTCACTTACAAATTAAATTAATTTGTCCCTCCACAAATTTATTTCCAACTATTAAACTTTATTTCAATAACTCTTACTTCATTTAGCCTACTTAGAAAAAAATTCACTTTACACTTAAACTCAAGTTAAGTTTAATCCCATTCCAACAATCATATTCCACAATTTTATGAGTTTCAAAATTATTTACATTCAATAAAATTTTTAAGCCAACTCAAGAGTCTTTAAACAATCACTTAAGTACTTCAAAATCATTTTTTGAAATCAACTGTATCCCAAAGTCCCTTGGTATATCAAATTATTCCTTTGAATTTTAAAATCAAAAAAGTTTTACCAAACCAAAACTTCAATTCACAACATTTAGCTAGCAATCTCTCCCTTGGAAAATCAAAAATAAACATTGATGATGCTGCAGTCATCACCGAAATTATTTTCCAGCGACAAAGTGAATTTAATGCTTTTATCCCTTTTAAAAACATTTTATCTCAAATATTCTTCAAACAACATCACCATTAATTTTCATCTTTGAAAAACATTTCCAAAACCAACGAGATTTGAATTCCTATATTTTTACCCTTTTAAAATCCCTTTAAATCTGTATTAAAAGACACCTCTGGAATTTTATTCTATTTCTAATTAAAAATCCCATTTATAACTCACATTTGCAAATTCCATTTTATATAGATCTATTTCTTAACTTTTGGTTATAATATCATTTTTTATTCAATTTCCACAACAACAATGATAATAATTTAATATTATGATTTCTTAACAACCAAGCAACCATATATACCTATAATAATTTATGAAAAATTATTTCTTTCATATAAAAATAATTAGGTAAAATTATTTCATTTACCCTATTTCAAAACAATACTGTGTTGAATTGTTCCATTTAAGTGTTTAGAGATCCATATCAATAACGTTAATTACTCATATTGACCAAAATCCATAAGCCACTCAACAAATCAATCAACAAAATATAAAACAATTTTATATTCACTAACAAATACGTGCTCATATCTTTTAATACACTCAAACTCATTCTAAGGTGCTATTGACCCTATCTCTAATGAGTATTCCCCACTAGAGCCAGGGTTCTCGCTTGATACGACCTAGATTTTCGACACTTGAAAATCGACATCAATACGCCCACTTTAATACATGCCGAACAATCGAATGCTGGAAATAATAGATCGTTAGGGAAAGAAGAAAGAGGTTAGAAGGAGAAAACAGGAAACAAAAACACATAATCTCACAACGCAGCGCAGCAATATATAATAGGCAATAACTGATCTTTATACAATAAGAACTACAACTGTTTTTATGCATTATATCATCAAAGTACAATACATCAATAACACAACATGGGATAGTTATAATAACTTATCCTCACAAAATCTGACTATACAGCTTACAATGCAAGCGGATTATACATCTAGTATGTGTGATACGTCTTGCCATCCAGCTCGTCTCTTGAGCTCCATAGTATCCTATCCTATGTCTGTAATACTCAGTCTAACCTGGGCATTATAATAAAATGACACTCGAGTCAGTCTGGAAAACCAGCATGAGAAATCATACTCAAATTGAATTATTAAAGTTTCAAAATCCTTAGAAAATCAAAGGTATCTCGTATGACCATGCCATAAATAAACATGTCGGGTTTTTACCTTACGATAACCAAAACATTTCATATCAAAATCCTCTGATATTATAATAGTGTCTAAGCACAAATACTTAAATCAAATAGCTGAAATTGTTACATTAATTAAATTCTAGGTTCTACAATCGAAACTGTAAAGGCAAGTAGGGAGAATGACTTTCCAACTGAATGACTAGGCACTGAGATACCACCTATCACGATACCCAGTCTTTATTCGTGTACCGAGGACCACTCTCAATCTCTAGCAACATAAGACCGGACTACCCTATATTGGATAACCCGAATAAGATCACTATGCGGTTGGGATCAACAACCGCCCACACAGCAGAAATAAAGGGACTCTAGACAGGGGTACCTTACCCTACTTGGGTGCGACCCACTTAGCCTTACCACATATCCCCTGATTTTTAGTCATTTTCGGTTGACGAGGCTCGAGGCTAAGCGTTACCTTTTTAGAAATATTCATTTAGAATGCTTATTGTCCTCCAATGACAATGTACAAATAGCATTTATCTATACAAGTCCATTCCCGGTCGGAATGGAACCAAAGGCACTACTCTTACTACATACATTTTGGAATCACCCTTGGGATTAGTAGCGATTAGCTCTTGCACTTCACTGCTCCATCTTCGACGCCAAGCTCTTATCTTCATTTCGAAACGTACTCGTTAGATCGAAGTGGTTTTCGGATCACAAATTTGATCCTGGTCTCGTCGAAACAACGTTTGCTATTTTCCGGTAAACTCAAACCCGGTTCTTGAGGAAATACACAGACGAGAATAATATCGGAGATCATTTCCTAACCGTTAGCGGATGGATTTCCTTAAAAACGTCCTATAGGAACGAATGAGTTTATACGTACAGTATAGCACCTCGAAAGGTAACTGTACCATATAATTTCCGTACTCCACCAAGATATTTCCAAAGTCATATTTGGATCCAGATTTGATAGTTGGTTATTTAACTATCAAATAAATAATCAATTCATTCAAATACTTTATTTCCACTGAAAGCACCAAGCCTTATCAAATTTAGTTTTTAAATAAATTAAATCACTTTATCGAAAACCATACACTTAAAAATATATATAAAAGCTACTTAAATTACTTTATTCAAAATATTAATTATGAAATTCTATAATAATTTTCCAAGTAAAACTTTAGCCAAAACTAATTTTAAAATAAAGCTATTAAATAAAATATAAATATTTAATAATTACCCTTTTTAAAATATTAATACCGATTTAACTTTTTTTTTTAAAAAATAACTAACTACTATAACTAACTTAACTTATAAATACTTAAACAATTTTTGAACAACTAAATAATAAATTTTCTAAAAACATTCTTTTAAACACTTTTAAATAAAAAAATCTTTCCTTTAATATATACTTAACTTTCCAGAAAAATACATTTCCACTTCAATAAAACCGATCTTGTCATTTATAAATCCTTCTCGATTTATCTCTAGTTTAAATTTACGTTCCAACTCCGTAAATTTCCTTTCCTACATTTGAAAAAAACAACTATTTATTTCTAAAACGAATTACCTTCTCCTTATAAATTCCCATCGTTAATTTTTAATTTCAAATTATCCACTGATAAATATTTCACTTTATCTATAAACCCAGTTTATAAATTCCATAGTCTCATTTACCGTTTCACCACACCTAACCGATTTTTAAATCGATTTCCAAAATTGAACTCCATTTTTAAAATAAATTTCCCAATACATTAACAAATTCACTAATTTCGTATCTTATTTCCTTTTTATGACTTAAAAAGCTTTATTTAAATCTGAAACATCAATTCCATATTTTATTTTTCTAATTCCCTCTTTATTTTCCTCAAATCTATTTTAAATCTCGAATTTAAAAATAACTACTTTTATACTTAAAAAATACTTAAGTACCGTTATTAAATCCTTTTATTCGATATTCCAAAAATCTTTATCTTTCCATACTTATAAATTATTGAGTACAATTTTAAAATCAAACCTTTTATTTTTCCCAAATCCATAACTTTTAAATTTATTCATCTTTGCTATGAATCTCTTACTTTACAATCGCCTTTTTTCATTTCCTTTAAAATTTCAATATTTATTTTTCTGATGTTTTAAAATACCAAAAATATATCCAATAACGTCATAGCATCCAATAAATTTAATTTTTCCAACATAATCTATCAAGGATTAATCAAAATAAATCATATCACTTAATATGAAAATAATTTTAATATTTTGAGTAACCCAGTTGGATTCCTCTAACCTGTTTTCTCTGCATCCATCAATGTTAGCACAATATAAAAATACCAATCCCACTTCTAGGCAGATATCACGGTATATACGGTCATCCGCTATTATACGAGGCGCATAGGGTCTCATCCACTATATAATAAAGGAATATCAATCACTCCAATATACATATATATACACACACAATACTATAATATCACATCCACAATTCAATCAATCGGCAATAATTAATTTTCACTATTAAAAATTAATTGCTGTAAATCCAAATTTGAGTGAGATTTAACTCACCTTTATTTTTTTTGGATTGCTGATCGATCCAACTTTGACTCTATTGCACACGTCATGCTCGGTTTTAACTATGTTTAAGAAAATTATTGAAGCATATAAATTAATGATTTCAACTGAATTATAAAATTTACTCTATACTTTTTTTTCCTTTCTTTTCCTTAAAGCAGTTTATAACCAAAATATATTATATTTATATATATTTTAAAGAAATTTATTTATTTAAATTTACCAAGCACAACCACAAGCCCAAACCCTCTTCCATCGTTTCATCTTCTTCTTCCCCTTTCATTACCTTTCACCTGTAACCCAAAAACACGCACCCCACGGGCATTTGTACGATCCCCTAAAGCCCTCCATGGCCAGTTCAAAAATGTCATCACGACCACCTCTCCTTCCTCGTTAACTTGCACCACCACCCTATCCCTCCAAGCCATTCAAAAACATCGCGAAATTGCCACGTTTCCCCTCTTCCCCTGTCAAGTCATGACCCTTCTCAAACAGCCGCACGCTCCCAATCTTCTTCCCGAGAAGTCAAACGCTGCCACAAACCCACTTGAAACCACTATTTGATGAATCATTGAGCCGATATCCAATGACTGCGAACCCTAATATCGAGCCAAGCTTAGGCAAAAATATCGACCACAAACAAAACTGCAGCATCTCATAAATTTGATATTAGACTGAAGAGAATTTCATAACTTAAATTTTAAAACAAGTTTGAGAATTTTTAACTGAGTAATTTTGGAAATATGAATTCTTGAAGTTGATTACATTTTCTTTATTATTGTGAAGTGTTCGGCTGACATATAAAAAAAGTAAGGAAGCATGTTTGGGGGGAAAGTGTGTTTGAAAAGAAAGATGGTACAGTATTTGAAATAAGAAAAAGTTGATGTGAACAATTTACAAATATGCATGTATAAATTCTGAATTTTCAATTTACCTTGATTTCGCAACTAAAAATCCTGACCTCCTACTGAGGCGTGCCTTTAGCCATTATAATATTATACCCCTATTCCGAACATAATGGAAAATGTTTCGAGTCTTAATTCGGTCATATGGAAAAGATAGTTTTTTGGACCCAGTTATTATATTAATTTTGGATATGGATTTCAACGCGTTTATATACCATACGGCCAAAACGATACTCCAAATGCTACGAAAATTGAAATATGATAATAATACACTATTACAGATCCAATGGAATGGTTCCGTCGAATTCCGAGATTGTGCCTCGGAAGGCTATTTTTAATTGTCAATTTACATGATATATTTTTAAAACTGAACTAGCCCCATCCAAATTCAATCTTAACACTTTTACTATATTTAGTATTATCAATATAAATTTTATAAGCTTTTGAAATATTTTTAACAAGCTTAAAGCCCAATATTAACTATTCTAACCAATTTCCAATTTAAATAATAAAATTATCCAATAAATAGTTATATTTTAAATTCAAGTTAAAAATTAACTTTAAAATATTTAAAATCAATTAAATATTCCAATTTCAAATATTCAAAATTTCGGGTCGTTGCACATGTGGCATAGAAAATATTCAATATAGAAAACATGCGGCATAAAATATATGTGGCATAGAAATCTGGTGGCATAGGTTATATGCGGCATAAAAGACATATGGCATCATTGATACCGAAGGCATGCATGTTGGCATTGATATGATCAAAACTTACTGGAACCATTGCATACCAACGAGGTTGATATTGTATGCTTCCCTATAAGTGAGTGACAATATATGACATCGATGGACTTCGGCATTGATTAATGATACATGGCAACCTCTAATTAACATAAAAACTATTTTATTTCTTAAAAAAGCAATATCTTTTCACCAATTACAATTTTTTGTCAAATTACTATTTACTAGTGCGTTACTTTATCAAATCTTTTCCTGAAAACTACTATATGCTAGAATTATCATTCCCAAAATATAATTTGTATTAATATAATTATTAGGCTTTTCTAGCCTAACAGATTCATAGAAAGTCGTAAACACTTTGCCCAAAAAATCACAACAAATCAAACTATTCATATTCTTTGACATATACAAATTTTGGGATAGAAAACACTGTTTAATTATTTTTAATAATTAAAACCCAAAATAAATCATTTTCACACTTAGAAAATTCATTAAATATTCATACTTGATTAGAAAATTATGAAATTAAAAAAATCTCTAGTAAAATAATTTTTCTACATAATTTCAAAATATCAAGTCATTTGGATGTGATATGATAGGTTTTAACACTTAAACCTATTAAATAATTTCATATATGAATTCAATAAATCATAAATAAGTATATAATCATCAATCATTCACATCATGGCATAATAACACACATAAGATTTGGATTAACCATAAAATTGAAAACAAAAAATCATACATGAGATGGATAATCAATATTCACCTTGGTTTAATAATGAGACTTGAGATTTGAGTTTAAATTTGATTTCCCCTAAGCTTAATCTTGATTTCCTTCCATTTTCTTCTCTTGAATCTCTCAATGATGGTCGACCTTGAGTATGTTTATGTTTGTACGAACATAAATGAAATGAAGGAGAAGAGTGTGAAAGGTTTTATGTTAGGAATGTAACCTTTTTTTTTTTCTATTTTACCCCTCACATTATTCCTCCTAGGTAGTGACCTACAAATTCGAACATTTCGTCTTTGAATACCAAAATGTTTTGGAATATAATTAAGTATTATAAATATGATTTTATAACCATGTTAGACAACATTTAATTAATAAATATGAAAAGAAACTTGTTTTTGAAATTTGTTAACAAAAATATATTCTTAGAAGAAAAATCGATAATGTGACCAAAAATTGATTTATCGATAAAGAGCTTTTCGATCGATATAAATTATTCGAACTCTTATGCACTTGTCTAATGATCAAATGAACACATTAGAAACTAATTAACACACACCTCTTCATTGATCTTGGAAAGTTCTAGAATGTTCTAGTGAATTAGAGATATTGTCATGAGAGGCTTATAGTGGCAATTAGCATAAAGGAGAAGTGACTTAAAGGATGAGTGATGGAAGGTGAGGCTTCCATGGCATAGTGTGGGGTGAGTGCAAGATTAGGCAACATCATTATTATGCCTATATAAGAGGCATACCATAGAGCCAGAATCAAAAATTTAGAAAGCTTAAGTGAGAAAATCAATGGCTTTTTCATCTTCTCTCTTATGTTATAAAGAAAATTATTGCAAATCAAATCCAAATCATTTCAAATTTGGAGTGAAGCCTTGGAGGGATATTATAACATCTTCCACTACGTTAGAATTTGAAAAAGCAAAGCTATGCTCCCTCTATTGAGATAGGCCATGAGCAAGGAGGGGTTGTGAGGGAAAAAGCAAGGAAATGAGGAAGAAAAGGAGGTTGCTAGCTTGGGTCTAGACTTTGGTTCATGGGTCTTGGTTAGTTGTGAAGTTAAGGTGAGTTGACACCTAACTTTAAAAAAAATAACTCATATATTTGTGTTTAATGGTGTTTAAATTGTTGAATTGTTGTTGACATATGTTAAAACATCAATTTTAGTTCTTGCTTTGAAAGTAAGCGACATATGTGATCCATGTATATGGACTTGAATGAACTTGGAATGGACTTGTAATATATATGACTAGGCCTTGAACAAAGCAAAAAGGTTATAGGTGAACTTTAGTTTAGATCTGACTCGGGTTTGAAAGTGCACTTATAATGATGGCCGCTACAGATGAAGTTATGAATTGCCTTATTTTCGGAGATTGCTATGGAACTTTGCAGAGAGAACCTTAGGTATTTCTCAAGATATTTATAATCCCTTGAATATTTTTTCTTAATTAAAAGCTTGAATAGTAAAAAGTTAACATCTTGAAAAGTGGCCAAAACTTCACTTGTGCATAACTGCCCCATTTAGCCTTGATTTTGGACTTTAAAAGGTATGAAAAGATATTTAAATTTAAGTATTTTGTCTCATTCTTTTTACAAGTATTTATTAACTCATATTAGAATATTTGAAAAGTGGTTTGAGATAATTATGAATTTTTAAGAACTAGTTGTGAATTTTTAAAGAAGATATATTTTGTTAAAATATGTAGAAAACTTGTTCTTTTCAAGTTTTAAGGAAAATTATAAACTTGTTATTTTAAAGTAATATTTTGGATAAATATTTTAAAACTTATTGCAAGTATTTTCATGTATTTTAAAAGTATATTTTTTTTTCAAATAGGGGTTAAGAATTACTTAGTGGCTAAATGGTTAATTATTTGATTACTAGTTTGAAAAGTAATCAACTATGCTTAACACTAAAAGTTGATGAAGTAAGGCTTACCTATTTATGAGATTTAAGATTGATGTCGAGTAGGGACGAAGCAATAGAGATCTAACCTACCAGTTTCCCTTTCGATCGAGGAATAGTAAGTCGAAAAAGGCCTAAAACGTGTTAATCGTGTTGATTTCTTCTTGTTTCTGGAAATTATTAATAATATACTTAACACTAGAAGGCGACGAGGTAGACTCATCTATTTGTCAGTTTTAAGAATAAAAAGTCTAGACAAGCTTTGATGCAACCAGTGCTCTAACTTAATTGGCTTCACTCTTGGATGAGGTATAGCTAAGGTTGGATGTAAGAAACTGGTTAAGCGTTCTAATCGTGGTCTATATAAGCAATTGTTTTTGACCAGATAATCGATTAGTCGATTATCGAACTTGACCAAATATTGACCTAAGAATTTGTCAAAAGGCTTCATGATTTCATACCAATATGAAACCCCATGGAGGAGTATTAGCATAAAACATCTCTAGCTTTCGCTTACTTATGAGAGAACCGGAAGTAAGTTAGCCGGGAATTCATTAATTTGTGTTGGAGAGTCTGATAAGCGGGAAGAGTATATACTTTTATGAGATGACTCAAAATCCATAATCACTTCAAAACCAGATATGCGATCTATGTTATGAAAGTAGTTATGAAGTGGAATGTTATAGAGTTGAACTGTCTGTCTTGAGGAGTATTCCAAGAGAGAGGATATTGTTAACATTCGTCGAAAGACTTATGTGGGAAATCTATATGGAGTTTCAAGACCAATTTCAGATGCTCGAATCCTTGCAGTGATTCATGATCTGTTCAAGATGATGGATTCTATTTGGGGATTTGTGTTTTGTTCAAGTGACGAAGACTCGTGTTAGAGATGCTGAACATAGCCTCGACATTGGGAAAATGACAAAGAACAGAGAAGAGACATGGCTATGGAGATTTAGCTAACCTTAAGGGTATATCAACCCCATATCTAGAGATGCTTATCGCTTGTTGCTAGTAGGAGATGATATGGCTCAGGCCACACACTGAGGTTGGTCCATTAATGTTTACTGCAGCGTATATCCTATCTAGAGATATTCGATCCTTGGAAGGAAGTTTCTGATTCTTGTCATGGATTTTGGATGCGGTAATACCGAGGAGATCTCCATGAAAATATCCAATTGGTGAATACACCTTAGCGGTATTGATTGTATACTTATTATTGCAGTAGCGTTCACATAGAAACTATTCGATATGATTTTTGTGCTATAATCTAGACATTATCTATCATATCACTATATGTTAAACTTAATGAATGGTTGGTTTAATTTGAGACTAAAACCGTGGAAATAATCCATACGGTCTCAATGGTTACTGTTACTTGTCTTATATTTCTTGAGTTTCTCACAGTTGTTTAGTAGACTGATCTAGGTATTGTTTTTTTATAATGCTTGGGTCATCCCCGTATATGTTTCCAAGTTTAGCAACGAAGACTTTGGAGCTTCTAAAGAAGTGGTGGACGATTACCATCCGTAGTATTCTTATTTTCGCTGCATTTCTATATTTTATTTATCGGAATACGTAAGGACAAGTTGTTATAAATTTCTAGGCTAATGATAGCACTTAGGTTTTAGTAACCTTAATATTTCTATATTTAATATAATCTTTGTACTGTTCCTTTGATATTATATATTACTGTTCCGTTGTGAGATTCAGATATTGTTTTCTTCCTTTCTTATTATATTCTATTTTTTATTTTACCGTAACTTTCTTTCTTTTTGGCACCTGGGTGCTCGACACATGAATACTGTGGATGTAGTAGTATCGACGTTTGAGGATCAAAAAGTTGGATCGTTGCATCCTTCTTATTTGAGTTCCAAGCATCCTTATTAGTTAATTAATTAAGGCATGACTTACTTAATTATCAATTCTCAATCTTCTTAAACTCTTACATTATTTTATTTTATTTATCTAATTAAACGCCCTAAATAATGTTAATCAAAATTAGGAGTGTTATAATTGTATTCCAACTGCACCCATTCACGGTAGATGGATCGTACCCCTTCAGGTACAACTAGAAAAATCATATTTTGATACTGTACTTGGAATCCTTTTCAAATTTCACATTATTCCGTATCATAGAGCCAATATTCTTAATGGTTAATTGACTTACGAGGATTATCTATTCTCGACATTGATAAGAAACTCGTAGTTTCTCTTCAATGTGGAAGAATATTTATTAGACGGTCTAATGCTCGTGTAGATATAGTTAATTTCATTTCATCCAACATAATCAGTTTCATCTTTATATCGTATCAAAATTCATTTTACTATCAATAATTTCTAAAAGAAATTCCTTTAGTATGAAGGTGGTATTTCTTGAAACAATGGGATGTTTCCTTGTGCAATAAAATAGGTGCTTATAAAACTTTATAAATTGTGTTATACCAATCTGGTTTTAGTTTACAATATTTATGTTTAAAATATAAATTGGTCGTCCAATGATAGTCATTACCAAACTCCTTTTGGGGAGATTCTAACAAGGTCACTACAACATTCCCTATCAAGAGCCCAAAGCTAAATGCTACAAATGTTACAGTCATCCATAGTATTAACTTACGACGACTATATATGGCTATGCTGATGGTAGCCATAATATCAGAAGCATTGAATATGAAACTAAATCATAGATTTCAAAAAAAAACTTTACACGTTACATTTTCAAAACACACGTTTCACATTCAAATTATATAATCCCATAATCGCTTTCCAGTTTTAGATAAAATAAAATTATTACATAAATACACCAAGACCGACATATGATAATGCCTCCTTAGTTGACTAGAGTGCATTATAGACATAATTGTCTTAGATACAACACAGCAGAATAAAACAAAACAAAACAGCGACTATTAAATAGCTATCCGTTAGCCACCTGCTCGTCTCCTGAAACTTTATTCGTCAACTTACCAAAACCTGTAAAACCTCAATCCTCAGGCCACTCAAATCAATTTTGAGCACCTAAGAGTTTAAGAGAAAAATATAAACTTCAAATCAGACTTAAAGCCTAGCGTGAATAATACTATACATCTTGGATATATGATATTAAGTGAGACCATGTCGCTTAGTGGAACAGGTTTCCCCTTACTAATATTCATTTAAAACATATCTTTTGCAAAACATAATCTTGCAACCAAAACTGGTTAAAACTATAAAGCAATTTATTTGAACTTACATATCAGGTAACAAATGGACTATCTATTCAAACACTATAGTTTTGTTTGGCTTACTGCTAACCTTTGGCTGACTCGGACCTACCAGACAACATAACAAAATAATCTAACATCCGTTAGACACTCCTCTTCTAAACGGTCTGTCTTTAACTATCTGTTAAATTCTTCTCTTCTAGAGGATCTGTCCCTAATTTAACGTCTCCCAAGGTTACCTGATCCTAATGGTTTTGCAGGGTAACCAATAACTTATCTGTATACAAACATATATTCCCCTATGTGTGTAATCATAATTTTAGTCTTACCTATGACAAAGCCCTACACATTGGAATTTTGGACTAAATAATCTGGGGTTAATAGCTAATGTATAGGGTGTGACCCTATACCAGTGCCATCTAGTATTCTAATATCTGAATCATTTTACTTAGGGAAACCTTCCCAAAATTTTCTTTGAAAACCTTAAAATAAAACTTAAAGATGGAAAATATATAATATCTATGCTTAACTCAAATCACCTTTTCATATTATATATACTTTACTCAAACCTTTGTTGATGAAAACATTTAACTTTTCAAAGTAACCCTTTCAAATCCATTGAAAGTACCCCTTTCAAAACCATTAAAAGCACCTCTTTTGAAATCAAGTAAAACACTTCTTCAGACCTAGGCCGAATGGCCAAAACCTTTGCTTCGAAACCATTTATAGAGACCTTTTGAAACCTTCCTTTCGAAAGCTTTAAAACCTTAGACATCTTCCTTTTAAAACCTTTAAACATTGCCTTTAGAAACCTTTAGAAACCTTTCCTTTTAACCTTTCAAAAGCATTGAGGAACCACCTCTTATGTAACGATCTGTAATTTTATCACTCGAAAAATAAGAATTTTAATTTTAAAAATATTTAGATATAGGTTTATTTTAAAACAATATCATATTGGCAAAAGCCGATTTTCAATAAAATTGGATATACATTAAAATAATTATTGTAAATGGTAAATAACTCTTTTCAATAGTTTAATAATGACATAATAATAATAGAAATTTTATTTATAATAGTTTTATAAACATATATACTTGTTTTATAAAAATGTAAAAACTCGTCGCATGTTGACAAATTGACATCATACTTTTATAATTGAATTTTAATATTTTTTAAATTTGGTTTTATAATTCAAGTGAACTTGTTTTAACTATATTAATATAATAAGAAACTTATTTTCAAGTTTTGTTTCATAAATAAATAGTTTAACAGTACCGTCAAAATGTGACCGTAAAACGTTTTATCAGAAATCAACGTTTTGTTCAAAATAATTTGTCGCAACATTATTGCACCTTTATTAGCATGTTTTGACATATATATCACACATTTTAATAACTAAACAAGTTTACTTTTACTAATTATGATTAGGAAACTTCTAGAATATAATTAAGAAAAGTAAGGAAAAAAGCTAAAAAAAAGTAAACATCAAATCAAATCACATCAAAAATCTAAATCAAATCTTCTTTTTAATCCACTTTTCCATCAAAATACATTTACTTAATCCTTAAGTCACTAAGACGTAAAGTAAGATGTGAAAGGTGATGTTAAGTATTGAAAAAGTAAGTTTACTTTAAGTTCAAGTAAGGTTATATTTATCATTTCACATAATAATATTTTATTCAACACTTTTCTTATAAATACCTACCACTTCTTTCACAAATTCCACAGATTTTCCATTCTTCTTCTTCCTTTTCTAAGCTTTCTCCTTCTTCTTCCTCAGATCTTTAATGGCTTCCATCCTACATTAAAATAATTTAAAGTAAACATAAAGTTTTGTTGGTAAATCAAAAGTTAATAGTCAACTTAAGTTCAAAATCCAGATAGCAGATTTCAAGAAGTTTCGAAAAGTAGTAGCGAAGCTATAGTCAAATCCGTTGTAATAAAGTTAGATCGGAATTCAAATTTTTGTGAGAAAACTTTACTCTTCTTTGCTTTTAATTTCTATGATGTTATGACATGCTTTTATACTTGTTGTGTTTCTTGTATTATGTTTGGCTAATTAATTAAGTATTATAAAATTTAAAAGTTAATTAATTAATGGGTATGTGAAAACTACTAGTACCCATGTTTCGTTTGTAAGATCCAAGGAGACTTAGGCGAGAGATGGAACATATCGAAGGGAAAGCCCAGATGCTCCAAAATAAATATCAAACCATTTTAACCCAAGATAAAATAAAATGTTATTAATTATCACTTATTGTCATGTTTATTTCATTGATTGATTATTTGAATTAGGCTCCACCAGTTTATGAACACTGATTATTATTTATTGATTATTGACTTTGCGCGACCATTTTATGACCAATTAGTTATCCACATGCATGCGCTGGATAGAAACTACTTATAGCTAACACCTTGTGATTTATTTCACGATTTGACTATAAGGTGTTTGGCGGTAATATTTGGTTCACTTCAATTTGATGAATTGTTTTGAAAATTTGTTTCCAAGTTGAAGTGTTATGAAATATTTTCCTTTAAAAGGAAAAAAAGAGATATTTGAGAATAAATATTTTGAAGTGATTTTATATAAAAGTGGTCTGTATAAAAAATGGTTTTATAAAATGTTTTATAAAAAGGAAAGAATTTTGTGGATAAACCCAATGGTTTTAAGATGATCTTTGAAAGGATTGGGAAATGGAAATTATTGTAGATTAGGACTATTTGTAATTATTAGTGTAAATGATTTTGTCACTTCAAGATATAAAATGATTTGTTATGTTATCAAAGATTCAGGTAACCATAACTAAAAATTTGGGCATAGCAGGTGCAGATGTTCTGTAGCCTCAGTATAGTACGCTCTCGTTGAAGAGCGATAAACATATCTATATTTATTTTTTAGAAGGTTGGGACTCACTTGCCTTGTTATTAGGAGAAACCTCCCAATCTATTGCATATATTTTGATTTGCTTTTACAGTAGTATTTTTTGGGATTTTTAAATAAAATTTCAAAAGTGATTTGTCTTAAGATCTCGAAGTAAAGTATACGTTGATACAAAGGATACATATTATTTCAAATAATTTGAAATGAAATCAGGAGTTTGGTCCAAAGAGATTATTTTCGAAAAGAATTATATTTCAAAAACAATAATTAGATTATGGAAATCTAAATTAAAGATTAAGCCTAAGTAGGTAGTTTTGGGAATTGCATGTATATAATTATATTAGATTTTCTATGAAAAGAGCTATAATTGGATTTTCATAGCAAATGAAATTTAGGAAAGAATGGAGTTATAGAATAGAATTTAATAAATATATAAGTGTTGTACAAAATAGAAGTTTTATAAAAATAGAAGCAACATTATAACATTGTTTTGCAAAGGTGAAATTAATTTAATTTGATAAGCAAAGTATGGATTTTTGTAAAGGAATTTTATTCACGTTTTTAAAGTGAGTAAGTGGAAAGTTATTTGATTTATAAACGATTAATAAAATCAGGCCCAACGACTACTTATGTGCTAGATTTTGTTTGTTGCTTCGATATTTAAATAACCAACTATAAAATTTGGCCATTTTAGTTCTCAACTTGATGTAGAAACTAATTAGTCGTACACTTAGCATGTAATTGATTGTGCAGGCTTGATTATCGTTTATGTTGAGAATGTTGATTCATGCGGTGCGGAGTGATTATCCCAATATATTGAGCTTCTCTCTTGGCTGAAAGATAATAAGTTGAAAGTTGGAGACGTGATAAGTCTATAAGACTTGGTCTCTGTGTGAGGTTGAGAAACGATTTTGCGTTGTTGGTGCAAAGAGATCGAGATCAGATTTGTCTAAAAATTACTTCGGACCACCATATATGCGACGATTGTATAAGTTGGTCAATGAAATTGATATTTAGGATTTTTATAGTAAAGGACTGCTTGTTGATCATTTGGGTTTAAAATCCCGATATACATATAGTAGCAGTAGTCTCTTCATTATCAAAATATCCATTACAAGGGCTGTAGCTACTAATCATATATGATGTGGTAGGAGAGTATCTTCGGTTTGTCCTGTTCTTGGACAACTTGTATGGATGAGTGTTTGACATTGCATTTCTATGATTACGTATGATAGTTTTTACCAATGTACATCATGTGGTGGTGGAGAAGATAACTTCTTTTAGCTTAACACCGTATTTAAGACATACGAGCTCAAGGGTTGTATTTTTGTGGAAGGAAGTTAGTAGTCAACAGGAATGGCAATATGGCATTTAAAGATGATGATGATGTGATATATGAAAGGTAATCGATACCTATTTTGGCCTCACTCCCTGAAAAATGACTGAAATAGGGATAGAAGCAGCAAGGTTAAGTGGGTCGCTCCCATTAGGAGATGTATCACTCTTCTAGATGTACCTTTACAAGCTATGATGTCGCGTATCTGATTATTAGTTGATGTATGCTTGTGGCTATGGATTTAGGTCGGTAACGACCGGAGTGTTGGCATATTCGATACTATCTAGGAAGGGGTAGGCCAGTCTTGTGTTGGTTTAGGCACCAAGTGTCTCGACCATAGTTAAGTCCCTCTAGAGGTGTACCGAGTTTTGGTTCGGAAAGGTAGTCCCTTCACATAGTCATTTATATGGAAATCCAAAATCTACGACGTACCTTCCATTCTATTTGTAGAGCCTGTATTGCTAGAATTCAATAATGTAACAATTTCAGCTTTGTTGATTATTATTTATATAATAGACACTATTATAATAGAACATGAGTTGATATGAAATGGTTTGATTATCATAAGGCAAAAATCCATCTATGTTTATGTGTGGATGTGGTCTTAAGAGATACCTTTTGTTTTGATGAAGGAAAAGTTTTGGTAACTTTATAAATTCAATTGAGGTGTGTTTTTCTCACGCTGGTTTACCAGACAGATCTGGGCATTCTTCCCTTTCAATGCTCGGGTCAAACCGAGTATATTTACAAGTTCAGATTTGGTACTTTTGGAGCTTCAGCAGGCGAGCTGGATATCTTCATGTCATATACACGTATCTGTATATTTTTCCATGACCTTGCATTGTTGTTGTAGTAAATTATCAACATTTGTGAGGACATGTTATTATAACTGTCCAAGCTGATGATTACTTATTGTATACTCTAATATTGATTTATATATATTACAGTTTCTCTTTGTAACGATTATTGATCTATTTTATGTGTTATTCCACTGCGATGTGAGATTCTATATTGTTTTTGTTCTGCTTCTCTCCCTTCTTCTTCTCTTCTCTTCTTCTTCCATCTCTCTCTTTCTTCTCACCCTTTCTTTTCTTTCTCATGATCATCTTCAATTCTATGAGCTTTGGGTCGACAAGTGTGGTTTATTATCGTTTCAGAGGGTATGCATTTGCGGGTCGTCACAGTTGATGTCGGAGCCTAGGTTTAGTATACTCCTAAGCTTTGATGTGTACTCATTATAGATATAGTTAATGATACCATAGAATGAGCTGAGTGTGCGTGTGTGTATACATTTATATGAGCGCACACTTATTAGTGATATAGAAATGTTTTATATTGTTTTAAATTAGGTAAATGAAATCATTTTACCTTGATTATATTTTATACAGTTATATATGATTTGTTGGTTGTTAATGAATGGTAATACTTGATTATTATCATTTGTTATTTGTTGTCATGTTTAAATAAAAGCTATTATTATAAATCTAAACAAATATAAGCAACGAAGTAAAGTGAAATTATGCAAGTATAAATTTGTGAAAATGATTTATAAATAAAAAGAATTTAAAAGAAAAAAAATAAAAAGCATCGAATTCACTACAATTGTTTGGAAATAATAAGGGTGATGATGGCCGCATCATCAGTATTTATTTTCAAATTTCTATGTGATGGATTTGCTACCAATAGTGATTTTGTTAATGAAGTTTTGATTTGATAAACAAGTTTGATTTTAAAATCCAAAGCATGATTTGATTCAAGATTATGTAAAATGAGTTTTGAACTTCTAAATTGAAAACGGTATACAAGTATCTAAAAGAAAATTTGAAAGTGGAACATGAAATAAAATTTAACATAAGTAAAGTTAAATAAATTGAATTAGTAAAATGAATTATATGAATTGAAGTTTTGCAATGTATCAATTAAAAATGAATCAAATAAAAATAAATCTAAACTTGAATGAGAAAGTGATTATAAAATCATGAATTAAATTTTAGAATGTGAATAAACATAAGTAAATATTTATGGAATCTTAAATAAATAAGTTTTATAACTTATAAATTTGAAATAAACGGCTGTTTGAATTCTAAAATTGTTATCTAAATGTTTTGTGAAATAAATGAAATTAAGTTTTTAAACTTATAATATAGAAAATGGAATAGATAAGTAAAGGAAAGTTGAAATTAAGCTATGCAATTAAAATTAACTTAAGGAAAAAGGTTAATTGGAATAAGCTAATAAGCTAAGTAAATGAAATATGTATAAACATAATTCAAAAGTGATTATTCAACAAATTAGAATTATAAAATGTGAATAAACTTAGGGTAAGTTTAATGAAATTATTTTTGAAATTTAAAATTTAACTCGAAGATGAATGAAATGAGCAAATTAAATGAGTTAAATGAAGTAAATAAATGAAGATTAACTTAAGCTAAATAAAATAAATTGAATGAGCTAAGTGAGATAATTGAAATGAATATGAACTTGAGTTAATAAATGAAATTCAGCTTAAGTATATAAATGAATTTGATATATGTTGAAACGTTTTTTGATTAGAAAGTGAAAATAAAACGTAAGTGTTGTATAAAATGTCTAAGCAAACTAAAGCAAGTTTAGTAATGAAATAAAATAGTTGTTATGTGTTATTAGTGTTAAAAAAATTATACTAAGTGAATAATGAAATGTTATTAAGCATGAATTAGAAGTAAAGTTAACAAAATTTAAGTGAATGTTAATAAATTAAAAGTTCGTATATGTTAACAAATGAATGTTAATAAATGAATTGGAATGAATGTAAATGAGTAGAATGTGAACTAATTGAATATGAAGGAATGAATGCAAACTAAATTGATGAGAATCAAATGATTGTAAAATGAGAATGAATGTAATAAAATGATTATCAGTTAAATTGAATGCAAAATAATTGGATGAAAACTAAATAGTAAACGAATGAATTAGTTGGATGTTAGTTGTTTGATGATTGCTTATATTGTATGTGTTTCATTTGCATATGATTATTGTATAGTTATGTTATATGTTGATATTGTTTCTATATACATGTTTCTCATTAATTTTTGAGTGTTTTAGTGGGTGCGGACGGCGTATGCTTCGCATTTGGAGCTCGCTTTTGCGCTATATTGCTTATATATGCTCGTTAATAATATATAAGGTACATATCTTTGATTACATATCGTACTTTTACACTTTTTCATTATGGGATGCCTCATTATTTGGATGAGATGTATATTTGTGATATATATATATATATATATATATATATATATATATATATATATATTGTTATATATTTTTTGGATCGAACTGTGCAAAGAAGACGAGAGCAATTTTATGAAATTTAAGGTGTTAGAAAAAATTTCATAATTAAAAGTTTTGATTTTGATTTATAAATTGAAATGACAACAACAGATTTTTTGAAGTGGTATTAGTTAATAACTATGAATGAATTTGGAAACTTAGAAAAGTTTGTAAAAAAAAAATTGTAACTAATTGATTTTAAAAATGTTAAACGCTTAAGAAAATTTGGTAACCTATTTCAACTAATAGTTTTGGAAAGTTAATAGAGCTATTGCATCTTTCTTACTTAATAATTTTAGGGACGAAATTCTTTAAAGGATGGAAGAATGTAATGGCCCAATTTTTCAGCCGCCTGAGTTTAGAATATTTAATTGAATTTAAATATTGAAAAATTAATATTATATGTTAAATTAGTTAAATTAATTGAATTTGGAAACTAATGTGAATAAAAATGATTTCAAACGTTGTTTCAAATGCTATTTGGATTAGAATGGAGTTAGTGAAATTTTAAAATTGAATTAAAAGCAATTTGGCAGAAATTTGAAATTTTAATATTTAATTAACATGTAAAATAGTCATTTTTGACACTGTCTCGGATTTTGACGAAATCTGTTTCGTTGGATCCATAATAATGAGTTATTATAGGATTCCAAATTTCGTGTCGATCAGACTTACAGTTTGATCGTACGAATTAAAAACGCTTAGAAATTGTTTAAGAAAATTTAAATTTAAATAATTTGATTTGACAAGCTATCTTCCAAATATTTTTCAATTAGCTTTCGATACGTGTTCCATTGCGTTCTGCATAAGGGTATAACATATCGAATGCCAAGCAGCACGCTTCGTATGGAGTTTGAAAGATATTCGGGTGAATATTGTTTTGAATTGGATATATAAGGACCTGTACCCCTTAATCCTCAGCCCTAAACCTAAACTAAATATCACAACTGCCTCTCCTCTAACCCTAGATCTAATGACTGATGATTGTCAGCTCCACTCAAGGCCGTTTCAGGCCATACCTTCTAAATGAAAAACATCGGCGTCGATGAGATGTACAAGTTCAACGGTCAAGATCGAGTAAGGAGGTCCACGGCAACCAGAACTTGCCTCTGTTCACGCGCAGTTTAATCGTCGATTACAGGCAAAAGGCGTCAATCTAGGGCGACCCACAACACAAGGGAGAGAATACTCGGGGCTAGCTTTAGCCAAGATGCAGCAAACTCTGGGGCAGTAGAGAAGCAGCGTGAGGCGGTCAACGGTGAAGGAATGAAGTTGAATTCGTGAACCTAGATGCAAGTCGCGTGAAGAGGTGAAGGCGCGCGTGGATTAGACTATTAACGAATGTAATTAAGGTGGCTAATTATATTAATTATTGTAATTAAGGGATGTAATTATTTTTAAAAATTAGAAAATTGTAAAATTAATAACTAATTCTTTAAAAGTCCAATTCGAGCAAAGTAAGTCGCATCGGATTCGTAACGAGGAGATCTACACGGTGGAACGGAATTGGTCCAGATCCGAGCTATTCACGCTAAAATAAAAGGCCTATTTGATTTTAGATGAACCAGAACGCAGAAGCGACAACTGGAATCAAAGTGACTAAAAGTTACTCTCTCTGTCTCTCTTTTATTTTTTATAAGTGGGAACATTTTTATTATGCTATTTTGATGACTATTTGGATGTATATTATATATATTGGTTGGTTTGATATATTCCTACCCATTAGAGCAGATGAGACCCTATATGTTCCCGTGTATGAGCGGATGATCCTTTGTACGTGCGTCCGCCTTGAAGCATATATTGTACATATTCTCTTATGCATATCTGTTGTAGGTTACATGTT
Organism: Allium cepa; assembly: GCA_030765085.1. Lineage (NCBI taxonomy): Eukaryota > Viridiplantae > Streptophyta > Magnoliopsida > Asparagales > Amaryllidaceae > Allium > Allium cepa. Next base: position 182,891,802 of record CM060937.1, on the reverse strand, counting down.
GGACCTATCCAACATGATTCCTCACTATTGTTAATTTTATTTAGAGATATTGATATATATGCTGTATAATGTGATTTTTGTTGTGTTGGATGCCATGATTGTTATTATCTATGTGAATCACCTTATTTAGTGTTGTTGTAGCATTGTACCATATTTTGGAATTTCAAAATAATAAAATGATGTTTTTGTTTAAAAATGGATTCAAACCGATTTTGGAATTATATACTTTTAATAATTTGAATGGATTTAAAAGAGGAAGGATTTTATTTAAATAAATAAAGGTATGATTTTTGATGTTATTAAGTTATAGTTTTGTGAAATACTTCAAGTAGAGATTTCGAATCATTTTATAAAAGTATATCTTATAAATAGCATAATAGCTTTTAAGTAGTGTTTTATAAACACACACACACACACATATATAAATGGATTTGAAATTGAAATATGATGAATAATTTATAATTGGATTTGAAACTAATATTCTATATTGGATTTGAAGTCAATATTTTATGAATGGATTTATGTTGCTAAATTAGATTTTTTATCAAAAGAGTTATAACTGGATCTTTATAGAAAATGAAATTTAGAAAAGACTGGATTTATAAAATAGAATTTTACAAATATATAAGTGTTGTACAAAATAGAAGTTTTATAAAAATAGAAGCATGATTGTAACAATGTTTTATAAAGGCGAAATTAAATTAATTTGACAAGCTATGTATGGAATTTTTGAAGGAATTTTATTCACGTTTTTAAAGTGAATAATTGGAAAGTGACCTGATTTATAAACGATTAATAAAATAAAGTCCAATGACTAGTTATGTGCTAGATATTCTTTGTTTCTTTGAATGTTAAATATCCGACTATCAAATTTAGCCATTTTAGTTTTTCAACTTGATGTACGAACTAATTAGTCATACACTTAGTACGTAATTGACTGTGTAGGCTTGATTATCGTTTGTGTTGAGAATGTTGATTCGTGTATTGCAAAGTGATTACTCCAATCTATCGAGCTTCCTTCTTGGCCTAAGAATAACATATTGAAAGTTGGGGATGTTACAAGCTATGAAACTTGGCTTCTTTGTGAGGTTAAGAAACACTTTTGCATTGTTGGTGCGAAGAGACTGAGATCGAATTTATCTAAAAACCACTTCGGACCACCATATATGCGACGATTATGCAGGTTGGTCAATGATATTGATATTTAGGATTTTCATAGTAAGGGATTTCTTATCGATCATTTGGGATTAAAATAATTATATGCATATAGTAGCAGTAGTCTCTTCGTTATGAAATATCCATTACAAGGGCTGTCGCGACTAATCCTATAGGATGTGGTAGGAGAGTACCTTCGATTTGTCCTGTTTCTGGATGACTTGTATGGATGAGTGTCTGACAATGCATTTCTAAGATTACGTACATTGGTTTTTACAAACGTACATTATGTGGTGGCGAAGATGACAACTTCTTTTAGCTTAACATCCTCCTTGAGACATATGAGCTCAAGGGTTATATTTTTATGGAAGAAAATTAGTAGTCAACAGGAATGGCAGTGTGGCATTCAAAGATGATGATGATGTGATATGTGAAATGTAATGGATACCTCTTTTGGCCTCACTCCCTGAAAAATGACTGAAACATGTATAGAAGCAGCAAGGCTAAGTGGGTCGCTCTATTTGGATATGTATCACTCTTCTAGATGTATCTTTACACGCTTGGACGTCGTGTATCTGATTATTGTTCATGTATGCTTATGGCCACCGATTTAGGTTGGTAAAGACCGGAGTGGTGACATATTCGGTACTATCCAGGAAGGGATAGGCCAGCCTTGTGTTGGTTTAGACGCTGAGTATCTTGATCATAGGTACGTCCCTCTAGAGGTGTACCGAGATTTGGTTTGGAAAGGTAGTTCCTTCACCCAGTTATTTATATGGAAATCCAAAATCCACTACGTGCCTACCAACTTGTTTGTAGAGCCTAGTATTGCTGGAATTTAATAATGTAACAATTTCAGCTATATTGATTATTATTTGTATAATAGACATATTATAATATAACATGATTTGATATGAAATGGCTTGGTTATTGCAAGGGAAAAACCCATCTATTTTCATGTGTGGCATGGTCTTATGAGATACCTTTTGTTTTTATAAACGAAAAGTTTTGGTAACTTTATAAATTCAGTTGAGGTGTGTTTTTCTCACGCTGGTTTACCAGACTGATTAGGGTGTTCTTCCTTTTCACTACTTGGATCAGACCGAGTATATTTACAGGTTCAAATTTGGGGATTTTGGAACTTCTACAGACGATCTGGAGATCTTCATGTCGTATACATGTATTTATTTATTTTTCCACTGCTTGCATTGTTGTTGTTGTAAATTATCAGCATTTGTGAGGACAGGTTATTATAACTGTCCAAACAGATGATTATATATTGTGTACTCTGATATTGATTTATATCTATTGCAATTTCTCTTTGTAAAGATCATTGATGTATGTTATATGTTATTCCACAGCGATGCAAGACTCTATATTATTTTGGTTCTGCTTCTCCTCCTCCTTCTTCTCTTCTCTTCTTCTTTCTTCTCTCTTTCTTCTCATACTCTCTTTTCTTTCTCATGATCATTTGCAATTCTATTTGCTCTGGGTCGAAATATGTGGTTTGTTGTTAGTTCATAGGGTATGGATTTGCGGATTGTCACACCTTAGAAACCTTTCTTTAAACCTTTCTAAAGCATTGTGGAACCACCTCTTTGAAACCATCATTTAAAACCTTTCGAAAGAATCAAACCTTTGTAAACAACAAACCTTTTGAAAACATTTGGGTTCAATTTAAAACATTGTGAGAAACATCTTTCGAAAAATATTAAAACCATCCCCATTTGGGTTATACTTCAACAGAGCAAGAGGGTCATTAAAATCATTTAAGTTGAAAGCCTATCTTTCAAAAGCATTCCTTAGCAAAGAAGTGATGGTGTCGAAACCACCCTTTCGAAAGCATTAGAGAATTGGCCAAGTTTAAAAATGAAGTATACCTTCCGAAATCATTGACTTCGAAAGGTAAGAAAAGCAGTAGCTAGGGGTTTCGACCCCTTCGAAAGCATTGCTTAAAACAAATGAGCGCAACCCATTCGAACCATTTCTTTAAAATAATTTGACCTGGTCGAAAGCTAACCAAGTCGAAAGCAAAGCAGGTGCAACTTCATTTTAAAACAAAGGCTTGTTCCAACCCTATCGAAACCATACGTTTCGACCCTATACCATCTGCCTTCATCCAATTCACTACGTACCAAGTATATTGATACCATGCGCATTGGTTTCGAAAGAAATGACGGCAAAACGTCTAGGTCGAAACCCCTGGGCCGATAGTGGCGAACATGCTAAAAACAAGTAATGTTGTCCTTAACTTAAAAGTACTTTTTAACCAACCGGCTATGTTTTTCAAATTTCATTGATTACCATATTTCTTTTCTTCAAAAGTGCTGCCAAGATTTTGGAAATAACAATAATTTTATTTTATAAAATATTTCTTCTTCTTTTATAAATATACAAAAATTTTAAGTCCCATACCTCAAATAATTTTATATATTCATTAAAACACTTAGGAAAATTTTCCAAAAATTCCAAAAAACATTTTCAATGTGTTTTCTAACATATAAATTTCAGACCCAAATAAATTATTTAGCCGTAAATAATTTATAACCCAAGTAATCATTTTCCACAGTAGAAAATTTATATAAAATCCACAATAATTTAGAAAACTATGAAAATTGAAACCCATCTCTAAATATCATTTTTTATCTAAATCTAAAACCGAAAGGCATTTGGATATCATTTAATAGGGTTTTCTTATTAAAACATATCATAAAATCTATATGAACAAGCATAAATTATCAACAAGCATATATACACATTTATTCATTCAAAAACATGAAATAAACGTGCAAAACACTTTGGATTTAACTTTCAAACCAAAAATATTTAAGAGAATGAGATGTAGTCATTATTCACCTTCGCTTGAGATTAAGAATTTGAGAGTTGAATAGCTTTTGATTTGATTAATCTTCTTTCTTAGCTTTTCTTCCTCTAGATTTCTAAAACGGTGGTCAGTCTCTATGTTTTTAATTTGCAAATGAGAATGAATAAGAGAATACACGGCTAAGGGTTTACGGTTTAGGGTATAAGGATTTTTCTCATTCCCGTTTTGCCCCAGCCTACTTGCTAACCCTTTATCTATTTTATTTCATGTTATCTCGTTTTGATTTACTCAGTAACATGGCACGACTACCCTATTAATCACAAATCTCACTCCATTAATCATTTAACATTATTTTATTTAGCTAATTAAATATCCTAAATAATATTACTAAAAATATGGGGTGTTACAGTCTCCCCTCCTTAAAGAATTTCATCCTCGAAATTACGATATGGTACATAACAAAACAATCAACGGTAACACATACCATCAAACAAATCGGGATAAGCGTATCTAATCCAGTCTCCTAAGTGCAGTCCTTATCATCGTCACTCCACTGGACCTTCACTAATCTGACTGTCTTGTTCCTTAACTTCTTCTCCTCTCTCACGACTATCCGAATAGGCTTCCTAACTATAGTCATGTATAATTCCACTACTAAATCTTCTAACACAGTCGGTGCTACAGTAGTGTCTGGATCTCTAACAAACTTCCTTAGATGAGATACATGGAAAACATTGTGGACACCTACCAAACTACTTGGTAGCTCTACTGTATATGCGAGTTTCCCGTTCCTCTCTAAAATAAAAAACGGTCCTACGAGTCTTGGTGCTAACTTCCTTGTTTTCTTTAACCTGATAACACCTTTCATTAAAGATACTTTGATAAAAACATGATCTCCAACAGAGAACTCTAAATCTTTTCATCTTCTATCTACATAGCTCATCTGCCTAGAATGGGCTTCCTTCATTCTTGCTTTTATCAGATTAATCTTTTCTGCTACTTCTCTTACCAATTCGGGACCAAGGATTAATCTATCTCCGCTCTTTATCTAACATATGAGAGATTTGCATGGTCTTTCATACAAAGCCTCAAACGGTGCCATCCATATAATAGTCTGATAACTGTTGTTATCGAAAAATCGAATAGGTGTAGATGGTCTTCCCATAATCTCCTAAGTCTAGTACAATATTTCTTAATAAGTCTTCCAAGATCTTGTTAACCCTTTTCGCTTACCCATTTGTCTGTGGATGGTAAGCGGTACTTATCTTGAGCTTGGTTCCTAAACTTTCCTGTAAACTCTTCAAAAATTCGCTAGTGAAAAAGGAATCGCTGTCACTAACAATACTACTGGGAATTCCATGAAGTCTAACCACATTTTTCATAAATAATTTCGCAAAAACAGGTGTCGTCCTATTTGATTTAGCTGGAATGAAATTGGTACTCTTTGTCAATCTGTCCATTATGACCTATATACTTTCATTTCCTCTATTTGATCTCGACAACCCATCTATGAAGTCTATAGAAATAGAATCCCACTTTCATACCGAAATATCCAATGGCTAAAGCAACCCACTTGGCTTCTGATGCTCGGCTTTCACCTGCTAACAGTTCAAAACCTGTTTCACCATAAGCCAATATCCATCTTCATTACTTCCCAGAAGAAACTTCTCTTTATATCCTGATACATCTTCATACCTCTTGAATGTATAGTGAACTTCGAACATGGAATTCCTCCAAAACTTCCTTTCTTATGTCTCCCATATCTGGAACGCATAATCTACTCTTCTTTCTTAACCATTCACTTTGGTCAATACTAAAATCCTTCAAATCATCGCTCTTCGTTCCCTCCTTTAATTTCCTGATCCTTTCAGCTAACACTGGATCCTCTTCATGTTAGAAGAAATCTTCTTAATCAATACCAATCGGACTTCTAAACAAGATACCATAGCAGACTCTCCGCTAGACTCAGCCTCGGATCTCCACTACACTCTACAAGTTGACAATGCTTCCAAGTCTTTCCATTCCGCTATTATGGCCAACACTGCATTCTAATGCTTCCTACTAAGTGCATCTGCATCCTTGTTGCCTTTCCCTGGTGTGTACTCAATTCCAAAATCATAAGTGGCTAAAACTCTAACCACCTCTATTGTCTCATGTCCAGCTCCTTCTGAGGGAACAAGTTCTTCAACGACTTATGATCCATATAAAGCACTAACCTCTCTTCCAAAAGGTAATGCCTCCACAACTTTAATGAAAATATCACTACAACTAACTCTAAGTCATGCATTGGATATCTAACCTCACGGTCTAAGCCGTCTAGAAGCGTAGGCAATCATTTTACCTTTCTACATCAACATAGCCCGTAATTCAGTTCCGCACGCATCTGTATAAACTACCAAGTTCTGATTCCCCTCTGGAACCACTAACACAAGTGCATGGGTCAACAGTGTTTTAAGCTCTGGAACGTTTCCTTACACTTATCGGTCCGCACTAACATTACATCCTTTCACATTAGCTTAGTCATTGGTGCTGCTATCCTCAAGAAATCCTTAATAAATTTCTTGTAATATCCAGCCAATCCGATAAAACTCTTTATTTCAGTTACTATCTCAGGTCTCTTCCAATTATTCACCGCTTCAATCTTAGTCGGATCTACAGACAACCCTTTCTTTAAGACTACATGATCTAGATATTTCACTTCCTTCTTCCAAAATTGGCATTTCGAAAACTTTTCCTTTAGTTGATGCTACCTTAGCGTCTCAAACACTACTCTAAGATGAACTTCATGCTCCTTCTCATCCTTAGAGTATATCAGAATATGATCTATGAAAACCAACACGGACCTATCCAAATGCTCTCAAAAGATCCGATTCATCAAATCCACAAAGGATGTCAGTGCATTAATTAGTCCGACTGAAACTAACCATTTGTATGACCCATACCTTGTTCTAAACGCCGTCAAAGGTATACTATCTTCTGCGACTCTAAGCTGAAGGAAACTTGTCACTAAGTCTAGCTAGTAAAATATCCTGCCTCCACTCAAATAATCAAATAAATCGTTAATCCTAGGCAATGTATATCGATTCTTTATCGTTCTCTCATTTAACTTACGATAATCGATACATAGTCTTAACAATCCATTCGGCTTCTTAGTAAATACTAGACTGCTCCCCCAAGGTGAACTACTCGGTCTAATAAAACTCTTGCCTTCCAAATCTACCAAATGAGCCTTTAACTCCCTCATTTTTGTCGGCACCATCCTGTTTGGTGGTCCATTGACCAATTCTGCTCCAGGCACCAAATCTATCTGAAACTCAATGGCTCGTTTCGAAGGTAATCCAACACCGGCTTGAAAACATCTACGAATTTTCTAACCACGAAAATGAGATTCAACTTATCCTCTAACTCTACAACACCCGACAAAGCATTCACCCCACAGCAAGGGTTTTCTGTGGTATAAACTATACGATTAGTACAGCCCGGGTGTACAAGTGATATTTTCCTATCCTGGCAAAATATCCTAGCATCATACGCACTTAACCAATCCATACCCAATATGATTCCAAACCCTACAAAGTCAAATATATGAAAACTGCAAACAAAGTTGTAGCCAGCAATTCAAACTCTAAGTGGTCACACTTCGTTCCCAATGTTGCATACCCTCCTATCGGATTTGCAACTCTTAAGGAAGTAACTAAATATCTGGGCTCTTGGTTAAGCTTATGTACCAAACATTGAGATGTAAAAGAATGCGATGCACCAGTATCAAACAAAACACAAATAGACATACCATGGATCCGAAGCATACCTCCTAATACTGATTTACCTCTCTCTTAGGCCGTTAGCTTCAAAGTAACAGGCTTCAATGCAAATACTTGGCCTTTATCTCCTTTAGCTGGCTCTTTGCATTGGTTCTTGTAGTGCCTAACTTGATCAAAGTTGAAACATCTAACTCCTTTCTTCATAGCAGCCTTCTTTCCTTTGCATGTCCATCACTCATGAGCATAATGGTCTTTCTTATCTCACTTGTAACAGACCACTTTAGACATCCCCTTCTTTGATGCTCCATCTTTCAGAGCACCCTTCTTATGAAAGAACTTCCTCTTTTGGCCTTGCCCAACTTGGACCTCCTTCTCCTTCTTCTTCTCCAAACAAGCCAGCATCTCTTCATGTCCTAACATCATCTCCACTACTACATCACAGGGATCTCTAATATGCGGTAAGGTAGCCGTAGCCAACTCAGGCTTTAATCCCCTGATGAACTTTTCATTCCTCTTCATCACTATATCAACTATATCATAACCATATCTAGCAAATCTTTAAACCTACTAGCATACTCTAGAACAGATATTTCTCCTTGTTCTAACTCAGCAAACTTTCTGATCAAAACAGACTACGCCATCACCGACATGAACCTCTCTTAGAACCTTCTCCTAAACTCAGCTCATGTCATCCCCTCTTCATTTACTCCAGCCGTCACACAGTTCTACTGAAATAAAGTTGCTCCTTAAAGCTGTCTCGTAGCAAGCCTCCTCTTCTGCTCATCATTAAGCCCCAAGTCAGCAAATATCCTTTCATAGTGTAGCAACCAATTCTCTACTTCTATAGCATCTTCATTCCCGATAAATATATTCACTCCATGCCTAGCATACTCAAATTGTCATAATTATTGACCACCAGAGCTTCCTAAACTCCTCCTCCAGCATTTCCTCCAACAACCCTAGCGGTAATCCCATCTTGCATCAAGTTCATGAAAAACTGATACATAGGCCCCATATCTACTTGTGGGATTTCAACACCAACATTCTTAGCTTGAGCCTGACCTTGAGTCCTTCTCGTACTAGGTCGGCATTTCCATTGTTGGTGGTGCTGTCATTTCCTAAGTTAACTCTGCCTCTTCTAGCATCCATATCAGTATTCAACCCTCGTGAGATAAAGAAGAATAGCCTAATATAAGAGGAGAATAGAAATATAGCGTATAGTTATATATATCAAATACAAAACATAAGTACATTTCTTTAGTGTTATCTCATACCCTGATCTCACTCTAATTCCTAAGGATTTTGTTTTCAAAAATCATTTAGTTAAAGTATTTCATAAACCTATGCTCTGATACCAAGTTGTAACATCCCCTATCTAGAGGCCCAAAGCTAAACGCTACAGATGTTGTAGTCTTCCATAGTATTAACTTTTGGCGACTAAATACAGCTATGTTCATGGTATCCATAATATCAGAAGCATTTGAGTATGAAACAAAATCATAGAATTCAAAAACATCTTTTCACATAACATTTTCAACATACATATTTCACATTCAAATTACATAATCCCAAAATTGTTTCCCAAGTTCAGATAAAATATAATTATTACATAAATACTCCAAGAGCGACATATGATGATGCCCACTTGGTTGACTATAGTACTATATAGACAAAACTGTCTTAGATACAACACAGCGGAATAAAACAAAAGTGCAACTCTTAAATAGCTATACGTCAGCCCCCTACTTGTCTTTGGAAGCTTTGTTTGCCAACCTACTAAAACCTGTAAAATCTCAACCCTAAGTCTACTCAAATCAATTTTGAGCACCCAAGATTTTAAGGGGAAAAACATAAACTTTGAGTCAGACTTAAAGCCCGACGTGAATAATACTATACATCTCGGATATACGATATTAAGTGAGACGACGCCGCTTAGCGGAATGGGTTTACCCTCACTAATATCTTTTGCAAATCATAATCTTGCAACCAAAACTGGTTAAAACTATAAAGCATTTTATGTAAAGTTACATATCAGATAACAAATGGACTATCTATACGAACACTATAGTTTTGTTTGGCTTACTACTAACCTTATGCTGACTCGAGCCTAACAAACAATATAAAAAAATAATCTAACATCTGTTAGACACTCCTCTTCTAGACAGTCTACCCTTCACTATTTTTTAAAGACTTCTCTTCTGGACGATCTATCCCTAACTTAACATCTCAAGGTCACCTGATCTTAATGGTTTTACGGGCTTACCAATGACCTAATTGTATACAAACATATATTCCCCTCGGTGTGTAATAAAAAATTTAGTCTTACCCATGACAAAGCTCTACATACCGGAATTTTGGACTAAATTAGCTGAGGCTAATAACTAACGTATAGGTCGCGACCCTACACTAGTCTTATCTAGTATTCTAATATCTGAGTCATTTTACTAATGGAAACCTTCATAAAATTTTCTTTGAAAACCTTTTCTCAAACTAATTTAAAACCTTTGAATCAAACTTAAACAAGGAAAATATATAATCTCTGTGCTTTACTAAAAATCACGTTGCCATGTTATATATACTATACTCAAACCTTTGTTGATGAAAACATTTAACTTTTAAAAGTACCCTTTTCGAATCCATTGGAAGTACACATTTCAAAACCATTGAAAGCATCTCTTTCGAAATCAAGCATAACTCTTCTTTAGACCTAAGCCGAAAGGCCAAAACCTTCCTTTTTAAGCCATTTATAGGGACCATTCGAAACCTTTGAAAAGCCTTCCTTTCGAAAGCTTTGAAACCTTAGGCATCTTTCTTTTAAAATCTTTGAATATTACCTTTCCCTGTGAAGACCCGTAAATCCGTACTCCTTGAATATACACTAATCTCCATAGATTAACTCAAGATGAACAGAAATACGAATTATCAATATTTAAGAAAAAGAAAAAGGGAGAAGAGGAGATAAGAAGATAGAGAGAATAGAAAATAGAAAATAGAACGGAACAGAAAAACAACAGAACAACATCAGAATCTCACAATTCGCAGCGGAACAACATATAATAATAAATGAATAATAATCTTTAAACAAAGAACTATATCAGTTATTACATTACATCACATCATATCATTATTACATCAGAGTGTACAACAACAAACAGTGCAGCGGAAAAAGAAATACTATACATAATAATACGCCATGCCATCCATCTTGCCTCCAGCAACTCCTGAATATCCAGAATATCCTGATAAACCTGTCTCTTGACTGCCCGTGTGGAAATTGGTGGGCACCCAGAGTTTAGGAAGGAAAACAATAAACTCCGAGTCAGTCATGTGACTGGTGTGAGAACTCAAAACAGTTTATTTATCTTTAAAATCAAAATAGAGGAATATTTTTAAAGTCAATTCGAAATGCTTTTAAAAATGAGACTACCATAAGGCCTCCCGCACACACACACAATGCAAACGCAGAATCGGAGGAGATTTCTCCTTATGATAGTCAAAGATGCTTGATACGCATTTAAAAAGAACATTTGATATTATTACTAGTGCGTAGTGTAGAGAAAATCATTTCGAAAGTAGAATATAAATCTTAGCCAGCATAGACATTTCGCACTTATGCCTACTATAGCTACCATGTTCAATAGCAGGTTACCGCCACATTCCATGGCAGGTTATACAACTAAAACCGTACAAGTCTCGTATTGTTTCTTTGGATTTCCAACGAATGATCAGGCCAAGGAACTTCCCATTGTCACATGGAAACGCCTCTGGATGGACGTCCCGAGAACTTAACCAGCTCTCTGCCAACACAAGGCCGGGTTACCTTTATCACTAGGTAACTACTACACGAGTATGCCTTCCCCCGGTCCTTTGGGACCTTTAACCGAGCGCTCGTAATCAATTCACACAATCATAAAGTGTTTTCAACATGAGTAAGTATCTGGGCTCCATACCATGATACCACCCTTTTCCAGAAGGAAATGCACATACCCTAAAGGGCGCTACCCCTCATAACCTTGCTGCATCTTTCCTGTTTTGACCATTCCCGGGGTGTGAGGCTCGACGAAGTCACGTCCACAAAAACATACTTTATACAAAAGCCATGCTTTGGGTCAACAAATGATCATAAAAATGATCACCAAGATAGACGATCAAATAAATGATCCTATCACAAATAATCAACACAATGATCATTTCACAGCAACACTCAGCATGTCACATTACCAAATTGGGAATATATCGCTGATAACCTTCAACTACATAACCTCTGAGCTCGTACGTCTCAGAGAAGGGTGTTAAGCTAAAAGAATAAATTCTCCGCCACCAACAGAAATATATTTGAAAGAAATCTGCTTTATATCTCAATTTGTAACGTCAGACATACAATCCATACAAGTCTGTTCTGGGTTCGAACAGAACCGAAGGCACTTCTCACGAAGCCCTTGCAATCCGGGTATTCACAATCCCGATCGAATTTCCCATCACTTAGGGAATCTCTATACCAGGAGCTACCCAGTGCAGAGACAATCGATGGTCATCCTATCGCTTTCGCAAATACCCGGTCTTCAACACCGGTCATCAATGCTATCCATTACGTCGTATCACTATTCGGAATGGGTAATCCGAATAACGAGCGCAATAATTTAAAAATAAGTGTAGCATCCAAATTCAGCAAATCACAACAAATACCTTTCAAAGGTAAATATTGATAGTCGGTTATTGAACTATCAATGGATATGCACAACATCACCAGATTCCAAATAATTTTCCAAATTATTTATTTTCCAAAATATCTTTACAAGATATATAATTTTCACACTTCAAAAATAAATCAATATTTATTTTTAAACAAGTTCCCCTTTCTTTTATAAATTCCATAGTGAATTTATATTCCAAAATTATCTATGAATATACGATTTCAATTATTCATTTCAATTTATCTTCAAAAAGATAAATTCTCAAAATATTCACTTTATATTGGAAAACATTTCCATACTTATTTATTAATAAGTAATTCACAAATCTATTTATTTTCAACACTTGGAAAATATTCAATATACTTGAATCGAAATTAAGCATATATTTCATTCTTTAAGGAAATCATTCTCTTAACCATATTTATTTGGGCCAAAACGAATGTTGCGTAAAACATCGTTACGACAACCCAAAATCACTAGTATAGGGATTCAAAATTAAAATAGATATATAAATCCCAATACTATACAAAACATTTCCTTTCGGAAATCATTTACTATAACAACAGTGTTATAGTCCACCATTTCCTTCTATTTCTCGAAAACGTCTATTTCAACAATAAATGTTGAAATCTATGGTTTCGAATCTTAACACATTTTAAAACATCGTTAGATCATTTTAATTCTATTTAAAACATCAAATCTAAACATTTTCTTTAACATATTATTCACTATTCAAAAACGTGAATATACTACGTTAATCAATTTCATCCTTTTATTCATTTTATTTTAAAGGATTATTCACTGTCTACAACGTGAATATAGCTCCATAAATAAGTTAAAACAATTTACTTATCAACATAAGTCGTTTGCGAATTTATAAAACAACGTTTATAAATTCCATTTCTATTTATTTTATAACAACTTCCTTTTATAAATTCCTTTATTAACCTATTCGATTTATAACTAAATTATAAACCAAAAGTTCACGTTATAAGTTAAATATTTATAACTTATTTGTTTACAAAAATCGTTCCTTTAAACTTCATAATTATAAATCTTATAACTTATAAGATTCATTTATTTATCCAAATCTATTCCCTAAATAACTTTACAAGTTTTATAAACCTACTGTTTATAAAATTCCATTTATAACTTCACCGTTTATAATTCTATAAATTTCATTCATTTATGGAATTCATTTTCACTTCATTCAAACACTTATAAAAACTCGTGTTTATAATTCAAATGTTTTAATTTATAAATATCAATTTATAAATCCTTTATAAAATCAATTTATACTATTATTTTAAAACATCTTTAATCTCCTTTATAATTTCACCATTTTTGATTTATAAAATAATCAAATTTCATAAATCCTATATTTTCAACTTTTTATAATAGATTCAAAAATCCAATTTAATTATTTTATAAAAACATTAACCCATATTTCTCAAAAATCAATCTTTAACCGTATTTCTCAAAATCATAAATTTTATAACTTTAAAAATTATAACGTTTATTTATTTAAAATGGATCAGTTCCAAAAATATTTTATAAAGGTATACTTTCAAGAATCACTTTAAAATCATTTTAAAATCCCAAAATTTGGTTCAATGATGCTACACACCAAATAGTCAATCACGACAACAACGACATCATATATCGATATGATAATCCATCAAATATCAAAATATCTGAAATCAAATAAAAACTGTTGAGGAATCCAGTTGGATCCCTCCAACCTGTTTTCCTGCATCCACAAACATTAGCACAATACCAATTTCGCTCCAGTACGAAATTATCGCGGTATATGGGATTTAAAATATTATCCGCTTAATAGACGGCGCAATAGGGTCTCATCCGCTATACAAATGCGGGAAATCAATAACTCCAATATATACATATGCCAATATATATATATATTGCTATTATATATAATACCAATTTCACTGTTTATGAAATATTCGCGGTATATGTTTTTAATAAATAACATCCGCTTACTAACGGCGCATAATGTCTATTTTAACAATCAATAGATAACAATCATCATTCAAACATGCATTCAAATATTTTAAATCTAACTATTTAAAATAAAATCGAAACTGATTCGATTGAGTGAAAAGTTCTCACCTTGATTTCAATTTCGTTTTAGCGATTTATTTCGAATAAAATTAAACGGACGTTTAATTTTACCCGAAATTCTCACTAACTCCAAACGACTCCAATCCAACTCCATCGCGTAGTGCTCGTCCATACGATTCCAACGCAACTGGTTTCGCACGTTTTCGACCTCGTATGAAAAAGTTATGCATTTATGAAGTTACACGAATTTATATACATAATTTACAAATTTAATTTATAATTTTAACCTAAAATCTTGGCCGTTCGTTCGCACCCCCCCCCATCATAGCCGTTCTTTCCCTCTCCTCTCCCATTCACGTTCATGCAATCTACAGGCCGCACAACCCAACACGCCGCCCCCAGGGCTCCAAATCGCCACCTCCACGAGCAATTTCAAGTCGATCAGGATACTCCATCTGAAGCGCCTCACCCACGTGCATCTCCGCCCCCATTAGCATCGAGCTCGGTCGAGCCTAGCTCCCCCAATTTGCGCGCGAACAGCGCGTCTTCCCTGGCCAGCTGCGCCTCCATCGTCGCTCCTATGACGATCACAACCGTTGGATCTTGAGATCTCGACGTGCTCTTCATCTTTCATGTTGGGAGTTTCTTGAAATAACGCATGGATTAGAAGAAATTTGAGGGGGAAAAGAAAGCGAATTTCGGCCATTGGTCAAGTTGGAGGCGGCTGCGTATAACTAGGGTTTAGAATCTATTTTTTTTTTCTTGAGTGAGGGGGCTATTTATAGAAATCATCGAAACACTATTCATTCCGGAAATTCCGAACTCCGATTCACGCGCCGTAACCAGCATTTCTAGGGTTTACCCCGCGTTCCGGACACAATGGAACAGGTTTCGGAAGCTAATTCGGACATCTGTGCGAGTTATGTCAATAAACGTTCAATTTAAATTAAACCGATTTAAACGATTTTCCAGGCGTTTTAATTTGTACCGGACAAACGGTAAATCCAATTGACACGAAATTCGAAACCTTACAATAATATCACATTACGGATCCGATGAAACTGGTTTCATTGAAATCCGATACTTTTTGAAAAATGGCTATTTTAACTCGCCAAATTAATATTAAAAATAATTCGATGCGTTTCGGGCTGCTACGATCAAACGATAACTCCGATTGCTACGAAAATTGAAATCCGATAATAACTAACTATTACGGATCCAATGGAACTGGTTTCGTTCAATTCTGAGACTGTTCAAAAATTGACTATTTTCACTAGTCGATTTAATATTAAAATATTCAATTTTCACAAATAAACTTTTAATTCGATTTTAAAAGTTCTAAAATATCATTCAAACTCCAACATGATAAAATAAAATTTTACAAATCATTTACAATCATATTTAACTCAATTTTCAATTATTTCCATAATTTAACATATTAAATTATCGATTTAATTATCCAATTAAATCCAATTATTCGAATTAAAATTTATTAGACTTATAAATTCACTTATTAATATTTAAAATTAATTAAATATTCAAATTTTAATTATCAAAAATTCTGGGTCGTTACAATCTTCCCCCTTAAAAGAATTTCGTCCTCGAAATTATCAAGTAAGAAAAGTTACAGAATTTATTAACTTTCCATAATTCATAGCCAAACTTCTTATAATAACTTACTAAGTTTTCAAATCATACTTAGTTATCTTTTTAAAAACAATCTACTATTGTTTAACTTTCAATTCCTAATCAAAGTCTAAGTTTTCAAAATTTTTCAATTTTCTCAAATTTTTTCTAACGCCTTAAATTTTCGGAAAAATTCTCCATAGTCTCCTTTGCGCGGCTCGATCCGAAAAAAAAATGACAGTATATATATCACAAATATACATCTCATCAAGTAATGAGGCATCCCGAAGGGAAAAAGTATAAAAGTACGGTATGTAATCCGAGATATGTACCTTATATTTTATTAGCGAGCATATACGGCTAATATAGCGCGAAAGTGAGCTCCAAATGCGAAGCAAACGCGATCCGCACCTACTAAACACTCAACAAACAACATGAGAATCATGCATATATGAAAATAGTATCGATATACAACATATAGTAACATAATAACTATATAGGTTAACATAGCAAATGCAAACAAAACAACAAATGCAAACATCAACCAACTATCATCCAACTAACATCCATAACCAATAAATATTCATTCATATTCTCAATAATATTCAATGAAATAGGTTTTCAATTTAATCATATTTGATTTATTTACAGTGGATGTTTCTACTAACATTCATTTTCAATTAGTTTATATTCACTAATTCATATTCAAGTTGGTTCACTTCCAAATCAAATTCAATTCTATTTAATCACTTAACTTCCAATTGGATTTTAATTACTTTAGCTTCCAATTTCATTAACTCAATTTCATTAACACTTAATGAATTATATACAATCAACTAACAACCATATAACAATCAATGTATATTAATTACAACCAAATTCCTTTGCTTTCAATTGGTTTAATTAATTGATTTTTATTCAACTATTCAACTTCCAATAACATTAGATTTTAATGAATTACACTTACATTCATTATTTCATACCAATTTTATTTATATTCAATTGATTCATTCAATTTAATTACAAAAGTTGAATTTCCATTTATATAACTTAAGTTCACATTTATCACTTAACTTTAATAATTTACTTTGACACCAATATCAACTTCTCTTAAGTTATACTTCATTTTACAAACATCACTTGTTTTTATTTAACTCAAATTCCAACTTATAAATCAATTCAGATTCCAATTCTAAAGTAAATTTCCATTTATCTTTAAATTCAATTTTATTTACAATTCATATTCATAAATATATTCATATAGTTTCACTTCTTATATATATAAATTTATTTCACAATTGTAAATCACATTAATTATAATTCAATTCTTATAATTCATTTGCTTATACAATTATTCTTTTATTTAGATTATTCAAACAACTAAACAATCAACTTATATCTTTAAATAATTCTGAAAAATTATTCCTTTATATATAAAAATATAATCAAGGTAAAATTATTCCATTTACCCAATTTAAAACAATATCGTGTCAGTTTTTCTTGTTTAAGAGTTTAGAAACCCCTATCTACGATAGTTAGCTAGACTACATCGACTGGAATCTATAAACAATCAACCGATGAGTCAACACAATACAAAACAATTTATATTCACTAACAAATACGCTCTCATAGCTATTATTACACTCAAACTCATTGTAGAGTACTACTGACTCTACCTCTAATGAAAATACCCAACAGAACCATGGTTGTCGCTTAACCATATGCTCTGATACCACCTGTGAAGACCCGTAAATCCGTACTCCTTGAATATACACTAATCTCCATAGATTAACTCAAGATGAGCAGAAATACGAATTATCAATATTTAAGAAAAAGAAAAAGGGAGAAGAGGAGATAAGAAGATAGAGAGAATAGAAAATATAAAATAGAACGGAACAGAAAAACAACAGAACAACATCAGAATCTCACAATTCGCAGCGGAACAACATATAATAATAAATGAATAATAATCTTTAAACAAAGAACTATATCAGTTATTACATTACATCACATCATATCATCATTACATCAGAGTGTACAACAACAAACAGTGCAGCGGAAAAAGAAATACTATACATAATAATACGCCATGCCATCCATCTTGCCTCCAGCAACTCCTGAATATCCAGAATATCCTAATAAACCTGTCTCTTGACTGCCCGTGTGGAAATTGGTGGGCACCCAGAGTTTAGGGAGGAAAACAATAAACTCCGAGTCAGTCATGTGACTGGTGTGAGAACTCAAAACAGTTTATTTATCTTTAAAATCAAAATAGAGGAATATTTTTAAAGTCAATTCGAAATGCTTTTAAAAATGAGACTACCATAAGGCCTCCCGCACACACACACAATGCAAACGCAGAATCGGAGGAGATTTCTCTTTATGATAGTCAAAGATGCTTGATACGCATTTAAAAGGAACATTTGATATTATTACTAGTGCGTAGTGTAGAGAAAATCATTTCGAAAGTAGAATATAAATCTTAGCCAGCATAGACATTCCGCACTTATGCCTACTATAGCTACCATGTTCAATAGCAGGTTACCGCCACATTCCATGGCAGGTTATACAACTAAAACCGTACAAGTCTCCTATTGTTTCTTTGGATTTCCAACGAATGACCAGGCCAAGGAACTTCCCATTGCCACATGGAAACGCCTCTGGATGGACGTCCCGAGAACTTAACCAGCTCTCTGCCAACACAAGGCCGGGTTACCTTTATCACTAGGTAACTACTACACGAGTATGCCATCCCCCGGTCCTTTGGGACCTTTAACCGAGCGCTCGTAATCAATTCACACAATCATAAAGTGTTTTCAACATGAGTAAGTATCTGGGCTCCATACCATGATACCACCCTTTTCCAGAAGGAAATGCACATACCCTAAAGGGCGCTACCCCTCATAACCTTGCTGCATCTTTCCTTTTTTGACCATTCCCGGGGTGTGAGGCTCGACGAAGTCACGTCCACAAAAACATACTTTATACAAAAGCCATGCTTTGGGTCAACAAATGATCATAGAAATGATCACCAAGATAGACGATCAAATAAATGATCCTATCACAAATAATCAACACAATGATCATTTCACAGCAACACTCAGCATGTCACATTACCAAATTGGGAATATATCGCTGATAACCTTCAACTACATAACCTCTGAGCTCGTACGTCTCAGAGAAGGGTGTTAAGCTAAAAGAATAAATTCTCCGCCACCAACAGAAATATATTTGAAAGAAATCTGCTTTATATCTCAATTTGTAACGTCAGACATACAATCCATACAAGTCTGTTCTGGGTTCGAACAGAACCGAAGGCACTTCTCACGAAACCCTTGCAATCCGGGTATTCACAATCCCGATCGAATTTCCCATCACTTAGGGAATCTCTATACCAGGAGCTACCCAGTGCAGAGACAATCGATAGGTCATCCTATCGCTTTCGCAAATACCCGGTCTTCAACACCGGTCATCAATGCTATCCATTACGTCGTATCACTATTCGGAATGGGTAATCCGAATAACAAGCGCAATAATTTAAAAATAAGTGTAGCATCCAAATTCAGCAAATCACAACAAATACCGTTCAGAGGTAAATATTGATAGTCGGTTATTGAACTATCAATGGATATGCACAACATCACCAGATTCCAAATAATTTTCCAAATTATTTATTTTCCAAAATATCTTTACAAGATATATAATTTTCACACTTCAAAAATAAATCAATATTTATTTTTAAACAAGTTCCCCTTTCTTTTATAAATTCCATAGTGAATTTATATTCCAAAATTATCTATGAATATACGATTTCAATTATTCATTTCAATTTATCTTCAAAAAGATAAATTTTCAAAATATTCACTTTATATTGGAAAACATTTCCATACTTATTTATTAATAAGTAATTCACAAATCTATTTATTTTCAACACTTGGAAAATATTCAATATACTTGAATTGAAATTAAGCATATAATTCATTCTTTAAGGAAATCATTCTCTTAACCATATTTATTTGGGCCAAAACGAATGTTGCGTAAAACATCGTTACGACAACCCAAAATCACTAGTATAGGGATTCAAAATTAAAATAGATATATAAATCCCAATACTATACAAAACATTTCCTTTCGGAAATCATTTACTATAACAACAGTGTTATAGTCCACCATTTCCTTCTATTTCTCGAAAACGTCTATTTCAACAATAAATGTTGAAATCTATGGTTTCGAATCTTAACACATTTTAAAACATCGTTAGATTG
The DNA here is from genome assembly GCA_030765085.1 of Allium cepa. NCBI lineage: Eukaryota > Viridiplantae > Streptophyta > Magnoliopsida > Asparagales > Amaryllidaceae > Allium > Allium cepa. The sequence continues at coordinate 182,871,395 of CM060937.1, read as the reverse complement.
TTTTAATTCTATTTAAAACATCAAATCTAAACATTTTCTTTAACATATTATTCACTATTCAAAAACGTGAATATACTACGTTAATCAATTTCATCCTTTTATTCATTTTATTTTAAAGGATTATTCACTGTCTACAACGTGAATATAGCTCCATAAATAAGTTATAACAATTTACTTATCAACATAAGTCGTTTGCGAATTTATAAAACAACGTTTATAAATTCCATTTCTATTTATTTTATAACAACTTCCTTTTATAAATTCCTTTATTAACCTATTCGATTTATAACTAAATTATAAACCAAAAGTTCACGTTATAAGTTAAATATTTATAACTTATTTGTTTACAAAAATCGTTCCTTTAAACTTCATAATTATAAATCTTATAACTTATAAGATTCATTTATTTATCCAAATCTATTCCCTAAATAACTTTACAAGTTTTATAAACCTACTGTTTATAAAATTCCATTTATAACTTCACCGTTTATAATTCTATAAATTTCATTCATTTATGGAATTCATTTTCACTTCATTCAAACACTTATAAAAACTCGTGTTTATAATTCAAATGTTTTAATTTATAAATATCAATTTATAAATCCTTTATAAAATCAATTTATACTATTATTTTAAAACATCTTTAATCTCCTTTATAATTTCACCATTTTTGATTTATAAAATAATCAAATTTCATAAATCCTATATTTTCAACTTTTTATAATAGATTCAAAAATCCAATTTAACTATTTTATAAAAACATTAACCCATATTTCTCAAAAATCAATCTTTAACCGTATTTCTCAAAATCATAATTTTTATAACTTTAAAAATTATAACGTTTATTTATTTAAAATGGATCAGTTCCAAAAATATTTTATAAAGGTATACTTTCAAGAATCACTTTAAAATCATTTTAAAATCCCAAAATTTGGTTCAATGATGCTACACACCAAATAGTCAATCACGACAACAACGACATCATATATCGATATGATAATCCATCAAATATCAAAATATCTGAAATCAAATAAAAACTGTTGAGGAATCCAGTTGGATCCCTCCAACCTGTTTTCCTGCATCCACAAACATTAGCACAATACCAATTTCGCTCCGGTACGAAATTATCGCGGTATATGGGATTTAAAATATTATCCGCTTAATAGACGGCGCAATAGGGTCTCATCCGCTATACAAATGCGGGAAATCAATAACTCCAATATATACATATGCCAATATATATATATATTGCTATTATATATAATACCAATTTCGCTGTTTATGAAATATTCGCGGTATATGTTTTTAATAAATAACATCCGCTTACTAACGGCGCGTAATGTCTATTTTAACAATCAATAGATAACAATCATCATTCAAACATGCATTCAAATATTTTAAATCTAACTATTTAAAATAAAATTGAAACTGATTCGATTGAGTGAGAAGTTCTCACCTTGATTTCAATTTCGTTTTAGCGATTTATTTCGAATAAAATTAAACGGACGTTTAATTTTACCCAAAATTCTCACTAACTCCAAACGACTCCAATCCAACTCCATCGCGTAGTGCTCGTCCATACGATTCCAACGCAACTAGTTTCGCGCGTTTTCGACCTCGTATGAAAAAGTTATGCATTTATGAAGTTACACGAATTTATATACATAATTTACAAATTTAATTTATAATTTTAACCTAAAATCTTGGCCGTTCGTTCGCACCCCCCCCCCCCCCCATCACTATCAAACTCGGCTACCCCTAGCTGCCTATAATTGCGTGCGAACGTAAGGGAAACGCGGCCCCCTAGCTGCCTCGTCCAGCCACCATATTCCATCTCCACCGTTGATCTCGTGGAACTCGACGAGCTTGACATATTTCTAGTTAGAAGATTTCTAGTTGTATATATTGGAGTTATTGATTTCCCGCATTTGTATAGCGGATGAGACCCTATTGCGCCGTCTATTAAGCGGATAATATTTTAAATCCCATATACCGCGATAATTCCGTACTGGAGCGGAATTGGTATTGTGCTAATGTTTTTGGATGCAGGAAACAGGTTGGAGGGATCCAACTGGATTCCTTAACAGTATTTATTTGATTTCAGATATTTTGATATTTGATGGATTATCATATCGATATATGATATCGTTGTTGTCGTGATTGACTATTTGGTGTGTAGCATCATTGGACCAGATTTTGGAATTTTAAAATGATTTTTAAAGTGATTTTTGAAAATATACTATATGTTGGGAATTGATCCATTTTAAATAAATAAACGTATAATTTTTAATGTTATAAAAACTATGGTCTTTGAGAAATATAGTTAAAGGTTGATTTTTGAGAAATATGGGTTAAATGATTTTATAAAATAGTTTAAATTGGATCTTTGAAATTATTGTGAAAAGTTTAAATATAGGATTTATGAAATTTAATTATTTTATAAATCAGGATGATGAAATTATAAAGGAGATTAAAGATGTTTTAGAATAATAATACAAATTGATTTGCATAAAAGATTTATAAAATGGATATTTATAAATTAGAATATTTTGAATTATAAAATGAGTTTTTATAAGTGTTAGTATGAATTGTGAATGAATTTTATAAATGAATGAAATTTATAGAATTATAAACGGTGAAGTTATAAATGGAATTTTATAAGCAGTAGGTTTATAAAATTTGAAAAGTTAATTGAAGAATGGATTTTTGATAAATAAATGAATCTTATAAGTTATAAGATTTATAATTTAGAAAGTCTTAAAAGGAACGATTTTTGTAAAATAATCGTTTCATAAGTATTTAACTTATAATATGGACTTTTGGTTCATAATTGAGATATAAAGTGAATAGGTTAATAAAGAAAATTTATAAAAGGAGTTGTTATAAAATAAATAGAAATGGAATTTATAAACGTTGTTTTATAAATTCGCAAACGACTTATTTTGATAAGTTAATTTTTATAACTTATTTATGAAGTTATATTCACGTTTTAGACTGTGAATAATCCTTTGAAATAGAAAGAATAGAAATGATGAAACTTGTTAACGAAGTATATTCACGTTTTTGAATAGTGAATAATATGTTAAAGAAATTGTTTTGAATGTGATGTTTCAAATAGAATTAAAACGATCTAACGATGTTTTAAAATGTGTTGAGATTCGAAACCATAGATTTCAACATTCATTGTTGAAATAGACGTTTTCGAGAAATAAAAGGAGATGATGGACTATAACACTGTTGTTATAGTAAATGATTTCCGAAAGGAAATGTTTTGTATAGTATTGGGATTTATATATCTATTTTAATTTCGAATCCCTATACTAGTGATTTTGGGTTGTCGTAACGATGTTTTACGCAACATTCGGTTTAGCCCAAATAAATATGTTTAAGAGAATGATTTCCTTAAAGAATGAAATAAGTACTTAATCTCGATTTAAGTATATTGAATATTTTCCAAGTGTTGAAAATAAATGGATTTGAGAATTACTTATTAAATAAGTATGGAAATGTTTTCCAATATAAAGTGAATATTTTGAGAATTTATCTTTTTGAAGATAAATTGAAAAAAGAATATTGAAACCTATTGAAAATCGTATATCAGTAGATATTGTGAAATATAAATTCACTATGGAATTTATAAAAGAAAGGGGAACTTGTTTAAAAAAAATAAATATTGATTTATTTTTGAAGTATTGAAAATAATATATCTTGTAAAGATATTTTGGAAAATAAATAATTTGGAAAATTATTTGGAATCTGGTGATGTGTGCATATCCATTAATAGTTCAATAACCGACTATCAATATTTCCCTTTGAATGGGTAATTGATGTGATTTGTTTGAATTTGAATGCCACACTTATTTTTGAATAAGCGCTCACTATTCGGGTTAACCGGGAAAGGACCATGGGGTCGTATAACCCGTTCCGAATATGTGATACGTCGTTATGAATTGCATTTGAAGACCGGTGTTGAAGACCAGATCTTTTTGAAAGCGAAAGGACAACTCGTCGATTGTCTTTGCACCGAGTAGCTACGGTATAGAGACTCCCTATGTGATGGGAAGTCCGGAAGTGATTAGAGATTATACGGATTGCAAGGACTTCTTTGTAAGTGCCTTCGGTTTTGTTCGATCCCGGAACATACTTGTATGGATTGTATGTCTAACATTACAAATTGAGATATAAAGCCGATTTCTTTCAAATATATTTCTGTTGGTGGCAGAGAATTTATTCTCTTAGCTTAACACCCTTCTCTAAGACGTACAAGCTCAGAGGTTATGTAGTTGAATGTTATCAGCGATATATTCCCAATTTGGTAATGTGACATGCTGAGTGTTGCTATTAAATGATCATTGTGTTGATTATTTGTGATAGGATCATTTATTTGATCGTCTATCTGGTGATCATTTCTATGATCATTTGTTGACCCAAAGCATGGCTTTTGTATAAAGTATGTTTTTGTGGACGTGACTTCGTCGAGCCTCACACCCCGGGAATGGTCAAAACAGGAAAGATGCAGCAAGGTTATGAGGGGTAGCGCCCTTTAGGATATGTGCATTTCCTTCTGGGAAAGGGTGGTATCATGGTATGGAGCCCAGATACTTACTCATGTTGAAAACACTTTATGATTGTGTGAATTGATTGCGAGCGCTCGGTGAAAGGTCCCAAAGGACCGGGGGATGGCATATTCGGTCAGTTGTTACTCAGTTAGGGGTAATCCGGCCTTGTGTTGGTAGAGATCCGGTTTGGTTCTCGGGGATGTCCATCCAGAGGCATTCTCATGTGGCAATGGGAAGTTCCTTGGCCTGATCATTCGTTGGAAATCCAAAGAAACAATACGAGACTTGTACGGTTTTAGTTGTATAACCTGCCATGGAATGTGGCGGTAACCTGCTATTGAACATGGTAGCTATAGTAGGCATAAGTGCGGAATGCCTATGCTGGCTAAGATTTATATTCTACTTTCGAAATGAATTTTTCCTACACTATGCACTAATAATAATATCAAATGTTCTTTTTAATGCGTATCAAGCATCTTTGACTATCATAAGGAGAAATCTCCTCCGATTCTGCGTTTGCATTGTGTGTGTGTGCGGGAGGCCTTATGGTAGTCTCATTTTTAAAAGCATTGCGAATTGACTTAATAAAATATTCCTCTATTTTGCTTTTAAAGATAAATAAACTGTTTTGAGTTCTCACACCAGTCACATGACTGACTCGGAGTTTATTGTTTTCCTTCCTAAACTCTGGGTGCCCACCAATTTCCACACGGGCAGTCAAGAGTTAGGTTTATCAGGATATTCTGGAGTTGCTGGAGGCAAGATGGATGGCATGGCGTATTATTATGTATAGTATTTCTTTTCCGCTGTTTGTTGTTGATGTTGTACACTCTGATGATATGATGTAATGTAATGTAATGTAATGTATAAAATGTAATAACTGATATAGTTCTTTGTTTAAAGATTATTCATTTATTATTATATGTTGTTCCGCTGCGAATTGTGAGATTCTGTTGTTGTTCAGTTGTTTGTTTTCTATTCCGTTCTATTTTCTATTTTCTTTTCTTCTCTCCATTTTCTCTCTACTTATCTCTCTTTCTTCTTCTTAAACCCTCAGTGTTCGGTTTTCCGGCATCCGATTTCTCGGCATTCGATACAGTGGACGTATGGATGTCGATATTCGGGAGTCGAAGAATCGGGTCCTTACAAAAACCTTTGGTAAACCTTTCCTTTCAACCTTTCGAAAGCATTGGGGAACCACCCTTAGAAACCCTTCTTCAAACTTTTCGAACGCATTGAGAAGCACCCCTTCGAAACCATTATTTAAAACCTTTCGAAAGCATCAAACCTTTGTAAACACCAAACCTTTTGATAGAATTTGTGTTCAATTTAAAACATGTAGGAAATACCTTTCAAAACCAATTAAAACCATCTCCTTCGAAACCATTTGTTTATACTTCAACTGAGCAAAAGGGTCATTAAAATCATTTAAGTCAAAGCCTATCTTTCGAAAGCATTCCTAAGCAAAGAAGTGATGGTGTCAAAACCATCCTTCCGAAAACATTGGAGAAGTGACCAAGTTTAAAAATGAAGTATACCTTCCGAAACCATTGACTTCGAAGGGTAAGAAAAGCATCAAATAGGTGTTTCGACCCCTTCGAAAGCATCGCTTAAAACAAAAGAGTGCAACCCTTTCGAAACTGTTTCTTTAAAAAAATTGACCTGGTCGAAAGCTAACCAAGTCGAAAACAAAGTAGGCGCAACTTCATTTTAAAACAAAGGCATGCTTCAACCCTATCGAAACCATGCATTTCGACCCTATACCTTCTACCTTTAATCAATCCACTACATACCAAGTGTATTGATACCATGTGCATTGATTTCGAAAGCAATGATGGCGAAATGTCTAGGTTGAAACTCCTGGTGCCGAAAGTAGTGAGACATGCTAAAAACAAGTAAATTTTGTCCTTAACTTGAAAGAGAAATCTGAAATTCCTTTTTAATTCAATATATAGTTTGTCCAGAAATTCAAGGTGAACATCGGCCGTTCATAGGCCACCATCTTGATCCAACGGTGGATCTAGGACTACATGACGATCGGGCAGCGCTACTGTGAAGAGGGTGACGAGCAGCACTCATTGGAGCCATTCATTTGTCACAACAGGGTCGTAGTTCATTGGGATTCGCTGTTGAAGGCATGAAGCGGCGGGCCTGCGCAACATCATCGGGGATAGCCGTTCGGCTATATGAGGGACGACGTGAAGTAGGGGAGACAGGGGTGGCTTCTGATCGGGGTGCAAAGCACGGTGGCGGCCAGCTTTTGCGAGTCAAGGCCGCGGCTGCACTTCTGTTACGCATATCATTCCAGGCTAACGTTTCAGGAAACGCATGTTGAAGGGTTGCATGGAGGGTTCGTATTCGTTGCTTTTTTGTATTTTGATTTTGTTTGTTTTAATATAAATTCGTCTAACTTCAAAACTTAATAACTTGTGCATACAAGCACGGATTTGGACGCGGTTTCTTTCATTAGGGTCGTATCAAAATTTTGGACATTTTGGCCATGGTTTGGGCTGATTCTGAGATTGTTTGAATTTTTAATTTAAATTGGATTTAAATTCAATTTAAATTCAAAAGGTGAGTGTTTTAACCTACTCACAACTTTTAAATTTCTTATATTTATCAAATTGACTTATGATGTGATTAGAAATTTATTTATGACTGTTTGGAAAATTTTGAATCATCATCTCAGTTTATTTGAGTTTACTTGAATAAAATAGTTATTCAATTTATTATTGAATATAAACTGCTAGTGAATACCTGTTATTTATTATCTGTTCTATATTGATGTTATTGATTGAATTGGATGATGATTGTGATAAATGTTTGATGATTGATATTGGATGAATGGATATTGTATTTTATATTGTTATAAGCCGCAAGTTGTTTTGGATTTTTATTTCAATCGGGATTGCGGTTTGAAATGATATATAACCGTATTTATATTTTAAATTATGGATTGAAATGATAAATATCCGTACCATTTAACCATAGGAAAGAAAATTATATATAGACACCATGGTCTATATATAAAAAATATATTTTGAAATGATTTCTATGGTTTTGTAAAGAAATTTATGGTTTTAGATAAATATTGATTTTAGATATTGTATAAATGTTATCCTATCCTTGATTTTAAGCTATGTATAAAAAAAAAATTAATATAGAACAAGCTTAATAATAAGTTTGATTTTTATTGAAGATAATATGGTTAAGTATTTAAATTATATTTTAATATAGATTTTATAATGGTTTAAATAAATTAAGGATGGAAGTTAAATTGGAAATTTATTTGAAATTGAACTTATTTAAGAATTAAACTCAATTAAGTTGATGTGAAATTTATTAAATTGGAAATTTTAAAAGGTATGATTATTATAACTTGATTTTGGGGTTAAGATGAATTAAATGAGTATTTCAAGTATAAATAAATTGAAGGAAATATTTAGTTATTTGTAATTTGAGATTTATTTAAATAATAACGGATTTATTAAGTAAAATATTTCAAAACTAAATAATAGAAAATTGAATTTGATATGTATATATGAAATTATCAAACTTAGTTTTGAAATTATTGAATACTAAAGTTTGGAATATATTGGAGTTGGAATGGTTTATTCTGTGGACTAAATCTGTTTTCAAATCGTTATAATTTGGAGTAGTTTATTTGGAAACTGAATTGAATTGAAATTTATGATTTGGGATTAGGTTAAATTTAAAATTTAGAAATTTGAGTTGTTTTGGAATTGATTTGTGAAATTGAAGAAGCTATTTTATTAAATAAAGTGTTTTAAATATTTAAACCATATAAGTGGTGGAAGTTATGAGTTTCAAGGTATTATAATTTGAAAGTGTTATATTTCAAGTGTTTGATTTCGAAATGTCATAACTTTGAAAGTGTTATGATTTTAGAAAAGGATATATTTGAAAAAAAGGATATCGTATTGAATTTGGTTTTGAAAAGGAAATGATATTTGGTTTTAAAGTATAAACTATTTTGAAAATGACCGTGGTATTATATAACGTTTGGTTGTTAAAGAGACCAGGATCAGAAGTTGTCATACCCTCTGCCAACTCCGAAAACCACTTTAACATCCGTGTACGCGGTGGAGATTCCAGAATGAAGTAGGTTGGCGGCGGCATTTTATTGAGGTATATACGTGGACCCGACTCACGTGAGTTGGCATAAGGTGGCTAAAATACAAGCAATTGACAGGCTAAGAAGGTAGCACCTTTTATCGGACACACTCCTTCGATACCATTCTATTACTTTGTGATTGATTGGGGCCCTTTTGATTTTTTAGGTTTGTGGCTCGAGGTGGGCGGTAGTCTCTGGTAGCCTACCTTGGCATTGCCTAGTTGTGCCGTGTTACCTACCCTAGTGCGCCTTGTATGAGTTTGATTTATGTCGTACCTATGGAGTATCCTCTGGTAGCCTCCCGATCAAGAGGTATTACGGTACTGTATAGAGATTGGCACTATTTACGTGTTAAGGGATATATGGGTAACCCCTTAACGCTATTTAAAAGTAAGTTTATTTTACTATAGACATTATTATAATAGCGTATATTACTACGTAGTAAATAGTTTAACGAATCCTTAGAAGATGTAAATCCCGAACATCTCTTAAGTTACTGCACTCACATTTGACACTGGATAGGAGATGTCAAATCCCGTAAACATCACTTACATCGTCCCGCTCATATTGTTTACCATTGGTTTAACTTACATAAGATCTTTTAGTTCTGGCTCGAGTGTTTTGTCTTTTCAATTCGCTCGGGTCTGTCTGAGCATTTCAGGATTCGTAGACTTTATTTCTGAAGGATGAAGATGAAGATTGTATTACCATTATTTATTATGTTATACCACTACCTTCATACCGTTCCACTGCATTATTTATTATTCTTTGGTATGTGTAACTTTGATATGTGTTGTATAAGTATAATTAAATGTTTTGTAAAATAGCTTCATGAACTGTTATTTGATTATCATATTTTGCCATTCCTCTGTGAGATTCTGTTTGTTTTTTTCTTTATCTACCTTTTCTTATTCACCGCATTAACAATCTTCCCTTCTGTATGATTTGAGTCAGCATGTGTGTCAGCCTTAACGTACAAATAGGCAGGATGTTACAGTTGGTATCAGAGCTTTGGTTTAGCGATAAACCTTAGCTTTGTAGGGTCTGACTCTTTATTAATAGGGTAGTAACACCCTATGACGAGTCGCTGAGCGTATAAATATGAGAGAGCACATTTGTTAGTGTTATAAAAAGGTTTTAATATTGTGTTAATTTGTTCCGTTTTGTATTTATAAATTCTGGTTGGTGCATAGGACGCTATGACGTTAATAGGGATTTCTAAACACTTAATAGGACAGACCGACATAATATTTGTTTTGAATATAGGTGGATGAAATAATTTTGCCTACTATATTCTATATATAAAATATTTTTTTTATAAATGGTATATATTTAGTTGTAATATAATTGTCGTTTGGTAGAGAAATATAGATATTAGTTGGAAATAAGATTGAAAATAAAAAAAATGAAAGATTGGAAACTCAGAACTTGAGTTCCGGGATTTTTGGAAAATTTTCTTTCGAATGATTTTGGAATATAATAAAAATATTATTTAGAAGTATTTTCTGATATAGATATTTCAATAAGATTTGAAAGAATTGTTTTAAAGAAAATTTTGGAAAGAAATAATTTATGTACTCCCCTCTCTATCGGTGGAAAATAATTTCGATGATGAGTGCACGCATCATCGACATTCATTTTCGAGTTTCGAAGGGTAAACCAGCGTGAGAAACACACTCAACTGAATTTATTAAATTATCCAAACTTTTTGTTTATCATAACAAAAGTATCTCGTAAGACAAGTCCACACATAAACACGGATATGTTTTTACCTTACGATAACTAAAACATTTCATATCAAACTCATGTTATATTATACTAGTATTTGGTACACAAATAATATTCAAAATAGCTGAAATTGTTACCATTATTAAATTCCAGCATACTTGGCTCTACAAATAAAATGGAAAACACGTAGTGGAGTTTGGATTTCCATACAAATGACCAGGTGAAGGGACTACCTCCGGCAGTACATCTCTAAAAGAATGTACCGAGAACCATCACAAAGGATCCTCTACCAACACAAGATCGGCCCACCTCTACAACTAGATGGTACCGAATATATCATCCTCCGGTCGTTACCGACATTACCGAGGGCCCTCTAAGCATACAAACCACAATAATCAGATACACAACATCATATCGTGCAAAGATATATCTAGAAGAGGATGATCATATCCTAATGGAAATGACCCACTTAGCCTTGCTGCATCTAACCCTGTTTTGGTCATTTCCGGTTGATGAGACCTGACGAGGTAACGATTACCTTTCACAATCACTTATCACATCACTTTGAATGCCACACAACCATTTCCTTTAACTACTAATTGCCTTCCAAAAAAATACAACCCTTAAGCTCATACATCTCAAGGAGGGTGTTAAGCTAAGAGAAGTTGCCTACTCCGCCACCACTGATGTACTTTGTAAAAACCAATGTACGTAATCTATAGAAATGCAATGTCAGACAAACATCCATACAAGTTGTCCAAGAACAGGACAAACTGAAGGTACTTTCCTAACACATCTTGTCGAGAAATTCCTAGGATTAGTAGCGAATAGTCCTCACATTGGATATTTCATAATGAAGAGACCACTGCTACTGGATGTATATTGGGATTTTAACCCTGAACGATCAGCAAGCAGTCCCCACTATGAAACTCCGGAATATCAATATCATCACAAGCAATCTGCACAATCGTCGCATATACGTTGGTCCGAAGTGGTTTTCGGATAAATCGATCCCAGTCTCTTCGCATCAACAACGCAAAATCTTTTCTCAACCTCACACAGAAACTAAGTCTCGTAGACTTATCACGTCTCCAACTTTCAACTTGCTATCCTTCGGGCCAAGAAGGAAGCTCGATAGATTGGAGTAATACTCCGCACTATACAAATCAACGTCCTCAACACAAATGATAATCAAGCCTACACAGAAGGCTACGTAGTAAGTGTACGACTAAATAGTTCCCACATCAAGTCGAGGAACTCAAATTTTGCTAATGTTCGATAGTCGGTTATTTAACTATCAAAACAAACAAACAAATATTTAGCACCATAACAATCACTGGGCCCTTTTAATTAATCTTTCATTAACTAAATTACTTGTCAAATATTCACTTCAAATTATCTTTAAAAGGATATATCTTCAAAACCATTTCAACTTCTATATTGGAAAACATTTCTATTTACTTATGTAATAATAAGTAACTCATAAATCAATTTATTTTCAACACCTAGAAAATATTGCATATACTTAAATAATGATTGAGTATATAATTTATTCTTAAACATCTTTATTTTAGGTCAAAACGAATGTTGCGTAAAATATCATTACGACAACCCAAAATCACTAGTATAGGGATTCAAAAATAAGATAGATATATAAATCCCAAAACTATACAAAACATTTCCTTTCGAAATTCATTTACCAGAACAACAATGTTATAGTCCATCATTTCCTTACTTCTCGAAAACGTCTATTTCAACAATGAATGTTGAAATCTATGGTTTCGATATTCAACACATTTTAAACATCTTTAAATCATTTAAATTCAATTTAAATACCACTTCCCAAAACGTTTATTTAATTTTAAAAGATTATTCACTATCCAAAATCGTGAATAAAATCCTTTTACCAAATTCATTACCATTACAAATTAAATTAAAGGATTATCCACTGTTCAAAATCGTGGATATAATTCCTTTAATATACTTCTATATTTAACTTATCAAATTCAATCAATTTCGTATTTATAAAACAATGTTTATAAATTATATATATATTTTTTCTAACAACTTCAATATACAAAATTCCTTTATTAACCAACTCCGTTTAAAATCTTATTTAAATGCGAAAATCCAATTATAAGTAAATTCACTTATAATATCCATTTATAACTTCATTTTAACACTTACAAAAACTCATTTATATTATTCCGATTTATAAAAATTCAATTTTATAAATCTTATTTATAAACCGTTTATAATAAATTCACAAAACTCTATTTATACTATTTCACAAAAAAGTTAACTTCATATTTCAAAAAAATCACATTTAAATCATATTTCCCAAAACATCATAATTTTTATAACATAAAAATTATAATATTTATTTATTCCAACTAAATCAATTCTTAACGATCCAAAAATTCAATAAAACGTATAGTTTCAAAAATCACTTTAGAATCTTTTTAAATTTGGAATCATCACTTTAACATTTTAAAATTCCAAAAATAGGCCCAATGCCGCAACAGCACCAAATACATCAATCAGGGCATCCAAAACATCATATATCATATGATAACAGAATATATAACAATATTTGTAAATAAATCAATACTGGTGAGGAATCCAGTTGGATCCCTCCCACCTGTCACCTGCAACAAATATACATATTAGAATATGTGTACAATGTCCGCTTCAAGGCAGACGCGCGTACAAAGAGTCATCCGCTCATATACGGGAACGTATTGGGTCATCTGCTCCACTAGGCAGGTATATATCCAAATGACAGTCAATATATCATATATCATCCAAACAATCATCAATCATCATATAATAAATTATTTCTCACTTATATAAAAATATTAGTGAGTCAGAAAGAGTGAGTTGTACTAACATTGCTTGTAGTCGTCGCGTTAGCGATTTATTCCGAACAAAATTAAACGTACGTTTAATTTTACCCAAAATTTTCACTAGCTCAAATAAATCCCAATCCAACTCCATAATATAGTGCTCATCAACAAGACCCAATGCAGTTCGTTTCGTGCGAAACGAACCTCGTATGAAAAGGTTATAGTATTTCAAAGATTGAACGAATTTAAATATAATTAATTTACAACCTTTATTTATAATTTTAACCTAGAATCAATCCACGCCGCATATTTCCACAACATCAGATCTGGCCGTTGTCCCTTTTCTTCCTCTTCCAGGTTTCCATACGCACAATCAAACCATGGCCGCCATAAAACACTAATCGTCGTGGCCCATTCTCTCGACTAAACAAGATCGGAGGCTACCACTCGATGTGCCATCACGAACAACATCGAAGCCCAAAAACTGGCCCCACTCAGCTGCCTCCTTGCCTTGGAATTCATGAACGATTGCAGCCCATACGCGGCTATTATGTCGACGATCCATCAGCTCAAATTCGATCACAGCCGTTGATATGAGAGATCTCATCGTGCTCTTTACTTTTGTAGTTGAACGTTTTCTCTAATTATTCATGGATTGGAAGAAATCGAGGAGGGAAAGAGGATGATTCTATTCCATTGAAATTAAGGCTGGCGGCTAGGGTTAGAAACCCTAGTACTTGTGAAAAAAGGAAAAAATGAGGGGCTTTTATAGAAAATTTACACGCACTATTAATCCAAATTTTTTCGAATTCGAAACAAAACGTGCCGCCTGACATTTATAATGTTTTACCCCTATTCTGAACGCAATGGAATATATATCGGGAGCCAATTCGATCGTATTTGGAAGATAGGTTTTTGAATCGAATTATTTTAAATTCAAAATTCACTTAAGCATATTTCTACGCTTCTTAGCTTGCCCCGGACAAACCGTAAACCCGATTGACATGAAATTTCAAATCTTACAATAATATAACATTACGGATCCAATGGAACTGGTTTCTTTGAAATCCGAGACTGTTTGAAAAATGGCTATTTTTACACGTTAATTAAATATTAAAATATTCAATTTCTGTAATTTAACTTTTAATTCGATTTTAAAAGTTCTCTAACATCATACTACTTCAAATAGAATTTAATACAACTTCATAAATCATTTTTATGCACATTAAATCCAATTTCCAATTATTTACGCAATTTCAAATATTAAATTAACAATTTAATTATCCAATTTAATCTAGATATTCGAAATATATTTTATTCAGCTTATAAAATTTACTTTTGAATATTTAAAATCAATTAAATATATGAATTTCAAATGACTGAAATTCTGGGTCATTACATTCTCCCCTACTTATAAGAATTTCATCCTCGAAATTACCAACTAAGAAAAAGTCACAAAATCCATTAACTTTTCAAAACAATTCATTCAAACTAGATTTACCAAATCTCTTAAGTGTTTAACTTTTCTCAAAATCCATTAGTTAAACTTCTTATAAAAACTTCACTAAGTTTTCAAATGCATTCATACTTATCTTTTCAAAACCAATTACTATCATTTAACTTTTAATTCAAAAATCAAACTTTAGTTACCAAAAGTTTTCCAATTTTCCCTAAAAATTTTCGAACGCCTTAAATTTTCAGAAAAATTCACCACGGTCTCCTTTGCGCGGTTCGATCGTACTAGGATCACAACACACACACACACACACACACACACACACATATATATCACAAATATACATCTCATTTTCAAGGATGAGGCATCCCAAAGGGAAAAAGTGTAAAAGTACGATATGTAATCCGAGATATGTACCTTATATATTATTAACGAGCATATACGGCTAATATAGCATGAAAGCGAGCTCCAAATGCAAAGCAAGCGCAATCTGCACCTATTAACACTCAACAACAAATGAGAACCATGTATATATTAAAGTAATATCAATATACAACATATTCACATACAACAACTATATATGCCGATATAGCAAATGCAATCAAAAGCAACAATTCCAATAATCAAGCAACTATCATCCAACAAAGCAATATTCATCCAATCAATCAATAATCAAATCAACATAAACTCATTTTCTTATTAACATTCATTGAATTGGTTTTCAATTTAAATCACATTTGATTCATTAACATTGGATTTTACTAACATTCATTCATTCATATTCAATTAGTTTATATTCACTAATTTACCTTCAAGTTGGTTCACTTTTAATTCAAATCAAATTCTATTCTATTTAGATTCACTTAACTTCCAATTAGAATTAAATTACTTTAGCTTTCAATTTGAATTCATTTATATATAGCTTTCTATTTCAGTGATTCAATTTCATTAACATTTAGTGAATCCCTATTCAATCAACTAACAACCATCTAACAACCAATGCATGACCAACATTACCAAACTAATTCACTTTACTTCGTTTACATTCAATTGGTTTAACACATTTAATTTCAATTGGTTGACATTCGATTGACTTTCATTCAATTATTCAATTGCTAATTCATTTTAAATTTCAAGTTGAATTTCCTTATATAACTCAAGTCTATATTCATTTAGTTCACTTTATTAATTTACTTCGATACCAATATCAACTTCATTTAACATCACTTAAGTTATCTTTCATTTCAATTTCATTTACCTTCACTTTCACTATACAACTTAAGCTTATTCTCTAACTTATTTCATTAACCTTTTGCTAAAGTCAAATTTCATATCACTTATTCAAATTCAAATTTTGTTTTGCTTAACAAATTAGTTTAACCATTATAACATTTAGTTTTACTTGCTTTTTTCCCATTTTATAAGTTATACAATTTATTATTCAAACTTCCAAATTCATATTATATAATCATCAACCACTTATATCTAATTTCATTTCAATAAATTATCTAATCTGGTTCAAATCAAATTCCTTTTAATTAACTTTCCTTTAGTTAAATTTCAAATCATATAATTCACTTACTAACTCAAATTTCTTTCAACTTTACTAAAGTAAATTCTTACTTCATATTATAAGTCCAAAACTCGTTTCACTTATTTTATCAATTTTAACTTGAATTTTAAATTCAAAATATTTTTGTCACAACAAAACTTCAATTTTTCAATTTACTATTGGTAGCAAATCCATCACATAGAAACTCGAAAATGATACTGATGATGTTGCAGTCATCACCCTTATTATTTCCCAGCAACAGTAGTGAATTCAGTGCTTTATATTCTTTTTGTGATTTCTTTTTATCTTTATAAATCACATTTACAACCATTTTACTTATATAAGATCATTTTAAATTTATTTATCTTACTTAGATTTATAACAATATAATATCTTTAACCTTGAAAAATAACTGTCAAAATAAACAGGATTCAAAATTTCAAACTCTGAGCTTAAATTCATTTTTATTTATAAATCATGTAGTTTTACTTCTTATATATAAGATTATTTCACAATTTAAATCATATTAGTTATAATTCCATATTTATAATTTATTTGCTTATATAATTTATTCTTTTACAATTGTTGTTTTTATTTAGATTATTCAAACATCTTTATTAACTTATATATATTTACATTTTCAAACAACCAAATAATCAATTAGATACACTATAATGATTTCTAAAATATCATTTCTATATATATAAAATATAATAGAGGCAAATTATTTCATTTACCCAATTTAAAATGATACTATGTCGACTTGCCTCGTTTAAATGTTTAGAAATCCCTACCAATAACATGGCGTCCCACATACCGACCAGAATTCACAAACAGCTCAACGGATAAGAAAACACAATATAAAACATTTTATATCACTAACAAATATGCGCTCATATATATAATAAACTCAACTCAATCTAGGGTGCTACTGTCCCTATCTATACTAAGTACACATTAAAGTTTAGGAATATACAAAATCTAAGCTCTGATACCACGTGTGACGACCTGCAAATTCATACCCTTTGAATAGACAATAAACCACACATGCTCGACCCAAAAAGAAAAGCCTGACGGAAAGTCAAGAGAAAGAAAAGAAGAGAGAAAAAGGGAAGAGAAGAAAGAGAGAAGATAGAACCAAACAGAACAATGCAGAATCTCACATCGCAGCGGAAAACATATAATAACATATCAATGATCTTTACAAAATACAAACTATACACACACACACACCAATCAGAGTTCAACAATCAATCAATAGTTATCAGCTTGAACAATTATAATAACCTGCCCTCATAATTGTTGATAATATAAACAACTAAGCAATGCAGCGGATAATCAATAATCAAAACAGATACGAGTATACGAAATGAAGATCTCCAGCTCTCCTGCTAAAGCACCAAAAGCACCAAATCTAAACCTGTAAATATACTCGGTCTGACCCGAGTATTGAAAAGGAAGAACGCCCGGACCAGTCTAGTAAACCTGCGTGAGAAACACACTCAACTGAATTTATTAAATTACCAAAAATTTTCGTTTATCAAAACAAAAGTATCTCATAAGACAAGTCCACACATAAACACGGATATGTTTTTACCTTACGATAACTAAAACATTTCATATCAAACTCATGTGATATTATACTAGTGTCTAGTATACAAATAAGATTCAAAATAGCCGAAATTGTTACCATTATTAAATTCCAGCATACTAGGCTCTACAAATAAAATGACGAACACGTAGTGGGGTTTGGATTTCTATACAAATGACCAGGTAAAGGGACAACCTTCCGGCAGTACATCTCTAGAAGAATGTACCAAGAACCATCACAAAGGATCCTCTACCAACACAAGACCGACCCACATCTATAACTAGATGGTACTGAATATATCATCCTTTGGTCGTTACCGACCTTACCGAGGGCCCTCTAAGCATACAAACCACAATAGTCAGATACATGACGTCATAGCGTGAAAAGATATATCTAGAAGAGGATGATCATATCCTAATGGAAATGACCCACTTAGCCTTGCTGCATCTAACCCTGTTTTGGTCACTTTCGATTGATGAGGCCTGACGAGGTAACGATTACCTTTCACAATCACATATCACATCACTTTGAATGCCATAAGGCCATTTCCTTCAACTACTAATTTCCTTCCACAAAATACAAATCTTAAGCTCATACATCTCAAGGAGGGTGTTAAGCTAAGAGAAGTTGCCTTCTCCGCCACCACTGATGAACGTTTGTAAAAACCAATGTATGTATTCAATAGAAATGCAATGTCTGACAAACATCCATACAAGTTGTCCAGGAACAGGACAAACCGAAGGTACTTTCCTACCACATCCTGTCGAGAAATCCCTAGGATTAGTAGCGAATAGTCCTTGCATTGGATATTTCATAATGAAGAGACCACTACTACTTGATGTATATTGGGATTTTAACCCCGAACGATCAGAAAGCAGTCCCCCACTATGAAACTCCAGAATATCAATATCATCACAAGCAACCTGCACAATCGTCGCATATACGTTGGTCCGAAGTGGTTTTTGGATAAACCGATCCTGGTCTCTTCGCACCAACAACGCAAAAGCATTTCTCAACCTTACACAGAAACTAAGTCTCGTAGACTTATCACATCTCCAACTTTCAACTTGCTATCCTTCGGGCCAAGAAGGAAGCTTGATAGATTGGAGTAATACTCCACACTATACGAATCAACATCCTTAACACAAACGATAATCAAGCCTACACAGAAGGCTACATACTAAGTGTACGACTAAATAGTTCCCACATAAAGTCGAGGAACTAAAATTTGGCTAATGTTCGATAGTCGGTAACTATCAAAACAAACAAACAAATATTTAGCACCATAACAATCACTGGGCCCTTTTAATCAATCTTTCATTAGTTGAATTACTTGCCAAATATTCACTTCAAATTATCTTTAAAAAGATATATCTTCAAAACCATTTCAACTTCTATATTGGAAAATATTTTCATTTACCTATTTAATAATAAGTAACTCACAAATCAATTTATTTTCAACAATTAGAAAATATTACATATACTTAAATCACGATTGAGTATATATTTTATTCTTTAAGGAAAAGATTCTTTTAAACATCTTTATTTTAGGTCAAAATGAATTTTGCGTAAAACATCGTTACGACAACTTAAAATCACTAGCATAGGGATTCAAAAATAAGACAGATATATAAATCCCAAAACTATACAAAACATTTCCTTTCGAAATTCATTTACTATAACAACAGTGTTATAGTCCATCATTTCCTTACTTCTCGAAAACGTCTATTTCAACAATGAATGTTGAAATCTATGGTTTCGATATTAAAACATCTTTAAATCATTTAAATTCAATTTAAATACCACTTCCTAAAATGTTTATTCAATTTTAAAAGATTATACACTGTCCAAAATCGTGAATAAAATCCTTTTACTAAATTCATTACTATTGCAAATTAAATTAAAGGATTATCCACTATCCAAAATCGTGGATATAATTCCTTTAATATACTTCTATATTTAACTTATAAAATTCAATCGATTTTGTATTTATAAAACAATGTTTATAAATTTTATATATATTTTGCAGCAACTTCAATATACAAAATTATTTTATTAACCAACTCCATTTAAAATCTCATTTAAATGCCAAAATCCAATTATAAGTAAATTCACTTAAAAAATCCATTTATAACTTCATTTTAACATGTATAAAAACTCATTTATAATTTCATTATTCCAAATTATAAAAATTCAATTTTATAAATCTTATTTATAAACCGTTTATAATAAATCCAAAAATCTCTATTTATACTATTTCATAAAAAAGTTAACTTCATATTTCAAAAAAAAATCACATTTCAATTATATTTCCCAAAATATCATAATTTTTATAACATAAAAATTATAATATTTATTTATTCCAACTAAATTAATTCTTAACGATTCAAAAATTCAATAAAACGTATACTTTCAAAATCACTTTAAAATCTTTTTAAATTTGAAAATCAACACTTTAACATTTTAAAATTCCAAAAATAGGCCTAATGCTGCAACAACACCAAATACATCAATCATGGCATCCAAAACATCATATATCTGTGATAACAGAATATATAACAATATTTGTAAATAAATCAATACTGGTGAGGAATTCAGTTGGATCCCTCCAACATGTCACCTGCAACAAATATACATATTAGAATATGCGTACAATGTCCGCTTCAAGGCAGACGCGCGTACAAAGAGTCATCCGCTCATATATGGGAACGTACTGGGTCATCTACTCCACTAGGCAGGTATATATCCAAATGACAATCAATATATCATATATCATCCAAACAATCTTCAAACATCATATAATAAATTATTTCTCACTTATATAAAAATATCAGTGAGTCAGAAAGAGTGAGTTGTACTCACATTGCTTGTAGTCGTGCGTTGGCGATTTATTCCAAATAAAATTAAACGTACGTTTAATTTTCCCCAAAATTTTCACTAGCTTAAATAAATCCCAATCTAGCTCCATAATATAGTGCTCATCAATACGGACCCAACGCAGTTCGTTTCGTGCGAAACTGACTTCGTATGAAAAAGTTATAGTATTTCAAAGATTGAACGAATTTAAATATAATTAATTTACAACCTTTATTTACAATTTTAACCTAGAATCAATGCAGGCCGCATATTTCCACAACATCAGATCTGGCCGTTGTCCCTTTTCTTCCTCTTCCGGGTTTCTATACGCACAATCAAACCCATGGCCGCTATAAAACCCTAATCGTTGCGTCACATTCTCTCGACTAAACAACGATCGGAGGCTACCTCTCGATGCATCATCACGAACACCATCGAAGCCCAAAAACCGGCCCTACTCGGCTGCCTCCTTGCCTTGGAATTCGTGAACGATTGCAGCCCATATGCGGCTATTTTGTCGACGATCCATCAGTTCAAATTCGATCACAGTCGTTGATCTGAGAGATCTCGGCGTGCTCTTTACTTTTGTAGTTGAACGTTTTCTCTAATTATTCATGGATTGGAAGAAATCGAGGAGGGAAAGAGGATGATTCTATGCTATTGAAATTAAGGCCGGCGGCTAGGGTTAGAAAGCCTAGTGTTTGTGAAAAAAGGAAAAAATGAGTGGCTTTTATAGAAAATTTACGCGCATTATTCATCCAAAAAAATTTCGAACTCGAAACAAAACGTGCTGCCTGGCGTTTATAATGTTTTATCCCTATTTCGAACACAATGAAATATATATAGGGAGCCAATTCGATCGTATTTGGAAGATAGATTTTTGAATCGAATTATTTTAAATTTAAAATTCACTTAAAAAGATTTCTAATCTTTTTAGCTTGCCCCGGACAAACCGTAAATCCGATTGACAAGAAATTTGAAATCATACAAATAATATAACATTACGAATCCAATGAAACTGGTTTCGTCGAATTCCGAGACTGTTTGTAAAATGACTATTTTTACACATCAATCAAAAATTAAAATATTCAATTTCTGTAATTTAACTTTAAATTCGATTTTAAAAATTCTCTAACATCATACTACATCAAATAGAATTTAATACAACTTTATAAATTATTTTTATCCACATTAAATCCAATTTTCAACTATTTATGCAATTTCAAATATTAAATTAACAATTTAATTATCCAATTAAATCTAGATATTCGAAATATAGTTTATTCAGCTTATAAAATTTACTTTTGAATATATAAAATCAATTAAATATATGAATTTCAAATGACTGAAATTCTGGGTCGTTACAAAATTGATATCGGAACTTGTCTAAATTATAGTGAAGGTTTAAGAAATCAAAAATGATAAAGATTGCTAATTATATAATTGGAATTGAAAACTTGATTTAATTAATTTAATACTAATTTATTTAATTAACTTGGAAAATAGCCATTTTGGCCACTGACTCGGATTTCGATGAAACCTGTTTCATCGGATCCGTAACGGTGAATTATTGTAGGATTTCAAGTTTCGTAACAATCAGACTTGTCGTTTGATCGTACGGGCTTGAAACGTCTAGAAATAAATTAAATTGAAATCAACTGAAATTAATTTGAAATAACTTGATTTTAGCATAACTTCTTCATATGATGGAATTCGGACCTGAAACTTATTCCATTGATTTTAGAATATTCAAAACATCTGTTTTGATATATGGGTTGACCCAATTTCGTTCCGCAGTCAGAACGGGCTTTTCGGGCCATTTATCGTTCCACGGTCCAAACCAATCGTATCTGATCCTCTATTTCTCAGCTCTACCTATAAATATCTTGTTATAAACCCTAGCAGCCTTTCAATTTTTTTTGTATGTATAGAAATTTCTGTTTGCGCCTCTTCCTCAATGGCCGAAAACCCTAAATATTCCAATTCAATTCCAATTCAAAATCCAACAACAAAAACTTAAATTCCCCAGATAATACCAAATTTCATATCGATTAGAAGCTCTCAATGAGTGCAGGGCAAATCTGCAATTCATTTTTCAATTCGATATATAATTTGTCTAGAAATTCAAGGTGAACCTCGAACGTTCATAGGCCATCATCTCGATCCAATGGTGGATCTACGACTACTGGACGATCGGGCAGCGCCACTGTGAAGAGAGAGACGAGCAGCATTCGTAGGAGCCGTTCATTTGTCATAGCAGGGTCGTGGTTCATAGGGATTCGCTGTTGAAGGCATGCAGCGGCGGGCCTATGCGACATCACCGAGGAAAGCCATTCGGCTATATGAGGGACGGCGTGAAGAGGGGGAGACAGGGGTTGGCTTTTGATCGGGGAGCAAAGCACGGTGGCGGCCAGCATTCGCGAGTCAAGACCGGTGGCTGCATTTCTGTTTCACGTATCATTCTAGGCTAGGGTTTTAGGAAATGCATGTTGAAGGGTTGCGTGGAGGGTTCATATTCGTTGCTTTTTTTAATTTTGATTCTGTTTGTTTGTTTAATATAATATCGTCTAATTTCAAAACTTAAGAACTTATGCATACGAGCACATATTTGGATGCGGTTTCTTTCATTATGGACGTATCAAAATTCCAGACATTTTGGCAAGGGTTTGGACAGATTCTGAGACTGTTTGAATTTCGAATTTAAATTAGATTTAAATTCAATTTAAATTCAAAAGGTGAATGTTTTAACCCACTCACAACTTCTAAAATTTCTTATGTTTGTTAAATTGATTTATAATGTGATTAGAAATTTATTTATGACTACTTGGAATATTTTGAATCATCATCTCAGTTATTTGAATTTATTAGGATAAAATAGTTATTTAATTTATTGTTGAATATAAACTACCAGTAAATACCTGTTATTTATTATCTGTTCTATATTGATGTTATTGATTGAATTGGATGATGATTGTGATAAATGTTTGATGATTGATATTGGATGAATGGATGTTGTATTTTATATTGTTATAAACTGCAAGTTGTTATGGATTTTTATTTCATGCGGGATTGTGGTTTGAAATGATATATAAACATATTTATATTTTAAATTACGGATTGAAAAGATAAATATCCATATCACTTGACCATAGGATAGAAAATTATTTAGAGACGTCGTGGTCTATACATAAAAAAATATTTTGAAATGATTTCTATGGTTTTGTAAAGAAATATATGGTTCTAGATAAATATTGTTTTTAGATATTACATAAATGTTATCCTATCCTTGATTTTAAGTTATGTATAATTTGTTTTAATATAGAACAAGCTTAATAATGAGTTTGATTTTTATTGAAGATAATATGGTTAAGTATTTTAGTTATATTTTAATATAGATTTTATAATGATTTAAGTAAATTAAGGACGGAAGATAAATTGGAAATTTATTTGAAATTGAATTTATTTAAGAATTAAACTCAAATAAATTGATGTGAAATTTATTAAATTGGAAAATTTAAAAGGTATGATTATTATAACTTGATTTTGCGGTTAAGGTGAATTAAATGAGTATTTCAAGTATAAATAAATTGAAGGAAATATTTAGTTATTTGAAATTTGGGATTTATTTAAATGATAATGGATTTATTAAGTAAAATATTTCAAAACTAAATAATAGAAAATTGAATTTGATATGTATATATGAAATTACTAAACTTAGTTTTGAAATTGTTGAATACTTAAAGTTTGAAATATATTGAATTTGGAATGGTTTATTCTGTGGACTAAATCTGTTTTGAAATCGATATAATTTGGAGTAGTTTATTTGGAAACTGAATTGAATTAAAATTTATGATTTGAGATGTGGTTAAATTTAAAATTTAGAAATTAGAGTTGTTTTGGAATTGGTTTGTGAAATTGAAGAAGCTATTTTATTCTATAAAGTATTTTAAATATTTAAACCACATAAGTGGTGGAAATTATTAGTTTCACGGTATTATAATTTGAAAGTGTTATATTTCAAGTGTTTGATTTCGAAATGTTATAACTTCGAAAGTGTTATGATTTTAGGAAAGGATATATTTGAAATGAAAGGATATCATGTTGAATTTGGTTTTGAAAAGGCAATGATATTTGGTTTTAAAGTATAAACTATTTTGAAAATAACCGCGGTGTTATAATTACGTTTGATTGTTAAAGAGACCGAGATCAGAGGTTGTCATACTCTCTGCCAACTCCGAAAACCACTTTAACATCCGTGTACACGGTGGAGATTCGAGAATGAAGTAGGATGGCGACGGCGTTCCTTTGAGGTATATACATGGACTCGACTCTCGTGAGTTAGCATAAGGTGGCTTAAACAGGAGCGATTGACGGGCTAAGAAGGTAGCACCTTTTATCGGACACACACCTTCGATACCATTATATTACTTTGTGATTGATTGGGCCCTTTTGATTTTTTGCTGGTGTGGCTCGAGGTGGGCAGTAGTTGCTGCTATGCGTTACCACAGGTCCGGAAGCGTAATTGGTATATCTACCCTAGCACGCTTGTACGAGTTTGATTTGTGTCGTACCTATGGAGTATCCTCTGGTAGCCTCCCGATCAAGAGGTATTATGGTACTGTATAGACTATTGGCACTATTTACGTGTTAAGGGCTATATGGGTAACCCCTTAACGCTATTTAAAAGTAAGTTTATTTTACTATAGACATTATTATAATAGCGTATATTACTACATAGTTAACAGATCCTTAGGAGATGTAAATCCCGAACTTCTCTTGAGTTACTGCACTCACGTTTGACACTGGATAGGAGATATCAAATCCCGTAAACATCTCTCATGTTGTCCCACTCATATTGTTTACCATTGGCTTAACTTACATAAGATCTTTTACTTCCGACTCAAGTTTTTCAATTCGCTCGGGTCAGTCTGAGCATTTCAGGATTCGAAGGCTTTATTTCTGGAGGACGAAGATGACGAATATATTACTATTATTTATTATGTTATTCCACTACCTTCACAATGTTCCGCTGCATTATTTATTATTCTCTAGTATGTGTAACTTTGATATGTGTTGTATAAGTATAATTAAATGTTTTGTAAAATAGCTTCATGAACTGTTATTTGATTATTATATTTTTTCATTCCGCTGTGAGATTCTATTTATTTTTTTCTTTCTCTGCGTTTTCTTATTCACCCCAATAACAATCCACCCTTCTATATGGTTTGAGTCGGCATGTGTGTCGTCCTTAACGTACAAATAGGCGGGATGTTACATATATTTTGGGTCGTAAGCAATACACAGATATATGCATACAATTATAATAATAAAAGTTTTTTTTAATATTTATAAAACCAAATTGATGCATAATAAAATTATATATGTGTGTGTGTGCGTATGTTTGTATGTGTATGTGCTAATAATATAAAAAAATATTTTTTGACAAGTGTCTAAGATCATGTCCTGTGCATGGCTTGGTTAATGTAATTTTTTTAAAGTATATTTTATTCAAATATTCATTCAAAAATTATTAAATTATTAAATAAAAATTAATTAAAAAAATTTATTTAGAATTTTAAATTGCCAATAAATCTTGAATGATATTTCATACTTTAAAAAAATTTAAACAATTTTTTGATTTAAAAATAAGTTTTCTATTTTGGATTGCAAATTTAAAAATAATTTTGAAAATAAAAAAATATTTTTTGTTTCTTTAGGAGAATATTTACTAATAGTATTATTTTATATAATATAAAATATAATTTTTAGAATATTTTTGAATTTATATAATTAATTTACGTAATAAATCATTTCAAATAATATTTAAACAATAATAGTAATAAAATTGTCATTTGAGAAAATTACCATAGTCTTAATTCTCTACATTTAGAATTATGTGACCGTACTTGACTAAAGAATGATGTTAAATTAATTATAAACTATATTTATTTATTTAAATAATATATTTCAATTCAACAGAAAAAATTTATTTTTTAATTATAGAGCCATGGTGACCTAAATTGTTTATGATAATTTTTTTAATAAGATACACATACTTATATCCAAACAATTTTGCGATATAATTATTTACATATCATAATTATCACTAACTAATAATAGATAACATATGTATATAATAAAACATTGTGCTTGAGAATAAATAATATATCATGATTCGTAATATACCTCACTTCTGTTGCCTTGAAGTACACCTTGAATTGATGATATATACCCCATGAAACAATTTCCGATTTAAAAGAGTGCTAGTCCTCGAACCGTTGGCCACAAACTATCGGATAGCAATTGACTTGATCCGATTCGAACTCTAGAAAGATGGAGATGGGGCTGAAATTTTCTGCTAGCAAAGATTTAGAATGGAGGCTGAAAAAGTTAATCAATCATATGGGTAGAGATGCATATATAGTAGATGGAAAGGAGAGAAGTATTGATCTCATCTCTAATTCATTCTCCTTTAATCTCAGCCATCCAAAGTCAAGCCTTTCCAATTCAATTTTGAGCGACCTATAACCTTGCTTACTGTCGAAATTTTTAGCCCTATGATGGGCCTTAAACCCATTTAAGCCTAAATAAATATTATGCAATAAAATCTAATTTAATCGCTTATCGATATCTTATGTCTATTTGTATATTTATAACTATTATAAATATTTTAGTAATATTTATTCATCAAATCATAATCAAGTTTTATAATTAATATTTCATAAATATTAATTAGTTTAATTAATTTATAATGATTATAAATTAATTTAAATTATTTGATTAAAGGAGAATTCATCATTTCGGCCATGTGACTCGTCAGGTGTAAATTTGATCAGCAATTAATATCACATTATTCTAGTATTAACATTCATACAACACTTAGTAGGTGGTGTGCCATTTTGGCCAAATTTATTGCTTACTTGGTTTTGATAAAATTCAATTTTACTTTGTTGAACGTTACTCAGTTGTGACTTTTATTTACACTACTTCTCTTCGTCAAAACCATATCGCTTGGCCTTATGCAATTTGGTAATGGTCAAAATTCCAATATCATCCATATTCAATTCTACAGTCCAAACACAAAGTCCTTGGTCAATATTAACAATTATAACCAAAATGCTCTGGCCAGATACTTTGACCATGATAGTAACCTCATATAACCGAGGACACAAATCCTCTATTGAATAGTGCTTCACTTCCAATACTTCCACTTGACCCAACTATAGTCACTCGATGGATGCCATGCCATGATTTGACTATAATCAAATCGAAGCTTTCATATTGAAGATCAACAATATTCTCAAGTCAAGAGAACAGTGTAAATTAGTCACATCGATATTTTATGTTTCACCTTAGTTATATTAACCAATAAAAAACTATCGAGTGAGTCATTTCATATTTATCCAATAACTATCAGTACGTAACCCCTTCATGTCCTCAGCTGTCATTAGTAATACACTGCCCAACATTTGGAAAGCTTTACATACTCTGGTCTCAGTGGAGGTATCTACATCCAGTCTCGATACTTCTTGACTAGAAATATTTAAAATGGTATATTTATTTTCATTTTGACAAATTACTCATGGTTACAACACTTTGTAACTACTATCTTAAAACATACAATTTATGGATTTCCTATTAAATACACTTTAACTTTAATTAATTAATTAATATAACATATTATATGAAGTATACATTGGAAAGAAACACTTTTTATTTCGAACAAGCTTAGTTATCAGTTAGATATATGTATACGTAATTGCCCCTAGGGAATACCCTTGATTCTATTAATCTTCAACATGGACTTGGGGTCAATTATGAAATCTTATTCCAACTTCTCCAATCGGTTTCCTTTAAAACTAATTGGGTTAGTCCCTTGATGAATGAGTATGCTATTATATTTCAATTATCTACTCGGTCAATCAACTTTCTCCTATGCTAATAAACTATATTTATCATATGAAAATTCGGAGTATGTCTCTCGACTTTTAATGAGCTTTAAGTTCTGCTATGAACTATATCGTGACATTGTTATCGCATGACAATGCTATGGTATTCTGTAACGATCCGTAAATTTTAACTGTTTTAGTAATGTGATTAGTTGAATTTTCATGAAATTTAAAAATAAAATTTTGAAATAGAAATTTAATATTTGGAATACGTCTAATTGAACATAGCAAACTGTAAATTTTCATCTGAAAATATGAAAGTTTATTTTATTGTGTACTTCTATTTCAATTTATATCAGTTAATATTTGATAAGAATAAAATGTTTTTCACCTGAATATTTTTCCATAGAAAAATTGTAAATCATCTTCTGAGCAAGACTTCATATTTTGTTTCTCCAAATTTTGAATGTTGTTGCTCCGTCGACCTTATTTTCGGCAAAATAGCAGCATTTTCGTACCGATATCGACTTTTGATCGGACGATCGTATCGCTATTATCTGTACACCGTTTTGATCGTCTCGTCGTGCTAATCTCTGTGGTATATTCAATTCTGGATTTTGAAGTTTGGTACTCGACGAAATCGATAAAACGATTTACCGTACCGATATCCAATCCTAACATTTTGGTTTCTTGTGCCTTTTTATTTTCAACCGTACAAACCTAACAATCATTTATTTATTTCTACCAAAATTCGCGTGCGTGACTTTCAATATTCTATCGGTTTCCAATACAGCTGGTTCGTTCTAGCTGACACTCTATCTTCCTGGATTCTTTCTGAATAAAATAAATTATGTAGCATTGCCTGTTTATTTCTTCCACTTATAAATTTATCTCCACCAAATCTCCTCTTCACGACCATCACTACCCATTCTTTCCCTACCGCTCATTATTTTTCTCGACCCCGCCGCCATTAGCTCCACCCTGCAACTCACCAACGGCCCATTGCTCTAATCCCTACCCGCCATCCACTTCGGCCAGCACGCTTCCCTCCATCTCTCCGTCATCCAAGCTTCGACCAAACCCCACACCATAGTTGACGCCTCCTTTTGACCCACGCAACCACTCACTGCTCAGGCCGAGGAAAAATCACCACCCAGTTCAACAGCCTAGTCCCGACCTCTTATAGCCGCCTTTTCGTCCACACATCAGATACTTCGACCACCGGGCCATCGATCAGTCTCACATGCCGAGCCTTCCACCTCTCCACATCACCAAATCCTCCATGGCTGAAGCCAATGTGTCGCGCCTATGTGACTCCACCTCCATTCATCTACATAGCCAAACTAATAGCCTACATCCACCATGTTCCCTCCGAGAGCCGACTCCGACCATGCTTCCTTCCAACGCCTTTCAAGCTAGTCGTGCAGCAGTGTAATGACCCGCCTTTTTGGACAGTTTAAACCAACGATCAAATACACATGCTGGTTCCAAACCATTCAAAAGGGCAGATGGTTATTGGGGTAAATAAGAAAAGAAAAGAAAAGGAATAAAGGAAATGGAAAAACACATAATCTCGCAGCGGAACGATAAAATATAATAGTCAAATAAACAGTTCATGAAGCTGTTTACTATACTTTGACAATTATTTATACAACATTTATCTGAGTTATACATATACAACAGAACAATTAAAATAATGCAGCAGATAGCATGATGCAAGGATAATAATAGTAATAGTATACCAAATCTTCGTCTTCATCCTCCAGAATAGATCTTCTAAAATCTGAAAAACTCAGGACTGACCCGAGCGTAATGAAAAGACAAAGCACTCGAGTCAGGACTAAAATATCCTTATGAAAGTTAAATCAATCGTAAATAAATATGAGTGTAATGGCGTCAGAGATATTTACGGGGTTTGACATCTCATATCCAGTGTCAACGTGCGTGCAATAACTCAAGAGATGTTACGGGATTTTCCATCTCTTAAGGATCCGTTAAACTATCTACTATGTAGTAATGTACGCTAAGTAGATAATGCCTATCAGTAATATAAAGTATCAAAATAGCGTTAAGGCATTATCATAATCCCCCTTAACACATTTTATAATGCCATAGTCTATACAGCACCGTAAGCCCCACCGTAAACTGGTGGTTATCAGAGGGTACCCCATAGGTATAACACAAAACATAACGTAGTTGTCGCGAATAGGATAATCAGTATGACAAGGTACATGAGGCAATACCAACTAGGATACTAGTAGTTGCGTGATCCAGACTGATGTTGAGCATAGCCAGCAGCTACCCCAACACCGTGAAACAACACTCCCAAATCAAGGGGTGCACCCAAATCGCATCACAAATGTAATAAATATGGTATCGAGGAAGTGTGTCTGCTAGAGGTGGCGAACCTCAATGGCCCGGCGCGGCTCCTGTTTTAGTCATGTCAGGGGCCATCCAATAATCGTTCTCTTTCTTCAGTCAACGCGTTCACCAAACCATCCACTTCATTCTGGATCAACACTCCGCGTATAATAGTTATTAAAGTGGTGTTCGGTATCGACAGAGAGTATGTCCATATCCGATCCCGGTCTCTTTAATAACTACGTATTATTACACCGTTGGCTCTTTTACGATTCAAATCGATTCATAATTGATATCAAAATATCGTATTCGCTTCAAAAATCAAATTCATTTCAAATATCATCGTATCTATTCAAATGTAAGATTTCGTTTCAAAAATCATTTTTCGCATCAATATCTCATTTTGGTTTCAAAATCATTTCGAAATTCAATTTAGGTTGCAACTTCATTTAACCCAATTCGTATTTTAAATTCAAGATTTAAATATAAACA
Source organism: Allium cepa (assembly GCA_030765085.1). Taxonomy (NCBI): domain Eukaryota; kingdom Viridiplantae; phylum Streptophyta; class Magnoliopsida; order Asparagales; family Amaryllidaceae; genus Allium; species Allium cepa. The sequence goes on along the minus strand of CM060937.1, from coordinate 182,839,930 downwards.
TTTCACCTTATTGACTAGCTTAGAATTTTAGAAAATAGTTTTAAGTAGTTTAAAAGTAGTTTTAAATAATTAAAATAGTTAAAAATACTTAAAATCTTAAAATGGATTTGAAATAGATAAATTAGTTTAAAATAATTTAAATTGGGTTAAGTAGATTTAAAATAGATTAAAATAGTTTAAGTATTCAAAAATGGTTTATATAACAGAGAAATTTGGAAAACAAAATAAAACAGCTTCAAAACCAATCCATTTCAATTTATAACTTCCCAATTCAAATCAATTTCAATTTCCATTCTACTGATTCAATTTCGATTTCAATTCAAATCAATGTCAACTTTGACTTCAAATTTATTCAATTTTATATTCACTTTCAATTAATTCAATTTCAATTTATATCGATTTGGAGCTTGATTTTTCAAAAATATCCATTTATAACACTTAACAAAATTATCCATCAATTTTCGAGTTTAAATCCAAATTTCAAATATGATTCAATTCCAAGCTCGACTTCAAAATATCATTTTTATATCACTTTTACTTGGTAATATTCAAAGCTCGATTTAAGGTTAAATCTTTAAACAAATCAATTTTCGAAATTCAATCAAATCCCAATTTTAAAATTTCAAAGTCTCGACTTATATTATTTAACAATTTCTTTTAACCAAAATTTATTTCAACATTCTAACTCAATTTTTCGATAAATTCGATTTCTGTAAATTTATTTCTATTTATAACTTTTAAATCAAAACATTTAATAAATTTCAAACCGACGATTTTTTTAAAATTGTTAATTTAGCCAATTCGATGTCCGTATATAATTTTCTATCCTATGGCCAAGTAATTATTTATTTCAATTAAATGTCAAGGATGAATATGTATCACTTAAATCAAATCACGGTGTCATATGTATGCATAACAGTATATATAAGCAACTAAACATCCAAACATTTACCTATCAACCAATAACATCCATCGACATACATCATCCTATAGGCAATACAATTCATATCAATTTCATAGTTATCAATGTCAGGTAATTTAATCGCAATTCAATTTCAATTTCAATTTAACTGTCAATTTAATTTTCAACGGTTAATTCAAATGACAATCTATATGACAATTAAATTCTATCAAACAACGACAAATAAAATTCATATCACTTCATAATATCAAATTTAACTAGCATAAATATATTCAGTACGTTGTGAGCGTTATAAAACACTCACCTTGATTTTCAATTTCAAAGCAAATCGAACGACGTTCAATTTGACCCAAAATTTTAATGAGCTCCAAACACTCCCGAATATGCACTGCAGCGTAGCTCTCGTCTCTGCGATTCCGGCGCTGCCGGTTTCGTCCAATTCCGACCTCGTATGGATGAGATATGAGTTTACAAAGTTCTATACGAATTTTAATACAAAAATTAACAACTTTTATTTTATTTTTAACCTCAAAAATATCACAGCCGTCCATTCCTAGCTTGCAATCACGGCCGCCCACCCCTTTCCCTTCTTGTTCGCGAGAAAACTCCCAGGCAACCCCTGCTCGAAGAAACCCATACGCATGATCGAAAAACCCCAGGTCGCGATCAAGCCAAGCCTCCTGACGACGATCGGAAAGTGCCAAATCGAAGGCCTCACTCAACTCTACCTTTGGCCAGGAGCAGGTGGAGCTCGGCCCCCCTCCAATCTCGAGATGCGTGTGAACGGCCGGCCTTCACGAGCGATTTCCCGTTGATTTACTTCTCCTATGACGATCTCTACCGTTGAGATCGAAGATCTCAACGTGCTCTACAACTTCCATGTTGAAGGATTCGCGTGAATGTCGACGGATTGGGATATCGGAGGGAATGAATTTGGGTACGTTCTGGCCGTTAGCTTATATGGAGGCGGCGGCTGATGATAGACTAGGGTTTTGGACCAAATGAAATGAATTAAGGGTCTTTTATAGAAAACTGACGAACACTATTCATTCCCAATTTTTCGAACTCCCAATCTCGCGCAGTGACCGGCGTTTCTAGGGTTTACCCCGCATTCCGGATACAATGGAACAGGTTTCGGAAGCAAATTCGATCATCTGTGCTAGTTACGGAAATAAACGATCGATTTTTAAATTAAATCGGTTAACTAAATTTCTAGGCGTTTTGGCTCGCCCCGGACAAACGGTAAATCCGATTGACTTGAAATTGTAAACCATACAATAATATCACATTACGGATCCGATGAAACTGGTTTCGTCGAAATCCGAGACTGTTTGTAAAATGACTATTTTAACTCGTCAATTAAATAGTAAAAACAATTTCGATGCGTTTCGAGCTGCCACAGTCAAACGAAAACTCTGATTGCTACGAAAATTGAAATCCGATAATAACAAACTATTACGGATCCAATGAAACTAGTTTCCTCCAATTCTGAGACTGTTCGAAAAAATGGCTAATTTCACTAGTCGATTTAAATATTAAAATATTCAATTTTCACAAATAAACTCTTAATTCGATTTTAAAAGTTCTATAACCTCATTCTAACTTTAATATGATAAAATAAAATTTTACAAATCATTTTTAATCATATTAAACCCGTTATTCAATTATCCAATAAATTCCAATTTTAAAATCTTATTAACTCTATTATAATCCCGATATAACTTACATTCACTTTGAAAACCAATTAGAATCATATTAAATCAAATTTTCAATTATTCACTCTATTTTCATATATTAAATTTAAATATCAAATAATCATAACAAATCCGGAATTTAATTATTCAAACATTTGTGATATTGAATTTAAACAAATTTGATTATCCTTAAATCACTATCTTTTGAAATATTCAAAACGAACTTATAAAATTTAACAAATTCAAATTATAGAACAACCATTTCCATTATACGGTTATTCAATTCCCATTATTAATTATTCAATAAATTCCAAATATTAAATTTAAACAATTTCGCTTATCCAATAATTCATTATCTCTTGAAATATTGAAATTGAACTTATAAGATTCTACTTTTAAAACCAATTCACAATTTAGAACACTATTTTTATTTTACAGTTATTCAATTATTCAATAAGTTTTAAATATTTAATTTAAACAATTTACCTGTTCAATATTCAATATTTGATTTTAAATAGATTTTACTTATCAATCAATTACTCTATTATACCCAATGAATTTCAACATTTATTATCCTATTCAACTATTGATTTCAAAGGCATTCACTAAGTAGCATTCATTTTTCATTACTTGGATAATTATTGTTGCAATTCATTCCAGTTATTATTAGTCCAAACGAATTACAAATTTTTTTCTAACATTAAATCACGAAATCTTTTAAATTAGCTATTTTAATTATCGAAAATTTACGGGTCGTTACACTCTCCCCCACTCAAAACTTTTCGTCCCCGAAAAGGAAAAAGAAGGGAAAAGGAACTAAGTATAGAATTCAACATTAGATATATTTTATTCAAAGTTACCAACTTATAAACAATGAAATTCCATGTATAAAGTCATTACTACACTTTCACTAAGTTATTTCAAACGGCTTTCTGACTTTAAAAGTTAGTTATCAAAACAAGTTATAAAAAAAATCTAAAACTTGAAAAATTTTCTAACACCCGGATTTTACGGAAAATTTCGGCAGAGTCTCCTTTGCGCGGCTCGATCGGAAAAAAAATGACAGTATATATATCACAAATATATATCTCATCAAGTGATGAGGCATCCCACAGGGAAAAAGTGTAAAAGTAGGGTATGTAATCTGAGATATGTACCTTATATATTTTTAGCGAGCATATACGGCTAATATAGCGCGAAAGCGAGCTCCAAATGCGAAACAAGCGCAATCCGCACCTACTAAACACTCAACAAACCATGAGAAACATGCATATATGAAAATAATATCAATATACATCATATAGCAACATAACAACTACATGTACCAACATAGCAAATGCAACAAAACAACATATGCAACCATCAATCAACTATCATCCAACTATCATCCAACAAATCCATAATCAATCAATATAAATTCACTTCTCATTAATATTTATTGACTTGGTTTCAATTTTAATCACAGTTGATTCATTAACGTTGGATTTTACTAACATTCATTCTCAATTCAATTAGTTAACATTCACTAATTTATATTTACATTAGTTCACTTTCAATTTGAATCAACTTAAATTCTATTTAAATTCATTTAACTTCCAATTTGATTTCAATGATTTATGGCTTTCAATTTCATTTACACTTACTAAATTATATACAATCAACTAACAATCATATAACAACCAAATCATACCCAACATAACCAAATTATTAATTTTACATTCAATTTGGTTTATCTTTTTCAATTCCAATTGATTCTTAGCCACACCAAATTCTTTTGTTTACATTTACTTCATATTCAGTTTCAGCTAATAACCAATTTATTTGCGGAACATTTTATTAACCATCACTTTAATTTATAGTCATTCCATAAAAGTCTAACTTCTTATATATGGCTTTTCTTAGTTTATAGTTATCTCAAAAGTTACAAATTTATCTTCACATATTTGGCATCTTAAATTTCCAATATTAACTTTAATTAAGTCTGTAAGCTGTACATATCATCCGTGAGCAATATCAATCTAATCGCTTATTAGATCACACAATTTCACTTCCAAACTAGTATCGTTCACACGACTCTCTAGTGCGGACTCAGATTTGGTTCCTTGATTGGAAACTGTCACTCTCCTTGCATAGCCATATACTATGATAGAGAATTTCTGAATCAAATTAAAAATCCATATCCAGGGTTCGCCGTCGAAAATGGAGTGAAAAATCCTAACTTAGATCGATATAAATCATCTCGAAATTTTGTGCTCGAATTTGGATCAAATCGTTATGCGAATAAAATAATATACGTACAACTTATGTATCACCTTTCAATAGATTTCTATACAATTTATCTATATTAAATTATTTTATTGACTTTCATTTTATTTACAATTAATTATTCACAATCCATTATTCAGTTAATATATCCATTTCTTTACATAGCATATTCTTCAACATTATCTTTTCTTAAACATCATATCATAGAATTTGCTTACCCAATTTCATTTAAACATTCTATATAATTTAATTAAATTAAATTCAATTTCATTATTTTAGTTAATAACAAATTTATTTATGGAACATTTTATTAACCAGCACTTTAGTTTATTAATCATCCAATAAAAGTCTAACCTCTCATAAATGACTTTTCTTAGTTTACAGTTATCTTAAAGGTTACAATCCCTTTGCAATTTTATATTTATTTTCTATAACCAATTTACAAAGATATAATATGATTCACTTATCTTCTTTCTCAAGTTCACTTACTTGTTCCATTTATCCATTCATCATTTCATGTTATATTTAAGTTTATAACATTTTTATCACAACCAAACTTCCATCTATATACATTTTACTTCCTTTGAGTTTTCCTTACTTGTATACTTCCAATTATTTTTAGGTTCTGTTTATTTGTACAACATCTCATTACATATCCAAAACATCATTTTAACTTCTTAATATTTGGTAAGTCATATTATATGTTATTAGAATGCAAATTTGGTACTATACAAATTTATAGAATTTCATTTTACTAATTTAGAATGTTCACAATTTAATTTGTTTAAATCCTCTTTACCTTTCAACTTTAAAGTTGTCCCAAACTATAGCTAGATATCTTAATCCTCTTATTTTATAAATTTTGGTTATTCACATTTCATTCAAATAATTTGAAAATTATTAATTAACAGAACTTAGAATTTTAAATGCCCGGTTCTTTTCAAATCGTTTGAAATAAACATATATACTTATATCCTTTTAAATATATCAAATCATACCTTTGGAGTTTAAACCAAAACCCCTTTACCCAAAATAATTTTGAAGAAAAACAAAGCTTCTTAGAGGTCTCCCGCACTTTGAGACTCGAAAATGAACGTCGATGATGCTGCGCAGTCATCACCGAAATTATTTTCCAGCGACAGAAGAGAGGAGTACAGAATTCATTCCTTCTTAAAAATCCTTTCAAAATATTTCCATAAAAATTTTCCAAATAATATTACTATATATTTCTTCAGAGCTTTGCGAACCATTTTCAAAATCCCGGGTCTTAAATTCAATATTTTCCAATTTAAATCTATTTTAATTTATAAGTCACCTTTATAAAACATTCTTATAGGATTTTCTTTCTTAAAACATTTCACAAGTGTTTTATCATTGTTTATTTTGTAGTTCAGCTTATTTATTAAATTACAATATCCAATTAATGATAATAACCAATATTTTCGTTTCTAGCAACCAGGTAAGCTAGATAAGTCACAATAATTTCTGAAAATTTTTCTTTATATACAAAATATAATTAGAGCAAAATTATTTTATTTACCCAATTTCAAAACAATACTATGTCGAATTGTTCTGTTTAAGTGTTTAGAGATCCCTATCAATGACGTTAATTACTCCTATTGACAATAATCCATAAGCCACTCAACAAATCAACCGACACAATATAAAACATTTTATATCACTAACAAATACACTCTCTCATATATATACACTCAGCGACTCATCATAGGGTATAACTACCCTATTTATAAAGAGTCAGACCCCACAAAGCTAAGGTTATCGCTAAACCAAAGCTCTGATACCAACTGTAACGACCCGCCTTTTTGGACAGTTTAAACCGACGATCAAATACACATGCCGGTTCCAAACCATTCAAAAGGGCAGATGGTTATTGGGGTAAATAAGAAAAGAAAAGAAAAGGAATAAAGGAAATGGAACAACACAGAATCTCGCAGCGGAACGATAAAATATAATAGTCAAATAAACAGTTCATGAAGCTGTTTACTATACTTTGACAATTATTTATACAACATTTATCAGAGTTATAAATATACAACATAACAATTAAAATAATGCAACAGATAGCATGATGCAAGGGTAATAAAAGTAATAGTATACCAAATCTTCGTCTTCATCCTCCAGAATAGATCTGCAAAAATCTGAAAAACTCAGGACTGACCCGAGCGTAATGAAAAGACAAAACACTCGAGTCAGGACTAAAATATCCTTATGAAAGTTAAATCAATCATAAATAAATATGAGTGTAACGGCGTCAGAGATGTTTACGGGGTTTGAAATCTCATATCTAGTGTCAACGTGCGTGCAATAACTCAAGAGATGTTACGGGATTTTCCATCTCTTAAGGATCCGTTAAACTATCTACTATGTAGTAATGTACGCTAAGTGGATAATGCCTATCAGTAATATAAAGTATGAAAATAGCGTTAAGGCGTTACCATAATCCCCCTTAACACATTTTATAATGCCATAGTCTATACAGCACCGTAAGCCCCACCATAAACAGGTGGTTATCAGAGGGTACCCCATAGGTATAACACAAAACATAACGTAGTTGTCGCGAATAGGATAATCAGTATGACAAGGTACATGAGGCGATACCAACTAGGATACTAGTAGTTGCGTGATCCAGACTGATGTTGAGCATAGCCAGCAGCTACCCCAACACCGTGAAACAACACTCCCAAATCAAGGGGTGCACCCAAATCGCATCACAAATGTAATAGATATGGTATCGAGGAAGTGTGTCCGCTAGAGGTGGCGAACCTCAATGGCCCGGCGCGGCTCCTGTTTTAGTCATGCAGGGATCATCCAATAATCGTTCTCTTTCTTCAGTCAACGCGTTCACCAAACCATCCACTTCATTCTGGATCAACACTCCGCGTATAATAGTTATTAAAGTGGTGTTCGGTATCGACGGAGAGTATGTCCATATCTGATCCCTGTCTCTTTACTAACTACGTATTATTACAACGTTGGCTCTTTTACAATTCAAATCGATTCATAATTGATTTCAAAATATCATATTCGCTTCAAAAATCAAATTCATTTCAAATATCATCGTATCTATTCAAATGTAAGATTCCGTTTCAAAAATCATTTTTCGCATCAATATCTCATTTTGGTTTCAAAATCATTTCGAAATTCAATTTAGGTTGCAACTTCATTTAACCCAATTCGTATTTTAAATTCAAGATTTAAATATAAACATTTCACCTTATTGACCAGCTTAGAATTTTAGAAAATAGTTTTAAGTAGTTTAAAAGTAGTTTTAAATAATTAAAATAGTTAAAAATACTTAAAATCTTAAAATGGATTTGAGATAAATTAGTTTAAAATAATTTAAATTGGGTTAAGTAGATTTAAAATAGATTAAAATAGTTTAAGTGTTCAAAAATGGTTCATATAACAGAGAAATTTGGAAAACAAAATAAAACAGCTTCAAAACCAATCCATTTCAACTTATAACTTCCTAATTCAAATCAATTTCAATTTCCATTCTACTGATTCAATTTCGATTTCAATTCAAATCAATGTCAACTTTGACTTCAAATTTATTCAATTTTATATTCACTTTCAATTAATTCAATTTCAATTTATATCGATTTGGAGCTTGATTTTTCAAAAATATCCATTTATAACACTTAACAAATTATCCTTCAATTTTCGAGTTTAAATCCAAATTTCAAATATGATTCAATTCCAAGCTCGACTTCAAAATATCATTTTTATATCACTTTTACTTGGTAATATTCAAAGCTCGATTTAAGGTTAAATCTTTAAACAAATCAATTTTCGAAATTCAATCAAATCCCAATTTTTAAATTTCAATGTCTCGACTTATATTATTTAACAATTTCTTTTAACCAAAATTTATTTCAACATTCCAACTCAATTTTTCGATAAATTCGATTTCTATAAATTTATTTCTATTTATAACTTTTAAATCAAAACATTTAAATAAATTTCAAATCGACGATTTTTTAAAAATTATTAATTTAGCCAATTCGTTGTCCGTATATAATTTTATATCCTATGCCCAAGTAATTATTTATTTCAATTATATGTCAAGGATGAATATGTATCACTTAAATCAAATCACGGTGTCATATGTATACATAACAGTATATATAAGCAAATAAACATCCAAACATTTACCTATCAACCAATAACATCCATCGACATACATCATCCAATAGGCAATACAATTCATGGCAATTTCATAGTTATCAATGTCAGGTAATTTAATCGCAATTCAATTTCAATTTCAATTTAACTGTCAATTTAATTTTCAACGGTTAATTCAAATGACAATCTATATGACAATTAAATTCTATCAAACAACGACAAATAAAATTCATATCACTTCATAATATCAAATTTAACTAGCATAAAAATATTCAGTACGTTGTGAGCGTTATAAAACACTCACCTTGATTTTCAATTTCAAAGCAAATCGAACGACGTTCAATTTGACCCAAAATTTTAACGAGCTCCAAACACTCCCGAATCTGCACTGCAGCGTAGCTCTCGTCTCTGCGATTCCGGCGTTGCCGGTTTCGTCCAATTCCGACCTCGTATGGATGAGATATGAGTTTACAAAGTTCTATACGAATTTTAATACAAAAATTAACAACTTTTATTTAATTTTTAACCTCAAAAATATCACAGCTGTCCATTCCTAGCTTGCAATCACGGCCGCCCACCCCTTTCCCTTCTCGTTCGCGAGAAAACTCCCAGGCAACCCCTGCTCGAAGAAACCCATACGCACGATCGAAAAACCCGAGGTCTCGATCAAGCCAAGCCTCCTGACGACGATCGAAAAGTGCCAAATCGAAGGCCTCACTCTCCTCTACCTTCGGCCAGGAGCTGGTGGAGCTCAGCCCCCCTCCAACCTCGAGATGCGTGCGAACGGCCGGCCTTCACGAGCGATTTCCCATTGATTTACTTTGCCTATGACGATCTCCACCGTTGAGATCGAAGATCTCAACGTGCTCAACAACTTCCATGTTGAAGGTTTCGCGTGAATGTCGACGGATTGGGAGATCGGAGGGAATGAATTTGGGTGCGTTCTGGCCGTTAGCTTATATGGAGGCGGCAGCTGATGATAGACTAGGGTTTTGGACCAAATGAAATGAATTAAGTGTCCTTTTATAGAAAAATGACGAACACTATTCATTCTCAATTTTTCGAACTCCAAATCTCGCGAAGTGACCGGCGTTTCTAGGGTTTACCCCGCGTTCCGGACACAATGGAACAGGTTTCGGAAGCAAATTCGATCATCTGTGCGAGTTACGGAAATAAACGGTCGATTTTTAAATTAAATCGGTTAACTAAATTTCTAGGCGTTTTGGCTCGCCCCGGACAAACGGTAAATCCGATTGACTTGAAATTGTAAACCATATAATAATATCACATTGTGGATCCGATGAAACTGGTTTCGTCAAAATCCGAGACTGTTTGAAAAATGACTGTTTTAACTCGTCAATTAAATAGTAAAAACAATTTCGATGCGTTTCGAGCTGCCACGGTCAAACGAAAACTCTGATTGCTACGAAAATTGAAATCCGATAATAACAAACTATTACGGATCTAATGGAACTATCTTCGTCCAATTCTGAGACTGTTCGAAAAAATGGCTAATTTCACTAGTCGATTTAAATATTAAAATATTCAATTTTCACAAATAAACTCTTAATTCGATTTTAAAAGTTCTATAACCTCATTCTAACTTTAATATGATAAAATAAAATTTTACAAATCATTTTTAATCATATTAAACCCGTTATTCAATTATCCAATAAATTCCAATTTTAAAATCTTATTAACTCTATTATAATCCCGATATAACTTACATTCACTTTGGAAACCAATTAGAATCATATTAAATCAAATTTTCAATTATTCACTCTATTTTCATATATTAAATTTCAATATCAAATTAATCATATCAAATCCGGAATTTAATTATTCAAACATTTGTGATATTAAATTTAAACAAATTTGATTATCCTTAAATCACTATCTTTTGAAATATTCAAAACGAACTTATAAAATTTAACAAATTCAAATTATAGAACAACCATTTCCATTATACGGTTATTCAATTCCCATTATTAATTATTCAATAAATTCCAAATATTAAATTTAAACAATTTTGCTTATCCAATAATTCATTATCTCTTGAAATATTGAAATTGAACTTATAAGATTCTACTTTTAAAACCAATTCACAATTTAGAACACTATTTTTATTTTACAGTTATTCAATTATTCAATAAGTTTTAAATATTTAATTTAAACAATTTACCTGTTCAATATTCAATATTTGATTTTAAATAGATTTTACTTATCAATCAATTACTCTATTATACCCAATGAATTTCAACATTTATTATCCTATTCAACTATTGATTTCAAAGGCATTCACTAATTAGAATTCATTTTTCATTACTTGGATAATTATTGTTGCAATTCATTCCAGTTATTATTATTCCAAACGAATTACAAATTTTTTTTCTAACATTAAATCACGAAATCTCTTAAATTAGCTATTTTAATTATCGAAAATTTACGGGTCGTTACAAGCAGGTTATCTTATATATAGTTTAGGATTATTGTCTGTTATATATATATATATATATATATATATATATATGTATCAAATTCGTATAATTTTTTATAATAGGATTTATTGAGTTATATATATCAGTTTATATATATAAGTTTTTTTTATATATGTAGTTTCTTCGACCGTACTTTGTTTTATATTATCTGTAGACTTATGTATGTGGTATATAAATAGTTAACATAACAGTTTTTGTATTTATATAAAGATATATTTGTAAAGTATATATTTATGATATTCGAAATATTATATTATATAAGTTGTTATATATATGGTATGACCCGATGTATACAAATGTCTAGAAGTATGCTTTGAAGTGCTGACTGTTATAATTTATGGGCATATATATTTAAACTGGTATATATTTATTTACAGAATGTTATATTATTTCATATAAAAGCATAAAGTTTATCTTGCTTTTGGAAGTTGTCAGAGAAGTATTTATATAGTTCTATATGTGTTGGTTTATATTAATAATGTATAGGGTCTACTTAAGTTTTATATAAAGGTTTATAGCCGTTAATATGTATATTTTATATAATGTTATAATGTATATATGTAGTTTAGGATTTTGCATTTTGATTTTTCCAATATAATATAAACGTTTATATATACTATATGACTGTCTTTATAAATCTGTTTTACAATTTATAAAGGAAATATGTTTCAATCTGTGGGTCATATGAAAGCATATATTCATATGAGAGTTATGAGGTAGCTTATATGATAGTTGGTTTATGTAAGTCTAGTTATTATATATTGTATAATATATATATATATATATATATATATATATATATTTAGTAACATAAGTGATGTTCATATATGTTATGTTATTTTAATGTATATACTATGAAAATTTGGTGCGTTTTATATGAAGTCTTGCTCTAAATTTTAATAACGTGATATGTTTTGATGTGTTTTGATAACTATAAAATATAATAACATGATGTGTTTAAGTGCTTTATGCATGTTATATTAATTATATAATGTGGTGTCTGCATTTGTATATTGGTTTTAAGTATCGTATTACAAAGAGAATATACATGAATTTAAATGGTTTGAACTGAAGTGATTTTGTTATTATAAGTATGCATTTTATTTATTTATATTATATATATATATTTTATTTTAAATTTTATTTTAAATTTTGTTTTAGATCAAAATATTTATTTTAATAAATTACCAAATATTTCTGTATATATCAAACTGATTCTGATTCACTTCATTAATTCTTGATCATCAGCTTTGTTCGTCGTGCCTGTTTTCTTTGTCGAATCGTGTCCATCCAGCGTTGCTTTGGAATTCGTAGGTCATTTCGTTGTCAAATCTCTCTAGACATGAAAGGTGAGCTATCACTCACGATTAATGTTCTTATATATATTAAATATGATTTCAATTGAATGCTGCTGTTAGTTATTTACACTGTTATATATATGCTATTACCTGTATCAGTTAACCCATGGTATCCGACGCCATTATTAGTGATTTATATCGATGATATATGTCTGTTATATTATTATCATATCTACTATCACTCTGTAAGTTCCCTGTTAGTATAGAATCACTATGGGTTGAAATGATACATACCCGAACGATTTTTAGAATAGGAGAAAATCGTTATGGGTTGAAATGATAAACCCAAGCGATTTTCATTTGAATTGAATTTGGGATTACGGGTTGAAATGATATATATATATATATATATATATATATATAAACACACCCTAAATTGTGGATTTAAATGATAAATATCCATATCACTTGACCATAGGATAGAAAATTATATACAGACACCGTTGGTCTATATATAAATAATTTGAAATAATTACTATGGTTTTATATAAATATTGATTTTAGATATTATATAAATGTTATTTTATATATAGTTAAATTCTTGATTTTTAATCTATGCATAAATTTATTTAATATAAAATAAGCTTAATAATTAAGTTTGATTTTATTAAAACATAATACGGTTAAGTATTTATTTAAATTATATTTTAATACAGAGTATATAATGATTTAATAAATTAAGGTTGAGAAGATAGGTTTGAAATTTATTTGAAATTGATTTTAATTAAGAAATATATTTAGTTAGAAATCGATTTGGAAACATATGGAATTTGAGATTTGAAAGGATATGATTTTTATAATTTGATTTGGTTTAAAGCGAATTAACGAATATTTCATGTTTAAATAAGTTGAAGGAAATATTTAGTTTATTTGTAATTTGAGGTTTTACTTAAGTAATATTGGATTGATTAAGTGAATATTTCAAACTAAATAATAATAAAGCTAAATTAAGATATATATGAAATTATCAAATTTAGTTTTGAGATTGTGAAATATTTAAAGCTTTGGAATATATCAAAAAATTAAATGGTTTATTTGGGATTCAAATGTGTATTTGAAATCGATATAATGGTTTATTGAGAACTGAATTGAATTGAAATTGATGATTTGAGATTTGACTTGATTTGAAATTTTGGGATTGGCGTTGATTTGGAATTGATTTGTGAAATTTGAGGAAGCTATTTTATTATGTAAAGTATTTTTAAGTTATATTTAAAACTATTTATATATGTTACTCTATAAATTTATTTCATATAAACTATTTTAATATAAATTATTTTTAATATAAACTATTTTAAATTATAACTATTTTTAGATAAACTATTTTAAGTTATAACTATTTTTATACAAACTATTTTAAATTATAAACTATTTTATTATATATATACTATTATTTGTATTTAAACAGTTAAGTGGGAAGTATTATGATTCCAGAGCATTATGATTTCTTAATTTTGATTTCCAAAGTATTATGATTTCCAAAGTGTTTGATTTAGAAAGTGTTATAACTTTGAAGTACTAAGATTTTGTAAATAGATATATTTGAGATGAATATATTTAAAATGGAAATGATATCATATTTGGTTTTGAAATGGAAGTGATATCGTATTGATATGGTTTTGAAATGGCAGTGATATTTTGGTTTTGAAATATAAACTATTTTGAAAGTTTATTAAATGACCAATCGGTGTAACAATTACGTAGTTATTGAAGAGTCCGGGATTGGTTAGGGACATACTCTCTGTCTAAACTGAAAACCACTTTAATAACTATTATACGCGGAGTGTGATCCAGAATGAAGTGGTTGGAATGATGACGTTGCTGGATTTGAAGAAAGAGAACGATAATGGATAGTCCTGACACTTGTGTCAAATTTGAAATGACTAAAACAGGAGTCGTGCCGAGCCAATGAGGTTAGCCACCTTTAAGCGAACACACTTCTTCGTAAACTACACATTACTTGTTTTTGATTGGTGCGCACCCTTGAATTGAGAGTGTTGTTTCACGGTGTTGCGATCGTTGCGGCGATGCGTTCTGACCAGTCCGGATCAGGCAAACGGTGTTTTACTACATTGGGTATGCCTCATGTGCCTTGTCATACTCGTATCCCTATGTGCGACCACTACGATTTGTTGTGTTATATCTATGGAGTACTCCTTGATAGCCTACTAGTTTACGGTGGAGTTTACAATGCTGTATAGACTATGACGCTTATATAAAATATGTTAAGGGGGATAGTGGTAACGCCTTAACGCTATTTTGATACTTTATATTACTGATAGGCATTATCTACTTAGCGTACATATAAATAGTTTAGCGGATCCTTAGAGGATGGATATCCCAAACATCCTTTGAGTTACTTGTATTTCAGTTGTTATTTCACTTGAGTTGGATTTATTAATATAAGAATGTTAATCCTGACTCGAGTGTTTTGTGTTTTGCTTTACGCTCGGGTCAAACTGAGTGTACCAGTATTCGAGACTCGCCTTTGGAGCTGGGAGCTTTTCTTGGAGATCCAGCTATCTATTCAGCTTTCAGATATTCAGTTGATTCTTGCGATGTATTCTGATCTTGTATTTGACTATTGTATTCGAGACTTCTGTGTATCTTGTTTAACTCTGTTATATATATATATATATATATATATATATATATGTAGTAGCTTCATGAACTACTTTTCTTTTGTTTCCGCTGCATATTGTTATATTACTCTGTATCTGTGATTCTGTGATTATTTATTTACTGTATATGCTGAGTTTTGCAAAATATAAACTTACAATCTAGTATTTTGAGAAATTCAATTCAGGCATGTTTGAATGCGAATGGTTGAAAATAGCAGGTCGTTACAGATTCTCAATATTTGGAATCACCCTCGGCTCAGTTATAAGTTTATGCATTTATATTTATATACATTGCTTTTATAGCAATGCTATTCAAAACGACGTACTTAGCCTTTTTCATTGAATCACCCATAATCTCTTCTAATTGGAACCTTTTCAACTTAAAGATTCTTACTTGAACATATTATTGACAAATTATACCCAATATCACTTATGAAGTTTGAGTCTGAATATTGCTTCATAAGGAATTCGTTGTTTCTGTAAACAGTTCTCTAGTATTCCATGAATACACGAGTACACCTCAAACAACCATTTAGTGATATCTATTTAGATTTGATATTTGCTCCATTTATCAAATAGGTAGATAAATCATGATATGGTATACAACATAACATATATGATAATTCCTATTGCTAATGCATAAGGAATCCATCTTACAAGTTTTATATTAAATATTTTAATAAAGTGTACTTGCATGGGATTTTCCCAATACCTTTTATACTTTCTATCAAAGATATCATTCACAAATTCAATGTCAAGTATTAGAGCAAGTAAAAGCTTATTTTAATACGAGCTCACCATTATTGTGTTATTTACTTATGGTTTAGAAATATCTATGTGCCTTTTAACATTCTTTCTTATAAACACATGCTTCATCTGCATTTTGGCAGATAATTAAACTATTTGATATTTCTATCAAAACACTTATTCAATTTTGATGCTTTTTTGAATGATACTTTCATATCCCTTCTTAGATTGTATCTAAAAAATTCACAAAATAAATATCAATCCTACTGACTTCGTGAAACTTTGATTAGTATGTGCAAACAGTCTAGTCTAAATCTATATTTAGAACTTTCCGCTTTAACACATATATAACAAAACATAAAGTCATACTATGTAATAACATTTAAAGTAAGATTCGAACAAAAATGAGCACATCGAATGGTAAATCTATTATGTTAATTTCAACAATTAAAATTCATGGTATTTTTCTTATCAATGTGGCTTGCTATATTCCAGCTGTATTTGTCTTTCTTTTAAAGACACATTTGCAATGGATCATATCCTTTAGGTACAACTATAAAAATCATACTTTCATAATGTACTTGGAATTTATTTTGGATTTGTACGTTGTACCATATCATAGAGTCAATACTCTTAATGGTTTAGTTAAATTACCGAGGATTATTTATTCTTGATATTGACAAGAAACTCATAGTTTCTCTTTAATGTACAAGAATAATCTTTAGACATTCTAATGTATTTGTATTCATTTAGGTTTAGTCAATTTCATTTCATCCCTTGTAATTATCTTTATCATTGGATCATATTCAAATTTATTTTATACCATTAATTTGTTAAAGAAATTCCTTCACTATAAAGTTGGTATTTTTTAAAGTAACTTTGTTTCCCAATGTAATGGAATGGGCATTCATAAGCATTTTATGAATTTCCTTATATAAAACTAATTTTAAGTTAGTTCATAATATATTTATGCTCATAACATAAATTAGTCATCTAATTACTATGGTTCCCAAAATCCTTTTGGGACGATTCATACAAATTCCTTTATGTATAATTATTACATGCAGTCTTACGACTTGCACAACCTGCAACTCCTTGGCCTAAGATATATAGGGGTTTCCTATAACTCTTATCTCGTATGGTTTTGTAAATTGTTCCATGGATGAAATTAATTTTAACCTTGTGTACTACTCTTAAGTACATACATTATTGAAAGAGCTTAACTCAACTTCACTCGTCATTGATCGTGCTTTGTCCAACAAAGTTCTATTACAACTTATCAATATATCATTATGTATTATAGGGAGGAGTGACATTTGATACCGAATCTTTATTCATATTAGGTACATATGGAACTCTTTCCAATATACTCACTCATTCGATCGAATCGAATCATTTTTGTTGCATGTTATATTATTAACTTTAATTTTAAATTATAAAGCTTATCATTGACATGTGCATGCTTATCAAATGCACATATCCATGTCTCTGATAACTCATCGGCTAATGTGACGAAGTATGTGGAATTGTTTTGGTATTATTAGACTTACGATAGTATACACCTATATGTATCAATTCAAAGAGTTCATCAACTCTCATGACGCTACCACTAAATGGGTGTATAGGCCTTAATTGTCTGAGATATGATGTAATGATCTGTAATTTCGGACACTTCATATTTAAATATATGAATTATTTAAATATTTGAATCCTATATTTAATATAAATAAATGTGATTTTTAACCTTTCTAACCCCCTTTAAACTATAACTAATGGTAATCTGGTTTTTGAAATTTTTTTTACAAAAATAAACAATTTGAAGAAATATTGATAACGTGATAGAAAATCCTTTTATCGGTAAACAACTTTTTGCTCAATAAAAGTTGTTTAAACTCTTTGGCACTTGTATAATAACATACGAAGACATTTATAATAATTTAATTCACCAAAGCTCATAGAAAAAATCAGTTAAAACATAAAAGTAATTAAGGGGACAAAGGGAGGGAATCGTAGCATGTTTTAAGGAGCATATTAAGGCTTAAAGTTAAGCTTGTTCTCATAGAGTGGAAGGTGGAAGGAAAATTCATTTTTGGATGGATCTAGGAGGGGTATTTTAGGTCATTTAATCGCTTAAACAACTCTATATAAACTTACCTTTGGCTTTCTAATTTGGTTGCTCTTTTATTTTCATGAAAATACTCTTTCATGCTCTCTTTCTTTGCACAAAGTATCTTTAATAATAGTAACTCTAAACAACTTTAATCTCCTCCAAACTCTAGTACAATACTTAGGAAAACATCGCAATAACTTCTAGCAGCTCAAAGTAGAAGATTTGAAGCACCCAAGCCCAAACAAGGCCTGGCCATGAGGAAATGTGGGAAGGGGGGTTAGGCATGGTCATGAGCATGTGGTGAGGGTAGGAGAGTTTTGGGAGCTTGCAAGGTTGTGTAAGGAAGGTGGTGGCTTGTGCTTGGTTTTTTACTTATTGGTGAGTGAGTTTAGTCACTAAACAAAGGAATATGGAGTGCTTATATTGTTGGTTGAAAACTATAATATGTTGTTTGACTTTATATTGTGATGTTTGATTTTGACATTTGCTTTGGAAAGCAATTGACATATGTAACTAATGTGTTTGGATTTGTATGGTTTCCTATGACTGGTTGCATAACCTTGACATTAAGCACACAAGGTTTGGTTGGATTTTGACTTGAATAAGATTTAAATTGAAATGGTTTTATGTAACGGCCCGATATTTTCAACCATTCGCATCCACACATGCCAGATTTGAATTGCTCAAAATACCAGATTGTTAATTTATATTTGGCAAAACTCAGCATATACAGTAAATGAATAAATCACAGAATTATAGGTACAGAGTAATATACAATATGCAGCAGAAACAAAATAAATAGTAGTTCATGAAGCTAATATATATATCAGAGTTAAATAAGATACAATAGAAGTTTTAAATACAATAGTCAGATACAAGATCAGAATACATCACTGGAATCAACTGAATATCTGCAAGCTGAAAAGATGTAGATGGATTTCCAAACGAAGCTCCAACTCCAAAGGTGAGTCTCAAAAGCTGTATCACTCAGTCTGATCCGAGCGTAAAGAAAAACACAAAACACTCAAGTTAGGACTAACAGTCCTATATCGATAAATCCAATTCAAGTGAAATAACATCTAAAATACAAGTAACTCAAAGGATGTTTGGGATAACCATCCTCTAAGGATCCGTTAAACTATCTACTATGTAGTAATATATGCTATTATAATAATGTCTAAAGTAAAGTATAATATATTTTAAAAATAGCGTTAAGGCGTTACCCATATCCCCCTTACACACATTTTATATATTCCCACAGTCTATACACTACCGTAATCTCCCTAGTACTGGGCGTCGTCAGAGGGCACTCCATAGGTATGGTACAAAACAAAATCGTATAAGGTGCGCTAGGGTAGGTGACACGGCATAACTAGGCAATGCTACGGTAGATATACCAATTACACTTCCGGATCGGTGGTAACGCATAGCCGCAGCTACTGCCTACCTCGAGCCACACTCCTAAAAAATAAGAGGTGCACCCAATCGATCATAAAGTAATAGAATAGTATCGAAGGAGTGTGTTTGATCAGAGGAGCTATCTCATTAGCCCGTTGATTGCTCCTGTTTTAGCCACCTTATGCCAACTCACGAGAGTCAGGTCCACGTATCTATCTCAATAGAACGTCGCCACCATTCTACTTCATTTTGGAATCTCCACCGCGTACACGGTTGTTAAAGTGGTTTTTGGAGTTGGTAGAGAGTATGACAACTTTCGATCCCGGTCTCTTTAACAACCAAACGTTATTATAACACCGCGGTAATTTCAAAATAGTTTATACTTCAAAACCAAAATATCGTTGCCATTTCAAAAACCATATAAATATGATATCCTTTCCATTTCAAAACCAAATACGATATCATTTCCATTTTAAATATATCCTTTTTCAAAATCATAGCATTTTCAAAATTATAACACTTTCGAAACTAAACACTTGAAATTAAAAAACTTTCGAAACATAAAACTTGTCATAATACTTCCCACTTAATCGACTTAAATATTAAAATAGTATATATAATAAAATTGTTTTCCTCAAATTTCACAAATCAATTCCAAATCAACTCGAATTCAAAAATTCAAATTTAATCGGATCTCAAATCATTAATTCCAATTTAGCTTCTAAATAACCATTCAAAATCATATCGATTTCAAATACAGATTTGAACCACAAATAAACCATTTCAGAATATATATTTCAAAGCTTTAAATATTCTACAATTTCAAAACTAAATGTGATAATTTTATATATATCTTAGTTCAATATACTATTATTTAGTTTTGAAATATTTACCTAATAAATTCAATATCATTTAAATAAACTCAAACTTGAAATATTTATTAATCACTTTAGACCAAAAATAAAGTTATAAAATCATATCCTTTAAAATCTCAAATTCAGTAAGTTCCAAATCGATTTTTGTTAAATATAATTCTTAATTAAATAAAATTTCAAATTAATTTCAAATCTATCTTCTCAACCTTAATTTATTAAAATCATTATAAACTCTATATTAAAATATAATTTAAATAAATACTTAACCGTATTATATTTTAATAAAATAAAACTTTATTATTAAACTTATTTCAACAAATTTATACATAGCTTAAAATCAAGAATTTAACTATATATCAAATAACATTTATATAATATTTGAAATAAATATTTGTATAAAACCTTATATTTCTTTCCAAAACCATAGAAATTATTTTCAATATATATATATAGACCACGGTATCTGTATATAATTTTCTATCCTATGGTCAATTGATACGGATATTTATCATGTCAATCCTAATTTAAATTATATACGTGTATATATCATTTCAACCCGCAGTCCCAAATTCAATTCAGTGAAAATCGCTTGGGTCTATCATTTCAACCCATAACGAATATCTTCTACTCTGCCGATCATTCGGGTATGTATCATTTCAACCCATAGCGAATTCTATACTAATAGGGAACTTGCAGAGTGATAACAGATATGAAAATAATATAACAGTCATATATCATCAGTATAAATAACAGATAAAGGTGTGTTATGTCACAGGTGGATAGATAGCATATCATAGCATATAAATAGCAATGTAAATAACTAAATCCAGTATATGTCGTTTCAATTGAAATCAAATTTAATAAACATAAGAACGTTAATCATGAGTATTGCTCACCTTTTAAGGCTAGAGAGAATAGATAACGAAATGGATTACGGATCCAAGCATGAATTTCGAAGCAAAGTACGATGGACACGAGTTCGACGATCGAAACTGACAAATAGGAATTGACAAAATCGTATCAGAACTGGATTGATGATAATAAATAGTATAAGTGAACATATATATATATATACGAAATTCAAACATATACTAAATTAAATATATATGTATTTTAAAATCCATCGTTTTTAATTTAAAACACATATATAAAAATCAACATATATACATCATATATTTTGAAATAACTGCTTATATATACATACAAAGAAAAAAGAAAAATACTTATAATATATTTCTTTCAAAACGTTAGGTACATATTTTTAAAATAATAACATGACTCATCTAGTAAAATGTTGTGACACACACACACACACACACACACACAGATATATATATATATATATAACTTTGTATATGAAGGCATATGCGCCTACTTATAATATAGATACATTATAACTAAAAATCAACAGCTTGATGAATATGTAGACTGAGCACACAAAACTTACATGATATGAACAATAGACAAAGTGATATACGCAACCTTTAAAAATACAAGTGAATAAATACATTTGCTTACGTACTAATAGCATATACCACTTGCAGACTTACACTTGATTAAATACGTATAAACTAATATGTATATAACAGATGATAAAATTGTATAATTATATATATATATATATATATATATAACTTCAATAACTTTATATAAGACCATATCTTACAATATACATTTGTAGGCACTATATGATATATATATACAGGCGAAAGTGTATATGTGATTAACCATATATGTATAAACAATATGCAGACTTTACTAAATTCTTGAACATATGTATATTCATTTCTACATCCTGCATATATTATGCATGTAACAAAATACCCATACAATGAACCATGTTATACCCATATATATGCTCATATATATGTATAAAAACTTCAACCAAAACAATACATATGTACTAGTATACAAGCTGTAACCACATGTATTTTTATATATAACAAATATAGAAAACCAAATGAGTGCAAGTAGGTATTTGTAACAACTATATGTATGTAAAGATCATACAGTAAATAGGAGATATGCGAATCATATTCAAGCAAACGTACTTACTTAATAAACAATATATAAACTAATATATACTTATGAAATCATTAGCAGGCCCATATTATTATAATTTATGTATACATATAAACTTTTAAATCTTTCACAGCAACTTACGAAATACATAACATTTGTATATATTAATATAAGCCATTGAAAATATATACCACTAACATAAATATTCAAAAAAAATAAACTATTATATATATAACATAAAATAAACATTTATAAAACTTTATTTATATACAAAACACACATTTACCTATTATGAAAGAAGAGGAGATATGCAGGTGGCTCACGGTTGTGTTTGGCTTCGGTCTGGCCAAGGGATATCGGCAACAAGGTTTGGTTGATATTCAGGGTTGAACGTGGGGCGTAGGTGTGGCCTCCGTTGGTTAGTGAGCAGGGTGACGTAGCAAGTCTGCGTGCTCACTCGGTAGCGTGGCGGGCGGTTGAAGGAGGGTGACTACGGGTGCTTGGGCTTGCGTGCGTTGCCTTCGATGGTGGAGATTGGAGGAAGAATGGTCGAGATGATGGTGGGTTTATGTGACATAGATAAGAGGAAAAGTACGAAGCCTTGGGGCAAAATATGGGTGAGCAGGGAGAAAGACAAGTCATAGATCTAAAGTACAAAATTTATATTTCTATCTTATTTTATAAAACAAAACAAACCAGAATATATGGACCGTTGGGAAAATAAAAAGTCTAAAGTTGAACAGCTGGAATAATAATGACAAGCGGTCATTTATTTTCAGCCGTTTGAAAAACAAATGGACACAATATCCTAGAGACTCAAAAATGGATATCGATACCGCTAATCGCTACGTCGATTTCGCCGCATATCGGCACCGAGTCAGACAAATGAATATATTATGGAGATCAGCATGATGAGGCAATCAAATCGGTGTACAGAATTCATTGGTACGATCATCCTATCAAATGTCGATAATCGGTCCAAAAAAATGCTGCCATTTTACCGAAAATAAGATAAACGGACAGACAAAATTTGGAGAAACGAAATATGACATCTCACTCAAAAGATGATTAAAAAATTATTGTATAATTCGGGTTTGGAAAACATTTTGTTACCATCAATTTTTAACTAATTTGAATTGAAATAAAATTGCACAATAAAATAAACTTCTGTATTATTAGTTGAAAATTTACCATTTTCTATGTTTAAATAGACGCATTCCAACTATCAAGTTTTTATTTAAAAATTCAATCATTTAAAATTTCAAAAAATTTGATTAATTAAATTGAATAAAACCATTAAATATCCGGGTTGTTACGCTCTCCTCCACTCAAAACTTTTCGTCCTCGAAAAGGAAGGAGGTAGGAGAATAGAACCAATCAGAAAGAAAATAGATTGAAATACAAAATAAAACAATTAATTTAAAACCATATGAATTTCATTTTAGATTAATTTATATTCAATAATTGATTTTAAATTCAAGGTATTTCATTAAGTTGATCTAATTTCAATTTATTAATTTCTTTGAAACAAAATTTATTATATTTATCTCATTATTATTTAATTAACTTATTATTGTGTTTATCTCAATTAAAAATTTTATAATTAAAATTTAAGCGTATAACATTTATTATAACTACTCAAATTTTATTTATAAAAAGCATTTATATTTTATATTATCAAATTTCATATGCAAACTTCTGAATAATTTAGGTAAGTTGTATTAGAATGAAATTGGGTATTATACAAGTAAACTTTTCCTAACTCATTATTTTAAGTTAAATATTTATTCCAAATTTTGATTTCCTTTTATAATTGAAATCATCTTTTAATCATAAATTTAAGAATTAAATTCCCTATTAACTTCAAACAATTTAGATATATATACACACACCAA
The DNA here is from genome assembly GCA_030765085.1 of Allium cepa. Taxonomy (NCBI): domain Eukaryota; kingdom Viridiplantae; phylum Streptophyta; class Magnoliopsida; order Asparagales; family Amaryllidaceae; genus Allium; species Allium cepa. The sequence goes on along the minus strand of CM060937.1, from coordinate 182,815,379 downwards.
ATCTAATCTAAAATCATATACCTACATATAATACATATATATATATATATATATATATATATATATATATATATTATGAATCAAGTCATACTTCAGAAATTCAAACAATTTATTTTTCAAAATAAAAGTGTAGCAGAGCTACCGAGTGGCCTCTCCCCTTCGAAATTCGAAAATGAATATCGATGATGTTGCAGTCATTACCGAAATTATTTTCCAGTGACAAAAGAGAAGAGTACCGATTTTAAATGTTTATATTCTTTGAGAACTATTTCTATTCGAAAATACTTTAAACAATATACACTTTAAAACTCTAAAACTAAATTTTGGAATGTCCGCAAATTTAAATTCTCAAACTCTTGATTTAAATCCATTTAAATCCTAATCAATTTATAAACCGTGTTTTATAATTTCATTTATTTATATGTTGGTAAAATCAATGGTTTACAAAACAATAAATGGAAATCAAATATTATCATTTCAAATAAAAAAATAAAAATAAACAACACAGTATATATAAAAACATTTTTAATATTAATTTACAAATACACTTCCTCGCTCGATGATACAAGAATGGATTTCAGAGCAAGAATAGAGATTTAAATTTGATGGACCCAAATCAAAGAGAATTTTGATTCGAAGATAGGTTTGAAACAAAGATAAGATAATTAAATAACGAAATAGGGAGGTGGATAAGTTTGTATAAATCGCAGGTAACCTTACTGGATCGACTTAGACTACAAGAATAAGATAGGTGCAGAATTCCAAGGCAAATCGACATTCGATCGCAAAAGATAGAACCCAAGCATAGCAGGAGATAAATAGCATCATAAACTAGGGATACAGAAATCTCCGGTAAATTAATGCCCTGTTGTAAAGGAGTTTCGTCCCTTTACAAATCATACAAAGATTGGCGAGACCGTCGATTTATTATAGAAATTGTTTGAAGTGGAGTTATGGGATATTCTAGAATACGAATAAGGAAAGATAAGGATAGATTTTGGAACTGAGGGGAACGTCACAAAATTCAAAGCAAACCGAGTGAAAGAAGAAGGAATTCAAGCTCAAACGAAAGTGATTCCGTAATTAAATTTACCCTACATATTGAGTTTTGCTTAAAACCAAAACTCTGACACCAAATGTAACGACCCGATATTTTCAACTGATCGCATCCACACATGCCGGATTTGAATTGCTCAAAATACCAGATTGTTTATTTATATTTGGCCAAACTCAGCATATAGAGAAAATAAATAAATCATAGAATCATAGACACAGAGTAATATACAATATGCGGCGAAAGCAAAATGAATAGTAGTTCATGAAGCTACTATATATATATATATATATATATATATATATATTAGAGCTAAATAAGATACAATAGAAGTTTCAAATACAATAGTCAAATACAAGATTAGAATACATCATTGGAATCAACTGAATAACTGCAAGCTAAAAAGATGTAGATGGATATTCAAACGAACCTCCAACTCCAAAGGTGAGTCTCAAAAGCTGTATCACTCAGCCTGACCCGAGCGTAAAGCAAAACACAAAACGTCGAGTCAAGATTAAGATTCTTATATCAATAAATCCTACTCAAGCAAAATAACAACTGAAATTAAAGTAACTCAAAGGATGTTTGGGATAACCATCCTCTAAGGATCCGTTAAACTATCTACTATGTAGTAATATACGCTATTATAATAATGTCTAAAGTAATGTATAATATATTTTAAAAATAGCGTTAAGGCATTACCCATATCCCTGTCAACACATTTTATATATTCTCATAGTCTATACAGTACCGTAATCTCCCCCGTACTGGACGTCGTCAGAAGGCACTCTATAGGTATGGTACAAAACAATACCGTATAAGGCGCGCTAGGGTAGGTGACACGACACAACAGGTAATGTCAGGGTAGATATACCAGTTACACTTCCGGACCGGTGGTAACGCATAGCGGTAGCTACCGCCCACCTCAAGCCGCACTCCTACAAAAAATCAAAGGTGCACCCAATCAGTCACAAAGTAATAGAATGGTATCGAAGGAGTGCGTCCGATCAGAGGAGCTACCTCATTAGCCCGTCAATTGCTCCTGTTTTAGCCATCTTATGCCAACTCACTGGAGTCGGGTCCACATATCCACCTTAATAGAACGTCGCCACCATCCTACTTCATTCTAGAATCTCCACCGCATACACGGTTGTTAAAGTTATTTTCGGAGTTGGCAGAGAGTATGACAACTTCCGATCCCGATCTCTTTAACAACCAAACGTTAATATAACACCGCGGTCATTTCAAAATAGTTTATACTTCAAAACCAAAATATCATTGCCATTTCAAAAACCATATAAATACAATATCCTTTCATTTCAAGACCAAATACGATATCATTTCCATTTCAAATAAATCCTTTTCCAAAATCATAGCATTTTTCAAAGTTATAGCACTTTCGAAACTAAACACTTAAAATTAAAACACTTTCGAAACAGAAATACTTGAAATCATAATACTTCCCACTTAATCGATTTAAACTTTAAAATAGTATATATAATAAAATTGTTTTCCTCAAATTTCACAAATCAATTCTAAATCAACTCGAATTCAAAAATTCAAATTTAATCAGATCTCAAATCATTAATTCCAATTTAGCTTCTAAATAACCATTTAAAATCATATCGATTTCAAATATAGATTTGAACAACAAATAAACCCTTTTAGAATATATATTTCAAAGCTTTAAATATTCTATAATTTCAAAACTATATGTGATAATTTTATATATATCTTAATTCAATTTATTATAATTTAGTTTTGAAATTTTTACCTAATAAATTCAATATCATTTAAATAAACTCAAACTTGAAATATTTATTAATCACTTAAAACCAACTATCCAGTTATAAAATCATATCCTTTAAAATCTCAAATTCAATATTCCAAATCGATTTTTATTAAATATAATTCTTAATTAAATACAATTTCAAATCAATTTCAAATCCATCTTCTCAACCTTAATTTATTGAAATCATTATAAACTCTATATTAAAATATAATTTAAAATAATAATTAATCATATTATATTTTAATAAAATCAAACTTTATTATTAAGCTTATTTCAACAAATTTATATAGCTTAAAATCAAGAATTTAACTATATATAAAATAACATTTATATAATATATGAAATCAATATTTACATAAAACCATATATTTCTTTCCAAAACCGTAGAAATTATTTTCAAAATATTTATATATATAGACCATAGTGTCTGTATATAATTTTCTACCCTATGGTCAAGTGATACGGATATTTATCATTTCAATCCGTAATTTAAATTATATACGAGTATATATCATTTCAACCCGCAATCCAAAATTAAATTCAATGAAAATCGCTTGGTTCTATCATTTCAACCCATAACGATTTTTTTTCTATTTTACAGATCGTTCGGGTATCTATTATTTCAACCCATAGTGAATTCTATACTAACAGGGAACTTGCAGAGTTATAATAGATATGAAAATAATATAACAGGCATATATCATCAATAAAAATAACAGATAAAGGTATCAGATATCACAGGTGAACAGATAGCATATCATAGCATACAAATAGCAATGTAAATAACTAACAACAGCATATTTCAATTGTCGTTTCAATTGAAATTTAATAAAATAAGAATGTTAATCGTGAGTGATCGCTCATCTTTCGAGGCCAGAAGGAATAGATAACGAAATGTATTATGGATCCAAGCATGAATTTCGAAGCAAAGCACGATGGACACGAGTTCGACGATCGAAACTGACAAATATGAATTGACAAAAATCGAATCAGATCTGGATTGATGACAATAAACAATATAAGTGAACATATATATAACTATATATAAATATATACGAATTTCAAACATATACTAAATTAAATATATATGTATTTCAAAATCCATTGTTTTTAATTTAAAACACATATATAAAAATCAACATATATACATCATATATTTTGAAATAACTGCGTATATATACATACAAAAAAAAGAAAAGTACTTATAATATATTCTTTCAACACGTCAGGTACATATTTTTAAAATAATAACATGACTTATCTAGTAAAATGTTGTGACACACATATATATACCTGTATATAAAACTTTGTTTATAAAGGCATATGCGCCTACTTATAATATAGAAACTTTATAACTAAAAATAAATAGCTTGATGAATATATAGACTGAGCACACAAAACTTACATGATATTAGCAATAGACAAAAGTGATATATGCAACCTTTAAAAATTAAATATATTTGACTAAGTACTAACGGCATATACCACCTGTAGACTTACACTTGATTAAATACGTATAAACTAATATGTATGTAACAGATGATAAAATCGTATAATTATACATATACATATATATATAACTTCAATAAATTTATCCATATCTTACAATATACAGTTGCAGACACTATATGATATATATACAGGTGAAAATGTATATGTGATTAATCAGATATGTATAAACAATATGCAGACTTTACTAAATTCTTGAACGTATATATTCTTTTCTGCATACTACATATATTATGCATGTAACAAAATACCCATACAGTGAACCATGCCGTACCCATATATATGCTTATATATATGTTTAAAAACTTCAACCAAAACAATACATATATACTAGTATACAAGCTGTAACCGCTTGTATTTTTATATATAGCAAATATAGAAAACCAAATAAGTGCAAGTAGGTATTTGTAACAACTATATGTATATAAAGATCATACAGTAAATTGGAGATATGCGAATCATATTCAAGCTAATGTACATACTTTAAATATAATATAAACTAATATATACTTATGAAATCATTAGCAGGCCCATAGTTATTATAATTTATGTATACATATATATACTTTTGAATCTTTCACAGCAACTTAAGAAATATATAAACATTTGTATATGTTAATGTAAGCCGTCGAAAATATATACCACTAACATAAATATTTAAAAAAAATAAAAGTAAACTGTTATATATATATAACATAAAATAAACATTTATAAAACTTTATATATATATATATATATATATTTACAAAACACATATTTACCTATTATGAAAGAAGAGGTGATGTGCAAGTGGCTCATGACTATGTTTGGCTCCGGTCTGGCCAGGGGATATCGGCAACAAGGTTTGGCTGATATTCGGGGTTGAAAGTGGGGCGTAGGTGCGGCCGCCGTTGGCCATTGAGCATGGAGACGTGGCAGGTCTACGTGCTCACTCGGTGGCATGGAGGGCGGTTGAAGGAGGGTGACTACGGGTGCTTGGGCTTGCGTGCGTTGACTTCGGTGATGAAATATTGGAGGAAGAATGGTCGAGATGATGATGGGTTTATGTGGCATAGATAGGAGGAAAGCACGAAGCCTTGGGCAAAATATGGATGAGCAGGGAGAAAGACAAGTCATAGATCTGAAATAAATTTTTTATATTTCTATCTTATTTTATAAAACAAAACGAACCAGAATATGTGGACCATTGGGAAAATAAAAAGTCTAAAGTAGAACAACTGGAATAAAAATGAAAAGCGGTCATTTATTTTTAGCCGTTTGAAAAACAAATGGACATAATATCCTAGAGACTCAAAAATGGATATCGATACCGCTAACCGCAACGTCGATTTCGCCGCGTACCGGGCACCGAATCAGACAAATGAATATATTACGGAGATCGGCATGATGAGGCGATCAAAACGGTATACAGAATTCAGTGGTACGATCATCCTATCAAAAGTCGATAATCGTACCGAATAATGCTGCTATTTTACCAAAAATAAGATAAACGGAGCAATAATAGTCAAAATTTGGAGAAACGAAATATGACGTCGCACTCAAAAGATGATTTAAAAATTTATTGCATAAAATATACAGGTTTGAAAAACATTTTATTACCATCAATTTTTAACTGATTTGAATTGAAATAAAATTACACAATAAAATAAACTTCCATGTTATTAATTGAAAATTTACCATTTGCTATGTTTAAATAGACATATTCCAAATATCAAGTTTTATTTAAAAATTCAATCATTAAAAATTTCACAACATTCGATCAATTAAATTAAATTAAACCGTTAAATATCTGGGTTGTTACATTTTATAACGACCGGTCACTATAGAAGCACTTCGAAAATGCCCTGTGTTCATCATTTTCTATGCATATTTGTATAGATATGTTTAGGGTTTCTCACCATGGATGTGTTGTATTATGTGTATTGTAAAGACCCAGAATTTTATTGTATGATTTTTTTGAATATTTAATTAATTTTAAATATTCAATTTGTGATTTTAAAATATACAACTAAATCAATTTATCAATAAAATGACTTGATTTCAAATGATGAATTTTTATTTGAAATTATAGAAATTTTCTGTAATTTTAATTTGAAAAATATTTAAATTGAAGTACTTTACGTCGAATGTCAACATTTTTAAATCTTAATAGAATTTAATAAGCAGTGTGTTTTATTGTTGTTTTGAGATCGTGTTATGTTGTTGTGCATGATCGTATTTTTGTTTCGGTCATTTGTAATTCATATGCAGATATAGTGTCAGGTAGCGGATCCTCGAATTTCAAATTCAAACTCGAAAATCTATGGTTGTACAAATCCCATTCTTGCATTAGAGCTCCATCCTTCTTTCTCATACCCAAAACCATATTGGCTGCATGTTCTCCCATCCGTTAAAAATGATCCCCTTTGATTTTAGCCTTGAAATTTGGGATTTGTTTTTTGAAATTCCTCACTTTCCCATGTATATATGCATGTACATAGATCAACAGTAAAGCTTTTGTCCACTACTTCTCTATTTATCATCTTTAAGTGAATATAAATAACCCATTCAAGCATCCAAAAATCATTTTCTCATATTCTAGGCATTTTCAACAAATTGTTCCAACATGAAAGTTGTGTATATCGATCTTTAGGATCTTTTGTTATAAAGGTTTTGTTATTGTAAGGTAAAAACCTATCCGTGTTTATGTGCGGTGTGGCCTTACAAGATACCTTGGATTTTAAAGGATTTTACAGGTTATAATAAACAAAATTCCATGTGATTTGAGTTTCTCTGGATGGTTTTACCAGACTAACCTGGGCGTTGTTTTTCTATAATGCTCGGGTCCGATCGAGCAAATTTTCTAGATTTAGTTTGGAGGCTTTGGAGTTTTAGGAGACAAGCTGGAGGCCTAGAGATGTATTCACGTGCATGGATATTTTTCCATTTCATTCACTGTTGTATTTAATAACAAATTATGAGGACATGTTGTTATAACATATGGGCTAAAATAGGTTAGTATATTCTGATTGATGTTTGCATATACATATGCTACACTTTGTTTTTCTGTAAATATTTGTTGTATATAAATTCATTTCGCTGTGAGACTCAGTGTTGTTTAGTTTTCTTCATATCTTCTTTCATCTTTTTCCCCTAACTAGCCGCCTTTTCGTTCAATTCGAGTGGGTCATGTATGGTTTATTGGCTGCTTAATACTACGGAAAAGTGGGTCGTTACAATGTGGTATCAAAGTGCTAGATTAAGCGAAAACATTGGCTTTGATGGAGTAACTCATTAACAGATAAGGTAATAGAATGCCTTATATGAATTTGAGTGTATTATATATATATATATATATATATATATATATATATGAGTACGTATTTGTTAGTGTATAAAAAAATTTATATTATGTTGTTTGACATGTTGAGTGGCTTAGAAATTCCGATCGATGCGTCTGGCCAACGTAATCGATAGGGATTTCCTAAACGCTTAAACAAGACAAAACTGACGTAATATTGATTAAAAATTTGGGTAAATGAATTAATTTTACCAGGAATAATTTTATATGCAGAAAGAATTATTTATCGAAAATTTAATATATTTACTCATGGTTATGCTTGGTTGACAGAAAAGATAATATTACATCATTTGATTAGTTATACTCACCCATTTCTGAGCATTGACAATATCGGTTAATCTATCTAGAATCTTCCTTTTGAAACCTAGGTTGGATAGATAGGATTTTTGGGAACATTGAAACAAATACCTTGTGAATTAAGTTTCATAATTTGAACATAAGGCATTCGTTGATAATATTGGGTTAAAAATATGATTTTACTAAAGGCTGTTTATTCAAAGGAAAATTTGAATATTTTGGAATGAATACTGTAGAAATGATTTAATATAAAAGTTGATTTAATAGAATTAAGTTCTAATAAACGTTGTTTTGTTGAGAAGGAAGCTTGAATATTTTTAAAACAAATATTTAAGAAAGGATTTCCTTACAAGGGTGCGATTTTATAAAATACATTTTAAAATAAAAAGAATTTTAGAATTTAAATCCTAGTATTTTTGGAAAATGGTTTTCAAGGTTTAGAATATAGTAATAGTATTATTTGAAAAAAAAATTCAAGATAGAAATATTTTAAAAAGGATTTTCAAGGAAATAAAGATATTATTATTTTAAATGATTTATGGAAAAGAAATAATTGTTTTCTTGGAAAGGGTTTTAAGGTATAATGTTTTTGAAGTAGTAGGAATAGTTTATATAATATGTGTTTTAAAGTATAAGCTGTGGAAAGAATTTTTATAGGAAATGTGTTTTTTTGGTTTGGTTTGGGAAAGGAATCGCGATTTGTTTTGTGATGATCAAAACAATCTTCTAAGTGACGATTGGATGATTGCCTAGGCGAATGGTATAGTGCACTTAGTAAATTATTCCCTTTGTCATTGTAAAATTGGGACATGTTCGAATCTGAACGAATCTAAAGCAAATTGGAATTAGATATTTCACTAAGATTATTTATTTGGCAATATATAGAATATTATTTCAAAAATGGATTGTGAAAGGAGAATTGGTGTTTTTCTTAAATTAGCTTTTCGAGTTGCTAAAAAATAATTTAAAATTGGGAAAGAGATGGTTCGAATGGTAAATGCATCTTTGGATTTTTACCCTCTTTATAAGGGAATGTGTGGTACTGTTTAGTAGTACCCAGTTCCTTAGTGTCATTTTGGAGTTACTCGGGCTATCTAAATATATGTTTGCCAGAGTTAAAATATATAGTTCATTTCAAAAAGTTTTTGAAATAAAAAATTGGATTTTTGGATCTTGATTATACTTAGGAAAATAAATGCAAAATGGAAAAGTGGAATCAAATATGGGTATATACTCTCAGGATATAGTAGAATATTATACTAGTTTAAGCCTAAGTAGCCTTTTGAAATGTTTTCATAAATAATTTTGGTGGAAGTAGAATTGGTTGTAGAGAGAACCAATTAAGTACGTAGGATGGACATAGATCATTTTTCTTCCCTATAGTTTTATCTAAGGCTCGAGTACATGGGTTTGAGGTGTTTTACACTATTCCGAATAAGGATCTATTACTCAATTTTTGACGGAGAGCACTTGATGATGGCTCTTGGTATGGTACCAATGTTGTTTATCATAGTACATGAATATGTAAGGAGAACAGAGGTTCCTAATCAAGAAACCTGATAGGAGTCCACACTGGAGCATCGTGTAAGCGATACTAGTTTGGAAGTAAAGATATGTATTCAAATAAAGATCAAATCGGATTTTGTCTATGAATGATCAATAAATATCCTATGGGCTTATGAATAATCTTGGGTATCCTTGAGGTTAAATTTCGAAGACGAAATTCTTTTTAAGAGGGGTAGAGTGTAACGACCCAGAAGTTTATCTTTTGATTTTTTTGGATATTTAATTAGTTTTATATATTCGATTTGTGATTTCAAAAATAAAATGAATCAAATTTAGAAATAGAATGGCTTGATTTCAAATGACGAACTTTTATTTGAAATTATAGAATTTTTATATAATTTTAGTTTTAATTTTTTTAAATTTGTCGGTTGACGTATTTTACGTCGAGCATCGGCATTTTCAAAAAATTAACAGAATTTAATAAACAGTGTGCTTCATTGATGTTTTGAGATCGTGCTACGTTGTTGCGCGTGATCGTATTCTATTTTCGATCATTCGCGACTCGTACACGGATATAGTGTCAGGTAGCCAACCCTCGAATTTCAAATTCAAACCCAAAAATCTATTGTTATACACAACCCATTCTTGCACTAAAGCTCCATTCTTCTTACCTATACCCAAAACTATGTAGGTTGCATGTTATCCCATCCCTTGAAAATGATCCCCCTGGATTTTAGTCTTAAATTTTGGGATTTGGTTTTTGAAATTCATCACTTGCCTAGGTATATATACATGTATGTAGATCAACGCTGACGCTTTTTTCCATTACTCCATCATCTTCCAGTGAATATAAATCAACACATTCAAGCATTCGACAATTGATTTCTCTTATTCTAAGCATTTTCAACGAATTGTTCCAACATGAAAGTTGTTCGTGTCAATCCATAGGATTTTTAGAAATTGGTTTCACTTGATTTCCTCATGGATTGATCGAGTTATCGTCAAAAATCAAAAAGGGGACGAAAATGTTCTTAAACTTCAAAAATTTATACCTATTGATCCGGGTGGAATTGTTCGACGCCGCTTGTGTCGTTGACTCCGTATTGGAGCATAGTATTTTTAGAGGAGTTTTGGCATGATTCTGTGACAATGATTGACGGTCGTTCATAACTAGGGTTCGGATTAGCTGTTGATTCGGGCAGCTATTGTGGCTTTGGAGTTTGGATTTGTAATCAAGATGGAGAGGCGCTCGGTTGGTGAAAGTTTGGTAGAGATCGGAGAAAATTATTGTCGTAATTTTTTCGACATGGACGCAATACTTGGGTTTAGTGGGATGGTCGGGTTTCTAGGTGGCCAGAGGGGAAGCACGGTTGTGCGCCATGATGGGAAGGTGATGGCAGTTGCGTGGGTGCTCTCGGTGAGTTGAATGGGTGGACGGAGATGCTTGCACGTGCGTGCGTGCATGAGATGGTTTACTGGAAGAGGAGGAAGGAGCTCAAGGAAGATGGAACCATTGCACGTGGGTGAGTGTAGAGCATGTAGGCTCGGCTCGTTAGCAATGGGTGAGAAGCTTTATGTTTGAATTTTTTTAATTATTTAAAAGTGTTGAAAATATAAAATGATATAACTCCCTCATGTTAAATCCATTTAACCCGCGAATTTTCACGTTGGACTCGTATTAACGATTATAACGTCGTAATATCACTTGCTGGTAGCTTTAGCAAAGTATAAATTTATGACATATTAAAACAGACTCAATTTAAATTATGTTACTTTAATTAATAACGTCGGTTAAATTATTATACCTTAATTAGTGATGTTTATTTGGCCAAATAAGATACTGTTGAGTTAAATTGGATTGAATATTGATAATTAGACATGAGTTTAGTGGAATAAAACAACATTCTACTAGTTAAATTAATTTGACACCTATTTAGTAGAATAAATTATCGTTCTGCGATTATTAATTGGGTAAGCTAAATTGGACATAAGTTTAGTAAAAATTAAACCATTTCACAATTACATTAGTGTGGACACTTAAATACCTTCCAAATGATCAGTATTGGATACCGTTGTATTCATAATCAACTGTTAATTTCGAGTTAGATTTACATATGTATGTTGTGTAAACGCCTGAATTATAACTTGAATAATTATAGAATTTATTATTAAGTACCCCTGGAGTTGCTAAGCCTCTTCCTAATTTAAACTTTTAATTATTTAATAAAGTTATTTTAAAGATAACTATTATTAATTAATAAGAGTTTAAAGATAATAATTATTTATTAATAATGTTTTAAAAGATAATTGATTATTGTTTTAAATAAAAATAAAAGGCTAATTATTTTATGATTATTTAAAGTTATTTAAGAAGTTATTTAACTATTGATTTTTAAAATATCTAATTATATTGTAATCATGTGTTTAAAAGTTAACTAATTATTTAATTAAAGTTATTCAATAATAATTTTATTATAAGTTAATTACTATTTATAAGCTAATTTTTGTCTATAATTAATTATTTTATTTTATTTAAAGTTAATATTATTATTATAAATTTTTTGCTTAAAGTAAACTCAATATATTATTAGTGTTGTTCTAAAGTTATTATTTTAAATATGGTTTAAAGATAATCAAATAAAAGAGTATTTGATGGTAACTTGCTATGTGACAAATGTTTAGTTGATGGACTTGCTTTGTTAAAAGGTGTTTTGGAATAATACATGGTTTTATAAGAAGATGTTAAAAGTAATAAACTGTTTATTTTAAAGGAATTGATTTTAAATGGAAGATTTTAAAAAGGGTTTTATCTTGTGAAGAGGATTTATATAAAGGAGTTATAAATTGGAAGAGGTTTTAAATTGGAAAATAAGTTGGGTTTTTATTGAGTTTCGAAAGGAGATTTATAAATGGGTTTTTAGGGATCAAAAAGGGGAAGTTTTATAAATGGTTTGACATTTATAAAGAGTGTTTTCCTTAATTAAACTTGGAAAATTATAAAGAAGCTTTATAAATAGATTTTGAGATATTTACGAATTAATAAATTTTGGAAGAAATGGTTGATTTTTATGGCATAATTTGAGGGGCAGGGATTTCCTACAGTTTACGATATTTTCGCTGGGATAGCGGTGTAACCATTATGTAGGCTGTGATCCATGGATGATACTGAATGGTACCTTCCATATCTATTTTTAAGGGTTTTCAAGTACGTTCGAAACGAATGGTTTGTGAATATAATTATTCCGATGAGATATGTATATGAATGTTTTTTATAAAGAGATTCAAATTAATGGAAATTTAATTAAGTGAGGCTTAGTGATTCCAAGGGAAATGAAATCTTTGTTTGAATGCTTGTTTATTGATAGTAAAATAACCGACTATCAAATCTTAGCTTAAATCTGTAATCCTTCTTTATTTTGCTAGTACAAAAATATTCCCTACTTAACATTGAAGGATTTTAACTCTGGAAATATCTGGGAGAAACACTGGAATTGGTATAGTTACCGTCGGTGGTGCTATACTATATGTATAAACTGGTTTGATGTTTCCAGGACAAAGATGAGGAGATCCGTCCACTTGGTTAAGGCGATCTCCGCTCTTATGTATTGTCTGATTATTTTCTAAAGAACCTGTATTTATCATTTCGAAAAATCATCGATTAGTCTTTAGAGTGCCAGGTGTGACTGTCCAGATTTTCACGTTCGAAAATCGACATCCATACTTCACTCGTATTCGAATGCCGCAGATTCAACCGTAAAAATCCGATTCGCCGAAGCTTATAACACACTAAGTACAACAACACAATGGAAGGAAAATGAAATTAATTGATACACAACATTCGATTACAACAATGATACCACAATCTGATACAAATGAATATCAATATCAGAGATACAAGATAAACAATAGCAGAAGAACAATAACAACAGCAGCGGAAAGATATCTCCAATATGATCTTCAAGAGAGAAAGAGAGATAGAATCCAGAACTGCAACTCCATAATCAAAGCTCCAAAGCAAAAGCTTTAAACTTCATGCTCGAACCACCATCAAGTTGAACTTAAGAAAACAAGGTAACTTCAAATGTTGAAGTGAAAACAAATGTGATCGCCAATCCAGATACTTCAAAGATATCGAATCTAAATCTACTAGCTGATTATCTGAAAATCTAACTCTGGCTGGCCGTGTGGAAAATTGTAAGCACTCAGAGTTTAGATAGGAAACAATAAACTCTAAGTCAGTCATGAGACCGGTGTGAGCAAACAAAAACATTTGTTTTAAAAAAACCAAACAAAGAATTTAAAATTGAAATCTGCAATGCTTTTTGTAAAATAAAACTACCATAAGGCCTCTCGGCACACACACCATGCAATCGCACACTTGGGGGAGATTTCTCCTTATGATAGTCAAACATGCTTGATACGCAAATCCCTTTGATGATATTATTATTAGTGTGTAGTGCAGAAAATAATTTCGAAAGTATAATACAAATCTTAGCCAGCATAGGTACCATTATATAATGCCAGCTATAGCTACCACCTGAGATGGCAGGTTATACAACTTAAACCGTACAAGGCACGTATTGTTTGATTGGATTGTCAACAAATGGTCAGACTAAGGAACTTCCTGGGCCACGTGGGTACGCCCTTGGAGGGACGTCCCGATAACCTAACCGGATCTCTACCAACACAAGGTCGGGTTACCTCTGTAACTAGGTAACTAACTGTCACCAGTATGTCATCCCCCGGTCGTAACCGACCTTTATCCGAGGCCTCGACACCAACAACCACAAAGTAATAAATTTGCAGTAACCACATTGGTTAAATTATTTGGACTCCATACCATGATACCACCTCTATCCAGAAGGAAATGGACTTACCCTCAGGGGGAGCTACCCTAAATAACCTTGCTGCATCTTTCTTGTTTTGACCATTCCGGTTTGTGAGGTCCGACGAGATCTCATCCATAAAGCTACGCTTTTCACAAAAGCCATGCTTCGATCAACAAATGATCAGCAGCACTTCGTATGCCACATTACCAAATTGGGAATGTATCACTAGTAACCATCAATTACATAACCTCTGAGCTCGTACGTCTCAGAGAAGCGTGTTAAGCTAAGAGAATAAATTCTCCGCCACCAAATAGAAATGTATTTAATAGAAACCGGCTCTACATCTCAAAGTGTAACGTCAGATATACATCCATAGAAATCTATTCCGGGTTCGAACAGAATCGAAGGCACTTCAAAGAATCCCTTGCAAATTCGGATAATCCCTAATCAAGTCCGGACTCCCCATCACAAAGGGTGATCAAATCTCTATACCAGGGACCAGTCGGTGCAGAGACATTCGACAGGTAATCCTTTCGATTTCGAAAGTATCTGGTCTTCACCACCAGTCTTCAAATGCAATCCATAACATCGTATCATTATTCGGTATGGGTTATATGACACAAAGTCCTTTCCCAGCTAAACCGAATAATGAGCGCTTAATTTTAAAAACATATGGATATATGGGATCTTAGTTAAGTTACAACTTATTACCCAAAACCTTTCTGTCAAATGGTTTAAACAAATTAGCATTTCAAATATTTTAAACAAAAAGATTCACTTTACAAAGTTTACTAATTTTCCACAAAGATTCATTCATAGTTTTCAAAACTATTTCAATTCCAAATCTTTTATACAAAAGATATACCTTTAAGATTCTCTTAAATTCGAAAAAAAAGTTCACCAACCTTTCACAAAGATTCATTCATAGTTTTCAAAACTATTCCATTTCAAATTTGAAACCACTTTCAACAAAAACTGGAAATTCTTTATTTATATGAAAGCCATTATCATTTGAAAATAAATGCTTTTCATTTCAGAAAAATCCGATCAAATATACACAAGTTATAGCTTTTTAAAGATAAACCTGGTTTAAATTTAAATTCCCAAACAATACTTTTTAAAATACTTTAAAGATGGTTTTAAAATTCATATAATATATTATATAACTTGTATAAACCTTTCAAACCAAATTTCCAAAACAATTCCAAAAATTAAACAAGATATATTATATTCAAACTACATTTCAATTTCAAACTTCCTTTTCAAAAGCTTTTCATATTCAACCCAATTCCATTTCCAAAACCATTTGGATTCAAAATTCATCTTTAAAATCTTTTCATAATATTAAATTCAAATATCTGTGACTTAACCAATTTTCTTGTGCAATCCATATTTATGTTTGTATGGTGTAGTTCAGGGTTTTGCACAATAGTGCAACATCATCAATCATCACAATCCAAACACAGCAATTATAGATAAGCGGTATAAACCTATAATGCTTATCTTCATTCACAGATTCATAGATAAATAATATAAATTCATCATAGATAAATAAGTTACATTCATCACAGCTCAAATCAGAATAATTCATATCACAAAGCATCACACATCAGGGATATCGCACAATTCACAGCATTCAATAGAATACAGTCATCCATAAGTAAGACCAATTAACATCTGATTAGTTTTAAACCAGATCAATTACTTATGAATAAATTTCTCATCCTGGTTAATTAATATCAATTAATTACAAACCTTAATCATTAATTAATCTTTAATCATTTATTAATTAGCCTTTAATAAATTAATTAATCAACTTTAATTAATAAATAAAACAACCTTTAATCATTAAATAGTTAACCTCTAATTATTTAATTATCCTTTAATTAATTATTCTTAATTACATTAATTAACTAACCCTTATTAATTACCATTTAATTAATTATGCTTAATTAATTGCCATAAGTGATTATCCCTAATCACTTATATTAATAAATCACAAATCAATTTTAATCATTGGATAAATCAACTTTAATCATTAATTAATTATCCTTAATTACTTTCATTGAGTAATTAACTATAAGTAATTAATTACCTTTAATTACTTACATTAATTTATTATTCTTTAATTACTTTTATTCATCAATAAATCTTTAATTACCCAAATCTTAATTTAATTTATAGATTAACCATTTATCTTTATTAATCACTTAATTATAATAAAGTTTATCTAGTAAACTATTTAAGTTAATTATCATTAACAAATTAGCCCCTAAATTACTTTTAATTAAGCAATTATACTTAAATTAATTTCAACAAATAATTATCCTCTCATAAATCAAGACTTTAATCAATTAAAGATATCCCTTTATCTCAATCAATTTACTTAATTAAAGCATTTAAATCATATTTAAAACTTAATGCTTGAAATCATTTTATAAAAAAATTTGATTTAATTAAATCTTAGATTACATCATCATATTTACAAAAACACTTGTTAATTTAATTAATTAACTTATACATAAAATAGTTTAATTTCTAAACACTTTATTTTATCCTTTAAAAATAAATCTTTAAAATTTAGACGTTTTAATATTATCTAAAGCTTAAAAACTTGAATTTCTTTGCTTTTAATAAAATCTGAACTTGATTTCCTTAGAATTCTTGAAACCAGATTATAATCAAAAACGAACCCGAGCCTACCACTACTCTTCTCCGAGCAAAACACGAGGCATTCCCGAGCATGTCCCCAAGCAACTTGCTTTCGTTTTTCCTTCGAGACAATCTTTAATTTTCTCGAGCCCAGACCCGAGTCATCTTTGTCTTCCCCAATTTGAACAAGCCAGAGAACAAATATGCACGTGTGTACGTGCACACGTGATCGGAGCAACTCCGATCATCTCTGCCGACTTCATCATATCGTCGATTATCTCCTTTATCATCACCAATACCCAGATTTTCGAATTCAACTGGAAATCAACATCGAACCAGTTCGAGTACCCACTATAACCCATCCACCATCCAGTAATTCCATTGACGCCCATCAACCACGTTAGTTAACCCCGAGCTACCACCCAACCTCGCGCATCAATTCCCCTTGGACTGATTGCTTATGATCGAATGTGGGTGACGTACGAACTCATCAATTACCGTCGACCAAAACTGCTACTTAAACCCTAATTTGTCGAACTACCACCACGACGATGATCTGATGCTTCTGTAACCATTTTTTTGATGCTCCTTATCACTCTAGCCTTCACCACGATCAAACTCGGCACTCAAATCACCATCGATCGCTGGAATTCGACGATTTTGTGTTTTTCGTTCAAACCCAAAATCCAACCTCAGATCGAAACTAAAAATCACGATTTTATTGTTAAAATTCATCATTTACAATATCGAATCAGATTATGAGGTCAAATCATTAAATTAAAATCATTGAAGTTCCTTGATTCAAAAGTTTTTACTGTAATTCTTATATTTCAAAATATTTACCTAATATTTTTACTTAAAACTATTTTTATAAATGAATTTACATTGTTTCAATCCTTTTTCATGTGAAGATCGTTACCTAAATATTTTTAATTTTGAGATATGAATTTTTCTTGAAATTTTTGTTAACCTGTCATTAATAGAGATGTATCTATATATAAACTCAGGCATGCATTCAACAATATATGTACATATACAGACATGCATGCATATTTATAAAAACAACTTCAAGTATATCAAAGCAGATTCAGATTCGAAAGGGTAGTTTTCTCACCAGAGAGATTTGAAACAGAAGATTACCTGAAGCTTAAATCCTTGCATTGCCTATTGTTTTGGAGTTTTATTTAAATCTTGATTCTTGCATTTATTTTTGATTTTCAGGCTGAAGCTTTTGCTTTGCTTCCAGGTTTTGTTTTTCTGGTTTCCAGGCTTGAAAACTTTGAACACATGAAGTTGTTTATAGGTTTTAAATTTTTTATCTGTTTTTTTTTTAGGTTTTCATGTTGAGATGATTTTGTTTTCTGGTTTTTTTTTTCTTTTGATCTTTTTCGATCAGGCTTGTAGATGAAGAGCAAAAGAATTGAATTGAGAATTAACAAAATTTTCTCATTCTTAAACATGATATTAAATTTTAAATTTAATCAGTTTGCCACTTGTTAAATTAACCAACACATGTAAATCTATGTAAACACTTGTTTTAAAGCATGTGTTATAATTCTACAAATGTCATTTGTTATTTAAATTGTGTTTAAGTCCTTGTTTTAAATTAATTTATAACTTTGTTCTAAACCCTTGGTTTATCAATTTTTATAATTTTTATACTATGTATATTTTTTTAGATATATATGTGTTTATCTATTATGGTTTTAATAAATTTGTTTTTAAATATTACATTCATATGTATACAAACTATGTTCATTTTAGAAAAAAGTAAAAAGGAATGAATCTTTTATAAATCTATGGTTATATTTATTATACGCATACAAACTATTTTAGTTCAAATATATTTTAAAAGAAAGAATCATTAAACCTTTAATAAATCTTATTTAAAATTAACTCAAGTTGATATGCTTATTTTAATTATACTTTTAAATGTATATATTTGAATTTAACTCTTAAGGAAAATGATTTTAAAATCCAATTATTCCTAAATAAATAATTAACATATATACATATGTATTAGAATTTAATACTTAAATAGTTCTCGAAAAATTACTATATTAAATTTCAATTATAACTTCCAAAATATAGATATACATATATATTATAATTCCAAAACAAATTTTTATAAATTTGATATTATAGAGTTTTCAAATTCAAATTATATTCAAAACATTTATTTTTGAATTTCAAAACCAAATTTTTATTAACATATATATTTATTTCTAAATTTTCAAATTAATCCACAATTAAATAAAAAATCAATATATTATTCAAAACATTTAACTTTTGAATATCCAATTAAAATTCTATTTATAATTATATTTATATACGTTTATATTAATAAACAAACAAATATTTGTTTAATTTGAAAAAATATCAAATTAATTCACCATTTAATTTAAAATTTTATTTTAATTGCAAATTTAAATTTGACTTAAAATCGGGATCGTTACACCAGGGAAGCAGAAGAGTGTAAGAGATAACTCAAAAAATAGTAACCACTCTGAAAACATATACAGTCCTACGGAGGAGTTACTTGATATATTCAGATGTTGGAATTCATGTGTGGTTTTGAGACCCATTGGGGTATGGGAATCCATATGGAATTCCATGATCTATTTTTGTGACGGCGCGTGAGATGGTACGCCGGATGTAACCGCATTAGCGGTGATGACTAAAACCAAAGGTAGGAGGCATGACCAGTAGGTTTGGAAAACCCATAGGGTGCAGTCGGCTCCGATAGACATTACTTACAGTTATTATGCATGCATAGGGCGATGCACTCGGTCTTAATGAGAACAGCTATGTTTTTCCTATGGTACATCACTAGGGATGTATGCTACTTCGGAAGGATATCTTTGACCCATGTGCATGAGGACCGTTTCTCGATGTACTGAGGGCACCTCCATGGAATCCTACATAATCAATGAACGTGCATTATCAGTTTTTTGATTGTATACTTAGTATTGTTGTGATGTACACTCACAAGAATCATAACTACTTGATTATTATTATTTTTACCCTTAGACGTTATTATAGTATCACTAGATTTTCTGATATAAAGGTTTGGTTATTGTAAGGTAAAAACTCGTCCATGTTTATGTGCGGCATGGTTTACA
This sequence comes from Allium cepa, assembly GCA_030765085.1. Classification (NCBI taxonomy): domain Eukaryota; kingdom Viridiplantae; phylum Streptophyta; class Magnoliopsida; order Asparagales; family Amaryllidaceae; genus Allium; species Allium cepa. The sequence continues at coordinate 182,795,278 of CM060937.1, read as the reverse complement.
AGATACCTTTTATTTTAAAGGATTTTTACAGTTTATAATAAAAAATTCCTTATGGTTTGAGTTTATCACGCTATTTTACCAAACTGACCTCGGCATTGTTTTCCTATAATGCTTGAGTCAGACCAAGCATATTTCCAGATTTAGTTCAAAGGCTTGGAGTTTCAGGAGACGAGGTGGAGACCCAAAGACGTATTCACATACATGGATATTTTTCTATTGTGTTCATTGTTATATTTATCAGCAAGTTAGCATGGGTTGTTATAACTGTCCGAGCTATGATGAGTTAGTATACTCTGATTGATGTCTGTATATACACATATTACAGTTTTTTTTTGTGTAAATATTTGTTGTATATAATAGATTATTCATTTCGCTATGAGATTCTGTGTTGTTTAGTACTCTTCTTGTCTTCTTTCTTCCTCCAATTATCTGCCTTTTCGTTCAATTCGAGTGGGTCATGTATGGTTTACTGCCCGTTTAAAACAGTACAGAAAAGTGTATCATTACATGTATATTAGTTACTTAAAAAGATTGGATGTTGAAAACATTGTTAGAATATCCAAAAATAGCAAAATGTTTGAATGTACCAAAGTGGCTAGGTCCAGGTCATAGTCTTTGACAGCAGTAAGCCAGAGCACTTTAAAAAGGCCATCTATTCCTCTATACCAATTTTATAACATTCTAGAAATGCTGTCTTTTCTATTTGAGAGTTTAAATTGCTTTGAAACAAATTTAAACTCAAATATTTTACTTTAATATTTTTACAAGTCTATTCTAACATATGTTTGAGTATTTTGAAAGTAGTTTGAAATTATTATGAATTTTTAAGAATTTACACAAAATTATTAGAGTAAATGGTTTATCTTTAAATAAAGGAAAACATGTTATTTTTGAAGTTTTAAATGAATTATAAAACGAATATTTGAAATAATATTTTAAATGAAGGTTTTAAACTATATTATAAGTATTCTAAAGTATATTTTTAGTATATACAATTTTAATTTTTTTAATTATTTTATTAGTGTTAAGAGCTAATTTAATATAATATCCTTTTAAATGCTTTTCATTGTTAAATATTTTATCTTATAATAAGTGTGTGTCTTTCTTAAAGGTTTTTAAACTGTGAATTTTTTTACCAAGTAGTTAAAAGTGCTTAGTGATTAAGCATGTGTATTTATTTAACGAAATTCATTAATACTACACTTAACACTAAAAGTCGACGAAGTAGGCTTACCTATTTTTGAGAGTTAATATTAATGTTCGAGTAGACATAGAAGCGGTAGTGCTCTAACTTACCGGTTTTCCAATTGAAAGGAATAATTAAGTTGGAAAGGTTGGAAATGTGTTAAGTATACAAACATTGATTTCTATAAGCAATCAATTTTAGAACTAGATAATCATTAGTCGACCATCGAACTTGACCAAATAATACAAGTAATGGATTGTTTGTAGTAAACAATGTTTAAGTAACATTGTTTATTACCCTTATTAATTACACTTACGATTACAATTATGAATATAATTAGGACTATGGAAAATAATTAGGACTTTAATAAGGAATACGTTAAAAATAGCTATAAGTGAATTGCTTTGGGTTTGTTGCGACAATGTTTAAATGGTACTTGTCTTAAACCCTTATAAATGTAATTAGATCTTTAAAAGTAATGATTAAGTATGAAATGTTTTGGATTTGTTGTGACAATGTTTATGTAACATTTGTCTTGAACCATTATAAATGTAATTAGATTTTTAGAAGAGAGTTATAAAGATAACGATTAAAGTGTGAATTTTTTTTGGTTTGTTGTGACAATATTTACGTAACACTTGTCTTAAGCCCTTATAAATGTGATTAGATCTTTAAAAGGGGTTTTAAAGATAATGATTATATGAAATATTTTGGGTTTGTACTAAACAATGTTTTAGTAACATTTATTTTTAAACCCTTGAATTATGTTTTAAATGGAAATGTATTGTTAAATGACTATGAATATATTTAAATTTTTAACAATGGAATTTTGAAGATATAAACAAATATAGAATCTTTTGGAATAAGGATAAAAGTATATGTTTAAAATTATAAAAGAGATAAAGAGTTTATAGTAACAATGTTTGAGTAACATTTGTTTTTAACCTCTTTGATTATATTTTAAAGTAAGTTAATCTAGTTGAGTAATCTGGGAAAATACTTATACCGTTGATATAAGTATGTAATTACTATTTAATGTATTGAAAAGAGTATAATACACAGTTAAATACTAGAATACAAGTATATATCTTTTATAAAGATAAATTAAATATGTATATATGCAAGTAATAAATGAAGTTTTAATTAATAAAGGAGTGTTAATTAATAAAGGAGTGTTAAATAATAAAGTAAGTTCTGATAAATTAGAAGTTTAATTAGTTAGGAGTTTAATTATTTAGGATTTTAATTAACTAGGAATTTAATTAGTTTGAAGTTTAATTAATAAGAAGTTTATTAGTTAAACTTCTACTTAGCACTAAAGCCGATAAACTAGACTTGCTTTTATCCATGAGAGTAAGGAATGACGATTCTAGTAGATTGTAGATGCAATTATGCTCTAACCTACCGCACTTCAGTCTTGACCGAGGAATTATATGGTATGGTTATTCATTCGATGATATTATAACCTACGTATAAACTCTTCTTTCTCTTATAGGATAAATGATAAGGAAATCAATCCAGATAGGAGATGATCTCTATCCTTATTATATATTGTTTATTTATTTCTAAAAGAACCGAGGTTGAGTTAACTAGAAATCAATCACTTAGTTTTGGGGCATCTGGCAAGCGGGAGAGTGTACTTATAGGAGATGACTCAATACCACAACCACTGCAAAACCATATACATGATCTATGCTTTGGAAGAGGTTCGTGCTTTTCGAGATACTGGAATCTGTGGGAATTCGTGATCTATTCAAGAATCCACGTAGAGTTTTATGATCTATTCAAGATGTTGGAACCCACGTGGCGATTCATGATCTATTCGAGTGATGATGGATCGTGTTTTGAGATGCTGAATGTGACTTCACCATCGGTAATGACAAAAGCTAGATAGGATGCACAACCAAGGGGTTTAGCTAACCCAAGGGTGCATGCAACTTTTTTCAGTATTTCTTAGGGATATTCATGCGGGAGTGATGTACCGGGTTCCATACAGGGGGGCATAGGCCATCTATGTTTTTCTTTTAGTATATTCCCCAGAGATATATGCTACTAAAAAGGATACCTCGTGTAACAACCCGCATATTTATCGATTTTATATTTAAATATTTTATCGTTAGTCGGATTTTAGTCCGAAAAGCTACTTTTTGCATACGGTCGAATTAGGACTCGGGACCACTCCCATTGAGTTTAAAATTCTGTTTGTGACCTTTTTGAGTATAAGCTTCGATATGTTTGGAGAAAGTTGATTTTTGCTACTTTTCACTTTGGGTTTGGTTTGGGCTCAGCCCTATGTTAACTTATGCTCAAATCTGAGCCACTCTTCCCCACTCACCCTCATTCTCTTCTCATTTCAGTCTTCTTAGCGTTAATGGTGGGAGAGATTGGAAATTAAAACTCCAAAACCCTAGTTTCTCTTGCAAATCAAATTCCTAGCTCCAAACTCAAGAAGAACCCATTGGTAAGCTTCTCTTCTTCTTCTCCAACTTGTTCTCTTACCAATTTCAGAAATTCCTAAACCTAATTTTGGAAATGTTCTTGTTTTTGAGCATAGATTCAAGCTCATTTGGGTTGTGTTGAAGAGAGGTTGATTCTCCATTTGCTTTCAAGCTTCTTCTTGTTTGATTTTGAGAAAAGGTGAGATTTTTATCTCACATCTATGACTATAATTATCTTTGGTTGTTGGGTATGAATTCCTAACACTTATTCATGTGCATTTGCTCTTGATTTGGATTGGTTTCGTGAATATTCCAATTTTTGAGTTTTTAAGTCAATTTGTGTGAAAATCCTTTTATGGATGTTTGATCATGCTTTTGGTGATGCATCGGGGAGCATATAGGGCCGGGTTGTCGATTGGCATAAACCCTTAGAGCCAATGTTCGTCCGGTTGCATTGTGGAAGAGTTTGCTCTTCATTTGAATAAGGCTGAAAAACAGCCCAGGCATGATTCAGTCGACTAAATACTCTGTTCAGTCGACTGAACCTGGAACCCGAAAGTTTCCAGGCATGATTCAGTGACTGAAAACTCTGTTCAGTCGACTGAAACTGGAAACAGAAAGTTTCCTGAACCTGGAAAATTTCCAGGCACAGGGTCAGTCGACTGAAAACTCTGTTCAGTCGACTGAACCTGCCGTTTGAGTCCAATTTGCCTTTTTGGATTGAATTTCCAATTTAAATCGATTCATGATGATCCTATTTATTGTCATCATTTATTATCATCTTTGATGACTTATTTTCTTTGGGAATTTTAGATATATCCACTTCGATGGATCCTTTATCGATTTCATTGGATTTTTTTATTCACATCTTCGAATGTGATCTTTGTGATTGATTGTTTCTACAATCCCCCTTGTGCTTTGTCACTTTAAAAATATAAAGATTTTCTATACTAGTAGTAAATATCAAAACTCTTTCCTCAAACGATTTCAATACTATTTTAATACCAAATTCGTTTATAAAACCATTTTCCAATCTATTAGTATATATAAACCTTTACCGCACTCGTATGAGAAATCTAATTACACGACTTAGTAAAACAAGTGGTTTGAAACGCTTGCGTTCACTTTGTTGGTTAATTCTTGGACTTGTTCGATTGAAACTCTTGTGACAATTTTCTAGTGGAGATATACAATTTGTTCGTAAATATTTAAGTTAAGCTAGTGGTTATGGGACATGATGCTAAGCTCATATATTTACTAGCTTACTGTAATCGACACTGCTCGTTGATCATGACGATCATCTTTGTGATTTAGACTAGCAATGTGCGATGTCTCTTTGTCTGCGTGGGAGACTAAACCCCGTTTTGTGGAGTTTCGACTCAATTTGGTGGGGTAGCAACCCATAGTCTTCGGACCGTTTGTGGAGCTTCGGCTCAATTTGTGATGGTTAGCGACCATGGAATTAGCGTTCCGTTTGTGATACACGTGTTGGTGAGCTTTATGCTCCCGTTTGTGATAGGCCTCCCCCCTTTGTGATTTCTGGATTTCTTGAGATGATTTCTAGAATTTGTGTTTCACCAATTTTCGTGATTTCCATTGATAAGTTTTATCAATATTTGTGCATTGGTGAATTTGTGTGTCATTGACTTTTGTGATTGACATTGATATAATCGTCAATATTTGTGGTTTGATGAACGAAATAAGGAGTATGGCATTTCTTTGATTCTTGTGTAGATTTGGTGATATTGATTAATCTCTTGTTGATTTTCAATAACTTATATATATATATATATATATATATATATATATATATATATATATATCACAGCTTGGAATTGTGATTATTATGTGTTTAGTCATATCTCTTATTCTATATCGTTTCATCTGATATCTATAGTTAGACTGATCCGTTTATTATTTTCTTATTAAATAATACTCGGGTCAGACCGAGATGTTACAGGTGCTTCTGCTTGACTTCTCTCTTGGGATTGATTTCTCTGACTTTTGGTTAACTACTTAGACTAGTAGTTTTCTGCTTTATACATTTGAGATATAGACTCCATAATGTATACTTATTCTTTTGTGTAGTTCATGTAACTATTCTTTTGTGATATTGTGGATCTTTTTAGACCACTACTCTGATGTACACTTCCTAGTGTAATATTCATATCTATTTCCGCCTTTGTGATATGAATTGTCTGTGACTGATTTGTGTTATGTTTATTTCTATATTTGTTTCCGAAGACCTTTATAGCCAATGTGTAGTAGCTTTGAGTTTGTGTCGATATGTCGGATTTCCTCTTGAGATGAAAAGATATATTTTTATCCGGTATATCGGTACTCGCACAAAGCAATTATACAGATGGTCGCTCCTCAACAGCCTTATTCTCCGTGCTAGTTGACAGCATTCACTGTAATGTTCTTGTCTAGCATGGGTATAGAGGTGGGGCGCCACAGCTTGGTATCAGAGCCAAACTTCGGAACAATATGGAATATTATAACAAGGATCATCGTCCTAAGTCCATCTTAGGAGTCGTGCTTTAGGATTTTATTCGGGTCGACGTACAGTTCTATCCTATTTTCTTTTATGATTCCTTGTTTTAGCTTTCAAGATTTCTTGATATTCAATTGGTGAATAACCTTCTTCCTCTTCTTTCTTTCTAAAGGAAGAGAAATGTCTAGACCTGGCCGCCCCAGAGCCGTGCCATCTAGCACTCCACCCCAGGATGGAGTTTTTATGACTGCTCAACAGCTTCTTGATTTAGTGACAAATGCTCAAGCAGCTGGAACTAACCCGGAACCTACTCACCCAAAGTCGGGATTTGCACACTTGTGCAACGATTACACTAATTTGGGTGGGAATCCCTTCAAAGGTTCCGAAACTATTATTGAAGTCCAAGCTTGGCTTAGAACATGCGATCGCATCTTTTTGCGCATGAATCTTATCGATCTTCACCGAGTTCAGGTGGCCACCAGTATGCTCCAAGAGAGAGCGTTGGACTGGTACGAACTTCTCATTTCTGAGATTAATGAAGCGGATCTCACCTGGGAGCAATTCCGGGAACGCTTCGAATTAAAATTCGTGCCAGAAGCTGAGAAAGTGATATTGGCTCGACGATTTATAGACCTTGTTCAGAGTCCTCCGTGACTGATTACGTCGCCTCTTTCGAGTCGCTTTCCAAATATGGGGTTGAATACATCAACACCCCTCTGAAGAAGAATCAGAGATTCGTCTATGGCTTAAACAGAAGTCTCAAGAAGCCATTACTTCTAAAGTTAGAAGTTTCTTTCGACCAACTCGTTGATATCGCTCTTCGTCTGGAAGAGGCGGATAGGGAGAATGATGTTGAGGTGGTAGGTTCCAAACCAAACTTCAACATCAAGAAGAGGCCAAACAAATTCAAAGGCCCCTATCCTAATAAGAAAGGGAAGCAAACATCTTCGGCAGCAAACACTTCTACCTTTAGCCGTGGGGAATGCTATAATTGTGCTTCGAAGGACCATTATGCGAACAAGTGCCCAAAGTCTCTCTCTTGTCGCTACTGTAAAGTCCCCGGTCATGTTATATCTTCATGCCCCAAGCTTCAGGGCAGGAAGGAGGGAAAGTTAAATGTTGCTCAAGCCCCTGGCAACACATCTCGTGGCCAAGGTATTTCTCATTCTATTTTGGATGGAGTTATTTTATTTCGTGATCATCCTATTCGAGTTCTTTTTGATACGGGTGCGTCCCATTCTTTTATATCAAAAGAACTTGTTGATGCTTTTTCTTTGGATGTTTTGTGTTTAATGACTTCTTTGAGAATTGCGAATCCGGTTGGTGGATCCGCAATAATCAGTTTATTGTGTAAAGATGTCGAGATTATTTTGTGTAATTTTTCTTTCCGAGCCGATTTGCATGTCATGCGCTATTTAGGCTTTGGAATGATTTTGGGAATGGATTGGCTTAACCGTTATGAAGCTCATATCCTATGTCCTGAGCGGACTATTCATCTTCGACATCCTCAATCTGTTAAGCAGATTTCTATTAATCTTCAAGATTCAGTTTCCAGCTTGGTCGCATCTTTATATTCTTTAAACCCTCGTGATGACGATGATGATGATGAGGGTGATATTATTTCTCTTATTCACGTCGTTTGTGAATTTTCCGACATATTCGAGTCCGTTTTAGGATTACCACCTAAGCGAGCAATTGAGTTCAGAATTAATCTTATTCCTGGAGCTCAACCTATCACTCGTCCTCCGTATCGTATGTCCAATAAAGAAAACGAGGAGATGCGTAAGCAATTATCTGAATTGGAGATGAAGCAATTTATTCGCTCTAGTTCTTCGCCTTGGGGAGCTTCAGCTATTTTTGTGAAGAAATCCGATGGAACACTTAGGCTTTGCATTGACTACCGCAAGCTTAATGATCTTACTATCAAAAATAAATATCCTTTACCTCGGATTGATGATCTATTCGATCAACTTAGTGGTGCTAGAGTCTTTTCACAATTAGACTTAGCTACTGGATTTCATCAGCTTCGTATTACAGAGGATAGTATTCCATTGACCTCGTTCCGTACTCGTTATGGATCTTATGAATGGCTTGTGATGCCATTTGGGTTAACGAATGCCCCAGCTTATTTCATTGACTTAATGAATCGAGTTTTTAAAGACTTTCTCGATCGATTTATTCTCATCTTTATTGATGATATTCTTGTGTATTCAAAAACCGAGGAGGAGCATGAAAAACATCTTCGTATTGTGTTGGAAACTCTTAGGAGTAATCAATTAAAGGCAAAATTTTCTAAGTGCCACTTTTGGCAATCTCGTGTGAAGTTTCTCGGTCACATTATTTCCGAATCCGGAATTTCCGTGGATCCTTCGAAGATTGAAGCGATTCAAGATTGGAAGAGACCGGAGAGTGTGACAAAGATTCGTAGTTTTCTCGGATTGGCGGGCTATTACCGTCGTTTTATTAAAGACTTTTCTAAGATTGCCGTGCCTCTCACTAGCTTGACGAAGAAAGGTGTTTAATACATTTGGTCGGACAAATGTGAAGCTTCTTTTCAGAAATTAAAAGAACTCCTATCTAATGCTCCTATTCTTGTTATTCCCGAGGGGAATCAAGATTTCGTTGTTTATACTGATGCTAGTCGCGTTGGTTTGGGTGTCGTTCTTATGCAAAGAGAACGTGTTATTGCTTATGCTTCTAGGCAATTGAAGCCGGCCGAGACTAGATATGCCACTCATGATTTAGAACTCGCGGCTATTGTTTTCGCTCATCGGATTTGGCGTCGTTATCTCTTAGGAGAGAAATTTGTTCTTTATACCGATCATAAGTCCTTGAAGTATTTATTCTCTCAGAAGGAACTTAATTTGCGTCAACAGCATTGGCTCGAGTTTCTTGCACCTTATGATCTTGATATTCTTTATACCCCCGGTAAGGGTAATCGTGTCGCCGATGCTCTTAGCCGTAAGCAACAAGCAGTTGTTTCTATGATGATATCCGAATGGAACGATTTCGAGATCTTATCCACTTGTGAGATTCGAGACCGCGTATCCGATTTATGTTCATCTCTTGTTTTATGTAGCCTTGAGGCTCATCCTTCTCTTTTAGACCACATTCTTGTAGCTCAAAGGTTAGATCCCGAATTGGCTCTTCTTGGCCAAAATATTAAGGATAAGATTGATATTGAAGGTTTGAAGGACTTTGATATCGATTCTCGTGGCGGCATTCAGAGATTTGGTAGACTTATCGTACCAAATATTAGTGATCTTCGTAAAGACATTTTAGAAGATTCTCATCATTCTAAATTTACCATTCATCCCGGTAGTAGTAAAATGTACGCGGATATGAAGCGACTTTATTATTGGAAGGGAATGAAACTTGACATCGCTAACTTCGTTAAGCGTTGCATGACTTGCCAACTCGTTAAGGCCGAACATCAAAGGCCCGGTGGGTTATTGCAACCTTTAGAAATTCCAATTTGGAAGTGGGACCAAATTTCCATGGATTTTATAGATGGCCTTCCCCACTCTCGTTCGGGTCATGATAGCTTATGGGTGATCGTTGATTGACTTACTAAATCCGCCCATTTTATTTCCGTTCGATCTAATCGAACCGTTCCTCTTTTGGCCAAAATATTTATCAAAGAAATTGTTAAATTGCATGGTGTTCCTACTTCTATTGTTAGTGATCGTGATCCATTGTTTACTAGTGGATTTTGGAAGAGTCTTGAAAAAGCTTTAGGAACGAAGCTTAATTTTAGCACCGCTTATCACCCCCAGTCCGATGGACAAACTGAGCGTGTGAATCAAACTCTTGAAGATCTTCTTCATTCTTGTGTGCTTGATTTTGGTGGAGGTTGGGAAGATCATATTTCACTTGTTGAATTTTCCTATAATAATAGCTTCCAATCTAGTATTGGTATGGCACCTTTCGAGGCACTCTATGGAAGGCCATGCCGATCGCCTTCTTGTTGGCTTGAGGCCGGTGAGAAGCTGGTTTTAGGTCCAGATTTTATTCATGATACCACAGAAAAGATTGATCTTGTTCATCATAGGATGAAAGAAGCCCAGAGTAGACAAAAATCCTATGCCGATAACCAGAGAAGGAAGTTAGAATTTTCTGTGGGAGATCTTGTGTTCATTCGTGTTTCACCAATGAAAGGTGTTGTGCGTTTCAGTCGCTCGGGAAAGTTAGCGCCTCGATATATCGGGCCATTTCCTATCACTGAACGTATTGGTTCCATGGCTTATCGCCTTTTATTACCGGCTCAATTTTCTGCTATCCATGACGTGTTTCACGTTTCTCAACTTCGGAAATGTCTTCGAGATTCCGATTCTGTTCTTGAGCCCGGTGTTGTGGAAGGATTGAAGTTTCGCCTAATTTAACTTATGAGCAACATCCTATTCGTATCATTGCTTCGGAAGTCAAACGACTTCGAAATAAAGATGTTCCGCTTGTTAAAGTTCAATGGTCTTCAAATCCTAAGGATTGTTCTTGGGAATCTAGAGAGTACATCGAGCGAACACATCCGGACTTACTTTCTCGTGCTCTTTGAGGTGAACTTCTTATTTCAAACTTCTTTTGTGTTGAATATGCTTTTATGGTTGTTACTATATATCTTCTTCTTGTAATATTGCGAGGACGCAATTTCTTTAAGGAGGGGAGTCTGTAACAACCCGCATATTTATCGATTTTATATTTAAATATTTTATTTAAATATTTTATCGTTAGTCGGATTTTAGTCCGAAAAGCTACTTTTTGCATACGGTTGAATTAGGACTCGGGACCACTCCCATTAAGTTTAAAATGCCGTTTGCGACCTTTTTGAGTATAAGCTTCGATATGTTTGGAGAAAGTTGATTTTTGCTACTTTTCACTTTGGATTTGGTTTGGGCTCAGCCCTATGTTAACTTATGCTCAAATCTGAGCCACTCTTCCCCACTCACCCTCATTCTCTTCTCATTTCAGTCTTCTTAGCATTAATGGTGGGAGAGATTGGAAATTAAAACTCCAAAACCCTAGTTTCTCTTGCAAATCAAATTCCTAGCTCCAAACTCAAGAAGAACCCATTGGTAAGCTTCTCTTCTTCTTCTCCAACTTGTTCTCTTACCAATTTTAGAAATTCCTAAACCTAATTTTGGGAATGTTCTTGTTTTTGAGCATAGATTCAAGCTCATTTGGGTTGTGTTGAAGAGAGATTGATTCTCCATTTGCTTTCAAGCTTCTTCTTGTTTGATTTTGAGAAAAGGTGAGATATTTATCTCACATCTATGACTATAATTATCTTTGGTTGTTGGGTATGAATTCCTAACACTTATTCATGTGCATTTGCTCTTGATTTGGATTGGTTTTGTGAATATTCCAATTTTTGAGTTTTTAAGTCAATTTGTGTGAAAATCCTTTTATGGATGTTTGATCATGCTTTTGGTGATGCATCGGGGAGCATATAGGGCCGGGTTGTCGATTGGCATAAACCCTTAGAGCCAATGTTCATCCGGTTGCATTTTGGAAGAGTTTTCTCTTCATTTGAATAAGGCTGAAAAACAGCCCAGGCATGATTCAGTCGACTGAATACTCTGTTCAGTCGACTGAACCTGTAACCCGAAAGTTTTCAGGAATGATTCAGTCGACTGAAAACACTGTTCAGTCGACTAAAACCGGAAACAGAAAGTTTCCTGAACCTGGAAAATTTCCAAGCACAGGGTCAGTCGACTGAAAACTCTGTTCAGTCGACTGAACCTGCCGTTTGAGTCCAATTTTCCTTTTTGGATTGAATTTCCAATTTAAATCGATTCGTGATGATCCTATTTATTGTCATCATTTATTATCATCTTTGATGACTTATTTTCTTTGGGAATTTTAGATATATCCACTTCGATGGATCCTTTATCGATTTCATTGGATTTTTTTTATTCACATCTTCGAATGTGATCTTTGTGATTGATTGTTTCTTTAATCCCCCTTGTGCTTTGTCACTTTAAAAATATAAAGGTTTTCTATACTAGTAGTAAATATCAAAACTCTTTCCTCAAACGATTTCAATACTATTTTAATACCAAATTCGTTTATAAAACCATTTTCCAATCTATTAGTATATATAAACCTTTACCTCACTCGTATGAGAAATCTAATTAAACGACTTAGTAAAACAAGTGGTATGAAACGCTTGCGTTCACTTTGTTGGTTAATTCTTGGACTTGTTCGATTGAAACTCTTGTGATAATTTTCTAGTGGAGATATACAATTTGTTCGTAAATATTTAAGTTAAGCTAGTGGTTATGGGACATGATGCTAAGCTCATATATTTACTAGCTTACTGTAATCGACACTGCTCGTTGATCATGACGATCATCTTTGTGATTTAGACTAGCAATGTGCGATGTCTCTTTGTCTGTGTGGGAGACTAAACCCCGTTTTGTGGAGTTTCGACTCAATTTGGTGGGGTAGCAACCCATAGTCTTCGGACCGTTTGTGGAGCTTCGGCTCAATTTGTGATGGTTAGCGACCATGGAATTAGCGTTCCGTTTGTGATACACGTGTTGGTGAGCTTTATGCTCCCGTTTGTGATAGGCCTCCCCCCTTTGTGATTTATGGATTTCTTGAGATGATTTCTAGAATTTGTGTTTCACCAATTTTCGTGATTTCCATTGATAAGTTTTATCAATATTTGTGCATTGGTGAATTTGTGTGTCATTGACTTTTGTGATTGACATTGATATAATCGTCAATATTTGTGGTTTGATGAACGAAATAAGGAGTATGGCATTTCTTTGATTCTTGTGTAGATTTGGTGATATTGATTAATCTCTTGTTGATTTTCAATAACTTATATATATATATATATATCACAGCTTGGAATTGTGATTATTATGTGTTTAGTCATATCTCTTATTCTATATCGTTTCATCTGATATCTATAGTTAGACTGATTTGTTTATTATTTTCTTTTTAAATAATACTCGGGTTAGACCGAGATGTTACAGGTGCTTCTGCTTGACTTCTCTCTTGGGATTGATTTCTCTGACTTTTGGTTAACTACTTAGATTAGTAGTTTTTTGTTGTATACATTTGAGATATAGACTCCATAATGTATACTTATTCTTTTGTGTAGTTCATGTAACTATTCTTTTGTGATATTGTGGATCTTTTTAGACCACTACTCTGATGTACACTTCCTAGTGTAATATTCATATCTATTTCCGCCTTTGTGATATGAATTGTCTGTGACTGATTTGTGTTATGTTTATTTCTATATTTGTTTCCGAAGACCTTTATAGCCACTGTGTAGTAGCTTTGAGTTTGTGTCGATATGTCGGATTTCCTCTTGAGATGAAAAGATATATTTTTATCCGGTATATCGGTACTCGCACAAAGCAATTATACAGATGGTCGCTCCTCAACAGCCTTATTCTCCGTGCTAGTTGACAGCATTCACTGTAATGTTCTTGTCTAGCGTGGGTATAGAGGTGGGGAGCCACACCTCGGACCCTTGTTAGGAGGACCATCCTCCATGGAAAACCTAGACAATTATGTGAACACGGCGTAGCTGTTTGGATTGTATACCAAATATTGTTGTGGTGTACACAAAGCATAACTACTTCTACTTATATTCTACACTTTAGACATTGTCTATTATATCGCAATATGTACTTATTAGTTGGTTGAATCTTTTGAGAGGAAAACCAATCCGGTTATTTAGTTGGTCTCCAAAGGTGCTATTATATGTCACATATATTTCTTGAGTTTCTCACACTAGACATTTGTCTGACCCGTGATTATATTTTCCTTCTTTCGAGTAGTCTGAGAAAAAATAGGGTTTCGTTGAGGTCTATTGAGCTCTTGAGTGGAACTGAATGTTTTACCTACTGTAGTATTTATTTTAAATGCATTACTTTATGTATATCTGTTAATAATTGTAAGAACGGGCCGTTATAACTATCCAGTCTAATGATAGTACTCTAGGTGGTAACTTTAAAATGCTATGTATATTAAAGTAACGCCATATGCTGTCTTTTGATATTATATACTATCATTCTGTTGTGAGATTTTGATATTTTTGTTCTCCTCTTTCTTGTTCCTTTTTCTTTTATCCTAACAATTGGTCTTTCCACCACTTTGACGTTTGGCATGTGAATTGTAAAGACCGAAATTTGGACATTTGAAATTGGAATATTTAATTGATTTTAAATATTCAATGTTGATTTTTAACTTGAATTTCAAATATCCCTATTTATTGGATCACTTAATTATTGAATTAAAATTATTGAAAATTGGGTAAAATATGAAATTTGGGTTTTCAAGCTTGTTAAAAATATTTCAAAGGCTTATAAATTTAATATTGATAGTACTGAAGGTAGTAAAAGTTTTAAAATTGAATTCGAAAGTGATTTGTTCAGTTTTAAAAATATATCATTTAAATTGGTATTTAAAAATAGCGTACCGAGGCATAGTCTCAGAATTCGACGAAACCTGTTCTATTGGATCCATAATAACTTATTATTATCGGATTTCAAATTCCGTAGTGTTTGGAGTTGTCGTGTGATCTTACGGTATATAAACGCGCTGAAATCTATATCGAAAATTCACTATAATTATTGGGTCCAAAAAGCTATCTCCTCCATACGGTCGAATTAGGACTCGAAACCTTTTCCACTGCATTCGAAATAGGTATAACATTATAAACGCTTAGCGGCATGCCTCGATAGGAGGTCAAGATTTTAAGTTGCATTTATCGAGACAATTTGAATTAAATATATACACACATATGTTGATATACACTAGAAAATCTTCAGCTGTATTTCCTTCACATCAGAACTTTTTCATCTCCCTTCACATCACTATACAAACCTCAGCCAACACGAAAAAACAATTCTGCACAAGACCATCGCTTCTTGTCTCCCTTTGTTTTCTTTTACAAATTCACGCAGCAGACAAGCCTTTTGCCTTCGTTCTATTAAATCGAGCAGAAGAAAATGCGCCTCTTCCTTTATAAATCAATTGCCGAATCACATCTTCAATCAAAATAGAATGAGAAAGAAAAATGGCTGGGCTTTAGATATTTTCCAACTCCAGTATTCTTCATTTCCACCCTCTTTTCAAATCCAAAACTCACAGCCCCATCCCCTTCTTGAATAAATCAAAATCGAAGAAAAATGAAATTATACGGTGAATCGCGAGTGCAAGCCGAAAGATTGGCATAAAAATCGACTTCGCACTCACCCTCTTTCGGGGTCGCTCGGGTAGGCTTGCACACGAGGATGGTGGGATGTTCGATGAAAATTAGGGGAGGCGCTAGCGCGCGTAGCGTGGGTAGCGGCCGTAAATGAGCACGGAGGGGAATTGGGAGGAGCATCACGTGGTTGGTCGTACCGAGTGATGAAGTGATGGGGAAGGTCGCATGCTGGCAATAGCAATAGAGACCGATGGGGTTTCGCTAGCTCAAGGTGGAGGCAATGAGGTATGTCATTTTTATTAATTTAATTAAATAAATAAATGTTTATTTCCATAGAAAAAATGGATTTATAATATATATGTATAAAAGATGGGAAGTTTTTACAATACAGGAAATTGCTATTTTGGTATTTACAGAAAGAAATTATTTACAGTGAGGTATATACAGAAAATAAAGAAAATATATATTTACAGCAAGGCATAAAGTAATTCTGTTTTTAATCTAACATATATATATATATATATATATATATAGTGAAACAGTAAATATGTATATACATGTATATAAGAGTTTGGAAAACATAAGAATTTTAAGATATTGTAGAAATTAAAATTAAAATTTTCAAATGTGTATAGGTTATTTTTAGTATATGTAGTTCCAAAGAAAAAAATAAAATCAGATAAATATACATATGTACATATCTTCACTTACTACTTTATTTTAAAATAATGTATTATGGAGATTAACTTATTTAATTATTTTAGTAACTTAAAATTTGTATTTTAGGAAAATTTGTTTAGAAAAATTATTATTTTAAATTAAATTTATTAAATGGTAACTAATTGTCCGATTGTTTAAAATGTTTATACAAGGTCTAAAATCGTAGAGAAACAAGCCGGTTTGGATCAGATTGCAAATTAAAAAATCAAAGGTGTGTTAATCTCACTCAAATTAGATTACTAGTAAATTTAAATTGTTAAAATTTAAAGTATTGGTTGATTGCTTGAATTAATAATTTATTTTCAGTCTAGATGTGATATTATATATAATAGTTTGTGTGTGTGTGTGTGTATTGGAGTGACATTATATAGCGGATGAGACCCTATGCACCCCGTATAATAGCGAATGACCCTTCATACCGCGATATCCCCCTCGAAGTGAGATTGGTATTTTTATATCGTGTTAACATCTGTGGATGCAAGGAAACAGGTTGGAGGGATCCAACGGGATTCCTCAAAATTGTTGAATTTATTTTCATATTCAGTTATATGAAATGTTGAATAATTCTATGATATTTTGTTGAAAAATTAATTTATTTGAGGTTAATATATTGCTAGATGTATTGTATATAAATATTAAATTTTTATAGGGAAATAAAAGGAAAAAATTTAAAGTAAGAAATTTATAGTAAAGATGGATAAATTTAAAAACCAAAGAATATGGAAAAAGTAAATAGTTGATTTTTAAATTTTATTTTATAAATTCCGGAATATGGAAAAGAATAGAGCCTTTGGATAAATGTGAATTAAAGGATTTGAAAAAGTAAGGACCTAAGCAATATTGATTTTAAGTACAAAGAATTTATTTTTAAATTTGAGTTTTAAATGGGTTAGGAAAATTAAAGGAGAAGTTTGAAATAAAGCATGAAATTGATTTTTATATTTAAATAAGGTTTTAAATCATAATATAGGAGCGAACCTGGGATTAATGGGCGTTGGAACAAATTTGGGTAAATCAAGGAATAAAATTTAAAAATGGAATATAATTCAAGAAAATCGATTTGGAAATCGATTAAGTGTTTTTGAAACGGTGATTGCAAAAGAGGAACGAGATTATGAGATTTATGAATTGGGTTTATAAACAAGGTGAATATTTATCAGTGGATAATTGGATTTATAAATTCATGGTGGAAATTTATGAAGGGATGGGTAAATCATTTTAAAAATAAAAGAGAGTTTTATTTTTAAAAAGTATGGAAAAGAAAGTTAATGAGATTGGGACGTAAATTAAATTGGAGATAAATCGAAAAGGGTTTACAATTGACTAAATGGGCTATATTGAAATGGAAAGTGTATTTTCCTAAAAAGCCAAGTATAATTTCAAAGGAGATTTTTAAGTATAAATTAGAAGTTTTAAAAGTGATTTTGAAAGAATGTTTTAGAAGAATTATTATTTAGTTGTTTTAAAATTGTTAAAGTAAATATTTATTTAAGTTAATTATGTAGTAATTATTTTTAAAGGTTAAATTGGTACTGTGATTTAAAGGATAATTATACCGTATATAATAGTTTTATTTTAAAAGTATTTTTGGCTAAGCCTTACATGGGAAATTTATTATAGAATTTCATAACTATTATTTTGAACAAAGTGATTGAAGTAGTTTTATTTTAAATGCTTTAAGCATATATTTTTGGATAAAGTGATCTAATTTATTTGAAATCTAAATTTAATAAGACTAGGTATTTTTCAATGGAAATAAAATAATGGTTTGAATGATTGTTCATTTGATAGTTAAATAACTAACTATTAATATTGGCCAATGCGTTGATCGTTTCGAAGAGACCAGGATCAGGTTTAATTATCCGGAAACCACTTCGATCCAGTTTTAACGTAGTGAATGAAGGCTGTGAAGATGATGAAGACGGTGATTCGGTTTGTCCAGACCCAGGGCAACTTGTATGGATAAATGCTATCAGGCCATCGTCATTGGAGGACAATGAGTATTCTAAGTGAATGTGTACTAAAAAGGTCAGCCTCAAGCCTCATCAATCGGGAATGGCTAAAACAGGGGAGGTGCAGCAGGGCTAAATGGGTAGCACCTAAGTAGGGTAAGGTCATCCTTGTCTAGAGTCCTTTTCTGATCTCGGCTTTGTGGGCGGTTGCTGATCCCAACCGTGAGGTGATCTTATTCTGACTATCCAGTAAGGGGTAGCTCCGGTTTTGTGTTGTAGGGATCGGGAGTGGTCCTCGGTACTCTAATATGGACCATGTATTTTGATGGGCGGTGCCTTAGTAGTCATGCCATTGTATGGAAACCCAATCTCCAATAAGTGCCTTCGGACTTGTTTGTTTACCTATTATGCTGGAATTTAATGAATGTAACAATTTTGACTATTTGAATAAGTATTTGTACTTAGACACTATTATAATATCAGACGGATTTGATAAAAATGTTTTGGTTATAATAAGGTAAAAACCCGACATGTTTATTTGTGGCGTGGTCTTACGAGTTACCTTTTATTTCAAAGGATTTTGAAAACTTTAATAATCCAATTGAATGTGATTTCCTCACGCTGGTTTTTCAAACTGACTCGGGTGTTATTTTATTATAATGCTCGGGTCAGACCGAGTATTACAGATTCAGGATAGGATGTTATGGAGCCCAAGAGACATGTGGGATGACGAGGCATATTTCCGTAGATTTGTATTTTCCGCTGTGAAAGGACAAGTTTCTGAACTATCCAGATTTGATGTAGTGATTTTTTACTCTGATAATGGTATGTATAGATAACAGTATAGGTTTCTTTGTATTTAAAGCTATGTTATATATTATATTTTATTCCGCTGCGATTGTGAGATTCTGATGTTGTTTTCTATTTTCTTCTTCTACCTCTTTCTTCTTGAACCCTAATGGCTTGTATTTCCGTCCAATTTGAGTTGCACTAATGGAGAATATTGTCGACTCAAAGGGGTATGGATTTGTAGGTCATTACAATTGGTATCAGAGTTGAAGATTAAGCAAGAACCTTGGCTCTGGTGCAGATTACTCATTAGACATAGGGTCAGTAGCGCCCTAAAATGAGTTTGAGCGTATTAATAGATATGAGCATGCATGCGTTAGTGAATATAAAATTGCTTTATATTGTGTTGATTGGCTTATTGAGTGGTTTATTGATTCTAGTCAATACGAGTAATTAACGTTATTGATAGGGATCTCTAAGCATTTGTACAGAACAATTCGACACGGTATTGTTTTAAATAGGGTGAATGAAATAATTTTACCCTAATTATTTTATATATGAAAGGAAGAATTTTTCGTAAATTATTATAAGTATATATGGTCGCTTGGTTGTTAGGGAATGATAATATTAAATTATTATCATTGTTGTGTGGAAATTGAAATAAAGAAATAATGTATAACCAAAAAGTTAAGGGAATAAATTTATATAACAAAATGAGATTTGTAAATATGAATTATAAATTTGATTTATAATTGAAATGGTATAAAATTCCACAGTAATATTTGAATATAGATTAGAAGGATTTGAAATTTGAAATTTGGAAAAAAAATAATCTCCTTCGAGTTTGAAATGATTTTCAAAGGTTTTGGAGTAATAATAGTGATATTATTCAGCAACATTTTTGAATTGGATATGAAATCGGGTGAGATTTGGAATTTTAAAAAATATTTGAAATGTTTCAAAAGAAGTAAAAAGCAATTAACTCACTTTGGTCGTTGGAAAATAATTTCGGTGATGACTACAGCATCATGATGTTCATTTTCGAGTTTCCAGGAGAGGAATTGCTACCCGAATGTTTTAAATTGAAGTTGTATGCAAAACTAGGGTTTTGAAATTCAAAGTGATAATTTGATACACTAAAGGATTTTGGGGATATAGTATATTTCAAAGGTAATTTTGAAATATTGAGAAATTGTTTAAAAAAAACTCTGGAATCTTATTCAAAATGTTTATTGGATATAAATAAGTTGGAACTTATAAAATTTTGAAATATGACTATTGGAATGGAATTAAAACTTAACTTAAAGTTTAAAAATAAAGTGAATTTTGAGGAAATGAATATAAGTAAGCTAAATGGAATGGTCATTGAATAAAATTTATTAAGTTGAAAAAAATTTGTGAATGAACAAAGTAATTTAAATTGTGGGTAAATGGAATTTAAAATGAATGCCAGAATGGAACATTTAACTTGAATTATGTTAAGTAAAGTGAAGTTGAAAAAAAATTAGTTTAGGTTGGACTAAAAGAACAAAATTCCGGGAATTAAAATTTATTGGAATTGGAAATAAAAGGTAGTGGATGAACAAATTGATTTAAATGGGCAAGCAATTAATTGGAATATAAGAATGATGTTTAATTTAAATTGTGTAAGAAAAGTGGAATCGAAAAGTTAGTTTGAATGGGCTAAATAGAATGAAAGGTTTGGAAATAAAAATTTGATTGAGATATAAATAAATGAGTTAATGGAACTAATTAGGGGCATTGGTTAATCAAATGTGGTTTGAGAGGTGGTCGGTAAAAAGATTCAATATTGGAAAATTGGAAGATAAATTAAATTTGAATGGAATTGTTAATGCAAAGTGAATAAAAATGGACATAAAACCAAAGTGATAAAGAGGAAATAAATATAAGAAGTTGTATAAGATATTTGTATTGAACTTAAGAAATGGATGGTGGAATTCTTAAGTAAATATGGAATTGAGAGACATACTAAGTTAGTTAATGAATGAAGATTTAATAAAGGCGCGTGAAATGATAAATGTTGGAAAGTGAATATAAGTCAAGATAATGTGAATAAAAAGAAAATTGATATAGCTAATAATCAATTGAGATAAATACGTAGGATGTACGTATATTATTTTATTCGCATAGCAGTTTGATCATGATTCGAGCACAGAATTTCAAGATAATTATATCGATCCGAGTTGGGATTTTTTCACTCGATTTTCGACGGCGAACCCTGGATGTGGATTTTTGATTGGTCTTGGGATTCTCTATCATAGCATGTGGCTATGCAAGAAGAATAACGATTTTGGTCAAGAAGCCGGATTTGAGTCCGCACTAGGAAGGTGGGTGAACGATACTAGTTCGAAAGTGAAATTGTGTAATCGAATGAGCGATCGAATTTGATATTGCGTACGGATGATATATGTACATCGTATGGGCTTAAGTAAAGCAAGTATTGAAATTTTTTTAAAGGAATGAATAAAAGGGTTTTGGATTCGGTGATTGGATATTATTGCTAAATAGGATACAGGTATTTAAAAGCAAAAGATAAATTGATGTTCGATTTCAGAAGATAAATTTAAATTGCCCGACAAAAAGGTATGTATTTAAATTGTAGTATGAAATTTGATGATTTTCTGATCTAGCCACTTGGCTTTTGTTTTCTTTTGAAATTTCGGGCCTGTAGAGGCGTTTTGTAGTTGTTCCGAGCTAGCCACGCAAAAGAGACGCTGGCGAAATTTTTTGAAAATTTAAGGAGTTGGAAAACTTTGAGAAAATTTTGAAAGTTTAAAATTTTGGTTTAAACTATAATTTGAATTATTAAGGGGATAATATTATTTGAAACCTATGGATGAGTTTGCAAAGTTAGTAAGGGTGTTAGTAATAAAAAGATGGTTTTGGGAAGTTGTTAAAACTGTTTGGCCTTAGCAAAATGGTTAGCGGGTTATGGGCCATCCTCTTAATTAGCAATTTCAGGGACGAAATTCTTATAAGGGGTGAGGAATGTAACGATTCAGAATTTTGGATATTTGAAATTGGAATATTTAATTGGTTTTAAATATTCAGGTGTTGACTTTTAACTTGAATTTCAAATATCTCTATTTATTAGATAATTTAATTATCGAATTAAAACAATTGGAAATTGGGTAAAATACGAAATTTTGGATTTCAAGCTTGTTAAAAATATTCCAAAGGCTTATATAATTAATATTGATAGTACTAAAGGGAATAAAAGTTTAAAAGTTGAATTCGGAAGTGATTTGTTTAGTTTTAAAAATGTATCTTTTAAATTGATATTTAAAAATAGCCTAACGAGGCACAATCTTGGAATTCGACGAGACCCGTTCCATTGGATCTGTAATAAGGTATTGTTATCGAATTTCAAATTCCGTAGCGTTTGGAGTTGTCGTGTGATCGTACGGTATATGAACGCTCTAAAATCTATATTGAAAATTCAATATAATTATTGGGTCCAAAAAGCTATCTCCTCCATATGATCGAATTTGGACTCGAAACCTTTTCCATTGTGACCGGAATAGGGTTATAACATTATAAAACGCTTAGCGGCACGTCTCGATAGGAGGTCAAGATTTTAACTTGCATTTATTGAAACAATTTGAATTAAATATATATACACACATATATGTTCATATACACTAGCAAATCTTCAGCTGTATTTCCTTCACATCAGAACTTTTCATCTCCCTTCACATCACTGTACAAACCTCAGCCAACACGCAAAAACAATTCTGCACGCAACCATCACTTCTTGTCTCCCCTGTTTTTTTTACAAATTTACACAGTAGACAAGCCTTTTGCCTTTGTTCTGTTAAATCGAGTAGAAGAAAATGCGCCTCTTCTTCCTTTATAAATCAATAGCCAAATCACATCTTCAATCAAAATAGAATGAAAAATAAAAATGGTCGGGCTTTGGAAATTTTCCAACTCTAGTATACTTCAGTTTCGCCCTCTTTTCAAATCCAAAACTCATGGCTCCGTCCCCTTCTCGAAAGAATCAAAATCGAAGAAAAAAGAAATTATATCGTGAATCGTGAGTGCAAGCCGAAAGCTTGGCATTGGAATCGACTTCGCGCTCACTCTCTTTGGGGGTTTCTCGGGCAGGCTTGTGCATGAGGATGGTGGGATGCTCGACGACAATTGGGGGAGGCTCTCGCGTGCGCGTAGCACGGGTAGGGGCCGTAAACGAGCGCACAAGGGAATTGCGAGGAGAGTCGCATGGGTTAGTCGTATCGAGTGATGAAGTGGTATGGAAGGTCGCGTGTTGGCAACGACAATGGAGGTCGATGGGGTTTCGCTAGCTCGAGGTGGAGGTAGTGAGGTATATCGTTTTTATTAATTTAATTAAATAAATAAATGTTTATATCCATAGAAAAAATGGATTTTTAATATATATGTATAAAAGATAGGAAGTTTTTATAGTACAGGAAATTACCATTTTGGTTTTTACAGAAAGAAATTATTTACGGTGATATATATAGAAAACAGAGAAAAAATATATTTCCAGCAAGGCATAAAGTAATTCTGTTTTTTAATCAAATACACACACACACATATATATTTAGGTGAAACAGTAAATATGTGTGTGTATATCTATATAAGAGTTTGGAAAATATAGGAATTTTAAGATATTGTAGAATTTATAAAAATTAGATTTTAAAATGTATATAGGTTATTTTAGTATATGTAGTTCCAAAGAAAAAAATAAAATAAAATAAATATACATATATGCATATCTTCACTTACCGGTTTATTTTAAAATAATGTATTATGGAGATTAAGTTATTTAATTATTTTAGTAACTTAAAATTTATTTATTTTAGGAAAATTAGTTTAAACTAAATTTATGAAATGGCACTTAATTTTCCGATTATTTAAAATGTTTATACAAGGTCTAAAATCGTAGAGAAACAAGCTGGTTTTGATCGGATTGCAAATTAAAAATCAAAGGTGAGTTAATCTCACTCAAATTGGATACTAGTCAATTTAAATAGTTAAAATTTAAACTATTGGTTGATTGCTTGAATTGATAATTTATTATCTGTCTGGATGTGATATTATGTAGAATAGTATATATATATATATATATATTGGAGTGATTGATATTCCCGCATTATATAGCGATGAGACCCTATGCGCCCCGCATAATAGCGGATGACCCTTTATACCGTGAGATCCCCCTCGAAGTGGGATTGTTATTTTTATATTGTGCTAACATCTGTGGATGCAGGGAAACAGGTTGGAGGGATCCAACTGGATTCCTCAAAATTGTTGAATTTATTTTCATATTCAGTTGTATGAAATGTTGAATAATTCTGTGATAATTTGTTGAAAAATTAATTTATTTGAGGTTAATGTATTGCTGGATATATTGTGGTATTTTAAAAATATAAATATTGAATTTTTTTATAGGGAAATAAAAAGGGAAAAATTTAAAGTAAGAAATTTATAGTAAAGATGGATAAATTTAAAATGAAAGGAATATGTAAATAGTAAATAGTTGATTTTTAAATCCTATTTAATAAATTTCGGAATATGGAAAAGAATAGAGTTTTTGGATAAATGTGAATTAAAGGATTTTAAATAGTAAGGACTTAAGAAATATTGATTTTAAGTACAAAGAATTTATTTTTAAATTTAAGTTTTAAGTGGGTTGGGAAAATTAAAGGAGAAGTTTGAAATAAAGCGTGAAATTGATTTTTCAGATTAAAATAAGGTTTTAAATCATAATATTAGAGTGAATCCGGGATTAATGGACGTTGGAATATATTTGGGTAAATCAAGGAATAAACTTTAAAAGTGGAATATAATTCAAGAAAATCGATTTGGAAATCGATTAAGTGTTTTTGAAACGATGATTGAAAAAGGGGAATGAGATTTATGAACTGGGTTTATAAATAAAGTGAATATATATCAGTGGATAATTGGATTTATAAATTCATGGTGGAAATTTATAAAGGGTGAGCAAATCGTTTTAAAAATAAAAGAGAGTTTTATTTTTATAAATATGGAAAAGAAAGTTTACGGGATTAGGACGTAAATTAAACTGGAGACAAATCGAGAAGGATTTATAAATGAGCAGATGGGCTATATTGAAATGAAAAGTGTATTTTCCTGAAAAGCCAAATATAATTTCAAAGGAGATTTTTAAGTATAAATTAGACTTTTTAAAAGTGATTTTGAAAGAATGTTTTAGAAGAATTATTATTTAGTTGTTTTAAAATTGTTAAAGTAAATATTTATTTAAGTTAATTATAGTAGTAATTATTTTTAAAGGTTAAGTTGGTATTGTGATTTAAAGGATAATTATACCTTATATAATAATTTTATTTTAAAAGTAGTTTTGGCTAAAGCCTTACTTGAGAAATTTATTATAGAATTTAATAACTATTATTTTGAATAAAGTGATTCAAGTAGTTTTATAATGCTTTAAGTGTATATTTTTAGACAAAGTGATTGAATTTATTTGAAATCTAAATTTAATAAGAGTTGGTGCTTTTCAGTGGAAATAAAATAATGGTTTGAATGATTGTTAATTTGATAGTTAAATAACCGACTATCAATATTGGCCAATGTGTTGATCTTTTCGAAGAGACCGGGATCAGATTCAATTATCCGAAAACCACTTCGATCCAGTTGAACGTAGCGAATGAAGACCGTGAAGATGATGAAGACGGTGATTCGGTTTGTCCAGGCCAAGGGCAACTTGTATGGATGAACGCTATCAGACCATCGTCATTGGAGGACGATGAGCATTCTAAGTGAATGTGTGCTAAAAAGGTAACACATAGCCTCAAGCCTTATTAACCAGGAATGGCTAAAACATGGGAGATGCAACAAGGCTAAGTAGGTAGCACCCAAGTAGGGTAAGGTCATCCTGTCTAGAGTCCCTTTTTGATCTCGGCTTTGTGGGAAGTTGCTGATCCCAACCGTGGGTGATCTTTTTTGGACTATCCAGTAAGAGGCAGCTTCGTTCTTGTGTTGCAGGGGATCGGGAGTGGTCCTCGGTATTTTGATCCAGAAACAGGTACTATGACGGGCGGCACCTCAGTAGCCATGCCATTGTATGGAAACCCAATCTCCAGTAAGTGCCTTCGGACTTGTTTGTATACCTATTATGCTGGAATTTAATAAATGTAACAATTTCGGCTATTTGAACAAGTATTTGTACTTAGACACTATTATAATATTAGACGAATTTGATAAAAATATTTTGTGGTTATCGTAAGGTAAAAAACCCGACATGTTTATTTGAGGCGTGGTCTTATGAGATACCTTTGATTTAAAAGGATTTTGAAAACTTTAATTATTAATTGAATGTGATTTTCTCACACTGGTTTTCCAGACTGACTCGGGTGTTATTTTATTATAATGCTCGGATCAGACCGAGTATTACAGATTCAGGATAGGATGCTATGGAGCCCAGGAGACGAGCTGGAGGACGAGGTGTATTTCCGTAGATTTGTATTTACCACTATGAAAGGACAAGTTTCTGAACTGTCCAGATTTGATGAAGTGATTGTTTACACTAATAATGGTACGTATATATAACAGTAATGGTTTCTTTGTATTTAAAGTTGTGTTATATATTATATTTTATTTCACTGAGATTGAGTGATTCTGATGTTGTTTTCTATTTTCTTCTTCTACCTCTTTCTTCTTTACCCCTAATGGCTTGTATTTCCGTCTAATTTGAGTGCACTGATGGAAAGTATTATCAACTCAAAGATGTACGGGTTTGTAGGTCGTTACATGAATACCGTGGATATATTAGTGTCGATATTCGAGGGTCGAAAAGGGCGGTTGTTACATATAGTCAACTAGTATCACATGATTCACAATCATATAAAAAATTATTTCTCAAAATTACAGCTTAGTCTATAATTCCAAAATAATTATAAATAATTTTAGATACTTTAGTATTTCACAATGCATCACATTTGTCGTAAAATAATACCACATTATAATTTTATTTCATAATGAATATTCATAGTATTCATATTGAAATATAACTATGTATATTTTTTAGTTGACACCAGAAAATAGTCATTATTTCATAAATAATTTTCTGTACATTTTACGAAAATAATTTTAGTAACTTCATACAATCAGTAATTGTTATATGGCACTCTCCTACTATTTCTGCTATTACTATAATAATGTACCAAATTTGAAGGTCTATCATTAAGTTAATATAGATTATTTATTTTATATCCTGCAATAAGTTTACAGTGGTGAGTTTTTTGATCAAATATCTTGAGCTCAAAGAAATAAATCTCGTAGAAAACAATTTTATATTTGAAAATATATTTCAAAATCTAAATCATATTTCTTATTTCAATGTTAAGTATCAATTATTATTATTACAATTCTCATTTTTGAAATTTCTTGATGAAGTAGAAGTGACTATTCACTCTCTTCATCCCAACTGTACATTAAATCGCATCTACTATTGTACATTCATTATTCTTTCTAAATGGTTGAAACATTCAAAAAGAATCCCTTACCACAATATTATATCGAACTCTTTACAAAAATGCATTTGATCATCCGTAACATTTAAGGACATCAAATATGATGCACCTTATGCAAATTGATCAAACCGATATTTCAATGATCGAGTTTTTAGACCTATATTGTAGTTGTAGAAATTGGGCCAGCCCACAGCGGAAGAAATGGATGAATCTTAAATTTTTTCCATTTAGGATCTTTATTGGGCTTACGAAGTCTAAATTTCATTTAGAATTTTTTTAAATTTGGTTTAGATAAAATCATGTATTCTATTTAAATAAGTTAAAGGATAGTTTATACAAATTTAATTTCAAATGTATAGTGTATCAAATGCACCTAACATTTAGAGTTTGTATAGGGAATGGAACCATTTGTTTCTTTCCCTAAAACAAGAATTAATTGTATAGGGAATGGAACCATTTTGATTTATTTATATAAGTATACATACATACATACATACATACATACATACATACATACATACATACATACATACATAGATATATATACGTATGTATGTATATGTATCATATATGTACATATACTGTGACGCCCCACCTCTATACCCATGCTAGCCAAGGACACTACGGAGTAATGCTGTCAACTAGCACGGAGAATAAGGCTATTGAGGAGCGACCATCCGTGTAATTGCTTTGCACGAGCACCGATATGTCAGATAGTATAACATGCAATTTATTTCAAGAGGAAATCCGACATACCGATACAAACACAAAGCTACTACACAATGGCTATAATAATCTTCGGAAACAAATATAGAAATAAACATAACACAAATCAGTCACAGATAATTCATATCACAAAGGCGGAAGAAGATATGAATATATAACTAACACATGAAAGTGTATATCAGAGTAGTGGTCAAAAAGATCCACAATATTACAAGAGAATAGCAACACGTTCTATACAAAAGAATGCAACTATGAGTCTATATCTCAAGTGTATACAACAAAAAAATGCTAATCTATGTGGTTAGCCAAAAGTCAGAATAATGAATCCCTGGGGAGAAATCAAGCAGAAGCACCTGTAACATCTCGGTCTGACCCGAGTATTATTTATAAGAAAATAATAAACGGATCAGTCTAGCTATAAATATCAAATGACATGATATAGAATAAGAGATATGGCATAAACATATGATACGGGCATACTACAATAAGTATGTAATTGAAACTCAACATGAGATTAATCAATATCACAAAGATCCAAAAAGGGTTTCATACCCAAAACTTGTATTCACAACAAGTCAATGACACATGAATTCACCAAGGCACAAAAATTGACAAAGCTTATCAATAGAAATCACGAAAATAGGTGAAGCATAAAATTTTCAGAAATCAACACACGAAATCCAGAAATCATAAAAAGGGGGAGGCCTATCACACGAACAGGAGCATAAAAACTCTCCAACATATGTATCACACGAACGAGATGTTATCTCATGGTAGCTAGCCATTAATTTTTGACACACGAACGGCCCGAAGACCATGGGGTGCTACCCCACATGTGTGAGTCGAAATCACACTGATGAGGTCTAGACTAACCAAAAAGAAAAAAGGTATGTGTGATTCGAAATCACACAGATGGTGTCTAGTCTAACCTCACAGACAAAGAGACATCGCATAATTGCTAGTCTAAATCGTAAAGATGATCGTCATGATCACCGAGAAATGTCAATTACAGTAAGCTAGTAAATATATGAGCTTAGCTTCATGTCCCATAACCACTGGCTTAACTTAAATATTTACGTACAAATTGTAGATTTCCACTAGAAAATTGTCACAAGAGGTTCAATCGAACAACTCCAAGAATTAACCGACGAAGTAAACGCAAGCGTTTCATACCACTCGTTTTACTAGGTCGTTTAATTAGATTTCTCATACGAGTGAGGTAAAGGCTTGTATATACTAATAGATTGGAAAACGGTTTAAGAAACAAGCTTTGTAATAAAATAGTGTTGAAATCATTTTGATGAAAGAATTTTGATATTTACTACTAGTATAGAAAACCTTTATATTTTTAAAGTGACAAATCACAAAGAAGATTGTAGGAGCAATCAATCACTAAAATTCACATACGAAGATGTGAATAAAATCCAAAGAAACCGATAAAGAATCCATCGAAATGGATATTCAAAAATCCCTAAAAAGGAGTCATCAAAGTCATAATAAATGATAACAACAAATAGGATCATCATGAATCGATTTAAATTGGAATTCTTAAACAAAAAGGCAAGCAAGCAAAACACTACAGTTTCAAACGTCTGAAATAGGCGTTTTTAGCCTATTTTCTTTCTGTTTGAGAATGAGCCAATTCAGACGTCTGAAATCCCAGATTCAGACGTCTGAAACTGGAATTTTAAGGATTTCCTGAACCTCGACCAAAAATGGCCAAACGAATATCGGAAACGATCGAACGAGCAAATGACGACTAAGGATTTACGCCATGCGACAACCCAGCCTTAACGGCTCTTCGATACGCCTCAAATATCAATGTCCAAATATCCATAATAGGATTTTCATTGATTTTGATTTCAAACACCAAAAATTGGAATATACACCAAATCAATCCAAACCAAAATCAATTGCACAAGAATAAGTGTTATGAATTCATACATAACAATTGAAGATAATTATAGACTAAGATGTGAGATAAAAATCTCACCTTTGAACCCAAACAATTGAAGTAGAAGCTCGAAAGCAAAGGAGAATCAACCACTCTTCAAATCCAACTCAAAAAACTTAATTCTAAGCTTTAAAAGAAGAACATTCCCAAAGTTAGGTTTAGCAATTTCTGAAATTGATAAGAGAATGAGTTGGAGAAGAAGAGGAGAAGCTTACCAATGGGTTCTTCTATTAGTTTGGAGCTAGAGTTTGATTTGCAAAAGAAAACTAGGGCTTGGAGTTTTAATTTCCTCTTCCACTCTCCATTGCTATAAAAGCTTGAGTATAAGGAAATGAGGAATGAAGTAATGATGGGGAGAAGGGGTTGGGACTGAATACATAAGTGAGGTTAATGGGCTCATCCCAAACCAAAGCCCTAAGTGAAAAAGTAGCAAAATTCTACTATCTCCAAACATATCAAAGTTTACATTTAAAAAGATCGCAAACGTCATTTTAAACTCAATGGGAATGGTCCCGAGTCCTAATTCGACCGTATGCAAAAAGTAGCTTTTCGGACTAAATTTCGAGTATCGATAAAATATTTAAATAAAATACTTAAATATAAAAATTGATAAATATGCGGGTTGTTACAGACTCCCCTCCTTAAAGAAATTGCGTCCTCGCAATATTTAAGGAGAAAATATAAAGTAACAACCATAAAAGAATATTCAACACAAAAGAAATTTGAAATAAAAGGTTCACCTTTAAGAGCACGGGAAAGCAAGTCCGGATGTGATCGCTCGATGAACTCTCTAGATTCCCAAGAACAGTCCTTAGGATTTGAAGACCATTGAACTTTCACAAGCGGAACATCCTTATTTCAAAGTCGTTTGACTTCCGAAGTCGTTTGACTTCCGAAGCAATAATACGAACAGGATGCTGCTCATAAGTTAAATTAGGCGAAACTTCAATCTCTTCCACAACGCTGGGCTCAAGAATAGAATCGGAATCTCAAAGACATTTCCGTAATTGAGAAACGTGAAACACATCATGCATGGCAGAAAACTGAGCCGGTAATGATAGGCGATAAGCCATGGGACCAATACGTTCAGCGATAGGAAATGGCCCAATGTATCGAGGCGCTAACTTTCCCGATCGACTGTAATGTACAACACCCTTCATAGGTGAAATACGAATGAACACAAGATCTCCCACAGAAAATTCTAACTTCCTTCTCCGATTATCGGCACAGGATTTTTGTCTACTCTGGGCTTCTTTCATCCTATGTCGAATAAGTTCAATCTTTTCTGTGGAATCACGAATAAAATCTGGACCTAAAACCAGCTTCTCACCGGCCTCAAGCCAACAAGAAGGAGATCGGCATGGCCTTCCATGGAGTGCCTCGAAAGGTGCCATACCACTATTAGATTGGAAGCTATTATTATAGGAAAATTCAACAAGAGGAATATGATCTTCCCAGCTTCCACCGAAATCAAGCACACAAGCACGAAGAAGATCTTCAAGAGTTTGATTCACACGCTCGGTTTGTCCATCGGACTGGGGGTGATAAGCGGTGCTAAAATTAAGCTTCGTTCCTAAAGCTTTTTGAAGACTCTTCCAAAATCCACAAGTAAACAATGGATCATGATCACTAACAATAGAAATAGGAACTCCATGTAATTTAACAATCTCTTTAACAAAGAGTTTGGCCAAAAGAGGAACGGTTCGGTTAGACCGAACGGGAACAAAATGGGCAGATTTAGTAAGTCTATCAAAAATCACCCATAAGCTATCATGACCTGAACGAGAACGGGGAAGGCCATCAATAAAATCCATGGAAATTTGGTCCCACTTCCAAATTGGAATTTCCAAAGGTTGCAATAACCCACCGGGCCTTTGATGTTCGGCCTTAACGAGTTGGCAAGTCATGCAACGCTTAACGAAGTTAGCAATGTCAGATTTCATTCCCTCCAAATAATAAAGCCGCTTCATATCCACGTACATTTTACTACTACCGGGATGAATGGTAAATTTAGAATGATGAGAATCTTCTAAAATATCTTTACGAAAATCACTAATATTTGGCACGATAAGTCTATCAAATTTCCGAATGCCGCCACGAGAATCGATATTAAAGTCTTTCAAACCTTCAATATCAATTTTATCCTTAATATTTTGGCCAAGAAGAGCCAATTCGGGATCTAGCCTTTGAGCTTCAAGAATGCGGTCTAAAAGAGAAGGATGAGCCTCAAGGCTACATAAAACAAATGATGAGCATAAATCGGATACGCGGTCTCGAATCTCGCAAATGGATAAGATCTCAAGATCGTTCCATTCGGATATCATCATAGAAACAACATCTTGTTGTTTACGGCTAAGAGCATCGGCGACACGATTACCCTTACCGGGTGTATAAAGAATATCAAGATCATAAGGAGCAAGGAACTCGAGCCAACGTTGTTGACGCAAATTAAGTTCCTTTTGAGAGAATAAATACTTCAAAGACTTATGATCGGTATAAAGAACAAATTTCTCTCCTAAGAGATAATGATGCCAAATCCGAAGGGCGAAAACAATAGCCGCGAGCTCTAAATCATGAGTGACATATCTAGTCTCAGCAGGCTTCAATTGCCTAAAAGCATAAGCAATAACACGTTCTCTTTGCATAAGAACGGCACCCAAACCAACGCGACTAGCATCGGTATAAACAACGAAATCTTGATTCCCCTTGGGAATAACATGAATAGGAGCATCAGAGAGAAGTTCTTTTAATTTCTGAAAAGAAGTTTCACATTTGTCCAACCAAATGTATTTAACACCTTTCTTCGTTAAGCTAGTGAGAGGCACGACAATCTTAGAAAAGTCTTTGATAAAATGGCGGTAATAACCCGCCAATCCAAGAAAACTACGAATCTCCGTCACACTCTCCGGTCTCTTCCAATCTTGAATCGCTTCAATCTTTGAAGGATCCATAGAAATTCCGGATTCGGAAATAATATGACCGAGAAACTTCACACGAGATTGCCAAAAGTGGCATTTAGAAAACTTTGCTTTTAATTGATTACTCCTAAGAGTTTCCAATACAATTCGAAGATGCTTTTCATGCTCCTCCTCGGTTTTTGAATACACAAGAATATCATCAATAAAGATGAGAACAAATCGATTGGGAAAATCTTTGTAAACTCGATTCATAAGGTCAACGAAATAAGCCGGAGCATTCGTTAGACCAAATGGCATAACAAGCCATTCATAAGATCCATAACGAGTACGGAACGATGTCAAAGGAATGCTATCCTCTGCAATACGAAGCTGATGAAATCCAGTAGCTAAGTCTAATTGTGAAAAGACTCTAGCACCACTAAGTTGGTCAAATAGATCATCAATCCGAGGTAAAGGATATTTATTTTTGATAGTAAGATCATTAAGCTTGCGGTAGTCAACGCAAAGTCTAAGTGTTCCATCAGATTTCTTCATGAAAATAGCCGAAGCTCCCCAAGGCGAGGAACTAGAGCGAATAAATTGCTTCATCTCCAATTCGGATAATTGTTTACGCATCTCTTCATTTTCTTTATTGGACATACGATAAGGAGGACGAGTAATAGGTTGAGCTCCAGGGATAAGATTAATTTTGAACTCAATTGCTCACTTAGGCGGTAATCCTAAAACGGGCTCAAATATGTCAGAAAATTCACGAACAATGTGAATAAGAGAAATTATATCTTCCTCATCATCATTATCGTCATCACGAGGATTTAAAGAATATAAAGATGCAACCAAGCTGGAATCCGAATCTTTAAGATTAATAGAAATCTGCTTAACAGATTGGGGATGTCGAAGATGAATAGTCCGCTCAGGACAAAGGATATGAGCTTCATAACGGTTAAGCCAATCCATTCCCAAAATCATTCCAAAGCCTAAATAACGCATGACATGCAAATCGGCTATGAAAGAAAAATCACACAAAATAATCTCCACATCTTTACAAAGCAAACTAAGAGTTGCGGATCCACCAACCGGATTCGCAATTCTCAAAGAAGTCATTAAAGCAACAACACTTAAAGAAAAAGTATCAACAAGCTCTTTTGATACAAAAGAATGGGATGCTCCCGTATCAAAAAGAACTCGAATAGGCTGATCACGAAATATAATAATACCATCAAGGGTAGAATGAGAAATACCTTGACCACGAGATGTGTTGCCAGAGGCTTGAGAAACATTAAGCTTTCCCTCCTTCCTATTTTGAAGTTTGGGACAAGAAGATAAATAATGATCTGGGCTTTTGCAATAGCGACAAGTACGAGGCTTTGAACACTTGTTCGCAAAATGGTCTCTGGAACCACAGTTAAAGCATTTCCCTTCAGTAGAGGAAAAGGTCTTTGCAGCAGGAGTTGCTTGCTTCCCTTTCTTATTGTGATAAGGACCTTTGAATTTGTTTGACCTCTTCTTGTTGTTGAAGTTTGGTTTGGAACCCACCACTTCAACATCACTTTCCCTATCCGCCTCTTCAAGACGAAGAGCGATATCAATGAGTTGGTTGAAGGGAACTTCTAACTTTGAAAGTAATGGCTTCTTGAGACTCTTGTTCAAGCCATAGACAAATCTCTGATTTTTCTTCAATGGGGTGTTAATATATTCAACCCCGTATTTAGAGAGAGATTCAAAAGACGCGACATAATCTGCCACGGAAGATTCACCTTAAACAAGGTCAATAAAACGGCGAGCCAAAGTCACCTTCTCAGCTTCTGGTACGAATTTTAACTCGAAGCGCTCTCGGAATTTCCCCTAAGTGAGATCTGCTTCATTAATCTCAAAAATAAGAAGTTCGTACCAGTCCAATGCTCTTTCTTGGAGCATACTAGAAGCCACCTGAACTTGGTGAAGATCAATGAGGTTCATGCGAGAAAAGATTCGATCACATGTCCTTAACCAAGCCTGGACTTCAATAATAGTTTCAGAACCTTTAAATGGCTTCCCACCCAGGTTGGTGTAATCATCGCACAAACGTGCAAACCCAGATTTAGGGTGAGTAGGTTCCGGATTAGAACCAGCTGCTTGAGCATTCGTGACAAGGTCAAGAAGTTGTTGGGTAGTCATAAAAACTCCATCTTGGGGTGGAGCACTAGATGGTCCAGCTCTGGGACGACCAGGTCTAACCATTTCTCTTCTTTAAGAAAGAAAGAAGAGGAAAAAGTTATTCTCAAGATAAATATCAAGCAATCATGATAGATAAAACAAGGAATCATAAAGACAATAGGATAGAAAGGTACGAAGACCCGAATAAAATCCTAAAGCACGACTCCTAAGATGGACTTAGGACGATGATCCTTGTTAAATTATTCTACATTGTTCCGAAGTTTGGCTCTGATACCAAGCTGTGACGCCCCACCTCTATACCCACGCTAGCCAAGGACACTACGGAGTAATGCTGTCAACTAGCACGGAGAATAAGGCTGTTGAGGAGCGACCATCCGTGTAATTGCTTTGCACGAGCACCGATAGGTCAGATAGTATAACATGCAATTTATTTCAAGAGGAAATTCAACATACCGATACAAACACAAAGCTACTACACAATGGCTATAATAATCTTCGGAAACAAATATAGAAATAAACATAACACAAATCAGTCACAGATAATTCATATCACAATGGCGGAAGAAGATATGAATATATAACTAACACATGAAAGTGTATATCAGAGTAGTGGTCAAAAAGATCCACAATATTACAAGAGAATAGCACCACGTGCTATACAAAAGAATGCAACTATGAGTCTATATCTCAAGTGTATACAACAAAAAACTGCTAATCTATGTGGTTAGCCAAAAGTCAGAGTAATGAATCCCTGGGGAGAAATCAAGCAGAAGCACCTGTAACATCTCGGTCTGACCCGAGTATTATTTATAAGAAAATAATAAACGGATCAGTCTAGCTATAAATATCAAATGACATGATATAGAATAAGAGATATGGCATAAACATATGATAACCATACGGGCATACTACAATAAGTATGTAATTGAAACTCAACATGAGATTAATCAATATCACAAAAATATTTACAAAGATCCAAAAAGGGTTTCATACCCAAAACTTGTATTCACAACAAGTCAATGACACACGAATTCACCAAGGCACAAAAATTGACAAAGCTTATCAATAGAAATCACGAAAATAGGTGAAGCATAAAATTTTCAGAAATCAACACACGAAATCCAAAAATCATAAAAAGAGGGAGGCCTATCACACGAACAGGAGCATAAAAACTCTCCAACATATGTATCACATGAACGAGATGTTATCTCATGGTAGCTAGCCATTAATTTTTGACACACGAACGGCCCGAAGACCATGGGGTGCTACCCCACATGTGTGAGTCGAAATCACACTGATAAGGTCTAGACTAACCAAAAAGCAAAAAGGTATGTGTGAGCCGAAATCACACAGATGGTGTCTATTCTAGCCTCACAGACAAAGAGACATCGCACAGTTGCTAGTCTAAATCATAAAAATGATCGTCATGATCACCGAGAAGTGTCAATTATAGTAAGCTAATAAATATATGAGCTTAGTTTCATGTCCCATAACCACTGTCTTAACTTAAATATTTACGAACAAATTGTAGATTTCCACTAGAAAATTGTCACAAGAGGTTCAATCGAACAAGTTCAAGAATTAACCGACGAAGTAAACGCAAGCGTTTCATACCACTCGTTTTACTAGGTCGTTTAATTAGATTTCTCATACGAGTGAGGTAAATGCTTGTATATACTAATAGATTGGAAAACGGTTTAAGAAACGAGCTTTGTAATAAAATAGTGTTGAAATCGTTTTGATGAAAGAATTTTGATATTTACTACTAGTATAGAAAACCTTTATAGTTTTAAAGTGACAAATCACAAAGAAGATTGTAGGAACAATCAATCACTAAAATTCACATACGAAGATGTGAATAAAATCCAAAGAAACCGATAAAGAATCCATCGAAATGGATATTCAAAAATCCCTAAAAAGGAGTCATCAAAGTCATAATAAATTATAACAAAAAATAGGATCATCATGAATCGATTTAAATTGGAATTCTTAAACAAAAAGGCAAGCAGGCAAAACACTACAGTTTCAGACGTCTGAAATAGGCGTTTTAAGCCTAATTTCTTTCTGTTTGAGAATGAGCCAATTCAGACGTCTGAAATCCCAGATTCAGACGTTTGAAACTGGAATTTTAAGGATTTCCTGAACCTCGACCAAAAATGGCCAAACGAATATCGGAAACGATCGAACGAGCAAATGACGACTAAGGATTTACGCCATGCGACAACCCAGCCTTAACGGCTCTTCGATACGCCTCAAATATCAATGTCAAAATTTCCATAATAGGATTTTCATAGATTTTGATTTCAAACACCAAAAATTGGAATATACGCCAAATCAATCCAAACCAAAATCAATTGCACAAGAATAAGTGTTAGGAATTCATACCTAACAATTGAAGATAATTATAGACTAAGATGTGAGATAAAAATCTCACCTTTGAACCCAAACAATTGAAGTAGAAGCTCGAAAGCAAAGGAGAATCAACCACTCTTCAAATCCAACTCAAGAAGCTTGATTCTAAGCTTTAAAAGAAGAACATTCCCAAAGTTAGGTTTAGCAATTTCTGAAATTGATAAGAGAATGAGTTGGAGAAGAAGAAGAGAAGCTTACCAATGGGTTCTTCTATTAGTTTGGAGCTAGAGTTTGATTTGCAAAAGAAAACTAGGGCTTGGAGTTTTAATTTCCTCTTCCACTCTCCATTGCTATAAAAGCTTGAGTATAAGGAAATGAGGAATGAAGTAATGAAGGGGAGAAGGGGTTGGGACTGAATACATAAGTGAGGTTAATGGGCTCAGCCCAAACCAAAGCCCTAAGTGAAAAAGTAGAAAAATTCTACTATCTCCAAACATATCAAAGTTTACACTTAAAAAGATCGCAAACGTCATTTTAAACTCAATGGGAGTGGTCTCGAGTCCTAATTCGACCGTATGAAAAAAGTAGCTTTTCGGACTAAATTCCGAGTATCGATAAAATATTTAAATATATAAATCGATAAATATGCGGGTTGTTACATATACACACATATATTTACGTTTGTGCTTGTGTAGCATAACAATCCATGCAAGGAATAACATGCATCTATATAGATGCTGGGTTTACATCGCAACAGACACGTTACCCATTTCGAATGTGTTGTACGTTGTCAAATATGTGCATGAACATATAATTATGAAGTTCAAATTATTATTTGAGAGTGTGTGTGTGTCTTTATGTATATATCTATGTGTATATGTGTGTGTGTGTTTTTCTATGTGTTTATATATATGTATATAATATTATTACTTTTGAACTAAAAATTTTCTGCCATATTAAATTAATGTAAAATAATTATATGATAAAAGTACAAGTTTTTTAATTTTAGAAAATCTGGAAACACGTTTATGTTTTCTTGGAAAAAAAATTTGGAATTTTCTCGGTTAAAATAATATTGTGATAACAACCCAAAATCAAATTAATTATTAAAATATGAAATAAGTTGAAAAATTCTAAAACCTTTTTTAAAGGCATCTAAGATACAGGCTTAGGAATAATTTGTGGAATTTTCTCAGTTGAAATTTTATTTTTTAATTAAATATTCGATTGTAGACCGAAAGAAAATTAATTTTTAAAAAAAAATTCAATTTAAAACATTTGGGAAAAAAATTTCAAGGTACATGAGACACATTTTAGGCTTATTAAAAATTTAAAGAATTTTCTCAATTTAAATTACATTTTTAACTAAATAATATACTCCAAGTCAAAAATAAATTAATTTTACAAAAATTAAATTAAGTTCAAAAATATCTTAATTTTTTTGATAAATCCTGGCATGAAGCATTAATTTTAAAAATTATAAAATTGATTTTCGAAAATATGGATTATTTTATATGAATTTATTGATTCATATAGCCATTAAATATTAATAATACTATTTATGTGAAAAAAATTATTCTCGGCACTTACAATTCATAATAAACATAAAAAGGTGTTTGAAAACTTTTAGATCAACATTATACGTAATATAAGAAAATATATGTTCTAATTTAAATTGTATATAAATATCTGAATCATAAATTTATACGAATAAAAATATAAACATATATGATTTCAAACCCAAATTTATTTTAACATTCAACATCAGATCTGAAACATAAATCATAAGATAGATCTCCAAATTTCATACAAAAATTCAATCTCCATTGTGAAAACAACAATACATGCAAAAATTTCACCCATCTATGGAACAACAACAAAATAATCATGTGCATTAGATTAAATAATTAACAAATCGTGAAAATATACGAATAGGATTATCATACAAATAAAATTACCCTGATTAGATGTCCTAATATCCAACTTCAAATAATGAATCTTCTTGAGAAATTCCTTGATTCTATGGATTGCTAATGTGGAATCAACTACCAATCTCTAGAAGATACTTTGTGTTTTAAATTGAATTGGATTTGAGAAACTTAGGATGATTTTAGAGAATAATTGTTGTCATTAAACTGAAGAAGAAGAAGGTGGCGGCAACATTAAAATGAATTAGAATTTAAATATGGTTTTGTGATCATAATTTATATGGTAGGATAAGAGAGAAATAAGTAGATCTCTACTACACATCGCCAGAACCTAATCACACGTGTTCCAGCCACCTCCTATCTTTCTCCAAACTAGTTACAATCAACTCCAAAATTCATAAGCTTTGAGCTCATTTAACATAAATTAAATATATACAATCATATTTTAACCTATTTTGTTCTTGATATCTCTATATTCATAATTTTTACAAATATATGCACAATTTTATTTCTCAAATCACATTCAAATTTCACAATTTATATTTCATAAATATAAATTTATTTAGTTAAATTATAACAATTATAAATTAATTAAATCGTTTGGTCCAAAGAGAATTTATTATTTTGGTTGTATGACTCTTGGGTGTAAATTCGTTTAGCAATTAACATCAAACTATTCAACTGTTGATGTTCACACTTCACTTAGTAAGTGATTGACATTATGGTCAAATTTGTACTTACTCGGCTTTCGTAAAATCCAATTTCACAGTATTAATTGCTATCCAGTTGTGACAATCATTTACACCAATTCTCTTCGTCAAAACTATATCACTTCGGACTTACTGAATTTGGTAATGGTCAAAATTCCAATGTCGTCGATATTCAACTCTATATTCCTAACACAATGTCCATAATTCAATAATAACAATTATTATTAACCATACTACTTTGGCCAGAGATATTGACT
This sequence comes from Allium cepa, assembly GCA_030765085.1. Taxonomy (NCBI): domain Eukaryota; kingdom Viridiplantae; phylum Streptophyta; class Magnoliopsida; order Asparagales; family Amaryllidaceae; genus Allium; species Allium cepa. The sequence continues at coordinate 182,755,033 of CM060937.1, read as the reverse complement.
TTGGGTAGACTTGAGTTGACCATAATACTAGCCCTACATAATCGAGAAGACGAATCCTCTCTTGAATAGTGCTTCACTTCCAATACTTCCACTTGATCCAACTATAGTCATGGAAGTTATGCCATGAATTGACTATAATCAAAGCAGAGCTTTCATATTAAAGATTCACAGTATTCTCAAGTCGAAAGAATGTATAAAATATTCACATCACTATTTTCTATTCGACCTTAGTTATATTAATCAACAAAAATCTATCGAATGAGTCATTCCATAGTTATCTAATAATTATTAGTATGTAACCCCCAGGTGCCCCCAACAATCATGAGCAATACACTACCCAACATTTGGAGAGCATCGCGTACTCCAGTCTCAACAGAAATATTGCTTTCCGGTGTTGATACAACTTGACTAAGAACATTTAAAATGATGTGTTTTGTAACAATGTATCTAATACTCATGATTACAACTATTTGTAATTACTATCACAAACACACCACTTATGGATTTTCTGAAACTGACTAAGGATCATATAATATGGAATATTAACCAAGTTATCACTAGTGTGGACTATAAATATAAAAGTAAATAATAAAGTAAATGACACCAGATATTTTTATACTAGTTGAAACTTCCTGTTCTACGTCCAGTCCTAGATTCCTTCTGGAATTCAACTATAAACCCTCACTTGACCCAAAGGAATAGGTATTACACCGCCTAAGCAACTGAATAGGACTTCTACCATCTAAGCAATAGAATAGGACTTCAACCACCTGAGAAACCGAACATGACTTTCAATACAGATAGTAAAATTGTTTCTGACTAAGTATGCTCTTGAGCAACACTGGTAAGTCAATAACGTGCACCCTTCCTATAATCTTCTCCTTTGTGGTATATCATGTGATTCGTGAAGATATGATGTTTATTTAATTACTAATGATGTTTGCTTGAACGAGCAAGTGATTAGAATGAAAATATTAAATGCAAATGGAAAGATTGTTCTAGATAATAAGAGTGAGAATTAAAATTAGAAGTCAGTGATTAAAACAATTGATTTCATGGCTATATATAGTGATTAAGAGTTACAATCATTCGTGAAAAGTAGTCACGAAGGAGTATGTAAGAAATTTTTGAATTAAGAGTTGTTTTTATTCGCTGAAATGAAGCGTCTTTTCAAAATATAGCCGTAAAGAAGATTCAGCCGTATGAGTGGAATAATTCAGCCAGTTGAATCAATTAAAAATTGAATCAGAAAGAAAATAGTGCAAACATTCTATTCAACCCGCTGAATCATCACGTTCATCCCAGTCTGAATATTCAAGTGTAGTTGTGCACGTACACAGGCATTCAGTCGACTAAACTATATGATTCAGCTGACTGAATTGCCTGTTTTTTGCATATCAAAGATTATTAAAAATAGTTTTTGTATATGAACTAGGTTACTAAAAAAGATAGAATATGAACTATGATTTGAAATATTTTAAGTTGCGTGTGCGTGCGTATACCACTTTGGAGAAATTTTAACTTGAATTCGTTACTAGACGTAGACCATAGAAAATATATATTACTGAAGCTTTTGTCTGGAATTTGGTCTGCAATCTGTTAGATTATTTGTCAAGTAAAACAGCATCTTCTCCTACAAATGTGGTTAGTTCATATAATATTAACTTATATAGTTGTCACAATCAAAACATCAAAATTCAAGGTTCTAACATGCTTCCCTTTTTGATAATGACAACTATGTAAGTTTGTAAATATATAAAAGCAAATTTAATCCCCCTAAATGAATACTCCTTCTATCAATCATATTCTCCCCCTTTGTCATTGACAAAAAGGAACAAATAATTGGTATAAGAAGTATAGACATTTAAGTACATAAATATCATACACATCATAGATATCAAGTACATATGAGCAAATTAATATGATAAATAAATGGCCATCTTACCGATGAATTTCAAAGTACAATAAATAGATAAACAAAATAATAGTACTACAGTTTTTCATTAGTTAAATAGCAATGAAAAGAAAAGAGTCTAGAAATCCTCGCTATCTGTACTTCTTCTTCTTCTTTCGAAGTCATCCAAGAGAAAAGGGCCATATTTTCAGCAACACCAGTTGATGTGGACTCGGAACAAGAGACTTTTTCCCAAATCTTATTTAAATATCCTTTGATTGATTTTAGCTTTTTGTTCGTTTTAGACACGTTCTTTTCTACGTCAGTTAAACATCGAACCAAGTTTGTTTTGATACTGATAATGTCTTGCTTTGGAGACACGTCAACATTAAGTTCTTGAATTTTGTCTTCTTCTTCTTCTTGTTAAGGAACTTGAGAGGAGGAGGAAGCGATATTCCGGTCTCTCAGCTGTGGGATTCCTTGGTTTCGATTAGCGGCCAATTGTTGAAAGCTAATGATTTGTTGATGTTCGAGGCGCTAAGAAAGACCTATTAGACTTAGAGTCCACGAATTAAGCTCTCTGATGGTCATGAAATTTGAATCGAGCAAGAGAACTCTGAAATTTGTAGAATACGCATAATATAAGCTCCATAGAAAATCATCTTGTAGCTTCTCTTGTGATTGACGGTGAGAAACTCATCCAATATAATTTTCCTCTAATTTACTCATTGAAATGGGTAAATAGCATATAGGGCTTGAAAATCCCGTTTGTAGACCTTTTCATAGCTTTCGGTCTGGGGTTGTAATGATCGAAAGAGCGCATGGTCGATAATTTGTGACTTGGATGTAAAGCACTAGATTTCAAAATGGTTAAATCGACCAATAAAACGATATGTGATACTTCATCATGATTATACATATCCACCTCAACATTGTCAATATCCAACCATTCCAATGGACATCTTATTATATGGCCTAGTCGTTGAAGAGGTAAATAATTCTTTACTCCACACACCAAGGTCCACATGCAATCATTTTTTTAGGGAACTTGGTGGTCGAGATTCATATTTGCAAAGAAAAGCCTAATTGATAGAGGGTAGATTTTGACATTATTGGAATTATACCCAATGAGTGAATCGAAGCCATGAGCTTCGGCTATTTCTCTAATTACGTAGCCATTGAAGTCGGGAAACTTCATGAAAGTTCCTTCAAATAATTTTAAATTTCTCATGGTGTTGAATCTATAGGCCGCATATCTTGTGTAACCAAACACGAATTTGGCTCTTGGATGGTCCGGTTGTTAATTTACGAGCTCGTTTTGATCTAGGTGCCATTTGTTTGATGAAATTTGGAAGAAAAATTAGGATTTTTGAGGAGGCTAAGGTTTGTATTTGAATTTATTTTGAAATAGAGAGTGTTTAGGCAAGACAAGAATGAATGGGTATATAGGAGTTATGTAGAGTTTGAGTGAGTTGTGTGTTGGGGAATGTGCAGATCCATTTTAGAAAATAGAAAACTAATGGGTCATTTGGCTGAAAGAGTGAAAACAATAGGCTTGTATGCAGAGAATTTGATCCCGCAAGTTTACAGTGAAAAGATGTCGTAACTCAGTTGGTTGTAGGGGAGTGATCAGTTGGTTGAATGCTAGGTTTAATTTTGAAGTTTTGAATATTCAGTCGGCTGTGTTGTGGATTCAGCCGGTTGATGTGTAGGAAAGTTCAACCCACAAAAATTTAGTTCAAATTTGATACAATTCAGTCGGCTGTCTAGGGTTGTTCAGTCGACTGAATTCGGAGAGAATTTTAAATTTCTAAGAATGTTCAGTCGGTTTGTCCATATGGTCAACTGGCTGAAATAATTGTTTTTGCTTTGGTCAAGCTTCTTTTTAGTTTACTCTTAAATTAGTTAATTTACTAAATATATATATATATATATATATATATATGTTTTCATTAAACTTATTCTCGTCTTAATTATAAATATAATTTTTATATCAATAAGTAACGTATACATATTATAATAATAAATTTATAAACATAAAAAATATAGAAATTAATTTTTTGAAGTCTTAGATTCATCTAAGCTTGGTTCAACTTTGATGATGTCACATAATGGATGTATAGGAGACCAAACATTATCCTGAGCATCTTGTTCCTAAGAATTCGAAGACACGTGAGGTCGTTGAGGAGACGGATTGTGCATACCTTCCTTAGGAGACATTCCATATATTTTGAGAGCGAATTATTCAAGGAAATTTAATCTCTTCCATGGTGTTTTTGTTCATAATACATTTCATGTTGTAATCCTAAAGTCTCACATTGATAGTGATGGATTTCGTCAATTTTATCTTAAGTAGATGGTAAACCGAAGTCTAAGTTTTTATTAGCTCGCTTCTCGTTCGGTTTATATCCAATATGATGAGTCGGAGATGGAGTAATCTTCACTGGAATATATACTGATGTAGATTAGTTTGAAGAATCCGTAGAAGGGGTGTAGAAAATGATCGATGAGAGATTAGAGCTTTCTTGAGACGACATTGTAAAGAGAAAGTATATTTATTCTTAAAGTTTGTATATGAATTTAGGAAAATTCTTATCTATTTGAAGTTATTATTTTATGTTTAGTATTCTTTAGAAAATTTCAACCAAGAGAAAATGCAAGGTTAAGAAATATAAAGGAATTTTAGCCATATATAAAATAAAAGAAATGTATAGTCTTAAATCAAGTAACACAATGGAACATTGGAAAGACATGTGACTCCCTCCAACGAGTGCAGAGTTCGAGTGCCATCGTCTCCAATTTTTGTTCTATTAAATTTTTTATACTTCTATATCGAATTATAAATCATGTAATGACATAATTCCTATTTCACATTTTAACTTTAGAAAAATATTTTCATTTAATGGTTTAGTAAGTATATCTGCAACTTGATTTTCTAATGGTATAAAATCTAGTGAAATATTACCCTTTTTAGATTATCAAGAAGAAAATAATGTCGAATATCAGTATGTTTAGTTCTAGAGTGATTTATAGGATTTTTCAATTAATTTATAGCACTTGTATTGTCGCAATAAATTGTAGATTTAGATAGATTTATACCAAAATCTTATAATGTTTGTTGCATGTATATTAATTGAGCACATGCAAAAGCAGCAGAAATATATTCTACTTCACATGTCAAAAGTGAAACACAATTTTGTTTCTTACTATACCAAAATACTAAAAAATTTCCAATAAAATGACAATTACCACTTGTACTTGTAACGATCCCGAATTTTAATTTATTTTAAATTGATAATTAAATGAAATTTTGAATAAAAATTTATAAAATTAATTTTAAATGGAAGCGAGTTTCCCCGATTCAAATAGAAAATATATTAAGTCGTATGGGTTTGAAAATTTGTATATATGAGAATATATATGTATATATTGGATTTTAAATAAATTCTTAAATAAATGATTTTGAAGAATAAGTAAATAAATTCATTTAAAAATTTATAAATAATGATAATTTGAGTTATATAAAATTTATGTGTATATAGAGAAATGTAAAACGATAATTTTTAAAGTAAAATTTATGATAAATATTTAAACTAGAAATAAAAGTAAAATAAAAATGCAAGAATAAACAAAGCTCGAATACAAGCTAGCTAAAAGAATATAAAACTAAAACAAAGTAAAAATAACAAACAAATACATAAGTATGCAAAAGAATCAACAAGTACAAAATTCAACATTTTAGCCAAAACAAAGATATAGCATCATGTAAACAATCCAATACAAAGGAAAGCAAGACAGTAAACATATTTTGGAATCTGCAAGCAAATTAAATAAACATACGTAGATATGCAAGGCTGAAGGACATATGAATGTATAGTGTGAAAGTGAAACAAAACCAAATATGGAACCAAAACAAAGTACAAGCAAGTATTAAACTAGTAAACTAAAAACAAAAATGAAAGCAAATTAGATAAAATAAAGAATGTTGCCTGAAGGATAGTTATGCAAAGTAAGATAGTAAAACCAGGCAATACACAATAAAAAAATAATAATAATAAACATATGCATAAATAAGTAATCAGTACAAGACAAATAAATGCCATACACCTCAACAATTAATGCAACATACCTATTGTACTTAACCTCAACCTGCACACTATCTTTTATATACATCCACTTCTCATTTTAAATTCGTTCATTCTTGTCTAAGGAAAACTGAAGTAAAACATCTCAAACTTAAACCAAAATTTTGCTTTGAACAAAACCACAATTTAACTAAATCCAGAGATCAAAGTAGAAGGTTGGCAACTGGAAATTCAAAGCTTGTTTCTAAAATTGCAGTACTCTTTTTATTCTGGAAAAGCAAGGTGAGTAATTTTTTTTTTCTTCAAAATTTTTTTTAAGGGCTTGAATTTGTGCAAGTGTAACTGAGGAATGTATGTGTGTGCATATATATATATATATATATATATATATATATATATAGGAAGATTGAAAATAAGTATGCAGGCTGTTGTTTGAAACACATCTGTTCTTAGTTCAAACTCAAACTGTTTGATTCAAAAATCATTTACCCTCTTTCTGAGTTATGATTGAACTTCAGATTCAAACAAAAGATGTTTATATCATTGTAAAATAAGTCTAAAAATTTAGTTCAGATTAAAACAACTTACAGATTTTCTCTAGAAACCCAATATGCTGAACAAACTCAAGATTTGCAAATTTTCGAACTTCTCTGATCATAGATTCAGATATCTAACTAGAATCCATGCTGAAAATGATGATTTTTAAGATGGGTGAAGTGATTTTTAGAGTGGGATTTTAAGGGCAGTGTGTAGGTGAACCGAAGTTGCATTTTTCCCATTTTCGAATCATTAAATCAATTATAAATGTTGAAAATCGTGTTGAGGCTAGTGTGAACATCATTTATCTTAGGAAAATTATCAAATAATTTTTCAATTGGGTATATTGTTGTATCGAAGCAACTTTAGGGTTTGAATTGGTTTTTTTTGTTGCTGAGATTTGTGAAGCCACCGCGACCTCTCTAGAAGATCGAGTGGTACGAGATCTGGGGGAGGGGAGCGTCGATGGTCAGGGAACACGTGGCCGGAGTCGCGTGACTTCAGATGGTCGAGGCGCCGCACACGAGGCGATGTTGACAGGTTAGGGGCAACAGAATTTCGGTGTTGCCAGGTTTTGGGTTGAGCATCTCAAAATTGATTTCGAGATAACTGGGTGGTCCAGATGATTGGAATGGGTTGTGAGTTGGGTTTGTGACTTGTGGAGATGGCCGTTGGTGGTTGGCGTCGGCGAACGTGGGTGTGCATGTGCACGGTGGGGAAAATGATGGTGAGGCTGTGTTTTTTTTTTTTTTTTGGGGTTCGAATTTGTGTAGGGGGAAGACTCGAAGCAGATCATGTTTTCCTGAGGGGGGAGACTCGCGTTTACTCGAAGTAAACTAGGGGAAAGGATGCAGTAGATGTTTGGGGACAGGTACAAACCTGTTGCCAGTTACATTTTCAAACTGTTTTGTTTTCAAAGTAGAAATTTTGAAACCTAAGTTTGATATAATTTCCAGTTCTAAGTTTAGTCTGGAAATAAAAATTCGAATTGTCTAATGATTTTAAAAGTACTAATTGAATTTAAATTTAAATTAAAACTGTTAGGAAGTATGTTTTGAAAAATAATGATGAGGTATAAAACTTTAACAAATCAATGTTCTTATGTAGAAATGTTTTCAAGTGTTTAAATTAATAGGTTAAATAAATTAAAATTAAGTAATCAGTTGAGATAACATGGTTATCTCAAAATAATTTTTGATTTCTAATTAACTTAAAGATTTTAAAATGATTTTCAAAGTTGAAAATTTAAAAGTAAATTTGAAATGGAAATTGTTTTAAAACCCTTTTTATAATAATAATGTAATCATTTCTAAGAATGAGGTTTATCTTAAAAGTCAAGGAAGATTTAATGATTTGAAATTCATTAAATTATGTTAATCAGGATGGATAATTTATTATTTAATTAATTGATGAATTGGACTAATTAAATAAGTAATTAAAGGTTAAATTTATTTAACTAATTAATTAGAGTTAATTAATTAGGACATTGGTTTAAAGATTGATTTAATTAATATGATGAATTAAAAATAATTTAATAAATTTAAGTGTTTGATAAATTTATTTATATCAAATGATTTGGAATTAATAAATCAGAATTGGATTATAAATTCATAAGTAATTAATTTAATTGGAGATAAATTGAATTAATTAGGATTAAACAACCTTGTTTATAAATGATTATTGAATGCTTGACCTTACTTATGAATGATTATATTGTATGAAATGAGTTGCCTTGAATTGTTTTTCCTATCTGATCTGTGATATTTTGTTCTGTAGATTGTGGTATGTATAATTTGTTCATTTATGGATGATACATTTGTATATTATCTGTGAATCTGTGAATATATGATAAGCGTTATTGTTTATATCGCTTATCAATTATATTTCTGTGTTTTGATCTGTGATGATTGAATGGTTGTGCACTATTGAGTTAAACCCCTGGACCACACTTATACACACACAATTATGGATTTCACGAGGAAATCGATTAAGTCGCAGATTTTTGAAATAGTTAAATTTGAATCTTTAAATTCAAATGTTTTGGAAATGGAATCGGAATAAATATGAAAAGCTTTTGGAATGGAATTTCAAAATAGAATTTATTATTTTTAAATTACTTGATTAAGTTTTGGAATTTAAATAAGTTGATTTAAATTTAAATTCAATACTTGAAATTGAATTCTGTAATTTGAAACTAGAGATTAATGATATTATACTAGTCATTATGAGTTAAATCATTTTTAAAGTATTATTTTTGGGAATTTGAATTTAACTCAAGGATTTCAACTCGTATAAATGAATCAGATTTCAAAAATGAAAACTGTTGTTTTCAAATGATAAACACTTTTAGATAAGAACTGAGATTCCAGTTAATTAGGGGAATTTCAAGATTGAATAGAGAAATGATTTTTCCTAAGTTATGAATGAATTCTTTTTGAAAGCTATGAATTAAATCTGTTTATTTTTAACAGATTTAAATTGATGATTTATTTAAATCAAATTGAAATGAAATTGTTTTGAAGGCTATAAGTTAAATCTTTGATTTAAAGATTTAACGAGTTAAATCAAATTGAAATGAAAATTGATTTGGAAAATATGTGAATGAATCTTTTGTTTAAAAGATTTAAATGTGAAAATTGTTTAAACCGTTAAAGGTTGTGAAAATGAATCTTTTTGTTTAAAGATTGAAAATGGTAATTTGTTAAACCATTTGAAAGAAAGTTTGAATTATTAAGTTGTGACTTAATTGAAATCCCATATCCATATGTTTTGAAAATATTTTCGCTCACTATTCGGTTTAACCGGGAAAGGACCTTTGTGTCGTATAACCCATTCCGAATATGTGATACGTCGTTATGGATAGCATTTGAAGACAGGTGATGAAGACCGGGTATTTGTGAAAGCGATAGGATGACCTATCGATTGTTTCTGCACCGAGTCGCGCCGGTATAGAAACTCCCTAAGTGATGGGAAAATCCGATCAGGATTGTGAATATACGGGTTGCAAGGACTTCTTTGTAAGTGCCTTCGGTTCTGTTCGAACCCAGAACAGACTTGTATGGATTGTGTGTCTGACATTACAAGTTGAGATGTAAAGCCGATTTCTTTCAAATATATTTCTGTGGTGGCGGAGAATTTATTCTTTTAGCTTAACACCCTTCTCTGAGACGTACGAGCTCAGAGGTTATATAGTTGAAGTTATCAGCGATATATTCCCAATTTGGTAATGTGACATGCTGAGTGTTGCTGAAATGATCATTGTGTTGATTATTGTGATAGGATCGTTTATTTGATCGTCTATCTTAGTGATCATTGTGTTGATCATTTGTTGACCCAAAGCATGGCTTTTGTATAAAGTATGTTTTTGTGGACGTGACTTCGTCGAGCCTCACACCCCGGAAATGGTCAAAACAGGAAAGATGCGGCAAGGTTATGAGGGGTAGCACCCTTTAGGGTATGTACATTTCCTTCTGGATAGAGGTGGTATCATGGTATGGAGCCCAGATATTTAACCTATGTGGTTACTACGAATTTATTACTTTGTGGTTGTTGGTTTTCGGGATCCCGTGAGAAAGGTCGTTTACGATCGGGGAATGACGTGCTCGTGTCAGTAGTTACCCAGTTAGGGGTAACCCGGCCTTGTGTTGGCAGAGTTCCGGTTTGGTTCTCGGGGATGTCTTTCCAGAGGCATTCTCATGTGGCAATGGGAAGTTCCTTGGCCTGATCATTTGTTGGAAATCCAAAGAAATAATACGAGACTTGTACGGTATTAGTTGTAGAACCTGCCATGGAATGTGGCGGTAACCTGCTATTGAACATGGTAGCTATAGTAGGCATAAGTGCGGAATGTCTATGCTGGCTAAGATTTATATCTTTACTTTCGAAATGAATTTTTCCTACACTATGCACTAGTAATAATATCAAATGTTCTTTTTAATGCGTATCAAGCATCTTTGACTATCATAAGGAGAAATCTCCTCCGATTCTGCGTTTGCATTGTGTGTGTGTGCGGGAGGCCTTATGGTAGTCTCATTTTTCAAAAGCATTGCGAATTGACTTTGAAAATCTTTTGTTGAATGTATTAAAAGATAAACTGTTTTTGTTGCTCACACCAGTCCCACGACTGATCTGGAGTTTATCGTTTCTTTCCTAAACTCTGGGTGCTCATTATTTTCTACACGAGCAGTCTAGAGTTGGGTTTTACAGATAGTTAGATATAGTGGATTATCTGGAGTTGGTTCAGTCTTTGGATCGCACCAGTCTTGCTGAGCTTGGTGATATGTTATTGGGAGTTCGAGCTACTGCTGGTTTGATTCTTGGAAATGGAGTTACAATTCCGATTTGGAGTTCTTCGTTGAAGACTATCTTAGAGTTATTTGTTCCGCTGTTAAATGTTATCTATTTTCTTTTCCGCTGCTATTTTATTGTATCATATCTCTGATGTATATTCATATCTATTGGATTATCTGTTGTATCAGATATTGTATCAAAGCTGTATATCAATGTATTATTCTTTTATTCCGCTGTGTTGTTTACTTAATGATTGTTATAAGCTCCGGCGAATCGGGTTTGAACGGTCGAATCTATGGCATTCGAATACGATTTGAAGTATGGATGTTGATTTTCGAGCGGGCAAAATTCGACTCGTCACAGTACTCTTTCGATCCGTTCGACATCCTCCAAAGTCAGCATCACTATATTATACTAACTCAAAAGGACATTCTTTCAGGTAGAATAGGCCGTAGTCTTTAGTTTCTTGCTTAAGTATCGCAAAATTCGTTTCACTGCTCGCAAATGTGAATGTTTGGGATTTGCTTGAAATCGTGCACATAAGCATACACTCATCATTATACCTGGATGACTAGCAGTTAAATAAATAAGTATCCGATCATACTTCGATATAGTTTTTGGTCAACACTTTTGCCATTCTCATCTCGATCGAAATGTACCGTAGTTCTTATAGGAGTTGGTTTAGCAAAACTGTTTTCCATACCAAAATGTTTTATAAGATTGTTACAACAGTTTTCTTGATTAATAAAATTTCCATTATTTAATTGTTTAATTTGTAATCCAAGAAAATATGAAAGTTCTCCAACATTTCAAATTCTCTTGTCATAATATTTGAAAATTCCTGACACAATTTTTCGTTTGTGGAACCTAAATGATGTCATCTACATAAATTTGTATTATTAAAGTATCATTTTTATCTTGTTTTATAAATAGGGTTTGATCTACTTTTCTAATTCTAAAACCAGAATTTATAAGATAACTTCTAAGACGATCATACCAAGCATGAGGTGCTTGTTTTAAACCGTATAAATCTTTATTTAGTTTATAAATATGGTCACGAAATTTTTCATGTGAAAATAAAGGTGGTTGTTCTACATATACATTTTCTTTTATAAAACCATTTAGAAAATGGCTTTTTACATCCATTTGATATAGTTTAAAGTTACGAAAACAAGCAAAAACTAATAAAATACATATTGCTTCTAGTCGAGCTACAAGCGTAGATGTTTCATTGTAGTTTATTCCTTCTTCTTGATTGTAACCTTGAGCGACTGGTCTAGCTTTGTTTCAAATAATATTTCCTTGCTCATTGGCTTATTTTTGAAAACCTGCTTCGTACTGACGACTGATTGATCACTAGGTCTAGGAACTAAGTCCCAAACTTCGTTTCGTTCAAACTGATTTAATCCTTCTTGCATATTTATAATCCAATAAGCATCAATCGAGGCTTCATTAGCATTTTTGGATTCAATGTTTGATAGGATAGCTACATGATCCATTTGATTAAATTTATTTTGAGTTCTTACATTCATATTTACTTCTCCAATGACATTTTCAATTAGGTGATTTTTTAGAAGTCTTAGTGGAGTTCGAATTTCATTTTTATTTGCTAAATTGTTATTTTCAATTTCAACCTTATTTTCAAAATCATCTTCTATGATGTTTGATTTAGAGATTAGATCATCATCTTCATTTTTATTATTAAATTTGAAATTTTCATCGAATGAAACATGAAGTGTTTCTTCGACTATTTTAGTTTTTTTATTATAAATTCTATATGACATGCTTCGTTCCGAGTATCCAATGAATATTCCTTTATTGGAGTTTGGATCGAATTTACCAAGTTGATTTTTTGTATTTAATAAAAAGCATTTTGAACAAAAAACTTTAGAATATAATATGTTAGGTTTTCTTCCACTTAATAAAGTTCTAGGGCATTCTTGAAGTATTCTATTTTTCCTTTCTACAACTCCATTTTGTTGAAGTTCTAGTAAAAGAAAAATTGTGAACAATTCCTCTCTTATTACTTTACTATTCAAAAACATTATTATCGAATTCACCACTGTGATCGCTTCGAATATTTGTAATTTTTGAATTCTTAATATTTTGAATTCTCTTAGCAAAGATCTTATGATTTTCAAAAGTATCACTTTTATTTTTCATAAATCTCATCTAGATGTATCTTGAAAAATCATCTACAATTACAAAAACATATCTATTTTGATTTGTAGATTGAACCGGAGTTGGTCCAAAAAGGTCAACATGTAATAACACAAGTGGTTGTGATGTAGAAATTATTTTCTTTGATTTAAAAGAAAATTTGGTTAATTTTCCTAATTGACAAGCATCACATATACTATTTACTTTAAAATTCATTTTCGGTAAACCTTTTACTAGATTATTTTTAGATAATTTGCTTATTGCTTTAGAGTTTATCTTTTATGCCATAACCAAATATCGTTTTCTTTGGCTACTAGACACATATTTGTGTTATGATTAACGTTTAATATGTATATATTTCGTTCTCTAGTTCCTTCTTAGGTTAGATCCTTGTTTTGATCAAATATATTACATTTATTTTCAGAAAAAGATATATTAAAACCTTTATCGCATAGTTGACTTATACTAAGAAAATTATGTTTTAAATTTTTAACTAGTAAAACATTTATAATAAGAGGTAAGTCAAATGTACCGTCATTGCTCACATCACCTTTGCTGATGATATAACCTTTGGAATTATATCCAAATGTGATAGATCCTCCATCTGAGTAGATAATGTTAGTTCATATATCTTTGTTTACTGTCATATGTTATGAGTAACCACTATCAAGTATCCACATTCCTCTTTTCTCAGTTGGTACCTGAAAAAACATAGAGATGACATTGGTACCCACCATTATTAAGGTCCTAAGTGCTAGAACTTAGGAAACCAAACCCTAGAGGGTTTAGAATCCCTTTATAAGTAAATTTTCATTTTTATGAACATAATTTATAAAAGACTTAATATACTTATTTCAGATTGAACTATTATTAGTTTTTTGTACCCAAATCTTTATAGTATTTGTTTTGCAAATATCCTTCTTTTGAGTGAAAACATTTGGTTTTTCTTTTGGTTTTGCTTTAAAAAAACTCTTATTCATACTGAAATTTTTATATGGTGAATTATTCCTCTTTGAACTAGATTTTGAGGAATTGTATATCCTAACCCTTTCTTATTAAAAGTAATTTGAGATTTTTTAATAATTTTATAGAGATTTTCTCTACCTTTCTTAAATTTTGAAACATTTTTAGTCATATTTTCTAACTCGGTTTTTAGACTAATATCATTTAATTCAAAAATTTTGACATTTGACTTTAAATCATGATTTTATGAAGCTAATGTCAAACTTTTTTCTTTCTGTACTTTAATTTCATTAGGTAGTATAGTTAGTTGAGAAGATACAATAGACAAAGATTCTTGTGTTTTAACAAATTCTTCTTCTAAGATTTTCTTTTCATCTCTGAGCATATCAACTTCTATTTCATTTCTGTTCAGTTTTTCTAAAGCATCTTTTTACTTCTTTTAGTTTATCCAATAGCTCTGAGCTTATATCTATTAAATCGTCAAAAGTTAGATCACTTACATCGTAGTTCAAGCCATAAACTGGGCATTGGTGTAACGACCCGTATTTTTAACTATTTTAGATTATCAAATTTAATATAATTTTAGAACAAAAATGGATGAAAATAAAATTTCTATGTTTATTTATTTTTATTTAATATGAAATTGGATGAAATTTTGGAAATACCAATTTCAAAGACTTAGGAAGTAGCATGTGTTGGAATGCAATTCAATGTATTCATATGTTTGTAAAATAGAAGGAATTGATTAATGAATTTTGAGTTATTTAGTTGGAAATAAAATATTTGATTTTACAACTAAAATTCATTGAATTCTAACATTGGGATTCATCGTAATTGAACTATACAAGGACTTTGATTTATGAAGCGTAGTCTTTCTATTTAGTGTAAGAAACTTTGTTGTTCTAGATTTGAATGAACATTTTATTTTAAAGTAAATTTGTTTATGAACTTAAATGTAAGAGCATTGGTTGTATAAATTTCGAACAAACATTTTAATTTAAAAATGGCTTAAGATAAAATCGAATTTGGAATTTTAATTGATTTTAAAGATTGAAAGGTTAATTTCATAAGTTAAATAACTTATATTTCAGATATAATGATTTATTTGATAATTAAATTGACAGATATAAAATTTTGAATTATTCAAATAATTGAGTCTTGAATTAATATGAATGAAAATTGTAACAACTCGGATTTTCGCGTTCGAAAATCGACATCCATACTTCATTCGTATTCGAATGCCGCAGATTCAATCGTTCAATCCGATTTGCCGGAGCTTATGACACATTAAGCACAACAACACAGCGGAAGAAAATGAATATCATATAACACAAATGAATACAATATCTAATAATGTACAACAATTATACAAATGATATCGATATCTATCAGAGATACAAGACACAGCAGCGGAATAATATCATAAACTTGAACTCCAAAGAAGGAACTCCAATATCAGAATCTCCATCTTCAAAGCACCAACCCAAAAATAGCTCAAACTCCCAATCAAGTTGTACAAAACAAGGTCAGTCCGTCCACAAATTGAAGAAGATTTTCAGAGACTAAAGGCTATCGAATTTACTCCTACTATTTGGTTATCTGAAAAACCCAACTCTAGACTGCCCGTGTGGAAAATTGTGGGCACCCAGAGTTTAGGAAGGAAACAATAAACTCCAGGTCAGTCATGGGACTGGTATGAGCAAACAAAACAGTTTTATCCTTAAAACAAACAACAAAAGATTTTGAAATTGAAATCCGCAATGCTTTTTGGAAAGTGATACTGCCATAAGGCCTCTCGCCACACACACAATGTAAGCGCACACTTGGAGGAGATTTCTCCTTATGACAGTCAAAAGTGCTTGATACGCAAAAATCATTTGATATTATTATTAGTGCATAGTGCAGAAAACCTTTTGAAAGTATAATATTAATCTTAGCCAGCATAGACATTCCGTACTATGCCTACCATAGCTACCATGTTAAATGGCAGGTTATACAACTAAAACCGTACAAGGCGCGCGTTGGATGATTGGATTTCCAACAAATGGTAAGGCTAAGGAACTTCCTTACCGAAATGGGAATGCCTCTGGAAGGACGCCCCCAAGAACCTAACCGGATCTTTGCTAACACAAGGCTGACATTACCTCATGCTTTAACCAAGCTATAACATAGGTAACTACCGCACAAGTATGCCATCCCCGGTCGTTATCAACCTTTATCCGAGGCGCCTCTCAACCAACAACCACACAGCAATACGTATGCAGCTACCACATAGGTAAATATCTGGGCTTCATACCATGATACCACCTTTTTATCCAGAAGTAAATGGACATACCCTAGGTGCGCGACCCCAAAAAACCTTACTGTAACATTTCTGTTTCGACCATTTCCGGGTTGTGAGGCTCGACAAAGTCTCGTCCACAAAGCTACGCTTTTCACAAAAGCCATGCTTCGATCAACAAATGATCAGCAGCACTTCGTATGACACATTGCCAAATCGGGATAGTAACCATCAACTACATAACCTCTGAACTCGTACGTCTCAGAGAAGGGTGTTAAGCTAAGAGAATAAATCTCCGCCACCAAACAGAATTGTATTTGATAGAAACTATCTTTACATCTCAAAGTGTAATGTCAGACACATATCCATACAAGTCTGTTCCGGGCTCGAACAGAACCGAAGTCACTTCCAAAGAAGCCCTTGCAATTCGGGTATTCACAATCCTGATCGGACTCCCTATCACATATGGAGATCTCTATACCGGCGCGACTCAGTGCTGAGACATTCGATAGGTTATCCGATCGTTCTCGAAAATACCCGGTCTTCACCACTGGTCTTTAAATGCTATCCATATAGTCGTATCATTATTCAGAATGGGTTATATGACACAAGGTCCTCTCCTGGCTAAACCTAATAATGAGCGCAATATTTAAAAACATATGGATATTGGGATTTCAGTCAAGTCATAACTTATTACCCAAAACTTTTCTTTCAAATGGTTAAACAAATGACCATTTTAATCTTTTAAACAAAAAGATTCACTTCTCAAAGTTCATCAATATTTCACAAAGATTCATTCACAGCTTTTCAAAACTATTTACAATTCCATATCTTTTCATATAAAAGATACACCCTCAAGATTCTTTTCAATTTGGAAACAAAGTCCACAATTCTTTCACAAAGATTCAATTATAACTTTCAAAACCATTTTCTTTTCAAATTGGATTAACTCGTCCAATCATTAAATCAAAGAACCAAACCATATCTTTCAAAACCATTTCCAAAGATTCATTCATATCTTTCAAAACAATTCCCATTTCAAATCTTTTATACGAAAGATACACCATTCAAAATCCTCTTAAATTTCAAAACAAAGTTCAACGATCTTTCACAAAGATTTATTCATAGCTTTCGAAACAATTTCAATTCTATTTCAAACTTGAAATCTTTCAATACAAATTGGAAATCCTTCATTTATATGAAATCTATTATTATTTGAAAAACAAATAGTTTTCATTTCGGAAAAATCTGATTACATTTGCACGAGTTAAAGCCCTTAAACTTGGGTTAAATTTAAATTCCCCAAACAATATTTTTAAAGTGGTTTAAAACCATATAAACACATTTATAACTTGAATACCCTTTTTAAACCATAATTTCCAAACATAGAATTCAATTTCAAATCTTGAATTGAAATTCAAATCAAATTATTTGAATTTCAAAACTTTATTAAGTTATTCAAAATAACTTTTCTCTTTTAACTCCTTTTTCAAAAGCTTTTCACGTTTCACCCAATTCTATTTCTAAAACCGTTTGGATTCAAAAATTCAACTTTTAAAATCATTTCAAAAATCTGTGACTTAACCAATTTCCTCGTGCACTCCTTATTTGTGTGTGTATGGTGTAGTCCAAGGGTTTCACACAATAGTGCAACATCATCCATCATCACAGATTCAAACACATCAATATCGATAAGCGGTATAATTTAATAATTCTTATCGCCATCACAGATTCATAGAAAATAAATAAATTTATCACAGATAAAATAAATTACATTCATCACAGCTTGAATTACAACAATTCATATCACAAAACATCACACGTCAGGAATATCAAACAATTCAAAGCATTTCATAAAATCCAAACATCCATAAGTAAGACTAGTTTAATTCGCTGATTAATTTAAATCAGATTGATTATTTACACCCAAATCTCTAATCTCGGTTAAGTAATTATAAATTAATTGCAAACTTTAATCATTGGTTAACCTTTAAACATTTATTAGTCAATCCTTAATTAATAAATAAAACAACCTTTAATCGTTAAATAATTAACCTCTAATTATTAAATTATCCTTAATTCATGAAATCATTAACCTTAATAAATCTTTAATTAAGTAATTATCCTTTTAAAATAATTATTCTTTACTTAATTATTACACCAAGTAATTATACCTTAATTACGTTAAGTAATAATCCTTCATTAAGTGATTATACTTAATTAATCTCATTAAGTAATTATACTTAAATTACTCATCACTAATCACTTAACTCATGATTAATTAATCCTTAATTAACCTTTAATTAAGTAATTAAGTTTCAAATTAAAATAACACATTAATTACTTAATTATATTCAAATTTATTTAATAAATCTTTTAAAATCAATTATTATTTAACACATGGATTCAACTAAAACATTTAAGTTAATCCATAATTGAAAATATTTCCTTAATTAATTATACAATTACAATATCAAATTTGTTTAAATAAACTTTTAAAATAAAGATTATATTTGTATATAATCTACACTTTAAAACTAAATTAATTTGAAATAATTTTAAAAACTTCATATAATTCCAAAACTAGTATAACACATTTATTATTAATTAGGAAAACATTTAAAACATGATTAAATTTTAAAATTTGAAACCACGTTTTATTTTAAAAAAATAAAACTGCTTTCAACCCAACCCCAAAACCACTTCGGGTCTTCACCCGAGTCAAGTACCATATCCCACGAGTCTTTCCTGCTTCTTCTTTCTTTTTCTTTTAAACTTTGTTTTGGTTTTAAAATTTCAAAACTGTTATAAAGCCCACTCGAATCTCCCTAAAACGAACTCGAGCTACAGCCATGCTTTCCCGAACACGACTTCGAGCCAACCTCCTTCATCTTCTTCCCCAACCCAAACATACACACACATGCACCGTAAACGTGTACCCACGAACCACGCCACTCCTACCAACCTTTCGACCTTCGATAAGTCACCGGTCCTCCCCTGAGTCACCACGTCCACCCAGGTTGACCTATTGATCTGAAAATCAAAATCGACTATACCACCACCCATTGGAACCCATATAACCAACCAAAATCATCTCGGCCCGCCGTATGACGCCACCAGAAACTTTACGGCTCCGGTTGAAGCTTCCTCAATCACCCACGAGTTGTTTCCCCTAGACCGATGTAGTCCGATGCCCTGACCAAGTAACGGTGACCCGTTTTCCCACCTGCACAAAAATTACGGTTAAATCCTAAATCATCGATGTTTGGCCATCATGATTTTTGATAAATTCCCATCATATTTTTCCATTGATCCCTTGACTTCCAGCTACCCCCAGCCTTAAACACGAAGAATATAATCTCGCCGATTATCGATAATTTACATATGGGGGTTTTCTATTCAATTCTAAATATAACTTGATTTATCAATTTAAAAATTATGTAATGATCATTAAAAATCATGATTTTGAAATGTGAATCCATTCCTATAATCAAACTTAAAAATCAAAACATTTGATTCTGTGCTTATCTTAAATCATCACTGTATATATATCATTTTCGAAATAAATATTTAATTCAATAACTTGAAATTAATTTTTGAAATGAAATCATCAATATACAAACATTTTTCATTCAGAGTTTATAGCCTAAAATCATTTGGGTGGAGTGATTTGAAATCTTTTAACAGGTTTTTAGAATCTCTAAACATACACATAAATGCAAGCATAATCACATCATAAATCAAGCATATTTGAGATCAAAATTCATAGATCATTCAGATATATATCAGGTTGGGTTTGCTCACCTGGGTGTTGAAGACAAAGGAGAATTTTAAGCCTGGAAGTTGATTAAATTTGAAAAACTGGAAGAAAATCTGAAACTTGATGCTTAAACCTGGATTTATTTTTGATGGTATGATCTTGGATTTTCAGTTTGAAGACTTGAATGGATCTTTATATCTGCTTTGCATCGTTCCAGACTTTGAATTATTCTTGAATTTCTTCTGGTTTTGATCTTTGAAAATTGGTGTTTGTTTTAGGTTTTAAACTGTTGATTTGGTTGCTTTTGAAACAGGCTTTGTGATTTCTTCTAAATCTATTTTTTATTTTTCTTTTTCTGAGAAGTTTAGTCTGATATGAAACTTTTTTTTGTTATTTATTTTAAATTGGTTTCTTAGTTTTGAAATCTGAGAAAATATGTAGTGTTGCTCTAATTCCTTTTTGTATATTTTAAATTTCAAGAGAAAATCTTGTTTTTGCCACTTGTCAACTTTGTATGTTAAATTGACTACAAATGTTTCAATATATTTTTAAATACTTACACTTGTTAAAACAATCCAAATTATGTTTATATCCTTACTTCTTTTTAATTTACAAATCATGTATTAAACCCCTTATGCTATTATAACTTATTATATATGTATTATATTTATATATCTTTTATAACTTTAAAGAATGGGATTAAAATAAATCAAACATTAATAAACAAGTATATATTATGTATATATTTGAATTTAATTCTTTAAATAGCTTTTGTAAATTTTATTTATATCAATTTCACAATATTACTTTTAAATCAAAATGCCTATTTAATGAAATTGAAAAACAAATCTTTATTAATTGAAAATGTAATGTTTTCAAATCCAATATATCTTATAAGATTTTTAATTTTGAATTTCAATGCCAAGATTCAATTTAAAATAAATTTATAAATATAAACAAATAACCAAACATATCTTTTTGAAATATATATTCTATTCATTCACAATCTATATACATTCAAAAATATATTCATTTAAAATTTCCAAATTAAATCCATAATCAAATTTATAATTAATAAAAAAATTAAAATATTTATTTCTAAATTTCCAATTAGAAATTCTATGTAAAAATCACATCTATATTCATTTATATTAATAAACAAGCAAACATCTTATTTAATTTGGAAAATACCAAATTAATTCACAATTTAATTTCAAAAATTAAATTAATTACCAATTTAAATTTAGCTTAAAAATCAGGATCGTTACAGATTTCCCCCCTTAAGAAAATTTTGTCCCCGAAATTTGCCAGGGAGTCAACAAAGAACAGATGGAGAATATTCTACCAGATCAAATTGAAATATCTATTCTTCATTTGGCTTACCAAATCAGAATATCAACAATAGATACGAGATCAACTTTATTCAATATTTCAAAAGATACTCAGGTCATCAGATCTACGAAATATACAGGGCACCGGCTAGTTCGAAGGATAACTAACAACTCGTAGAATAAATCTGGACCCAATTAAACAAACAATGGATACTCAATCCAGGTTGGAATATCCCAAAGTACACACCAACTTGTCCATCTTCGGACTTGAATTCATATAAGAAATTTCAATAGAATTTCAAATTTTGGCTTTTGATCGAAATCGTTTCATCGATACAAATCAATTTTAACTTTATATTTTATTAACCAATTTATTTCAATTTTCATTTCAAATTCGTTAAAGTTAAAAACGAAAAGCTGATAGAAAACCAACGAAGAGAATAGGAACTTATCTACAATGACATGTATGGTCATCATCATACTGAAGCTTCTCCATCAAGCCGCCACAAAGCCATCAAATAATTGAAATTGGATTAAAGGGGATTGATAGAGAAAGTTGTTTCCGTTGTTGTTGCAGGTATTGACTATTGGAAGTGGCACTTCCCTGTCCCCTATCTCGTCCTCTTCTTGCACTTATACTTACTATTAGTAGATAATAAGAGAATTTACTGAGGCATACGAATCTATATCTTAGGGATATACTCATTCTAGGGTATACTTCACCTTATCTATAATGAGTTAGTTAATGTGTTATACTCCAAAAGCTAAAGTTCAACCTTTAGCTCTGATACCAAATGTAACGACCCGGATTTTCGCGTTCGAAAATCGACATCCATACTTCATTCGTATTCGAATGCCGTAGATTCAATCGTTCAATCCGATTCACCGGAGCTTATAACACATTAAGTACAACAACACAACGAAAAAAATGAATATCATATAACACAAATGAATACAATATCCAATGATGTACAACAATGATACAAATGATATCGATATCTATCAGAGATACAAGACACAGCAGCGGAATAATATCATAAACTTGAATTCCAAAGAAGGAACTCCAATATCAGCAATCTCCATATCCAAAGCACCAATCTAGAAATGTATTTGATAGAAACCAGCTTTACATCTCAAAGTGTAATGTCAGACACACATCCATACAAGTCTGTTTCGGGTTAAATATTAATTTTATTTTAAAAATAAATATTGTTTTATTTTTAGAAGTGTGGAAAGGAATTTACGGATTTGGAACATAAATTTAAAATAAATCCAGAAAGTTTTATAAATTGATTTGAATAAACCATTTTAGAATAGAAGCTGTACTTTCCATGGAAAGCCGAGAATGTTTTCAATATAGTTTATAAATATAAATTGAAGTTATAAAGATGGTTTTAAGGAAAGAATATTTTGGAGAAATCATTTACTTAGGTTATTTTGAAAATCTTTAAAGTAAAGATTTATTTTAATTAATTATAGAAGTGACTATTTAAAAGTTTTAGTTGATATTTGTTTGAGAAATTGAATATTTAAATAGTTATATCCTATCTACTAATTTTATTTTAAAATTAGTTTGGACTTGAATTTTTATATGAGATATTAGTATAATATTTCATAACTAATATTTAAGCAAGCGTTTTAAAATGATTTTATCTTAAATGTTTCCAAGTATATTTTGGATAAGTATTTTAAATTATTTTTAAAGTATTTGAACTCGGAAAATTTTCAGTGGAATTAAATAAATATTTGGAAATTTATTCCACGTGAGGAAGGCGATTGGAAATTTGTTTTCAAAGGATTGAACTGTGAAAAGCGATTAGAAATTTGTTTTCAAAAGATTGAAAGGTGAAAAGTGATTTGAAATTTGTTTTCTAATGGTTGAAGTGTTAAAATTATATCTTGCGAAGATATTTTGAAAATAATAATTGGGGAAAAATTATTTGAAATCCAGTGATCGTTGTGAATGATAATTGATAGTTAAATAACCGACTATCAGTATTGGCTTTTTTTACTGGCATTTGAATTTCGATGCGACCGGGGGTCGGTTTCCAAATGGATATTCGAAAACCACATCGAACCTTTGTGATTGTGATGAATCTTTTGTTTTAAAAGATCAAAGTGGAAATTTGTTGTGATTTGTTTGAAATCTAAATGTAACACTTATTTTTAAAATAAGCGCTCGTTATTCGGATTAGCCGGGAGAGGACTTTGTGTCATAAACCCATTCCGAATAATGATACGATGAAATGAGATTGCATTTGAAGATGGAGTTGAAGACCGGGTATTTTCAAAAATGAAAGGATTACCCGTCGAATGTCTCTACACCGAGTTGCTCCGGTATAGAGATTTGATCACCCTTTGTGATGAGGATTCCGGACGTGATTAGTGAATATCCGGATTGCAAGGGCTTCTTTGAAGTGCCTTCGATTCCGTTCGATCCTGGAACGGACTTGTACGGATGTGTGTCTGAGTTACACTTTGAGATGTAAAGCTGGTTTCTATCAAATACATTTCTGTTGGTGGCGGAGAATTTATTCTCTTAGCTTAACACCCTTCTCTAAGATGTACAAGCTAAGATGTTATGTAGTTGATGGTTACTAGTGATACATTCCCAATTTGGTAATGTGGCATACGAAGTGCTGATGATCGAAGCATGGCTTTTGTGAAAAGCGTAGCTTTGTGGACGAGACTTCATCGAACCTCACAACCCGAAAATGGTCGAAACAGGAATGTTGCAGCAAGACAATTTGGGGGTAGTGCCCTTAGGGTATGTCTATTTCCTTCTGGAAAAGGGTGGTATTACGGTATGGAGCCCAGATACTTAACTTATGTGGTTGCTGCAAATTTATTGCTTTGTGGTTGCTGCTTTGTGGTTGTTGCTTTATGGTTGAGGATCCTCGGATAAAGGTCGGTAACGACCGGGGATGGCATATTTGTGGCAGTTACTCATGTTATAGCAGTATTACAGCGTGGGGTAACTCGGCCTTGTGTTGGCAAAGATCCGGTTAGGTTCTTGGGGACGTCCCTCCAGAGGCATTCCATTTCGGTGTAGGAAGTTCCTTTGCCTGACCATTGTTGGAAATCCAAAGAAACAATACGTGCCCTGTACGGTTTTAGTTGTATAACCTGCCATGGAATGTGGCGGTAACCTGCTATTGAACATAGTAGCTATAGTAGGCATACGATGAAATGTGGTATGCTGGCTAAGATTAATATTATACTTTCAAAATGTTTTCTGCACTATGCACTAATAATAATAATTTTATATTCACTAACAAATATGCGCTCATATCTACCATTACACTCACACTAAATCTAGAGCACTACTGACTCTATCTCTAATGAGTATTCCTCACCAGAGCCAAGGTTGTCGCTTAACACCCTTCTTTGAGACGTACGAGCTCAGAGATTATGTGGCTGATGGTTACTAGTGATACATTCCCAATTTGGTAATGTGGCATACAAAGTGCTGATGATCATTTGTTGATCAAAGCATGGTTTTGTTGAAAGCGTAACTTTATGGACGAGACTTCGTCGAACCTCACAATCGGAAATGGTCGAAACTGGAATGTTGTAGTAAGACAATTTGGGAGTAGCGCCCTCAGGGTATGTCCATTTCCTTCTGGAAAAGGGTGGTATCATGGTATGGAGCTCAGATAATTAACTTATGTGGTTACTGCAAATTTATTGCTTTGTGGTTGTTGCTTTATGGTTAAGGATCCTCGGATAAAGGTAGGTAACGACCGGGGATGGCATACTTGTGGTAGTTACTCATGTTATAGCTGTATTACAACGTGGGATGACTCGGCCTTGTGTTGGCAGAGATCCTGTTAGGTTCTCGGGGACGTCCCTTCAGAGGCGTTCCATTTCGATGTAGGAAGTTCCTTTGCCTGACCATTGTTGGAAATCCAAAGAAATAACACGTGTCCTATACGGTTTTAGTTGTATAACCTGCCATGGAATGTGACGGTAACCTGCTATTGAACATGGTAGCTATAGTAGGCATGCAATAATGTTTGTATGCTGGCTAAGATTAATATTATACTTTCGAAATGTTTTCCAAACTATGCACTAATGATAATATTAAAATGATTTTGCGTATCAAGCATGTTTGACTATCATAAGTAGAAATCCCCTCCAATTGTGCGTTTGCATTGTATACGTGCGGGGAGGCCTTATGGCAGTTTCATTTTCCAAAAGCATAGCGGATTTATTTTTATTTTCTTTGTGAAAATAACTGTTTTTAAGTCCCACACCAGTCCCATGACTGACCTGGATTTTATTGTTCCCTTTCTAAACTCTGGGTGCCCATAAATTTCCACATGGGCAGTCTAGAGTCAGGTTATCATTATTCTGGAGCGAAGTAAGAAAAGTTGCTGTGGAGATCTAGAGTTCAAGCTGGATGGCGAGACGTATCACTTATACTATGTTATGTCCGCTGCGTTTGGTTTGGTGTAAGTCAGAATTTCTATGTAAACAAGTTAAAATAACTGCCAGTGTTGTATTGTGTCATTGTAAACTCTGATAATGTGATGTATAAACTGATATAGTGCTTTGTTTTAAAGATTATTCATTCATCTATTATATTTGTTTCGTTGTGAAATGTGAGATTCTGTTATTGTTTCTATTTCTTCTATCTTCTTCTTCTTTAAACCATAACGGTTCGGTTTTCAGGCATTCGACTGTGCGGCATTGGATACTGTTCATGTATCGATGTCGACTTTCGGGTGTCGAAAAATCAGGTCGTTACAAATCTGGTATCAGAGCATACCGGAAATAAATAAAATTGGATTTTTGAAATTCAAGTTGAAAATTTATAGTAAAATTTATTTTTGAGAATTGGATAAATTTAAAAGAAGGAATTTTAAAAGGATAAAGTTATATTTTTGAATCTTATTGAATAAAATTCCAAAATTTGGGAAAAAGGCTTAATAAATGGATGCCGGGTAATATTATTCAAAGGTTGAAGAATTTATTTAAGATACGGATTTAATAGGTTGGAAAAAATAAAGGAATTTATTTTAAAAATAAATAAATAAATTTGGAAATCAGTTTGGAATTTGATTCGGTGTTTGAAAATAAATCTTTGGGAAACTGATTTGAAATTGATTTGGTGTTTAAAAATAAATTTTGAGAAATCAATTCTGAAATCGATTTGGTATTTGAAAATAAATCTTTGGAAAATCAATTTGGTGTTTGGAAATAAATTTGGAAATAAATTTGGAAATAAATTTGGGATTTGACTTGGTGTGTGAAATGATTTTGGAGATCAATTAGAAATTTGATTTGGTGTTTGCAGGTGAATATTTGGGAATCGATTTGAAAATCGTATTTCAGTTGATATTTGAAAATCCAAATTCAAAATGGGAATTTGTAAAGGAAAGGGAATTTTGTTTTAAAAATAAACATTGGGTTATTTGTAAAAGTGTGGAAAGGAATTTACGGATTCGGAAAGTAAATTTAAAATGAATCGAGAAGGGTTTATTAATTGGTTTAAATGGACCATTTGAAAATGGAAAGCGTATTTTTCCTGAAAAACCAAGTATGTTTTCAAAGTAGCTTTCAAGTATAAATTAAAGTTCTAGAGATAGTTTTAAAAAGAATATTTTGGAGAAATTTCCCACCGTACCCTCCAAACTTCCCATTCTCATTTTCAACTCAGCATTGTCTCCAAAAACATGTTTCAATCGTTTATGTGCAATAGCAGAAGCCTTAATATTAGTCTTTGGTATGACGGTCCCAACACCGCGGCTCCTACCCCTTGTATCCTTTCCCATCACTTGTGATACGATATCTTCATCCACTGTCAATTTTTCTTCATCACTATCGGTGATCTTTTCCTTCAATTTCGCAATTTGATCCTGAGATTGCATAATACTTATATGGACACATAGTGCATAAAAGAAAGAAAATTGCTCATGTTTAACTTTAGGAGCAAAAATAACTTACGAAGTACGAAGAATTGGCATCTGATATGCTACTATCTTTTTTTGTGTGTGTCTTCTCCCATACATGACGACGGTGTATATTTGCAGATGGATTTGCAACGATCTGCAATATATAAAATATGTTAGCTGTGATTTTTATCATTTTGGAAAAAAAAATGAATATAACTTACCATTTCGTGTTCTATTCTAGCGTGACTTTTACTGCCTGCATGGTGAGCATAACTGAGCAATGATCTATTTTTTTTGGCTAACTCCCTTCTTCCGCTCGCTTCAGGCGTTGCTTCATTTTTTATGAACTCGTTCCAATCTTCTTGAGCAATTGTAGGTAGACAATTTTTCATTCGTTCTTCGTCATTGTCGAAAGTGTCATAAAAACTTGCTCTCAAGTTTTTTTGTGTCTCCTAAAAGCCTCGGACATTCTTTTTAAAAAAAATTCCTTTAAAAGCGGGTCGAGCGCATACATTTTCTGCAAAAAGTAAAATACATAAACAAGTTAATCAATTCTATCAGACTTAAAACGAGTTTCAGAAACCGAATGTAACAGGTAGCGCATATACATTGCAAATAGAGTGACTGACCATAAATATTTTTTAAATATCGTCATAAATGAATCAAAGTAAAAACTTACCACCAATTGGTTCCAAACATCATCCTTATATGTACCGGGTACTTTGTTCCAACTTATGTATGATATCGACACATGAGCTCTTACTAGTTTACCCAGCATAGTGGCGATTTTTCTAGCGTTTTCTGAGACTGGAATACCAAATAAGTTTTGATCACCTATTTTTTCTTCTGAACATGATGAATGTGATGATGCTGGATTTTGTGACATAACTGTAAAATGCTGGATTTTCTGAATACTAAATAAATTTTGATCAACTCAACTGTCCTGAAATAAAAATGAAATCAACATCACTGTAAAATTTGTTGTTTAGCCAATAAAAGCGTTCTCATCAACCATCAATTCATGGCAATAACAAAAGTAAAAAAGCAATAACAACAGAAGAACTACTTGGATTTTAAGAAACCAACAACAATATAGACATTTTAAGAAACCAACAACAGTAAAATCCCCTTTTATCTACAAGTCTATAAAAAACATACTATCATGAAACTTTTCAATATAACAGAAACCAACAACAATATAGACATTTTAAGAAACCTTCTCTTTATGTGAATTTTTGTTTGGTTCAATGATATCTCACACTCCTACCCCAAGGAATAGGAATTCAAACGAGAAATGAAGCATTTAACATTCATCAGTTAACATATGATTTTGGTAAGGTCTTCTAATTTTTCATTATCTTCAAAAGCTGATTGATAGACGGTAGGAAACTCAATGTCATCCACATTTGTAGTCAACCGTTTTGGTGTATGCAAAACCGCAGACCAACCGTTATTTTTTAAATCTGTTGAGTAGAACACTTGACTTGTTTCTGATGCAAGAATAAATGGCTCATCATTCACGCTATCTTTGCTCTTCAATTTCCCTAAATTAACCATGATCAAGTTTGAAACATGATCTATTTTGCAACCATTGATCTTGTCCTCGACCTTTACCCAATCACAATAAAAAACTGTTTGTTTGAAGTCAGTGTAATCCAACTCAAGTATCTGCTGAATGACTCTGTAATACGTTGTTTCTGCTTCCTTATAATTTTTATCTTTACCACTCGCTCTAAATTTTGTAATTGCTTTCATGCATACACCTCTATCTTGTGTTACCATACGATTTTCGTACATTTTCGTGGAAAATAAAAAACCATTCACTTGGTACTTAGTATAACTAAGCGCCGTGAACTTCGGCCCATGCATTAGCCGCTAGAGAGTTGGATCAACATCGATGCACTTCAACAACTACATAAAATACAATAAATAAAACAAAACATGGTCACGAAGGTGTATTGCCAACTTATAAACACGTGAACTACTTAAGATGCTGTAATACCTCGTTGCGTAACCATAGAGTAAAACTTTGAACGACTTCGACAGTTGTACCTCTGCCTCGTGATTGAAATCTAGTACTTTTCGCATAGGAGTTATGCCTCCTATGGAAAACACATATCAAATCGAATACATAAATTGAATTAAAAAATGGAAATTCAAAACAAAGGTGTGAACTTACTTCTTCCATTCATCCAATCCATCATACTTATTAAGGACCCATCTACGTACTTGTTCAAACTGCACTTGGGTTAACGTTATATCTTTACCATTATCTAAAGGTATCTCACCAGCAAACTCATCGTCCTCGTCTAAAAACGCTTCGCTGGTATGTTTATGATTGCCATCACCTCCGTTTGGCATTTATTCCATGCAGTAAAGGCTAGCTTCTTGTACGATATATCCTTCTGCAATACAACCTTCAATGTATCTTTTGTTGCGCACATATCCTTTATATGTTTTCATCAACCTGTGAATGTGATCAATTATATATTGTACATAATAGCTATTTCTATCGAATAATAATGTACATAACTGAAATTAGTTATTTACCGTTCAAAGGGATACATCCATCTATATCTGACAGGACCACAAACTAATGCTTCATCGGCAAAATGAACCATAAGATGGATACTGATATCAAAAAATGCAGGTGGAAAATGTTTTTCAAAAACACACATTGCTTCTACCAAACTAGCCTTTGCTTTTATAAGGTGTTCCCTATTGATCACCTTTGAGCACAAAATGTTAAAGAATAGACTAATACGATGAATAGCATTTCGCCGATCCTTATGTTGTGGATAAGAATGTTGAAGCAATACCGGAAGCAAATGTTGCATTATGACGTGGTAATCATGTGACTTCATATTTCTTAGTTCGGGAGGATTGATGCTCACATTGTTGTGGAAGTTTGAAGAGAATTTGTTGGGCACTTTCAGGTTTTTCAAAACGGTGCAAAACTGTATCTTTTCTTCTTTGCTCAAAGTGAAAGTTGCCTTTGGTATGATTATTTTATTTGTTTCAGGATCTTCCATCACCCACAACTTTTGTTTTATACCCATGATTTTCAAATCCTTGCGTGCATTGATGCCATCTTTTAACTTATCTTTATGGTCCACAATGGTGCTGATGAGATGCTCTATGACATTTTTCTCCATATGCATAACATCAATATTATGGCGAATCATATTTTCTTTCCAATATGGTAAATCAAAAAAGATAGACCTCTTGTACCATGCAGAAATCAATTCTTCATAAATTGACTTTTTCCGTTTTCGACTAATTTCTTCTTTGTGTTTACCAACTTTCATTTTGATATTCGCTACTTTCTTTTCAACTTCAAAACCAGTCAATGTCCGTTTAGGACGTTGAAATTCTTGTTCGTTGTTGAAATTTGTCTTGTCGTATCGAAACTTGTGTTCTTTAGGAAGAAACATTCGATGTCCCATGTAACACACCTTCTTACTTTCAGGAAGATGATAAGAACAAGTGTTTTCCCCACAAACCGGACATGCAAAATAACCGTGAGTTGTACATCCCGATAAAGTCCTAAGAGCAGGGTGATCATGGATTCCCCACAACACCCTAGCTCTCATTGTGAATTCGGATTTATTTAATGATCATGTGTAACGACTCCTTCCCATAACTGCTTTAACTCGTCTATCAACGGCTGTAAATAAACATCAATATCCTTCCCTCGTTGTTTTGGCCCAGAAATCAACAGTGTTAACATTAAAAACTCTCGTTTCATGCACATAGACGGTGGAAGATTATATAGTACTACAATTACTGGCCAACAACTATAAGGGTTAGATAGAGAAGCATGTGGACAGAAACCATCTGTTGCTATTCCAAGTGTGACATTTCGTGGCTCGACAGCAAACGTTTGATCAAAATAATCCACGGCTTTCCATTGAGAAGTGTCACATGGATGACGCATTACGGTTGGATCAGACTTGGCACGACCATGCCAGGTCATCGCATCTGCTATCCATGGTACACTATACAATCTCTTCAATCTAGAAATTAAAGGAAAATGTCTTAATGTCTTTCGAGGTACTTTGATGCCTTTTCTTTCTTCGTTGAATGATGTCATATATCTTGGTTCGTTGCAATTTGTATACGAAACTCTATTCGCATCATCTTTCCAGTATAATATGCAATCATTGATGCATGCATCATAAGTTTTGTAATTCATCCCAACTTGCTTAATTAACTTCTTCACGTCGGAGTACTTTGTCGACAGCGTGTTACCTTCGGGGAGTAACTCCTTTATTAGTTCGAGGAGTGCAGTCACACCATTATTTGAAAAGCCGTATTGGGTCTTCAAGCTATTCAGTTTCACAATGGCATACAGCTTCGTCAACCCTTTTGAACATGAAGGATACAGTGGCTCTTTTGCGCTACTAAAAAGTGATTTATACTTCTTACTTTCATTGGCCTGCCAACTGCCATCAACCGTAGACGGCTCTCCAACATTAGCATGATCAGACAACGGATTTTCAGGTTGAAAATGATGAAATCTATCTGCATCATTGACTAGATCTTCCATCATAATAGGTTCAGACTCGTCGGAACTTGTGGCATGACTAACTGGTTGTTGATTTTCCTTCTCTACCCTTTTTTCCCCATGAAAATACCATACGGTATATGATTGGATAAAACCCCATCTAAGCAAATGAAAATGAATGTCATCTAATTTGATCGTCTTTATATTTTTGCACCGACTGCAAGGGCATAAATACACTCCTTTCTTACCACCATTTTCATCAACAAAACTAATAAACTTCTTCACCCCATATATATAGTATGTAGATCTTTGATCAGATTCATTTATCCACTTTTCGTCTATACTGAAAGACATATTGCCCTCATATATCATATATATTAGAACATTAGACGTAAATATAATATATATATATATATATATATATATATATATGAGTGTATATATAGGACGTACTCTAAAAGTCCCAAGTTTGATTTCATTGGCCTTAATTTTTAAGTGTGTTTTTCTATGTCCATTGGCCTTAATTTTTGATTATTTTCTTTGCCAAGTTATAATATGAATTTATAAGTTAATTTTATGTTAGATCACAGACCGAATTGAACTTGAGTTGTAGATTATCTGAATAGTAGACTGAGGTAAACGTTGAGTATGATAATTTGCATTTTAGACCTGATGCAGTTGACTCGAAGAGTAGAATGAGGCTACTAGTGGGAAGCTGAAGCAGGACAAGTTTTTATAAACCAACAAATTATTCTCTCGAAACAACCAATCCTAAAAATCACGACTTTCATCCTCAACTCTCGCATGCTTCTCAATAATCAGCTCGCAACAAAGTTTTTTGTTAGATTATGGCTTGGTCGAAGAGGAAGCGAGTAGCTAGTGAAGGACCACTTCAATATAGCTGTAACATTTATGTGGTAGAAATTTGTTCAAAATTATCGACATTTGATCTCGAATCCAATTTTTTGGTTCACTTAAATTGTTCTCTTTGATCTTGAAAATAGTAGTATGCTTGTTTAGTTCTGAAAAAATTAGGAAAAAAAATTGATGGAATACTGAAATATATTTATTTTGGTATCTGAAAGTGATGATATTTGGCTTAATTTCAGCTTTGCATTGCATTACCACTGTCACATAGAGGTATTGTTTTGATATTGGAAAATTATAAAATGGTACAAAAATTGTGTAGAAGTTTTAGAAAATTCACGGTAATTCTTAATGGAACTAATCAAAGACAAAATGAACAAAAATTAACAGAAAATGAAAATGTATATGACAGATTAAACTTACACTAGAAGGACATTGCAGAACATAAAACTTTTTATTTGGTCAATTTGTATTGCCTTCACTTGCATTTTTCCATTCCATTATGTCACGAACCCGATAAATGAAAAAAAAATCATCTCCGATTTGAAATAGTTTACTAAAAAAATAAATTAATACAGTCAACTGACAAACATTAACACAAACAGAAACAAAAGCAACGTTGTGTGAATTTCGACATTCCATTATATAACTAATAACAAATAAATATAATACATAAAACTATATGTTCCAACTGATTTTTTTAAATAGGTGTCTAAATAAATCAATTTGCACGACTCAAGTATTTACGAAACAACTTCCACGCATAACAAAACCATATTACTAACGAAACAACTTCCATGCATAATTACCAAATATTTTAAAGAGCTAACGTTGAAAAATATTGTCGTGCACTAATTACCAAATATTTTAAGGAAATTCTCTGTGCTGAAATAAATAATCAAATATCTTTAAGAGTTAATGTTGGGACTCACCTTGTTACCTTACTGTGCCCTAGTTCCCGTAAAGTCTTATTGCTAAGATTTTGACAATTTTCTTGCACTGCTAAGCGACCACGTAGTGTTGAATATACCTTGGGAAAAAACAATAAATGCTTAGCTCAGTTTTTCAATGTTTTTGTTCACTGCTAAAACAAAATATCGTTTCATCCTGTATTTTCTAAAAATAAAAGCAAGTAGAAATAATAGGATGGAACCGAATCCACACAATATTTTACTAAATAAAATGCATTTGATCTTTGCGTGTCTAATGGTAAGGATCCTGAAGGTGCCATTAATGGGAATTCTTGACAATAAAAGGTACAATACTGAAGAAATTTACCCATTTAAGGCATTATTCTGTCTGTCATTAACTGATTTTGCATAACCAATGAAATAAATTATGGGAGTTATGTTTGTCTTTGTATAATTTGAAATGCGAAGAAATCAATATTTCTTTTGAAGTGTAGTGCTTAGTTCCTTTATCAACATACTACAAATGTAAGGAATGAAAGCACCCATCGAGACAACGTTCAATCAAAACAATTTGCCTATTGGCGTAAATTAAATTGGTTTTCCCCAGATAATCATTTCTAAATAAAATTATTTTCCTTTCACTGATCAGTGCAAGCATTATATTTTTATTGGAAATTAATTTTGTTTGATTATTATTCATGTCTCATTAATTAATAATATCATAGATCTTCATTATGACAGCGGTAGATTATTTCATTTTGCTTGACTGTTAATTTTATTTTACTTTATGACAGCATTATCTTTTAGTGGGCTTATTCTTATGGTTCTCTTTTAGTATTTTACAAGGGGCAACTAAGAGTAAGAATTACATGTTAATGGCTGACTACTATGATCTTTAATTGTTAAGTTTTTGTTTCCTTTATATAGAAATAATAGCTATTAACGTTCAAACTACTGTATTCCTTATTTTAAACTTGTGGCTTGAAATATCTCATTACTAGGATGACTAGAAAACTGGATATTGGTACAAGCTAAAGACCTCTTTATTGCTTTAACCACTAATCTATTTAATTCTCATAAAACTATTTTTCTCCTATCTAATAATATAATAGGCATATCAACCACCACAAATTTTATGAACACCACAATGGAGAAGTCTTCCAGATTATATCTACACGTTATAGTACAAAAACAAGGAAAATATTGAATCAATGCCCAAAATTAGATTGAATGCATATGAGATCTGAGTATAAATGAGATTGACTACTAACTAATATTTATTGATTTATGATGTTTGTTGTATTAAGATTAATTAATATGTTGCATATTAAATTAAATCAACAAAGTCAATAAATATGCAAGTCATGTATTAATTAATATTGTATTATATCAATAAAGTTGATACCAGTCTTATAGCATATCTTAAATCAATTATTACTGGTAAAATATGAAGTCCATCTACATAATCAATATATAAACACTGGTATCAACTACAAAGTTACATAGATGTAGTTATGACTTTCTTTCTAGTATTTCCTGCCAATAGGCACACATTTTCAGACCTATAGTATAATGAGAATGCTTCAAATCCTTTTCTAATCTCTACAAACACACAATCTACAGATCTTCTAATATTTGATCAAATCTAGTTTGCCTTATCAGATTTTTGATATTTTTTGTCTTTTTTCTAGCTGTTACTGATTGATAGATTTGAATCCCTAAACAAAGCAGCCTACGACCACAAATGAAAAGGAAGAGTGTTCGCTCTATATTTA
This sequence comes from Allium cepa, assembly GCA_030765085.1. Taxonomy (NCBI): domain Eukaryota; kingdom Viridiplantae; phylum Streptophyta; class Magnoliopsida; order Asparagales; family Amaryllidaceae; genus Allium; species Allium cepa. The sequence continues at coordinate 182,719,775 of CM060937.1, read as the reverse complement.
TGTCATAGACATGAAAACTAACTACGGTACAACAATAACAAGTAAACCAACAACAATTACACTAACTCACTAAATTCATACTTTTAGTTTTAAGTTCATTATTACTTGGACATTATATAAACAATTTTAACTATAGCACTAACTCGCTAAGATCTAATATTCATAGTATCACTTTGTTTGGTGTTCAGAAATGTCAAGGGGATGTCACACAAGTCTGTTACATATTGCTAAGGAAAGAACAGCCGAAATGAAAACTATAATAAGAAATTTATGCAAGTTCAAAATACTAATAAGCCAAAAGCCTATATACTATCACCACTGTACATTAGTTGCAAGTTCATGTAGGCGAATGTTAATATAAATCACACACATTTCATATGGTGCATACAAAAAATGACACCTGTTGTCCAAACTGTTTCCAAAAAATTTGCCATTACAACGGCGCTATTTTGTAGCACCGGAGTAATGTCTATGCATTACCCCTCTCCTGATACTTGGCTTGCGCCATTAACAATAATTTTATCCACTTATACAGCAATATCAAAACCATATGCAATGTCAGAAACATATACAATATCAGCACCAAGCTGTAAATCATGCAAGGATAAAAAAATCCAATCATATTGAACCTCTACCAAGTTACACGGTTAATCTACGACTTTATTGAAGAAGCCACTTGGTTTTGTTATAATGAATACACGCGAACCCACCCAAATCCAAATTGATTTAAGTTTCACTGTCTGACAGTAAGAAGATGAAAAAAATGCATAAAACACTGATCCTAGAAAACCATATAAGGAACGTAATAAATAATTACCACTTGCGATGAGATGAATTTATTTTGTATTAGCCCATGTTTTCTGACAATATGCATCTTATCATTTATTTTGAACATAATAAATAATTACCACTTGCGATACATATAAATGACAACTTACGAAAAAAAGAATGTTGCCATGTTGCCACAGTGAGTGAAACGTTGAAGATTAGGTTACATCAAATATCGGTTTACATGCATTTCATGGTAAAAACATGTGACCGTGGTCAATGTCCTCCTCAAACAAAAACAAATATCAATTAAATGTAAACAGAAAGAATGATACATGCAGATTACCACTACAGAAACAAAAATATAGCACTTACAGTATATTTAAAAACAAGCATTTGGAATACAAAAAACAACTAATGAAGAGCGTAATTTCATTTATAATTTATGGTATGTGACCGTTGCAATAATTGAACATCTAGGCATTTGTAAGAGTGACCTAAAATTTTCACATCGGTGGAAATTTGTTAGAGGAATTGAACTAATTGATGTGCTTTTATAAGCATGAACACTTCCAATTACCAAGGTATGGCCATCTTAAATAAGAAAACTCTGTTTCCTGAACTTCCATGATAAAATCTAAAGATAAGAAAGAGAATAATTTGTACATTAGCATATTACTGATGCCTGCGTTTAACTGGAAGCTCTAATAGAACATATTTCTTCAGCCTACGAAAAATACATCTTATGAAAAATTAAACCACATCAAATAAATCCTAAAACTTAAATCAAATAGCTATATGAATAAAGCTCAATTACTCAATAATATTACAGTAAATGCTTCAATTATCTCCAACTAAAAATCCATATAATTAGAGAGAACATATTAGAACATTTGATAACAAATTTATAATAAACAACCCGACATTGAAAACCCAACATACACATGTAAACATATAAGTTGAGTAAAGAATCCAAGAGAATAAAGAATGAGTTTAAAGAACAAACCTTTTAGAGATATTTTGAGCTACAAAAGTTCAAGCTCAAAGGAGAAGAAGGCGGCGTCTGCAGAAATTATCGAGGAATCCCTTAAAATGTTCAGAGGGGCTAAAATTGGAAGAAGCGAGGATTGCAGTGAAAACGAAAGAGGTGGAAATAAAAAAAAGGGAGGGAGAGTGTGCGTTTTGGGGAAAATTTTCCCACGAAAAGAGGCACGGAAATTAATACGTCTACAATCCGTATCAAATATTAATACGGCTTAAAGCCGTATTAAACAATTTAGATATGGCTATAAGCCGTATTAATATTTGATACGGCTTGTAGCCGTATCAAATGCGCCGCCTACGGCAGCGCCAAAATCCTCCCTATGGTGTAGTGAGAAAGAAGAAACACCTTTATTTCAAATGAGAATTGGTTTCAGTGTTAATTAATTTACAATAAATTAAAGAATTTCCCCGAGAGCATACCCTGAACTCTATCAGTGGTTTTGGTCTAGTGTTACATTTAGCACAATACGGTCTTTATTATAATCAGTCAAATTAAATACTTGACCTCACAGTATGGTTTATTCGTTTATTTTGCATGAACTAATTTCATCGAAATATCGTACACTATAAGTTGTGACCGTTCATCTTATGAAATTTATATGCACTTTTGTATGGTTCAAATATGCATAGTCTTGTATTGCATTTGAGTTCATAAGTCATGGAATGCGATACATGGTCTCGACCAAATATACATGTAAGCGACCAAAGTAAGATGTATTTAGTAGTTGTATAATCATGCTCTTACATGGGTGTTGAAACGTTAACATGCAATAGCATCTATTAGCAAGTGTATGTTACATTTCTATTTATCAATCTTCAATTTAGTTCATTTGTATTTTCAATTGATAAATGTTTTATCAATCATATTAAATGCACAAATTTATCAATGTAGTATAATACTATATAACATATGTTTTCATGATATTAAAAGGTTAAATGTTATCATTTCATTTTTATAATAAGGGTCTGACTAGTTTTTTATGTTTCGCCAAACCCTAAGAGTAACATAGAAGTCATTCAACTTCATTATTAGGTGTTAGGACTCATTTGCCTTGGGATTATGACCTTAAGGAAAGCTCAACAAATCATAGGCCCACATAATGATGGATAACTTCTTATCGGTTGTATCACAAACAACTCCTAACCCATGGTTCCTTTTCCTTATCCTACATGTACCTTGAGGAAAGCGCAAGTAAAGTGGGACTATTCACTTGAACCTACATTTCACGACGGCCTAAGTATAATGCATATAGCTTGATGAAAGCTCAAAAATGCATGCGGTTATCTTACCTCGTCTATTTAATATATTAGTAGTACTACACATAACATCCTTACCTGGAGGAAAGCTCAACAACTAAAGAGTATGCTATTAATCTATTATGTATAATAAATAGAGGACAACTTTATATTAAAGATTTATAATCTTTAATATATATTATATCGAGTGATGTGAACTTATGGAATACTGTACTTCTTATGAAATACCCCCATGATTCAAGTGTCGGACACATCGAAATTCGCGGTATACGCACATTTACATATGTATTTTTCCTTAAGTCTGTTTAGGGTTTCTTAATGTTCCACCTTAAATTATACATTTATATTGTATAAGTTTTAATATTATGTAACTTTTGTATTTCTTACTACTTATCTAATAGGCTTATGTATAAAATTATATTAATTAAATCTTATTTATTAATTTTAATTCATAACATTTTAATTAATTTTATATTATATTAGTATAACATTTACATTCAATATTTATTATATACCATAACCTTTATAGTATAATACATATATCATATATATATATGTACGTTAATTAATTAACTAACCTTTTAATCACTTTATTTAATCAATCAATTAATTTATATTAATTTCAAAATTCATGTCATGTACGCACATATATATTTATGTTATTTTAAAGAATTTTAAACAACATAACATATATCTTAATATATCACAAATGTATACATTTATTAATTAATTAATTAACTTATTTTATTAATTTTGTTAATATAATTTAAAATTTTTGAAATTAATTTGTATTAAAATTTTCAAACATTTTGAAAATTTTATTATATTATAACTTTTATAATATACGTATATTTTATTTTAGATTTAAATTTTAAGTTTAAAATCTTTAATTTTTAATTTTAAAACAACTTTGAAAATCAGCCTAAAGCCCAATTCAAATTGGGCCTTTTTATTATAGGCAATCTTTTAGGCTCACTTCACCTTTCAGGCCAAGTTGATAACTATAGTTACACAAATTCTAATCCTAGATGCTACTTTCGAGACACCATATTAAGTGGGTCGTAAGCTTAATTAGTTAATGGTAATATGACTAATTTAGACGCATAGGCTATTAGGCTCTAATACCATTGTTGGAATGGGGTTAGCTCGTAGCCGAATTTATGGAATGAATTTCAAATTATTTTACCTTATTAGATCTTTGCTGGGACTACGATGTCTAATTTATTTAGAATATTTCTAAATTTCATTTAAATAAAATCTTTTATTTTATTTAAATTTATACATTATACAGTTTTATTTAGTTTATGTTATGATATATATATATATATATATTTGTGTGTGCGTGTGTATGTATCATATACACGTATGAGTGTGTGTGCATGTGTAACATTCAGTCCATGTAAGGTATAACATGGTCGTGTATAAACATTGGAATTTACATCGCAATGGATATATTAGCCAGTCAATATGCAAATAAATTATCCAAATATATGTATGTATATATACACACTATTATTTACATATAAATATTATAAATATATACAAATATATATATATATTATAGTTTTATTTAAATAGTTATATATTTATATATAAGTGTGAATATATATATATATATATATATATATATATATATATATGCATGCATGTATGTATGTATATGATATGCAATCATATGAATAAAATCTTATGGCACATGAGCTGATTAGAAATTTCAAGAAAAAAGCTGTGACAAACTTCGCCTATAGCTCGACCTCCACAAAGCACATGACAAGATTAATAGGCATTTTGTACTCCATGAGCATAGGTCCATAGGGATCCCAACAAAGTTTGTAGATCTTATCAGTGAATGCATTTGTACACCTACCTTCTCTACTTTGATTAATGGCATTCCCAAAGGTTTCATTGGTTCCAACAGAGGTATCAGGCAAGGAGATCCCCTATCTCCTAACATTTTCGCTATTGCAACGGAATTTTTCACTCTACAAATGGAGTTGACTAGTCATAATAAGAAAATCCAGACTATTCACAATTTCCAGCCTAGAGTTAGCCGCCTCCTATATGTAGATGACCTGATCATTTTTATAAAATCAAATTGTGAATCTACAACAGTATTAAATTGATTTTTTAAAATGCGAAAGAGAAAGTAGTACTTAAATTGTAACGAACTAGACTTTTCAACCATCGAAAATCCACACTAATAGGTCTATTGTATCCCATGTCGAGCAACTAAATGCCGGATGACCCGATTGTTAGGGAAAAGAAAGAAGAAAGAAGATAAGAAGAAAACTAAATAATAAAGAATCTCACAGTGGAACGAATAGTCTATAATATACCATAAATCTTTACACAAATACAAAACTATAATATATGTATGTACAGATATCAATCAGAGTATACTAATATATTTCAGCCCGGACAGTTATAACAGTCTGTCCTTACAATTTTTGATAGACACAACAATGAATATAGCGGAAAATAACCATCTGCGTGAATACGTCTCTAGGCCTCAACTCATCTACTGAAGCTCCAAGCATCCGACAATTCTTTAATCTGCTCGGTTTGACCAGAGCATTAAATAAATAACACCCGAGTCAGTTTGGAAAACAAGCGTGAGAAGAACACACCCAACTGAATTTTAAAGTTATATAAAAATCTTTGAAATCAAAAGGTATCTCGTAAGACCACGCCGCACATAAACGCGGATGGGTTTTTACCTTACATAACCAAAACGTTTTCTATATAAAATCCATTTATATTATAATAATTTCTTGCTGTCAAAGTAAAATATGTATATAGCTGAAATGCTTGCATCTCCCATTCCAACATAGTTGGGCACAATCAAAATCGTAATGGCTCGTATTGGAGATTGGTTTCCATACAATGACTGTGCTACTGGGGTACCGTCCATCATGGTGCATCTCTAGATAAAATACACCGAGAGCCTCACATGGACTCCCTGCGAATCAAGAACGGCCCTACCTCTTACTGGATAGCGCCAAGTCATCACGTTGATTGGTATCAATAACCTAATTGGGCCCGAGCATACATGATCTATAATATCGATCTGGATTGGGTGATGATCATACCTTAATGGTAGTGAGCCACATAGCCTTGAAGCACCCCCCCTTGTTTTAGTCATTCCTAGTTGAAAAGGATTGAGGCTACTATTACCTTTTATATAGAACTTCCCACTTGGAATGCTAACACTACCCTCCAAACAATAATGCAATGCCAACATTCATCCATACGAGTTCATTTTGGGAGTGAACGGAACACTTGAGGGCTCCGTCCCTGTATTTCCATCATCTTTATAATGTCTTCACTTCGAAACGCTTGAGTTGGATCGGAGTGGTTTTTGGATAACATATCCGACCTCGATCACTTCGAAATAACATTCGACGATTTTCGATAAACTCTTCCTCGGTTCCCTAGGAAATAAATTGCCAAAGATAAGAACTGTGATCACCTTCTAACTTCATTAGATGGATTTCATTACCATTGTCCTAGAAGAATGAAATGAGATTTCTATGCACAGTATAGCATCATCGGAGATGTCTGTGCCATATAACTCACGTGTTTCTCCTAGGAATTCCATAGTTACATTTAGGCCCATTTTCGATAGTTGGTTATTTAACTATTGAATAACAAACATTCAATCGCGATTTTATTTCATTTGAAAAATCAACATTGGTTCGGTATATAAGCAATCACTAGCCTCCTTTAATTAGCCTTTATACATACAATTACTTTGTAAATTACTTTTAAATAAACACCTTTAAAAGATATACCCGCAAATCCCTATATTTCCATATTTAGAAATAGCCATCTACTTATCCCAATGGTATAAGTATATCCAAAAATTTTAGAAAGGTTTTCTTTTTATTCGATTCTCAAATCGTTTATAATTCCCTATACAATTCTCCAAGATCGTTTATAAACCATTATAACCCTCCGAAAAACATTAATAATCCTTTGTCAAGAATTCAGTCACTTATAAACTTCTTATACATTTCAAAATCATTTATAATTCTTTATAAACCCATATATCATTATAAACTTCTTTTATAAATCAATAAACCCACCACTAAAAATTCGTTTATAAATATCTAACCATTTATAAATTCTTTCACCTTGCAAATAAGCCTTCCTTAATTCTTCGAACCATTTTATAACTCCTTTATAAAATCTAAGCCTTTTGACTACATTTTCGGGTCTCGGAACATTTATATATAATTTTAATGATTTACCACAAAACATCACAATATAATAATAATTATTAACAACGAACGTTATAAATAAATGGAAATCAATAACTTTAAATATCCTAAAATAATAATTAATCATTCCAAAATATTGTTTAAGAAATAATAATAATTAACCTTTTCCATTTTATAAATAAAAATTATTTATTTTAAAACCTCATTAATAATCCTTATTATTAATTTCAAACAATAATTATTCTCAAATAATTAATCTTTCAATTTATTAACCTTTTTATAGATTCTTAAAACATATTAACTATAAAAAAATAACTTTTAAACAATATTAAAATAATTAAATAACTTTAACATAATATTAATATTATTATATAACTTTAAAACAATTTTAATATAATTAAATAACTTTTAAAAGAATATTATTATAATTAGATAACCTTAAATTAATATTTATAATTTAACAACTTAAAACAGTATTAATATATTTAATTAACTTAAAAACAATATCAATATATTTAATTAACTTAAATAATCCTTAAACAACATGTTTCCGAAACCCAATCTCGGATTTAAAAATCGTTTCTTGTCCCAAAACACAAGTCTGACTTAAAACGACAGTCTATAGTATTTTTAAAATACTAACTTGAGGCCAATATCCACTCAATACTTAACCAATATTGATATTGATTTTCTTATCACCATTGTGTTTTAGTTTTCAACATATAACAATGTTATAACCACAGTGTCCACAATCAAGTTTATTTTTCAATAATCCATATAATAGAAATATTATATAACAATTCAACAACATCGAGGAATTTCGTTGGATCCCTCCAACCTGTTTCCCCTGCATCACCAACGTTATATAATCATAAAATATAAATCAACCGCTTCGAGGCAGGATTTTCGATAAAGGGTCATCCGCTCTTACAAGGGAAGGTAATAGGTTCTCATCCGCTCCAATAGGTGAGAATATATCCAAACCAACTAATAAATATAGTAATTCGTCAAAAAATCATTCAATAATTTTTATCAACTATATATCATATTAGTTATCCGAAAATTTAGTTTAACTCACCGAAATTTTCTGTCGTTGCCGAGGCATTCCAGTTGGAACTAAAATCGAACGACTTTCGATTTTAGCCTTGATTTCAACAGTCTCCAAATTCATCAAAACCAAGTCCGTTGCAAAACTTTCATTAATACGAGCATAACGAAAAGAGTTTCATCTCAATCGAATCTCGTATGAAGGAGTTATGAATTTTATAAGTTTCGATAATTTAATCAACAATAAAATAAACTAATTACATACTTATCTCTAATTATAATATAAACTTCTCCTTCCTCATGTAAAAACTCCTCGTACACGATGTGCCATAGCCATGCACGGCCAATTGAAGATATGGAGCTACGCTTTGCTAAACTACATTCCGTCGATTTCTTCAAATTTCTAATCGCGATCTGCACCTGTTTGCACCTCATTTCCCCCATCGAGCCACCAGAACAAATCAGGACAACTTCCCTTCCTTCCAGCCGTACAAAAGTTGCGATAATCTTCGCATGATCGAACCCTTCCATGTCTTGGACATTGATGCCCCTTCCCTCTACGAACTCGAGTTCTTCCTCCATTATTACCAATTCACCCTCTAATTTATGCAAATTGAAGCCCAAGTTCGAATGACCTAAACACTCACTGTAGACTTCCTCCTATCCACCGCTGCTTACTCCATGCTTATGCCAGACCAAGGATAAAGGCATCACGGATCTAAGGAAACAAGTTTCTTAATTTTATAGAATTTCTTTGAATTGATTTCCATTTTTTTCTTTTTTTTGTTTACTAGTGTTTATATAGGGGGAAATGATTGGAAAGAACAGTAAAGCATGGGCTTGTACGGGAATGAGCAGATTGGTGTGGGCTTATGGAGATGGAATAACAGTGTATGGTCAAATATTAATTAAAATTCAAAATATCTAGCTATATAATTTCAAACTCCAATCAAGATGTGCCGCCTAACGTTTTATATGTTATACCCCTATTCTGAACGCAATGGAACTAATCTCGAGCCCTGTTTCAATTGCATGGAGAAGATAGATTTTTGAACCCAATTATTATATTAAATTTTCGATATTAAGTTCTACGCCATTTCGATCTCGCACAACCAAACGATCCATCTGATTAACATGAAATTTGACGGTGTAATATAATTTAATATTGCGGATCCAATGAAACTGGTTTCATCGAAATCCAAGACAGTGCCCCAAAAGGCTATTTTTATATATTAATTAAAACGAATTATTTCCAAAATCGATTAAATCACTTTTGTATCCAACTTAAATGTTTTATTATCTTTATTTTTATTTAATAGAATTTAAATGAGCTTTGAAATTATTTTTATCCAAATTTAAATGTCCAAGATTCAAGCTATTTAAACTATAAATTATCTTTTCAATATTTAAAAATCATTTAAATATTCCAATTTTAGATAACTAAAATTCTGTTTCGTTACATCTTTCCCCCTTAAAAAGAATTTCATCTTCGAAATTGCCAAGGTAAGAAAAATGCCCCAAACCCATTATTTTTAAATTAAATCAGAGTAAATAACTTACCGAACCCTTTTAAGCCTTTAAATTTCCTTAAAGTTCAATTATTGAAACTTTATTATTTCTGTTACTAAGCTTGCAAATTCATTAATAGATTCTAACGAATATCATCCATTCAATCATTTTAGGTTATAACCTAAAATCAAATTTTAGTTATAAAAAATTTCTTCAAAATTTCTCAAAAATTTTCTAACTCCTTAAATTTATGAAAATTTTCCCCAGCGTCTCCTTTGTGTGGTTGGATCGAAACAACTACAAATCGCAACTCAGGGCCCAAAATAGCGAAAGAAAATGAAAGCCAAGTAGCTCAATCATAAAACCATCATATCAAGTAACAATATAAACATGTCCTAGTTTGTGGGCAACTGAATTTTACTTATGAAATCAAAGGATCAAATTAGCTCTTAGTTTTATATATCTGCGTTTTATATACCAATGATATCCAACCATATATTTCATAATCGTATTAATTTGAAATTCAAATTTCCAACATTTAATTTTACCAAAACCCATACGATGTACATATACCATCCGTATGCAATATCAAATCCGATAGTTCACTTGATCACACAATTTCACTTTCGAATTAAAATCATTCACACGACCACTCTAGTGCTGACTCAGATCTGGTTCCTTGATTAGAAACCGCCATTCTCCTTGCATATCCATATAGTATGATAAATAATTCTAGAATCAATCAAAAATCCATATCCAGTATTATCCGTTAAGAATCGAGTGAAAAATTCTTGTTCGGACCGATGTAAATTATCTTGAAATCATGCACTCGAATTTGCATCAAACAGTTATGCGAACAAAATAATATACGTACAACTACGTACTTATTTCAATTGATTCTTAACTATAAAAAATTCCTTTTATTCATAGTCACTTGATCAATATTCAATTTATTCACATTGCATTATTAACATTCCCTTATTTACTTTTATATTCCTTTCAATACTAATTATCCTTTAAGAACTATTTCATCAGAATTTTTATGTTTAACACAGTTCACTCTATACTATATCCATTGATGAATTATAAAATTCTACTTAAGTTTATAAGCATTTCAGTCAACTCTTCTCATGTTTATTACCACTTCAGAACTTAAGTCATATTCGTTTTAAATCTAATGTAATTTTATTTAACTCAATTCCATTATTCAATTTCAACTATATTCTAAAACGATATCCAACTCAATAATTATTTAATTAGCTCATTTCATTAATTTATTTCAAACCTCATTAAATTTATTTTAAAGATTATTATATTTAACTTATCTTAAGTCAAATTTAATTCCCAAGTTCAATTCCAAATTTACTTTTCTCAGAATTCATATTCAACAACTTAAAACATTGCTTTAACTTAGTAATTTTCAAATTTTATAAGTTATCAAACTTATTTTATCATATTTTCATAAAATACCTAACTGAAAATTTCCAATGTTTTAAACACATTATTATTATACATTTCAAATAATTTTTGAAAAATATATACATATAATTCCTTTGGTATATCAAATCATTCTTTTGAATTTTAAATTTAAAACAACTTTTACCAAAACGAAACTTCAATGGTAGCAATTCCTCTTATAAAAATCCAAAAATGAACGTCGACGCTGCTGTAGTCATTATCGGAATTATTTTTCAGTGACCGAAGTGAATTCGGTTCTTTTATTCCCTTTAAAATCCTTTTAAAAATATTTCCATACAAATTATTTTTCCAAATAATATTATAATTATTTTCCAAAATTTGAAAAATCATTTCCAAAACCATCGAAAATTAAATTCCCAAATTTTGAGCTTTTAAATCCTTTCTAATTTTTAAACTGCTTTTATAAATCATATTTATATAATATACTTTTGAAATTTCATTACCTTTCAAATTATAAATCATTATAAACCATATATTTATATAATCTTACTTTGGTTATATAAAACCATTCCTTAGTTGTTTATCTTGTTTGCTTTACAATAATGACACTTTTTGTTAGAGCACAACAACAACAACAAATCAAATATTATCATACTGTGACAACTGAGCACACCATATATACCATAATAATTCCTAAAAAATTATTTCTCTATATATAAAATATAATTAAGGTATAATTATTTCATTTACCCAATTTCCAAACCATGTCGAATTGCACTACTCAAGTGTTTGGGGATCCCCATCAATTACGTTAATTACTTGTACTGACCAGAAGCCATAAGCCACTCAATAGATCAACCAACACAATATAAAAAAATTATATCACTAATAAATATGCGCTTATACACACACACACACATACATACACACACTCAAACTCATTCTATGGTGCTACCGACCCTATCTCTAATAAATTACCCCAATAAAGCCAAGAATCTCGCTTAACCTTCGGCTCTGATACCAAATGTAAGGAACCGTGCTTTTCGACCCTCAAAAATCGACACTAATACGTCCATTATATCACATGCCGAGCAATCGAATGCTAAACAACCCGATTGTTAGGGAAAGGAAAAAAGAAAGAAGATAAGAAGAAAACCGAACAACATAGAATCTTGGAGAAGAACGAATAATCTATTATATACCGTATATCTTTACATAAAAACAAAACTGTAATATATGTATATGAAAACATCAATCAGAGTATACTAACATATTTAGCCCCAACCATGTATAACAGCCTGTCCTCTCAATTGCTGATAAACACAACAATGAATATAGCGGAAAATAACCATCTATGTGGATACGTCTCTGGGCCTCCAACCCGTCTCCTGAAGCTCCAAGCATCCACCTAATCTATAATCTACTTAGTTTGACCCAAGCATTATAATAAAATAACACCTAAGCCAGTCTGGAAAACTAACGTGAGAAATCACACCCAATTGGATTTTAAAGTTGCATAGAAATGTTTGAAATCAAAACGTATCTCGTAAGACCATGATGCACATAAACACAGACGGGTTTTTCCCTTGTGATAACCAAAACGTTTTCTATATAAAATCAATTTATATTATAATAGTGTATAGCTGTCAAAGTAATATATGGATATAACTGGAATGCTTGCATCTTACATTCCGACATAGTTGGGCACAATCAAAATCGTAATGGCTCGTATTGGAGATTGGTTTCCATATAATGACTGGGCTACTGGGGTACCGCCCGTCACGGTGCATCTCTAGATAAAATACACCAAGAGTCTCACATTTGACACCCTACGAGTCAAGACCGGCCCCACCCATTACTGAATAGTGTCAAATATGTCATCACCTTGGTTGTATCAACAACCTAAATGGGCCTCAAGCATACATGATCTATAATACCGATCTAGATTGGGTGATGACCATACCCTAATGGTATTGAACCATGTAGCCTTGTAGAATCTTCCATGTTTTATTCATTCCCGGTTGATGAGGCTCGAGGCTATGATTACCTTTTATATAGCACTTTCCACTTGTAACGCTAACACTGCCCTCTAGGTAACAATGCAATGCCAGCATTCATCCGTACAAATTCGTTCTAAGACTGAACGAGACACTCGAGAGCTCCGTCTCTGAATTTCCATAATCTTTATAATATCTTCACTTCACAATGCTTAAGTTGGATCAAAGTGGTTTTCGAATAACATATACGATCCTGGTATCTTCGAAATAACAGTTGATGGTTTTCGTAAACTCAACCCGGTTTTCTAGGAAATAAACATTCAAAGATAAGATCGGAGATCACCTCCTAACCGTTAGTAGATGGATTTCCTTATCATTATCCTAGAAGAATGAAATGAGATTTGTATGCATAGTACAGCACCATCGGAGATGACTGTGCCATATAATTCACATATTTCTCCCAAGTATTTCCATAGTTACGTTTGGGTCCATTTTCGATAGTCGGTTATTTAACTATCGAATAACAAACATTCAATCAGGATTTTATTTCATTTGGAAAATCAATATTGGTTCAGTATACAAGCAACCACTGTCCTCCTTTAATAAGTCTTTATACATAGATTACTTTGTAAATTACTTGTATATAAACGCCTTTAAAACTATACTCGCAAATCCCTAATTTCCATATTTAGAAATAGTTATACGCTTATCCCAACGGTATAAGCATACCCATAAAATTAAGAAAAGTTTACTTTTTATTAGATTCTCAAATCGTTTTTAATTCCACTTACAATTCTCCAAGATCGTTTATAAAGCATTTTATAAATCTCTGAAAAGCATTAATAATTCCTTTACCAATAATTCAGTCACTTATAGATTTGTTGTACATTTCAAAATCATTTATAACTCTTTACAAACCCATATACCATTTATAAACTTCTTTTATAAATCTATAAACCCGCTTCTAAAATTCGTTTATAAATATCTGACCATTTATAAACTCTTTCACCTTGCGAATAACCCTTCTTTAATTCTTCGAACCATTTTATAATTCCTTTATAAAATGTAAGTCTTTCGACTACATTTGTGGGTCTCAGAAACATTTATAAATAATTTTAATCATTTACCTGAAATCATCACTATATGATAATAATTACTAACAATAAGCATTATAAATATTAGAAATCATTAACTTTAAATATCCTAAAATAATAATTAATCATTCCAAAATATTGTTTAAGAAATAATAATAATTGATCTTTACCATTTTATAAAAAAAAAATTATTTTAAAACCTCATTAATAATCCTTATTATTAATTTCAAACATAAATATTCTTAAATAATTAATCTTCAATTTATTAACCTTCTTATAAATTATTAAAACATATTAACTATAAACAAATAACTTTTAAAGAATATTAAAATAATTAAATTATTTTAAGATAATATTAATATGATTATATAACTTTAAAATAATTTTAATATAATTAAATAATTTTTAAAAGAATATTATTATAATTAGATAATCTTAAATTAATATTTATAATTTAATAACACAAAACAATATTAATAAATTTAATTAACTTAAACAAATATTAATAAATTTAATTAACTTAACTAATCCTTAAACAACATGTTTTTGAAACCCATTTTCGGATTTAAAAATCGTTTCTTGTCTTAAAACCCAATTCCGACTTAAACTGCAATCTATAGTATTTTTAAAATACTAACTATACGCTAATAACCACCCAATACTTAACCAATATGGATATTGATTTTTTTTATCACTATTGGGTTTTAGTTTTCAACATATAAGAATGTTATAACCACAGTGTTCACAATTAGGTTCATTTTCCAATAATCCACATAATAGAAATATTATAGAACAATTCAATAATATCAAGGAATCCCGTTGGATCCCTCCAACCTGTTTCCCCAGCATCACCAACATTATATAATCATAATATAAATCAACCGCTTCGAGGTGAGATTCATATACAAAGGGCCATCCGCACTTACACGGAAACGTAATAGAGTCTCGTCCGCCTTAATAGGCGGGAATATATCCTAACCAACTAATAAATATAGTAATTCATCCAAACAATCCTTCAATAATTTTTATCCACAATATATCAAATTAGTTATCCAAAAAGGTGATTTTAACTCATCGAAATTTCCTATCGTTGCCGAGGTGTTCCAGTTTGGAACTAAAATCGTACGACGTCTGATTTTAGCACTAATTTCAATAGTCTCCAAATTAGTCCAAATCAATTCCAATGCAAAGCTTTCGTCGATACGAGTGCAATGCAAAAAAAAATTGTCTCGATCTGACCTCATATTTAGGAGTTATGAATTTTATAAGTTTTGATAATTTAATTAATAATAAATATACTAATTACATACTTAATTCTAATTACAATATAAACTTCATCTTCCTCAAATAAAAACTTCATGTACAAGCTATGCCATAGCCTTGCATGACCAATTGAAGATACGAAGCTACGATCTGTTAAACCACATTCCGTCGATTCCATCGAACTTCTCATCGCGATCTCCACCTGTTTGACACCTTTATTTCCACCTCTGAGCCACCATAACAAAACGCGACCGCTGCCCTTCCTTCCATATGTACGAAAGTCATGATGATCATTGCGTGATTTAAGTCTTCCATGTCTTGGTCGTTGATGCCTCTTCCTCCTATGAACTCGAATTCGTCCTACATTATCACCAATTCGCTCTTAAATTTATGCAAACTGAAGCCCTAGTTCGAATGGCCTAAACTTTCACCGCCGACTTTCTCCTATCCACCACTGCACCCTCTATGCTTATGCCAAACCAAAGATAAAGGCGTCACGGATCTAAGGAAACAAGTTTCTTAATTTTATAGTATTTCTTTGAATTGTTTTCCATTTTTTCTTTCTTTTTTTTTGTTTACCAAAGTTTATATAAGAGGGGGGAAATGATGGGAAAGAATAGTGAAGCGTGGACTTGTACAGGAATGAGCAGAAAGGTATAGGAAAATGGAGAAGGAACAACAGTGTATAATTAAATCTGAAAATTATTTAAAATTCAAATATCTAGCTATATAATTTGAACTCCAATCGAGACGTGCCGCCTAGCGTTTTTACATTATACTCCTATTCTGAATGCAATGGAACTAGTCTCGGGCCCTAATTCGATCATATGGAGAAGATAGATTTTTGAACCCAATTATTATATTAAAATTTTGATATTAAGTTCTATGCGTTTCGATCTCGCACACCAAATGATCCATCTGATTGACATAAAATTTGACGGTGTAATATAATTCACTATTACAGATCCAATGAAACTAGTTTCGTAGAAATCCGAGATAGTGCCCCGGAAGGCTATTTTTATATGTTAATAAAACGAATTATTTTCTAAATCGAGTAAATCACTTTTAAATCCAACTTAAAATTTTTATTATCTTCATTCTTATTTAATAGAATTCAAATGTGCTTTGAAATTATTTTTATCCAAAGTTAAAAATCCAAGATTCAAGTTATTTAAACTATAAATCATCTTTCCAATATTTAAAAATCAATTAATATTCCAATTTCAAATGACTAAAAGTATGGGTCTTTATATAATTTGAATGAACTCAAAACTAAATGCTACTTCAATAAATTCTGTAATAGTAAGAATGCAGTCCTTGGCATTTTGAAGGTAAATAAAGGTGATCTACCTGTCAAATACTTAGGTGTACCCTTATCATCCAATAAAATCACTGACACAGAATGTGCTGAATTGATTTCCAAAATCAGAGATAAACATCAAGCTTGGAGCTCTTCTAACAACCTAAAATTCTGGTCATTTGATCTTAAATGTTTAATTTATTTTAAATATTCAAAATAATTGAATTTTGAAATTTAATAACTTATAATTCAAATATATGGCATAATTCAATATTTGGATTGTGAATTAAATGTTAACTAAATAGATTTAATATTTTATTTTAACTCCTTTTAATTAATAAATAATAATGGTAAGCTCATTTGTAAATTTATTACAATAACAAATGATTCGAATAAATAACAAGAAATCAAATTGTAATAAAACGACTTAATTTTTGAAAACATATTTTGAATTTAATTTATAGAATTTTCCTATAATTTTTAATTTTGAAAATATATAAATTGTCGATTGACAATATTTTGGCAATTGATGATATATTTGAAAATTTCACAAAATGAAATAACCAGTATATATTATTATTGTTTTAGGGTCACGTCATTTTTTTGAGCGCGGCCATAGTTTTGTTTTGGCATTTGTGGTTCTTACGCATATAAAAATTTGTGTGGCAAAATACCGACAATCACAAATATTTTCAAATCTTGGCACATTCGTCTTGTCTATCCTTAAGTGGACATTTCGTTGGCTCAAGAAATTCATTTTGATACGTAAAAAGTAAATATAATCATTGTGTATGATAGGAAATTTTATTACAAAATCAAAAGTCAACACACGCATATGAAGCAAGAAGGAGCATGTTCTCTTTTTCCTTCATCTGCCAAATGAAATACATAGAAACCATTTCTACTAACTCTCCCATTCCATTCTCGCCAAAACAAAAGCTTCCTATCTTCTCCAAAAATCCTAATACGATGATTTAATCATCGTTAAATTAAATTAGTTAATTCGTTGTGATCGTGTGGTTGTAGGCTTCATATCTGTAGCCGCAAATTTGCTTGCGGTTGTCTTTTGGCATATGCATGGTTTAGGGTCGAGCTAGGGTTTCATTTTCCAAGTGACGGAGGATAAATTAGGTGAAGCAATGGCGTGGTTGTTCTCCTCTTGGAATTTTGATTCGGTGGTGGAGGTTTGAAGCATTGCGGTCAGATTGTGGGACAATTACTATTGTTTTAAAGTTATAAAAAGGAATTGGGACTCGAATATTTGGATGTTAGGCTGGATAATCTTCTAAACGTTTGGTCTGATGTTGGTTTAGGCCTTCGAGGTCACGCACTTGGAAAAACCATTCTCTTTATGTTTCAACAATCAGAAACTAATTCTAAAAGTGTTGTAGCAATGTGGAAATTTGGAAATCAAGCACAAGTTCAGTTTTTGAAAATTAAAGTTTGATTTTTGTTGTAGAACAATATTTCTATAATCGATATCGCTTATGTGGAAAGGAGTTATTCATGCATTTAATGCTAAACGTTGAGGCTTGGACTCATTTCTATCTCAAGGTTAAAAATGTTGTCAAGGTGATGCCTAGAGGTAATACTACCTTAACTTGTTTGGAATTAACGAATAGTGGTGAATATATGAAATTTAATTTCCTTATACGATCGTTTTAATTATTCGCGATAGTTGATTTATTAATTATCGGATTCAGCTTTCTTCATGGTGTACCATCGACTTAAAAACGATTTGTTGCGCAATCGAGCTATGTTATCCTTTATCGGAAATGACTAAACCCAAAGAGTGAGTGGAGGGGCCCTGTGGGGTTTCTCCCACTTGGGTATTTTCACATCCACTCTAGATTGGATTCAATGTTGAACATTAAGATGTGAAATACTTAGATACTCGGTAAAAGTTGGTGAGGTTGGGCTTGAAAGTTTTCAAGAATGGATTTCTCAAGTATTTTTGTAGAGGTATACTTTCGAGAAGAGGGGCGCACCCTCCTAGTCATTTGTTGAAAAATTTACTTTACTTATTTGATTCGAAACCCTGAATCTATTTTAGCTTTAAATTGCCACTAGTAGAGCCAACTCCTCACCACGGCATTTAAGTGTTTATTTTGTCCATTCTATCGAATTTGGACTGTTACTTTATTTAGTCCATTATATCGAGTTTGGAGTGTTACTTTATTTAACAAAGTCCATTCTATCAAGTTAGACTGTTACTTTATTTAGTCCATTCTATCAAGTTGGACTGTTTTCCTTGTTCTATCCATTCTATCCAGTTTGGATCTTAATCGATTTATTTCTATTCTTTTAAGTCTAGTTTACTATTAATTATGCTCGTCCATATTTGGATCTTGTAGCATCCTACTATTTGGACCATTAAAATCGACAACAAAACCACACATATCGAACTTGAATAATTCAAAGCAACAGATTGTTAATAAATTTTTGGAGCAAATAAAATCAATCGCAGAATCACAGACACAGAATATCAGAGTATCTCGCAGTAGAATAAAATAAACATAGTAGTTCATGAAGCTACTAGATACACAGTCTCAAAACAAATACATAATGCCAGAGTCTGAAAGCAAATATAACTGGATATCCAAATACATAAGTCCAATAATACATAAGCAAGGCTGAATAGAAATAACTGAAATAGAAATAATTGATAGATAGCTAAATCTCCAGCAGATCTCTAGCTCCAAAAGATGAATCCTAAGCTGTGATACTCAGGCTAATCCAAGCGTAAAGTCAATCAAAACACTCGAGTCAGGACATACATACTTATAAAATGTAAATCAACTCAAGTGAATTGTATAAAAATGCATCAGTAACTTAAAGAATGCTTGGGATCGTCCATCCTTTAAGGATCTGTCAAACTATCTACTATGTAATAATATACGTTATTATAAAAATGTCTATAGTAAGATAAAAAATTAAAATAGCGTTAAGGCGTTTACCCATATCCCACTTAACACATGTTCATAATGCCGTAGTCTATACAGTACTATAAACTCCACCAAACTAGTGGACTATCAGGGAGCACCCCATAGGTACGACACAAAACAAACTCATAGTGGTCTCGATAAGGTAGGTGACATGGAACAACTAGGCAATGCTAGAGTAGATATACTAATTACACTTCCGGGCTGGTGGTAACGCATGGCCGCAGCTACCGTCCATCTCGATCCACACTCCCAAATCAAAGGTGCGCACCAAATCAATCACAAAGTAATAGAATGGCAGTCGAAGAAGTGTGTCGGATCGGAGGAGCTACCTCACTTGGCCCGTCAATTGCTCTTATTTTAGCCACCTTAAGCTAACTCACGGGAGTCAGGTCCACGTATATACCTCAAATAAAACATCACAAACCACCTACTTCATTTTGGAATCTCCACCACATGCACAGTTGTTAAAGTGGTTTCGGTATTGGCAAAGAGGATGACAATTACCGATCCCGGATTCTTTAACAACCAAACGTTGTTATAACCGGTGGTTATTTAATTCTCAAACGGTTTGTATTTCATATCAAAACATATTCATTCAAAACCATACAAATATGATATCATTATTCTTTTATAAAAGTATTCATTTCAAAGTTGCAACATTTTTAAACTTTATACACTTAATTATAACACTTTGAAATCATAATACTTTAGAAACCATAACACTTCGAAAAATGTACCCTTTTAGAATCATAGCAATTCGAAAACATAACCATTTAGAAATCATAACTTTTGAAAAACATAACTTTAGGAAATCTTAGCATTTTGAATTCATAATATTTTCCACTTTAACAGTTTATATATTAAAAATAGTGTATATATATACTTACAATTTAACATAGATATTATATAAAATCTATCTTTGTTATAATAAATTATTTATGTGGATATTAAATAAACTATGATTTTTGCTAAATAAAATTTATTACCATAATATCTAATTAAGGCTGTATTTTCTCATATTAAGTTAAAAGTACATTATTAACTTAAAAATTTATTATTTTAGTAAAGAAAATTTATTATTTTCATTATTTCGAATTATATTATAATATAAATTAAAATTTATATTACTAAGTTAGATTAAATTTTTTATTATTAAGTTAAATTAGATTATTATATTAAATTAAATTTTTTTATATTATAAATTAAATCTTAAATTACATTTTAAACCATTTATTGACTTATAAATTTTTAACACATATCAAATAAATATATAAATTTTATAAAAGTCATTAAATTAAATTTAAGTTAAAAATTCATATACACAAAAATTCCAAAATACTTAATGATTTTTAGAAAATTATTTTGAAATCAACCACGATGTCTGTGTAAAATTTTCTAACCTATAGTAAAGTGATATAGATATATATCATTTCAATCCGAATTTATTAAATTCCCAGGTACATATCGTTTCAACCTGCAATCCCAAGGTAAAATAAAAAAATAAAAATCGCTCGAGCTTATCATTTCAGCTCATAATGATTTTTTCCTTTTGTAATGATCATTCAGATATGTATCATTCAACCCGTTATGAGGAAACTTGCAGTGTGAGAATAGAAAATAAAATAAATAGAACAATAGATAACATATCATAGCATATGATCATACTAGGTATGACATCAGGTGAGATAACATAATATAAGCATATATGAAATTACTAACATACATATGCATCTCAGTATAATTCATATGACAGCGATTCACCAAAATATAATTATGTGGTCGAGAGTGATTACTCACCTCTTGGCTAGAGAAAACGATTTCAAACACAACAACTCCGAATAAGCACGACAATCGTGAACAAGCTTGAGTGGAAGAAGAATCCAAATCCAAGGCACAAGATATATATATAAGTAAATTTACATAGAGAAAAATAATTTTTTATATGAAGAAACAAATGAAATGGGCTATCCTAGAGGCCTACAAGCTCAGCCTAGATGGTGGTTTGGCTCGGCCACTTGACTTTGGTTTAGTGTTTGGCTCGGCCTAGGCTAGATCAATGGTTCAGCCATGGTTAAGGGGAAGGGTTCGGCTATAGGAGAGTTTGGCTAAGGGAATAGGCTCGACAAGTGGAAGTTTTGGCAAAGGCAAGTCACGGCTAAGGAAAGTGGAAGGTTTGGCAAAGGCAAGTCACGGCTAAGGGAAGTGGAAGGGTTTGGAAAAATGGATGGAGGCCGAGGCAATCGAAAGTGTAACGACCCACAAATCTGTACCCTTTGAATCGACAATAATCCACACATATCCGACCCAAAAAGCATAAACTGACGGAAAGTCAAGAGAAAGAAAATAACAGAGAAGAAGAGAAGAGAAGAAAGAGAGAAGATATAACCAAATAGAACAATATAGAATCTCACATCGCATCGGAAAATACATATTATCGTATCAACGATCTTTAGAAAACAGAAACTGTATACATACATACATCAATCAGAGTTCAATAATAAATCAATAGTTATCAGCCTGAACAGTTATAATAACCTGTCCACACAATTGCTGATAATATAAAACAACAACTAAACATAGCGGATAATCAAAACAAGTACGTGTATACGAAAATAAAGATTTCTAGCTGTCCTGCTGAAGCTCCAAAAGCACCAAATCTGAACCTGTAAATATACTCGATCCGACCCGAGCATTGAAAGGGAAGAACGCCCGGATCATTCTGGTAAACCAGCGTGAGAAACACACTCAACTGAATTTATTAAATTACCAAACTTTTCCTTTATCAAAACAAAAGTATCTCGTAAGACAGTCAACACATAAACATGTACATGTTTTTACCTTACGATAACTAAAGCATATCATATCAAATCCTCTTATATTACAGTAGTGTCTACTATATAGAAATAATATTAATCATAGCCGAAATTGTTACATTGATTAAATTCCAGCATATAGCCCAATTGGGTAATACAATCAAAGTGGCAGGTACGTAGTGGAGTTTGGATTTCCATACAAATGACCAGGTGAAGGGACTACCTTCCAGCAGTACATCTCTGGAAAAATGTATCGAGAAACCATCACAAATTTTCTCTACCAACACAAGACCGGCCTACCTCTATAACTAGATGGTACCGAATATGTCATCCTCCGGTCGTTACTGACCTTTACCAAGGGCACTCTAAGCATAAAAACCACATAATTAGATACACGACGTCATAGCGTGCAAAGAAATATCTAGAAGAGGATGATCATTTCCTAATTGGGAATGACCCACATAGCCTTGCCACATCTAACCCTGTTTTGGTCATTTCTGGTTGATGAGGCTAGAGGTAATGATTACCTTTCACAAAGCACAATCACATCACTTAGAATGCCACATGGCCATTTCCGTTGACTACTAATTGCCTTCCACAAAAATACAACCCTTAAGCTCATACGTCTCAAGGAAGGTATTAAGCTAAGAGAAGTGTCCTTCTCCGCCACCACTGATGTACGTTTATAAAAACTAATATACGTAATTTGTAGAAATGCAATGCCAGACAAACATCCATACAAGTTGTCCAGAAACAGGACAAACCAAAGGTACTTTCCTACCACATCCTGTCGAGAAATTCCTAGGATTAGTAGCGAATAGTCCTTGCATTGGATATTTCATAATGAAGAGACCACTGCTACTAGATGTATATTGGGATTTTAACCCCAAACGATCAACAAGCAGTCCCCTACTATGAAAATATGGAATATCAATATCATCACAAAGCAACCTGCATAATCGTCGCATATACGTTGGTCCGAAGTGGTTTTCGGATAAACCGAACCCGGTCTCTTTACGCCAACAATGCAAAAGCGTTTCTCAACCTCACACAACAACTAAGTCTCATAGACTTATCACGTTTCCAACTTTCAACTTGCTATCCTTCGGGCCAAGAAGGAAGCTCGATAGATTGGAGTAATACTCCACACTATACGAATCAACATCCTCAACACAAATGATAATCAAGCCTACATAGAAGGCTACGTACTAAGTGTACGACTAAATAGTTCCCACATCAAGTCGAGGAACTAAAATTTGGCAAATTTTTGATAGTCGGTTATTTAACTATCAAAACAAACAAACAAATATTCAGCACCATAATAATCACTAGGCCCTTTTTAATTAATATTTTATCAATTAAATCACTTGCCAAATATTCACTTCAAATTATCTTTAAAAAGATATATCTTCAAACCATTTCAACATTGGAAAACATTTCCAAATACATATTCAATAATAAGTAATTCACAATTCAATTTATATTTTCAACACTTAGAAAATATTGCATATACTTAAATAACGATTAAGTATATATTTCATTCTTTAAGGAAAACATTCTCTTTGAACACATTTATTTGGGTTAAAAGGAATGTTGCGTAAAACATCATTACGACAACCCAAAATCACTAGTATAGGGATTCGATAATTAGATTGACATATAAGTACCAATACTATACAAAAACATTTTCTTTTGAAAATCACTTACTATAACAACAATGTTATAGTACATCATTTCCTTATTTCTCGAAGCGTCTATTTCAATAATGAATGTTGAAATCTATGGTTTTGATCCTTAACACATTTTAAAACATCTTCAAATCATTTTACTCCATTTAAAATATCACTTTCCAAAACATTTATTAAAAGATTATTCACTGTCCAAAATCGTGAATGTAAACCTCTAACCAAATTCAACACTTCTATATATTTAATTAAAGGATTATCCACTGTCCAAAATCGTGGATATAATTCATTTAATACACCTCTATATTTAACTTATCAAATTCAATCAATTTTGAATTTATAAATCAATGTTTATAAATTCACATTTATATATTATAAAAACTTCAAGTTATAAAATCACTTTATTTAAAAATTCTATTATATCTCATTTAATTGCCAAATACAAATTATAAGTAAATTTACTTATAATTCTCTTATTTACAAATTCGTTCTTTTATAACTTCATAAATTATATAAATCGTATTTAATTATAAAATCCATTTATAACTTCACTTTAACATTTACAAAACTTGTCTATAATTCGATTACTTTGATTTATAAAATATCAATTTTATAAATCTTCTATATAAACCATTTAATATAATTCAAAAATCTCGATTTTAACTATACTTATTCTTTTATTAATTTCAAATCGTTATTAAAACTTATATAACTCCAAAAATCATACTTAAGTGTTATTTCACAAAAATCATAATTTTTATAACGATAAAAATTATAACATTTATTTATTTAAAAATAAATTCATTTACTTAGCCAATCAAAAATTCAATAAAACATTTATTTTCAGAATCACTTTTAAAATCCTTTTTATTTTGAAATCATCACTTTAACATTTTAAAATTACCAAAGTAGGCCAAATGCTGCAACAGCACCAAATACATCAATCACGGCATCCAAAACATCATATATCATATGATAACAGAATATATCATAGTATCTATAAATAAATCAATACTGGTCGGGAATCCAGTTGGATCCCTCCAACCTGTCACCTGCAACAAATATACATATTATAATATGTGTACAATGTCCGCTTCAAGGCAGACACGTGTACAAAGGGTCATCCGCTCATACATGGGAACGAATAGGGTCATCTGCTCCACTAGGCAGGTATATATTCAAATATCAACCAATATATCATATATCATCCAAACAATCATCAATCATCATATAATAAATTATTTCTCACTTATATAAAAATATCAATGAGACAGAAAGAGTGAGTTATACTCACATTGCTTGTAGTCGTCGCGATAGGGATTTATTTCGATTAAAATTAAACAAACGTTTAATTTCAACCAAAATTTTCACTATCTCAAATAAATCCCAATCCAGCTCCATAATGCAGTGCTCGTCCATACGAACCCAACGCAATTCATTTCGTGCGAAACGGGCCTCGTATTAAAAAGTTATAGCATTTTAAATTTTAAACGAATTAATATAAATTAATTTACTATTTCTATTTTAATTTTAACCTTAAACAAATCCAGGCCGCTCAACTATGCGACATCAGATCTGGGCCATGCATCATCTTTTCCCTCCAATCGTTTAAGCTTCATTTGTGAAACCCATAGAGTCGCCATAAAACCCTAGTTGCCGCGCCTTCATCGACGAGCTATGCAACAATCGAGCTACTCCGTTTCGAAGCCCATCTTTTGCTCCACCTTCACCCTGAGTCCGGTCATGCTCGGCCCTTGTACAGCCTCGAAAAATGTGAATAAACGCAGCATGAATGCAGCCTATTTCTTGTCAATCCGTAGTTCCATTTTCGATCACAGCCGTTGAGAATGTAGATCTCATCGCCCTCTTTGATTTTCGTTTCGAAAGTTTTGGTTAATTCTCAATGGATTGAGAGATAAACAAGGAGGAAGTTATGCCATTTCTAGCCATTAAAAAGCTTAGTGGCGGCTAGGGTTTCTAACCCTAGGGTTTGTGTAAATTAGAAAAAATGTTGGCCTTTTATAGAAAATTCGCACGCACTATTCACCCGAAATTTTTCCGAACTCCAAATGAAGCGTGCCGCCTGGTGTTTATAATGTTTTACCCCTATTCGGAATGCAATGGAATATATATTGAGAGCCAATTCGATCGTAGTTGAAAGATAGGTTTTCGAATCGAATATTTAAATTTAAAATTCACTTAAACGAATTTCTACGCGTTTTAGCTTGCCTCGGACAAACCGTAAATCCAATTGACATGAAATTTGAAATCTTACAATAATTTAACATTACGGATCCAATGAAACTTGTTTCGTCGAAATCTGAGACTGTTTGAAAAATGACTATTTTTACTCATCAATTAAATATTAAAATATTCAATTTCTACAATTTGACTTTTAATTCAATTTTAAAACCTCTATAACATCATTCAAACTCAAATAGAATTTAATTCATCTTTATAAATCATTTTCATTCACATTAAATCCAATATCTAATTATTTACACAATTTCAAATATTAAATTAACAATTTAATTATCTAATTAAATCCTTGTATTCGAAATATAATCTATTTAGCTTATAAAATTTACTTGTGCATATTTAAAATCAATTAAATATACGAATTTCAAATGACTGAAATTCTGGGTCGTTACATTCTCCCCTACTTAAAAGAATTTGGTCCTCGAAATTACTAAGTAAGAAAAAGTCACAAAATCCATTAACTTTTCAAAACAATTCGTTAAAACTAGATTACCAAATTCATTTAAACATTTTCACTTTTCGAAAATCATCTAGTTAAACTTCTTACAAAAATTTTACTAAGTTTTCTAATTCATTCATAGTTATTCCTTTTAAAACCTACTACTATCGTTTAACTTTTAATTCAAAAATCAAACTTTAGTTTTCACAAATTTTTCCAATTTTCTCGAAAAATTTCTAACGCCTCAAATTTTCAAAAAAATTCGCCATAGTCTCCTTTGCGCGGTTCGATCCAGAAAAAAAATAGCAATATATATATATATATATCACAAATGTACATCTCATCTTCGAGGATGTGGCGTCCCGAAGGGAAAAAAGCGTAAAAGTACGATATGCAATCCGAGATATGTACCTTATATATTATTAGCGAGCATATACGGCTAATATAGCGTGAAAGCGAGCTTCAAATGCGAAGCAAGCGTCATCCGCACCTACTAAACACTCAAAAATAATGAGAAACATGTATATATGAAAGTAATATCAATATACAACATATACCACTGCAACAACTATATATGCCGATATAGCAAATGCAATCAAAAGCAACAAATTCAATCATTAAACAACTATCATCCAACTAACATCCAACAAACCATATCTATCCAATCAATCCATAACCAATCAATATAAATTCACTTCTCATTAATATTCATTGAATTGGTTTTCAATTTAATCACATTTGATTCATTAACATTGGATTTACTAACATTCATTTATCAAATTCAATTAGTTTACATTCACTAATTTACATTCAAGTTTGTTCACTTCCAAATCAAATCAAATTCAATTACATAGCTTTCAATTTCATTAATTTAATTTCATATGAATTTCTATAGAATCAACTAACAACCATCTAACAACCAATTAATAACCAACATTACCAAATTAATTCACTTTACTTCGTTTACATTCAATTTGGTTTAACACATTTAATTTCAGATTGGTTAACATTTAATTGACTTTCATTCAATTTCATTAGCTTTTAACAAATTAACACGTACATCCACTATTCCATATCAATTCATTTACATTCAATGATTAACGTCCAATTCATATTTCATTTACTAATCTATTCCATTACTTAAATTCAATTCATTCATTAATTCAATTGCTAATTCATTTACCACTAAAGTTGAATTCCATTTATATAACCCAAGTTCATATTCGTTTAATGACTTCATTAATTTACTTCGATACCGAATTCTTTATTCAACATTACCTAAGTTATGTTTATTTCATCTCTAAAGTCATTTTATTTAACTTAAGTCAAAATCATATCACCATTCAAATTCATATTTTGTTTTGCCTAACCAAAAGTGTTTAATCATTTTAAAAATTGGTTTTACTTACCTTATCTCATTTTATAAGTTATACAACTTATTATTTAATCTTTCATAAACATTTACCTAAGTTCACTTCCATTCACTAAACTTATTCTTTATAATTTCAAATCCAATTCATGATTATACAATCACTTTACAACTTAGGTTTATTTAAACTTCCAAATTCATATTATAAACACTTACCACTTAAGTTTAATTTCATTTCAATAACTTATCTAATCTGGTTCAAATTATTTAACCTTCCTTAGTTAAATTTCAAATCGTATATTTAATTATACTAACTCAATTTTTTTTTCAACTTTACCAAAGTAAATTCTTACTTCATATTATAAATCCAAAACTCATTTTACTTATATTTATCAATTTCAACTTGGATTTTAATTTCAAATTTGTTTATCACAACAAAATTTCAATTTTTAATTTACTATTAGTAGCAAATTCATCACATAGCAACTCGAAAATGATATTGATGATGCTGCAGTCATCGCCCTTATTATTTCCCAGCAACAATAGTGAATTCAGTGCTTTATATTCTTTTTAAAATATCGTTTTATATTTATAAATCACATTTATAAATCTTTTACTTATATAATTTCACTTATTTTCTATTTATAATAATATAACCTCTTTAACTTTGAAAAACAACTTTCAAAATAAACGGAATTCAAATTTCACAAATTCTTAGTTAAATCCATTTTATTTTAAACTCCTATTTATAAATAAATTCATATAGTTTCAATTCTTATATATAAGATTATTTCACAATTGTATATCATATTAATTATAATTCCATTTTTATAACTCATTTGCTTATATAATTCATTCTTTTACAATTCTTGTTTCTATTTAGATTATTCAAACAGCTTTTATTAACTTATTTATATTTTTACATTTTAAACAACCAAACAATCAATTTATATACACTTTATTAATTCTGACAAATTATTTCTTTATATATAAAATATAATCGAGATAAAATTATTTTATTTACCCAATTTAAAACAATACTATGTCGACTTGCCTCGTTTAAGTGTTTGGAAATCCCTATCGATAACATGGCGTCCCACATACCGACCGGAATTCACGAACAGCTCAACGGGTAAGCAAACACAATATAAAACATTTTATATTCACTAACAAATATGCGCTCATATAGATAATACACTCAACTCAATCTAGGGTGCTACTATCTATATCTATAATGAATACACATCAAAGCTTAGGAATATACAAAATCTAAGCTACGATACCAAATGTAACAACCCGCAAATCCATACCCTTGGAATCGACAATAATCCACACATGTCCGACCCAAAAAGCACAGACTGACGGAAAGTCAAGAGAAAGAAAAGAAGAGAAAAGATGAGAAGAGAAGAAAGAGAGAAGATAGAACCAATCAGAACAATACAGAATCTCACATCGCATCAGAAAATATATAATATCATATCGATGATCTTTACAAAATAGAAACTATATATATACATACATCAATCAGAGTTCAACAATCAATCAATAGTTATCAGCCTGAACAGTTATAATAACCTATCCTCACAATTGCTAATAATATAAAAGAACAACTAAACACAATGGATAATCAAAACAAGTACGCGTATACGAAAATGAATATCTCTAGCTCTCCTGCTGAAGCTCCAAAAGCACCAAATCTAAACCTGTAAATATACTCAGTCTGACCCGAGCATTGAAAGGGAAGAATGCCTGGATCAGTCTGGTAAACCAGCGTGAGAAACACACTCAACTGAAATTATTAAATTACCAAAATTTTCCTTTATCAAAACAAAAGTATCTCGTAAGACAAGTCCACACATAAACACGGACATGTTTTTACCTTACGATAACTAAAACATATCATATCAAATCCTCTTATATTACAGTAGTGTCTACTATATACAAATAATATTAATCATAGCCGAAATTGTTACATTGATTAAATTCCAGCATATAGCCCAATTGGGTAATACAATCAAAATGGCAGGTACGTAGTGGAGTTTGGATTTCCATACAAATAACCAGGTGCAGGGACTGCCTTCCGGCAGTACATCTCTAGAAGAATGTAACGAGAAACCATCACAAAGTTTCTCTACCAACACAAGACCGACCCACCTCTATATCTAGATGGTATCGAATATGTCATCCTTTGGTCGTTACCGACCTTTACCGAGGGCCCTCTAAGCATACAAACCACATAATTATATACACGACATCATAGCGTGCAAAGAAATATCTAGAAGAGGATGATCATTTCCTAATTGGGAATGACCCACATAGCCTTGCCGCATCTAACCCTGTTTTGGTCATTTCCGGTTGATGAGGCTAGAGGTAATGATTACCTTTCACAAAGCACAATCACATCACTTAGAATGCCACACGGCCATTTCCGTTGACTACTAATTGCCTTCCACAAAAATACAACCCTTAAACTCATACGTCTCAAGAAGGGTGTTAAGCTAAGAGAAGTTGCCTTCTCCGCCACCACTGATGTACGTTTGTAAAAACTAATGTACGTAATCTGTAGAAATGCAATGTCAGACAAATATCCATATAAGTTGTCCAGGAACAGGACAAACCAAAGGTACTTTCCTATCACATCCTGTCGGGAAATCCCTACGATAAGTAGCGAATAGTCCTTGCATTGGATATTTCATAATGAAGAGACCAATGCTACTGGATGTATATTGGGATTTTAACCCCAAACGATCAACAAGCAGTCCTCCACTATGAAAATCCGGAATATCAATATCATCACAAAGCAACCTGCATAATCTCGCATATACGTTGGTCCGAAGTGGTTTTCGAATAAAACGATCCCGGTCTCTTCGCACCAACAACGCAAAAGCGTTTCTCAACCTCACACAGCAACTAAGTATCATAGACTTATCACGTTTCCAACTTTCAACTTGCTATCCTTCGGCCAAGAAGGAAGCTCGATAGATTGGAGTAATATTCCGCACTATACGAATCAACATCCTCAACACAAATGATAATCAAGCCTACACAGAAGACTACGTACTAAGTGTACGACTAAATAGTTCCGACATCAAGTCGAGGAACTAAAATTTGGCTAATGTTTGATAGTCGATTATTTAACTATCAAAACAAACAAACTAATATTCGACACCATAACAATCACTAGGCTCTTTTTAATAATCTTTTATTAATTAAATCACTTGCCGAATATTCACTTCAAATTATCTTTAAAAAGATATATCTTCAAACCATTTCAACATTGGAAAACATTTCCAAATACGTATTCAATAATAAGTAATTCAGAATTCAATTTATATTTTCAACAATTAGAAAATATTGCATATACTTAAATAATGATTTAGTATATATTTTATTCTTTAAGGAAAACATTCTCTTTACACACATTTATTTGCTTTAAAATGAATGTTGCGTAAAACATCGTTACGACAACCCAAAATCACTAGTATAGGGATTTCATAATTAGATAGACATATAAATCCCAATACTATACAAAAACATTTTCTTTCGAAAATCATTTACTATATCAACAATGTTATAGTACATCATTTCCTTATTTCTCGAAATGTCTATTTCAACAATGAATGTTGAAATCTATGGTTTCGATCCTTAACACATTTTAAAACATCTTCAAATCATTTTAATACATTTAAAATATCACTTCCCAAAACATTTATTAAAAGATTATTCGCTGTCCAAAACCGTGAATGAAAATCTCTAACCAAATTCCACACTTCTATATATTTAATTAAAGGATTATCCACTGTCTAAAATCGTGGATATAATTCCTTTAATATACTTCTACATTTAACTTATCAAATTCAATCAATTTTGAATTTATAAATCAATTTTTATAAATTCACATTTATATATTATAAAAACTTCAAGTTATAAAATCACTTTATTTACAAATTCTATTGCATCTCTTTTAATTGCCAAATCCAAATTATAAGTAAATTTACTTATAATTCTCTTATTTACAAATTCGTTCTTTTATAACTTCACAAATTATATAAATCGTATTCAATTATAAAATCCATTTATAACTTCATTTTAACATTTACAAAACTTGTCTATAATTCAATTAATTCATTTTTTTATAAAATATCAATTTTATAAATCTTCTATATAAACCATTTAATATAATTCAAAAATCTCGATTTTAACTAAACTTATTCATTTAATAATTTCAAATCGTTATAAAAACTTATATAACTCCAAAAATCAAACTTAAGTGTTATTTCACAAAAATCATAATTTTTATAACGATAAAAATTATAACATTTATTTATTTAAAAATAAATTCATTTACTTAAACAATCAAAAATTCAATAAAACATTTATTTTCGAAATCACTTTTAAAATCCTTTTTATTTTGAAATCATCACTTTAACATTTTAAAATTACCAAAGTAGGCCAAATGCTGCAACAGCACCAAATACATCAATCATGGCATCCAAAACATCATATATCATATGATAACAGAATATATCACAATATCTGTAAATATATCAATACTGGTGAGGAATCCAGTTGGATCCCTCTAACCTGTCACCTGCAACAAATATACATATTATAATATGTGTATAATGTCCGCTTCAAGGCAGACGCGCGTACAAAGGGTCATCTGCTCCACTAGGCAGGTATATATCCAAATATCAACCAATATATCATATATCATCCAAACATTCATCAATCATCGTATAATAAATTATTTCTCACATATATAAAAATATCAGTGAGTCAGAAAGAGTGGGTTGTACTCATATTGCTTGTAGTCGTCGCGATAGCGATTTATTTCGATTAAAATTAAACAAGCGTTTAATTTCAACCAAAATTTTCACTAGCCCAAATAAATCCCAATATGGCTCCATAATGTAGTGCTCATCCATACGAACCCAACGCAATTCGTTTCGTACGAAACGGGCCTCGTATCAAAAAGTTATAGCGTTTTAAAGTTTAAACGAATTAATATAAATTAATTTACGATTTCTATTTTAATTTAACCTTAAACAATCCCAGGCCGCTTAACTATGCGACATCAGATCTGGGCCGTCATCATCTACTCCCTCCCATCATTCAAGCTTCGTTCGTGAAACCCATAGAGCCGCCATAAAACCCTAGTTGTCGCGCCTTCATCGACGAGCTATGCAACGATCGAGCTACTCCGTTTCGAAGCCCATCTTTTTCTCCCCCTTCCTTGTGAATCTGATCATGCTCGGCCCTTGCACAGCCTTGAAAAATGTGAACGAATGCAACATGAATGCAGCCCATTTCTCATCAATCCGTAGCTCCATTTTCGATCACAGCCGTTGAGAATGTAGATCTCAACGCCCTCTTCGATTTTCGTTTAGAAAGTTTTGGTTAATTCTCAATGGATTGAGAGATAAACGAGGAGGAAGTTGCGCCATTTCTGGCCATTAAAAAGCTTAGTGGTAGCTAGGGTTGCTAACCCTAGGGTTTGTGTAAATTAGAAAAAATGTTGGCCTTTTATAGAAAATTCGCGCGCACTATTCTCCCGAAATTTTTTCGAACTCCAAACGAAGCGTGCCACCTAGGGTTTATAATGTTTTACCCCTATTTCGAACGCAATGGAATATATATCGAGAGCCAATTCGATCGTATTTGAAAGATAGGTTTTCGAATCGAATATTTAAATTTAAAATTCACTTAAACGAATTTTTACGTGTCTTAGCTTGCTCCGGACAAACTGTAAATCTGATTGATACGAAATTTAAAATCTTACAATAATTTAACATTACGGATCCAATGAAACTAGTTTCGTCCAAATCCAAGACTGTTAGAAAAATGACTATTTTTACTCGTCAATTAAATATTAAAATATTCAGTTTCTACAATTTGAATTTTAGTTCAATTTAAAAACTTCTATAACATCATTCAAACTCAAATAGAATTTAATTCATCTTTATAAATCATTTTCATTCACATTAAATCCAATATCTAATTATTTACACAATTTAAAATATTAAATTAACAATTTAATTATCCAATTAAATCCTTGTATTCGAATTATAATATATTCAGCTTATAAAATTTACTTATGCAAATTTAAAATCAATTAAATATACAAATTTCAAATGACTGAAATTCTGGGTCGTTACAGAAAGAGTAAGGCGAGGAAGGGGTTCGGCCATGGTTGATTTCAGCCTTGGTTTTGGCAAGGGGAGGCAAAGGAGGTGTTATTGGCCGAGAATGGGTGAGTGATGGGTTCGGCCATGGTTAAGAAAGGGATCAGCATTGGGTAGAGGAGGAGGCCGGCCTTGGTTGGAGAAAAGAGCCGATATAAAGGAGGGGAAAGAAGGAGTTAAAGGTGATGGCAAGCCAAGGAAAAGAGGTGTGGTGATGAAGAAAAGAAATATAGAAATTTTAAGAAGGAGGAGGAAGAGACTTACTGTAAAATTTCTGAGCAGGAGAAGGAAGATGAGAAACATAAGTCAGGTAAGGAATTATGTACGTATAATTTCTCAAACGGTGACTTTACACACTATATGACCTTTCGTGAGACCCTTCACATCCTAGCCAATAGTCTAAGCCAAACAACAATAAACAAGCAAAAATCCAAACCAAATCTAGCCCACAAACCCAAGAATAAATAAGATAAATTAAAATATAAAATAAGTGTGTGTAATACGCCAAAGACTGCAGATTTTGAGAAGTAGAAATTAGAATTTAACAAAAAGAAAAGTAGAGAGAATGTTAGGATCTAATCCAACTTCATAAAAAAAAATTTAAAATTTAAAATTTTCAACTGGAAGTCAAGCTTTGATCAAGTTTGACCAAAATTTGAATTTCTAGAAAAAATTTAATTTTTGTTAAATTTGGAAAAATATTTCACGTCAAATCCCAACAATGTATATTAAAATTCCATATTTATCAATTGTAAAATAATTTAAATCAAAGTTCCAAATAAAATTCCATTTAAAATATTTACTGAATTTACGGGTCGTTACACTCATCCTACTCAAAAAAAAATCGTTTTCAAAAAGGAACGAGACATAAGTAAAATCAAAGAAAAAAATAAGATAGAATAAATGAAACGACCCGCAAATCTGTACCCCTTGAGTCAACACTATTCTACAACAATCAACTCAAGTTGCACAGAAATACGAACCATTTTGGGTTAAAGAAGAAGAGGTAGAAGAAGAAAACAGAAAACAACAACAGAATCTAACCATCGCAGCGGAATAAAATATAATAAATAATAAATAATCTTTACTCAATTCAAATATATCTGTTCATATATTACATCATCAGAGTACATCAATCACAGTTTAACAACAACAACATACAAATGGATACACAGCAACACAACACAGCGGAATATAAATATATAAACAAATAACAGCCGAGTCAGTCTGGAATACCAGCGTGAGAAAATCACACCCAATTGATTATTAAAGTTCCAAAAATCCTTTTGAAAACAAAGCATCTCGTAAGACCACGCCACAAATAAACATGTCGGGTTTTTACCTTACGATAGCTAAAACACTTTTTATAGAAATCCTCTGATATTATAATAAGGTCTATATACAAATACTTATAAAATAGCCGAAATTGTTACATGATTAAATTCCAGCTACTAGCCACAAAGTCGGTAATACAAACAAAACTCGTACAAGGCTCGTAGGGAGAATGGATTTCCAACCAATGACTAGGCACTAGGGTACCACCTGTCACGGTACGGGGCCTAGATCACCGTACCGAGGACCACTCTCGATCCCCTGCAACACAAGGCCGGACCCATCCCTTACTGGACAGTTCCGAATAAGATCACCCCGCGGTTGGGATCAGCAACCGCCCACTAAGCCAAAATAAAATGGGACATCTAGACAGGGATGACCTTACTCTCCAGTGGGGCTACCCACGAAGCCTTGCTGCATATCCCCTGATTTTCAGTCATTCCCATTTGATGAGGCTTGAGGCTAAGCGTTACCTTTTAAGAACATATCCCTTAGAATGCCCATCGTCCACCTGACGATGTTTTCGCAAGCATTCATCCATACAAGTCCGTCCCGGGTTCGAACGGAACCGAAGGCACTATTCCTACTACATCCATTTTGGAAATATCCTCAGGATTAGTAGCGACTAACCCTTGCACTTCACTACTCCATCTTCGAATCCAACTTGTTTTCACGAAAACGTACAAACCGGATCGAAGTGCTTTTCGAGAAATAAATCTCGATCCCGGTCTCTTCGAAACGATCAACGTATTTGTCCAATATTGATAGTCGGTTATTTAACTATCAATTAATATTCACAAACAACCATCCAACAATAAATAATTTCCCAAATTATTTATTAACCTCAAAATATCTTCACAAGATATATTTCTATTTTCAATCCTCTGAAAACAGTTTCAAAACCATCTTTCTTTCCAGAATAACTTTCCCAAATATTTTCTATCTCCACTGAAGTTACCAAGCACAAACTAGATTTTTTTAAAAAAAAAAAAAATTAAAACACTTTACTTTGAAATAAACTACATCAATAATTTATTAAAATACCATACTATATGAATAATTGAAAATAAGGTTACTTAATAAATATAAAACTAGATTTTATACTTTTAAAACATAATATTAAGTCATTCTTTAAATAATTACTAATATAATAGATTAATAGAAAATACCTACTTTAGAATTTAAATATTAGAAATAAGAAATTTTCCAAAACTTGCTTTTTAAAACAACTTTCAATCTTTTAACTTATATTTAAAAATATACTATGAAAATGAACTTGGTTTTCCAGGGAGAATTTCAAATCTCAATCACTTAAATCAATTTCCCAAATTGGTTTCCAATTTATTTTATTTTAAATTCTTTTACTTATCAGTTCATTTCAAAATTCATTAATTATAGACTTATTATTATTGTTATTAATTTCCATTTGATTTTAAATATATTACCTGAAATATATAAATTCAGGTCTTTCCCAATTCTTCTTTATTCCTTTTAATAATTTAAACCTTAAATTTTAGATAAATGTGTTGTTCTCTTAAATAATAACACTACAGTTTAAAATTCATTAAATTCCTGTCATTCAAAATTTCCTTTCTATATTCTAGCTTTATTTATTAAAATTTTAAAGTTACTTTATTTTATATTTTATTTTTATTTTTTTCCATTCATTCTTAAACTTATTCAAATTTTCTATAATTATTTTGTTACAAATTTACTTCTTTTATTTTCCTTCCAAAATCCAATTTATATATATTTGATAGTTCATTGTACACAATTATATTCAATCGAACCATAGCATTCAATATTTCAATAAAGTTCATCATAGAATATCACATAATCACAACAGAGGGTATTAAATAATTTTAAATAAATGTTGAGGGGTCCAGTTGGATCCCTCCAACCTGCTTTTCCTGCATCCACAGATGTTAGCACAACATAAATCCAATCCCAAAATATACCATACTATAGCACATCAATCAATTCAACCATTCAAACAATTATTTAAATTTAATCATGTAAATTTAAATTTAAATTAACTGAGTGAGATTAACTCACCTTTGATTTTTGTTTGGCAATCCATTTCCATCTCGCCAATTCCACCATAATTTTAGACCTTGAACAACATTATATAATTTATTAATATCTGAGATAATCAGATAATCCATTACTATTTATAAATTTTAATTTAATTAATAATTTTCCTATAAAAATCCTTTTGTTTAAAAATAATTAATATAAGTTAATTTCAGTAATTAGTCTCCTTACTATTTTCAGACCTTGTATAACAATTTATACGATTTTATTTACATTCGAACCAAATGAAAAATCAACTACCATTTAATATATTTAAATTAACAAATTATTTGATTTAAACTAAATTTCCTTTTTTATAAAATATATATGTGACTTAAACATATTTCATGAAAAGTCAGATTTATATATATAAACTCTACAACACTCTACTATATAAATAAAATTTCATTTCATTTTTATTTTTATTTCATATTCATAAATATATAAATTAAATAAATAAATTTAAAGAAATACCTATCTGATGAAAACGTGGCCAAACACGAAACCAGTTCCAGGTTCGAACGAACTTCTGGCCACTCGTTCCTCCTCCCTCAATCGCGTGCCCATACGCGCTTCAAAATCCATCGCGACACAAGTCTCGCGATCGGCCTCTCACCTGCTGCCATTCACGATTTCGACCGCAATCCACTACTAACGCAAATTGCGACCTCATCCCTCCTCTGCCCTACTTCGCATCCCAAGCGAACATCGAAACCCTCGAATCGCCGCCACCCCAAAATGAAGCCCTGACTGCAGTGGTGCTAACCCAATCGCGATTTCCCCCAAGTCGAACGAATCGAATTGAAGAAATCGGTTATATCCTTCTATCTGAGAATTTCAAATTCGTTTTTTTTTTACTGATATGGGCGAATGGAATTTAGGGCTTAGAAGAAGAAAGAAGGTTTCCATTTTGTTTGAAAGTGTTCGATATGAAAACCTGAAGGGGTATCGGCAGCCATTCGTTTCTCTTCTAATTTTTTTTTCCTATTTACTGAAGGGTTGATTATTGAAGAACAATGCTTCGGCCGTGTTATTATCAGAAGAGAGTAGAAGAAGCTTGCGTTAGAAGCTAAACGAGTGTGGCTTCAATGGAAAGGTTTGACTATGTAAATTGAAGTTAAATTAATTTTTTTTATATGCAATTACGGTTTGTACGATCAAACGGTAACTCCGAACCTTGCGAAAATTGAAATCCGACAATAATATAATACTACGGATCCAATGGAACTGGTTTCGTCAAATTCCGAGACGGTGCCTCGGAAGGCAATTTTTTTAAAATTCAATTTAAACGATGCAAATTTCAAAATTTAACAAACCATTTTTTAAATTTAATTTCATCACTTCTATTCTCTTCAGTATTATCAATATAAATTCTAAAAGCCTTCAAATTATTTTTAACATGCTTAAAATCTCAGGTTTCATATCTTATTCAATTCAAATTATTTAATTCAACGATTTAATTGTCAAATAAATTATGATATACATAATTTAAGTTAATAGTTAACCTTTAAATAATTAAA
The DNA here is from genome assembly GCA_030765085.1 of Allium cepa. NCBI lineage: Eukaryota > Viridiplantae > Streptophyta > Magnoliopsida > Asparagales > Amaryllidaceae > Allium > Allium cepa. The sequence goes on along the minus strand of CM060937.1, from coordinate 182,680,237 downwards.
ATCAATTAAATATTTTGATTTTAAATGCTTGAAAATTTTGGGTCGTCACATTCCTCCCCCTTAAAAGAATTTCGTCCCCGAAATTACTAGTTAGGAAGAATGGTCCAATACACGTTTACTTACCTCCAAAACCAAACAATTCAACTTCTTACTAATTATCTTTTTATAAAAGACCCATTATCATTCTTATTAACTTCTCAATTCTCCCATAGTTTTCAAACCATATTATTTGCTCGAGTATTCAAATTTCAATTCTAAATCAAATTTAAAATTATCAGAATTTTTTTTTCAAAATTTTTCTAGCTCTCTAAATTCCCGAAAAAATTTCGCCAGCGTCTCCTTTGCACGGCTAGCTCGGTACAACTACAAAATGGCTCTACGGCCTCCCAAATCCAAAAAGAAAACAAAAGGCCAAGTTGCTCAATCCAAAATCCCAATCAAATTTCACAGAAATTTAAACACATACCTTTTGGTCGGCCAACTCAATTTTTATCCTTATGAAGTCAAAACCAATTCACTTTCCTTTATATTACCTGCATATCCTGCTTAACACTAATATCCAAACACAATATTCCAAAACATCATATCAACTTTCTTACAAAATGTCAATATTTATTCATTCAAATATTAACTTAGATTATATTTGCAATTTCCAATTAAGAATTGACCATTCCTTACTTAAATTAGCATAAGCATTTTATATGCTTCTTATATTTATTTTCATCTCCCACTTTAGTTTATATCTATTTCTATTCAAATAGATTCTTTCATTTCCATACGATTTCAATTTATCATTAACTCTGAATATTTAAATTTTATTTGTCATTCATTACTAATTCATGTCATTACTTTAAATTGGTTTTATTTACTAACTTATTTTAGTTTCCAATTTGAATTTGTTTTGTCGTTTCCAAAATTTTCAAAAATTTTCTAACTCCCAAAATTTTTGAGAAATTTTGGCTGAGTCCCCTTTGTACGGAGGAGCTTTTGCAATTTGACAAAAGAGATAAATATATATACATCGACCCACCCGGTCGGAAAAACCAAAAACAGTTCATATTTCCTATTTTTATTGCGTGGGCGTACCTTATTTAGCATTTCAAGCAAACAGATTATAATTTTTAGCAACTAATGCAATCCAAATCCAGCCACACGGCCTCCAGATACCTGTACTTACTCAATTTAAACACGTAAGTGCCAAATATATGCAGTTTAACTATATTTCACTTAGTTGCAATGGTTAAAACATATGAATTCTAAAGAAATGCACATCAAACATTTTCCGTAAGCAATTTTTACAACTTTCATACTAATTCAACTGTTCAATTAATTTATAAACCATTTTCATTCAATTTGAATGGTTTTCAATCCATTCGTACACAACTTCATCAATTTGAATGATTTAAAACTCAATTGCTTACATTTAATTTATTCTTAAGCAAATTGAACTCATATTTAATTCAATTGCTTTCAAAATCAATTTATTTTACTTCCATCAACTCATAGAATTTTAATTACTTCCATTTACATCAAATGACAATTTATTCTATGCAGTTTGAAGAGATCTATGTGAATAAACAAGTATTTATGTTTTATAACCAATTTAAATGGATTTCAACTCAATTTATACTCAATTCTATTCCAGTTCGAATTTATTCACAATCCGTATATTCTCATTTTCATTGCATTTAAAGTTGAATCCATTCACTTGCATTTCCTTCTATTAACCAAACTAGTTCATACAAAACTATTAACATCTTAGGTTCGTCTTCATTACCAATTTAATTTCCTTTTTATTTTAATTCATTCACGACAAGTTATTTAGCTCGACCCATTCCAAGCTTGCACATTACTATCCATTCCCGAATTAATTCAAACCAAGCTTCAATTTAATGGCCTTCCAATTTTTTTACTCATAGTCGAGCATCTAATTTTTCTCAACTTAAGATAATTTACTCAATTTCTTTCACTTCAAACTTAAGTTCACTTTCATTTAATTCTTATTGATTCCATCCATTTATTTATTCAATATAATTGGTTTATCCGCTCAATCCATTATGAATTTCCATTTCTTTAAATATTATCTATAACTCACCGAATTCTATTTCGATTTAAATTTATTTTCACTTGATTTAAATCCAATCCAATATTATTAAACTAAGCTTAAGTTGATTTCAATTCAACTCTTCTCCATTCTTTTTAGCTTAAGTTAATTTACTTCAATTTATTCAAATTTATACTTAAGCTCATCCTCATTTTGCAAACAAAGCTCTATTTTCAATTTAACTTGATTCTACTTCAATCTAATCTCATTTCAAACTACAAATTCATTTGATTAATTTTTACAACATTTAAATTTTCAGATTTAACTCATTCAATTGATTACATGGCCATTTCCAATTTATTTCCACTTATTTGGATTTTATTTGCAAACCATACCATTACTATTTTAATCCAATCACATTTTCATTCGATACATCTCAAATTATATTAACATGTTAACACTTCACGTTAAATTTTAATTTATAACTCAAGTTCTGAATCCACTATCCGTTTCAATTTACCCCTAATTTTATTAACTCACAATTCAACTTCATTCTCAATTACATTTACTTCATCAACAATTTAAATCGAATTTAATTTATAACTTGAGTTTTATTTCCAAACTTCATTATTATCTCACAATTCAGCTTTTATTTAACTGCATTGGGTTCTCATTACATATTTCATTATCTAATTATTATCTAAATAGTCTTTCCCCAACTTATAATCCAGAACTTGATTTTAATCTCAAAATCTCTTCATTTAAATTTTCTTAAGTTCACATTTATTTTATAATTCAAGTTTTGATCTTCTTTCTATTTTTTCCAATTCATCAAAGATATTTATTTTGGGTTTCTATCCCACTTTTTCAAATTTTATAAGTCACAACTTGTTATTACACAATCCTATGCATCCTAGGTTTGAATATATTCATCTTTTATTTTAATTCGAGCCTCATGCTTATTTATATCCCAAGCATGTTTTATTTCATGCATTATAACTCTTTTACACGTTATTCTTATTTATTTATTTCAATTCCAATCCTTATTCAATTTATTTTCCATTTGTTTAGGTAAGGATTTAATTCCATTCATTACTCATCCCAATTCAATTTTACTTTCACTCAAATTTATTTAACTCAATTCAATTTCAACTTGATTCAAATACAACTGGATATTATTCCATCCTATTTAAATTAATTTTCAGTCCAGTTAAATTTTATTCTCCAATCCAAGTTAATTTCCTTTTTTACTTTTCCCGTTAGATTTAAATCCCAACATTCAAAGCTTATATTTCCTTCCCTGATTTAAAAATCATCTCAATTTATAAGTTTACAACTATCTCATCAGGATTTTAAAAACACCGACTTTGGTTCCAAATCATTTTGAAATCTCCAACATCTCAAATCACATTTCTCAAAAGTCAAACCAATCCTGGCTTTTATTCCCAACCAATTTCCTTTGAAATTTCCAAAAACAACTTACTGTTCTAAACAAATCAATTTGATAGCAATTCTTCACTTAGAAATTCGAAAATGAATACTGATGATGCGGCCGTCATCATCAGAATTATTTTCCAATAACCCAAATGATTTTAATGCTATATTACTTTCAAAATCCATTCAAAACACATTTTCTTTCAGAAATACCTCCAAAACAATAATACTATTATTTATCTTCAGATACCTCCAAATCTCCGGGGTCCTAAAGTTTCAAATTCTGTTTTAATTCACATTTTAACTATAATGCATTTGTATAGTTTATGCTTATACAAATCCCCATTTAATTATATTTCAATTCGTAAATTACATTTATAATTCATATTTATAAATTTCATTTGATAATGAATTTATACCCTTAAATTTTAGTTATATTTCAATTCCTAGTTAAATTTTCACTTCACAATGATAATACTTTAAATATCATCATTCCTAACATCCAATTAACATCCAAGCAACCATATATTAGCTAAATAGTTTTCAAAAACTTTTCTTTATATCAAAATATATTTTGGGTAAAATTATTTCATTTACCCGCATTTAAAACAATACCGTGTCGATTGTTCTATTCAAGTATTTAGAAACCCCTTCAATACAGTTGCATAGACTGTGTCGACGAAGGTTCATATGCCACTCAATAAACCAACCAACACAATATTAAAACAATTTATATTCACTAACAAATACGCGCTCATATCTATTAATACGCTCAAACTCATTATAGAGTACTACGGACTCTATTTTAAATGAGTAATCCCCACCAGAGCCAAGGTTATCTCCAACCTGCTCTGATACCAAGTGAAACGACCCGCAAATCCGTACCCCTTGAATCAACACTATTCTACAACAATCAACTCAAGTTGCACAGAAGTACGAACCATTTTGGGTTAAAGAAGAAGAGGTAGAAGAAGAAAACAGAAAACAACAACAAAATCTAACCATCGCAGCGGAATAAAATATAATAGATAATAAATAATCTTTACTCAATTCAAATATATCTGTTCATATATTACATCATCGGAGTACATCAATCACAGTTTAACAACAACAATATACAAATGGATACACATCAACACAACACAGCGGAATATAAATATATAAACAAATACGGGAGTACGTATCGTCATCCAGCTCGTCTCCTGAGCTCCGCAGCACCTCCTGTATCCTATAATACTCGGTTTGACCCGAGCATTACACTTAAATAACACCCGAGTCTGTCTAGAATACCAGCATGAGAAAATCACACCCAATTGATTATTAAAGTTCCGAAAATCCTTTTGAAAACAAAGCATCTCGTAAGACCACGCCACAAATAAACATGTCGGGTTTTTACCTTACGATAGCTAAAACACTTTTTATAGAAATCCTCTGATATTATAATAGGGTCTATATACAAATACTTATAAAATAGACGAAATAGTTACATGATTAAATTCCAGCTACTAGCCACAGAGTGGGTAATACAAACAAAACTCGTACAAGGCTCGTAGGGAGAATGGATTTCCAACCAATGACTAGGCACTGGGGTACCACCTGTCACAGTACGGGGCCTAGATCACCGTACCGAGGACCACTCCCGATCCCCTGCAACACAAGGCCGGACTCATCCCTTACTGGACAGTTCCGAATAAGATCACCCCGCGGTTGGGATCAGCAACCGCCCACTAAGCCGAAATAAAAAGGGACATCTAGACAGGGATGACCTTACTCTCTAGTGGGGGCTACCCACGAAGCCTTGCTGCATATCCCCTGATTTTCAGTCATTCCCATTTGATGAGGCTTGAGGCTAAGCGTTACCTTTTAAGAACATATCCCTTAGAATGCCCATCGTCCACCTGACGATGTTTTCGCAAGCATTCATCCATACAAGTCCGTCCCGGGTTCGAACGGAACCGAAGGCACTATTCCTACTACATCCATTTTGGAAATATCCTCAGGATTAGTAGCGTCTAGCCCTTGCACTTCACTACTCCATCTTCGAATCGAACTCGTTTTCACAAAAACGTACAAACCGGATCGAAGTGGTTTTCGAGAAATAAATCACTATCCCGGTCTCTTCGAAACGATCAACGTATTTGTCCAATATTGATAGTCGGTTATTTAACTATCAATTAATATTCACAAGCAACCATCCAACAATAAATAATTTCCCAAATTATTTATTAACCTCAAAATATCTTCACAAGATATATTTCTATTTTCAATCCTCTGAAAATAGTTTCAAAACCATCTTTCTTTCCAGAATAACTTTCCCAAATATTTTCTATCTCCACTGAAGTTACCAAGCACAAACTAGATTTTTTTTTTAAATTTTTTTTAAAACACTTTACTTTGAAATATACTTTAAAATAAACTACATCAATAATTTATTAAAATACCATACTATATGAATAATTGAAAATAAGGTTACTTAATAAATATAAAACTAGATTTTATACTTTTAAAACATAATATTAAGTCATTCTTTAAATAATTACTAATATAATAGATTAAGAGAAAATACTTACTTTAGAATTTAAATATTAGAAATAAGAAATTTTCCAAAACTTTCTTTTTAAAACAACTTTTAATCTTTTAACTTATATTTAAAAATTTACTTTGAAAATGAACTTGGTTTTCCGGGGAGAATTTCAAATCTCAATCACTTAAATCAATTTCCCAAATTGATTTCCAATTTATTTTATTTTAAACTCTTTTACTTATCAGTTCATTTCAAAATTCATTAATTATAGACTTATTATTATTGTTATTAATTTCCATTTGATTTTAAATCTCTTACCTAAAATATATAAGTTCAGGTCTTTCCCAATTCTTCTTTATTCCTTTTAATAATTTAAATCTTAAAATTTAGATAAATGTTTTGTTCTCTTAAATAATAACACTACAGTTTAAAATTCATTAACTTCCTGTCATTCAAAATTTCCTTTCTATATTCTAGCTTTATTTATTAAAATTTTAAAGTTACTTTATTTTATATATATTTTTATTTTTTGCCATTCATTCTTAAACTTATTCAAATTTTCTATAATTATTTTGTTACAAATTTACTTCTTTTATTTTCCTTCCAAAATCCAATTTATATATATTTTTGATAGTTCATTATACACAATTATATTCAATCGAACCATAGCATTCAATATTTCAATAAAGTTCATCAGAGAATATCACATAATCACAACAGAGGGTATTAAATAATTTTAAATAAATGTTGAGGGGTCCAGTTGGATCCCTCCAACCTGTTTTTCGTACATCCACAGATGTTAGCACAACATAAATCCAATCCCAAAATATAACATACTATAGCACATCAATCAATTCAACCAGTCAAACAATTATTTAAATTTAATCATTTAAATTTGAATTTAAATTAACCGAGTGAGATTAACTCACCTTTGGTTTTTGTTTGGCAATCCATTTCCATCTCGCCAATTCCACCATAATTTTAGACCTTGAACAACATTATATAATTTATTAATATCTGAGATAATCAGATAATCCATTACTATTTATAAATTTTAATTTAATTAATAATTTTCCTATAAAAATCCTTTTGTTTAAAAATAATTAATATAAGTTAATTTCACTAATTAGTCTCCTTACTATTTTCAGACCTTGTATAACAATTTATACGATTTTATTTACATTCGAACCAAATGAAAAATCAACTACCATTTAATATATTTAAATTAACAAATTATTTGATTTAAACTAAATTTCCTTTTTTATAAAATATATATGTGTCTTAAACATATTTCATGAAAAGTCAGATTTATATATATAAACTCTACAACACTCTACTATATAAATAAAATTTCATTTCATTTTTATTTTTATTTCATATTCATAAACATATAAATTAAATAAATAAATTTAAAGAAATACCTATCTGATGAAAACGTGGCCAAACACGAAACCAGTTCCAGGTTCGAACGAACTTCTGGCCACTCGTTCCTCCTCCCTCAATCGCGTGCCCACACGCGCTTCAAAATCCATCGCGACACAAGTCTCGCGATCAGCCTCTCACCTGCTGCCATTCACGATTTCGACCGCAATCCACTCTTAACGCAAATCGCGACCTCATCCCTCCTCTGCCCTGCATCGCATCCCAAGCGAACATCGAAACCCTCGAATCGCCGCCACCCCAAAATGAAGCCCTGACTGCAGTGGTGCTAACCCAATCGCGATTTCCCCGAAGTCGAACGAATCGAATTGAAGAAATCGGCTATATCCTTCGACCTAAGAATTTCGAATTCGTTTTTTTTTACTGATATGGGTGAATGGAATTTAGGGCTTAGAAGAAGAAAGAAGGTTTCCATTTTGTTTGAAAGTTTTCGATATGAAAACCTGAAGGGGTATCGGCCACCATTCGTTTCTCTTCTATTTTTTTTTCTATTTACTGAAGGGTTGATTATTGAAGAACAATGCTTCGGCCGTGTTATTATCAGAAGAGAGTAGAAGAAGCTTGCGTTAGAAGCTAAACGAGTGTGGCTTCCATGGAAAGGTTCGACTATGTAAATTGAAGTTAAATTAATTTTTTTTTATATGCAATTACGGTTTGTACGATCAAATGGTAACTCCGAACCTTGCGAAAATTGAAATCCGACAATAATATAATACTACGGATCCAATGGAACTGGTTTCGTCAAATTCCAAGACTGTGCCTCGGAAGGCTATTTTTTTAAAATTCAACTTAAACGATGCAAATTTCAAAACTTAACAAACCATTTTTTAAATTTAATTTCATCACTTCTATTCTCTTCAGTATTATCAATATAAATTCTACAAGCCTTCAAATTTTTTTAACATGCTTAAAATCTCAGGTTTCATATCTTATTCAATTCAAATTATTTAATTCAACGATTTAATTGTCAAATAAATTATGATATACATAATTTAAGTTAATAATTAACCTTTAAATATTTAAAATCAATTAAATATTCCGATTTTAAATGCTTGAAAATTTCGGGTCGTCACAATAATGAATAGTACCTAGAACAAACAATTCCGGATTCGAAGCACGCATGCTCTCCTCCCTCTCCCATGTACAATCCCGATCATCAGTACTCCACTGCACTTTTACTAGGTTTATAGATTTCCTCCTCAGCTGCTTCATACCTCAATTGATAATACGAAGTGCCTTCCTCACGACAGTAAGGTTTGGCTCAACACCCAAACTCTCGAGTCTAGAAGGCTGAATAATTAAAGATGGATCATGAAGATACTGACGAAGGTGCGAAACATGGAACATATTATGCACTCCAGAAAGCTTCTCAGGAAAATCCAAACGATAAGCTAAAGGACCAACTCTCTCCAAGATGTGAAAAGGACCAACGAATCTCAGAGCAAGCTTCCCTTTCTAACCAAACCAAATCACATTCTTCAACGAAGGGATCTTAAGGAAAGCCTGATCACTAACAGAAAACTCCAGACTCCACCTACGCCTATCAGCATACTTCTTCTGTCTATCCTGAGCAATCCTCATCTTCTTCCTAATCTCCTCAACCTTCTCAAATGCTTCTAGAATCATATTAGGATCAACAACCAAACGATTACTAGATTCAACCCACCAAGATGGAGATTTGCAAGGTTGACCGTAAAGAGCAGCAAATGGAGCCATTGCAATACCGGCCTGAATTAAAAAGATGGAATAAGAGAGATAAATGTTTAAAATAGCCTTAAATAGAAGATTTAAAATTGTACCTGATAATTGTTGTTATAGGTGAATTCAATAAGATGGAGATGATCGTCTCAAGATCCTCCATAATTAACGACACAGGTATGAAGAAGATCTTCCAGAATCTAATTCACTCTTTCTATTTGACCATCGGTCTACGGATGGTAGGCAGTGCTCAGATTCAGGCGAGTACCTAAAGCTTCCTGAAAAGCTCTCCAAAACTGACTGCTAAAGATGGGGTCTCTATCACAAACAATACTGACTGGAACACCATGAAGTCGAACAATCTCACTCACATAAATATCAAAAAAAACTCAAAGCAGAACGATTGGCCTAATCAAAATCAAATGAGCTGACTTAGCCAATCTATCCACGACTACCCAAATACTCTCATTACCCCTCCTAGTCCTCAGTAATCCATTATTAAAATCCATAGAAACCCGTTCCCATTTTCAATTGGGAATCTCAAGGGGCTGCAATAATCCAGCGGTCTTCTGATAATCCGCCTTAACCTTTGACAAGTCGCACATCTACTAACATAAAAGGAGATATCACGCTTCATACTACTCCACCAATACAACTTCTTCATATTTTGATACATCTTTGTCATACCTGGAAGAATAGAAAGTCTGGACTGATGATTTTCCCGAAGTAACTCTTGTATCAATCCATCGACATTCGGGACACAAATCCGATTATTAATCCTTAAAATTTATTTATCATCGATCAGCGCTCCCCTTCCATCTTGGCTACTACTAACTATGTTACGAACATTCTCCTTAATAAGCATCATTATTTCATCCTTTTCTTGCTTAGCAATAATATGATCCATAAGAGGAGAAGAAACAACAAGCTGACACAACATTGCCTTCTTTCGACTTAAGGCATCGACTACAACATTAGCTTTCCTGGGGGTATAGTTGATGTCAAGGTCATAAGAAGCTAGAAACTCAAGCCATCTAACCTGTCTATGATTTAAATCCTTCTGGGTGAAAATATACTTCAAATACTGATGATCCTTAAAGAGGTCAAACTTATCGTCTCCGTAGCTTCAAAGCAAATACTACGACAGGCAATTCCAAATCTTGGGCTACATAATTGGCTATGTGGGTCTTCAACTGATGAGTGATATAAGCAATAACCTTTCCATCTTGCATCAGAACAACTCCCAAACCTTCACGACTAGCATCAGTGTATACCGTTAATCCCTCATTTCCATTTGGAATGGTAAGAAAAGGTGCGAAAGTAAGTTTGTGCTTTAACTCATTAAATGCGGCTTCACACTTATCATTCCATATAAACTTAGCATTTTTACGAGTTAAAGCGGTAAGAGGTGTAGCAACCCGAGCAAAATTTTCAATAAATCTCCGATAATAACCAGCAAGGTCAAGAAAGCTACGATTGTCGGATGGAGTCCTAGGAATTTCTCAATCCTAAAGTAGAGTGGCGAAAATAAGAACTACAGAGAAAGATAGAATAATTAGATTACAAAAGAAAGAAGGGAGAATAGACTTACATTGATCGTAGCGATCTTAACGGATCAACAGAAACTCCATTACTAGAAATAATATGCCTAAGAAATCGGACGTCTTCTATTTAGAAATGGCTTTTCGAGAATTTATCTTTCAACTAATGACTCCTAATTGTTTCTAGAACAAAGCTCAAATGTGATTCATGCTTAGCCTCTGACTTTGAAAAGACAAGAATATCATCGACGAAGACTAGAACAAACTTGTTGAGAACATGCGGCGCACACGATTCATAAGATCAACAAAGAAAGCTGGGGCATTAGTCAAACCAAAATCATAACTAACCATTCATAAAAACCATTCTCAGTATGGAAAGCAGTTTTGGGAATACTTTCGTCAGCAACTCTGAGCTGGTGGAAACTGGTGGCAAGATCAAGTTGAGAGAACACTTTAGCTCTATAGAGCAGATTGAACATATCATTGATACGAGGCATAGGATATCTGTTTTCTATAGTGAGCTTTCTCAACTCCCTATAATCAACACACATCCTCAAAGAACCATCAGACTTAGTGATAAAAACCACAGCTGCTCCCCATTCGGAATGAATAGGTCTAATCAAACCCTTGGAGAACAAATCTTCCATTTTCTTACTCAACTCAACCTTCTCATAGTGTGTCATTCTTCTAGGAGGAAGAACTACATGTCAAGCTCCAGGACGAAGATCAATACGAAATTCAATTTCCCGCATAGGAGGTAAAGAAGTGACTTCACCAAATACATCAGGATAGAGTTGAACCACAGGAGTTGAATCAAGATCACCAAGAGAAGAATCAAGAGAATAGATAAAACTGACAACATAATCCTGAGGCATACGACACTGAATCACCAAAGGATTACCAAAATCATCAACAAGAGAAACATTGGGTTTTACAAGAGATAATGGTTTCATGTTTCCTCTGCCAATCTCCTCCAAGCAACATATCAAAAGCATCGAAACCAATAACATAGAAATCGCCACAAAAACGATGGTCGAAATAGAAGAGTTTCCCTTCTTAGAAATCCTACTAAGGTTCGTGGGACCACGAATAGGATTAGTAAGACACAAAGGTTCACTTACATACTAAGGTGAAAGGATATGCTCAAATTTATCATAAAGATCCACAGAAATGAAACTATAAGAAGCTCTAGTTTCAAATAGAACACGAACAGGAAAATTATACAAAGTAAAGGTGCCCTGGAGAGTACCTTGAGTATCACCAGGTGTAGGTGGGGTGGATGAAGTAACTGCAAAGATACCAAATGGCTTGCCCTTCTGCTGAGTAGGACAATGCTTCTTGAAGTGGCTAGGCTGTAAGCAAATATGACAGAGATCGCGCCTTGTCATCTTAACTGGAAGAACAGAAGCTCCAACTGAACTAGGAAAACTATTGGCATAGTGTCCCTTCTGGTCACACTTGAAGCAAGTGATGGAAGAAAGATCAATAGGCTGCCTTTAAGAAGAAATCCAAAACGAGGAGTCTTAAGCCAATTCTTTTTCTACTGATGGAACTGAAACTTACTCTTCTTAGATCTACCAGAAAAAGAATGAGATGGATGTGCACGAGCAACAGATGGTTCCTTAGAAGTGGGGGTCTCATATCTAATGGCCATATCCATCAATCCAGTAAAAGGGCTATGCATATGAGAAATCAGACGATCATAATACTCTGGACGAGTTCCAACTATAAACTTCTCATTCTTCTTAAGAGGGGTGTCAATCAGGCTAGGACAAAACTTGGAAAGTTCATTGAACTTCCGCTCATACTCAGAAAATGACATATTCCACTGCATAAGATCCATAAACTCCCTGTATAACTGAGACCTCTCGGCTTCGGGCATCCACTTAGCCACAAAAGCATCCCTGAAATATGATATCCAAATTTAAGAAAGATTCCAAAGAGATAACTAAACCAAACTCAAAAAAACCAACTCAAGATAATACCTAAACTGCTCCCAAATGATATTTTCCTTAATAGTGTGCACCGTAACAGACTTCCACCAATCCGGGGCAGCCTTCTGCAACTGCCAAGCTGCTAACTGACGCTTTTGAGCGTCGGTGATCTCAAGACAAGTGAAAATCCTCTCTAAACTCCTCATCCACTGCTGAGCCTCAATGATGCTCTCTACTCCAGTATACTTGGTACCACCAAGCTGAGTGTACTCCCTACAGAGAGTGATGAACCTAATGGGTGCAACGGGTGTTGGAGCTGGGGCAACACTACGACCCTTACCTCTAGCATTCCTACGATTCATCTTGGAATTTCAAGAATGAATTTTTAGGACACGGATAATGGAAAATATTCAAATTAGAATGGAATTCCTAATCAAAGAATACTATTAAACAAAGTGGATTCGAAAAGGAAGGAAATTCTAAGAAAGAATTAGATTTAAAAGCAAGAAAATTTTTATATCCAAAATAATCTTTTTAAAATCATTTGAAAAAATCATTAAAAACCATTTTATACTTAAAATACGTTCTCTCACAAGGAATGATTCTAAGACTGATTTTACTTATTCTAGGGTATTTCGACCCTGTCTCTAATGAATTTTTGCCACGTAGGCTAAGGTTTGCTTAAAATCAAAGCTCTGATACCAAATGTAAATCCTGCTATTTTGGACCATTCAAATCGACAATAAAACCACACATGCCGGACTTAAATAATTCAAAACAATAGATTGTTAATAAATTTTTGGAGCAAATAAAATCAATCACGAACATAGAATATCTCGCAGTGGAATAAAATAAACATAGTAATTCACAAAGCTACTAGATACATAGTCTCAAAACAAATACATAATACCAGAGTCTGAAAGCAAATACAACTGGAAATCCAAATACATAAGTCCACTAATACATAAGCAAGGCTGAATAGAAATAACTGAAATAGGAATAATAGATATATAGCTAAATCTCCAGTAGATCATTAGCTCCAAAAGATGAATCCAAAGCTGTGATAATTAGGCTGACCAGAGCGTAAAGTCAAATAAAACGCTCGAGTCGGGACATACATATTTACAAAATGTAAATCAACTCAAGTGAACTGTATAAGAAAAGCATCAGTAACTTAAAGGATACTTGGGATCGTCCGTCCTTTAAGTATCCGTTAAACTATCTACTATATAATAATATACGCTACTATAATAATGTCTATAGTAAGATAAACTATGAAAATAACGTTAAGGCATTACACATATTCCCCATTAGCACATTTTTATAATGACGTAGTCTATACAGTACTATAAACTCCACCAAACTAGTGGGCCATCAGGGAGCACTACATAGGTACGACACAAAACAAACTCGTAGTGGTCTCAATGACGTAGGTGACGCGGCATAACTAAGTAATCCCAAGGTAGATATACCAATTACACTTCTGGGCTGGTGGTAACATATAGCCTCAGCTACCGTCCCCCTCGATCCACACTCCCAAATCAAAGGTGTGCACCAAATCAATCACAAACTAATAGAATGGTAGTCGAAGAAGTGTGTCCGATCGAAGGAGCTACCTCACTTGGCCTGTCAATTGCTCCTATTTTAGCCACTTTAGGCTAACTCACGGGAGTTAGGTCCACATATATACCTCAAATAGAACGTCGCCAACCCCCTACTTTATTCTGGAATCTCCACCACGTACACAGTTGTTAAAGTGGTTTTCGGTATTGGCAGAGAGTACGACAAATACCGATCCCGGTCTCTTTAACAATTAAACATTATTATAACCCATGGTTATTTTATTTTCAAATGGTTCATATTTCATATCAAAACATATTCAATCAAAACCATATAAATACGATATCATTATTCTTTTAGAAAAGTATTCATTTCATAGTTGTTACATTTTTAAAATTTATACACTTAATTATAACACTTTGAAATCATAATATTTTAGAAACCATAACACTTTGAAAAAAGTAACCTTTCAGAATCATAGCAATTTGAAAACATAACCTTTTAGAAATCATAACCTTTTGAAAAACATAACTTTAGGAAATCATAGCATTTTGAATTCTTAATATTTTCTACTATAACAGTTTATATATTAAAAATAGTATATATATACTTACAATTCAACATAGATATTATATAAACTCTATTTTTGTTATAATAAATTATTTATTTAGATATTAAATAAAATATATTTTTGTTAAATAAAATTTATTACCATAATATCCAATTAAAGCTGTATTTTCTCATATTAAGTTAAAAGTACATTATTAACTTAAAAATTATTATTTTAATAAAGAAAATTTATTTTTTTCATTATTTAAATTATACTATTACATAAATTAAAGTTTATATTACTAAATTAGATTAAATTTTTTATTATTAAGTTAAATTAGATTATTATATTAAGTTAAATTTTTATATTATAAATTAAATCTTAAATTACATTTTAAACCATCTATTGACTTATAAAATTTTTAACACGTATAAAATAAATATAAAATTTTTATAAAAATCATTAACTTAAATTTAACTTAAAAATTCATATATTTAAAAAATCCAAAATACTTAATAATTTTTAGAAAATTATTTTAAAACCGACCATGGTGTCTGTATAAAATTTTCTAACCTATGGTAAAGTGATACGGATATATATATATATATATATATATATATATATATATACATATATATCATTTCAATCCGAATTTATTAAATTCTTAGGTATATATCATTTCAACCCGCAATTCCAAGTCAAGATAAAAAAAATAAAAATTGCTCGAGCCTATCATTTAAGCTCATAAGGATTTTTCCCTATTCTAAGTTAGGCTATGTATTATTTCAACCCATAATGAGGGAACTTGCAGTGTGAGAACAGAATATGAAATAAACAAAACAATAGATAACATATCATAGCATATGATCATAACAAGTATAACATCAGATGAGGTAACATAATATAAGCATATATGAAATTACTAACATACACATGCATCTCAATATAATTCATATGACATCGATTCACTAAAATATAAGTATGTATTCGAGAGTGATTACTCAACTTCCTTGGCTAGATAAAATGATTTCAAATACAACAACTTCGAATAGGCACGACGATAATGGGCAAGCTTGAGTGGAAAACGAATCCAAATCCAAAGCACAAAAATATAAATAAATGTATATATTAAATTTACATAGAGAAAAATAATTTTTTTATATGAAGAAACAAATGAAATGGGATAACCTAGAGGGCTACAAGCTCGGCCTAGATGGTAGTTTGGCACAGCCCCTTGACTTTGGATTAGTGTTTGGCTCAACCTAACCTAGATCAAGTGTTCGACCATGGCTAGGGGAAGGGTTCGACCATACGAGAGTTTGGCTAAGGGAATAGGCTCGGCAAGTGGAAGGTTTGGCTATGGCAAGTCACGGCTTGGAGAAGTGGAAAGATTTGGAAAAATGGATGGAGGCCGAGGCAATTGATAGAGGAAGAGGAGGAAGGGGTTCGGCCATGGTTGAGTTTGGTCTAAGGTTTGGCAAGGGGAGGCAAAGGAGGTGTTGTTGGCCGAGAATGGGTGGGTGATGGGTTCGGCCATGGTTAGGGAAGGGGTCGGCTTTGGGTAGCGGAGGAGGTCGGCCTTGGTTGGAGAAAGAAGCCAAACTAAAGGAGGGGAAAGAAGGAGGTAAAGGTGATGGCAAACCTAGGAAAAAAGGACTGGTGATGAAGAAAAGAAACTTAGAAATTTTAAGAAGGAGGAGGAAGGGACTTACTGTAAAATTTCTGAGCAGTAGAAGGAAGATGAGGAACAGAAGTTGGGTAAGGAATTATGTACGTACAATTTCTCAAACGATGACTTTCCACGCTATATGACCTTTCATGAGACCCTTCACATCCTAGCCTAATAGTCTAAGCCCAACAACAACAAACAAGCAAAAATTCAAACCAAATCTAGCCCATAAACCCGAGAATAAATAAGATAAATTAAAATATAAAATAATTACGTGTAATATGACAAAGATTGCAGATTTCAGAAGTAGAAATCAGAATTTAACGAAACGAAAAGCAAAGAGAATGTTAGGATCAATCCAACTTCATAAAAAAATTAAATTTCAAATTTATAATTTTCAACCGACCAAGTTTGACAAAATTTGAATTTTCAAAAAAAATTAATTTTTTTAAATTTGGAAAAATATTTCACATCAAACCCCAAAAATTTATATTAAAATTCCAACTTTATCGATTTTAAAATAATTTAAATCAAAGTCTCAAATAAAATTCCATTTAAAATATTTACTGAATTTATGTGTCGTTACAGATCTGATTCCTGATATTTTATTTCTGCTCTTGCCTATACGTATGTTATCCTTGTGAGGTAAAAAAACCCATTCCATGCTAGCAGTGTGGTCTCACAGAACTTTTATATGTTTCCTATTATTTGATTTATCTCACGCTAGTTTTTCTAGATTTATCGGAGTGTTATTTATTATAATGCTTGGGTCAGACCGAATTTTTTTCCTAGGTCGTCTTTGAAGTTTTGGAAATCGTAGAAGGGAGCTGAAGATTCACCTATGGTAATATTTTTTCCGCTGTATTATATAGTATTTCTATCGGCATTTGTAAGGTCGGGATTGTAAACTGTCCAGCTGATAAGGTTTTTCTACAATAATATACTCTGTATTTTTGGAGTGACAGATTTTATTGTCCTTGTTATGTTATATGTTGTCGATTCCGCTGTGAGATTCTATTTCTCTCTATTCTCTGTTCTTTTCTTTTTTTTACTCTAATAATCTGTCCATTTGTCGATTGGATGTGTGACATTGGAGCACAGTAGTAGTGTTCGGTGTTGACTATTATTGATCAAAAAGGCGGATCGTTACAGCTCAAGATTTTTATCTCTAGCTGGTCGTATTGAATTCCTCCATACTGTATCCAAGCTAAAGTTAACTTTTGGCTACAAATTTTCCAGTCGCATAATGCCTCGGTGGAGAAAATTGAAAAAGTGTGTTGATTTTATATGGAAGTAAGATTTGCATAAGATTGAATATGAGGATTTACGTAGATCTAAGGATGAAGGATTGGTTGGATTAAGAAGATTGAAGGATATGAGTGATGTTTTCACAATGAAACAAGCATGGAAAATTATTAAAGCTAATGGTCTTCGGGCTAGATGGTTGAGATAAAGGTACATAAGGGAACATTTTTTGCTAATGGCTATAAATAATAACGCATTGCCACCTGGAAAGCTATCATAAGGATTTGAAGTAATCTTGCATCATGTTTTACTAGAGAGATAGCAAAAAGAATGGAAGCTTACTTATGGAAAGACCCATGGAATCAAGGGGAATCAATGATTTATAAATTCAGTTTGAATACATATTCTGCCTATGGATGTCTGTAAAACTGTTCAGGAGTTATCCAAAATGATAATTGGGATTGCTCTTCTATACAATTAGTCAATAACCAAAATTGTAAGTTCAATGTATGCCTTTATTTAATGGAAGGAAGAACGACATTTGGTTAGAGAGGCCTACTGGTTACGAATTTTCTATTAAGTCTGCTTGGTCTGAAATTAGGATGAAAGATCAAAAGCTAAAGTGGAGTAAAATTATATGGAATCGGGTGAATAATCCAAATATAGAATTTCCAGCTTATAAAGCGACGATGAGGAAAGTGACTACGCGAGGTAGACTACATAAATGAGAGATTATTGATGAAGTCATCTCTGTTTTGTGGAATCAAGAGGTTGAATCTTATTTACATTTATTCTTTGAATGTGAACATTGAACTAAAATTTGGAATTATGTAACCGCATGGCTAAATTAGACATTCAATCGAATGGACTAGTGGAAAAAATTGATTACCTGTCCGATGCTAGCCACCATGTAGACTTGAAATCCAAATTGAGCAGAGTTTTTCTCACTGCTGCTCTTTGGAGTATTTGGAAGGAAACGAACCGTCGATTGTTCCAACATAAGAACAAAAGCTTATTAGAAGTCAGTAAGCTGACATTTACCAAATAGGGATGAGGAGTACTTGATATTGGAGTAATGGATCTGAGCTTTCCATCAGTAGAAAACTCAAATAGCAGTTTTACATTCCACCCGCTATAACTCTGATTTTTTAGCTTAAACTTTTGGTAGTAGAAGATGAAGTATATTTGGAATGTTTAGACTTCAGATTATTCTTTATTTGTTCAGTTAAGGAAGTGCTTTGTTTATATGTGTTGTATGCGTGTTTGGTCCAATTAATATGGGTTGTTTATGCCTAATAAAGCATTTACCCGTTTTCAAAATAATCTTAATATTGAATACACATATTGTATAATAGATTTATTTAAATATAAATAAATTATGTATAAATATTTATAAAATAGGGAATAAATTTTAAACTATTAGCAATACACACATATATATATACAAGTATAGTAATTAAAGTTTTTCAAAAGATATTTATATAAACAGATATATGCATAATAAAAATATGTATATATGTGTTAATAAAATACTCAAAATAAGTTTTGATAAGTATGAAAGCCCAGGCCCTACATATGGCTCAGTAAATGTAATTTTTTTTATTTTAAAGTATATTTTATTTATATATCCATTCGAAAATTAGTAAAATATCAATTAAAAATTAGCTAAAATTAATGAAGAAATTTTATTTCGTATTTTAAACTTTTAATAAATCCTAAATGATATTTTATGCTTTATTTTTTTTACAATTTTCGAATTAAATAATTTTAAATAATTTTTCTATTTTCGACAATAAATTTGAAAATAAAAAAGTTGTTTTTCATTTTTTTTCGTAGGTACCTTTATTGATAATATTATATATAAAATATAAATTATAATTTTTATAATGTATTTGAATTAATAGAATTAATTTATATGATAAATTGATTTAAATAATAATAAAATATATTTATATATAAAATTTCTCATAACCAAAATTTATCATAGTCTTAACTCTTTACGTATAAAATTACATGACCATATTTGATTAAAGTATGATGTTATAAATAATTATAACTATATTAATCTACTTAAATAATATATATATATATATTAATTTAATAGAAAATAATATAATTACAGAGCCGTACTGACCTAAATTGTTTTTGATTTTTTTAATATATACATACATAAAACCAAACAATTTCGTAAAAATAGTATTTGCATATCAGAACCGTCACCTAACTAACAACATAGAGTATATGTATGTAGTAAAACATTGTAATTGAGCATAAATAATTATATTATAACTAGTAATACACCTCACTTCCAATACCTTGAGTACACCTTGAAATGATGATATCTACCCCTTGAAACTATTTTCGATTCAAAAGAGGCTAGTCTTCAAACCGTTGACCACCAGCTGTCGTATAGCAGTTAACTTGATTTGATTTGTTCTCTAAAAAGATGGAAAGGGGCCTAAAATTTTCTACCAGCAAATTAGAATGGAGGCTCAAAAGGTTGATCAATCATATGAAGGTAGAGATGCTTATATAGTGAATGGAAATGAGAGAAGTATGGATCTCATCTCTTACTCATTCTCTCTTAATCTCAGCCATCCAAAGTCAAGCCTTTCCTACACAAATTTTAGCCGCCTATACCCTTGCTTGATGAAGAAATTATCATCCCTATGATGGGCTTCAAACTCGTTTAAACCCAAATAAATATCATGCAATTAAATCAAATTTAATCTCTTATCAATATCGTATATTAATTGATATATTTATTACTATTATAATCATGTTTAATAATATTTATTCATCAAATCAAAATCAAATTTTATAATTAATAATTCATAAATATTAATTAATTTATTATGGTTATAAATTAATTTAAAATCATTTGGTCAAAGGAGGATTCATCATTTCGGTTGTGTAACTCATTAGGTGTAAATTTGGTTAGCGATTAATATTAAACTATTCAAATATTAACGTTCACGCATCACTTGCAGGTGATATGCTATTTTGGCCAAATTTATCGCTTACTTAGTTTTTGAAAATCCAATTCTACTTAGTTAAGCGTACCCGATTGTGACTTTTATTTACACCAATTCTCTTTGTTAAAACTATATCGTTTTGGACTTCTGGAATTTAGCGATGTCCAAAATTCCAATATAATCCATTGTCAACTCTATATTCTAAAAAAGTTCATGGTTCAATAATAACAATTATTACTAACCGAAATGCTCTGGCCAAAGACTTTGACTTAAGTTGACCATGATATTAACTCCATATAACCGAGGAGAAAAATAATCTCTTGAAAAGAGCTTCACTTCCAATACTTCACTCTACCCAACTATTGTCACTCGATGGAACTATGCCATGATTTTACTATAATCGAAGCGGAGCTTTTACGTTGAAGATCGATTATATCATCAAGTCAAGAGAACCGTATAAATTAGTCACATCGATATTTTCTATTGAACATAGTTATATTAACCAACAGAAAACTATCGAGTTAGTCATTCCATAGTTATCCAATAACTATTAGCACGTAACCCACTCGTTCATCCAATAGCCTGAGTGATACACCGCCCAACAATTGGAGATTGTTACTTACTCTGGTGTTAACGAATATATCAGTATCCAATCTCGATACATCTTGACCAGAAATATTTACAACGGTATATTTATTTTCATTGTGATGAATTACTCACGGTTATAATACTTTGTAACAACTATCACAACACATACCATTTACATATTTTCTATTACATATACTTTTAGTTAAATCAATTATTTGATGTAACCCATTATATTAAGTATATATAGAAAAAAACACCTTTTATTTTGAACAAGATTGTTTATCAACTTAGATATATGTAACAAATTGTGTAATTGCCCATAGGGCATATACCCCAACTTTATCATATATACATACATACACACACACACACACACACACACATATATGTATATCTTTACATAATTTCACGATTCAATCTACTAAAATTAGATTGATGATTCAAAAATAAGTGTGACAACAAGAGTAACTTATTGAAATAAAGAAGATTTACAACAACATAAAATAAATTAAACAAGAAGATTTGTTTCAAATCTCAAATGAAATAAAACATAAATTTTATTTGGTTAGACAAATCATTAACCAATTATGTATGAAAAAAAATCAACAAATCAATTACATTAAAATTAATAATTTTAGATCTAACTAAATCATCAACATTCAAAACGGTACACAAATAGAACTCACAGTCAAGTACAATACATAGCATAATTTTACAACCGATCTTAATAAGTGGCTACAACTTACATATGTGTGAAAACTTTAGTTTAAATATCATGAATGAATTATAGACTTATCCAATAAACCTTGCCCTTCGTCACATCTTGATTTGTGGCTCCTCCTCATTTTTCAAATAAATCAACATCCCACCTTGCAAGAGAATGATGAAACACATTTCGTTAATTTAATTTGATGTTGATTCAAAAAAAAATTAATGTTTTTTTAAAAGGAGTTTCAACCATGAATGATAGAGAAGTGGAGGAAAAATTATTATCTTTCAAAGAAATCAAATGAGGAGATTTGGTTTTAATGGAACTAAAGAAACCTTTCACATTCTCTTGTCAAAACATCCTTCTTTAATTCTTTTTAAATTTAAATCAATTCAATTAAGTGATTTCCTCCTCTCATCATTGTATCATTGGTCCAAGAACATTCCTAATGTGGAAATTTTCCAAATAAAAACTTTTATGTAATTATTTCATTAATTAACCTTTTTAAGATTATACGAGTGTTGTATATCTATATATGCATATATAAATTTTATATATACAAATAATTACCAACAACATTCAAAACATCAAATAAATTAATAATAATTAATATTTTGTAAATATAATTAATTTAATCAATTTATTACATTTTACAAATTAATAAAATCGCATGGTTTTCGAAGAATCACAAATTCGGTTACGCGAATCAAAGGCGTAAATTCAATCAGTGATTAATATTGAACAATTCAAATATCAACATTCACACATCACCTTAGCTAATGGTGTGATAGATTAGAAGAATTCATCACCTATGGCTCTTTTCCATAAAATCAAATTTC
The DNA here is from genome assembly GCA_030765085.1 of Allium cepa. Lineage (NCBI taxonomy): Eukaryota > Viridiplantae > Streptophyta > Magnoliopsida > Asparagales > Amaryllidaceae > Allium > Allium cepa. The sequence continues at coordinate 182,657,487 of CM060937.1, read as the reverse complement.
AAAAATACTTAAGCAGTACCTTTTAATAACGATAATTTACACCAATTCTCTTCATCAAAACTATATAGCATTAGGACTTGTGAAATTTGGTTTCGGTTAAAATTCCAACATTATCCACATTCAACTTTGTAAGTGCAAATAAAAATCCTTAGTTCAATAATGATAATTATTATTAACCATATTGCTCTGGCCAGAGACTTTAACTTTACTTTAACTTAAGTTGACCATTTGATCCTAACCCCATATAACTGAGAAGATAAATTCTCACTTGAATAGTATTTCACTTTAAATGGTTCAAGTCAGACCCAATTATAGTCGTTCTTTGGGCACCATGCCACAATTTAACTATAATCAAAGTGGAGTGTTCGCATTGAAGTTCTACGGTATTCTCAAGTTGAGGGAATTACGTAACATCGTCACTTCAATATTTTTCATGTGACCATAGTTATATTAACCAACAGAGAACTTTCAACTGAATCATTCCATAGTTATCCACTAACTATCAGTATGTAATCCCTTGGTACCTCCGGTAGCCATAAGAAATACATTGCCCAACATTTGAAGAGTGTTGTCTACTTTAGTCTCAATGGATGAATCAATATCCTTTCTCGAAACCTCTTAACCATGAATATTTAAAACAATATGTTATTTTACTTGTGATAAAATTCTCATGATTACAACATTTTATAATTACTATCACATAATATATCATTCAAAGACCTTCCATCTATATACTGAAAACACATTTTATTTTAAACAAGATTGGCCACAGAGTTAGATATATGTAATAAATTACATAATCACCCCTAGGATATACCCCTAACTTTACCACAATAGGTGTCTTAATCATTGCCACTAGTGGAAAGACTTTCTAGATTTGAAGACGAGAAATGAAGTAGATGGTTCTTTATCTATGACTATGGAAAAGATTGTTTATAATGATGTGTTAACTACATATGTTTCCGATGTATCAAACCATTAGGTGCTGGACTCATGGGCATCTTTCCATATGAAACCTAGGGAGGAGTAATTCAATTTTAATGGAGGTAAGGAGGGAAATGTCATATTGGTGGAGAAAGACGCTGCTTGCAAGACATTAGGAGAAGGTTCAGTGTGCATTCGCTTGCACGAAGGTGTGGTGCACACTATTGTTGGAGTTCGCTATTTTCCAGGTTTATGGAAATCTCTTTTGTCTATGGGTTAACTGGCATCTTTGGGTTGTAGGGTACCATAGAGTCAGATAGCTTGAAGGTGATACTTAGTGTTCTTGTATCAATGAAAGGAGTAGTGGTCTAGAATCTTTATCGTCTGAAAGGATCTACAGTTCTTGGACAGTTGTGTGTTGGAGTTGATAGTTCACGAGCTTTGGATGCCACTAAACTTTGGCATCTCAGACTGGGTCATGTTTTAGAGAAGGGCTTGGAACTACTACAGATACAGAAGATGATCAAGGTTGAAAGCTTCAACCAATTGTAATTCTACCAAGAGTGTTATTGGAGAAATAGACGAAGGTTTCTTTTGGTGTTGGTAGACATGAGTCTAAAGGAGTACTAGAGCATGTCCATATGGATGTTTGATGACCAGTAGCTACAACTACTACTAGAGGAGCTAAATATTTTGTCTCTTTTACTGATGACTACTCTCAAAAGGTTTAGGTGTTCATGATGAAATCTAAGTCAGAGTTATTTGAGAAGTTTAAAACTTAGAAAGCACTGGTAGATAATGAAGTAGGAAAGAAATTTAAGGTGCTAAGATTTGACAATAGCAATGATTTTGTTTCTAACGAATCTACAAATTTATGTAAGCTGCATGGAATTCAGAGGCACTTCATTACGCCCTGAGATCATAATCAAATGGAGTCACTTACAGGATGAACATGACTCAACTAGATAAAGCCCATTTCCTAAGAATGATGGCATGTTTACCCAGAGGTTTTAAGGCTGAATCTTTATCGATTGTAGGGTATATTATTATTTAAATTCTATTTCTCATCAATTGATGGGAAGATTCTAGAGGAAAAATGGAGAGGTAAATCTATACATATTAGTGATTTTCATATATTTAGTAGCTCTACGTATGTTCACCATAAAAGAAATAACAAGTTGGAAGCTAGATTTTATCAATGAATATTCTTAGCCTATACATAAGGCATCAAAGGGTATCGCACCTGGAACGTTCTTGATAGAAAAGCACTGGACTTGACTCAGGTCACATTTGATGTGTCCGTTATGTTCAAGCCAAAGGAGAATTCATTTAGTTCAGTAGATTCATATACTAAAGGCCTTAGGAGACGAAAGCTAATCCTATATATCAGCCTAGTAATAGAGTCAGAGCAACGAATGAAGGTAGTTTGATTGCAGTCATTGACACATCACATGAAGGTCCACTAAATTTCCCTAGCAATGGTGGTGATGGTCATGAAGCTAGAGATGATTCAGCTCAAGTGAAGTTGATAGAAGCTTAGACAAAATTACATCTACTCGGGCTAGCCATAGGGTAAAAGGCCATCAAATAGGTATGAAAACTGGAATTATGCAAATCTTAGCTAGATGAATAGTTTGATTATGCATTGCATGTAGCGCAAGCGCCTTTCAATCTTGAAAAAGCTATGAGGTTGAGTGCTAGCTCAAAATGCATGTTGTGGAGGAGGAGATGGATCCACTAAAGAAGAATCGGACTTGGGAATTGGCACTATCCCTTCAAGGAAGTTGAGCCATATGATGTAAGTGGATATATAAGATGAAGGGCGACGTAAGAGATAAGGCTAGACTTGTTGCCAAGTGGTTTTCACAGAGGAAGGGGATGAAATACGATGAAGTGTTTGCTCTGGTTGTTAGACATATTATATCCGGATATTGCTATCTATAGTTGCAAATCACGACATAGAGTTGGAACAATTAGACGTAAAGATAACCTTTTTGCACGGAGACTTAGATGAGACCATCTATATGAAGCAGCCACAAGGATTTGTAGAGGATGAGTAGAAGGAATGAGTATGCAAGCTGAAAAAGTCTCTATATGACTTAAAGTGGTCCCTTAGAAAATGGTACAAGAGGTTTGACTCATTTGTGCCTACTCTTGGTTTTGATAAAAGCATTAAAGATGCTTGCATTTATTTTAAGCATATGGACGATGGTAACTAGATATATTTACTTTTGTATATGGATGATATGCTAATCACTTACAAGGACAAAGCCGAAATCAACACGTCTAAATTGAAGCTAAAGGCGGAATTCGAGATGAAGGACTTTGGAGAAGCAAAGAAGATTTTAGGTATGGAAATTTGGAGAGAAAGAGAGCTAAAGTGTTGAGATCAATAAAAAATAATATATTCAAAAAGTTCTTGCTTAGTACATTATAGAGAAGGAAAAAGCGATCAATATTCTCATGCTTTTGAACGTTCAGCTTTCAAAGAAGCGCTCTCCAATCTCAGACGAAGACAAAGCTTGTATAGAGAAGGTATATTATGCTAGTGCGGTTGGAATCTTGATGTATGCTATGGTCTGCATGAGATTGGATATTGCACATGTAGTTGGTTTGATTAGTTGCTATTTGGCTAATACGAAAAAACCACATTGAAAAGTAGTAAAGTACATTTTGAGGTATCTTAGTGTAACAACAGATTCTAGGCTTGTTTTTCACGGTAGGGAGAAGGATTTCAAATTGATTGGATTTCATGATTTTGATTATGTCGGAGGCAGAGATCGAAGGAAGTCAACCTCAGGTGATATCCTTACATTCGGAAAGACATCTATTAGTCCGAGAGCGAGGTTGCAGACTATAATCGCCTTGTCTACTACACAGGCGAAATTGATAGCTGATGTTGAAGCAGCTAAGGAGGTACTTTACATAGAGTAGTTTCTATGTGATTTAGATTGGTTAATAGAAGTATAGTAGTGAATTATGATAGTCAAAGTGCAATACATCTAGTTGAGAATCTAGCATTTAGTTCGAGGACAAAGCAAACACATGTAAGAAAGTCTTTCCTTGTCTTTATAAATAAAGAAAAACGTATACAACTTCATAAGATTCAGATCAAGGAGAATGTTGCAAACATGCTCATTAAGTCCTTGCCTTTTGCAAAATTAGAGCCTTGCTTGAACTCGATCCATTTGTTGAGGTGCTTGGTGCCATATATTGGCACTAGGGTGGTGAGTTGGTAGATGGAAACATTTGGTTTACTATGGAGATTGATATGTCCAACACGAAGTGGGTATATTCAAGACTTTATTGTCAAGCAGTAGCCTTATCAGACTTTGTAATCATTTGCATGAATTTAGCCCTACATATTCTGCTCAAGAACATTTTAGATTTTAGATGCTTTTGATTTATTTAATTATAAAATTCTAAAAGTGTACTTGCTTTTTATTCCTAATGATGCAACATTCTTATCCTATTTTTAAGAATTGTTCTAAGGTCTCTAGGTTTACTTACAAAACTATAGCTATATTGCCAAGGTGCTTAATGTTATCGAAACTCATGTAAAGCCAGTTGTTAGCAACTAAATTAGAAAACTACTTTCTAAAAGCCACATCTTCTCAAATATAAAAGTGTTGTGAATGAGATGGAGCCTCTTACAAGAGAGAATAATAGGACAGTGATCAAAATACACTATTGGAGTCCATTAACCCACAAAATTTAGAACCTATCTTCCAGTTCTTCATTGATGAAAAAACGATCGAGCAATGCCAACAAAGGGTTTTCTCATGAGATCTACTAAGTAAAATGCCTGTTACTGAATATTAATTCGATCAAATTATAATTAATAATAACCTGGTCAAACTATTCCATACCAAAAGTACAGCTTTGTTTACGAATGTTCTCCTAAAAACCTATTCACACTATAATCCACCCTTATACCTAAGGGCCAATGTTAAGGGATCTAAACTTTAGACATTCACTCAAAATCACCCTTTTATAAATCTTATTATCCGGCCCATATTTTTTAGAGACCTTTAAAAGCAAACTGTTAATTAATCGTGAAAATAAGATGCAACGAATGGATATGGGAACAATTTGCATCAGTTTAACAAAGTTATATTTCCAACCCACCATTAAGCGATCCCTCGCAGGGATACTGACTATGTTACGAAGATGGAACCCCACTAAACACTTATAGAAATGGTAATCAGGACTCTCTAATTTAATTTCTTGTAATAAATCTATATCAATGTAATTATCTTTTAAAATAGATGTAATTTTGCTGCATTTATTTAGAATATGTAAACAGTGGTTATTATTCCAACTAATGAATCTCATAATTTCATAAATCTAACCCTCTCAAGTTCCTTACTCTTAATATGCTTTATATCAGCTGTTCTATATCAAAAATAAAACCTGCCCTCCTAGCTAGATTAAACATAGAACTATTAAAAAGTTCATTCAATGCTATAGGACAATAAGTGGTGTCTAAGCTATCAACCGAACCCGAGATAGAACCTGAAGCTCTTGTAGCCATTGTCGAAGATCCCCCATGCAGTCATGCGCTTCCCAACCTATGAAGATTCTTTCTCTTGGAATAACGTTTCGAGCCCCCGGATGTGACAATAATCGGAGTGGAACTCAATGAATCCAACACACCAATCTTCAAGTAAAGCTCCGATCGGAGCCTTCCAACCCTAGCTAAATTCACCTCTCCTAAAAGCATGCCAAAAACTTAGTACCATTCAATAAACTTCATGCTTATGTCATTAATTAGTGCACAAAAGATAATCTAATACCTGTTATATCTTCATTTTATCACTATATGACATCTCGTCGGTACTCATTATGAGTAAGTTGAGGAGATTACAGGTTCCTATCATTAGTGCATAATGAAAGTGTGGAGGACTTCATGATACGCAATCATGCAGTTTTGTATGCGTGTGTGTGTGTATCTGTGTGTGTGTATACATGTCCTACACATAGTATTGTATAGTTATTTTTGCTTATATATGCGAATCATTATATAATAGTGCTCTTATCTTTGTGACAATATTGTAAACCAAAACATAGTACCTTTTAATATGATGTATGTTATACTTTATCAACTATGTATTTTTCATAGTAACTCCGGTACCTAATTTAAGTAGAGCACTCCTTATAATATCTTAGGGAATCAAACCTAAGACCTTAGAACCATAATCTAGATATCTTACACTACAAAATATGCTTATTGTAGCAGCACTGGGGGGTTATGGCTATCGACGGCTCATCGCACATGTGGCGATGGCTAGCATCGGCTAGCAATTTTATTGTTTCCCCATTAAGTAACTAATTAATTCAATTCCCATTATGTTTTCAAAAAATATTTTAAAAATACTAATTTAATCCCTAAAAATAAACAAGATATTTTTAGCACAACCATTCAACCTAACGACTGTTATGATCATTATATAGTATTTTCGATGATCCATCTTCATGTTATTGGAATATTTAACGTTATTGAAAATCTATCTCCCACCGTAAATCGATGTTACTTTTAGTCGGTCCACTAAACCAAATTCGAACCATCGATGCTTGAAAATGTGATAATCCACCCTTACGATTGGATTCCAAAACAAATGGCCAAATAAAAAATCTAATCTCGAGACATATCATTTCACTAAGAGTTGTTTAACACTTACATATAAGTGTTAAACAACCTTGGTGACATGACATGTTTCGAGGTTAGCTTTTTTTGGTCATCCGTATACTAATCCAATAGTATGGACTGGATTAACACGTTACTAAGCATCCATGTTTCAAATTTGGTCTCATTCCATGGTCGTCTGGCCTTCAAACGAAGGGTTTTTAGTTCGGATATCGATGAATGGGTATAAATTTAAAATTCAAGGTCGACGACCTAAAGTTGTTTATTTTGTTCGTCGTCTTTTGAAAATAGGTCAACCATACTTTAGATTGATATAAGATCCAATAAATTTAAGTTTTTGAAGATGATTTTATTTTATATAATTTTATCATGCTAAATATAATTAAAAATTCAAAAGTAATTACCCAATGGTTTAAAAAATATTTTAATTCATAAAAATGTTATAATATATTTACTCTATCGAAGTTTCTTAATGGACCGACTAAAAGTTGCATTGATTGGTCATGGGAGTTAGATTTTCACTAATGTTAAATATTCGAATAATGCGAAGATGGATCATCAAAAATACTAATTTAACCGATCAGAACAGTACTTACATTGAATGGTTGTGCTAAAATATCCTATTTATTTTTTAGGAATTAAATTAATATTTTTAAAAAAAATTCAAAAACAAGATAGATTAGAAAAAAGTAAAAGTGCGATATACAAAATTTGCTTTCCATTGCAAACCGATGCCATATCGAGTATATAGATCAAAAACCGCATGACTTTCCCTATTCTTCCATGTTTCCCCAAAGCTCGCGTGAAAAAAAAGTTACCCCACAACCCATCGCCTCCGCCGCTCCTCCTTGACCTCCCCTGCCTGCCGATGCCTTTACCTAAGGCCTCCAAAGCTTGCCAAAATCCCCATTCTCTCCAATTTTAGCTTAATTAAGGTACAATTAAAACCCTAATTTTGAAAATTAGTTGATTATAGGTTTGAAATTGATGATTATTACGTATTAGTTAATGAAAATAATGTATTAGTTGATTTAGAGATATTAATTTGTGTTTTGATCTTTTAATTTGTAACTAAAAATTAGGGTTGATTTAAAATCCAAAATTTAGTGTATAATTATTGATTAATATGATTATTGATTAGTTTAAGTGAATGTTTGTTCCAGTTTAGAATATTGTTTGTTATAGTTTACATGAAAATTTGTAACAATCCTAGATTTTTGCATATAATTTAAATTTGACTTTATCTTATTTTGAAATTATTTTTAAACTTGTTTTATTCCAAACATTTCATTTTAAAAATATTAATTTTGATTTTTGTGTAAATTATAGTTTCAAACTTGTATAAATTGGATATTTTACTAAAAAGTGGATTTCTGGTCAAATGGGTCAAACTTTGACTTTTAAATTGTAAATTTAAACATTTAAATTCTTAAATTTTATATTTTATTATGATATATTTAATAACATGAATACTGCTTTTCGTTTCGTTGAAAACGGAGTTATACTGTGAAAGTTATGTATATTTCAATATTGAGTACAATTTGAGTTATTTAGCTATTTTGTTTATTTTAAATTATATAAATTATATTTTTATTGTCATATTTTATTTTAATATGTGTTAATATGTTATTTTATGTATATTTTTGTCTTTTAATATTTTTAAAGTGATAATATAATTTTTCTAAAGTCTATTGAAATTTATTTCAATTTATTAAGCCTAGTTTTGTATATATTGCTATTTTCTTCATTTAATTTAATTAATTTAAGATTTATTTATTTTATTTTCTTATTTAATTTATTTCTGAGTTTATTTTATCTTTATTTATCAGTATTTTATATGTATTTAAAATTTCAAAAAGAATTAGAGAAATATGAAGAGTTTAAAACCTTTCATTTACCTTTGACTTTTCACCTCCCTGTCTTTTCATTTTTCAACCTCCACTTACATTCAATTGTGGCTGACCGTATCTCATTGCTCCAGCCCTATACCATCTTCATTTTCACGTGAGAAAATAGTTTCTCAACTCCAAAAAAACTTCGGCCTCCATTCCTGAACAAAGCATGGTAAAGTTCTTCTCCTTTTTCACTTATTTTTCTTGTTTTCCTTATCTCTTTGCACTTGTCTTCACTTTTTTTAGCTCAGCCCTTGCCCCACCACCACCATAGCCACCTCCTCCACCACTACATCAGGTTGTCCTCCCCCTCCAGCCCTCTGCCCAAGCCTAGCCATGTACCCCATGATGACCAGATCCAACAAAAATGCACAAAACTCCACATAATTATGCCTAGTCGAGCACCATCCATCTTCCACCACCTTCAACTCCTCTTTGGCCGGCCATACACCACCACCACCAGCTTTTCCTGACCTGAAACCCACTGCCATGTCATCCCTACCCCACCTGAAGATCTGACTGTGACTTGTATTGCTTTGGCCGAGCCTTAGTTTGCTTGAAAATCATGTTGTTTATGCCTTATAGCTTGTAGTTCATGCACATATACTTTGCTCCATCACTTTCCCATGCTAGGCCGACCTCTCATGGACCCAAACCAGATCCTAACACACACTTTGGCCATGCAAACCTGACCTAGGACTGAAGCATAGAAGGTAGGAAGCAAGTGCAAAGACTTTGGATTTGTTTTATGCATTAATTCTTAACATTGTTTTAGTATATGTTGGTTTGAAAACATATGTTATATATACTTGTTTTGTTTGAATGTATCCAAGGCTATTAATCTTTGGCTCTCCACTCTCAAATCATTGGCGTGCTTTCATGCCTTTGGAAATCTTTGTTGTGTGTATTTGGTTGTCATCTCCAGCTTATACAAGTGAGTAATTCTTACCAGACGATTTGTACTTATATAAATAGTAAACTGACCCCTTTTGAATCTGTAATATGCATTACCATATCACATCTACTATGTTCACCCATGCTTAAACACCTGTTATATCATATGTTACTGTTATATTATGTTGTTCTGTTATTTATATCAGTTTATCACACTGCAAGTTCCCTTTAGATTAGAATCACTATGGGTTGAAATGATACATACCCGAACGGACTTTAGAATAAGTGAAAATTGTTATGGGCTGAAATGATAGGCCTGAGCGATTTTCAATTTATTTCATTTACTTGGGACTTCGGGTTTGAAATGATAAAACCCGAATTTTCTTTGTAAATTACGGGTTGAAATGATATATTACCCGTATCACTTTACCTAGGCTAGAAAATTATATACAGACCCGTAGTTAAAATATATTTTCCCAAATTTTTTAAAAATATTTTAGAAATGTAATTATTATAATATTTTGATTTAAAATTAATTAAAAATAATTTTTGTAAAGTATTATTGATTTTCTGGAAATTTATAAGTTAAATAAATTATGGAAAGGTTAGAAAATTTGAATGTAAGAGTTTTTGGAAATTTTGATTTAATTATAATTGGAAATTAAATTAAATATGGAATTATGATAAATTTGTGATAATTTGAATTTAAAATGAATTTAAAGTGATTTCATAATATATTAATGATTTTTTAATAAAGAAATGAATGATTATTTAAGTTGAAATTTTGAAATATAACCAAAATGGGAATTTGTGAATTTGGCTTAAAAGTGAATTTTAAGTTAAATAAAATTGAAATTAAGTTATATTATGAAATTTTAAACTTAAGTGTTAAGTTGAAATTCAATTCAATGAACTTAAAATTTAATGTTGAAATTTAATAAGTGAATTATTATTAAATCTTGATTTTTGAATGGAAACTTAACTTTATAAAATCATGAACTCAAGGAAAATTAAATGATGTTTATAAATGTGAAATATATGATTTTATAAGTTAAAAATGTTTCAAATAGAAATATAATTGGTTCTGAAATTGTATTGACTATTTGAAGTTAATTAACTGCATTTTTGAAATGCTATTAATTGTAATGTAAATGATATTACAGCATTTGTAAATGCTATTGTTGATGATAATGAACTAAAAAGCTAAATTGAATTAAAGGCTATTATAGCAATTTATGTAAGTGCTATAATTGTTGAATTTAACTAAGTTTATTTTAAATTTAAGTAAACCCTATTACAGCATTTTGAAAATGCTGTCTTATGTTAAAGTGAACTGTTTTGAATGTAACTTTCCGTAGCATTTTCTAAATGCTGCGAAAAGTGAATTTTCACTGTTTTGATAAACTTAAGTGAATAAATGAACCTTGAAAGTTGAAAATTTTGGAAATTTAATAATTTAATTATTAAATATAATAAATTCATTTTAATGATTAAAAATGATTTTTGAAATATAAACTGTTTTGAAATGTGAATTGAAATGGTATTTTAAATTGAATGAAATGAAAAATGATTTGAAATGAAGTTTTGTAAAGATATGATATTTTGATATATTGAAATGATTTGAAAGGAAGTTTGTAAAGATATGATATTTTAATATATTAAAATGATTGGAAAGGAAGTTTTGTAAAGATATGATATTTTAATATATTGAAATGATTTGAAATGAAGTTTTGTAAAGATATGATATTTTGATATATTAAAATGGTTGGAAATGACGTTTTGTAAAGATATCATATTTTAATACATTGAAATGATTTGACATGAAGTTTTGGAAAGATATGATGTTTTTGAAATGGTTTGGAATTAATTTAATCTTTATTTTGATAAAGATTTGGATTTGAATTGATATTCTGTTTTGAAGTATAAATACCATTTTAAATTATAACTACGGGTTATAATAACGATTGGTTGGCAAAGAGACCGGGATCGGATATCTGGCATACTCTCTGTCGATACCGAAAACCACTTTGACAACCGTGTACGCGGTGGAAGTTCCAGAATGAAGTAGGATGGTGGCGACGTTCTTGAGGTATATTACGTGAACCCAACTCCCGTGAATTGGCATAAGGTGGCTAAAACAGGAGCGATCTCGAGCCAAGTGAGGTCATTCCTCCGATCGGACACATTCCTTCGATACTATACTCTTACTTGTGATTGATTAGATGACCATCCTCCGATTTTGATATGGGAGTGTGTTCCGAGGTGGGCGTATGTGGCTGCTGCGTTACCACCAGCCCGTGTGTGTAATTGGTATATCTACCCTGGCATTGCCTTGTGTGCCGTGTCACCTACAATACCGAGCCTTTACTACGAGTTTGTTTTTCTCTCGTGGTCCGTGTGGTATCCTCTGACAGTCACCCGGAGTGGAGATGGCATGATATTGGATGGACTACTGGGACTATTATGTGTGAAGGGTGATATGGGTAGCCCGGAACGCTATTTAAAAGTATGTTTATTTTACTGTAGACATTATTATAATAGCGAAATATTACTACATAGTAAATAGTTTAATGGATCCTTAGAGGATGGGCGGTCCCAGGCATCCTTTAAGTTACTTGTACTTTATTACAGTTCACTTGAGTTGGTTTACATTATATAGGTATATATTGTCCCGACTCGAGTGTTTGTATTTTATTTACGCTCGGGTCAGCCTGAGTTATTCACAGATTTGGATTCCACTTTCTGGAGATTGGAATCGCCGGAGATGATCTGCTTATCTAGTTTTATCTATTCCAGTTCTGTTGTTCTATTCAGCTTGTACTTGGTTATCATCTTGACACTTCTGTTGTACTTTATTTCTTCTGTTGTATTTTATTTAACTCAGATATATTTATATAGTAGCTTCATGAACTACTGTTTCTTTTTCTTCCGCTGCATTATATATACTCTGTGTCTGTGATATGTGATTATGATTTACTATATGTTCTGAGATTTGCCAAATTTTATTTACAACGCGGTATTTTGAGCAATTCAAGTCCGACATGTGCGGATGCGAATGGTTGAAAATACCTGGTTGTTACAAAATTAGTATATAAGCATTGATTAATATGCTGCTAGATTAGTATGATTAAATATAATTAATTTATTTTAATTAATTAGTGTGTGTTAATTATAAGTGTTAGTGGTTAGTATAAAATATAGTTATTTTACACTATTATAAGTGCAAACTTCATATTTTAGTTTACAAAATAGTTTCATTAAAATTTTAAATAGTTACATGAATTTTAAAATGTGTTTGAAAATTTCAAATTTAGTTTTTAAAATAATTAAATAGTTGAATGAATTATAAAATATGGTTTAAAATTTATTTTATAGTTATTAAAATAATAATTTGTGTATTTTTGGTTGTAGTTTGAAACAATAAATTTCTTTTGAAACAAATATTCTACTAAAATCTATTTTCAAAAAAAAAATTAAGAAATGAATATAATTTTGATTTGAAAATAAGCATTAAGTATTATTTTAACAAATACAATAACAACATAAAATGAAAGCCTTTAGTCCCAAAAGGATTTAATTTATTTTGGAAAATACAACAACACCACACCTCTTGGATGCAAAGTTATGCGCAAAAGAGAAAGAAGTGAAGTGTTGTCGAAATTAGACAGAAGTAAGATGTATGAAGTCATTAGTCCCAAAATGCTTTAATTTATTTTTGACAATACAACAATGAAAACATACCCTTGGATGTAAAGTTATGTATAGAAGAGGGAGAAGTGAGGTGTATGAAGTCTTTAGTCCCAAAAGGTTTTAACTAATTTTAGATAGAGGTGTGCTGTTGTCAAAATTACTAACATATATTTTTAACAGGAAAATAGGCACAGGGAAGAAGTTGCAAAAAAAATTATTCTCAAGGACAAGAAGTTTTCTTTTTTGTCTGGAGGACACTTTTCAGTGTAAACAGAAAATGATAGTTACAACTATCATTTTGTGATTACACTAAAAAGTGTCATTTAGCCTAAAAGCAAACTTCTTGTCTCTGAAACTAAATGATTCTCCAACCTTTTTTCCTGAACCTAGAAACCCCTATTTTTAAATTAGCAACAATGTTTGATTATTTTCTCAAACGTTCTTGGATGTATGAAGTAGGAACTGGTATGAAAGGTTCAGAGAAGGAACATTTCTACAATGGTTAACACGAATTTACAAGATCCACTATATCTAGTAATCAAAATAATAGAGAAATTCATTGTCCTTGTAGTAAGTGCTAATATTGGAAGCATTGAAAACTAGATATAGTTAAAGTACATTTGTATACGGCTGGTTTTGTGCAAAATTTATTATTTGAGCAATTGTCAAGGAGAACTTGTTGCATCTACACCTGATCTCGTAGTGTCAAAGGATGATTATGTTATGGCGAATCCAATAGAAGATATGGTGAAAGATGCAGCACGATCAATATTCCATACCATTCAAGTTGATGATGAAGACGTAAATACCGAAGAAGAACCGAATGTGGGAGCGAAAAGAATTTATGAGTTATTGGATGCTACTAAGAGGTCGTTGTGGGATGGTTGCAAAAGCGGAACCTCATTATCGGTAATCGTTGAATGCATTACTATGAAATCAAATTTCAACATTATAGAAGCTGGATTTACACTGTTGTACAAGGTGCAAAACGACATATGCCACATGATAATCTGATGTGCAATATTCATTATAAAGTGAAAATATTTATGTCGGCTTTCGATCCGCCATACCAAAAGATAGATACATGTATAAAAGGTTGAATGTTGTATTAGAAAGATGATATTATCCTTAGGAAATGAAAAATATGTAATGAGGAAAGATACAAACCAAGAAAAAAGAAAGGAAAAGAAGTTCCATATAAGAAAATGCATTATTTACCGCTCACTCCTAGACTTCAAAGGTTATATGCATTTCTGCTATGGTATATCATATACGATGATACAGTGTGAGAACACAAGAAGATGAAACTTTGACACATCATCTGATGGAGAAGCATAGAAACATCTGGATAAGACTTATCCTGCATTTGTTGTAGAGAGCCCTAATGTCAGACTTGGTTTAAGTACTGATGGATTTTCACCATTCTCTCAATTTGGTAGTAAACGCTCATTTTGGCCTATTATCATTACGTCTTTTAATTTACCTCCATGGATGTGTATGAAAACTTTATACAAATTTCTCTCTATTGTCATCCCTGGTCTTGATGATCCGACATAATGAATCAATATTTATTTACAACCATGGATTGAAGAGTTGAAAGTAATGTTGCATGAAGGAGTTGAAACATATGACATTCCAAAAAAAGAATTTTCAAATGTTCATTTCTTTGTTATGGACTGTTAGTGACTTTCCTGCATATGAAATGCTTTCAAGTTGGAGTACGGCCAGTCATCTAGGTTGTCATTATTGCATGGAAGAAACAAGAGAATTTTCTTTACCGTAAGGGAATAAAGTTTCATGGTTTGATTTCCATTGGCGTTTTCTCCATTCCAATCATACTTCTAGAATCAATAAAATATCTTTATGTCTAACAGAGAAGAGACTATGCGTCCACCAAAGATTTGGTCAAGCAAAGAAATATATGAAATTGTGTAGGACTATCCAAAGACACATGAAACTGGAGTACAGGCTGAAATTCCAGTTCTAATTGATGCAAACAAAGTATATTTTAGGATTTACCTTAGTGGAAAGATCTCTCACTTTGACATAATATTGAAGTGATGCACAATGAATAAAACCTATTTGATAATGTGTTCAATATAATTTTGAATGTTAAAGGGAAAACTAAGGACGGTCTGAATTAAATACGTGATATGGAACACTTTTATAAATATTCCAAACTTCATATGAAACCCAATGATAGTAAAACACCCAATGCATTCTATGAACTAGATAGCAAGTAAGAAAAACTCATGATAAAGTGGGTAGAAGGACCAAGATTTCCTGATAGGATTCTTCTATCTCCGTAGATGTGATGACATTAAAAACAATAAGCTGAGTAGGATGAAAATTAACAAAGGCTATATCATGATGGAATATTTATTACCCGTGGTTTTCAAAAAACTATTGCCTCTAAAAATATGGGGTATTATAATAGAATTAGGTTTGTTTTGCAAACAGCTTTGTTCGACGACGTTAAAAGTCGATCATTTACATAACCTTGAAGTAGAAATCCCTATAATGCTATGCAAATTGGAGAAAATATTTCCGCCGGGTTTCTTTAATGTAATAGACCATTTACTTATTCATCTTCCATCCAAACCACTTCTTTGAGGTCGTGTGCAATATAGATGGATGTATCTATTTGAGAGGTAATACTATATATCCATAATATTAATTTTAGTTTAGAATTTAGATAAATTCAGATTTATTTATTTAAATTTAAATTGAATTAATTTTGTAATAGGTACTTGAATCATCTGATGAAAAAAGTTAGGCAACAAGCACGAGTTGAAGGTTCGATTTGCAAATCATATCTTGAAGAAGAAGTTTCATTCTTTTTCTTCCATTACTTCAGTGACCATATGAACTTACAATTTTTTAATGTTCCTCATACTGATGAAGCCGTTAAATAAGTTTCTTCTCAAACAATGTTATTTATTTTTGATAACATAGCCAACCTATAGGAAAATGTGTGGAAATGTAGCTAGACGATAGAGATCACCATGTAGCACAAACATATGTTTTTAATTGTGCTGAAGTTGCACCATTTTTTAGGTAATAATAAATTAATATTTACTTCAATTATACTTCTTGATTTCAATTATAATGGGATATATTATATATATTTTGCAATATTTACGAATCACAACACCCATTTATTGATCTCAGTAAAGAGTTTGTTAAATGGTTTTCGAACTATGTTTATGATCCAAAAAATTGTGTTGTTGATAAAGAATTACAACGTCTTACGCTCAGACCAAAAAGAAATGTTAAGACTTATCCAATATTCTCCATCAATGGATTTAAATTCAACATCAAAGATTATGGACTAAAAAATTAACATATAACAATTATGTATTTGTCAAAGGTAGTGATGATCTAGATGAGCATATAAAAGATTTTTACGGCGTCTTAACGTAGGTTTTAGAATTGACATATTATATACAACTTGCGGAAAAAGTTTTTTTATTCAAATGCAATTGGTTCAACATTGTTCCTTGTTTTGGAATCAACATGCACAAAGATTGTAAGCTTAATGAAATAAAGTATACCTCGCATTACTATAAGTATGATCCTTTTGTATTAGTCAAGCAAACATTACAAGTTTATTTTGCTCTGTATCCACCCATAAAAAGAGATAAAGCAGATTGCTCAGCTTTTTTAAAACAAAGGAAAGATTTACATTTGATGGAAATAATATTCCAAACAAAGCAGCTTATCAAGCGGATCTTGAACCAAATAATGAAATAATAATAACTTATGATATTGATTTAGGGTCATTAAATGATGAATCAAATGTTTTAATAGAAACATTTGAGAGTACAGTGGGAAACGATATAGAATATGGGACCGAGTCTGAATCAGAAAAAGATGAATACTGATATTTCTAAATATTTGTATTGCTTTTTAAATAATGTGTATTATGAGTTTCCGTTGTATTAATGATGATGACTATGCTGTGTATTATTCTGTTATGTTAATTCTATATTTGTATTCAGGAGATCTTGTTCCATTTATGATGTTTTAGTGGAAGATTTATGTGATGATTAATCAGACATGTTTTCTAACAATAAAACAATATGTTTTTACATTATATCAAATGATGTGTTTGAGGTAGATATGTCTTACAGGAGACATTGCGGCAGATCTCAGGCTTCTCCTTCTTCTGACACGGGTGCCAGCGGCACGACGTTAGATTTACGCCCAAAGGCAGAGGTTGCTCCGAAGAGTGCAGGATAAGTTTCAAATTTATTGCATGTATATTATTTAAAATTTATTAAATGTCTACAACAAAATTAATACAGGGGTTTTGAGGTGCAACCGTCGGATTAAATTCTTCAAGTCTCTAAGAAGATATAAAAGAGTCGGATGTCGGGATGTTGGGCTCATTAAGGTGACATCCCAGACCATCTTATGAATGCTATATGGGCTAACTTAATGGTGAGTAATAATTCATTTTAAAATTAATATAATGTATATAATTCAATTTAATTTCAATATGTAGGCCATGATATGTGTTGATGCAGAGGATATGGATGTTTTTATGAATCACTGGAACCAACAGATGAGGAAAAATTACTGGGACGACCTCTTAAAGGCAAAAAAGGTGAATAATAAACCCACTTGGATAAGTACTGATATTTGGGTTGAATTTCTACAGCTTTGCGATACTCTTGAAGTGAAAGCAAATTATCTAATTTCACTTTGTTATTATAATTTGTTTAAACTTCGTATGATAGTTGCATTGATTTAATCATTCATATATTTAAATTTACAGAAAATTTCCACACGAAATATGAAAAAAAGGGAATAAAAACCCTGCTCTCCACTACGTGGCTCTAAATTCATCCAACAATATTGAGGAAATTGGTAATTTTATAAATTTCGATTATAAAATAATTGTAACATTATTTAATCATATTAGTAACATTATTTATTCATATATATAATATCAGGCCAACGAGAAGAGGCGGGAGCCTACATTTGCAGAGATCTTCATACAGACTCATGTCGTTGAGCAGACAAATGAGGATGATTCAGTTTTATATACTTGGGCGGATGATAAATCCCAAGCCATAACGGTAAACATGCCTAAAATTTTCTTTTACTTTACATTTCATAAGTTGTAAATCGAATATTTATTGTGGCAAACTTTTGTTTCTAATCATAGGAAAGATATGAAGCGGAGCGAGCTCGAGTGGTGCAGTCCACTGGCCGAGAGTTATTAACATTTGAGAAGAAGAATTATATATGGGATGCACTGATTGATCCGCCTACGCGAAATAGGCGATATGACTACGACAATCAAGAGGTAATGTTGACCGAGTTCAACTGCTTCATTAACTAATATATAATTTTTATTTAATATTAAGCATAAATTATAACTAGCTATTAAATAAATTACAAGCGCTGATGTCTTAGGCCAACTATAGGAAATCACAGGTTGAGGAGGAGATAGCTCAGCTCAAATAGTAGATAGTAGAGTTAAATGAGCGGATTCCTACCGGAGGATTGGTTACGCTGTAGACTGTGACATATTTTGCAGAGCACAGGCTTATTCCCGGGGATGGGTTGGGAAATAATGATGATAAGTAGGTATGGTTGTGTTTGTTAAGGATTTTGATTCTTTTGTTTTATACTTATTTGACATGTTTTGATGGATTTGATACTTCTTTGATAGTTGTGCTATTTGTGGATGTTATATGGATTTGTGGATGTTTTGTTTGATGGACATGAGTATTTGCAGGTATAGTTGTGTTGTTTGATGAAATATTGATGTTGTTTGATTTAATGTTGATGCAAGTTTTGATTTTTGTGTTATATACTTGCTTATGTGTGATATGTATGAGATTATGTGATGGTTGTAACTGTAAAATTGGGTTTACATGTGTTGTAGATGAGGTGGATAGAGATATGAATATATATGTGTGGTTGAATGGCCTAAATAGCAGTTGTTTTTCAAAAAAAACATAACTTTTAGTTTTGCGTCTACTTGTGTCGGCTTGGTCGGCCAATTTGCACAGGGTTGTATCAGTTTGCATCGAATTGTGATGGATGATTTACATAGGTTTGCATCGACCGGTGACAACCCATAGCTTCATCCTTCTTGCCACGTGTCCAATTTACCATGTCTAACCGATGCTAAGTCGGCAACGACGCCCAATGCTAAATCCAGTTGTGTCAACTTAATAGGTGTTGGATTTTATCATCTCATTGCGTCAGTTTGCGTCGGCTTATTGTCGATGCTAAATGCAATGTTTCATGTAGTTTTTATACTTGAGACTTTATCAACTATCTTATGAGATATATCTTGTATTTATGTTCATATGCTACATTCAAAGGAAACTCCTAGTGCCATTACTTCGATTCGAGATGAGATATGCGTATTAGGTTATATTTATTCTTAACACGTGTCAATGTTAACATTAAGAAACGCGTAAGACGGTGTGCTCATCTAGTGTTCCATTTTCCATGGATGTAGATAGTGTATACTATACGTTTAGATTGTATACATAGGGTTCAATTGTAACATATTAATTCACTTTAGTTATGTTTGGATGGGTTTGGAGACTGCGTATTGTGATGTAATTAGAAACAATCTTGTGTCATGAATTTAGAAATAGGAAATAAATGCCATACAACACCATGCATTAATTATTATTATTAATTTTTATTTTTATTCATATTATTTTATATCATCCTCACGTTACTTCGCACCATGTTTTTGATTTTTCTATTATGGTACGATTTGTGCTAAGTTGAATTTTGATTGTATCATAAGTCATATTGAATTGATATTTGATTGACATCATACTACCATTCTTTATATATAAAGAATATGTAACCCAAATGAAGGAATTAGAAAATAAAACAAATCAACGACGAATTCATAGAAACTTCACAAAAGCAGAAGAGGATATATTAGTTGTTGCTACTGTAGAAGATGTCGAAATAGGAAGGAAGTTGGAACTATTATTTCTACTCACAAACTTGAAAAATTAGCTATTGATATACAATTTGAAAAAGAAGAAAATGTTAAATGTGAAACAAAAATAAAGTCGATCATAAACGGTATTATCCTCGTTCCGAAATACTCTATTTTTCAGTAGATGATATTTGGAATATTTGATGAAAGTGAAATATGAAAACAAAATAAAATCAACATAATTGGATCAATCAAAATTAACTAAAGTTGAAAAATTATGGTAATAGACAAAATGAAAAAATTAAAAAAATGAAGAGTCATTAATTAGAAGGCGACTTCGGATAATATCATAATCACAATGAAGAAAGCTTGGATGATAGATCTGTTTGTACCAAAGCATGTGAGGCATAAAGATTGCAAATCTTGCTTGGAGTTGCAAAATCAAGATTATGGAGATGTTGGAAACTAATTTTGGTTTTGTTAAATAAATTATTATTTTTTTAGTTATTTTATACTTCGGAGTGACTATTATTGAAAATACTTTTGGTAAAAGTCGGTTTATGAATTGTTTAAAGATTAAAGATCTTGGAATAAGCGTGGTTATTGTTTAAGTCCCACATCATATGGATTATTGAAAGACACTCATATATATATATATATATATATGACTTTCTTAGCTCCTATGTTGGGCCCTTTTTACACCCAAATGTTGCTTTGTGTTGAGCAGGGAGCATATCCATGACCATCACATGCACGCGTACCGACTGACTGACCTGATCGGGCTCGGGCTTATTGTGGTGTAGCACTTATATTTTTGGAAAAAATTTGTTCTGCGTTTCTGACCGATATTTTATTTGAAACAGTAAAATTTCAAATCAGAATTTTGAGCCAACGTCACCCCACTATTCAGCAACACGTTCGATTTGGTATTCCGTCTATTTAATTAGTTTTTAGATGAGATCGGAGAAAATCGATGTTTTTTCTGCAAAACTTATCTTCTTCTCCACGGAACTGTTTCTTAAAATCGAAAAGGTGAGTAGTCATTTTTGAGTGCAACCAAGTCGATTTTATTTGTGTAAGCGAGTCGATATCAAATCAGAAAGAAGAGGTTGTTTTATCCTAGATGCGGCGTTTGTTAAATTGCTTTGCACCAATGAGCGGAATGCTGAAACGTCATCAAGATAGTGACCAAGTACACTACTCAGTTGAAGATCATTGTTTTCAATAACTTGCAGACATTCTTAAGGACAATGATTTCTACTGTAACTTTGGACGATGCTGCACCACGTCGATATTCCAGGTCTCGATGGTGTCTATTGCACCGTTCAGGTTCGACGGCTTCCATTTCAAGAGCTGGAGGTAGAAGGTGGAATTATTTTTAACAATGAGGAAGGTAATTGGTGTGCTCATAACGAAAAAGCCGTAGGTGTTGGAGAAGTCCGCTTAACTGGATGCACAACAACTATAGGTCTGGACCAAGCAAAACAAACAACTCTAGAACTGGGCAAAGCAGGAGTACCTCTGCAAAAACTTCATACTCAAGGACTGAACGATGATCTTTATGATTGCAACAATTCTGATAGGAAAACTAAGGAAATTTGGGAGACGTTGTAGAAAATGTATGATACAGAAGAAGTTGGAGGAAAGAAATAGGCAGTCAGCCGCTACCTTAAACATCAAATGATGGATGATAGGTTAGTAGAGATGCAATCTCACAAACTTCAGAAAATAGCACATGAGATCATCTCCGAAGGTATGAACTTGGATGAACAATTTCATATTGCTGTTTTTATTGACAAATTGCCCCCGGGATTGAAAGATTTTAAGAATGTGCTTAGGCACAAGAGTGACAAGACTAAGGAATTTTCCTTAGAGAGTTTGATCACTCGCCTCCGTATTGAGGAGGAGGCTCGTAAACAGCACCAAAAAGAGGAAGTACTAATTGTCATCAACAACAACACTAAAAAGACCAAGCCTGCAGTTCTAAAAAAAATCCAAAAACCTTTAAGAATCAGAACTGCAACAAAAGGATTTGAACTCTCATGGGAACCAAAAGGGACAACAAAAACCAACCCAAAAGAAGTTGTTTTGTGTTACAACCATAGAAACCCAGATAATATGGCACGTAAGTATAGGAACTGGTCAGGCACTACATCGCAGGCTAACTTGACTGAGCTGCCTCTTATGGTTATGATTTCTAAGATTCACCTTGTTGGTGGATCAAAGGGTTGGTGGGTAGATACTGGTGCTTTTCGTCACATCTACTATGATCGTGCTATGTTCCATGCATACACCACCGTTGATGGTTAGAAATTGCTGTTGGGAGATTCTCACACCACTATAGTGCTAACATTGGAAATGTGGAAATCAAGTTTACTTCTGGAAATACAATTCTTTTGAAAGATGTGATGCATACTCCAGAGATGAGAAAGAATCTTGTTTCTATTTTTCTCCTAAATAAGGCTGGTTTTACTCAAGTTATAGGGGCAGTTTTGTATACTTTGACTTACAAATGGATGTTTGTGGGGAAGGGTTATGCTTGTTATTTAGGCTAAATGTTAAATCTAATAAAGTAACCAGTTCTGCTTACATGTTGTGTGACTTTAATATCTAGCACTCAATATTATGTCATGTAATGAAACGAATAATAAAGAATATGAGTAGCTTAGCTATAATCCCTAATACGTCACTAACTGATTTTAAAAAATGTGATTTTTATAGTCAAGCAAAAATAACAAAAGCCCCACATAAATATGTAATTAGAGAATCATAACCCTTAGACTTGATTCATTCTGATATATGTAAGCTTGATGACACTTTGACTAGAAATAGACACCGCTACTTTATCACTTTCATTGGTGATTGCTCTGATTTTACTTATGTATACTTTATAAAAAATAAAAGTGATGCATTTGAGAATTTTATATCTTTCATAATTGAAATTGAAAATCAATCTAATAAGAAAGTTAAAAGATTGCATAGTGATAGAGGAACTTAATATGAATCAAGTTTGTTTATTGAATTTTACAACTCACATGGAATAATATACCATATTCACCTAAAATGAATGGTAAAGCTGAAAGGAATCAGAACATTAACTGAATTAGTAGTTGCTATTTTACATAATTCTGGTGCATCATCACTTTAGTAAGGGAAATTTTATTAACCGTGTGTTGTGTATTAAATAGGATCCCTAAGTCAAAAAGCAACATTTCACCTTTTAAATTCTTAAGAAATTATAAACAGAATGTGTCTTATTTTAGAACTTGGGGATGTTTAGCATATGTTTGTATACCTGGCCCTAAGAGAATAAAATTAGCAAGTAGAGCATGTGAATGTATATTTATTAGCTATGCTCTGAATAGCAAAGCATATAGATTTTTTGGCCTAAATGCACATAATATAATGGAATCTAATGATATTGATTTTTATGAATTGAGATCTCTTTAACTTGAGGAATAGTGGGGGCACATCTAGTACACTATACCTCTAAGAGCAGAACCTAATGAATTTTCTGAAAACGAACCTTAAAGAAGTAAAAGAGCAAGAATTGCTAAAGATTTTGATTCAGATTTTTGTGTTTTTACTATATAGAGGAGGATCCCTTAAACCTCCAAGAAGCCTTATCTTCATTATATGCCGATTTTTGGAAAGATGCTATAAATGATGAGATGGATTCTTTGGAATCCAATCGGGCTTGACACTTAGTAGATTTACCACCTAGTTGTAACTCTATAGGTTATAAATGGGTACTTAAAAAGAAATTAAAAATTGATGGCACGGTTGATAAATATAAAGCATGTTTATTAGTAGCTAAATGGTTTGGCAAAGAGAAAATGTAGACTTTTTGACACCTTTTCATCTATAACTAGAATTACATCCATTCGAAAACTAATTTCACATGCATCTATTCATAACTTGATAATACACCAAAGAGATGTTGAAACTGCTTTTTTAAATGGTGAATTACAAATAGAAATTTATATGGACCAACTTGAAGGCCTTGTAATTCATAGTCAAGAAATTAAGTTTTTAAGTTAGATAAATCATTATATGGTTTAAAACAAGCACCTAAGCAATGACATGAAAATTTGATAATTTAATAATCTCACATGGTTTCAAAGTTAATGAAAGTGACAAATGTGTTTATTATAAAATTGAGAACGACATTTGCACTATCATATGTCTTTATGTAGATGATCTACTAATTTTTGGGACAAATATTCATGCCATAAATATTATTAAATCTTTGTTGGGTGACAATTTTGATATGAAAGATCTAGGTGAAGTGAATGTAATCCTTGGAATTAAAATTACTTGATCGGAATAGGGAATTTCTTTAAATCAATCTCATTAAATTGAGATGATACTAAAGAAACAAAATTACTTTGACTATAAACCTGCATGTACACCATATGATCCTAGTATAATACTATTTAAGAACATGGGTGAAGATATAAGACAGACTGATTAAGCGAGCATCATTGGCAGCCTTCGATACGCCACTGGTTGTACTAGATCCATCATTGCCTATGTCGTGGGATTATTATGCAAGTTTACTAGTAGACCTAGTATGGAGCACTAGTGTGCTATTGAAAGGTTCATGAGTACTTTAGGTTACATTATAAAAAGTTTCCAGCTGTCTTTGAAGTATATATCGATGCAAACTGGAATACTTTATCTGATGATTCGAAAGCAACTAGTGACTATATCTTTAGCATTGCTGGTGAAGTTGTTTCTTGAAAATCTAAGAAATGCTATTTTGACTCAGTCCACAATGGAATATAAGATGATAGTACTAGCCACGGCTAGTGAAGAAGCAGATTACTTAAGAAATCTACTAGCTGAGATTTCTTCATGAAAAAAGCCAATACCTGTTGTGTTGATCCAATGCGATAGTACTACGGCTATCGTAAAAGTACAGAACAGTTATTACAACGGTAACAGACGATAAATACGTATGTAAGAATAACAATTTAGAGAGATATCTTTTCAGGAGCTGTTAGAGTAGATCACATACGCGGTGATGAGAATTTAGCCGATCCTTTGACAAAAGAACTGGCCAAAGAGAAAGTCCTTAAAACCTCTAAAACAATGAGAGTATTGCCCTTAGATTGTTGAGTTACGCACAATGGTAACCATCTTAATGATTGGAGACCCGAAGAACTAGGTTTATTGGGTAAGAACAAGTTGTGATGTGAGTTGAACATGCTATTTTTATACACTTAGAAACATGTATTTCGAAAATTATTATAGGATGAGCTAATAGAAACTTTTAATAAGACCTATACTCTGTATAGAGTGGAGTACCTGCCTTCAGGAGTACTCTTGATAGACTCATCTATGCGGATGTGGAAATGTGGTCATTTATATGGAATTTTGGACTAATTCTTATAGCATTCACTAAACTGGGATAGACGTACAAGACCATAAATGCACGGCCTTATTTAATTACATTCTAGAGAGATTGTGTGTGATTTGATGTCAGGAATAGAGTTCACGACTATGTGTCACTCTAGTTAAAACTGAATCTTATCCACTATGCAAAGGTTCAAGTCGAAAAACACCTTTGTTTTTACACAATCTTATGTTTTGAGAAACTGATTGAAAAATATATATTTTTTAAATTCAAGTGGGGCAATGTTGGAAATTGTTTTGGAAAAAGTAGGTTTATGAATTATTTAAAAATTAAAGATCTTGGAGTAAGTGCATTTATTGTTCGAGTCTCACGCTATATGAATTAGCTTCTAAGTTGGGCCATTTGGACATCTAAATGTTGCTTTTGTGTTAAGAAGAGAGTGTATGCATGACCATCGCACATGCATGCCGACTAACTTGACCCGACCTAGATCAAGCCGGGCTCGGGCTTGGACTTGTTATTGTGTAGCACTTATATTTTTGGAAAAAATTTGTCCTACGTTTTCTGATTGGTATTTTATTTGAAATGGTAAAATTTCATATCTGAATTTTTAGCCTAGAAGCTATTTTATCATAGAGGCGGCGTTTGTTAGACTGTTTTGCACCACCGAGCAGAGTGCCAAAACGTCATCAAGACAGGACCAAGTACAAGACTCAATCGAAGTTCATTGTTTTCCAACAACTATGCATGGAAAAACAAGGGATTTTACTTAGATTGTCTTATCATGGTAGGTTATTATCCTGATTTATCTAAGCCAAGGTTACGTAAAGACATCTCTACTATCATATAGGGAGAGAAAATATTTGGATGGAGAATTTCTAAAATATGATTTTAGCCTAATGATTAAAAGCATATCCACCATCAATTTAGAAGATTTTTTCTTTTGAAACATATAAAATAGGCCCAAGGCCCGGAGTTAATAGGTAGGAAGTTATACCCTACCTGAAAGAACAACTTTCAAAACCCTCGACGCAACTATTACACAGATACCAAAAACAAAAGGGCAAAAAAAACCCTAAAACTAAAAAAATAGGGTAAATGTAACATCCCAAAATTTTTAATTAAAACAAATAATATATTTAAACTCTTGGGGTTTAATTTGAGAATAAATTGGAAGAAAAATCTAAAACAAATAAAATAAGTGAAAATAATGTATGAAATAAATTCCAAATTTATTTTGGGTTTAAAATATTGATATAATAAATGTTTTTAAAGGTCATTTGGATTTAAAATCTTATACATATGAACATTACATACATTAGTAAAATTTAATACATATTGGGATTTAGTTTAAATTTGTTAAAGATAAGTGTTTATATTTCAAGCTTAAGATTTAAATTTGAATTTAAATTTACAACAAATGTTTTAAAAAAAAGTAAGTAGTATTTAAAATTGTTAAGATGTAATATATATATTAGTTTAAATTCTTTCATACATTGTGCATGTATGTATATATACAAAAGGATAAAGATACTCATTTACTTTTAAAATGTATACAATATAAATATTAAAAAAATTAAAATTTTCTTTTGCTTTGTAAACATCAAAAGGGACTGAAACATATATTCACAATGGAGTAAAATGATTAACAAAATCTAGGGCTTAAGATATCTCCTTACAAATGGCACAAACCATCATTGCCTAAATAAAATAGTCAAATAAAAAATTCAGGGAAACTCTTCACCTTCCAAATTTGAATTTTTAAATCCCCTAACACCTGATGTTCAGTAATCAAAAGATCTTTGAAATTTTTTACTTCAGCATTCAAAAAAAAAGGAAGTTCAGAAGAAAAAAAAAACTGTCTTTTTCAATTTAACTTAAATCTGAAGTATTTTCTCAAGCTTCATAGAAGTAGTGTGTTACATACATTCAGGTAAGTTTTTTTTAACTATATAGTTTATAAAATTTTGATCAAGTTTTAACCATAAATTGAAAACAAAAAAAAACTGCAGACTTGTGAAGGCAGGGAGTCTCTGGATTTCAAAGGCAGTGCGGTTCTTTTCTTTTTCTGGAAATAAATTTAAAAAAAGGCAACTAACTTTTTTATTTATTTTGAGTTTAAGGTTGCAATCTAAAATGAAGCAAGAATTAAGCAATAACCCTCAATTACTTGCAGGAAAAAAATCAAGATCAAAGTTTTACTCTATTGCTAGTTTCAAGTTTCAGGAAAAAGTTCTGCGTTAAAATTTCAAGCTGTAAGTAATCTGGAAAAGATTTGTTATTTTTAATGATTAAAATAAATAAATACAACATGGGATTTAATACAACAATGTCTAATTTTATTCGCAGGAAGAATCAAGAATTAAAAGCTGTTTGGTTTTCTAGTGGCAGAAAATAAAAAGGCTCTCTGTTCTATTAAAAAGAATTTAACTGTAAGTGAATTAAAAAAAATTGGTTATTGATTTATTAAGTGAATGAATACAACCAAGAATAAACAAAGATCTGTAATCATCATTTGCAGATCCAAAAATCAAAAGAATTTAAAGTAAGAAAAGAAGAAAATTCCAGGCTCATCTCTCTATTTGAATCTGTTAGTAACCTCTGGAAAAACAAGTGAGTAAACCCTGTTTTCTTTTAATTATGGTTGCTTTTTGTATGTCTGGGTGATGTAGGAAACTTAAGCTTTGTTTGCATGCAAGACATTTGGATGTATGGTTTAATGCTTGGCTTGTCATGTTGATCTTGCAAAAAAAAAATACTAGTCACTGTTTTAGTTTCAGGAAAAACAAAAGTTAAGACCTGTAAAAATCCATTTTCTTTCCCCTCTGTCTCCATTTGATTTGGATGATAAACTAAGGTTAGCCATGCATTTTTGTTTCAGTAAATAAGATGGATTTTGTTTAAACTTGCACTATTTTATTCTTAGCAATAAATCAAAGCAAAGTTGTTCTTTCCTGGAAACTGTGAAACTCAGTTTCATATAGCCTTCTTTTTACAAAAATAAAACATATCAAAATCCAACTCAATCTTTCTCTCCCTTATTCCTCCTGAAATAAATTGAAAACAAGTTGGAATTTTGTTTTGAACCTGTACCATGCCTCAGGGACAAATCAAAGCAGTTTTTTTTTCTTTTCTTTTTGTGATTTTCCTTTTCTGGAAACTGAGTTACAGGTTTACAAGTAACCCACTTCAAAATTTTAAATCTCTCTTTCCCTCTTTACTTCTGAAAAAAAAGAATGTAATCAAGTTAAAAACTTTTTTTTGAACCTGTATCTGATATCAGTGATGTATTAAAACAACATACATATTCTTTCTTCCTGGAAACAGTGAAGTACTGTCACACTTCAAGCTTTTCAAGAATATCAAACTTCCCGAATCTTAACTTAAATAACACTATGTGAATCCCTTGTAAAAATAATGATTTTAGAAACAAAAATCAAATTTTTTCATTGCATATTGCTCAGGAAAATGGAAGTTGATCGGAAAATGAGTTTTTGACAAAATCTGATCATCTATGTAGTTATGGGCCTCGAAATGCGGGTGGCAGCGAGATTTACCGATTGCGATTACTAGAAAAATATCAATGTATTTTATAAAACCCAAATTTTCGAACACGAGATTGAAATAGGGTTAAAGAACCCACGTTTGTTCACGTAAAAAAAATGGGTCGCTGATGATCGTCGGTGCATCGAGTTGGACGAGGGTCTGGGGTTAGCTTTGTGGATCACCGGTGGTGATGTGGCCATGGTGGTATGAGGTAAGGTGGTCGGCGTCGCGTGGTGGGGGTGGTTTTAGTCGAGCAGTTGATTTCCAGTTCGAGGCTGATAGCTCGATTTTGATTTGAGGGGAGATGGGGCAATTCGATGACTGGAGATGGTTGCTGGGTTGGTGGTTGACGTGCGGCGATGTTCGCCAGTGGTCGGAGTCGCCTCCGGTGCCGGTGCACGTGCACGAGGGGGTTGTTGTATCAGTATGTTGTTGTGGGGGAAGGAAGCTGGAGTCTCGAAGCACTACTCGGAGATGTGGGACGAAGCTCGAAGTGCTACTCGGGTTGGTTTACTGTTGTATCGTGTAGGAAAAAAAAACTTTAACAAATTTTTTTTGTGGAAATTCATCACGGGTCAATCTGGGTTAAACTCGAAGTAGGGGGGATTTTATCTCGGGGTAAACCCCAAGCAAGCCTCGGGTGAGTAAATGAAAACAGTAAACCCAGTTTTTAATCAAATTTTTGAAAACACAAATTTAATTTATTTTCTGAATAAAATAATGATAGTTGTAAATAGAATATGAAACTAATGGTATTTAAAATTTATGAAGTTCAAAAATATTTTAAATTAATAAAAGTTTGTTTTAAAAGTTTAACTTGATAAAAAGTTTAAATATAAACCAAAAATTCAAATACAAATTTTAAACCAAATTTACAATGATGAAGCAGTAATTAACAATTAATGTTTTATAATGATTTTTAAAATTTAAAACTTAATTAATTAAAGAATAGGAAATTTATAAAAATAATTAAACTTAATAAATTAACAATTAAGAATTAATAAATTTAAATAATAAATTAAAGAATAATTAATTAACTTAGCCAATTAAATTAATTCAAAACTGAGTAAAATTAAACATTAATTTAAAATGGTTAATAAAGACAATTATATGGCTAATTCACTTTAATCATAATCACTTGAATCAACGATGATTAACCATCATCAAATACTCTATACTGGATTGACATTTTTGTTATGATGCTATGATTTCTTTGTGATGAACTGTGATTTGTGATTTGTTCCTATATGTTTGTGAAACCCCTTTTGCCCATCAAACGGCATTTAAATTTCGATGCGACGGGGAGTCGGATTTCAGTTTGTTATCCGAAACCCACATCGAACCTTGAATGCGAACTTTTGTGATTAATACACCCACATGTTTTAAATTTGAGCGCTCACTATTCGGATTAGCAGGGAGATGACCTTTGTGTCGTATAACCCACTTCAAATAGTGATTCGACGAATGGATTGCATTTGAAGACTGGCGGTGAAGACCGGGTGTCTTCAAAAATAATAGGATAACCTATCGATTGTCTCTGCACCGAGTTGCATCGGTATAGGGATTCCCTAAGTGATGGGAAGTCCGATCGAGATTGTGGACGCTCAGATTTGCAAGGGCTTCTTCCTTTATTGGACGAAGTGCCTTCGGTTCTGTTCGAACCCGGAACAGACTTGTATGGTCATGTGTCTGACACTACACTTTGAGATATAAAGCCGATTTCTATCAAATACATATCTGTTGGTGGCGGAGAATTTATTCTCTTAGCTTAACACCCTTCTCTGAGACGTACGAGCTCAGAGGTTATGCAGTTGAAGGTTATCAGCGATATGCTCCCAATTTGGTAGTGTGGCATGCTAAGTGCTGCTGTATAGTGATGATCATTAGTGATCAAAGCATGGCTTTCGTGTAAAGCGTAGCTTTGTGGACGAGACCTCATCGGACCTCACACCCCGGAAATGGTCGAAACAGGAAATATGCGGCAAGGTTATGAGGGTCGTGCCCTTTAGGGTATGTCATTTCCTTTTGGAAAAAGGTTGTATCATGGTATGGAGCCCAGATACTTACCTATGTGGTTGCTTCAATATCATTATTCTGTGTGGTTGTTGATTTGTGATGGAGGGCCCTCGGATAAAGGTCCCAAAGGACCGGGGAGTGGCATACTCGAGTAGTAGTTACCTAGTTACAGAGTTAACCCGGCCTTGTGTTGGTAGAGAGCCGGGTAGGTTCTCGGGACGTCCCGCCAGAGGCGTACCCATGTGGCAATGGGAAGTTCCTTAGCCTGACCATTTGTTGGAAATCCAATTCCCAATACAAACCCAGTACGGTTTTAGTTGTATTACCTGCCATTTACTTATGGTGGCGCCCCACTGTTTAGATGGTAGCTATAGTAGGCATACGATACTGGTCGTATGTTGGCTAGGATTGATATTTTACTTTCGGAATGTCTTTCTGCACTATGCACTAGTAATAATATCAAGAATTTTTCCCATATCAAGCATATTTGACTATCATAAGAAGAATTCTCTCCCAATTCTGCGATTGCATTGTGTGTGTGGCGGGAGGTCTTATGGTAGTTTCATTTTCCAGAAGCATGCCGGTTTTTCTTGTATAAATCTGTTTTACTTGAAAGCAATTATCTTTGTTTGCTCATACCAGCCCCATGACTGACCCGGAGTTTATTGTTTCCTTTCTAAACTCTGGGTGCCCACCATTTCTACATGGACAGCCTAGTAGCAGGTTTTCGGTATTTTGGCTCTAGCTACATTTTGGAGTATTTTGGTTTGGAGATTTTTGGTTTTTGGAAGCTCACACCTTAGAGACATTTTGGAAGCTTTTAGATCTGGAGGTGCTTAGTTTGGTGTTCACTACCATTCTCTATCTTTTTGAAGACTTTTGGCATATGATATCTAGTTGTTCTATTATGTCATTCTATTTGGAGATGTTATTCATGTATTATGTACTCTGATGTTGTAACAGATATTATTATGATGTTGTATCTGTGATATGATGCATGATATTCATTTTATTTCCGCTGCTTTATAATTCATCTAATGTTGTTATAAGCTCCATCCGACTGAAGTTCGATGTTTGAATCATTGACAGTCGAGTACAAGTGAGGTATTTGATGTCAATTTTTGAATGTTGAATTTCGGGTCGTGACATGTGGTATCAGAGCTAAAGGTTGAGTAAGAACTTTAGTTATGGAGTATAACACATTATATGGCTCATTAGCGGTAGGGTGAAGTATACCCTAGAATGAGTATAATCAATCAACACCTCAAAAATTTTCTTAGTCCATTTCCTTTAATTGCCGATATTTCTTAAGATATCTCGTCCAAATATCTAAGCCAACTTTCTTACTAATTACAGATAGTAAGGATGAGCGGACGAAGAGGCAGAGTTGGGGGCGAGGAAATGCCACAGCACCTAGCCAAGTTCCCTCTACAGCCGAGGCAGCTTTACCTATTCAGCATCAGCCAAATCTGGCTGATTTATATAAGAACTTCTCAAGGCTTGGGGGTAAGCCATTCACCGACAAAGAGACGATTGTTGAGGCTCAGGCATGGATTGGGTCTTGTGAGAAAATCTTTAAGGGGCTTAAGCTGCAAGATGATCAGATGCGTCTCCTAGCTACTTGGCAACTTCAAGGTGAATCCTTAGCTTGGTGGGAGACAGTCACTACTGATGAGCCTGAGGACGAGTTCACTTGGGGCAGATTCAAAGAAGAATTTGAGAAGCGCTACATGCCATCAGCCGGGATTTCTGGTATGTACCAGGAATTCATGGACTTAAAGCAAGGAAGTTTGTCATTCGAGGAGTATCTCAACAAATTCATTAAATTGTCTCGCTTTGGTCCAGAATTAGTGAATACACCTTTGAAGAAGAATGAGAGGTTCATTCGTGGGATGAATAAAAAGTTCCACGAAAGGATGACTGGCCACGTTAAAGAATCCTTCTCAGATTTAGTTGATATGGGATACCGTTATGCTACACTAGACATGCAAGAAGCTTCGAGGGAGAAAGGAAACTCAAGCAATCGGAATTGGAAGAAGAGGAAATTTGGAGGCAAGAAACCATGGTACGGCAAGGAGAAAAAGAAAGGCAATCAAGGAAGCACTACGGAGAATGTCACTTGTTATAATTGCTTGGAGAAGGGCCACTATTCTAACAGCTGCAAGAAGCCAAAGAGAGATCAATCCGCTCAAGCAAAGCCCAGAAAGTGCTATTATTGTCAGAAAGTGGGACATGAAGTTAAGGACTGCCCAGTTATGAAGCAAGCCCAGACAGCTAAAGTGTACTCAGTCAAAGACAAGCCCATATCTTCCAAAACAGAAAAGGGAAAAGGAGTTCTGGAAGGTAATCTTACCATTTATGATAGCATTGTTAGAGTTCTTTTTGATACTGGCGCTACACACAGTTTTATCTCTCAACAAGCTATTAATGAATTGAATATTGAACCTGATTTTGTTGATGAGCCTATATGTGTAAGGAATCCAGTTGGAGGTCCCGCAAACCTCTATCTTCGATGTAGAGATGTTCCCATCTCATATTCTTGCCATCAATTCCCTATTGGTCTCTTTGTTCTTGATTTCAACGAGTTTGAAGTCTTACTCGGGATGGATTGGCTAGAAAAATATGAAGCCAAATTGGATTGCAATAATCAATTAATTTCAATCAAAACCGAATTTGGGGATTTCATCGAAATTTCTTGTGAGGACCCTAGCCCTAAAAGGGAAGGGTTGATGTATAATTTGGGTTATCCTGAACCCAGCTTGGAGTCCATTCCTATTGTTAGAGATTTTCCAGATGTATTTAAGAAGTGAAATCTCTACCTCCTCACCGAGAAATAGAATTCAAAATCGACCTTGTACCCAATGCCCGTCCTATCGTTCATGCAAGTCGTAGGATGGCACCTAGGGAAAGGGTTGAATTAGTCGAGCAAACTAGAGATTTACTAGAAAAAGGGTTGATTCGACCCAGTGTTTCTGAATGGGCTCAGCTGTCGTATTTGTTGCTAAGTCAGACGGATCTTTGAGGTTGTACGTAGATTACCACGATCTCAATAAGCAGACTCTCAAGAATAAATTCCCACTGCCCAGAATTGATGATTTATTTGATCAGTTGCACGGTGCTTGTTTCTTTTCGAAGGTGGATCTAGCCCAAGGATTCCATCAATTTCGAATCGCCGAAGACTGTGTTCATTTGACAGCTTTCAGGGGTCCCAATATGTTTTACGAATGGTTAGTCATGCCTTTCGGGCTAACCAATGCCCCAGCATACTTTATGGACCTTATGACTCGTGTGTTTCGGGATGTATTGAATAAATTTGTGCTCGTATTCATTGATGATATTTTGGTCTATTCCAAGACCGAAGAGGAGCATGCCGAACACCTTGGAATCGTCTTGGAAATATTGAGGAGAAACATTCTATATGCTAAATATTCCAAATGCCGCTTTTGGGTCAAAGAAGTTAAATTTCTTGGCCATATTGTTAATGAAGAAGGGATTTCTGTTGATCCTAGCAAAATTTTCGCCATTCTTGATTGGAGAAGACCTACTACCCCAAAGGAAGTTCGAAGCTTTTTAGGTTTAGCAGGTTATTATCGGAAGTTTGTGCAGGATTTTTCGAAGTTAGCTAGTCCATTGACCAAGCTAACAATGAAGAATGCAAAGTTTATTTGGACTCCAAAATGTGAAGAAGCTTTTGAGGAATTGAAGAAGAGATTAACCACCGCTCATGTTCTCGCTATTATCAACGGGAATCAGGGTTTATCTGTTTATACCGATGCTTGCGGTGAAGGCTTGGGTGCAGTATTGATGCAAAACGGGAAGGTGATTGCCTACGCGAGTAGACAAATTACGTCCTCATGAAAGAAATTATCCGACCCATGATTTGGAGCTTATAGCTGTTATCTTCGCTTTAAAAATATGGCGACATTATCTTCTGGGTAAGAATCTTTTCAGCTTTCTTAACAATCTACAAATTTAACTTAACTTAACAAATATACTTATCGAATTCTCTTTATTTCTAGGTGAAAAATTCAAATTATTCACCCACCACAAATCTTTGAAATATCTCTTCACCCAGAAAGATCTGAATTTGCGACAACAACGTTGGCTGGAATTTCTGGCATCTTATGACCTAGGCATTCTATATACACCCGGAAAAGCCAATGTAGTTGCCGATGCTTTAAGCAAAAGACATGTTGTTCTCTCATACCTTGTTATTGCCCCTACTCTTCTTAAGAGGATTGCAAGACAGCAGACCGAAGACAAATTTCTTCGGGAAATTCGTAGAAGAATAGTTCGACGAGAGAATTCCAGTTTCAAAATTGATGATAATGAAGTTATAAAGATGAAAGGCAGAATTTGTGTCCCCGACATTCCAGATTTGAAACGAGAGGTGTTAGATGAATGTCACAAATCAAAATTCAGCATCCATCCAGGAGTCAACAAGATGTATAGAGATATCAAAAGAACCTTCTGGTGGAAGACGATGAAAAGAGATATATCTACTTATGTGAGTCGCTGTGCTACTTGCCAACAAATCAAGAGCGACCAAAAGAAGATGGAGGGTTTACTTCAGCCTTTAGAGGTGCCCAAGTAGAAATGGGACCAAGTGTCGATGGATTTCATCGACGGTTTACCTCGCACTCGAAAGGGCAACGAAGCGATTTGGGTCATCGTAGATCGTTTGACTAAGTCAGCCCACTTCTTGCCAGTAAAAGCTACCTGCACGGATGCAAGTCTAGCTAATTTGTATGTGAAAGAAATTGTCCGTCTCCATGGCATTCCTAGTAGCATAGTGAGTGATCGTGACCCGATATTCACTAGTAGATTTTGGGAGGCGTTTCAAGACGCATTGGGAACTAAGCTGCATTTCAGTAGTGCTTATCACCCACAGTCCGATGGGCAGACAGAGAGGATCAATCGAATCTTGGAGGACCTATTGCGAGCTTGTATACTTGATTTTAGTGGTTCTTGGGAGGACCATTTGCATCTGGTCGAGTTCTCCTATAACAACAACTATCAGGCCAGTATTGAGATGGCTCCCTTTGAGGCTTTATATGGCCGACCGTGTCGATCACCGGCATGCTGGATCGAGGCAGGTGATAGACTCGTTCTTGGGCCGGACATGATTAAAGAAGCCACCGAGAAAGTTGATTTTATTCGAAAAAAATTGAAGACAGCTCAGAGTCGTCAAAAGAGCTATTACGATCGTAGAAGACGGGATTTGGAATTCCAGGTTGGGGACTCTGTTTTTCTTAAAGTATCTCCTATGAGGGGTGTACTGAGATTTGGGAAGACCGGTAAGCTAGCACCACATATGTTGGTCCTTTTCCTATTCTGGAGAGGATTGGTTCTTTAGCTTACCGAGTGCAGTTGCCTAGCTGGTTATCGGGTGTGCATGATGTATTCCACATTTCTAGCCTTCGGAAGTATGTGCACAATCCGGACAGTATTATTGAAGAAGCTGCCCAACAAGATCTCGACATCACTCCCAATCTAACCTTTAAAAGAGAACCGATAAAGATTGTGGATCGTGAGGAGAAGCAATTAAGGAACAAGATTGTAAAGCTTGTTAAAGTTCAGTGGAGTGGCGATCCAAAGGACTGCACTTGGGAAACTGAAGATAATATGCAGAAATCCTATCCCAATTGCAAAGTGGATATCTCGGCTTAGCCGGTAAGCCATTTCCTTATTCTTTTTGAATTCGTATATTCTTTGTCTGTTTTTCTTCTCTCTTTTTTCAATTTCGAGGACGAAATTTTCTTAAGAAGGGGGTATTTGTAACATCCCAAAATTTTTAATTAAAACAAATAATATATTTAAACTCTTGGGGTTTAATTTGAGAATAAATTGGAAGAAAAATCTAAAACAAATAAAATAAGTGAAAATAGTGTATGAAATAAATTCCAAATTTATTTTGGGTTTAAAATATTGAGATAATAAATGTTTTTAAAGGTCATTTGGATTTAAAATCTTATACATATGAACATTACATACATTAGTAAAATTTAATACACGTTGGAATTTAGTTTAAATTTGTTAAAGATAAGTGTTTATATTTCAAGCTTAAGATTTAAGTTTGAATTTAAATTACAACAAATGTTTTAGAAAAAAGTAAGTAGTATTTAAAATTGTTAAGATGTAATATATATATATATTAGTTTAAATTCTTTCATACATTGTGCATGTATGTATATATACAAAAGGATAAAGATACTCATTTACTTTTAAAATGTATAAGATATAAATACAAAAAAAAAATTAAAATTTTCTTTGCTTTGTAAACATCAAAAGGGACTGAAACATATATTCACAATGGAGTAAAATGATTAACAAAGTCTAGGGCTTAAGATATCTCCTTACAAATGGCACAAACCATCATTGCCTAAATAAAATAGTCAAATAAAAAATTCAGGGAAACTCTTCACCTTTCAAATTTGAATTTTTAAATCCCTTAACACCTGATGTTCAGTAATCAAAAGATCTTTGAAAATTTTTACTTCAGCATTCAAAAAAAAGAAGGAAAGTTCAGAAGAAAAAAAACTGTCTTCTTCAATTCAACTTAAATCTGAAGTATTTTCTCAAGCTTCATAGCAGTAGTGTGTTACATACAATCAGGTAAGTTTGTTTTAAATATATAGTTTATAAAATTTTGATCAAGTTTTAACCATAAATTGAAAACAAAAAAAAACTGCAGACTTGTGAAGGCAGAGAGTCTCTGGATTTCAAAGGCAATGCAGTTCTTTTCTTTTTCTGGAAATAAATTTAAAAAAAGGAAGTAACTTTTTTTATTTTGAGTTTAAGGTTGCAATCTAAAATGAAGCAAGAATTAAGCAATACCCTCAATTACTTTCAGGAAAAAAATCAAGATCAAAGTTTTACTCTATTGCTGGTTTCAAGTTTCAGGAAAAAGTTCTGTGTTAAAATTTCAAGTTGTAAGTAATCTGGAAAAGATTTGTTATTTTTAATGATTAAAATAAATAAATACAACATGGGATTTAATCCAACAATGTCTAATTTTATTTGCAGGAAGAATCAAGAATTAAAAGCTGTTTGGTTTTCTAGTGGCAGAAAATAAAAAGGCTCTCTGTTCTATTAAAAAGAATTTAACTGTAAGTGAATTAAAAAAAAATTGGTTATTGATTTATTAAGTGAATGAATACAACCAGGAATAAACAAAGATCTGTAATCATCATTTGCAGATCCAAAACTTAAAAGAATTTAAAGTAAGAAAAGAAGAAAATTCCGGGCTCATCTCTCTATTTGAATCTGTCAGTAACCTCTGGAAAAACAAGTGAGTAAACCCTATTTTCTTTTAATTATGGTTTCTTTGTGTATGTCTGGGTGATGTAGGAAACTTAAGCTTTGTTTGCATGCAAGACATTTGGATGTATGGTTTAATGCTTGGCTTGTCATGTTGATCTTGCAAAAAAAATACTAGTCATTGTTTTAGTTTCAGGAAAAACAAAAGTTAGAACCTGTAAAAATCCATTTTCTTTCCCCTCTGTCTCTATTTGATTTGGATGATAAACTAAGGTTAGCCATGCATTTTTGTTTCAGTAAACAAGATGGATTTTGTTTAAACTTGCACTATTTTTTTTTTAGCAATAAATCAAAGCAAAGTTGTTCTTTCCTGGAAATTGTGAAACTCAATTTCTATAGCCTTCTTTTTACAAAAATAAAACATATCAAAATCCAACTCAATCTTTCTCTCCCTTATTCCTCCTGAAATAAATTGAAAACAAGTTGGAATTTTGTTTTGAACCTGTACCATGCTTCAGGGACAAATCAAAGCAGTTTTTTTTTTCTTTTCTTTTTGTGATTTTCCTTTTCTGGAAACTGAGTTACAGGTTTACAAGTAACCCACTTCAAAATTTTAAATCTCTCTTTCCCTCTTTACTTCTGAAAAAAAAAAGAATGTAATCAAGTTAAAAACATTTTTTTTTGAACCTGTATCTGATATCAGTGATGTATTAAAACAACATACATATTCTTTCTTCCTGGAAACAGTGAAGTACCGTCACACTTCAAGCTTTTCAAGAATTTCAAACTTCCTGAACCTTAAATTAAATAACACTATGTGAATCCCTTGTAAAAATAATGATTTTAGAAACAAAAATCAAAATTTTTCATTGCATATTGCTCAGGAAAATGGAAGTTGATCGAAAAATGAGTTTTTGACAAAATCTGATGATCTATGTAGTTATGGGCCTCGAAATGCGGGTGGCAGCGAGATTTACCGATCGCGATTACTAGAAAAATATCAATGTATTTTATAAAACCATAATTTTCGAATACGAGATTGAAAGAGGGTTAAAGAACCCACGTTTGTTCACTTAAAAAAAATGGGTCGCTAATGATCCTCGGCGCATCGAGTTAGACGAGGGTCTGGGGTTAGCTTCGTGGATCACC
Organism: Allium cepa; assembly: GCA_030765085.1. Classification (NCBI taxonomy): domain Eukaryota; kingdom Viridiplantae; phylum Streptophyta; class Magnoliopsida; order Asparagales; family Amaryllidaceae; genus Allium; species Allium cepa. Next base: position 182,618,182 of record CM060937.1, on the reverse strand, counting down.
GGTGGTGATGTGGCCGTGGTGGTGCGAGGCCAGGTGGTCGGCGTCGTGTGGTTGGGGTGGTTTTTGTCGAGCAGTTGATTTCCAGTTCGAGGCTGATAGCTCGATTTTGATTTGAGGGGAGATGGGGCACTTCGATGACTGGAGATGGTTGCTGGGTTGGTGGTTGACGTGCGGCGATGTACGCCAGTGGTCGGAGTCGCCTCCGGTGCCGGTGCAAGTGCACGAGGGAGGTTGTTGTATCAGTATGTGGTTTTGGGGGAAGGAAGCTGGAGTTTCGAAGCACTACTCGGAGATGTGGGATGAAAGCTCAAAGTGCTACTCGGGTTGGTTTACTGTTGTATCATGTAGGGAAAAAAAACTTTAACAAATTTTTTTTGTGGAAATTCATCACGGGTCAATCTGGGTTAAACTCGAAGTAGGTGGGACTTTATCTCGGGGTAAACCCGAAGCAAGCCTCGGGTGAGTAAATGAAAACAGTAAACCCAGTTTTTAATCAAATTTTTGAAAACACAAATTTAATTTATTTTCTGAATAAAATAATGATAGTTGTAAATAGAATATGAAACTAATGGTATTTAAAATTTATGAAGTTCAAAAATATTTTAAATTAATAAAAGTTTGTTTTAAAGTTTAACTTAATAAAAAGTTTAAATATAAACCAAATATTCAAATACAAATCTTAAACCAAATTTATAATGATGAAGTAGTAATTAACAATTAATGTTTTGTAATGATTTTTAAAATTTTAAAATTAATTAATTAAAGAATAAGAAATTTATAAAAATAATTAAACTTAATAAATTAACAATTAAGAATTAATAAATTTAAATAATAAATTAAAGAATAATTAATTAACTTAGCCAATTAAATTAATTCAAAACTGAGTAAAATTAAACATTAATTTAAAATGATTAATAAAGACAATTATATGGCTAATTCACTTTAATCACAATCACTTGAATCAACGATGATTGACCATCATCAAATACTCTATACTGGATTGACATTTTTGTTGTGATGCTATGATTGCTTTGTGATGAACTATGATTTGTGATTTGTTCCTATATGTTTGTGAAACCCCTTTTGCCCGTCAAACGGCATTTAAATTTCGATGCGACAGGGAGTCGGATTTCAGTTTGTTATCTGAAACCCACATCGAACCTTGAATGTGAACCTTTGTGATTGATACACCCACATGTTTTAAATTTGAGCGCTCACTATTCGGATTAGCAGGGAGATGACCTTTGTGTCATATAACCCATTCCGAATAGTGATTAGACGAATGGATTGCATTTGAAGACCGGCTGTCTTCGAAAATGATAGGATAACCTATCGATTGTCTCTGCACCGAGTTGCTTCGGTATAGGGATTCCCTAAGTGATGGGAAGTCCGATCGAGATTGTGGACGCCCAGATTTGCAAGGGCTACTTCCTTTATTGGACGAAGTGCCTTCGGTTCTGTTCGAACCTGGAACAGACTTGTATGGTCGTGTATCTGACACTACACTTTGAGATATAAAGCCAATTTCTTTCAAATACATATCTGTTGGTGGCGGAGAATTTATTCTCTTAGCTTAACACCCTTCTCTGAGACGTATGAGCTCAGAGGTTATGTAGTTGAAGGTTATCAGCGATATGCTCCCTATTTGGTAGTGTGGCATGCTAAGTGCTGCTGTATAGTGATGATCATTTGTGATCGAATCATGGCTTTCGTGTAAAGCGTAGCTTTGTGGACGAGACCTCATCGGACCTCACACCCCGGAAATGGTCGAAACAGGAAAGATGCGGCAAGGTTATGAGGGTCGCGCCCTTTAGGGTATGTCATTTCCTTCTGGAAAAAGGTAGTATCATGGTATGGAGCCCAGATACTCACCTATGTGGTTTCTTCAATCTCATTATTCTGTGTGGTTGTTGCTTTGTGATGGAGGGCCCTCGGATAAAGGTCCCAAAGGACCGGGGAGTGGCATACTCGAGTAGTAGTTACCTAGTTACAGAGGTAACCCGGCCTTGTGTTGGCAGAGAGCCAGGTAGGCTCTCGGGACGTCCCGCCAGAGGCATACCCATGTGGCAATGGGAAGTTCCTTAGCCTGACCATTTATTGGAAATCCAATTCCCAATACGAACCCAATACGGTTTTAGTTGTATTACCTGCCATTTACTTATGGTGGCGCCCCACTGTTTAGATGGTAGCTATAGTAGGCATACGATACTGGTCGTATGTTGGCTAGGATTGATATTTTACTTTCGAAATGTCTTTCTGCACTATGCACTAGTAATAATATCAAGAATTTTTCCCGTATCAAGCATATTTGACTATCATAAGAAGAAATCTCCCCCAATTCTGCGATTGCATTGTGTGTGTGGCGGGAGGTCTTATGGTAGTTTCATTTTCCAAAAGCATACCGGTTTTTCTTGTATAAATCTGTTTTATTTGAAAGCAATTATCTTTGTTTGCTCATACCAGCCCCATGACTGACCCGGAGTTTATTGTTTCCTTTCTAAACTCTGGGTGACCACCATTTCTACACGGGCAGCTTAGTAGCAGGTTTTCGGTATTTTGGCTCTAGCTACATTTTGGAGTATTTTGGTTTGGAGGTTTTTGGTTTTTGGAAGCTCACACCTTAGAGACATTTTGGAAGCTTTTGGATCTCGAGGTGCTTAGTTTGGTGTTCACTATTATTCTCTATCTTTTTGAAGACTTTTGGCATATGATATCTAGTTGTTCTATTATGTCATTCTATTTGAAGATATTATTCATGTATTATGTACTCTAATGTTGTAACAGATATTATTATGATGTTGTATCGGTGATATGATGCATGATATTCATTTTATTTTCGCTGCTTTATAATTCATCTAATGTTATTATAAGCTCCATCCGACTGAAGTTCGATGTTTGAATCATTGACAGTCGAGTACAAGTGAGGTATTTGATGTCAATTTTCGAATGTTGAATTTTGGGTCGTGACAGGAAAGTAAGCGATCCATAACGAATTTGTAACAAATCAGTGAGATCATGGAGGCTTCCATGCAAAATCCTTTCCCTTGCTATCTTCGCCATTGATTATAAGAGAGTCTCGATTTATTGTTTACGGATAAAGCTGAGTCGTGATTTACTCCAAGACTACTCCTTTTGTTTTTTTATTCTTGATGGAGAACTCAGATGAAAGAAGATCCCTGGTGTTTGGGGAGTCTCGATCAAAAAATTCTTGGATCTTAGGTGTAACGACCCACCTTTCTTTCCACAGAAAGACGTATCATCATTAAGAAAGAAAGGGATAGAAAAGAGAAAGATAGAGAAGAAAGAAAGAAACAGCATCAGAATCTCAACGGTGGAACGAATAAATTATATTAATCACATAAATATTACATAATATACAACATCTATCAGAGTTACACAGCTTATACAACACATACTAGATAGTTATAAACACCTATCTAGTAATTACAACATAAAATACAACTCAAAGATCACACAGTGGAACCACTTATATCTACAAATGCTGAAGCCTCTTGCTCCATATCTCTTCCAGAATTCGTCAAAGCTAACCTAAATCCCTTGGCTACTCGTAAAAATTTATGTACCCAAGAGTTTAAGAAAACAGAAGATAAAATCCGGATCAGACATGGATCTGTTGTGAGTAACAGGTTAAAGTTGCTTAACTTTGAAAAGCCTTTAAAAATAAAAGGTATCTCGTAAGACTTCTCCCACATAAACACGAAAAAAATTTACCTTACGATAACCAAAACATTTGATAGGAAATCCAGTGATATTATAATAGGGTCTAGGGTTTTCAAGTAAAATACAGAAATAGCTGGAATGCTTACATCTCACGTTCCAACATAGTTGGGCACAACTAAAACGTACGGCACTTATTGGAGATTGGATTCCATACAATGGCAGGGCTACTGGGGTACCGTCCGTCACAGTATGTGGCCTAGATCACCGTTTCGAGGATCCATCCTAAATCCCCTGCAACACATAGCCAGAACCATCCCTTACTGGACAGTCCCAAACAAGACAACCCAGTAGTCGTGGCCAACAACTGCCTACACAGCCGAAATAAAAGGGACCTCTAGACAAGGGTAAATCTTGTCCTACTTAGGTGCTACCCACTTAACCTTGATGCACCTCCCCTGTTTTAGCCATTCCCGGTTGATGAGGCTTGAGGCTACGATTACCTTTATAGAACACATCTATCTTAGAATGCTCATCATCCACCTGATGATGTTCTGAAAGCATTCAATCCATACAAGTTCGTTCCAAGTTCGAATGAAACCGAAGGAATTATCTCATTACACTCATTTTGGAATCACCCTCAGAGTTAACAACAATAACCCTTGCACTCTGAATCTTCATATTCACTTGAGATTCACGATCTATCGTTAGTTTGGATCGATGTGGTTTTTGGATATCCAAATTTGTAAACTTGATCCCGGTCTCACCGAAATCCAAAACGCCGTCTTTTAAAGCCAAGTTGTTTAAAGTTAAAACAATTTGATTCAATTCATTATCTATATTCATACAGATAGATAATTCACATTATCACAAATAGATAATCCATATCATCACAATTCAACCAAAACACCTAATATCACAAATCAACACATATCTCATATCAAAGATATCAAACAATCCAAGGCATTCAATAACAATCAGTCATCCATAAGCAAAGATCTATTGATCTCACCATCTATAATTAGTTTAAAGTGAATTAAATTAATTACTTTCATCTCTAATTAATGGAAAATATATTAAACTAATTACTTTCATCACTATAAATCTTGCTTACTTAACTATTAATTACAAATTACAAATTACAAATTATTTAATCATCCTCTAAGTATTCGTCTTAATTAATCACCTTTGATTAATCATTCTCTAATTACATTAAGTAAATAGCCCTAACTAATTACACAAATTAATTATTCCTAACCATTTACAGTAATTAACCTTTAATTACTTTCAATAATTAATTAACTATAATTAATTACATTAATCCTAATTAATTACAATTAATTAATTATTCTATAATCACTTATTATTGATTAATTATTCCTAGTTAATCACAACTTAATTACATCATTAATTATACTAATTAATGATCCCTAATTACTTCTTTAATTAATTATCCTTCTAGTTAGTCATATTTAATTAATTAATCTTTAATCACATTCATTAACCAACCTTGATTAATCACATTCAGTAATTAATTATCCTTAATTAATTATCTCACTTAATTAACTTCAAATAACTTTATTAATTAATTCTTAAATTAATTACTAAGTAATTATTTATTAATTACTTTCACTAAGTAATTATCCTTCTTATTAATTACACAAAGTAATTAAACCCGAAACTACTTCCATTCTTCAATTAATTACATCCAGTAATTACCCATAAATTACTTCACTAAGTAATTTCACTTTATAAATTACATTCAGTAATTATCCTTAACAAATCATCAAGTGATTATCTTGAATTAATTAAACTAATTAATTAACTTAAACTAATCACATTAATTTAATTAATTACATTGCGTAATTAATTCCTTTAATTACTTTCATTAAGTAATTATAATTAACCAATTCCACAAATGATTATCTTTAATTAATTAATCTAATTAATTATATTAAATTAATCACATTAATTAATTATTTAATAGTCCGTAGTTAATGACCTTCATTAACTATTAACAATTCATTAATTACTTTTCTAAGTAATTAAACTTTAATTAACCATTATAATTACAAATCAATTAACTCTTAACTACCAATTAATTTAACCTTTAATTACTTAATTAATAAATGCTTAATTGTAATTTAATTAATCTTAAATTACTTGATTAAATTAATTTCTAATCATTAATTAATAATCTATAATTATCTAATTAATGATCCTTAATTACAAATTAATTAACCCTTAATTAATTAACTTTCAAACCTTAATTACTTATTTATTTATCCATTATTAATTAATTAAATTAATGAATTACTCTTTAATTTCCTTATTACTTTAATTAATATCAAATCATTAAATCTTATTTAACTTAAGACAAACATTATTCTTATTAATGACCTAATTTATCATTTACAAAGCCTTTGAAACACTTTATTTTTAAAATTTACTTTTATATTTCATTTCAAATTTAAGTTTAAAATGATTATAAATTTAATTTTAACAAAATTCAAAGAAATATAAAAATATTTTAAATCAAATGTTAAAGAAAAACTTATCTTATAAAATAAGTTTATATAAGAGTTTTCAAACCAAATTCATTTAAATTCAAATCTTGTTTTTAATTTAAAAACTCTTTAAAAATCTATTTTTTTAGTGCTGCTTCGAGTTCGACCCGAAGCCTACTCGAGAACTTACACGAGAAAACCCCATTTCTACCCTTTTTTACAAAATTTGATTTAAATTTTAAAGTTTAAAATCTGGAAACCTACTCACGATTCAACCCGAGCATTCACTCGAGTCTAAAACCCAAAATCACGAGTTCAACTTCGAGCCACCAACCCAAACCAAAACTAACACCCAGAAATGCACCATGCACATGCACGGTGGCTCCGATCTCCTCTTGTCGATGTCGCGACCTTCCCAGAGTCGGCGATCACACCCTCAAACCATCCAAACTCCAACTCCTTCGATCCTCACTCAAAATCGAAATCGAGCAGCACCGCTCAAACCAGAAACATACCTACAACCTGGAAATTGCCTCGACCTCATACCTCTGATCACCAGAACGTCAAAGACTCCAGCTACAACCTCGCCAATGCCCCCGCTACCAATTCCCAAAAAATAGTGGAATTCGATCCACCAGAGTTGCCATGGCAAACTAAAAACTCAACTATGCCAAAACTAGGGTTCCGAAACAAAACCAACCACCACCGCCACCCCAGTGATCGGTACACCCTATTGATAATTTTTCCACACTCTCCGATCACTCCACTACCACCAGTGATGACCGCGACTTCCCTGACCACTTAGATCGCCAGAAACCAGCCCATATACAAAAGCTGAACAAACTCGAACTGCTCCCAAAATCAAATACTAAAAATTTATGATTTCTCTCCTAAAATTCATATTTTTGGATGAGGTTTCAGATTATATGCCTGACTTGATAAATTAAAATATTTGAAATTTTGACAAAACTTAAGCATTACTGTTCTTTTGGTTTTCCAGAGAAAACTTAAATTTATTTTAACTTAAATAAAAAATTTAAATCTACTTTATGATCAAACAAACAAATTTTGCTTGTAACTTTAATCCTAACAATGACTAGATCAAGAGATAGAAAATTTTGAACTACAACTTGAGTTTGAAATTGGGAACAGAGATATTACAGGCATACACACATCCATTCATCCATATATACACAGAGAATTCACCAATATATATACACACAAACATAGTTAATTCCTGATATCAACATGCAAACAGATTTCATATAATTAAGCTTTTAAAAAGTGATGTTACTCACCTACTAAAAATGAAAAGAGCTTTATTTTTGAAGAAAACTTGAATGTCTTTGCTTCTGAAAACTTTAAAACTTGAGTTGTCGAAAATGTTTGATTTTAAAAAAAACTTAAGTTGCTTAATACTAAAATTTGTAGAGATGACTCAGCAATGAAATAAAGATGGACTACTTGATCTTTCTTCCTGAGTTTGCTTGCTCTTGATAATCTCAGGTTGAAAAAAATGATGCAGGCTTTGTTCCAAGCTGAAGGAAGTGTTTAGGCTTCTGAATTGAAAAAGTTTTTGGTTTGAGGAGCAGTTGAGTTTTCAGATTGTTTTTGATAAATCTCACGTTTGTGGAAGTATTGATCACAGATTGGTTAGAGAATTTGTTTGAGTTTGGATATTGAAAATGAATTATAAGATATTGAATAAGTTTCTGGTTTGTTAAGTTCTGATTATCATACTTTTTCTTGAGTTATTTTACAAGGTAAAGGTTTCTTAGTTTTTGAATTTGAGAGGATAGGAAAAAAAATTAGAGAATGAACATTGTTTATATAGGCTGAATTTGATTTATTAACAGAAATAAAAGAAAAAATCAAAATCAAAATGATACTTGTTAAAAACTTCAACATTTTTCATTTGTATTATTAATCATTTAACACTTGTTACCATTGTCTCTTAATTTTTTAACACTTTCCTTTAAGTATTTAATATTTATTTTTAAATGATAAATAAAAGCTTTTATACTTACTTTTCTATTTAATAATTACTTATCTAAATATATATGTATATAAATTACTTTTTAAAGAAAATAGAATAAAACAAATTATATATACAAATAAAAGCTTATACATATATTTTAAATCCAAATATTTTTTAAATATCTATCTTTTGAATTTTAAAATTAAATCAAAATTCAAATTCAAATTAGATTTAAAAATCCAAATTAAAGTCAATTTATAACAATACATTCAATTTGAAATAACAATTCTATTTTTATTAAAATCTATTTATATTTATATATAAAAACAATACATTATTAATATTTGAAAATAACAATCTTGCCAATTTAAAATAATTTATAGAAGAGATTATCTTATTATTTACAAATTACTTATATTACTTAAGTGAATTAATATTTCATATGTTATATAAATTTATAAATTGTATTTTAAACTTATATATATTTCAAAACATATTTATCAAGTAATATTTAAAAGAAAAAAAATAAAACAAACCTTTTTATTAATTTTATTTAAATTCAAACTTAAGCTAAAATATAATTTAAACAATTTAAACATTTACCTTAAATATTTTAAAACTATATAATTAATTATTTAAATAACTTTGAAAAATTTATATTAAATTTAGTTAAAATTTCCAAATTACCAAGATATATTAGAATTTGAAAACAAGATTTTATTTGTTAAATTTAAACCAAAGCTTTTCTATTTACAATATATACAAATATATATATATATATACATTATAAATAGAAAACATTTTATTAACTTTTTAAAAGAAGAATTTACCAATTTAAATGTTTATTTGCTTTTAAAAGAATAAACTTTGCCAAATTCAATTAAATTATAAAAGAAAAATTCAAATCAATTTAAATTATTAATACAGATTATTAAATTTATGTTGCCCAAAATTCCGGGTCATTACATCAGGCAAAATTAGGGAGTTTTGCTTATGGTAATCGATAAAATGAGTAGATGAGCAGAAATCCCAGTAGTAGGTTGTAGTAAGCTTGCTATTAGCATAACACTTGCTGTTTTCTCTTGATGTAAGCTCTTCATTAGCATTCTGCTTGCTGCAATTTCCTTTGTCCTAACATATATGTGATAGATAATATTATTGATGCTACTTTTGTAGAAATCATTCGAAGCTCTTTGATCATTCATATCCAGCTACAAAATCTTATCTTTGTGCAGGAGATAATCATAGTGCTCATTCTGCCTATGTGTGCGGTAGCCTCTGCCCCTATCAGGTAAATTAGAAGAAAAATCGGTTTTTGAATTTGTATAATTATTATCCTCATGTTTATAATAAAGTGTACTTCCCTTTCTATTGTAGGGTGGATCTCTGATTTGCTGGTAGCGGTGGCCGTCACCAGTAGATGCAGTCTCGTATTTGGAACTCGCGAGGCTAGACTACTTCACCCAGTGATGGCCACTGTGGTGAAGGGGTTTTCCTATAGGGAAATCAAATTTGAATTTCTCATTCTATAAGAAAGTTTCTAACTCTTCCTCATAGCTGTCTGCTCTCCAGAAAATTTGATTGAGATTTTTAGAGTTTTTGCGTTGATTTTCATATTTTTTGAGGAGAATTTGGCTCTCCATTTCTATTGTTTTCCATAGTTGAATGCTTCCTGTTTCCTTTTGAGTATGTAGTCTTTCCTTTCTCTCTTTCCAGATGTGAAAGATAGTTGTTGTGGGAATAATGATAGCATTTCTGAAATCCTTTGATTTTTCTTTGAAGGTTTCCTGTTTGTATTTGATGCTTCCTCTGATGTTTTGCAAAGCATGATGCTGATTTATTTTAAGTTTTGACATGGCTATGTACCAAGTATGCTTTGAAAAGACACAATCAAAAAATAGATGATTTATACTTTCAGCCTCTTGTTTGCAAACTAGACAAGCAGTTTCACCATTTTTATTCCATTTCAAGCACCCGTCCCTTGTTGGTGACCTGTTAATAACAGCAAAGAAAGCATAGTGTGGCATTTATGAGCAATTTGATTTATTCCAGATAACATTATACCAATCTACTTCACTTTCATGACCCTAATAAATTTCCAAGTTTTTTTAAAAGAGAAAACCCCTTTTTTGAAAGTCTTTAATCCCAAGTGTCTTTTTGAAGATTTGGGTTAAAAGAAATCTTCTTTATGGCATCATTGAAAATTGAAGCAGCTGGATGTCTCAATGTGTTCCAAGAATTATTTGAATAATGGTGCTAACATTATCAAAACTCCCACCAAACCAAAACAGACTATTCCAACCCAAAAGACTGACCAGAGATTTATCATGTATCCATGGGTCAAACCATAAGCTAGTCTGATTACCATCTTTAAATTTTCTTTCCAAAAGTTTTTGACCAATATCCCTGCATTTTAAAATATTTTTCCAAGAGAAAGAAAAATGATTTTCAGTTTTAGCAGTCCAAAAATTCTTATTTTTAAGATATTTTGCTTTCATTCATATACCCCATAATGAATTCTCATTGATAAATTTATAAGAAAGTTTAAGTTTATAGACTTCTCTCAAGTCATTTATATATCTAAGGCCTAGCCCACCAGATTTTTTTAGTTTACAGACCATATCCCAAGCAACTTTATGTTGTTTTCCTTTCCAAATGAAATTAGCACAAGCCTTTTCCAATTTATGAACAGCTTTAACTGGAATATTGTGGGCTTGATTCCAATACATTATGATTGCAATGGTGACAGTGTAGGTTAATTCTAACCTATCAGCTAAAGATAGAAGCTTACAAGTCCAACCCTTAAATTTATTTTGAATAATGTCCAAAAGTCTAGTTCGGTTTGAGTCATTAATTTGATTAACACTCAGAGGCAAACCTAAATGTTTGACTGGTAGACTGCCCTCTTTAAATTTAAGGATGTTAAGAATATCATATTTTCTAGTATATCCTTTACTAAAATAAATTTTGCTTTTAAAATCATTCACTTTTAGACCTGCATGTTCTTCCAGTTTCATAAAAATATTTGAAATAGTTTTAGCACTGTTAGAGTCTGCATGTAAAAATAAAAGAAGATCGTCTACATATAACAAATGAGTAATAAATGGTTTGATTCTATTAATGGGTTTAATAATTCCTTTGATGAGCTCAGTTTCCATGAGAATAGAGAAATGTTCCATAGCGATAGTGAATAAGTAGGGAGAGAGTGGGTCTCCTTGTCTAATACCTCTATTGCTATGAATAAACTTCTTAGGAGAGCCATTAACCAAAATTGAGTAGGAGACATTATTGATACATTCTTATATAAGAGAACAATTTTTTTTATCAAAACCCATTTGTTGCATCATATAAACAATAAAAGCCTATTAATTTTGTCAAAGGCTTTGTGTAAATCAATCTTAATACACATAAGATTTCTATTTTTATTATTAAAGTTTCTAATTAACTCATGAGCAAGAAGGGTGTTTTCAACAATGAGTCTGCCAGGTATGAAAGCGCTTTGGTTTTCAAAAATTAAGTATTTTAAAAATATTTTTATTCTATTGCATAGAATATTAAAAATGATTTTATAAATGAAGTTACAACAAGAAATAGGTCTGAAATCTTCCAGATTATTTGGGATCTGAGTTTTTGGAACCAAAGTTATAAAAGTATGATTAAATTTGTTTAAAAGCTTACCAGTTTTAAAAAACTCAGAAATAGAATCAAATAAAAAACACTTTATATCATCCCAATGTGTTTTGTAGAATTTTGCACCAAAGCCATTAGGGACAGGGCTTTTATCATTATTTGAATGAAAGATAATATTTCTAATTTCCTCAAGGAAAATGGGGGCAAGAAGAACATCTTGACTATTAATATTCAGTTTAAACTTAGATTCAATGATAGGAAAACTATTAGAATAGCTATTAGTATTGTAAAATTAGTAAAAATAATTGATAGCTTCCTTTTCAATGCAAGATTCTTCATTAATAACATTACCTTTAACATCAGTTATTTTACCAATATCATTTCTAAGTTTTCTGCTAGACATCCTAGCATTAAAAAAATTATTAGCCTCATCACCTTGAGTAAGCCAATCTGCTTTAGCTTTTTGCCTCAAATTTATAGACTGCATTTGAAGGGACTTGATTAAATTATTTTAGGCTTCAAAAAATTTGTTGACATTATCAATGTCTAAGCAATCATTATCCAAGATATTCTGCCTTACCTTACATTCCTCTCTAAAATGAGAGACCTCGTTTTTATTTCTGAATTTGTTCCAGTTTTTCAAGTTTCCTTTTGCAATTTGAAGGAATTTACTAAATTTGTACTGGGCAGTGCCCTGTATCTTAAAAGGCAGACTGTTTTTGATGATATCTTTGTAATTGTTTTCATAAACCCACCCATTAATAAATCTGAAAGCGAAATTTTTCTTTGAAAATTTATTTTGAGTGAGAAAAATTTGAATTGGGGTGTGATCACTAGAGGCTTGAGGTAAAGTGTAGCATTTGAAATCTTTAAAACAATTAGTAAACCTAAGATTAAGTAAGATTATATCTAGTTTGCAGTGGATGTTTTTGAATTTTTCAGATTTCCAAGTACATTTGTTTCCAAAAATAAATGGTTCATATAATCCAGTTTTGAGTAAAAACTCGTTTAAAATATTTAATTTTTTAGAAGGAAAAGGGATCCCACCTCTTTTTTCATGAGCATGCATTAAAATCGCCAATAATAATCCATGGGGAATGCATATTAGAATTAATCTGATCAAGGTTTTTCAAAGTTTTTGCCTTTCATACTCACTATTTGATGCATAAATAAAGGTAATTTCTATTTGGAAACCACCTTTATTAATACATTTACAATGAATAAATTGAAAATTAACAAAATATTAAGAGATATCCCAAATATTAGGATCCCAAATAACCATGATTCTACCATTCTCCCCCATCTGATTATTATTAACAATATTCCACCATTTAAGCTTTTAATATGATAATCCTTAATCTTAGAATTATCTAATTTATGTTTAAGCAATCTAACGATACTAGGGTTTTCAGTCTTAAGAAGATTAGACAGATCCAATCTTCTTTCAGAAGAATTGAGACCTCTAAAATTCCAAGAAATTATAGACATAATGAAAATAATTAAAAATTAAAATAGAAGGATACATAAAGCAGCAACAGCTAAGCACTGTGACTGCCCTGTTCTTTAAAAGTTTCTATCCTTCTCCCTTTCTTTTTGTATGTGGTTTTGCTAAGTGCTTTTAACTGTTCATCCCATTTGAAATTTTTGGTTATGTATTTCTTTTTGAATTCACTATCTTTTGTATTTTCAGTGCTTCCATTGTCAACTATCTCTTTAATACTTTTCATTCTACCTTTTCTCTTATCTTTACTGTATTTCTTTTCTTCCTTGAGATTGAAGTAGAATTTGAAATCAAGCTGATAGCCTTTTGAATGTTGCACTCTGAATTGGAATTTGAATTTTTGATAATTAGAGAAAGATGAGAAGCAAGATGATTGATATTGGGGTTTTTAGATGGTTCTTTATTTAAGATATTATTAATGTATGAACCATCATCCAAATTCATAACCTCTGTATCAGTTGAGACCTCATTTGCTTGATAATTCATGACCTTTGCTTGAGATATTTCAGTGTATTTTTCTGGACCTTCATATGTTTCAGAAATAATTTCAATTTCATTGTCTTTATTTGTCAGATCTTTGATACCTTCTTTTGTATCCTTTTCAAGGGGAAGTTCTTGAGCAATAAGTGTTTCTTCAATATTCAAAATTTTCCCCGAAGTATCTTTAAAAGATTGTGGATTCTTTCTGTTGTAAAGATCTATTAATGTTTTCCTGTAGTAACTTCTCCTTCCACAGTAAAGGTGCTGCAATTGACTTCTGAATTTTCTTGTCTGCTTTGTTTTACTTTCCAAACCAAATTAGAATCAAATCTTTCTATTGAATGCCCAAAACAAGAACATGTTTTACATGTCGGAGGGGGGGGGGGGGGGGCACCCATTCATATTCAATGTTTCGAACTAAGTTTTCACCATCATGCAAAGAAATAGTAAATATTCTTGCAAAAGAAAGTCTTGATTCTTTTGCAGTGTGTTCATCTAATTTGAGAGAAGTACCAACCACACTAGCAATAGCACTTAAAATTTCACTATCCCGCAATCTGAGATTTAATCCAGGCAGTTTAATTCATATAAGCATATTAAAGAGTAAATTTCTATCAAGATTAATTTTACTGCTCCATGTTTTTCATAAGGATAAGCTTTCCATTAATAAAGAATGGATCTCCATTAATTGCATTATCTCAATCAGTAGCATTAGAGAATCTGATTAGAAAGAATCCATTATTACGAGTAAAATATCGAAATTAGCAATGGGATTACATGATTTAGCAATAACTGCCTTGAAGTGATGATAAGCGGGTCTATTGCCAAATACATAGGCAAGAATGAGAAACTCCATTTACTCTTATCCCTTCTACTGATCTCTGCGCTCAACACCACTATGTTCTTCTCAAGGAGCCACATATTTCATGTCAAATTTAGAATTTGAGCCACCTTTCTTGATCATTTCAGCCCATGAAGAGGGTTTGATCAGGTTAATACTGGGTTGGGATGAAGTTCCGTTATTTTGAATGATTCTTGTATTGATTCCTGAATTTCTGAACTGAATTTCTGAGTTTGAAACTTGCTGGTTGGTTCTTATCATATTTCTTGCAAAATTTCCTCCATATACAGTATTTCTTGTATCGAAGGACCCTTGATTTGCATTTCTGTAATTAGCAAAACGTATTGCCTTGTTTCAGGCTGGGTTGATAAGAAGGTGTACCAGCATGCTACAGTGTTTGATTTTCTTGCGGTTATCAAACTTACTTCAGTTTTATCGATTTAGAAGATTAATCACAATAAGCTTGAGTATGTTTTGTCATTTTGAAACGAAACAATCATGCAAGAATCGAAGTTTTAAAAAAGTTAGTTCCACCTTATGAAAAGTTTATTCGTCTTTATTTCTCATTCATGTCCATCATTTTCTTCTAAGATTTGCAGTGGTGACTCAAATCAGATGACGGAAGAATACAGATAGAAATAGAAAATGGGCAATATTCTTCCATTTTGCAAATGAATAGCACACAATACATACATTAATTTGTTTTAGTATATTTCAAATAGTTAATAAAGTATATCAGTACTTGTATAAAATGGGCCTGTGTTTTCTTCGTTTGTCAAACAACAAGAAAACCAATTACTATCTTCACAATAACAAATAAAGTATGATTTGTACGTGTAGGTAAGGTAATGAATCTTGCAGCGACTAAATCAAGAAATTTCACTGTTTGACAAATATTACTAGGAGAATGATTGTGTTATTAATGGTATTATTTTCGTACTAACATTGACGAAGTAGACTGATGGAATTACAAGTCCATTCAAGTACATAGTACATTAATGAAGGTAATATCTATCACAATTTCCAGTTTTATTTGCATTACTTAGTAACAATGTGTAGCAACCTAGTATGGATGGCATGATGATTGATGCTTAATGAACGCACTGATGTGCTTTCTTCTTGCATCTTTTCTCACAAACTGAGTTTTTAAATTCACAAATTTTGTTGCATCTCGTACCTCCAAGAAGTACAAATTTCTTACAGGTGTCCATGCATGCTTTATTCATTGACTTGCATATATCAGGGCACTTAGTTTTGTGTTCATCAGTGGCGAGCTCTGGGCTACTTATGGTTGATTGCTCTTCAGAGAATACAACAGAAATGAGCAAGAAAGTGATGAGAGCACGCTTCAGCATCTTCATTGTTGTTTAGTTATGATGTTGATACAATAATTAGACGTATGTCAAGAAGAAGTTGCTTGTCAAATTGGTGCCGATTTTAGGTACTTTTTGCATGTGTTACCAGTTACCACAGATCGTGGGAATAAAAGCGTATATAGTGTGAAGTTATTGCATGTTTCGTATAAGAATTATTTCATGTACAACTTACAAAAACATAAACAACTATACATTAAAGTGTCATTATTGCATTATTTTTGTTTTTGTTTCGAATTTCATGTACAGATATAGTAACAGTGAGCTAGTAAAATGAATTTTCCCTTACACTGCAGGTTTCTACACATATAAGTATATAACTGAGGCATTATAACGTAATGAAAAGTAGAAAAAGCCAAAATCTAATTTATATCAAAAGCTTAATCGTTATAGGTACGTACACCTCTTTTAGTAAGAAAGTTGAATATTTTTTATGCGTTTGGGTACCGTACATATGTGTTGTCTTGTCTAGACTTTGTTTAGTTCCGACCTGGATTTAATCTGGTAAATCTTAATATGTACAGCTCTTTTGTAAAGTTTAATGAGTGGGCAAATTGAACCCATGTAGAAATTTTGATGTGTTTACGGGAGGAATTTGAAGTTATGTACATAGTAAGACATAAACCAATCATATGGAAGTTAACTAGTTGGAAAAAAATCAGTTCGTTCGTGACATTCTTTTCATGTAAACAATGTGTTATATCAAATCCATACCAATTTATTACAACTTGGTTAGGAAATGCTTTATGCTTTTTTGAATTATTCACTAAAAAAGCCACAGCATAACAAATCCTTAACAAATCACTACGAATTTTCTATTTCCACTATTAATTTCTTTTTGTTAGACAATTAAATGAGTTACCATTCTCCTAAAATAATTCATATAATACTCTTTAAATTTTGATGAAATTTATAGATTTAAAGAGAAATATATTGAATCACAAATCAAATTTATTAATTTTACATATAAATGTGGCATCAGTTAATGCGGTTGTATGGTATGGTATACAATGGAACTATGAAAAGGAAAATTTTGGTCCTCATTCTTATGATTAAAACTATTAGGTCCAAATCTCTTTGATTTACAACTTATAAAATACATCACTCTTTTTAAAATATTAGACAACAATTACCCTATTACCCTAGCCCGCTAACATTCTGCATCAAATCATTTCAGAATCCACAAAATTATTACATGATTTATAATTCAAATAAAAAACGAAAACTTAATGTTAATCAAACAATGATAACCTAATTTGAAAATTCTTAGTCGCTTACAGTGTCAATCAAGCAAAGATAAAGAAAACTCAGCCGCTCACAGACTCAATCGAACAATGATGCGAAACGAGGAACAAATCGAAGTAAATTTGCAAAATAATTGAAAATGTATGCAAATTTATAGAAAGCGATCTTCAGTGTTTCAAGATGGCAACAAACAATAACTATTATGAAGATCATGCATCAATTCAAAAGGAAAATCCTGAAAATAAAGAAGAAAATGTAATATGAACTGAAATTTTGCCGTACATATTGGTAATGAATAATATTTGAAAGCTATAATTTTGGATGAAATAATACTACTTAAATTTTCACATACAATTGAACAAATATTAGACATGCAAATATGGATATGACAAATATTTGACATAATAAATGTTCATAAATTAATGTTTGATGTATAAGTGAAATTTTATATATACTGATTATGAGAAATATTTGACACGTATGATTTTAGTTCATGAAAGATTGAAATAGATTCCACAAAAAGTGTGCAATGAAATGAATAATGAAGAATGTCAAATATTTACGGAGCAAATATTTTTCGTAAATTATTACAACCAGTAATTGCTTGAGATATTACAAAAAATAGACTATAAGTACTAAAAATGTAAAATATTTAAATGTAGTTTCGATTGATGGTAGGTTCTAATTGTAGTATACAACAAATGACGAAGTGAGAATAGCTAATATTTGCATTAAAAAATTATTTTAAAAATAGCATGATATATTATAAGAACATTTAACGCAAATATTAAGAATGTCAAATACTTACCATATGCTGCTCAGATTCCTGTTGATTGAAATTAGAGCAAATTTCCCTTAAAATTATAGTATATAGTTAGATGATTAAATGACGATAACAAATATTTTCCAAATAATTTATGTTAGTAATTTTGTGGATTTAATTTTTTGTTACTGCAAATACTAAAAATATCAAATATTTATCAAACAAAATTCAGATTGTTGGTAAATTGAAATTTTAGTATATATATAAATTTTTAATAATAGTTGGAATACATTTGATGTCATACCTTTTTGCTGTCAGCGTGAACCACTAAAAATACCCTTAATACAAAATCTTAATATCACTTGAAAATATGATCTAACAATTAAATTTCTTTTACAAATTCAAAACGCCCATCACAAATATTATCTAATCTAATATCACTTAAAAATATGATCTAACAAATAAAATTCATTTGCAAATTTAAACATCAATTTACAAATACCATCAAATCTTAATATCACTTAAAAATATGATCTATCAAATAAATTATTAATTAATAGTATAAACAAAATTTCAAAATTAAATAAAAATAGATGTTGCAACTTAGAAGTAAAATTTAAACTAACAAAAATGATTTCAACGCAAAAATATGATTAAATATTTCTATAAATCATTCTCTCTTAAATGTGCTAAACATATACAATTTACAGAAAAATAATTCACGCGCGAAACACATGTTATCATCACGCGTGAAGCGCATGCTGTAATGCTCGTTTATATAAAAAGCATACAATGTCAAAATTTTGTCATGCACATATTTGTCATGCCTATATTTGCTACTCATATATATGTGATACTAATTTGATAATTTTAAAATCTTTACATGTACCACGATGAAGATATAAAGTCATGACACACAAAAACCACTACTACGCCAAGTCAAGAAATTTGCAAATTTACTTTAATCTTCTAAATTTGAAACTTGAACATCTCCCCATAAACCAGAGTCCTCAAAATCTGAATTTCCAACAACTTTAATATATCTTCAGAATATGTAGAATCATAAGGAGATGTTGTTCTTTCATCCCTCATAAGGAAACAACCACTAGGAAGAAAAAGCACTAAGAAAACATCTGCAAGGAAACAAAAAATAGAAGTGCCAAAAAAGAATTCAAAAAGCTATACAAATAGCTTAAAGTCATTTCATACACTGATAAAACATTTACTAAAAGAAAAGATACTTTAAGAAAAGCATGTAACATTATTGAAGTAAGTTTCATTCTTCAACATTATCAATCCATTCATGAAAGGAGCTATAACAATCGAAGACATATCAAAAGAATCAAGTCCTATAGATATGATAATAGACTCTTTTTCAATAGATGAAAACTATTTTTATTTCAGAAACATGAAAAAAATTATAAAAGAAAGTTACATTGTTAGCGTTCTTTTGGTTGTTTGCATTACCAATATTATTTACAACATTATGACCATCTTCCTCGATAGCCACATTACTCTAAACGATGCTGCTCGGTCTAGCATGGTTGTCGGTGCCCAATCCTTCATCCTATTCTGCCTCTTTCTAGCATATAAATTAATTTTTTAAATCAAAATCCTTCAAAGTGGATGAATTTTTCATTCTTAGCCATTTACCAAAATAGTTATGACAATGAATTCAACTCATAAGAGCCATCACCAGTATCATCTCTCGGGTTCTTCACCTCCATCACGGCAGCGTCAAACCTCTCAAAGTCTCTCTTGAACTCTAACGCAAGTTTTCCAAAGACATCACATAACTCAGTTGTACTAAATGTACCCTAAAATATTTCATAAAGTTTTCTACCAACCCTTCAAATGACGGTATGGATCCATGCTCAAGCCTATAGAACGCCGACCCCTCTAAAAGTGAGAAAACTCCTATTACATCATTAGCATGTGCACTATCCATATGTCAACCATACTTCATTAGATGTTACATTGGGTCAGTCAACATAGTATTGCTTTGATTCGTCGGCATATCGAAATTCTTTGGATATGTTGCAACTTTAATTTCTTCAATGAATAGGCTTTGACTAGCTATAGATCATCATCTGTCAATCTTTAATTGTTGATTCTGTTGTAATAACCTCTTTATCGTTTTAGTGATAAACTTGTCGCTGCCTACATTTCTCCACAAGTAACGACATTAGTGTGCATTACTGCGTGTTCAAATCAACGGATGTTCATAGCTAGCACGATGAGACCTAGGTGCTGCTATCTCTAAGGATTCTGTTCGCTTCGTTATCCTAGAAGTTCGATGTAGACTACATCCTCTTCTAGAATTTCCTACAGTATTTACTTCAAAAACACCATCTTGAAGACTAGGTTCGTGTCCATCATCAGCTACATCAGCTTACTTTAAGTAACATTCTGAATCACTCAAATCTATACATCATGATCGATCGATACCAACCCATCTGGCTCGATTAATCGATGGTTGAGTCGGAGCAGTTGCTTCGGCTCTTCCACTCTATCTTTTGGACCATCCAGCACCCCTTTTACTTATTTTTTTGCTTTCCAACTATGTGGCTTTGATTTGATAAACTGCCTTCATCTGAATCAGAAGATGAAGAACCCCTTCTTTCCTTACAATGTTTGCAGGTTCCTACTTGCTGTGAGAGTTACGCCGATAAATCGAACTATTTCTTCATTTCCCCTATGATAGAAATTAGCTTTGCATCATTTTCTTATTTATATCAGCCATCATGCGATCTAGCATATCCTTCGTAAAAAATTTCTGGCTGATTCATTTTCCTTCTCGATTTTGTTGATTCACTTCATTAGCTCCATGGTATGAACCGTCATGTTCATCGGGGATCGCTTCAGATGTAGTAGGCACCTTCTTACGAGTCATTCCTTTCAGCTTTGGTGGGAGATTTTCTTCAAATTCCACTGGCAATCACAAATCTGATCCTTTGTTTCTTTCTCTCAGTGAAAGCACTAAAAAAAATTTGCATATGAAATGGGAAACACTCCCAGTCGATCAAAAACGAAACTACAAAGGGTAACAAATTGAAAGTAAAGGGAAACAACATGCAATTTTTAAAATGGCTCAGCCAAATCAAGTGCCTATGTCCATTTTATATTTTATTACTTATTTTTTTGTAATTATAATCGAATTGCACTATGTTTTCAAATATAGAAATGGTTGGTTTTGAATTTAGGAGAGTCTCCTGCAAAGTCAGTTCTAAAAGTACATTTTACCTTATTGAAGTTCGTTATGGAAAATTTTACACATAAAAATCGCTAAATCACCTATTGAAATGCACAAACATATAGATCTGAGTTTTCAGCATGAAGAACAAGTCAATTTTGCATGATTCCTTGAATCTCAAGGCACTAATCGATGTTGATTGATATGATTGACCAATTTTCGTCTCATTCTTCAAAAATCCCTAACTTTTCAAGCTTTAGTTCCCTATGGGAAAAATCATCAATAATGATCGATTACCATCGATAGATGTCACTTTACCTATACATGTCTTTTACTTCAATCTCAGTCATAAATATAGCAAAATGAAACCCGCATTAATCACTAGATCGACCAATGCCTATCCATGGGTCAACCAATATCGATCGATATTGTTTTGTCCATAATACGCCAAAGTTATAAATTTTCTCTCTCGATATCATTCATGTTTTTTGATCTAAATTTTCATTATTTCATAGTCCAGATCCATCGAAAAATCATTTGGTTCAAATATAAGATATCGGGCTTCTACTACCATGGCATTATGTGCTTATAAAATATCATATATACACACTTATAATAGAATCAAAACTAAAAAGGATAATTTTATTTTGAATAAGATTCATTGCAAGAGTTAAATTATAAAATCTAATTATAAAAGGCACCCCTTACTCTATCAACAAACACATCAGAATCATAATCTGCTGCTTTTCATTAATCTACAAGTTAATTTCCTCATCCCAATTAACAAATGATCAAAGTGATTTATATTTGCTTTAAGTAAACTTCTTTCATCTTATATGTCATGAAAGTCCTCAATACTATTAAATGGGTGGTTAGTGTTGATCTGGGCTAACATGCAGCAGGTTAAATGGGTAAATTTAAAAAAAATCATTTGGATCTTTTTGGGCATATGAAATCAAAACTTATTTAGATCTACTCTAAATCATTTTTAAATAAAATCATTATTTTATTTTATTCAATAATAAAAGGAATTCATTTAATGTTGCATAATATATATATATATATAGTATGTACATGTGTATCAAATACACATGTACGTGTGCATGCGTGCGCAACATATATATTGTGCAAGGTTTAATATGACTGTATCTAAGTGTTGGGATTTATACTGCAACAGACATATTAGTTCCTCTGTTTACATATATGTTGTCTACAAACACACACATATAAATATTTATATGCAATTACAAAATAAACTTTGTATTTGAAAAATATACATACACACACACATATACATTTGAATATGGGTTCCTTTATTATTGATAATAAAATATCACAATATATATCATACCATTATAAACTACTCAACTTTTGTTGAGTTACCTAGTTATACATACGCACTCTAAAAGACAAACACGGATATGTACAGAACAGTTATTGAGCATTTTAGCATTTTTGCGCAACCATGTAGCAGTTGATGTAAAACTTGATTCCAGAATTCAGTTTCATTGAAAGTCCAACTTGCTTTCTTCTTTTGTACACCATTTTCTTATATGTTAAGAATTGAGCTCGGTGTAAGAAATTATCAATTCAAATCAGGCCCGTTTTAACTTCTCATACCCATTTCAGCATATTACTTGTTCCAGGATGATAAACTTTAGAAGCATTTTCTAAGCTCCACGTCAATATAACCGCATCACATGATTTTGCTTCCTCTCACACGAGTAGTCCATCATGTTATCATATTCATGTAACCACCTTCATCGTCAGATTTGATTATCATGGACGAATCAAGTCATGGTAGAGACCTATTCCCCATATTCAAAGAATAGCTGTCAAGTTCCTAGAATTGGAAGGTGATGGAAGAAAAGTGCCTCTCGAAAAAGTTATAAAATTTTGGTCCCTATTTTTAATTTTTGACTAATTTATGCTACTTTTGCCCCTGATTTCAATGCTGGGCCGATTTTCTAGAAGGGGACAATTTGGTAAAAAAAATAACAAAACAGAGACCTAATTTATATGGGTTTATTAGTTGGAACTTTTTATTAGTTGGAACTTTTTCTACATGGGCATTGAGAATAGAGACAATTGGTCCAACCCCCCTCCTACCTCCCCCCCCCCCCCCCACACACACGTATTTTCCTTCGTATCGTTATCCAAATTTCCAATGTCGATTCTAGTCGTCGCCAAATCTAAAATTGGCATCATCGACGATCCTTGTCATAATCTTTAAAAATCCATGAAAACCCTTGAGAAAAACCTTGATACATCCCAAAAATGTTTTATTTTGGCCTAGATCTTGTTAAAAAAATTTCAAAACTGATGTAGACTATTTCCTGACTTTATTTTAGATGCGGCATTTTAACTAGCCATTTTTATCGACTTCGTACCTTAGGACGCAAATCCACAAACAGAGGTATTATCCTTGAATCATCCAAAGAACCAATAGTGTTCCTATCTTCCTCCCCACCCATCTCTCCAAAAGAGGTGATATTCTTAAAAATCGCTAGTGTTCGTGCGATTTACGAGTATCGCGATGGAAATTTGTCGGTATAAAACACGATCCACTTAAGAAACTCTCAATTTTCATATTATCTACCATCATTATAATCCATCTAAAATCAAATCTAGATTTTATTTTGATTGAGTTTTCCCTCATGAAGAAGAGAGATGAGAAAACGAAGCGAACCGTGATTCGTTTCTTTAGTAGCAAAATCATTTTTCATCCAAAGGGTGAATATCTTTATCGGTCCAAATCTAATCTATTGTCATTGAAAGTGTTTGCCTCATCTTCTGCCCATTGTAGAGGATATCCACTCTATAAGGTTGTTCCACTCTATAAGAGAGGAGTTCCTCTATATATTCCCCTTCATGCATTCATACATACATACATATTTGTAAAAGCACGCATATGCTTACATATTTTGATATTTATAAATATGTGAATATGGATTTTAAATTTAAATTCAAATTTTGAAATTCGAATTTTAAATGTAGATCTAGATTTGAAAATATCTATCAATTAAAAGTCACAATTCAATTTGTAAGTGATTCGTATAAATATAAAATAAATGTAAATATGTAAGGAAACGGAATAATTTTTTTGAAAATATGTATATACATACATGCATACACACATACAAAAAATGAATAAATATATATATATATATATATAATTTATAATTAAAATTTTATATAATTAAATATATATATACACATATATAAGATATATATGTGTGTGTGTGTGTGTGTGTGTGTTTATATATTTTTATTTAGTCCAGTGTTGTAGTTACATATATATATATAATGTTTTTTAAAATGCCTACAGAAATTCCTTTTTTAATAAAATACTTTACAATGTTCAGAATTACATACATATATTTAATTATACATATATAGATTTATAAATTGTCAAAAACCATTAGTATATTGTTTTAGTATCAAAAGTTTATATATGTATCTCATATTTATTAAATATATATTTATATATATAGTTTTTTTTTATTTCTAAAACAATATGTTAAAATATAATAAAATGATTTTAAATGTTTTGCGTATAATTAGATGATTTTAAAAACATTCTTTCATTTAAAACATTTCATAATTATTTTAAATTTCAAATAATATAATATATATTTATATATTATTTTAGGCCATGAATAATATACATATATGTATATATGTATATATATTAGATTTATTTTATTATAACATATTTTACAAATACTTGTTCTAGCCAGACAACATATTAATGTGTGGATTCATGATAAATAACTAATCTGACCACATATAGTAACATGACAAAATAAGCATACAAATATATAAATAAGGATATCACCTCTACTAGAGCCTTGAATGACACTTTGAAACTTAAATCAAGTGACTCGGTTTGAACTTGAATTTAAATCCTTTTAGAAAGAGCTACCCGATCTAAAGAATCACACACCATTGCTTTGATTTTATTAATATTTGTGTTTTGAAGCTTAAGTTGTTGGATATAGGGTATGGTGTGCTTGAAATTAGAAAATGGAAGAAGGGGGACCAAAAACTAGGGAGCAAAAGTGAGGAGTTAGAAGTGTTTAAATAGGAGTGACAGATAAGAGCAAATTATGGATTCAGATCCGTTGTTTTCTCTACCAATTCAACACTCACTCAAACCAGACCAACCCCTCCTTCCCTTCTTTCATAGCTAGCCATACCTTTCCCAAATATAGGCCTCTATGTTGATATAAGCTCGATTAGATAATATACATTTAAATCTAATTTAAACGTGCATCGATATCGTATATCGGGGTGTGTGTGTGTGTGTGTGTACAATTTTTATACACATACTATTTTCAATACCAATCAATGGTTAAATACAATTTTATAGTTAATACTTCATAAACATTGATTAATTTATAACAACTATAATTTAATTAAATCATGTAGTAGCCGGAGTATTCAATATTTTTATTTTATAGTAAATTCAATCAAAAATTAATATCAAACAATTCAAATACTAACGTTCAAATGTTACCTAACTAGTGGTGTGACATTTTGGTTGGTTATATCAAAAGTTGGCACAAACACCTTAGAAATTTGGAGAAGATAATAGAATGAAAAAAATGAGAAAGAATAATAAACAACAAGTTATGGTACTTTGGCTAATCACTGGCCTATGTCCACTTAAGCTTTGTTAATGATTCTACAAAGTTTTTAAAAATGTGATCTTATAGATCGGTGCTCCATGGATTAGTGATGATCCAAGAAATTACAACAATAGTATAGAAATTTAGAACATGAAAAATGGATCTTGAAATAGTGGCTTTCATCCCCTATTTATAGATGAAGATCAATGGCTTTGTCTCCACCATGTTCTCCCCACGCTCTCCATGTACTGAAGGAGGTTGCCTAAAAGATCATTGCCAAATCAGAAAATTCCAAGGATCAGTACCAAGCCAAGAAATTTGGATCGGTGGCGACCTATAATAATGGTTTTCTAAACTTTAACTGATTCTTTTATATTGCCTGATGGTTCACATTTGCCTTTGTGTTTCAAATATCATGGAATGGGCTTGATTTGGAGTAGGATCCTTGATTAGGTGACGAATCTAAGGCATTTAGTTAGGTTGCTATGAAATTTGGATTTTTTGTATCGTGATTTGATTCATAGATCGTCGATGAACCATGCCATATTGCATATTTTGTTAATATTTGCCTTCGCTTCTAATGACATGAAGTTGATTGCCATTCTGAGTAGTTCTCTTGGATTAGTACTGAACTAAGTAGTTCAGATCGGCATCGAACCAAGATATCTTTGTTTTTAGCATCTTGGCTTTGGCCATCTGGAG
The DNA here is from genome assembly GCA_030765085.1 of Allium cepa. Taxonomy (NCBI): domain Eukaryota; kingdom Viridiplantae; phylum Streptophyta; class Magnoliopsida; order Asparagales; family Amaryllidaceae; genus Allium; species Allium cepa. The sequence continues at coordinate 182,591,660 of CM060937.1, read as the reverse complement.
CACCATGGAATGTAGTTTATCTTCATGGGTTCTTGGCATGCTAATAGCTTTATATTTGTACTTCGCCTAAGTTTTGATTGTAGGAGTTATCATCCTGGATATTTGACATACTATCTGACAATTATGCTATTTTGATTCATCCATACATGGCATGGTTACAAAGTTGGATAACATTTCCCTTTGAATGCATCTTATGTCAATGAGATATGCTTTGGATAAAGACAAACCATGGATTTCAAGCTGTCGATTTTAAGTTTTATTTGGAATAGGTGCATTTTATTCTGTGAACTGGTTTTGTGAAGAAATATATCTTTTATTGATCATCATATTACTTTGAGCAGTCTTGGATTTGTGACATTTGGGGTTATAAGAACTGAAGTGTGACGTTCGAGTTCAATATTCAAACTCTGGAAGGTTTTCAACAATCTTTTCTTTGAATTTTCCAGGCAGGATTTTGTTTTTTTTTTTTTGAGCAAGACGGGCGTGTAGCGTGAAACTATACAGCCGGTTAATAGCATATATATAAAGTAGTAAATTGTCTCGATCAACACGCTTGATCGCTAGCGCTAATAGTAAGTATTGGCTACAACACATATATCATAGAACAAAATGATGAAATAAACAACATCCACATAACAAAACGGTACAAGTAAAAGTAGAGAACTAAAAGAAGCATGAAGCCACTAGCACTTAGCTACGATCTGGAGGGAACGCTGAGCAGCTGCGCTGTGGGATGCGGAGTCTAAAGGGAGCCGACAAGCTACAACCTGTAAGAATTGTGAATATGTGAGAAATTCGTCTGCAAATACCTTCGAAGTGAGACTTTGGTTTACCAAACACGTGTGCATTTCATTCCTTCCATATACACCAACAGAAAATAGCAATAAAGACATCCAGAAAGAGATTCCGGGAATTGTACTGCCAGTGGTCAAAAGTGACAGGCGGTTCAGGGACAAATCCAAGGATATGGGCACTCGAAGCTGCCCAATCGAGTATGAAAACTCGCAGTCTCGAAACAGGTGAGGAATATTTTTGATCTAATCGGAACAGAAGACACAAGCCGGATCTACTGGGATATGAAGACGGGTAAGACGCTCTTTAGTGTTGATACGTTCGTGCACCAGGCACCACTGAAAGAATGCAATGCGAGGTGGAATGGGGCATTTCTAGAGTCTGGGGAAGGAGAAGGAGCGGTCAGGCAGGATTTTGTTGTTCGGGACTTCACTTGGTTCTGTATTGCACTTCACATTATTTCTGTCAATATTTTCCTTTTATTTATTTTATATTATTTTTTATTATTACTTTATTTTTATGGTTCGGTACCGATTTGAAGTGCTTGGATCGATGCCCTATTTAGTTGCCTATGTTTCTGGATTGGTTCTTATATATGTGAACCAACACTTCATTTATTTCCACTTTCTTTTGTTATCTTTCCAAGTGCCTTCGAACTTACCCTGCAACGACCCCACCGTGATTCCCATATTAGAAAAGAACATTAAAAATAATGTCGTCTACTAATCCTGATGGCTTGTTAAGGGCGATCGAATGTGAATATATCTTTATACTAACACTGACACGTCATTTGTATCTTTTTACTTAATATCTGAACTGAAATTTGACATGTATAATATTAATACAAAGTAACAGACACATCGATTTCTCAAAACCAGAATATATCATATAAGCATAGTCACAGATCACAGCGAAATAATAATCTCATATACACATACAAATTGTGAGTCTACAAAATAAAACACTAAACTCACAAAACATAAAAGTTTTAGAATTCTCTAATCTCAATTATACATTTTATATACAAGGTCCAAATTCCTAAATGGGATAAACTAAAAGTCCTAATTTTTATCTCCTTGCTAGCATAACCTTTCAAAGTTCAACCTGTCCTGTAACCTGAAAAGTCTTGGGCTGACCTGAGCAAAATAACACCTGGGTGAGATTATCTCTAAATTCCAATAGGGTGAGAACAAAATATAACACAAAAACAAACAACATATAAGTAAATACAGATGTCCATGAAATAATAAGGTACGGGAATTAATTTAACTTAGAGTTCATCACAAAGCATATGGTTTACATTTAACTTACAAAAACATGTTAGTTACTAAACACAGAATAATAGAATTAACTTAACACCCATCACAAGACACAAGAATATATATTTATTTCACTAAAACAAGACATATGAATATATCTTTATTTCACAAACACAAAATAGTCACAAAATCCAAATATCCAAATCCAAGAGATCTTAATCCAAATCGATCATAATGACCATCCAAAACAATCGTAATGATTGTACTCAAAACCTGTGGCAACAAACAAATTGGTATCACTCGAATCGATCCGATACTAAGTATTCTACTCGGACTGGAAACACAGAATCATAGAATGATCTCATGGATAGTCCATATCGATCATGGCGATATAGAAACCATGACTCGATAAACCTACGTTTATTTAATATTATTATATTATTATGTTCGAAAAGAAATCTAGGAACAAACTTCTTAAAGATCTAGCAGTCACTTGCCGCACATCAAAAGAGAGTAGACTCTAAAGTGGCAAATACAATCACCTTCAGTAATCACTAGAATTTAACCAATACATCCCATACCGTATGGTGAAATCCAAGTATTTACTAAAAGCTAGTTAATATTGCTTATTGCGGATACCACTGGAAAACCTGAACTACATTCTCTTAAGGATCTAGCAACCACTTGTCGCACACCAGAAGAGAATACAACTCTAAAGTGCTAATTACTTTCTCAAATATTATCATAAGAATTTGACCAAGGCATCCTATACTACCCAGTCGAATTCGAATATTCGCTAATGGATTAGTAAATTCCACTCAAACATTCTATTCAACAGATTGTGCCATATTCGACGAAGCCTGATTTGAAAGCATTTAAACCAATCGATAACACTAAGTCGATTATTAATACTTCCTAAATCATAGAATTAAGGTTCTTAAAACATTTATTTGGTTTTCCACTTACTAAAATTTTCTTTTATTCCAAATTGTTCCAATTGTATTTATTTTGTGAACTACGATTTTCCACTTTCCGAAACCATATTGATATTAAATTTCCATAAAGTTGTATTATTCACGAATGATATTTTAAAACCATATATATAAATATATATTTAAGTAATCACTTATTCTCCTAAACCATATTTATTATTCTTAGAAATGCCCAAATTAGTATTTATACACTAGTATAAAACAACTTAAGTTTATACTTCAAACCAAGTTTCTAAATCTCATAACCATTTTATTTAAAGATAAATTGAATTTATATTTCACAAAACATATTTCCGAATCCATAACTATTTATACTACTAATACTTAATTAAATATAACTATTTGATAAAACCATTAATAAAAAAACATTAGACCAGTTTATAAAACAAGTTTAATATTTATAACCTTATTAAACCCTCCTTACCAAGTTATTGGTGTTTATAACTAAATATTTATCTCTTTAAATAAATAGGTACATATTTATTTAATTCCAAAGCTTTGAATCAAACAATTCAAAATCCACGAAAACATTAGAATTCATTATGACTAAATATTAGGTTATCACAATATTTTAGTCTTGAACTAACTATGTAGAATTCCAACTCTTAAATATATTCCAATTTAAAATAATAATATAAATTTATTATTGTAAATATATATTCATATATAACCAACGACTAAAATAATCACTCTAACACCTAGGCACAACAATACAAACACAACAACAAACACACGGGTTCAAGCAATGGGTCGAGAATGCATCGATCATTTCAACCGCTACACCAGTTACAACTCAATCACAAGTTCCAATTTTAGAATGTAACTTCGACCTTTTAAATCATACAATTTTCATAAAATTACAACATGAAAGTTGTTTCTTAGTGTCTCAAATTTCTAGAAAAAAAGTTTTGTATAATTTGGGTTAATGATTAAAACGTTATGGTGGTTTTAGTTTTAGGTTTCAACTTAGAAAATTGACAGAGCAGAGCAAGTATATCAGTTTTAAACCCAGTTTCGACCCTTTAAACCATCAGATTTCAAAAAGTGATTAGAAGAGAACTTGTAGCTTATTGAAAGAGATTTCTACCAAAAAAAGTTGAACTAATTTGGATCAATCTACAATGAGATATTGCTGGTTTACAACAGCAATATTCAAAAATAAATTTCAGCAACCTATTTGCAAATTTCAGCAATTCAATCAAATTACTCAAACCACTAACCTTTTTAGTAATGATTATCACTAAATTCAAATCATGAAGACTTAATAGAGATAGATATGTGAGTTTGCAACTTACCTCTAATCCAAAAGATGAAGAAAGCTGGCTAATTGATAAAGAACAAAGCTTTGAACATTCTGTTGCTATTATCATCTTCTACAACTCCTATATCTCCATCAAAATACCAATAATCCCTAGGGTGCCTCTTGGAGGAAGGAGCTTTATCTATGTCACACCATGGCCAGGTTAAAGCATCGAACAAGCCTCTATCCACGCCATGCTATGGCCAGGGCAGGGTGCCTCTGGAGGGAGGTTGGGTAAGTCCTTGGTTCTAGCCTCTATGATGAGCTAACCAAGAGCGCCAGATAACAATGACTAAGATGTCCAAGCCCAAGAAGAGGCTCATTGAATAATAGACTAAGATGCCCAAGCCCAAGAAGGGGCTAATTGAATAATGGACTAAATGTCCAAGCCCAAGAAGAGGCTCATTAAATAATGGACTAAGATGTCCAAACCCAAGAAGAGGCCTATCAAATAATGGAGGGGCGGTATATCTCCAATGGACTAAAATGTCTAAGCCCAAGAAGTGGCATATCAGATTATGGACTAAGACGCCTAAGCTTGAGAAGCAGCCAATTAGATTATTTCTTTATACATATCCTAAAAAGAGTTTATGCATGTCAAAGAAGACGGAATCTAAGGAGTAACGCAAGACTCCATCTATTAATACCCGAATTTGGGTTTTGGGACTCTCATTTCTGAATTTCATCTATTAATACCCGAACCTGGGTTCGGATCTTTGTCATTCACTTACGGTCTTTATTATACCCAATCTAGGTTGCGGGACTATTACTTATCAATGCCCTAATCTGGGATTGAAATTCTATTATGGATTTCTATCATAAATGCCCAAATCTGGGTCAAAGAATATTCTCAAGAAGATCATTATTATAAGTTTATGTTAATACCCAAATCTAGGTTTTGGATTTCTAAGTTTCCAAATTTCATAAGTATCCGAGAACAGGTCATTGGGTTTATATTACAAATATTCAAATAAAGATTTCTGGACTATTCCATATTTAACTCTTTATTAAATATCTCGAGAGATGACTCGCTCACATTTATATCCCCACTTCAGGGTAGGGTTTTCTATAGATAGACTTTGGACATTCCAGCAAAATTGTTAAATTTAAATTCTTAATTATTTCTCATCGTGATTAAACATGGGATTTAGACATTTGATATAAACTACTTTTCATGCGATTAACATGATAATTTTTTAATCTACATGAATGGCAAACATAGATTTATATGTCAATTGCAACTAACAATTGGGAATATTGTTTAATTTTCAGGGAAATCGAAACAGTGAAGAAGAATCAAAGAATTCAGCGAATACATAAATTATAGCATGAGCTATCAAACAAGCACTTCAAAAATGACATTACAGGAAAGAATCACAAATCAGGTGATATTTACAAAGTTCTTATGATTTACATGATTGATGAAAATATTTACAAATTTACAGGACAAGTATATGCATTTCATGTATACAAACCTTGAGTTGCCTTGCTCAGATTCTCAACAATCGAAGGATCAATTATGTGACGAAGTGCAATGTTAAGGACCTCTTTGAGTTTCTTTTCTTTCTTCCTTATCATGTCTGCGTCATCGATTGCATTGACGTTAGTCTTCAGAGCAGGATTGAAAGCTCTATTTTTGCCTTTAGGGTTTTATTTTCCCTTTTTAATTCCACGATGTACTTCTGAAGGAATTAGTTGTCACGTTAAATTCCTGAATGGCATCATACTCGTTTATACGTTGCGAATGTTTAATCCTTTGTTGTTCATCAAAATACTTTGCCACTTCAAACTTGACATTCCTAGACCATTCATCCACTATCCTCTCATCTAAGCTAGAAGGGGGGTTAGTCATTGTGAGGAATTTCTAAGCAGCGAGGGAAGTAGACCTTATATGTCTGGTAACGTAAGGAATGGCGTGGGGAGTCGGTAAATCGATACTTTGAATATTATCTCCCATAATATATTCCAGCAATTTGCATTGAGATTGGCTATCCTTTAGTTTCATCTCTAAGTTACTAATTTGTTGAAAGAGTTCTGACATTTTCTGGTCAAAGTCGATTGAAGGGTTCGACTTTACTTGTCGCTTTAGTGCAGAATTCATCTTTACTTTTGATATCAGCCTCTAAACTGGCAATTTGACCTTTAAGATTGTTAACAATAGTTTTCTGAAGTAAGTAACTTTTGTGCCATCTTAAAGCTTCGGTATTGCCATGAAAGCATGCGAGTAAGGTGTCATCAAGGAGTTTGCTCCTTTCAAATTCCATCAACGGCTTATCTCTAAGATTGGTTAAGCAGAACAATGAATCAAGTGAGAGAGGAGCTGCTGATAATTGTATCTCCTATTTAAATAGAAAAAGAAATAAAACGGAGTCAAAATGAAAAATCTCTTTATTATTATGATAACAGATTACAACTCAAATAACAACGAAACTAAAAGATACAACATACAATAGCTTTATATCTAAAGTTGGGAAACTGTATATCTCACTTTATTTAATAAATTTTGCGGAGAGGGTAACTATCGAATCAAAAGGAATATTGACTCCTTTTGGAGTAATAACCGGTGGACTATAGCGGCCACAAATTAACTTTGTATGGAATGCTCGGATTTCCTTAGTAGCTTCCTTTTTCATCATCGAGAAAATCAAAGCAAAGACGAGGATGTTCCAAATAATGTTTTTATAAATCTCTAAGAAAGCAATATCTTGCTTGTTTTGAAGATTTTTTAATTGATGCCTTTTCAAGATAAAATATTCTCAATTTAACATACCGACTTAAATAGTCTCTAGAAACAAGTTGGCCTAATGAACAGTCACTCTATGATAATATAATAAAATGAAGCTAAGCATAAAAAGCAAGACTAAAACAAATGTTTACAAATCAATATATTATTGAAAGTTTACAATTATTCACCTGGTTCATACAAAATAGATTTAGTAAATAATTTAAAGACAAATTTTGTTCTTATAATACTTCAATTTTTCAGGAGGAAGATCTTAGGGAATAGATCTGACTCATGGCAAGTTCCAATAAGCTCTAAGAAGCGGATCATATCCAAATTCGTCCAAGTATCTCTTATGAAAGCGCCTAAGTAGAACCCCACTAGATTCATCTAAATATGAAAAGTCAACAATTGGGTGTCTACAATAGGCCATATAAAAGAAGTTAACTAAAATATCCCTCTCTTCAATCAACATCCAAAATAAGGTGATTAACTCTAGGTTTTCTTTTAATATATCATTGTAGCGAGGCGTGCTCTCCTTAGTAAAAGATGATAGCACTGATGCACTTCTATTAAGCATATGATATTTATTGGAAAGTACATTATGCTCCTTTATTTGCTTGTCTGACTTCCTATATAATCTATTTATCTCTACTTGTTTTCTTTCAAGTTTGGTTTTATAGAGATGGATCTTCCTTGTCTAAAATGAATGATATATACTATTAATATCTTCGAAGTGAAAGATGTTTAAATAGATAATCCCATACTTGAGATATTTGGACTGATACATGGAAATCATGTTCTTTCTCCTTCGAAGCTTCAACGTCAATAAAAGCAGGCTCTTCTCCTTGAGGAGCAGAGGGCGCGGAAAATTCAGGAGGGACTCCTTTGTGAGGAGATGGATCTTTTTTCAGATGCTCGAGTATCAACATCTCCATCTTTGTCAGAAATCTTATTGTGTCCCCTTTCGTCGCCACTTGAACCTTGACCGCCATTATTGTTATTATCATCCTCATCATCATTATCGCCCTCTTCTTTGGCAGCGTCATCTTTTTTGCCTTCATCTTTCGAGTCGGATTCGAGTTTAAAAGAGAGGACTTCGAAAGAGAGAATCTGGGAGGCATTAATTTTCTCCTTTTTAACAGCCTTAGTTCCCTACTTCATCTAGCTTATCTTGCCCATAACTCTATCAACAAGGGTAGAGTCGAGCAAAGGGAAACTAAGCTCAGGGCATTTGCCGATATTATCTGCGTAAACGAGCATTAAGGCATCTTTAAAAGAATTCATCATGATCTCTTCAAGGGTAGAATCAAGAAACCGAGATACTCGATGTTTGGCATTTGAAATGGTATCGACTGCCAGTGTCAAGGAAGTCTTGTTTTTCTTCAACTTCTCTTTTAAAGAGGCATTCTTTGCTGCCATATGGACCTTCTCCTCAGTGGATTCTTTTAGGATCACTTGCATTGCAAAATTTTCATCTGTAAGGAGTTGGCAACCCTTTCTTTCTTCTAAGAGAGCGGATTCCGTCCGGGCGAAAGAAGTTCTGAATCACTCCAGTTCATAGGTTGCTTCTCTTTTGTCACAGATAAAGAAGAAACTTGGTCCTTTAAAGTAGAAATCTCCTCCTGAAACTTGGAGGACACAAAAAACGATTTAGATGCCTGCTTATGCAAAACTAGCCAACTTTTGGAAATCTGAAAGAAGAAGTGCAACGTGAGTTGGAGATTTAGAGAAACCAGTAATTAATAAGCCAAGAGAAGTGAAACTTACCGAAAATTGTTGTTCAATCAGAGAACGGTAATGACCTGCCAAGTCAAAAACATAGGAAGGTGGGTAGATGGAGGTAAAAGACTTAGAATTTAAAATAGATTGGGATATCTCTTTGAATTTGATAGAGGAATAAGAAGATGTTGGCCTTGGAGGAATATGCTTTTGGGTGGGAGTCATCTCCAAAGCTTTTTTCATATGCTCGAGTGAAGCTGGAGAGCTCGAAATAGTGATGCGAGATAGAGGATCGGTTGCAGTAGGAGTCTGCTTGGATTTGTCTTGAGGGGATTCAACAATCGGACTCTCCAAAGTTTTGCCAAGAGACCCTCCCCTTCCTCAGAATCAGGAACTTCGGTTACTTTAGAAACTTTCAAGGGTGGCTCCACTGCAGTTTATTGCTCCAGTTTTATCAAGATGGCTATCTTAGTTTTGGTAAGAGAGTGAGCAATGGACGGCGCACGAGAATTATAGAAGGATGAGCAGTGACACTAGCAGGCTTTTTAACCTAAGCTGCTACTGGAGAGAGTTCGAATAGTTCATAAGATTAGTAGAGTAATTTGGAAAGCCTCTAGTGAGTTACAGACAGAGTTAGAAAAATAATGAGTCACCCGTTCCATTGATATGGGCATATCTAAGATTAAGAAATGCAACACAGAAATTGGAAACAAATGTCGTTTCAATAAATTTTCGGAATAGTCAGAGAAAATGGGGGACATAAGGGAGAAATTGTTGGATCTCCCAAAGAAAGGAAGCATTTGCTTCATGATGTGTGCTGGATCAAAGCAGGCTGCCCCAAAATCCTTTAACCAAAGGGGAGAAGATAATGCTTCTTCAAGTTGGTAGGGATCAATAGCTTCACTCAGTTTCCGATCTCATTAGAAGCTGGGACTAAAGACTCCACCGTTCTCTTATCGGCTTCATTAAGTTCATTGGCGGGAGCACCTGAAATAAGGCAAAGATTAGATAAGAAAAACTACTGAATAGAAGAAAAATAATGGAAGGCTGAACTTACGGGGAATAGAAATGGTTCCACTAATATTTGGGAAGCACTTAACAAAGAAGAACTAGTTCTCCCAGTCTCTAAACTTGTTAATACCCTCTGATATCAACTTCTTCGAAGTGTTTTCCCTAAAGATTTGGCTACTGAGATTGCTAACCAATCAGAGTAGGTGGTTCAATACTTCAACATTTAAAGAAGTAAGGCTAGACTCTAACGTCATTAACTCCAGAGACAGAAGATAAGTGTATATGTTCGAGGACAGTTGAATTGTAGCAATTCCGAGGTAATAAAGGAAATTAGACGAGAACTCCGAAGAAAGGGAGAAACCCTCCATGCCATATAGGGATGGCAATATATAAGCAGAGAACCCTTCGGGAGTGTTGCTGATGGTCTCAGATTCCTTAGGTGGGATAGTTTTCGCACCAGTATTTCCATAGTCATTAAGAATGGCGTCTACTTCATCTTATGTAGATATGAGAGAATGCTTTGAAGTGGCTTTGATTTTCTTTAGAGAGCTCATGGTACTACCAGGTGAAAACGCTTTAGTTGAAATTTCTAGTGTATAATGAACTTAACATGCTTTCAAGAGTTAGAAAAAAAACCAACTATGGCAACTTAAACATAAAACGAAACATGAAACTTCAATTTCTTGGAAGAATGTTAAAGTTAAAAAATTAAAAATTAAGAGCTTTCGATAGAGTCGAAAGAGATTAAAAATTAACATTTAGCAGACACTTTCTGATAATGTCGAAAGCTTAAATATGAACATCCACTGAGCTTTCGACAAGATTGAAAGGGAGAGTTGGAGTATATATCGTATCGACACCCTTTAATGATGCCAAAAGCTCAATAAGAACTAGGTTGTCAGAAGCAAATAGTTAAAACTAACTTTAAAAAAACGAAATAAAGTACATACTACTAATATTCAATAGATAAGATAACAAGACCCTTCAGCACTATCGAAACCAAGGAGTTAAGTTTTATAAGAGAAATATGAATGTCATCGAAATATTGGAAGATGAGACAAACTGATTTCGATCTTGAAACAAGATAAATAAATAAAACTGAGTACGTGAATTGCAATTACGGACAAAGCAAATTTTTAAATAAAACAAAACTGGAACGAGCTAAAATAAAATGAAAATTGACTCAAATTGCTCGACCACTCCACCGCACGACTTAACCCATTAAAACAAAAACTCAGCCTGCCAATTTATTTTTTTCCAAATCAAAATTTACAAAATAAATTTATACTCTATTTTTTTACCCTTTTTACAAAATATTATGACGTGTTAATAAAAAGATGGCAAATCGTATGTGGGCAACATGCAATTAACGGTAGTGATACATAAAGGTGGCGCATGCAATATTTCTTTATTATATATATATATATCTTTTTCTTTTTTTCTTTTTCTTTTTTTTCTTTTTTTTCTTTTTTTCTTTATTATATTACTATCCCAAAAAAAAACTGAACGCAACAGAGGAGATTGAAAAGAAAAAAAAAATGGTCTGGGTTAACCCAAAGATCGCCCGCAATATTTCTTCCCAGATCACAATTCATGGCGTGGTCAAGGTGGTGCGGAGGGTCGAGTTTCGTGGTGGAGCAGTAAATGAAACAGGGAAATAAAAGAAGAAGAAAGCAAAAAGGAGGAAGGAGAAAAGATATTCAGCCATACCTGATATGTGAAGCTCACACAAAGAAGAAGAAGCTGAAACTAATATGAGATGGATCCAATTGAGCTGATGAGAAAATTTGGACGTGCTAGTGTATTAACATAAAGGGTTGCGTAAAGGGGAACGTGAACCAGGGCATGCAGATTTTTTTTCTTTAGGCAAGGATAAAGGGATTTGGTATTAAATCGGTGATGTAACGTAAATCAAGGAAAAAAAGAATTGCGTGATTGATATTCTGACCAGAAGAAATGCGATGATTTGTAAGTTTAAACGTAGGAAATAAATGAAAAATGGATAGGTGAAAAATAAAGGAGGCAAGCAGGAATTGATTGCGTTGGTTGATAAAAAGAAACGGCAAGAATAAAATTGATTTTGGTAGACTTTTGAAAAATTTTGAGATGTGGGTTTGTAATTAAATCAGCGAAATTGCGCAATTAGAGGGAAGAAAGATTTGAAAGCAATTAATTTGTATGCGTTCATATTAGTAAGGAAGTAAATGGATTTTATTTTTTTAAATGCAAGAAATAAGGATGTTGGAACGGCTATAAGGAGAGGTACGTGAGGTATTTTTAAAAAAATTCTACTTAAAAGTATCGTTGATTAAGATGAGGGGTTATAGGAAAGAATTTATTTAAAACAATTACCTTGTTGCTTTGATTTTGAATCAGTCTATTGAATATTTTTCCTATCAATTTCACACGAGAGATAAGGAAAGTTTGGAACAATTAATTTGAGTGGGTAATAAATTTTTATTACCAGTGTAGATTTCGTGAATTAAGGAGAACATAAAACGGCAAGCAATCAATTTGCTTTAAATGGAAATAGAAACATGAAATTTTGAACGTGTATAATTTAAAAGATGGAAACTTGTGGTGATTGAGATAAAACAACAGGCAAGCAAGGATTTTGCGTTGATTGAAAATAAGAAATGGCAAGAATTTATTTGGCAAGCAGTTGTACTCGTTTGAAATTATTAAGAAGATAATGCGTTGATTAATAAAAAAAGGGCAAGAATTTATTGGAGCAAATAATTGCAGTGGATATGAATTAATCAGCGAATGGATACGGTAAGCAATTATATTTTCTTTGAAACGAATAAGGAAATTTGGAAAAAATTTGCACGTTTAATAATTTAGCAGAAAATTATGCGTTTGATATCGGTGGAAGAGGGAAAACGGCAAGTAATAAATTTTATTTCAATAGGCTTTGCAATTTCAAATATTTTATGTGTAAACTTCAGGTTGCTAAAGTGGGAAAGCACAAATTAACGCGTGCGTAATTTAAGGCAAACACGGATTTTAAAATTTTCAACGCTAAAGGAAAAATGATTTCTTTCATTATCAAAGGGGTGTGTTGTTTTATTCAAAGAAGAAATTTTGCATTGCAAGAAATATTTGATAAAGTGTAATGCGAAAATAAAGGAGGAAGTAAATTTGCGTTTACATGAAAATTTGCCTTGATTGAATGAGGCACGGCAAACGGTAATTAATTTTGAATGATTGAATTTGGAAGGCTATTGCTAAAACAAAGATTCCATACCACATTTAAATGATTTATGAAAAAGAAACGAGTTATATAAAAAAAATCTTATTAAAGAAACTTACGTTGATTTATACAAAGAAATGGCTAGGACTACTTGGCAAACATTTGTATTTGTTTAAAAATTTGAAAGTAAATGCGTTGATAAACTTTTCTTTCCTTTTTGAAAACGCAAAAAAAAAGATAAAGAGGTAAGGCGTTCATAAAGGAGACAAGAATTTATTTGAAACAAAATGGGATGCAATATAATTTTGAACGTGAGTTTTGAATTCTAGAGAAGTTGCGTGATTTAAGCCAAAGAAAATATGGCTAGAAATAATATTCATTTACCACTTAGAATTTTACATCTGCTGTTTAATTTATCCATTTATAGCTAAGGTAAAAATTAATCAAAACGGATATAAATGTGCAAATTAAAACGCGCCTTTTTATAAAGCTTATTTATACACTTTATTTTTTTAAAATTTTATTTCTTAATTAAAGCATGATTTTGCTTAAAATTAAGTTATTTACCATTTCAACAAAATAAACCAAATTTCCAATTAAAGTTAATCCTTAACCAAAGTCAAAATTTCAGAAATCTTATCTTTTATTTAAAAATTTGGGCAATGTTTTAATCAAATTCAAAATTTAGATTTTTATATAATAAACCTCCAAAGTATTATTTGTTAAAATTCCGGGCTGTTACAAAGCACATCCTCCTGTCTCTCTCACCAACGACAATGAAAATTGGGATGCAATTAAAGCAGACCCTATATTTAGAGAAGAAGGATGGGTGGAAGTTCCACGTAACGTTTGATTTTTATTTCTTTGCTTTGTTTGAATTGTTTGTTTGAATTAATTTGATTTAGTTTGGATTGATACTCGGTATGGATTGATTTATTAAATTGGTTTGATGGATGCTACATAAAACTTGTATATATATACACACACATTGTAATGTATATAATACTTGATTAATTATCATGTTCATAAGGATAATTATTTCTTAATCTATCTGTTATATATTCCATTGTATAGTTTATTAATGCAGGTACTCTAGTCCAAGAATGAGGGGGAGTTAGTTTTTGTTGATGACAAAGGGGGACAAATATAAAATAGGGTAATTAAGCATAGATTAAGGGGGATTTATTAGTTTTAGGGGGAGTTATTGATTGATGAAAAAAGGGGAGATTGTTAGTCCCTAAGATGATGGTTTTGATGACAACAACCTTAGAATAGATTATAAAATATAAATACCGACATCATAAGTTTAGATATATATGTATATGCAGGATTTAACCATGTAAGTACCAAGAATGAAGACTGCACAGTATAGAGATTCAAGATATCGAGATAGAAGACTCATGAGTATCAAGATTATCAAGAGTTCAAGATTTCAAGCATAAGTATTTTTATTAGGAATTTTTGTTAAAACTCGTAGAAAAGCACAAGCATCTTAAAATCCAATTTATTCATGGAATGGAATCCACTTCGAGCCTGTTAAAGGGATGGAACCCTAAGTAGGATGGAACCTACGAAAATCTAGTGGAACATTGTTTTGTATCCACTAATTTTAATTCAAATGATTTTACAAAATTATCTTGTTTTCAAAACGATTTTGAAACTTTCCTTTTAAAAACATCAAAACCCTCTGTCCTGATTTTAAATAATTTAGGCTCAAAATTAACTTTAATTTCAAAGTCAAATTACTTCTGATTTTAAACTATCTTTTAATATAGTATCTTTAACTTTTAAATATTTATACTTAGATTTAGATATAAAATTATAGTTAAAATCTATATATATTATTCTCTATATTTACATATGAATTTTAACTATAGTCAAGTATATTTATAAAGTTTAAAATAGTTTTAATATAAAATAAAAGTTATTTTCAAAGAAAATCAAAACACCAAAAAATCCTTTGGGATGTCGACATGCCCAAGTACCCCACGTCGACATGGTGTCAGTTGAGTTCAAAATTTAAATTTCAAAAGAAGCGTCTATTCGTCATGTACTCTTCATGAATGGACATGGCTGTTGTTCTTCTATAAATAGGGGTTAGTTTCAACGGATTTTACATCATATTTTCTGGTTTTTCACTCCTCTTCTTCTTCCACATTTCTTAATACATATTCTTACCATTACTCTGCCGAAATCAACATTGAATCGAACTCGATTACTTCAAGTTTGATTCTCTATCACTATCTCTACAAGGTTCTCAGTGCTATTCAGAGTTATAGACTTCTTTGTAATCTATTAAGCGAGAAAATGTGTGATTGTAGCCTTAGAAATCAATCAAGAGAGAAAAGGTGTGATTGTAGCCTTGGTAAATCAATTGGGAAAACTTGTGGCCCGAAAATCAAGTATCTCTATGAGGATAGAAACTCTGGAAGGTGTACCTCGTAGCCTTGAAACCGATGGTGTAATTGTACAATTACTTTTGAAAGGAAATCCGTACTTTTGTTGCGAGACTGGATGTAGGGTAACTCCGAACCAGTATAAAATCCGGTGTGTTCTTTTCTTTACTGCTTTTATTTTATTTCTGCATCTGTGTTTGTTTTTGTGATCATATTTGTGTCTGTATATTGCATACATCGGTGTCTAAATTAACATAAAGTCAAAAAGATTTAGTAATTCTTTATTAACACTATTCATCCCCTCCACCTCTAGTGTTAATCCTAGCCTTAAGATCCGTAATCCGCATTTCTCACAATTCCTTATTTGATAAAAGCTTTTACCACTCGTATCCAGACTGGGTAGCAAACTCAACAAATGATTGCTGCAACTGGGATTATGTTCAATGTGACACCACTGGACGCGTCACTTCATTAGTCTTGTCTGGAAACAGTTTTGATCCTCCTAACATGGATCCAAATGGTTTGTCTATAACCTGCTAGCACTGCATGCTTTTCATCAAGTATCATATCTTAAGTACTATTTCCTTATGCATGTTACTAATCACCACAGGTACGATACCAGCCGTGCTTTAACCAGATTACCGAAGTGCCTAACTTGTCCTTTGTTTTGTTTAGTTATAACAATTTGTGCGGCAAGATACCAAGCGGTGGACATTTTCTACTAAACATATCACTCTACATATTTTCTTATAATCTATTGAAGTTTTTCGAATCATCACTACTATCAACTTTACAAGAGATGTCATCTTTGATCTTGATATACTATTATTACAACACACTCCACGTTAGCAAATCTTTACCATCATGTTTATTTTTATCGATTAAATGCTGCCAGCATGCAACAGAGTTTGCAAACCAAGCATGCAACCATTTTGCAAATTTAAGCGTGCAAACTTATTTTGCAAAACTGAGCACATAAACCGAGCTTGCAAACCGAACACACAAACTGAGCATGTAGCAAAATCGATGTAAATTGGGTTTGCAAACTCAATTCGCAAATGCTAATTGAGTTTGATTAACATGTATTTTGCAGACTAAGTTTGCGAATTCATAAATACAAAAAAATTAGAACCTGAGTTGTAACTCAGTCTTTAACCTTTTGATTTTGAAGGTATAAGTTTTTATCGAGTGTTTATATTAAATGCAGGAACTTGAAGAATGGCGCTTTGGATTATTGTATTGGATGTTGAAGAATATTCAAAACCATTAGAGTTTGGAGTGGATGATCAGGAATGGTTAGGTTAACCGTAAGTTAAACTTTAAGTGTATTTTGGAAAAAAAATTGAAGCTTATGTTGTAATAATATCTGAATATATGACATTGTGGTATTTTAGATATGTAAATAATTATTTATGATATATTATACTACATTTGCAGAGTGTTTAAACTTTGCATTGAATATGTATGATGAATTATTTGTGATATGAAAACCATTATTTGCAGAGTGTCTATATTTAAACTTTGCGTTTAAGTTTTGGTATATATATATGTGTGTGTGTGTGTGTGTGTGTGTGTTTTACTAAATAATCATTTTCCAACACTTATAAGCGTTGTCTTATATTTCTGTACCAATACTTATAAGTGTTACCGTATATTTCGTTACCAACACTTATAAGCGTTACCGTATATTTTTGTACCAACACTTATAAGTGTTACCGTATATTTCGTTACCAACACTTATAAGCGTTACCGTATATTTAGGTACTAACACTTATAAGTGTTAGTAATACGTATGTTTGTAACACTTATAAGTGTTACAAATTTGGCCGCTCCATTCCTCACAATCCATTAGTAACACTTAAAAAGTGTTACTGAAATTATTTGTAACACTTATAAATGTTAGAATTTGCCTATTTTGGTGTAGTGTGAGCTGCTTCAAGTCTATATGCCAGCAACTACAATTTATAGCATTATTGTTGGGGAAAATCCCTTCAGATGATCGGTTTAAGGGAATAAAGAACCCAACGCGGCGAAAAACAACCAGATCGTGATTGTAGTGAGATGAAACAAACAGAGATAAACACTAAAACAGACAGTCATGGATCTATGCAACGCAGAAAAATAAATAACACCATTATTTATAGTTGTTCCACTACTGTGAGGCAATGTACGTTCACTTAGGGAGAGAAGATTTTATTAATCACTGAAAGATTAGAGTTACAAGATTGATTCACTTTTGAAGGCTATAAATAAGAAGAATTAATAGTACAAACAAAATTCTGCAGAGTTTCGGCTCTCTAGGATGGCGGCCATTGTTGTCTAGAAGCTCCACTATTTATAGAGTGAAGAAATGAGGAGGGGTGGCTGCTATATAGCAGCCTGAGGTTTGGTTTGGCAAATCTGGTCCGCCATAATTTGGTTTGGCATACAGCACTTTGGACCGGTATCATCACTTCAGTTTGGACCGGTAAGCCTAAAAATACCTAACGAGATATTTCGTCCGGCATCACCAAATCACTAAACAAAAACTTTAGTTCGATCTTCATCTTCACCGTTCCAAACCAATACCGCTCCACTTCTAAACCCAAACGAAATCACCGCTTCAACACCGCTCCAAATATTACTTCTTCTCCGAGCAAAGCCCTAGCTTCCCAAATCAGCACCGAATGAAATATTTGGTTCGGCATTCCTTCTACCGAACAAAAATTAATGCGCTCCACTTTCCTTTTTGTCATCAACACCAAACGTGATCCTATCTCCAAGTTTAGCAACTTCAACTCCATAGCCTAGGGACTCGCCTCCGTTTATTCTAGGATTTCGGCACCAGCTCTCCACGAGATTCTCCAATGGTTTCTTCCCGAATTCAGGTATCATCTTTAACAATCTCCACCTTGATACCGAATTCCAAACAAGCCTTCCAACTTCATCTATATCTTCATGCTCCAAGAAATGGATGCTTACCCAATGAGCTTCGGTAATGCCATCGCCCATTACACTCTGTCAACGAACTCTAGCAAGGCCACTGCCCGTCAACAAGGTGTTCGAAGTACCCAGTCCGTTTAGAACCTATCAATCTCCACCATGAAAACAAATGTCTCCATGAACCATCTCAACTCCTCCCCACCCCCTCCCCCCCACCCGCCCTCGTGCCACCCTGTGGCACCTAGCACCTCATTAAACAAATCAAGTTCGAGCAATTCTCAAACTTAGCAACATGCAACGACTTGTAAACATGGTTGCTGCATTCTCCTTTGTGTGAACTTTCTGAAGACGAACTAGCTTCTCTTCACTAATCGAGACAAGGAACAACTCATTCACCTTAATATGCTTCATCCTCGAGCTGAATGCCATATTTTCAGCTGAGTGAATTACACTTTGACTGTCGCAATGCACATTCAAATCCTTCGTATGTGAAGCCCAAATCACACAACAATCGCCTTAAATAAAGCATCTCCTTAGCTGCTTCAACCGCAGCTATGAGCTCTGCCTCTATAGTAAACAAAGCCACAATCGTCTTCAACCTCGCTCTCCAACTGATTGATGTCCCACCAATAGTGAACACATATCTGGATGTTGACTTCATTCGATCTCTATCACCAGTATAGTCGGAATCACAAAATCCAACCAAGCTGAAATCTCTTCCTCTGCTGCCAAAGACAAGTAAATGGTTTGGAGTTACTCTAAGGTGTCTGAAGATACACTTCACTGCTTCCCAATGCGTCTTTCCTGGATTCGTCATGAATTTATTCACTAATCCAACCGCCTGTGCAATGTCAGGCTTAGTGCAGACCATGACATACATCAAGCTGCCAACTGCACTTGCATATAGGACCTTCATCATATAAGTCTCGTCCTTTTCCGAGATTGGACAGCCTTTACTAGAAATTTGTATGTGCAAACGCATGGGCTTTCTAATTGCCTTTGCCTCTTTCATGCCAAACCGAGCAAGCACCTTTTGAATGTACTCCTTTTGAGTGAGGCTCAAAAGTCCTAGCTCACTGTCTCTTTGGATTTCCATACTCAAAATTTTCTTTGCTTCTCCAAGGTCTTTCATTTCAAATTCTTCTTTTAGCTTTCCCTTTAAATTATCGATTTCAGCCTTATCCTTGAAATCAATCAACATATCATCCACGTACAAGAGTAGGTACACCCATGTACCATTCTTTAAATGCTTGAAGCACACACAAGCGTCTTTGATGCTACGATCAAAACCAAGTGAAAACATAAAAGAGTCAAACCTCTTGTACCATTGTCAAGGCGACTGCTTAAGTCCATACAATGACTTCTTCAATTTGCAAACCTAATTTTCTTTTCCATCTACAACAAATCCTTTTGGCTGCTTCATGTAGATGGTCTCATCCAAGTCTCCATACAAGAAAACGGTTTTGAAGTCCAGTTGCTCCAGCTCCAAGTCATGAGCTACAACGGTAGCAAGCAAAATGCGGATGGACGCATGCCTCGCTACTGGAGAGAATATCTTATCATAATCCAATCCCTTTCTTTTTGAAAATCCTTTAGCAACTAGTCCAGCCTTGTATCTTCCATCATCCCTCACCTTGAACATCCACCTGCAACTATAGCTCGGCTTTCTTGAGTAGGTGGTACCAAATCCCGTGTCTTGTTCTTCTTCAACGACTCTAACTCCTCTTCCATAATGCACATCCACTTTGAACTATCATATGACTTCAAAGCTTCATCAAGATCAAGCGGCCCCTCATGAACACATGTAAGGCATAGTCAAACTGATCACCAAGGCTATCACAATACCAATCGAGCGGCCTAATAGTCCTATGACTGGCTCGGGTAGGTATTGCTTCACCTAAACTCCTTTCAGCTCCACCTTGAACTGAACATTCTCTAGATTCATGCACATCACCGGCACTACTAGAAGGTACCTGTGGACTATAATGTGATGTTTCATCAACTGCGTTTTCCTCGACAGCATCAACAACTCTACTATTTGGTTGGAACACGGAAACTTCTTCCATCTCCTTAGGCCTATCAGAATCTTTTGATGTGGTAGGTAGCATCTCCTTCAGATTGAATACGCCAGACTTATGAAAAGTAACATGTCTGAAATGAACAATCTTCCAATCAACAGGGTTTCAAATTCGATATCCTTTGATATCATCGGTGTATCCCATTAGTATGGTATGCTCTAGCCTCCAACTTGTCATCGCCTATATGGTGAACGTACACAGGACAACCAAAATTTTGAAAGTCGCCAAGGTACACTGCTTTACCTCTCCACTTCTCCTCTGGAATCTTCTCATCTACGTTTGAGCACGGAATCCGATTTATGATATGCGTCGTAGTTGATAATGCCTCAGCCCTAAAGTTTCTAAACAAGCCCGTCGTCAATCTTAAACCCGAGCCTTCTCCAATAGAGTCTTGTTCATCCTTTCTGCAACCCCATTGGATTGCGGACCGTCGGGTGTATTGAACTCTGAATGTCATGTTGTCTACAAAAGTCAAGAAACTCCCTAGAGACAATTCACCGCCATTATCAGATCTTAACTCCTTCAACTTAGAACCAGATTGGTTCTCAACAAGTGCTTTCTAGTCTTTGAACTTCTCAAAGCTCTCTGATTTTACCTTCATCACATACACACATACTTTCGAAGAAAAGTAATCAATGAAAGAGATAAAATGTTTTTCTCCTCCAAGAGAAGGAATAGCAACTGATCCCCAAACATCTTTATGCACGTACTCAAGTACTCGCCTACGATCTTTGGAGTCCAACTCCAAAAGAAACTTTAGTTTGCTTGCCTAACACACACTCCTGGCAAAAGTCCATCTTGTCGAAGCTTTCTCCTTTGATCATCTTCCTCTACGAAGCAACTCTAAGCCCTTCTATGAAATATGATCCAACCTAAGAAGCCAAAGCTTTGTGGCATCCAATGCACAAGAACTATCTACTCTAACACATGATTCTCCAAGAATTGTGATTCCTTTCAGCAAATACAGATTTCAAAACACATCTCCTTTGATAAGAACTAGTGCACCTCTTGAAACCTTCAAACTATCCTTCTCGATAGTTACCTTGCATCCCAAAGATGCCAATTGTCCTAAAGAAATTAAGGACTTTCGAAGACCTAAAACATACTGGACATCTGTCAAAGTGTGTATCACTCCATCAAACGTCTTGATGATCACTGTACCTTCACACGTTGCTCTACAGCTAGCATCATTATCCATAAGAATAAAACTTCTCACTCGTCCAACGAAAGAAATGAAGTAGTCCTTATTAGGCGTCACATGGAAAGACGCCCCGAGTCCAGCATCCAATGGTATGAGACATCTGATACCGCTGTAGACAACACATCATCAGATACAGATTTCTCCACCGCAAATGATGAAGATTTGTCTTCTTCCTTCTTCAAATTTGGACAACCTCATTTCAGTGATCAGGTTTCTTGCAGATAAAGCACTTCCCGTACTTAGACTTTCCTCTCATGCCATTACAGGACTTACTGGACTTGGAATGCCCTCTAGAGTTCCAATTCTTCTTATCTTCTCTACCTCTTTCAACAAACAGGTCGTGACTACTACTTTCACCTCTAGTTCCTTCACTTATCTCCTTCATCTGATCTCTCAAACCCCCAAATTGAAGGCCTGACTTCACATCTTCCACTATCAATGTGTCTCTAGCGAAGATAAGGCTGCTAGTGAAACCTGTAATGCTTCGAAAGAGAACACAAAAGAATCATTGTCATTTGCTCCTCATCCATCTTCAAGTCAACAGTCTTCATCTTCAACACGAGATCATCAAAGAAATTAAGATGTTACTTCATTGAAGTACCCTCTCTCATCCGCATGGTAAAAAATGTCTTCGGTAATATCAAACGGTTAGTCAGAGATTTCTTCAAGTAAAGATTTTCCAACTTGGTCCAAATGCCCCTAGCAGTGGTCTCACTATTAATCCCTGAGATAACATTCTCTCACATAGCTAGTTGTAAACGCTCATTTCTCCATCTCCTTTCTTTCCGCGACTAAGATGTCAGCCATCAACTCCACAGGAGCAAACACTACTAGATGAACTTCATTCCTCATTAGAACAGTCTTCATCCTTCATTGCCATTTCTCGAAGTCTTTATCCACATTCCATTTCTCGATTGTCAACTGTAATCCTAACGCGATATACATCCCTCTAGTATAAGGTCTTATAACAACTAGAGTCGATTCATCTCCTGCCATAGCGTTCAACACTCCTCAATCAGCCTTGCAGCTCCGATACCAGACTTTTGGGGAAAATCCCTTCAAATGATCAGTTTAAAAGAATATAAAAAACCCAACGCAGCGGAAAACAACTGGATTGTGATTGTAGTGAGACAAAACAAATAGAGATAAACACCAGAACGGACAGTCACAGATCTACGCAATGTAGAAAAATAAATAACGCCAGTATTTATAATGGTTCCGCTGCCGCGAGGCAGTGTACGTCCACTTGGGGAGAGGAGGATTTATTAATCACTGAAAATTAGAATTACAAGATTGATTCACTTTTAGAGACTATACACAAGAAGAATTAACAGTATAGATAAAATTATGCATAGTTTCAGCTCTCTAGAATGGCCGCCATTGTTGTCCAGAAGCTCCACTATTTATAGAGTGAAAAAATGAGAAGGGGTGACTGCTATATAGCAGCCCTGAGATTTGGTTCGACAAATCTGGTCCGGCATAATTTGGTTCGGCATACAGCACTTTGGATCGGTCACCACTTCAGTTTGGACCGGCATGCCCAAATACCGAACGAGATATTTCGTTCGACATCACCAAATCACTGAACGAAAAATTTCGTTCGGTCTTCATCTTCATCGCTCCAAACCAATGCCGCGCCACTGCTAAACCCCGAACGAAATCATTGATTCAACACCGCTCCAAATATTACTTCTCCGAACGAAACCCTAACTTCCTAAATCAGCACCGAGTGAAATATTTGGTTCGGCATTCCTACCGAATGAAAACTAATGCCGCTCCACTTTTCTTTTTGCCATCAACACCAAACGAGATCACGTCTCCATGTTCGGCAACTTCAACTCCATGGCCTAAGGCTTCACCTTCCTCGATTCTAGGATTTCGACATCAGCCCTCCACGAGCTTCTCCAATGGCTTCTTCCCGAATTCAGGTATCATCTTTAACAATTATACACATGTTGAATCCATGTACTCATTACTTTGTATAAAATTATAAGCTATAAATTGAAATATCCTCCAAAATCCCAAAGTTTTAAACATGTTATGCAACCATTACTGGCATTTTTTCATGCATGTTTGTAGGTGTATACTCATTACTGCCATTTAGCGTTATAGTAACAGCACAATATAATACATCAGATCACTATTCAAATTTTCAAACCCTAAAAGTCCAATACAAATTACAATACATCATAATTCAAATTTTTAAGCCCCAAAGTCCAAACATAAACAGAAAAACATTAATATAATTGCAACAACAAAGGGTCCAAATCAAATCAAATAACATAAAATAACTAGAATAGACTGCCAAAGATGTTACTACTTTGATCTCCAATCTCCAAGTCTCTGTCCAAATGTAAACAGATATAAGTTAGCCGAACTGAAATGAAAGATATATAGTGTATTACATTATTACTGCAACTGAAAACACTGGCATAAAAATTGAACTGACTTCTTTAACTGAGCATTAACTTAAGTTCATGAATCCTGACAGTAAAATGAACTGAGCAGTGAGTATTAATTTAGTTCATATGCATATGCAACTACAAGTCTCCAAAACTTATGCCAGCGAAAACTTACAAAAGCTCACTTATGAAAGTGTCAATCATGGTCCTGAGCTTAATCACTATATATGTAAGTTGTAAAAAGTGGACATGTGAAACAATTTCTGCTAGAATTATCACTAGAAAGTAGCATGAAAACTAGGATATGAATGAAAATTATGGTGCTTCCTATGCCTATTATTTTCAGTCCTGCCAATGAACAAACAATTTGAACTGAAAAATTCCACCGGATTTGACCAATATAATGACAAATTCATATCATGTATGAAAATATATATAATGGCTTGTAATACCCAAAATATACTTTTGAAAAAAATTTGCTACCAATAGCATGAAACACATTTTGCAGGGTCGTTCTAAAGTTAAATATTTCAAAAGATTGCTTTATCATTTTCCGTTCCTTTTCAGAAAACAAAGAAGCAAGAAAAAGAAATAGTAAGTGATGTATGTACGTCTCCAACGCTCATGGGGGAAATCACAGGATAAGTGAAAACTATGGTGCTTCCTATGCCTAGCATTTTCAGTCATGCCATTAAACTCAAATTTGAACTAAAAGGTTTCACTGACTCTAAACAAGGTTCAAGATAATGAAAAAATTATGATGAATTCATATCATGTATAAAAAACAGGTACCATGGACCTGTGATACCCTAATATACTTTTGGAAAGAAATATCCAACATGCAGGATGAAACACATTTTGCAGGGACATTATACTCATGACAGTAAAATGAACTGGGCATATGCATATATATGATACACATCATTTGAATATATAATATAATATTGAATTATACACAGTATATGTTACTGGTAAACTAATTTACAAATTCAAAGTGCTTTTATCATTTTAGTTTTTTTCTGCAAATATACAGTCCCAATATGTAGTAGTTGCTAAGAGGAAACATAATAATTAACAAACAAAAGACCAGAAGATGAATCATTAGAAAATCATTTTTATATAATAGGCTCAAGTTTAATTTTATATCAAACTTTTTTATTCAAGAAGAAACCAAAGAACTAAATGACAGTTTATAATTAACGGTGTATAATTTTGATCAGAAAGACAAAAAAACCTAAATCAAACAAACTACACAGACAGTGTATAAGTTCAAAATTGATCCCAATATTACAGACTTCAAGCATTCTTTGTTTGAATTGTTTTTTTTAATTTATTTCTTTATTGTGTATAACGAATTATACAAATGGTAAAAAACATATTATACAGACTAAGGACAAAATTAAGCATTTTTTATCTCTATTTCGATTAGACGATTAATAAAAACACAGAAAACAAATTATACAGACAGTAAAAATACAGTACATAACGAATTATACACGGTCAATAAAACTAAATTAGAAAAAATAAAAACTAAAAATACACATAATTAATACAAACTCATGTTTTTTTCCTTTCCGGCTAACATTCACCTTATCTGAATTCGTTGATCAATTAGCAGAGGGAATTAGCAGTAGATCATCCTGAGTTTTTTCAGGAATGATTAATCATCCTGAGTTTTTCAGGAACGATTAGGGAATGAGGAAATTAGCAGAGGAGAATTTTTGGGATCGAGGTGTTGAACTAAAAAGAGGCGAGCGGGAACAATGAAGATTTTAGGGTTATGTTTCAATTGTCATTGTTTTGTTATGCGATATTGGGATGGTTCGGGTAGCAGAGCAGTAATTTGTTGCTAGGTAATTGTAAAAATTATTTTTGGTTAACGATTAACCGATATGTGTTATATGGTTAACCGTTAACCGACCCGATTTTCATCGGCTAACATCGGTCGATTAACCGAATTTGTCGCTTAATGTTGTTCGGTTAGGGTCGGTTAATGCCCACCAGTAATGAGTAGCATTCTTGGGTTGGTTTCAGTCCTGAACCGTTGCTAACTTTACAGGATATACTTGGATGCCCTGCTCGGAAACAACATGACCCAAGAATCTCACTTCCCTCCTCCAGAAATGACACTTTGAAAACTTTGGTTTTAGTCTGTGCCTCCTCAACACTTCAAGTACAATCCTTAAGTGTCTTGTGTTCCTCCTTCATCCTTGAATAGACCGAAATATCATTTATGAACACAAGTGTGAACTTTTTTAGCTGATCCCTGAAGACATGATTCATGATATCAATAAAGTATGTTGAAGCATTGGTTAGCCCGAACGGCATAACTAACCACTCATAAAAGCAAGACGATGTATAGAATGCAATGATTGGCACACTCTTCTTTGCCACTCTCAGCCAATGAAACCCTATCACAAGTGCATTATGGAGCTAATAGAACAATTCATCGATATATGAAGCGAATACTTATTCTTTCTCGTCAATTTATTCAGCTCATGGTAATAAACACACAACCTCATAAAGCATTCCGTCTTAGTGGCGAATACCATATATGCACCCCAATCAGATATACCCCTTTGAATGAACCCTCAACTCAACAGGTCATTTACTTGCACATCTAACTCATTTTACCCTTTAGTTGTCATACACCTCAAAGGCCTTCACTAAGTCTATGTGGAACTCAATCCCTCGATGTGGCGGTAACCCGGTTTCCTCCTCGAATATATTCAGGTACTTTGTAACGATAAGCACAAACGATAACTCATTATGTGAGATCTCGAGTGAATATAGAAAGCAAAGCATAACCCCACCATCTGATAGGAAGCCAATCACTACGTTCTGCCCTCCTTGCCCCCTATCGTCGCCAACAGCTTTTCGCAGTCCACCACTATCACATACTTTCTCAGTTAGTCCATCTCTAAGATAATCCCAAACCCATCGAAACCCAAAACAAAGCAATCACAACCAAAAGAGCATCCAAGCAAACCATGACAAACCATACAAAGACCAGTGGGGCCTCCAATAAGGGTCATCCCTACTGAAGGTCAGTCAACTATTTCGGGTCTCAGTCCCAATCTATCTACCAGGTCACTAGATATAAAGGAATCTGAAGCCTTAACATTGAATAAAAAACATACAGAAACACTATAAAAACAAAACATACCTTGAATAGGCTTACCATTCTCCTTTTTCTTCACCGAGGAAGCACTCAACGAAGTCGAACGACATCCAAAACATATGCCTTCGTCACCTGCTTCTACTACGTTGGTTCTAAGAAACTGTTCTGAATTTGTCCAAACTTGCCACATTCATATCGCTTTTTTCCTTCCGACTTGCAATCCGTAATTAAGTTACCATTATCTCCAATCGAAGGGCTTTCTCAACTAACTTATAAAATGGCTCATTAATGTACCTCACGAGCTTCTCCCTCAAGTAGTCATCCAAACTCATAATGATTTTTTCACTCTTATTCAGTAGAGTCTTGATGAAAGACATCCCATAATTTGATATAGCACCAAACTCAGCCACATACTCAGAGACAGACATGTCCCCTGCTTCAAATCTACAAATTTCCAAAACAACATCCATTTCTAGGTAGTCGGTATAAAATTCTCATCAAATCTAGTTTTGAACTGGTCCCGAGTAAAGTGGTCCTCAAGTGTGGGAACCTTAATAGTATTCCACCAATTCATGGCTCAACCTTAGAGTTGTCGAGAAGTCAACCTCCTCCTCATAGCTACATCCAATTCCAAGTCATCAAAAATCCTCTCGTGGGTGTCTAACCAATCTTGCACATGGGTAATTCCGTTCCTAGAAATAGTTTGTCACCAAGATTGACAAAATCCTTATTCAACTTAGCAAAATTGACTCTGGACGCCTGCACTTGAGCACCAGCATCTATAGTAACATTAGGAGCAATCACTTGGACATTTTATAGCATGTTCTCCATTATCGCATTGAACATGCCTTGCAAGTTGGGGTTAGCAACCCCCGAACCCGCTCCCTCCTCGACTCTAAAGACGGAGTTTCTTGCATTGTTTCTTGTATGCTGGCTCAATCTTGATCTGTAACAAGAATGTTCAGTCTGCCATAAAGAAAACTACATTGATGTACTCATGGGTGTATGTGACTTATATACTATAATAATACTATATAGCTTTGAAAATCAACATATTTATAACAAGTGCGTTTTCTCTCGTGTGTGTATGTATGTGTATATATATACACACACACATACATACTTTTGATCCACCTAGGGTGATAATCCTTTCCCTATCTCCACTGCACCGTATCAACTCAAGTTAATCACGTAACCTAAACTCTTATACCAAATGTGACTACCTCCCTACACCTCTGGCACCAACATAACTGAAGAGTGCGCTGCTGCAGTGTCCGATCAATGTAGGACGATTGTCGAGGATGAAAAGAAGTGAAAAAATCATAGAAACTATCGTATATCTCACAGCGCATTGAATAAATATAATAATAAACATCATTAATATAAAATAAGTGAGTCGGTGATAAATAAAATAAACCAAAATATCAGAGCATATAGGTTTATACGGTTATATAAGAAAATGATAAAGTTTATACGACTAATAATAAACTCAAATTAACTCTAAATATAACAAACAAACACTGTTTAGGTTCTATAGTGTCGCATCGCAAAATAAGCAACAGTAGTTCCATGTATAATACGGGAAAGCGCCTTCCTCTCGTCATTTGTACAGCCACTGCGGACCATCTAAACCTGATATCTAGCTTACTTATTTAAGAGTGTCCAAGATAATACAAAGCAAAGCATAAAATATATAGTCAAACAACGGTTTGGTGTAAGCAATAAGGAATCTCAAAATACTATATAAGTCGATATAGTAAGAAACAAAGATATATGAATCATAACTGACATGTCCCTGCAACCAAAAGGTAGCACATACATCTTTAATATACTAAAGGTGTATTACATCCTAAGTACAATGTTAGAATGTCTAGATATCCACCCCCATGGTACCTACATCATGTGACATCCCTATGGTGATAGACAACAAGAAAAGCAACCATAGAAAATAGCATTCATCGAGCAAACATCACTGCTACTCATTATGTCCCGGTTATATGATAACTCGTATGATCATTCATCTACCGAGGATTAATGGAAAAATCTCAGTTTTTAGTGTACTCAGCCACCTGCTCATAGTTAGCACTTCTTCCATTCCACCGATCTAGGGTATACGGATCAATTCCATTGATCTGGGTAGTCATTCCAAGTATCCAATAAGCGTCCTCACAATTCCCCTGCTTACGATTACATAAAAAACACTTCAAGTATCAATGATCCCTTAGCACATGTATCTAAGTCCTTTGCTTGCTCCATCTTGTTTCCATTCATTCTTAAGGAACCATTTCACATTCCTTTCTTTCCATGATAGAACCATTCAACATTCTATCCACGGGTCACCCTTCTTTGAACCTGCCCTTGTGGATAATCATCTTCACGACTCCATTCAACATCGAGCAATCGTCATCGAAACAAAACTCCATCACCGTAGAATTACCATCATCGAACTACCGAAACCATCATCCTTCATCGTGCAACCATATCACAATCAAATGCCAAACGAACGAACACATCTAGCATGACTTGCATGAACCCTTGAGCATCCTCTAGAAGTTTGGCCAGGATTAGCCTTTTCAGTTCATATCAATACCGATCTAATTAGGTCGGTACTAATATAAAACGCTTAGCCAAAAATTTACGAAGTGTTTCAAGCTCCGACCGCTTCCTTTTTTCTTGCCTAGAGCTCCCTCTTTCCATTGCTCGAGTCACTAAGTCTATAGCTTCATCCTATGTGTCAAAAAAGAACTTGGTGCCCACTTAAAGTGGTCGGTACCAACCTCTAAAACTCCACCAAACTTTGGGGTTGACTCCCTAATCTCCTTCCTTGCTTTGCCTCAAGGTCTTCCCCGAAATTTCTAAGCCTAAATCCTTAAGTAGCTATATGATTCACAAGGGCTTGCAAAACCATAAAAAATTCCATTTCTATCTTTTAAGATTAGGCCATAAACATATATGAAGGTTTAATTAAAGTTTAAAAACATTTTAACATACAAATCATATCAAAAACATCATTTTTTAACTATACGTACATGCGTAGACAGTGAGAGACCATGAATCACCCATATAATACCAAATTATTAACTTTATCCCAAATCTAAAAATGGATAGCAAGCAATCCAAACTCTAAGCAATCAAAAAGATAGATCTTCAATCTCCTTTATTAATTACCCTTCAAATGATGGTTTAAGCTATATATAATATGAAAAATGTGAGCTTTTTGATGAGATATGGACTAATGGAGGTCTAGAACCATTTTTGGGAAGCGGGAAATGATATGAATTTGTCCCATTGGTCACATTTAAGCACAATTCCCGAAATGGGTTAGCGGGCTCTAATTTGGGTTTAACTATTTACTCACTAATCTGGCTAGCAGCAGTCTAAACTTAAACAGCGATATCTCCTAAACGACAAGTCCATTCTTGTATTATGACCACTCTACAGAAAGAGAAACGATGATCTCGATTTAATGGAAGTAGTTTCATACCTCAATTCAAGCCCTATCAAAAGTTATAGGCCTTACAAGAATTTCTTGGTCCAAACTATCCCATAGAAATTTTAAAAATGGAAAATGACCCTATTGATCATTTCCTAAAATAAGTCATACGACCTTATATGATTTAAATAATAAATTATACGATCTTTCAATACATAAAATATAGGTCGTTACATATAATGTACATATGTATATTTTTATTTCGGTCAATATCATAATTTGAATATATATATATATATATTGAAAACCATTCATGTTTTAATATACGAATATATATAAATTTTTCTTTCAAATTCCTTATGGGAATACCTTTTTTAATAAAATACTTAATAATGTTTAGAATTATATACATATCTTTAATTACACATATAGATTTATAAATTGTTTAAAACCATTAGTATATTGTTTTAATATCAAATATATATGTGTGTGTGTACATATGTAATATAGACATGCACACACTTCTGCATTTATTAAACATATATATTTATAAATATATATATATAAACTTTTTTTATTTTTGAAAACAATATGTTAAATTATAATAAAATGATTTCAAATGTTTTGTGTATAATTAAATAGTTTTAGAAACATTCTTTCATATAAAACATTTTTACAGTTATTTTAAATTTTAAAAAGTAATATATATATATTTTCATTTAGGCAGTGAATAATATACATATATATGTATATAAAAAATTATTATTTTTATAATACATGTTCTAGGCAGAAGCATATTGATATGTGGATTCGTGATAAATATCTACCTTACCACATATGTTAACATGATAAAATAAGTATAAATATGTAAATAAGAATATTTAAATATGAATCAATTTACTCTATTTGAATCTGAATTCAAATCTTTCCAGAAAGAGCTACCTGACTGAAAGAACTACACATATTGCCCTATTTTTATTTAAATTTGTGTTTCTAGGCTCAAATTGATGGATATAGGATATGGTATGCTTGTGGCCAAAAAAAGGAAGAGAGGAGGCCAAAAATTAAAGAGCAAAAGCAATGAGTTAGAAATGTTTAAATATGAGAGAAATGTAGGAGCAAATTATGGATCCGGATCCACTATTTTTCTCCAACAATTCGATATCCACTCAAACCAAATAAATATCTTCTCTGCGTTCATAGACAACAATACCTTTCCCAAATATGGGCATCCATGACGCTTCAAGCCCGATCGGATAATATACATTTAATCTAATTTAAACGTACATCGATATTGTATATCGATGTATGTGTATACACCTTTTATATATGCACTACTTTCAATACTCATCAACACAAATTAAATAGAAGTTTATAATTAATAATTTGTAAACATTAATTAATTTAATTATTTCATAGCAATTATAATTTAATTAAATCAAGTGGTAGTCAGCGTATTCGATACTTTAGTTATGTGACTTTTATGTGTAAATTCAATCAACGATTAATATCGAACAATTCGAATGTTAATGTTCACACGTTGTAACGTTATGCCCAAATTTATAACTTTCGTAGCTCAGATAAAATTTACTTATTTTAAGAGGTATTTGTAGTGATATTTGTTTACACCCAGCGTTCTGAGAGGAAAAAAAAACCTAGAAATGGCAGCATTTCATTTTAATGTGGAGAACGGACCTAGGGTTTGGAATAATTACATAAATCGATCTAGATTGTAGGCAGAAGGTAACCCCCTTGATGAAGGAAGGGGTAATAAAGATGGTTTTAAACTGTGCGATCTCGAAGGTGGAGGAGGGATCATAACCTTATGACGGATGAAGACTTTAGGAAGTATGGATATCTAAGGCGTGAAAGGAGGGTAGAAAACGTGAGGTTTGATTTGGGTAATAAGAATCAATTCCCAGGTTTAGATGAAGCTCAAAATCAAAAAGGGAAGTGAACAAAGGAGGGTCAAAGTCCTCATGCAGAGAATATACCCAACGGCAGAGCATAGAGTACTGTTGTGGTGGAGGAACAATCTTCAAAATACACTCCAATCCCATATAACCCCCTTTACATAGTGAAAGATATCAAGTGTGCTCAAATGAATTTACAAGTAGTTCCAGCGGCTCAAAATAAACGGAAATATGCAATTGCACTTTACATTTTGAGGCCTAAAACGTACAATCATTTTTTAAATGTTTATATTAATAGAGTGAGAAGACGATCTCGGAATTTTCAGATCCATTCTAAGGACAATGGGTTCTATATGGTAAACTTCGAGAATCAAGAAGACTATGATAAAGTGCTGGGTAGTGGTCCTTATTTTTATAATAAAAAATTAATAATTCTTAAAAAAAATGGAGTCAAGGAATGAAACTTTCTAGAATTTTTTAAAGACCATCCCTTTATGGGTTAGATTTATTAATCTAGACCTTGACTACCGGACATAAGAAGGAATTGGAAGGATTGCCTCGCTTATTGGGAAACTGATCAAATTAGACGAAGTTACAAGTGGGATGTTGAGAATTTCATTTGCAAGAGTTTTAATTGAAGTTGATGCAGACTTTAATTTTCCTACATCCGTACCTATTCTGGACGTACACGGGAATTTATCGTGGCAAGATGTTTACAAAGAGTAGAAACCACAAGCATGTACGTCATGCCTCTGTTTTGGTCACACACTGAAAGAATGTGTATATCGGCTAAATAATGGTTGCTAAAAAAGAAAGAAACATCGAGTTCGGGAATTAATGACATGCATATGAAGGTGGACACAAACTTGACAAGTAACAATAATGAGTAAATTCTCAACCTGAACAAACAGATAGTCAACATAATAATAATGTTGAAGCTACACCTAACGTTCAGTTAAATAATTTACAGTCCAAGGCACAAGATACATTTGAAGTGACATAAAAGAATGATGGTATATATAAAGTTACATCTAATCCTCCTCTCTCTAATTCTCATAGCAACACAAGTAGACACTCTAAAGAAATGCATGATGCATCTGCCGAGGTAGAGGACACATGTATTGTTGCTAAAGGTATGGTTACTGATGCTGAACCTGAGGTTGCAGCAAACATAGATAACGTACCTAACTATAGACCTCCCTCATGTAGGCCTGATGATATGAACAGTAAGATGGTTGGGATGCAAATTGAATGCCTTTTCGGTTCATACAATAATAACAAGCAAGTTCAAGGTTCTGGTGCTTCTGCAAAGGGTGTTATCACCAGGTCCATAAGGAGAACAAGAACGGATGAAAATCCTTTTGGATTCAAGGCCTATTTCCTGTAGATGTAATAAATAATCCTACAAAGGCAAATTTAGTGTTACAAATTAAATCCAAAAATAAGAAAAAACAAGAAAAGATAAGTGAGCGGATCCCCTATAGCTCAACAAGTAGGGGAAATATATTAGAAATTGATCAATGACGTTCCTTGTTTGGAATATAAGGACGCTTAACTCCCCCACTAGAAGGTTTGATGTTACTGCCCATATTAGACATTTTCAACCAACTTTGACTGTTTGTTAGAACATAAGCTTAGTGATGATAATATAATTTTTTTAGTGAAAACCATAAATCCTGACCAGAAATTATTTTCCAACTCTAACTTGATTTTTAAGGGGCAGATTCTGATTATTTGGAACCCATTAATATAGAAAGTGCACTTTGCAATATGTGTCTTGCTGTATAATAAACAGTGGTGTCTGGAGTTTTTTTACTGCTATTTATGGATTGTATACGCAATCTGATATGTCCAATTTATGGAATCATATCACGAACATAGGAAACTCTATTCTTATCCCTTGGCTTGTGGTGGGTGACTTTAATTGTGTTCTTTATAATGCAGACAGAATAGGCCCAGATAATGCAAATCAAAATGCAGATGCAAATTTCTTTAATGCAGTTATTCAGTCTGGCCTACATGAATTGAAGTATTCATGAAAAAAATTCACTGGGAAGGAAGGTAAAGATTTCTCTATACACAGCGAAGTAGATAGATCTTTCTATAATCGGTATTTTCGGTTTATCTGTCGTAATGCATAAACTAAGGTCATGAATCACTCTGTAAGTGATCATTGTCCTCTACTGATACATCTTACAAATGTGGACAATATTCTTAAAAATTACCATTCAGATACAACAATATTTGGAAAGAGTATCAAGAGTATAATGAAGTGGTTAACAATGCCTAGAGTGTGTGTATTACTGCCAATCTGCTTTTTAGATTGTTGTGTAAAATAAAGAACACTAAAAGGCACTTAAAGGAGTGGAACAGGTTAGAGCTAGCTTGCAAGATATTTTACAATAATTGAGAGTGGTTAATAATGGTATCTACAATGAATTGTTAGCTGACCCAAACAATGGTGATTTACAGAGTTACTGCAAAGATAATTTATTGAAATTGGAGAGGTTTGTGCATCACTATTCAACGGAAAACATCCAAAAGTCCCAAAAAAAAGGTTAAATAAGGGAGACCAATGCATGAAAATTTTCTATAATTATATGTCTATTTCCAAAAGGAAGAAACATATTAAACAGCAAATAAATCAGAATGGTAACATATTAACTGAGGATAGTGATTTACAGAAGGCTGTGATTTACAGAAGGCAACAATATCCTTCTATACTGATCTTCTCAACTCTAGAAATATTCAATCTAATTTTCCAACGATAGTTTTCAAGAATTTTGTCTACGCAAGCCAGAAGTAAACTCGATGCATATGTGTCGTTAGAAGAAGTTAAAGTGGCTCTTTTTCAAATCGATGACAATAGCAATCCGGGACCTGATGGATTTGGTTCTAACTTCTATAAAGTTCATTGGGAAATGGTTAAATAGGACATTTATGCTGTTATTTTACGTATTTTTGACTCGGGTCGGTCTATAAATGAAGCCAATCACATATTTATTACCCTTGTACCGAAGAAAGATAATCCGCGAACCATATCAGATTATAGGCTCATATCATACTGCAATGTCATTTATAAAATCATTGCTAATATATTATACAACAGATTTAAGGCCTATATGAACAAACTGATTTCATATAATCAAAATGCATTTATTACAGGCTGAAACATAAGTGAAAATTCTCTACTGGCATATGAGATTGTGAGAACCTTTAATAGAAAAGGTTCAAACAATCTATGCCTTAAAGTCGATCTTCAGAAAGCGTATGATAAAAGTCGTAGAGAATTTGTTTGTCGTGTTCTATGATCAATGGGATTTCCTCATAAAATAGTTGCTATTATTAACAAATGCATTACCACCCTTGCTTTTTCTATTTTGATCATTGCTCTCCACACAGTTTAAATTTCTAGTAATAGGGGTCTGAGACAAAGCGATCCATTATCCTCTATTTATTTGTATTAACCATGGAGTATTTATCACTTTTATTTGAAATAGATCATTTGGAAGGAAAGCTAATGGCCACCTATAAAAATGATCCAGTGATTAGTCACTTATTGTATGTAAATGGCCTGCTTGTATTTGCTAAAGCTACTGTAAACAATGCACATAGTATTAAGGGAGTAATGCAAAAGTTGGAGAATCATGCGGGATTATGGTTAAATGAGCAAAAATATAAAATTCTGTTTAGTAAAGGCGCAAGAATGAAAACAGACATTGCTAAAATTCCTGTAGTGGAGATACAAAACCTTCCCATTACATATCTAGGCATTGCTTTGAGTAGCTCATCTCTTAAAAGAGCTGATTTTAATAATCTGATTGATAAGGTAAAGAAGAGGTTGAATGGATGGAATGGAAAGCTATTAATTCTGAGTGGAAGAATTGAATCGATCAAAACTATAATTCACTCAATAGTGTACCTATGGATGCAAATTTGCCGAATGCCAATAAATGTGATGAATCAAGTTGATAGTATATATGCTAATTTCTTATGGCGGGGGGAGAAACGTCTTATTAGTTGGAATACTATTTGTAAACCAAAAAAAGAAGGAGGTATGGGCCTGTGAAGTTTACAAGACATAGATAAGGCTATAGCTGCAAAGCTATTATGCAGATATCTAAAGAGGGAAGTATATGGGCTTTATGGATGCATGATGCGAAACGAATTTTTTTTTTTTTTTTTTTTTTGGGTAATTCAAGAGAAAGCTAGTTGTTCATACACCTGGAAAATTATTTTAAGAATGAGGAAATTATGTAATGGGCTGATAGCGAGGAAAATAGAAAATGGGAATGATTCAAGCATGTGGTTTGATCTGTGGATTAATGGAGAGTCATCGATAAACATGTTAGGGTGCTAACAACTGAGCTATATATGAGGGTGAAATAAAGAAGTGTCTACTCTAATCGACAATGTGAATTGGAGCCTCTATAACCTCGATTTCCTCCTAACATTTGTAATTAAATTAGGAAGGTTCATATTTTTACAAACACTATATCTGATTTATGGTGATGGAAACCTAATAAAAAAGGTGATTTTACCTTAGGTTCTGCCTAGAATAGCTTAATAGTACGTGAACTGGTTCACAAAGTTAATCATCATATATGGAATCATGTTATTGCTCATATGTCAATGTGCCTGTATTTTGCATATTTAAATAGACTGAATACTACGGATAGAATCAAGATCTGGAATAATCTGCAGTCTATAGAATGCAAATTATGCAATGCAGCAAAAGAAACAAATGAACATCTATTCTATACCTGTGTCCATTCAACCAAAATTTGGTAAAAAATAAGCAAAAATTACAATTATTTGGGCCTAATTCAAACAATCCCAGAGAATGTTTGGATTATTTGGGAGCAACTATCTGTAAAAAGATTTTTATTTTGACATAACAGACGTTGTAGTGATTTCTACAGTGTGGCACCTGAGGGCTGAACAAAATCAAAGATTATTTTAAAACCAATCTATTCTAGCCATGATTAGGTTAGAGCTAATTACGAATGATTGTAAAATCATCATCAATAAATCCAAACATATGTCTACAGCTATTAACACAAGAATGAATATGTGCAAAAACTTTAATCTTATCTGATTTTGTCCTTGAGAGCTGTAAGGACTACTTGAAGATCAGATCCATATTTGAAGCCTTAGCAATCGTTTTGCAGTCTCCGATCTCATGAGAAAGCTAGCTTTTCGTGTTTCAGAGAGCTGCCTGGATAGACGAAATCACAAGCAAGCTTTGACTGTATCATGTCCGATGCATGGTAGAAGGGAATGTGGAAAGTGTTTAAAGAGGAGTTAGTGTCATTGTCAGTATTGGCTGGAGGAGGAATGGAGGATTTGCTGCAATACCATGACGTGTGATTTGAGGAAGATTGGTTAGGCCATGATTTTCAAGATTTGGTTTAGAGGAGAGAGAAAAGGCTGTAGTTGAATTGAATGAAGTATTGAACTGCGCACAAGTTTCTTTGATGTTATGGGAATGTTTAATTAATTATAAATATATTGTTATCCCGCCTTTTTCAACAAGGCCGTGATATCAAAAGATCGATCGAGAGAAGCAAGATAGCTCGTCTCAAAGATTGGTCAACTCAACATCTCAATAAAGCAAGTTCTGTTGAATGTTTTTTCATCTAAGATCCCCTACGGAAGGGGGGTACAGGGGGTGCCAACCCCTCAAGGTGGGGGTGCGGGGGCAACGCCACCGCGACGGTGTTCGACCTGACCGGTCAGGTTGTAGGGGTCCAGAGGGCAGCGCCCCGTCCAAAACGGTATACGACTTAGAGAATGAAGCGACATATCTTCTACTCGAGGTCAGCGCCTACAACCTAAGAAGACCTCGCGACCTAAGACGTGACCAAGTTAAGCGACCTAGCGGCTTAACACGTAGAGCGACCTAAGCTGGACCAAGGGTCAACGACTTAACAGGTTAACCTATTAGCGACTTAAGGCATAAAGCGGCTCAACCGAGTTAACGAGCTAACAGGAGAAGCGGCTCAACGACCTAAGGCTAAACGAGTTAGCAACTCACCAGAAGGTCCGACCTAACAGAGCCCACGATTTATCTTAGGTCGTCCACACGACCTAACTCCTTAAGTCGTCCCTGCCGACCTAACTCCTTAAGTCGTCTCCGCCGACCTAACTCCTGAAGTCGTCCCCGCCGACCTAACTCCGATTTCACCTATAAATATTCCATCAACTCCACATTCGGGGGGGACTTTTTCTAGATTTGAAGGCGCCTACACTCTGCTGATTTCTGGACTCTCCAAGCACCTCAACCATCGAAGATTCTTCATCAAGAGATCTACTTCATCTAAGAGAGATTCGAAGAGCAATTCACCATCAACGTTCTAACTTCTTTCTCCGTTCATGTTGTAATTGTAAGATCGTGTTGTAAAGGTGTTGTAATCGAGAGACCATGCTGTAAAAGTGTTGTAATCTTGGAAAAGTATGTACAAAGAAGATAATGAAGAATGTAAAGTGGATGTAGGCTTACTAGAAGCCGAACCACTATAAAAATCTCTGTCTCTTTTACTTTTCTGCGACTTTTCTTTTTACTTTGTTTCCCGTATAAACGGGTGGTGCTTTCACTTCATCACAAGATACACCGGGTGTTAGCGTTAAAGCTATTTTTACCGTTAATATTTTGGTGCTTTCACTGAGAATTGAACTCAGGAATCCTATTAATCAATACTTGAATCTGGGAGATTGAGACTGAAATCTGAAGAACTATGGTAAGGCGATCGAGTAGACTACAAAGACCAGAGAATAGTCAGCATGAAGGAAGTCAAGAGGCTTCTTCGAGAGCAAGCCAAACTTCAGCCTTTGTTACAAGAGAGGAGATGGAGGCAATGATGAAAAGGCAAGAGGATTTGATCCAGAATTTATTTCATCAGATTGGGCAACTTGGAGCTCAGAATCAAAGAGGAACAGAAGCCCAAACAGAAGAACAAATTCCACCATCCCCTCGTGAACTCAGGGGGGCAATACGAAAGCCAAGGGCGAGGACTGTCACTAAGAGATAACGATAAATTAGCGGAAATGGTCAAAAAGGCTATGAAAGGTGGTTTGGTAAACAAAGACTTGGAGGATGTCAATAGAAGTCCTTTTACCGTAACAATCAGGCGAGCTAAGAACCCACCAGACTTTAAGCTACCATCATTGGATATGTACAATGGAAGGACAGACCCTACAGTTCATCTGACAAAATATATGAGGCATATGGAAGTGCTGGAGGCATCGGAGGAAGTTATGGCCCGGTGCTTTCCGCTGTACTTGACAGATATTGCGGCACTATGGTTCAGACAATTGGAAAATGGATCGATTGAAACGTGGAATGATTTGATTGAGAGGTTTATGAGGCAATTCGGGGTCCACATCTCGAGGCCCAAGAATGTTATGAGTTTGACAGTACTAAAGCAAAAAACCGGAGAATCTTTGAGAAGTTTTTTGACGCGATTCAACGCAGCCGCGGCATCGGTAAATCGACCAGATCCATCCATGGTTCTAATGGCAGCTGTGTCAGGTATAGTTGATGGCACGGAGTTCAAGAATTCATTGACCAAAGATCCTCCTATGGATTTAGGTGAATTTTTCCATGAGGCCGAAGGGTTCTTACGATTAGAGGACGCAAAGGCTGATATAGAAGAAGGAGAAGGAATTGATGTTTTTGTGGTTAAAGGCGGGAATCCTCCTGGGAAATGTGCAGAAACCAGCAAAGGCAAACGAAAAGCTGAGGATAACAATGAAAAATCATCACGACAACAAAGGGGATCAAGATTCACCTCGTACACAGAATTGAATGAGACTTTGGAGCGAATCTATCAAGACACCAAGGGACATGTTCCTTATCGAAAACCAATTAAGAGAGATCCAACTAACAACGAGAAAAAGTCGGACAAGTATTGCTTGTTCCATGAGCTAAATGGCCATAGCACGAATGACTGCAGACACTTGAAAGATGAAATTGAGGAGCATATCCGGGATGGTTTGTTATCTCAATATGTGAAAAAGTAGGCTGCAACGGTGGAACAAGAACGATCACCTGCACCAACTGGAGACGCCTCAGGATCAAAGCATCGACTTATCATCGAATAATTGAGGTTATGACGAATGAGTGGAAAATCTACATCAACACAATTAAGTTGTTCACACATGTATGGGACCACGATCGATCCACAAGCATGCTCTGATACAACTATAAATCATACTGATGTAGATGTTTGCACTCGGACGTCAATTCTTTGCTTTTGAATTTTATTTCTGATGGTTGACTACTTTACTTTTGTATTTTACTTCTGATGGCTGATTACTTTGCCTTCTGTGTTTGGACTAGGCTTGACATTGCTTTCATGATTTGTTTCCGACGATTGAGTTTGACTCTACATGGTTTTCATGTTTTGCTTCTGATGTTTGAGTTTGACTCTACTGTGCTTTCATGATTTGCTTCCGATGTTTGGATTTGATTCCACATTGCTTTCACGATTTGCTTCAAATGTTTGGATTTGACTTTTTCAGACATTTCTACTTGACAACTTTTCAGTTGAATATTTGATTTTTCATGATTTTGAAATGTGTGAGCCCTACGAACAGGCATCATCAAGCCCTACGAACAGGCACTTGACTTCGAACAGTCTCAATGATCAAGCCCTACGAACAGGCACCTGACTTCGAACAGTCTCAATGATTAATTCCTATGAACAGGCACCCGACTTTGAACAGTCAAAAACTCATGGATTTAAGTGCTTGACCGCCAACAGTCGCTTGACTGTGGTCGGCCGCGCTTCAATTCATAACTCGATCCTAAGCGATCGTCGCGTAGATTTAAGTGCTTGACCGCGTAGGGCCGCACTTGACTTCAAATGACTCGATCACGAATGGTCGTCGTTTGAAGTTAAGCGCTTGACCATGAACGGCCACGCTTCACACCGCCAACAGTCGCACTTTCACCTCAAATGGCCCGACTCTGAATGGTCGTCGTTTGAAGTAAAGCGCTTGACTGTGGACGGTTGCATTTCAGCTCACTTGGCTTGATCCCGACCATCATATAAAGTTGAGTGCTTGACCACGGACGGCCGTGTTACACCTCAAATGGCTCGATCCCGGACGATCGTCATTTGAAGTTAAGCGCTTGACCGCGAGCGGCCGCGCTTTACCACTTGATCGCTCAGGGCCGCACTTTACTACGAATGGCTCGACCCCGAATGGTCACCATTTGAAGTAAGGCGCTTGACCATGGACGGTTGAGCTCTATCACTGGACCGCACAGGGCCGCACTTTACCACAAATGGCTCGACCCCGAATGGTCGTCATTTGAAGTAAAGCGCTTGACCATGAACGGTTGTCATTTTCATCGCACAGGGCCGCACTTTACCACGAGTGGCTCGACCCCCGAATGGCCGTCATTCGAAGTAAAGCGCTTGACCATGAATGATCGCATTCCACTACAAATGACCCAATTCCGAACGATCGTCGCATGGATTTAGACGCTTGACCGTGCAGGGCCGCACTTCACCTCAAATGAATCGACCACAAATGGTCGTCACTTGAAGTTAAGCGCTTGACCATGAACGGTCGCGCTTCATCCCAAATAGCTCGATCTCGAACGGTCGTCATTTTGGGGCCATATAAAACTGTCAATTCCTTTACAGGTTATCAACAGGATATGAACGTCCAGATTGTGGCATTACAAAACACACCTTCCTACCGCAAGGCATGTTTTGGAGGGCAAGTGTTATCCCGCCTTTTTTAGCAAGGCCGTGATATCAAAAGATCGACCGAGAGAAGCAAGATAGCTCGTCTAAAAGATTGGTCAACTCAACATCTCAACAAAGTAAGTTCTGTTGAATGTTTTTTCATCTAAGATCCCCTACGGAGGGGGGGTCCGGGGGGGGTGCCAACCCCCCAAGGTGGGGGTGCGGGGGCAACGCCACCGCGACGGTGTTCGACCTAACCGGTCAGGTCGCAGGGGTCCAGAGGGCAGCGCCCCCGGCGGGGTGCGGGGCAGTGCCCCGTCCAAAACGGTATACGACTTAGAGAATGAAGCGACATATCTTCTACTCGAGGCCAGCGCCTACAACCTAAGAAGACCTCGCGACCTAAGACGTGACCAAGTTAAGCGACCTAGCGGCTTAACACGTGGGCGACCTAAGCTGGACCAAGGGTCAACAACTTAACGGTTTAACCTATCAGCGACTTAAGGCATAAAGCGGCTCAACCGAGTTAACGAGCTAACAGGAGAAGCGGCTCAACGACCTAAGGCTAAACGAGTTAGCAACTCACCAGAAGGTCCGACCTAACAGAGCCCACGATTTATCTTAGGTCGTCCACACGACCTAACTCCTTAAGTCGTCCCCGCCAACCTAACTCCTTAAGTCGTCCCCGCCGACCTAACTCCTTAAGTCGTCCCCGCCGACCTAACTCCTTAAGTCGTCCCCGCCGACCTAACTCCGATTTCACCTATAAATATTCCATCAACTCCACATTCGGGGGGGGGGGACTTTTTCTGGATTTGAAGGCGCCTACACTCTGCTGATTTCTGGACTCTCCGAGCACCTCAACCATCGAAGATTCTTCATCAAGAGATCTACTTCATCTAAGAGAGATTCGAAGAGCAATTCACCATCAACGTTCTAACTTCTTTCTCTGTTCATGTTGTAATTGTAAGATCGTGTTGTAAAGGTGTTGTAATCGAGAGATCATGCTGTAAAAGTGTTGTAATCTTGGAAAAGTATATACAAAGAAGATAATGAAGAATGTAAAGTGGATGTAGGCTTACTAGAAGCCGAACCACTATAAAAATCTCTGTCTCTTTTACTTTTCTGCAACTTTTCTTTTTACTTTGTTTCCCGTATAAATGGGTGGTGCTTTCACTTCATCACGAGATACACCGGGTGTTAGCGTTAAAGCTATTTTTACCGTTAACATATATAATGGATTTTATAAT
The DNA here is from genome assembly GCA_030765085.1 of Allium cepa. NCBI lineage: Eukaryota > Viridiplantae > Streptophyta > Magnoliopsida > Asparagales > Amaryllidaceae > Allium > Allium cepa. The sequence continues at coordinate 182,548,252 of CM060937.1, read as the reverse complement.
TACAATAAAATCACTTTTAAATGGTAAATTATGATGGTGAAATAGTTTTTCAAATTTGTTTACAAATATATATAGTTCCAAGAAATATAAGAAAACAAGGAAAATGGTGGTAAATGAGTTTATATACTAGTGCAACCATTCAATTATTAAAATGCTCTTAGGGTAATTACCCTCCACAAACTTCTTACCACCTCACCATGTCTTCCTCCACCCTTGTACTCGCACTGCCTTCTTGTTCTCCTCCCTTCTTTCCTAAGCCAACATGTTTTTAGTACTAAAGGTACTTATGTTTGCCTATGATGTGACATGTTCTTTTCATTAAAAAAATTTCAATTTTACATACTTAAGTATATACACTTTTGTATATACCAATATACACATACGGACTCATTTAACAAATTTATGCAAATATATTACACTAGAGATCACAATGTTTCCGAAAAGTTTTAAACGACGAAAAGTCTAAAATTATGAAAACAAATTTCAATCACAATTTTTATTTTTCTTCGAACTATATATTTTTCTAAAAAAAATTGAAAAACTATTTTATCGTCATAATTTACTGGTTAAAAGAGAATTTACTTTAATTATAAAACCCATTATTTGAATATTTACAATTAATTAAATATTCGTAAATCAAAGCGTTGAAATTCCGGATCGTTATATTTTAGGCTCACTCGCATGGCATGATTAAGTTAGACAGTGGTTGTAAGTAAATCATGTGTTGGTAGTGGTTTTGTTTATATTTTTCCTTTTTTTCAATATGGGGGATTTTTTCGGCTCGGTCATCCACTGTTTTGAATAATTTACCAGATCCACTTTGTATTTATTTGTTAATATATGGATAAAATATGTACTTTTTTTCTTTGCAGGACACTCATTTAGCTTTGGGGGATTGTAAGGTTTTGATAAGGCATGTTATCAAAGTATATGATTGGTGTTAATTAAGTTACAGTTTAAAAAAAAGATAATTATTTACACCAATTCTCCTCATCAAACTATATCACATTAAGACTTATAGAATTTAGTAATGGTCAAAATTCCAATATCATCCACTTTCAACTTGTATAATCCAAACACAAAGTCCTTGTTTCAATAATAACTGTTATTATTAACCAAATTGCTCTAGTTAGAGACTTTGACTTTGAGTTGACTTAGTTGACCGTGATACCAACCTCATATAACCGAGGAGATGAATTCTCTATCGAATAGTGTCCCACTTCCAATATTTGAACTCGACCTGACTATAGTAGTTCGATGGACACCGTGCCACGATTTTTTTTGGCAAAGCCAGCGGGGTTGGAATGGGCCCCTACCATTTATTGATATACCAAGAGCTAAGAATTACAGGGAAAAAACATCCCACCATAGGTAGGCAAGACAAGAGAACATGGAATACATGCATATCAACAAGAAAACAAGGGGAGAAAAACACAGAACACCAAGTGAACACTTAAAGAGACGGGAGCACCTACAGAAACCCAAGATCAAACTGATGATTAGTGGCAGCTATCCCAAATTTCATTTTTCCAATGATGCATATTTTCATTTGTAGTTCAGTTTTCCTTCTGTCATTGAAGATAACAGCGTTTCTCTCCTCCCATATTGCCGAAATGAAAGTCTTTAGAGTAAATAGCAATACATACGTTGATTCACTTCTCCATCTGGTTGCTTTGTATATGATCTCCCATTCCTCCTTACTGTCATGAGCAACAATCCTACCAGAGATGATGGAGATGATCCAACTCCAAAACCTGTGCACATACGAACAGTCGAAGAAGAGGTGTAGAGTGTCCTCGTCATCCACTTGGCAGAAGATACACGTGGTATCAATAGTTAACCCACGCTGCCTCAATTTAATTTTGGTTTTTAGAGCGTTGCCAATTAACTTCCATAGCATCAGATTTTGACTTTCAGAATTATGCTGCAGCCATATACGTTTATTCCAGCAGAGATGGGAAGTGTAGAACTTGCTAATTAGGTTCTTGTACATAGCTCCAATCTTATAGGTGTTCTTGCAGCATGACCAGGTTATGCCATCCTCAGGGAATATGTTAACTTTAGTGCCACGTAGCTGATGCCAAAGGTTTCGAACAGACAGGTTACTAGAATATGGGAGATCTACTTTGCCGTCAGTAATACATTCCAAGGCCAGGGAATTGGTGTGGATTGCAGTTTGAATTTGTTGGTTGAAAGTGAGACAGTGACTAGGGATAATTCCTTCTTTAATACAAGGGTCATACCAGAAGGATTGACGACCATTTATACCGATTCGACTTCTAGCATAAGGGAGGATGTCATGTCTGATCTTGAGCAGATTACGCCAAGTCCAACTACATGAGAGGGGGATATCCATTGTCCAGAAGTTCTTGTTACGTAATATATATTTGTAGGACCAGGTTACCCATAGGCTATTATTGTGATTAAGAAGGTTGTCAATGTGTTTCACCATGGCCGCACGGTTCCATTGTATGAGATTTTTAATTCCCAGTCCCCCCCACGATTTAGGTTTTTCAAGTTTGGAAAATGCACATGGGGATAGCTTCCTAGCAGTGATAGACCCATGCCAGAAGAAGTTTGACATAGCAGACCTTATCATTTTGAGAAGTTTGGAAGGGAGAATGAATGATCTCGACCAATACACTGTCATGGAGAATATGATTGAATTGATTAAAGTGAGTCTTCCAGCTTGAGAAAGCAATCTGTTGGTCCAGTTCGCTAGCCTGGCAGTGATTCTGTCAAAAAGAGGAATACATTGTGCAGTAGTAATTCTCGATGTTGCCAATGGAAGTCCAAGGTACATAGAAGTATCAGTTCGAAGAGGGATAGCAGTGAAAGTAGTGATTTGGGTGGTTAGCTCAGGGGTCACACCAGCTATCATTAAATCAGATTTCATCAGATTGATCGTTAAACCAGTTATTTTGAAGAATTTGTCCAGACCATGCATGATGGAAGTAACTGTCATCATATTAGGCTTGAAAAATATGACCAAGTCGTCGGCGAACATCAGAGATGTGATAAGCGGGTTCTTGCATTTAGGGTGAGTCATGAATCTGCCATCTTGGACAAGATGGATAAGAATTTGATTGAGAATCTCCATCACAAGAATAAAAAGGTAGGCAGAGATCGGGTCACCCTGTCTAATGCCCTGTTTCCCCTTAAAAAAACCCACAGTACAGTTGTTGACCATTAGTGAATACCTGGGTGTAGAAATACAACAGTGGATCCATGCAACGAAGTGCTTGGAGAAATTCATTAATCCCATTTTCTAACTATTGAGTCCCATTGCAAGGAGTCAAAAGCCTTCGATATATCAAGCTTGAAGGTTGCTCTGGGGGATACGTGGGAGTTGTTATATCCTCTCAATAATTCATGTGACATCATCACGTTATCAAGAATGCTCCTGCCTTGAAGAAATGCAGTTTGGTTGGACGAGATAACTTTTTCCAGAACAGATTTGAGTCTAGTAGCTATGATTTTCGATATGCACTTATATATTGTATTACAGCATGATATTGGCCTAAATTCAGAAACTCTGCATGAATTCTTAACTATAGGGATTAGTGCAATATTAGTTGCATTGATAGACCCTATCATTTTGCACTTGTTGAAAAAATTCTGAATTGCCTTCAGGAAAGATTGGCCTACTATTTCCCAAGAAGAGGTGAAGAAAAATGAGTTGAATCCATCAGGACCTCCAGTGGAATTAGCGTTTAGGGAGAAGAGAGCTGTTTTGATTTCATTATCAGTGACAGAATTGCAGAGAAAAGCATTGTCTTCGGGAGAAATTCTTGGTATGTTTATCGAATCTAGGAGCTCAAGAGACGGTTTGAATTGATTGTGGTTGCCAAGCATTTTAGTGAAGTGATCAAGGAACATTTCATCAATTTGGATAGGGTCCACGACGTACTCACCATTCATGTCAATGAGGGAACTGATTAACTCACAAGACTGCTTGGCTTTGAGAGAGGAGTGGTAGAACGCAGAATTTCTATCGCCATGTTTAAACCACTTGAGCCTTGATTTCTGTTTAATCATATCAGCTTCTGTACCTAATGCTTCAAGAAGTTGGGAGGAAACAGCAGCCTCTTTATTAGCCAGCTCGCTATTTGAGGTTTCGGTCATCATCAATTCCTGAATGAGTTTCAATTCATCAGCAAGAGAAGTGGAAGCTAGATTACCTTGACCAAATTTGCACAGAGCCCACTTTTTCAGTTCAGCTTTTACGGCCTTCAATTTACTATGCAATATAAACATAGGGTTGCCAAAAAATTTTGTCGACCATGCCTTACTAACTATTTCAAAAAAATCAGGGTGGCGAACCCAAGCATTAAAAAATTTAAAATTTGAGTTTCTTTTTCTCACAGCAGTACCAAAGGATATGATTTGAGGGGAATGATCAGATAAGCCAGGCATGGGTAGGAGATTAAACATGTGGGGCCATTTGGTTAAAGCATTGAGATTAGAGAAGGCAAAGTCAATTTTTGAAAAGGTTCGCGGGGATTGTCTACTAGAGTTGTTCCATGTGAAGAAAGCACCGACTGCAGTAAGCTCAATAAGATTAGAGTGAGAGATTGCATTACTAAGAGGTCTTATTAGACTTAGTGACAAGGGGTTCCCACCATGCCTGTGAGATAATTGGTAGGAGCAGTTGAAGTCCCCTATGACTATCCAAAGGTGAGTTTCTTGACGCAATGAAGGAAGAAGAGAAAGATAGGATTGACGAGCCCGCACAGAGTTGTGGCCATAGATGACCGTTAGATAGAAGGAAGTAGATGTTGATAGGTGGAGACAGTGGATGTGAATTAGTTGAGAAGTTGATAGGATAGGGTTAAGTTGGAATGTAGAAGGGTTATATAAGATAAGAATTCTACCGTAGGGGGCATCACTGAGATTATTTATCATATTCCAGGTTGGGTTAATGAATGTAGCAGCTTTGGAAGAGAGGTTTGCATTAAGTTTAGTTTCAAGTATAGCTACAAGACTCAAAGAATGAGTAGATATAATTTGCTTGCATTGGTTTAGTTTGATTTCCGAGTGTGCACCACGAATGTTCCAAGCTCCTATGTTGCTCATCATTAAACAACCATTTGTTTATGTTGAAGTTTCTTCTTGCCACCTCTGGTTAAAGGGGATGATTGAACTACGGATTCAGGAATTGGAGATGAGAGAGCTGATCCAGCAGGGGGATTGAGATCAAGTTCTGACAGAGAATTAAGTTTCTTTATAATACTAGAACTTACAGGCATAGCACTGAAGGTTTGGGTTACATTTTGGTTCGTGTTGGAAAGGCATAAAGAGGTGAGGGGCTGAGCAGGAGTAGGGGGCATCCAAGCTTGAGGAGCCGGAATATGATCATAGGGATGGTTTGTGTCAGATTCAGAAACACCTGTTTGATGAGAAGATGAAGTTCCTTGGTTCGCTTCAGTGACTTCATGGTTGTGCACGTGCATGGGGGATACATGCACTGGATTATTCAGGGAGAGGGGAGTTTGTTTGTTAGCACTAGAGGAATCATTGGGTTTCAAGGGTGTTGATGATGACAGTTCAGTGAAGTTATGGTTGACATTGGATTGAGTGGTTACTTGTTGATGATGATTAGTGACACAGGAGATATTTTTGGATAAGGAGGTAAGAGAACAAGGATGGACATAGTTTGAAGAGGGGATGCGTGCACTATTGTTAACTACTTGTTTGTTTTTACAAGTTTGACATGGATTTGCAAAAACTGGAACTGTTCTATTAACTGGGTTTGTTTTAACAGTTACTTCAACAGAAGGTAGGTCATTTGAATAACTCAACTCAGCTCCATTTTTAGCGACCATATCATCAGTAACTTTTGCATTAGTTATTTCATTTTCACCGGTTCCATTGTCAACTTCAATTGTCTCATTCCCTCCCAATTCAGATAGAATGTGAAAATCATTCTTTTTTAGAATATCACTATTTTCATTAATGCTTAATTCTACCTGATCAGGTGTCTCAACAGCATCCCCAATTCCAATCTCGCCTTCCTCAGTTTCAGTTCCATTCGCTCTTTTGTTCATTCCAGGGAGGTCGTCTTCCTTTACTACCAGCAGCTGATTTTTCATTGTAACTATTTTGGATTTTTGTTTTCTTGACCTGCTCACTAATTGCCATTTTTGCTTTCGTCGACTGGACGTAATTCCATTATTCACTATATGTTCCTTTGTATTTTGGACAGCTGCTTCTCTAGTTATATTGCATTCCACATTCTTTTCCAGCGTGCCAGAGGTCGATTTTTTTTCACAGTTGGGCTCTAAATGACCAAAAATTCTGCAGATTGAACATATATCAGGCTTCCATTGATATTCAACATAAATTAATTGAGTTGCTCCATCCAGAAGTTGAACAGGAAAGGAGTCAATAAGACACCTCTCAGGACTGATTTCAATTAAGCACTTGGCAAATGACAGTCTTTCAAGTTTTTCAGTAGATTCATCCATGCAAACCATTTTTCCCACCCTACTTGCTAACCAATTAATTCCACAGTGAGACCAAGCAAACAAAGGTATATTGGAAAATTTAACCCACACTGGCACTGATGATATTGAGGCACAGGCATTCCCACGTATGGATCCCATTGTTTTATTATGAATAGTTTGTTACGCATAACAATTGGATCTCCCTGCAAGATACGAGCTATGTCTTCATCACATGACAGATGAAACATGAATAAAAATCCATTGGAGCGAACATTAATTGCACCCTTCAATTTCCAGTACTTCTTCAGAGTGGAAATAACAACTGAATATGGCAATGGCTTGTCAAGAAAAAATCCCACCAGGTAGCTACTCCAAACTTCCTTACCGGCTTCAATGACACTGGCGGGAGGGATCAAAACGTCGTTGACTAAGTTAGGGGCCATCTCAACTGGAATGTACTTCCCCGCATTACTGGGTTTGCGCTTGAAAAGGGAAGTCCATTGCAGTTGAGATGGTGGAACAGACGGTGGGAAGAGTGGAGGAGTTGGAGAATCAAGCGGCGGGGAAGAAGATGAAACAAGCTGAGAAGGCGAAGTGGGAAGCGGAGGAGGAGGGGGGTCAGGGGATGGACGAAAAGATGGAGAAGACATTTGAGGTGAGGTAGACAGGGTAGGTACGGTAGGGGATGGAGGAAGGACAATTTGCAAAGAAGGAGGTATGGGAAGGGAAGGTGGGACTGCCATGAAAAAAATGAATGGGTAATTAATTGAAAACTTTGGGGCCAAGGAAACTATGTAAACTTTGGGGACAGGGAGACTATGTCGCCCTGACCTTTGGTTAAGCCGGTTTTAAAGTGGTCGTGCACTATGTCTCATTATTGTGGCCGCTGGGAATCGATCCGGTGCCACTACAACACAATGTAGCAACATCCACTATGTCGAAACCACTGGACCACTAGAACTTGACTAAACTTTGGGGCCAAGTAGACTATGTCGCCTTGGCCTTTGGTTGAGCCGGTTTTATAAGTGGTCGTGCACTATGTCTCATTATTGTGGCTGCAGGGAATCGATCCGGTGCTACTACAACACAATGTAGCAACATCCACTATGTCGAAACCACTGGACCACTAGAACTTGACAAAACTTTGGGGCCAAGGAAACTATATTTGCCCTGGCCTTCGGTTAGCCGGTTTTATAAGTGGCCGTGCACTATGTCTCATTATTGTGGCCGTTGGGATTCGAACCAGTGCCACTACAACCACATGTAGCAACTCCACTATGTCTTAACCACTGGACCACTAGAACTTGACAAAAACAAAGTTTTCACATCGAAGCTTAACAGTATCCTCGAATCGAGAGAATTATGCAATATTATCACATCAATATATATTTTATTTGATATTATATGCTCACTCACATGGCATGATTAAGTTGGATAGTGATTGTAACTAAATAATGTGTTGAGTAGTGGTTTTGTTTGTATTTTTTCAATATGGGGGATTTTTTTCCAGCTCGGTCATCCTCTGTTTGGAATAATTTACCAGATCCACTTTGTATTTATTTATTGATATATTGATATAATATGTACTCTTTTTTCTTGCAAAGCACCTATTTAGGTTGAGAGGATTGTAAGGTTTTGATGACATTTATTATCGAAGTAAATAATTGGTGTTAATAAAGTAAAAAATTTCAAAAAAAAGATAATTGTTTACATCAATTCTCTTCATCAAAACTACATTACGTTAGGACATATGAAATTTAGTAATGGTCAAAATTCTAATATCGCCAACTTTTAACTTATATAGTCCAAACACAAAATCCTTGGTTCAATAATAGCAATTATTATTAACCAGACCGCTCTAGCTAGAGACTCTGACTTTTGAGTTGACTTTAGTTGACCGTGATACTAACATCATATGAATGAGAAAACGAATTCTTTATTGAATAGTGTTCCACTTTCAATATTTGCACTTGACCCGACTATAGTCATTCGATGGACGTTGTGCCACGATTTAACTATGATCAAAACAAAGTTTTCGCATTGAAGCTTGGCAATATCCTCAACTAGAGAGAATTGTTTTTGCAATGAAGCATGATAATGTCCTCAAATAGAGAGAATTATTTTCGCATTGAAGCTTGACAATATCCTCAACTCGAGAGAATTGTGTACTACTGCCACATCGGTATTTTCTATTTGACCTTAGTTATATTAACAATCAAAAAACTACCAAATGAGTCGTATGATAGTTATCCAATAACTGTTAGTACATAATCCCTTGGGGCCCAATCAGCCATAAGAAATACGCTGCCCAATGTTTTAAGAACGTTACGTGTTCTTGTTTCAACGAATATATCGATATTCAGTCTCGATACATCTTGACTAGGAATATTTAAAATGGTATGTTTATTTTCACTATGATAAATTGCTTATAATTAAGTTGGGTAGTGGTTGTAAAGAAAATCGCATGTTGGGTAATGGTTTTGTTTGTATTTTTTCCCAATACGAGTGATTTTTTCGACTCAATCATCCTCTGCTTGGAATAATTTACCAAATACACTTTGTATTTATTTGTTAATATATAGATATAATGTGTTCACTTTTCCCGTACAAACACCCGTTAGATTGTAGGGATTATAGGTCTTTGTTGAGGCATATTATCAAAGTATATGATTGGTGTTAATGAAGTAACGATTTATAAGAAAGCTATTTATTTACATCAATTCTCTTCATCCAAATTATATCACATTAGGACTTATAGAATTTAGTAACGGTCAAAATTCCAATATCGTCCACTTTCAACATGTATAGTCCAAAAAAAAATCATTGGTTTAATAATAGTGATTACTATTAACCGAACTGCTTCCAATATCCTCAACTTGAGGAAGAATTGTGTAATATTGTCACATCGATATTTTCTATTTGACCTTAGTTATATTAACTAATAGAAAACTATCAAATGAGCCATTCAATAGTTGATTGGATATTCTGACATTCCCTTGGAGCACATATATGTTCATTAGAACACTTGTTGTAAAAGAATGAATCTCTTGTTATTACATGTTATCAATCACACACACACACACACACACACACACATATATATGTCCATCTTCTTTAGTATAAATGTGGAACTAACCACAATCCAATCTACCCATCCACTAATATAATGCAAGACACACCTAACAACATATGTTGTATAAGAACCACTTGTACTCAATGCAACTGTAGGACTAGAATTCATTTCCAATGAATCATCCGCTGAACCTGCAGTTTCACCGAACATATTTTATGCACCATGTATTCCAAGCAGCATACTTAAAAGCTCTAATACCATGTTGTAAAAAAATTACTCAAGTTTTACTACCCTATGCGAAATCCTACATTATAGGTAAAAGTGTGTAAAACAAAAGACAATTAATAAGTAATTCCATACAAGCCCAATTCATCTATTTTACAATGATCGCAATCATATACGATATACGAATAAAAGAAGGAAATTAATAGATAAAGAGGATTTATATTATTTTCACTATTGATGTGGTAGAAGAAACTTTCTCACTATAGAAAGGACTAAAAGAAATTGAGTATTTCCTTTTCAATGTAGGCTACAAACAATACATGGATGAAGAATAATTGTGTCGACATCAAACACTACGGGATAAGATAAGATACATAGGATGCATTTGCGATGAACGGAAATGAGGTATCTGAGCGGAGAAGATTGGTGAACGGGGAATGCGTTTTCCACTACGAATGAGGTATTTGAGTAGAATATTTGAGCAGTACATTTAATTTATGATTTTAATTTAACTGATTTAATTTAACTAATTATTTGTTTTATTGTGTAATATGTGTTTAATTAAAATGAAATAATAATACAAAATCGAAATACATATAAACTAATTAAAATACGCTAAAAATACACTGATAAAATGCATAAATAATACCACAGAAATACAATTATAGTAAAATTCTTATTTGTTGTCATCACCTTGGTTTATCAGATAAATTTAGTTTTTTGTAGAAAGACGTTGGGCTTCAACCGCTGACGTCAACCAATCTTTTGCTAAGTTGTCGTTAAGAACATTGACTAAATTTTTATTATTGAGCTGCATAACAATTATCATCACTTCACCAAAATTAAATTCTCCTCCTGGTCCAAGACATTGAATGCGAAACAACCATATCTGCGTAGTTTACAGAATTTTTTGTTGAGTCTACGTTATTTGTGTTCAAACTGTTTGAAGTCGTACGATATATTTTCATCTGTCTCTCATGTATTACATCAATGAAGTCGTACATCTTTTCATCAGCTTCTCCATGATGACTTCTCGAACTACTACGTGCACCAAAAGATGAACCAATATTCCGAGCTTGTTGCACTAAAGGTTGTTTGTAATGGAGGATTGGTTAGTGAATTCAAATTTGGAATTTGTTCACCTTGCATTTCATCCAATTGATTAAAAACCCATCAAAAGCCCATGTGCTATCAAATTGGGAATGCACGGAAGGAGTAAATAGTTGCGGTTGTTCTTGTGTAGAAGAAGGTCTATACGATGTTTGCCTAGTTGCATTCGTCCCTTGATACAATTGTTGCATCAACTCCACCACTTCTCGCTGCTTGTAACAGTTTGTTTATAAGGATCTCAGCTAGCACCAATTTTATTGAACAAGCATTCTCATTTAATTCAGTCACTTCTAAGACTATTGTATTTATGTCGGATTTTGGTTCCATCAATCGATTAAATACCTTCAATGTTTTCTACAGCTCGGTTGACCTTTTCAGTTATAGCTTTATGCACTCCTTTTTTATCATTACTGCAGGCAGAATATGCTTCTACGGCCTATTTTAATATTATCCGAGTAGATTCGAACATCTAATGATGAGATACTCTTTGGTTTGCCATTCTATTTGCAAGAAATTATCAAAAAAAATGATGTAGAGAAAGAAAAACAAAGACGTAGGTGCAAAAAAATACCTGAGTAGTCGAGTGGATCGACGAAAATATATTGATAATTGATTGGTTGGAGTAGTGAAGATGCAGATTGGGAAGGAAAATTATGTAGAAGCTAGAGGGTAAAGGAGGAGAAGGAGCCTGGTTGTATCAAAATTGGGCACAACACTTTTTGGATGTGTTTGAAGAGATAAAATGAAGAATATAAATGGAAAAAGAGGAAGATCTAACAAACACACCAATTACTAAACAGAAAAAACATACAGAAACACACGGATTTAGAGTGGTTCGGCGTATGTTCAACGTCCACTATGAAATGGTTGACTTTTATTAACTTTTTCTTGCTGGTTACAACGAAATACAATAGTAAAATTCGAGTACAATAGTAGTTTCGGCAGAGTCTGGATGTAGAAGAGGCAAAAGTCCTTTTTTCAGTAGGTCCTGGGCTGCTATTTATAGGTGTATGTTGCAAATATCTCGCTTAGATCTTGAAAGACCTTTTCTCTCACGTGAGTGGGCCCACGCGATCGATCCCTGACCGTTTGGAGTCGATCCGTGATCGATACGAGCGCAATTTGTATCGATCAGGATTTAGTCCAATCAAGTCGGGATCGATCATGAACATTCTAGAATATGCACGCAAGCTTCTGTGAAAATTTGGTGGCATTTGGACTTGTAGATTTTGAGTTATGATCAATGCAAGTTTGGATTTTTCGAAGGCTATTGAATTCGTATCAATGCTATTCGTATCGATTGCTTCGTGTCGATGGTTCTCCACGTGATGTCTGATGGTGTGGCGCTTGCTTTTAGGATCGATCCACTTTTTATGCCGAGTGACCGAGTCTTTTACTTGAATGTGTTTTCTTCATATCGATCTAGTGCATTCCACTTTGTATCACTTCCTGTACTCCACTTCGTATCGATTTCATGTGCTCCACTTCGTATCGATCGTCGAGTATTTGGTTTTGTATTGATGGGAGGTGTTGATTTTGTCTCGATCTTTGGTCGATCGATACGAAGCATGCTTGAAACTGGATCGATACGTGATGGACTCCCACGCTACTGTCGATGGATATGAAATAGGTGGTTATTAATGGATACGAAGTGGGTCAATTCCGATGGACACAAAGGAGGCTGCTGCTGATGGATTTGAACGAGATCGATGCGAAGAAGACCGATGGATAAGAACAGGTTTATTCTCTTGGCTTGCATCGATCATATCTTGAGCATATGAACTCGGATTGACTTGAAATTTGGAAGGTTAGCTCCCATAGATTTGTTTGTCGTGTCATGTTGATTTTAGCTCGATCCGGACTCGGGTAAAATTTACCGTCATCCATAGCGAACCTGCATACATCCATTCTTCGGGATGATCTGTCTTTGATTTCCAGCCAATTTCTTGGTGTCACGGCCTTACCAAAAGACGGAATAATATTTTCCCTCCAAAGTACGTCTTGCGAGAACATGACGTGCTTTGAAAAGCTGCAATTTTCATTCAAAACAGCTTTATCTGACTTGTTTGAATGGTTATTGTCTTCCCGTCGAAAGAGGTAACCTTTGATTGATCTTCAATAATACAAATAATGGATTATTGACTGCCAATTATCATACTATTCACTGTTTTAACTGAGCTTTTAATGATAGCAAATCGTTGTTTAATGTTGTAATTGTCGCCAGGTGTGCATTTACTCCCTATGAATTTTAAGAATTAGATGTTAGTCTGTCATACATGCATATATGTTAGTCTGACTCCCTCTAAGGTTCGTGAGTCGTTTTCGGGTTTCTTGCATCGATTTCCATATTGATCCTCTCCTGAATCGGTGTGAAATTCGAGTTGTAACGACGGTTGGTGGTCGTTTTGCAATATCATTTCGTATCGATCCTCTCCTGGATTGATGCGAAAATTTAGAAAATTATACTTGTCTCGATGACAATCGATACGAACTTAGTTGTCGCTTTGATGTCATTTGCAACGATGGACACGAATCTTGATTCGTATCGATACTTGTTGGATACACTTGAGATGTGGGCTACAAGGCTTTGGTTTCGTATCCATGGTGGTTGACATTGCTTTGGTTAGTTATTGGATACAAATTGGTGATATCAAGCAGAAGATGATGGATGCGAAGCAAGCTTCTTCATCTCAATAGATATGGGTAGTTGCAGCTTTTAGGGGGATGGATACGAATTGTACTCTTCGTATCGGTTTGGAAAGTGGCTCGTTCTTACTGGTCGAAACCATAAGGGGTCGAATCATCGTTTGCTTCCATCCATCGTGACCATATAAAAGCCCTTTGTACTTAGCCATTTTCTTTTATTTGCTCATTTGATAGTTTAGCTTTCGTATCGCTCAAAAACTTGATGAAAGATGAAAAACCCATTCCCGCTCTCAGATCGAACACCATTCCAATCCTCTGCATCGATACTTTAACAAGGTAAATGATTAATTAACCCACACCAAAACGATGAGACTCGAGTTCGAATGTTAATCCATTCACATTCATGGTCGGTCTTCAGCGACATTGACGCCGGAGATTGGTCGGGGCAATGCCGGAGTTGGGTCGGAGCTTGGTTAAGGAAGGAGGAGATGGTGCTTAAGTTGTATGGGAAGAAGGACGAAGGAAGGAAATGTTTGTATCGATTGTGGATGGAGGAAGATTTTCGTACCGATCAGGTGACAGTAGAAGTTCACATCGATGGAGAAAAAAGCTTCGTATCCATTGGGAAGGATGGGAGTTCGCATCGATCCAAAGCGATCGGTAAAAAGACTCGATTGTGCAAGCGATACAAAGTCTTGGACCTAGTGATCGATACGAACAAGGACGGTTTGAGACCGATATGAACTGATCTTGGAACGATCGATACGATACGCTATATTCCACGATCGAAAAGAATTGGGCTCCTGGCGATCTATCAGACTTCGAACTCTGATGAATACGAAATCTTCACATAATCGAATATTCGACTCCGACGAGCTTCCGCGTTGCATAACTGGACTTAACCGTTAAACTGCATATTTTACTGCATTTCGAAGCTCGTCGATGGAACTATAACTTGACTGAATTTAACAAACTTTAACTTGGATCGGTCTCTAAAGTACGGATGGCACGGTTGTGACGATCTGCGATGACGGTCACTCAGTTGAATTTCGAGGTCTCGTCGTTTGAACATTTCTTAAATTCTGTAGAATCTTTTAAACACTATTTAGCACTACACTGCACAACACATTCATGCACTTCACACTAGGGAACACACGGCTTATTATCATCTAATGATGGCTTTTGATGAGTTGATTAGTTATGGAATCTACAAGCTCACGGCAGCAGGAGCCTTAAAGTTCGTCTTCTCCGATAATAGAGATGTCGGCCATTACAACCGAAGTAATAGGTTCAACTCCGGACGAGTTGTTAGGAGCGCAACTTTTATCACGAACCCTCAAGATTTTATGCCATCCAACGTCTTCGAAGATATGTTGGGGCGAATATGCTTAAGGCACGATCTACCATTAGATGACGTTTTGCTACTTGGACCAAATGACTAGCCACACGCTCCTCCAGAAGGATCACTACAAGAAATTTTATTTTTGACGGCGCACAAAAAATGCTATCAAAACTTATGGTAGCTTTTTGATAAACGTTGTGATAAAGCCCGCAACTAAAAATCCATGATTTTTAGTTGCATTTATTTAAACGCCAATATAAATTCTTTTATTGCAGCATTTCTCAAACGCCACCATAAATCATTTTGTAGCGTTTTAAAAACGCCACCAAAGGTTTTTTGGGCGCTACCAATAGAGTTTCGAACTTTACCCCTATTTTACGGTTGCGTTTACTCAATGCCGCTATATGTATTTCTGTAGTGTTTTTGAAATGCTACTAAAAATTATTTATCATTTTGCACCATTTTTTCATGCTGTTATTTCTTGTTGGTGGTCTACTTTGTTTCTACTATATCAATCAATAATCACTTACATAATCATCATATTTAAAATTTTTTTAAAAATATTGATCATATAAT
This sequence comes from Allium cepa, assembly GCA_030765085.1. Taxonomy (NCBI): domain Eukaryota; kingdom Viridiplantae; phylum Streptophyta; class Magnoliopsida; order Asparagales; family Amaryllidaceae; genus Allium; species Allium cepa. The sequence continues at coordinate 182,532,834 of CM060937.1, read as the reverse complement.
CAAATAAGATATCCATAACCATTCTTATGCAATAGTTTTTTGATAAAATGGCCAAACTCACATACAATAACTATTCGTATACAAATTTACACACCTAGTACTAATAAAATGTTATACCAAACTGGTGCTAACAAAACGCTTGATTACCCATAATTCTTTATTGCATGCACACGTAAAAGCTAGCACCATAAAAGTCCAACCTTGCTCTCTTCGAAAATCCAATGCCTGCACAAGTGAAAGCACAACATATAGTCAAACAATTATGTTAATTCGCAGGACTTCAAATCTAATATCAAACATCTACAACATTGTACGAGCATATCATATTATAAATAATGTCATATAAATAATCAAACTCAACACAAAAAAAAACATTGCTTATGTACTGCTTATCACCGGAGCTTGAACATACATCATTTTTGATATACTATTGTTCATTACACTTTTGTTGTTGGAACTTCATTTATCCTAATCTTCAAAGTTCAGTTCCTATGTATACTCTCGTCTAGATTTTGAGCATGCTTAGTGATTCCACTTTTGTTCAACCTATGCTGAATTTAGATATAATTCCAAAAATTCATATTAGCTGAATTTTGATTACATGGTTATCAACCCGTGCTCAATTTAGAAATAATTCCAAAAATCATGCAATTATATCCTCATTATAATTTTGAATAATTGAAGTCTTCCTAATTAATGAAAAAACTGCAGTAAGCAAAGCAAACATAATGTAAGTTGTAAAAACTACATCCTAACAGTTAGTCGTTAACATCAAGATGTAATTGTCAAAGGGAAAATGCATAGAGATATGAAAAGATGATCTAAGAAATTCATACTGGAAATGTGAGAAGGCCGTTTGCATTATATTCATGGAAGGTTTTTACACTAAATAAATTCCGTATAACATCAATGAGGAAAACAAATCAAATCTCTCGGTTCAAAAAATAAAATGTATAAAAAACTAATAGTTCAAAAGGCATTAGAAAAAAGATGGCAAATATCTTGTGTAAAGTAGAGTATTAAAGAAAATTGTTGCAAGATCATTGTATTCTGTAATTGGATAAATATTTTTCTCTTGAATCACTTATCATGTTTTTTTTCCAAATCAACCATCAATTTAACTTCCTGTCGTCATTTGTACCAAAATATGGTTGCAACTTGATGTCATGCACTCATGTTAATTGTACTGGCTTTGATGACGTAGCTCATATATGATATTTGCATTAATATCAAAGTAAGCATGGTCATTCTAATAAATCACGTATTCTAGCACCACTCATCCAGACACAGAAAGCAAAATTAAGATGGACTCCTAATGTCAGCCTATCATAATAAAAACACAGCACCTACTCAAGAAGAGAAGTGATATAAGCAATAGTATAGACGAGTGGACCTTCTTCCTCGAGAACAAGTCCACCTTCTACAGAGCCAATGCTTCTAAATATATGATTAATAAAAAGAAATAGCTGCAAAATAATTTTGCAAACTAGAGTATGATCGATATATCATGCAGAGACTGTCTTCATGTACTTTTCTAATCAATGTTTTAAATAGAAGAATCCCATGTGTATCAACTCCCAAAGGCAGCAAATATGTTCATACATTATCTAAATAGAATGCACTTCAAGTGAATGATGCATAAGACAAGATAGTACATGTACTATAATCACTCAAGAAAGATCACCATCAGCCTCGCATTATTCAGAATGCACTACAAGCGACTGATGCATAAGACAAGGTCAAGACATTTTCCCCATCGATGAAGGAGAAAGGAGTCAAACTAGACATGGTAAGCAAATTTAACATGCGACCTTAAAGAAATTTTTTTACCACTACATCGTTGAGTATCAAACTTAGTTTTGCGGTCCAAAAATGCAACTAATTACCACTGAATTGTATGAAGGTCAATCGAAACCAGCTATAATGAAACTACTAAGGCAGCACAATTTTTTTAAAAGAAGACTGATTAAATTCACAGAACCTAATCAAAAAAGGTATTTACCTGCTGACCATCTACAACAGATTGAGCACCAACCCAAACTCCTCCTCCTCGTCGTTCTCGTCTTCGTCTTCCTCTAATATATCTTCATCAAACTCCTCATCAATTTCATGCTCATCTTGATCTATATCAGGATGTAGCATATGATGAACTTCATTTTCCTCTATAAACAGAGGATTTATAATGGTATAATGTAAAAAAAGACTAATGTAGGCTATGATTGATAATATAAACAGAGGATACTACTGTCCATAAATCTATATAGCCTGCAGTGCGACTTTATGTGTCTGTAAAGTACAACGCTAACAAAATGCACGTACAATACATAACTTAAGCATCTTAGTGATGCCGAACAAGTCAAAGCCTATGTATATACCATATACTCCTCAAATAACTTCAGTGGTATTTCAAGAAACAAATACTACTTAATTAGTAATAAGCGTTGTAAGGGTGTTATGACATTTTTTAAACCGTCCAGAATTTTCATTTACCAAATCATATGAGCACAAGTTCACCCATTCAATTGGAAGCATGAGTATTTAATAATACTTTCCTATCGTTAAACTCATAAGCCGTTACCTAATTATCGCTGAGTAACTCACTATAACAAGCCTCAATGTTTTTCCCAAGATAGTGGTTTTTTTCATATGTAATGTCTAGAATTGAATTAGATGATACTGAACCATAATTTCATGAGTTTTAAATCGCTTATAAAAGAGATTTATTAACCATTGTATCAAGCACATAATACGATTACTGATCTGAACAAGTAAGGAAAGGTGAAGGATGCACGTGCAAATTAGATTATAAGTATATCATCAGGCCAGCTTCCTTGCTAATAAGTTCCACAACCCGATTCATAACTATGATATTATCATTAATTAAACTGCAAAACAAATGAACTTGCCAATAAGTTGTTATCTTTGATTCAGAAATGAAGCATTGTATTATATGCCTTTAATACTTTTCAATGAAACCACAGTCATATGTTGCATTTTTCCAAATAGTGCAATATTAAAAACATACATGTAGAAGCTATAGTAATTGGAATAGACAAGATTAAGATAAGAGTACCATCATAAGTTTCAGATTAACAGATAATGGCCATGTATATGAACCACAATATAAATCACATATGTATGTAGTTACCATAAGAATTATTTTTTAGTTACTTAAATATATGCAACTTTAAATGCTCCGGCCATGATAGAAGTAACTATTATACATTAGTGCTGATGAAATTTAGTCTTAATTTGTAATGTACTTCCATTCTATTTCTAGTCTTTTTTTCGCAAACACTATTTTTTCAACATTACAATCATAAATTTACATTCACTTTTGCGATCACAAACTTGCATGAATCCTTTACCGAAAGCACCCTTAAACCACTTTTAAAACGCTGTTTACATCATTTCACTCAAACTACTTAATTATGTTAAAAACACAGGAGCTTTTTTTTGTGTACCATGGCCAGAAGTTCAAAATAAATTTTGCATTGAAATGCCTTAGTGTTGATGAAATACAGTAGGAACATTTATACTATTTCAAAGCTCATAACATTTAACGACATATTGTATCACTTAATTTTTATAACAATTACAGTCAGCATAATAGATACACCATCATGCTGGCATAAAAAACTTAAGACACACATGAAATTATCAAATAATAAGCATACAGATTGAAAAACTTTAAGGAGAAACAAACTTTAACATACATCGTATTCACTTATACAATATATTGATAATATTATAAAACAGGGGTAGAAATACCTGCATTTATAAGATAAAGAGCTTGATCCCTGAAGCAATCGCTCAATGTATTAAAAAATGTGGAGATGCACAAAAAGTAAAAGGCAGAGAGTACTCGGGTATGACTAGAGTCCCTGCAAAATATGAATCGCCCTGTGCAGTCAGTAACAACCAATGCCCTTGTTCGCCAATTTACTTACTTGCTACCAATCATAAACAACAAAGTTATTCCCATACATTCTAATTATATTATTGTATCGTACAACACGCTTTTTGTTGAATTCCTCTAAGGTAGATGTTAGCTTATTAAATTGCCCAAAATATGGTTTTATGAGAAAGTGAAATGGCAGTGGATGCCAAAATAGTGATACAAACAAATTCATGCTTAAGAAACAAATTCAATACTCCCTCAGTTGCTCTGTCTTAGTTTCTTCGAGTATAATTAATAAAATAACTCAACATAGATGTCAAAGTAACGTTATATTACCATGTTTAAGAAGTTTAAAACTAACAAGGGAAATTCATTAAATAAATAACAATTAAAATTTTAAATTAGGGTTACCTATATTGACAATAGTAGCGGTGGCGAGGAAGCTCGATGGAGGAGGTATCCTGTTGCGAGACCTAGAATTAGCGGAGAACCTTGAATTTAAGGTGTGGAAGAAATTTTAGAGTTAAGAGGAAGTCGATGTCAACCAGAATATTGAGTTTGATGAGCGTTTTTTTAGGGAGAAAGAGATAATGAAGATACGGTGTTTTTCCATTACATAAATGTTTTAAGTCCTTAGCGAAAGAAACAGGAGCAGCTAAATGAAAATTTGATGAAACTTTGATGAATCATTGGCGCGAATAGATTGGCAGCGATGCCTTACTTATATTAAATTTTCTGATGGGCCAATAGTAGCACTTAGCTTTGAAACACTGCTAATAAATGCTACTGATAACAAGTTTTCTTGTAGTGGATTCACGGCCTTTAATCGACGTTCATGCACAGTTGGAACACTTCCTCCATTTAACTAGTATATTCAAGAAGTGTTAGCTTTCTTCAGAATCGCTCCATCGTAATTACATCTAAATGGATATGCACTATTGAACGGTCTATTTATCGTTTTCATGGAACATCTCTTTCGACTTTCGACTTCCGACTTTGAAAGAAGTCAGATACTTGTTTAATGTCAAGAGTCGGGGAGACAATCCTTCCTTCACATTTCCAGAGGCATTTACGAATTGCCAAGTGATGACAGGATCTTGGACTAGGCTTACTTATTTTAAGACGGAGTGGTTTTACGTTCGATGCCCTCCAGGGTTCGCCAACCGATGGTTAGTCAGACGTAAGCGCTGAAACTTTTCCAGTAGCTAACAAGATAGTCATAATTGACATTGAAACTAATATCTTCTTTCCTTTACAGCCGCAATTCCACGACCCGAAGGTGCCCGTTTCAAAGAAACAGTGCTGATTCTTCAGAAAGTGTCGGGCGAGATAAGATACATGGACTCGTTGCTCATAGATACTTGAGGAGTGTCGGACTAATCGATCGAAATCAAAGCATAAGACTAGAGGGGTCACTTAGGGCAGCCCCGGTGAGACGGGCTAAACATAGAGCGCCTGGGATCGTAATTGCCGAGGAGGGCGATGAAGAGGACACACCCACTGACGACGAACCCATAGCCGGGTAGTTTTTAGGATTTAGAGGGAAGGAGGAATGGCAAGGCAGCAGCACATAAGCATCATAAGTCTTTGAGATGGAAGTCTGTGATTATGTCTTTGCCAGCCCCCGGTGTTAGAATCTCGGAGGCTCCTCCTTCGCAAATAAAGAATCCTTTTGAAGGGCTTGTCAATATTCCAATTCCGGACTATGTGTCCCTCCAACACGATACCGGATTGGAAGGGCTTCAAAGTGCCTTAGATTTAATCCAGTCACTTCCTACAAGTGTGGCCTACATATCCGGTTGGTCGGTGGTTTAACACATGCATACATACACTTCACAGCACTGCACGATTTTCAATCACAAGTTATTCATTTTTGAAAATTATTGATCCTGCTTTTCTTTCTATTTTGCAGATACAATGACTAGGCGAGAATCTATGCTAGGAAGCCTCCGCTCCGCACATCATTCGTCCAGTTCATACTATGAGTCGTGTAGGAGGAAAGCTGATAGAGATCGCAATCGTGGTTATTCTAGTCGAGAACGTTACCAGAGGGATAGAGATAAGGAATACAGACATCGATACCTATCACGTTCTCCACCTCCTCGAGCTCTAACACAACCCTCCTGTCACGAAAACAACCATTGGAGCCTCCACGTCAAAAATCGTCTTCTCAGGCTCCCAGGCCTGATTCACAACGCTGTAGAACCGAGGCCGAAACTCTCACTGTCGTTGAACAAGCCATTACCGAGCCTACTGGGGACGGAGCAATCAAAATCGTCCAGTTGAAAAAAGACTTCCCAAATATTTGCTTTGACGGGTTCATCTTCCCTCCACACCTAAAGAAAATTCCAGTTGAGGCTGAACACACTATGCATGACCATATACCCGATGTCTATAGCCAATACAAGGAGTAGGTGAAAACCGCGGATAAAGCATCGATGATGGCTTTTGAGCGAGCAAAAACAATTGAGAAGTTAGAAACCAACCTCTCTCAAAAGGACCGTATAATACAAGTGCTCAATAATGAAGCTGAATCTTCCCGGAAGTCGGAAATAGAGGCCATCAAGAAATTTGATGAGGCAAATCAATCCATGGAAAGGATGCGACATATGCATTTTGCTTTGGTCGAGGAGATGTGATGTGCACATAAACGTGCACATTTTTACCACCATATTTAATCTATTCAAATTAAATAAATGATTATATTGGGTATTTTAACTTGTTTTAACCAAAATCCATATTAATTTCAAATTTTCATATATCCATCTTTATATAGGGGTAAAACAGTCATTTGTGTGCATATATTTTTTAGAGAAAAATTAATTGGAAATCTATACATATTTGTGTAGGTATTTGATCTCAAATAGGAGTGGGTTCACGAAGACACATGCACAAAATGAATACAAAGGAATGAAGATGGAAATAATTCAAAGTGAAAAACATGGAGGACCCCACTTACCCACCTACCTTAATATACAAATTAGAGGCTGATGCACATGCTTATGGAATTAATGATTTCATGTACACTTAAATGATGATTAGTAGAAGCTAATGATTATTTGGCCTCCACACTACCTCAAGGGTATTTTGGGCATTCCCCAAATTATGGATTAGAGTTTCATGCTTGTATAAATAACCCATTATGTTCATGTAACCTCCTCTTGCTTAATATCTCTTTAGTTTAGTTTAAGCTATAAAAAAACAAGTTCTCTTTCTCTTTTCCATGGCTACTTAGCCATTTTTATTTTCATGTAACTTTCATTTTTTTCTATGCAATGTTAATTAGTGTTCTCTTTCTTTTACATGCTTCTTTTGTTTATTTACTTTCATGTTAGTAGTGTAGATTTATTTTTCATGCAAGTATAATAGATTTTTTTCTTTACTTTGCTCTATTTTTCATTTTCATTTTCTTTCATGTTGCAAGCTATATTTGTTGTTTTAATAACAAATATGAGAGGCCAATCCCTTCAATTTAGGGGTAATGAAGCCTCTAATCATGTAACTTCAATATCTTGATAATTATAGCTCTCTTTTTGTGCTTAATGACAATGTTTGAAGTGGTTTAATTTGTTGTTTTTGTTTAGAATTTGATAGCCTATATTGTTGACACCAAATAGGCTATGCTTAAACAATCACAAACAATAATTACCTCTTCATCTACATATGATGATGGTAATGAAATGAATGTTGAAATTAAAATTTGTGGTCTGTATTTCTAATTAATAGTTAATAGGCCATACTTAAAATATATTTTATTTTCAACTTTGTTGTCATTTTCATGAGAGTTAGTAAGTGGTTTAAAGGTTGTGTTATAGTTTGATGGGTTATGTTGAGCGAATTAATAGCACAAATAAGCCATACTTATGATAAACACATCATTTGAATTCACTTATGACAAAAAAAAAGATCATAATTTGTTAAGCTATATGATCTAGAGAATGAAATTATCTCTAAATTGTCATTTAACTCTCATATTTTTATCACTTTCTTTTTGTCATTTTTCCATAATTTTAGCTTCACACTTTTCAACTTTGGTTAATTTGATCGAATAAAAAATTTCAAAACCAACAATTCCCTGCGGATCGACCCATACTCGACACATACTTTGATAGTACGTCGTGCGCTTGCGGTTATTTTTATTTCAAAATTCTTTCGGCTATTTTTTAACTCGATAGACATTTAGCCGTCCGAAGAAGTTTTTGACACCGTTGCCGGAGAGTTGCTTTGATTTTTAATTTTCTATTTTTCGAATTATTTTTGTTTGATTTTTGTGTGATTTTATTTTGTGTGTGTTTGCTTATTTAAAAAAATTGCGTGTTTGTTTAGTTTTTGTGTGCGTTTGTTTGTGTTCTTGTTTGTTTTACATCTTCTTTTGCATTTCCATATTAAATAAAACAGAAAAAAAAAACATACACAATTTTGAAAAAAATAATATTTTATATCATTTTTCTTTACGGTTTACGTTTTCTGTTTTTACATTGCTTTGTTCACTGTTTTTCAAAAACAATTACAACAACCTCTCTGTCATCTCAAACCCTTCATTTTTCTCATTTTCATACTTCATTGCATATATACCATTCACATTCCCTCTTTCATCATCTACCTCTACAGAACACACTGTCCAGTCTCCATCCATCCTCCCAAACACATATATAACTGTTGCTTGATAAACTACATATCACTGCACATTACCTTCCTCTGCAAACAGTGCTGCTCAACCACCCTAACCTTCAAAAAACTCACCTATACTTCTGTCATCAATCCAACCCCAAACCACTATTTCATTACTTCTTGACCATCCACAGCCTTCAACATATCTACATAGCATCACCAATAACCATTATCCAGCAGCACTTCCCACTCTAACAAACCAAACATTCAAACCCTCTCACTTCACCCATCATTCAACATCACCAAAACATCTATGTACAACTACATACCACTGCCCCATACTTGCCTTCCCTCCTTCGATCAAAATAACAACGAGAAGCCATAACAGCCACCAACCTCAACATCTTCCAACCAACACAGCACTATACATCTACCCATAGCAGTCAATAGCTAGGCCAGCCACTTCTGTTAACCTCCATAACCATTTCATACCCCTACTAAACACCCACCATCAAAATCTCGAACTCCATCAATATCAGATTGCTTGACTGCCTACTTCTGCCTGTTGCTATATTAACCTGATCATCACCAGACAAACAACGATTGTCACCACTACTCCTCTCCGACATTACCACTTCCAAAACTGCTACTGTCTAGGCTAAACTGCTGCCCGAACATTCACTAACTACAACTACCTACATCAATTCACGCTGCATATCTCAGTGCAAATACTTCCGGGCTTCATCGCCTGAACATCCTCAATCACGAAGCAATCACTCGAATTCATCGTCCAACGCCAATCTCCGCTACAACATCACCCAAAAACACTCGCAAGAAGACCACAACCTCCTACGTATTCAATTCATACTCCTCTCAATCGAACACCACAATCATCTCCGAACCTCCAGCCCCTAAACAATCGCACAACCCACTACCCAATCGCCTGCAGCCGATCGCGCTTCGAAACCAAACCCACTTCATCGATTCCAGGCTCGCGTATTAAGTTTTCGGAAGTGAAATTTTAATTTCAAACGGTGTTCGATTTGGTTTGCGAAGTTGTTTGGGAATTTGAAATTGTGAAATCGTTTGTGAAATCGAACTTGATGAATGGTTATCAGATAATATTTGCGGCTCTTAAGGAAAAACTGGGCTGGGCCCGTGTATATAAAAAAAAATCTGATAATAATATTTGTGATAAGTTACTTCTTTGTTTTCAAGGTCTTTCAAAAAAAGAGTTTGCTTTGTTTGTTTAATTTGTTTTAGTTTAGTTCCGCCCTTTAAAAAAAATTAGTTGTAAATTTGTTTTGTTTCAAATTGTTTTTGAGTTCCATCCTTCTATTTAAAAAAAACGAAAAGGAAATAAACTGTATATATTTTATTTTTTTGTTTAATTTCTTTTCAGGTTGTCAAAGCAGATAAAATCAAGAGGAATTGCTTGCTTACTCCGCTTGGCTTGTCAAAAAAAACTGCTTGCCTATAAAAGCTAAGCTTTATTGCTTTTAATCCCTATCTGTTATTTTGCATTGTTGGTTGATTGCATTTACACACAAAAAATTCAATAACCAAACAAAAATTCATTCGTAGTTGCATTGTTAATACACGTTTAATTTCTGCTTTGCATTTCATCTTAGAATTTGTTAATAATAACAGTTAGACATCGATAACACGTAATTGTATATTGACAATTTGTCTTTTTTGAACAATTTAATTTCTTGGTGTCTAGGCAACGGCAGAGCAGTAATCGGTTATAAATATTACGGTGATTCGTAAATATTATACTACATTGTTTCTCTGAAGGTACTTAAACCTTCGCTTGCATTGCTACGGTGATTCGGTGCACTAATAACTCCTGCCCATTACCTGATTGAGATGTATATTGTTGATTTAAGACAAAGTGTGATTATACAATTTTGGGTTAACTTAGGATGAATCATTTGTAATTAACCATTGCATTCATTTAGTTGCATTAGTTCATGCATATTTAAAACCAAAAAAATTCAAATCCAAAACTAAATTTTTTTTGTAAATATTCCTTTTCCTTTGAAATTTTTAAATCCTTTTTCTTTGAAATTTCAAAAATTTAAAAAAAAATAAAAAAACCAAAATCGAAAAAAATTGTAAAACCTTTTCAAAAACAAAGATTTTTTTTTTGAAAAACCAAAAAACAAAACAAAAATCAGTTTCCCTCTTAAAAAAAATTCTATTTGTAAATATTTTTCCTTTATTAGAAAAAACCAAAAACATTCTTGAAAATGTCCGAGTTTCCCCACTCACTTGAATTTTACAATAGTTGTGAAAATCAATATAATCCATATGATTTCACTCCGAATTCGTATGGATATTTTAATGACAACTATTCTATAACAATTCGAATTTTGAACAACAAAGTTTTCAAAACAATGAACAACTCTTAACACTTGAAAATAGCATTTCAACTTTACTTGAATTCTCTACACAACAAAATCAAAGTATAAATGATTTGTGTAATTACTCGAGTCAAGGATTTCAAAATTTGAATTCAATTCAAAATTCAAACGATTTCGATTATAATCCATGCCAATTCAATTTTGAACTCCAAAATGAATTTCAAACTCAAAATGAAAATGGAAACAACTTCTTATACGAATTTGGCAATGAGAATCATCTTAGGCACGTTACGATTGAAAATCTTTGTTCTCAACAATTTCAAAGGGAAAACCCTCATGCTAATAACTATAAATTGGATTTTGTTGAGCAAATGAACAAAATTTACGATGATCACACAGATTCGTTGATTGAAACTTATATGAAACAACGTGAAAAACAAAACCAAATCCAACATGTGACGAGCCAAATAATAATCCATCTTTTACCAAAATCGACGATTTTCAAATAACAACTTTTGAAATTGAAAATAACAGTCTTAATGAAGTTGTTGAAAACACGGTAGTCGAGTTAGATTTTAATTCTTTTGAGAGTGTGAAACTCGATTTAAAACTCGATCTTCATTTTTCCGATCGCGAAAATTTAAACACAACAACTTTGGATTTTGAACTTGACACATGCAGTGAAGTTGTTGATAATTCAATAAAGGAAGATGAATTTAATGAACACGAGTTCTTTGGACTTTTCGAAAATGAGTTGTTAAATTCTGAAGGGGAAGATTTGAATCATCATTTCAATTTTGAAATCAATAATTTTGAAAAATTTGTTGATGATGAACTTAACTTTTAATTTGGTGAAAATAAATTTTAATTTCAACCAATTTTTCTATCTACCTCGAAAATCATCGAAAATAAAACAACTTATACGGTTTTCAATAAAACGATATTCGTTTTTCCAAATCCACATTCAACTCCGAAATCATTTATGGTTTGATTTTCCGAGCTTAGCTGTGTCTCGCATACTTGACGAGAAAAATGAATCGGTCTTTGGAAGACCGTTTCATTTAATTTTTGACGATATATTTTCTGATCTCGTGCAAATACCGTTCAATTTCATACAAATAAAGGCTATTTTTTTTGTTATCCTTTCACTTGGGTTGACTGTGGGGACACAGTCAAAATCAAGTGTGGGGGGATGCTCATCTTCATTTTTTTCTTTTTCATGGTTTATTTTTGCTTTTTTCTTTTAAAAACTCAAAAAAAAATTTAAAAGAAATCCCAAAAACAAATTTTCTTTTGATTTATTTTTAAAGAAACACTATAGGATAAATATATGGTTTTGGTTTACTAAATTGAAAATTTTGAAAACTTATTTGTCTTAGCAAAAATAAAAACGAAATTTTATTACAAATAACAATGGTTTAACTAGTATATAGGAAGATTCATACGTGTTAATTATGAAATATATCCTAATTGAAAATCTTTGTTTTAAAAGTGGTGAATTTAAAGTAAAGGACATAACATTTTTTTGTCTTTTAAGTTAAATGGTGCTAATATGATTTTTCAAAACTCTCTCTCATTTTTAAAAAAAAAGAAAAAAAATATAAAAAAGATAAAACAAAACATTTGTGTGTATATATATTTTCAATTAACACCTACGGCCGACAGGTGTACACACTTGTGTGCACACTCGTCATTGCTTTGTACCTTTCTCACGTAAGCCCGAAAGTCAGTGCATGATCGGCATATCTGGTCTCAGATCTGAGCTAGGTGTATGTATATAGAAATTATTTTATTAATAATGCCTACAGTCGATAGGTGTTCACACTCATGGGTTCACTCAACGTGCTTTGTATTCCCCTCACATAAGTCCGCAAGGCAGCGCATGAGTAATATATCTGGCCTCAGTTTACCTGATTTAGGCATATAAATATTGTAAATATCAATAAAATTTTCAAGAATACAAAAGAGAGTAAGCAATTGAAATCCTATCACTATTTTTAACTTATATGTTGACTTGTTATTGAAAAGAAATGAATATACCACTTTGATAAACTTTGACAATCAACTAGGGATCCATTTTATAATTACACTTTGTTATTAAACGAATTAACAAGTTAAACTACAGTCTATTTATGATAACTTAATTTTGTTGGAAATTTTGACAAGTAAATGACTTAAATTTTCAAGATAATGACTGAAACCTATATTTAACTTAGGGTACTTTTGGCACAGGTCCTTATTAAGTTTCAAAATTCATGAAAAGTCCTTCACTAAATTTCAGTATAAATTAGGTCCCTGTTTTTTATTCACGATTATTGTAGAGCATGATGCAACATTTCATAAAAGTTGCTGATATTTCCGCAACTTTTCTGTACATTGTGAACATAGTGTATGAAAGTTGCTTAAATATCAGCACTTATTTATAAAAGTTGCTGACATTTCAGCAACATTTATGTACACTGTGAACACAGTTTATGAAAGTTGCTGAAATATCAGCACTTACTTATAAAAGTTGCTGACATTTCAGCAATAATTTTTCTTTGTTTATACAATGAAACTTTGAAAGGGAAAGTTGGTGAAATATTAACATTTATTTATAAAAGTTGCTGACATTTCAGCAATAATTTTTCTTTATTTTTACAATGAAATTTTGACAGGGAAAGTTGCTGAAATATCAGCATTTATTTATAAAAGTTGCTGACATTTCAGCAATAATTTTTCTTCGTTTCGAGAAAACAGGGACCCGCTTTACAACGAAACTTTGACAGAGACCCGCTTTACAATATGAATGTACGATAGAGATGCCTCCCTAATTTCCACTTTAACTTATTTGTGTCTATTTAAAAGTAAACCTTTCATTTGTAAATATTTTCAGAAACTCGCATTCATCTCTTTGCAAATAAATCTTGCATTTTGTAAATATTTTCATCCTGCATTTGGATTTTATGGGTAATATCCGTTGAAAACCCTCACGAGACAACATTCGTTCTAATGGGGACACCAAAAGGTTTAACGGCTTGTTGCATACGCTCAATGCAATCATGCTCCATACGAAAACGGATTTATCTTAGTTTTAGTTTATTCGAGGACGAATAAAAAGATAAGTGTGGGACTATTTGATGTGCACGTAAATGTGCATATTTTTACCACCATATTTAATGTATTTAAATTAAATAGATGATCATATTGGGTCTTTTAACTTGTTTTAACCAAAATCCATATTAATTCCAAATTGTCATATATCTATCTTCATATTAGGGGCAAAACGGTCATTTATGTGCATATATTTCTTTGAGAAAAATTAATTTAAATTTTTTACATATTTGTGTATGAATTTGATCTCAAATAGGAGTGGGTTCATGAAGACACATGCATGCACAAAATGAATACAAAGGAATGAAGATGGAAATAATTCAAAGTGAAAAACATGGAGGACCCCACTTACCCACCCACCTTAATGTACAAATGAGAGACTAATGCATATGCTTATGGAATTAACGACTTCATGTACACTTAAATTAGTAGAAGCTAGTGATTATTTGGCCTCCACCCTACCTCAAGTGTATTTTGGGCATTCCCCAAATTATGGATTAGGGTTTCATGCTTGTATAAATAACCCATTATGTTTATGTAATCTCCTCTTTCTTAGTCTCTCTTTAGTTTAGTTTATGCTCAAAATAAAAGACAAGTTCTCTTTCTCTTTTCCATGGCTGCTTAGCCATTTTTATTTTCATGTAACTTTCATTTTTCTATGCAATGTTAATTAGTGCTCTCTTTCTTTTACATGCTTCTTTTGTTTATTTACTTTCATGTTAGTAGTGTAGATTTATTTTTCATGCAAGTAGAATAGTTTTTTCTTTACTTTGCTCTCTTTTTCCTTTTCTTTTTCTTTCATATTGCAAGCTATATTTGTTGTTTTGATAACAAATATGAGAGGCCAATCCCTTCAATTTAGGGGTAATGAAGCCTCTAATCATGTAGCTTCAACATTTTGATAATTATAGCTCTCGTTTTGTGCTTAATGACAATGCTTGAAGTGGTTTAATTTGTTTTTTTATTTTGAATTTGATAGCCTATATTGTTGACACCAAACAGGCTATGCTTAAACAATCACAAACAATTATTACCTCTTCACTACATATGATGATGGTAATGAAGTGAATGTTGAAGTTAAAATTTGATGGTCTATATTTCTAATTAATAGTTAATAGGCCATACTTAAAATAGATTTTATTTTCAACTTTGTTGTCATTTTCATGAGAGTTAGTAGGTGCTTTAAAGGTTGTGTTATAGTTTGATGGCTTATGTTGAGCTAATTAATAGCACAAATGAGCCATACTTATGATAAACACATCATCTAAATTCACTTATGACCAAAAAAGAGATATCATAATTTGTTGAACTATATGATCTAGAGAGTGTAATTATCTCTAAATTGTCATTTAACTCTCATTACTTTCTTTTTATCATTTTTCTACAATTTTAACTTCACACTTTTCAACTTTGGTTAATTTGATTGAATAGAAAATTTCAAAATCAACAATTCCCTGCGAATCGACCCGTACTCGCCACGTACTTCAATAGTATGACACGCGCTTGCGTTTATTTTTATTTCAAAATTTGTTCGGCTATTTTCTAACTCGAGAGACATTTTGCCGTCTGAACAAGATGGGCCACCGAAACACTACTATTACAGCCGAGTGGGATGCTGCTCTGAAGGAACTCAACAAGCTTAAAGCTAAACTCTCTGAAATCATAGAAGAAAAGGATGATGCAAATAAAGCAGCCCAAGAGGCGCGCGAATAAGCTGTGGTGCACCTGGATGAAAGAGATGCAACGGTGCTTAAAATTCGGGAGACCGAGGCCAGGGTTGCAGACGAAGTTAAGATGGCATAGATCAGGTTAGAGATCGATATTAAACACCTTTTGATCACATACAATGCCAATGTTCTGAAGCATAGAAATCTAGCTTGGTTCGATAATTATCCAACACACATGTACAACGCTTGGGGCCGATTAGTAGAAGATGAAAAGGCAGAACGACAAGCGGAATTAGTTGATGAGTTCGAGCTTGAGAATCGGGTGTTGAATAAAGATGAAAGGAAAGTTCTCTACGACATCATGATCACATATGAAAAGGCGAAACTTGGCACTCAACGCTTGGAGGCTGGAGAAGGTTCGGGTGTTGAGCATCATGCTGTAAGTTCTGAAACTCTTGCGCCAACTCAGCCCGAATCCACATCTGTGGTTGATCCTCAGTCTGTTCCTGCATATAATCCGGATCAACTGCAGTTATCTCCAGTTTGTGAATAAGCCTCTAAAGCGGCTCCACCAGCCGCGAGTCAAACCGAGGAAGGTATTCTAGGCATTTCCTACACGTTCTCAAAATCGAAAATGCTAGTTAAAGTAGTCACTAACAGTATTTTCTTTATCTCTATCCAGTGATTGGAACCACATCGATCGTGCCCCCTGGAACTCAAGAATCACATCACACGTAGGAGCCCATCACAACAGAAGCGACCACCACAACAGCTACTACACCAATTGATGGAGCACAAAGGAGTACATTTACTTTTGATGAACAGATGATGGAGGAACTTCTCGGTCATCACAGTGACCCCTTTACTGATCTGCCATTTGTTATGGGTGGAGGCGCACCTGAGACTAGCTCCTCAGGCCCAACTACTAACGTTCTCGGCGAAGCTCAGATAATTCACGAAGAGGAAATAATAGCCGAAATTAACGCCAAAATGGAAGCAGCTACTTGGGCTAGTAGCTTTAGAGGTGGAATGGCGGGCCCTGGTTTAGCCCCATTACGAATGATTTCTCCTGGTGGTACGGTCGTCGACACCAGTGTGCCACTCCCTCCCCTACCGTTGATCATGTCCCTCCGACTCCCCTTCAAGAAGAATTCCAATACATGTGAGTTCGGAGGAGGAAGTTAACATAATGCCCACGACTGGAGATCAGCCGCCAAAAGGCAAGGGATCAAAGAGGAAGCTAAGTGACAGCTCCAACGGGTCAACGCCGAAGAAGAAACCGAGAAAAAAAAGAACAGATATGCCCTCTCGACTCATTTTTGGTAGATAGATAGGAATCTATTTTTTCTTTTTTATAGGCCGTGTATAGATGCGGGTTCGGCCCCTGCTACTAGGACTTTTGGTATAATTTTGTACTTATCCTTTTCTTCGAAAGAATAGCTGAAAAAAAAATCTCATTTTGTCTTCTGTACAACTTTTGTTCATCTGTTTAAGTGTTCCAGCGTTTGAACTTCAATTCATTGTACTTGTGAAATTTTGGTCTCTGAATCAAGCCCGGTTTTAGTCACTAATTTCCGGGGCCATAGCTTCGAGTTACGACCGAGTGTTAAGTCGAATTCTGATGCTGCACTATGTCACTCAGTGACTGGTACTTAAGTTCTGCCCATGATCAAGGGATACTCTGGAAAGATCAATTAGAGATCGCTATTTGCCTTTAACACATCGATTGCAATCTTTATGAAACGAAGTTAAAACATGGTGAATTCGAGTAGTCGAACCACACTCGCTCATCAATTGGTGATTGCATCTACACTCTGGGGATTGCACTTGTTCGTCAGCGGTCGATTGTGTCCGCTTAAGTTTTAGTGATATGTCCACGCCCCAGGGACTTGAGTTATTTTCATGGGCGGTCAGTCACACCCGTCCGATATTTTGAAATGCATCCATAATCTAGGGACTTAGATTTATTCATGGGTGGTCAGTCACACCCAGTTTACATTTATGCTCTGACCATACTCCGGGGACTCAGAGTTGTCTTACGGATGGTCGATTCATATCCGATTTGTGTTTAAACTCTAATGCGCATTCTGGGGATTTAGAGTTAGCATGTGTTTGTACTCCGGTCCACGCTCTGGGGACTTAGAGTTAGTAGATGTTTTATACTCCAGTTTGCACTTTGGGAATCCGGAGTTAGTTGATGGGTGGTCGAACCGCACCCACTCGGTTTTTAGGTTTATACTCTAGTTCACACTCTGGGAATCTGGAGTTGGCCGACAGATGGTCAGTCACATCTGTTTAGGTGTTAGGATTTCGTTCGCACTCCGAGAATGATGAATATATCAGGATCATGGATGGTCAGCTCACATCCTCCCTGAGTTAACAAGCGAGGTCTTTAGATGGACGGATTCATCCTCCTCAAACTTGGTTAAATACGGGCGAAGTCGTTAGGTGGACGGATCTACCCTCTTCGAAATCGCATTTACAGGTTTTTACTCCAGTTCGCACACTGGGAATCTGGAGTTAGTTAGAGGATTGTCGTGTATCAATCCTTTTTGGCTTCAGTTTGATGACTTGTCTCGAGCTCAGGATTCACTTAGCGAGTGACCGATCGTATCACAGTCACTCCCTATTTGAATAAATCCCACCGTATGGTGGAACTCAGCTCTTCGTGCATAGTGATGGTCGTATGACGAATTCCAAAAAATCACAGCTCTAGTTCGAAGAGATTGCATTTTATTGTTGAAATAAGAAAATACGGCAAAGTGAGTTGCCTTATTACAAATTCAAATTTTGAAATGCATAAACAAATTGAAAATTGCAAATGAAGAATAGAGTGAATAAATAAACAGAGCCTGTTATGTGTAATAGCGATGCAGACTTTCGCTATTCCAAGCTCTTGGCAGAATGAGACCGTCAACAGTCGATAATTTGAATGTACTATCTCCAAGATTCCGTTCAATGACATACGGTCCTTCCCACGTTGGTTTCATATGTTAAGAAGCCGGGTAAATTCTCTTGAGGATGAGATCGTCGAGTTCGAAGGGTCGGGTCGGACCTTCGCATTGCATATCCGAGCGACTCGACTTCGATATGCGGCTACCCTCAAACCAGCCTCTTCACGCTTCTCATCCAATAAATCCAAAGATTCGACAAGTAATATAGCATTCGTTTTCGGATCATAATAAGTCACACGATGAGAAGGTACTTCCATCTCGACTGGAATAACGGCTCGAAACCGTAAGAAAGAGAGAATGGAGTGTGGCTGGTTGCAGATTTGTGGGTTGTTCGATAAGCCCATAAAGCCATAGGAAGTTCATCAATCCATTTACACCTGGCCTTTTCCAGTCGTTTCTTAAGAATAGACTTTATAACTTTATTAACCGCTTCAACTTGTCCATTTGCTTGAGAGTGTGCAACTGCGGAGAACTTCTTCTGGATGTGGAACCGCTGATAGAAATTCTTTAATTCCACACCGTCGAATTGGGTTTCGTTGTCTGTGACAATAATATGTGGGAAACCAAATCAACAGATAATATTGCGCACTACAAAGTTAATCACTTTCTTTGTCGTGATTGTAGCAAGGGGTTCAGCTTCCGCCCATTTGGTAAAGTAATCAACTGCGACGATGGTGTACTTTGCACCACCTTTGGCTAGAGGTAGGGAACCAATGATATAATGTCAATGCACCATACTGCAAATGGCCATGGACTGACCATCTGAGTTATTTCAGTAGGCGGGGCTTTAGGAATCCAAGCATGTTTTTGACATCTGTCACATTTTCTGGCATAGTCCGATGCATCGCGGTTTACAGTCGGCCAATAGTATCCGTATCAGAGCACTTTCTTGGCGAGAGCTTGCCCTCCATTGTGATTGCCACACTCTCCTTCGTGTACATCATGCAATACTCATTTGATTTCAACGTGAGCTATAAACCGGAGTAAAGGAAGAGAGTACCCTCTCCTATACATGACTCCATTCTGAATAGTGCACCGCGAAGCTTTTCGAAGAACTTTTCTCTTTTCACTCCTGTGCTCTGGCAGAGTCCCATGCTCGAAATAATTTCTGAACGAAATCATCGACGACTCCTTATCGGGAAAGACCTTAAATGCCCAATCTGTTTCCACCTGATCAATGCTCGAGGAAGATAATGTTTCCACGTGAACGACTCCTATTTGTTGTGCCTCACATGTACTGGCCAACTTTGCTAATGAATCGCTTTTTGATTGCGCTCTCGGGGGATGCAATAGATGGTACAATAATCGAACTGATTCAATATCTCCTGGACCCGAGTTAGGTAAGCAGCCAGCCTTCGATCTTTGGCCTGGTACTCTCCTCGAATTTGACACACGACCAACTGCGAACCACAATAAATTTCTACAGCAAGATTTTTAAATCTCTAGCAAATTTCAGTCCAGCAAGTAGGGCTTCATATTCGGGTTCGTTCGTGGTCGCATGAAAATCGTACTTTATAGCATAACATATAGATCGACCTTTTAAAGTTTCATGTACAACCCCGGCACCTGAGCAACGATCATTTGATGCACCATCGGTATGCAACTTCCAGATACACTTGGAAGATTCACTGGTTTCGGGCAAGTCCTCTAGTATAGTAAATTCAACTGTGAAATCTGCTAGGACTTATCGTTGAATGGCTTGCCTTGGAGTGTAAGTAATGTCAAACTTACTTAGCTCGATATTCCACTTGAGTAACCTAGCAGACGTCTCAGGCCGCGTAAGGACCTGTCATAACGGCTAGTCAGTGTAAACGATGATAAGATGAGCTTGGAAATACGGACGAAGCTTTCTTGAGGTGATGACAATACAATAAGCCAACTTTTCCAGCTGCGGATAATTTCTCTTTGCTTCGGTCAGTCGTTCGCTAATGTAATATACTGACCGTTGTATCTAGTCTTCTTCCCAAATTAGGGTAGCACTGATTGCGTTTTCTGACACCACCAAGTAGATATGCAATCTCTCGTGATCAATAGGCTTTGACAGAATAGGTGATGTGGAGAGGTGTTGAATCAGTGCTCGGAATGCACCCTCACATTCCGTAGTCCATTTAAAGTTTTGTTTCCCTTTTCTGATCAGGTTGAAGAAGAGAATGCATTTGTTAGTGGATTTCTAGATGAACCTGCTCTGTGCTGCTGCTTTCCTGTTAAGGCTTTGGACTTGCTTTATAGTTCTTGGAGTTTCAAGATTTCTGATTTCCCAGATCTTTTTGGGATTAGCTTCGATTCCTCGAGCATTGACGATAAACCCAAGGAATTTTCCGAATGCGACCCCAAAATAGCACTTCAACGGGTTGAGCTTCATTCTATGTTCTCGGAGGATGTTAAACATTGATTTCAGGTCTTTGATATGATCAGTGGAGAATTGCGACTTCACTAGCATGTCATTTACGTATACCTCCATGGTTTTTCCAATCTGGTTAGCGAACATTCGATTAACTAACTGTTGGTAAGTTGCCCCAACGTTCTTGAGTTCGAAAGGCATAACTTTGTAGCAGTAAATTCCCAGATCGGTTACGAAGCTGGTATGATCCTGGTCAGGTAAGTGCATGGGTATCTGATTGTAGCCAGAATAGGCATCCATAAAGGATAAGAGTTCATGTTCAGCCATTGAGTCTGCGAGTTGATCAATTAGGAGAAGCGAAAAACTGTCTTTAGGGAAAGTTTATTCAAATATGAGTATTCAACACATGTTCTCCATTTCCCATTTGGCTTTCGGACGTGTACAAGATCTGACACACATTCGGGGTATAATGCATCTCAAATAAACCCGTTCGATTTAAGCTTATCTACCTCTTCTTTAAGGGCGGCAGATCTCTCTGGATCCATACCACGGCTTTTTTTCTTGACCGGGACATGCCGCGGATCAATATTCAATGTATGGCTCATGATGTTTGGGGAGATTCCACACATATCAGAATGTTCCCAGGCAAACATGTCGAGGTTTGATCGGAGAAATTCAACCAATTCCTCTTGCATCTGTTGGCTTAGCTGAGATCCAATCTTTATCATTTTAGAATTGTCATCACCATCGATCGAAACATCGTTCGTCAGCTCGGACGGGGAAGCTTGATTGTCTTTACTTTCATCTTCACTTTCAGTATCTCTCGGGTCAAGATCCCTTGGGAATTAGCCAGGGTGCCTGGGCCTAGGCCTAGGCGTTAGATGTTAATTTTTAACAAAGCGGACATAGAGAGATTCCTCTACGCCCTTCCTTTTTTCCTTTCACTGCGCCTCGCGTAGCTCAATAATATAATAGGCTCTTCCAGCAGCATGGTCTCCCTGAATGACTCCAACTCCATTATCGGTAGGAAATTTTAAAGTCAGACACCAAGGGGAAATGGCAGCCCTGAACTCAGGTAGGGCCGGTCGGCCTAAGAAAGCATTGCATGGTGAGTCTATATCCAATACAACAAATTGTATTATCCGGACTCTTCGACGTTCTCCGATTCCCAACTCCACTGGCAGTTCCACCACTCCAGTGGGTATAGTTGCACTCCCATTAAAGCCATGGATGCGGGACTGACAAGGGTTCAAATCTTTGGCTTCCGTTTTCATCTGGTCATAGGCTCGCTTGAACAATATGTTTATAGAACTTCCACTGTCTACTAAGATCCTCTTCATCCAAGCAGGACCTACTTGAGCTGATATGACAAGTGGATCAATGGTTTGGGCTTCGACCTTGTCGGTATCTCTATCTCGAAATACAATTTCATCTGTCATCGTTTTCTGTTGCTTGGCCGGATCCCCGTCTTCCAAACTACTACAACATTCGAAGCTCGCATGCCAGATAGAGCTGGCACACGACTCCATTTCCTTCCAGCTTCGATCTGCTTGATGAGGACCACCACTAACTGTATTTATCACCAACCTCCCGCCAGTATGAGCGGGTTCCTCCTGTCTTGCCTAATTCGGTATATGGTTCTAATTTGATGGGCCTGCACCTCCTAACTGCGGTGCCAGCACAAACTGCTCCAACTTTCTCTCACGTATCAACTTCTCAATGATATCCTACAAATGACGGCACTCGTTCGTGTTATGGCCATAGCTTTCGTGGAATCTACAAAACTTCCCTGTCTGAATCCGTTTCTTCGATGATTATTTTGGAGCAGGTTTCTTATATTGAATAGTATTGTAGGTCTGTAAATACACATTTTCCAGCGACGTATTCAAAGGAGTATAATTGTAAAACATAGGAGCCCTACGTCGTGGCCCATGATTCTGATCTCGTTTCCTGTTTTGATTTCCATTATCTTTCTGTTGATTTTGTTTATTCTGTATATTCAATTACTTTTTCGGAACTCTCCCCGGTTTGCTTAACTATTGCTCTGAATTGCTTCCATACTAGGCCCTGCATCATCATTTTTCCTATACTGTTTCGCATCCTCCCTTCTCAAGAATTGGGCTGCCTTGGAATATAAACGGTCCAATGATGTAGGAGGTTTTCTGGCCAACTAGTTATCGAATTTAGAATCGGGATCAATCTCCTTAGTTAATGCCATTAGAATTGAGTTATCATTGGGATTACTAATCTCGGCGCATGCAGCATGAAATCTCTCTAGATAGCGTCTGAATGTCTCCCCAGGAGCTTGAGTGACACTACACAAGGTATTAACATCCTTCGACCTTGTTACATGCATGCGGAACTGCTTTACAAACTTCGTTCCCAACTGATCAAAACACGAGATAGATCGAGGTGGTAAACGGGTAAACCACATAGTTGCTATGCCCCCTAGAGAAATTAGGTAACTTCGGCACTTGACCGCATCATCGGCTCGTGCGACATTCATCAACAATTCGTACTTTAAGATATGCTAATTAGGATCGGAGCACCCTTTATAAATAGGTAGTGTTGACATCCTGAATCGCCGAGGTGGTTCTGCATAGAGTGTATCATCAGTGAAAGGTGTATGACTCATGAAGATTCCCCAGTCGTCGTTGGTGAGACCCTGACTTTCATGGATCATCATCGGGATGTCTGACATCTGGATATTTTGAGCATGTTGGGCCAAGGTATGGTCGGATTCCACAATGCGAGGATGGGTCGGTCACGGTCGATGGTCCATATCTCGCCTCCTTAGTTCTAGGTTCTCTGGGACATACGGTTCTGGAGTATATTCATGTTGGCGATGAATCGGATCTGTCCGGTTTCGGGCATCAACTCCCAATTCGGTAGTAGTGGTGGCAGTGCGGTTGTCTGTAACATGATAAGGAACATTACCTCCTCAAGAGGAGGGTCCAGTCTGATGGCTTGTAGATGGGCCAACTCTCGATTGCCCAAGATTCAACGCATGCTGATGTCCAGCAGCTTGTGAAAAAATTCCATCCAACCGTGGGCGTGTGGATCTATGATGGTAATCAGAAGAGGCTGAACTTTCAGTGGATGAATATGAAGCTTGATCCCTCCTAGATCTTCTTCGTCTTTGACGATTCAGTTGATTGGTCAATTCTGCGTTGGCACGCAGTTGCTGGGTAAGTTGTTGTCGACTCTATGTCAGTTCTTGCATTAGCAGTTGGAACTCTTCCCTGGTGAAAGGGCCTTGCAGATCTGATGATTTAGCAGAATTCTGATTGGTAGGAGGTAGTTGTATGGGTTCTGTCTGTCCCGTCCTTCTGGATCGGCAGCTGTTGAAGTAGTTCTAGTGTTAACCATGATGGATAGCGAAGATCTTTCCTAGACTTGATGCAAATCTGAATTGGATAGAAGAACTGTAAACTTGAAATCTGGATCATCTTCTTAGATTTACGCAATTCGATATCGATAGTAGATCCAACTAGGAGGAGAAAAACTGGGTTTTCTCAGTGAAAGCACTAAAGTGTTTGTACCAAAATTGGGCACAACACTTTTTGGATGTGTTAAACGAGACAAAATGAAGAATATAAATGGAAAAGGAGGAAGATCTAACAAACACACCAATTACTAAACAGAAAAAGCACGTAGAAACACATAGATTTAGAGTGGTTCGGTATATGGCCTACGTCCACTATGAAATGGTTGACTTTTATTAATTTTTGCTTATTGGTTACAATGAATCACAATAGTAAAATTCGAGCACAACAGTAATTTTGACAGAATCTGGACGTAGAAGAGCCGAAAGTCCTTTTTCAGTAGGTTCTGGGCTGCTATTTATCTCACTCGGATCTCGGAAGACCTTTTCTCTCACGTGAGTGGGCCCATGTGATCGATCCCTGATCGTTTGGAGTCGATTCGTGATCGATACAAACGCAATTCGTATCGATCAGGATTTAGTCCAATCAAATTGGGACCCACCATGAACATTCCTGAATATGCACGCAAGCTTCTGTGAAAATTTGGTGGCATTTGGACTTGTAGATTTTGAGTTACGATCGATGCAAGTTTGGATTTTTCAAAGGCAGTTGAATTCGTACCGATAGCTTCGTATCGATGGTTCTGCACGTGATGTCTGATGACGTGGCGCTTGCTTTTAGGATCGATCCACTTTTTATTACGAGCGACCGAGTCTTTTACTTGAACGTGTTTTCTTCGTATCGATCTAGTGCATTCCATTTCAAATCGTTTCCTGTACTCCACTTCGTATCGATGCCATGTGCTCCATTTCATATCGATCCTCAAGTATTTGGTTTTGTATTGATGGGAGGTGTTGATTACGTATCGATCTTTGGCCGATCGATACGAAGCATGCTTAAAACTGGATCGATACAAGATGGACTCCCGCGCTACTGTTGATGGATACGAAATGGGTGGTTATGAATGGATATGAAGTAGGTCAATTCTGATGGATATGAAGGAAGCCGCTACTGTTGGATTCGAACAAGATCGTTGCAAAGAAGGTTGATCTTTGGATATGAACATTTTTATTCTCTTGGCTTACATCGATCATATCTTAAGCATATGAACTCGGATTGACTTGAAATTTGGAACGTTGGCTTCCATAGATTTGTTTGTCATATCACGTTGATTTTAGTTTGATCCGGGCTTGGGCAAAATTTACCGGTATCCATATCGTACCTACGTATATCCGTTCTTTGGGATGATCTGTCTTTGATTTCCAGCCAATTTCTTACTGTCAAGGCCTTGCCAAAAGGCAGGATAACAGAGCCGCTAGAGGAAAAATGGCTCGACACGTCATACGTCAACGATACTTTTTTCTCCAACGGCTCAAATGGATTTGGATCGAAGAAAACACCAATTGTGCGTCCAATGCATCGGACATGTCCGCGTTACATGCGTCCAAAAGGGTAACGTGGAATAATTTGACTGCGAATGACACCATAGAGTCTCAAACAAGTCCTGACTGTTATAGGATCCATGAGTTAAAGTGCAAAGTCAGAGAATCGAATACCAAAACTTCCCATTAAATTGATTTCAAAATCAGACCGAATAAACATACTCTCACTAACTGTATTCGATTGAGCCCGGAGTGCTAGTCAACCAACTTCAAGGATTGGACTCCAAAATGAAATTGACCGAGAATGACCAAAGGCATGAACAGCCTATGGTTGTCGACTACAAGCACCTCCTAGTCGATTGGAATTCAACCTGAAGCCCAATTCAACTTCGGCCCCAGTTCTATGTATGCACCATTTCTTCGTTTAGTCATACCTTCCATACCATAGTTTCAAATGACGGACTGATTTTGTTATTACAATCATGATGAAATTCTCTACAATACCGATTTTGTATCACATTTTTTAACATATACGTGTTTGTTTAGATTATCTTTAGTTTAAAACAAGATTTTATATGATTGTGACGTAAGTTATAACGTGCTCTTTTGTACGTAGTAACTTATTAATAATTTCTAAAGTTGAATGTGGGAAAAAAGGGAATACATATATAATTTTTTTGTCTTTTATTGGGGGAATTCGGACTTAACCATATTGTGAGATATAGAACACATATGGGAAGCAAATAATGTTGTACAACTCATGCACGATCGTCCTGTTGACTCATAAAAAGAAATTCGGGCATCATGTATAATCCAAGTTAAATTGTTGGTGACTTCGTGTTTACCGGAACTATTTTAACATGAACTAGGTCATATGACTTATTTCTATAGCTTAATCTACTTTGTTGCTTAATTAACCTTGAAAAGAAAACGGACCTTTGAAGCGATTCAGGAGTAGGATGGATATTGGATTTAGGAGTATGGTGTAGTTGGATTTAGGAGTATGGTGAAGTGGGATATTGGATTTAGGAGTAAGACGTAGTTGGATTTTGGAGTACGATGAAGTGTTTGGATCTGAAAAGGATTGCCTGTGTTGGTGGAAGAAAGGGAAGAAGGGGAATTTCGTGAGAGGCGGTTGAATTGGAGGAGATTTTGGAAAGGGCGGTTGACAAATTGGGGAAAAAGATATTGGCAGGAGAAAATGCTGGGAGTAGCAAGAAAGAAGAGGAAATGGGGGAGAATTATTGACTAATGGCTAAAATTTAGGGGGCATTAGAACATGAATAGGAGAAAGGACACGCATGTCCTCTGCCCTCTTTTTCTATTTAATTGTTTCGTGCTAATTTGAGTGGACGGAAGTTCAGAAAAGCTTCACCACATTAGAGCATTTGCATTATTACTAAAGATAGTTGTTAGTAATTTAATATTAATTACATTTATTAATTATTAAATGTAATTAATAAATATTTGCTATAATTTACTAATTATTAACAATTAATTATAATGAATTATCAAATATGAAAAATAATTATTAATTACAGATTATTAGTTACAATTATTTAATAATAAAGATTATTTATCAATTATTAATGATTAATTATATATTTTTTATTTTTTATTGGTTATTGATTATTGATTATTAATCAATTTTTAATTTTTAATTACAAATTACTAGTATAACCGCACAGCGGTGGAGAAACCGACCGTTCGATTGTATAACTTTGATAAGAAATATACATTTAAAAAATTTGTTAATATTACTTAAACATTAAGTGATAATATGTTGGAAAAGAATAAATTGAGATTTGAATACGAAAATATGAATTTCAAATTTAAATATTAATCAAAACATTCAAAATTGTCGATTTGAAATTGAAAATTTTAAAATTTTTAAAATCATAATAGATTTAAATTTGAAATCTTTGATGCGCAAAATAAAAGGAGAAAGTTTAGAAAAACCGCGATGAGACAAGATCCACGTTTTTAGAGAAACAGCGATGAGATAAGATCCACGTTTTTTAGCTTCAGGAAAATTGATTTTGGCTAGTAGAAGTAGGCAAACCTCCCTACGGTCGGTTTGATTAATAGGAACTATTTCACATTTTAGTTATTGTTATATAATAGTAGTTATTAATTATTATGTATTAATATTTAATTATTTAAAAGTACTATTTATTTGATTATTACTAATTTTTGTATTAAATATTATTATGTAAATTTACTTATTAATTATCAATATTATTTAATATTAAAAATTAACTTTTAATTATTATTATTTTATTAATTATTATTTATTATAAAAAATTTGTTATTAATTATTTGTTACTTTTATTTTGATATTTTATTGTTTATAGATTATAAATTATTAATTAAATATTTATTATTAATTATTTACTATTGATTACAATTATTAATTTATTATTAATTACTAATTAATTATTAATCACTAATTATTAATAGCACTTATATTATATTTCAGATTAATTATTAATTAATTACTAAAAATTAATTATAAAATATTGATTATTATTAATATTTAATAGGCCTCTATTACAATTGGTGAAAGAAAAGCTGTTGAAAGTACGTTTATACAACTTTCTGAAAAAACTTGGTAATCATTAATCATTAATTACTAATTATCAAAAATTAATTACTAATTACTAAATATACTTATTAATTATTATTAATAATATTAATTACTAATTATTAAAAATTAATTCTTATTTATTAATTATTAATTATTAATTACGTAATAATAAAATTTATTTATTATTTATTAATTAGTATGTTAACTGTTAATTGTTGAATAGTAAATATGTCATGCTTTATAAAAATTATAAATTATTATAATTTAATAGTAATTATTATTTATTATTAATTTTTATTAATAATTTAACTATTAATTATTATTATTTAATTATAATTATCAATTTGTTATTACAAGGGCAAATAAGAAAGGGTAAGCATCTATTACAACTGGCAAAAAATAAGAGTTCTTGAAAATAAGCACCTGTTACAACTAGCAAAAAAGAAAGGTTGTAGTATGCTTCTATTACAACTGCCAAAATAAAATAGTTGTTGAAAATAGGCACCTGTTACAACTGACAAAAAAGAAAGGTTGTAATAGGTATCTATTACAACTAGCAAAATAAAAGAGTTGTTGAAAATAAGTTTATTACAACTGGAAAAATAAAAGAGTTGTAAAAAACCTTTATTACAGCTGGCATTTTGTGACAGTTGTAAAATTACAGTTGTAATAAGGTCCTTTTGTTGTAGTGCCTAGTCCCCATTGAGATTAGAAAGCTTCCGTATATTGTGCGTTTTTGGTAGTAAGTGTTAGTTTGTGAGGGTAACTATACCCAAGATGGTTTGGTTCCTTTAGAAATGTAATTATTATTGTGAATTACTTCTTTCATATAATTACCTATATATTTTTGTTTAATTAAGTTGTTGTTTGTTTTAGGAACCCATATTTTAATCATTTTTGAATTTGTGATTAATTTCTTATTTTTGGAAGAAGGTTTTATCTTAGTATAAATCTTACTATACTTTGTAATTTTTGTTTTATTTTCAAATCCTATTCCATTTTGATTTTTGAAGGGCTTGGAAATTTTAATTAAATTCTCTAAGTCTTGTTTCCTTTGTTAAATTTGTAACATTATTTGTAATTTTATCCAATTTGTTTTTAAGATCAGTATTTTTAGATCTAGAAATTTCTAGATTATCTTTTAAGATAATGTGCTCATTATTAATTTTATTATTTTCTAGTTTAATTTTTCCTAATTCACAAGATAAAGCATTATTTTCAATAGAAATATTCTTACATTTTTCTTGAGCATTTTCTTATTCTTCTTCTAAAATAGATTTTTCATCTTTTAGTAACCCTATTTTAAGTTCTAATCGATTTATTTTAGCAACATATTCCTTATTTAGTTTTGTAGTTTCTCTATATTTGTCATCGAGTTCCATACTTATTTCTAAAATTTCATCATAAGTAGATTGGGACATACCTCATTAGTGTGTGCCATGAAACATGCATTTGTTTGCTCTGTATCACTTTCACTATCACTATCGGATGAAGAGGAAGAGTCAGAGTCATCCCATGTAACTTGGAATGCCTTTCTCTTGTTCTTAAATTTCTCAAAATTATTTTTCTTTTTCTCGATGTTGAGTTTTGGGCAATCCTTCTTCATATGTTCGAACCGATCACATCCAAAGCACTTAATTGAAGTTTGATTTGATGCGTTAGATTTTCCGTTATTTTGGAATCTAGTCATTTTCTTGAATTTCTTAAATTTGTTGTAGTTCTTGGCAATAAATACAATTTCACCTTCACCCAATTCAAAATCTTCATTGCTTGTTTGAAATGCTATGTTCTTCTTTTCACGGTTTTGTTCCTTTATGGCTTGCAAATTTACGTTATATGACATTAAATTTCCAATCAACTCTTCAACTTTGAGTACAAAGAGATCATTAGCTTCTTCGATAGCCAGTATTTTTCTTTTCCACTCAATTGTTAAAGAGTTGAGAATTCGAGATACTAAATCAAAATCAGTGAATTTAACTCCTAGTGCCATAAGATCGTGTTGTATAGTTTGAAATCTTGAATAAATGTCAACAATTGACTTGTTTTGTTTCATTTTGAAAGATGAAAATTGATTTTGTAAAATTGATATTTTTGTTTGTTTGACCTTAGTTGTACCTTCGTGGGTAATTGTAAAGTATGCCATATATCATAAAAAGTAGTACATAATATAACACGTGAAAATCCATTTTTTATCAAAAGAGCAAAATAAAACATTCATAGCTTTAGCATTATTAGAAGTAGCATTTTTTTGTGCATCTGTCCATATGCTAATATTTGTTTCAGGTGATGTATACTTAATTTGAGTTGCTGACCATATTTCCAAACCATTTGCTTCCATAAAAATTCTCAGTCAGGTTGACCAATATGCATAATTAGGTCCGGTAAATAGGGGAGGACGTGCGTTGACTGACCTCTGTAAATGATAATAATGTATTAGTTAGTATAAGCGATAATATCTTGAAAATGAGAAATTAAAAAATGAGAAATTAAATTTAGAAAATCAACTGGGTGTTTTAAAAAATAATTTTACAACTCTTAATGAATTTCTAGATGAACAAAATACCTTATTTGAAAAAGAGAAAGGAAAATTTACAAAAGAAAATTTTGATTTGAAAAGGCAAAATGGTTTTTTACAATGTTCTTTAGATAGTTTAGAATTTTAAAATTTTCTTCTCAAAAAAGAGAATTGTACATTAAAGAATGAGAATTATGAATTAAATGAGAAGATTGATATTTCGAAAAATAGTAATATTTCTTTTGAAAATAACAATTGTGACTTTAAAACTAAATTTGAAAAACGTAAAATTGAATTTTTGAAATTTAACAAAGGTCAAAATGATTTAAACATGATTTTATCTAGTTCTAGACCTTTACATGATAAAAATGGTTATGATATAATAAAACTGATCGTAGAAATAGCACTAGATATGCTTTCATGTATAGTAAAAATATTAGTGCTAATACTAGATTTCAAGTAAAGTCCAAATCCAATTTTTATAGAAATTCAAGTTCTCTATGACCAGTGATGTTTATAATATCTCTAGATATACAAAATCATTGATGGGAAATTTGAATAAATATTATCTAAGTATTTAGGTTCCTGTTAATTAGAAAAACAGAGAAAAATACATTGATGATTATTTTGATACAGTGGTTAATAATGCAAATTTTATTTTCAAAGGTTCCATCAAACCCTCTTGGGTATGGTTACCTTTGACCTAAACCCTACGACCCTCACATAGTAAGTGGGTACCAAATATGATTATTATTTTTTGCAGGTACCTAAGAAAGACGAAAGGATGAGATAATTTTTGAATAGTAAATGTTTGATACAAATGATGGAGAACGAGCATTTATGTATAATGGAACTGCAGCAAATTTGGTATATCTAATCCATCTTTCTTTTTACAAATAATTCGGTGTTGATTTGTTAATTTTAATGTATCACGAAGCAATATTTTTTTGAAAAATAAATAAATTAGATACTCTTTTTATATAATACTTTGATTTTAAAGGTGTTAGAAATATAGTGTGGAAAATTATCTCACGTAAATTAAATTTATTTTTTGAAGGCAATAAATATTTTATAAAAAAAGAGGTACAACTATGATTCATATTGTTGGAATCATTTTTTTGCATCTAATATTAGTCAATATTATGTACATTTTGTTAAACTATTTTTTAAAAAAATGGCTAATAATTACATATTTTCAACCTTTTTGTTGATGACAATGGGGGAGAAAATGTAAGCATATCGATAAGGGGAGTATATAAAAAAGTGGAGGAACAGATATAAGGGAGAGCAATATAATATTATTTTAGAAAGTCATATGGTTGTCATCATCAAAAAGGGGGGAAATGTTAAAAATAATATTTTAGCATTTTGACGATAACAACTATATAACAATACTACTAATTTGTTTATTGAGGTACTGCATGTCATGTAGATATACAGTAGATTCAAAAAGTTGTCACGATGGTAGAAAAGTATGGTTATGGTGGACTGCTGAAAAATGCAAGAGACAAGAATCAAACTCTGATCATAAGGAAGAAATATCACACAACTATGACTTCCTTTGTTCAAAGCTTACCTTGGAGCATCTTGAAATTAGAAAAAAGGAGTGACGGCAAGAGTTGAACCCAGGTCATTAAGGAAAGACACATGGCTTAACCACTTCACTGCAATCCGCTTTGATTTCAAGGGTGCAATGATTCCTTCTGTCCACTTATAGAATACAGAATTAAACAGTTGGAAAAAAGGACAAAGGTAAGGTTCGAACCCCGCTCACATATGGGAGATCACGCACTCAAACCAACCTAACATAGATCCCTTTATTCATGCAGTCATTAACATATTTTTAAGTTAGAAGAAGCAGAAAATTAAATTGTTCAAAAATCTACTACAGTGGGACTTGAGCCCGACCACATACAGAGAAACACGCATGCATATACCACTTCACCACGCGCACATTTACATTCAAGGTCGGTAAAAGGTTTTAATGACCGTTAAAAGCAACATTTCAAGTGCGCTTTCAAACCTCCTTTTCAAGTATTGCAAACTTCCAACGGATGCATCTTTTCTAATAGGAAATTCTGAAGGATTGCGACTATTTACTAGCTTCAATTCACTCCTATATAAGCCTCCCACCATCCCAAAAAAAATATAACAATCCTATTCTCTCAAATCATTCTCATATTGCTTCCAAACACTTCAACTTCCATATCCATTCTAAAAGCAAATTTAGACCAATGCTATTTCACTCCACAACATACAAGTTTGGTTCTAATCCACTTCCTAACCTCCGCACACTCATTCTGCATCATTTTTTCAGGTTATAAAAGTTGTACTCCAGTTCGACTATTCAGTGTATTGAAGATACAATACATAGTCAAGTTATTTCTTTGCAAAAAAAAATATTGAAGTCCCACTTGGTTGCTCGGGCAAGTGTACTGAAATCCTGCTCTGCTGCTCAAGTGCCTATTCCTCCAGGTGAAGTGAGGGTGATAGTTAAATTCCAGAAGGAGTCTGGGACTGGACGTAGGACTAGAGGTCCGAACCACTACAAAAAATTCGCTGTGTTTTTTTCTTGTATTACTTTTCTATTTATTCGTGCTACTATTATATTTATATTGTTGTTGCTGTGATTACTACACGCCAACTCAATATCTATATATTTGGCCATCATCGATCCAGTGCATAGCGACTAACAATATGAGTTGAACATGCTATTTTTATATATTTATAAGCATGTGTTCCTGAAATGATTAGATGATGAATTAATTGAAACTCTTAATGAGATCTATATTCTATATAGAGTTGAGTACTTACCTTCAGGAGTACTCTTGATAGACTCACCTATGTGGATGCGGAAATGTGGCCGTTTCTATGGAATTTTAAGCAAAATTCTTATAGCATTCGCTATACTAGGATAGACGTGCATGGCCATAAATGCACGGGCTTATCTGATTGCATCTAGAAAGATTGTGTGTGATTTGATGTCAGAAATAGAGTTTAAGACTACGTGCCACTCCAGTAAAAACTAAATCTAATCCACCATGCAAAGGTTCAAGTTGAAAGACATCATTGTTTATGCACAATCTTATGTTTTCAAAAACCACTCGAAAAATGTTTTAAAAAATTTCAAGTGGGGGACCGTTGAAAATTGCTTTAAAATAAATAGGCACGTGAATTGTTTAAAAATTAAAGACCTTGGAATAAGTGCATTTATTGTTTGTCTCCCACACCATAGGGATTATTAAAAGATACTCATATATATACACGAGTTTCTTAGCTTCTAAATTGTGCCTTTTGGGTACCCAAATGTTGCTTTTGTGTTGAGAAGGGAGCGCATGTATGACCATCGAGCGCGCGCTGACCAACCTAATCGACTCGTCTTAGACCAGGCACGGGCTTAGGCTTGTTGTGGTGTAACACTTATATTTTTGGATGAAATTTGTTTGGTGTTTCTGACCGTTATTTTATTTGAAACGGTAAAATTTCAAATCCGAATTTTGAGCCTGTTACAAAAAATGAATGAGGAAGTGGTTAGGGAAGAGAGAGATTTTGGTTATTGTGTGTATTGAAACATATTGCCACATAGTGGAATATTTGTTTCATACCACCATATATACTACAACCTAATATATTAAATCAAAAGAAAAGAAGGAGACATGAAGACTTGAGATGTGGCAATGTAGGCTTTGGGCATGTGGGCTATGAGACTTCATATTAATATTAAAATGTCAAAGATTGGGCCTTGGGGCTCTTGGGGTCTCGTGAGTAGATGGGCCCCCGTCTGCCACTTGGGCCTACTGTGCTGAAATGGTTAATTTTGAACTTTCAAATTAGAATGTTGCACCTGTGCGCGCGCGTCTGTCGGTTAAAGGGTCGCAACCTTTCCAACAGTCACAACCGCTCCGAATAGGAACCTCCTCTAGCCTATGTATAGGGGCTCGCAAAACGAGATTACTCACTCAGATTTACTTCGTTTCTTCATTTTGTCCCTCTTCCCAAAACTCTGTTCTCACTTCGCTGATTCTTTCAGTTCGTCATCGCTCCGTCTGCACGCACAGCAATTGGGGTCGGTCCGTTTCATCCTGGGAGACAAATTGCTCATATCCTTCGGTGCATATAATGGGGCAATATTATTTCAAGGAAATAGATATTCTCTGGGCTTGGACGAGTAGGTACTTCTTTGAATTTCATATAAATTCAATTGCAACGGTTCTGTACCGTAACAGTTTTTATTAGAATTTGTCACACTTTATTCTGTTGATGTTTTTGCAATTTAATTATTAAAATTATAAACACTTTCCTGCTGTGACTATTTCTGAACAGTTTAGTAACATTATTGAAGTTACTATCAGATTCGTGACACGTTTGTGTAGTTGAGGATAACATTCTTGAAACAATTTGATTGTTGTAGACGACGATGTTTCAAAATAGCAACAACAATAACGCTGCACCAACGCAGACGGTGACAAACGCTCAGCCGGCGCCTCTGGTTCTGACAATGGCACTTTCTCATGGAGAAAGGCCAGAAAAGTTCAACGAGACGGACTTCAAGCGTTGGAAACAGAAGATGTTGTTTTATCTAACAACATTAGACCTCGCCAAGTTTCTAACCGAAGATGCTCCTGAAGTTTGCGAACTCGAAGCCGACACAATCAAAATGGAGGCCATAATTGTTTGGAGAAATTCAAACTTTATGTGT
The DNA here is from genome assembly GCA_030765085.1 of Allium cepa. Classification (NCBI taxonomy): domain Eukaryota; kingdom Viridiplantae; phylum Streptophyta; class Magnoliopsida; order Asparagales; family Amaryllidaceae; genus Allium; species Allium cepa. Next base: position 182,497,233 of record CM060937.1, on the reverse strand, counting down.
AAAAATTATATTCTGAATAGTCTGGATAATAGTCTCTACAATGTCTATTAATTGTTGCAACATCCAAGGAACTCTGGACGGCCTTGGACATAAAGTACAAAACCGAAGATGCAAGCATAAAGAAATTCATCGCTGGAAAATTTCTCGACTTCAAAATGGTAGATTCAAAGACTGTGATCAACCAGACTCAAGAACTACAACTGATCATCCGTCAGCTGTAAGATGAAGGGATGATGCTTAGCGAATCTTTACAGGTTGTCGCAACCATTGAGAAACTTCCTCCATCGTGGAAGGACTTCAAAAATTACCTTAAGCATAAGCGTAAGGAAACGACAATGGAAGAACTCATAGTTCATCTGCGAATTGAGGAAGATAATAGAAATTCTGAGAAAAAGAAGAAATCAGAAGCAAATACGGCTGAAGTTATAGATGTCATTTCTGATATGGATTTATGTGCAGTAATATCATAATGCAACCTTGTTGGTAATTCAAACGAATGGTTTGTAAACATAGGTGCCACTCGACACATATGTGCTATACAACTTATAAAACTGCAACTAATGATGAACAACTTTTCATGGGCAATTCATCTGCATCAAAGGTCAAAGGCAAGGGAAAAGTTATGTTGAAGCTAACTTCTGGAAAAGAGCTTACTTTAAGTGATGTTCTTCACGTTCCAGAAATCCGCATGAATTTGATATCAGGGTCCTTGCTTAGCAAGCATGGTTTCAAATTAACCTTTGTAGCCGATAAATTTGTATTATCAAGAAATGGAGTGTATGTAGGAAGAGGATATGTATGTGATGGTTTATTCAAGGCAAATGTAACAACCAAACACTGATATGAATAAAAATGAATCTTCTGCTTATATTGTTGACACTTCTAACATATGGCATTCTAGATTAGGGCATGTGAATTTTGATATAGTGCGAAAAATGATTAATCTAGAATGTATACCAAAATGTAACATAGACTCCAACTATAAATGTCAAATTTGTGCAGAAGCAAAATTGACAAGAACCTCGTTTCATCATATTGAACGAGAAACTGAACTTTTAGACCTTATACACACTGATGCATGTGATTTGAAAATGTGTCAAACTAGAGGTGGAAAAAGGTATTTCATTACGTTTATTGATGATTGTACTAAGTACTGCTATGTGTATCTCCTTAGTAGCAAGGATAAAGCATTCGACATGTTTAAACAGTATAAAGCAGAAGTTGAGAATCAACTCAACAGGAAAATTAAAGCTTTAAGAAGTGATAGAAGAAGAGAATATGAATTTCCTTTTGAGGAATTCTGCGTTGAGCGCGGCATTACACACCAAATTACAACACCATATTCACCTTAATCGATCAGTATAGCTGAACGAAAAAATAGAACTCTTAAGGAACTGATGAATGCTTAATCAGTTCTGGCTTGCCAGATAACTTTTGAGGAGAAACTATTCTTTCGACAAACCATATTTTAAATAAAATACCACGAAAGAAAACATTCAATTCTCCTCATGAACTTTGGAAAAATAGGCCGGCATCCTACAAATATTTAAAAGTATGGGGGTGTCTTGCCAAAGTAGAGATACCTAAACCAAAGAAGGTCAAAATTGGACCAAAAATAATCGATTGTGCATTCATTGGATATGCACAAAACAGTGTCGCTTATCGATTTCTAGTACACAAATATGAAATTGACTATATTCATGAAAATACCATCATCGAATCGAGAAATGAAAGATTTTTCGAACATATATTCCCTTTAAAATAGGGTACTGACAATGAAACTCAAAAGAGACCAAGAGAAGATGAATTTACTGATTCTCTTGAGAATACTGAACAAAATAAACTTCGGCAAAATAGTGCTGATCAACAAATGGAGGAACCAAGAAGGAGCAAAAGGTCAAGGACCTTTAGGACCAGACTTCTACACTTTTATTTTGGAAGATGATCCATTGACAAACAAACAAGCTATGTCCTCCAGCGATACCCCTTACTGGAAAGAGGCTAATAACAAAGAGATTGAATCCATTATGGCTAACATACCTGGGAGTTAGTTGATTTACCTCAAGGATGCAAGACCTTAGGTAATAAATGGATATTTAAAAAGAAATTGAAACCCGATGGTTCAATAGACGAGTACAAAGCTCGTTTTATAGTCCAAGGATTCAGACAAAAGGAAGACCTGGACTATTTTGATACATATTCACCAGTGACGAGGATAACATTAATTAGGATGCTTATTGCAATCGCATCCATGCTTGACTTAGAGATACATCAAATGGATGTAAAAACTGCATTTTGAATGGTGAACTAGAGGAAGAAATATATATGAAGCAACCTGAAGGGCTTCTTAGCTCTGGAAATGAGAATAAAGTATGCAAATTAGCAAAGTCCCTTTATGGCCTTAAACAAGCTCCAAAACAATGGCATAAGAAATTTGATGAAACTATGTTATCAAATGGAGTCACAATAAATGAATCAGATAAATGTGTCTACATAAAACACACACATGTTGGATATGCCATTGTTTGTCTTTATGTTGATGACTTACTAATCCTAGGCAATAACAAGGCCATAATAACATCTACGAAGAATATGTTATCCTCTAGATTTGATACGAAAGACCTAGGACTGGCTGATGTGATATTGGGTGTCAAAATTTTGAGAACACCACAGGGATATGCATTATCCCAATCACATTACATCGATAAGATACTTGAAAAATTCAAGCAATATGATATAACTATTGCAAAATCACCAGTAGATATGAGCCAAAATTAGATAAAGAACACTGGAGATAGTATCTACCAGTTTGAATACTCTCGTATACTAGGAAGTATCATGTACGTTATGAACTGCACTAAGCTAGATATCGCATACATTGTAAGTAAGCTGAGTATATTTACCAGCAATCCTAGTAAACATTATTGGAAAGTATTAATCAGAGTTCTAGGATACCTAAAGTATACGCAGAACTATGGTCTACACTATACAAACTATCCTTCAACAGTGGAAGGATACAGTGATGCCAATTGGATAACTGGATCACAAGTTACAAAGTCTACAAGTGGATATGTGTTCATATTAGAAAATGAAGCAATATCATTGAAATCATTCAAATAGACTTGTATAGCTAGATCTACGATGGAATAAGAGTTTATTGCACTAGACAAGACCGTAGAAGAAGCAGACTAGCTTTGAAGTTTCTTGGAAGATATTTCAAATTGGAGCAAACCTGTGCCTCCAATATGTATACATTGTGATAGTCAATCAACAATTGGAAGAGCTAATAGTACACTATACAATGGTAAATTTATGCATATTCGTCGTAGACATAAAACAATAAGACAACTTCTCTCTAATGGAGTTATCACTGTAGACTACATAAGATCTAAAGATAACATAGCGGATCCACTAACAAAAGGCTTGCCAAGAGAGAAATTTCAAACCTTATCGATGGAAATGGGGTTAAGGCCCATAGAATAAATTTTTTTTAATGGAAACTCCACCTAGTTGACTGGAGATCCCAAGATCTAGGTTCAAAGGGACAACTAAGTTTAAGAGAAACTTGACGGCACTGTTACACACAAACCATTCCTATGATAAAGTCAGTGCATTATTTGATGGAAAATAGTATAAGTATTGATACTTTTAATGATGTCTGTACTTGAGGAATTACGAATACCCCTTACAGAATCATCTAAGACGCCTCTTCAAAGAGAATTATAAGGCCAAATTCTCTAAGCACTTATGAGACCAGGTAGGTGTTCAAGGCAAAAATGAACACAAAGAGAGAACGAAGGATTATAAGAAACATTTATCATGTGATATCGATTTTAGAATTACACAAAATGCTTATAGTTCAAGGACTAACTAAGTCTACTGATTCGCCCGTAATTCAAATAGGTAATCACTAAGAAAGTTCAGGCACATGTGCTACTTTAAACCGATCCGATAAATGTCTCGTGAAACTATGAACAACTACTCATTCATGTAGGAGATTGTTAGAAAAAATGAACGAGGAAGTGGTTGGGGAAGAGAGAGATTTTGGGCATTGTGTGTATTGAAACAAAGTCCCGCATAGTGGAATATTTGTTTCAATACCACCATATATATTACAACCTAATATACTAAATCGAAAGAAAAAAAAGAAGAAGACATGAAGACTTGAGATGTGGCAATGTAGGCTTTGGGTATGTGAGCTTTGGGCTTTTATATTAATAATTAAATGTCAAAGATTGGGTCTTGAACCTTGGGGCTCTTGGGGTCTCGTGATTAGATGGGCCTGCTGCGCTGAAACAACTAATTTTGAACTTCAAAATTAAAACATTGTGTCTGTGCGCGTGCGTCTGTCGGTTAAAGGGTCGCAACCTTTCCAACAGTCACGACTGCTCCGGATAGGCACCTCCTCCAGCCTATATATAGGAGCCCGCAAAACGAGATTACCCACTCAAATTTACTTCATTTCTTCGTTCTATTCCTCTTCCCAAAACTATGTTCTCACTTCGCTGATTCCTACAGTTCGTCGTCGCTTCGTCTGCACGCACAGCAATCGGGGCTGGTCCGTTTCATTCTGAGAGACAAATTGCTCATATCCTTCGGTGCATATAATGGGGCAATATTGTTTTAAGAAAACAGATATTCTATGGACTCGGACGACAATGTACTTCTCTGAATTTCATAAAATTTCAATTGCATCGGTTCAGTACCGTAACAGTTTTTATTAAAATTTATCACGCTTTATTCTGTTACTGTTTTTGTAATTTAATTGTGAAAATGATAAATACTTTCCTGATGTGACTATTTTTGAACAGTTTAGTAACATTATTGAAGTTACTATTAGATTCTTGACACTTTTGTGTAGTTGCGGATAACAGAGCCAACGTCACCCCACTATTCAGTAATACGTTCAATTTGGTATTCCGTCTGTTTAATTAGTTTTTAGACAAAATCAAAAGTGAACGATATCTTTTTTTAACTTTTGTAAAAACCTAAACCTATCTTCTTCATCAAATTCTTAAAATTAAAAGACGAGCGGTCGTTTTTTGAGTACAATTGAGTTGGTTTCGTCTGTACAAGCAAATCGATATCAAATCAGCAAGAACATGCTGTTTTATCCTAGAGTTGGCGGCGTTAGTTAGACAACTTTGCACCACTGAGTAGAACGTCGAATCGTCTTCAAGACAGTGATCAAATACACGACTCAGCCGAAGATCATTTGGACTTAACATATTGTGAGATATAGAACACATATATGGGAAGCAAATAATGTTGTACAACTCATGCACGATTGTCTTGTTGACTCGTAAAAAGAAATTCGGGCATTGTATAACCCAAGTTCTAAATTGTTGGTGTGACTTCCTGTTTTCCGGAACTATTTTAGCATGAACTTGGTGATATGACTCATTTCTACAGCTTAATCTGCTTTGTTGCTTAATTAACCGTGAAATGTAAAACGCAACTAAGGCCTTGAATCTTACAAGCTTATGACAAATTATATAAGATCGTTTTGGATGTTTAGTTATGTTTATCGCAAACATTTTTCATGTTTGTCTCGCGCGATTTGTTTCTTTTTAATGTTGAACCAACAAATGAAATATAAATTGTGATTGTAGTTATTTACTTCATGTTGATGCATTTGTTAATGCCAGACCCCTAGCCTTCTTATTGGTATCTTTGATTTCTACGTGACAGCTGAACAATGCATCAATTACTGTTAAATACACGAATATGATTTGTAATAAATAAAAATGGCATACGTGAATAGAAAAGGAAAATTAGGGGAAAACGCAATTTACTCGACTATTGATTAAGTGAACCATATGATGTCTTTATGACCTCACACGCAAATTGCTGAAACTAAAACATTTTTGGCAAAGCTTAAAGTATGTAATTGATATAAAGCTTGAAAAAACTACATACTGAATACAATTTTCATACAGCAATATTCTGGACAATTGGATGGATCTGGCTCTCCATTTTTTTTAATCTCCGATCCATCGGCTAAGGCTCTAGTAAGAAACACAAGAATAGCAGCCAGAAGCGTGAACTTCAGAAAATTCGTATCTTTGCAATCACTATATTAGATATCAGTAGTTTTCATCATAGAGATGAATAAACAGAGTTTATTTCACTCAAATTAGTAGACCTTAAGGTACTTTTTGTATGAACCTGTTGTTCTGGAAACAGAATTACCTGAAACTACTGTATATCACTCGCCTAATTATTTGATATATACCAAAAATTTAGATTTAGTTATACTCACACATCAGATTATCAGTAAAGAGATCACATGCAACAGAATATTCCGTATGTATTGAATACTACACACACACACACACACAACATAAATTTGACTCCATCGTTTTCAAACAAAAGAATTTCTACACAACCATAGTAAACAACCACATAACATCACTCTTATTACCATAGCTTCAAGATATTGCATATCAATCCCACTAAATGTAGCACTTTATTTATTTATAAGTATCACAAGTAATACATATGATGATGATAATGAGTATTAAGAAGCATAGTAATCAGTGAGCAGCTGACAGTCATACTTGCAGTTGGACATGCCTTGAACACAGCCATTTATACACATGGACTGGTCATCTCCAGGTGGAATATGAAAACAGCCATCGACTATACAGGAACCTACAGACTCGTCGCATTCGTGGTTGCACCTTTCAAATGCAATACGGTGCGCTATTATATCTTTCAAGTGCTGGTCCCACTCTGGGCTTTTGTGTTTGTCGTTTGGCTTTGGGCTGTCAGCTAATGGAGCTTCTGCCATTGGCATTGGTGCTGGTGCTTTTGGATAGTTTTTTCGAGCATTGGTTAAGGCTGAAGCTGTGAATAGTAATACGAGGAAGAGTGTAGTTGAATATTTTGACATTATTGATATTTGTTTAAAAAACTTGCTATTGTATGCCTAGTTGTCGTAGTTATATATATAGGTTTGTGTTTGCGTGTGATTGGAGTTTATGTTTGGACAATGCTGCATGCATGATTTTAGGTGGATCTATTGAGGTAAGAGTAATGAGCTTCTTGCATGCGTTATGTATGATGTACTGCACTAATTCGCATGAGACAGGTAGATTTATCTTTTTTGTTTCTCCAAGAAAGCAATGTCTATTATTCTTCTACAGTCCTGCTCAAGTCCTCTTCTCAAAACGTCATATCCCAAAATAACATATGAATAAAACTTCAATTTTAAGAAAAATTTCCATCTTTCCTCCACCAAAATTTAACGTATATTATCATGCCAAGCTGGCAGAAAAACATATCCATGCTTATAAATGAAATGTCCCGTGGACTTAAATACATAGATATATCATATATATGCATACCAAGATATTGAAATTCACTGTTTGCACTGGAGTTTTCATTTATGATGGTTTTTTCTGTATCTTTCAACCCCATTTTTCTTTATGTTTCTGTACCAAATCCCCAACGAGTCCATTAGTAAATAGTTTTCCAAGGCTAAATCTCACAGAATCAATGGTAATTATACTGCGTTAGAGCATCTCCAACCTGAGTATACACGTTACAAAATGTAAAATGTAACCCAGCACGATATACATTTTATAGTCAATTACAAATTCAGCCAATTTGATTCAGAATTTGTAATCAATTTGAACGTTTGTTTAATAAACACACAAATCTCCTGCGTTTGTATAAACGCCTAGATATTTGAGCGCTTATTGAACAACTGTCCAATAACTACTACTTTTCAATGGCTCTTTTTATCCGGTTTCTATAAAACCACGTACAAGTTCAATTACTCACAATAATAATCAACCATACAAAAAATCTTTCCACACCAAATTATCTTCCACAAAAATATTTTGTGATTTTGACATCGATGCTGCAGAATGTACACTACTAGAAAAAAGCGAAAAAACGACGGGTCGGGACGACGGCTTCCGACGGTTAATTTCCGACGGCTTCCGACGGGCCGTCGGCGACCGTCGGAAGCCGTCGGAAATTCGCGAATACCTACAGTCGGCCGAGCTTTTCTTCCTCATTTTCCAGCTTTCCCCAATCTCACCAAAAACCCTCAAATCCACATTTTCCACCTCCATTCGTCAATTTCGTGATTTTTTCTCCTTCCACGCTGCTGATTCATCCATTCGTCAATTTCGTGATTTTTTCTCCTTCCACGCTGCTGATTCAACACCTCTTGCTCTCAATCTCAGATATAATCTCTTATTTTTCTGAAAATTTCAGTTTTTACCCTAATTTTAGATTTGCATAAATTGAAAAATTAGGGCGGATTAGCGATTGCAATTGTTTGTATTAGCGTAATAATGTTTTATAGCATCACATGGCACACATATTTCATCTTTTATCGTGAAATTGTTAAAAACACGTATACTTTGTGGTTGTTCATGTATATGTAAATTGTTGTGTATGCCCTGATTCGACGATTGTATACGTTATTTGGCATACGATAAAATGATTGAATGAACTAGGAGTATTATATTGTGCATGTATTTACTTATGAAACAAAAAAATGCATTACTCTAAATTATAATTGTGTGTATTAAAAAAAGACAAAAATGTTAAACCAGCCTTTTTGATGCGTAATACGTCGAATAACTGTGTTAAATTTATATATATTTTTGTAAATGTGAACAGTGAGTAAAACTGTATTTTTGAATAAAATGCGCGCATGTTAACCGACAAATGTCCCTTAGAGAGTTTTTGGCCCCGTCTGACGAGTGTTGTACATGATCGTTGTATAAATAGTCGTTTTTTTCGAAAAACGACCATTTATATTCATCTGGTACAATGTTTGTCGGATTTGTCCCTGTATTGGACAAGTTATGAACAGTAAGAATTTACATTTTGTATACTACTTCGTCTCAAACGGTTCATAAAATTTCGCCCTAACTTTTCTTTTTTGTTTCCTGCGTACACGCATTTGTGTACAATGCAGGGAACAAAAGGGAAATGCTGCCGAAATTTTATTGAATCGTTTGAGACGAAGTAATATACGAAATGTAAATGCTTACTGTGTTTGTAATGGGAAGTAGGATGTCTGACCAATGAAAAAAATTATATATATTTTTAATCGTTACGTACGTTAAAAAATGAAATGTGCCCTATTTGAAAATATTTTTAAATTTGTGAAGTTGTTATTTAAATTCAAAATATTATACGATCATGAAAATAATCTTTTTTGAATTTGTATTCTTCAAAATAAATATTAATTTTTGAACTTCTCATTTTGTCAAATAGGAAAAATGATTGATTATTTTGTTGATCGGAGGAGATGGATGTACCAAAGAAAAGGACTGAAGGGCTCAATAAAAGAAGATTTTTATAATGGTATAAACGTGTTTGTTGAATTCGCTTTAAGTAATAACGGAAACGATCCAGAAATTCGTTGTCCGTGTAGTAGGTGTAGACATTTGTAGTATTTGTTACCAGATATTGTGAAAGTTCATTTGTGCCAACACGGTTTCGTACCCGAATATTATGTTTGGGATCGGCATGGAGAAGTTGCAGCAAATACTTCTGTAGAGTCTGAAAGTGTCGTTAACGAAATAGTTTCAACGACCTGTATAGAAAATATGGTCGAAGATGCAGCACGATCAATGTTTCCTATGCTTGAAGTTGACGACGACGATGGAAATGTTGAAGAACCAAATATTGAAGCTAATTTTTTTTACGATTTACTAGATGCAGCTAAGAAACCTATTTGGGATGGTTGTAAAAGCGGCACTCAGCTGTCAGTAATCGCAGAATACATTGCGATGAAGTTAAAATACAACATCACTGAAGATGGGTTTACGGCTGTTGTACAAGCTGCAAAAAGACATATGCCGTCCGATAATCTAATGTGTGAAAATCACTACGAAGTTAAAAAACTTATGTCGGCTTTTGGTTTACCGTATCAGAAAATAGATACATGCTTAAAAGGATGCATGTTGTTTTGGAAAGAAGACGCAAACCTTAGAAATTGTAAAGTTTGTAACCAGGAGAGATACAAATCAAGAAAAAAGAAGGGAAAGGAAGTTCCGTACAAGCGTATGCACTACTTACCCATAACTCCAAGACTTCAAAGATTATATGCATCTTCTGTAACTGCGTCTAATATGAGATGGCATAGCATGAGAACAGAGGAAGAGGGTACGTTGACACATCCGGCCGATGGAGAAGCATAGAAGCATTTCGATAAAACGTATCCAAATTTTGCAGCGGAGAGTCGAAATGTTAGATTATGATTATGTACGGACGGGTTTTCTCTATTTTCTCAATTTGGTTCTAAATATTCATCATGGCCTATTATCGTCACACCGTATAATTTACCTCCATGGATGTGCATGAAAACGCAATATATGTTTCTTACTGTTGTCGTTCCTGGCCTCGACGATCCGACACAAGGAATCGATGTATATTTACAACCGTTGATTGAGGAGTTAAAAATACTGTGGAACGAAGGAGTAGAAACATACGATGTGTCCAAGAAGAAATTTTTTCGTATGTTTGCTTCTTTGCTGTGGACTATAAGTGATTTTCCTGCCTATGCAATGCTTTCGGGATGGAGTACTGCCGGTCGTCTAGCATGTCCATATTGCATGGATGAAACACGAGCGTTTTCTTTACCTCATGGTAAGAAAATTTCATGGTTTGACTGTCATCGATATTTTCTCCATGTAAATCATCCCTTCAGAGGAGACAAGAAAAACTTTTTAGCTAATAGAGTGGAAACCAGACAACCACCGACGATATGGTCAAGCGAAGACATATATGAACTTGTTAAGGACTATCCAAAGATATATGAAATTGGCGAGCAAATAGAAATTGAAGGCAAATCAGTTGTTCATAATTGGTGCAAACAAACTATTTTTTGGGAGTTGCCGTATTGGAAACATCTTCTGCTTCGCCATAACATAGATGTGATGCACAATGAGAAAAATGTATTTGATAATGTTTTTAACACAATTTTGAATGTGAAAGGGAAGACGAAAGATGATTTGAAATCAAGACGTGATATAGAAGAATTATGCAAACGTCCTGAGCTTCATATGAAACCAAATGACAATAAAAAACCCAAAGCTTGTTACGAATTAGATAATAATCAAGTTAAAGCTGTGTTAAAATGGGTGGAAGGGTTAAGATTTTCTGATGGGATATCATCAAATCTTCGTAGATGTGTTGACTTTAAAAATGGTAGATTAAGCGGAATGAAAAGTCACGACTGTCACATAATGATGGAAAATTTATTCTCCATAATGTTCAAAGAACTACTGCCGTTAAAAGTTTGGAAAGTAGTAACGGAGCTTAGTATGTTTTACAAAGAGCTTTGTTCGACTACTTTAAAAGTGCAACGTTTACGTAAACTTGAAGTGGACATTCCTATATTTCTTTGCAAATTAGAGAAAATATTTCCGCCTGGTTTTTTTAATGTGATGGAACATTTACCTGTTCGTCTCCCATCTGAAGCACGACTTCGAGGTCCTGTCCAATACGGATGGATGTATCCATTTGAGAGGTATGTAATATATATGTTATAACGTAATTTAATTGCATTTGAAAGATTAAGTTAATATAAATTAATGTTGCGTAGATATTTGAATCACCTGAAGAAAAAAGTGAGGCAAAAAGCACGGGTTGAAGGTTCGATATGTAAATCTTACATCGAAGAAGAAGCTTCGTTCTTTCTCTCTCACTATTTCAGTGACCATGTGAATATTTCATTTGAAAGTGTTCCTCGTAATGACGAAGGCGACGAACAAGAGTCCACTCAAGCAATGTTATCTATTTTTAGACAACATGATCGGCCTTCTGGAAAATGTGTAGAAATATGGCTAGACGATAGAGATCTTCATGTAGCACACACTTATATTCTTCTAAATTGTGCCGAGGTTGCACCGTTTGTTAGGTAATCTGAAATAATAATTTGTGTTTTATTCTTTTCTTATATGCATGCGCGTGTATAACCTAATGTAACAATTTGTTTATATAAACAGTGTTTATGAACGTGAACATCCGAACGGAGATCTCAGTAAAGAATTTTCCGGTTGGTTTTCAAATTACGTTTATGAGCCGAGAAATTGTGTTGTTGACGAAGGGTTGAAACATCTTGCGATGGGACCAAAAAGAGTGGTCAAGACATATCCAATATATTTCGTCAACGGATATAAATTTAACACCAAAGAATACGGTGCAGAAAAATTAACAAATAATACTGGTGTATTTGTTAAAGGTAGTGACGATCCAGAAAATCATTTAAATGATTTTTATGGCGTTCTGACACAAATTTTGCAACTTACATATTTCTCACGACCCGCGGAGGAGGTGTTTCTATTTAGATGTAATTGGTTTAGCAATGTTCCAGGTTCTGAAATTAATGTGCACAAGGATTATAATCTTATCGAAATAAGCATACATCGCACTATCACAAGTATGATCCTTTTGTACTAGCCAAACAAGCATTGCAAGTTCATTACGCTCCTTATCCGTCTCTAAATAGAGATAAAGCAGATTGGTCTGCAGTTTTTGAAACAAAGGCCAGATTCACATTCGATGGGAAGAATATTCCCGACGAACAAGCTTATCAGGCAGATCTTGAGCAAAATAACGAAATAATAATTACAGATGATCATACAGATTTTGGTCCCTTGATCGATGAATCAAATGTTTTGGTAGAAGCGTTTGACAGTGCAGAGGAAAATATCGTCGAAAACGAGACCGAATCTGAATCAGAAGACGATGATGACTGATACAAATCTGAATCTGTTTTTTTGCAATTGATGTAACCGTGTTAAATTCTTGTTGTATTATGAAATTGATGTAACTATGAAACCAAATCCATTTACTATTGTTTGCATGTTGAATTCTTGATGTATTATTAAATTGATGTAACTATGAAACCAAATCCGTTTACTATTGCATGTTGAATTCTTGATGTATTATGAATCAGGTTTAACACACTTCCATTTCTATTTCCATTTTAGTCATTAATTAAGCTACAATTTGTACCGTTGATGTCATTTTCATATGAAATATATTTCATTATCATGTTTTTATACTCTTATATAATGATGTGTATATGTCACAGGTTTATCAGTATGTCGTATAGAGGAAGGAGCTCTTCCCGATCTTCAGGAGGGGATGGCAGTGGCCCATTGCAAGAGCCACAGCATGCTGTTGTATCTTTGGTCCCTAGAGCAGAAGGGTAATTAGAATTAAATTTTATTCAGCATCTTATTTTTTCTATGATATACGTATGTACTTATCTATATCGTACTTAAAAACATGGGGTTCGACCTACTTCCCTCTAAGGTTGTGCTGGACGTCTCTAGAGCAGCATATCGCAGTAGGATGAGTGCGTGCTGGCCGAAGTGGGATTCCATCCCTCCTCACATCATAGAGTGCATATGGCAGGATGTTCTAGTATGTACAATTTTTCTGTTTTCCATTTTTAATTCGTTTTTGTCGTTTTTCTATTGTTTATCGTTTAAAGTGTAACCTTTTTTTCACACATGCTGAGATAGACATCCAGACAGACGATATGATGCTGGCATGAGCATACTGGATGAGGAAGATGCACAAGAACTACAGGGACACGATATCTGAGATTAAGAAATTTGGTAAGAAACCAAAGTGGATGGGAGAGAGCGTGTATCAAGCTTGGTTGAGCTACTGGGAGACGGACGAGGCGAAGACAAGTATACTATTTTTTTTTGAATTATTAATTTGACGTGATTGAAAAATAATGTATCAAATTTTGAATGTACAGGCAGAGTCGGATAGAAACTCTGCAAATAGAAATAAGAATCCCGTCACTCATCGCGGAGGATCAAAGTCGTTTCAGCAGTATCGGCAGGAGTTGGTAAGTTTACTGAATAATAAATGTAAATAGTTTATGCTATATGATTCTAAATGTATAATAATTGTATGTAACAATCAAATTCAGGAAGCCGAGGCACAGGGTCCTGTCAGCTATATGGACGTGTTCACCCGTACGCATGCTGTTGAGCATGTTAATCCAGACGGGACTGTTTCGTACACATGGCAGGACGATAAATCTAGCAAAAGCCATGTAAGCATATTTCATTTTATTCACTATTAGTAATTGTTTTAATTGTTAAATTATGATGAAATAAGATATGATATTATTAATTTGTTAATGCAGGAGATGTTTATGGAGCAGCGGCAGAAACTCCTTGCTGATACAGGTCGAGAACAGCTGACGACCGATGAGGAGGACGTTATTTTTGAGTCCGTTATGACTCCAGCTGAGCATGGTCGACGATACGGATTTGGCAATTTAGCGGTAAATAATTTACTTTTTATTAAAATACTTAAAATATGATATTTTTACCTTTTCAAAACAATAAACTTGGATTTTATTTATTTTTCAATTATTGCAGTGCAATAGTCATAGTAGGGGACGGCGGAGCAGACCACAGAGCGATTTAGCAAGTATAGAAGAATTGCGGACTAGAGTGTCCCAATTGGAGGAGCAGAACCGCCAAAATGCCTTATAGACCGCACAGTTGTTAGAGTACATACAGCAGTTTGGTGGCCGCTTCCCTTTCCTCGGCTGGCTCTGGATCTTGAGGAGATTGACTCATTGCTTGCTTGTTCGTCGTTCAAGTATGTTTTGTTTGTGTAGAATGATTTGATAGACGGTGCGGGTAATTATTGATTTGTATAATTATGTATAATACACTTGGTTTTCTTGTTTTATTAGGACATATGCATGAGAATATTGATAAATTTATGTATTAACAATATGGTGGAACAGTTATTGTTAATGTTGGAATGGATATGTATGTTTTTTATCTTATTTTGATTGTATTTTTATTTATTTGTGCGTTTGTTAAATATGTTGTAGTTTAGGTTTGGATCTTTGATTGGTTTATTGTATATTGGGTTGTGAAATATTGATATCAGAGTATTTGAAAGAGAAATGTGGTTGGAAGGCTATGTTTGCAGCGAATATAAAAAAAAAAATTTGCAGATTTCCGACGGCTACCGACGGCTCTCGACGGCTTATCGGTCAAAATTTCCGACGGCTTCCGGCGCATTGAGTCGGTCTATAACTCAGTATTTCCGACGGATTCCGGCACACGTCGGAATCCGTCGAAGTTAGTCGGAATAATATACGGCGCCGTCCGTCGGAAGCCGTCGGAAGTACTGCTCCCCGATGCAGTCTTTTCCGACGGCTTTTCTCGACGGCCGTCGACGGTTTCTGGCCGTCGGAAATTCTGTTTCTCCTTGTAGTGGTAGCTTCGAGGAGTTTGATTTTGAAGACAACACGGCTCCAGTGAACGGACGTACGCTACTGCTAGCTGGACAATGAATAAAGATTTCGATTTGTATTGTCTTTGGTATACACTCTCAAGCGATTCAATTCGATGTACTGACCAAAGCGGTGATAGTTTCCGAAACAAGTTTATAAATTGTTATAAACGGAAGAACTTGGATCGAAAAAGATCACTTGCTTCGATAAAAGAACGATTTAGAAAAACTTTTCGTCAAAAACGGACATTCAATTCTCAAAAGTTTAAGTTAAAACAGATGAACCCTAACGGCTTTGGAGGTGAAATGCACATAGTAAGGTTAACTAATTTGCATACATTTATAAGATATTTTATAATTTTCTGAATATTTCATTCATTTTTTTAGAAGGCAGCTGCAAATAAGCTTTTCGAACAGGTCAACATTCTCGAAAATAAAAAGGCATCCCATTTTATCAGTTCGTGCATGTTTATGATACGCTTGTTGAACATGCAAAATGGAAATCCTCACTTTAGAAAACTATTCAAGTACTGCAATCGAACAGATTTAGAAGCAAAGCCCAAAGTCTCGGAGAAACCTCCATCCTTGATGAATCACAAGGAAGTCAAAGTATGGATTTGGAAGATCAACTACTCCAGGTAAATATGATTTTGCTATACCTCAAGGATTAAAAGCATCAAAGAAAAAGCACGCTGCTGGTATGTTGCAGGCAAGAATAGAAAGTATATACAGGCATCCAAAGAGAGGCATAGTCGTGTGATCGAAATTCGAGTTGCTCAACGCCAAGAAAGAATGATGAAGTTGGAACGACTTATTGTTGGGAATACACAAAGAGACAGGGATGCACTAATGTTATTATACACATCAGACTTGATTGAACAACAATTAGCTTATGTTGAGATAAGAAGAAATGAAATTACGTGACTTAGGAGTGGAGAAGGACAATAATATTGATTTTAACTTTACAGCTATCTTATATTTTGATTTTGAGTTAGTGATACATCGCTTTTGACTTTCTGTTTAGATTAGTTAAGTTTATTTTGGTTTTTAGGACAACAAATGGAATTTCAAGAAACTGCGATAACGTTAATAACTTGTAGTATAGTAGAAATAAATTACAACAATAATAACATCAATCAACTACAGCGATAACAATCTTCTCATGCAACAACAACAATATTCTTCTGTGGTTCATCACAAAAATTCCAAATATGATTTGCTAGATCATTTTGAAGTATGTAATGCAAATGAATTGTAATACTCTGTACAATCATCCATAAATAAATAAATTGAATGAATTAATTTAAATAAGATAGGGATATAATGAAAATTTTGTAAAAATCAAAATTTGAGCATGAAAGTTATACTGTTGCGTACGTGGCGATTTTTTGATCAATTTCCATTTATAACATGTTTAGAACGAAGCTTAAACGAGAAAATTATGGACGTGTGAAGTTACAGATTCAAATTACTATAAAAGAATTCAGACTCAAATAAATAATCAATTCCTAAATTTTGAATTCAAACATTAACATTAATTATACTTGAGGCCAGGGTTAATTAAACGTTACGTTAATGTTAAAATGCAGTTAAGAAAGAAAATAAGTTAGACAACGGTAAAAGAAATTCAATGTTCCCTAAATAGAACCGGTCTACCCATGATCCACGACCGGTCACCGGTGGTAGGGAACGGTTGACCAGTGAACACAGGGTGACAGCTCGGGTTTTGTAGGAATGAATGTTCCAAATTTTATAATTTTAAACCGACTTAAATCCGACGGTTCTGGTGCATTCCAACCACTATAAATAAGAGCTTAGCCATCTTACTTTTATTCGCAAAATATTTTGAAAATATTAGCGAAGTTCTAATAGTTCGCCTCTTCATAGATTTAGAAAACTCCACTAGGGTTTCAGGCAAAAAATCATATATATATATACTGTTTATTTTCTCAACATATTCTCCTCCAAAACTCTAATCTTCTAGATCTAACGTATATACAAATCGTTTGCTGTATATATCAAAAATAAGAGATCAGAAAGAGTTCATTGAAGGTGTGTCAAATTCAAAATATGGCAAAGCCAAGGATCTCTATGAGTGCAAATCTTAGTTTTTTTATTTTAGCAGTTGAATAGTGTAGTTTGGATTTGATATATGTCTTAGGGAGGTTTTGTAACGACCTAAAATTTTCGACCTCGAAAATTCGAAATTAATACGTTTACTATAGAAATGCCGAGCATTCGAACGCTGGAAATTCCAGATTGTTAGGAAAAAAAGAAAAGAGGTAGAAGAAGAAACAGGAAACAAAACACAGAATCTCACATTCGCAGCGGATCAAAATATAATATCAAATAATAGCATTTACACAAAGAAAGTTGAATCTGTTAATTTACATTCAATACATCAGAGTACAACCACTCACACATAAACTGGACAGTTAAAATTAACTTGGCGTAGTTAAACAACTCCACTACACAATGGAATACACTCCATACGTTTCTGTCATCCAGCTCGCCTCCTGAGCTCCCGAACGACCTAACTTGAATATCTGTAATATTCAGTCTGACCCGAGCATTACAATCAAGTAACACTCGGATCAGGCTGGAAGCCAGCATTAGTAAACCCATAAAATTTGAAATACCGAGATATAAAAACTTCTTTGAAACCCGGTGTAACTCGTACCTCAATACGTGACCTATCTTGTTATAATCAACCACACGTTTCACCACAATATCTAAGTACCGTTACTTAGTTTAAAATGACCAATTTCACTTAATTTATTCCATTCCAGCCCATTAGATTCTAAAATCAAATCTAATAAAGAATTATTGTAGATTACTAATCGAAGTGGTTTCGGGTATTTACTGATACCCGACCCCGGTCTCTTCGAATCCAATGTTATTCTTTAAGCCAAATTGTTTAAGTTAAAACAATACAATTTATATTCAGGATTTCATATTCACACAACAATTCATCTCAGATAGATAACCCACGATATCACAGTTCAATCAAAGTATCTCATATCACAAAGCATCACGAATCACATATCAGAGATATCAAATAATCTAAGTCATTCAATATATCTTAATCATCTATAAGCAAGATAAATTAATTGCACCATTTCTAATTAATTTAATTACTTTTGAATCCTACTTACTTAACATTAATTAATTACAAACCATTAATTAATCATCCTCTAATCATCCATCCAAATTAATTATCCATGATTACTTTCATTAAGTTATAACCCCATTAGTTAATTATCCTCAATTAATTAACCTTTAATTATTAATTAATTATCCTCTATTATTAACTAACCTTTAATTATTAATTAATTTAACCTTTAATTACTAATTAAATTAATTAACCCTTAACAAATTAATCCTTTAATTACTTACATTAATTAATTATCATTTAAGTCATTAATCTCTAATTACTTACATTAATTAATCTCTAATTACCAATTAATTAATCCGTAATTACCAATTAATTAATCTCTAATTACCAAGTAATTAATGTCTAATTACCAAATAATTAATTTCTAATTAATTAATTTATAACCCTTAATTATTAATTAATTAATCCTTAATCCTTAATTAATTAATTTCTCTTTGATAACTTCATTAATTTAATTAATCTATAATCACCTAAAATCTTAATTAAATTCAAGATAAAACATTTATCTTTATTAATTATTTAATTATCATTAACACATAAATTTAAAACATTTTATCTTTTAATTACCTATTTGATTAAACAATTTAATTTAAGTTTTTTAAAATAAACTTAAGAATTTAACTAAATTAATTTAAGTAAAATAAATCATACAACTTCTTAAACCAATTATTTAAAATCATTTATTATATAAAAGAAAATTGATTTAAGAAATAACTTAAACTTGATTTATTTTTAAATTTTAAAACTTACTTTTATTTAAATTTTTAAAACTGTTAAAATACTTACTTCGGGTTCAACCTGGAACCCATCCCGAGACACCCCCGAGAAAACTTCCTCTTTCTCTTTTAGAAACTTAGTTATAGTTTTAAATTTAAAAACCTGTTAACAAAACACACTCACGAATGACACGAAGCCCAACTCGAGCCACAAAGTTGCTACCTCGAGTCATCCCCGAGACAGCCGTCCTTCCCAAATCACTGATACCCAGAATCCATGTGCACGTGCACCGTTGTTCGAGGCGACTCCAACCACCGCCGATACCTCCAACACATCGTCGACCATCTCCATCATAGATCCCGACCATCCAGACTTCCCTCTAAACTCAAAATCGAAAACGAGGTAATCTCGAACAAACTGGGACAAACACAACGACCAAAAACCACCTCGACCTGATGCTGCCGCCCTCCAGCAACCACGAAACCTCGTCCCCACCTTCGCCGACAAACTACTCAACCTTTCCCCCAACTCCGATAAACCTTGATGCTCCAAAGACGATGCAGCGACCAAAATCCAAATCTCGATCAAAACTTGGTATTAAACCCTACTCTGATGCCTAGCCGCCGCCATAGTGGTTAATAAAACCAACTTCCATTTTTCCCTCACTCGCCTACTTCCTCGCCACCTCCAGTAGCGATCCCGACCTTCCCGAGCCCTCCGATCACCAGAAAAGCCTCAAAACACAAAATCCGATCAACTCGAGATTCCTCACTCGATCTAGCACTAAAAATTATGATTTTTCTTTTAAAAGTCCTACTTTCCAAAGATGATTCAAATTATAAAGGTGAATCAGCAAATCATGATGTTTGAATTTAACATATTTTAAAGTTCCCACTGTCTTTCTTGATTTTCCAGATAATATTCAACCTTATTATACTTAAAACTATTTTTAAAATTAAGATCTTACAAATTTAAACAACTTTTGTTTAAACAACAAAGTCTAAAATGATTTAGAGGTTGAGATCTTGATATTTAATGGTTTTAAAAACCTGTTAAACAAGCGTAGAGGATATATCCTTGTTCCAGACATGCACATATACATTTATATATATATACACACAGACATGCAGGTAAATTTTACAACCATACAACAATATCTCATTACATATACCCAGTATTTGTCACATGCAATTCAAGTTTTTAACAGATTTATGGTTTAAGTAAAGTTTACTCACCTGTATTATGCAAACAGAGAACCTGGACTTGCTTTTGAAAAATGGAGATGACTAAATCTGTTCTTGATATTTGAGATGAACTTTGCTTGTTTTGGTTTAAACTTGTTTGAATTTGAAACTGAGACTTGGTCTGCTTTTGAGTTTGATGTGATCTGATCTTGGTTGTTGAGATTGAATTGAACTTTTTCTTTAAGCTATAGTTTGAATTTTTGCTAAGATGATCTGACTGAGATTTGTGAAAGATTGTTGTTTTTTATTTTCATTTCAGGTTTTAAGTTTCTTTACCTTGCTAAGTTTTGGTTTTAAATAGAAGAAAGTGAGAATAGAGGGGAAGTAGTGATATATATATAACTTTGTTTTTATTCTAATTAGTATTTAAAAATAAGAGAAACTAACGATACTTGTTTATTATGCATGTTATTATTCTTACAAATGTCAATGCATGTATTTAAATATTTTCTTGTTTGTAAATTTACATGAATTTATATTTTTATATGTTTTCATATTATAGTTTAATACTTATATATATACAACTTATATATATTTAAAGAAAGTATCATCCTTTATTAAATTCTATTTTAAAATATAGAATTTAACTTTAAATGTCCTTTTGAAAATTTAATACATTGAATTCAAATTAATGCTTTTTATTCACAAAACATATATATATATATATATATATATATACATACATACATACATATTTATATACTTGTATATGAACACACTTAAAATTTCCAACATTATATAGTTTCCAATCTCTATTTATATATATATATATATATTCATTTATTCATCAGAATGTTATTTGTTTAACATACAAACCAGTATTGTAATAAATTTAATTCTGTTAATTACTAATTAACAGATGTTCAAAAATCCGGATTATCACATTCCTCCCCCATTAAAATCTTTTCGTCCTCGAAAAGAAACGAAGCCAGAATTTATCAAAAAGCTTACTATCAGTTAAATTACTCTTTGAACATTTTTAACTAAAAACTCTTTATTTTTAAAATATTTTAAAAATCTACATAATATTTCCAAAATAATTTTATAAAAACATTTTTATAACTCGATGTCTCAACAAGTCAATCCTTGTTCTCACAGAAATTCGGTCATACGTTGATCAGGCGTAGGACTGAAAATCTATAAGTACTTGGCGGACCCGTTTTCAACACCCAATGAAAATACTTGGAAAACATTTTTGAAAATATAGAAAACATCTTTGAAAATATAGAATACATTTTTGGTGAGAATGCTCTGGAAATCATCACCCCCTCCATGGTCGCAGTTAACCCGATGGTTACGTTGCCATCCCGACAAAACCCATAGATAACTGTAGGCACTCTGTGCCCTTCGATTAAGCCATGGACCCACCATAGATCGCAGCTATACTCGGTGTTACGTTGCCATCACGGCAAAAATCCATGTAACCGTAGGCATCAGCCCTCGAATTTCGCTGCCAAATGAAACTTCACCATTCCTACATAGATCGCAGACTACATCAATCAAGTCCAATGTAGCCTGTAGGCACTCACTACCACACGACTTTCACTATGTCTTTATAGATCGCAGTCTACCGATGTTACATTGCCAATACGGAAAAATCAAACGTAGACCGTTGGCTCTCATGGCTACACGACTTCCGCTATTGTAACAACCCTGAATTTTGTGATTTACTTTAATGGTATATTTTAATTATTTTATTTGAATTCTGATTTAAAAACTTTATTATATTTATTAAAATGAATAAATTTTGTTATTTTAAATATAAATTTTGATTTTTTTGTGAATTATAATTTCAAACCTGAACAAATAGAATATTTCCAAAAAAATGTGGATTTTGGTCAATCTGGTCAAACTTTGACTTTTAAATTTTAAATTTAAAAATTTGAATTTTTTAATTTTATGTTTTTTTATGAAAATAGATTAAATTTTAAGAATACTGCCTTTTGTTTCGTTGAAATCCGATTTATATTGTGAAAGTTATGCTTTTTACAATATTGTATGTAAATTGATTTATTTAATAAAATTGTTTGTTTTAATTTATATAAATAATATTTTTATCTGTCATACCTTATTCTAATTTGTATATATATGTATAATATGTCATGTTATATATATATTTTATTTTTAAAACATTTTTTAAAGTACTGTAGTTCTGTTTCCAAAACTAGTTATATTTTATTTTCAATTTTCAATTTTCAATTTTCAATTTTCAATACTAGTTTACATATAATTAACTATTTTCTTATATTTTTCTATATTTTTATAAAATTTATTTATTCATTTCATTTTCACTTTATCTGGTATTCATTTTTATTTTATTTTCATGGTTTTCATTTTTGTTTATTTGCATAAATGAAAAAGAGAAATTTCAAAAGTCTAATGGCCTTTTAACCTTTGACCTTCCATTTTCCACCTCTTCGTTTTGGGCCGTCCTTTCCAATTGCAATAGTCGTGACTTTTTATTTTGCAATTCACATACACACACTCTTCTCACTTCTCTTTTCACATGCATTTTAGATCTGAAGAAGCAAAGGTAATGTCTTTTTTATCCACTTTTCCTTCTATTTCTATTGATTTTTCCTTTGTAATTTGCATTGCCTCTCCATTGTCTTGTTCGGCCTTAGATCCTCCACCACCTCCACCGTCTAGCACCACCACATCCACAGCCACATCACCCTCCTCTTCTCTGACCAGTGAAAGTCCGAGACCCCTCTTTGTTGCTAGCTTCTTAAAAGTTGCAATATCACCTTGAATATTGCATAGTCGAACTCCTTAATGCCATAGCCTTCAATTTTCACCTAGACCACCTCCTTAGCCGCCACCACCAGTCCCTCCACCACCTCTGGCCGCCACTCCAGACCCCACCTGACCTGTAGCACGAATGGCCGAGTCCACATCAGTCAATGCCGAACCCAAAGTGTGCACCAAAAGCCACTAAATTGCCTTAAACCCTTTTGTATTCCTTCATGTTGTAACTTAAGCCATTCCACTAATTTTAGCCATGCATACATGCCATATACCTGATCAAAATACCACTATGGCTGAGCATACATAAGCCCTAGGTCGAGTATGTGAAGGTTGAGGCAATGGTCAAGTCATTCCTTTCATTGTTGTCTTTAAATTCAATTTGTTTTAAAGTATATTTGTGTTGAAATCATATGTATATTTAGGTTGAAATTATATTTAGGTTGAAATTATATTTATACTTGCCTTGTTTATGTGTTGTTCACAAGATAAAAACTTGGCTCTCCACTCCACTCCACTCAAGTCTTAAGTCGTGTTATCATGCTTTATGGAATTCGTTTGTGTGCTTTGTCTTGCTATCTCCAGCTTGAAACCAGTGAGTATTTCTCACAGGGCATTCCGTACTTATATAAGTAGTAAATTGATGTCCTATGAATCTATAGTTCATATTATCATATTATACCTGCCTGTGATATTATTTATATTATGATCACCCTGTTTATACACTTGTCATATCATCTGTTACTGTTATAATGCTATTCTGTTTATTTATATCAGCTTATCACACTGCAAGTTCCCTGTAGATTAGAATCACTATGGGTTGAAATAATACATACCCGAACAGACTTTAGAATAGGGAAAAAAATCGTTATGGGCTGAAATGATAGGCCTGAATGATTTTTATTTATTTCATTTAACTTGGGATTGTGGGTTTGGAATGATAGAACTTGGATTTTTCCTTTGTAAACTACGGATTGAAATGATATATTATCCGTATCATTTGACTTTGGTTAGAAAATTATATACAGATCTGTGGTTAATATATATTTTTCTAAAATTTTTAAAATATTACAAAATGTAAATATTATGAAATTTTGATTAAAATATAAATTTAAAAATGATTTTGACAAAATATTAGTGATTTTCTATAAGTTAAATAAGTGAAATAAATAAATGGTAAAGTAGGATTTGAAATATAAGTAAATTTTAGAATTTATGATTTTGGTTATAAATGAAGTTTAAGTTAAGTAAGAAAATATGATAATTTGATTTAAATCTAAATTTAAAAATGATTTTATAAAGTATAATGATTTTCTATAAATTAAAATATAGTTAAATAAATAAATGTTTAAAATTGAAATTTGAAATATAACTTAACTTAGAAAATGTGAAATGTGTTTAAAAATGAAAAGTTACGTTAGGAAAAATAAATGGAATTTTAATTTAATTTATGAAATGGTACATTAAATTAAAATGTAAAGTAAATGGAATGTTATAAATTTGTACATTAAATTTTATAAGTGAATTATTAAAGAAATTTGATTTTTGTATGAAATTTCACTTTATAAAATCATAAATTAAAGGGTATTTAAATGATAATATTTTAAGTGAGAAAATATGATTTTATAAGTTAAAAATGGTTTAAATTAAAGTTTAATGGTTTATGGAATTGTATTGAAATTTGAAATTTAATTTAACAACATTTCAGAAATGCTATCATTTCTGAAGTAAATGATATTACGGCATTTCTAAGTGCTGTAGTTGATACAAATAAACTAAATGACTAAAATTGAACTAAGGGCTATTACAGCACTTTGTAAGTGCTGTAGTTGCAGAATTTAACTAAAGCTTTTATTTGAAACTTGAACTATTACAGCATTTCTATAAATACTGTCTTTGTCAAATTAAATTGTTTTCAAATGAAATTTTCCGTAGCATTTTCTAAGTGCTACGAAAGTTGAAATTTCATTGTTTGAATAAATTTAAGTGAATAAATTGAATTCTGAAAAGACTAAAAATTTGTGAATTAAATATTTGATTATTTAATAGAATAACTTTATTTTTTAAATGGTTTAAACAGAATATTTTGATTTGAAATATATACCATTTTAAAATGTAATTTGAAATGGTATTTAAATTAAATAAAAATGAATGTGGTTTTGGAAAGATATGATATTTTGATATTTCGAAATGAATTTGAAGTGATATTGAATTTTTAAATGATATTTAATTTAGAAGTATAAAATACCATTTTGGAATTTTAACCACGGGATGTATTTAATTTATGGTTTAACTGATCCTTAGAGGATGGGCGATCCCAAGCATCCTTTAAGTTATTGTGCATTACTACTACAGTTCACTTGAGTTGGTTTACATTATATAAGTATGTATGTCCTGACTCGAGTGTTTTGTGTTTTACTTTACGCTCGGATCAGTCTGAGTATTTACAGCTTAGCTTTGGATTTCTTTTATGGAGCTAGGAATCACTGGAGATTCTACTTGTCTAGTTATCTATTTCCTTTCAGTTTCAGTTGTTCTATTTCAGCTCTGGTATTTATAAATTTCTATGTATTTGAGATTTCTATTGTATATGTTTTCAGACTGATATTGTGAATTGTTTTGAGATTTTGTTATAGTAGCTTCATGAACTACTATGGTATTTTAATTTCCGCTGCGAGTTATTCTAATATATCTGTATTTGTGATTCTGTGATTGTTTTCCATTTGCTCCAAATTTATTTACAATGCGGTATTTTGAGCAATTCAAGTCTGACATGTGTAGATGCGAATGGCTGAAAATATCAGGTCGTTATAACTATGGTCCGCAGTAGATCGCAGTGACATCGAGTTACACTGTCGTCACAGCATAACCCAAATGTCTCCATAGGAATCAGCGCCCTCGACTTTCGCTACCCACACACACAATCCTCAGTAACTTCAGTTTGTCTGGACTTCCTCCCAGGATCCAATTTAGAGTCTCCCCCTTAGGGCTCAAGGCAGAACCACCCCGTGGATCTCCTATGAAGTTCATTTCAATGGGAGCTCCTTTTTCTCCAAAGCCAATCTCAAAACATATTATAATATACACTTATAGTATCTTTCAAATCATATCCTTTATGATTCACATAAAAAAGTCTCCTTTACACAAAATCGATATCTCAAAATCGATAGTTCCAAACTTGGCTTTCCAAATTCTCAAAATTGATTTTTTCCAAAATCAAAAGCCTTTCTAAAACCATAGGTTCCAAAACCTTTTTCCAAAATCATTCTCATAAAATTATTTATATATATAGATATATATAATCTGGAAAAATCTTAGAATCACTTCATACTTATATAAATTACCTTTTATACTTAAAAATATTTTTCAAAGATATTTTCTTCTGGCTATAGATTCAAAAAGGGGAGTTTATCATATATAACAAATATATATATACATATATACATATATATCTATATATATTTCATTTATGCCCAATCAAATATTCAAGTTTGATTTCTTTTATAAAGTTATTTGCTCCAATACTTGCTTTTTATAAAGTGAATTTCAATTATAAAGATATCCAACTTCCACTTTTATTCACATATATTTCTCAAGATGTACTTTTCTTTTCAAAAAAGATCATTTTTCATTTCTTTAAAAATTTCAATATCTATTTCATTCAAGCATGTACGATGTACATATATCATCCGTACGTAATAACAAATCTGATCGCTCGCTAGATCATACAATTTCACTTCTGAACTATTATCGTCCACCCGACTTTCTAGTGCGGAATCAGATCTAGTTTCTTGATCTGAAACCATCATTCTCCTTGCATAGCCATAACTATGATAGAGAATTTCTAGAATCAATCAAAGATCCATATCCAGGGTTCACTGTCGAAAGTCAAGTGAAAAATCCCACCTCAGATCGATATACAATCTCGAAATTCTGTGCTCAAATCTGGAACAAATCATTATACGAATAGAATAATATACGTACATCCTAAATATTTACCTTCATTGAATATCAGCTAAATCAATTTTCTCTTACTTCACATTCATTTAGATTTCTATTCACTAATTCACAATTGCTTCAATTCCCATTTGGGTTATCACTTCATTTAAAAACAGTCTGCACTCTGACTAGCTTAAATTTAGAAAATAGCTTGTAAAGGTTGAAATAAATAAGTAGTTGTAAAATAGTTATTAGTTGTAAAATAGCTGAAAAATAGTTAAGTAATTATAAAATAGTTGTAAAATAATTAGACAGTTGCAAAATAGTTTCAAAATAAGTATAAAATAGTTTGGTTTTTAAAAAGAAAGGTTGTATAGTAAATAGCTTGGAAAATATATTTAAAACAGTTTATATTAAAATAATTTATTTGAAAATAGTTTCAGGGTTAAACTGTTCAATTTTTCAATCTCCACTTCCAATTAATTCAATTCAAATTTTCCATTTTAATTTATCTCAATTCCAATCCAACTTTAGACCATTTCGAATTACATAAATTCAAGTTAAATTTTTAAATGTTGATTTAATCCTTTAAATCAATTTATCCTTTGCTTCTAATTTAACAACCTAAGTTTTTAAACAATTAATTTTGAGTCCAAATTTCAAACATTCCTTTTAAATTACTTAAATTATTTCAAGGTTCAAGTAGGAGTTCAAAACCTTTAAAATAATTTAATCTTAAGAATCTAATTTATTACCCATTTTTAACTTCTATCCTTGAAATCAATTCTTAACAATTTTAGTTTGCAAGTTTATTTTTAACATTTAAATATTAAGTTCAAAGTGATTACATTCCCATAATTTCAATTTTATTTCTAAAAATCAAAATTATTTAAATAATTTTAAATAATTTTTATTTCCATTTTATTTCAGTAATATATATATATATATATGTATGTATGTATGTATAATCCCAATCCACCACTCAATTGAAAAAATCCAATTCTCAATTTCATAGATTATTAATTACAATAGGATGATATCAGGTTAAGTCAAAGTAAATAACATCCAAATTATTTAAAACATTCATTAATAGCATCCATTACCAATTTCTTGATCTCAAACTTGTTTTGAGATCACACATAACTCCAATTCAAATCAACCATTTAACTTCCCTAAGTTAAATCTCAATTTCATCTTGAAATTTCCAATTCAGGTTGCTTGTTAAACTTATTTAACTTCCCCTAAGTTAAATTCAATTCATTTAATCCAGTCAATCTTATTTAATTTGAATTCTCCATTTCAAAATTTAAACTTCTTATCAATATCCTTTCCTATTTATAAGTTCAAAAACTTATCACATTTCAGGGAAAATTCAAAACTCAACACTTAGTGTTTACTTCAAATCAACCTGTTTATTATGTATATCCCACATATATACATACTCATTTCTTTTGCACCCTAAATTATATTTTAAAATTTTAAACCATCTTTGGTTTTTAGTTCAAACAATTTTTTAAAACATTCTAAAACATCTTTTGTTTTAAAATAAGATTACATTCAAATATATTTTGAATAATATTATTTCTTTTAACACTTTGAAACAATTTCAATTTCTGGATTTAGATTTTAAAACTTCACAATTTAAATCCTTTTTAATTTATAAGTCATATTTATCTATATTGTTAGTTCCTTAAAACATTCCATTTTATTGTCATTATTTATTATTAGAAAACAAACATCCCATAGTTAGACACAACAACCCTTTATTATCATATCTGGAAACCAATCCACTATATATTATCTCATAATTTATTGGAAAATAAAATCAGGGTAACTTGATTCAACATTCTGAAAATACTCTTACAAATTTTAGGATTTTATTCTGTGGTTTGAATCCATTTCAAGCTTATCTTATTTGTATAGTTTATATTATCCAATTCTTATTTGGTTATATTTCTACTACCACTTAATTCTTATTATTACATTTAGTTCCAATAATCAACAACAAATAATAATTAGAAAAAACCATAGCTTTATATCGAAATGTAGGTTTATAAAAAACTAATTTTTTAAAACCATTTTTAAAATTTTTATATAAGAAGATAACAAATACGCTCTCATATATATATATATATATATATATATATATATATATATTACACTCAACTCATTTTAGGGTATTACTGGCCCTATCCTTAATAAGTAAACCCACCAGAGATAAGGTTCTTGCTTAACCTTCAGCTCTGATACTAATTGTAACGACTCAGAATTTTCGACCTCGAAAATTCGACATTAACACATTCACTGTAGAAATCCCGAGTAATCAAACGTCGGAAATTCTAAATTGGCTGGGAAAAAAAGAAAAGAGGTAGAAGAAGAAACAGAAAACAAAACACAGAATTTTATATTCGCAGATCAAAATATAATATCAAATAATAGCATTTACACAAAGAAAGCTGTATTTGTTAATTTACATTCAATACATCAGAGTACAACCATTCACACATAAACTGGACAGTTAAAATTAACTTGTCCAAGATAAACAACTCCAATACACAGCGGAATACACTCCATTCGTTTCTAGCATCCGGCTCGCCTCCTGAGCTCCCGAACGGCCTAACATGAAAATCTGTAATACACGGTCTAACCCGAGCATTATAGTCAAGTAACTCCCGGGCCAGGCTAGAAACCAGCATGAGTAAACCCATATAATTTGAAATACCGAGGTATAAAAACTTCTTTGAAACCCAGGGTAACTCGTACCTCAATACGAGACCTATCTTGTTATAATCAACCACACATTTCACCATAATATCCAAGTACCGTTACTTAGTTTAAAATAGCCAAGTTCACTTAATTTATTCCATTCCAGCCCATTAGATTCTAAAATCAAATCTATAAAGAATTATTGTAGATTACTAATCGAAGTGTTTTCGAGTATTTACTCATACTCGACCGTGGTCTCTTCGAATCTAATGTTATTCTTTAAGCCAAATTGTTTAAGTTTAAACAATATAATTTATATTCAGGATTTCATATTCATACAACAATTCATCTCAAATAGATAACCCACAATATCACAGTTCAATCAAAGTATCTCATATCACAAAGCATCACGAATCACATATCAGAGATATCAAATAATCTAAGTCATTCGATATATCTTAATCATCTATAAGCAAGGTAAATTAATTGTACCATTTTTAATTAATTTAATTACTTTTAAAATCCTGCTTACTTAACATTAATTAATTACAAACCATTAATTAATCATCCTCTAATTATCCATCCAAATTAATTATCCATATTTACTTTCATTTAGTAATTACCCCATTGGTTAATTATCCTCAATTAATTAACCTTTAGTTATTAATTAATTATCCTCTAATTATTAATGAACCTTTAATTATTAATTAATTTAACCTTTAATTACTAATTAAATTAATTAACCCTTAACAAATTAATCCTTTAATTACTTACATTCAGTGATTACCATTTAAGTAATTAATCTCTAATTACTTACATTAATTAATCCATAATTACCAATTAATTAATCTCTAATTACCAATTAATTAATCTCTAATTCATTAATTTATAAACCTTAATTATTAATAATTAACCCTTAATAATTAATTAATTTCTCTTTAATTACTTCAATAATTTAATTAATCTAAATTACCCAAAATCTTAATTAAATTCAAGATAAAACATTTATCTTTATTAATTATTTAATTATCATTAGCACATAAATTTAAACATTTTATCTTTTAATTAACTATTTGATTAAACCATCTAATTTAAGTTTTTAAAATAAACTTAAGAATTAACTAAATTAATTTAAGTAAAATAAATCATATAACTTCTTAAATCAATTATTTAAAAGCATTTATTATATAAAAGAAAATTGATTTAAGAAATAACTTAGACTTGATTTATTTTTAAATTTTAAAACTTGCTTTCATTTGAATTTTTAAAACTGTTAAAATACTTACTTCGGGTTTAACCTGGAACCCATCCCGTGTCACCCCAGAGAAAACTTCCTCTTTCTCTTTTAAAAACTTAGTTATAGTTTAAATTTAAAACCTGTTAACAAAACACACTCACGAATGCACGAAGCCCAACTCGAGCCACAACATCGCTACCCCGAGTCATCCCCGAGACAGCCATCCTTCCTAAAACACTGACACCGAGAATCCATGTGCAAGTGCACCGTTGATCGAGGTGGCTCCAACCACCTCTGACACCTCCAACACATCGTCGACCATCTCCATTATCGATCATGACCACCCAGACTTCCCTCTAAACTCAAAATCGAAAACGAGCTAATCTAGAACAAACTAGGACAAACCCAACGACCAATAACCGCCTCGACCTGACGCCGTCGACCTCCAGCAACCACGAAACCTTGTACCCACCTTCGCCAACCAACCACTCAACCTTTCCCCCAACCCCGATGAACCCCGATGCTCCAAAGAAGATGCAGCGACCAAAATCCAAACCTCGATCAAAACTGGGTATTAAACCCTACTCCGATGCCTAGCTGCCGCCACGGTGGATAATATAACGAACTTCCATTTTCCCTCACCCGCCTACTTCCTTGCCACCTCCAGTAGCGATTCCGACGTTCTTGAGCCCTCCGATCACCAGAAAAGCCTCAAAACACAAAATCCTATCAACCCGAGATTCCTTACTCGATCTAACACTAAAAATCATGATTTTTCTTTTAAAAATCCTAGTTTCCAAAGACGATTCAAATTATAAAGGTGAATTGGCAAATCATGATGTTTGAATTTAACATGTTTTAAAGTTCCCATCGTCTTTCCTGATTTTCTAAATAATATTAAACCTTTTCATACTTAAAACTATTTTTAAAATTAATATCTTACAAATTTAAACAACTTTTGTTTAAACAACAAAGTCTAAAATGATTCAGAGGTTGAGATCTTTGTTTTTAAAGGTTTTAAAAACCTGTTAAACAAGAGCAGGGGATTTATCCTTGTTCTAGACATGCACACATACTTTTATATACACACACACACATAGACATGTAGGTAAATTTGACAACTATACAACAATTTCTCACTACGTATACCCAGTATTGGTTACATGCAATTCAAGTTTTTAACATATTTAAGGTTTAAGTAAAGTTTACTCGCTTGTATTATGAAAATAGAGAACCCGGACTTGCTTTTGAAAACTGGAGATGACTAAATCTGTTCATGATATTTGAGATGAACTTTGGTTGTTTTGATTTAAACTTGTTTGAATTTGAAACTAAGACTTGGTTTGATTTTGAGTTTGATATGATCTGATCTTAGTTGTTGAGTTTGAATTGAACTTTTGCTTTAGGCCACAGTTTGAATTTTTGCTGAGATGATCTGACTGAGATTTGTGAAAGATTGTTGTGTTTGATTTTCATTTCAGGTTTTAAGTTCCTTTAGTTTGCTAAGTTTTTGGTTTTAAATAGAAGAAAATGAGAATAGAGGGGAAGTAGTGATATATATAACTTTGTTTTTATTTTAACTATTATTTAAAAATAAGAGAAACTAATGACACTTGTTTATTATGCATGTTATTATTCTTACAAATGTCAATGCATGTATTTAAATATTTTCTTATTTGTAAATTTACATGAATTTATATTTTTTATATGTTTTCATACTATAGTTTAATACTTATATATATATATACACACCCAACTTATATATATTTAAAGAAAGTATCATTCTTTATTAAATCCTATTTTAAAATTTAGAATTTAAATTTAAATGTGCTTTTGAAAATTTAATACATTGAATTCAAGCTTTCTATTCACAAAACATATATATACACATTAATATACTTGTATATGAACACACTTAAAATTTCCAACATTATATAGTTTCCAATCTCTATTTATATATATATATATATCCATATATTCATCAGAATGTTATTTTTTTTACATACAAATCAGTATTTTAATAAATTTAATCCTGTTAATTACCGATTAACAAGTGTTCAAAAATCTGGGCTATCATAGGTATGGATTAGGAAAATATCACATTAGAAATCCTCAAATTTCCCTAAAGTCAAATGTCAATTCTTAGGTTGGAATCATAATTATTTTGTATTAAAATAATGTAATTTGTGTAGATTTTGCGATTTATATGTTTTTACCTTCTATTCCACTTCTTATTCTTTTTCTTTAGATCTGATTAAGGGATTTGATTTCCTTTGTATAATTTCATGTAAAAGAGGCTGAATAGAGCATAAAGTTAGTTAAATTATATGTTTCTAATA
Organism: Allium cepa; assembly: GCA_030765085.1. Classification (NCBI taxonomy): domain Eukaryota; kingdom Viridiplantae; phylum Streptophyta; class Magnoliopsida; order Asparagales; family Amaryllidaceae; genus Allium; species Allium cepa. The sequence goes on along the minus strand of CM060937.1, from coordinate 182,463,870 downwards.
TTGATTTACTCCATTATTTTGACATGAAATAAATTGGATTTGGATTCTATATACAAGTCTGTTGATTTGATTTTGAAATATTAGATTCATAGTATATATGTTATTGTAGAAATGCAAATTGTATAATTGTGTAAGATTTGACACTTAAAACTTTAGTTTAAGATGTAATCTCCATATGCAACGAAATTAATAAATGTGTATTTACGTGCGTGTGTGTATGTGCTTAAACTAGCGCAAATAACGTACAGTTGTGATGTATTAATGGCATAGTTAATTAGGTTAATAATTGTCATTTAAATCCTTCATAGGGGAGTAATTAATTGTAGAGGCGAAATAAGAAGGATTTCTTATCAGGCCCAAAAAATGAATAGGATGATATGTGTGATAATTTACTTAGATATTGTTATGAAATATGACTAAGTTATAGGATGCGAGGTCAGTCAAAAGCACATAGAAGTTTCCTCGGCTACTCTGGCTTCCAGCAATGTAACTTTGGGGCAGATGTAAGACATCGCCTATGAAAAATAACTATAGATGACATGAGGTTAGTCCCAATTCTATAGAAAATTTTGCCTACCTAATCTGGCTATCAGTTCCTACGAATAATCAGGTTAATATAAGACATCTCCATGGGGTACGAGTCATAATATGAAGGACTTACTTCGGGGATTGAATGTATTAAGTGGTTGTTTGAGGGCTCGCCTCTTTCCCTTGTATGAAGTATCAAATGGTTGGGATTGGGTTTAGGCACAGTTGAGGATATCTCATAAAGGTCTGCTTCAATGAAAGTAGTAAGTAGCCGAAGAGATTTCCATGCAATGTCTGCTAGATAGATACCTACAAGGAGTCCACCTTGAGAATAGGTATTAAATGATAGGGGCCTACCTCAATTGAGGTCTTAAATAGTCAGAGTCTTCCTGTTTTCCATTAAAAGGTATTAAGAGGCTTAGGTACTATCTCTCGCATTGGTAGACACTAATAACGATGGTTATGAGGTATTGATTATGGGATTGGATAATATGAAGGACCTGCTTCGGGGATTGAAGGTATTAAGTAGTTGTTTGTCGGCCTACCTCTTTCTTTTGTATGAAATATTAAATGGTTTTAAATATAGTTTAAATATGAAAGGCGGATCCTTATTTAAATTACACTATCCGAGTACTGATATAAAAAGACTCAAGATTTCTGTTCACTGGACATTGTTATTTTAACTCCCTCCTCATTACAATACAAGTTAGGGAAGGAGATGATGATCAAGATAGAGATGATGATGAAAGGAGCTTGTGATACTATCTATTTATCTATTTATGGTCTTTTCTAATGTACCCATTTGAAGATGACACTGTATTTTTGAACATGATTATGTACCGATTATTGTTGACATTATGTTATGGTTTTGTGACATTTGAAATTTTAAACAAAATGGGTACCGTTTATGCTACTATATTTTATCCTTCCACTGTGAGTTCTGAATGAATAGATAAATAGCTCTGTATTGACCTTTTTACCAACCAACATCTAACTTTGGAATGGGTCTAAATTTCAATGGGCATTTTTTGGATCGAAATTTACGTCGGGGTAGGTTGTTACATTTGGTATCAGAGGCTAGATTACTCGATCAATGAGTAAGTATACATACGAATTGTTATTTTGAAAATATTCTTTGAAAATCCCCTACTATACACACACACAATTTTTTTTTTTTGAAAAAACGCACACGCACTAGGAAAATCTTTCTTTCAACATGTAACAATTTCTTAGGAAGTTATAACTAAAATCTCAACCTATAGATAATTGATATGGCTGTTATCATTCTTCTTCTTAGGCTGGGAACCCTCCCCATGGAAGACCCGCCATTCGAGTGGATGCCCGAATGGTTTAAACAATACCTAAGGTAAGTAGGTTAAGTCCATGTTCCTCAAGCTGCACCGACGGAACCTACTGCCCCACCAACCGACGCAGCACCCCATCCCGTTGACTTTCCCGAAATGTTTTAAGGATTTTCTTAATATGGAGGAAGAGTATATTCTGCAACAGACAGTTTTGTGGAGTCAAAGGCATGGATAAATGAATACGAGAAGATATTTCGAGAGCCCGGTTGGGAGGATTAGCCGAACAGAAGAATGGCAGCTTGGCACTTCAAGGGAGAAGCCCTATATTGGTAGAATATTGTGGCTAAGGAGAATATTGGTAGGATTTTCACTTGGGATGAATTCAAGGACCGATTCTAGTCAAGGTTTATGTCAAGGACCGAAGTGAGTTTGACATTGGAGAAATTTACACAGCTTAGAGAGGGAGACTCCATTTTAAAGGAATACATTGGTAAGTTTACAGAGTTGACTAAGTTCAGGATGAGCTTGATCGACACGCCTATGAAAAAGGCCATGAAGTTTGTGAAGGGCCTAAGCTTCCAGTTTAGAGAACTGTTGTCAACCCAAATGCTCGTCGGCGCCATGTACAAGACGTTGGTAAAGATGGCTTTACTGCAGATGGCTAATGAGGAAGAATATGAGGTGGAGAAGGAGAAGGCATGACTTACTCAAGATCAAACCAAGAAGGGAAACTTTAAAGCGAATAAGAAGTCGAAAGGAAATTTCAAGAAAGAGGGTAAAGTGTGCAAGAGATACCAAAAGAAGGGTCATGTGGCTAAAGATTATATGATGAGTCTGATAAAGTAAGCTTTTAAGTGAAAGTATTATCACTGCCACGAGGAATGGCACCTCAAGAACCAATGTCCGAAGCTGGCAAAGAAAGGGCCAAGCGGACGGCCTACGCCATTGTGACTGTCTCTATTTCGAGTAGACCACCCTCTAGAGACCAAGGAAAGTCAGCATTGGAAGGTATAACTCTTATTTTTATGGCTATAATTCATACCCTATTTGATTCTGGAGCATCGCGTCTTTATAGCTAGGACTGCAGTCAACTCCTTAAATGTTCAAACACAATTTGTCGCTAGTCCAATAGTAGTTTCTAATCCTATTAGGGGGTTAACACATCTCTCTTTAATTTGCAAAGACCTAGTTGTAAACACAAGTGGCATTGATTTCATACGCAATGCGGACGTTCTAAATTTTAAGGGGTATGGACTTATCTTGGAAATGGATTGGATATCGTTGTACGATTAAAGAGTTGTCAAAGATGAGACTTAGAGGTCCACAGTACATACCAAGACTTAGTCTAGTCAAGTGATTTACACTCGCTGAGCTTGTCTCATAATAAGCTTTTATCCATGACCATAGTTTGAGAATTTACCGATGTCTTTGAGGAAGTTGCATGCCTTCCACTCCAAAAGTAGATCGAGTTTAGAATTGATTTGGAGAAGAATGCTAGACCAGTCGCTCTATCATTAAGACAACATGGTCCTCAAAGAAAGACGTGAGTTGGACAAGCAAATCTCGAAGCTACAACTGAAAAGATTCATTTGACAAATTACTTCAGAATGGGGAGTCCCTGTTGTTTTCGCCATTAATGCAGATGACTAATTGAGACTATGCATTGATTATAAGGAATTTAACAAGTCGACAAGGAAGAATATGTATCCTTCACCTAGGATAAGTGACTTGTTCGATCAACTTGTGGGACCCAAAATCTTCTCCCAATTAGACATGGCAACTGGATTTCATCAGTTGAGGATTACAAAGGACGAGAAGTGGAATACCACAAGATGGGATCTATGAGTGGGAAGTGATGCCTTTCAGATTGACGAATGCCCCCACATACTTTATAGATTTGATGAGAAGAGTATTTCGGGACAACTTAATAAGTTCATCGTAGTGTTTGTTAATTATATCTTAGTATTCTCCAAGAGTGGAGAAGAGCATAATGATTACTTAAGGGAGATATTAGGGACTTTGAGGTGGCACCAACTTAGAACCAAATTTGCAAAATGCCACTTTTGGAAGAAGGAGGTAAGGTTTCTTGGACATATATTTTTTGAGCATGGATTGATGGTGGACCTCTCAAAAGTGGAAGCAATTCAAAAGTTGAAAGTTCCAATGAGTACAATGGAACTTAGGAGTTTCCTTGGGTTAGCGGGTTATTATAGAAAGTTCATAAAGAACTCTGCAAAATTGCAGCTCCTTTAACCCGCTTGACTAAGAAGAATCCATCCTTTACTTAGGATGACAGTAGCACTGAAACATTCGAGAAACTTAAGGAACTATTGTGAAGTGAACCTATGCTTACCAATCCTGATAGTACAAAGCCTTTTACAATTTTCAAGGATACATGTAGCATAGGATTGGGAGCGGTTCTCATGCAATAAGGAAAGATAGTAGCTTATGCTAGTTGGGAAGCACCATAAGAAGGGATACCCAGTTCATGACTTGGGATTGGAAGTTATTGTCTTTGCCTTGAAGAAGTGGAGGCACTATCTTTTGGAGAAAATGTTTGGGTTGTTCACTGACCATAAAACACTCAAATACCCATTTTACCCAAAAAATTAAGCCTTAGGCAATGAAGGTAGATAGAGTATATAACATCATTCGACTTTGGTATACAATATACCCCTAGAAAAGGGAACATTCACGCAAACGCCCTCAGTCGAAGGCATGCTACCTTAGGTGCTATATATGAATGAAAGCAATTGGATTTCCTCTCAAATTTAAACTTATAACCACCAATAGAACCCATTCAATACTTTTTGGCAGTAATGGAAGCTAGGTCGGCTTTGATGGACCGCACTAGGATTGAGAAAAAGAAGGATGAGAAGATAGCGGAGATTCTGGATAAGTTGAGAAGAGGACAACTTTTCCCCAACGTCAGTAGATATGTAGTTGACGAGAAGGGATCTTTAAGAAGGGATGGACATCTTTGTCTCCTAATGATTAATAGTGTGTTGGAGGAAGTGCTTGTAGAATGTAACCACTCAAAGATTACCATTCACCCCGGAGGAGATAAGATGTGTAGGGATATAAAGAAAAATGTCTTTTGGCCGGGATAAAGAAGAGGGAAGTTGAGTTTGTTGCTAGGTGTTTGACGTGTCAAAGAATAAATGCTGAGCAAGGGAAACCTAGAGGATTTTTGTTACCATTGGACATTCCGACTTGAAAATGGGAGCATATTTCGATGAACTTTGCAGAAGGATTTCCTAGGAGTCAGAGAGACAATAAAGCTATTTGGGTCGTAGTAGATAGACTCATTAAGAGTACCTATTTTACTCCAGTTAGGAACAATAGGACTGCAGCGTCTCTGGCACAGATTTATATTAAGGAGGTGGTTTGACTATATGGGATTCTGGTGAGCACTATTTGAGATAGGGACCCCTTGTTCACTAGCGAATTTTGAAGGAGTTTGCAGCCAGCTTTGAGAACTTTTTGAATCTCAGCACAGCTTACTACCCATAGACTGATCATCAAACTGAAAGGATAAATAGAATCTTGGAAAACTTGTCGAGGGCTTGCATCATGGACTTCGGAGGATAGTAGAAGCAACACCTACCATTAGTTGAATTTGCATATAATAGTAATAATTGCCAAGCGATGATAGATGTGGCCCCCTTTGAAGTGCTTTATAGGAGGCCATGAAATTTGCCAAACTGTTGATGTGAAACCATTGACAAAATTCTCTTGAACTAGAATTGATTCGCAATACTTCAAGAAAAAGTAGAGTTGATCAAGCAACGTATAAAGGTAGCGAAGACCACCAGAAATTCTACATAGACAAGAGAAGGAAAGAGCTAGAGTTTGAGGATGGAGACTTGGTATTTATCAATGTCTCCTCTCTTAGAAAAGTCATAAGATTTGGTAAGTCAGGAAAGTTGGCAGCCAGATTTTTGGGCCTTTCCAAGTTTTGGAAAAGATAGAAGGACTTGTTTATTGCGTGGAGATACTGGATAAATTAGTAGGAGTCCATGATATATTACACGTTTTGCATTTAAGGAAATGCCTTCACGACACAACCGTTGTGGTAGAGCTTGATCGGGTTGGGGATATTGAGATGGAGCCAATAACATCCCATTCCACTGCACACATCGTGGAGCATAAAACTAGAAAGCTCCGCAACAAAGAAATTAAGCTAGTCCGATTACAATAGGGAGACAACCCAGAGGAAAGCACATGGAAAACTGAAGAAAAGAAGAGGATCTCTCATCCCGAGCTTTTAACCGGTAAACTTTTCTCTCTAAAATTAGGTTTTTGGTTGCATCGTAATTGTTAAATTGAATGGTAGGAAATGGTTTCTACAATTATCACTATCACTTTGCACTCGTGTAGAAATTTTTATGTATGTTTAGAATGTTTGCATAAATACATATATGTAATAGCACACTCATGCTAGATTTGAGATCACTTATAGATTATGTTCGCGACACGTATTCACGTTGCACTTTTGGTTGTGTGGAAAATTTGGTTGCATAATATGAATTTTTATTGCGCGTTATGTTATTCGTCTCTTAGAAAGATTTCTGGAATGAAATCCTTTTTAAGGGGAGAGAATGTAACACGCGTAAAATCAACCATAAATAAATAAATTGGATAAATTAATTTAAATAAGACAGAGATAAAAATGAAAATTTTGTAGAAGTTGGAATTTGACCACGAAAGTTATGTCGCTGCGTTTGTGATGATTTTCTGATCAATTTTCATATATGATATGTTGAAAACGGAGCTCAAACGAGGACATTATAGACGTTTGAAATTTTGGATTCAAATTAATTTAAATTTAATTCAAATTCAAATAAATAATCAATGCCTAAATTTGAAATTCAAAAGTCAACAGTAATTACACTTGCGGTTTAAGTAAACGTTAAAATTAACGTGAACGTTGAATTGCAATTAAGGAAGAAATAAATTAGACAACGACAAAAGAAATTCAACGTTCCGAAAATGGAATCGGTCGACCCCCGGCCGATCTACCGCTAGTGCCCGATCGATGGTAGGGGAGGTCGATCGGTGAACATAAAATGATGATTAGGGTTTTGCAACAATGAATGTTGCGAATTTTATAATTTTAAGCCAACTTAAATTTGACGGTGTTGTGCATTTCAACAACTATAAATGGGAGCCTAGCCCCCTACGTTTGTTCACAAAATATTCTGGAAACACTAGTGAAGAAGTGCTAGTTCATTTCTTTATAGATTCAGAAAAATCTATTACGATTTTTGTAGGATCGATTTCACCCTAGAGGGGGGTGAATAGGGTGATAGTATAAATTATAAAATTAATTGCGGAAGCTTATAAATTATTTTCAACAAAGATCACAAAACAATAGCAGCACAGATAATAGCAGAATAATAAATGCAGAAATAGAACGACACAGAATTTACCCAGCTTCGGCAAAACCCTGCCCACGTGCTGCCCTCAAGGTTTCTACTAGAAATTAGATAGTCCCTCGCTTACACACGTAAACTCGCGACACCCGCTATCGACTAAATCTAACTCTATGCTCAAAACCCTGCCACAACTCAGCCACTGAGTTGCGAATTCTCAAGCTACGCCACGTAGCTTGTCCCCTAGTCACACGACTAGAAAATTAAACGGTTTAAAAAGTACAAATTAAAAAACAATTAAAATTAAACCCTAGTTAAAAATTTAAAGCCCTTAATAAAAACTCCTTTAGAAAATAGGCCGGCCCCCTTTGTAATTCGACCCGTCTCTTTTACTTCTTCGTTCGTAATGGCGGCCGTTCCTCTTGCAAATTTAGGGCTTCGTCCCTGATCCAAGTTAGGGCTTTCGAAGTGCCGATAATATGTTGATTGATTCGATGATTATTCACGTGTAGCCTTGATCGATTGTTGCTCACTTCGGCTGCTTCGTTGATCGAATTCCGGTATGTAATTATATTCTTTTGCTTTACTGATTTTGTGCTTTCTGGAATTCGATACCAAAAATTGCCGATGATGATATCCTTATATAGGGTTTGTAACCCTTGGTTTTCATCGTATATTCTCTATTTGAATTTGTCAATTTCATTATCTCGGCCGTATGATTTCACTTTGATGATTGAGATTTCACCTTGACCAATTCATATGCGAATTATTCTTATTATTTCTTGGTTGACTTGGTTTAAAATTGACGGCTTTGAATTTATGTTTGATCATGCCTCCGTGAATTTCTCTGACTTGACTAGCTTGCGATGTTGATTTTGTTTATGCTCGACTTTGTTCAGTAGCACACGGTTTTGATCTTGTTCGTCCTTGAACCTTACTGTGTTGCTTTAACCTGTATATCATTATCTTCGGTCTGGTTTGCTCTAAAAGAATGGTGGCTTGTTTTCCTTTGACTTGTATGTAGTCAGACTTGATTGACTTGTTGTTTCGAACATACTTCAATTCATCTGTACTTGGTGCCTGGTCTTGTGATATGATTATAGCCATAGTTTGCTGGTGCCATGATTATTGTTGCTGTACACTTATCTTGATACTTGCTTGGTCTGGTTCTCGACCTATAGTGTTCATGATGCATTTTGTTGGTTTCAAGTTTTGTTGACATGTACATGTCGAACTAATCGGTTGCATCTGTGGTTTATATATGTGTAGTTTTTATTGCCAGTTGCCTCTAGTTTTAGTTGTACTGTCTTGAGCTCGTATCGCAGCAAACTACATGTTATATTTCTTGATCATGTTGGCCATTTGGTCGAGTTGTAGTCCAGTGCCCCCATGTCTTGTGTCTTGCCATTCTTTGTTGCCTCTGTTATGTTGCTTGAACTTGAATGAATAATTGCCAGTGATGTTAACATGTGCATTTGTTGTTGTACATTAATGTGCCTCTTTGTGTATGCACTTGCATACTGCTGCTATGTTGGCTTGATCAAGTCAATTTGTGTATATGCCATTCACTCGTGTTTGGTCGAGACATGTTTTAGTTTTCTTGACTGTTTTTCTTTACTTGTACATTTTTAAGTGCACCTGTGTTGAATCCAGTTTTAAAAACTCGGGTTTGACCTTGTGCTTGAGTCGTGATTTTGAATATATTGCACGTGAGTTGAATCCGGCTTTTCATTTGGGTTTGACCTGTGCTCACCTGTCCCTGTAGCATTATCAAGTGTATATCGGTGTGCACGGCCTTGTGGCGTATACAGTGATACACTGTGTATGTCACAAGTTGTTCGTGTATGACGAATTCAAATATGAATGATGACGAACAACCCAAATAACTGAGGCAAAAATTATTTTCAAAAACCATATTTTATTTTATATTGCAAAAATATTTCTTTTTCAATTTTACTGCGTTAGTGAATATTTTTGCAGATTGCTCAGATGCTGGATTCTAACTGGAATGAAGTTGAAGATTAAAATACGAGTTGAGTGAATGAGTGACGTGTAGTGAGGTTAAATGTAAATATGAAATTGTGATGTATTTGTAATCAAACTTGTATATGTATAGTGAGAGCTTGAATTTTTACTATTCAAAATTGTAATAAATATTTGTTTGAATAAAATTTCTGTTTGAATTCAAATTCTGTGTATTTAATTTTATTCAACAAATATTTATTTAATCTGTGAAAAATAAAATAGTACATTAACAAATATATTTAAACGAATATATGTTTATTATCATCAAACAAAAATCATATGAGCGCATATTCAACAATCTCCCCCTTTTGATGATAACAAACATATATTTAAGATTTTGAGTATGTTAAATGTATTTGATCATAGATATATCCTAATTGCTCCCCCTATTTAAATGTTTCCTCTCTACACGATGCTCCCCCTACATATATGCATACAAATAGAAATATGCAAATGAGCTTAGATGCAAATATAAAATTATTTGACCTTTGCTTGATTTTATTAGACAAAATCTTAACTTTTCTCTCCCCCTTTTGTTATCAGCAAAAGAATAATAGTGTTAGAGAAAATAGAGATAAAGTTATCGATATTAATTCAACATTAAAACTCAATTTAATATAAATATTAAATTTCAATAAAAAAATCAAACAAAAATCATAAATATTTTGTTAGGTGCATATTCCACTTTTAGAATGACGGAAATGATGTCATCATATAAAACCATACAGTTGTGTCTATTCGTGGTAGGTTATATCAGGAATTTGAATATCTACTAACCATGCATAACCGTTAGGACTTTTAAATGAGATTAGTAGTATTCCAATTTTATTTTATTTTAAAAAATGAAATCAAGTATCTTCTAACCACGCATAACCGTGAGGACTTTTAAATGGGATTAGAATCAACTTGTTTATTTTAAAAATTAACTTTTGATATGCGTTCCATACATGCATAACCGTGAGGACTTTTAAATGAGCATGGACGCACATAACAAATTCCAAGTAATTCACCCATGCATAACCGTGAGGCCTTTTAAATGAGAGTGAATACTTTGGTATTTATTATTATTATTATTATTATTATTTTTTAAAAATGTAAAAATGAAAAACGAACGATTCCTGTTTAAAGTACCACATATTGGCAAACTATATAGAATTTTGATGAGTGATGGTCGTTAGAAATATGATAGATATAGAAATGGTCATGGAATTTTTTACCAACAAAAAGTTTTATAACTCTTGTTTAAATTTCTAAAGAAATTTACTAATTATACCATCTCGAGTCATAATATATGATCAATATTAACACTCATCACTTTTTCAATCACTATTTTTCTTTTCGATAAACATTAGTGAGTCAGATTAGTCAAAATAGCCATTTAAAATCAAATTCAAAAATAATTATGAAATTAATTTTTCAAAAATGACTACTCTGAAAATATGGTCAAAAATGATTTTCTCCAAGGGGTTTTAAAAGAAAATTTTCTGTTATTTGAAAATTATTTTAAATGAAGAATATGCAGATATTTTCTTTGAAAAACAATGCAGTTACTAAATGTCTCAAAAATCACGTTTAACTAGTAATTTTTCTATCAACTAGATTACCAGTGTAATCTGCATCTGAATTTCTCTTTTACTCAAAATTATCATCAATTGAATTTTATAGACTAAAACATGAAGTGTGCACCAAAAATTTCAAATTCAATTTTAACAAAAATTTAAATGACATTCTCTTGAATTTGAAATGAAGCCGTGTTAATAATCAAAAATTGTGAATATAGAGTTAGCCGTATTATAACCAATTGTATTATCCAACAAAACACTATTTTTAATCCAAACTGATATATATGAAGTAATTCAAAGAATCTAGAGATTATTGTAGTGTTTTTGGCATAAGAATATACTTGGCCAACTATGTTGAATAAGTTAGAAACAAAATCATCATCTTTTCATCAATCTCAATATTGGCTGATTTTAATTCAGAATATGGTGCAGATTATCACATTTAATATATCGCTCAAATTAATATACCTTTACCTGTTTTACCTTTACGATATTTTTCATGGTTGTCTATTGTGATTCTGTCACCTTTGAACTAGGCTAAGGAACTTTGTTTTGTCGCCCGTTGTGTTTCTGGAACAGCCAAAAATCCAGAGAACACTATTGTTGTTCCTTAGCCTGCCACCACACCTACACGGAAAAGGATTTATGTGACCTATTTGTTTTATAGGTCCATGGTTGTTAGTGGCAGAATACTTAGAAGAATAATTTTGTGGAGACCCAAAACTATTTATAATTGTTCCCTTCGGCACCCGAATTTGTTTAACTTTGAGAGATTTTATATTTGTGCCTTTTGGAACCCAAATCGGTATAGTTTTCACATGTTTGGGTCTATACCAACAATTATTGTGATTGTGTCCATATTTTCTACAAATTGTGCACATGGAATTAGCTTGACTAATAATGCTTTCAACAATTTTCGAACAATTGTATCCAAGTCCTTGTCTAACCGTATTAACAGTTTGCTTTCCTAATAGCATATTCAACTATTTTTCACTTTTTGAAAATTTATCTAAAGTCGTTGACAATTGTTGGACTTGTGTTTGAGAGATTCATTTTCGTTTAACAATTGTGTGCACTTTTTAATAGAATTCTCTCTCCTAGTATTTTCATTCTTTTTTAAAATCAGAATTTCATTTTCAAGTGATTTTATTCTGATTTCTGATTTTCTAATTTCTTCTTCGAATGTTGGACACTTATCACACTTAGGGATCCTACTTTGATATGTTTTAACTAATTGGTCAACGTTTATTTAAATCCATCAAAGTATCTTTTTGTGATTCAAGTTTTGCATACTTATCCCTAAGCCGTTCAAAACAGCCATTTACTTCGTGGAAATAAATAAGTAATTCAGAGTGAGTAAGTTTTGATACCTCGCTTGGCTCGTCATCGTCGCTATCAGTTATATTCCCATGAAGGCACATATCTGCTTTCTCACTTTCACTGCTATCACTTTTATTCCACGTGGCTGTAGCATTTCTCCGTTTTGATTTCTTTTTAAAATCGCGTTGAATCGGGGATAATTGGGCTTGATATCACCGGGTTTGTTGCAAATGATCCCGTGTTCTTCCGAGTTGTCCAGTGCTTCGATTATTCTGCTTTTTAATTTTTTATTTAGAGATGGATTTCTGTATTTGTGATTCCACCTTTTGAATTTCTTCATTATTAATGCTAGCTCGGCTGCTCCATCATCATTATCCTCATCACAACTGCTATTTACCAATCGTGTCAAGCACATTTCTTTAACCGAGTCAGTTGTGGAGGACATCTTATTGCTGTTGACTTTTGCACCATATATTGCATCGAAAGTATTTCAGATTTCCAGTGCATTTTCTCAATGAGAAATGAAATTAAAATTATCTTGATTAATATGGGAATATAATATACGCATAGCAAGAGCATTAATCGAGATAATTTTCTTATCTGTTATGTCACACCCATTTTCAATAATATCCCAACATTTAATATTAACAGATTTTAAATAAAATTCCATTTTCAATTTCCAATTCAAAAATCTGTTCCATCGAAAATAGAAGGAATAATATTGGAACGACCCTCAAAATTATCATTAAAAGAAGCCATTTTAAAAATTCAAAATTTTAAAACAAAAACCGATTTTTGAAACACGAATTTTTTTTTAAAACAAAAAAATTGATTTTTGAAACACGAATTTTTAAAACAAAAATTGGTTTTTGTAAAATCAAATTTTTGAAACAAAAACGGCTTTTGAACCTGCTCTAATACCACTTATAGGATCGATTTCACCCTAGAGGGGGGTGAATAGGGTGATAGTATAAATTATAAAATTAATTGCGGTAGCTTATAAATTATTTTCAACATAGATCACAGAACAATAGCAGCACAGATAATAGCAGAATAATAAATGCAGAAATAGAACGACACAGAATTTACCCAGCTTCGGCAAAACCCTGCCTACGTGCTGCCCCCAAGGTTTCTACTAGAAATTAGATAGTCCCTCGCTTACACACGTAAACTCGCGACACCCGCTATCGACTAAATCTAACTCTACGCTCAAAACCTTGCCACAACTCAGCCACTGAGTTGCGAATTCTCAAGCTACGCCACGTAGCTTGTCCCCTAGTCACACGACTAGAAAATTAAACGGTTTAAAAAATACAAATTAAAAAACAATTAAAATTAAACCCTAATTAAAAATTTAAAGCCCTTAATAAAAACTCCTTTAGAAAATAGGCCGGCCCCTTTTGTAATTCGACCCGTCTCTTTTACTTCTTCGTTCGTAATGGCGGCCGTTCCTCTTGCAAATTTAGGGCTTCGTCCCTGATCCAAGTTAGGGATTTCGAAGTGCCGATAATATGTTGATTGATTTGATGATTATTCACGTGTAGCCTTGATCGATTGTTGCTCACTTCGGCTGCTTCGTTGATCGAATTCCGGTATGTAATTATATTCTTTTGCTTTACTGATTTTGTGCTTTCTGGAATTCGATACCAAAAATTGCCGATGATGACATCCTTATATAGGGTTTGTAACCCTTGGATTTCGTCGTATATTCTCTATTTGAATTTGTCAATTTCATTATCTCGGCCGTATGATTTCACTTTGATGATTGAGATTTCACCTTGACCAATTCATATGCGAATTATTCTTATTATTTCTTGGTTGACTTGGTTTAAAATTGACGGCTTTGAATTTATGTTTGATCATGCCTCCGTGAATTTCTCTGACTTGACTAGCTTGCGATGTTGATTTTGTTTATGCTCGACTTTGTTCAGTAGCACACGGTTTTGATCTTGTTCGTCCCTGAACCTTATTGTTTTGCTTTAACCTGTATATCATTATCTTCGGTCTGGTTTGCTCTAAAAGAATGGTGGCTTGTTTTCCTTTGACTTGTATGTAGTCAGACTTGATTGACTTGTTGTTTCGAACATACTTCAATTCATCTGTACTTGGTGCCTGGTCTTGTGATATGATTATAGCCATAGTTTGCTTGTGCCATGATTATTGTTGCTGTACACTTATCTTGATACTTGCCTGGTCTGGTTCTCGGCCTATAGTGTTCATGATGCATTTTGTTGGTTTCAAGTTTTGTTGACATGTACATGTCGAACTAATCGGTTGCATCTGTGGTTTGTATATGTGTAGTTGTTATTGCCAGTTGCCTCTAGTTTTAGTTGTACTGTCTTGAGCTCGTATCACAGCAAACTACATGTTATATTTCTTGATCATGTTGGCCATTTGGTCGAGCTGTAGTCCAGTGCCCCTATGTCTTGTGTCTTGCCATTCTTTGTTGCCTCTGTTATGTTGCTTGAACTTGAATGAATAATTGCCAGTGATGTTAACATGTGCATTTGTTGTTGTACATTAATGTGCCTCTTTGTGTATGCACTTGCATACTGCTGCTATGTTGGCTTGATCAAGTCAATTTGCGTATATGCCATTCACTTGTGTTTGGTCGAGACTTGTTTTAGTTTTCTTGACTGTTTTTCTTTACTTGTACATTTTTAAGTGCACCTGTGTTGAATCTAGTTTTAAAAACTCGGGTCTGACCTTGTGCTTGAGTCGTGATTTTGAATATATTGCACGTGAGTTGAACCCGGCTTTTCCTTTGGGTTTGACCTGTGCTCACCTGTCCCTGTAGCATTATCAAGTGTATATCGGTGTGCACGGCCTTGTGGCATATACAGTGATACACTGTGTATGTCACAAGTTGTTCGTGTATGACGAATTCAAATATGAATGATGACGAACAACCCAAATAACTGAGGCAAAAATTATTTTCAAAAACCATATTTTATTTTATATTGCAAAAATATTTCTTTTTCAATTTTACCGCGTTAGTGAATATTTTTGCAGATTGCTCAGATGCTGGATTCTAACTGGAATGAAGTTGAAGATTAAAATACGAGTTGAGTGAATGAGTGACGTGTAGTGAGGTTAAATGTAAATATGAAATTGTGATGTATTTGTAATCAAACTTGTATATCTATAGTGAGAGCTTGAATTTTTACTATTCAAAATTGTAATAAATATTTGTTTGAATAAAATTTCTATTTGAATTCAAATTCTGTGTATTTAATTTTATTCAGCAAATATTTATTTAATCTGTGAAAAATAAAATAGCACATTAACAAATACGTTTAAACGAATATATGTTTATTATCATCAAACAAAAATCATATAAGCCCTTATTCAACAGTTTTAGGTACGAAATCCTATATATCTATTTTATTTATTGTTTATTTTCTCAACCTATTCTCCTTCAAACCACTAATTTTTCGAATCTAATATATATACAAATCCCTTGCTGTATATATCAAAAATAAGAGAGCTGAAAGAGTTCTGTAAAGGTGTGTCAAATCCAAAAGAAGGAAAACGTAAGGGCCTCTGTGAGTGCTAATCTTATTTTTTCTATTTACGTAATTGAATGGTGTAGTTTGAATTTGAACTATGCCTTGGGGAGTTTTGGATTACAAAAACATCACATTAAAAATCACCAAAATTGCCTTAATGTGAAATTTCAATTCTTAGGTTGGTATCTTGATTTTTTTTGTATTGAAATAATGGAGTTGGTATAGATTTTGCGATTTAGGTGTTTTACCTTCTATTCCACTTCTTTTTCTTTATCTTTGGATCTGATTAAGGGATTTGAATTCCCTTGTCTAATTTCATGTAAATGAACTATAATAGAGCATCGAATTTATTAAATTGCAGGTTTCTACTATCGATTTACTCCATTATTTTGATATGAAATAAGTTGGATTTGGATTCTATATTCTAGTCCATTGATTTGATTTTGGAATATAGGGTTCATGTAATGATCCCGATTTTTAAGATAAATTTAAATTGTTAATTAATTTAATTTTTGAATTTAATTATAAATTAATGGTGAGTTAATTTGAATTTTTCTAAATTTTATAAAGATTTGTGTTAGTTTGTGTTTATATATATATATATAATAATTTGAGATTTGAATTTGAAATTCAAATATTAATATATTGAAATTTAATTGGACTTAAAGAAATTTATATTTGAAACAAAAATATAATAAGTATGATTACTTAAATTTAAGATGAAAATTTTAAAATAATTATTTGTTAATAAGTTTAATATCTTAAGTTTAAAAATATAAATGTATTGAAAATAAAAATTGTATTTACAAACTTATAAATATTTATTAGTAATGTATAATTTAATTTCAAACCATTTTTCTTTAATTTGTATAAGTATAAATAATACATAAGAAAGTATTAAATAATTGTTTTTAACATTTAAAACATAATAAGTATAATTCGAGAATATATATATGTGAATATAAAGTAATTTATAAAATGATAGGGTTAAAACAAAATTTATAATTAAATTTAACAAAAGGATTTAAACATAAAAAGTTTATATTTTAACAAGTGTCCATGTTTAAAGATAAGTGTTAACATGTGTTAGTTGTATAAACAAATGGCATAATCACCTTAAAATTGAAATAAATGGAAAAAAAATTATGTAAAGAAACAAACCAAAAAATCATCAAAACAAAGAACCTCTTTAACCTTAAAACTGAATCAAAGTATAATTAAACAATCTTCAAGTTAAAGCAAAGTTCAATATCTACTCAAAGCTTCAACGAGTTTCAAAAATTCAAAGCAGGTTAAAATCTGGAGGCTTTAAACAAAACTGGAAACAAAACAAAATTTCAAATTCCAGGCCTCTGTCTTCATTTATAAGGTGAGCAAACATTTTTCATCTTTTTCTCTTGGTATGGTTATCTTTGATGATTGTGTAGATGATGCTTTGAAATATGTTTGAATGTTCGTAAATGTGTTTTGCATATATACAAACATATGTGCAAATATTTGTATATGCCTGTGTTACAGACAGAAACATTCCTTTTCTTTATTTTTGTTCCAGATTACAGAGTTCATCAACTTTAAAAATTTAATTTCCCCCTCTCTAATTTTTTTAGAAGTTAAGGTCAAAAGAAAAAGTGTTTAGCTTAAACTTAATTTTAAAATTCATTTTTAGTTTAAATTAAGTTGGGTTTACTGGAAAATCAAGTAAACACTGATGAACAAAAAATATATCAGAAAATTCAAGGGTCTAAATTATGCGTTTTGATATTGTAATCTGGTTAGTATTCAAGAATGGTGATTTTTGATTTTGGTTTCAAGTTTTCTTGTTGCGTGGTTGCGGAGGTATCATGAGATGATCGGAAATCGTAAATATGTCGATTTCTGACGAACGAGGGGATGATGAGCTTCGAGATTTACGTGGAAGGTTGCTTGAGTATTGGAGATTTGTGGAAAAATGTCCAGATATTTTTTTATTAATTCAAGTAATGGATCAAAGACGAATTAGGGCTTAAGCACCTGTTTTGATCAGTATTGGTACTAAGACGACTGCGGGGTCATCAGCGAATCGGAAGTGATCGCGACCGGGGGAAAAGAAGAGGAGGACCGTGGTGGAAATTCTGATGGAACGGCTTCAGCTTCGGTGACTGGAATCGGTGGCGCAAGGCGATGTTTGTCATCAGTGGTTGGGTTTCAAGCAGTAAGTGGAAGGCTCGATTTTGATTCGTTATCAAATTCTTAGATCTGGGTGTTTGTCGTGGCTTAAGGTGTCGTCGATGACTCGTTGATGATGGCGTGGTTGATCGGCGGTGATCAGGCCGACCGTGCACGTGCACCATGGTGAGGTGATATCAGTAATCTACTGTAGGAAAAAGAAGAAGGAAACTCGAAATTTAGATCGCGAAATTTAGGTGATTGCTCGAGGATTTAAACGTGTTAGCTCGGGTTCGTTTGCATGTGTTAACCGGGTAGTAGGTTTTAAATTTTAAACATGATAAAGTTTTAAATAAAAAGAAGGGTGCTTCGGGGTTGTCTCGAGAAAAAATTTAGTTTGGCTCGGGTAGGTTGTAGTTTTGCTTGGGGAATGGCTCGGGATGCTGATGTATAAAAAATAGTTTTATTTTTTTAAAGGAAAATTAAGTTATTAAAAAAAACTAATTTGTTAAAACCAATTCTCTTTTGATGTTAGATGTTATCTAAGTTCTTAAAATTTTTTAAGAAGGTTTTTTAAATAAATTGTTTCAATTAACTAAGTTTTAACTGTTTAAAATATATCAAAACTCTATTTTGAAAGTTTATATCAAATAAACTTAATAATATTTAAAGAAGTTAATTAATATAAAGGTTGTTTTAAAATGGTAAATTAACTTTCAAAGTTTAAATTTACATATTTGTTAAAGGAAATTTATTATTTGTAGTTAATTACTTAATAAAAGTAATTAATATAAATTAATTAATAATTGAGGATTTATTAATTAAAGTAAATTAATTAGTAATTCAAGTAATTAATGAATGAGTTAATAAAAATAGTAATTACTTAGTGAAAGTAATGAAGAGAAGATAATTAAAGGTTAATTATCCTAAAGTGATTGAGAAATCATTAATTATTAAGGAGTGATTAATTATTGTAATTAATTAAGGAATAATTAATTAATAAAAGTGATTAAGATTTAATTAATTACCAACAACGGTTAATTAATTTAGATAATTAATCTAGAAATGATTAATTAATGAAGGTAATTAAGACTTAATCAATTGTAGTTAATGATAATTAATCATTAATTAAAGATTACTAATGAGAGTAATTATGTGGTTGATAAATTTAAAAACCACCCAAATTATTCATCTTAATTGTAGATGTTTGATTTCTATTGAATGCTTTGTGATGGATTGATATATTTGATATGTGATGTGATGCTATGTGATGCTTTGTGCCGAGCTATTATATTTGTGATGAATATACTGTTGTATGAAAATGCAAAACCCCTTGACCCATAAAATGACATTTGAATTTCAATGCGACAGGGAGTCAGATTCTAGTCGGTTATCCGAAACCCACATCGAATCGTAATGGTGAATCTTTGTAATTGATAAATTTACTTTATCTGTGAATCTGTAAATGAAGATAAGCGTTATGGGTTATACCACTTATCAATATTAATATGATTGAATCTGTAATGGTTTATGTTGTTGCACTATTGTGTGTAAAACCCCTGGACTGCACTATACACACACAATATGGATTTCACGAGGAAATCAGTTAAGTCACATATTTTGAAATAGTTTTAAATTTGAATTTGGAATCCAAATGGTTTTTGAAATGAATTGGGTGTTTTCAAAGATAAAAGTTATTTTGAATAACTTGTTAAGTTTTGAAATTCAAATAATTTAATTTGAATTCAAGATTTGAAATTGAATTCTATGTTTGAAAATTTTGGTTTAAAAATGTTATTCAAGTTATAAACGTATTTATATGGGTTTTGAACCATTTTAAAAAGTATCGTTTTGGGAAATTTGAATTTAACCAAATTTTATAATTAAAGAGATATAACTCGTGCAAATGAAATCGGATTTTTTCGAAACAAAAACTACTTGCTTTCAAATAATAATAGATTTCATATAAAGAAAGGATTTCCTATTTATATTGAGAGATTTCAAGTTTGAAATGAAATTGAAATACTTTCGAAATTAAAATACTTTTGAAAGCCGTGAATGAATCTCTGTGAAAGATTATTAAATCTTGTTTTGAAATCGAAGAGGATTTTAAATGGTGTATCTTTTATATAAAAGATTTGGAATGGTATCGTGTATGGAAATGATTTTGAAAACTATGAATTAAATCTTTGATTTAAAGATTGGATGAGTTAAGCCAATTTGAAAGGAAAATTGTTTTGAAAAGGGCTATGAATGAATCTTTCTTAAACATTGGTTAAGTTTGTTTTCAAATTGAAAAGGGATCTGAAAAGTGTATCTTTTGTATAAAAGATTTGAATTGGAAAGATATTAATGAATCTTTGTGAAAGATTGGTAAACTTTGTGAACTTTGTGAACTTTGTGAAGTGAATCTTTTGTTCAAAAAGATTCGTAAATGGTAATTGGTTTAAAACATTTGAAACAAACGTTTTGGATTTTAAGTTGTGACTTAACTGAAATCCCATGTTCTTATGTTTTTAAATATTGCGCTCATCATTCGGTTTAGACAGGAGAGGACATGTGTCATATAACCCATTCTGAATAATAATACGACGTTATGGATAGCAATTGAAGACGGTGGTGAAGACCGGGTGTCTTTGAGAACGATAGGATAACCTGTCGAATGACTCTGCACTGAGTTGCTCCGGTATAGAGGTCTCCATATGTGATGGGGAGTCTGATCGGGATTGAGGATGCCCGGATTGCAAGGGCTTCTTTGGAAGTTCCTTCGGTTCTGTTCGAACCCGGAACAGACTTGTATGGATGTGTGTCTGACATTACACTTTGAGATGTAAAACTGGTTTCTATCAAATACATTTCTGTTTGGTGGCAGAGATTTATTCTTTTAGGATCGATTTCACCCTAGAGGGGGGTGAATAGGGTGATGGTATAAATTTAAAAAAAAATTAATCGCGGAAGCTTATAAAATATTTTCAACACAGATCACAGAACAATAGCAGCACAAATAATAGCAGAATAATAAATGCAGAAATAGAACGACACAGAATTTACCCAGCTTCGGCAAAACCCTGCCTACGTGCTGCCCCCAAGGTTTCTAGTAGAAATTAGATAGTCCCTCGCTTACACACGTAAACTCGCGACACCCGCTATCGACTAAATCTAACTCTACGCTCAAAACCCTGCCACAACTCAGCCACTGAGTTGCGAATTCTCAAGCTACGCCACGTAGCTTGTCCCCTAGTCACACGACTAAAAAATTAAAATTGATTTAAAAAATACAAATTAAAAAACAATTAAAATTAAACCCTAATTAAAAATTTAAAGCCCTTAATAAAAATTCCTTTAGAAAATAGGCCGGCCCCCTTTGTAATTTGACCCGTCTCTTTTATTTCTTCGTTCGTAATGGCGGCTGTTCCTCTTGCAAATTTAGGGCTTCGTCCCTAATCCAAATTAAGCTTTCGAAGTGCCGACAATATGTTGATTGATTCGATGATTATTCACGTGTAGCCTTGATCGATTGTTGCTCACTTCGGCTGCTTCGTTGATCGAATTCTTTCCTTGATTCGGTATGTAATTATTTGCTTTTGCTTTATTGATTTTATGCTTTCTGGAATTCGATGATTTATGCCGATGATGATTGGACTTTTATATAGGTCGAATTCCTATATTTGCGTTCGTATAAAATCATTTGAATTTGTCATATTATTCACCTCGGCCACTTGATTTTGTTTCGATGATTGAGATGTTTTCTGACTTGTTCAAAAACGTATATTTGTTACTTGATGGTCACGGCGTTGATTTGAGATTGTGATGACCACGGCTTGATTTTTATGTATGAACACGGCTTCTTGACTTGACTGCATCTCACGGCTTTGATTTGTTCAACTCTCGCCATCTTGAATTTTTAAACTGTTCTTATGGATATTGTTCGAACTATACTCATGCTCGATTTGCTTGCTTCGGCTGCTTCATTGACATTGACTTGTTGGATTTTACTGTAACTTAGAAAATGGTTCATCTCTGCTTCATGTTCGTTCCTGAACATTACTGTTTTGGTTTAACCTGTATATCATTGACTTGATATCATTACTTCAATGTTTTTGATGCTCCTTCGATTCAGTGAGGCTTATATTTGAATGTCAGTTGTATTAGTAGTTGATTTGTAGTCTCTGGTATTTCATCTTGGCCATGTTGCATTCTGGTCTGGATATCATGATGTACATGTGTGTTGCATTTCATTTGCGGCCTTGACTTTTGTGATATTTGAACTTGACGGCTCTGGCTCGATGTTGTTACTGCATTCACGACCACTGTCTTGCATTTTTGCTTGTACTGTCCGGTCTGGTTGAACTGAGTTTGATTTGGTTTCATTTTTGCTGTGCATTTACTTGGTGTGTTTGCACTGTGCATTGAGCATTGTGTCACTTGTATACTGCAGCTTCGAACCATGTTTGTTTTGGTCTTGAGGATTTTGTATTGAGCATGCTTCTGGTTTGAGTGTGCTTGCATCTTTGTAGTTGCACTCCATTTTCGTGTGTTCATTCCTTGTGTGGAGCTGGACTTAATCTTGTTACTGCCGTGTCTTTAATGTTGGGTCCATTGTTGGTGTAGCATGTACTCGAGTCATGGTAGCATTTGCTTCTTGTGTTTCACTTGCACCTGTACTTGGTCATAATTGATGTTGTTGAACTTGATGGCATGCATTTTGTGGTCTGCCTTGTTGCTGTGTCATTGTTGTTGACATGTTGTTGCATTCTCTTGAGTCTGTTGCATGAGTTAATTGCGTACTTCATGATTGCGCTATCTTCTGCATTTATGTGGTTGTTGACACTAGTCTGCATACATGAGTTTGATACTGTTGGTGGACTATCTCCTTGAGTTGCTGTACTTCATGTTGTATTCATCCCTGTTGCACTCTTTGATGATTCATTGGTGAATATGTTGGCTGCTATGTTGATCTTGTTTATATTAGACTAGTCGACACTTGATTCTTGAGTTTTGGCCATTTGCACCTGTGCTGAATCCAGTTTCACAGCTCGGGTTTGACCTTGTGCTGAAGTTGATATTTTATTTATGTTGCACGTGAGTTGAACCTGGCTTTTCATTTGGGTTTGACCTGTGCTCACCTGTCCCTGTAGCATTATCAAGTGTATATCGATGTGCACGGCCTTGTGGCATATACAGTGATACACTGTGTATGTCACAAGTTGTTCGTGTATGATGAATTCAAATTTAAATAATGACGAACAACCCAAATAACCGAGGCAAATAATATTTTCAAAAAATCATATTTCATTTTCTGTTGCAAAAATATTTCTTTTTCAATTTTACTGCGTTAGTGAATATTTTTGCAGATTGCTCAGATGCTGGATTCAAACTGGAATGCAGTTGAAGATAAAATACGAGTGTGAGTGATATGTAGTGAGGTTATTAATGTAAATATGAAATCGTGATGTATTCAAAAATTGTATATGTATAGTGAGAGCATGAAATTATACTATTCAAAATTGTAATAAATATTAGTTTGAATAAAATATTCGTTTGAATTCAACTTCTGTGTTATTTATTTTATTCAGCAAATATTTATTTAAACTGTGAAAAATAAAATAATATATTAACAAATACATTTAAACGAATGTATATATGTTTATTATCATCAAACAAAAATCATATAAGTGCATATTCAACAATCTCCCCCTTTTGATGATAACAAACATATATTTAAGATTTTGAATTTATTAAATGTATTTGATCGTTCAATTTGCTCCCCCTATTTGAATGCTCCCTCTCTACACAATACTCCCCCTACATATATGCATACAAATAGAAATATGCAAATAAGTCTAAATGCAAATGGAAAATTATTTGACCTTTGCTTGATTTTATTTGACAAAATCTTAACTTTTCTCTCCCCCTTTTGTTATCAGCAAAAGAATAATAGTGTTAGAGAAAATAGAGATAAAGTGATCGATATTAATCCAACATTAAAAATCAATTGAATATAAATATTAAATTTCAATAAAAAATCAAACAAAAATCATAAATATTTTGTTAGGCGCATATTCCACTTTTAGAATGATGGAAATGATGTCATCATATAAAACCATATAGTTATGTCTATTTGTGGTATATTTATATCAGGAATTTGAATATCTACTAATCATGCATAACCGTTAGGACTTTTAAATGAGATTAGTAGTATTCCAATTTTATTTTTAAAAAAAATGAATTCAAGTATCTTCTAACCACGCATAACCGTGAGGACTTTTAAATGGGATTGGAATCAACTTGTTTATTTAAAAAAAATCAACTTTTGATATGCGTTCCATACATGCATAACCGTGAGGACTTTTAAATGAGCATGGAAGCACATAACAAATTCCAAGTAATTCACCCATGCATAACCGTGAGGACTTTTAAATGAGAGTGAATACTTTGGTATTTATTATCATTATTATTATTATTATTATTTTTTAAAAAAATGTAAAAGTGAAAAACGAACGATTCCTGTTTAAAGTACCACATATTGACAAACTATATAGAATTTTGATGAGTGATGGTTGTTAGAAATATGATAGATATAGAGATGGTCATGGAATTTTTTACCAACAAAAAGTTTTATAACTCTTGTTTAAATTTCTAAAGAAATTTATTAATTATACCGTCTCAAGTCATAATATTTGATCAATATTAACACTCATCACCTTTTCAATCACTATTTTTCTTTTCGATAAACATTAGGGAGTTAGATTAGTCAATGTAATCATTTAAAATCAAATTCAGAAATAGTTATAAATCAATTTTTCTAAAAAATGACCAATCTTAAAAGCAAGGTCAAAATTGATTTTCTCGAGGGGGTTTTATAAGAAACTTTTCTGCTATTTGAAAATTATTTGAAATGAAGAATATGCAGATTTTTTTTTGAAAAACGATGCAGTTACTAAATGTCTCAAAAATCACGTTCAACTAGTAATTTTTCTATCAACTAGATTACCAATGTAATCTGCATCTGAATTTCTCTTTCACTCAAAATCATCATCAATTGAATTTGATTGACCAAACCATGAAGTGTGCACCAAAAATTTCAAATTCAATTTTAACAACAATTTAAATGACATTCTTTTGAAATTGAATTGAAGCCGTGTAAATAATCAGAAAATCGTGAATATAGAGTCAGCCGTATTATAACCAATTGTAATATCCAACAAAACACTATTTTTAATCCAAACTGATATATATGAAGTAATTCAAAGAATCTAGAGAACTTTATAGTGTTTTTGGCATAAGAATATAATTGGCCAACTATGTTGAATATGTCAAAGTCAAAATCACCATCTTTTCATCATCTCAATATTGGCTGATTTTGATTCAGAATATGGTGCAGATTATCACATTTAATATATCGTTCAAATAAATATACTTTTACCTGTTTTTACCTTTACGATATTTTTTGTCGTTGTCCATTGTGATTCTGTCACCTTTATACTAGGCTAAGGAACTTTGCTTTGTCGCCCGTTGTGTTTCTGGAACAGCCAAAATCCAGAGAACACTGTTGTTGTTCCTTAGCCCGCCACCACACCTACACGGGAAAAGATTTATGTGACCTATTTGTTTTTATAGGTCCATGGTTGTTAGTGGCAGAAAATTTTGAAAAACAATTTTGTGTAGCCCCAAAACTATTTATAATTGTTCCCTTCGGCACCCAAATTTGTTTAACTTTGAGAGATTTTATATTTGTGCCTTTTGGAACTCAAATCGGTATAGTTTTCACATGTTTGGGTCTATAACAACAATTATTGTGATTGTGTCCATATTTTCTACAAATCGTGCACATTGAATTTTCTTGATTAATCTTGTTTTCAACAATTTTCGAACTATTATATCCAAGTCCTTGTCTAACCATATTAACAGTTTGCTTTCCTAATAGCATATTCAACGATTTTCCACTTTTTGAAAATTTATCTAAAGTTGTTGACAATTGTTGGACTTGTGTTTTGAGAGATTCATTTTTGTTTAACAATTGTGTGCACTTTTTAATAGAATTCTCTCTTCTAGTATTTTCATTCTCTTTTAAAATCAGAATTTCATTTTCAAGTGATTTTATATTGATTTCTGATTTTTTAATTACCTCTTTGAATGTTGGACACTTATCACACTTAGGGATTCTACGTTGATAGTTCTTAACTAATTGATCAAGTTGTTCATTGCATTCTATCAAAGTATCCTTTTGAGATTCAAGTTTGGCGTATTTTTCCCTAAGTCGTTCAAAACAGCCATTTACTTCGTGGAAATAAATAAGTAATTCAGAGTGAGTAAGTTTTGATACCTCGCTTGGCTCGTCATCGTCGCTATCAGTTATATTACCTTGAAGGCACATATCTGCTTTCTCACTCTCACTGCTAGTACTTTTATCATTCTCATCCATTTCATCCCAAGTGGCTGCAAAACTTTTCTTTTTCTGTTTCTTTCCAAAGTCGCGTCGATTTCGAGGACAATTAGGCTTGATGTGTCCGGGTTGGTTGCACTTATGACAGATGATCTCCTGTTCTTCTGAGTAGTCAAGTGCCTTGCCTATTCTGCTTTTCAATTCATGATTTCGAGCTGGATTTTCGTATTTGCGATTCCACGTTTTGAATTTCTTTATTAGTAGCACCAGCTCTACTGCTCCATCATCATCGTTATCATCATCACTTTCGGTTGTTCCTTTGAGCGCTATTGATTTCTTTCGAGTATCTCCTCCTTCACGCTCTTCCTTGAATTTCATTTCTAGCTCATAAGTGGTGAGATTTCCGATGAGTTCTTCGACTTTCATTTGTTTCAAATCTTTTGATTCTTGAATGGCAGTCACTTTTGCTTCAAATTTTCATGGAAGGACTCTAAGGATTTTTCGGACTATCTCCAACTCTGTGTATGATTTTCCAAGAGTTTTGATTTGTAAACGATATTGGAAAGTCGCCCATGCATCTCTTTGACATTTTCTTCCTTCGCCATTGTGAAGTTCTCGTATTCGCTGCTTAGCATGGCAAGGCGAGATTCTTTGACATGAGATGTTCCTTCGTGAGTTACTTCTAGTGTGTGCCATATTTCCTGTGCAGTTAGACAATGTGAGATATGATTAAATTCAAATTGATCCAATGAACAGATAATAGAATTCATAGCTTTAGCATTAGTATTTTGTAATTTATTTTCTAGTTCTGTCCATTGTTCCTTTGGTTTCTCTATTTCCTGATTATCTACAGTTATAGTTGGTATTCTATAACCTGTCTCAACAATATTCCATTCGTCAATGGTTTTCAGAAAAATTTCCATCCTATTTTTCCAATAAGCATATTCACCATTGAACATTGGTGGTCTAACTATGGATTGACCCTCAGCAAAAGCAGTATTAAAAGAAGCCATTTTAAAAATTCAAATTTTTAAAACAAAAATTGGTTTTTGTAAAAAATCAAAATTTTAAAACAAAAACGGCATTTGTTCCTACCTCTGATACCACTTGTAGGATCGATTTCACCCTAGAGGGGGGTGAATAGGGTGATGGTATAAATTTAAAAAAAATTAATCGCGGAAGCTTATAAAATATTTTCAACACAGATCACAGAACAATAGCAGCACAGATAATAGCAAAATAATAAATGCAGAAATAGAACGACACAGAATTTACGCAGCTTCGGCAAAACCCTGCCTACGTGCTGCCCCCAAGGTTTCTACTAGAAATTAGATAGTCCCTCGCTTACACATGTAAACTCGCGACACCCGCTATCGACTAAATCTAACTCTACGCTCAAAACCCTGCCACAACTCAGCCACTGAGTTGCAAATTCTCAAGCTACGCCACGTAGCTTGTCCCTTAGTCACACGACTAGAAAATTAAAATCGATTTAAAAAATAAAATTAAAAAGCAATTAAAATTAAACCCTAATTAAAAATTTAAAGCCCTTAATAAAAACTCCTTTAGAAAATAGGCCGGCCCCCTTTGTAATTCGACCCGTCTCTTTTATTTCTTCGTTCGTAATGGCGGCCGTTTCTCTTGCAAATTTAGGGCTTCGTCCCTGATCCAAATTAGGGCTTTCGAAGTGCCGACAATATGTTGATTGATTCGATGATTATTCACGTGTAGCCTTGATCGATTGTTGCTCACTTCGGCTGCTTCATTGATCGAATTCTTTCCTTGATTCAGTATGTAATTATTTGCTTTTGCTTTATTGATTTTATGCTTTCTGGAATTCGATGATTTATGCCGATGATGATTGGGCTTTTATATAGGTCAAATTCCTATATTTGCGTTCGTATAAAATCATTTGAATTTGTCATATTATTCACCTCGGCCACTTGATTTTGTTTCGATGATTGAGATGTTTTCTGACTTGTTCAAAAACGTATATTTGTTACTTGATGGTCACGGCGTTGATTTGAGATTGTGATGACCACGGCTTGATTTTTATGTATGAACACGGCTTCTTGACTTGACTGCATCTCACGGCTTTGATTTGTTCAACTCTCGCCATCTTGAATTTTTAAACTGTTCTTATGGATATTGTTCGAACTATACTCATGCTCGATTTGCTTGCTTCGGCTGCTTCATTGACATTGACTTGTTGGATTTTACTGTAACTTAGAAAATGGTTCATCTCTGCTTCATGTTCGTTCCTGAACATTACTGTTTTGGTTTAACCTGTATATCATTGACTTGATATCATTACTTCAATGTTTTTGATGCTCCTTCGATTCAGTGAGGCTGATATTTGAATGTCAGTTGTATTAGTAGTTGATTTGTAGTCTCTGGTATTTCATCTTGGCCATGTTGCATTCCGGTCTGGATATCATGATGTACATGTGTGTTGCCTTTCATTTGCGGCCTTGACTTTTGTGATATTTGAACTTGACGGCTCTGGCTCGATGTTGTTATTGCATTCACGACCACTGTCTTGCATTTTTGCTTGTACTGTCCGGTCTGGTTGAACTGAGTTTGATTTGGTTTCATTTTTTCTGTGCATTTACTTGGTGTGTTTGCACTATGCATTGAGCATTGTGTCACTTGTATACTGCAGCTTCAAACCGTGTTTGTTTTGGTCTTGAGGATTTTGCATCGAGCATGCTTCTGGTTTGAGTGTGCTTGCATCTTTGTAGTTGCACTCCATTTTCGTGTGTTCATTCCTTGTGTGGAGCTGGACTTGATCTTGTTACTGCCGTGTCTTTGATGTTGGGTCCATTGTTGCTGTAGCATGTACTCGAGTCATGGTAGCATTTGCTTCTTGTGTTTCACTTGCACCTGTACTTGGTCATAATTGATGTTGTTGAACTTGATGGCATGCATTTTGTGGTCTGCCTTGTTGCTGTGTCATTGCTGTTGACATGTTGTTGCATTTTCTTGAGTCTGTTGCATGAGTTAATTGCGTACTTCATGATTGCACTGTCTTCTGCATTTATGTGGTTGTTGACACTGGTCTGCATACATGAGTTTGATACTGTTGGTCGACTATCTCCTTGAGTTGCTGTACTTCATGTTGTATTCATCCCTGTTGCACTCTTTGATGATTCATTGGTGAATATGTTGGCTGCTGTGTTGATCTTGTTTATATTAGACTAGTCGACACTTGATTCTTGAGTTTTGGCCATTTGCACCTGTGTTGAATCCAGTTTCACAGCTCGGGTTTGACCTTGTGCTGAAGTTGATATTTTATTTATGTTGCACGTGAGTTGAACCCGGCTTTTCATTTGGGTTTGACCTGTGCTCACCTGTCCCTGTAGCATTATCAAGTGTATATCGATGTGCACGGCCTTGTGGCATATACAGTGATACAATGTGTATGTCACAAGTTGTTCATGTATGATGAATTCAAATTTAAATAATGACGAACAACCCAAATAACTGAGGCAAATAATATTTTCAAAAAATCATATTTCATTTTCTGTTGCAAAAATATTTCTTTTTCAATTTTACTGCGTTAGTGAATATTTTTGCAGATTGCTCAGATGCTGGATTCAAACTGGAATGCAGTTGAAGATAAAATACGAGTGTGAGTGATATGTAGTGAGGTTATTAATGTAAATATAAAATCGTGATGTATTCAAAAATTGTATATGTATAGTGAGAGCATGAAATTGTACTATTCAAAATTGTAATAAATATTAGTTTGAATAAAATATACGTTTGAATTCAAATTCTGTGTTATTTATTTTATTCAGCAATTATTTATTTAAACTGTGAAAAATAAAATAATATATTAACAAATACATTTAAACGAATGTATATATGTTTATTATCATCAAACAAAAATCATATAAGCGCATATTCAACAATTCTCTTAGCTTAACACCCTTCTCTGAGACTTACGAGCTCAGAGGTTATGTAATTTATGGTTACCAGTGATACATCCTCAATTTGGTAATGTGGCATACGAAGTGCTGCTGATTATTTGTTGATCGAAGCATGGATTTTGCGAAAAGCGTAGCTTTGTGGACGAGGCTTCGTCGAACCTCACAACCCGGTTATGGTTGAAAAAGGAATCGTAGCAGCAAGGTTATTTGAGGGTAGCACCCTCTGAGGGTATGTCCATTTCCTTCTGGATTATAGGTGGTATCATGGTATGGAGCTCAGATACTTACTTTGTGGTTGCTGCAAACTTATTGCTTTGTGGTTGTTGGTTGAGAGGTACCTCGGATAAAGGTCGCAAACGACTAAGGGATGGCATGCTCGTGTCAGTAGTTACCTGGTTATAGAGGTAACCCGGCCTTGTCTAGTAGAGATCCGGTTAGGTTCTCGGGGGCGTCCCTCCAGAGGCGTTCCATTTTATTCGGGAAGTTCCTTTGCTTGACCATTTTTGGAAATCCAAACAAAACAATACGAGCCCTGTACGGTTTTAGTTGTATAACCTGTCATCTACTTATGGTGGCGCCCCACTGTTTGGATGGTAGCTATAGTAGGCATAGTATGAAATGTCTATGCTAGCTAAGATTAATATTATACTTTCAAAATGTTTTCCACTATGCACTTATAGCAATAATATCAAAGGATTTCGCGTATCAAGCATTTTTTACTATCATAAGAAGAAATCTCCTCCAAGTCTGCGTTTGCATTATCTGTGTGGTGGGAGGTCTTATGGTAGTTTCATTTTCTTAAAAGCATTACGGATTTCAAATTTTAAATTCTTTTGTTTATTTTAAAGATAAAACTGTTTTTGTTTTCTCATGCCAGTCGCACGACTGACCTGGAGTTTATTGTTCCCTTCCTAAACCTGGGTGCCCACTATTTTCCACACGGGCAGTCTAGAGTTGAGTTTTCAGATAGTAGATATTGATTCTGTAGCTTTCGGTCTTCTCTTTGGTATTCTTTGAAGACTTTGGATATTGAAGTATTTGGTTAGGACGACGGACCAGTCTCGCTTAGCTTGGTGCAACTTGATGGTGGTTCGAGCTATCTATGGAGATTGCTGATATTGGTGTTTCTTCTGGAGTTTCAAGTTCTTTTTGTTTCCACTACCAGTTCATTGGGTTTTCCGCTGTAGCATTGTTATCTTGTATCTCTGATATTGATTCATATTGTATCATTGTTGTATCGAATGTTGTATATCAATGATATTCATTTCTTTTTCTTCCGCTGTGTTGTTATACTTGATGTGTTATAAGCTCCGGCGAACCAGATTCGACGTTTGGATCTGCGACATTTGAATATGAGTGTCGTATTTGGTGCCGTTTTTCGAAGGTCGAGTCAGGATCATTACAGTGGTATCAGAGCTGAGGGTTAAAACTTTAGCTCATGAGTATAACACATTAGGTAGCTCATTAGAGATAGGGTAAAGTATACCCTAGAATGAGTAATCCCTAAGATATCCATTTGAATGCCTCAGTAAATTCTCTTACTATTCACCGATAGTAAGTATGAATGCAAGAAGAGGACGAGACAGGGGACAGGGGAGTACCACTACAAATGTTCGATACCCTACAATAACGGAAATAATTTTCTATCAATTTCCTTGATCATCGTCTCTTTTCAATTCTTTGATGATTCCTGGCAGCTCCATGAAGAAGCTTTGATATATTTACGTAGGACACAAACTCCAGATGGGTCAGAATTATTTGTTTGGATGAATTGTTTGCTTTGGTTGTTATTGTTGATAGGTATATTTTGCTTGTTTAAACTAAAAGATTTAGATTGCATCCATATATCTGTTTATTCTATTGGGTCTCGATATATTCTACGAGTGGTTAGTTATCCTTTCGAACTAACCAACCACCTGCATATTCGTAGACCGAATGACCCGAATATTTCATGAAATGTTAAATGAGTTTGTTCTTGTATCCATTATTGATATTCTGATTTGGTAAGCCAAATGCAGAACAGACACCCAGTTTGATTTCGAAACTGTCTCTCTGTCTTTGTGTGTCCATCCTTTGTTGTCTCCTTGCTTTCAAATTTCGAGGACGAAATTTTTTTAAGGGGCGGAAACTGTAACGATCCCGATTTTTAAGCTAAATTT
This sequence comes from Allium cepa, assembly GCA_030765085.1. Taxonomy (NCBI): domain Eukaryota; kingdom Viridiplantae; phylum Streptophyta; class Magnoliopsida; order Asparagales; family Amaryllidaceae; genus Allium; species Allium cepa. Next base: position 182,431,625 of record CM060937.1, on the reverse strand, counting down.
AAATTGTTAATTAATTTAATTTTTGAATTTAATTGTAATTAATGGTGAGTTAATTTGAATTTTTCTAAATTTTATAAAGATATGTGTTGGTTTGTATTTATATATATATAAAAAATAATTTGAGATGAATTCGAAATTCAAATGTTAATATATTGAAATTTAATTGGACTTAAAGAAATTTATATTTGAAACAAAAATATAATAAGTATGATTACTTAATTTTAAGATGAAAATTTTAAACTAAGTATTTGTTAATAAGTTTAATATCTTAAGTTTAAAAATATAAATGTATTGAAAATAAAAATTGTATTTACTAACTTATAAATATTTATTAGTAATGTATAATTTAATTTCAAACCATTTTTCTTTAATTTGTAAGTATAAATAATACATAAGAAAGTATTAAATAATTTTTTTTAACATTTAAAACATAATAAGTATAATTTGAGAATATAAATATGAGAATATAAAATAATTTATAAAATGATAGGGTTAAAACAAAATTTATAATTAAATTTAACAAAAGGATTTAAACATAAAAAGTTTATATTTTAACAAGTGTCCATGTTTAAAGATAAGTGTTAACATGTGTTAGTTGTATAAACAAATGGCATTATCACCTTAAAATTGAAATAAATGGAAAAAAATTTATGTAAAGAAACAAACCCGGAAATCATCAAAACAAAGAACCTCTTTAACCTTAAAACTGAATCAAAATATAATTAAACAATCTTCAAGTTAAAGCAAAGTTCAATATCTGCTCAAAGCTTCAACCAGTTTCAAAAATTCAAAGCAAGTTAAAATCTGGAGGCTTTAAAACAAAACTGGAGACAAAACAAAATTCCAAATTCCAGGCCTCTGTCTTCATTTATAAGGTGAGCAAACATTTTTCTTCTTTTTCTCTTGGTATGGTTATCTTTGATGATTGTGAAGATGATGCTGTGAAATATGTTTGAATGTTCATAAATGTGTTTTTCATATATACAAACATATGTGCAAATATTTGTGTATGCCTGTGTTACAGATAGAAACATTTCTTTCTTTGTTTTTGTTCCAGATTACAGAGTTCATCAACTTCAAAATTTTAATTTCCCTCTCTCTAAATTTTTTTAGAAGTTAAGGTCAAAATAAAAAGTGTTTAGCTTAACAAAAACTTAATTTTAAAAATCATTTTTAGTTTAAATTAAGTTGGATTTACTGGAGAATTAAGTAAACGCTGATGAACACAAAATATATCAGAAAATTCAAGGGTCTAAATTATGCGTTTTGATATTGTAATCTGGTTAGTATTCAGGAATGGTGATTTTTGATTTTGGTTTCAAGTTTTCTTGTTGCGTGGTTGCGGAGGTATTGTGAGATGATCAGAAATCGTAAATATGTCGATTTCTGACGAACGAAGGGATGATGAGCTTCGAGATTTACGTGGAAGGTTGCTTGAGTATTGGAGATTTGTGGAAAAATGTCCAGATATTTTTTTATTAATTCAAGTAATGGATCGAAGATGGATTAGGGCATAAGCACCTGTTTTGATCAGTATTGCTACTGAGATGACTGCGGGGTCATCGGCGAATTGGAAGTGATTGCGACCGGGGGAAAAGAAGAGGAGGACCGTGGTGGCAATTATGGTGGAACAACTTCAGCTTCGGTGACTGGAATTGGTGGCGCAAGGTGATGTTTGTCATCAGGGGTTGGGTTTCAAGTAGTAAGTGGAAGGCTCGATTTTGATTCGTTATTGAATTCTTGGATTTGGGTGTTTGTAGTGGCTTAAGGTGTCGTCGATGACTCATTGACGATGTTGTGGTTGATCGGCGATGATCAGGCCAGCCGTGCATGTGCACTATGGTGAGGTGATATTAGTAATCTACTGTAGGAAGAAGAAGAAGGAAAACTCGAAGTTTACATCGCAAAATTTAGGTGATAGCTCGAGGATTTGAACGTGTTAGATCGGGTTCGTTTGCATGTGTTAACTAGGTAGCCAGTTTTAAATTTTAAACGTGATAGTTTTAAATAAAAAGAAGGGTGCTTCGGGGTTGTCTCGAGAATTTTTTTTGTTTGGCTCGGGTAGGTCGTAGTTTTGCTTGGGGAATGGCTTGGGTTGCTGATTTATACAAAACAGTTTCATTTTTTTTTATTTTTTTAAAAGAAAATTAAGTTATTAAAAAAACTAATTTGTTAAAACCAATTCTCTTTTGATGTTAGATGTTATCTAAGTTCTTAAAATTTGGTAAGAAGGTTTTTGAATAAATTGTTTTAATTAACTAAGTTTTAAATGTTTAAAATATACCAAAACTCTATTTTGAAAGTTTATATCAAATAAGCTTAATAATATTTAAAGAAGTTAATTAATATAAAGGATGTTTTAAAATGGTTAATTAACTTTCAAAGTTTAAATTTACATATTTGTTAAAGGAAATTTATTATTTGTAGTTAATTACTTAATAAAAGTAATTAACATAAATAAATTAATAATTGAGGATTTACTAATTAAAGTTAATTAATTAGTAATTCAAGTAATTAATGAATGATTTAATAAAAATAGTAATTACTTAGTGAAAGTAATGAAGAGAAGATAATTAAAGGTTAATTATCCTAAAGTGATTAAGAAATCATTAATTATTAAGGAGTGATTAATTATTGTAATTAATTAAGGAATAATTAATTAATAAAAGTGATTAAGATTTAATTAATTACCATCAACGGTTAATTAATTTAGATAATTAATCTAGAAATGATTAATTAATGAAGGTAATTAAGACTTAATCAATTGTAGTTAATGATAATTAATCATTAATTAAAGATTACTAATGAAAGTAATTATGTGGTTGATAAATTTAAAAACCACCCAAATTATTCATCTTAATTGTAGATGTTTGATTTCTATTGAATGCTTTGTGATGGATTGATATATTTGATATGTGATGTGATGCTATGTGATGCTTTGTGCTGAGCTATTATATTTGTGATGAATATACTGTTCTATGACAATGCAAAACCCCTTGACCCATAAAATGACATTTGAATTTCGATGCGACAGGGAGTCGGATTCTAGTCGGTTATCCGAAACCCACATCGAATCGTAATGGTGAATCTTTGTAATTGATAAATTTACTTTATCTGTGAATCTGTAAACGAAGATCAGCGTTATGGGTTATACCGCTTATCAATATTAATATGACTGAATCTGTAATGGTTGATGTTGTTGCACTATTGTGTGTAAAACCCCTGGACTACACTATACACACAAAATATGGATTTCACGAGGAAATCGGTTAAGTCACATATTTTTGAAATAGTTTTAAATTTGAATTTTGAATCCAAATGGTTTTTGAAATGAATTGGGTGTTTTCAAAGATAAAAGTTATTTTTGAATAACTTGATTAAGTTATGAAATTCAAATAATTTAATATGAATTCAAGATTTGAAATTGAATTCTATGTTTGAAATTTTGGTTTAAAAATGTTATTCGAGTTATAAACATGTTTATATGGGTTTTGAACCATTTTAAAAAGTATCGTTTTGGGAAATTTGAATTTAACCAAATTTTATACTTAAAGAGATATAACTCGTGCAAATGAAATCGGATTTTTCCAAAACGAAAACTACTTGTTTTCAAATAATAATAGCTTTCATATAAAGAAAGGATTTCCAATTTATATCGAGAGATTTCAGGGTTGAAATGAAATTGAAATACTTTTGAAATTAAAATACTTTTGAAAGCTGTGAATGAATCTCTGTGAAAGATTATTAAATCTTGTTTTGAAATCGAAGATGATTTTAAATAGTGTATCTTTTATATAAAAGAATTGGAATGGTATCGTTTTATGGAAATGATTTTGAAAACTATGAATTGAATCTTTGATTTAAAGATTGGATGAGTTAATCCAATTTGAAAGGAAAATTATTTTGAAAAGGGCTATGAATGAATCTTTGTTAAAGATTGGTAAAGTTTGTTTTCAAATTGAAAAGGTATCTGAAAAGCGTATCTTTTGTATAAAAGATTTGAATTGGAAAGATATTAATGAATCTTTGTGAAAGATTGGTAAACTTTGTGAACTTTGTGAAGTGAATCTTTTGTTCAAAAAGATCCGTAAATGGTATGTTTAATCCATTTGAAAGAAAAGTTTTGGATTTTAAGTTATGACTTAACTGAAATCCCATATCCATATGTTTTTAAATATTGCGCTCATTATTCGGTTTAGCTGGGAGAGGACCTTGTGTTATATAACCCATTCCGAATAATGATACGACGTTATGGATAACAATTGAAGACCGTGGTGAAGACGGGGTGTCTTTGAGAACGATAGGATAACCTGTCGAATGACTCTGCACTGAGTTTCTCCGGTATAGAGATTTCATATGTGATGGGGAGTCCGATCGAGATTGAGGATGCCCGGATTGCAAGGGCTTCTTTGGAAGTGCCCTCGGTTCTGTTCGAAGCCGGAACAGACTTGTATGGATGTGTGTCTGACATTACACTTTAAGATGTAAAACCGTTTCTATCACATACATTTTCGTTTGGTGGAGGAGATTTATTCTCTTAGCTTGACACCCATCTCTGAGACGTACGAGCTCAGAGGTTATGTAATTGATGCTTACCAGTGATACATCCTCAATTTGGTAATGTGGCATACGAAGTGCTGCTGATCATTTGTTGATCGAAGCATGGCTTTTGTGAAAAGCGTAGCTTTGTGGACGAGACTTCGTCGAACCTCACAACCCGGTTATGGTCGAAACAGGAATTGTAGCAGAAAGGTTATTTGAGGGTAGCGCCCTCTGAGGGTATGTCCATTTCCTTCTGGATTATAGGTGGTATCATGGTATGGAGCTCGGATACTTACTTTGTGGTTGCTGCAAACTTATTGCTTTGTGGTTGTTGGTTGAGAGGTACCTCGGATAAAGGTCGCAAACGACTGGGGGATGACATGCTCGTGTCAGTAGTTACCTAGTTACAGAGGTAACTCGGCCTTGTCTAGCAGAGATCCGGTTAGGTTCTCGGGGGCGTCCCTCCAGAGGCGTTCCATTTTATTTGGGAAGTTTCTTTGCCTGACCATTTGTTGGAAATCCAAACAAAACAATACGAGCCCTGTACGGTTTTAGTTGTATAACCTGTCATCTACTTATGGTGGCGCCCCACTGTTTGGATGGTAGCTATAGTAGGCATAGTGTGAAATGTCTATGCTAGCTAAGAATAATATTATACTTTCGAAATGTTTTCCACTATGCACTTATAGTAATAATATTAAAGGATTTCGCGTATCAAGCATTTTTGACTATCATAAGAAGAAATCTCCTCCAAGTCTGCGTTTGCATTGTGTGTGTGGTGGGAGGTCTTATGGTAGTTTCATTTTCTTAAAAGCATTACGGATTTCAAATTTTAAATTCTTTTGGTTATTTTAAAGATAAAACTGTTTTTGTTTGCTCATACCAGTCTCACGACTGACCTAGAGTTTATTGTTCCCTTTCTAAACTCTGGGTTCCCACTATTTTCCACACGGGCAGTCTTGAGTTGGGTTTTTCAGATAGTAGATATTGATTTGGTAGCTTTTGGTCTTCTCTTTGGTATTCTTTGAAGACTTTGGATATTGAAGTATTTGGTAGGACGACGGACCAGTCTTGCTTAGCTTGGTGCAACTTGATGGTGGTTCGAGCTATCTATGGAGATTGCTGATATTGGTGTTTCTTCTGGAGTTTCAAGTTCTGTTTGTTTCCGTTGCCAGTTCATTGGGTCTTCCGTTGTAGCTTTGTTATCTTGTATCTCTGTTATTGATTCATATTGTATCATTGTTGTATCGAATGTTGTATATCAATGATATTCATTTCTTTTTCTTCCGCTGTGTCGTTATACTTGATGTGTTATAAGCTCCGGCGAACCAGATTCGACATTTGGATCTGCAATATTTGAATATGATTGTCGTATTCGGTGTCGATTTTCGTAGGTTGAGTCAGGCTCGTTACAATTCATGGTATATATGTTATTGTAGAAATGATACTTGTATAATTTTGGAAGATATGACACTTAAAATGTTAGTTTAAAGCATACTCTCTCACTACACCAGAAAAGTCATTTCGTAGCGCTAAAAAAACTTTATCAAAACTTTTAGTAGTGATTTGGAAAGCGCCGCGACATGACATGCAACTAAAAATCTGAAAATTTTAGTTGCGTTGTAGTAGATGCTACAAAAACAAACATATTGTAACGTTTGGAAGCCCTATAAAAGTTTTTTTGTAGCATTTTATTTTCTTACTATATATATATTTTTGCGTTTTTTCTCTGCTCAATATATTTTTGTGTAATTTACTTTTATTCTCGTTGCACTTTTAAAACGCTACTAAAACTTATTGATAGTTATGAAACTTATTTTAAACGCTGCTATTTACTATTAATGGCTTGTATCATTTCCGACAATCACTTATAAATAATAGTCGTATTAAAACTAAAAATTAATCAAATAATCATTATATTCAAGCCAACAATCAGTCACATAATAATCGTTTTCAAACCAACATCAATAAATCATATAATCATTATACTTAAATAATTGAAAAAACATGTTAATAGCATAATCAAATATAATATTTATAACCATTTCGATAATAGTATTTGGACAAAATGAGCGAATTCGCATACCATAACCATTCACAAACAAGTTTACACAACTGGTACAAACAAAATATTATAATATATATAACAATTCATTGCTTAATTACCAACAATTCTTTGTTATAACTATTCTTCACTTTAGAAACTTCTCTTCGAAAGTCCAATGCCTGCATAAGTGAAAACACAACATGTAGTCAAATGATTATGTTAATTTGTAGGACTTCAAATCTGATAGTCAAACAATTATATTAATTTTAAAAAAACTTAGCTAATTTTTATTAACTTGGTTAACTTACTTAACTTATTATTACTATAATCATCATTATTATTAAAACTCGGATAACTTAATTACATTATTATTATTAACTTAGCTAATTTTTATAAACTTAGTTAATTTTTATAAAGTGGGAATTAGCCACAAGGGCCTCTTTAGCAAGTGAAATTAATTTTTAGGACACACAACTAAAATAATTACTTTTAAGGACAATACGCAAAATAATTAGTTTCTAGGGCCTAAAAACCTATGAAATTATGTCCTTGAAAGTAACTGGACAACTGACTTTGTCCTTAAAAGTAATTATTCTGCTGGCTTTGGCCTTGAAAATAATTATTTCAGATGTATGTCATAGAAACTAATTGGACTGCAAAGTTTGTCCTTCTGGTGAAATGCCCTTTTATAAACTGGTTAATTCATCATCATCATCATTATTTATAAAACTTTGTTAAATTAGTTATATTATTATTATTTACAAAATTTAGTTAACTTAAACTTAGTTAATTTTATAAAACTTGTTTAATTTTAATTAAACTTGGTTAATTTTTTTAACTTGGTTAACTTAGTTAATTTATTATTTTTATTATTGTTATTATTATTATTAAAACTTGCTTAACTTATTATTATTATTATTATAAATTTAGTTAATTTTTATAAACTTGGTTAATTCATCATCATTTATAAAACTTTGTTAAATTATTTATTTATAAACTATAGTTAACTTAAACTTAGTTAATTTTATAAAACTTGTTTAATTTTAACAAAACTTAGTTAACTTTAGTAACTTGGTTAACTTAGTCAATTTATTAATAGTATTATTATTAAAGCTCAGTTAACTTAATTATATTATTATTATTATTATTATTATTATTGTTATTATAAACTTAGTTAATTCATCATCATCATTATTATTTATAAAAACTTTGTTAAATTACTTATGTTATTATCATTTATAAATTTAGTTAACTTAAACTTAGTTAATTTTAACAAAACTTATTTAATTTTTTTAACTTGGTTAACTTAGGCAATTTATTATTATTATTATTAAAACTTGGTTAACTATTATTATTATTATTATAAATTTAGTTAATTTTTATAAACTTAGTTAATTCATCATCATCATTATTTATCGAATTTTGTTAAATTAGTTATATTATTATTTATAAAATTTAGCTAACTTAAACTTCGTTAATTTTATAAAACTTGTTTAATTTTTAAAAAACTTAGTTAATTTAATTAACTTGGTTAACTTAGTAAATTTATTATTAATATTATTATTAAAGCTCAGTTAACTTAATTATATATTATTATTATTATTGTTATTATTATTAAAAACTTAGTTAATTCATCATCGTCGTCGTTATTATTTATAAAAATTTGTTAAATTAGATATATTGTTATCATTTATAAAATTTAGTTAATTTAAACTTAGTTAATTTTATAAAACTTGTTTAATTTTAACAAAACATAATGGAAAGATAAACTTAATGGAAAGATAGGCAATAATATGTGTAATAGTGCCCAGATATCTAGAAGTAAATTAAATTAAACATTATGAAATCAAAACTATAGATTGTGTATTGGGAAAGATATTAGTGGAACAACTCACTTCAAAAAAAAACATCATTTTTTTAAACAAAAAAAGGAAAGGTAAGAAGAAGACCTATATCAATGTTAACCGATTTGTTTGTCATGGATATATAGGAAATAATAGATTACCAGAATACTGTTTTTTGTAATAATATGATGCTCCAAAATTAAGTAAACTAGCATATAAATCTACGTGATATAAATGAAGAAAATTAAACATTGAACCTATCTATCAAATTGTGCACTCAAATCACATAATAACCATATAAATCTAGTTTTGACTACAATAGTGAATGCTCCTTTCTACATAATAGAAAAGGATGGAACATTTCTCATAATAATTGTGGTAAGAAGAATCTAGGAGTGAGTATAAAGAGCAACATATCAACAAACAACTAGGACCAAATATTAAAGCAAGCCGCCATGTTTTCAAAGATAACAATAAATATCACTTGACCTTGCAAAACCATTTTAATGATGAATAAATAATGATAACCTAAATCAATTTCTCAAAATGTACTGGTGATAAGCTGCTGCAATTACTGCTCCTACGAATGGTCCTACCCAACATATCCACTGCATTTTTTCCAATATAAAATATCACTATCAAAAAACATACGACATACATTGTATATACTTTAACATTTTGATGTTGTAGTAGTATACCTGATTATCCCAGGCTTTATCCTTGTTATAAATAACTGCAGATCCGAAGCTTCTAGCCAGGTTGATCCCAGTGCCAATGATCGAAATAGTAGCTAAGTGTACGATAAACATAGCGAAACCAATTGGAAGTTGTGCCAAAACCTGCATATTCATTTTTTAGTTCGATTTATCATCTCTTATAAGTTTACAAACAATGTCTGATTTATCTAAATATTAAAAAAGATAGACAGATTGATTTATCATAACATGAGAGTCAAGAGTATTTCTTTTAAGGTCAGTGGCAGCAAAACAGTGTACATTAACATGAAAGTTAAGATGATTTCAACAGCTAGTGTGAAGCAACCGCTGTTTCTGTTTTGAAAGATAGATTAATCATTATCTTATTATTATTTTAAACCCAGGAGCAAGCCAGAGTAGTTGTTCATTAAGGACTCAGAACAATATTTAATCATTGTCTTATCTTATAAATATGATTTCTGATTTGATTGTTTATTTATATTCTGACATTTCATTATAATGTTCTAAAGTCAACTATGTACTTAGAATTTGTTACATGTTTATAACCTTAACTTTTAAATCATATAATCATATTCAACATTCGCTAAAATACAAATGTCTATGTTGGTTCATGTATTGGCAATAAATAATAAACATTGATCATGTAAATAATTTTTCTAAAAAAAATATTCTTCCACAAAAAGGTTAAAAATTGATACCTTCTTTGCTCAGCAATCATGATCTCGATCTCTGGTGTATATTGTTCGGATCATTTGTATATATGTTCACATCACCAACCATAACTGGAAAAGAAAGCAAAATATCGGTTTTGACAAATATACTGTTATTATTACCCATGTTCGTATCAGTCTACTAACTGCATGGTAACCATCGTCGAAACTGGCGACTAATGTACATAAGCCGCTCATCTCCTACTGCTTCAATATCTAATAGAAGTACTTGTCAAAATGGTTGTCATATATATATATATATATATATATATATATATATATATATATATATATATAAGTAGAATTACTTGTCATGTGCATAACTTTATAAGAGAGGTTATGGCTAAGAATGAATATTACAGAGGTTAATTCTTACAGAATCAAAATCCAAGAATATTACACTTGTATTATCCTTTGTGTGCAATCTTCTGGCTTCTTCCAGTACATGTTTTGCCATTATCTCTGCATAGTTCTCATCTACAGAACTATATATATCTTTCATCTGCATAATCCAAATGTTAAGGATAAACTTTTAGTATGTAACCATGTAATAAATTAAACATATGTTGATATCTGAAGGATAAACTGTATAGCCTTTTTTACACTAATGACATTCCATAGCCCATCACTGCAATTTCATTGGGAAATTTTGTGACCAAAAATGCATACATAAAGGGGAAAAAAATACAACTACAAATGCCAAAAGATGAAAATGCATTCAACATTGGGAAAGAAAATGACTTGGCCAACAATGCAAATGCTGATGTGAATTCTTTTGGCATATGAACAACTTGGCTAATATATGGTTTTGAGCTAAATCGAGAATCTTGCTCTTTAAGAAATTTATCCCTGGTATACGACTGAGATTTATACCTACATGCATGTATGTTTCGCATGTTTTACTAAAATCACACATAAACACACACACACACACACACAAATGAAGAAGATAAATTGAACTGATTAATACAACCATAAAGGCGCGTCTCTCCATTTTTCACAAGCATTCCCATTTGCAAAAACTTAGTTCGTTCAGGAATTCCAGTAACTTTGTTATCTTCTATCATCATGATTTGTTGCTCATTGACACTATCATTCCATGATGTCACATGAAAGAAACATGTCACACATTTATCATAATTTTAACTAAATTTTAAAATAAATCATTACTTTTTTCCTTGGTAAGTTTTTCATATACTACGGGTTTGGCACCCAGTTTTAACATTTTCAACTATAGTTTTTATGCTTAACTTGCGAAATTTTTGCAGATATATTTAGTAGAAATATAACATCATCATATTATATGTGATGGTTACGATATTGGCTCAGTAACAATGGTCTTCCTAAGATCAACATATTAATTTAATTCTATCCTAGAAAAGCAATTCCACTGGAAGTTACAGTACACCAACATTTTACATGTGAGTGTAATTTATCAACAACTAACATTAGTTGAATATATAGTTGACTGTAAAAAAACATTAACGTAACCATTCATTATATCTGAGAAAATAACTCATGCTATGTAATGTTAAAACTATCATGATATATGGAATACATCACATCCATTCATCGCATTTGGGATTAACATTATAACTTGATTGATCGAGGGTGCTAAATAAATGTGTTAAATCCAGGCCTTCGGTAAAAGAGATGCAAGTTGGTCACCTACTAAAAAACAAGAGTGGATATCTCGCTGTTCAATATAAGAAAAGGCCTAAACCATCAAACAAAAGGGTATGATGAACATTGAAATTTTGACGAAGATTGCTGATACAATTTTTACCAAATGCAGGACCAGCGTAACAACAAGCATAATACGAGCACTTCATTTCCTTTCCACTCTTTTCTTCCATTTACGATTACTTTACAATATTTTTTAAAAGGATTACATGATCCTTTCAATGATGATCCCAATGCCCGTCATATTATTTTCAACCTTCAGTATAAAATTTTATATAGAAATCCACATATAAAATCCATATCAATCTTATAATATCCAGATATAAAACTAGTGTTTGTGCACAGATTAGGGTTTCTGAAATTAGGATTTGAGTAAAAATCCATATATAAATCCACATCGAACCGCATAAAATCTATATATATATCCACAAAATACATATATAAAATCCATACCGATTTAAGATTCGGGTAGTAATTCGAAACAAACAGTAGTAGAATGAAGGAGGGTCGATTTTCTACGAGGAAATGAGTGGATTGATGGGGAGCAGTATCCCGACGATAATGATGGAGGGAACATTGGTCTTGGTTTAATATTGATGGAGAGGAGCAGTTAGAATTTTTGTGAAGTGAAGGGGGAAAATGTAGAGAAGGAAATGTGAAAATGAAAAAACATAAAACTGTTTTGCTAACGGTGGGAAGGGTGGAAAATTTTAGCAGCGTCGGTGAAAATTAAAATCAAAAATTAAATATAAAAAAATAAAGTGTAAAATAATAATAATTGCATTTACCTTTGAAACGCTGCTAATAAGTGCAACTAAAGCCAGATTTTCTTGTAGTGTCTACACACATAGAAATTAATAAATGCGTATTTATATGTATAAACCAGCATAAATAACGTACAACTATAACATATTAATGGCGTACTTAATTAGATTAATAATTATCAATTAAACCCCCCTTAGTAAAGTAATTAACTATAGAGGCGAAACAAGAAGGATTTCTTATAAGGGCTAATAATGAATACTGGGAGATGTGTGATAATATACTTAGAGATTGTTATGAAATATGACTAAATTATAGGGATACAAGGTCGGTGAAAAGCATACAGAAGTCTGCCTAGCTAATCTAGCTATCAGCAGTGTGAGTTTGGGGCAGATGTATGACTTCGCTTATAGTAAGCAACTATGGATGATGCGAGGTTAGTTCTAATTCTACATGCTAAATCCGCCCAGCTAACCTGGCTAGCAATTCCTACGAATAGTTGGGCAAATGTGAGATATCTCCACGGGGTGTGGGTCATAATACGAAGGATTTACTTCAGGGATTGAATGTATTAAGTAGTTGTTTGAGGATCCACCTCTTTTACTTGTATGAATTACTAAATGGTCGGGATTAGGTTTAGGCAGTGTTGAGGATATATCGGAAAGGTCAACTTCAATGGAAGTAGTAAGTGTTCGAAGAGATTTCCATGCAATGTCAGCTAGATAGGTACCTATGAGGAGTCTGCCTTGGGAGTAGCTATTAAATGATGGGGGTCTACCTCAATTGAGGTTTTAAATGGTCAAGGACTGCCTATTTTCCATTAAAAGGTATCAAGTGGCTTGGGTATTATCTTTCATATTGGTAGACATTAATAACGATGGTTATAGGGTATTAATTATGGAATTGGATATACAAAGGACCTACTTCAGGGATTGATGGTATTAAGTGGTTGTTTGAGGGCCCATCTCTTTCTCTTGTATGAAGTATTAAATGGTTTTGAATGTATTTTAAATGTGAAAGAAATATCTTTATTTAAGTTCTACTGCCAAGTATTAATATAGAAAGGCTTGAGATTTATTGTCACCAGATATTGTTAGCCTGACTCTCTCCTCGTTACAACAAAGGGTAGGGAAGGAGATGAAGATCAAGATGGAGATAACGATGAGAGAGGATTATTTCAATAGTTTATTTATCTATTTATATTATTTTCTGGTGTACCCATTTCAAGATGACAATTTATTTTTGAACATGATTATGTAACAGTTATTGTTGATATTATGTTATGTTTTGATGACATTTGAAATTTTAAATAAAATGAGTACTGTTTATGCTATTGTATTTTATCTTTCCACTGTGAGGTCTAAATGAATAGACAAATAGCACTGTATACCAACCAACAACCCACTTTGAAATGGGTCTATATTTCGATGGACCTTTTCTAGATTGGGATTTAGGTCTGTTTCGGGAAGGCTTCTATATGAACACCAAGATATTCCATTTGTTGGGAAACATAAAACTTGAAACCCTATGCTCTTTATATTATATCTTTATGCCTTATATTTAGTACGGTGGTACCAGTCTCGTAATCAAAGTCCTCTGGGATGTCTTTCTCATCTTCAAGTACCATGCCTGTTGTGTAAAATTACACAAATATACATGATTTTTGACATTTTATTTGGTGATCATAGTCTAGATGGATTGTTGACTATTGCAAATCCCGACCGAAGAACATTGAATGCTCTTCTTACATTTCCTATATCCCTCTTCCATCGCAGCAAACTTCGCCTGTTTGTTGATTCAGAATGGTTTTAACAATGGTACTCCATTTAGGGCATATACCATTTCAAACATAATACCCATGGTCACAAGTGTTTTCCCCTAGTGTAAAGGTTTATATAATTTATCTACCATTTACCAAAATATTAAATAATGTAGAATGTTCAACTACATTCAGTTCATTATTAGAGCCTGACATCCTAAAAAAATCTTGCTGAATCCATAAGTCATATGAATTCATCGCTTCAAGAATAATTACCGATCTACCTGATGTACTTTGATAAGCCACTACATATGCCTTTGGATAGTTCTTCCACTCCAAATGCATATAGTCAATATTATCCAACATTCCAAGCCATCATCTGCTATTATACATCTCCGTTAATTCTGCCATGATAGTTTCGTTCGATCTTCGTAATTATTGTTCATTGTATATGTCGATGATATCTTGAAAGAAAAGGTCTCAAGCTTCTAGTAATGTGCTTTCTACTAAACGCAAATTTTTATCAAGAGCATTAGCGGGGCTAGCATATGGCAGCATTCTCAATGCAGCAGTCATTTTTGGTGACCGGTCAAACCCTGAGTATGGGACATGTTGGATTTGGAGACAAAGTAACTATCATGTTGTTTAATGGTTCGCAAAATCCTAAGGAACATTGGCCTTCTCATTCAAAATCTTCTTCTGAAAACATCATCACTGTAAATAGGATTCGGGCTAAAGTAGTCACTTATCAATCTTTCATTAAATTTAAAATGATGGTGATTAACATAACGGCGACCAATGACTAATCCACCATGTTTGCTACTAGATTGACCAACTTTTATTTGATAAATAGCAAGTAGTTTGGTTTTGGTACTCGAACTAATCTTCTATCATATCATCAAAGCTATCACCATATAATAACGCATAAATTAATAAATGATTAGTCAAAGTAATTAATTATAAGGATAAGGAAACTGGAGTAATGAAAAGGTGTAATATTCATGGGGCGCTTATTTATATATTATACTAGGCAAATCGAGTGATAGTAGAAAAATCCAAGTTGAAAGTCTAAGATAAATGAGAAAATAAATACAACTTATCTTTTATTTTAAAAAAAAGCTTAGCTTGAATGAATTAAATAGGAAATGGGAAAATGGTAGGCTAACGGCCCAACTATTCACTTGGAATAAAGGTAATCAATTTCCTCTTTTCATTTCATTCTATATTCAAAATTTAAGAAAAAAGCTTGAGCTATTTAATGGTGCTTGAGGCCTAAATAGGAAAAAATAGTAAAAGAAGTTTAGTAGCTAAGAGAACTAGAGACTTGATTAACTAAGAAATCTAAGTGAGTAATATATTCCCAAATGCTCTATCTTCTTTAAATCTCTCACGATAAGGTGAGTTTAGTTTTTATTTTAGATAACATAAGTAAATAGAACAACTAAATAAATTTCAATTTCATCAAGTTGCTTTTACATAATTTATTATATTATCTTTAACCCTTTTCGTTCCCACACTGGGGTGAGTATAATAAGAAATAAATATAATGTCACATCCATCATATGAAGATGTCAACATAACACCTAACTAGTTATAATTTCCATGTTTTATACAATGGAATTTTCAAAATAACTTTCATTAGCCAGATAAGCCTTCGACTTCATCATGGGAGTCTTTATTCATATTTCCAAAGGATACCTAAACCATAAACCTGGCCTACTTGAATGAGCACTCGTGATTTATGGGAAGTAATAAAAATATGGATCAGACATAAAGCTTGGTATCAGTAAAAGCTTTACCATAATCAACCATATTGAGACCACGCTGCTAAAGCATGGAATGTGTTTTCCCCTCACTTTATCATTGCAGCAATTACATCATATAATGTGAACAAGCACTACAACTGAGCATACATTAGCATCACATTCAATTCATAATTATACCGTATACTTATCACTCAATTATGAACCATGTCATATTATATTTTCCACGTTCAAATTTATTATACACCATACTTGATATTCATTTATGAACCATGCCATACAGTTATCAACCATCCATATAAACATCACCTAATCTCTTGCTTTAAGTGTCGATCTTTAGGTTATCATTAACTTATTTTAGTGATAACCTCTTCAGACCTGTCTATCAATGATTTATGTTTATCTCAAACAACATCACCTGATGAAATGACCACTCATTCCACTATGATGTCCACCTTGACTAGAGCCACCTTGACTCTCTTAAGAGGCTGAATATAAGCATCCTAAATACACTCTAGCAAGTGTCCTTACTAAGAGTCAATAGCCTCTCGTAGTACCTAAACACTTACATTTCACATTGCCTATTCATTTTATTTATAACACCACCCTGATGTTTGGCACCCTGCTATAAACTTACTTTAACGTTTAGATCTTTCTGGATTGAACTCTATTGTGGCACCCTGCCATATACTACTGGATTTTAGACTTTAGTAGCCTTGGCACCCTGCCATTCAATAACTCACAACCGTGTATGTTTTTATGATTTTGGTTCAACCTCTTCCATTAATTTATATGTTATGTACCCTGCATATTCTTTAGATAAAACATTTTTTATCTTTGATTTAAATGATAGCCAATCATTTTTTTAGCTTCTCTAAGCTTTTTTCCATTTCAAAATAAGTTAGCACAATTTTAACTTATTAGATTCTTCCATAATTTCATCTCTATGAAATAGTCAATCAACACTTGGAAACTGTCTTCCAAAGCGCACTAAGTGTTTTCTTGCTTTATTAAAAATTATAGCTTCCCAAGTAGGGATGAGCGTTTGGTTGGTTTGGTTCATCCAATGATGAAACTGCTAAACCAAACTAAAACAAATGAAAATGAAAACCAAACCAAACCAAACCAATCCAATTAAATTTGGTAAAGTTCGATTGTTTATCGGATTTAATCGAACTAAAAATGGTTCACATTTTATGTTTGGAATATTCATTATAATTTGGAAAAAAACCTTAATATATGATCAAAATATTATTGTTTAGCATTCTTATGCTTTCCAATAGTAATTTTTTTAACATATATGATAAATAAAATCTAATCTAAAAAATTATTATAACGTTAGTAATTTTTAAAATATAGTAAAATTTTGGTTAAGCGATAACCAAACTAATTTTTTTATGAACCGATTATAAACCAGTTTACTTTCTAAACCAAACCAAACCGACCAAATTGAATTGATTTGGTTAGTTTATATAGTTTAACCAAAGATTATTCACCCCTATTCCCAAGATATCGCATATTGGCAATCGCAGTTGAGCCTAACTATCATAAGTTGACTTATATATAAGCCATCACAAGTTAAACCTACCATCAGATGTTGGCTTCTTCATAAGCTATCGCATGTTGATCTTTCTTGGCTATCGCAAGTTGACAGTCAAGTAGCTGTCATAGGTTGATAGTATCATTAGTTGTCATAAGTTGAGCTCTTACAAGCTATCGCAAGTTAATAACTTTACAAGCTATCGTACATTGATCCCCAAGTACCTATTCCAAATTAACTATCCTTAAACTATCGCAAGATGAACCCTTATGAGTTTCCACAAGTTGAACAACAATAACAATAGCAAATTAAGCCCTTAGGGACTACCACATGTTGGTAGAAAATGTACAATCGTAGGTTGATATTATATGCTATCATAAGTTAAAATGGTAAATATGTAATTAACTTGAAAACTATTTTATTACCATTCAAAGGAATTACTTTACACCAAACCTTATTTTGTACTGAATTCTCATTGATCTATACAAGCTTTACAGTTTTCTTTCTAGAAACTATTAATTACATACTTAATAATTAATTGTCTCTTAATAAATTACTCTTTCCGTTGCCAACTAATTTATATAAAATCAAAAATTAATGGAATAAATCCCAAAATTTTACTAAAAATCTAATCCATCATATTTTGTCTCGTACTTAAATTTCAAGTCAAAATATTTATTTTTATATTTTAAATAATTAATTTTCGTGAAATTTAGCATTTTCCTCAACTTAGAAAATTAATAATAAGTCCTAAAAGTTATGAAATTAGAAAATCATCTTTATTTCAGCAATATAAACATCATATTAAGTTTTCACATCATTCAAATATGATTAAGTCATGTTTTACCCTAAAACATTGCTAAATTGTTTCCACTAAAATTCCAAAGCACATTCAAAATAATTTTTTAATCATTCAAACATATTTGTCATCAACAAAATTATCCGTTCAAAATCAAATCCAAATCCAAGCGGAATAGGAAGAGTTATTGGGAAAAATTTACTGACCTTAACTTTGAAAACTTGATTTAACCTTCTCCCTTCTTTAAAAATAAAAGCCTGAACTCTTTCGCCTTTGTTTTCCTATTATCCTACTTAAAATGGTGGCCAACCATATGATGGTTTTAGGGGTTTTTTTTAGAGAATGAAATGATGCAGAATGAGGAGGATATTGCTAAGGACAATATGTTAATGATTTTGGCTTGGGCTAATATCTCCCATTGCCTAATCTCAACAATATATTTCCCATAACACTACTTCTCATTGCAAAACTTAATTATTTATTCTTATTAACAAAGCCAGCTTTAATCATTCTAATTACCCTTGGTCCATTTATTTAAACTTTGAAGTGTCATGCACTTAATGGATAAAATCTACCTTAGGAAATTCTTACAATTAAATTATTTTATTTATTCTTCTTATGATTTCTTCTTATTATTAATTTAATTTCTCATATTTTGATGCTACAAAATATGCGATGTTACAATCATCACCTTGAAATTTCATGTTTAATCTAGTTGTTATTAACCGATAGGAAACCTCATATGAGTCATTTTATAGTTATCCAATAACTATGAGTATGTAACCCCTTAGTGCCCCTAGCAGCCATGAGTAATACACTGTCCAACATGTGGAGACCATTACGCTTTTTACTATCAACAAATGTGTCGATATCCTTTATCGAAACATCTTGACCGGAGATATTTAGAACAAGATGTTATTTTATTTTGTTATTAATTACTAACGATCGCTACTATTTGCAACAACAATCATATATAATTTTATTTAAGGATTTTATTATCAAATTCTTCAAAATTAATTACTTAATTAATTGTATCACAATATAAAAGTGTATATACAAAACAAAAACCATTACTATGGACAAGATTGACTACATGGATACATGTAACTAATAGAGTTAGAGGTATACCCTAGGCGCAATTCTGTAATTTACAGTAAATTATTAACTCTGTAATAAAATCCTGTTCAAAATAAAAGGTGTTTTTTCTATTATATACTTGGTATAATGTGTTATATTAATTATTTAATTAATTCAAGTATATTTAATAGAAAATACATAAATAATATGTTTTGTGATAGTAGTTAAAATGTGTCCTAATCATGAGCAATTTATCATCACGAAAATAAACATACAATTTTAAATATATATATATATATATATATGTATGTATATATATATAGTCAAGATGTATCGAGACAACATATCGATACATCTATTGAGACTAGAGTGCTATGCTCTCCAAATTATTGGTAGGGTATTACACATGGCTACTAGTGGCACTACGGAGTTATGTACTGATAGTTATTGAATAACCATGGAATGACTCATTTGGTAGTTTTCTATTGGTTAATATAACTAACTTCAAGCAGAAAAAATCAATGTGAAAATATTATACAATTCTTTCGACTTAAGAGTATTATCGAGCTTCAATGTGGAAACTCCACATTGATTATAGTTCACACCGCGTCCATTAAACTATTATAGTTGGGTCGAGTGTGAAAGTAACTGTACGGATCGTGCAATATGGAATTATATTAAACAAGTGTGGAAATAAACTATAGCAACGTAAAGTAAGTAAAAATAAAACAAGCACACTAGGAATTTTTATACTGGTTCGAACTTCCCATTCTACATCCAGTCCCAGACTCTTTTCTGGAATTTTACTAACAACAATCCTCACTTAACCCCGAGGAACAGGTTTATACAACCCTTGAACAGCCGAACAAATTACCTGAGCAGCAGAACAGGATTTCGCCTCAACAGCCGAAGAGGTCTTTCTGCCTGAACAACCGAACATGACTTCTACTATATATAGAAAGCTTTGTTGACTAATATGTTCTTGATAACATAGATATGTCTTGAAGTACACCCTTCCTATAATCAAATCCTCAAGAGTATTTTGTGTGTGTATTGATTGAAAGGAAGTAAATCACTTAGAATCAAAGATTATATGTATTAACTCAAAGATTCAAGTGATACAAAGTTTGTGAATGCTTTGAATATAGAGCAAAAATTGATTAAGAGAGCAAAGTATAAATTCAGTGAATGTGATAAGAATCAAAGCATGTTTATATAGAGGATATAGGGATGCAATCGTTCGTGAAAGAACTCAATCAAAGGTTGCATCCATTCCTATTGAAATTAGATTGAAACCCCTTCATGAAGGAAGGTGTCTTTTCAGTAAAATAGCCATTATTTGCCATTCAGTCAACTAACTCAGAAGTTCCAGTCGACTGAAATTCAGAACCATGCATTTCATAGCAATTTTATGTGCACTAACACGGGTCAGTCGACTGACCTGTGCTATGTTTCACAGATTTGTTTAAAAATCAATATTTCAAGGTGAAATCATTTTGTGTGCGAGTATGACTTCTTAAGGGATGATTTTAACAGTATTTGAACAGAACTAAGACTTAAAAACAATATAAATATACATACAATTGAAGTTCTCTTTGTTTGAAGTTCTATTCTCTTTTTGTCGCTATGTTTCATCATCTTGTGAGCTATGATCGTCAATGCTTGTTGATGTTCTTCGTCATGAATCAAAATCATGATTCAACATTCTCCCCCTTTTTGATTTATGACAATATATGTAATTGACGATATATAATATGAGTTATAAAGAATTCATTTTCTTTATTTTTCTCCCCCTGAATGTATGGCTCTGCAAAAAACTATTAGAAAGCACAATAATTTCTCCCCCTTTGTCATCGACAAAAAGGAATACGTAGAAATAGCCAAAAGTTCACAGAAGATCACATAAGTCATAGCCATATAGTCGCATAAGCATTCTACTACAGATCACATAGTCACATTAACATTTTACACAACAATAGTTCTTAGAAAAGTTCATAGCCATATGAATTAAAACAACCACCAAAATACCTAACCAAAAGCCATAAGACAACTTACTCTTCGTCGGAATCAGAAGTATCTTCCTCCTCCGGTTGAATTGGTTTCTTTCCTTTACCGATGTCATGAGCACTTGTGCTAGAGCTTGTGGCTTCGGAAGTCGACCAAGAGAATTGTGGAGCTGGTCTTTTTCCAAGATCCAAATGCAAAGAACCGGTAGTGGAAGATGTACAAGAGATAGCCTCCCATAAAGTTGTAAAGAAACCATTGATCTTGTTAAGCTTTTTATCTATCTTATTCAAACGAGAGCCAAGAATAAGTTGATTTTGTGCAAGAAAATCAATAGCCTTTCGCGAAGTTTGACCAATAGTTGGACAACGAATAACCTCTTCTTCGGATTGATGAGTTTGAGAAGAGGATTGTTTGGCAATGTGAATACCTTGTCGTCTTTGTTGTTGGGTTGCTTGCCAATCGTGAAAGGTGATAAAAGGTTCCGGTCGATCAGGGAGTTTCATTAATCTTATGGTACGAATGTTATATAATCCGACTTTGGAGAATTCAGATTCCGGGGATCTTATACCAAAATCATTTAACAGTCGCATTATATATTCACCAAAGTAAATGACATTAGTTCTACCTTGGTTAAAACTGAGAAATTCATCCAGAAGAAGCTGAGTCCAATTAACATTCAAATTTCCCCATATAGCATATAAAGCACGAAAATTTTCAAGATATACTAATTCATATGATCCTGTTCGGGGGATTATGCTTTTAAGAAGAAATTTATGCATTAATCTAGCTTGGAGTCGTAGAGACATAGATTTAACTTCAACGGAATTATCTTTGAGGAATAAGTGACTTATATTGTCCCGAAGTTTCATATCGCAACTTACATCGCGAAGATTAATTCCCCCAACTCTAGTTTGAAGCAAATGGTACATTCATTTTAGAGAAAGAAAAATAGAGATTCCATATACCGAAGTCCAAATGCAGTTTTCTCTATTTCTAGCAGCTGGCTCTTGAAGATTCAAGTTCACATAAAAGAGTTTAACCAATGTATGGTTGATTTTTAGGTTGTTCTTCTTGCAGTCCAGAAAAGTATCCAACCCACTTCTTTCGGAAAGCTCTCGTATTCCATATGCGTTAAAATCAGGATAATGAATAAAAGAGCCTTCAAAAATACGCGAATCTTGCATATTTATCCACCATTGAATTGCTTTATCATGGACCAACCAAGTTGCAATCTGAGAATCTATTGGAGTAGAGGAAGTAGAAGAGTCTTTCTTGACACATTTTGTTTGCCTAGGAGCCATGGAAATTGCAAAAGAGAGGTAGAAAAAAATTAGAATTTGGTAATGGAGAAGTGGTGAAAATCGGAATTAGGGCTGGAGGAAAGAAGAAGAAAGGTTAAAAAAGTGAAAGTATGGGGTAAAAAAGTAGGTAAGAGCAGTTAAAATGCAGAATTCCACGTCTAGTCGACTGAAATAATTGAGTCAGTCGACTGAAAGCAGAACCCGAGAGTTTTTAACATACATTCAGTTGACTAACTCAGTTATTTCAGTCGACTGAGCTGAAACATATAGTTTTTACTATGAAATTTAGTTGACTAACTCAGTTTTTCCAGTTTACTGAGCTGAACCCGAGAGTTTTTATTATGAAATTCAGTCGACCAACTCGGTTTTTCCAGTTGACTGAATTTGTCTTTCAGCATATACAGTCATTTTTGAGCACCAACAGATATTTTTTATTATATATTAATACAATGAATAATAAATATGGAGTAAAGTAATTAAAAATTAGACAACAAAAACAAGTGCAATATGGAACTGTGCGGATCGTGCAATATGGAATTATATTAAACAAGTGCGGAAATAAACTATAGCAATGTAAAGTAAGTAAAAATAAAACAAGCACACCAGGAATTTTTATACTGGTTCAAACTTCCCATTCTACATCCAGTCCCAGACTCCTTTTTGGAATTTACTAACAACAATCCTCACTTAACTTAGAGGAACAGGTTTATACAACCCTTACACAGCCGAACAAGGGACCCGAGCAGCAGAACAGGATTTCGCCTCAACAGCCGAAGAGGTCTTTCTGCATGAACAACCGAACAGGATTTCTACTATATACAGAAAGCTTTGTTGACTAATATGTTCTTGATAACACAGATATGTCTTGAAGTACACCCTTCCTATAATCAAATCCTTAAGAGTATTTTGTGTGTGTATTGATTGAAAGGAAGTAAATCACTTAGACTCAAAGATTATATGTATTAACTCAAAGATTCAAGTGATACAAAGTTTGTGAATGCTTTGAATATAGAGCAAAAATCGATTAAGAGAAAAATTCGGTGAATGCGATGAGAATCAAAGCATGTTTATATAGAGGATATAGGGATGCAATCGTTCGTGAAAGATCTCAATCAAAGGTTGCATCTATTCCCATAGAAATTGGATTGAAACCCCTTCATGAAAGAAGGTGTCTTTTCAGTAAAATAGCCGTTATTGTCGTTCAGTCAACTGACTCAGAAGTGCCAGTCGACTGAAATTCAAAACGGTGCATTTCGTAGCAATTTTATGTGCACTAACACAGGTCAGTCGACTGGTTGGCATGAGTCAGTCGACTGACCTGTGCTATGTTGCATAGATCAGTTTAAAAATCAACATTTCAAGGTGAAATCATTTTGTGTGCGAGTGTGACTTCTTGAGGGATGATTTTAACCGTATTTGAACATAACTAAGACTTAAAAACAATATAAATACACATACAATTGAAATTCTCTTTGTTTGAAGTTCTATTCTGTTTTTGTCGCTATGTTTCATCATCTTGTGAGCTATGACCGACAATGCTCGTTGATGTTCTTCGTCATGAATCAAAATCATGATTCAACAGAGTGGAAGCATTGAATGTGACGACGAAAATTTTTGAACATTTGAAAATAAAATATTTAATTGGTTTTAAATATCTGGAAGTTATTTTAAACTTGAATTTCCAATATAACTATGAATTTGACGATTAAATTATTGAATTTAATAATATGAAGTTGGTTAAAAATTTGAATCTTTAGTTTTAAGCTAATTAAAAATATTTTGAAGGCTTGTATAATTTATATTGATGATGGTGAAGATAATGGAAGCTTCAGAATTAAATTCGAAAATGTTTGTTCAATTTTGAATTTTGTCGTTTAAATCGACATTTAAAAATAGCCTTCTGAGGCACAGTCTCGGAATTCGACGAAACTAGTTCCATTGGATCCGTAATATTGTATTATTATTGGATTTCAATTTTCGTACTATTTGGAATGATCGTTTGGTCGTACGATAAACAAACGCGCTGAAAATTTTATCGAAATTTAATTTAATAACTGGATTCAAAGGCTATCTTCTCCATACGATCAAAATTGGCCTCAAAACTTTTTCCATTGCATTCACAATAGGGGTTTAACTTTATAAACACCTAGCAGCAAGCCTCGACTAGAGTTTGAAATTTTGGGCTTTGAATTAGAGACGATTTAAATTTGAATTTAAATTTTGAACATAAAAAAAATATAATTTAAACTATATATCATGCTCAGACAAGTGGAGCAATTTTAGCTTGTGTTTCTTTTATTCTGAATATTCAACACACGTCTCTTTATTTTGAATTTTAACCGAGCTTTTTTGAAATTAAAAGTAAAAAGAAGAAAATAACACAGTAGCCTCTGAAAGAAAATTAAATTAAAAATGGTCGCGAGAAAAGAATCAAATCGAATTATTCCTCAAATCGCCATTCGTTTTCTTCCTAGATTTCGTTCCCACCCCCTCAATTAAAAGAAAACCGAAAATAGCCAACCTCTTACAGAAAAAATTATAAATCGATGTTTCGTCGAGAATCACGATTTCATCTCGACCGATGGCCTTTCAGGCGAAGAATACAAAGCAAGCGAACCATGAAGACAGGAGGCGTCGTGGAATCATCGCCGGGGGATCTCGCAACGTGCGAAGTCGAAGTGCTCGCTGTAGTGGCTCGCGATTGATGTTGGAGGAGCACCGCGTTCAAGAGTTAGGTAGTAGTGAAGTCGCGAGTTGCTGTAGGGTATAGGGTCGTTGATTCGTGAGCGCGTGAATGATCGCATCGGCATTGGTGTGACTATCGAACGCGGTGTTCGAACAATAGGTATTTTTTTATTTTTATATCTAGAAAAAAATTTGTGCAGAGAAAAAATTTCAAACCCAGACATTCATTTTTTTCAAATATAGATACGTGTATATATTTTATACACAATCATATTTTTATATAGCTAGACAGAGAAAAAAATTTGATATAGGGATTTTTAATATTGAGTTTATATAAATTTTATTTTTATCCATATGGATTAGTTTATAAGTATATATATATATATATACATATACGGAGTTTCAAAATATAAATAATATATACATATAAGTATTTATTAAAGAGGAAATTTAGTTTTAAATTTAATTTTTAGTTAAATAAATTTATTAAGAGGAATTGGTTTAAAATTAAAAATATTAGTTTAAAATAAAACATTGGTTAATTAAAATGTATTAAATAGAATCTTAATTTGTTCGACAAATTTGAATATTAATAAAATCATGTAAATTGTTTATTACAAGGTCTAAAAATTATAGAGGATCAAACCGGAATGAAAATGGATTGCATGCATAGGCAAAGGTGAGATCTTCTCACTCAATTGGAATTTCCAGTTTCATTTTAAATAGTTAAATTTAAAATTGTTGATTGTATCTTGGATAATAAATTATTATCTATTGTATTGGATTAGACCATATGCGCCACATAATAGCGGATGATATTATATAAACCCATATACCGCGATATTCCACCTCGAAGTGGAATTTGTATTATATATGTATTTGGAGTGATTCATTTTCCGCATTATATAGTGGATGAGACATTATGCGCCACATAATGGCGGATGGTATTATATAAATCCCATATACCGCGATATTCCACCTCGAAGTGGAATTGGTATTTAATTGTTGTGCTAACATCTTGGATGCAGGGAAAACAGGTTGGAGGGATCCAACTGGATTCCTCAAACATTTGAAGTGGAATTGGTATTATATATGTATTTGGAGTGATTGATTTCTCGCATTATATAGCGGATGAGACCCTAAGCGCCACATAATAGCGGATGTTATTATATAAATGCCATATACCGCGATATTCCACCTCGAAGTAGAATTGATATTTAATTGTTGTGCTAACAACTTGGATGCAGGGAAAATAGGTTGGAGGAATCCAACTGGATTCCTCAAACATTTGAATTTGTTTCATATTTGTGTGTTGATTTAATTATAATCTATGTATGTTGTGATTGAAAATTATCCTAGGCTATGGTTTGGCCGATTTTATTTTTGGTATCGTAAAATACAAAAAATATTTAAATTTATTTTAAGAAATTGAATAAAATTAAAAGAAGGAATTTAAAAGTATAAAAGTTGATTTTTATAATTCTATTGAATAAAATTCCATAATATGGGAGAAAGGTTTAGTAAATAAATTTCGGGTAATATTATTCAAAAGTTGAAGAATTTATATAAAATTCGGATTTTAAATAGTTTGGAAGAAATATAGGAATTCGTTTTAAAAGAAATAAATTGGGAAATCGATTTGAAAATTGATTTGGTATTTGAAAATAAATCTTTGGGAAATGGATATGAAAATTGATTTGGTATTTGAAAATAAATCTTCGGGAAATGGATATGAAAATTTATTTGGTGTTTAAAATAAATGTTTGGAAATCGATTTGGAAAATTTGTTTGGTATTTGAAAATAAATTTGAAAATAAATTTGGAATTTGATTTGGTGTTGAAAGTGAATATTTGGGAATCGATTTGAAAATCGTATATCAATGGATATTTGGAAATTTAAATTCACAGTGGGAATTTAAAAAGGAAAGGGAAATTTGTTTTAAAAATAAACAATGGGATATTTTCAAAAAGCGTGGAAAGTAATTTATGGATTTGGAATGTAAAGTTAAAATAAATCAAGAAGGATTTATTGATTGATTTAAATGAACCATTTTGAAATGGAAATGTATTTTCCGTAGGAAAGCCGAGTATGATTTCAAAGTAGCCTATAAATATTAATTGAAATTTTTTTAAAGACGGTTTTAGAAAGGATACTTTGGATAAATTATTTTCTTAAGCTGGTTTCAAATCTTTAAAGTAAATATTTATTTAATTAATTATAGAAGGGATTATTTTAAAGATTAAAATTGATATTTGTTTTAGAAAATGGTTATTTAAATAGTTATACTCTATCTACTAATTTTATTTTAAAATTAATTTTGGACTTGAAGTTTTATATGATATATTGGTATAATGTTTCCATAGCTAATATTTAAATAAGTATTTAGAAATAGTTTTTATTCTAAATGTTTTCAAGTATATTTGGATAAGTAATTTAAATTATTTTAGAAGTATTTGAACTCCACATATTTTCAGTGGAAATGAATAAATATTTGGAAATATATTCCGCGTAAGGAAAAATGATTTGAAATTTGTTTTCAAAGGATTGAAATGTGGAAAGTGATTCGGAATTTGTTTTCAAAGTGTTGAAGTGTTAAAATTGTATCTTGCGAAGATATGTTGAAAATAAATAATTGGGGGAAAATTATTTTATTTTGGTGATTGTTGTGAATGTTGATTGATAATTAAACAACTGACTGTCAATATTGGCCTTTAAATGACATTTGAATTTCGATGCGACCGGGGGTCGGATTCCAAATGGATATTCGAAAACCACATCGAATCTTTGTGTTCGATCTTTTATTTAAAAGATCAAAGTGGAAATTTGTTGTGAATTCTTGAATCTAAATGTAACACTTATTTTTAAAAATAAGCGCTCGTTATTTGGATTAGACAGGAGAGGACTTTGTGTCATAAAACCCATTCCGAATAATGATATGACGAAATGGGATTGCATTTGAAGACGGTGTTGAAGACCAGGTATTTTCAAAAGCAAAAGAATTACTTGTCGAATGTCTCTGCACTGAATTGCTTCGGTATAGAAATTTTATCACCCTTTGTGATGGGGATTCCTGACGTGATTAGTGAATATCCGGATTTGCAAGGGCTTCTTTGAAGTGCCTTCGGTTCCGTTCGATCCCGAAATGAACTTGTATGGATGTATATCTGACGTTACACTTTGAGATGTAAAGCTGGTTTCTATCAAATACATTTCTGTTGGTAGCGGAGAATTTATTCTCTTAGCTTAACACCCTTCTCTGAGACGTACGGCTCAGAGGTTATGTAGTTGATGGTTACTAGTGATACATTCCCAATTTGGTAATGTGGCATATGAAGTGCTGCTGATCATTTGTTGATCAAAGCATGGCTTTGTGAAAAGAGCATCTTTGTGGACGAGACTTCGTCGGACCTCACACCCCGAAAATGGTCGAAATAGGAAGGATACGACAAGGTTATTTGGGGGTAGCGCCCCTTGAGGATATGTCACTTCCTTCCGGAAAAGGGTGGTATCAAGGTATGGAGCCCAGATACTTAACTTTTGTGGTTGTTGCAAATTTATTATACTTTGTGGTTGTTGTTTGTGGTTGAGAATCCTCAGATAAAGGTCGCTAACGACCGGAGGATGGCATACTCGTATAGTAGTTGCCTAGTTATAGAGGTAAACCAGCCTTGTGTTAGCAGAGATCCGGTTAGGTTCTCGAGGCGTCCCTCCAGAGGCGTACCCATGTGGCCCAGGAAGTTTCTTACCTGGATCATTTGTTGGAAATCCAATCATCAATACACGCCTTGTACCTTTTTAGTTGTAGAACCTGCCATCTACTATGGTAGCTATAGTAGGCATACTATAATGGTATGTATGCTGGCTAAGATTAATATTATACTTGCAAATGTTTTCCACTATGCACTAATGATAATATTAAAAAGAATTTTACGTATCAAGCATGTTTAACTATCACAAGGAGAAATCTCCTCCAATTCTGCGTTTGCATTGTGTGTGTGCGGGGAGGCCTTATGCTAGTTTCATTTTCCAAAAACATAGCAAATTTCTTTTTATTTTCTTTGTGAAAATAACTGTTTTTAAGATCGCACACCAGTCCCATGACTTACCTGGAGTTTATTGTTCCCTTTCTTAACTTTGGGTGCCCATAATTTTCCACACGGGCAGCCTAGAGTCAGGTTATCAGTTATTTGGGAGCGTAGTCAAGAAGTTGCTATTGAGATCAGAAGGCAAGCTGGATAGCGAGACGTATTATTATACTATGTATTATCCGCTGCATTGGGATTGATGCAAGTTCAGTTTTAATATGGATTAGTTGTCGTAAATGCCTAGTGTTGTATTGTGTTGTTGTAAACTCTAGTAATGTGATGTATATACTGATATAGTGCTTTTGTTTTAAAGATTATTCATTTATCTATTATATTTGTTCCGCTGCGAAATGTGAGATTCTATAATTGTTTCTGTTTTTTCTATCTTCTTCTTCTTTAACCCTAACGGTTCAGTTTTTCGGCATTTGATTGTGCGGCATTTGATACAATGTTTGTATTAATGTCAACTTTCGAAAGTTGAAAAATTGGGTTGTTACATTGTGGTATCAGAGCATTTGGTTAAGCAACAACCTTGGCTCTGTTGGGTGTTACTCATTAGAGATAGAGTCAGTAGTACTCTAGAGTGAGTTTGAGTGTAATAATAGATATAAGCGCGATTGTTTAGTGAATATAAATTGTTTTATATTGTGATGATTGGTTTTTTGAGTGGTATATGAATTCTGGTTGGTATAGTCTACACAACTCTATCGATAGGGATCTCTAAACACTTGTACAGAATAATTCAATACGATATTGTTTTAAAATAAGGTAATGAAATAATTTTACCCAAACTATTTTTGTATTGAAAGGAAGTCATTTTACGTTAATCATTGTAGTATATGCTTGCTTGGTTGTTAGGAAGTGATAATATTAAATTACTATCATTGATTATTGAATAGAAAATTGAAATCGTAACTCAAATGTTAAGAAATAAATTCATATACAAATGGAATTTGAGAATGTAAATTATAAATTTGATTTGTAATTTGAAATGGAATTATAGAGAAACATTTGAAAAGAAATTGAAAGAATTTGAATTTTTGGAGATTTGGAAAAGTTTAAATTCCCTTGAGTTTGAAAATGGATTTCAAAGGTTTTGGAAAAAAAAATTGAAGGGATAAAAGCACTAAACTCTTTTTGGTCGCTGGAAAATAATTCCGATGTTGATCGCGACATCATCGGTGTTCATTTTCGAGTTTACAAGAGAGGAATTGTTGCCAAATTATTTAAAATGGAAGTTGTTTGCAAATTGGGTTTGGTTTTGGGAATCCAAAAGATAATTTGAATTGATTTCAAAAATTATTTTAAATATTGGAAAGACTCTGGAATCTGATAAAAATAGTTATGGAATAAAATTTATTAAGGTGGAAAATAAAATTGTGAATGCATAAATAAATTTACAATTATAAGTAAATGAAAGTGAAACTGAATGTTGAAATTCATTTCAAATTTGTAAATAAATAGAACCGGAATTGGAATTGAATTCGATTTGTGATAAACAAAGTAAGATGGAAAATTTGTCAAGTTGGATCAAACAAAGCGAAATATTGAAATGAAATTAGTAAGTGAAACTAATTAAAGGAATGAAAAAATTAAATATGGTTTGAAATGAATTGAATTCATATGGAATTGGAAATCCAGTTTAAGTAAAAGTAGTTATAAACCAAAGTGGTGAATTAGATTTAAATGTAATTGAAATACAAGTAAATGAAATTAAATATATGGTGTATATAGAATATTTATTGAACTTGAGAAGTAAATGGCAAAATTCTTAAGTAAATCTTGAATTAAGGAAATATTCTAAGTTGATGATTGAGTGAAGATTAAACTGGAAATTTATGAAATGGTAATTGTGAATAAATGAATCAATGTGAATAAGCGAATGAAAATAATCAATGTGAATAAAAGAAAGAGAATTGATTTAACTAATAATCAATTATGAATAAATATGTAGGATGTACGTATGTTATCTTATTCACATAACGATTTGATCCAGAGTTCAAGCACATAATTTCAAGATAGTTATATCGATCCGAGTTAGGATTTTTCACTCGATTTTCGACGGCGAACCTGGATATGGATTTTTGGTTGATTCTGGAAATTCTCTATCAAAGTATACATCTACGCAAGGATAATGACGGTTTCTGATCAAGAAACCAGATCTGAGTCTGCACTAGGAAGTCTAGTGGACGATACTAGTTCGGAAGTGAAATTGTATGATCGAGTGAGCGATCGAATTTGATATTGCGTACGAATGGTATACGGATATCGTACGGGGTTGAATGAAATGAGTATTGAAATTTCATAAAGAAATGTATAAAATGGTTTTGAATGTTGTGATTAGACATTATTGTTAAGAAAGATATACAGATGATTTAAATGCAAAGGGAATTGGATTTGATTTCGAAGATAAATTTGAATTACTCGAAAAAGGTATGTATTTGAATTTCAGTATGAAATTTGATGACTTTCTTGTCTAGCAGCTTGGCTTTTCATTTTCTTTTTGAATCTGAGGGCCTGTTGTGCAATTTTGTAGTTGTACCAAGCTAGCCGCGCAAAGGAGACGCTGGCGAAATTTTCGAAAATTTACGGAGTTAGGAAAATTTTGAGAAAATTTTGAAAATTTAAAATTTAAATTTAAATTTGAATTGGTTAAGAAAACAATGTTATTTAGAATCTAAGGAAGATTTTGGAAAGCTAGTTGAAGTAATAATGGGTCTTTAATTAAAAAGATTTATTTTGGCAAATTGATAAAATCGTTGGATTTGGGAAAATGATAAATGGGTTAAGGATCATTCTTCTTAATTTGTAATTTCGAGACGAAATTCTTTTAAGGGGGGGAAGAATGCGACGACCTAGAATTTTGAACATTTGAAAATGAAATATTTAATTGGTTTTAAATATTTGGAAGTTATTTTAAACTTGAATTTCCAATATAACTACGAATTTGATGATTAAATTATTGAATTTAATAATATGAAGTTGAGTAAAAATTTGAATCTTCAGTTTTTAAGCAAGTTAAAAATATTTTCAAGGCTTGTAAAATTTATATTGATGATACTGAAAGATAATGGATGCTTCAGAATTGAATTCGAAAATGTTTTGTTCAATTTTGAATTTTTATCGTTTAATTTAATAATAGCCTTCCGAGGCACGGTCTCGGAATTCGACGAAACCAGTTCCATTGGATCCGTGATATTGTATTATTATCAGATTTCAGTTTTCGTAGTGTTTGGAATGATCGTTTGGCCGTATGATAAGAAAACGCGCTGAAAATTTTATTGAAATTTAATTTAATAACTGGATTCAAAAGGCTATCTTCTCCATACGATCGAATTTGGCCTTGAAACCTTTTCCATTTCGTTCGGAATAGAGGTTTAACATTATAAACGTCTAACAGCATGCCTCTATTGCAGTTCAAAATTTTGGGCTTCGAATTAGAGATGATTTAAATTTGAATTTAAATTTTAAACATAAAAAAAATATAATTAAAACTATATATCATGCTCAAACACGTGGAGGCAATTTTAGCTATGTGTTTCTATTATTCTAAATATTCAATATGCGACTCTTTCTTTTGAATTTTAACCGAGCTTTTTTAAAATTAAAAATAAAAAGAAGAAAACAACATAGTAGCCTCTGAAAGAAAATTAAATTAAAAATGGCCGCGTGAAAAAATCAAATTAAATCGTTCCTCAAATCACCGTTCGTTTTCTTCCTAGATTTTGTTCCCCCCCTCAAATTAAAAGCAAATCGAAAATAGCCGACCTCTTACAAAAAAATTTTATAACTAAATCGATGTTTCATTGAGTATCACAATTTCATCTCGGCCGATGGCCTTTCAGACGAAGAATACGAAGCAAGCAAACCAAGAAGACAAGCGGCGCCGTGGATTCATCGTAGGGGGATCTTGCAGCGTGCGAAGTCGAAGTGATCGCAGTGGCGGCTCGCGATTGATTTTGGAGGAGTATCGCATTTAAGGGTTGGGTAGCAGTGAAGTCGCGAGTTGCTTGGGTATGGAGTCGTCGACTCGTGGGTGCGTGAATGATCGATCGACATTGGTGTGACTATCGAGCGCAGTGTTCGAACAATAGGTATTTTTTATTTAATTTTTATATCTAGAAAAAAAATTATGCAGAGAATAAATTTCAAGACCAGACATTTTTTTTTGAATATAGATACATGTATATATTTTATACACAATCATATTTTTATATAGATAGACAAAGGAAAAAAATTGATATAGGGATTTATAATATTGAGTTTATATAAATTTTACTTTTATCTATATGGATTATTTTATAAGTATATATATACATATATGGAGTTCCAAAACATAATATATATATATATATATATATATGTATGTATGTATGTATGTATGTATGTATGTATATATATATGAATATTTATTAAAGAGGAAATTTAGTTTTAATTTTAAATAGTTAAATAAATTTATTAAGAGGAATTGGTTTAAAATTAAAAATATAAGTTTAAAATAAAATCATTGGTTAATTAAAATTTATTAAATAGAAACTTAATTTGTTCGACAAATTTGAATATTTGTAAAATCGTATAAATTGTTTGTTGCAAGGTCTAAAAATTATAAAGGATCAAGCCGGAATGAAAATGGATTACATGCATAGGCAAAGGTGAGATCTTCTCACTCAATTGGAATTTCCAGTTTAATTTTAAATTGTTAAATTTAAAATCGTTGATTGTGTGCTTGGATGATAAATTATTATCAGTTGTATTGGATTGACCCTATGTGCCACATAATACCGGATGATATTATATAAACCGATGTACCACGATATTCCACCTCGAAGTGGAAATGGTATTTTATATGTATTTGGAGTGATTGATTTCCCGCATTATATAGAGAATGAGATCCTATGCGCCGCATGATAGCGGATGATATTATATAAATCTCATATACAGCAATATTCCACCTCGAAGTGGAATTGGTATTTAATTGTTGTGCTAACATCGGTGGATGTAGGGGAAACAGGTTGGAGGGATCCAACTGGATTCCTCAAACATTTGAATTGTTTCATGTTTGTGTGTTGATTTAATTATAATCTATGTATGATTATATTTGTGATTGAAAATTATCGTAGGCTATGGTTTGGCCGATTTTATTTTGGTATCGTAAGATACCAAAAATATTTAAATTTGTTTTAGGAAATTGAATAAAATTAAAAGAAGGAATTTAAAAGTATAAAAGTTGATTTTTGTAGTCCTATTGAATAAAATTCCAAAATATGGAAAAAAGGTTTAACAAATAGATTTCGGGTAATATTATTCAAAAGTTGAAGAATTTATTTAAAATTCGAATTTTAAATAGTTTGGAAGAAATAAAGGAAATCATTTTGAAAGCTATAAATTTGAAAATAAATTGGGAAATCGATTTTAAAATTGATTTGGTATTTGAAAATAAATCTTTGGAAAATAGATATGAAAATTGATTTGGTACTTGAAAATAAATCTTTAGGAAATGGATACGAAAATTTATTTGGTGTTTGAAATAAATGTTTGGAAATCTAAAATTTGTTTGGTATTTGGAAATAAATTTGGAATTTTAGTTGGTGTTGAAAGTGAATATTTGGGAATCGATTTGAAAATCGTATATTAATGGATATTTGGAAATTTAAATTCATAATGGGAATTTATAAAGGAAAGAGAAATTTGTTTTAAAAATAAACTTTGGGTTATTTTCAAAAAGTGTGGAAAGAAATTTAGGGATTTGGAACGTAAATTTAAAATAAATCAAGAAGGATTTATTGATTGATTTAAATAAACCATTTTGAAATGGAAATGTATTTTCCCT
Source organism: Allium cepa (assembly GCA_030765085.1). NCBI lineage: Eukaryota > Viridiplantae > Streptophyta > Magnoliopsida > Asparagales > Amaryllidaceae > Allium > Allium cepa. The sequence continues at coordinate 182,396,474 of CM060937.1, read as the reverse complement.
AGGAAAGCCGAGTGTGATTTCAAAGCAGCCTATAAATATAAATTAAAAAATTTTAAAGATGGTTTTAGAAAGGATACTTTGGATTGATATTTGTTTTAGAAAATGGTTATTTAAATAGTTATACCCTATCTATTAATTTTGTTTTAAAATAAGTTTTGGACTTGAAGTTTTATATGTGATATTGGTATAATGTTTCCATAGCTAATATCTAAATTAGTATTTAAAAATAGTTTTTATTCTAAATGTTTTCAAGTATATTTGGATAAGTAATTTAAATTATTTTAGAAGTATTTGAACTTAACATATTTTCAGTGGAAATGAAAAAATATTGGGAATATATTTCGCGTAAGGAAAAATGATTTGAAATTTGTTTTTAAAGGATTGAAATATGGAAAGTGATTTGAAAATTGTTTTCAAAGTGTTGAAGGTTAAAGTTATATATTGAAAATAAATAATTGGGGGAAAATTATTTAAATCTGGTGATTGTTGTGAATGTTGATTAATAGTTAAATAATGGACTATCAATATTGTCCTTTAAATGACATTTGAATTTCGATGCGACCGGAGGTCGGATTCCAAATGGATATTTGAAAACCACATTGAATCTTTGTGTTCGATCTTTTATTTAAAAGATCAAAGTGGAAATTTGTTGTGAATTACTTGAATCTGAATGTAACACTTATTTGTAAAAATAAGCGCTCGTTATTTGGATTAGCGGGAGAGGACTTTGTGTCATAAACCCATTACGAATAATGATACGACGAAATGGGATTGCATTTGAAGATGGTGTTGAAGACCGGGTACTTTCGAAAGTGAAAGGATTACTTGTCAAATGTCTCTACACTGAATTGCTTCGATATAGAGATTTTATCACCCTTTGTGATAGGGATTTCGGACGTGATTAGTGAATATCCTGATTTGCAAGGGCTTCTTTGAAGTGCCTTCGGTTCCATTCGAGCCTAGAATGGACTTGTATGGATGTATGTCTGACGTTACACTTTGAAATGTAAAGCTGGTTTCTATCAAATACATTTCCGTTGTTGGCAGAGAATTTATTCTCTTAGATTAACACCCTTCTCTAAGACGTACGAGCTCAGAGATTATGTAGTTGATGGTTACTAGTGATACATTCCCAATTTGGTAATGTGGCATATGAAGTGCTGCTGATCATTTGTTGATCAAAGCATGGCTTTGTGAAAAGTGTATCTTTGTGGACGAGACTTCGCCGGACCTCACACCCCGAAAATGGTCGAAATAGGAAGGATGTGGCAAGGTTATTTGGGGGTAGCGGCCCCTGAAGTTATGTCATTTCCTTCTGGAAAATGGTGTTATCATGGTATGGAGCCCAGACACTTAACTTATGTGGTTGCTGCAAATTTATTATACTTCGTGGCTGTTGCTTTATGTTTGAGGATCCTCGGATAGAGGTCGCTAACAACCGAGGGATGGCATACTCGTGTAGTAGTTATCTAGTTACAGAGGTAACCCGACATTGTGTTGGCAGAGATCCAGTTAGGTTCTTGGGGCATCCCTCCAGAGGCGTACCCATGTGGTCCAGGAAGTTCTTTAGCCTGACCATTTGTTGGAAATCCAATCATCAATACACACCTTGCACGGTTTTAGTTGTAGAACCTGCCATCTAATATGGTAGCTATAGTAGGCATACTATAATGGTACGTATGCTGGCTAAGATTAATATTATACTTGCAAATGTTTTCCATTATGCACTAATGATAATATTAGAAAGAATTTTGTGTATCAAGCATGTTTAACTATCATAAGGAGAAATCTCCTCAAATTCTGCGTTAGTGTTGTGTGTGTGCGGGGAGGCCTTATGGTAGTTTCATTTTCCAAAAGCATAGCGGATTTCTTTTTATTTTATTTGTGAAAATAACTGTTTTTAGGATCTCGCACCAATCCCATGACTGACCTGGAGTTTATTGTTCCCTTTCTAAACTTTGGACGCCCATAATTTTTCACACGGGCAGCCTAGAGTCGGGTTATCAGTTATTTAGGAGGGAAGTCAAGAAGTTGCTGTGGAGATCAGAAGGCAAGCAGGATGGCGAGACGTATCATTATACTATGTATTATCTGCTGTGTTGGGATTGCTGCAAGTTCAGTTTTAATATGGATTAGTTGTCGTAAATGCCTAGTGTTGTATTGTGTTGTAAACTCTGAAAATGTGATGTATATACTGATATAGTGCTTTTGTTTTAAAGATTATTCATTTATCTATTATATTTTTCCGTTGCGAAATGTGAGATTCTGTTATTTTTTCTGTTTTTTCTATCTTCTTCTTCTTTAACCCTAACGGTTTGGTTTTCCGGCATTTGATTGTGCGGCATTTGATACAGTGGTCGTATTAATGTCGACTTTCGAAAGTCGAAAAATTGGATCGTTACATTGAAAGTGAAACACTATTTAATAATGAATTCGTCTCCTCGGTTATATGAGGTTGGTATAATTGTCAACCGAAGTCAACTCAAACGCAAAGACTTTAGCCAGAGCAGTTCGGTTAATAATAACTATTATTATTGAACCAATGACTTTATGCTTGGATTATAAAGTTAAATATCGACATATTGAAATTTTGATCATTACCAAATTCCATAAGTCCTAATAAAAGTCTTTGAATTCGATTTGTGATAATTAATATTATGAAAATAAATTTTTATTTATTTGAAGACTAGTTAATATAAGATTTTGTTTTGATAAATTGAATTAATTTAATAATTTTGAATAAAATGTTTTGATAAATAATTAAATAAAAATAATCAAGTATTGAACTGGAAAGTAATTTGGCAATTATCAAAATATAGCTTATAGATAGAAGTGTAAATTAATTTGAATTAGAATGGAATAAATTCACAAATAAATAAAAAAGGGTTGTTAAAAGAAAAGAAAATTTGTTAATTTAAATTAGAGCCCAAAGCGTATTTAAACACATTATTTCCTTCTCCTCTCTAGAAAATTCATCTTCCTTTATCTTACCCATAAACCTCCTATCGATCGAAGTCTTAATTCCCCATTTCAGTAATTGATTCGAAAAATAAAAAAATAAAAAACAAAATAAAAATAAAATCACGCACGAAGGTGATAAGCTTGGCACATCGATGACGTCTGAGAGTAAGGCGCTCATGATTGGATAGGTCACCAATATTGATGTGTGCAATTGAAGCTGATGGTTGTGACCTATGGTGATGAGGATAGATGATGTGGGAAGGGTTGCAGTTTGATGCGATTTGGAGGGAGAAGGCAATCGACCTAGGCTAGCAGAAAAGTGGAGCAAGAGTGTGGTGCTTAGTAGAGGTTGAGGCACAAAGGGTAAATAGCGATGATTGATAGAGGCTGCTGGCGACATAGAAAGCTTGGTAGTTGATGATGGAGGCGATGCGGTTGTTGGCATGGTAAATTTTGGGTAGAGGAAGTTGTATAGAGCTGAATTCAATTCTTGCATTCATCATTTCGGTGAGTCTCTCCTATTGCTTGATAAATAATTATCTTGTATACTGGTGGAATTAATTTGTCGAGCTGTTTATCTGGGATATTGGATTGATTGCTGTGATATTTGTTATGGATTTGGATTTGATGTTGAGATTTTATGTATGTTGGATTGTAAAAATGCAAAGAAGACGTAGTACAATTGCATTTTGATTTATGCAGTTAATTTATATGTCGTGTGGATTATATGGATGGTCGGAATTCGATGTAGTTTAACTTGGGCTACACGTTGAATTTTTTTGATGATTTTAGAGAATTTCACTCAATGATTTACAATTTGGATGTTTTATTGATTATCTTGTTTTAAAATATTTTTGCAAGCTTTGGGAAATTAGTTATAGTGTTTTAAAAGTTAATTGAAGTATATTGATTAATAAATAAAAGTGGTTGAAAAAATAAAATTATTTATTAGAAACTGTTTAGGAAATAAAAGTTGTTCTGAAAATGAAAATGGAAAATTTTCAACAATATTTTGATGTTTGGAATTTTATATCTACAAATAACGGGTTTAATAATATTTTCGAGTGGGAATTTCTTTTGTAAAGTGAATTTTTAAGAAAAAGGATATAAAACTAATTTAATAAGGGTATTATTGATTATAAAAATTTACATTTTAGAGTTTTGAAGTATATTCCTGTTTTTATAAACTTATGCTTTGAAACTGGAATATTTGATGATTTTGTGAATTAATTCTATGTAATGAGGATGTTGAATATATAGATTAGTAGTACTAGCTACTGTTATTTTATTTGATGATTTCATAATATGAATCAATATTTTTTCGGTTATTTTATTGACTCATATTATGAAATAATTGTTGATTTGATGAGTGTAGTGTAGTAGCTATTAGTAAACATTTGAGTAATACTATATGGTATAGGATACTCAAATAATATTTGTTCGATTACTATTAGTAGGAAAACATCACATGTATTCTAGAGATAGGTTAGGGAATTGTGATATCATCTAAAGGTCATTCCTTAGAGCTTAGTAGTCGAGTGTTCTATTACTCTCCAAGAGCTACAAGTTAGACATATGTTGGGATTTACAGATTTATCTTCTTAGGACTAACTAGCCGAGTGATATTATTATTTACTCTTAGGGCTAGTACTCAAGGATTTAGCATGTTATGACGCTCTCATTAGGATGTATGGAGTTGAGAGTACTTATTATTACTCTCATTAGGAATCATCTCGTTGAGAGTATATTTTGTTGCATCCTGTAAAGACTAACTAGTCAAGTATCATTATTTCCTTTTAGGGCTAGTAGTCGAGGATTTGTTATGTTGTGTTTCTCTCATCAGGATTCATACATTTGAAAGAAATTGTTGTCACTATCATCAGGACTCAAGGTGCAACGACCCAGGATTTCTGTCAATTGAAATTCGTATATTTAATTAATTTTAAATATTAATAAGTAAGATTTGCAAGTCGAATAAATTTATTTCGAATATCTAGATGTAATTGGATAATTTAAATCGGTAATTTAATATTTGAAATTATAGAAATAATTGGAAATTGGGTTTAATGTGATTAAAAATTATTTATAAAGTTATATTAAATCATATTGGAGTTAGAACAATGTTTGTGAACTTTTAAAATTGAATTAAAAGTTAAATTGTGAAAATTGAATATTTTAATATTTAATCGACTAGTGAAAATAACCATTTTTCAAACAGTCTCGGATTTCGACGAAACTAGTTTCATCGGATCCATAATGTCAAATTATAGTAAGGTTTCAAATTTCGTGTCAATCGGATTTACCGTTTTTCCGGGGCAAGCCAAAACGCATAGAAATTGGTTTAATCGATTTAATTTAAATTTGATCGTTTATTTCCGTAACTCGCACAGATGATCAAATTAGCTTCCGAAACCTATTCCATTGTGTCCGAAACGCGGGGTAAACCCTAGAAACACCGGTCACCGCACGAGATTTGGAGTTTGAAAATTTTCAGATGAATAGTAATTTGGCAATTTTCTATAAAAGGACTTCACTATCTTCAATTTGCAAAGAAACTAGGGTTTCAGCACTAAGCCGCCACTTATTTCATCAATGGCCAAAAATTGCCATTCTTCTTCCCTCGATTTCTTCTAATCCAAGCATCGATTCAGAAAACTATCAACTACAAAGTTGAAGAGGGTGTCGAGTTCTATAAAATCAACGGTGGAGATCATCTTTAATGAAGCCGATTGACGGCAATTGGTTTGTGAAGGTGGCGCGTTCTGTCGCGTTTCTCGAGTGCTACAGGGGGCCGAGCTTCAAGCTATGGTGGCCGAAGGTAGCTTGCGTAAGGAGCTTCGATGTGGCACTGCTTGATCGTCGGCTAGTTGATCGGAGAGGTCGCGTGCATTAGGGTTTTGGGCGTGCTTTTGGGTTCGGTCGCGATTTTGTGTTTTGGGGAAGATGGAGCGTGTGCGGCCTGATGTGAGGCATAAGTTTTGAACGGCAGTGATGAGTTAGGTTAAAAATTATAAAAGAAATTTGTAGTTTAATTATATTATAATTCGTATAATATTAAAAATATCATAACTTTTTGATACGAGGTCGGAAATTACGAAACGACTTGCGTCGGGTTCGTTTTGTCGAGCACTACGCAATGGAGCTGATTTGGAGTCGTTTGGAGCTAATGAAAATTTCGGCTAAAATTAAACGCACGTTTAATTTTATTCGAAATAAAACGCTACAACTGTTATCGGAAACTCAAGGTGAGAACTTCTCACTCAACCGAATTATTTCGATTTAAATTTTAAATAGTTAGATTTAAAATTGCTTGGTTGTGTGATTGGATAATAGTTATTATTTGTTGTATTAAAATAGACCCTATACGCCGTATATTAAGCGGATGTTATTTATTAAAAACATATACCGCGATAATTCCAACTTGTATGGAATTGGTATTATATATGTACTTGGAGTTGATTTCCCGCATTATATAGCGGATGAGACCCTATTGCACCGCATAATAGCAGATAGTATTTTATAAATCCCATATACCGCGATATTCCGTCTTGAAGCGGAATTGGTATTGTGCTAACATCTTTGGATGCAGGGAAACAGATTGGAGGGATCCAACTGGATTTCTCAAATGATTGAATTGGTTTCAATGTTGTGTGTTGATCTATTTATTGATCTATTTATAACCTACGTGATTATCTTTGTGATTGAAATCGTTAAAGGCTAAATTTTAGCCAAATATATTTTTGGTATCGTTAGATGCCAAAAATAAATAAAATTTGATTTTTGAAATTTAAGTTGAGAATTCATAATAAAATTTAATTTTGGAATTGATTGATTTTAAATAAATAAACGTTGTAATTTTTATGTTATAAAAATTATGATTTTCATGAAATATAACCGAAATGTAATTTTTTTAAATAAGTAGTTGATTAATTTATAAAATGGTTTAAATTGGGATTTTTTGAATATTATGAACGATTTATATAAAAGATTTATAAAATTGATATTTATAAATTAAAAGTATAGGAATTATAAAACAAGTTTTATTAAGTGTTAAAATGAAGTATAAATGGATTTCATAAGTGAATGAAAATTTTAGATTTATAAATTGTGAAGTTATAAAATGAATAGATTTTGTAAAATAAAAGATTTATAAGTAATTAACTTATAAATCGGATTTTGGCATTTTAATTGAGATTTTTGAATAATTATAAATGGTTTGTAGATAAGATTATAAAATTGATATTTTATAAATCGAAATAATGAAATTTTAATGGAGTTTTTATAAATGAAAAAAAGAGTTATAAATGAATCGTATAAGTAATAAGATTTATAATTTGTGAAGTTTTAAAAGAACGATTTTGTAAATAAATGAATTATAAGCATTTAACTTATAATATGGACTTTTGGTATATAAATTGAGTTATAAATTGAATTGGTTAATAAAGGAGATTTATAAATCGAAGTTTTTATAAATAGAAATGGAATTTATAAACGTTTTTTATAAATCCGAAATCAATTGAATTTGATAGAATAAACATAGAAGTTTATTAAAGGAGATATATTCGTGATTTTGGACAGCGAATTTATCCTTTAAGTTAAATGTTGTAATAATAAGGTTGGGTTAGGAATTACATCCATGATTTTGGAAAGTGGATAATCTTTTAAATAAAATGTGTAGAAGTGTCGAATTTGGTTAACGAAGTATATTCACGATTTTGGACAGTGAATAATATATATTAAAGAAATGTTTTGGGGAAGTGATATTTTAAATAGAATTAAAACGATTTAAAGATATTTTCAAAAGTATTAAGTATCGAAACCATAGATTTCAACATTCATTGTTGAAATAGACATTTCCGAGAAATAAGGAAATAGTGGACTACAACATTGTTGTTATAGTAAATGATTTCCGAAAGGAAATGTTTTATATAGTATTGGGATTTATATATCTATTTCAATTTCGAATCCATATACTAGTCATTTTGGGTTGTCATAACGATGTTTTACGCAACATTCGTTTTGACTCAAATAAATGTGCTTATGAGAATGTTTTCCTTAAAAGAATAAAATATATACTTAATTGTGATTTAAGTATATTGAATATTTTCCAAGTGTTGAAAATAAAAAGATTTGTGAATTACTTATTATTAAATAAGTATGGAGATGTTTTTCCAATATGAAGTGAATGTTTGGAGATTTTATCTTTTAAAGATAAATTGAAAATGAATATTAGAAATCGATTTGAAAATCGTATATTCATAGATATTTTGGAAAGGTAAATTCACTGTGGAATTTATAAAGGAAAGGGAAATTGGTTTAAAAATAAACATTGGTTTATTTTTAAAGTGTGGAAATAAATTTACGGATTTGGAACGTAAGTTTAAAATAAATCGGTAAGGATTTATTTGATTGATTTAAATGAACCATTTTAAATTTAAAATGAATAAATATTTGGGAGTGTTTCTGTTTAAGGAAATTGATTTGAAATCTGTTTTCAAAGGATTGAAAAGTGATTTGAAATTTGTTTTCAAATGGTTGAAGTGTGGAAATTATATCTTGTAAAGATATTTTTGAAAATAAATAATTTGGGAAATTATTTAAAATCGGGCGATGTTGTGAATATAGATTGATAGTTAAATAACCGACTATCAATATTGACCTTTAAATAGGTATTTGTTGTGAATTGGTTGAAATTGAATGCTACACTTATTTTTAAATTATTGCGCTCGTTATTCGGATTACCCATTCCGAATAGTGATACGACGTAATGGATAGCATTGAAGACCGGTGTTGAAGACCGGGTATTTGTTAAAACGATAGGATGACCTATCGATTGTCTCTGCACCGTTAGCTAGGTATGGAGATTTCCTTTGTGATGGGAAATTCGACCGGGATTGTGAATACCCAGATTGCAAGGAATTCTTTTGAAGTACCTTCGGTTCTGTTCGAACCCAGAACAGACTTGTATGGTTACGTGTCTGACATTACATTTTGAGATATAAAGCAGATTTCTTTCAAATATATTTCCGTTGGTGGCGGAGAATTTATTCTCTCAGCTCAACACCCTTTGAGGTTATGTAGTTGAAGGTTATCAGCGATATACTCCCAATTTGATAATGTGACATGCTTAGTGCTGCTGTGTGTTGACCATTCATTGATCATTTGTTGATCAAAGCGTGGCTTTGTGCCTAGCTTTGTGGACGAGACTTCGTCAAACCTCACTCCCCGGAAATGGTCAAAACAGGAATATGCGGCAAGGTTATGAGGGCCGCGCCCTTTAGGGTATGTCATTTCCTTCTGGAAAGGGTGGTATCATGGTATGGAGCCCAGATACTTAATCATGTTGACACGCTATATTTATTACTGTGTGATGTTGGTTATCGAGCGCTTGGATAAAGGTCCAAAGGGACCGGGGGATGACATATTCGTGTAGTAGTTACCTAGTTACAGAGGTAGCCCGACCTTGTGTTGGCAGAGATCTAACCGTAACGTTAGGTTCTCGGGACGTCCCGCCAGAGGCGATCCCATGTGGCAGTAGGAAGTTCCTTAGCCTGACCATTTGTTGGAAATCCAAAGAAACAATACGATCCTTGTACGGTTTTAGTTGTATTACCCGCCATGGAATGTGGCGGTAACCTGCTATTGAACATGGTAGCTATAGTAGGCATACGATAATGGTCGTATGTTGGCTAAGATCTATATTCTATTTTTGAAATGCTTTCTACACTATGAACTAATAATAATATCAAAAATGATTTGTTTTGCATAGTAAGCATCTTTGACTATCATAAGGAGAAATCTCCTCTAATTCTGCGTTTGCATTGTGCGTGTGCGTGGAGGCCTTATGGTAGTTTCATTTTCCAAAAAGCATTGCGAATTGACTTTAAAATTATCCTGTTGTTTGTTTTTAAAGATAAATAACTGTTTTAGTTCTCACACCAGTCTCATGACTGACCTAGAGTTTATTGTTTCCCTTCCTAAACTCTGGGTGCCCACAATTTTCCACACGGGTAGTCTAGAGTCGGGTTGTCAGGTCATTCTGGATTCAGAAGAGCTTTGAGCTCAAGTGGAGAGTTGGATGGCGAGACGTATTACTTGTATATGATATTATCTTTCCGTTGTAAATTCACTTGTAGGGACATGTTTGTATAGCTGTCCATTCTTGTATTGTGTTGTATATTGTTGTTGTACACTCTGATGATAATGTAATGTAATAACCGAGATAGTTATTTGTTTTTAAAGATATTCATTTATCTATTATATGTTGTTCCGTTGCGATTGTGAGATTCTGATATTGTTTCTGTTCTGTTTTCTTCTTTCTTCTGTTTTTTCTTCTACCTCTTCTTTTTAACCCTAACAATTCGGTTTTTCGGCATTCGATTATGCGGCATTTGATACAGTGGACGTAAGAATGCCGACCTTCGGATCCCGATAAAATCGAATATGTTACACAAGGAGTCAAGAGTATTTGACGTGACTCTTTTTAGGGATCATCGAGTCAAAAGTATCAATATCACTCTCGTAAGGACTTATTGAGTCAAGAGTATTAGTTAGGAATCTATATAATAGGGTTCATGCCACTATAGAGAGAGTGTGAATAAGGCCCAGCAGATAGGCTAGTTACCCATCCTCGTGGTCCTGATTGGAGAGTCACACCCCGGATCTGTGATGCTACCTTGTTGAGTTTGTAGGATGAGAGTTATTACTTTCATTAGAGCCATTTCCTAAATGTCACTTAAGGACCAACAGTTCGTTACTAAGGGCAAGTAGGAGTCATAGCCAAAACACAATGTTGTCTTGTAGCATATTTATGACGTGCAATGGATACGAGTGTCATGATTTTAGGGGTGACAAACGGGCTATAGGAAATGTGCTATGATTATTAGCATTTCCTAGAGTAGTGCTATAATATGTCAATCTCTCATATGGATGGGTTAGATAGATCCATTATATTCGAGAAATTTGATATTATCACCTTATTAGAGACGTCGATTATATGACATTAGACACTAGCTGCATGTTAGCCTATCGTTTGTGATAAACTAATATGAGACAACTACATGTTGTCAATCTATGACATTAGAGACTTGTTGTGTGCTTGTTCGTCATTCTCTCATAAGAGCATATGGCTGAGAGATCTCCTTTTTGTACGTTTTGTTGTTTCTATCCCTAGGACCCTTCAGTCGAGAGGTTCGCCTCTATAAGGACTATGGGTCGATATAATGGTTTTGTACATTGAGTATTTGATTGATATTGATGTTGATTAAGTTGTGTTTCTCGATATCTTCGATGGCCTAATGGTCGGAAGTTATTACTTCCATTAGGACTGTAGGTCGAGATAATTATTTGGATATTACTTTCGATGTTTTGTTTGAATTGTGGTTTAATTTGGATTTGTATTTCTTGCTATCTTTTAGGACTAACAGTCAAAAGTATTTATTTGATCAAGATTCTACGTTGAGATAGTATTTTTGGATATTGATTTCTATATTTTGTATGGATTTTGTTCTAATTAGGTTCCATATTTCGTGGTTTGTCTTATATGGGTTAACAGTCGAAATTTATTACTTCCATTGGGATTGTATGTCGAGATTTGATACTTTGATTATTTATTTTGGATTCTACATCACTTGATTTATCTTTTGGGATTTGACAGTCAAAAGTCTTCACTTTCATTAGGATTGTAAGCCAAGGTTGATATTTTGGTTATCGACTTTTGTACTTGGTATGATTCGTGATTAATTCCTTTATTTGTGGCTTTTGTAGACATTGCGAGCTTGTCCATAGTATTTAGAGATTTTGATGAGTTTGATCGTATCACATAGCTTATGTGCATCGTGATTCTTATTTGCTTATACGTCATCTATAGGTAATTATTGAGATGTAAGGCATGGTATATTATTATGATGTTATGATGGATGTTAAGTTGTATCTTATTCGTACTTTGTCTTTTATTACTATGCTTATTGTTATGAACTCACCTTGGATTTAGACATAGTCCGACCCATTTATTATGTATATAATAATCAAGTTAGTCCATGACTTTTCATGTACAAGGACATTAACCATTATGGATGACTGGACTTTAGTGGAGACAATGTGTGTGTGTATATATATTATAGTGTTTTGAGATGTTGATTATGTATATTTTTCTTTAGATGTCTCCTTGTATTTTTTTTTTGATGAGATGGCTACGAGTTTTGTATTTTGAACTTGTCTGTATATATATTGTCGTGGTGAGATAGACATTATAGTTGTTATGTATTATATTTTTCTATTGTGACTCTATGTTCATTTGTATATGTTGTATATTGTTCTATCTTGGTAAACTCGTGTATTTATTGCTCTATCTCGATACCAGGTTACATATGTATGTGTTATATGATAGCTATAATATATAATATTGTTAGCCTAAGGGAATATTTATGTGTGTTCGCTCCTAACAAGCCTCATTCTCCGTATTACCAGACAGGATTATAGTGGCGGAATTATGTACATTAAGGTAATTTTCAAATTTTGAAAGAGTAAGAGGAGAGAAGATAATAAGTAAGTAGTTAATAAAATTTCGTTCGGAAACCCCCTTTTTATAGAGAATAAACATATATATCGATTTGCGAAGAGTTACGACGAATAGGCATTTCATTTCAAAATTTGAATTTTAAAATTATGGCACGTGTGTCGACATATTATCTTCCTTTGTATCGACACATGTATGAAAATTTTGAAAATTAGTTTGTTTTAAAAATTGTTTTGAAAACTCTATATTTTGTAAAATAGATTGATACTTTGTAAATCAGTTTAAACATAGTGTATAAATATTATAAACTTAAGAAAACTTTAAAAATAATTTTTAAAATATACTTTATTTTGAAATTAAAAAAGGACAAAAATAAGAAATAAAGGACAAAGATCACTACCACCGCAACCTTGATACATACATATTTGTATTATAAGCAATTTATCATAATGAAAATAAACGTACAGTTTTAAATATATCTAGTCAAGATGTATCAAGAATGGATACCGATACATCTATTAAGACTAGAGTACGTATGCTCTCCTAATTATGGGCAGAGTTTTACTCATGGCTGCTAGTGGCACTAAGGGGTTATAACTGATAGTTATTGGATAAATCACGGAATAACTCATTTAGTAGTTTTCTGTTGATTAATATAACTATGGCCTAACAGAAATTGTCGATGTGAAGATATTACACAGTTCTTTCGAATTGAGAATACCATCGAGCTTCAATGCGGAAACTCGGCATTGATTATAGTTCACATTGTGTCCATCAACCGGCTACAATGGTTTGAGTGGAAGCATTGGAAGTAAAATACCATTTAATAGAGAAATCGTCTCCTCGGTTGTATAACGTTAGTATCACGGTCAACTAAAGTCGACTCAAAATCAAAGTCTTTGGCCAGATTGTTTTGTTATTAATAACAATTATTATTATTGAACCACTGACTTAATGTTTGGGCTATAAAGTTAAATATGGATGATATTCAAATTTAGACCGCTACCAAATTCCATAAGTTCTAATATTATTTTGTTTTGATGAAGAAAATTTGTATAAACAATTGTCACTATCAAGTAATGCTTAAAATAAGTAAAACGGGGTTTTACTAATGCTACATTGCCAATAAATTTAACAATAATTCCACAACACTAGCTATAAACATTAATATTTGAATTGTTGGATATTAATCGTTGGTCGGATTTACACCTAAGAGTAATACAACTGAAATGTTGAATACTCCGAATATCACCTAATTTAATTAAATAATAATTTTTATAAATTAATTAAACTAATTATATTTTTAAAATATTAATTATAAAATTTTATTTGTTTTGTGTTGAAAATGGTATGTACATAAAAATTATATATACACGTATCGATATACAACATCAATCTATGTTTAAATTAAATTTAAATATATTTTTATTTGATTGGGCTTGAAGTGATTTGGAGGCCCATGTTTGAGGCAAGAATGGTTGGCCATAGTTGGGCAAATATGCGTTGAATTTGATTCCAAAGGAGCTCGAATTGGTAGGGAGATCCAGATCCACTTTTAACTCCTCTTTCTCTACTATTTAAACAACCTTTTTCCACTCATCCTTATAGTATCCACTCTACCTATTTCTGGCCGAAAATTGTAGCCTTTCTACCTCCATTTATTCAAGCATTAAAACACATAATCAAATCAAATTCAACGATGATGCATAGTGTCTTTGGCTTTGTATCTCTCTTCAGAAGGTTTTGAATTCAAATTCAAGCGGAGTCAATCCATTCAGCATTTAACGTGCACTAATTTGGCTATAGTCAAGGATATGAATATATATATATATATATATATAGTGTGTGTGTAGTAATCATAATTTAAATATATATATATGTGTGTGTGTGTGTGTGTGTGTGTGTTTGTTATGTGTAGCTCACGACAAAAAAAATCGAATTTAAATAATACTTTAATAGGATTTTAAAACAGAACTTGGTTTCCTTGATGTATGTATGTGTGTGTGTGTGTGTCTATATATATATAAATTTAGTAAATCATGTGCATAATAATATACAACATAAAAGGTAAAAAAATAGATATATATGAATATATATAATATATATCGAAATATGATGTATCAACTTAATTTAATATATATATATATATATATATTATAATACATATTAATATATGTTTAATAAACACAAAATGTAAATGTTGTGAAATTAAGCTCGAAAAAATGAATTTTTTTATATATTTAAAAAAATTCCGTTTGATAACTGTTTCAAAAAATATAAACAAATTTTAAAACCATCTATTTTAATAAAAAATTAATTTTTTTTGGTCGAAAGTTTATATATGAACATATATGTATTGTTTATTTATATTTTAAATATATATATATATCACCTTATATATATTTGATATTTAAACATTGATTTTAATATATGAACATGTATTATACATATTTTTATTTAACAAAATAAATATATATTTATATATGTTATTTTCATACGTATGTTTAATATAAAATGGTTTCAAATTTAAAATTATAAGATATTTTATAATCTAGATCTAAAATTTAAAATTTAAATTGAAGTTGTTTATACTTTTATTTTTAAATATTAGTATTTTCAAAGTTTTATATATATACACACACACAAATATTTATGTAAATATTTATATTATTATAAATATATTTTTTATTAAACTACACACACACAGAGATATATATATTAGACATCACATATGTACATAGAGAGGCTAATATGTCCGTTGGGGTGTCAATCCCAACAATTATATATGGGCATATTAGACTATGTACACTGTATAAGTTGTATGTGCATGTACACACACATTTGTATATGATGTGCATGTTCATGTTACATAATACAATTATAATATCATTACAAATCAATAAAATAATGTTTTTATTTAAAATTTCAGATCGGACCTAATAAATTTAGATTTCATAGGTCAATAAGATCCAAAATGGCAAAGAATTAAAATTTACCTATTTAACGTACTACATGCTAGATCAGATCGAATAATGGTGTTAGACCCCCATAGCCTATATGGTTTAAATGAGTTACACTGGGACTAACTAATTGAACTTACCCATTTAGTAGAGTGTCTTTAAAAAAGTAGCGTCTATCCGAGTTTGGGTAATAAAGTACCCTACTATAATAACCCTACTTTCTATACAGTAAAATAAATAAATTTAATTAAAATAGAAATATTAGGATTTGATTTTTTCTAATATTATTTTGAAAATAAATTCTTTCTTATTTAAAATCTAGTTAATAGAATATTTTGTTTCAATAAATTGAATAAAATTAATAAATTCCAACCAAATAATACATTGAAACATATGCAGTTAAAGCCCCACTAAATCTTCGCTGTAGCGCATAGCGCTCGTTGACCGCTGTGCTCTTTCAGTATAGCATTATTAAGTAGTAAATCCGCTTAAAGACCACTATTTTCTGCTACACCTGCTAAATCAAGGCTTTATAGCACCAACTTTAGCAACATTAATGTAAAAAAGTTGATTGACTAGTTTGCTTTGAAATCAAATCAACAAAGTAATGGTAAAGATCTATATTGAGGCATAGGTGCTCGATATAAATTAGAAAACTATTGTTGTCACCAAATCTAGGCTACATAAATTATGATATTCTTTGATTTGTTATATAAGATTTAAAACATATTTATTTTTCCTACACAAATGATGTGAGAACGAGAATTAATGAAGCTTTTTGAACCTCTGCTATTTCCCGCTATACGCCTGCTTTATCCTCGCCATAACCATTCGGACCTCAACCGCAATGGTGTTGGTAAGCACTTTAACTACATAGATTGAAACTGAATAAAATGTTTGATATAAAATATTTTGAAGTATAACAATTTTGTATGATTGAATTAGTTGAAAATAATTTTCCTTTACGTTGGAACAACGAATAATTAAATAAAAACAAACAAGTATTGAATTGAATAAAATTGTCCAATTATCGAAAAATAGTTTATAGAATGAAGTTTAAATTAATTTAAACTAGATTGAAATATATTTATAAATACATGTCAAAGAATAAATTTAAATTTGAGTGTGAAGGAAATTAATTAAACTAAATGAATTAGAAAATAAGGGCCCAACCCAAATCAAGCCAGTTCATGTTTCTAGAACTGTCCTGCTTCATTATTCAAGCTCAATCCCATACTATTTTTCACATTAACTTAAACTCGAACCCCTTCTGCCATAAGCCCCAATTCCAAAATTTTCGAAAGGAAAAAAGCAGCACGCATAAATACGTAAGGGCCAAGCGACGGTGTTACCATGAAGAAGCAGTTTGTGATGATGATTTAATGCCAAAACATTGACATGGTGGCTGGCAACTTCCAGCATGTCAAAGGCGCTCGCGTGCAAAGCTTGGTTACATCATTTGATGTTATGACTTGGATGAATGGCAATGTAGGGGAGGCTCAAACCTAACGACGAGGTGCACATTGTGATAAGTTAGGCTACAACAATATGGAATTCACGATGTGAGCCTATGCACGCTTGGGGAGAGTAGTTTGACTTGAGCTGAAGCGATGACATGAAGGAGTTGGAAGCTAGTGCTTGTGAATGAGGGGAGGTGATGTCAAGTTGACGCTAAGGGTTGATAGGATCTTAAGTTGTTTACATCATTTTGGTGAGTAATTTCTATAACTCACAACTATATCCAGATCCCCCTTTTATAATATTACCAGATTATGTTAATGAATGATATTTATTAAACAGATTGGAATTGGTTGAACATGCTAATATTATATGTCATGCAACATTTGAAATTGATTAGGGGTAAATAAATTCAAAGGTAAAGATTTGAAATAAATAAATTATTTTGGAAATAAATAATGAATTTTGGAATGATTTTCTTATTAAATATTGAAGATATTATAATTAATGGAAAATTTGAAAGTGGAATGATTTTGGAAAAATATAAAAGTGGAATAATTTTAAGGATTATGCGAATAGAAATCATTTGGAAAATGATAGCTTTTAGGATCTTATGAAATAAGTGAATTTTTAAAAAAAAAATTGTTTATTTATCATTGGTTAAGAAAAATATTCAATGAATTTTCATAATGGAATATTATTTTATACATATGGGAATGGTTTTAAGTTAAAAATTATGTTGGTGTAGGAATTTTATTTCAAGGTTTTGAGAATTATTTCAAATTGAAAATCCTTATTGGAAAATTAGTATTGATTAAAAATGTTGTTTAAAGGAAATCATGAATCCTTATTGATATTATTATAATTTCAATTACTACAGAAGAACTTTAAATTGTATGAATTATTTTTAAAAGGGGTTCAAGGGATTTGGAATTTGAATGACGTTTAATACATAGATTTCTTTGTAATCAAATAAGAGGTTTGCAAATGTTTATTCTCGTAACTATAAAAGGATTATGCGAAAGAAAAAGAATTTTGTAACTCAATCGTCTTTTAAGTGAATATTGATATTTGATATTGTATTGAAGACTTTGGGAAAAGTGTATTTTATGATAAAACCACTTTCAAATCAATAAATAGTAGTATTGTGTGTTTCAAGGACTTATATTTCCGTATGTAACAATGAATTAGAATAAAAAGAGCTATAGTACCGTCTGGTATAGGACTTTTGGTAATATTTCTTAGATTATTCTTTGGACTCGTTATATAGAATATTATTATGTGAAGTTCTAGATTATGAGTAATTTGAGTAAATGGATTTATAATACTCTTTGATATGAGGCATTCAGTAATATTATTCTGACTACTCTTTTGACTCATGGAATAGAATGTTATGCGAGTTACAAGCATTGAGTAAACGAGCGAATAATACTAGATGTAGGGGACGCTTGAGCTGATATTTTTTCGATTACTTTCTACAAGTAGATGTCACTCAAATAGAGTCAAGCATATGAGGTATTATACTTATGTTTATGCGAACTGAGAATGCTTAGGTTGAGAGCCATAGGCGTGTCTATTTATTGTGTGTATACTCCTATAATACGACGTGTAGTAAACCAGATCATGTAGTATTCATCATAGCGGTCTAATTGAGGGGTCGCTTCCCAAATTTTTAACACACCTTTCAATGTATATGGCTGAGAGCCACTGCCACTGTGTCACATAGGCCATCAATATATTACCATTATGGGCACTTGCAGGGTCGTGACCATCACATAACATAGATTTGCACTTGATGGATATTAGCTCATGATGGCCGTTGAGGTAACTAAGACTATATGAGTAGTGTTGAGAGCATGTGAGTAAGGCCCCTGGAGAAAGTTGAGAGCTATCATTCTCCCCTCTGGTTACTATTGATGAGATGCTATAGGCACATACTTATTCACCTATATGAGATCATTGTGTTTATGTGTAACAACCCTGCTTTCTATGCCGTAAAATAAATACATTTAATTAAAATAAAAGTGTTTGAATTTGATTTGTGATAATTAATATTTTAAAAATAAATTATGATTTATTTGAAGACTAGTTAATAAAAGATTTTGTTTTAATAGATTGAATTAATTTAATAAATATTTTTGAATAAAATGTTTTAATAAATAATTAAACAAAAATAATCAAGTATTGAATTGGAAAGTAATCAGGCAATTATCAAAATATAACTTATAGAATGAAGTGTAAATTAATTTGAATTAGACTGGAATAAATTCATAAACAAACATAAAAAGAGTTGTTAAAAGAAAATAAAATTTGTTAATTTAGATTAGAGCCCAAAGCCTATTTAAAATCACTATTTCCTCATCTTCTCTAGAAAACTCATCTTCCTTTATGTTAACCACTATCCTCATATTGACTAAAGCCTTAATTCCTCATTTCAGTAATTGACTCGAAAAAGAAAAAAACAAAAAAAAAAACAAATCATGCACGAATGCGCTAAGCTTGGCATGTTGACAACGTTTGAGGGTAAGGAACTTGTGGTTGGATGGGTCATCGATAGAGACATGTGAGATTGAAGCTGATGGTTGCGACCTATGGTGATGAGGATCGACGATGTAGGAAAGGCTGCAGTGTAATGTGATTTGGAGGGCAAAGGACATTGACCTAGGCTAGAAGCAAAGTGGAGGAAGAGTGCGGTGCTTGGCAGAGGTCGTGGCACAGAGGATTGAAAGAGATGATTGATGGAGGCAGTTGGCAACATAGAAAGCGTGGCAGCTGGTGGTGAAGGCGATACGATTTTGGCGTGGTAAATTTTGGGTTGACGAAATTGTATAGAGCTGAGTTCAATGCTTGCGTTCATCATTTCGGTGAGTTTCTAAACTCACAACTATTTTTTTTCCTATTGCTTAATAAATAATTATCTTGTATATTGGTTGAATTGCTTGGTTAAGATGTTTGTTTGAGATATTAGATTGATTGTTGTGATATTGGGTTTGGATTTGATGTTGATATTTTATGTATGTTGGATAGTAAAACTGCAAAGGAGACAACGTATGACTGGATTTTGATTTGCGTAGTTTATTTATATTTTGTTTGAATCGTATGGATGGCTAGAATTTGATGTAGTTTGACTTGGGCCATAATTTAAAATTTTATATTTATTATTTAATGATGATTTTGGAGAATTTCGCTCCATGATTTACAGTTTGGATGTTTTGATGATTATCTTCTTTTAAAAGAGTTTTGGAAGCTTTGGAAGATTATTTATGGTGTTATAAAATCTAATTGAAGTGTACTTATAAAACTAAAAGTGATTGGAAAAATAAAATGGTTTATTGGAAATTGTTTTGAAAATAAAAGTTGTTTTGAAAATGAAAATGAAAATGGAGAAATTTCAATAATATTTGAATATATGGAATTTTATAAGTATAGATGAAGGGTTCAATAATATTTTCAAGAGGGGTTTTCTTTTGTAAAATGAATTTTTTAAGCAAATGGATTAAAAGTAAGTTAATAAAGGTATTATTGATTATATAAAAGTTTTGAAATATGTTCCCCTTTTTATACATTTATTGGATTGAAATTAGAATATTTGATGATTTTGTGATTTAATTCAATATAACAAGGATGTTGAATATACGGATTAGTAATAGTAAGTGGTATGGGACACTTGGTAATATTTTTTCGGTTATTCTATTGACTCGTATTATAAAATAATTATTGATTTGATGAATGTAGTTTACTTGCTATTATTGAACATTCAAGTAGTACTATGTGGCATGGGATGCTCAAGTAATACTTCTTCGATTATTATCAGTAGGAAGATGTCACATATATTCTAGGGATCTTTGGAAATTATGATATCGTCTAGAGATTACTCCTTAGAGCATAGCAGCCGAGTGTTATTTTACTCTCCAAGGGCTACAAGTTGGAGACATGTTGAGAATTACAGATTTATCCTCTTTGGACTAACTAGCCAAGTGATATTTTTATTTTCTCAAAGGGCCAATACTCGAGGAATTAGTATGTCATGATGCTCTCATTTGGATGTATGGAGTTGAGAGTACTTATCATTACTCCTGTTAGGACTCATCTCGTCGAGAGTATATTTTTTTGTATCCTCTAAGGACTAACTCGTCGAGTATCATTATTTACTCTTAGGGCTAGTAGTTGAGAGTTTGTTATGTTGAATTGCTCTCATCGCGACTTGTATAGTTGAGAGCAGTTGTTGTCTCTCTCATCGGGACCCATGGAGTCAAAATTACTTGACGTGACTCTTATTAGGGATCATCTAGTCAACAGTATCAGTTATCACTTTCGTAAGTACTTATTGAGTCGAGAGTATTAGCTAGGAATCTATGCTATAGGGTTCATGCCACTATAGAAAGCGCGTGAATAAGACCCAGCAGATAGGCTAGTTACCCATCCTAGCGGTCATAATTGGAGGTTCGTGCCCCAAATATGTGATGCCACCTTATTGATTTTGTAGGTCGAGAGTTATTATTCTCATTAGAGCCATTGCCCAAATGTCACTGGAGGACCAACAGTCTATTACCAAGGGCAAGTAGGAGCCGTAGCCAATGCACGATGTAGTTTTGCAGTGTATTTATGGCATGCGATGGATATGAGTGTCATGATTCTGGGAGTGATAAAGGGACTATAGGAAATGGGATATGATCATTAACATTTCCTGAAGCAATGGCATGATACGTAAATCTACCATCTAGATGACTAAGGTAGATCCATTATATTTGAGATACTTGGTATTATCACCTTACTAGAGATGATGATCATATAACATTAGACATTGGGTGCATGTTAGTCTATCATTCAAGATAACCTAACTCAAGACAACTATGTGCTGTCTATCTGTGACATTGGAGACTTGTTGTATAATAGTCTGCCAATCTCTCATAAGAGCTTATGGCTGATAGATCTCCTTTTTGGATGATTTGTTATTTCTATCTTCTAGGACCATTCAGTCGAGAGATTCGCCTCTCTAAGGACTGTGGGTCAAAATAAAGGTTTTGTACATTGATTATTTGATTGATTTTGATGTGGATTAAGTTGTGCTTCTTGATGTCTTCAAGGGCCTAATGGTTAAAGGTTATCACTTCCATTAAGACTATAGGTCGAGATAATTATTTGGATATTGTTTTCGATGTTTTGTATGAATTGTGGTTTATTTTGAATTTGTATTTCTTGCTATCTCTTAGGATTGACGGTCGAAAGTATTTACTCCATCAGGACTGTAAGTTGAGATAGTATTTCTAGATATAGATTTTTATATTTTGTGTGGATTTTATTCTATTTGGATTCCATATTTCATTATTTGTCTTATATGGCTTAACAGGCGAGAATTATAACTTCCATTAGGGCTGTATGTCGAGATTTGATGCTTTAATTATTTATCTGGGATTTTGCATCTCTTGATTTATCTTTTAGGCTTGATAGTCGAAAGTCTTCACTTTCATTAGGACTATAAACCAAGGTTGATATTTTGTCATTGATTTTTGTATTTTCTATGATTCATGATTCATTCCTTTATTCGTGGCTCTATTGGACATTGCGGGCTTGTCCACAGTATTTTGAGATTTCGATGAGTTTGATCGTGTCACTCAATTTATGTGCATCGTGATTCTTATTTGTTTGTAAGTATTCCATGGGTGATTATTAAGATGTAAGGCATGGTATATTATTATGATGTTATGATGGATGTTAAGTTGTGTCACATTCGTACTTCGCCTTTTATTACCATGCTTATTGTTATGTACTCACCTTGGATTTAGACATAACCAGACCCGTTTATTATTTATATAATACTCGAGATAGTCCGACACTTTTCAGGTACAAGGACATTAACCATAATGGATGAATGGTGTGACGACCAATATGCTGGACTGTTTAAATCGACAATAATCTACACATGTCCAACTTAAACAATCAAAAACTCAGATAATCAATGAGGTTAACTAAAAAAATTAGAAAAGAAGAAAACAAATGCAGAATCTCACAGCGGAAGGACAAAATATAATAATCAAATAAACATTTCATGAAGCTATTTATACTATACATTTGATTATAATTTATACAACATTTATCAGAGTTATATACACAATAGAACAATAGAATAATGCAACAAAACAAAAATTGTGATGAAATAATACTAGAAATAATAATATACTAATCTTCGTCTTCGTCCTCCAAAAAATAATCTTCAGTGTGCTAAAATCTCAGGGCTGACTCGAGCATAAAGTAAAAAAATACACTCGAGTCAGGACTAAAATATCCTTATGTGAGTCAAATCAATATAACATATAACAAAAGTGTAATAGCGTCAGAGATGTTTATGGGATTTTACTTCTCATATCCAGTGTATAACGTGCGTGCAGTAACTCGAGTGATGTTACGGGATTTTCCATCTCTTAAGGATCCGTCAAAATATTTATATATAGTAGAATACACTATATATGTAATGTCTAGTCAGTAAAATAAATATTTTTCTTAGCGTTAAGGCTTTACATTAATCCCTCTTAACGCGTTTTTAAGCATTGTCATATAGTTTGTATATAACTCCTAGTAGCACGTCGGGGGATAGGGATGCGCCGTGATATGACAACACTAAACCAAACTCGTAGCGGTCTCGTATAAGGATAAGAGTATGAAAAGGCACGTAAGGCAATTCCCAAGGTAGGATACCACCAGTTCGGGTTGCAGGGCTGGTGGTAATGCATCGCAGTCAGGATCGCCTGCCGCGTCCATTCATCCCATATCGAGTCAAAGGGAGGTCATCCTAAATTAGGTACATCAATCAAAACAAACATCAAAAGTAATAGTATGGACCAAGTCTAAGAAGAAAATCGAAGAACGGATGTCCGTTGGGGGTAGCAAGCCCACTTGTCCCTGTCAAGCCATCATGGTTTAATCGTTTCAAATTAGCACAAGTACCGGGATCTATCCATCATCGTTCTCTTTCTTCAAATCCATCAAACATACGCCAAATCCAACCATTTCATTCTGGAGTCTCTTCCACGTACACAGTTGTTAAAGTAGTTCCAATATTGACAAAGAGTATGCCAATAAGAGGTCTCGGTCTCATTAACAAACAAAGGTTGTTTTACACACCGGTTGGTAATTTTACATTCCGAAAACGATTTATATTTGATATCAAAATATCATATTCACTTCAAAATATCATTCATTTCAACATTATCATATTCACTTCGAAATCAATTTCATTTCAAAAATTATTTCGAATTTAGATTTAGGTTATAATTTCCTTTTGACCCAATTTGCATTTGAATCCATGATTTAAATATAAATAGTTTCCACTCTGACCGATTTTGAATTTTAGAAAATAGTTTGAATAGTTTTAAGCAGTTTAAAAAGTTAAAATAGTTAAAATATTAAAATAGATTATATATTAAATGATTTGAAAATTTAAATAATTTGGAAATTTAAAAAAGATAAATTTTAAAACAATTTATATGAAAATAGTTTATAGTGAAAATAATTTCAAATTCAAAACTGTTTCCTCCCATTTCAACAAATTTAGACTTAGGTCCAAAATTTCAATCAATTTGATTCAATTTCAAATCTTTAATTTAAAATCACCTTAAATCCCAAATCAATTCAAATCAACTCAATTTTGATCTAAATTCAAATCAACTCAATTTCGATTTCAATTAGAATTAACTTCTATTTCGAAATGTTCATTTTAACTTGAAATTCATTTCAGCAATTCGATTCAATGGTTTAAATTCCCATTCAATTTTTATTTTAAACCATCTTAATTTATATGAATTTAGAGTTCGATTTCAAAAAACCAATTTAAATAACTGAAATTAAATTAAACTTCAATGTTCGATTTAAGGTTCAAATCATTAAAATAATTCAATCTCGAGCCAAGGTATGACCTATCAACTTGTATCACTTTTACTTAAATAACTTCGAAGTTCAGGTAAAAGTTCAAATCATTTAAAGCAATTCAATTTCCATAATTCAAATCATATTTCAATTCTAATTTCAAATTTCAAATTGCATTCTTTAAAAAATTTCTTTTGACAAATTTCAATTTCACATTTCAAGCTCGAGTTCAAAAAAAATTCTATTCCCATATTACAATCCAATTTTTATTTCTTTAAATCAAGATCATTAAATAGATTCAATTTCAAGAATTTAAAACTATTTAATTTAACCAATCCAGTATCCGTATATAATTTTCTATCATATGATCTAGTGATCAGTTACATAAATCTTTTTATTTCAGGGAGGGATATATGTCATTTCAATCCAAATCAAAGCGTCATAGATATATATCATTTCAACCTATTTCTCAATTTATTCGAAATAATTCAGACAACAGTTTATATACTATCAAATAATTTATAAGGTGATAACATGATATATATATAATTAAACATCCAGTCATCCAAAATATCAACCAATAGTCATCCATCACAATCAACATTCAAAACGGCCAATATCACAACCATTAATTAGTTATCAGTATCGGTTGTCTAGCTAGAAATTTAATTTTAATTTCAAATTGAACTATCAATTGAAATTCACATGTAAATTTAAATGTCAATTAAATTACCAAACAACGGCCAGTAGAATTAAATAACTTCACAATTTCAATTTAACTTACATAAAAATATTTTAGTAATTCGTGGCGTTTCAAAACACTCACCTTTATTTGAAACTAAAAATATTTCAGCTTGAAATAAATACCACTTCAATTTCATGTCACAGAGGACATCGATACGAATCCAATGCAACTCATTTCACTCGAATCGGACCTTGTATGAGACCTCCCGTCCTTCTTCTTCCAGTCGCAATCCGCTGCCTTCTTTTTTTATTTTTCTTACTTAACAATCGATCAAACGCCATCGCCGGCATCCCAGCACCGTTGTTGTCACCCTAGGCCACGACCGCCTCTGCTCCAGCGCTAGCCACGCTCAGTCGATCGTGAAATAAAAAAACCTAACGATGAACCCGGGCAAAATGTCACAATCTCGGGACCTTCTACCTCGATCCAACGTCCAGATTTTAGAGTTCGTCGAGATCTTCATCTTCCTAGTTGAAGTCTTTTGATTTCAATGAATGGATTAGAAGAAAATGAGGAAGGAAGATAAAGTGATTTCGACCATTAATCCGAATAGGAGCAGCTGAATGAGTAGTGTTAGGGTTATGATCGTGAATTAATGAAAATACAAAGCCTTATATATAAATTTTCGACAGTATCACACATAAATTTTTCGAACTCCAAATGAAGCATGCCGCCTAGTGTTCTATATGTTATACCCTTATTCCAAACACAATGGAATAGGTATCAGGAGTCAATTCCATCATATTCTGAAAATAGCTTTTCAAAATCAAATTATTTTAATTAAAATTTCGAAAATAAATTCTACGCGTTTCAAGCTCACATGGTCCAACGATAAGTCTGATCGTAATGAAACTTGAAATCCAATAATAATTCACTATTACGGATCCGATGAACCTGGTTTCATCAAAATCTGAGACAGTGCCCAAAAAGACTATTTTTACGCGTTAATTTAAACAAGAAATTTCGAAAATCAATTTATTCACTTTAAATTTAATTTTAAAAGTTAATAATTTTCATTCTTGTTTAAATAAAATTTAAATCAACTTTTGAAGTCATTTTCATTCACATTAAATTCAGGGTTCAATTATCTAAATAATTCCCAATATTAAATTTAAAAATTTAATTATCCAATAAATCACCATATTTTAAATATAAATTACTTAAGTTATAAAATATACTTTTAAAACGAATTCAAATAATAAAAAACCACTTCCATTTTGCAGTAATTCAACATTTATTATTCATTCCAATTATTGATTCTAAATACATTCAATACATAGAATTTCATTTCAATACTTGTTATTGTCAAAATCTTCGAAATTGGTTATTTCAAAATTTTATTCAAGTTCATATTAAATAAACTACATCAATAAATCATTAAATTTTTATTTCTAACCATTCAATAATTAAGTTTAAATTCAATAATTTAAAATAGTTAAAAATACGGATCGTTACAATCTCCCCTTCTCAATACTTTTCGTCCTCGAAAAGGGGCTAAATAAGAAATTTAACATACGATATATTTTACTCAAAATAATTAATTTACAAAACTTTAAAATCTTATTTACAGAACCTTTACTATGCTTCCGTTATGCCACTCCGAACTTGGCTTATTGTAAAACAAGTTATAATTTTTAGAAGTCTTAAAATTTTTCTAATACCTGGACTTTCAGAAAATTTCAGCAGCGTCTCCTTTGTGCGGCTCGATCGTAAAAATTTACAATATAGATATTAATCAAATATACATCTCATCTCAATGATGAGGCATCCTGTATGGAAAAACATAAAAGTGTGGCATATACTTCGAGATATGTACCTTACTATTAATACACAACAACAAACAGGACTTTTAGCAGCGTTTTGAAAACACTGTAAAAGCTTTTAACAGCGTTTTTGCTTATGTTGTATATCGACATGCAGTTATATGTCAGGGATATACAATGACAAGAAATAAACGCTGTTAAATGTCCTTTTTAACAGCGTTTACCTGGTGTCATGAAATCTTTTAACAGCGTTTGGTTGAGTGCAGTTATAGATCTTTCTTAGCATTTGTTTCGTGCTAAGATAAGATTTTATAGCATTTTTTCAATGCCGTGATATTTATTTACAGCGTTTCGTTGTTGCATTAGATCGCGCTTTATGTTTTTAGATACAATTTAACGACATTTTTAAATAACCGTTAAAGCTTTCAAGAGCGTTTTAAAAACGCTGTGGAAGGTTTTAACTGCTTTTAAAAAGCTGTTGAATGTTTTAACCGCGTTTAAAAAATGCTGTGGAATGTTTTAACCGCGTTTTAAAAACACTATGGAATGTTCTAATTCCATTTCAGTAAACATCCGCCACAATGTGCATATATACCGCATTTCAAAAGCATATTATATCAATATCACATTTCAAAATCAACATATTGTATCAATAACACATTTTGGACACATATTTGATAACCAACATATGAAATTTTATAATCAAAATACATAATATTCTTACACCAAACATAAATAGTTTGTCATCAATAGTTCAAAAACAAAATACAGAACAAGTAGCAATAGTAAAACAAAAGCAAGTAGTACATACGTTAAAATCAAAAAGTAGTTCTAGCAGCAAAAATAACTGATCCATAACTCGTTGCAATCTTTTTTTGCATCACAGTCGTCTATCTACCTGTAAAGCAAAAGCAAAGCTTGAGAATCAATTCATCAAAAAAGTGTACACAAAGTTAAATTGGATTCATAATGCAAACACTAAATATTCATTACACTAAATAGGTAAGGTTTTTCTATCATCTTGAATAAACATCCAAAAATTGTCAGAGGTCTTTGTTTGATCATCAACAAATAGATAACTAGAATATTTATATAGAACATAAAACATCTAAAAGATGGGAATTTATTACCAAAACCAGCAAGTTTATCTTACTTATATTTTCTGTATTTCAGATTTTTAAATAGGATTTTTCACGGCTCTCAGTGGTCATCATCTCATCTTTATTTTGCTACAGCGAAAGTAGGGCAAGTGAGTTTCCAATATACATATTAGTATCATATACATATAAAACTACAATTGAAGACAAGTCATCATTCACACTACAAGATAAATGTCAATTTTCCAATCCGAATTTCCTACGCCATCCCTACGCTGCGTAGGCGTGGCGTAGGGAAATCGTGAAAATGTGAAAACGGCGTAGAAAACGCGTTAGCATTTTTCTTACCCGTTTCCTACAAATGTTTACCCGTTAAACTAATTATCTCAACCTCTTTCTTCCGCGTTCAAAGAGAAGAGAAAAAACCTCCTTCCTCCCAAATCTGTTCCTATCTAACCTCCTTTTTCCCGATCCCCAAATTCTCCTCCCTCTACGCCACCGTTTCTCTCTCCACGCCGTCGTCAGTAGGTGCCTCCCTCTGCGCCGCCGCTTGCAAGTGCTTCTGCATCGCCAGGAGGTACGCCATCAATTGATTAATTTATTCATCGGGGTTCATGCATTCTGTGCGCTTTTGTGGGTTCTTTAAACTATTTGTATTTTCTTCCCATGTTCTTCGGTGCTGTGATAATTAAATCACCAGGACGATCGATATTATCTTGTTTTTGTATACTAAAAATAGAAATGGAGATATGATTTGCACTGCCAAATTAGTAAACCAATACATTATCAAAATATCAGACAAATACATTTTCATATGGTTCAAATTCCACCTTTACGTCTTTCTTTTTCTTAGATCTATCAAATTATTCTGAAATGCTATCAATAAATTAAAAAAGGTTAAGCTATATAGTCAAGATACATTTTTTTAATCAACTTCAACTTTGGTTAATAGATACATTTATAGTGGAAAATATATATTGTTGCAAAGAGCTAGAAGTGGACGTATATGCTGTTGATCAAAATAGCGTAATATAAGACTAATCATTCCAAGGCACGAAATGATCGTTGTCTTTCAAGAATGTTTTTTCCTTTCTTTATCACAGCGGGTAGAATGAAAACCTTCTTTCAGGATATAATGGAGATTTATCTGTGCAAGTTGTGATTACTTGCTCAGATCAGAAGAAACACTCAGAAGTTAATAATGCCAGGTGAGTTAGATATAGAAGAAAAGAGAAGTTGTTCTCTACGTTGATGGAATGCTCTGTTATATAGGGAGTGAGGTGTCTATTCGTCTACAGGTGCCTATTCGAACGGCCGTGACCGTTAGAAAACGCGGTGCCTCCGCACCCCCACCTTGGGGGTTGCCACCCCCTAGACCCCCCCTCCGTAGGGAATCTTATTTGAAAAAACATTCAATATATGCAAATTCAAAGGGCACCAATGCTGGCGAAACTGTCCAGCTTTCCAACTTGAGTTGCCTGAGAAACTCCTCCTATTCCTCTATCAACTCCTAATTTCCTACATTAAAATCGTTGGATGCACATAAAATTGACAAGATAAAAGAAGTGAAAATGAAACGTGGGATAAAGATAGAATCTTTTATCCTCATTTTAATTCCATGTGCAAGTATATCTGGTTATATTTTGATCATTGATTTGCGATTTTATACATGGCATGGCATGGTGGGATGTAATATTATCAGATCATTGTGATCAATTTTTGATATCCATCAATGAGATATATAAGGACATAAAAAAATACCAGCTTTCAACTCTTTATGTCCATTCATAAGCTGTGGAGATGCATTATACGTTTAGTTTTGGAATTTCCAAGTTCATTAACCTGAATTTATAATAAACAAAATGATGAATACATTTTGTGTGATGATTAAAAATGTATATTGTGAAGGAGATTCTCTTTTATCTGTTGATATATTCATTTGGTGGTCATTATTAAAGTAACTTCAATTTCACCCAATAAAGATATTGTTATGGAAATGACATTATAAATGTAACCAAATAAAATAATTCACTATTCTATTTGTGCAAAGCAAAAATTAGTAAAATTCCATCAAAAAAAGAAAAGAAAAATGATGGTTGCTCGCCGAAAAACATTTTCGATGTAAACTCAAAAAAATTCAAAAACCAACGGGGGATCGTCAAAATAATGATAATACTTACGGAATTTTTTTGTCTGGGAAGGAGCCAACATTTTTTGATATACCCCGTAACAGTTTAACAAAAATTAAAAATAAATGCAGTCCCTTCTCTCCTTTAAAGTTTTAGTCCTTTTAACAAAGTATAAGTTTGCATTGTCAGAGAGTGTATATTGTTATGCGAGAGATTATCACATATTAGGGATGTTAGAGTGTATCTTCAGTATGAAAATGTCCATGATCCTTCTGTCTCGGTATATATATTTCATACTATTTTATTTTAAAGTTGAAGTTTATTGTGAAGGCTAAGTATTATTTTATTTTATTAAAGAAATATATTTTCAGGTGAGAATAACTGCTTGCTTGGCTTTAGCTAATATATGTGATTCTCTTTGCTATTTAGCAACTGATTTGCAACCAGATAGATCTACAGGTAGACATTTAGCATTTATGTGAATATTCACATTGTCAGTGTTTAAGTATCCTTATAATGGATTTCTCTATTCAGGCGATGGATGTGTTACCGACTCTACCTCTCTTTTGATTGAAAGCACCTTACGATTGACAAAAGACAGGGATAAGGTGAGAAGATAATAATAATTCATTTTCCATTTATATTTAGGTAAATGTTATTTTCTTCATTCATGCATTCAGATAAACTTCGTTATAATATAGTGACTATATCATTATTTAGGTGTACGCTTATACTTTTTGATTAATCTGATTAGTTTTTACTTTTTGTTTACATCAAGTCTCTATTTCACATATGTTTGGAAATTGTATTCTTCTGAAGTTATACCGTATGCAACTTGTGTGGTTACCACATCATTTTATTCATATGCATCTACAGTTCGGATATATACAATCTCCCTTTCAGTCATTATATTAACAGTCTCAGTTTGAAAAGTTGAACCAAATCGCCTTACTGTATTGTGAGTAATAAAGCTAATATATTGTATAATTTTATTGTTTATTCTTAAATTTTGCATACTATGTATGCGAGTTAAAAAAACCTAAAGTAATATGCATGAAAAGAGCTAATATAAGTTCTCAACTAACTTATCTTAATTATGCAGTAGATGGAACATTTAAAAGTTCGTCGAGCTTGGATGTACAAAAATGTAGGGCATATAGGTTTAACCAAGTTCATGTTAGTCGATTCCATTTCAGTTTTTAATAGGTTTAACCGAGTTCATGTTAGTGGCATCTTCCAATGAGATAAACATGATAGAAATCCGTCGTCCTTGTAAGAAGTGTAAAGCCACTAAACATCATTCTTATGAAGTTGTTCAAAAGCATTTGACTAAAAACGGTTTTATGGATGATTACTATGTGTGGATACATCATGGTGAAGATATGATGAATTTTATTAATACATCGGTGGTTGGTGAGGGTGATAATGTAAATGTTGGTGTTCATTTTGATGAACCTACTACTTCAGTAAATAGAATGACAGAAATGGTTATTGATGCCGCTGGTCCGGGTTTGCTGAATAATTCGTTGGATGTAGAGGAGAACCAAATCCAAAAGCTAAGAAATTTTTCGACTTGTTAGAAGCATCAAAAAGACCACTTTTTGATGGATGTCCAATGACGTAATTGGCAGCGACTTCTAGGTGAGTTGCTATAAAATCCAAAAACAACTGTACACAAAAATTAATGAATGATGTTCTTAGTTTAGTTCGAGATGTGGTCCCATCTGGTTTGCAGAATAGATTGGCAGAAAATTGGTTTAAATTAAATAAACAAATGCCCGTATTTGGATTGCCGTGCGAAAAGATAGATATATGTCGAAGTGGGTGCATGCTATATTGGAAAGAGGACATAGACCGTTCACAATGAAAGTTTTGTGGCTTAGGAAGATATGAAAAGAAAAAACTAACGGTAAAGACGTACCCTTTACTCGTTTACATTATCTTCCACTTATTCCTAGATTGCAAAGATTGTATTCGTCTTATGCCACCACGGAGCACATGAGATGGCATAGTGAACGAGTTCGAGAGGAAGAGGTTTTATGTCATCCCGCAGATGGAGAAGCGTGGAAACATTTCGATGACAAATATCCTGATTTTTCCAATGAGTCACGAAATATTCGGCTCAGTTTATGTACTGATGGTTTCCAACCTTTTAGCCAGTATGACAAAAAATACTCCACTTGGCCAGTTATTTTAACACCCTACAATTTACCTCCTTGGATGTGTATGCAAAATCCATACATGTTCTTAACTCTAATTGTCCCTGGGCCAAAAATCCAAAAAATGGAATAGATGTTTATTTGCAACCTTTAATCGAGGACCTGAAGAAGATGTGGGTAGAGGGTGTTGACACTTACGACGTTCTAAAGGGAAATTTTTTAAAACTATTTGCTTGTTTATTGTGGATGATAAGCGAATTTCCCGCGTACGGGATGCTTT
Source organism: Allium cepa (assembly GCA_030765085.1). Taxonomy (NCBI): domain Eukaryota; kingdom Viridiplantae; phylum Streptophyta; class Magnoliopsida; order Asparagales; family Amaryllidaceae; genus Allium; species Allium cepa. The sequence continues at coordinate 182,363,542 of CM060937.1, read as the reverse complement.
CGGGCTGGACTACCGGGGGTAAATTATCTTGCCCTGTATGCATGGATTCAACAAAGGCATTTACACTGAAGCATGGTGGTAAGCAATGTTGGTGGGATTGCCACCGTCGATTTTTGCATACAAATGACACTTTTAGACATGAAAAGGAAATTTTTGAAAGAAATAAAACTGTAAATTTGCAACCACCAACATTTTTGAATGGAGAAGAGGTATTTGATATTGTAAAAGATTATGCAAAATTACACAAGACGGGAAACAAAGAGCCTAAAATTCCTGGCAAAGGGGATTATCGCAACTGGTGCAAACAGAGTATATTTTGCGAATTACCATATTGGAAAGATCTAAAACTTCGACACAATTTGGATGTGATGCATATTGGAAAAAATGGGTTTGAGAATTTCTTTCATACAATTATGAATGTTAAAGGAAAAACCAAAGATGATTTAAGATCAAGAAAAGATATCGAATACTATTGCAATCGTCCAGAGCTTAAGATTAATCCTATGCGTCCAAACTTCAAAGTTCTTACGTGCTATAAGCTGGATATGACTCGTTGTATAAAATTACTAGAGTGGGTCGATCCTTTGAGGTTTCCAGATGGAATTGCTTCTAATATGAAACGATGTGTTGATATGAAGGACGTTGTACTGTCAGATATGAAGAGTCACGATTGCCATGTATTTTTAGAGACTCTATTCCCGATAGTATTTAAAGAGCTTTTACCACAAATGGTTTGGAATCCGGCGTAGGTAACGCCTATGGAATCTGGCGTAGGGAAAGCGTATGGAACCTGGCGTAGGGAATGCGTGGGAAATATGGCGTAGGTAACGCGTATGGAATCTGGTGTATGTAAAGCATATGGAATATGGCGTAGGGAATGCGTGGAAAATATGGCGTAGGTAACGCGTATGAAATCTGGCGTAGGTAATGCGTAGGGAAAAGACGTAAGAAAGCCGTAGGGAATTTTTGCGACGCACCATTTTCCGACTTATTTTTTGGCGTAGGAATGGCGTAGGGAAATTTGATTTCCTACGCCTTCCCTACGCCCAATTGGCGTAGGGAATCCACAATTCTTTTGTAGTGTCAACTTGCCTTGGTACCGTCCATCGCCGGTGCCTTAATAAAATCAATACCATCATCGAATATGTACCTAAGATTACAAATAGCAAGCATAGAATAAGCTTAGGTTACATATAAAAATCAATGGCAAGTTATTTTGATTGCTAAAATATGATAGATGGTATTCATTGTGTCTGATGATGATACAGCTTAAGGGTGCAGCCTACTGGATGAAGAGGCAATAATTAATATGTTTAAAAGTGTACTAATACAAGTACAATGTCATTAAACAAAGTTTCATGGCATTGAGTTAAGAAAGGAAGCTTTTACTTACTGAAAATCATCAGCTTCTTGCTTTTTATTCTTTGAACCAAACTTCATAGTGGCCTTTCCTTCGTTGATTAAATAGTTATGCGATTTTTAAGTTACAATTATTATTATATATTTTTTTTAAAAGTATAAATGAAGGTGATCATGATTAGGATTGAAATTCAATACTTTGTATATATCAAAACTCTTAAGATAAAAATATATGATAATTTTTTGTATGGTTGGATTTAAAATTTGGTCCCATCAACATTAATAAGCATTTTATGCAAGGTTTCGGTCATGCCATGGTAGTATGCAGCCAAATTTATTATACCAATTATCAGTGCAGGGTCGATGGTCTGGTTTATCTCAGCCAAATAAGAAATATGAAAAATACTGGAATTTTTTTACGTAGGAACGATAAGTATCCAATGGGTTTGTGCTACTAGGTTCTATAAGGATAAAATCGCAAATTTTATATCTACCGGTAAATTTCAGGGTTGACATAATTTCTTTACCAACAATTAAGTAGAGATATAAGTATATTCAAGATCAATTAGTAATTATGTATGCTACCCAGTACTCTTATATTTCCATTTGCTGCTGGTCTCCACCAAGATAAACAATCTACGTGACACCATCAACTATTTCAGTTAGTTGTTGATGGGCTTTAACCGTTATTGATGGCTTTTGAGGCTACAGAGGTTGGCACCAACCAGCCCAAAATAATTCAACCTGCTATAGACCGATAGGAACATATAGGAGTTGCAACTAGCCATAAACTATATTGTCTTCATTTTGCCATCACATGCAAGTTTCGATCACCACCGATAAGCTTGTAAATTCTTATTGAGTTTCCCTGGATCAATGCACCGACCTACTTTGAGTTTCCTATCAAACTAAGATACACTCCTCTAAGTTCCTTTTTCCTGTCTGAAAATATGTGCTAATGTACTTCTTGCTACAGCAACACTTAGCTTCAAAAAAAAAACTTTATGAACGCACCCAAATGCATGCTTAGCTTTCTCATGAGGACTTTGGGGGCCTGGGGCTCCCAAATGTATGCTTCGTTGTGAGGAGGGAGATCATGCATCACCACCACACGCGCGCGCCGCCTTCGCCGTCCGGACGGGCCGGGTACGGGTCTAATATGATATTCATATTTTTACGCCGCCGTCCGTACGGGTCTAATATAATCTTCACTGCTTTTTCCAATCCGTATCTCTCTCCACCTCTACTAACTGCTGCTGTTCTCATATTCAAATCACAGAGTGATTTACTCATTACAATTTCGAGCAGGATTCGTCTGTTGTATCTTGGGAGAATTTTGAATAAAATTCTTAAGGAAATCGTTACGACGAGCCTCAGACATTATCCGGTTAGAATTCTCAATTCTTTCTTCTATTTTGTCATACTGTTTATTCAAAATAGTATAACGCTGTTGTTGTAATTCATTTACAACGTTCGTATTGTTATAATATTTACTACAGAATTCCAGTGTAGTGGAAATCTGAGTTATAAACTTGTGCGACGAGTTTATATCCGATTATTCTCTGTTTTTGTATACTAGACGTATAACATCTTAAGAATTTTACTGTTTTCTTACTAAAACAGAGATGGCAACAGTAGAATTTTCAAAGAATACTACTCACAACAGACCTGAACCGTTCAAGGGAGATGGTGATGATTTCTTGACATGGCAGAATCAGATGTTGTTTTATCTCACCACGCTCGATCTGCACAAATACCTCGACGAGGAGGAACCGATTTCTGCACCAGGCAAGGAAGCAGAGGTGAATACGTGGAAGCATTCCGATTTTTTATGCAGAAACTATATTCTGAATTGTCTCGACAAGGTGATATACAAAGTATATCAGCCTTCAAAGACATCAAAAGCACTCTGGAATGCACTTACCACAAAATATAAGACGCAGAATATCAGTCTTAAGAAATTCATTGTAGACAAATTTATGGACTACAAGATGGTTGACTCCAAACCGGTGACTGCTCAACTGCATGAATTGCAAATCATCATTCATGAACTCGAAGCGGAAGGTCATATGGTTGGAGAATCATTTTTGGTTGAAGCCATCACGGGAAAACTGCCACCGTCGTGGAGAGATTACCGCAATTATCTGAAGCATAAAAAGAAGGAAATCTCTTTACAGGATCTCATAGTCCGATTGAAAATTGAGGCAGATAACCGTGGAATTACAAAACAAAGCGATGAGGCATTTGTGGCTGAAGGGTCAAAGACCAAAAACAAAAGGAAGAATTTCCAGAAGAAAAGGAAAGCTCAAGAAAACAAACCAAAAGACAACAAACGAACCAAGAAGTTTAATGGCGAATGTTGGGTTTGTGGAAAAGTTGGACATGTCGCTAAAGATTGCAGACACAAGAAGGAACGCAATAAAGAGGCAAATATAGTGGATAACATGGAAGTAGACGAGTCCAACTTCTCGGCGGTGGTATCTGAATGCAATCTGGTTCAGAATCCCAACCAATGGTGGGTAGATACAGGCGCTACTCGTCATGTTTGTTCTGACAAATCCATGTTTTTTACATATCAGAAATTCGATCACGAAGAAAAACTCTACATGGGTAATTCTGCAGTCTCCATGATCGAAGGCAGTGGCACAGTAATCCTCAAGTTTACTTCTGGAAAAACTGTTAAGTTGAATAACGTGCTCCACGTTCCAGACATACGCAAGAATCTCATCTCTGGTGCAGTCCTATCAAAGAAGGGATTCAAGATGGTGTTCGAGTCAGACAAGATGGTTCTGTCCAAGGCTGGAATGTATATAGGAAGGGGATATTTATGTGATGGCCTATTTAAGGCAAATGTAGCCGTTGTCGGCAACAAAATTATGTATTCTGATTGTGCTATTAATAAAATTGAAGTTTCTTATTTGCTTGAGCACGAAATTTTACTATGGCATGATAGATTGGGGCACATAATTTTCCGCAAAATGAAAACCTTATCGAACTTGGAATTAATTCCAAAATTCCAAGTAGATAAGAACTACAAATGTGAGACATGTGTAGAAGCAAAAATGGTCAAAAAACCATTTAAATCTGTTGACAGAAGCACCGAACCATTAGGTTTGATACATACAGATTTATGTGATTTTAAATCACTACCTACAAGAGGTGGGAAAAAGTATTTCATTACTTTTATTGACGATTATACGCGATATTGCTATGTATATCTTTTAAATAGTAAAGATGAAGCAATAACGGCGTTTATAAAATACAAGGCTGAGGTAGAAAATCAGTTAAATAAAAAGATCAAGATACTAAGATCTGATCGAGGTGGAGAATATGAATCACCATTTGAACAGTTCTGTGCCGAAAATGGTATAATTCATCAAACAACAGCACCATATTCACCACAACAAAATGGTGTAGCCGAGAGGAAGAACAGAACGTTAAAAGACATGATTAATGCCATGCTTTTAACTTCTGGTCTACCGATGTTATACGTCTAGTATACAAAAACAGAGAATAATCAGATATAAACTCGTCGCACAAGTTTATAACTCAGATTTCCACTACACTGGAATTCTGTAGTAAATATTATAACAATACGAACGTTGTAAATGAATTACAACAACAACATTATACTATTTTGAATAAACAGTATAACAAAATAGAAGAAAGAATTGAGAATTATAACCGGATAATGTCTGAGGTTCGTCGTAACGATTTGCTTAAGAATTTTATTCAAAATTCTCCCAAGATACAACAGACAATCCTGCTCGAAATTGTAATGAGTATATCACTCTGTGATTTGAATATGAGAACAGCAGCAGTTAGTAGAGGAGAAGAGAGATACGGATTGGAAAAAGCAGTGAAGAAAGTGATCAGTTTTCCTCCTTATTTATAATTGGTCCGTATCCCTTCCGAACGGTCGTGTCTGCACCCGTTCGTTAAAACAGTCGCGTCTGTACCTCTTCGTACAGTCATATCTGTCTGTTTTGCCCTCTAACGGATCTGTTTCGCACCCGCCCGCTCGTACTGTTTCGCCCGTATCCGCTTCCTCACCCGTTCGTTTGCGCGCTTCAGAAGTTGTGTCAGGTCGCACCCGCTCGTGTCTATTCATCCCGCGTCCGCTTCTGAACAGATCCGCATCTGTTCGTATGGCCTGCAACTGTCAGCAAGCCCGGTCCAGTTTACAGTAAAAATATGAGTATCATATTAGACCCGTACCCGTACCCGGCCCGTTTCGGTCGAACGGACGGCAGCGGCGGCGCGCGCGCGTGTGTGGTGGTGATGCATGATCTCCCTCCTCACAACGAAGCATACATTTGGGAGCCCCAGGCCCCCAACGTCCTCATGAGAAAGCTATATTTAAATCAATATAGCTCTCACAATTTAGAGATGTGGGACTTTGTATATTTCATTCAACTTTATTAAGGAATTCCAACAAAATTTCAGTCCAAGAACTGGCCACATCGAAGCTAATTTGAATTTTAGTAGCGAACCATTGAATAATTGAAAAATATCAGTCAAAGGAATGATTACCATGAATGTTGGCCTCATAGGATTAGGATAGGTGTGGAAGAAACCTTCTGACAACTACAAGGAACTCGTCTCCTCTTTCTTCATGAGGCAGACGCCCGCATTTCTTTATTACTTCCAAACTGGAGGTCGGCTGCACCTATGCAGTCGCCTAACATTCTATAATGGGACACATCGATCTGTGTCTCCGGTGATAATCATCACTGGAATATTAATTAGCACTGACTTTGAGGAAAAATATAAACCATAATTCACATTATAAACTGAAGAAAACATATTCATAAGCAAATAAAATAATAAATATTGTGATCCTGTTATGTTGGAGATTAATATTTTTATAGCTTAAATAGTAAATACAGACATGTACCAGGACATTTGATGTCATCCAGTCTTCCAGTCGATGGTGCAGCAAGTTCTGCAGCAGTGGCTGTAAGTAGAGATTATTGATGTAAAATAAAAATAGGAATCTAATATGACAGGAAACAAACTACTTTTTTATTGAAGAAAGTGCCTCTTATATAGGCATGTACATAAACACAAAAGTAGAATCATCTAAGCAACCTAAGACTAGGTAATAAAACAAAAAACATGCCAAAAATAAACTATTTCAACAATACGTATTATTACTAAAGCCTATGGACTAGGACAAAGCAGATACTTTTATTTTTAATAGCACATAAACTTTAATCAGTCATTCAACAGCTCCCCTTGATTCAAGGTTACAGACTCCCAACTGCATTCTGAAGAAATCATGCTTGGCTTGAGGAAGTGCCTTTGTGAATATGTCAGCCGCCTGCTCATTAGTACCACAGAATTTCAACACAACTTTCCCATCTGATATTAGCTGTCGAATGAAATGATGTTGAACATCTATGTGCTTGGTTCTTGCATAAAAGGCTGGATTTTTACTCATTGCTATTGCAGACCGATTGTCACAAAAAATATCAGTAGCTTCCGTTTGCACATAACCAAGATCTGCAAGTAGCTTTCTAAGCCATAAAACTTGACGTGCCGCTGAAGTAACGGCTGCATATTCAGCTTCAGATGAAGATAATGCTACTGTTTCTTGCTTTTTTGAACTCCATGTTACTGCACCTGAACCAAGACTGAAAACACTTCCTAAAGTACTTTTACGATCGTCTAAACTTCTTGTCCAATCATTGTCAGTGAAGCCAATCAATATGATACTCGAAGTTCTAGAGTACCAAACGCCAAAATCTATTGTACCAACCACATAACGAAGGATCCGTTTTGCTGCACCAAGGTGTTGCTTGGTAGGATTGTGCATAAATCTTGACACCAAACTGACCGGGAAAGCAATATCCGGTCTAGTGTGTGTTAAATAATTTAGACCACCCACTAGACTTCTGAAAAACCTTGGATTTGCTACCTCTGTTCCATCTTCACGTTGTAGCTTTTTATTGACATTCATTGGTGTGATTGCAACCTCACAATATAACATATTGAACCTTTTTAGCAAATCGGCGGCATACTTTTTTTTGACACACAAAAATTCCATCCAAATCTTTACTTCAAGACCCAAAAAATATTGCAATAACCCCATATCTGACATTTCAAAAGTCTTCATCATACTAGACTTAAAGTCATCAACTAAAGACTCTGAAGAACCCATATAAATCATATCGTCTACGTAAAGGAAAACCAATATAAAATCACCATTACCTTCACGTTTGAAGTAGAGAGTAGGCTCATTTTCACTTCTTGTAAATCCGCTGTCCCGAAAATAGAAATCAATCCTGCTGTACCATGCTCGTGGTGCTTGCTTCAGCCCATAAAGAGCTTTCCTTAATCTGTAAACTTTGTCTTCTGAACCATTCACAACAAAGCCTTATGGTTGTGCAACATACACCTCTTCTTCTAAATTACCATTCAAGAAAGCAGACTATACGTCGAGTTGATACACTGGTAACAGGAGTTGAGCTGCTAATGCCAACATGATTCTCACCGTTTCAAATCGAGCAACGGGAGAAAAAGTCTCATCAAAGTCGACACCTTTCTGTTGAGAGTATCCCTTTGCCACGAGCCGAGCCTTGTGCTTTTGAATACTTCCATCAGCATTGTATTTTGTTCGAAACACCCACTTGAGCCCTATCACATTCTTGTCTTCAGGAGCATCAACCAACTCCCATGTGTTGTTCCTTTCAATAGCTAACATTTCTTCTCTCATAGCAATTTTCCATTCAGGTTGTCCTTTAGCTTCCTCAAATAAAGTAGGGTCGGTGACTAGCAAAGCATAGTTACAGGAACTACAAAGTTCAGCCGGAGATCTACTTCTTCTGACTAGAGTATCACGGCTGTCACTACTACTGGAAGTTGAGTTTGGCAACTTGTTGGTGTTGCTACTTGGGGTCGATGGTGGAGTTCTTGCTGGTGAGGATATAGTAGAGTTTGCAGGTGACTCTGGTTTTGATTGTTCGTCAGTTTCACCATCTATCAGAATATAATGAGCAATGCCATCCTTGTCAACATTCCACTTTAAACGAGCTTCCTCATTAAACACCACATTCCTGCTGATTATCACTTTGCCACTTATAGGGTTATATAGGCGATATGCTTTGGATTGAACACAATAACCAATAAAGATGCATTTTTCAGATTTCTCATCTAGTTTAGAGAGATTATTAACTAAAGCATAACCTACACAACCAAAAATTTTCAAGTGACTTACCCCTGGCTTCTTACCTCTCCATGCTTCAAATGGAGTTTGGTTCAAAACTGCCCATGTTGGAGACATATTAAGGAGATACACCGCTGTTGCAACTGCTTCTCCCCAAAAATTATTTGGAAGCCCTTTTGCCTTTAGCATACTTCTAGCCATTTCTACCACCGTTTGATTTTTTCGCTCCGCCACTCCGTTCTGCTCAGGTGTGTATGGTGCTGTAAGATCTCTACGAATTCCGTGCTCATCACAAAAGGCATTAAACGCATCAGATACAAACTCGCCTCCTCTATCAGTTCGAAGAGCAATTATATGTCTGCCACTTTGATTTTCCACCAATGCCTTGAATTTCTTAAAATTCTCAAATGCTTAAAACTTGAATTTTAAAAAATAAACCCAACTCATACGTGAATAATCATCAGTGAACAACAAAAAATATCGACTTCCACCTAATGACTCAGTTTTCATAGGCCAACATAAATCGGCATGTACAAGTTCAAGACATTCTGAAGTTCTCCATGCCTTCCTAACAAGAAAAGAAGCTCTATTATGTTTCCCATACACACAACCTTCACAAAAATTAAGCTCATATATTTTTGGTAAGCTTACTACCATTTCTTTTTGGCTTAAAATTTTCAAACTATGCGCATTCAGATGTCCATATCGCAAGTGCCATAATTCAGAATCATTTTTTACTTTAGCAATCAGTGCATTGCTTACAACATCATTCGAAACATCAAGCGGAAACATTCTATTCTAGGTCATATGAACATTTACTATACTATGACCGGACTTCTTATCAACCACAGCACACATACCATCATCAAACACAATCTTATAGCCACTGCTCATCAATTGGCCAATACTCAACAAATTATGAGTTAAATTAGGGACAAATTGTACATCATAAAGAAGTTTTACATCACCTTGCACAGTTTTGATGGCGATGATACCTTTCCCTGCCACTTGCATTTGCTTATTGTCGCCTAGACGAACGTCCCCTGTCTGTGACTCATTGAGCTCCTTGAACAACGATCTTGTCCCAAACATATGGTTTGAACATCCACTGTCCAAAAACCATACATCATTGCTGCTTGGTGAGATGTGTGAATGGGCCATAAACAACCTGCCCTCATCTTCAATCTGCTCGGAAAAATTTACTTGAAGTTGTTCATCTTCCTGTTTAGACCAACAATTTGCTTCTTTGTGACCATATTTCTTACAAAAATGACACTGTATTTGGCTCTTGCGCTGACGAGAATCATTGAAATGACCTATGTCGTTGTTAAGGTAGTGCATGTTTGAATTGGTGATAGTCTCTCTGTTAATCTTGTTTTAGGTTTGGTACTGATGGTGTTTGATTATGGAGAGATGTTGTCAGGCAGTGTAGGTGGATGTTTGTTTTGAAGTTTCTGGTTGTGCTAGGTTGTGAGTGATTGCGTCGTGAATTGCGGTGATTTGGGATTTGAGGTGTTCAATTGTTTGCTGGAAGCGCTTATGTATGACGAAGCAGTTTGTGTCGAAGGCGATTGAGTTTGCAATTTCAGGTCGAGTGGTTCAGGGTCGCGGTGAATTTCTCTTGGGTCGTTTGATGATGGTTCAGGCGGTTGAAGGTTTGAAATATTGGTTGTTATTTTTTTTATGGTTGATGGTTTTCTGGTTTGATGAGTGGGTGGTTGGAGTGAGGAATGTATGGGACAGTGGCTGATGATGTTTGTTGGATTTTGAGCAGTAGTTGAACTTTGTCAGTGGAGATGGAGATGACTGTATTGATGGCTGATTTGTGTTGACAGCAACTTGGGGTGATTGTAGAGGAGAATTGTGATGGTGAATGAGGTGCTGAATCAGTAACAGTGGTTTGGAAGTAGTTATGTTCGTTGGTGGTAGAAATGGAAGTATTTTAAAGGCAAAAGGGCTTCCAAATAAGTTTTGGGGAGAAGCAGTTGCAACAGCGGTGTATCTCCTTAATATGTCATCCAACAAGCAAGGAAGAAGAGCTGTGGTTCTCACTTGTTGGGGGATGAAAGATACAAGGGACGACCCGAATGGAGAGGTCAGTGGATCCCTAAGAGAAAACCAAGAGTATTTGTTGATGGTTGAAGTACCAATCAACGTGAAACAGTTGAGCATGCCCAACCAGATTGTGACCGAGTTCGTCTATGCAAGACGATGAAGAAATTGAGAAGCGCAGTTCATTGATTTGTAAACTGAATGTTTGACACATATCAGTTTAAGGTAGGATGTTAGAAGTTAGGTTTATATTTGAATTAGTCAATCATGTGTTCCTAATAATAGTATAGGTAGTGGTCAAGATCCTTATTTGTAGGTTAGTATGTATTTCTTTCTTACTCTATTTAAAGCTTTGTAATTCTTATCGTTATTAATTGATATAATATAATGTAGTTTCTTTCTGCATAACGTTTATCTCTCCTCTCTGTATCAAATTCTAACAGAGATAGCATGTACTCTAATATTGTCATTTCCAACTCTTTTACTCTTAATGGTTGTGCATTAATGATATAATATAATCAGTTTATTTATCTACATAAAATTCATTAGAGGAAATCTTATAAATATTTTAAGGCAACATGAATACATTGTAAACATGCAGTGTTCATTCTAAGAAATGTTTGACTACGCAAGATGATGAAATGTGCAATGGTTTGCTAAGAATATACAACTAAATTTGGAACCAGTAAATGAAATATTGCTAAATAAACTTCACAGTGGCCTTTCCTTGGTTGATTAAACTTCATAGTAGCTCTTGCAAATAATTAAGATATATTTTCTTGGTTGATTCTTAATATCGCATAACTATTTTGAAGTGTAGCCACTAAGTTGACACTACTTTATTAAATTAACTCAAGTAAACCCAACAAAAGAAAAACACACGTCTTTGATTTATTTTTAAGGTTTCTGCATAATTTGAAACTGATTTTGATGTTTTGACGTTACAACTAAATCTAGAAATTATTTTTTCTCTCTTAATTCATTTTTATTTCATAGTTTGCTTTAAACACCATAATGTGAGATTATAAATTGGACTCATCATACAAACACTAAACTAAATCATGTATACCATCTTGAATGACAGTGGTCATTATCCTCAGTTCCTCACTAATTTTAAAATTAAACATTGAATTTTTAGCAAGAAAAATTTAAGTCACTTAGCTGTTACCGAGACAATACATGATTTACGTAATATATTCTATAATAAGCAAAGCTCAATCCATCAAAACCATTTCATTTTCTCAAAATCATACTTTATGCTTTCATAGATTAGCAGTAGTGGCAAGTTCATGTGCTTGCAATATTATTTGAAATGTCAGTAGGAAGCATGTTCACATGATTCAATATTATTTGAAATAAAAGTCTCAGCTGATTCATAAATTGTTGTACCTCATTATTCAATGGTGCTTATATCGATCAACTATTCCAATAAAACATTTGATTTTTCCTGCCCGAGCAATCTTGTACAAGCACTTTTGATTCCATTGATTTCCAAATTTCAATTGGAAAAAAATGAAATTTTACTTTATTTTTCTCAGAATATTTACTGAGTATTTAATAATTTAACATTTGAAGTCTTCATAATAGATGAGTTATGGAATGTTCATATTTTATATATCAGTTTGAAGTTTTTTTTCGTGGTTCCATCTCTGAAATCTTTATTGATTGCATAAGTGTTATCCTATTTAACTTGGATATTTTTGTGAAAGCGGTGGCAAAAACTATAGATGTATCTGAATAAAGCTGATACATCTTGAGATCCCTCATAATAAGATGGTCTCTATAGAAAAAAATTACCCAAATGATTTATGATTTAGATAGAGAACTATATCAACCTATAAACTATTGCCAATACAGAGAATATCATGTATTAACTATAAAATTTCTAATGGAAAATAATGAATAACAGTATTACCTAACAACACCAAAATGAATCGAACTGTGTTCCCCATCCATGCATACTGCGAGCCTTGGACATTCCACGTCCTTGTGGAAGCATGTAGATCATAATACCAGGCTCAGCTCCTCTTTGAATGCTTAAAATACTATTAATAATGGCTCGCTCATAATGATCAGCATAACCCATTCCTTTACCCATTGCTTGTCTTCTTTGGTAAATTTATTTTAGTTTTTTTTTGATGGAAAACATGTTGTTATATCATAAACTGTATTTTGACTTCAGGTATAAATCATGTAGAAAAGTCACAACAAAACTCTTTTAGCATTTTCCAATGATTTTCTAACTATAAATAAGCACCCACACCCCTGTGCATATATTCCTTCTGGTGTTGTATTTATATTCCTCTAAGTTAATAAATTAGTTTACTCATTTACAACTCTTGTCCTTGTATCACTGATATTGATCATGAAGATTGCTTTATTTATAAATTGCTACTTCAGTAAAGAACCATGCCTGTTTTTTACAGCTTGCATTGATTCTAGAACAAGGCTTTTTAATGGTTGGTTTTTAGTTTTCCCACACTTATTTTTCAAATAATTTGTCTCACTGATGTTTTCTTAACAAGTAATCTCAATACAACAAAAACATACAAAAAAGGGCTAAAAGAATATATGAAATCAAATCACCCACTGATCCACTGGAGTGAAGGTCAAAGTAAATTCTTTATTAGATGTTTCCTCTTTCCAATTTACATGATTTTGTTATTGTGGAGTGAAATAATATTTATTTTGTAAAAATATAAGAAAAGGAATAAAGAAGAGAGTGATTTAGTTGCATTAATTGCTCATCGGCGAAATGAGAGGAAAGAAAGGTTCAACTCCATAATTCTTGATAGGCCACCGTTTGGTTTTATATATTTATCAATTCATATATACAATATTTTCAGTACATAGTTGTTAACAAGTTATTCTAGAATGTTGAAAATCACTGGTTATAAAATGGTAAGACTCTCAAAATGTGGACATAGAGTTTATGAAATTGATTCTTTTAAGCATCATATATCAATTTGGGGGAAAATACAATAGCGTGGGCATATAATACCACATCATGATATAGCATGCCTTAACACAGACTTAGATGAACAATAGGTATTTTACATATGAAATTAAAGTGAGGATATGGAAGATAAAGAAATCTTAATCATTACCTATATATTTCTTATGTTGATAACTAGCAAGGAAATAATACCAAAAATATGCCAGTATCTTAAAATTAATTACAATTTTACGGGAAAAACGTACCTTAATTAAACAACCGGTGATAAAGCTCTTGTGTACGATGGCAATCCTACGCAACCTACTAACGACATCAAAATTATATATTGAAAGTTTAAGAATATATGTTGTACAAACATAATAAGAGCGGCGTTTGAAATAATTAGCTTCAGCACTATGCTATTTTTTTTGGCCATAAGAAACATTGTACTATGTGCTTACGTTCACTCCTTCATAACAATAACTCTTGTAGTTGTTTTATGGACAAGGAAAAAATGATGATTGTAGAAGGATTCTTTTAGTATTTATTTTTTGGTCATTTCTGATAATATCTTTATAAATAAGAATTTTTTTATTATATAAGAATCAAAAGCACCCTTACCATTGTATGCACTCTTCCATATGAAGCAAAGAGTAATTGGACAGGTTAAGGTTCTATTCTTGCTATAAAATTTGTTAAAGCCTTACGTGAAAAATGAACAAAATAAAAGAATTACATCCCAAACAAACACTAAAATGGAGGGAGTAATTAATATAATAATACTATAGGTGATTTGAGCTTACCAATGTTTTAAGCAGCTCAAGAAACTAACAACTAAATCAAAACCACTGCTAATATTAATTGATCAACATTCAGTTAAATAACAATCTTTGTCATGTACGTTTCTTCGCCTCAAACTTAAAATAGACCTTTTCAATAAAATCTGTAGCCCTACCAATTAACAAAGTGTATCCAGGAACCTTAATGTGTTATCAAAAAATTTCCTATCATGACAAGTATCATTGTCCCAGTGGTTAAGTGATTTGGCTTTGGTGCGAGAGGTCATAAGTTCGAAACTTGCATAGCGCGATTCGAACGTTTATTTTGACATGTGATATGTTGTCACAGTGATTTGTTGTATATAAAGTACCATTTCAAAAAAAAATCCTATCATTAACTTGCAAGTTATTTTCAGGCATGGATGCATTTCAATAGTTCAAAAAAGAGATAAAAACAACAGATGGGTGCATAAAATATCATGAATCACCTTTAGATGCCACTGCCCTGCAGATACCCCATGGATCACTAGCTTGCTCTGCTTTAAAAAAGGTTGTATATAGCTTTTAAGTTATACTATTTTAGGGAGGTACCGCTGCAACAGGTTAGTAATTTATGAGAAAAATTAACTTAAATATAGTTAAAACATACTGCTTATCTCACTGACAGACTTGCTACCCCATGGACCAGTACTCCTTGGTCTGTTAAAGTAAAAGCAAAAGAAAAAAATTATTAGATAAGACACGTCGTTTGGTATCAAACTGAAAAACAATAGTCCATTATTATATAAGGAGGATAATACTTTCATATCTTATTATATAGTGTGACACTAACAGGTCTGCAATATAATTAACTAAAAGGCCCTTAAGAGGCAGACAATCGCTATATGCAACTTGAATTATTTCTATTTTTATGTTATAACTCACAAATATTTCAAATATATACCTGCATATAATAGTGTGGTTTTTATATTTAAGATATCGTTTTTATTTTCATACGCAAATCACACAATAACGTGAAGTATATACCTGATCGACCAAGCTGCTCTGATATTTTAACAAGATCATAACCATCAACTATGCCAACCATAACCACCTGCATGAAAGGAATCATCATGTAAACTCTCTATTGAATTAGGTCTGAGAGATGTCTTAACTTATGTAACTGGCTCTTCACCTTTCTAAGTTCTTTCATGAATTCAAGCATTTTTGAGCTAATAACCTAGAAAAAATATGGTACAAAAACTACAATAGGATGTCAAAAATTAACTAACTACAGTTATTAGGATGCAACAGTTGTCGATTCATTTCTAAGCAAATTTCTATTTCCTAATAAAAGTCGGAGATTAAATACCACTAAAAAGGACCCATTTCTAAGCAAATTTATATTTCCTAATAAATGTCTGCTACCATGCTTAACATCAACGATTTTCATGTTTGTATGCCCCAACAATGGTCCCAATAATAAATCGTAGTGTTCTTTCCGCTAAAAATGGAAAAGTATTAGGACACTTCATTTTCTAGAAAATATGCCCTAAAATGAGAATGAAATTTAGTGTCGGATTTCAAAAAAAAATGTCAACTATAAAGCACATTTTGAACTTTATAAAAATATATTTGATTTTCACTAGCACAGATTTAGTGCTTACGCTCTTTTAAATGTTGAAATATATTTATTTGAGGTTCAAGCAATAGCAAACTTTGTCCTTAAAATGGATATCCAAGTAATATAAGTAGTACCTTATTCCTCACACACAAATTCTAACCAGATATATTCTACAAAGCTTTCTATTTTTGATATCATCACTTTCCTTATCATTGGTATCTTCTACTTGTTTCCTAATTTTCAGTAGACCGTTTTCATTTTTACTGTAGTTCATTATGCATTATGTTTTACTTCACCTTTCTAATGAAGAATGAATAGTCCAAGCTGTAAAATTACATAGTGCATTCACTATTTGAATAACATGCTAATTGCATCAGGGATAGGGCATGTTGCTTCTACTGCATGGATTACATTAAACGAATTGTCCTCAAATGGCATCTTCGTAAAATCAGCCTGTAGAGCCACAGAGCCACAAACATAGGGACGTTATCATATGTAATTCCTTGAGTTTATGAACATGTCTATGCTAGATAGCTATGATTCCATTCAAACTACTATTTGATGGACTTATACAAAACATACAATAGGAACTTGCAAAACTTTGACCAGTTTTGGTATTAGCCAATAAATTTAACTTAAAAGACATGCTATGATTATAAGCAGCTTTAATATTGCACAATTATAAAGGTGAGAAGTGTGTAACAGTAGGCAATCAACTAAAATGACTTGTAGTACCTAACAGAGAGAAGTGTGTAATATAGATCCTCCTATTGTTTATTTCTTGAAATTGAAAACTTTCATTTAATTCTCAACATACTTGTTGAATATGCGCTTTGCGCTTATATGATTTTTGTTTGATGATAATAAACATATATACATTCGTTTAAATGTATTTGTTAATAAACTATTTTGTTTTCACAGATTAAATAAATATTTGTTGAATAAATTAAATAACACAGAATTTGAATTCAAACGAATATTTTATTCAAACAAATATTTATTACAACTTTGAATAGTACGATTTCAAGCTCCCACTATAACTATACAACTTTGATTACAATTACATCACATTTCATATTTACAGTTGACCTCACTACATATCACTCACACTTGTATTTATCTTCAACTGCATTCCAGTTTGAATCCAGCATCTGAATAATCTGCAAAAATATTTTCAAACGTAGTAAAATTGAAAAAGAAATATTTTTTCAATTCAAAAATAAAATATAATTTTGAAAATATGATTTGCCTCAGTTATTTGGGTTGTTCGTCATAATTTAAATTTGAATTCATCATACACGAACAACTTGTGACATACACAGTGTATTACTGTATATGCCACAAGGCCGTGCACACCGATATACACTTGATTGATTTACAGGGACAGGTGAGCACAGGTCAAATCCAAATAAAAAGCCGGGTTCAACTCACGTGCAATAACATAAAAGTCAACACTCTCAGCACAAGGTCAAACCCGAGTTTTAAAACTGGATTCAACTCAGGTGCAAATCAAAAGTACACATGAATGCTATGTTCAAACATGACACAGCCTCAAATCAATGGACATGCAGTCAACTCAAGTACATCAACTACAAGTTCAACAATATCAAGTTCAAGCCAGTGCCAACAAAGAATCAAAGCTCGACCAATATAATGCAAACTACACAAAGACCAAGTGATTAACTACATGTTGAACAAATGAAAACATAGCAAGGTTGCAAGCATATGAAATGCAGACAACAAGTGACAACATACTACAACGACCAGAATATAAATACAACTCGAATGAATGCAAGTTCATATGTACAGCAACCCAACAGTGATACAAATGCAACAACAAGCCCAAATATACACAAGTGCAGATGAACAGATATGGGCCGAAGTCAATGAAGCCAAGGCAAACTGAAGTACACAAATGCAACAATCAACTCAACTGAATACAGAAAAATGCACAAAGGCATAGCAAGAGTCACAAGACGATCAAGCAGTGAGCAAGTGCAACTCAAAAACTACATGACATGAACCATGTAACTGTTAGACAGTGCAACTCGAGCTTCAGAAATAACAAATGCAGATACAAAATGACCAAGTGCAACTGGAAACAACAAAAAGTGCCAACATGATCAGAAGCAAGGCAACAGAGACTCAAGCAACAACATGGACTACAGTAAACATATATGCACAGGTACAAACAACAGTGAGCACATTCATATGAACAAATGCAAAGAACAGTGGTGAAGCAGTGCAACATCTACGACAGCAAGTACATGAATGCAAACTACAGGAATGAATATCAAGCGATACAACTGCAAGTATCAAAACCAGGTTGAACAACTACAAGTACAGGTTCAAGGCCAGAATGATCAATGAATGCAACTGCAGGAAGTCAACAAGAGAATTCATGAATGTATACTGAAAGTGAAATAAAATAAAGTGCGTATGCAGTAAAGACTCAAGTCACAAAGTCAAAGCCGTGATTTTATCCAGAAATCAAAATAATTTCAAGATGAACAAGTCAAGGCCGAAGCAGCAGCAATCAAGAAGCCGATGAAGTCAAAGCCATAGTCAACAACGTGATGACCAAGGAGTTGAAATTCAAAACCGTGAATGTCAAGCAATCGAAGTATATACGTTTATGAACAAGTCAATACAATCTCAATCATCAATACAAAATCAAGCGGCCAGAGAAATCAGTTGACAAATTCAAATAGAGAATATACGACGCAAATCTAGGGTTACAAACCCTATATAATCAAATTCATATCATCGGCATCATCATCGAATTCCAGAAAGCACAAAATCAGAAAAGCAAAAGGATATAATTACATACCGGAATTCGATCAACGAAGCAGCCGCGGTGAGAAAATTAAAGAGCCTCGAAGTCAACAGTATCAAAGGTCGGCGCTTCAATTTGCAAAAAAACCCTAATTTGGATCAAGGATGCAAGCCCTAATTCAAGCGCAAAAAGGAACGAAAGAGAGCCACCATTTTTACAAAGGAACGAGACAAAAAGGAACGGGCTAGAGTGAACGAAAGGGGCCGACCTTGTTAAAAGAAAAAAAAAAAGGGGATTAATTTTTGTTTAGGCCTTTAGTGTTTTATTTAGGGTTATTTATTTTTGTCTTTAAATTGTTGTTTTTATTTTTCAAATCGAAGAATTTGTAAATCACCACCTAGGGATTAGGTCGTGTCAGATTGTCTAGTTAGAATTAGTTCAGTGAGCAGGGTGTGCGAGTTTGCAAAGCTCTATAGGCGGGAGCAGTGTTTGCGAGTAATCAAAGCTCTATAGGCGGGAGCAGAGTTTGCGAGTAAACAAAACTCTATTGGCGGGAGCAGGGCGTGCGAGTCTAGTAGAGTGTTTGTGAGCGGGAGCAAATGTTTGCGAGTCTAGTCGAGTGTTTGTGAGCGGGAGCAAAAGGGTCTGCGAGTCTAGTAGAGTGTTTGTAAGCATGATACAGTTTAATTCTAATAGAAATCTGGGAATGCAGCAGTAGGCAGGGGTTGCCGAAGCTGGGTAAATTTTGTGTGTGATTTACTTTTCAGCATATTTATTTCTGCAGTTTGTTTCTGTGTTTAATTCGAGAAAATTTGCTATAACCCTATTCACCCCCCCTCTAGGGTTAATCTAGATCCTACAAGTGGTATCGGAGCTCGGTATTTTGTTTTTAACTCCAGAGTCATGAATTCACCGAATAATGCTTTTTCTGAGGGGAAATCTATTGCTAGGCCACCCAAGTTTAACGGGAACAATTATGCTTATTGGAAAGTTAGGATGGGTATCTATCTTAGTTCTGTTGATTATGATGTTTGGGATATTATTGAAACTGGCTATAAACCTCCCACTATAATCACCGGTGATACTGAGATTCCTAAACCTAAGGATAGGTGGGATGCTAACGATAAGAGATTGAAAACGACAAATGCTAAAGCCATGAATGCTTTGATATGTGCTCTTGATAAAAATGAATTTAATAGAATTTCTCATTGTACAACAGCACAAGAAATTTGGCACACTTTGGAGGTGACACACGAAGGAACTTCTCAAGTCAAGGAGTCTCGTCTAACTCTATTCAGCAATGAATACGAAAACTTTGTGATGGACAAAGGCGAGAGCATAAAGGATATGTTTGGACGCTTTTCAACCTTGGTATACAACGCTAGAGCGCTTGGGAAGGTCTTCACTGAGGTAGAGCTTGTGCGGAAGATACTACGAGTCTTACCGATGAACTTTGAGGCAAAAGTCACGACAATCCAAGAATCGAAAGATTTGAGTAAACTAAGCATGGAGGAGTTGATTAGTAACTTGATGACATATGAGCTTGAGCTAAAAGCAAAGGAAGAACGCAACAACTCCGAACCAAAGAAGAAGACGATTGCCTTAAAGAGCAAAGAAGAAAGCGATGAAGAAGATCCAATTGAAGAGCTTGCAATGACTGTCAATAATCTTAGAAGATGGTCTAGATTCAAGCCACGCAAGAAGAAAACAAGTTGTAATAGGCCAAAAGATTCTGAAAATTCCGATAATGAACTGACATGTTATAACTGCAACAAGCCTGGCACATCAAACCAAAATGTCCACTTCTCAAAAACAACAAAGGAAAGAAAAAGAAGAAGAAGGCCTTTGCAGCGACTTGGGATGATGAAGAAGGAGAGGAAGTTTCAGATAGCAGCTCAGAGGAGGCTAACTTGTGTCTTATGGCAAAATCAGATTCAGAAGCAAGCTTCGAGGAATCTAGTGAGGCAGGTGAGTATTCCTATAGAGATCTTGTTTTTATGTGCTTAGATCTTACTAAAACAATTGATAGTCTTGAATCTAAAATTGAAAAACTGAAATATGATAGGAGAGAATTTGCTCGTGAAAATTTTAGGTTAAAAACTGAACTTGAAAATATTCAAAACCTAGAATGTAAAAAATGTAAGATTTTAGATTCAGAATTATCAAAACTTAGGAATAACTTTGAGAATCTTGAAAAAGATAACTTGAATCTTAAGGAAAACATTGACACGAGGAAAAAGGTTTTATAAGCAGATGCAGCTCACTTGTCACTGAAAACACAACATTAAAAACCAAAGTCCAAAATCTTGAGAAATCTCTGAATAACTTTTCAAAAGGAGAAAAATCTTTCAAAATATTATTGGGAAATCAAATTTTTGCTAACAACAGAAAAGGACTAGGTTTTGGAAAATCACAAGATGATGATAAAGGTAAAAGTGTCTTTGCTCGATCTGAAATAATTGGACATCATAGTCATAGGAACACAACATTCAATCAAGTCAATTTAATGTGCACGATTTGTAGAAAATTTGGACATAATCTAAATAATTGTTGGTATAGACCCAAACACGTGAAAACTATACCAATTTGGGTTTGAAAAGGCACAGATATAAAATCTTTGAAAGTCAAACAAATTTGGGTGCCAAAAGGAACATATATAAATAGTTTTGGGTCTCCAAAAACATATTTTTCATATTCTGCCACTAACAACCATGGACCTATAAAAACAAATAGGTCACAAAAATCTTTCATCGTGTAGGTGTAGTGGCAGGCTAAGGAACAACAACAGTGTTCTCTGGATTTTGACTGTTCCAGAAACACAACGGGCGACAAAGCAAAGTTCCTTAGCCTAGTATAAAGGTGACAGAATCACAATGGACAACAACGACAAGTTATCGTAAAGGTAAAACAGGTAAAATTGTTTTGAACGATATATTGAATGTGATAATCTGCACCGTAATGTGAATTAAATCAGCCAGTAATGTGATGATGAAATGAATGATGTCTTTAATTCTGACTTATTCTTAATTGATATGATTTTTTGACTTGTTCTTATTTATGACCTTGATTTGTGCTTAAATGATGACCAATCAGATTTTCAACTTTGAACTAATCCATATAAATTTGTTCGGTCAAATGATGGTTACTCATGCTACACGTAGATATATTGGTTTTGACATTTTGGTCACTGCTTGTAAATTTGCACGATTTCAAATTTCATGTGTAAAGCTGTTAAAAAGGATTTTAAGAAATTGTTGAAACTTCAAGATATTGTGTTTAAAATAATTATGATGTTGATTGACTGTTGATTACTCATGAATATAACTGTTTATCCTATGGTTTCTAAGTTTAACACTATGATATTTGTTTGAGTGATAACATGGCTTCATTTCAAAATTCATTCTGAGATAGTTTGTTGAAATTTCACAATCTGGTCTTTGACATCCAACGAGTGAATATTGAGTGAAATTTAAATTCAGATGCAGATAGAAAAATTACTAGTGGAACGTGATTAATTTTTGAAACATTCAATTGCTGCATCGATTTTTCAAAGAAAATATCTGCATATTTTTCACTTGAAATAATTTTTCAAATAGCAGAATTTTTTTTAAAATCCCTTCAAGAAAATCATTGTTGACCATATTTTCAGATTAGTCATTCTTATTTGATTTTAAATGACAAATTTTGACTAATCTAACTCCCTTTGATTATCGAAAAGATGAATAGTGATTGAAAAAGTGATGAGTGTTGATATTTATCATATATTATAACTCGAGAAAGTATAATTAGAAAATTTCTTTAGAATTTCATAACAAGAGTTATAAAAACTTTTTGTTGGGTAAAAGTTCCATGATCATTTCTATTTCTACCATCTTTCTATCGACCATCACTCATCAAAAGCATATATAGTATGTAAATTTGTGGTAGTTTACAAAGGAAATCATTTGTTCTTCAATATCTTTAAATTTGTGAAGGAAACTATTTGTACTTCAATTTATTATATTTTTCAATAAAAAATAAATATCCAAAGTATTCACTCTCATTTAAAAGTCCTCACGGTTATGCATGGGTGAATTACTTGGATTTTTGATTATGTGCTTCCATGCTCATTTAAAAGTCCTCACGGTCATGCATGTATGGAACGCATATCAAAATTAATTGATTAAATAGACAAGTTGATTCTAATCCCATTTAAAAGTCCTCACGGTCATGCGTGGTTAGAAGATACTTGATTTCATTTTTTAAATGAAAATTGTGAATACTACTAATCTCATTTAAAAGTCCTAACGGTTATGCATGGTTAGTAGATATTCAAATTTCCCGAAATAAATATACCACAAATAGACAGAACTGTATGATTTTTTTGATGATTTTATCCCCATCACTTCTGAAAGTGGAATATGCGCCTAACAAGGGTAATTATGATTTTTTTGAATTTTATTGAAATTTGATATTTATATTCAATTGAGTTAAATGTTTGATTCATGTCTGTCACTTCGTCCCTATTTTTATAACACTATTATTCTTTTGCTGATAACAAAAGGGGGAGAGAAAAGTTAAGATTTTGTCAAATAGAATCAAACAAAGGTCAAATAATTTTCCATTTGCATCTAGGCTCATTTATATATTTCTATTTGTATGCATATATGTAGGGGGAGTATTGTGTAGAGAGGGAGCATTTAAATAGGGGGAGCAAATTGAACGATCAAATACATTTAATACATTCAAAATCTTAAATATATGTTTGTTATCATCAAAAGGGGGAGATTGTTGAATATGCGCTTTGTGCTTATATGATTTTTGTTTGATGATAATAAACATATATACATTCGCTTAAATGTATTTGTTAATATACTATTTTGTTTTCACAGATTAAATAAATATTTGTTGAATAAATTAAATAACACAGAATTTGAATTCAAACGAATATTTTATTCAAACAAATATTTATTACAACTTTGAATAGTACGATTTCAAGCTCCCACTATAACTATACAACTTTGATTACAATTACATCACATTTCATATTTACAGTTGACCTCACTACATATCACTCACACTCGTATTTATCTTCAACTGCATTCCAGTTTGAATCCAGCATCTGAATAATCTGGAAAAATATTTTCAAACGTAATAAAATTGAAAAAGAAATATTTTTGCAATTCAAAAATAAAATATAATTTTGAAAATATGATTTGCCTCAGTTATTTGGGTTGTTCGTCATAATTTAAATTTGAATTCATCATACACGAACAACTTGTGACATACACAGTGTATTACTGTATATGCCACAAGGCCGTGCACACCGATATACACTTGATTGATTTACAGGGACAGGTGAGCACAGGTCAAACCCAAATAAAAAGCCGGGTTCAACTCACGTGCAATAACATAAAAGTCACAACTCTCAGCACAAGGTCAAACCCGAGTTTTAAAACTGGATTCAACTCAGGTGCAAATCAAAAGTACACATGAATGCTATGTTCAAACATGACACAGCCTCAAATCAATGGACATGCAGTCAACTCAAGTACATCAACTACAAGTTCAACAATATCAAGTTCAAGCCAGTGCCAACAAAGAATCAAAGCTCGACCAATATAATGCAAACTACACAAAGACCAAGTGAACAACTACATGTTGAACAAATGAAAACATAGCAAGGTTGCAAGCATATGAAATGCAGACAACAAGTGACAACATACTACAACGACCAGAATATAAATACAACTCGAATGAATGCAAGTTCATATGTACAGCAACCCAACCGTGATACAAATGCAACAACAAGCCCAAATATACACAAGCGCAGATGAACAGATATGGGCCGAAGTCAATGAAGCCAAGGCAAACTGAAGTACACAAATGCAACAATCAACTCAACTGAATACAGAAAAATGCACAAAGGCATAGCAAGAGTCACAAGACCATCAAGCAGTGAGCAAGTGCAACTCAAAAACTACATGACATGAACCATGTAACTGTTAGACAGTGCAACTCGAGCTTCAGAAATAACAAATGCAGATACAAAATGACCAAGTGCAACTGGAAACAACAAAAAGTGCCAACATGATCAGAAGCAAGGCAACAGAGACTTAAGCAACAACATGGACTACGGTAAACATATATGCACAGGTACAAACAACAGTGAGCACATTCATATGAACAAATGCAAAGAACAGTGGTGAAGCAGTGCAACATCTACGACAACATGTACATGAATGCAAACTACAGGAATGAATATCAAGCGATACAACTGCAAGTATCAAAACCAGGTTGAACAACTACAAGTACAGGTTCAAGGCCAGAATGATCAATGAATGCAACTGCAGGAAGTCAACAAGAGAATTCATGAATGTATACTGAAAGTGAAATAAAATCAAGTGCGTATGCAGTAAAGACTCAAGTCACAAAGTCAAAGCCGTGATTTTATCCAGAAATCAAAACAATTTCAAGATGAACAAGTCAAGGCCGAAGCAGTAGCAATCAAGAAGCCGATCAAGTCAAAGCCATTGTCAACAACGTGATGACCAAGGAGTTGAAATTTAAAACCGTGAATGTCAAGCAATTGAAGTATATACGTTTATAAACAAGTCAATACAATCTCAATCATCAATACAAAATCAAGCGGCCAGAGAAATCAGTTGACAAATTCAAATAGAGAATATACGACGCAAATCTAGGGTTACAAACCCAATATAATCAAATTCACATCATCGGCATCATCATCGAATTCCAGAAAGCACAAAATCAGAAAAGCAAAAGGATATAATTACATACCGGAATTCGATCAACGAAGCAGCCGCGGTGAGAAAATTAAAGAGCCTCGAAGTCGAACAGTATCAAAGGTCGGCGCTTCAATTTGCAAAAAAACCGTAATTTGGATCAAGGATGCAAGCCCTAATTCAAGCGCAAAAAGGAACGAAAGAGAGCCACCATTTTTACAAAGGAACGAGACAAAAAGGAACGGGCTAGAGTGAACGAAAGGGGCCGGCCTTGTTAAAAGAAAAAAAAAGGGGATTAATTTTTGTTTAGGCCTTTAGTGTTTTATTTAAGGTTATTTATTTTTGTCTTTAAATTGTTGTTTTTATTTTCCAAATCGAAGAATTTGTAAATCACCACCTAGGGTTTAGGTCGTGTCAGATTGTCTAGTTAGAATTAGTTCAGTGAGCAGGGTGTGCGAGTTTGCAAAGCTCTATAGGCGGGAGCAGTTTTTGCGAGTAATCAAAGCTCTATAGGCGGGAGCAGAGTTTGCGAGTAAACAAAACTCTATTGGCGGAAGCAGGGCGTGCGAGTCTAGTAGAGTGTTTGTGAGCGGGAGCAAATGTTTGCGAGTCTAGTCGAGTGTTTGTGAGCGGGAGCAAAAGGGTCTGCGAGTCTAGTAGAGTGTTTGTAAGCGTGATACTGTTTAATTCTAATAGAAATCTGGGAATGCAGCAGTAGGCAGGGGTTGCCGAAGCTGGGTAAATTTTGTGTGTGATTTACTTTTCAGCATATTTATTTCTGCAGTTTGTTTCTGTGTTTAATTCGAGAGAATTTGCTATAACCCTATTCACCCCCCCCTCTAGGGTTAATCTAGATCCTACAAGTGGTATCGGAGCTCGGTATTTTGTTTTTAACTCTAGAGTCATGAATTCACCGAATAATGCTTTTCTGAGGGGCAATCTATTGATAGGCCACCCAAGTTTAACGGGAACGATTATGCTTATTGGAAAGTTAGGATGGGTATCTATCTTAGTTCTGTTGATTATGATGTTTGGGATATTAATTAAACTGGCTATAAACCTCCCACTATAATCGCTGGTGATACTGAGATTCCTAAACCTAAGGATAGGTGGGATGCTAACGATAAGAGATTGAAAACGACAAATGCTAAAGCCATGAATGCTTTGATATGTGCTCTTGATAAAAATGAATTTAATAGAATTTCTCATTGTACAACAGCACAAGAAATTTGGCACACTTTGGAGGTGACACACGAAGGAACTTCTCAAGTCAAGGAGTCTCGTCTAGCTCTATTCAGCAATGAATACGAAAACTTTGTGATGGACAAAGGCGAGAGCATAAAGGATATGTTTGGACGCTTTTCAACCTTGGTATACAACGCTAGAGCGCTTGGGAAGGTCTTCACTGAGGTAGAGCTTGTGCGGAAGATACTACGAGTCTTACCGATGAACTTTGAGGCAAAATTCACGGCAATCCAAGAATCGAAAGATTTGAGTAAACTAAGCATGGAGGAGTTGATTAGTAACTTGATGACATATGAGCTTGAGCTAAAAGCAAAGGAAGAACGCAACAACTCCGAACCAAAGAAGAAGACGATTGCCTTAAAGAGCAAAGAAGAAAGCGATGAAGAAGATCCAATTGAAGAGCTTGCAATGGCTGTCAATAATCTTAGAAGATGGTCTAGATTCAAGCCACGCAAGAAGAAAACAAGTTGTAATAGGCCAAAAGATTCTGAAAATTCCGATAATGAACTGACATGTTATAACCGCAACAAGCCTGGCACATCAAACCAAAATGTCCACTTCTCAAAAACAACAAAGGAAAGAAAAAGAAGAAGAAGGCCTTTGCAGCGACTTGGGATGATGAAGAAGGAGAGGAAGTTTCAGATAGCAGCTCAGAGGAGGCTAACTTGTGTCTTATGGAAAAATCAGATTCAGAAGCAAGCTCCGAGGAATCTAGTGAGGCAGGTGAGTATTCCTATAGAGATCTTGTTTTTATGTGCTTAGATCTTACTAAAACAATTGATAGTCTTGAATCTAAAATTGAAAAACTGAAATATGATAGGAGAGAATTTGCTCGTGAAAATTTTAGGTTAAAAACTGAACTTGAAAATATTCATAACCTATAATGTAAAAAATGTAAGATTTTAGATTCAGAATTATCAAAACTTAGGAATAACTTTGAGAATCTTGAAAAAGATAACTTGAATCTTAAGGAAAACATTGACACGAGGAAAAAGGTTTTATAAGCAGATGCACCTCACTTGTCACTGAAAACACAACATTAAAAACCAAAGTCCAAAATCTTGAGAAATCTCTGAATAACTTTTCAAAAGGAGAAAAATCTTTCAAAATATTATTGGGAAATCAAATTTTTGCTAACAACAGAAAAGGACTAGGTTTTGGAAAATCACAAGATGATGATAAAGGTAAAAGTGTCTTTGCTCGATCTGAAATAATTGGACATCATAGTCATAGGAACACAACATTCAATCAAGTCAATTTAATGTGCACGATTTGTAGAAAATTTGGACATAATCTAAATAATTGTTGGTATAGACCCAAACACATGAAAACTATACCAATTTGGGTTCCAAAAGGCACAGATATAAAATCTTTGAAAGTCAAACAAATTTGGGTGCCAAATACCACTTGTAGGATCTAGATTAACCCTAGAGGGGGGGTGAATAGGGTTATAGCAAATTTTCTCGAATTAAACACAGAAATGTAATAGCAGAAATAAATATGCTGAAAAGTAAATCACACACAAAATTTACCCAGCTTCGGCAACCCCTGCCTACTGCTGCATTCACAGATTTCTATTAGAATTAAACAGTATCACGCTTACAAACACTCTACTAGACTCGCAGACCCTTT
Source organism: Allium cepa (assembly GCA_030765085.1). Lineage (NCBI taxonomy): Eukaryota > Viridiplantae > Streptophyta > Magnoliopsida > Asparagales > Amaryllidaceae > Allium > Allium cepa. The sequence goes on along the minus strand of CM060937.1, from coordinate 182,335,268 downwards.
TGCTCCCGCTCACAAACACTCTACTAGACTCGCACACCCTGCTCCCGCTTATAGAGTTTCGCTTACTCGCAAACACTGCTCCCACCTATAGAGCTTTGCAAACTCGCACACCCTGCTCACTGAACTAATTCAAAATAGACAATCTGACACTACCTAAAACTAGGTGGTGATTTACTACTTCTTTGACTTGAAAAGAAAAAACAACTTCAAAAATGCAACCAGGAGCAAAAAATTAAAATATGAACTTTTGGACACGTGATTTTTGCTCAAACTAAAAACCCCTATTATAAAACTAAAAACTAAAAACACTATTATAAAATTAAAGCCCCTCCTTTTAATAATAAGGCCGGCCCAAAAATTGTATTTTTTTAATTCCCCTTTTTAACATAAACAAGGCCCGTTCCTTTTTCTCTTGATAATGGTGGCCGTTTCTTTCTTCGTTCCTTCGATCTGAAATATTATGAGTGGCGGCTTTGTTTCGATGCTCTTTAATCTTGGCTATTGCTCAATCTTCGTTGCTCTTGAATTCACGGCTTCGCTTTGTCGTGGTACTGTGATTTAGGGTTTATGGATTTGGGGATTCGATTGCGAATTAGGGTTGAGATGATTATCGGCTTGGCTTGGCTTCGCTTTGATGAGTTCGATTTTGCTTCAGGTAAGATTTTTGGCTCTGTTCCTCTTCGATTTTCGTACTCGAACTGCCTCTTATGCCAATGATGATTTGGGGCTTTTATATGCGTTCGTATTCCTTGAATTACGTTCGTTTGAATTCGTCAATTTATTCATCTCGGCCACTCGATTACACTTGGATGTTTGTGATAAAATCTGACTTTGTCAATTTTGTATTTTTGATGCTTGGCACACACGATTTTGATTTTTGACTGGTTCACAATTGGCTTCGGCCTTTGAATTTGTGTTGATTGACTATGGCCGTGAATCTCTCTGTTGACCCGATTGCAATATGCTTTGAATTCGAGACATTTGTTTACCATGTGCTTTGAGATGATTGACTTGCTTTGAAAATTCTCTGTTCTGTTGATTTCTTCGACACGAGCTTGTACTTGGATACATGTGCTTGCTGTCTGGATATCTGCACTGCATCACTATTGTTCTTTACATTTGTATATAATGTCATTACATGCTGCTTCACCATATTGCATACTTAATGTTGTCACCGTGGTCGACATGGTCTTTGTAGTACTTTGTTTCGTATGTATGCCGTGCATTTGTAGTTGGTTTGAAAACTTCTGTGTTGTAGCTGTCTTGACTTGTCCATTCTGCTAGTGATATATTTTCTCCAGTGGCATGTGGTCTTTGCTGTTATGTTGATGCATATGCTCTCTGTTGCAAGCTTGCTGTTGCATGCTTGTTTGTATGTTGTTGAACTTGGTGTCTGCATCCTCATGAGCTTGACACTGTATTTTGTTGTTTGCATTATTTGTTGTTGTGTCACTGATTTTGGGGCTGCTGTATTACTTTGGTTCATTTTCATGTTTGTTGCAGTCCATATTCTTTTGTGTCTGCACTTGTGAACTTTGTGGTTTTGAGCATTTGCACATTTGTTCACCTGCACTGTTGCCTTGTTGACTGCATCACCATACTCTCTGTTTTGATTCATATGTTCTTCAAATCAGTGGTGCACTGTGCCATTTGATCTGTTGCACTGTTGAATGAATAATTTGCAGTGATGTTATCATGTGCATTTCATTTACATCAAGACCTGTAGTCTTCATTCATGTTGCTGTGCAGTAGCTATGCCTTACTTGTCTCTGCTCCATCCTGGTTGCTTCCCTGACCTTGTATCACTTGATTCAGAAAAAAATTTGGAACTGGATTAGTGCAGTTTTCATTCTAGTTTGTAACTGCAGCCATGTTTCATTTTGAGTTGCAGTGTTGGTCTGACTTGCTTGAGTTTCACTGCCATAAGTCGTGCATGTGTGTTGCAGTTGTTTATATGCACTTCATCACTTCAGTATTGCATTGTTTTCACCTCTGGCCTGTTGTAGTTTGATTGTGTTCATATACACTACTGCCTTGAACTTGATTCACTTCATGTTGTTGTTTGAACATTTGCATTTGTACACTCCATACTTGGTCGTGCTGGAGTCTTCAAGCATGTTGTTGTTGCATTTGTTAGTGGCTTTAGTCTTGAACTGTTTGTAGTCAATTGCTTTGTCTATTCATTTGCCTTGTGTTGAACCTATCTTGGGTTTGACCTTGTTTTTGATTTCTGTGCTTTTGTTTGATTTTTGCACTCGAGTTGGCGAGGCAGTGCACATGTATACGAATGTACACGTGTGTACTGCAGCCACTTATAATTGCCTGTTCCTGATAAAAATACTGATATGCACAGATATTGCACAGTCAAAAATGATGACGAACAACCCAAATAACTGAGGCAAACAATATTTTCAAAATCATCGTTTCTTTCAAATTTCAAAAATATTTCTCTTTCAATTTTACTGCGTTTGAGAATATTTTTGCAGATTACTCAGATGCTGGATTCAAACCGAAATGCAGTTGAAGACAAAAACACGAGTGTGAGTGATATGTAGTGAGGTTAACTGTAAATGTGAAATGTGATGTGATTGTAATCAAAAATGTATATGTATAGTGAGAGCATGAAATTGTACTATTTAAAATTGTAATAAATATTAGTTTGAATAAAATATTCGTTTGAATTCAAAATCTGTGTAACTTGTTCTGTTTGAATTCAAATTCAAATTCTGTGTAATTTATTTTATTCAACAAATATTTATTTAATCTATGAAAAACAAAATAGTGCATTTCCAAATACATTTAAATGAATATATATATGTTTATTATCATCAAACAAAAACATACAAGCGCATATTTAACATTACGTAATGTAGTTGATAAAGTAAAATTAATTAAGATAATTAAAGGATAAATTATTACTTAGAGGATGATTTATTAATGTGATTAATTAAGAATAATGATTAAGGGTTGCTTTATTAATTAAAAGTTAATTAACTAATACAATTAATTAAGGGTAATTAATTAATTAAGTTTAATTAATGATAAGTAATTAAAAGGTAATTAATTACTGAAAGATAATTACTAAATGAAAGTAATTAAGGTTAATTAATCAATGAAAATGATTAAAGGATAATCAATTATTGAAATTAATTGATAATTAATTAAGGGTTAATTAATTAATGTAATTAATTCAAGATAATTGATTAAAGGATAAGTAAAATAATTAAAGGTTAATTATTTAATGATTAAAGATTGATTGGTTAATAATTAAAGAATAATTAAAGGTTAAATAATTTATTATTAAAGGATAATTAATTCAAATGGTTTGAAATTAACTAATGATTAATTAACCAGGATTAGTAATTTATTCATAAGTAATTAATTTGATTCAAATTAATCTGATAATCAATTAACTTTACTTATGGATGTTTGAATTGTATGGGATGCTTTGTGATATGAAATGTTCTGATTTGAGCTGTGATGAATGTAATTTATTTATCTGTGATGAATGTAATTTCTTTATCTGCGATGAATTTATATATCTATCTGTAAATTTGTGAATGGAAGATAAGCGTTATAGGATTATACCGCTTATCGATATTGATATAATTGAATCTGTGATGATTGATGTTATTGCACTATTGTGTAAAACCCCTGGACTACACTATACACACACAAATATGGATTGCACGAGGAAATTGGTTTAGTCACAAATTTTTGAAATGGTTTTAGAAATTTTAATTTTGAATCCAAACGGTTTTGGAAATGGAATTGGGCTAAAAGTGAAAAGTTTTTGAAAAGGTGTTTTAAAGATGAAAGTTATTTTGAATAACTTAATAAAGTTTTGAAATTTAAATAATTTGATTTGAATTCAATATTTGAAGTTTAGTTCAATGATTTAGAAATTATGGTTTAAAAAGATTATACAAGTTATGAAGGTGTTTAAATGGGTTTTAACCATTTAAAAAAAAGAAAAAAGAAAAACTATTATTGTTTTGGGAATTTAATTTTAAACCCAAGTTTTATACTTGAATAGCTTTAACTTATGTAAATGCAATAAGTTTTTCCCCAAACGAAACTATTTGTTTTCAAATAAGAAAAGCTTTCATTTATGGAAAGGATTTCCATTCTGTATTGAAAAGTTTCAAGTTTGAAATGAAATTGTAAATAGTTTTGAAAAACTATGAATGGATCTTTGTGAAACTGGGTGAACTTTGTAAAATGAATCTTTTTGTTTAAAGATTTGAAATGGTGATTTGTCTAAACCATTTGAAGAAAGGTTTCGGGTTTTTTTAAAAAAAAGTTGCGACTTAACTGAAATCCCAATATCCATATGTTTTAAATATTCGCTCACTATTCGGTTTAGCCGGGAGAGGACCTTGTATCATATAACACATTCCGAATAGTGATACGATGATAGCTTTTGGAGATCGGTGGTGAAGACCGGGTGTCTTCGAGAACGATAGGATAACCTGTCGATTAACTCTGCACTGAGTTGCTCCGGTATAGAGTTCTCCATATGTGATAGGGAGTCCGATCGGAATTGTGGATGCCCGGATTGCAAAGGCTTCTTCGGAAGTTCCTTCGGTTCTGTTCGAACCTGGAACAGACTCGTATGGTTGTATGCCTGACACTACATTTTGAGATATAAAACTGAGCTCTATCAAATACATTTCTGTTTGGTGGCGGAGAATTTATTCTCTTAGCTTAACACCCTTCTCTGGGACGTACGAGCTCAGAGGTTATGTAGTTGATAGTTATCAGTGATATACTCCCAATTAGGTAGTGTGGCATTCCGAGTGCTGCCGTGTATCATTTGTTGACCAAAGCATGGCTTTTGTATAAAGCGTAGCTTTGTGGACGAGACTACATCACGACCTCACACCTCGGAAATGGTCGAAACAGGAAAGATGCAGCAAGGTTATGAGGGTCGCTCCCTTTAGGGTGTGTCATTCCGTTCTGCAAAAGGGTGGTATCATGGTATGGAGCCCAGATACTTAACTCATGTGGTCACTGCAAATCTATTACTTTGTGATTGCTTTGTGGTTGTTGGATTAGAGGTACCTCGGATAAAGGTCGCAAACGACCGAGGGATGGCATGCTCGTATAGTAGTTACCTAATTACAGAGGTAACCCGACCTTGTGTTGGCAGAAAACTGGTTAAGTTCTCGGGACGTCCCTCCAGAGGCGTACCCATGTGGCAGTGGGAAGTTCCTTAGCTTGACCATTTGTTGGAAATCCAAACAAAACAATACGCGCCCTGTACGGTTTTAGTTGTATAACCTGCCATGGAATGTAGCGGTAACCTTCTATTGAACATGGTAACTATAGTAGGCATACAATAATGGTTGTATGCTGGCTAAGATTAATATTATACTTTCGAAAGGTTTTCTGCAAAATGCACTAATAATAATATCAAAATGGTTTTCGCGTATCAAGCATATTTGATTATCATAAGGAGAAATCTCCTCCAATTCTACGTTTGCATTGTGTGTGTGGCGAGAGGCCGTATGGTAGTTTCATTTTCTAAAAAGCATTGCGGATTTAAATTTTAAAATCCTTGGTTGTTTGTTTTAAAGATAAACTGTTTTTGTTTCTCATACCAGTCCCATGACTGACCTAGAGTTTATTGTTCCCTTCCTAAACTCTGGGTGCCCACAATTTTTCCACACGGACAGTCTAGAGTTGGGTTTTTCAGATAATCGAATAGTAGGTGTAGATTCGATAGCTTTCAGCCTTAAGATTTGGCAATCGCATTTGGATCAAGTTTCTTCACTTCATCTTGATTGGGAGTTCGAGCTACTTCTGGATTGGTGCCTTGGAGATGGAGATTTCCGATACTAGAGTTCTCTCTTGAAGACCATATTGGAGATATTATTCCGCTGTTGGTGTTATATTTTCTTTCCGCTACTATTGTCTTGTATCATATCTCTGATGTATATTGATATTCATTATATCATCCAGTTGTATCTGATATTGTATCAGATGTTGTATATGATATTTATACTATTCATTTCTTTCGATGTGTTGTACTTAATGTGTTATAAACTCCGACGAACCAGGTTCGACGTTTGAATCTACGACATTCGAATACGAGTGATGTATTGGTGCTGATTTTCGAAGGTCGAGTCAGGGTCGTTTCATTTGGTATCAGAGCTTGTCAGGACACGATTCTTCGTCTTCCGAAAATTCAACATCGACACTCGCTTTATCGACTGCCGAGGAATCGAACGACGGAAAACCGAACACTGAGGGTTTTTAAAAAGAATTTAAGGGAAGAGAAAGAGAGAAAAAGAAGAAAGAAAATTTAGATAAGGTAGAAGATGAAAAAGATAGAAAATTTAGATAGGGAAAAGAAGATAGAACATTTTAAAATAGAAGAAAAAGAGAATAGAGGAAAAAGAAAAACAGAAGAAAATAGGACGGAACAGAAAACAACAGAACAACATCAGAATCTCACAATTCGCAGCGGAACAACATATAATAAATAAATGAATAATCTTTAAACAAAGAACTATATCAGTTATTACATTATATTTCATTTCATTACATCATATCATCAGAGTATACAACAACAACAAACAGTGCAGCGGAAAAAGAAATACTATATAACTAGTAGTACGCCATGCCATCCATCTTGCCTCCAGCAACTCCAGAATATCCAGAATATCCTGATAAATCTAACTCTTGACTGCCCGTGTGAAAATTGGTGGGCACCCAGAGTTTAGGAAGGAAAACAATAAACTCCAAGTCAGTCATGTGACTGGTGTGAGAACTCAAAACAGTTTATTTATCTTTAAAATCAAAATAGAGGAATGTTTTTAAATTCAATTCGCAATGCTTTTAAAAATGAGACTACCATAAGACCTCCTGCCACACACACAATGCAAACGCAGACTTAGAGAAGATTTCTCCTTATGATAGTCAAACATGCTTGATACGCATTTAAAACTAAATCAATTTTGATATTATTATTAGTGCATAGTGTAGAAGAAATTCATTTCGAAAGTAGAATATAAATCTTAGCCAGCATAGGTACCATTATATTATGCCTACTATAGCTACTTCCTGAGGAAGCAGGTTCTACAACTAAAACCGTACAAGTTTCGTATTGTTTCTTTGGATTTCCAACAAATGGTCAGGCCAAGGAACTTCCCATTGCCACATGAGAATGCCTCTGGAAAGACATCCCCGAGAACCAAACCGGAACTCTGCCAACACAAGGTCGGGTTACCCCTAACTGGGTAACTACTGACACGAGCACGCCATTCCCCGATCGTAAACGACCTTTCTCACGGGATCCCGAAAACCAACAACCACAAAGTAATAAATTCGTAGTAACCACATAGGTTAAATATCTGGGCTCCATACCATGATACAACCTCTATCCAGAAGGAAATGTACATACCCTAAAGGGTGCTACCCCTCATAACCTTGCCGCATCTTTCCTGTTTTGACCATTTCCGGGGTGTGAGGTTCGACGAAGTCACGTCCACAAAAACATACTTTATACAAAAGCCATGCTTTGGGTCAACAAATGATCAACACAATGATCACTAAGATAGACGATCAAATAAACGATCCTATCACAATAATCAACACAATGATCATTTCAGCATCACTCAGCATGTCACATTACCAAATTGGGAATATATCGCTGATAACTTCAACTATATAACCTCTGAGCTCATACGTCTCAGAGAAGGGTGTCAAGCTAAAAGAATAAATTCTTCGCCACCAATAGAAATATATTTGAATGAAATCAGCTTTATATCTCAACTTGTAATGTCAGACATACAATCCATACAAGTCTGTTCCGGGATCGAACAAAACCGAAGGCACTTACAAAGAAGTCCTTGCAATCCGGATATTCACAATCCTGATCGGATTTCCCATCACTTAGGGAGTCTCTATACCGTTGCAACTCAGTGCAGAGACAATCGATAGGTCATCCTATCGCTCTCGCAAATACCGGGTCTTCAACACCGATCTTCAATGCAATTCATAACGACGTATCACATATTCGGAATGGGTTATACGACCCCATGGTCCTTTCCCGGTTAACCCGAATAGTGAGCGCTTATTCAAAAATAAGTGTAGTATTCACATTCAAACGAATCACATCAATTACCCATTCAAAGGGAAATATTGATAGTCGGTTATCGAACTATCACTGGATATGCACATCACCAGATTCCAAATAATTTTCCAAATTATTTACTTTCCAAAATATCTTTACAAGATATATAATTTCAACACTTCAAAAATAAATCAATATTTATTTTTCTAAACAAATTCTCCTTTCCTTTATAAATTCAATAGTGAATTTATATTTCAAAATATCCATGCATATCATTTCAATTATCCATTTCAATTTATCTTCAAAAAGATAAATTTTAATTATTCACTTCATATTGGAAAACATTTCCATACTCATTAAATAAGTAATTCACGAATTTTATTTATTTTCAACACTTAGAAAATATTCAATATACTTAAATCGAATTTAAGTATATATTTCATTCTTTAAGGAAATCATTCTCTCAAACATATTTATTTGGGCCAAAACGAATGTTACGTAAAACATCGTTACGACGACTCAAAAATCACTAGTATAGGGATTCGAAATTAAAATAGATATATAAATCCCAATACTATACAAAACATTTCCTTTCGGAAATCATTTACTATAACAACAGTGTTATAGTCCACCATTTCCTTTAATTTCTCGAAATCGTTTATTTCAACAATAAATGTTGAAATCTATGGTTTCGAATCTCAACATGTTTAAAAACATCGTTAGATCGTTTTAATTCTATTTCAAATATCACATTCAAAACAATTTCTTTAACATCTTATTCACTATTCAAAAACGTGAATATACTTCATTAACAATTTCATCCTTTTATTCATTTTAATTCAAAGGATTATTTACTATTCAAAAATGTGAATATAACTCCATTTATAGGTTTCAACAAATTTTCTTGTCAAATTAAGTCGTTTGCGAATTTATAAAACAACGTTTATAAATTCCATTTCTATTTATTTATAAAAACTTCCTTTTTATAAATTCTTTTATTAACCTATTTCAGTTTATAACTCAATTATAAACTAAACGTTCATATTATAAGTTAATTACTTATAAAACGATTATTTTACAAAAATCGTTCTTTTAAAGACTTTCTAATTTATAAATCTTATAACTTATAAGATCCATTTATTTAACCAATCTATTCTTCAAATAATTTCACCAAATTTATAAATCTTACTATTTATAAATTTCTTTTATAACTTCACAGTTTATAATTCTATAAATTTCATTCATTTACAACATTCATTTTCACTTCATTCAAACACTTATAAAAACTTGTTTTAAAATGTCCATATTTCAATTTATAAATATCCATTTATAAATCTCTTAATATAAATTAATTTATATTATTCTTTAAAACGTCTTTAATTTCCTTTATAATTTCACCATTTTGATTCATAAAATAATTAAATTTTATAAATCCTATATTTAAACTTTCCACAATAAATTCTAAAATCCCAATTACACTATTTTATAAAATCATTAGCATCATATTCTCAAAAATCAGTTTTTAACTATATTTCACAAAAATCATAATTTTTATAACATTAAAAAAATTATAACGTTTATTCATTTAAAATGGATCAATTCCAAAATATTTTATATTTTCAAAAATCACTTTATAAATCATTTTAAAATCCCAAAATCTGGGTCCAATGATGCTACACACCAAATAGTCAATCACGACAACAACGATATCATATATCAATATGAAAATCCATCAAATATCAAAATATCTGAAATCAAATAAAAACTGTTGAGGAATCCAGTTGGATCCCTCCAACCTGTTTTCCTGCATTCAAAAACATTAGCACAATACCAATTTCGCTCCAGTACGAAATTATCGCGGTATATGTTCTTATTAAATATTATCCGCTTAATAACGGCGTAATAGGGTCTCATCCGCTAAACAAATAAATGCGGGAAATCAACAACTGCAATATATACATATGCCAATATATATATATTGATATTATTTATAATACCAATTTCACTGTTTATGAAATATTCGCGGTATATGTTTTTAATAAATAACATCCGCTTACTAACGGCGTATAATGTCTATTTTAACAATCAATAGATATCAATCAACATTCAAACATGCATTCAAATATTTTAAATCTAACTATTTAAAATAAAACCGAAACTGATTCGATTGAGTGAGAAGTTCTCACCTTGATTTTAAATTCCGTTTCAGCTTTTATTTCGAATAAAATTAAACGCGCGTTTAATTTTACCCAAAATTCTCACTAACTCCAAACGACTCCAAACCAACTCCATCGCGTAGTGCTCGTCCATACGATTCCAACGCAACTGGTTTCGCGCGTTTTCGACCTCGTATGAAAAAGATATTGATTTTTAAACTTTACACGATTTTTATATATCAATTACAACATAAATTAAAAAATTTTAATACCCTAACAACTACAGCCGCATGATCATGATCCAAAGGCCCTCCAACCTCCTTCCCAAACTCGCGCATATGCTCCAGTATACACGCATAAACCGAACCCAATAGCTCAAGAACTAGGGTTTACAAACGCCGCCTCCACGATGAACTTTACCCCGATCAGGAACCATCAACATGTGCGCCTCCACCCCCCCTATGCTCGGCCCAAGGGGTATGAAACTCGGTCCCCCCATGATGCTCGAATTGCGTGCGTGAACGGCTACAAACGCGGCTCCATTACTTCCCCCACACGACACCAAACACGATCTCCACCGTTGGATACATTCGTCTCGACGAGATCTACAAGTTTCTAGTTGAAGTCGAAGTCTATCGGAGAGTGGATGGAGAGATAATCGAGGGGAAACGAGAACGTTTCCTGGCCGTGGGTTATGTGGGTGGCGGCTAGGGTTTAAGTTTTCTTTTTTTTTTCTTTTTTTTTAATGAAGAGAGGGGTGTTGGCCTATTTATAGAGAAAATTTTGAACACTATTCATTTCGATTTTCCAAACTCCGATTTACGCGCCGTAACCAGCGTTTCTAGGGTTTATCCCGCGTTCCGGACACAATGGAACAGGTTTCGGAAGCTAATTCGGACATCTGTGCGAGTTATGGCTATAAACGCTCAATTTAAATTAAACCGATTTAAGTCGATTTCTAGGCGTTTTAATTTGTACCGGACAAACGGTAAATCCAATTGACTTGAAATTTGAAACCTTACAATAATATCACATTGCGGATCCGATGAAACTGGTTTCGTCGTAATCCGAGACTTTTTGAAAAATGGCTATTTTCACTCGCCAAATTTAAATTAAAAATAAATCGATGTGTTTCGAGCCGCCACGATCAAACGATAACTCCGATTGACACAAAATTTGAAATCCGGTAATAACTAACTATTACGGATCCAATGAAACTGGTTTCGTTCAATTCTGAGACTGTTCAAAAATTGACTATTTTCACTAGTCGATTTAAATATTAAAATATTCAATTTTCACAAATTAACTTTTAATTCGATTTTAAAAGTTCTAAAATATCGTTCTAACTCCCATATGATAAAATAAAATTTTACAAATCATTTTCAATCATTTTTAACCCAATTTTCAATTATTTCCATAATTTAACATATTAAATTATCGATTTAATTATCCAATTAAATCCAATAATTCAAATAAAAATTTATTTGACTTATAAATCCACTTATTAATATTTAAAATAAATTAAATATTAAAATTTTAATAAATTAAAATTCTGGGTCGTTACAGAGCTGAAGGTGGAAACTTTAGCACAGGAGTATAACACATTAGGTAACTCATTAGAGATAGGGTGCAGTATACCCTAGAATGAGTATCCCAAAGATATCTCCGAACGCCTCAGTAAATTCTCTTATTATCCACTGATAGTAAGTATGAGTGCAAGAAGAGAACGAGATAGGGGACAGAGGAGTACCACTACAAATGGTCAATACCCTGCGACAGTGGAAACAACCTTCTTCTCAATCTCCTTTGATTCGATTTCAAAATTCTTTGATATCTTCGTGGCAGCTGCAAGGAGAAATTTCGGTGTGATGGTGGCCCTATGAATCGTGCAGATAAGTTCCTACCTCGAATTCTCGTTATCAGCTTTTCGTTTTAAACTCTAATGAATTTGAAAATTTATTTGGAATAAATTGGTTAACAAATATAAGGCTAAAATTGAATTGTATAAATAAGACGATATAGGTTAAAATCAAATTTGGAATTCTATTGTAATTTCTTGTGTAGATCGAAGTCCGAAGAGGGACAAGTTGGTGTAAACTTTGGGGTATTCCGACCTTAATTTGGAATCCATACCTAGTGTTTGAGAAATTATAGGAGATTGAATCCATCTATCTATTCTCTAGGATCCGATATACTCTACGAACAATTAGTTATCCTTTCGAATTAATCAATGCCCTTGCATATTCGTAGACCAGTGGACCCGAGTATCATGTGAAATAATTGTATGAGTTTGTTCTCATATTATTGATATTCTGATTTGGTAAGCCAAATGCAGAATAAATATTCAGTTTGATCTGAAAAGATATTCTCTATCTTTGTGTGTTCATCTATTCTTTGTTATCTCCCTTGCAAATATCGAGGATGAAATTTTCTTAAGGAGGGAAATCTGTAACATTCCTGAATTTTAGCCAAGTTTAATTTGGCAATTAATTTGATTTTGGAATTTAATTGTGAATTTATTTACGAATTAATTGGAAAATTTCCAGAATAAACAAAATTTTAGATTATAAATAGAATTTTTGTTTGAAATGTAAGGATAAATATTTTTTAAATAAAATTAGAATTAAAATATATGTATTGAAAATAAATAGAATTTAAAGCTTTAAGATTTATAAAAGTTTGTTTGTAAGTTTTAATATAAACTAATATTTGGAAAATGTAATTTGAGAATTCATTTCGATTTGAAAATAAAAAAAAATAAAAAAAAATTTGAGTTAAATTTTAAGCTGGAAGTTTTAAGAATGAAATATACTGTGAATAATTTTTTTGGGTATATTTGAATTTTCCAAAATGAATAAGGTGTACGTTTATCTATATAAATAGATGATCACTTAAATTTGATTTTGAAATTGAAATTCTATAATTAATATTTTTATAAAATTAATTGAATTTAAAAGTTATATTTTGAAAAAAATACATATATGTATCTAATTAGAATTGTAGGCATATAATCTAATTTGATTTCAAAAAAATCATTTGTTATAAATTTGTATAAGTACAAATTAAAATGTATGAATATAAAGTCTTAATATGTACCTTTTGAAATTAATAAAGCCTAATACCATTTGAAAATAATAAAAACATAGACTGTATGTAATATTAAAACATATGGTAATGTAAAAAGGGATCATTTGCAATTGAAATTATAAATAAAGTAAGCTTTAAAAATAACAAAGTTATGAATTTATTTATAAACAAGGGCTAAAACATAATACTACTTATTTTGAACAAGTGTAAACCATGCACATAAGTAATTTACAAGTGTAAAAGCATGAGGTATGAAATCAAACAAGTGGAAAATACATGTTTTACTTTAAACTGAAATTTAATAAATATGTATTAAAAGCATTTTGTAAACCAGGCTATAAACTTTTATCAAATATCCTCTCATCTTCATATTTAAATCCAGAATCTGAAAGCATACCATAAAATTTATCAAAAATCAAAACTTTGACTTCAATTCTTCAGATCTGGAACTTAACAAACTAGGAAAACATCTTAACCTGGAAAAGCAAATGCAGTTCAAACAAATTCAAAAATTATCTTAACAAGCAAACAAGATCTGAAAACAAGCTTGAATCAAAGGCATTTTTTCCCCAGTTTTGAATCAATGACTTCAATCTGGAAATAGATGGAAGAAGGCAAGTTAAAATCTGAAGCAAAATGAAAGAAAGACCAGGCAAATTTAAAATCATGCATCAAAGCAAATGTAAGTTCAACATAATCTAAAGCAAAGCATTTCAAATTAAGTGAGCAAATCAAAGATTCAGATCATAAACATATTCCAGATTTTGGTTCAGGCTTTGGTTCGTTGTCCTCTGTCTTTCTTCAACTTCAGGTGAGCAAACCCTCAAACCCATATTCATATTTTGGTTTGCCTGTGAAAATGAATGGATGTGAATGCATGTTTTTGAATGTCCGTGTATCTGTTTATATACCTTTATTTAAACAGTATACGCTAAACCTATTTATTTTTTTAAATTTAAATCCTGTTATATCATTGATGTTATGCTTTAATCCTTAAAGGAAATTTGTTCATATTAATCTAATGCTACTTTTAAAAATATTTGTAAGTAAAACTAATAAGATATTTTCCTAGAAAATGATTTTGGACTCCTTTGATATGCAGGTCTGTTTGAACATGTTTATACTGCTATGTTTATAATACAAATTTCAGTTCACCCAATTTAATCCATATCTTTTTATCCAAACGAAATTAGATTATGCTTTCTATATGAAAAATGTTTGAATGTGTGTAATATCATTTTTAAAAATAAATTCCAGCTAAAATAATAGATAAATATTTTGAAAATAAGAAATGACAGTAAAAAAATCATTTTTAACAGGAAACCAAGTATTTAAATTTCATAATTAGATTATAGGATTTGACTCGTGCGAGGAAATCGTGAATTTTGATGTTAATAACATGATTTTTGAATTCGTGGTCGATGGAAATTTTGGATTAAATAGAATATGGTACTCTGGCAAAGTTATGGTAATCGCATTGTTCGATGGACTCGAGGTTGGAGCTGGAGTTAGCTTAGGTAGTTGAGATCATCAGAAAAATGGTGGCGTAATTTTTTATCCACCATGGCAGCGGCAATTTGAAGACGTAGGGTTTAACCCTAGTTGTTGTTGAGGCTGGAAACTGGGCCACCACAGTGTCTCGGATGGATCGAGTATCACCGGTGCGAGGAGGATCGTTGCGGTGGTCTTTAGCAAGGTTATGGGCAAGGTTGCGTGGTGACTGGTGGTCATAATCGCCGGCGCGAAGTGATTTTAGGTGACTGTGTTAGTTCTTGATGGTAATAGATGGTCTCGATTTTGATCTACGGCGGACTAAGGGATCTGGGTCCTTAGACAAGGTTAGTGAATCTTCGGCAATGGGTTGATCATGCACGTGCACGAATTCATTTGCATGCCTGTTGATTTCAGGCTTGGGAAAGAAGTGGAGTGCTCAAGTTCGTGGTCGGGGAGAAACGTAATTAACTCGAAGTAAAGCTCGAGTAAAAGTTGCGACTGGCTCGGGTTATTTTGGTTGTTAACAAATTTTAAAACCGGACACTGAGTTTGTTACCAGGTTTCAATTATAAAGCCTGAACAAGTTTTAAAGTTATTTTAAAAGGATTAAGTTTTCTTAGCAATCTATTTAAAACAAAACTTAAAAGTATATTTAAAATAAATGAGTTTCCAAAGAAATACAAAGACGAGTTTCCAAAGTAGATTTGATTTAACAAGGTTCAATTTTTAATTTTTAAAGTCAAATGTTTTAAAATTGTTTTGGTTTATAGAATTTGTATTGGACAAATTATCTGATTTAATCTCTAATAGTTTCAAAATAAAAAGATTTCAAGCATTTGATTTAAATTGATGATTAAGTTATTAAGAAAGATAAATAGTTTATCTTTAATTCATTAAAGTTGTAAGTAACAAAAGTACAATTACTTAATGTAGTTGATAAAGTAAAATTAATTAAGATAATTAAAGGATAAATTATTACTTAGAGGATGATTTATTAATGTGATTAATTAAGAATAATGATTAAGCGTTGTTTTATTAATTAAAAGTTAATCAACTAATACAATTAATTAAGGATAACTAATTAATTAAGTTTAATTAATGATAAGTAATTAAAAGGTAATTAATTACTAAAAGATAATTACTAAATGAAAGTAATTAAAGTTAATTAATCAATGAAAATGATTAAAGGATAATCAATTATTGAAATTAATTGATAATTAATTAGGGTTAATTAATTAATGTAATTAATTCAGGATAATTAATTAAAGGATAAGTAAAATAATTAAAGGTTAATTATTTAATGATTAAAGATTGATTGGTTAGTAATCAAAGAATAATTAAAGATTAATTAATTTATTATTAAAGGATAATTAATTCAAATGGTTTGAAATTAATTAATGATTAATTAACCAGGATTAGTAATTTATTCATAAGTAATTAATCTGATTTAAATTAATCTGATAATCAATTAACTTTACTTATGGATGTTTGAATTGTATGGGATGCTTTGTGATATGAAATGTTCTGATTTGAGCTGTGATGAATGTAATTTATTTATCTGTGATGAATGTAATTTCTTTATCTGCGATCAATTTATATATCTATCTGTAAATTTGTGAATGGAAGATAAGCGTTATAGGATTATACCGCTTATCGATATTGATATAATTGAATCTGTGATGATTGATGTTGTTGCACTATTGTGTAAAACCCCTGGACTACACTATACACACACAAATATGGATTGCACGAGGAAATTGGTTTAGTCGTAAATTTTTGAAATGGTTTTAGAAATTTTAATTTTGAATCCAAACGGTTTTGGAAATGGAATTGGGCTAAAAGTGAAAAGTTTTTGAAAAGGTGTTTTAAAGATGAAAGTTATTTTGAATAACTTAATAAAGTTTTGAAATTTAAATAATTTGATTTGAATTCAATATTTGAAGTTTAGTTCAATGATTTAGAAATTATGGTTTAAAAAGATTATACAAGTTATGAAGGTGTTTAAATGGGTTTTAACCAGAAAAATTATTATTGTTTTGGAAATTTAAATTTAAACCCAATTTTTATACTTGAATAGCTTTAATTTATGTAAATGCAATCAGTTTTTCCCAAAATGAAACTATTTGTTTTCAAATAATAAAAGCTTTCATTTAAGGAAAGGATTTCCAATCTGTGTTTAAAAGTTTCAAGTTTGAAATAAAAATGTAAATAGTTTTGAAAAACTATGAATGGATCTTTGTGAAACTAGGTGAACTTTGTGAAATGAATCTTTTTGTTTAATGATTTGAAATGGTAATTTGTCTAAACCATTTGACGAAAGGTTTCGGGTTTTTTTTTAAAAGTTGTGACTTAACTTAACTGAAATCGCAATATCCATATGTTTTAAATGCTGCACTCACTATTCGGTTTAGCCGGGAGAGGACCTTGTGTCATATAACCCATTCCGAATAGTGATATGACGATAGCATTTGAAGACCGGGTGTCTTTGAGAATGATAGGATAATCTGTCGATTGACTCTGAACTGAGTTGCTCTGGTATAGAGTTCTCCATATGTGATGGGGAGTCCGATCGGAATTATGGATGCCTGGATTGCAAGGGCTTCTTCGGAAGTGCCTTAGGTTCTGTTCGAACCCAGAACAGACTTGTATGGTTGTATGTCTGACCCTACACTTTGAGATATAAAGCTGATCTCTATCAATACATTTTTGTTTGGTGGCGGAGAATTTATTCTCTTAGCTTAACAACCTTCTCTGAGATGTACGAGCTCAGAGGTTATGTAGTGATAGTTATCAGTTTTATACTCCCAATTTGGTAGTGTGGCATGCTGAGTGCTGCTGTGTATCATTTGTTGATCAAAGCATAGCTTTTGTATAAAGTGTAGCTTTGTGGACGAGACTGCATCAGGACCTCACACCCTGGAAATGGTCGAAACAGGAAAGATGCGACAAGGTTATGAGGGTCGCTCCCTTTAGGGTGTGTCATTTCCTTTTGGAAAAGGGTGGCATCATGGTATGGATCCCAGATACTTAACTCATGTGGTCACCGCAAATCTATTGCTTTGTGATTGCTTTGTGGTTGTTGGATTAAAGGTACCTCGGATAAAGGTCGCAAACGATCGGGGGATGGCATGCTCGTGTAGTAGTTACCTAGTTACAGAGGTAACCCGGCCTTGTGTTGGCAGAGAATTGGTTAAGTTCTCGGGACGTCCCTCCAAAGACGTACCCATGTGGCAGTAGGAAGTTACTTAGCCTGACCATTTGTTGAAAATCCAAAAAAAACAATACGCGCACTGTACGTATTTAGTTGTATAACCTACCATGGAATGTGGCAGTAACCTGCTATTGAACATGGTAGCTATAGTAGGCATACAATAATGGTTGTATGCTGCTAAGATTAATATTATACTTTTGAAAGGTTTTCTGCACTATGCACTAACGGTAATATCAAAATGGTTTTCGCGTATCAAGTATATTTGATTATCATAAGGAGAAATCTCCTCCAATTCTGCGTTTGCATCGTGTGTGTGGCGGGAGGCCTTATGGTAGTTTCATTTTCTAAAAAGCATTGCGGATTTAAATTTTATATATGATATTTATACTATTCATTTCTTCCGCTGTGTTGTACTTAATGTGTTATAAACTCCGGCGAACCAGATTCAACGTCTGGATCTGCGGCATTCGAATACGAGTGACATATTTGGTGCCGATTTTCGAAGGTCGAGTCAGGGTCGTTTCATGTATGAGTTTAATAGACTATATAACAAGAATTCTGAATCCAAATTATAAACATAAGCACCAATACAAAACCATTACAATCATATGCAATTAAAAGCAGTAATAACAATGGTGTGCAACTAAAGAAACCATTCAACCATCAATATTCATCCAATTAATCCAATTAATTCATAACTATATGAATTTACATTGTCCAATATCAATAGTAAATTTATACACTTCATTTCTTATTAACATCCATTCTTTATTAACATCCAATTTTTTTGTTAACATTTAATTGGTTTATTCCAATTTATTTACATATAATGTATTTTCATTCAATTTATTCAAATTTTAATTATTTCAGTTTTTTGCTTAACGCATTTCATATCAATTCATTTATGAACCATTTTATAAATCATTTCGTTTAACCTTATTTAAGTTAAATTTTATTTCATTACCATTTAGTATATTTCTCTTTGATACTACTATCATTTATAAACCATTTCGTAAGACCATTTAAGTTTTTTTGCAAACATTTTATAAAATTCAACTCATGTTTATTATTACTTCATAATGTGAGTTCATATTAATTCACCGATTCATTTCATCAATTCATATCATTAACTTTACATAAGAAAATTTTATTTTATAACTCAAATTCATAT
Organism: Allium cepa; assembly: GCA_030765085.1. Lineage (NCBI taxonomy): Eukaryota > Viridiplantae > Streptophyta > Magnoliopsida > Asparagales > Amaryllidaceae > Allium > Allium cepa. The sequence continues at coordinate 182,316,069 of CM060937.1, read as the reverse complement.
TAACAAATGTTTCTTTTTATCACAATCAACTTCATTCAAATTTTCTTAAGTTAACTTTCATCTTATAACTCATTTCATTAATTTATTTCATATTCAGTTAGTTAACATTAAATTTATTAACTCATTCCATTTGCATTCAATTTATTTACATCCAATTTAAATCAAATTCAATTACTTTCATACATTTTACTTACACCTATTTATTCTCATTCAATTTCAATTTATTTACATCCAATTTAAATAAAATTCAATTACTCGCATAAATTTTACTTACGCCCATTTATTCTCATTCAATTTCTTTCATACCTAAGTTGCACTTCATCTTATAATTCAAGTTCGTATTCATTCTATTAATTCATTTTATAGCTTAAATGGAATTAATTCACTTTACTAATTCGTCTAGTTCAATTCAAATTCACAATTCATTTAATCTTTATCATTAAACTTTATTTCATTTATTCCATTACTCAGTCAATTTAACTTTGTTTAAGTTAAAAAAATTCTTTTCTTATCATTCACATTCAACAAATTTAATTTTTTTTTTAGCTTAATATTCTCAAATCTATAAGTTATGCAAACTTGTTCACTTGAAATTTCATTTCATTATTTTATCTAATTCATTTCAAATACAATTCACTTCCATTTAATCTTTCTTGAGTTAAACTTCATTTTATTTACTTCGTTTCACTAACTCGGTATATTTAACATTTCTTAGGTTAATTCTTTTATTTCATACCTCAAATTCAAATTTTCTCTTGTTTGCTTAACCAAAATGTTCAACCATTTTAAAATTCAGTTTTACTTTCCTATTCAAATTCATAAGTTATAAACTTATTTTTTATCTATACTATTTTCGATTTATAAGTTCAGAAACTATTTTCATATATTTATCAAATCACATTTGGAATATTTTTTCACAATCAAACTTGTTTTAACCGAAAATAAATTTGTTTTAGTAGCAATTCTCACTCAAAAACTCGAAAACGAATACAGACGATGTTACGGTCATCACCAGAATTATTTCCCAGCGACTAAAGCGAGTTCATTGCTTTTATTTCTTTCAAAATATATTTCTAGTCAAACAAATTTCAAATAATAATAATAATAATAGTTTTGAAGGCTTTGAAAACAATTTTGAAGCAATGGGATTTAAATTCTAAAATTATCAGCTTTCAAATCCTTTCTATTTATAAGCTATATTATAAATATACTTATACAATTTCATTACCTTATTATGAAAACATTTCATTGATTTACATCTTTGTTATTGTAAGCAATTCTTATTGTAATTAGATTTCAATTCAATTTATTTAACAAACGCTTCGTGAAGTGGAGTTCAAAAGTATTCGTTTTTAGTTTAATTCAACCGATAATTGATGATAACTAAATATTAACATCTCCTAACAACAACATTTATTAATGATCATATGGGTTTATAAAAATTATCATTTTATATATAAAATATAATTTAGGTAAAATTATCTCATATACCATATTTAAAACAATATTATGTCGACTTGCCTCATTTAAGTGTTTAGAAACCCCTATCGATAACATGACGTCCCACGCACCGACCAGAATTCATAAACAACTCAACGGATAAGCAAACACAATATGAAACATTTTACAACATTAATAAGTACGCGCTCTCATATATATACACGCACACTCACACACACATATACATGCACATGCGCGCGTGCTCATACAAACTCATTCTAGGGTATTGCTACCCTATCACTAATGAGTCAAACCCCGCAAAACTAAGGTTATCGCTAAACCAAAGCTTTGATACCAACTGTGATGACCAGCATTTCGGAAGGTTTAAATTGAAAATAATCCACACATGTCCAACTTAAACAATCAGGAACACAAATAATCGATAGGGTTAATTAAGAAAAATAAGAAAAGAAGAAAATATATATAGAATCTCGTAGCGGAATGACAAAATATATTAATCAGATAAATAGTTCATGAATCTATTTATATTATACATTTGATTATAATTTACACAACATTTATTAGAGTTATATATACAACAGAACAATAGAATAATACAACAGAACAAAAAATGTGATGAAATAATACTAGTAATAATAATATCTACCAATCTGTCTTGTCCTCCAGAAAATAATCTTCAATGCACTGAATACTCAGGGCTGACCCGAGCATAAAGTAGAAAAATACACTCGAGTCAGGACTTAAATATCCTCATGTGAGTCAAATCAATATCACATATAATAGTAGTGTAATAGCATCAGAGATGTTACGGGGTTTTACATCTCCTATCCAGTGTATAACGTGCGTGCAATAACTCGGGAGATGTTACAAAATTTTCTGTTCTTAAGGATCCGTCAAAATATTTATATTAGTAGAACCTATATATGTAATGTCTAATTTGTAAAATAAATATTTTTCTTAGCGATAAGGCTTTACATTAGCCTTCTTTTTTTTCACACTCGATCGAGCGCCATCGCCAGCATCCTCAGCATCGCCAACGTCGCCCTACGCTACGACCGCCTCCGCTCCATTGCCAACCACGCTCAGTCGATCGCGAAACCCAAAAACCCTAACAATGAACAGGGGGAAATCTGGCAATCTCGGAACCTTCCAGCTCGATCCAACCATCCAGATTGTAGAGCTCGTCGAGATCTTCATCTTCCTAGTTGAAGTCGTTAGATTTCAATGAATAGATTGGAAGAAAATGAGGGAGGAAGATAAGGCGATTTTGGACATTAATTCGAATAGGAGTGGCTGAACAAATAGGGTTAGGGTTTATGATCGTGAATTAATGAAAATATACCGCCTTATATATAAATTTCCGACACTATCACACATAAATTTTCCGAACTTCAAACGAAGCATGTCATCTGGCGTTCTATATGTTATACCCCTATTCTGAACATAATGGAATAGGTACCGGAAGCCAATTCCATCATATTCAGAAGATAGCTTTTCAAAATAAAATTATCTAATTAAAATTTTGAAAATAAATTATATGCATTTCAAGCTCCCACGGATAAACGATAAGTCTGATTGCTACGAAACTTGAAATCCTATAATAATTCACTATTACAGATCCGATGAAACTGATTTCATTGGAATCCGAAACAGTGTCCGAAAAACTATTTTTACGCGTTAATTAAAATAAGAAATTTCTAAAATCAATTTAATCACTGTAAAATTAATTTTAGAAGTTAACAATTTTCATTCTTATTTAAATAAAATTTAAATCAACTTTTGAAGTTATTTTCATTCACATTAAATTCAGGATTCAATTATTTAAATAGTTACCAATATTAAATTTAAATAATTTTATTATCCAATAAATCACCATATTTTAAATATAAGTTACTTAACTTATAAAATTTACTTTTAAAACGAATTCAAATAATAAATCAACCACTTTCATTTTATGGTAATTCAACATTTATTATTCAGTTCCAGCTATTGATTCTAAATACATTCAATACATAGAATTTCATTTCAATACTTGCTATTACCAAAATCTTTGAAATAGGTTATTTTAAAATTTTATTCAAGTTCATATAAAATAAACTACATGGATAAATCATTAAATTATTATTTCTAACCATTTTTATTCAATAATTTAAAATAGTTAAAAGTAAGGGTCATTACAACTGGGCTTTAGTGGAGACAGTGTGTATATATATATTATATCGTGTTTGAGAAGTTAACTACGTATATTTTTCTTCGGATGTCTCCTTGTATTTTTTATAAGATGGCTATGAGTTGTGTATTTTTAACTTGTCTACATATATATTGTCGTAGTGAGACAGAAATTACAATTGTTACTGCGACTCTGTGTTCATTTGTATATGTTGTATATTGTTCTATCATGGTAAAATCACGTGTTTATTGTTTTGTGTCGATAACAGATACGTACGGGTGTGTTATATAAGAGATACAATATGTACTAGTGTTAGCCTAAAGGAATATTTTTGTGTATTCACTCCTAATAAGCCTCATTCTCCCTATTACTAGACAGGATTGTTGGTGGGGAATTATGGATCTTAAGGCTAGTTAAACCTTTGAGGGGGGTGAATAGTGTTTTATAAGTTTTATAAATCTTTATGAATTTTTTTAAGATTATTATTAATCGGTATAAAATGAACAACCATATATGCAAACGCAGATAAGTATAAATGTAGTAAAGTAAAAAGCAGAGAATTAGAGAGATCACACCAAGGAATTTTATACTAGTTCGAAGTTACCCGACATCCAGTCCTATACAATTGCTTATACAGATTTGTTTTCAAATGTCAATCTTTCGACATGCAGAAGGCAAACTCAATACAATCTTGATTTCAAGGCTATGGTACACACCCTCCAGATTTTTCGAGCTCTGGTACAATCACTTGATTTGAATGGGACCCAAGCACACACATTTGGATTTTTGGGACACCAAGTACACCCACTTGATTTAAATAGGACATAAGCACACCTACTTAAACACAACTAGAGTTTGATGGATTTTCCAAAGGCAATTTCTGGATCTTTAGTTACAATGAATCCAATAACCATTTGAAAAACACTTTGATCTTTGATTGAGAGCGAGAAATGATTGAAATCAGAGAGTAAATTATAGAGAATCAATACAATGAAGATTGATTTGATTTTGGTTTGAATTTGAGAAGATTTGAATATATTTTCAATAGAAATTTTGGCAGAGTAAGAGGAGAGAAGATAATAAGAAAGTAGTTAATAAAAATTCATTTGGAACCCCCCTATATATAGAGAATAAACATACATATTCATTTGCGAAGAGGTACAAAACACTACATTTCAAAATTTGAATTTCAAAATTATGGCATGTATGTCGACATACTATCTGCCTATGTGTTGGCATATGTATGAAAATTTTCAAATCTAATTTCTTTTAAAAATTGTTTTGAAAACTCTATACTTTGTAAATTAGTTTGATATTTTGTAAATCATTTTGAACCTATTTTATAAATATACTCTATACTTTGTAAAATAGTTTGATATTTTGTAAATCATTTTAAACCTATTTTATAAATATTTGGAACTTAAGAAAGCTATAAAAATACGTTTAACAATATTCTAGAAATATACTTTATTTAAAAACTAAAACAGTATAAAAATAAGAAATAGAGATCAAAGATTGATACCGGGGACTTTAATAATATTCTATGACTCTATATATTGTAGCACAGTCTTGAGATATTCTTTTCTTTATCTTTATACTCATGAGTCTTCATGTCCAGTTTTTGAGTCTTTATATTATACAATCTTTGATTCAAAACCTGTATAATATCCTATAATATATTATATATAACTTGGCAAGATCATTAGTATCCATAATTTATATGAATGTATTATTGTTACCAAGGTTGTTATCATCAAAATCAATAACTGAGGTATTAACATTCTCCCCCTTTTTGATGATGAAAAATGTATTAACATTCTCCCCCTTTTTGATGATGAAAAATGTCATTATTCTATATATATAAAATATGATATAACCCCCCCCCCTTAGTTTGATAACTCGCCCTTAATATGTGCATATGTATATTTTATATGTTTCTCCCTTTCGTCATCAACAAAACAGGTAAAAAAAACATACAACACCCCTTAAATGATTTACGTAAGGATATCCGTAATTCGAAATCAATAATCCAAAAAATGATGATATATGATAAATGGTACTATTAAACATGAAGATAAACTAAAATTTTGTTAGTGAAATTTCAAACTATACATAAGTGAATCCAATACACACCAATCAAATTTAATTCAGACCAAATTAAAACACACAAATTTATACAATCCAACCTAATCTAATTCAAACATATAATATCAAACAATCCAAACCAATAAAAACACATACCAATCATATCCTAAGAGTGTGTGTGTGTGTGTGTGTGTGTATACACACATATTAAATTCAAACCTAACAACTAAACATTTTGAGGAACTTCAACCCAACCATTGATCCCAAAGATTGGATCTACTTCAATGGCATCCCAATCTTCATCATCCTTATTAACAATGCACTATGGGTTGTTGGATGGTTCATTTTTGATTAGGTAAGAAATCATCCATCGAATAGCATCAAAATGCCATTCTTGTTTTTTTATCATCTGCATTTTACATAATTCTAAGTGTCTTTGATTTCTTAGAATAAAGGAGAGAATATCTTTAAAGGATTGGAGAGTTTGTTCAAGATTTTCACATAATTTTTGATGTGGAAAAGACATATTTGTAAAAATATATTTGAAAATAAAAATATAGTATGGAATGAAATGTTAAATGAGTTTTCTGGAAAAAATAGGCTTATATAAGAGTAGAAAGTCATTTGGAATGAATAGAAGGATGGTAGTTATTTTAGTTTTGAAATTTAAAAAATTTGATTTCTAACCGTTATATGTTGACATATCATATGTATGTGTGTTGACATACATACCAAAAAAATTTAAACTAACTTATTTGTTATAGCTTTTGTTTTTATCATGTACTATTATGCTTTTATGACTTTTCAGAGACTAATAAACAATATAAATAGTAAGAAACACATTTCATTAATTTGAACTTGAGGGGTGCATAGATTTCATTCGAAATAAAAGAAAAATACATAGGAACAACATAAACTTAGACTAAGAATGCAAGATACAAGGTTAGACAACACAAATAAATAACTAGATGGATTTAGAAGGATGGGGATAAAGATGATGAAGAGCCACCAAGCTTGCGAATGACCTTTTCAAAGAATTTATCCATTTTGTTGGAAAAAAGAAGTAAAATATTTACTAAAAGAAGCTTCTTTTGGATTTTAAGAATCTTCTCTTGATTCCTTAGTATCTCTTCTTTGGTAGGGTTTAATGGTTTTTTGAAATTTTGTAAGGTAGTTTCCATTTCTTCCTCCTCCTCTTCTTCTTCCACTTCCATTTCATCTCCTTCTTCCTTCTCTTTTTATTGAATTTCATGCTCTTCTTCCCATGCCAACTTTATGCTCCTTTTTGGAAAGAGTTTCATAAGGTTCGAAAAATGGCGGAATATACATAAGTGAGATATTGGCTTTTTCGAAAGTTTCGAGGAATGTATTTTTCTCCTCTCAAATCCACTCTAAATATAAGAAAATTCTAGTGAGATACACATCATGAAAAAACATGTTCCCGTGTATAGAAATGTTCTTTGAAAAAAGTCATCTAAAATGACTTGTACCCAATTTATGTTGTAGCAACCATAAATAGCAAAATGAGCTTTGAAATCATTTCGATTAGAGTTAACATAATTATTCATCCACAGAGTTATGTTTTGTTGTAAAATTAGACTCATAAGTCTCCGTTATGAATAAACATTTTTATGTTTAAATTCAAAATCATCATCATTTTCGAAAAGATCATAAAAAAGTTCATGGTTTTGAACATCAATCCGAAAAATGGAGAGGTTAATTCCACTCGACTTGTAACCAAAAATATGACATAAAATTTCACAATTGAAACCTATTTGAGTGTCAATAACGCTAGTCCAAACTTGTCCTTCTGTCCCTTGATAAAACTTTCCATTTAAATTTGCATAAAACAATTCTACCAAACCGGGGTAGCAAGCAAAATCGTTTTGGGAAGATTCGGTTAAACAAAGAATATTATTTTCAAAAAAAGTTCATATAAACCATAAGAAGCAAAATCATCAAAGTTAGCAAACCTAGGGGAGAAACTTCTCCGAAAGTTGTATATTCCGTACAGGCCTTAATTGCATCATTCTCATTGAAGAGAAAGTCCTTCGTTTTCTTAGAGAGCTTAATGGTTTTGGGTTTGAACTAGAAGAAGCCATTTTTGAGTTTTTAAGGAGATAAGAGAGTGAATGATATTTGAAATTTAAAAATAAAGTGAGTAAAGAGATAGAATAGAGATTGAGTAAATAAGTAAAAAATCAAAGCACATTTTCTCTGATCAAAAAGTCATCTTTTAAGAATATAGGAGTAAGAGAAAAGTGAGGGGAAGTTCCAAATTTTGAATCTAAAATGAAATTTCAAATCTCATATTCTGGTGCATATGTCAACATGTAAGTGGGGGCATACGTCGACATATGGCCCTTGATTTTTAAAACCAAACTAAATGTAAAATATTCCTGTATACTTATAAACCTATATATATTTCTAAATATCCTAATATTACTAATTTATAGATTATTCCTATCAATCAAAAGCAATCAAAAAGGTTAAATTTAAATTATTATGTGTACCAATTTTTGCTGCTTTTTGTTGATCAATTTTGATTAATCTGTTGTTGTCGTGAAGCACATATTCAAATTTTCAGCATCAGATTCATTTTTGCTTGAGGAAATGTCTGAATCATCCATAATTGCTGTATATTCTTTTTTTCCTTTTTTGGATGAATCATTTTCCGTTGAGATCTTTGATTTATTCGGATGCATGCAATCTCTCTAAAAATGACCGAGTTTATCACAATTGAAGCATCTAATTATAGTTCCACTTCCATTGTTCTTATTTTCATCTTTCTGAGAGTTGTTCATCTTTCTATATTTTGGAATTTTTTTGAAATTTTTGGTTATAAATGCGATTTCTTAGTCGTTATCATCATTAGAATCCTAATCATCATTTATTGCATTAAAAACAATGGTTTTTTTTCTTGTTACCTTGCTTTCTCTTCTACCTTACATTTGTGCTTCATAGGATATTAAATTGTGTGACGACCTAAAATTTTATACCCTTTGTGCCGACAATAAACCACATATGTCAGACCTCAATTGCAGCGAATTGTGGACTATCAGGGGTAATAAAAAATAGACAGAACAGAATCTCACACGAATGGAATAACATATAATATTGAACAAAATATCTTTACAACAGAAAAACTTTTAAATACATATATCAGAGTCTAACCTAATTCAGCATGGACAGTTATAAATATCTGTCCTTACAATTGCTGACAAATATCAAAATAAAACTAACTAAGCACAGCGGAAATAGAATATGTCCATACATAGATGAATATCTCCAACTGTCCTCTGGAAACTCCAACCATCTTCGACTAAACCTGAAACAACTCGGATCTGACCCGAGTATAGAAAATACCCAAATCAGGCTTGATAAACCAGCGTGAGAAAAACTCAATAATAAATGACAGTGTCATATATCGACCTTTAAATAAAATCCTTTGAAAAGAAAAGGTATCTCATAAGACCTCGTCTGTACATAAACATGGACGAGTTTTTACTTTATGATAACTTAAAACACTTTTATATATCAAAACTTTTGATATTATTTCTAATGACATTCCTTGTGACGACCCAGAATTTCAGTCATTTGAAATTCGTATATTTAATTGATTTTAAATATGCAAAAGTAAATTTTATAAGCTAAATAAATTATATTCCGAATACAAGGATTTAATTGGATGATTAAATTGTTAATTTAATATTTGAAATTGTGAAAATAATTGGAATTTGAATTAAACGTGAATAAAAATGATTTGTAAAGTGATATTAAATTATACTTGAATTAGAATGATGTTAGAGAACTTTTAAAATCGAATTAAAAGTTAATTTGCAGAAATTGAATATTTTAATATTTAATTGATGAGTAAAAATAGTCATTTTTCAAACAATCTCAGATTTCGACAAAAATAGTTTCATTGGATCCATAATGTTATATATTGTAAGATTTCAAATTTCGTGTCAATCGGATTTACGGTTTGTCCAGGGCAAGCTAAAATGCGTAGAAATCTGTTTAAGTGAATTTTAAATTTAAATAGTCGATTCGAAAACCTATCTTTCAAATACGATCGAATTGGCTCCCAATATATATTCCATTGCATTCGGAATAGGGATAAAACATTATAAACGCCAGGCGGCATGCTTCGTTTGAAGTTCGGAAAAATTTCGTGTGAATAGTGTCGTGAAATTTTCTATAAAAGGACCTCAATTTTCATCATTTGCCAAAACCCAAATTTAGTTAGGGCTAGCCTCCACCCTATATTCTAATGGACAAAATTTTTTTTCGATCTTTCTCAATTTTCTTCCAATCCGTAAACTTTTACAAGGAATCTTCAACTACAAAAATAAAGAGGACGATGAGAGCTTCAAAATCTATATGGTGATGATCGACAATAACTTGATGGATGGTCGTCAATTTGTGCGTAAAGAGCCGACTTTCATGTGTGTTTTTCTTGTTTATGGTGAGGCCGAGCTTCACTAGATGATGGGTGAAGGTGGAGTCAAGTGCGGGCTTCGAGATGATGGTGGTTGATCGTCGTGAAGATGATTGAAGTGGCCACGATAATTCGAGGAAGTCGGCGGACGATGGGTTTACTCACATTCGAATTTGCATGGGTAGGGAAGAAAAGGCACATGGCCATGATCTCATCTAAGCAAATGAACGGCCAGAAATTAAGAAGGTTTAAAAAAATAGTAAATTATATTATATATTAAATTGTATAAACTTCTAAATTGTGTATCTTTGTCGTACGAGGTTCGTTTCGCACGAAATGAATTGCATTGGGTTCGTATGGACGAACACCATGCGATGGAGCTAGTTTGGAGTTGATTGAAGATAGTGTGAATTTTGGGTAAAAGTAAACTGTCGTTTAATTTTATTCGGAATAAAACACTACAACTGCTATTGGACGCAATGTGAGTACAACTCACTCTTTCTGACTCACTAATATTTTTATATAAGTGAGAAATAATTTATTATATGATGATTGATGATTATTTGGATGATATATGATATATTTGTTGATATTCGGATATATACCAGCCTAGTGGAGCAGATGACCTTATACATTCTCATGTATGAGCGGATGACCCTTTGTACGCGTGTTTGCCTTGAAGCGGACATTGTACACATATTCTAATATGTATATTTGATGCAGGTGACAGGTTAGAGGGATCCAACTGGATTCCTCACCAGTATCGATTTATTTACAGATATTGATATATATATATATATATATATATATATATATATATATTGTTATCATATGATATATGATGTTTGGATGTTGTGATTGATGTATTTGGTGCTGTTGCAGCATTGGGCCTATTTTGGAAATTTTAAAAATGTTAAAGTGGTGATTTCCAAATTTAAAAGGATTTTAAAGTGATTTTGGAAATATACGTTTTATTGAATTTTTGAATTGTTAAGAATGAATTTATTTTGAATAAATAAATATTATAATTTTTATTATTATAAAAATTATGATTTTTTGTGATATAACACTTCAGTATGATTTTTGGAGTTATATAAGTTTTAATAATGATTTGTAAATTATTAAAAGAATAATTTTATATAAACGGATATTTAATAAATCAAAATGATGGAATTTTAAAGGCATTTTATATGTGTTAAAATGGAGTATAAAAGGGGTTTTTATAAGTGAATAAGATTTATAATTGCGAAGTTATAAAATGAATGAATTTGTGAAATAAACGATTTATAAGAAATTAACTTATAAATTGGATTTTTGAATGTAAATAAGATGTAAATGGAATTTGTTAATAAAGGAATTTTATTACTTGAAGTTTTTATAAAATATAAATTGAATTTATAAACATTGTTTTATAAATTCGAAATCAACTATATTTTGATAAGAGAATATAGAAGTTTATTAAAGGAACTATACTCACGATTTTGGACAGTGGGTAATCCTTTAATTTAAATATGCTATAGTAATGGACTTGATAAAGGGGTATATTCACGATTTTGGACAGTGAATTATCTTTTGAAATAAATGTGTAGAAGTGTTGGAATTTGTTAGAGAATTTATATTCACGATTTTGGACAGTGAATAATATTTTAAAATTAAATAAACGTTTTGGGAAGTGGTATTTAAATTGAATTTAAATGACTTAAAGATGTTTTAAAATGTGTTAAGGATCGAACCATAGATTTCAAATTCATTGTTGAAATAGACGTTTTCGAGAAGTAAGGAAATAATGGACTATAACACTGTTGTTATAGTAAATGATTTTCGAAAGGAAATGTTTTTATATAGCATTGGAGTTTATTATCTATCTTATATTCGAATCCCTATACTAGTGATTTTGGATTGTCGTAACGATATTTTACGCAACATTCGTTTTGACCCAATAAATGTGTTTAAAGAGAATGTTTTCCTTATATAATAAAATATATACTTAATCGTGTTTTAAGTATATTGAATATTTTCTAAATGTTGAAAATAAATTGAGTTGTGAATTACTTATTATTATATAAGTATTTGGAAAGGTTTTTCAATGTTGAAATGATTTTGGAATTATATATTTTTAAAGATAATTTAAAGGGAATATTTGGCAAATGGTTTAATTAATAAAAGTTTAATTAAAAGGTCTCAGTGATTGTTATGGTGCTGAATATTTGTTTGTTTGCTTTGATAGTTAAATAATCGACTATCAAATTTGGCTAAATTTTAGTTACTCGACTTGATGTGGGAACTATTTAGTCGTAGACTTAGTATGTTGCATTCTGTGTAGGCTTGATTATCGTTTGTGTTGAGGATGTTGGTTCGTGTAGTGTGGAGTATTACTCCAATTTATCGAGCTTCCTTCTTGGCCCGAAGGATAGCAAGTTGAAAGTTGGAAACGTGATAAGTCTATGAGACTTAGTTGCTGTGTGAGGTTGAGAAACGCTTTTGCGTTGTTGGTGCGAAGAGACCGGGATCGGTTTAACCGAAAACCACTTCGGACCAATGTACATGCGACGATTGTGCAGGTTGCTTTGTGATGATATTGATATTCTGGATTTTCATAGTGAGGACTGTTTGTTGATCGTTTAGGGTTAAAATCCCAATATACATCTAGTAGCAGTGGTCTCTTCATTATGAAATATCCAATGCGAGGACTATTCGCTACTAATCCTAGAGATTTCCCGACAGGACGCGTTAGGAAAGTACCTTCGGCTTGTCCTGTTCCTGGACAACTTGTTGTTTGATGTGATTTTTTGTTTGATGATAACAAACATATATCAATATATATGTGTGTTTGTAGTTTGAACTATATATAGAAAGGAAGAAATATTCATATTGAATAATTATACTATTGCACAGAATTTATATAATTCAAACAGTATTTTTTATTCAATATAATATTTTATTTCAACACTTAAACAATACAAAGTTTTTCAGTTCTCTCTATATATATATATATACATACATCAGTTCATACATTTTACTCTTCTCACTACAACACTCAACACTCAGTTTTTTCACTCTGTCTGCACATCTGCATCTATTTGCATTGTCCAGCTCCACTTCTCGTCCTGTCTCCTGTGTACCTGTATAATTAGCAACTACAACAGTAATCTGAAAACAAACAAATTTAAATTGCAAAAATAAAATTTGTTTGTGTCTCAGATACATGGGTTATTGTCATCATCTTTGATTGTGCAATATCTGTGCATATCAGTATTTTTTATCAGGAACAGGCAATTATAAGTGGCTGCAATACACACGTATACATTCGTATACGTGTGCACTGCCACGCCTACTCGTGTGCACAAACTACAACAAAACACAAATTCAACATGAAGCAGTGCAAGCCCTCAAAGATACAACAGTGAAAGAAATTGCATCACAACAGCATGAAACATCAAAATACACAAAATATGGAAACTGCATCAATGCAGTACAGAACATAGTATATATATATATAGTGATGCATAGCAACTGCATAGCAGCTACAAACACCAAGTGCAACTGGAAACAACAGAAATTGTGCAACATTTTCATAATGCAGTGAAGCATGCTCATGGAACACAGCAACAACAGAGCTATATGAACAAATGCACCACTGTGAAGTAATGTAACAGCAACTACAGTGACAAACTGCAACAAACAAGGAACAAAAATACTGCAACTTCAACTATGGAACAACAGCTCATATGAACAAGTGTACAAAGGAAAAATGAACAAGTGTAGCATCTGTATCAAAACAGTGGAAACAAACTCAAGTGCACGTGAACATGGCAGCAGACCAGTGACAACAGACCCAACAACTAGTGCCAACATGAACATAACAGGTGAAGCATCACCAAAGACTCAACAGTTCACATTGCAGTAATATCATATCACTACAGAGAGTATGGTGATGCAGTCAAAAAGGCAACAATGCAGAGAACTGATACAAAGGAATGAAGTGAATGCAAACAACTCGGCAATCAAATACACATCTAATCAGGTGATGCAGTCAACATCTATTCAAGGCCAGAATGATTATAAGAGGTTACAATATCAAGTGCAGTGCAAACACAAGTGGAATGCAACAGTGAAGCAAACAACAACACGAAGGCAACATGATCAAAAGTTCAGAGCAGACATAACAGTGACATGCACAGATGTATTCAAGTCCAGCAACATGAACACATGAATGGACAAGGCACAAATCAAGTTGCAGACTCCAAGTTACAAACTCAAGTGCAAACTGAATGTAACAAGCATGAATAAAGTACAGTATCACTCTCATGTATGCAACAGATAATGAAACAAGTTGCACCAGACCAAGTTCAAGTAAAGTGATGGGTGAAGTAATCAGATGAATCACAAAATGAAAGCACAAACCCAATAAATATATGCATACACACATACAAATGTATATATGCACATATAAAGTAAACTGGTGAAAGACAGTGGCAAGTACAAGGCAGTGAAGAAATCAAGCCGAAATTAAAGAACAAATTAGTATCCTTTGATTAAGTCTTTGATTAAATCAAAGATTTCTAATTTGGAAAGAAATTTCTGCAGCAATTAACTCGAATTCAAATATGGACAGCATTAACTCAAATGAGGACCGAGACAACAACTACAGCAAGAAATTTTCGAATTAATTAATTCGAATCCAAATATGGTCAGCAATTATTCGCAATTGAATCAAGAAAGGAATACTCCAAAACAAATTCAAGAAAATCAACGACATGAGAAATCAAATCTGACAGTGTTAATTAGGGTTTCAACCCTATAAATACACCCCAAAGAAATCATCATAGACACAGAACAATCGAGTTCAAGTATCAATTTAGAAAAGCAAAAGGAGACAGTACATACCGAATTCACAAGCAATGAACTCGATCGAGCGACTGCAAAACTAGCAATAGTTAACCATCATAGAAGCAGCGAGCTAGGGAAGCAAATCACCGATCAATTGAAGAAACCGAAGCCCTAATTGGAACAAAGGAACGAAGCCCTAATCAGAACGAAGCCACCATTATTTCTCACGAACGAGACAAAAGAGGATCGGGTGAAATAAGGAAGTGGGCCGGTCTTAAAAAAATAAAAGGGGGTTTTGTTTTTATTTAATTATAGGCTTTATTAATATTGTTAATTTGTTTTTGGGTTAAGTTTTTTTTATAAAAGCAAGATAATTTAAATTGTTTTAAATTTAGTGCTTGCTTTTGTAATTTGCTTTATTTGTATGTTCTCTTCAAAACAAAACATGAAAAATTATCACCTAGGGTTTAGGTGTTGTCAGATTATCTAGTTAGAGTTAGTCCAGTTAGCAGGGTTTGCAAGTTTGCAAAACTCTATAGGCGGTAGCAGGGTTTGCAAGTCTGTTAGAGTATTTGTAAGCGGGAAACTGTTTAATTCTAATAGAAATCTGGGAATGCAGCAGTAGGCAGGGGTTGCCGAAGCTGGGTAAATTCTGTGTGTGATTTATTTTTCAGCATATTTATTTCTTCAGTTTGCTTCTGTGTTTAATTAGCAAAAAAAATTTTGCTATAACCCTATTCACCCCCCCCCCCTCTAGGGTTAATCTAGATCCTACAAGTGGTATCAGAGCTTGGTATTTTACTTTAACTCTAGAGTCATGAATCCACCAAATAATGCTTTTTCTGAGGGGCAATCTATTGCTAGGCCACCCATGTTTAATGGGAATGATTATGCTTATTGGAAAGTTAGAATGAGTATTTATCTTAGTTCTGTCGATTATGATGTTTGGGATATTATTGAAACTGGCTATAAATCTCCCACTATAGTTGTTGGTGATACTGAGATTCCTAAACCTAAGGATAGGTGGGATGCTAACGATAAGAAATTAAAAACTACAAATGCCAAAGCAATGAACGCTTTGATCTGTGCTCTTGATAAAAATGAATTTAATAGAATTTCTCATTGTACAACAGCACGGGAAATTTGGCACACTCTGGAGGTGACACACGAAGGAACTTCTCAAGTCAAGGAGTCACGACTAGCTCTATTCAGCAATGAATACGAAAACTTTGTGATGGAAAAGGGCGAGAGCATAAAGGATATGTTTGGACGGTTTTCAACCTTGGTGTACAATGCTAGAGCGCTTGGGAAGGTCTTCACTGAAGTAGAGCTTGTACGGAAGATACTGCGAGTCTTACCAATGAACTTTGAGGCAAAAGTCACTGCAATACAAGAATCGAAAGATCTGAGTAAACTAAGCATGGAGAAGTTGATCGGAAACTTGATGACATATGAGCTTGAGCTAAAGGAAAAAGAGGAACGTAACAACTCCGAATCAAAAAAGAAGACGATTGCCTTAAAAAGCAAAGAAGAAAGCGGTGAAGAAGAAGAAGATCCAATTGAAGAGCTTGCGATGGCAGTCAATAATCTTAGAAAATGGTCAAAATTCAGGCCACGCAAGAAGAAAACAAGTGGTAATAAGTCAAAAGATTCTGATGATTCCGATAATGAATTGACATGCTTTAACTGCAAAAAGCCTGGCCACTTCAAACAAAAATGTCCACTTCTCAAAAACAACAAAGGAAAGAAAAAGAAGAAGAAGGCCTTTGCAGCAACTTGGGATGATGAAGAAGGAGAAGAAGTTTCAGATAATAGCTCAGAAGAGGCTAACTTGTGCCTTATGGCAAAATCAGATTCAGAAACAAGTTCGGAGGAATCCAGTGAGGTACGTGACTATTCTTATAAAGAACTTGTTTTGATGTGTTATGATCTTACTAATACAATTGATACTCTTGAAACTAAGATTGAAAAATTGAAGTCTGACAGGAGAGAACTTGTTCATGAGAATACTAGGTTAGAAACTGAACTTGAGAATATTCAAAACCTAGACTGTAAAAAATGTAAAACTTTAGATTCAGAAATATCAAGACTTAAGAATAGCTTCGATAATCTTGAAAAAGAAAACTCAAGTCTTAAGGAAATCATTGACACGAGGAAAAAAGATTTTATAAATAGATGCACCACACTTGTAACTGAAAACACAACACTAAAAACCAAAGTCCAAAATCTTGAGAAATCTCTAAATAACTTTTCAAGAGGAGAAAAATCGTTTAACATGTTGTTGGGAAATCAACTCTTTGCTAATAATAGAAAAGGACTAGGTTTTGGGAAAACACAGGTTGATGATCATGCAAAAGGTAAGAGTGTCTTTGTTAGAAGTGAAATTGGACATCGTGTTGAAAATTGTAGTCATAGGAACAAGAACACAAAATTTATACAAGTTTGGGTTCCTAAGAATTCTACAAACAAATTTCATGTCTATAGGAACAAAAATAAAAGGACAAAACAAGTTTGGGTTCCAAAGGGATTGTTTGTTCACAATGCTTCAGTTACTAATATCATTGGACCTAAGAGTTTCTCTAGGTCATCCTCCTCTCTCTTTATGTAGGTCTGTTGGCGGGCTAAGGAGCAACAAGAATGGTTTCTAGATTCAGGTTGTTCTAGACATATGACAGGTGATAAATCTAAGTTCCTTAGCCTAGAGAAGTTTAGAGGTGGAAATGTGATCATGGGAGACAATAGCAAGTGTAAGATTATTAGGAAAGGTGAAGTAAGTAATGGTACTTTTTCCTTGACTAATGTTTTATACGTTGATAATTTGCATCACAATCTCATTTCTATTAGCCAACTCTGTGACAAAGGTATGAATGTGGTTTTTGATAGTGATACTTGCAAAATCATTGATAAAACTTCTAATAACATTGTTTTTATGGGCAAAAGAAAAGGAAATGTTTACTCACTTTCGTTTGACAATTTAAATCTTTCCAGATGTTTGGTAGCCACTGACGAAGAGGCATCTTTATGGCATAGGAGACTTGGACATGCTAGCATGAGTCTCTTAAGAAATCTTGAAACGAAAGATTTAGTCAGAGGGTTACCACATCAGAAATTTAAAGATAACAAAGTGTGTAAAGCATGTTCCTTGGGCAAGCTTAGTCGATCATCATTTCGCCCTAAAAATATTGTTAGCACATCAAGGGTCCTCGAATTAATTCATATGGACTTATTTGGACCAAATGAAATTGCAAGTTTGAATGGAAAACGTTATTGTTATGTATTTGTTGACGATTACTCTAGATTTACATGGGTTTATTTCTTAGCCAAAAAATCTGAATCTTTTGATTATTTTTCAAAATTTGCTAAACTTGTTCAAAATGAAAAAGGAGTTTCAGTTAAAACTTTGAGAAGTGATCATGGAGGCGAATTTGAAAATTCGGAATTTGAAAACTTTTGTGAAGAAAATGGTTTAAAACATGAATTTTCTGCTCCACGAACACCTCAACAAAATGGGGTGGTTGAAAGGAAAAATCGTACATTGCAAGAATTGGCTAGATCCATGTTGAGTGAGTATAAACTACCTCTAACTTTTTGGGCAGAGGCGGTGAATACTTCGTGCTATGTAATGAATAGAGTAATGATTAGACCAATACTAGGCAAAACGGCTTATGAAGTATGGCATGAAAGGAAACCTAACATCTCTTACTTTCGTGTTTTTGGATGCCCTTGTTTTATTCTTAACACAGGTGATCAACTTGGAAAATTTGAATCAAAGGCCGATGAGGGAATTTTCATGGGCTATTCAACAAGGAGCAAGGCTTACAGGATATACAA
Source organism: Allium cepa (assembly GCA_030765085.1). Taxonomy (NCBI): domain Eukaryota; kingdom Viridiplantae; phylum Streptophyta; class Magnoliopsida; order Asparagales; family Amaryllidaceae; genus Allium; species Allium cepa. The sequence goes on along the minus strand of CM060937.1, from coordinate 182,297,251 downwards.
CAAACGAACAAAGACAATTGTTGAATCAGTCAATGTGAAATTTGATGAATCTGATCTGGAAAGGACGACTGAAAAAACAGGTGATGATGGGGTAGATCATGAAGGCATTAAAGAAGGGACATCTACTGAGAAAGATGGAAGTAGGACTGTTGATGCTGATAGATTGAAATTCAAATCCAATCATCCTCCTGAATTGGTTATAGGAGATCCTACGGAAGGTATACGCACTCGCTCTGCATTTGATAAAAATTTGTGTGCGTTTTGTTGTCATATTGGTTTTATTTCTGAAATAGAACCCGATTCTGTTGAAATGGCTCTTAATGATGAAAGTTGGGTTTTAGCAATGCAAGATGAACTTAATCAATTTGAGAGAAATAAAGTTTGGAAATTAGTTCCTAGGCCTAATGACTATCCAATTGTAGGAACTAAATGGGTGTTCAAAAACAAACTTGATGAATCAGGAAATGTAATTAGAAACAAAGCTAGGTTGGTCGCAAAAGGATATAACCAAATAGAAGGCGTAGATTTTGATGAGACATTTGCACCAGTTGCTAGGTTAGAAGCTATTAGGATTTTGCTCAGCTTTGCTTGTTATAAAGGTTTCAAACTTAAACAAATGGATGTAAAAAGTGCATTTCTAAATGGTGATCTGAAAGAAGAAGTTTTTGTTGAACAACCCCCCGGATTTGAAAATCATGTTTTTCCAAATCATGTGTATAAACTTGAAAAAGCATTATATGGTCTTAAGCAAGCTCCTAGAGCTTGGTATGACTGCCTTTGTACATATCTTTTGGAAAATGGCTTTAAAAAGGGGAGTGCTGACACGACACTGTTTCTATTACATAAAGGAAGTGATTTTTTGATTGTTCAGATTTATGTAGATGATATCATTTATGGTGCTACTAATGAAATCTTGTGCGAGAAATTTGAACAAGTCATGCAGGCTAAATTCGAGATGAGCTTGGTTGGAGAACTGAAATATTTTCTTGGATTTCAAATCAAGCAAAGCAGTGATGGCATTTTTATTTCGCAATCCAAGTATGTGTTGGAACTGTTGAAGAAATTTGGAGTTGAGAACTCTAAACCATTGAGAACTCCTATGAGCCCATCAACAAAGTTGGACAAAGACGAGAAAGGAAGTGCTGTTGATCAGAAAAAATATCGAGGGATAATTGGTTCACTTCTCTATCTTACTGCTTCTAGACCTGATATTATGTTTTCTGTATGTTTGTGTGCACGTTTTCAATCTAATCCTAAAGAATCTCATTTGAAAGCCACTAAACGAATTTTGAGATATCTTTCACACACACACAAATTTGGATTATGGTACCCTTCTTGTGAAAACTTTGATTTAGTTGGTTATTCTGATGCTGATTATGCTGGTTCATTGGTTGACAGGAAAAGCACCAGTGGGACATGTTTCATGCTAGGACATTCATTAGTTTCATGGTCAAGTCGAAAACAGAATTGTGTTGCATTATCCACCACTGAAGCAGAATATATTGCTTTAGGAAGTTGCTGTGCTCAAATCTTATGGATGATGCAAACTCTTTCTGATTTTGGCTTAGTTTATAAACAAGTTCCATTAAAATGTGATAGTAAAAGTGCAATAGACTTATCAAATAATCCTGTTCATCATTCACGCACAAAACACATTGATGTGAGACACCACTTTCTTAGAGATCACATTGCTAAGGAAGACATTTGCATTGAATATATTTCAACTGAGGCTCAACTTGTTGATATTTTTACAAAACCCCTCCCTGAAGACAGATTTTCTAGATTACGTTTGGATTTGGGGATTATAGAAATTGACTAACCATTTTTTTCATTGTTAGGTAGAAATATTCTTGGATATATACTTTCAACTTCAATTTCTAGGATTCAAACAAGTTTTGGATATTTTCAAAAGATTGATTCGAATATGGTATTCAGTACTGGATATTACATAATATAATTAACTTGGTAACTTATTCCACGATCATTTCTATTTCTACCATCTTTCTATCATTCATAATGGTTTGATAAAATAAGAAGAGTGAATTATTTTTAAATTAAAAAAAAATAAAAATTTAATAATAAATAATAAATCTCATGTATCCATTCTCATTTAAAAGTCCTTATGGTTATGCATGGATGGAACATATGAGAGAATTATTTTTATCATTACTTCATTCTCATTTAAAAGTCCTTATGGTTATGCATGGATGGAGTATGGTAACTAAGTATTCTGGTCTCGCTTAATAGTCTGGATGCTTAGACTAATAAGTAACTGCTAATCCCATTTAAAAGTCCTTATGGTTATGAGTGGTTAGTAAGTGCCTTTTTTTTTTGTGCTTAAATGTCAAATTAATGTTAAAATATCTCTCTTCTTATTAAAACCGATCATCGATCCATCCTCTACAATATGGAAGTTTTTATCTCGTTATGATATATTATTTTTTGTTCCTACTGCTCTATTGTTTTTTGTCAGTCTTTTGATAATGACAAAAGGGGGAGAAGAACAAGATTTTGATGAGGAAGTAAATATTTTTTGGAATATTTCAACAAATTTGGTTAAATATCGTTAGTTAATTTTCTTTAGTTCTTTTATTCCTTTGTAAATTTTGTTAACTTCTAAATAGGGAGAGGTCTTGGTTGTAGGGGGAGCATTCTTCAAATAGGGGGAGCTAAAAATTTTTTTGTTTGTTCAAACACATGTATTAGCATTTCAAAATCTTTAATATATATGTTTGTCATCATCAAAAGGGGGAGATTGTTTGATGTGATTTTTTGTTTGATGATAACAAACATATATCAATATATATGTGTGTTTGTAGTTTGAACTATATACAGAAAGGAAGAAATATTCATATTGAATAATTATACTATTGCACAGAATTTATATAATTCAAACAGTATTTTTTATTCAATATAATATTTTATTTCAACACTTAAACAATACAAAGTTTTTCAGTTCTCTCTCTATATATATATATACATACATCAGTTCATACATTTTACTCTTCTCACTACAACACTCAACACTCAGTTTTTTCACTCTGTCTGCACATCTGCATCTATCTGCATTGTCCAGCTCCACTTCTCGTCCTGTCTCCTGTGTACCTGTATAATTAGCAACTACAACAGTAATCTGAAAACAAACAAATTTAAATTGCAAAAATAAAATTTGTTTGTGTCTCAGATACATGGGTTATTGTCATCATCTTTGATTGTGCAATATCTGTGCATATCAGTATTTTTTATCAGGAACAGGCAATTATAAGTGGCTGCAATACACACGTATACATTCGTATACGTGTGCACTGCCACGCCTACTCGTGTGCACAAACTACAACAAAACACAAATTCAACATGAAGCAGTGCAAGCCCTCAAAGATACAACAGTGAAAGAAATTGCATCACAACAGCATGAAACATCAAAATACACAAAATATGGAAACTGCATCAATGCAGTACAGAACATAGTATATATATATATATAGTGATGCATAGCAACTGCATAGCAGCTACAAACACCAAGTGCAACTGGAAACAACAGAAATTGTGCAACATTTTCATAATGCAGTGAAGCATGCTCATGGAACACAGCAACAACAGAGCTATATGAACAAATGCACCACTGTGAAGTAATGTAACAGCAACTACAGTGACAAACTGCAACAAACAAGGAACAAAAATACTGCAACTTCAACTATGGAACAACAGCTCATATGAACAAGTGTACAAAGGCAAAATGAACAAGTGTAGCATCTGTATCAAAACAGTGGAAACAAACTCAAGTGCACGTGAACATGGCAGCAGACCAGTGACAACAGACCCAACAACTAGTGCCAACATGAACATAACAGGTGAAGCATCACCAAAGACTCAACAGTTCACATTGCAGTAATATCATATCACTACAGAGAGTATGGTGATGCAGTCAACAAGGCAACAATGCAGAGAACTGATACAAAGGAATGAAGTGAATGCAAACAACTCGGCAATCAAATACACATCTAATCAGGTGATGCAGTCAACATCTATTCAAGGCCAGAATGATTATAAGAGGTTACAATATCAAGTGCAGTGCAAACACAAGTGGAATGCAACAGTGAAGCAAACAACAACACGAAGGCAACATGATCAAAAGTTCAGAGCAGACATAACAGTGACATGCACAGATGTATTCAAGTCCAGCAACATGAACACATGAATGGACAAGGCACAAATCAAGTTGCAGACTCCAAGTTACAAACTCAAGTGCAAACTGAATGTAACAAGCATGAATAAAGTACAGTATCACTCTCATGTATGCAACAGATAATGAAACAAGTTGCACCAGACCAAGTTCAAGTAAAGTGATGGGTGAAGTAATCAGATGAATCACAAAATGAAAGCACAAACCCAATAAATATATGCATACACACATACAAATGTATATATGCACATATAAAGTAAACTGGTGAAAGACAGTGGCAAGTACAAGGCAGTGAAGAAATCAAGCCGAAATTAAAGAACAAATTAGTATCCTTTGATTAAGTCTTTGATTAAATCAAAGATTTCTAATTTGGAAAGAAATTTCAGCAGCAATTAACTCGAATTCAAATATGGACAGCATTAACTCAAATGAGGACCGAGACAACAACTACAGCAAGAAATTTTCGAATTAATTAATTCGAATCCAAATATGGTCAGCAATTATTCGCAATTGAATCAAGAAAGGAATACTCCAAAACAAATTCAAGAAAATCAACGACATGAGAAATCAAATCTGACAGTGTTAATTAGGGTTTCAACCCTATAAATACACCCCAAAGAAATCATCATAGACACAGAACAATCGAGTTCAAGTATCAATTTAGAAAAGCAAAAGGAGACAGTACATACCGAATTCACAAGCAATGAACTCGATCGAGCGACTGCAAAACTAGCAATAGTTAACCATCAGAGAAGCAGCGAGCTAGGGAAGCAAATCACCGATCAATTGAAGAAACCGAAGCCCTAATTGGAACAAAGGAACAAAGCCCTAATCAGAACGAAGCCACCATTATTTCTCACGAACGAGACAAAAGAGGATCGGGTGAAATAAGGAAGTGGGCCGGTCTTAAAAAAATAAAAGGGGGTTTTGTTTTTATTTAATTATAGGCTTTATTAATATTGTTAATTTGTTTTTGGGTTAAGTTTTTTTTTTATAAAAGCAAGATAATTTAAATTGTTTTAAATTTAGTGCTTGCTTTTGTAATTTGCTTTATTTGTATGTTCTCTTCAAAACAAAACATGAAAAATTATCACCTAGGGTTTAGGTGTTGTCAGATTATCTAGTTAGAGTTAGTCCAGTTAGCAGGGTTTGCAAGTTTGCAAAACTCTATAGGCGGTAGCAGGGTTTGCAAGTCTGTTAGAGTATTTGTAAGCGGGAAACTGTTTAATTCTAAAAGAAATCTGGGAATGCAGCAGTAGGCAGGGGTTGCCGAAGCTGGGTAAATTCTGTGTGTGATTTATTTTTCAGCATATTTATTTCTTCAGTTTGCTTCTGTGTTTAATTAGCAAAAAAAAATTTGCTATAACCCTATTCACCCCCCCCCCCTCTAGGGTTAATCTAGATCCTACACTTGTATGGATGTTTGTCTGACATTGCATTCCTATAGATTACGTACATTGGTTTTTACAAACGTACATCAGTGGTGGCGGAGAAGGCAACTTCTCTTAGCTTAACACCCTCCTTGAGACGTATGAGCTTCATCGTTGTATTTTTATGGAAGGCAATTAGTAGTCAATGGAAATGGCCGTGTGGAATTCTAAGTGATGTGATATGCGATTGTGAAAGGTAATCGTTACCTTATCAGGCCTCATCAACCGGAAATGATCAAAACAGGGTTAGATGCAGCAGGGCTAAATGGGTCATTCCTATTAGGATATGATCGTTCTCTTCTAGATATATCTTTACACGCTATGACATTGTGTATCTGATTATTGTGGTTCGTATGCTATGAAAGCCCTCGGTAAAGGTCGCTAACGACGGGAGGATAATATATTATGTACCATCTAGTTATAGAGGTGGGCCGGTCTTGTGTTGGTAGAGGATCCTTAGTGATGGTCCTCGATACATTTTTCTAGAGATGTACTGCCGGAAGGTAGTCCATTCACCTGGTCATTTGTATGGAAATCCAAACACCACTACGTGTTTGCCATTTTGATTGTATTACCCAATTGGGCTATATGCTAGAATTTAATCAATGTAACAATTTCGGCTATGATTAATATTATTTGTATATAGTAGACACTACTATAATATAAGAGGACATGATATAAGTGTTAATGAAATTGAATTAATGAAAGTGGAAGCTAAATAACTGAATTCAAATTGAAAGTGAAGTTAGAATAAATAGAAATAAATTTGATTTGATTTGGAAGTGAACAAATTGGAATATGATTTAGTGAATGTAAACTAATTGAATATGAATGAATATTAGTAAAATCCAATGTAAATGAATCAAATGTGATTAATTGAAAAGTCAATTCAATGAATATTAATGAGAAGTGAAAGTGTATTGATTTGGTTATGGATGTTAGTTGGATGATAGTTGTTTGATGGTTGGATTTGTTTCTTTTGGTTGCATTTTTTATATTGGCATATATAGTTATTGTAGTGGTATATGTTGTATATTAATATTACTTTCACATATACATGTTTCTCATTTGTGTATTGAGTATTTAGTAGTGTGTATGGCACTTGCTTGTCATTTGGAGCTCGCTTTCGCGCTATATTATCCGTATATGCTTGCTAATAATATATAAGGTACATATCTCCGATTACATATTGTACTTTTACACTTTTTTCCCTTCGGGATGCCTCACCCTTGATGATGGGATGTATATTTGTGATATATATTGTTAATTTTTTCGGATCGAACAGCGCAAAGGAGACTATGGCGAATTGTTTTGAAAATTTAAGGCGTTAGATTTCTTTGGAAATTTGTGATAACTAATTTTTTTTTTGATATTAAGTTAAAAGTTAAACGATATAGTTGATTTTGAAAAGAAAACTAAGTATGCATTTGAAAACTTAGAAAAGTTTTTATAAGAAGTTTAACTGATGATTTTGAGAAAAGTTAAAATGTTAACATTGGATTTGATATCTAGTTTTAACGAATTGTTTTGAAAAGTTAATGGATTTTGTGAGTTTTTCTTACTTAGTAATTTCGAGGACGAAATTCTTTTATGTAGGGGAGAATGTAACGACCTAGAATTTCAGTCATTTGAAATTCGTATATTTAATTGATTTTAAATATGCAAAAGTAAATTTTATAAGCTGAATAGACTATATTTCGAATACAAGGATTTAATTGAATAATTAAATTGTTAATTTACTATTTGAAATTGTGAAAATAATTGAAATTTGAATTAAATGTGAATAAAAATGATTTGTAAAGTGATGTTAAATTATACTTGAATTAGAATGATGTTAGAGAACTTTTAAAACCAAATTAAAAGTTAATTTGCATAAATTGAATATTTTAATATTTAATTGACGAGTAAAAATAGCCATTTTTCAAACAGTCTCGGATTTCGACGAAACCCGTTTCATTGGATCCATAATGTTATATATTGTAAGATTTCAAATTTTGTGTCAATCGGATTTACGGTTTGTCCAGGGCAAGCTAAAACACGTAGAAATCTGTTTAAGTGAATTTTAAATTTAAATAGTCGATTCGAAAACCTATCTTTCAAATACAATCGAATTGGCTCCCGATATATATTCCATTGCATTCGGAATAGGGGTAAAATATTATAAACGCTAGGCGGCACACTTCGTTTGAAGTTCGGAAAAATTTCGGGTGAAAAGTGTCGTGAAATTTTCTATAAAAGGACCTTAATATTCATCATTTGCCAAAACCCGAACTTAGTTAGGGCTAGCCGCCACCCACCCTATATTCTAATGGCCAGAATTTTGTTTCGATCTTCCTCAATTTTCTTCCAATCCGTACACTTTTACAAGGAATCTTCAACTACAAAAATGAAGAGGACGATGAGAGCTTCAAATATATATGGTGATGATCGACAATAACTTGATGGGTGGTCGTCAATTTGCGCGTAAAGAACCGACGTTCATGTGCGTTTTTCTTGTTTATGGTGAGGCCGAGCTTCACTAGATGGTGGGTGAAGGTGGAGTCAAGTGCGGGCTTCGAGATGATGGTGGTTGATCGTCGTGAAGATGATTGAAGTGGCCACGATAATTCGAGGAAGTCGGCGGTCGATGGGTTTACTCACGTTCGAATTTGCCTGATTAGGGAAGAAAAGGCACATGGCCACGATCTCATCTAAGAAAATGAACGGCCAGAAATTAAGAAGGTTTAAAAAAAAGTAAATTATATTATATATTAAATTGTATAAACTTCTAAACTGCGTATCTTTGTCGTACGACGTCCGTTTTGGACGAAACGAATTGCGTTGGGTTCGTATGGACGAACACTACACGATGGAAATAGTTTGGAGTTGATTGGAGCTAGTGTGAATTTTAGATAAAATTCAACGGTCGTTTAATTTTATTCGGAATAAAACACTACAACTGCCATTGGACACAATGTGAGTACGACTCACTCTTTCTGACTCACTGATATATAGGTGAGAAATAATTTATTATATGATGATCGATGATTGTTTGGATGATATATGATATATTGGTTGATATTTGGATATGTACATGTCTAGTGGAGCAGATGACCCTATACGTTCCCGTGTATGAGCGGATGACCCTTTGTACGCGCGTCTGCCTTGAAGCGGACATTGTACACATATTCTAATATGTATATCTGATGCAGATGACAGGTTGGAGGGATCCAACTAGATTCCTCACCAGTATCGATTTACTTACAGATATTGATATATGTATTCTGTTATCATATGATATATGATGTTTGGATGTTGTGATTGATGTATTTGGTGCTATTGCAGCATTGGGCCTATTTTAGAAATTTTAAAAATGTTAAAGTGATGATTTTCAAATTTAAAGGGATTTTGGAAATATATGTTTTATTGAATTTTTGAATTGTTAAGAATGAATTTATTTTGAATAAATATATATTATAATTTTTATTGTTATAAAAATTATGACTTTTGTGAAATAACACTTAAGTATGATTTTTGGAGTTATATAAGTTTTAATAATGATTTGTAAATTATTAAAAGAATAAGTTTATATAAACGGATATTTTATAAATCAAAATGATGGAATTTTAAAGGCATTTTATATGTGTTAAAATGGAGTATAAAAGGAGTTTTTTTAAGCGAATAAGATTTATAATTGTGATGTTATAAAATGATTGAATTTGTGAAATGAACGATTTATAAGAAATTAACTTATAAATTGTATTTTTGAATGTAAATAAGGTGTAAATGAAATTTTTTAATAAAGGAATTTTATTACTTTAAGTTTTTATAAAATATAAATTGAATTTATAAACATTGTTTTATAAATTCGAAATCAACTATATTTTGATAGGAGAATATAGAAGTTTATTAAAGGAACTATACTCACGATTTTGGACAATGGGTAATCCTTTAATTTAAATATGCAATAGTAATGGATTTGGTAAAGGGGTATATTCACGATTTTGGACAGTGAATTATCTTTTGAAATAAATGTGTAGAAGTGTTGGAATTTGTTTGAGAATTTATATTCATGATTTTGGACACTGAATAATATTTTGAAATTAAATAAACGTTTTGGGAAGTGGTATTTAAATTGAATTTAAATGATTTAAAGATGTTTTAAAATGTGTTAAGGATCGAAACCATAGATTTCAACATTCATTGTTGAAATAGACGTTTTCGAGAAGTAAGAAAATGATGGACTAGGACACTGTTGTTATAGTAAATGATTTTCGAAAGGAAGTGTTTTTATATAGCATTGGGGTTTATTATATATCTTATTTTCGAATCCCTACTATTGATTTTGGATTGTCGTAACGATGTTTTGCGCAACATTCATTTTCACCCAATAAATGTGTTTAAAGAGAATGTTTTCTTTATATAATAAAATATATACTTAATCATGTTTTAAGTATATTGAATATTTTCTAAGTGTTGAAAATAAATTGAGTTGTGAATTACTTATTATTAAATAAGTATTTGGAAATGTTTTCCAATGTTGAAATGATTTTGGAATTATATCTTTTTAAAGATAATTTAAAGGGAATGTTTGGCAAATGATTTAATTAATAAAAGATTAATTAAAAGGGCTCAGTGATTGTTATGGTGCTGAATATTTGTTTGTTCTCTTTGATAGTTAAATAACATACTATCAAATTTGACCAAATTTTAGTTACTCGACTTGATGTGGGAACTATTTAGTCGTAGACTTAGTACGTTGCCTTCTGTGTAGGCTTGATTATCGTTTGTGTTGAGGATGTTGATTCGTGTAGTGTGGAGTATTACTCCAATCTATCGAGATTCCTTTTTGGCCCAAAGGATAGCAAGTTGAAAGTTGGAAACGTGATAAGTCTATGAGACTTAGTTGCTGTGTGAGGTTGAGAAACGCTTTTGCGTTGTTGGTGCGAAGAGACTGGGATCGGTTTAACCGAAAACCACTTCGGACCAACGTATATGCGACGATTGTGCAGGTTGATTTGTGATGATATTGATATTCTGAATTTTCATAGTGGGGAGTGCTTGTTGATCGTTTGGGGTTAAAATCCCAATATACATCCAGTAGTAGTGGTCTCTTCATTATAAAATATCCAGTGCGAGAACTATTCGCTACTAATCCTAGGGATTTCCCTACAGGATGTGGTAGGAAAGTACCTTCGGTTTGTGCTATTCCTGGACAACTTGTATGGATGTTTGTCTGACATTGCATTTCTATAGATTACGTACATTGGTTTTTACAAACGTACATCATTGGCGGCAGAGAACACAACTTCTCTTAGCTTAACACCCTACTTGAGACGTATGAGCTTAAGGGTTGTGTTTTTGTGGAAGACAATTAGTAGTTAACGAAAGTGGCCGTGTGGCATTCTAAGTGATGTGATATGCAATTGTGAAAGGTAATCGTTACCTTATCAGGCCTCATCAACCGGAAATGACCAAAACAGGGTTAGATGCAGCAGGGCTAAGTGGGTCATTCCCATTAGGATATGATCATCCTCTTCTAGATATATCTTTACACGCTATGACGTCTTGTATCTGATTATTGTGGTTTGTATGCTATAAGGGCCTTTGGTAAAGGTCGGTAACGACCGGAGGATGATATATTTGGTACCATCTAGTTATAGAGGTGGGCCGGTCTTGTGTTGGTAGAGGATCCTTAGTGATGGTCCTCGGTACATTTTTCTAGAGATGTATTGCCGGAAGGTAGTCCCTTCACCTGGTCATTTGTATGGAAATCCAAACCCTACTACGTGTTTTCCATTTTAATTGTATTGCCAATTAGGCTATATGCTGGAATTTAATCAATGTAACAATTTCGGCTATAATTAATATTATTAGTATATAGTAGACACTACTATAATATAAGAGGATTTGATATGAAATGTTTTAGTTATCGTAAGGTAAAAACATGTCTGTGTTTATGTGTGGATTTGTCTTACGAGATACTTTTGTTTTGATAAAGGAAAAGTTTGGTAATTTAATAAATTCAGTTGAGTGTGTTTCTCACGCTGGTTTACCAGACTGATACGGGCGTTCTTCCCTTTCAATGCTTGGGTCAGACCGAGTATATCTACAGGTTATGCTTTGATGCTTTTGGAGCTTCAGCGGGAGAACTAGAGATCTTCATTTTCGTATACACGTACTTGTTTTGATTTTCCGCTGTGCTTTGTTTGTTGTTGTAAATTATCAGCATTTATGAGGACAGGTTATTATAACTGTTCAAGCTGATAACTACTGATTGATTGCTGAACTCTGATTGATGCATATATATACAGTTTCTATTTTATAAAGGTAATTGATATGATATTATATATTTTCCGCTGCGATGTGAGATTCTGCATTGTTCTGTTTTGTTCTATATTCTCTCTTTCTTCTCTCTTCTCTTCTTCTCTCTTCTTTTTTTTCTCTTGACTTTCCGTCAGTCGGTGCTTTTTGGGTCGTACATGTGTGGTTTATTTTCGATTCAAAGAGTATGGATTTGCGGGTCCTCACATTCCTTTGAAAACATTTGCAAATAGACTTATTAATCTTAACCCAAGTTGTTACCCATATAGCATTTCGAAGCAATTCATTATGCCAATACAAACAAAACCACAGGTTCTCATTGAAGAATGGATTTCTATACAAATGACCAAGTGAAGGGATTACCTTCCGATGGATACACCTCTAGGTGGATGTCCCGAGGACCATCACAAAGGATCCTCTACCAACACAAGACCGACATATCTCTGTAACTAGATAGTACCGAATATATCATCCCTCGATCGTTACCGAGCTTCATCTGAGCGTGTTGTAGCATACAAACTACATTAATTTACATCCCGAACGTCATAGCGGAAAAAATATATCTAAAAGGGAATGATCACACCCTAACTGGGAATGACCCACTTAGCCTTGTCACATCTAACCATGTTGTGGTCCTTTCCGTTTGATGAGGCTCGATGCAACGATTACCTTTTCACATAGCACATATCACATCTCTAAATGCCATATTGCCATTTTCGTTGACTACTAATTGCCTTCCACAAAAATACAACCCTTAAGCTCGTATATCTCAAGAAGGGTGTTAAGCTAAGAGAAGTTTCCTTCTCCGCCCCAACAGATGTATTTTTGTAAAAACCAATGTACGTAATCTTTAGAAATGCGATGTCAGACAAACATCTATACAAGTTGTCCAGGAACAGGATAAACTGAAGGCACTCTCCTACTGCTACTAGTAGCGAGTAGTCCTTGCAATCCGAAAAATCTCCACAACAAGGAAACCGCTGCTATAAATATCTCCATAATAGGAGCTACCCAGAGCATGTCAACAAGTAGTCCTCACGCTATGAAGATCCGCCGTCTTCAATAATCATCATCTTCAATATGTCTTCACATTTGAACATATACAGTGGTTCGAAGTGGTTTTTCGGATAGGAATCACCCAAATCCGACCCTGATTCCTTCGAAATCCAATTAATGATAAATGTGAATATGAGTATATAGAATTTATTAAGTCTCTTTCCACTTTAATTCTTTTCGGATGATTTCGAAATCTCTTTCCTTTGACTTAGAATAATTCTATGCAATTTGTTCTTTTGCTTTGGATAATATCTCAAATTTCCTCACTTAACTCCCAATCCAAATTCCTTAATTTTTAGGAGGGTCAAAAACAATATCATTTAAGACATCGTTTACGATAAACCCTAAAATCAATCTTAGCAACCATTTTTGAGTAAATAGGATCATAGAAATCATTCTAATTTTACTCAACATCAATTTCAGTATTCAACAAGTGCTATGGGTGGAATAACGATGAAACCACCTTTTAAATTCCACGAATCGGACGAGTTCCCTCTTCAGATTTTAATACCAAGCATAAGAAGATTGTCTCTATGCAATCCAATTCATAATTTATTCATTTTTGAGATTGCTTAAATTTTGGATAATACCGATCTTCTTTTACTTTAGAAACTTAGTTCAGTCTTTTTAGAGCATCCCGGATTACCATTCGATCTGTTCCACCCCTCGCCTAAGAAAAGAAAACTTAGGCTAGGTAAGTTTAAGGCACTGGTTGCTTCATCCCTAACCATAGTCAAACACCTTGCTTTATCTTCCCTAAACTCACAAGCGGGACAAATGTACTAGTCGTTTCCACATAATCAGTTATCAACTTTATTTTGGAATTGATAACAAAGATTTCAAATTATCTTTTAAACAATTAATTTTTCTTTTAAAAACATTTACAATTGATTCCAGGAAAAATCGTTACATTTAAACTCATATTCAAAAAATTATACAATTCGCAGCGTAAAAGTGCCGCGGAAAGTGCTATATAAGCTTAATCGATTTAAACCACTTTTTAATATTTTGAAATTAATATTTCCCATTCCAAATCTCTTCTAAACTATTTAAATAGATTTATCAAATTTATTTCATATTTTTCATAATTAAAAACGTCCATTTAAACGTATTTCCTGTTAGGGTCACTTAACTGCACTAGCACGATTTTTCTAGCAAATTGATTTGGACTTAATTCAAAATTTACTCAACAAAATTTTGATTTTCTTTCTTCGTTTAGAAGATATGGATACAATAGTCCTGAATTTTCTTATCTCGAAGAATTTCGAGCTATATTCCACTTTACACAATCTTTTGAACTTTTCGGCGCGAAATCGCGAACAACCGTTAGGCGACGCACCTGGTTTTAACTTATTTTTCGATATTTGAAATAATCTATTCAAATCGAATTTTATCACTTATAAAATCATTACACAATATTTTCATTTTCATAGTATTTGAAAAGTATTTTCACCATTTCCATATTATTATATTATTATATTCCTATTATTTAATACTAAATTTTAAATTCTAATTTCAATTCAATTTCAATTCTAGCTTCAAAATAAACTCAATTAAAACTTAGATTTCAAATCTAATTTCAATTTAAAATTCAACTCAACCTTAATCTCAATTTCAATTTTCAAAATCGATTTCAATTTCACTCTTCATCTTAATTTCAATTTCAATTTCACTATCCTTTTTAATCCCGTTTCACTTCAATTTCAAATTCTCTTTTATTTTTACTTTAATTTCAATTATAATTGAAAAGGGACTTATTTTTCCAAAGTATATCATATCACCAAATTTGGTCTTATTTACAAAGGGATCACTTAATCAATAATGATAGAAATTTGATGTCCACATTAACATCACAACCATACAAACAATCATATGACATTAACATTTTCAATATCGCTATATTATGATAAATTTCATAACATTACTATGGATTATCCAACATTCAAACAATTATTCAAACATTCATAACATAAAATGGTGATTATATACCATAGAAGATCAATTCAACAATCAATATAAATCATATAACGGTAAGAATTTTCTTACTTTCATATCCACTTCGTCAAACTTTTTTTCTAAACTAGCGTGCTTCTTCTCGAATGTCTCGAGTTTGCCCTTTCCTTTCCTTTTTCTTTTTTTATGGTCGTGGACTTTTGGAAGGGCATGGCCTAAGGTGGCTTTGGTTAGGTGGGTAGATGGGTTTTGAGAGCGTGTGTGGTGATGTAGGGATCGGGTGTGGTGTGTGTGTGGTGGCTTTTGGGCACGTGTGTGCTCGGGTAGGTGGAGAGGAAGGGATATGCTTGTGTTTAAGGGGGTGTAGGTGGAATATTGGGCTTGGGTTTGGTGTGTAGGGATTGGTCATGGGGTGTTGGAAAGGGGTAGGTGATTTTAGAGGCGTATAAGGTAGTGTAGGTGACGGTGTGGCTAGGTTTTGGTGATGTGGAGGTGATGACTTGAAGGTAGAAGAAAAATAGAGGAAGAGAAGAGGATTAGGAATTTTGTAGAATGGAAGTGAAGGGAAAAATTAAGGGATTTGAACTCGTATTTGTAAGTGGAGAATTTAGGGGTAAATGACATAAATAAACTTGTTTACTTTTGGTCTTTGATTAGCTTTGATTTGAGTTGCATTTAATGTATGGAATGATGGTTATGGAAGAGTGTGTTAAGAGATGAAGATGTATCACATTCTTATGGTTTGTAATTATTTAAACATATAAATTTGCTCCTTTTCTATGTATAACATCTCATCAATGAGATAAGATTTAAGTAATGATGTTGTTTATAAAGTTTAAAAAAAATAGTCAAATCATACCTTTTTGCTTTTTTTATACATTTATTTAAACTTTCCTAATATAAATATTTTTTCTTTTAGTGCTAAATGTAAAGTGTTTAAAAAGTTTTTAAAGTTGTATTTATGCATATGTATATGTTAGAAAATGTATCAAGTTGCAACAACTTGACGACAACTTGTTTTGGTTGAAAACGGTGTTTTTATTGACAAATTTTATAGTCAAAATTTGACTTTTTGTTAAGCTATATATTGAAGTAAACCAAACTTTAAAATGAATTTTTTTACTTCTTTAAATAAATTAAAACAAGTCTCTTTATATTTTAAAATCGTATTTAATTAATATCAAAATCTCTAATTTTACAGTTTATGTAAAACTAACAAAATGCTATAAATTTTGGTTATTTTTGTAAAATGTTATTAACATATTTTTAAATCTTTTAATATAATTTCATTATCTTCAATAGGTGTTTTTTAAATAAAAATTTAACTTATCAAATAAGTATTTAAATCTATTAATTTAAGGCTTTATTTATTTTTGACAAAACTTAACTTTTATTGGTTTGTTCTAAAATCCAAATTTATACCTTTTAGATTATTAACTAAAAGAATAAATAATTTCTTCATTATTATCTATTATATACAACTTATTTATTTAAGTTTTTAAACCTTTTTAAATTTGAAACAAACTTAATCTCTCTCTTTCGAAGTAGTGAAATTATAGGTTGTTACATTCTCCCTTACATTAAAGCATTTCGTCCTCGAAATAAAATCAAAGATATAGAACTATAAAGGTCAATAATATATGGCAATGGAAATACTACTACTAAATACTGATCATGAAATATAATCATCGATCCTAGTCCCAACCTGAGTGCGTACTACACATTTGAGGTAAATACATAGTCAAAAGTCAACAATCTACATCAGTTAACCAAAATATCATACTAAAGGACTAAATCCAGTATCTTAGCACGTACTACATGCTTAAGATAATAATAACTGTTATAATACAAACCCAAAATGTCCTAAAATATCCCTAAGTGGGAAACATTACTCATCGGATGAACCCTCTGATGGTGCCTCCAGGTCGATCTCTACTGGTTGCTCTACTTCCTTCCGTCCTCAACTGGCTTATCATCATCTATCATCTTTGGAGCTATGTACCAACCAACTATTTACACTGTGGGCCTCCCGGAATCCATGGTAAATTCTCCTCCATCTCAATATCCTCCAAACCTAGATCCTCGGCTACCTCTGGAATGAGAAATCCTAAAATCCTATACCCTGAATGGGCGTACCTTTCTCCCAAATGATCTGCTCATCACTCTCTAAATCATCATCCTCATATAACCATGCATCGTAAATCCCCGAGTCTTCTATCTCGATTGCCACGGGTTCCTCTATTAGTGGCTCGATCTCCTCTGATTGTTCCATGGGTTCCTCTATAAGCTCTTCTTCCTCAGGCTCTTCATCCTCACTCAAAGGATCCAACATCCAATCATATGCCTCATCGTCGGCCTCTGCCTCTGCATCAATATTTGCACCTACTAGCATTACATCCTCCTCATCTGAAATAACTACCAAATCCTCATCAATCGTCTGAGATATCTATCGGATGGTCGAATGATTTTGGTACTGTTCCCGAGGGCCCCTCTACTTGCATATCCTCCTCATCACTCGAAATTGATGTATCCAAAACTTCTAAGCCTTTGTAATTAGATAAGGATTCCCTAAATCTTTGTCTAATTGCTAGTCTTTCTGCATTGGTTACTTTCTACAAGTTTATATAAGAACTTAAAATCAATTATCATTTCTTATCAAAGATCCTATCTCAGCTTTATTTATTTCAACTCATTTTATTAAGTGCTTCTTACTTAATTATTATGGTTTTTATTTTCATGGGATTAAATATTTTTAGCTTTTATAATAAGTTCTAACAGAATTTGGTATTGACAAAGGGGCAAAATGATAGTCTATATATATTGATTCCCATAATACATTCATACTAAGTGACTTCTAAGAAGTACACTTAATTTTTTTTACAAAAGTCATACAGTTAAAATACTTAGATGGTGTTTACTAATATATTCCTATTAACTTATGCTTCCACAATCCATTTTCCTTTTTCTGCAAAATTAGGTGGACGAGTAAGGGTAACAAAAGGCCTAGGCTATTCAACCGTCTTGAGCATTGGATAGTCTTTGGCGACATAGCCTATAATATGGCAGAAATAACAACTCTTTGGGACAAATTTCTTAAAGGTCTTGATTTTTACTCCTGATCTACATTCCTTTGCAAGGTGACCTTCTTATCTACATTTGAAACAACAAACTTTGTTCTCCTTATGCCTTTTCTTCTTGGTTGGTACTTCAGTAGTTGGCTGTGGAACAGCATCTTCGAATTTCAGGGCATTGATTATCATCTCCCTAAATGATCCATGGATGAAGCTTACCATGCTTGCTGGAGCTCATCATACTTGCTTAACCAATCCTTAACTTCCATGATCTTTTCTGATCCCAAAAACTTTCATTGACTTAGGATCTCAAATTCCCGACAAAGCGAAGCGAACTCTAGTGGGTTTGTTCTTTCCTGAGAATAATATTATTTTTCAACATATTATCATCAAATACCTTATAGTCAAATTGTGAAACTTAAGTCACAAAGTATTTGTTTTTAGTCCTTTTAAATTAACACATTTTATACTTATCAAATTGTTATCATTTCTTAAGGCTAAATGTCTAAGGTTATATGAAAAAAGTTCTAAATTGTAGTTCTCAACCAATTGATTCTATATGAAATATCTTATAGTCAAATTGTGTAATTCTAATCATTAGATATTCATAGTTTAGTTTTACTAAGCTAAATTACAAACTATCCTCTATTCCTAACGAAAAATAATAATATCCTTTTTGATATTTAAAATATAAAAATAAGGTGAAATTATTTTATTTACCGGCTTTTCTTTTAAAACAAAACCATTTTTATAAAATTAACAAATACGCACTCGTATATATAATACTCTCATTAATCATTCCAGGGTGTTACTAACCCTATCTCCAATGAGTTACTCATCCTAGGATATTACTAATCATATCACTAATGAATCTTTACCCATAACAAAGCCAAGGTTCTCGCTTAACCTTCTGCTCCGATATTAAACGTGACGACCTAAAATTCTATACCCTTTTTGCCGACAATAAACCACACATGTCAAACCCAAATTGCATGGAATTGTGGATTATTAGGGGTAATAAAGAAAAATAGACAGAACAGAATCTCACACGAATGGAATAAAATATAATACTGAACAAAATATCTTTACAATGGAAAAACTTTTAAATACATATATTAGAGTCTAACCTAAATTCAGCTTGGACGGTTATAATACCTGTCCTTACAATTGCTGAAAATTTTCAAACTAAAATTAACTAAGCACAGCGGATAATAGAATATGTCTATACGTAGATGAATATCTCCAGCTCTCCTCTGGAAACTCCAACTGTCTTCGACTAAACCTGAAACTACTCGAATCTGACCAAGTATTGAAAATACCCAAATCGGGCTTGATAAACCAGCGTGAGAAAAACTCAATAATAAATATATCAGCCTTTAAATAAAATCCTTTGAAAAGAAAGAGTATCTCATAAGACCACGCCTACACATAAACACGGATGGGTTTTTACCATATGATAACTTAAAACACTTTATATATCAAAACATTTGATATTATTTCTAATGACATTCCTTTGAAAACATTTGCAAATAAACTTATTATTCTTAGCCGAAATGGTTACCCATATAGCATTTCGAGGCTATTCATTACGCCAATACAAACAAAACCGTAGGTTCATATTGAAGAATGGATTTCCATACAAATGACCAAGTGAAGGGACTACTTTCCGATGGGTACACCTCTAGATGTATGTCCCGAGGACCATCACAAAGGATCCTCTACCAATACAAGATTGGCCTATCTCAGTAACTAGATAGTACCGAATATATCATCCCCCGATCGTTACCTACCTTTATCTGAGCGCTCTCTAGCATAAAAACCACATTAATTTACATCCCGAACGTCATAGCAGGAATAAATATATCTAGAAGGGGATGATTATACCCTCGTTGGGAATGACCCACATAGCCTTGCTGCATATAACCCTGTTTCGGTCATTTTCGGTTGATGAGGCTCGAGGCACGATTACCTTTTCACATAGTACATAACACGCCTCTGAATGTCACATTGCCATTTCAGTTGACTACTAATTTCCTTTCACAAAAATACAACCCGTAAGCTTGTATGCCTCAAGGAGGGTATTAAGCAAAGAGAAGTTTCCTTCTCCGCCACCATAGATGTATGTTTGTAAAAACCAATGTACGTAATCTTTAGAAATGCAATGTCAGACAAACATCCATACAAGTTGTCCAGGAACAGGACAAACTGAAGGCACTCTCCTACTACCACTAGTAGCGAGTATTCCTTGCAATCCGAAAAATCTCCACAACGAGGAGACCACTGCTATAAATAACTCAATAATGAGAGCTACCCTGAGCATGTCAACAAGCAGTCCTCATGCTATAAAGATCCATGGTCTTCAGTAATCATCATCTTCAACATGTCTTCACATTCGAATGTATACGTTGGTTCGCAGTGGTTTTTCGGATAGGAATCCCCATATCCGACCCCGATTCCTTCAAAATCCAATTATCGATAAAAAGTGAGTATGAGTATACAGGATTTATTAAGTCTCTTTCCACTTTAATTCTTTACGGGTGAATTCGAAATCTCTTTCTTCTGACTTAGAATAATTCTAAGCCATTCATTCTTTTTCTTTGGATAATATCTCAAATTTCATCACTTAACTCTCGATTCAAATTCCTTAAATTTTTAGACAGGTGAAAAATAATGTTCTTAAGACATCATTTATGATAAACCCTAAAATCAACCTTAGCAACCATTTTTGAGTAAATAAGATCATAGAAATCATTATAATTTTACTCAATATCAATTTCCGTATTCAGCAAGTGCTATGGGAGGAATAACGGTGAAACCACCTTTTAAATTCCATGAATAGGACGTGTTCCCTTTTTGGATTTTAATACAAAGTATAAGAAGATTATCTCTATGCAATCCAAGTCGTAATTTATTCATTTTGGAGATTGCTTAAATTTTGGATAATACCGATCTTCTTTTATTTCAGAAACTTAATAAAGTCTTTCTAGAGCATCCGGGCTTTACTTTCGATCTGTTCCACCCCTCGTTTAAGAAAAGAAAATATAGGCCAGGTAAGTTCAAGGCATTGGTTGCTCCATCCCTAACCTTAGTTAAACACCTTGTTTTATCTTCCCATATCTCACAAGCGGGACAAATGTACTAATCGTTTTCGCATACTCAGTTATCGACTTTATTTTGGAATTGATAATAAAGATTTCAAATTATCTTTTAAACGATTAATTTTCCTTTTTAAAACATTCACAATTGATTCCAGGAACATCGTTGCATTTAAACTCTCATTCAAAAAGTTATACAATTCGCAGCATAAAAGTGCTACGGAAAGTGCTATATAAACTTAATCGATTTAAACCACTTTTTAGTATTTGAAAATTCATATTTCCCATTCGAAATATCTTCTAATATATTTAAATAAATTTATCAAATTTATTCCATATTTTTCATAATTCAAAACGTCCATTTAAACGGATTTTCCATTATTGGTCACTTAACAGCACTAGCACGATTTTTCTAGCAAATTGATTTGGACTTAATTCAAAATATACTCAACAAAAATTCGATTTTATTTCTTCATTTGGAAGATATGGATATAATAGTCTGGAATTTTCTTATCTAGAAGAATTCTGAGCTATATTCCACTTTACACATACATTTGAACTTTTCGGTGCGAAATCGCAAACTACCGTTATGCGACGCACCTAGTTTAAACTTATTTTTCGACACTTGAAATAATCTATTCAAATTGAATTTTATCACTTATAAAATCATTACGAATCATTTTAAATCAATATTTTCATTTTTAAAGTATTTAAAAGGTATTTTCATTATTTCCATATTATAATATTATTATATTCCTATTATTTTAATATTAAATTTTAAATTCTAATTTCAATTCAATTTCAATTCTAACTTCAAATTAAACTCAATTAAAACTTATATTCCAAATCTAATTTTCAATTTAAACTTCAATTCAACCTTAATCTCAATTTCAATTTTCAAAATCGAATTCAATTTCACGGTTCATCTCAATTTCAATTTCACAATCCTTTTTAGTCCCGTTTCACTTCAAATTTCAAATTCTCTTTTATTTTTACTTTAATTTTAAATATAATCGAAAAGAGACTTATTTTTCCAAAGTATATCATATCATCAAAATTGGTCTTATTTACAAAAGGATCACTTAATCAATAATGATAGAAATTTGATGTCCATATTAACATCACAACCATACAAACAATCATATGACATTAACATTTTCAAAATGGCTATAGTACGATAAATGTCATAACATTACTACGGATTAACCAACGTTCAAACAGTTATTCAAACATCCATAACATAAAAAGGTGATCATCTATCATAACAAATCAATTCAACAATCAATATAAATCATATAGCGGTGAGAATTTTCTCACCTTCATATCCATTCCGTCGTACTTTTTTTTCTACACTAGCGTGCTTCTTCTCGAATGTCTCGAGTTTGCCGTTTCCTCTCCTTTTTTTATTATGGTCATGGGCTTTTGGAAGCGTATAGCCTAAGGTGGCTTTGGGTAGGCGGGTAGGTGAGTTTTGAGTGCATGTGTGGTAATGTAGGGTTCAGGTGTGGAGTGTGTGGGCTTTTTGGGCGCGTGTGTGCTTGGGTAAGTGGAAAGGAAGGGGCGTGCGTGTGTTTGAGGGGGTGTAGGTGGAATATTGGGCTCGGGTTTGGTGGGTAGGGCTTGGTCGTGGGGTGTTGGAAGGGGGTAGGTGATTTTAGAGGCATATAGGGTAGTGTAGGTGATGGTGTGGCTAGGTTTTGGTGATGTGGAGGCGATTTCCTGAAGGTAGAAGCAAAATGGAGGAAGAGAAGGGGTTTAGAATTTTGTAAAATGAAAGTGAAGTGAAAAATGAAGGGATTTGAACTTGTATTTATAAGTGGATAATTTAGGGGTAGATGACATAATAACCTTGTTTACTTTTGTACTTTGATTTGCCTTGATTTGAGTTGCATTTAATGTGTGGAATGATGGTTATGGAAGAGTGTGTTAAGAGATGAAGAGGTATCACCTTCATTATGGTTTGTAATTATTTAAACATATAAATTTGCTCCTTTTCTATGTATATGTATAACATCTCATTAATGAGATAATATATAAGTAATGATGTTGTTTATAAAGTTAAAACTAAAATAAAATTAGTCAAATCACACCTTTTTGCTTTTTTATACACTTATTTAAACTTTTCAATTATAAACATTTTAACTTTTAGTTCTTAACGTAAAGTGTTTAAAAAGTTTTGTAAAGTTTTATTCATGCATATGTTTATGTTAGAAAATATATCAAGTTGCAACAACTTGACGACAACTTGTTTTGGTTGAAAATGGTGTTTTTTGGCAAATTTTATAGTCAAAATTTGTCGTTTTTGTTAAGCTATATATTGAAGTAAATCAAACTTTAAAATGAACTTTTTAATTATTTAAATAAATTAAAATGTCTCTTTATATTTTTACCCAAGACGAGTCCTATCCGTGTCCCCCTAAAATCATATTTAATTAATATCAAAATCTCTAATTTTACAGTGTTTGTAAAACTAGCAAAATGCAACAAAATTTTATTATTTTTGTAAAACGATTATTAACGTATTTTTAAATCTTTTAATATAATTGTATTATCTTCATTAGGTGTTTTTTTAAATAATATTTAACTTATCAAATAAATATTTAAATCTATTTAGTTAAGCCTTTGTTTATTTTTAACAAAACTTAACTTTTGTTGATATGTTCTAAAATCCAAATTTATACCTTTTAGATTATTAACTATAAAAATATATAATTTCTTCATTATTATCTATTATATATAACTTATTTATTTAAGTTTTTAAACCTTTTCAAATTTGAAACAAACTAAATCTCTCCCTTTTGAAATAACGAAATTACGGATCATTACAAATTGTCGATTAACTCTTTAATTTTCAGAGTACATGTCGAAAATCGATTCATTTGGATTCATTCTAAATAATTAAAATTGATTAGTTAACATGTAAATTTCAATATGTTTCATTTTACTAATGCTTCATATGTAACTTGTAGTATTCTCCAAATTTCATAAGCAAAATTAAAAATTGAAACTCTATTAAATTCATTCTTATCTAGTGATCAAAATAGAATATTCTTGGCTTTGGAATTTTTCTATGCAAATGTCTTTTGGTCAGTAGTCCATTGTACAAATGTAGTTTGGGATTCAGTGTACTCATTTTATGTAACATTCAAAATATCTTAACTATTTGATTGTAGATTTTCATCCTACATGCTTAATAAGTGAAATTACTGCCATTAAAAAGTAAGGGTCTGGCAGTAGATTGTCCTTCGATAAAAGTATAAACGAGTACACTAATAGTTTTAATAGCCATTTAAACTTTTCATAAAACAATTTACGAATTTTTGAAAATCAAATGCCTTGTTACCAAATGTTAGTGACAGAATTATGCATCTTAAGGCTAATTAAACAATAGAGGGGGTGAATAGTGTTTTATAAATCTTTTTTAAATTCTTTAAAGTTTATTAGTAATCAATACAGAATGAACAACCACAGATTCAAATAGAGATAAGTATAAATGCAGTAAAGTAAAAAGTAGAGAATTAGACAGATTACTCCATAAATTTTTATACTGGTTCAAAGTTATCCTACATCCAGTCCCATAAAATTTCTTGTGTATATTTGTTTTCAAATGCCAATCTTTCAACCGGTAGAAAGAAAACCCAATACAATCTCGATTTCAAGGCTATGAGACACACCCTCCAAATTTTCTATGCTTTAGGTACACTCACTTGATTTGAATGGGACATAAGCACACCTGCTTTAATTTCCAGGGCACCGACCACAGCCACTTGATTTAAATGGGACATAAGCACACCACTTATACACAACTATGATTTGATGGTTTTTCTAAAAGACAATTTATTGATTTTTGGTTACAATGAATCCTATAGCCTTTTCAACAACACTTTATGGGAGAGAGAGAGATGATTGAAAACAGAGAGTAAATAGAAAAGAATCAATACAATGAAGATAGAATTGATTATGGTATGAATTTGTGAAGATTTGAATGTATTTTTAATAGAAATTTTAGCAAAGTAAGAGGAGAGATGATAATAAGAAGGAAATTAATAATAATTTGTTTGGAATCCCCCTATATATAGAGAATAAGCAGGTACCATTCATGAAGAGTTACGATGAATAGACACTTCATTTTAAATTTGAATTTCAAATTACGGCATGTATGTCGACATACTATCTGCCTATGTGTCGACATATGTATAAAAAGTTTAAAAACTAGTTTCATTTAAAAATTGTTTCAAAAACTCTATACATTATAATATAATTTTATACTTTTAAATCATTTTAAATATAGTTTTTAAATATTTTAAACTAAAGAAAACTTTAAAAAATATTTTAAAATTATACTTTATTTGAAAATTAAAAAAGGATAAAAATAAGAAATTGAGATCAAAGATTGCTATCGGGAACTTCAACAATATTCTATGACTCTATATATTATACCATAGCCTTGAGATCTTCATATCTTTATCTTTATACTCATGAGTCTTCATGCCCTGTTCTTGAGTCTTTACACTGTATTATCTTTGATTCAAAACATGTATAATATCCTGCACTATATTCTATATAACTTGGCAAAATCATTAGTATCTATATTTATATTAATGTATTATTATTACTAAGGTTGTTATCATCAAAATCAATAAGTAAGGTATTAACAAGGATCACTTAGTAATTCTCTTTGGTAGTATGGGCATAGAGGGGGCATCACATTATGGTTGAGAGCTGATCAGATCATTTGTAACGTCCCGCCTTTTTGCACGCTTTAAACCGACGATAAACCACACACGTCAGACTTAAAGAATATAGAAGGGCGGATTGTTATGGGGTAATAAGAAAACGCAGAGAAAGAAAAGAACAAAGTAGAATCTTGTAGCGGAACGATAAAATATAATAATCAAATATACAGTTCATGAAGCTGTTTTACAAATTATTCGATTATACTTATACAATACATATCAGAGTTGCACATACCAGATAAAAGTCAATAACAATGCAGTGGAACAGTAAGAATATAGTGGAATACTATAATAACTAATAATAATAAATCTTCGTCTTCGTCCTTCAGTATACGTCTTCAGATCCTGAAATGCTCATGCTGACCCGAGCGAATTGAAAAGACAAAACACTCGAGTCAGAACTAAAAGATCTTATATAAGTTAAATCAACAATAAATAATATGAGTGAAACGGCGTCAGAGATGTTTACGGAATTTGACATCTCCTATCCAGTGTCTAACATGAGTGCAGAAACTTAATAGATGCTCGAGATTCACATGTCCTAAAGATCCGTTAAACTATTTACTATGTAGTAATATTTCGCTATTATAATAATGTCTATAGTAAAATAAACTTACTTTTAAATAGAGTTAAGGAGTGAACCAATATTCCCCTTAACATGTAATAGTCCCAGTAGTCCATCCAATATCATAGTCCCTCCTGATCGGGAAGCCACCAGAAGATACCACACGGGCTACGGAAGAAAACCAAACTCGTACAAGACGCGCTAGGGTAGGTGAAATGGCAAAACTAGGCAATGCCAGGGTAAATATACTAATTACGCTTCTGGGCCGGTGGTAACACGCAGCGCGTAGCTACCGCCCACCTCGAGCCACACCCACAAATAAAAAAAAATCAAAAGTGGCCACCGAATGAATCCAAAAGTCAGAGTATAACATCGAAGGGATGTTTCCGATCAAAGGTGCTTCCTCATTAGCCTGTCAATCGCTCCCGTTTTAGCCACCTTATGCCAACTCATGGGAGTCGGGTCCACGTATTTACATCAAAGGAAACGTCGCCACCATCCTACTTCATTCTGGAATCTCCAATGGTTGTTAAAGTGGTTTTCGGAGTTGGAAGAGAGTATGACAACTTCCAATCCTGGTCACTTCAACAACCAAATGTTATTATAACACCGCGGTCATTTCAAAATAATTTATACTTCAAAACCAGAATATAATATCCATTTCGAAACCATATAAATACGATATCATTTCCATTTCAAAACCAAATCAATATGATATCATTTTAGAAATCATAGTATTTCAAAGTTATAAAATTTCGAAACCAAAGACTTAAAACTATAACACTTCCGAAACGTAATATTTCGAAATTTATAACTTTAAAACATAACTTCCAATACTTTAATGATTCAAATATTGCATTACTTTATATAAAATAAAATAGCTTCTTAAATATCACAAATCAATTTCAAATACAGATTTGAACCCCCAATAAACCATTTTAATTTTCATATATTTCAGAGCTTTAAATATTCCACCATTTCAAAATTTATTCTTTGATAATCCCATGTAAATCAAATTCAGTTATTATTATTTAGATTTGAAATGTTTACATAATAAATCCAATATCATTTAAGAAAATTTTTAACTTCACATAACTGGATATTCATTCAATTTATTTAACTTGATATATTCATTTAAATCAACTTTATATTCATTCAAATCACTCTAAACCAAATCAAGTTATAAGAATCATACCCTATAAAATATCAATTTTATTTAAATTTCAAATCAAATTTATTCGTGTATAATCCTTAAATAATTCAATTCAAACCAATTTCATATTTATCTTCCAACTTAATTCTTATTTAAGTCATTAAAACTCCAGAAATATAATTTAAATAAATACTTAACCATATTATATCTTAATAAAATCAAACTTTATTATTAAACTCCTTTTATACTTTAAATCAATTTTATACATAGCTTAAAACCAAGAATTCAACTATATATAAAATAACATTTATACAACATCCAAATCAATATTTCATAAAACCATATATTTTTTCACTAAACCATAGAAAATTATTTCAAAATATTTTCATATATAGACCACGGTGTCTGTATAAAATTTTCTACCATATGGTCAAGTAATACGGATATTTATCATTTCAATCCGTAATTTAAAATAAAATTACGGTTATAACATTTCAAACCGCAATCCCGAATGAAATAAAATGCATAACAACTTGTAGTCTATAACAACATAAAATACAGCATCCATTCACCCAATATCAATCATCAACCATTTATCACAATCATCATCCAATTCAAATAATAACATCAATATAGAATAGAAATAAATAACAAGTAATTACTGACAGTTTATATTCAATAATAAATTAATTTAACTGGCAGTTTAGATGCAATAATAAATTGAATACCAATTTGATTCAATATTCAATTTTTAACTGGAGTGATGATAAAAAATATATACCAAATACCAATAAATAAATTTCTAATCACATCAGAAATTAATTTAACACACAAAAAATTTTTAGAAGTTGTGAGTGGGTTAAAACACTCACGTTTCGAATTTAAATTGAATTTAAATCCAATTTAAACCCAAAAACTAAACAGTCTTCGAATTCATCCAAACCAGCGCCAAATGTCTAGAATTTTATTATGGTCCCAACGGAGAAAACCGCGCGTAATTTCGACTTCGTATGTGAAAGATACGTACGTTAGAACGATTGAAATCAAAAATTAAAATAAACAAATAAAACAAGAAGAAACAAAACTCTACCAATCCACGTCAGCCACGTTCTTCCTTCCATCTTCTTTCACGCGCTCAATTTCCAGGAGTCACGCATACAAAACCGAACCATGATCGGCACCGGCTTCTACACCGATCGCGATCGCCGCTAAGGCCCACCTCGGCCACGCTTCAACGCCAGAACGACGCCGCCTCCTCTAGTCAGTGCTCAACCCCCTCCCCCCAATCGTTGATCAATCGACCCAAAATTGCTTAGCCACCACCTATAAAATGCAAATACTAATCGATTGAATCGCAAAATCTAACCGTCGAATCGCAGAACAAACATCACCGATGCACTCCCCATCGTCCACTCTACAATACCCAGAAATGATTTGACGATCCGACAGCGTTCATCGACGCGCGATGAACGGCCGTGAATGTTTCCACTAATTCTGGATACACAGAAACTCCGATCGAAAAATAGACAGTGGATCTGGATTGCGCTCTAAGAGCTTTCCGACGATACATAATTTGATATTGTTTGTGGAGTTGGAATTTTTGGCTTTGGATTTGATTTGGAATTGTAATTGGGAAATTTTGTTTTATCTGCCATTGAGGAGGAGGAGCATCTGAATTATACGTATAGACAAATGAGAAATAGAAAGGGTAGGGTTTATAATAGGGTATTTATAGGTAGGGTTGAAATAGAATGGACCGAATCGATTGGATATACGCGTTGAACGATAAAATGGCCCAAAAAGCCCGTTCTGACTCCGGAACGAAATTGGGTCAAACCATATATCAAAATAGATGTTTTAGAATATTTTAAACGCAATGAATAAGGTTTCAAGTCTAAATTCCATCGTATGAAGAAGTTATGCTAAAATTAATATTATTTCAAATTGATTTCAATTAAATTGATTTCTGGGCGTTTTGAGTCCGTACGATCAAACGACAAGCCCGATCGCTACGAAACTTGAAATCCTACAATAATTCACAGCTGCGGATCCAATGAAACTTGTTTCGTCGAAATCCGAGTCAGTGGCCAAAATGGCTATTTTTACGTTAATTAATTAAATTAATAAATTAACAAATTAAATCAAATTTCCAATTTCAACTCTATAATTAACTAATTTCAACATTTTTAAATTTCTAAATCATTTACTCTAACTTTTCCAAGTTTAAATGTCAAACTTAGAGTTGATAAATTTATCAATTTCAGTATTAACCTTAATTTCACTAAATTCAAAATTATAAATAAAATTGCCAAAAATCCCATTTAATTAAATAAATAAATGAATATTCCATTCATTATTGACAAATGGATGGATTTAACGTTGGATTCAAAAATATTACGTTAATATTCTCACATTCAACCTTAATTTCAAATAACAAATATTTAAATATTTAACTCCACTTATTTGCAATTAATCTAATTATTGAATTCTAAATTTCAAATAAATTGATAAATCTTGGTTTCCATTCTTCAAATCAACCAATTGTCATATTATAAATAGAATTGACATTAATTCCAATTATTCATTTACTTTACACTAACATGTATTTTATCCAAGTACAGTTAATTGCATATTATTTCATAAATTAATATACTTTTGAAATTATTTCCCAATTTATTAATTACAATCAATTAAGATCTTACCATTGGTTCCATAAATTGGTTTGCACTAAATTAGTTATTGCATTTATTCTCATTAATATAACATTAAGGTTCATTTAACTATAATTGATTTCCAATTTTCTTATTAAACCAAAAAAAACATGTAACTTATAACAAGTGTTACCATGCCTTTAATTACACTCGTGAATTCCCTATTATTAACTATATTATTCTAATTCTATTAGCTAATCAAGTATTTACATTCGTTTCTTACATTCAAATCTCATAACCAATTATAACAAATTTCAATATCTCACCTGACATTTCATTTCAATTTATCCATTTATCAAGTTTTAATTAATAAATCGTTATTTCCAAATATTACCTTAATTAATATTAACGTAATATTTTATTTATATTTATTGCAGTTGATTCCAATTCAATTTCTATTTCCTAATATACTCTAATTTAACAACTTCTAAACATTGTATTACTTCTCACATTAATGTAACTTTTGTTTATATTTATTAAAATTTGATTTCTCATTCTAATTAATAGACTAAATAAATGGGCAACACATAATTATTGCCACCATTTACTTTTAACTACATTTATAAGTTTATTATTTACAGACCCAAGTTACAACATTTACATAATTTCAATTTACCGTAATCTCATTCAATCTATTAATTATATACAAATTCCTTTATTTACACAACACTTACATTTATTTACTTATTGTCAATTTTACACCCAAGTGCAACAATTTACTCTTTTTCATTTTTATTGTGATTTCACTTCAATTGACAAAAATTAGCTTTTAATAACCATTGCTACAATTCATCCTTAACATTTACTTCATTATAAATTATACAATTTTTATTTCTTTCTATTTAATTACCAAAATGTTATTAAATTATCAAATTTTAATTATTGAAAATTCACGGGTCGTTACACTCTCTCCCACTCAAAACTTTTCGTCCCCGAAAAGGAAAAAGAAGGGAAAAAAGAATTTAGAAATCAATATATTTACTTAAAATATTAAATTTATAAACAAATAAATTTACAAAATTAATTAATTTAAATAAAATATACCAATTTATAACCATTAAATATTTTTATACTCAAATTAATAAAGTTTGGAAAACACTTTTCAAAATTTATTCTAAGTCCAAAAATTTCGACTGAGTCTCCTTTGTATGGAGAGGCTCGGAAGAAAATTTAATATCAACTATAACAATATATAACATATATTTTCTAAAATAATATATCCCAACATGGGAAAAGCAATATAATAGCGCTATAAAACCATAATCCGAAAAACGTACTTATTTGTCGGGCAAATAACGCTTATTTATGAAACCAAAAGCGGTAGCAATTGCTTCCATAACCTGTATTTCACTTATATAATCCAGAAGAGTTAATAATTATATAAAATGAAATGTTTAAAGTTGCTTCAACCATAAGCAAACAAATCAATACAAACAACAACCACTTGCAACAAGGCATACGACCATCACATAAAACCAACACAAATCAATCATTCATTCATATCAAACAAAACAAATAGTTGTTCGGGTTCAAAACTTTAAATTGTACATAATGAAAAATAAACTACTAAGTGCACCGTTTACTCAATAGTCTTAGATGAAACTAAATAGATTATTCATTCACCCAAACAAATTTAAAGTATCCTTGCCCAAACAACCATAAACCAAACAAACAACAATTCCAAACAATGAATCAAGTTAATTTTTCAATTTCATTTCATGCCCTTTGTTGTTTGATTTTCTTTTCTTCCATATAATACTTATCTTCATTTAATTTATTCACATCATGTCAATTCTCTTTTTATTGTAATATATATATTCACTACTTGATTTCATTTATTTACATTCATTTATTAATAATATTCATGCTCAATTCAGTCACTTGGCATGGCAATTTCATTACTTACATTTATAATCTTTTTAATTCACATTTTATTTACAATTTTCATTTATTTCTATCCACAACTTACAAATTCATTTACATTAATCCATGTACTGCAAATTCTCTTATTCGTATTACATTCATTTATTCATTTACCTAAGTTTATAATCTTATACTTACAATACTTACTTCCTATTACCATTGTTTCAGTAACATTTCAATTATAACTTAAGTTCACTACAATTACAACATCAAATTCTTATTTATAAAAGCAAATTCATTGAATGCTTTCATTATTTCAAATTTTTACTTGTATAATATTCTATTACAATTTCTTATTAAACATCGTAACTTTTATTATTGGGTAAGTTATATATATGCTTGTTAAGAATGCAATTGAAATTTATACAAGTTTATCTCATTTCCTTTAAATTAATTTAATGTTCAAACATCATATCATTGTTTATATGTTACTAATTTCAACTTTCTTTTAATTTCATTCACAGCCTAGCATTTAATCTCTTATTTTATTTAAAAGTTCTAATTATTAGTTAACTTCCATTTCACTACACTAATTGAAACTATTAATTAACGGAAACTTAAGAATTTAAGTACCGGGTTTTATTTCAAATCATTTTAAATAATAGATAAATATATATACTTGCAATTTATATATCCAATTATATTTAAAACAATTTAAAATTTATATTTGTTTATCAAAATAATTCTGCAGTAAAACTACTACAGTGGCCTTTCCACTTCGAAAATCGAAAATAAATGTCGATGATGCGTGCACTCATCACCGAAATTATTTTCCAACGACAAAGAGGGGAGTACAACTTATTTCTTTTCAAAATTCCTTTAATACACTTCTTTCAATTTATATTTGAAATATTTATATCAGAAAATACTTCTAAATAATATTATTATTATATTCCATAATCATTCGAAAGAAAGTTTCAAAACCCTGGAACTTAAGTTCTAAATTTCCCATTTTCATTTATTTTATCTTCAATCTTATTTTAAGTATTATTTATAAATTTCATAACTAACAACTAATATATTTAAACTAAATATATATTTCATATTAATATTTTATTTTATATATATTGAAAATATAATAGGCAAAATTATTTCATTCACCTATACTCAAAACAAATATTGTGTCGGTCTCTCCTATTAAGTGTTTAGAAATCCCTATTGATGTCATAGCGTCCTATGCACCAACCAGAATTTATAAATACAAAATGGAACAAATTAACACAATATTAAAACCTTTTTATAATGCTAACAAATACGCTCTTTCATATATACGCTCAACGACTCATCATAAGGTATTACTACCCTATTAATAAAGAGTCAAACCCCACAAAGCTAAGGTTTATCGCTAAACCAAAGCGCTAATACCATATGTAATGTCCCGCCTTTTTACACGCTTTAAACCGACGATAAACCACACACGTCAGACTAAAAGCGTACAGAAGGGCGGATTGTTATGGAGTAAATAAGAAAAAGCAAAGAAAGGAAAGAACAAAGCAAAATCTTGCAGCGGAACGATAAAATATAATAATCAAATATACAGTTCATGAAGCTGTTTTACAAATTATTCGACTATACTTATATAATACATATCAGAGTTGCACATACCAGAGAAAAATTAATAACAATGCAGCGGAACAGTGAGAATATAATGGAATACTATAATAACTAATAATAATAAATCTTTGTTTTCGTCCTTCAGAATACGGTCTTCAAATCCTAAAATACTCAGACTGACCCGAACGAATTGAAAAGACAAAACACTCGAGTTAGTACTAAAATATATTATGTAAGTTAAATCAACAATAAATAATATGAGTGAAATGGCGTCAGAGATATTTACGGGATTTGACGTCTCCTATCCAGTGTCTCACGTGAGTGCAATAACTTAAGAGATGCTCGGGATTCACATCTCCTAAGGATCTGTTAAACTATTTACTATGTAGTAAAATTTCTCTATTATAATGATGCCTATAGTAAAATAAACTTACTTTTAAACAGCGTTAAGGAGTGATCCAATATTCACCTTAACACGTAATAGTCCCAGTAGTCCATCCAATATCATAGTCCCTCCTGATCGGGAAGCCACCAGAGGATACCACACGGGCTATGGGAGAAAACCAAACTCGTACAAGACGCACTAGGGTAGGTGACACGGCACAACTAGGCAATGCCAGGGTAGATATACCAATTACGCTTCCGGGCCGGTGGTAACGCGTAGCGTGCAACTACCGCCCACCTCGAGCCACACCCTCAAATCAAAAAAATCAAAAGTGGCCACCGAATCAATCCAAAAGTCATAGTATGACATCGAAGGGATGTGTCCGATCAATGGCGCTACCTCATTAGCCCGTCAACCACTCTTGTTTTAGCCACCTTATGCCAACTCACAGGAGTCGGGTCCACGTATTTACCTCAAAGGAAACGCCGCCACCATCCTTCTTCATTCTGGAATCTCCACCGCGTACACGGTTGTTAAAGTGGTTTTCGGAGTTGGCAGAGAGTATGACAACTTCCGATCCCGGTCTCTTCAACAACCAAACGTTATTATAACACCGCGGTCGTTTCAAAATAATTTATACTTCAAAACCAGAATATAATATCCATTTCGAAACCATATAAATACGATATCATTTCCATTTCAAAACCAAATCAATATGATATCATTTAAAAATCATAGTATTTCAAAGTTATAAAATTTCGAAACGAAAGACTTAAAAATATAACACTTTCAAAACGTAATACTTTGAAATTTATAACTTTGAAACATAACTCCAATACTTTAATGGTTCAAATATTACATTACCTTGTATAAAATAAAATAGCTTCTTAAATTTCACAAATCAATTTCAAATACAGATTTGAACCCCCAATAAACCATTTTAATTTCCATAGATTTTAGAGATTTGAATATTCCACCATTTCAAAATTTATTCTTTGATAATCCCATGTACATCAAATTCAATTACTATTATTTAGATTTGAAATGTTTACGTAATAAATCTAATATCATTTAAGAAAACAATTTAACTTCACATAACTGGATATTCTTTCAATTTATTTAACTTAATATATTCATTTAAATCAACTTTATATTCATTTAAATCACTCTGAACCAAATCAAGTTATAAGAATCATACACTTTAAAATCTCAATTTTATTTAAATTTCAAATCAAATTTATTCGTGTATAATCCTTAAATAATTCAATTCAAACCAATTTCATATTTATCTTCCAACTTAATTCTTATTTAAGTCATTAAAACTCTAGAAATATAACTTAAATAAATACTTAACCATATTATATCTTAATAAAATCAAACTTTATTATTAAACTCCTTTTATACTTTAAATCAATTTTATACATAGCTTAAAATCAGGAATTCAACTATACATAAAATTACATTTATACAATATCCAAATCAATATTTCATAAAACTATATGTTTCTTTACTAAACCATAGAAAATTATTTCAAAATATTTTCATATATAGACCACGGTGTCTGTATATAATTTTCTACCCTATGGTCAAATAATACGGATATTTATCATTTCAATCCGTAATTTAAAGTAAAATTACGGTTATATCATTTCAAACCGCAATCCCGAAAGAAATAAAATGCATAACAACTTGCAGTCTATAACAACATAAAATACAGCATCCATTCACCCAATATCAATCATCAACCATTTATCACAATCTTCATCTAATTCAAACAATAACATCAATATAGAATAGAAATAAATAACAAGTAATTACTGACAGTTTATATTCAATAATAAATTAATTCAACTGGCAGTTTAGATGCAATAATAAATTGAATAACAATTTAATTCAATAAATTCAATTTTTAACTGGAGTGATGATAAAAATATATCAAATAGCAATAAATAAATTTCTAATCACATCATAAATTAATTTAACGCACATAAGAAATTTTAGAAGTTGTGAGTGGGTTAAAACACTCACCTTTCAAATTTAAATCCAATTTAAACCCAAAAATTGAACAGTCTCCGAATTCGTCTAAACCAGCGCCAAAATGTGTGGAATTTTATTACTATCCCAATTGAGAAAACCGTTTGTAATTTCGACCTCGTATGTGAAAGATACGTACGTTAGAACGATTGAAATCAAAAATTAAAATAAACAAATAAAACAAGAAGAAACAAAACTCTACCAATCCACATCATCCACGTTCTTCCTTCCATCTTCTTTCACGCGCTCAATTTCAAAGAGCCACGCATGCAAAACCGAACCACGATCGGCACCGCCTTCTACACCGATCGTGATCGCCGCTGAGGCCCACCTCGGCAACGCTTCAACGCCAGAACGACGCCACCTCCTCCAGTCAGTGCTCAGCCCCCCATCGTCGATCAACCGACGCAAAATCGCACAGCTGCCACCTATAAAATGCAAACACTAATTGATTGAATCGCAAAATCTAATCGTCGAATCACAGAACAAACACCACCGATGAAGTCCCCATCATCCACTCTACAATACCCAGAAATGATTTGACGATCCGACAGCGTTCATGGACACACGATGAACGGCCGTGAATGTTTCCACTGATTTCGGATGCATAGAAACTCCGATCGAAAAACAGACAGTGGACCTGGATTGCGCTCTTCAAGAGCTTTCCGACGATATATAATTTGATATTGTTTGTGGAGTTGGAATTTTTGGCTTTGGATTTGATTTGGAATTGTAATTGGGAATTTTTTTTTTGTCTTCCATTGAAGGGGAGGAACATATAAATTGTACATACAGACAAATAAGAAATAGAAAGGCTAGGGTTTATAAAAGGGTATTTATATATAGGGTTGAAATAGAATGGATCGGATCGATTGGATATACGCGTTGAACGATAAAATGGCCCAAAAAGCCCGTTCTGACTCCTGAACGAAATTGGGTCAAACCACATATCAAAATAGATGTTTAAAATATTTTAAATGCGATGGAAAAGGTTTCAAGTCCAAATTCCATCTTATGAAGGAGTTATGCTAAAATCAATATTATTTCAAATTGATTTCAATTAAATTGATTTTTGGATGTTTCGAGTCCGTACGACCAAACAACAAGTCCGATCGCTACGAAACTTGAAATCCTACAATAATTCACCATTACAGATCCGATGAAACTTGTTTCGTCGAAATCCGAGTCAGTGTCCAAAATGGCTATTTTTATATTAATTAATTAAATTTACAAATTAACAAATTAAATCAAATTTCCAATTTCAACTCTATAATTAATAAATTTCATCATTTTTAAATTTTTGGATCATTTACACTAATTTACCCAAATTTAAATGTCAAATTTAGAGTTGATAAATTTATCAATTTCAGTATTAACTTTAATTTCACTAAATTCAAAACTATAAATATAATTCCCAAAAATCCCATTTAATTAAATAAATAAATGATTATTCCATTCATTATTGACAACTGGATGGATTTAACATTGGATTCAAAACTATTACATCAATATTCTCACATTCCATCTCAATTTCAAATAACGAAATATTTTAATATTTAACTCCACTTATTTGCAATTAATCTAATTATTGAATTCTAAATTTCAAATAAATTGATAAATCTTGGTTTCCATTTTTTAAATCAACCAATTGTCATATTATAAATAGAATTGACATTAATTCCAATTATTCCTTTACTTTACACTAACATGTATTTTATCCAAGTATAGTTAATCACGTATTATTTCATAAATTAATATACTTTTGAACTTATTTCCCAATTTATTAATTATAATCAATTAAGATCTTACCATTGGTTCCATAAATTGGTTTGCACTATATTAGTTATTGCATTTATTCTCATTAATATAACATTAAGGTTCATTTAACTCTAATTGATTTCCAATTTTATTATTAAACCAAAAAAAAAACAGGTAACTTATAACAAGTGTTACCATGCCTTTAATTACACCCGTGAATTCCCTACTATTAACTATATTATTCTTATTCCATTAGCTAATCAAGTATTTACATTCGTTTCTTACATTCAAATCTCATAACCAATTATAACAAATTTCAATATCTCACCTGACCTTTCATTTCAATTTATCCATTTATTAAGTTTTACATTAATAAATCTTTATTTCCAAATATTACCTTAATTAACATTAACGTAATATTTTATTTAGATTTATTTGAATTAATTCCAATTCAATTTCTATTTCCTAATATACTCTAATTTAACGACTTCTAAACATTGTATTACTTCTCACATTAATGTAACTTTTGTTTATATTTATTAAAATTTGATTTCTCATTCCAATTAATAGACTAAATAAACGGAAACACATAATTATTGCCACCGTTTACTTTTAACTACATTTATAAGTTTATTGTTTACAGACCCAAGTTACAACATTTACATAATTTCAATTTACCATAATCTCATTCAGTCTATTAATTATGTACAAATTCCTTTATTTACACAACACTTACATTTATTTACTTATTGTCAATTTTACACCCAAGTGCAACAATTTACTCTATTTCATTTTTATTGTGATTTCACTTCAATTGACCAAAATTAGTTTTTAATAACCATTGCTACAATTCATTCTTAACATTTGCTTCATTATAAATTATAAAAAAATTATTTCTTTCTATTTAATTACCAAAATCTTATTAAATTATCGAATTTTAATTATCGAAAATTTACGAGTCGTTACATCATTTATTGAGACTTATGCCGAAATAGTTATTATAATGCTAAGAGCTCAAAGGACTGAGAGTGTAACAACCCGCATATTTATCTATTTTATATTTAAATATTTCATTTAAATATTTTATCGCTCGTCGGATTTTAGTCCAAAAAGCTACTTTTTGCAAACAACCGAATTAGGACTCGAGACTACTTCCATTGAGTTCAAAATGTCGTTTGCGACCTTTTTGAGTGTAAGCTTCGATATGTTTGGAGAAAGTTGATTTTTGCTACTTTTTCCCGCTTATGACTTTGGTTTGGACTGCACCCTTATTAGCTCAGCCCAACCCCCTTCTCTTCATAACTTCTCCTCTTTGCTTAAACACTCAAGCTTTAGCAACAATGGTGGAAGAGAATGGGAAATAGAAATTCCTAAGCCCTAGCTTGCTTTGCAAATCCAACTTCTAGCTCCAAATTCAAGAGAACCCATTGGTAAGCATCTCCTTCATCTTCTCCAACTCTTACTCCATTCAATTTCAGAAATTTTCTAAACCTAACTTAGGGAATGTTCTTCTTTTAAGCTTAGATTCAAGCTTCTAGTGTTGAGATTGAAGTGTGGTTGATCTTCCCTTGTCTTCAAGCTTCTCATTCATTGATTTGGGTTTAAATGTGAGATATTTATCTCACATCTATGCTTATATTTATCTTCGATTGTTGGGTATGAATTCCTAACACTTATTCGTGTGCATTTTCTTTTGGTTTGGATTGATTTGGTGAATATTCCAATTTTTAGTGTTTTGGGTTCAAATCTTTAAAAATCCTAACTTTGATGTTTGAATGTGTTTTTGATTGTGCATCGAAGAGCTTATAGGGCTGGGTAGTCGATTGGCATAAACCCTTAGTGCCGTTGCTCGAGCGAATAAAATTTGATCGAGATTTGCACCTCATTTGAAATAGGGCAGGGGAGTGCTGGCTACAGGTTCGGCCGACCGAGCCCCTGGGCCGGTCGACCGACCTACTACCTAGGCACTTCCTGCCTCTGTTTGGAAGTGCCGATTACAGGCCTCGGTCGACCGAGCCCCTGGGCCGGTCGACCGACCTGGTGCCCGGGCACTTCCAACCCCTGGTTCGGTCAACCGACTCAGGGAGTCCGGTCGACCGACCTGCTGCTATTTGCCAACTATGCCTATTTTGCCTAGTTGTCTGAAATTCCAACTTTAATCGATTTGTGTTATTTCCCTATTTGTTGTTATCATTTGTTATTGACTTTGATGACTTGTTTTCTTCGGGAATTCTTGGAATATCCATTTCGATGGATTCGGTATCGATTTCTTTGGATTCTATTCACGTCTTCAAATGTGAATTATAGTGATTGATTGTTCCTACAATCTTCTTTGTGATTTGTCACTTTAAAAATATAAAGGTTTTCTATACTAGTAGTAAATATCAAAACTCTTTCTTCAAAAGATTTCAACACTATTTTCTTACAAAGCTCGTTTTCCTAAACCGTTTTCCAATCTATTAGTATATACAAGCCTTTACCTCACTCGTATGAGAAATCTAATTAAACGACTTAGTAAAACAAGTGGTATGAAACGCTTGCGTTTACTTCGTCGGTTAATTCTTGGACTTGTTCGATTGAATCTCTTGTGACAATTTTCTAGTGGAGATCTACAATTTGTTCGTAAATATTTAAGTTAAGCTAGTGGTTATGGGACATGAAGCTAAGCTCATATATTTACTAGCTTACTGTAATTGAACTTCTCTTTGATCATGATGATCATTTTATGGTTTAGACTAGCAATGTGCGATGTCTCTTTGTCTATGTGGAGGAATGTTCCTCATTTTATTGAGCTTCGTCTCATTTCTTTCATGGGTCGTGCCTATCTAGGTGCGTCGATGTTTGTTTACACATGGGTCGTACCTTTTTAGGTGCGTCGATGTTTATTTATGCATGGGGTGTACCTTTCTAGGTGCATCGATGTTTATTTACTTCGTGGAGCAATCGGCTCAATAAGTCGGGACATGGGGCGTATCTTTCTAGGTGCGTCGATGTTCGTCTATGCATGGGGCGTGTCTTTCTAGGTGCGTCGATGTTCGACTTTGCATGGGGTGTATCTTTCTAGGTGCATCGATGTTAGACATTACATGGGGTGTACCTATCTAGGTGCATCGATGTTTATTTATGCATGGGATGTATCTTTCTAGGTGCATCGATGTTTATTTGTGCATGGGGCGTATCTTTCTAGGTGCGTCGATGTTCGACTGTGCGTGGGGCGTGTCTTTCTAGGTGCGTCGATGTCCAGTTTAGGGGATTGGCCATCCTTTTATTGTGATTTCTGGATTTCGTGTGTTGATTTCTGGAATTTATGTTTCACCAACTTTTACGATTGGCATGGATATATATGTCATTTATTGTGGCTTGGTGAATGAAATTAGGAGTATGACATTCCTTTTTATCTTTGAGAAGATCTTTGCGATATTGATTAATCTCTTATTGATTTTTCAATTAGTTATTTATCACAGCTTGGCATTGTGATTATTATACGTTTAGTCATATCTCTTATTCTATATCATTTCGTCTGATATTTATAGCTAGACTGATCCGTTTATTATTTTCTTATTAAATAATACTCGGGTCAGACTGAGATTTCGCAGGTGCTTCTGCTTGACTCCTTATCGGACCATCATCTGACTTTTGGCTAACTACTTTGATTAGTAGTTTTTGCTGTATACATTTGAGATACAGACTCTATGATGTATACTTATTCTTTTGTCTAGCACTTGTATCTATTCTTTTGATATTGTGGATCTTGTTTGACCACTACTCTGATGTACACTTTCATGTGT
This sequence comes from Allium cepa, assembly GCA_030765085.1. Lineage (NCBI taxonomy): Eukaryota > Viridiplantae > Streptophyta > Magnoliopsida > Asparagales > Amaryllidaceae > Allium > Allium cepa. Next base: position 182,255,553 of record CM060937.1, on the reverse strand, counting down.
TATATTCATATCTATTTCCGCCTTTGTGATATGAATTATCTGCGATTGATTTGTGTTATGTTTATTTCTATATTTGTTTCCGAAGATTACATATAGCCACTGTGTAGTAGCTTTGAGTTTGTGTCGGTGTGTCGGTATGTCGGATTTCCTCTTGAGATGAAAAGTTATATTTTTATCTGGCATATCGGTACTCGCACAAAGCAATTATGCAGATGGTCGCTCCTCAACAGCCTTATTCTCCATGCTAGTCGATAGCATTACTCCGTAGTGTTCTTGGCTAGCATGGGTATAGAGGTGGGGCGTCACAGCTTGGTATCAGAGCCAAACTTCGGAACAAAGTAGAATAATTTAACAAGGATCATAGTCCTAAGTCCATCTTATGAGTCATGCTTTAGGATTTAATTCGAGTCTTCGTACCGATTCATCCTATTTTCTTTATTATTCCTTGTTTTATCTATCAAGATTGCTTGATATTCATTTGGAGAATAACTTTTCTTCTTCTTTCTTTCTTAAAGAAGAGAAATGGTTAGACCTGGCCGTCCCAGCGTCGGTCAATCTAGTGCTACTCCCCAGGATGGAGTATTTATGTCTGCCCAGCAGCTTCTAGATCTTGTTAAGAACGCTCAAGCAGCCGGTCCCATTCCAGAGCCTACTCATCCTAGATCCGGTTTTGCACGCCTATGCAGAGACTATACCGATTTGGGTGGAAGGCCATTCACGGGATCCGAGAGCGTTATAGAAATTCAAGCTTGGCTCAAATCATGCGATCGCATCTTTTCTCGCATGAACCTTATTGACCTTCATCGAGTCCAAGTGGCTTCTAGCATGCTCCAAGAAAAAGCATTAGATTGGTATGAGCTTTTAATTTCTGAAATCGTTGAAGCAGATCTCACTTGGGAGCAATTCCAAGAAAGATTCGAATTGAAATTCGTGTCGGAGGCTGAAAAAGTAACTTTGGCCCGGCGTTATTGACCTTGTTCAAGGTGAATCTTCTGTGACAGACTATGTCGCATCTTTCGAATCTCTTTCCAAATACGGGGTTGAATATATCAATACCCCATTGAAGAAAAATCAGAGATTTGTCTATGGCTTGAATAAGAATCTTAAGAAGCCATTACTCCTGAAACTTGAAGTTTCATTTGATCAGCTTATTGATATCGCTCTTCGTCTTGAAGAGGCCGATAATGAAGGTGATGTTGAAGTTGTGCGTGCCCAACAGAACTTCGACAATAACTTGAAGAGGCCTATCAAATTCAAAGGCCCCAATTCTAATAAGAAAGGGAGGCAAGAAACCCCGGTGGCAAAAGCACCTACCTCTAGTCGTGGACAATGCTACAATTGTGGTTCCACGAACCACTATGCAAGGGAGTGTCCGAGACCCCTCTTTTGTCGCTATTGCAAAAATTCGGGTCACCATATTACTGCATGTCCCGTACTTCAAAGTAAGAAGGAGGGAGAGCTCAATGTAGTGCAAGCTCCTGGTAACACTTCTCGTGGTCAAGGTATTTCTCATTTAATCCTTGATTTCATTTATTTTGTGATCTTCTTATTTGAGTTCTTTTTGATATGGGTTTCATCTCACTATTTTATATCAAAAGAACTTGTCGATTCTTTTTCTTTGAATATTTTGGGCTTGATGACTTCTTTGAGGATTGCGAATCCGGATGGTAGGTCCGCAACACTCAATTTGCTTTCTATTGATGTCGAAATTATTTTATGTGATTTTTCTTTCCGAGCCAATATTTTTGTTTAGGCTCCGGAATTGATTTGTGCGATAGGATTGGCTTAATCCTTATGAAGCCCATATCCTATTTTCTGAGTGGACTCTTCATCTTCGACAATTTTTCTATCCGTTATGCAGATTTCTGTTTTTCCCTTGTGATTTTGATTTCAAATTTTTGATGACATCATTTTATTCCTTAAGCCCGCTTATAAGGAAAGTGTTATTTCTCTCATTCATGTAATTTGAGAAATTTTTCGGTATTTTTGAGTTTGTCTTAGGATTATCACCTAAGAAATCTTTTGTGTGGTGTTAAGGTCTTTCTAGTTCGACCTTGCCACCGATTTTCATTTGGCTACGAGTTGCGGGAGTTCGCATTCCATTTACCGCACTCCGCACTCGTTATGACTCCTATGAATGAATTATTATGTCATTCAGTTTGTCCAGCTTACTTCATCCATTTTATAAATCGAATATTCTATGAATATTTCGATGAGACCATTCTTGTATATATTGATTTTGGATGAAAATAGTAATTTAAAATTTTGAAAATCTTTTTCATAAGATTTATTTATAAGTACAATTTGATTTTTGTTCTTAAAATGAACAAAGAATATTCTTAAAAGTTTTTAGAAACATGTTTATCATATAGAAGGTGATTTTGTGATTGCATTGCCCGTTGAGTGCTTTAAGAATTCTGGTCGATGCGCTTGATCAACGTTATCGATAGGAATCTCCTAAACGCTTTGATGAGACAGTCAGACACGATATATTGACTTGTAAAAATGTAATTTTGAAAGTTTTAACTTTTCGGGAAAGATGATTATTTAAAAGAACTCTTCCTTTCGATACTCTTATTCTTATGATTCCTGAAGGGGAACCAAGACTTTGCTATTTGTACCGATACTAGTCGTATTGGTTTGGATGTCATTCTCTTGCAAAGGAGAACGTGCTATCACTTGTGCTTCTAAATCATTATAGCTTACCGAGACTAGATATGCCACTCATGATCTAGTGCTCGCGGCTATTGTTTTTACTTTTGGAATTTAGCATCATCATATTTGGATGAGAAATTTGTTCTCTACCTCGATCATAAATCTTTGGAATATTTATTTTCTCATAAGGAACTTCATGATGACTCGAGTTCCTAGCATCATATGATCTTGATATTCTTTTTATTCCCGGAGGGGAAATCGTGTTGCCAATGTGCTTTGTCGTAGGCAACAAGTGCTGATTCTTTGATGATGTCTGAATGGAATTATCTTTTTATCAAGTTCATCGAACGTTTTGATATACTTCGTTTTATTGAGCCTTATCTCATTCCTTTTATGGACTAGTGTCCGATGTTCTTTTATGGTGTTCGGTTCATCGGAGGTATTGTTATTATAATACATCGATGTTCCATCTTATCTGGATCAATGGATGTATCATTATTTTAATGCATCGTTGTTCCGGTTTATCGGTTCATTGGACGTACCGTTTTTGGTACTACGTCGGTGTTCCGAAATTATTCGGGCTTTGGTTCATTTGGCGTACCGTTTTTGTACTATGCCGATGTCCCAAATTGTTCCTAGTTTCTAGGGCGTACTGTTATTATACTACGTCGTTACACCAGCTCAATTTTCTGCTATTCTTGACGTTCTCCATGTCTTTTATCTACGGAAATGCCTTAGGGATTCCGGTTTTTATTCTTGTGCCTGGTGATATTGTGGAAATTGAAGTTTCACCAGATTTGATTTATGAGCAAGATTCCATTCGCATCATTGCTTCGGGGGTTGAGCACCTTCGGAATAAAGATGTTCTTCTTGTGATAGTTCAATGGTTCTCAAATCCTAAGGATTGCTTTTGGGAATCCAGAGAATTCATTGAGCGATCCCATTCTTGCAAACTCTTTCGTGCTCTTTATGGTGAACTTCTTATTTCAATTTTCTTTTGTGTTGATATGTTTCTATAGTTGTTACTTCTTATTTTCTCCTTAAGTATTGCGAGGACGCAATTTCTTTAAGGAGGGAAGTCTGTAACAACCCGCATATTTATCGATTTTATATTTAAATATTTCATTTAAATATTTTATCGCTCGTCGGATTTTAGTCCGAAAAGCTACTTTTTGCAAACAGCCGAATTAGGACTCGAGACCACTTCCACTGAGTTCAAAATGCCGTTTACGACCTTTTTGAGTATAAGCTTCGATATGTTTGGAGAAAGTTGATTTTTGCTACTTTTTCCCGCTTATGACTTTGGTTTGGACTGCACCCTTATTAGCTCAGCCCAACCCCCTTCTCTTCATAACTTCTCCTCTTTGCTTAAACACTCAAGCTTTAGCAACAATGGTGGAAGATAACGGGAAATAGAAATTCCTAAGCCCTAGCTTGCTTTGCAAATCCAACTTCTAGCTCCAAATTCAAGAGAACCCATTGGTAAGCATCTCCTTCATCTTCTCCAACTCTTTCTCCATTCAATTTCAGAAATTTCCTAAACCTAACTTAGGGAATGTTCTTCTTTTAATCTTAGATTCAAGCTTCTAGTGTTGAGATTGAAGTGTGGTTGATCTTCCCTTGTCTTCAAGCTTCTCATTCATTGATTTGGGTTTAAATGTGAGATTTTTATCTCACATCTATGCTTATATTTATCTTCGATTGTTGGGTATGAATTCCTAACACTTATTCGTGTGCATTTGCTTTTGGTTTGGATTGATTTGGTGAATATTCCAATTTTTAGTGTTTTGGGTTCAAATCTTTAAAAATCCTAACTTTGATGTTTGAATGTGTTTTTGATTGTGCATCGAAGAGCTTATGGGGCCGGGTAGTCGATTGGCATAAACCCTTAGCGCCGTTGCTCGAGCGAATGCAATTTGATCGAGATTTGCACCTCATTTGAAGTAGGGCAGGGGAGTGCTGGCTACAGGTTCGGCCGACCGAGCCCCTGGGCCGGTCAACCGACCTGCTACCCAGGCACTTCCTGCCTCTGTTTGGAAGTGCCGATTACAGGCCTCGGCCGACCGAGCCCCTGGGCCGGTCGACCGACCTGGTGCCCGGGCACTTCCAACCCCTGGTTCGGTCAACCGACTCAGGGAGTCCGGTCGACCGACCTGCTGCTATTTGCCAACTATTCCTATTTTGCCTAGTTGTCTGAAATTCCAACTTTAATCGATTTGTGTTATTTCCCTATTTGTTGTTATCATTTGTTATTGACTTTGATGACTTGTTTTCTTCGGGAATTCTTGGAATATCCATTCCGATGGATTCGGTGTCGATTTCTTTGGATTCTATTCACGTCTTCAAATGTGAATTATAGTGATTGATTGTTCCTACAATCTTCTTTGTGATTTGTCACTTTAAAAATATAAAGGTTTTCTATACTAGTAGTAAATATCAAAACTCTTTCTTCAAAAGATTTCAACACTATTTTCTTACAAAGCTCGTTTTCCTAAACCGTTTTCCAATCTATTAGTATATACAAGCCTTTACCTCACTCGTATGAGAAATCTAATTAAACGACTTAGTAAAACAAGTGGTATGAAACGCTTGCGTTTACTTCGTCGGTTAATTCTTGGACTTGTTCGATTGAATCTCTTGTGACAATTTTCTAGTGAAGATCTACAATTTGTTCGTAAATATTTAAGTTAAGCTAGTGGTTATGGGACATGAAGCTAAGCTCATATATTTACTAGCTTACTGTAATTGAACTTCTCTTTGATCATGACGATCATTTTATGGTTTAGACTAGCAATGTGCGATGTCACTTTGTCTATGTGGAGGAATGTTCCTCATTTTATTGAGCTTCGTCTCATTTCTTTCATGGGTCGTGCCTATCTAGGTAGTATTCATATGTTTGACCACTACTCTGATATACACTTTCATGTGTTATATTCATATCTATTTCCGCCTTTGTGATATGAATTATCTGTGATTGATTTGTGTTATGTTTATTTCTATATTTGTTTCCGAAGATTACATATAGCCACTGTGTAGTAGCTTTGAGTTTGTGTCGGTATGTCGGATTTCCTCTTGAGATGAAAAGTTATATTTTTATCTGGCATATCGGTACTCGCACAAAGCAATTATGCAGATGGTCGCTCCTCAACAGCCTTATTATCCGTGCTAGTCGACAGCATTACTCCGTAGTGTTCTTGGCTAGCGTGGGTATAGAGGTGGGGCGTCACAGAGAGCCTAGATGATCATCCATGATACTTAGAGTTAAGGAGGTTAGTAGAGGTCTGGGAGACCGTCTGATTATTTCATTGCTTGAGAGCCAGGTCGATTACTATAACTTTGGAAGTTTAGATGATTATTATGTGATTATCGAACTCTTGAATTATTCATTAAACTATGAGTCTATAAAGTTGTGTAACCCAGTACACATTGATTATACCACTATTTAGGATAGCTAGAGGTGCTAAGAGTATGGAGCTGGACCTTATACCTATCTTTTATATAGTTATCTGAGAGATGACCTTAACTACCGAGGGTATGTCATATTTATATTTCGTATATGTTCGATTTGGATGATTGTTATGTGTTTATATATATGTTGAGTAAGACAAACCTCGAGTATGTCTACTTTACAATTATTTGAGAGGTAATCTTGGCACTGTAGTGAGAAAGCCACATGATTATTGATGACCTTTTATGGATGTTGCTAGTTAGATGTATTATTATTTCACCCACTTGATTATATGCCCTTTCGATGTGTTAATCGACTTTACTTAGCGATGAGTTATCTTGTACGTGCATGGTTTTGAAATATGTTGACGCTTAAGATATGAACGGCCACTTGTATTGCACTTATTTATACCTTGCCAGTTGTTATTTTTTATTGACATCAACATTCTTGACATAGTCTGACCTGTATGTTATTCATATAATACTCGAGTTAGCTCGAGACATTACAGGATCAGGGACGAGGTGAGTAGCTTTAGATTGTTGGGCATAGAGGAGGATAGTTATATATATTATAGTGTTGCATATCATTTTGTATATTTGAAGCTACATGCGTACATGTGCTGTGAGTGTATATATATTGGACGTGCTATGTATATTCTTAATGATAATGGACATTTGACTATTTTTCGTTGAACCATTAGACTTGTATATATTATATTATATGTTATCGCTGCATTGATAACTCTGTGTTCACTAGGATTTATTTTATATTGTATATTGTTCTATCCTAAAAACGCATGTATTTATTGCTTTGTGTCGATACTGAGTACATATAAATGAGTTGTTTATTTGATTCTTGAATACGTACCAGTATTAGCCCAAGGGAATATTCACATATAACAGCCTAACGTCGCCTCATTTTTTGTATTATCAAATAGTATTACCTAGTAATACCCTTATGTAATATGGGTATAAAGGTGGGGTGTTACACCTGCACTATCTGGCTACCGACCTAGCCCGAAAGGTGAAGTGAGCCTAGAACGTTGTCCCTAATAGAAAAGACCTAATTTGAATTTAGGCCTTGGGATAATTTTCAAAATTGTTTAAAAATTAAAATCAAATTTTAAAGTTAAAAGTTGAATTTAAAAGAGAAATATGTTAGTTATAATATATTTTTCAAAAGTGTTTTGAAAATATAATAAAGATACTCTAAAATTTTAATTATATTAATAACATTAATACATTTAATAAATATACTTAATTAATTAGTTAGTTAATTAATGTAAGTATATATATGATATAATGATATATGTTACATTATCTTGAATTGTTTAATATGATATAATTCTGTATGTATATAAACGAAAATTTTGAAATTAATAATTGATTAAAATTGTTTAATTATATATACATACTTATATATATATTAAAATTAATTAATAATTACATATATATAAAGATATATGTGTACAATTATAAATGTTATAGTATACATATTCAATGTATTATGTTTAATTGAATAATATAAATTAATTAAAAAGTTAATTAATAAAGTTAATTGAATAAGATTTAGTTAATATAATTTTATACATAAGATTGTTATATAAGTTAATTAAATTATAAAATGTACATAACAATTAAAACTTATGTAATATGAATGTATAGTTAAAGATGGAACAATAAGAAACCCTAAATAGACTTAAGGGATAAATACATATGTATAGTACATGTACCATGATTTTGATGTGTATGACATCTGAATCATGAGGGTAGTTTATAAGGAATACATTATTCCATAAGTCCATATTAGTCAACAAAATATTTTAAGGATTGTGAATCCTTAATATAGACTTGCCATCTACTATTATATGTTAATAAATTACTTGCATACTCTCTAGTTGTTGAGAAAACTCAAGCTAGAGATGTTATATATAGTAATTTTAATATATAGAATAGACAAGGTAAGATTGCTATATATATTTGTTGAGCAAGCTCAAGGTGCATATACTATATTTAGGTCATCGTGAGATGGTAAAGTGAATAATATTTTTTCGATTTGTTAATCAAACTCAAGGTTGAAATAAGAGGAACCACTGGTTAGGAGTTGTATATGATACAACCAATAGGAGTTATCCATCATTTGTGGAGCTATGACTTGATGAGCAAGCTCAAGGTTAGAATCCCAAGACAAACATGTCCTAACACCCGCTAGTGAAGTTGAAAGACTTCTATGTTTCATCTTAGGGTTTTAAGAAACATAAAAGTCTAATGAGAGTTTTATTAGAAAAATAAAATGGTAACATTTAAACTTTCTAATACTATAGCAACATCTGTTGTGTGTAAATTAAACTAATCTACACTGATAAATTTATGCATTTAATATAATTGGTAAAATGTTTATCAATTGAAATATACAAATAAATTGAATTAATATCGACAAATATAAATATAACATGTTTGCATATTGTAAATTCAAGACCCATGTAAGAGCCTAATTATACAACTACTAAATATGTTCGTAACTTAGTAACTTATTTATTTGTTTGCCAAAGACCGTGTATATTCTTATATGAGTCTGAAGTCTGCGAATAGTACATGGATATGAATATTTGATCCATATCTAATCACATACAAATGTTATATGGTAAATGATCGCAACTTGTAATGGACGAAACCTCAATGAAATTAGTTCATTTGAAATAAGCAAGTAGAGTGGGATCTTTTATTCAATATGATTGATTACAATAATGATCATGTTGTGTTAAATGTAGCGCAAGATCAAGAGCTATAAGGTAGAACTAAGAATTTAATCATTGAAATGTCAGATTGATCAGTTTATGCAAAGTGCAACTTATTTGATATCCTTAAATGTTAAGGATGACCAACTGCACTTTTTTAAAGAGTTTATTATGATTATGTAGTAAGGTTTTCTTTTGGATGGTTCGACCATTTGAAAAGGAAAGTGAATGTAAATGAGTGGATGTAATTTAAGGCACAGTTGGGATGAAGAGAATGAAAGGTCACTTTTACTTCATAAAGTAACATAGAAAACAAGAATTGTAAAATAATAGTTGTGTAACGACCCGTAAATTAATCGCTTTGTATTTGAACATTTAAATAATATTCAGATATTCAAATAATGGATTTTAATAATCAAATAAACATAATTTAAATACATTTTAATGATATTAAAATGTTTACAAAACTAAATAGTTCAAAGAAAAATAGAAAATGTAACCGGAAATTGTTTTTCGACTTTTCCACGTTTCATTGTATAAAAGTAAATTGAAATGTTGTACACACTTTCTTATATATGCACACATAGACTAATTATATAATATAGGTTAAGATAGTATAATTAGGTTTAATTAAGTTAAGTAACTTAAGATAATGATGATGTGACACTTTGGCAACTAAATAAAAAAATAGAAAATAGTCACACCAAGGGAGACAAGAATTGACACTTTGGCAACTCAACGTACGAACATGTTTAAACATGTTTCTTAGCATGTGTAAAAGGAGGGAGGCTTGGTGATGCGGTGGAAGCATATGAATGGAGGGTAAAGGATGTGGGGCGTTTTGATAATTTCATTTATCAACTTCGTTTATAAGTTAATTTCCTAATTCTTTTCTTATCTTTCACATTTTTGCCTTCACTTTCAAAATTTCATTTAGGTTCTTTCCTAAGTTTTCATGGCTTCCAAAACTTTTTTCAAGTTCAAAAATGTTAGCTTTTCCTTTTAAATCTTGTATAAAACTTTTTTAAAGTCTTCCATCTTCTTTTTCACACTTTATTCTCAAGACCCTACACCCCCACATACTCACCATGACTGAGCCCTACATGCTCTAGGCCGAGCGCAAAAGCCCATTAGAGGTCCACCAAATCAAGTTAAAGCTTAATCCTAGTGCTTTTCGGAGAGTTAGTGTGATTTCCATCCAAGTTAGTAAGCGTTACGGAGAGTAAAGCTTCCGTCTTTGAACCACCAAGTTTAAACTATATCCATGCCAATACTTGTATCTATTGAATGTTTATCATATGGTTGTAATGATGGTTTGGTCGATTTTTGGTTTGTTGCTTGAAAAATAGTCGCATTTGAAAGTTAGTAAGCGAACCTTTGGTTATATGAAAATCTAGTAGACAAACTCATGCCATTGTTGTTAAATGTTTGATATATGTAATGTTATTGTAAATCAACATGTATTTATGCTCATACATTGGTTATGTGATGTGTGGTTGTGTTGCCAACGTCATATGCTCGAATTTTGAACCGCCCGTATAGCGATAGTCGCTATATCGGCACTTTCAGAAAATCACCTTTTATCGAAACCGTTTGGTTTCATTATCATGCTTGGAATTACTTTACGAGTTAAACAAGTTTTGATTAATGATGTTTCGAAAAATAATTAATTATTTTAATATTTATTGTTTAATTTAGTTAATAAGGATTAAAGTTAACTAATTAACTTGTTAATGATGTGTTTTAAATCTAACTAATTACATAGTTAATTATGATTTAATTTAAATTAATCATTTTATTTAATGATGTTTAAGATTAATTAATCTTTGGATAATGGTGGATTAAGATTAATTAAAGATATTTTAAAATTAATTAACCCTTTTTAATTAACGACCTTTAAACGTTAATAAATTTATTTAACCTTAAATAAAGTTTAAATTAATTAATCACTTTTAAATAATGATATTTAATTATTACTTAATTTAAAATTAATGATATTATTAATTGAATTAATGATGTTTTAAAAGGTAATTTACTATTTTTAATTAAAGGGCGTTAAAGTGAATTTATCAACTTAATTAATGGAGTTTTAAAGTTGATTAATAAGTATAATAAGAATGTTTTAAGTGGATAAATCCTATTTAAAATGATGTTTCAAAATCATTAAACTCTTTTAACAAAGTGTTTTAATGCTAATCCTTGTAATGTGAAACCAAGTATGAATTCGGGTTTTCAAAAGAAAAGTTTGAATTGTTTATGGAAATGAATCAATTTCCATAAAGCGATTCACTTATATGGAAATGATTTATTTGTATAATTAGCACTAAACATCGGAGAAGTAGACTTGTTGTTATTTCGAAAGGTACGAATAATTGTGAGACATGACTTTAAGGTAACACTACCTTGACTTGTTTGGTATTATTGTTAACCAAGAAATAATAAAGGTGTGAATTCGATGATTGGTGATAATTATACAAGACTTAATTTCCATATACGATCGTCTCCTCGGCTATCGATTATTTCAGCTTCTTCATTATCCTCACTCTAAGATGATTTATTGCTCCATTGAGCATAGATATGCTTTGTCGAAAATGACTGAATCCAAAGCGCGAGAGGAAGCCAAGTTATGTGGGGTTGCTCCCATTAGGGTACTTTCACGTCTCATCTAGATTGGATTCGGTAGCGCTATTAGATGTGAAATATTCGGATACTCGGTAAAGTTTGGTGGGATCCAGCTTGGTATTGTCCGAGAAGTATCACAAAGTATATAAGCTTCTTAAAAGTATATTACTAGAGGTATACTTTAAGGTTGGTGCACCTTTCTAGTCATTTGTTGGAGATTTTCCTTTACTTATTTGATTCAAACCTTTGAATTTGTTTCTTAATTTAATCGGGAAGAGTCGACCACTCTTCGCGATGTTTAATTATTTATCCATTCTTCACGTTTGGATGTCTATTCATGTGACGGTAAACCCGTTCCGTGTTCAGCGGCGCAGTCTCATATGTTTGTGTTTAATTACATACCTTCGTTTAAAGTTTTACTCATACTAGACAAATCGTCTGACCCGAGTTGTTTGTTTCCATGACTCTTAGGTACTCATTTTATTTGAGTAGTCCGAGAGTAGCAGGTCTTTGTTGGGCTCTTTGAAGACAACATCCCAGCAGGAGGCTTTTCATATTCTTATTCTCCTATACTATATAGTTTGTGTAAGTGTATTTTATTTCAACATTTGTAAAGGCGGGACGTTATAACTGCCTAGGCTGATTTAAAGTACTTTTGTGTAACTCTGATAACTCCTTGTTAAGGAGTAACCTAATGTACTGTTTCTGTTATGTTTATTTAGCAGTTTCGTTGTGAGGTATTCTATCTGTTCTATCTTTTCACCCTATGATGATTCAACTTTCTGATGCTTGGGCAATGCCACATGAGCACCGAAGATGTGTTAAGTGTCATTCCTATGGGTCAGGAAGGTGGGTCGTTACAGTTAGTATCAGAACTTCGGTTGAGCGAACACCTTAGCCAGATTAGGTATAACTCATTAGAGATAGGGTAAGTAGAGCCCTAAAATGAGTTAATATTAAGAGAGCGTTTCCTTTTCTTCTCTAAAAGCTTGGTTTAAGATCCTTTATTGCGGTTCTCTTTTTCCATCATTGACCTTGTGTTCTAATGATACATGTCACTTATCTAGGTTATTGAAAATGAGTATAAGAGGAAGAAGAGGGAGGAGATCTAGAACCAGCACGATTATAATTGGCAGAGATCCTAAAAATGAGCCAGTTGTAGAGTCGGTAGCAGAAGCAGTGATGCAAGTTCAGCTGCCTCAGAACTTCGTGACCTTTGCAAGGATTACACTGCTTTAGGTAGTAAGCCTTTCTATGGAACTAAATATATTTTTGGCAGACATGGCTCCGCTCTTGTGAGAGGAAATTCGAGGATCTTCAGTTGAGAGATGCTAGAAAGAGATTGTTGGCATTGCGTCAGCTTCAGAAAGCAGCAATGTATTGGCGAGGTTCGGTCACCATGAATACACCAGAAGAACATTTCTCTTGGGCATAGTTTAAGAAATTTTTGAACCATAGTTTATCTCAGAGGCAGGAAGGACTCGGTTGTTTAGAAGTTTCATGGATCTGAAACAGGGTGAGATGACAGTGGCATAGAATGAGCATAGGTTCAACGCCTTATCCCGCTTTGTACCAGGATTAATTGATACGCCACTTAAAAAGAATGAAATGTTCGTGAAAGGAATGCGACCAGACTACCATCGAGAATTGACCAATCATCTCAATGGTACCTTTACCAATCTGATCAGTATGCCTTTGAGATTTGAAGCTCTTAATATTGAGCAAGGATTGGTGCCGCAGATAATGCCTAACCTTTATCTATGATACCAATTGCTAGTAAGCCCTTTTTCAAGCATAAGGGGAAGAACAAGTGGTTGGGAAAGAAGCCTAGAGGTGGATACCCAACTCAGAACAATCAGTTAGACTTAACCAAGATCCTCCGTTATAAGTGCAACCAAATGGACCACTTTGCAAATAAGTGCCCGAACCCGGCTAGTGGACCACTCTGCTATGATTGCAACAAACATGGACATATGAAGAACCAGTACCCTTTTCCAAAGAAGAGGGCTCAAGGGAAGGCTTTTACTACTGAGGAAATGCCATCCACTTCTAGGGATCCAAAAGGAAAGCAGATGTTGCAAGGTACACAATCCATTTCTGATATTCCTGTTAGAGTGTTATTTGATACTGGTGCATCCTATAGTTTTATCTCATATGACCTAATAAACCAGTTAAATCTTAATATTCACCATAATTCTCTTTCTGTGTCGAATCCAATCGGGGTGCGACCAATCGTGAAACCTTATGTTTGAATGTGCCTATTTTTAATCAGATCGGCCTTTCTTTTCGGACTTTTTTATCCTTGGGTTCATTAGTATTGGAGTATTGTTGGGAATGGACTGGTTATCTAAGTTTAAAGTTGTCTTGGACTGTATTAGAAGGCTGATCGTCGCAAAAGACGTAATAGGTAGAAGCGTTGATATATGCTGCGGAGAGCCAAGGGGGTTGATGAGAAGTTTTTTATATTCCCTCGAAGTACCCAAAGAGGAGATAAGGAATATTATAATGGCCCATTTTTCTATACCCTTTGAATCGACAATAAACCACACACGTCTAACTCAAATGCATGAATAAGCGAATCATCAAGGGTAGAAAGAAAATAAAGATAGAACAAAATCTCACACGAATGGAATAACGTATATTTCAATAATAATCTTTGCAGTGGAAATTTTAAAATACAATATCAGAGTCTATCCTAGATTCAGCCAGGACAGTTATAAACCCATGTCCTTACAAATGCTAAAAATAACAAAACAAATGCAATAGATGAACCTAACTAAGAAAAGCGGATAATAGAATACATCCATACGATGATGAAGATCTCCAGCTCTCCTCTCGAAACTCTAGCTGTCTTCAGCTCAACCTGAAACTAGTCGGATCTGACCTGAGTATTATTAATATTCGGATCATGCTTGATAAACCAACGTGAGATACTCAAAATTTAAAGTGACTATGTTATCAAAACCTTTGAAAAGAAGGGTATCTCATAAGACCGCGTCCACACATAAACACAGATAGGTTTTACCTTATGATAACCAAAACACTTTTATACCAAAATTTACTTGATATTATTTTTAATGACATTCCTTTAAAAACACTTATCAAATAAACTTATTCAAATAAGGTATCAATATCTGGACTATGTCTAAGGGAATATATCTGGACTAGGTCAACGAAATACACCGAACGGAATATAAGATACCAGAAGGGGTAGCTGATGTAATATCCCGGAATTTTGGACAATATAAATTTAATAATCTGTATTTTAAATTTATATTGAATTGATAATTTTTGTTAATAAATTGGATTTGATTTAAATAATCTTCTTTATTTAAATAATTAATTTGTGAAATTATTTTTAATGAGTTAATAAATCTATTTTCTATTTAATAATGTATATGTATTTGTATATATTTTAAATAGATAAGTTGTTTTAAGTTAAATTAGTATAGCATAATTTTAATGTTTTAAAAATAGAAATTGTGATTTATTTTGGATTTAAGCTTTCCAAAAATATTTAATTAAATAACTATATGATTTTAAATATGTAGGATAAATGTTTTATTGGTTTAAAAATTCATTTTAATTTAAGTTTGTATATTAAATAAGTTACAAAATATTTGTGTTGTTCTTTTTAAATTATTAATTGATAATTTTGATTTGTAAATTTAATTTGAAATTTAAAATACAATTTAAAATGTGAACATGTATTCATGTAAGTGTTGTAACCTCTTTTATAAATCTATTTTTAACTATTTAAAAGTTTCTTTTCAAATGAATTACTTGTATATTGTTATAATACTTGCTTTATTTTTTTTAAATTTTTTTTTAATACATAACTATGTATAAGAACTAATTAACTAAGCTTAATACTTTATTAACTTTAATTAAACACTAGTTAATTTATGAAGACATTTGTAAGCATAAGAATACAAGTGTACATATATTAAAACTTAAACTAACATGTGTAAACTTATCATCCATTTTAAAAGACAAGTGTCAATTTTATTTTTATTTTTCTTTTAATTTTTTTAAATCTAAAAATACTTTTATATTAACTTGCATATACTCATTTCTTTTGCCCTTTCTCATTCTTCATTCTAAAAAGAAAATCTGAAACTCTTCAAATATGAAAAACTGCATTTTTCAAACCTGTAAAACATTTGCTTCCAAACTCCTCTTTTTCAAAACAAAACAGCATCCTTCAACATATACAAACCTGCATCAACATGAAACCAAAAGAACCTGCATTTCTTTGCATCTGAAAACAAAAGCTCTGCATTTCAATTTTTATCTAGAGGCCTGCATGCAACAATTTGAAGCCTGCATGTTTAAAAACTGAAAGCATCATGAATAAATCAAGATTTTAAAAGCATTCAAGCTACTGCATTTCATAATCTGGAAACAAAGGGCCTGCATTTCATAATTTTCAAATCTGGAACCTGCAAATTGAATGGGATCTGCATTTTTGGGAGAAACTGTGAGTAACTCAACTTTTATAAACTGTTTAATAGGTAGTTGTGCATGCTTATAAATTACAGATAAATATATATGAAATTGCTATGAATAGTCTACCTGTGATATATGTATTGTTGAGCATTTATATTTGAATGCAATGTATGTTTGATTCCAGGGTTCCGTTTGCTATAGTTTAAGTTCTAGCTAATAGAAAAAGCCTGTTTCCTTGATTTGTTTGCTGTTACGTTTTAATCTGTGAATGAAACTTGCTTATTTCAAAATAAAGTAAGCATTGGAAAATTATTGGTTTAAATTAAAATTCAATTTTAAGAATGGAATCTTGTTTTGGAAATCTAAAACCTAGTTCTACTGGGTTGGTGAAAGTGAATCTTTTCGGCAGTTATACTTGACCGAGTGACTTAGGGTTTTGGGATATGGAGATAGATGGATTGATGAGAATCTCGCCGGAGTATGGAGGATGATGGTGGTCGGGAAGGGGAGAGATTGATGTTGACAGGTTAGATTTGGTTGTGGTTACTGTGTTTTCAGGTTTTGACTTTATACCTGAATTTAAACTCGAGATGGATGTTTGGGATTTGAGGGTTGCAGGGTGTAATGTAGTCACTGGTCGATGTGATAAGGCCATTGAAGTTGGTCAGAGGTGACCGGAGTGGGAAGTGAGTGCACAGGGAGGAGTTGTGCAGGTGGGTGATGGTTTTGGGTTGCAGTGTCTTTGTCTCGGGTTGGTCTCGGGATTTTTGAGGGGAAACTCGAAGAAAGTGAGTAACTGACTCGAAGTGATGGTGGGTTTGTCTCGAGACTAATTTTTTTGTTTCAGGTTTTATCAAACAGAGTCTGTTCTGTTTTATAAATTTTAAAATGTCAAGTTTTTAATTTAAAATCTGGGAATTTAACTTAGAATTTAAATCTGAGTCTGAATTCAAATATTTTGAATTCTGATTTTGAAATAATTTAAATACAGAAATTCAAGTTGTTTGAAAAGAAAAAAAATAAAAGAAGAAGAACAGGACACCTGTTCTAGTTTATAAGATTTGAATTAAATGCAAACTAAAATTTTAACTAGTATTTGAAACTGAATTTAACTATGAATTCAAATAGTTGAATTCTGTTTCTTTTGAAATCATTTAAATTCAGGAAAAAATTCAAAGTTTATTTTTTTAAATAAAACTGAAACTGTTTCTGTTTTAAAATGTAAAGGTAAATTTAAATTTTTAGGTGGAGATTTAAATTGAGTTTTAGTTTGAATTTGAATATGAATTCAAATTTGATTTGTTTGGAATTTGAAATCATTGATGGTTTTTAAATTTAAATTTAGTTTCAAAACTCACAAGTAAATGCATGTGTGTTTTGCATTTGAATTGAAAGGTTAAATATTTAATTTAGAAATTCAAATGAATTCAAATCTGAGCTTTTAAATCTGGATTTAAATTTAAACTTCAGTTTTTAAAATAAAGATTTAAATTTAAATTGCTTTCAAATGATTTGCATTTGAATTGAAGGTGTAAATTATAGAAAGAGTTTTAAGGAATTAAAAATTAAAATGAGTATGGAAGTTGTATTTAAATTTTGAAATTTTGAAATTGTTTTGAATTTAAAATTTGAATTGAATTTAAATCCTTTTAAAACTTATTAATAAAGTAAATGTTTCTTTTAAATATATAAGATTAAGTTTTGAATTGTTTTAAAATCTTATTTAAAATAAATTAGAGACTTAAGTTTAAAATGAAATGTTAAATGGGATTTAAAGTAAACTTTAAAATCATTTTGTTTTTAAATGCTTGATTAAATAGAAATGTTTACTTAAAAGATAATAAAAGTTTAATGATTGGGTTCATTTAATTATTAAGGTAATTGCCAAGTACTAGTGGTCCAGTGGTTTACGACTTAGTGGATGTGGCTACATCTTGTTGTAGTGGCACCGGATCGATTCCCAGCGGCCACAAAGTATGAGGCATGAGTGGTCTGGGCACTATAAAACCAGTCTAACCAAAGGTCAGGGCGACATAGTCTCCCTGTCCCCAAAGTTTAGTCCGCAAGTAGTGGCGTAGTGGTAAGATACTTGCCTCCTGTTAAAGAGGTCGCGAGTTCGATCCCCGTCTGCCCTACTCCCATTCAAGGCGCGGAGATGGGTCCCTGTTAAATCCACAAATAATGGTGGGGGACATAAGTCTCTGTGCTGGGCTGGTCTAAATCCCAAGTGTCAGTGGTCGGACCTGGCGCGAGGGGGCTCCTCCTATCCCTTCGATTTCATCAGGGCTCTAGGTTGAGTTTTTATAAATTATTAAGGTAATTAGGATGAAAATTAATTATTTAATTAATTAATTATTTAATTAATGTTTAATTAAGTAATTAATGATTTTAAGTTAATTAATTAGATTTGAGATTAATTAATTAAGGTTAATTAATCAATAATTAAGGATGATTAATTAAATTTTAATTTATGATTAAGATTTATTTAATCAAGTGATTAGAGATAATTTGAATTTTTAATTAACACTTAATTAATTAATAATTAGTGATTAATTAAGTTGTAATTAAATATTAATTAATTGATAATTAATAATGATTAATTTAAGTTGATTCTTAATTAAGTAATTAAGAAATGTTAATGAAGTCATTAACTTAAGATTATTTAACAATTAATTAACGTGATTAATTTTGATAATTAATTAGATTAATTAATTAATAATAATCAATTGTTTAAGTTTAATTACTTATGAAAGTAATTAATGAATTAATTACTTAGTGTAATTAATTTAATGAATGTGATTAGTTTAGATTAATTAAGTTAAATTAATTTAAACATTTGTTGATTGTTTGATAATTACTTTATGTAATTTATGAATTTGTAATTACTTAATTAATAATTACAGGATGTAATTAAGGATATTTGATATAGAAGTAATTGGATTTAAATCATTTTGAAATTAATAAAGGGGATTAATTTAGATAATTAATTAAGAATAATTAATTATGGGATGAGTAATTGAAGTAGTTAATTACTGAATGGTTATTAATCATGGGTGATTAATATTTATATGTGGATTAATTTCAGATTAATTACTTATGTAATTAATTTATAAATTATTAAATGTAATTAGAATCATTAATTAATTAATTAATGATTTAATTTGAAATTGATTAATTAAGGTATAATTAATAATGAATAAATATTTAATGTAATTAATTTTAGTTAATCAATTAATTTAGTAACTACAAGTCAATTATTTGCTAAGAGTTTAAGTAATTAACTTGTGATTAACTTATAAGCCAATTACTTATTGTAATTAGAAATAGTTAATCAATGTTAATTGAAATATTTAGATGGTGATTTATAAATTGATTTGAAATCAATGGATGGTTAAGTTAAACAGAATTTTTATGATGAAGTAATTAATTTAATTCATTTTAAATTAATTAGAGTTTAGGTAATTAATTTAATTCATTTTAAATTAATTATAGGAAGTGTGATTATTAGATCATTGCTTATGTTTGATGAATGGTATTGGTTGCCTGGTATGGTTTGTAATCTCAGTTATGAGATGAGTAGTATATGTGTTATGGATGCATTGGTTGCTTTTGGATGTTAGTATGGATTATCTGATTATGATATGAATTATCTGTTGATAATGATAAGGTTGATTATCTGTTGTGTTGTGAATTATCTATCTGTGTAGATTTAGATAATGAATTAAATTGTTTTAAACTTAAAACAACTTGGACCTAAAAGACACGCTTTAGATTTCAATGAGACCGGGATCAGATTTCCATATTTGGACATCCGAAAACCACATCGATTCCAATTAACGTTAGGTCGTTAATTCAAGTAGAGCGAGTGAAGACTCAAGGTGTAAGGGCTATACGTCAGTATAACTCTATGGGTGATTCCGTAATGAGTTGACGGAATAGTACTTATAGATTCGAGATGGTGATTCAGAGTGCAAGGGTTATTGTTGTTAACTCTGAGGGTGATTCCAAAATGAGTGTAACAAGATAATGCCTTCGGTTTCGTTCGAACCCGGAACGAACTTGAATGGATTGAATGCTTTCAGAACATCGTCAGGAGGACGATGAGCATTCTAAGTGATATGTCCTATAAAGGTAATCGTAACCTCAAGCCTCATCAACCGGGAATGGCTAAAACAGGGGAGGTGCAGCAAAGCTTCGTGGGTCGCACCCACTGGAGAGTAAGATTTACCTCTGTCTAGAGGTCCCTTTATATTTCGGCTGTGTGGACGGTTGATCATGACAATCGTCGGGGTTGTCTTATTCGGAACTGTTCAGTAAGGAACGGGTCCGGCTTTGTGTTGCAGGGGATGAAGGGAGTAATCCACGGTACGGTGATCTAGGCCACGTACTGTGACGGGCGGTACCCCAGCAGCCCTGCCATTGTATGGAATCCAAAATCCAATAAGTGCCAACGGTTTTCATTGTATTACCCACTTTTGTGGCTAGTAGCTGGAATTTAATAAATGTAACAATTTCGGCTATTTCTTATTTACTTGAAAATCCTAGACACTATTATAATATCATCAGATTTCCTTTCAAATGTTTTGGTTAGCGCAAGGTAAAAACTTTTCCATGTTTATGTGTGGGAAGTCTTACGTGATACCTTTTCTTTTCAAAAGGGTTTTTAAAAGTTAAGCAACTTTAACCTGTTACTCACACCAGACCCATGTCTGACCCGGAGTTATTTCTATTTTGTTTTAACTCTTGGGTACTCAAATTTTTATGAGTAGTCAAGAGAAGACAGGTTAGGATTCAGGTTAGCTTTGACGAATTGTGGAGGAGCAATGGAGCAGGAGGCTTCTGCGTATAGTTATATAGTTCCGCTGTGTTGGTACCTCTGAGTGTTTCTGTATTGTGATTGAGTTGTAATAACTAGGCAGGTGTTTATAACTGTCTAGTATGTGTTGTATATGTCTGTGTAACTCTGATATTTGATCTATACTATGTAATACTTATGTTATTAATAAAATTTATTCGTTCCGCTGTTGAGATTCTTGTGTTGTTTCTTCTTTCTCTTCTTTCTTTCTCTTTTCTATCCCTTTCTTTCTTAATTCAAGAAGCGACTTCCTGGTATTTGGAAGTCGGGACGTGACAGCTGAAATGTTTGCAAGTCATTACAGTTATTTTGGGACTACAATCAAAACCATAAAGCTCATATTGGGATTGGATTTCCAACATGATAGGGACCTAGTGGCCTTTTCTCCGATCCATGCATAACAAATATAGTTTCCACGGTGCCTTAATCGCTTTTCTCAAACTAATCACTTGGAACTATATTTGCTACACTACTATGGATAACTGGCAGTTCCTTGCTTTTCTCAAGCTGACTACTTTATCCAAATAGGGTAATAAATGCCTTGCTGCGACAACCCGCCCTTCTTCTACCAGAAAGACGTATCATCATTAAGAAAGAAAGGATAGAAATAGAAAAGAAAAGAAAGATCAACAATATCAGAATCTCACAGCGGAACGGAACAAAATATAATATATCACATAACTATTACATAGTTTTACATATATCAGAGTTATACAATATCAATATACATGACAGTCATACATACATCTGTCACTACATACATCAGATATACAGCATAAATCAACTACTGACACAGCGGAACTAGATAGATATCTACATACGTCTGGAAACTCCTACTCCAAGCTCCTCCAAAAATCAAAGTCCAAAACCTATCACTTGGCTACTCATAAAAATTTGAGTACCCAAGAGTTTATGAAAAACAAATATAAACTCCGGGTCAGACATGGGTCTGGTATGAGTAAACGGTTTAAATTGTTTAACTTTGAAAAACATTTGAAAATAAAGGTATCACGTAAGACTCTCCACAAATAAATACGGGTAAGTTTTTACCTTACGCTAAGCAAAACATTTCATAGAAAATCCACTGATATTATAATAGTGTCTAGGGTTTTCAAGTAAATAGAAAATAGCCGAAATTGTTACATCTATTAAATTCCAGCTACTAGCCACAAAAGTGGGTAATACAAATCAAAACCGTAGGGTCTCGTAGGGAAAATGGATTTCCAACAATGGCAGCGCTACTGGGGTACCGCCCATCACAGTACGGGTCCTAGATCACCGTACCGAGGATCACCCCGACCCCTACAACACAAGGCCGGAACCATTCCTTACTGAACAGTCCCGAACAAGATAACCCCGCAGTTGTAGCTAGCAACCGCCACACAGCCGAAATAAAGGAACATCTAGACAGGGGAATATCTCGTCCTGCTTGGGCATGACCCACCTAACCTTGATGCACCTCCCCTGTTTTAGCCATTCCCGGTTGATGAGGCTTAAGGCTGCGATTACCTTTACAGGACATATTTCTTAGAATGCTTATCGTCCGCCTGACGATGGGCTGAAAGCATTCAATCCATACAAGTTCATTCCGGGTTCGAATGAAACCGAAGGCATTATCTCGTCACACTCATTTTGGAATCACCCTCAGAGTCAACGACGATAACCCTTGCATTCAGAAAACACCATCTCGATCTTCATTTCAAAATTCACGACCTATCGTTTAAATTGGATCGATGTGGTTTTCGGATAATCATAAATGACACCCGATCCCGGTCTCATCGAAATTCGAACGCCAATTTAAAGGCCAAGTTGTCAAATTAACTTAAACAGTTTAATTTCAATGATTTAATTCACATAGCATTTATCACAGATAAAACATATACAAGCATCATAGACATAACACAGCATATCACAGAGCATCACAGAAAATTACCAAATAAATACGTAACGATCCGTAATTTTCGTTAATTAAATTTGTCATTTTAATAAGATTTATGTAAATTTAATTTACAAGAAATAAAGATTTTATAATTAATAATGAAGCAAATGCTGAGAATGAAATGAAACCATGGGAATATAAGGCTAAGTATTTACAGTTGAAACAAAATGACGAATAAATTGAAGTGATGTAAATTTTTATACTAGGCTAAGAGTTGCATATAAGAGAACAAAGGTAAGTAGTGAATTTATTAATGAATTAATAATATTAAATAGTAAATTGAATTAAATCAATGTCCGGTACAAATTGAAATATTGTTTGGAATGAAAGCTTATAAATTGTAAGCATTTAATTTACAAATGAAATCAGTGTATTAATTTAGTTGTAACTGAATGTAAATTAATGAAATTATATAATAATTGATAAATGATGGCATTCATGAATGAAATAAGATTTGTTAGTAACAAAGGAATAATTGAAATAAACATTTACCAATGAAATAGTATAATGATTTATATAGACTTAATAAAAGAGTTGAATTGAACCAATCTATTTAGTTGAAACTAATTAATTGGTATGCAAATTATAAATGGGTTTATAGTAAGAAATTATACTACCGTGAATTGGAATTAAGATGAAATTGAAAAATTAAAGTATGTGATGTAAATATGTCATATATAGAGGTGGAATAAAAAAAATTGCTGTTATTATAACCTGGTTGGTAAGTAACAAACTTATAACTGAATTTAAAAGAAAATAGGTGACAATGAATATAGATTGTTCATTTATTTGATGTGTTAAATAAATTTTGGTATTCAATCGCAATAAATATAAATAACTAATTGAAACTGTTGTAAGGTCAAAATTTATTGCATATAATAAATTGGGGGATAGATTTCATTAAAGGTAATTTATTTATTATGTTAATGTAAATTAAAATAATTAGAGGTACGTAAATGATGATTAATACCATGTTTGGAAGTTGTAATTTAGAGGATATTAAGAATTAGGAATTGAATTTTGAATTATTTGCAATACAAATAAAGAAAATGTTACATTATTGCTAACTGAGGGAATCATTAATTAATTGAATGAAAGTTAAATCAGTGGAATTAGTGGGGATTAATTTACGTTAGTTATTTAGGGTAGTGACTAAATTTGGTAATCCATTTGCAATTAATGACAATAGTGTTGATATAAGCTAATAAGTTAAATGTCAATGCAATACCAGTTAATGGATTGAATGTGATTACGAAATTGGAATTAGATAAATGCAGTAACTAATTCAGGGCAAATAAAATTTATGGAACAAATGTTAAGATCTAAACTGATGATAATTAAAAATTGAAGGTAATATAAATTCCATTTATAATATGACTATGAGTAAATGAAAAGATTGTAAATCGAGATTTGTTTATTTATTTGAATATAAAGAATTAAGGTAATTGAGTTTTTGCAATTAAGTAAAAGTTAAACATTAATTTTTACGTTAATTGAAAATTTAGTTGAAATTGAAAAATATTTATGTATGTTAATTTCATCCATTTGGCTATAATGGATTGAATAATAAGAATGAATATTTAATTCAATGAAATTTTTGGAAACTTAATTGATAATTTCTAAATTTAATAAAAATGAAAATTTGACATGAAATGGGAAGTTAATCAACTTTAAATTGACTTTTAAATTGTTTAAAACATTGTAATTTGATTGAGAAATATAAAGGTAATAAAATTTGTCAAATTTAAGATTTAAAAAAATTGGATTTTATTAATGAATTTTAAATTTATTTAATTAATATAAAATTAGCCATTTTGGCCACTGACTCGGATTTCGACGAAACTAGCTTCATCGGATCCGTAACGGTGAATTATAGCAGTGTTTCAAGTTTCGTAGCGATCGGACTTGTCGTTCGATCGTAAGGACTCGAAACGCCTTGAAATTTATGCAATTGAAATCAATTGAAATCAATTTGGAAAATATTGTTTTTAGTATAACTTCTTCATACGATGCAATTTGAACCTGAAACTTTTTCCATTGCGTTTAGAATATTTTAAAATACCTATTTTGATATATAGGTTTACCCAATTTTGTTTCGGGGTCAGAACGGGCTTTTCGGGCCATAGATTGTTCAGCATGCTTTATCTGGTCCATCTACATTATTTCAACCCTACCTATAAATACCCTGTTATAAACCCTAATTTCTCCTCATTCTCATTTATCTGTACGTACCTTCTTTTTCAGCTCCTCATCCCAATGGAAGACAAAACCTAATTCCCAAATTCCAAAAAAAAAAATTCAATTTCAAAAAAAAAAAAAAAATTGCGAATCTGCAGCAGCTTCTGGTCGCGCTTTGGGTTTCAGAGGAGAAAACCCTAGAGCAACTTCGGGTCAGGAAGAAAATGGCTCGGGTCGCTCCGGGTCGTTTTGGCGAAAAATCCAAGCAAGCACCGGGGAATTGAGGCGGCGCACCGAAGTCGACCCAGGACCAGAATTTTCCATTTTTCAAATTTTCATAACTTTTGCAACCGAGCTCGGATTCACGCGCGGTTTGTTTTTCTTGGATCGTATCGAAATTTCTGACGTTTTGGAACTGGATTGGATGAATTTGGAGACTGTCCAATTTTTGGGTTTAAATTGGATTTGAATTCAATTTAAATTCAAAAAGGTGAGTGTTTTAACTCACTCACAACTTCTAAAATTTCTTATGTTTGTTAATTTGACTTAAGATATGAGTAGAAATTTATTTATGACTGTTTGGCATGTTTTATTTGTCATCTCAGTTAAATCGCATTTATTTAATTTAAATGTTAATACATTTTATTTATTGCATATAATTTGACAGTTAGAATTTATTTATTTGCATATTAACTGCCAGTCATAGTTATGTTAAATTTTTATTTCATATTAACTGCCAGTTAAATTTACATTTATTTTTGCATATAAACTGCTAGTTTAACAGTTGTTAAATTTATTATTGAATATAAACTGTTAGTTACTACATGTTATTTATTACCTGTATAATTTATATGCTCTATATCAATGATTGTTTAAATTGGATGATGATTGCAAATAATGGTTGATGATTGATATTTGGATGAATGGATGCTATATTTATATTGTATAAACTGCAAGTCATCATGCATTTTCATTTCATTCGGGATTGCGGTTTGAAATGATATACAACCGCATTTTTATTTTAAATTGCGGATTAAAATGATAAACATCCGTATCACTTGTCCATAGGGTAGAAAATTTTATACAGGCACCGCAGTATATATATAAAACTATTTTTGAAATGATTTTCTATGGTTTTGTAAAGCTATATATATGGTTTATGGGATATTGATTTGGTTATTGATAAAGGTTATTTATATATAGTAAATTTCGGGTTTTTAAGCTTTGTATAAATTTGATTTGAAGTATAAAATAAAGTTTGATTTTTAAGATCAAATACGATTAAGCATTTATTTAAAATCTAATTTCTGGAGTTTTTATGACTTAAATGAGAATAATATTTGGAAGATGAATATTAAGTTAAATTGGAATTTAATAAAAATTAATTTTTTTTATAGGATATGATTTTAATAACCTGATTTTTTTGTAAAGTGATTTAAATGAATATCAGGTTGATTTAAATGAATATATCAAGTTTAATAAATTGAAAGATTTTTCAATTATGTGAAGTTAAAGGTTTTACTTAAATTATATTGAATTCATTAAGTAAACAATTCAAGTCTAAATAATAAGTAATTGAATTTGATATATATGGGTTTGTCAAATGAGTTTGTTTTTGAAATGGTGAAATATTTAAAGCTTTGAAACATAAGAATTAAAAATGGTATTTGAAAGTTTAAATCGATATTTGGAATTGATTTGTGAAATGTAAAGAAGCTATTTTGTTTTATAAAAGAAATTTAATATTTAACCATTTGAGAGATGGAAATTTGTTTCGAAGTTATGATTTTCAAGGTAGTATAATTTGGAAATATTATATTCCAGAGTTCTGATTTCTAAATATTTTACTTTGAAAACCCTATGAGTTTGGAAAGAATATATATTGGAAAACAAAATGACATTATATTGGTTTGGGCCTAAATGATATCGTATTGATTTGGGGTTTTAAAAATATAAACGATATCGTATTTATATGGGTTTAAAATGGATATCTTATTCTGCTTTTAAAGTATAATTATTTTAAATGACCGTGGTGTTATATAATGTTTGGTTGTTGAAGAGACCGGGATCGGAAGTTGTCATACTCTTTGCCAACTCCGAAAACCACTTTAACAACCGTGTACGCGGTGGAGATTCCAGAATGAAGTAGGTTGGTGGAGCCGTTTCCTACAAGGTAAATACGTGGACCCGACTCCCGTGAGTTGGCATAAGGTGGCTAAAACAGGAGCGATTCTCGGGCCATTGAGGTCATTCCTCTATCGGACACTCCTCTTCGATATTATACTTTGACTTTGGATTGATTCAGTGGCCACTTTTACTTTGATTTTTGGGGGAGTTTGTTCGAGGTGGGCGGTAGCTGCGGCTACGCGTTCCATCAGCCCGGATAGCAATTGGTATATCTACCCTGGCATTGCCTAGTTGTGCTGTGTCACCTACCATACCGAGCCTTTACTACGAGTTTCTATTTGTATCGTACCTATGGAGTGTCTTCTCGTAGTCCCCCGATCAGGAGATATGCAGGCACTGTATAGACTATTGGCACTATTTCGTGTTAAGGTGGAAAATGTAAAGCCTTAACGCTGTTTTAAAGTAAGTTTATTTTACAATTAGACACTATTATAATAGCGCAATATACTACATAATAAATAGTTTAACGGATCCTTAGGAGATGTAAATCCCGAGCTTCTCTTGAGTTACCGTACTCATATTTATTTCTGTTAATTTAACTCACATAAGATCTTTAGTTCTGACTCGAGTGTTTTTCTCTTTTCAAATTCGCTCGGGTCAGTCCGAGCGTTTTAGGATCGAAGACTTTTGATGTGGAGGACGAAGACGGAGATTTCTACTATTATTATTAATTATATTCCACTTCACTATTTAATTCCGCTGCATTGATTATGATTGGTATGTGAACTCTGATATTTATTGTATAAAGAAGAATCAAATGTTTGTAAACAGTTTATGAACTGTACATTTATTATTATATTTTATCCTTCCGCTGTGAGATTCTATTTTGTTTTTCTTTCCCTTTTTTTTCTTATTTACCCCATAACAATCCGCCCTTCCGTATGGTTTGAATTGGCACGTGTGTCGATTTAAAGCATGCGCAAAGGCGGGACGTTACATCTGGTATCAGAGCTTTGGTTTAGCGATAAACCTTAGCTTTATGGGGTCTGACTCTTTATCAATAGGGTAGAAACACCCTATGGGAGTCGCTGAGTGTATATATATGAGAGAGCGTATTTGTTAGTGTTATAAAAGGGTTTTAATATTGTGTTAATCTGTTCCGTTTTGTATTTATAAATTCCGGTTGATGCATGGGACGTTGTGACATTAATAGGGATTTCTAAACACTTATTAGGACAGACCGACATAATATTTGTTTTAATATGGGTGAATGAAATAATTTTGCCTCTTATATTTTCTATATATAAAATAAAGTTTTTTTTTAAATAAGATATATATTTGGTTGCAATATATTGGTTGCTAGGTAATAAAATTTATAAATAATAGGTGAAATTTGATGGAAAATAAAATTGGAAATTTAGAACTTAAGTTCCGGGGTTTTGGAAATTCTTTCAATTGATTTAGAAATATAATAATAATACTATTAGAAATATTTTCTGATATAAATATTTCAATATAATTTGAAAGAATTGTTTGAAAAGAAATTTTGAAAAGAAATAAGTTATGTACTCCCCTCTCTGTCGCTTGAAAATAATTTCGGTGATGAGTGCACGCATCATCGACTTTCATTTTCGAGTTTCGAAGTGGGAAGGCCACTGTAGTAGTTTTACTACAGAATTTTTTTGATAAACAAAAGTGAATTTTTAATTTGTTTTAAATATAATTGGGTTTATAAGTTGTAAGTATATATATTTACCTATTATTTTTAAAATAATTTGAAATTTAACCCGGTATTTAGTTCTTAAGTTTCCACAAATAAATAGTTTCAATTATTCTAGTGAAATGGAATCTAAGTAATTAATAATTGAAATCTTAAATGAAATAAGAGGTTTAATGCTAGGTTATTAATGGTATTAAATGAAATTTAAAATTGTAACCTATGAAATAAAGGATTATTATTGAACAGTAAATTTATTAAAGAAATAAGAGAAACTTGTATGATTTTAATTACATTCTTAAAAACATATATATAACTCACCAAATATTTAAAAGTTGAAATGTTTAATAAGAAAATGTAATGGAAATTATACAAGTAAAAGTATGTAATGAAGGTGTTCAATAAATCGCTTTTATTCATAAGAAGTGATGATATCGGGATAAGTTAAGTTATAATTGAAATTTTACTATTAGTAAATATAATAAAAGGTAAGTATTACAAATAGATGATTATAAACTTAAGTAAACAAAATGGAAATGCTAAGAAATTGAATGGGACATGAATACTATTGATAAATGAATGTAAATAAAAGAGGTCATGCTATAATAAATGAATGAATAATTATAATGAAATAAAAGGAACTGGCATGACCTGAGTTAATGGAACTGAATAATTGTAGGTAATAAGTAAAAATAAATGAAGCAAACGTTTAATGAGTAAATGTAAATTTAAAAGATAAATCACTGTATAAATAAAAAGAAAATCAAACAACAAAGGTATGAAAGGAAATTAATAATAAGTTAAGTTGATTGTTGTTTGGATTTGTTGTTGTTTAGTTGATGGTTGTTTGGGCAGGGATACTTTAAAATTGGATTAGGATAAATGAATAATCTATTTAGTTTTATCTAAGACTGTCGAGTAAATGATGCGCTAGTTGTTTATTCTTCATTCCGTACAATTTAAAAGTTTTGAACCCGAACAACTATTTGTTTGTTTGATTGAATGGTTGCTTTGTATTGGTTGTGTATGTTGTTTGTTGAAATTGATGGTTGTTGTATTGATTTGTTGTTAGTGATTGAAACCACTTAAACATTTCACTTTATATAAATTGTTAACCCTTTGGATTTTATAAGTGAAATGCAGGTTATGGAAGCAATTGCTACTGCTTTTTGTTCCACAAATTAAGCGTAAATTGCCCGACAAATAAGTACGTTTCGGATTACGGTTTATAGCGCTATTTATATATTTTCCCGTGTTGGGATATTATATTTTGGATATTATATATGATATTTTGATATATTTGATATTATATTTTCTCCCGAGCCTCCCCGTACAAAGGAGACTCTGCCAAAATTTTCCGTAAATTTTGGACTTAGAAAATATTTTGAAAATGTTTTCCAAACTTTATTAGTTTGAGTATAATAAAAAAATTAATGATTATAAATTAGCATATTTTATCTAAATTAATTTTGTAAATTTATTTGTTTATAAATTTAATATTTAATATGATATTGATTTCTTAATTCTTCTTTTCCCTTCTTTTTCTTTTTCGGAGACGAAAAGTTTTGAGTGGGGGAGAGTGTAACGACCCGTAATTTTCGTTAATTCAATTTGTCATTTTAATAAGATTTACGTAAATTTAATTTACAAGAAGTAAATATTTTATAATTAATAATGAAGCAAATGCTGAGAATGAAATGAAACCATGGGAATATAAGGCTAAGTATTTACAGTTGAAACAAAATGACGAATAAATTGAAGTGATGTAAATTGTTATACTAGGCTAAGAGTTGCATATAAGAGAACAAAGGTAAGTTGTGAATTTAGTTAATGATTTAATAATATTAAATAGTAAATTGAATTAAATCAATGTCCGGTACAAATTGAAATATTGTTTGGAATGAAAGCTTATAAATTGTAAGCATTTAATTTACAAATGAGATCAGTGTATTAATTTAGTTGTAACTGAATGTAAATTAATGAAATTATGTAATAATTGATAAATGATGGCATTCATGAATGAAATAAGATTTGTTAGTAATAAAGGAATAATTGAAATAAACATTTACCAATGAAATAGTATATTGATTTATATAGACTTAATAAAAGATTTGAATTGAACCAATCTATTTAGTTGAAACTAATTAATTGGTATGCAAATTATAAATGGGTTTATAGTAAGAAATTATACTACCGTGAATTGGAATTAAGATGAAATTGAAAATTTCAATTATGTGATGTAAATATGTCATATATAGCAGTGGAATAAAAAAAATTAGTGTTATTATAACTTGGTTGGTAAGTAACAAACTTATAACTGAATTTAAAAGAAAATAGGTGACAATGAATATAGATTGTTCATTTATTTCATGTGTTAAATAAATTTTGGTATTCAATCGCAACAAAAATAACTAATTGAAACTGTTGTAAGGTCAAAATTTATTGCATATAATAAATTGGGGGATAGATTTCATTAAAGGTAATTTATTTATTATGTTGATGTAAATTAAAATAATTAGAGGTACGTAAATGATGATTAATACCATGTTTGAAAGTTGTAATTTAGAGGATATTAAGAATTAGGAATTGAATTTTGAATTATTTGCAATACAAATAAAGAAAATGTTACATTATTGCTAACTGAGGGAATCATTAATTAATTGAATGAAAGTTAAATCAGTGGAATTAATGGAGATTAATTTACGTTAGTTATTTAGGGTAGTGACTAAATTTGGTAATCCATTTGCAATTAATGACAATAGTGTTGATATAAGCTAATAAGTTAAATGTCAATGCAATACCAGTTAATGGATTGAATGTGATTACGAAATTGGAATTAGATAAATGCAGTAACTAATTCAGGGCAAATAAAATTTATGGAACAAATGTTAAGATCTAAACTGATGATAATTAAAAACTGATGGTAATATAAATTCCATTTATAATATGACTATGAGTAAATGAAAAGATTGTAAATCGAGATTTGTTTATTTATTTGAATATAAAGAATTAAGGTAATTGAGTTTTTGCAATTATGTAAAAGTTAAACATTTATTTTTACATTAATTGAAAATTTAGTTGAAATTGAAAAATATTTATGTATGTTAATTTCATCCATATGGCTATAATGGATTGAATAATAAGAATGAATATTTAATTCAATGAAATTTTTGGAAACTTAATTGATAATTTCTAAATTTAATAAAAATGAAAATTTGACACTGAAATGGGAAGTTAATCAACTTTAAATTGACTTTTAAATTGTTTAAAACATTGTAATTTGATTGAGAAATATAAAGGTAATAAAATTTGTCAAATTTAAGATTTAAAAAAATTGGATTTTATTAATGAATTTTAAATTTATTTAATTAATATAAATTAGCCATTTTGTCCACTGACTCGGATTTCGACGAAACTAGCTTTATCGGATCCGTAACGGTGAATTATAGTAGTGTTTCAAGTTTCGTAGCGATCGGACTTGTCGTTCGATCGTACGGACTCGAAACGCCTTGAAATTTATGCAATTGAAATCAATTGAAATCAATTTGGAAAATATTGTTTTTAGTATAACTTCTTCATACGATGCAATTTGAACCTGAAACTTTTTCCATTGCGTTTAGAATATTTTAAAATACCTATTTTGATATATGGGTTTATCCAATTTTGTTTCGGGGTCAGAACGGGCTTTTCGGGCCATAGATTGTTCAGCACGTTTATTTATCTGGTCCATCTACTTTATTTCAACCCTACCTATAAATACCCTGTTATAAACCCTAATTTCTCCTCATTCTCATTTATTTGTACGTACCTTCTTTCTCAGCTCCTCATCCCAATGGCAGACAGAACCTAGTTCCCAAATTCCAAAAAAAAAATTCAATTTAAAAAAAAAAAAATTGCGAATCTGCAGCAGCTTCTGGTCGCGCTTCGGGTTTCAGAGGAGAAAACCCTAGAGTAACTTCGGGTCAGGAAGAAAATGACTCGGGTCGCTCCGGGTCGTTTTGGCGAAAACTCCAAGCAAGCACCGGGGAATTGAGGCGGCGCACCGTAGTCGACCCAGGACCAGAATTTTCCATTTTTCAAATTTTCATAACTTTTGCAACCGAGCTCGGATTCACGCGCGATTTGTTTTGCTTGGATCGTATTGGAATTTCTGACGTTTTGGAACTGGTTTGGATGAATTTGGAGACTGTCCAATTTTTGGGTTTAAATTGGATTTGAATTCAATTTAAATTCAAAACAGTGAGTGTTTTAACCCACTCACAACTTCTAAAATTTCTTATGTTTGTTAATTTGACTTAAGATATGAGTAGAAATTTATTTATAACTGTTTGGCATGTTTTATTTGTCATCTCAGTTAAATCGCATTTATTTAATTTAAATGTTAATACATTTTATTTATTGCATATAATTTGACAGTAAGAATTTATTTATTTGCATATTAACTGCCAGTCATAGTTATGTTAAATTTTTATTTCATATTAACTGCCAGTTAAATTTACATTTATTTTTGCATATAAACTGCTAGTTTAACAGTTGTTAAATTTATTATTGAATATAAACTGTTAGTTACTACATGTTATTTATTACCTGTATAATTTATATGCTCTATATCGATGATTGTTTAAATTGGATGATGATTGCAAATAATGGTTGATGATTGATATTTGGATGAATGGATGCTATATTTATATTGTATAAACTGCAAGTCATCATGCATTTTCATTTCATTCGGGATTGCGGATTGAAATGATATACAGCCGCATTTTTATTTTAAACTGCGAATTGAAATGATAAACATCCGTATCACTTGTCCATAGGGTAGAAAATTTTATACAGGCACCGCGGTATATATATAAAATTATTTTTGAAATGATTTTCTATGGTTTTGTAAAGCTATATATATGGTTTATGGGATGTTGATTTGGTTATTGATAAAGGTTATTTATATATAGTAAATTTCAGGTTTTTAAGCTTTGTATAAATTTGATTTGAAGTATAAAATAAAGTTTGATTTTTAAGATCAAATACGATTAAGCATTTATTTAAAATCTAATTTCTGGAGTTTTTATGACTTAAATGAGAATAAGATTTGGAAGATGAATATTAAGTTAAATTGGAATTTAATAAAAATTAAAAAATTTATAGGATATGATTTTTATAACCTGATTTTTTTGTAAAGTGATTTAAATGAATATCAGGTTGATTTAAATGAATATATCAAGTTTAATAAATTGAAATATTTTCTAATTATGTGAAGTTAAAGGTTTTACTTAAATTATATTGAATTCATTAAGTAAACAATTCAAGTCTTAATAATAAGTAATTGAATTAGATATATATGAGTTTGTCAAATGAGTTTGTTTTTGAAATTGTGAAATATTTAAAGCTTTGAAACATAAGAATTAAAAATGGTATTTGGAAGTTTAAATCGATATTTGGAATTGATTTGTGAAATGTAAAGAAGCTATTTCGTTTTATAAAAGAAATTTAATATTTAACCATTTGAGAGATGGAAATTTGTTTCGAAGTTATGATTTTCAAGGTAGTATAATTTGAAAATATTATATTCCAGAGTTTTGATTTCTAAATATTTTACTTTGAAAACCCTATGAGTTTGGAAAGAATATATATTGGAAAATAAAATGACATTATATTGGTTTGGGCCTAAATGATATCGTATTGATTTGGGGTTTTAAAAATATAAACGATATCGTATTTATATGGGTTTAAAATGGATATCTTATTCTGGTTTTAAAGTATAATTATTTTAAATGACCGCGGTGTTATAATAACGTTTGGCTGTTGAAGAGACCGGGATCGAAAGTTGTCATACTCTCTGCCAACTCCGAAAACCACTTTAACAACCGTGTAGGCGGTGGAGATTCCAGAATGAAGTAGGTTGGTGGAGGCGTTTCCTGCAAGGTAAATACGTGGACCCGACTCCCGTGAGTTGGCATAAGGTGGCTAAAACAGGAGCGATTCTCGGGCCAGTGAGGCCATTCCTCTGATCGGACGCTCCTCTTCGATATTATACTTTGACTTTGGATTGATTCAGTGGCCACTTTTACTTTGATTTTTGGGGGAGTTTGTTCGAGGTGGGCGGTAACTGCGGCTACACGTTTCCATCAGCCCGGATAGCAATTGGTATATCTACCCTGGCATTGCCTAGTTGTGCCGTGTCACCTACCATACCGAGCCTTTACTACGAGTTTCTATTTTTGTCGTACCTATGGAGTGTCTTCTCATAGTCCCCCGATCAGGAGATATGCAGGCACTGTATAGACTATTGGCACTATTTCGTGTTAAGGTGGAAAATGTAAAGCCTTAACGCTATTTTAAAGTAAGTTTATTTTACAATTAGACACTATTATAATAGCGCAATATACTACATAATAAATAGTTTAACGGATCCTTACGAGATGTAAATCCCGAGCATCTCTTGAGTTATTGTACTCATATTTATTTCTGTTAATTT
This sequence comes from Allium cepa, assembly GCA_030765085.1. Lineage (NCBI taxonomy): Eukaryota > Viridiplantae > Streptophyta > Magnoliopsida > Asparagales > Amaryllidaceae > Allium > Allium cepa. The sequence continues at coordinate 182,220,351 of CM060937.1, read as the reverse complement.
AACTCACATAAGATCTTTAGTTCTGACTCGAGTGTTTTTGTCTTTTCAAATTCGGCTCGGGTCAGTCCGAGCGTTTCAGGATCGAAGACTTTTGATCTGGAGGACGAAGACGGAGATTTCTACTATTATTATTAATTATATTCCACTTCACTATTTAATTCCGCTGCATTGATTATGATTGGTATGTGAACTCTGATATTTATTGTATAAAGAAGAATCAAATGTTTGTAAACAGTTTATGAACTGTACATTTATTATTATATTTTATCCTTCCGCTATGAGATTCTATTTTGTTTTTCTTTCCCTGTTTTTTTTCTTATTTACCCCATAACAACCTGCCCTTCCGTATGGTTTGAATTGGCACGTGTGTCGATTTAAAGCATGCGAAAAGGCGGGACGTTTCAAAATATCACAAATCAGATATTCTACACACAATCCATAAGCAATAATTTTTAAATTCCCATTAATTCAATTTAAAATTAATTACTTGAGAATTTATCTCTTAATCCTATTTAATTAATCAATATCAATTAATTACTTATTCCATTTTAATTTATTTAATTAGTAAATCATTTCTTAATCATTATTTATGTCTTAATTATTTAATTACTTTATTCACAATATTTAATTACTTCTTAATCAATTATTAAATCTTAATTACTTAATTAATAACTTATTTTATTTCACCCTATTTAATTAATTATTTCTTAATTAAGTTATTTCACTTTAATTACTATTCTTTAATCATTAATTATTACCTTAATTATTATTTAATAACTTGATTACTTATTTGTTATAATTACTTAATTAATCATTTATTAATCCTTAATTCTCAATTAAATTACTTAATTAATTAATTATTAATTCACAACTAGTTTACTTGATTAATTAACTATTAATCAATCATTAATTAACTTAAGTAGTTAATTACAAATTTATAATTACTTATAATCCTTCCCTAATTACAATTAAAAAGTGATTATTCTTAATTACTTTCTGAAGATAATCAATTAATATTGATTATTTAACTTAATTAACATTTTAAAAGTCTTCTTTAAATTTTAAATTCAATTATATTAATAACTACAACTCAAGTGTTAATTAACTTTGTGCTTAACTAATTTAATTACTAAATTAAATTAATAATTAAGAGCTTAATTTTGAAGTATTGAATAAAATAATTAACTTGTATATAAGTTTTTAAATCTTAAAAACTGTTAAACATTTTTAATATTAACAGTGTTTACAGTTGTTAAAACTGTTTACTTAACTTACTCAAAAAAAAAACAAAAAAAACTGCAGTTAACAAAAAACCCGAGGCTCCCCTGCATTATACTCGAGTGTTACTTCGAGTTCCACCCCCATTTTCCCGCGTCACCCCTGAAACATCTTCTTCTACTTTTTTTTACAGTAAGTTTAAATTGAGATTATGTTAATAAGCATCAGGCTCTCACTCTCGAACACGATAACAACCCGATGCAAACACCCAAAACTACACGAGCACGACACGAGCCACCTGAACTCCCTCACTGCGCTGTCACCAAATCACCGCTGTCGTGCACGTGCACGGCGGCGCGACCCAACTCCGGCAACCACTAACAACGTCGACAAGTCGCGAATTTCATCAAAGCATAAAATCTAAACTCAAATCACTAATATGCATTCGAATTCGAAAATCGGCCTACCGCTAGAACAGCTTGTAAACACGACCATCAACAACCATCTCGCGATAGCCGTCCAAGCCACCGTTTACTTCCAAACTTCGGCCACACGACGTCAATACGTTGAGCAACCTCCCACCGAACCCTCAAGCAACTCAATCACGTGAAGAGGCCGAACCCACTACATTACGTACATGAAGAAAAAACTGAACACAAGCCCTAATTCACTCTCGTTCGATCAATCCTTGTTTTGAAAAAAAATATACAACATTTTTCTCAACATCACAGATATACAATCTTGCTTCAGAACAAATTTCAATGTTTATTATTGATTAAATCTTGAGAGATTGGCAGGAAAGCAATTTCTATTCAAATGCAAACTGCTCCTAAATTTCTTAGTTAAAATCCTCATTCTTGTTTTAAAAATCATGAAATTCAAAAATCTTTCAAATTATGAACATGAATTAACCTTTTTCATCAATTGAGTTTATCAAAAAAATTTGTTCAATCTCCTGCAAACATAAGTTTCCAGTAAGGATACTTCACTAACCTATTCAATCAGCTTCAACTTGTTTGAAGTTTTTAACATCTTATTTGATTTAAACAAATGAAAACCTTTCCAAGATTCAGTTGAAAACAAATTTGATTTTGAATGAAAATCAACTTGATCCAAATACAGTGAAGAACAATATTCAGAGTACCAATATATATACAGAGAATCTTGTTCAAGATGAATTATGTACAAATACCATATAATAAAGAAATCATCTCTACTGATTTAATTTAAGCATAAAACTTTAAAATCTTGTTTATTCACCTGCCATTTCCTTTGAACAGAACCATTTCTATTTTCATTTGAAAACCTTGATGTTTGAACTACCTTGAATCTGACTGTTTTTAGTTTGAATTCAAGTTGAATTTGCTCTCAGGTTTTCTGTGGTTAATTTACGGTCTGAATGAACTGAACAAAAAGATGAACACACACACACACACACACACACACACATATATATATATATAGAAGATAATAGGTGTGTAAGAGGAAGGTAGTAACTGGACTGTTGTTTTCTTATTTTTTTGTTCTGTATTGAACAGACTTTCATTAGTATTTGAAATGACAAAAAAATGGGTTGAGATGATAGCAAGTACATGCTTTGTTTCTAAATTAGTTTACATAATTATAATTATGTTCAGCTGCTTAAAGATATTTGTATGTAAGTGTCCAACTTGCAGGTCAAAGTTTGGCTTGTATATGAAGCTACTTATTTATAAATATTTGCTTTATTGCTTCTATTTTGAACTATAATATACATATTTTGTCTGGTGTTATTTTATACTTGCAGGCAAACACTGTCATATATATATGAAGATACTTAAAGTAAAAATGTTTGTTGTATCTAACTTCAAGCTGAATTTACAATATACATATATATGTCAGGTTTATTTCCATACTTTGACTAATTTCATTTGGCTTTGAATGAAGATATTTTTTTTGTATGTAACTATTTATTTTCAGGTAGACATTTGGTCTTGCATAAGAAGATATTTATTTTGTATCTTGCAGGTAGATGTTCTTGTGTATATTTATTTGTTTTATTATTTTATACATTGTGCTTATTTTATTTTATGCTTTCAAATTTGTAGTTGATGTTGTATGCTTGTTTATTCATTTTAATTCTATTTGTGTTATTTTTATTTTATACTTAGACTTATTTTTATGCTTTGTTTACAATTTTAAAGTTATGTTGTATGTTTAACAAAATTATCCAATCCTTGCTTTATATTTTACATTTGTATTTTATATTTTGACTATCAATATTCAAATTATATTCAACATGATTTACTTACATTTATACTTTTCTTTATATTTATTTCTATTGGTATTTTAACTATCAATATTAAACTCAGATTCATGAGTTTACTTATTTATTTATATTTATATTTTTGACTTACATTAATATTAATATCTTATATTGAACATTATCATCTATTTATATTTTATATTGTTAGACTTTAATTTTGTTTCAAACATTATCATTCATATATATCTATTTATCAAATGTTAACAAGGTTAAGTTTTTTAATTTAATTATATAAGACAAATTTTATTATAAATATTATTAAGAGATTTAATTTTTAAATGTTCCAAATCAATTTCCTTTTTAAAATACCAATTTATATAAGCAAATGGTAAATATTTCCAAAATCATATTCATTTTAATATGATCAGTTCACAAATTATTTAATTAAATCAAATATTTATTAAAATAAATAGGGCCAAAATCCAGGGTCGTTACATTCCTCCCGCCTTAAAAGAATTTCGTCCCCAAAATTTAAAACAAAGATAATTTTAAAAAAACTATTATACCAACCATTCAAACATAGATATCGTTCATACATTAGCAAACGATCAAATAGTATATCCTAACAAACATCATTAGCTATCCGAACACAAATCCGGATAAGCTTTCCTACAATTATCCAGAGTTTCCCATGAGCAAACTCCGGTATCCTCACTCCATTGCATTTCGACGAGCTTCACTATCTAACTCCTGAGTTATCACTCGTCTTGATCAACAATCCGAACTGGATTCCTGACCACGGTCAATTCCGGCTCGACCTCCAAATCTCCCTGAACTACTGGTTCTACAACAAATGATGGATCATGAACAAATTCACTTAGATGGGATATATGGAATACACAATGAATCCCAGACATCCGTCCCGGCAGTTCAATACTGAAAGCTACAATACCAACTCTTTCCCAATTTTATTGACTTCTTTACTGAATTTCAATATCTATTCATTCAATCCTGTATGATGTACATATACCATTCGTACGCAATATCAAATCCGATCGCTCGCTCGATCACACAATTTCACTTCCGAACTAGTATCGTTCACCCTACTTCCTAGTGCGGACTCAGATCTGGTTTCATGATCAGAAACTGTCATTTTCCTTGCATGGTCACAACTATGATAGAGAATTTCTAGAATAAATCAAAATCCATATCCATGGTTCGTTGTCGATAATCGAGTGAAAAATCCTAACTCGGATCGATATAACTATCTCGAAATTCTGTACTCGAATCTGGATCAAATTGCTATGCGAATAAAATAATATACATACATCCTACGTATTTATATCCATTGATTATCAACTATATCAATTTTCTTTTATTCACATTATTTTGATTCCTATCCACTTGGAATAATTTTCTCAATATCAAATTTACTTAAGAATTTCACTATTCATTTCTTTAAGTTTAATATAAGCATTATATATACTCTTATATTATTACTCTACCACTTTAGCCTTTATATCCTCTTATTTAAATCTGAATTTCCAATTCCATGTGAATTCAATTTATCTTCAACTCTGAATATTGAATTTTACTGACTATCTTCTATTTATACTAATTCCTATCATTATTTTAAATTAGTTTCATCCACTAATTTATTTCAATCTCCAATTTGAAACCGTTTTGTTGCTATTTTTTTTTTAATTTCTAGTTCCCAAAAATTTTGAAATTTTTTGGCATAGTCTCCTTTGTATGAAGGAGCTTTGATATTTTGACAAGAGGTATAAATATATATATTGACCCACATGGTCGGAAAACCAAAAACAGCTCATATTTCCTATTTTTATTGCGTAGGCGCACCTTTAATTAGTATTACATATTTTCATAAGCACATATGTAAGGTTTCGACACTTATTTCAATTACTTCCAACCAATTCTCAAACCATTCTCTTCAGTTTAAGTGATTTACAACTTACTCGCTTATATATATAATCCATTTAAGCAAAACAAACTCATATTCATTCCAATTGATTTCAAAATCATCCAATTTTGCTTCTAATAATTCATAGAATTTTATCCAATCTCGTTTACTTCGAACGACCCATTTTCTTATGCAATTCGACAATATTATTGTGAACAAATAATTACTTAAGCTTTATATCAAATTTTAAATTGATTCCAACTCAATTAAACTTGCTTCCATCCCCTTTAATTTATTCACAATCCTTTCATTGCATTTTCTTTCATTTAAAAAATTTCATTCCAAACCATTTTATTAAACTCGACAACCAATATTTTAAATAACCATCTCACAATTTACTTAAGTCATTTATTTTCTTCAAATTGTCCCACCCAATAACTTAAGTTTATTCTATTCCACAAACTTCCATTTAAATCTTTGATTTTATTTTCCTTTAATCAAATCCCAACTATTTACTAATTTATTCGATTAGTTTATTCTTTTATCCATTCTTAAATTTTAATTTACATTAACAATTCATTATTGAATTTATTTATAATAAGGTCATTCAATTTATGCTTGAATTAGATTTGTTTACAACTCACACCAATTCTATTTTAATTCAATTCAATACTTACTTTGGTTTACCTTTATTTATTTACGTAAGAATTTTATTCCATTCAATATTATCTGTAACTCGATTGAATCCATTTAAATTCAGTTTTATTTCAACTCAACTTCAGTTAAATCTAGCTACTTACCATTCTTTTAAATTTTGTTTCTCAATATATAAGTTCAAAACTTATTTATTTACTTAAAAGCTTATATTGCTCATTTGAGTCATTTCATCTTATATCCACAATTTCAGATTATATATATAACACTTACTATCTTAAGGTATAAATTTTCATTTCACAATTACAATCATTTTACCTTCCAATTTTATATCCAATTTAACTCAATTTCAATTTATTTAACTTATCTCAGGTTAAATTCAAATATATTTTCTTCACTTTCATTTTCTTAAGTTAAATTTTAATTCTTGGATTAAAATCCCCAATTTCTTCTTATTAATATCAACTTTACTTTATAAGTTCAATAGTTGATTCATTTAAATTTTTACATTATTTAAATAGAATTTCTTAGAATTCAATTGCCTGGTTTTCATTTCCAAAACCATTTTGAAATGATACTACACATACCCACTTGGTATATCAAATCAAATCTCCAAACTCCAATACTTGTTTTCACCAAAACAAATTTTCCTTTTGAAATTTCTAAAACAACTTGTATACCCATCAAGCCCAAACAATATCATGACCAACTATCCTGGTAGCAATCCATCACTTTAGAAACTCGAAAATGAATACTGATGATGTGGCCACCATCATCAGGATTATTTTCCAGCGACTGAAGTGAGTTCAGTGCTTCCTTACTTCCACAAATTCCTCCCAAAACAATTTCCATTCAACAATATTTTCCAAAACAATACTCCATTATTGCCTTCAAATCTTTGGAAAAACATTTCAAACATTCCCAAGATTTTAAATTCCCAAATCCTTTTGTTTAAATTCAATTAAACACCTTTCAAATTTACGGGACTTAAATTCTGGTTTAATCAAATTTTAGTTATATTCCTTTTTATTGAAACCATACTTATTTTATTTAGTTATAAACCACTCAAATTTTAATTTTTTATTCAATTGTGGTATTAACAACCAAACATCCAAATATATATATAATAATTTCAGAAAAATATTTTTTTTTATGTCAAAATAAAATTTTGGGTAAAATTATTTCATTTTCCCACTTTGAAAACAATACTGTGTCGGTTTACCTTGTTTAAGAGTTTGGAAATTCCTATCGATGAAATGGCGTCCCAAATATCGACCAGAGTTCATAAACACTCAACAGATAAGTCAACACAATATAAAAACAATTTTATATTCACTAACAAATACTCACTCATATCTATTAATACACTCAAACTCATTTTAGAGTACAACAGACTCTATTCTATGAGTAATTCCCACCAGAGCCAAGGTTATCACCAACCTAAGCTCTGATCCCAACTGTGACGACCTGCCCTTCTTCTACCAGAAAGACGTATCATCATTAAGAAAGAAAGAATAGAAATAGAAAAGAAAAGAAAAGAAAGATCAACAATATCAGAATCTCACAGCGGAACGGAACAAAATATAATATGTCACATAACTATTACATAGTTTTACATATATCAGGGTTATACAATATCAATATACATGATAGTCATACATACATCTGTCACTACATACATCAGATATACAACATAAATCAACTACTGACACAGCGGAACTAGATAGATATCTACATACGTCTGGAAACACCTGCTCCAAGCTCCTCGAAAAATCAAAGTCCAAAACCTATCACTTGGCTACTCATAAAAATTTGAGTACCCAAGAGTTTATGAAAAACAAATATAAACTCCGGGTCAGACATGGGTCTAGTATGAGTAAACCATTTAAATTGTTTAACTTTGAAAAACATTTGAAAATAAAGGTATCACGTAAGACTCCCCACAAATAAATACGGGTAAGTTTTTACCTTACGCTAACCAAAACATTTCATAGAAAATCCAGTGATATTATAATGGTGTATAGGGTTTTCAAGTAAATAGAAAATAGCCGAAATTGCTACATCTATTAAATTCCAACTACTAGCCACAAAAGTGGGTAATACAAATCAAAACCGTAGGGTCTCGTAGGGAAAATGGATTTCCAACAATGGCAGCGCTACTGGGGTACCACCCGTCACAGTACGGGGCCTAGATCACCGTACCGAGGATCACTCCTGACCCCCTACAACACAAGGCTCGAACCATTCCTTACTGAACAGTCCCGAACAAGATAACCCCACGGTTGTAGCTAGCAATTGCCACACAGCCGAAATAAAGGGACATCTAGACAGGGGAATATCTCGTCCTGCTTGGGCATGGCCCACCTAACCTTGCTGCACCTCCCCTGTTTTAGCCATTCCCGGTTGATGAGGCTTGAGGCTGCGATTACCTTTACAGGACATATTTCTTAGAATTCTCATCGTCCGCCTGACGATGTGCTGAAAGCATTCAATCCATACAAGTTCGTTCCGGGTTCGAACGAAACCGAAGGCATTATCTCGTCACACTCATTTTGGAATCACCCTCAGAGTGAACGACGATAACCCTTGCATTCAGAAAACACCATCTCGATCTTCATTTCAGGATTCACGACCTATCGTTTAAATTGGATCGACGTGGTTTTTGGATAATCATAAATGACACCCGATCCCGGTCTCATCGAAATCCAAACGCCATTTTAAAGGCCAAGTTGTCAAATTAACTTAAATAGTTTAAATTCAATGATTTATTCACATAGCATTTATCACAGATAAAACATATACAAGCATCATAGATATAACACAGCATATCACAGAGCATCACAGAAAATCACCAAATAAATATCAAAAATCAGATATTCTACACACAATCCATAAGCAATCATCTTTAAATTCCCATTAATTCAATTTAAAATTAATTACTCGAGAATTTATCTCTTAATCCTATTTAATTAATCAATATCAATTAATTACTTATTCCATTTTAATTTATTTAATTAGTAAATCATTTCTTAATCATTATTTATGTCTTAATTACTTAATTACTTTATACACACTATTTAATTACTTCTTAATCAATTATTAAATCTTAATTACTTAATTAATAACTTATTTTATTTCACCCTATTTAATTAATTATTTCTTAATTAAGTTATTTCACTTTAATTACTATTCTTTAATCATTAATTATTACCTTAATTATTATTTAATAACTTGATTACTTATTTGTTAACTTCTAATCACTTAATTAATCATTTATTAATCCTTAATTCTCAATTGAATAACTTAATTAATTAATTATTAATTCACAACTAGTTTACTTGATTGCTTAATTAATTAATTATTAATTCACAACTAGTTTACTTGATTAATTAACTATTAATCAATCATTAATTAACTTAAGTAGTTAATTACAAATTTATAATTACTTATAATCCATCCCTAATTACAATTAAAAAGTGATTATTCTTAATTACTTTCTGAAGATAATCAATTAATATTGATTATTTAACTTAATTTACATTTTAAAAGTCTTCTTTAAATTTTAAATTCAATTATATAAATAACTATAACTCAAATGTTAATTAACTTTGTGCGTAACTAATTTAATTACTAAATTAAATTAATAATTAAGAGCTTAACATTTTGAAGTATTGACTAAAATAATTAACTTGTATATAAGTTTTTAAATCTTGAAAACTGTTAAACAATTTTAAGATTAACAGTGTTTACAGTTGTTAAAACTGTTTACTTAACTTACTCAAAAAAAAAACAAAAAAAACTGCAGTTAACAAAAAACCCGAGGCTCCCCTGCATTATACTCGAGTGTTACTTCGAGTTCCACCCCCCTTTTCCCGCGTCACCCCTGAAACATCTTCTTCTACTTCTTTTTTTTACAGTAAGTTTAAATTGAGATTATGTTAATAAGCCTCAGGCTCTCACTCTCGAACACGATAACAACTTGATGCAAACACCCAAAATTACACGAGCATGACACGAGCCACCTGAACTCCCTCACTGCGCTGTCACCAAATCACCGCCGCCGTGAACGTGCACGGCGGCGCGACCCAACTCCGGCAACCACTAACAACGTCGACAAGTCATGAATTTCATCAAAGCATAAAATCTAAACTCAAATCACTAATATGCATTCGAATTCGAAAATTGGCCTACAGCTAGAACAGCCTGTAAACACGACCATCAACAACCATCTCGCGATCGCCGTCCAAGCCACCGTTTACTTCCAAACTTCGGCCCGATGTCAATACGTTGAGCAACCTCCCACCGAACCCTCGAGCAACTTGATCACGTGAAGAGGCCGAACCCACTACATTACGTACATGAAGAAAAAACTGAACACAAGCCCTAATTCACTCTCGTTCGATCAATCCTTGTTTTGAAAAAAATTATACAACATTTTTCTCAACATCACAGATATAAAATCTTGCTTCAGAACAAATTTCAATGTTTATTATTGATTAAATCTTAAGAGGTTGGCAGGAAAGCAATATATATTCAAATGCAAACTGTTCTTAAATTTCTTAATTAAAAATCCTCGTTCTTGTTTTAAAAATCATGAAATTCAAAAATCTTTCAAATTATGAACATGAATTAACCTTTTTCATCAATTGAGTTTATCAAAAAAAATTTGTTCAATCTCCTGTAAACATAAGTTTCCAGTAGGGATACTTCACTAACCTATTCAATCAGCTTCAACTTGTTTGAAGTTTTTAACATCTTGTTTGATTTAAACAAATGAAAACCTTACCAAGATTCAGTTGAAAACAAATTTGATTTTGAATGAAAATCAACTTGATCCAAATACAGTGAAGAACAATATGCAGAGTACCAATATATATACTCAGAATCATGTTCAAGATAAATCATGTACAAATACCCTATAATAAAGAAATCATCTCTACTGATTTAATTTAAGCATAAAACTTTAAAATCTTGTTTACTCGCCTGCCATTTCCTTTGAACAGAACCATTTCTATTTTCATTTGAAAACCCTGATGTTTGAACTGCCTTGAATCTGACTGTTTTTAGTTTGAATTCAAGTTGAATTTGCTCTCAGGTTTTCTATGGTTAATTTATGGTCTGAATGAACTGAACAAAAAGATGAATACACATATATATAGAAGATAATAGGTGTGTAAGAGGAAGGTAGTAACTGGACTGTTGTTTTCTTATTTTTTTTTGTTCTGTATTGAACAGACTTTCATTAGTATTTGAAATGACAAAAAAAATGGGCTGAGATGATAGCAAGTACATGCTTTGTTTCTAAATTAGTTTACATAATTATAATTATGTTCAGCTGCTTAAAGATATTTGTATGTAAGTGTCCAACTTGCAGGTCAAAGTTTGGCTTGTATATGAAGCTACTTATTTATAAATATTTGCTTTATTGCTTCTAGTTTGAACTATAATATACATATCTTGTCTGGTGTTATTTTATACTTGCAGGCAAAAACTGTCATATATATATGAAGATACTTAAAGTGAAAATGTTTGTTTTATCTAACTTCAAGCTGAATTTTCAATATACATATATATATGTCAGGTTTATTTCCATACTTTGACTAATTTCATTTGGCTTTGAATGAAGATATTTTTTTAGTATGTAACTATTTATTTTCAGGTAGACATTTGGTCTTGCATAAGAAGACATTTATTTTGTATCTTGCAGGTAGATGTTCTTGTGTATATTTATTTGTTTTACTATTTTATACATTGTGCTTATTTTATTTTATGCTTTCAAATTTACAGTTGACGTTGTATGCTTGTTTATTCATTTTAATTCTATTTGTGTTATTTTTATTTTATACTTAGACTTATTTTTATGCTTTGTTTACAATTTTAAAGTTATATTGTATGTTTAACAAAATTATCTCATCCTTGCTTTATATTTTACATTTGTATTTTATATTTTGATTATCAATATTCAAATTATGTTCAACATGATTTACTTACATTTATACTTATCTTTATATTTATTTCTATTGGTATTTTAACTATCAATATTAAACTTAGATTCGTGAGTTTACTTATTTATTTATATTTATATTTTTGACTTACATTAATGTTAATATCTTATATTGAACATTATCATCTATTTGTATTTTATATTGTTAGACTTTAATTTTGTTTCAAACACTATCATTCATATATATCTATTTATCAAATGTTAACAAGGTAAAGTATTTTAATTTAATTATATAAGACAAATTTTATTATAAAATATTATTAATAGATTTAATTTTTAAATGTTCCAAATCAATTTCCTTTTTAAAATACCAATTTATGTAAACAAATGGTAAATAATACCAAAATCATATTCATTTTAATATGATCAGTTCACAAATTATTTAATTAGATCTAATATTTATTAAAATAAATAGGGCCAAAATCCAGGGTCGTTACACTTGCGGGATGTATCCCCAAAGGGCCCAACGTATTGGACACCATTATACATACTCACTTATTCTGAATTTGTGCCTACCAGACCATACATATCGTCTTCCAGGATGTGAGGCTAATGAGGTTACGCTCAATTTCTTCAAAGCCACGCTTTTCATACAAAACCACGCTTTGATCATAACAGGTTCCACTTTGAATGCCACACTGTCATTCCTTTGATCACTATTTGACTCCCATAAGCACACAACCTCTGAGCTCGTATGTCTCAGAGAAGGGTGTCAAGCTAAGAGAAGTTGCCTTCTCTGCCACCAAGCAGATGTACATTTGAAAAATTCAAACGTTGTGTCTCATAAATGCAATGTCAGACATTCGTCTATATAAGTTCGTTCTAGGACTGAACAAAACCAAAGGCACTTTCCTTGGCCATTACTAAGCAAGATCCCTTGCAATTCGAAAAAATCTCCATAACGAGTAGACCACTGCTATAAATAACTTTATAATGAGAGCGACCCAGTGCATGTAAACAAGCAGTCCTCACGCTATGAAGATACACGGTCTTCAATAATCATCATCTTCAACATGTTTTCACTTTCGAATGTATACATTGGTTCTAAGTGGTTTTCGGATAGGAACCACCCAAATCCAATGCCGGTTCTTTCGAAGCCGTTCATCGCTTTAAAAGATGTTAAGTTCATATGTGAATATCAATCATCAATCAATTAATTCATCTTTTATTTAAATCAAATATCTTTTTAGATATATTCTTTTCAATTTATTCCATTTTCTTTTCAAAAGTATATGGAACCATTAAGCCTCATTTATCAAATCATTTGATTTATTTAAACCTTTCTTAAATTTTTGAACAATTCCAAATTATTTTCTCTTTTACTTAGAAAAACCTTTACAAATCATTCTTTTAATCTTAATCAAAAATTTCTTATATTCAAGCTATAACTTTTAACTCAGGGAAAATATTCCCAAATCATTTATTAAATCTTAATCAAAGATTTCCTTCTTAACTTCAAATCATATTCTTGCAAATCGAAGATTTTCATAACATAGCACTAATGCCACTTTAGATATGGTAAATTTCACCTCCAGGGACATAGTGGCAAGTAATCCTACATCGTGAAGATCTTTATCTTCAATGATCTTTGCCTTCAATATGTTTTATTTCGAAAATTAGTTTGAAGGGGTTTTCGGATAGGAATCACCCAAATCCGATTCCGGTTTTTCAGATAAGAATCACCCAAACCAGATCCTAGTTCCTTCGTGCTAATCATCGATAAAAAGGTATTAATTTCGTATGAGGTTTCAAAAATTAGTTTGACCAGCTCCATGGAGCTTAGATATTTTCCAATTGGATCTTACCACTGGTTTTCACCAATTAAGGATAGCAGAAGAGAGTGGCTTTTCGTACCCTTAATAGTTTTTACGAGTGGTTAGTCATGCCGTTCGGATTGACTAATGCACTCGCTTATTTCGTAGACTAGATGAATATAGTGTTTCGGGATTTTCTTAACAAGTTTGTTCTAGTCTTTATTGATGACATCCTCGTTTATTCTAAAACAGAGGAAGAGCAAAAGTACCATCTCCAAATTGTTCTAAGTACTTTAAGAATTCATGTTTTAAAAGCAAGTTTTCTAAATGCCATTTCTGGAAATCCGAAGTTAAATTTCTAGGGCACGTTGTTTCGGGAGAAGGCATATCAGTGAGCCTAGCTAAAGTAATTGTGGTTTAATATTGAAAGACACTCAAAAGTGCGACTGAGGTTAGAAGTTTCTAGGGATTGGCAGGTATTTGTAGAAGATTTGTCAAAAATTTCACGAAGATTGCTTCTCATCTAACAAAGCTGACAAAGATAGATGCTAGGTTTATTTGGACACCCAAGTGCGATCAAGTATTCAATGAGTTAAAGGAGAAACAGACAAGCGCTCCTATCTTGACTATTCCAGATGGGAATGAAGGAGTAACAGTTTACACGGATGCTTGTAGGACCGGATTGGGAGCGGTTTTGATGCAGGATGGTAAAGTAATAGCGTATGCGAGTTGATAGTTGAAACCTCGTGAGAAAAATAACGCTACGCACGATTTGGAGCTTTTGGCAGTAGTCATCGCATTGAAGGTGTGGAGGCACTATCTTTTGGGTGCAAAGTTTGAGTTATATGCGGATCATAAGTCATTAAAGTACCTTTTTACCTAAAAGGATTTGAACTTAAGGTGGCAAAGATGGCTAGAGTTTCTCGCGTCTTATGACTTAGAGATTCTTTACACCCCGGGAAAAGCAAACATTGTTGCCGATGCTTTGAGTAGGTTTGTGGCGACGATTCCAAATTTGGTAGTTAAGCTAGCACTAATGGAGAGAATTGCATATTTCCAAAATGAAGACCCTATTCTAGTTCGGCTTAAGAAGGATGTTAAAGATGGAACTATCTCTAGTTTTTAAATAGACTCTCGAGGCATTTTAAGAATGAATGGACGGATTTGTGTGCTAGATGTTAATGGAATTAGACAGGATGTGCTGAGAGAGTGCCATCGGTCAAGGTTATCTATCCACCTAGGAGTAATTAAAATGTTTCAGAATATGGAAAAAGTCCTTCTAGTGGAAAGGGGTGAAGAGAGACATTCCAATCTTCGTGAGTTAGTGTGCAAATTGTCAACTAGTCAAGATTGACCAGCAGAAGACTGCTGGGTTGCTCCAACCATTTGAGATACCGAATTGGAAGTGGGAGCAAGTATCCGTGTACTTTATCGATGGGTTGCCTAGAACAAGAAGAGGTAATGAAGGCATTTGGGTAATTGTAGATCGATTAACAAAGAGCTCCCACTTTATTCTAGTGAAGTCAATTAAAACTGCAACTTCTTTAGCAGGAATTTATTTGAGGGAGGTCGTTTGACTGCATGGAATTCCAGTGAGTATAATCAGCGATCGAGATCCTATCTTCACTAGTCACTTTTAAGGAGCATTGCAAGCCACTTTAGGAACAGAGTTGAATTTGAGCACATCCTATCACCCTAGATAGACAGACAGACAGACAAACTGAAAGGGTAAATCGGATTTTTGGAGGATCACTTAAGAGCATGCATTTTGGATTTTGGAGGATCATCGGAAGATCGTCTTTACTTTGTAGAGTTATCCTACAACAATAGTTAACAAGATAGCATTGGCATGGCGCCCTATGAAGCTTTGTATGTGCGGCCATGTAAATCACCTTCATGTTAGGTTAAGACTGGAGGCCATTTAGTTCTTGGTCCAGAGATGATTTGAGAAGCATCAGAGAAAGTGGCTATGATCAAGGAAAGGATGAAAGAAGCCCAAGATCGATAGAAAAGTTATGCCGATAAACGCAGAATGGACTTAGAGTTTGCGGTCGAGGAAATCTATCACCCAGATTCATTAGGCCATTTAGAATCCTTAAGAGAATTGGATCATTGGCCTGTAGAGTAGAATTGCCTAAAAGATTATCAAAAGTTCATAATGTCTTTCATGTATCTAATTTGAAAAAGCATATTTATGATCCATCTTTTATTGTTGAGACATATGTTTAGGAAGACTTAGAAATAGAACCGAATTTGACTATTATCCGACACCCAGTTCATATTGTAGACCGAGATGAAAGGAGATTGAGGAACAAGGTGGTTAAGCTTGTGAAGGTACAGTGGAATGATGACCCTCGCGATTGTACTTTGGAGACTAAGGATCGTATTAGAGAAACTCACCCTAATGTAATGTCAGGTTAGTTTTTTGTCATTTGAATGCATTATATATGTTCATTTGTGGCATAGTTGCTTTGCATTGTTATATGAATTTCTTGGTATAATATATATTTTGGAGTGTCTTCTGTGTATTCGAGGACGAAATTCTCCTAAGGTGGAGAGTATAATCAATGATATTAAAATGATATTAAATCATTTTTAAATTTTGTTTACAAAACTAAATAATTCACAGAAAAACAGAAAATGTGACCGGAAACCATTTTTCGAATTTTCGACGTTTCATTGTATAAAAGCTATTTGAAATGTTGTACACACTTTCTTATATATTACACACATGGATAATTATATAATATGGGTTAAGATAGCATAATTAGGTTTAATTAAGTTAATTAACTTAAGATAATGATGATGTGACACTTTGACAACTAAATATAAAAAATAATAAATACTCACTTCGGGGGAGACAAGATTTGACACTTTGGCAACTCTAAGTACAAAAATGTTTCTTAGCATGTGTAAAAGGAGGGAGACTTGGTGATGAGGTGGAAACATATGAATGGAGGTTAAAGGACGAGGGGCGTTTTGGTAATTTCATCAATCAACTTTGTATATAAGTTAATTTTCTAGTTCTTTTCTTATCTTTCTCATTTCTATCTCCACTTTAAAAACTTCATTTAGTTCTTTCCTAAGTTTTCATGGTTTCCAACTTTCTCAAGTTCAAAAATGTTAGCTTTTCCTTTTAAATCTTGTACAAAACTTGTTTAAACTCTTCCATCTTCTTTTTCACACTTTATTCTCAAAATACCCTACACACGCCATGGTTGAGCCCTACATGCTCAGGGCCAAGCCCAAAAGCCCATTAGAGGTCCACCAAATCAAGTTAAAGCTTAATCCTAGTGATTTTCGTAGAGTTAGTGTGATTTCCATCAAAGTCAATAAGCGTTACGGTGAGTAAAGCTTCCATCTTTGAACCACCAAGTTTAACATATATCCATGCCTATACTAGTATCTATTGAATGTTTATCATATGGTTGTAATGATGATTTGGTCTACTTTTTGGTTTGTTGCTTGAAAAATAATCGCATTTGAAAGTTAGTAAGTGAACCTTTCGTTATATGGAAATCAAATAGACAAACTTATGCAATTGTTATTAAATGTTTGATATAAGTTATGTTATTGTAAATCATCATGTAATTATGCTTATACCTTGGTTATTGTAAAGACCAACTTTTTCGTACAATTTAATATGTAATAAATCACGCATGTTCAACCCAAATTGAACGGGAAAGCGGATAAGTAGGGAAAAATAAAAAAGATTTACCTATTTTAATTAAAGGGCCTTAAAGTGAATTTATCATCTTAATTAATGAAGTTTTAAAGTTGATTAATAAGTGTAATAAGAATGTTTTAAGTGGATAAATCCTATTTAAAATGATGTTTGAAAATCATTAAACTCTTTTAACAAAGTGTTTTAAAGCTAATACTTGTAAGTGAAACCAAGTACGAATTCGGGTTTTAAAAAGAAAAGTTTGAATTGTTTATGGAAATGAATTAATTTCCATAAAGTGATTCACTTATATAGAAATGATTTATTTGTATAATTTACACTAAACATCGGAGAAGTAGACTTGTTATTTTGAAAGATAAGAATAATCGTGAGACATGACTTTAAGGTAACACTACCTTGACTTTTTCGGTATTATTATTAACAAAGGAATAATACACGTTTGAATTCGATGAGTGGTGATAATTATACAAGAATTAATTTCCTTATACGATCATTTTATATCCTCGATAGTTGTTTCCTCAGCTATCAGTTATTTCAGCTTCTTTATTATTGTCACTCTAAGATGATTTATTAATCCGTTGAACATTGATATCCTTTGTCGAAAATGACCGAATCCAAAGCGCAAGAGGAAGCCAAGCTATGTGAGATTGCTCCCATTAGGGTACTTTCACATCTCATCTAGATTGGATTCGGTAGTGCTATTAGATGTGAAATATACGGATACTCGGTAAGTTTTGGCAGGGTTTGGCTTGGTATTGTCCGAGATGTGTCATAGAGTATATGAGCTTCTCAGAAGTATATTACTAGAGGTATACTTCAAGGGGCTGCACCTTCCTAGTCATTTGTTGGAGATTTTCCTTTCCTTATTTGATTCGAACCTTTGAATTTGTTCCCTTAATTTAATCGGAAAGAGTCAACCACTCTTCGCGATGCTTAATTATTTATCAATTCTTCATGTTTGGATGTCAATTTATGTGAGGGTAAACCCTTTCTGGGTTCAGCGGCGTGGTCTCATATGTTTGTGTTTAATTACATACCGTCCATTAAAGTTTTACTCATACCAGACAAATCGTCTGACCCGAGTTGTTTGTTTCCATGAACTCTCGGTTACTCATTTTATTTGAGTAGTCCGAGAGTAGCAGGTCTTTGTTGGGCTCTTTGAGGACGGCATCCTAGCAGGAGGCTTTTCATCTTCTTATTCCGCTGTACTATGTAGTTTGTGTAAGTGTATTTTGTTTCAGCATTTGTAAAGGCGGGACGTTATAACTGCCTAGGCTGATTTGTAGTACTTTTGTGTAACTCTGATAACTCTCTGTTAATGAGTAACCTGATGTACTATTTCTGTTATGTTTATTTAGCAGTTTCGTTGTGAGGTTTTCTACTCCGTTCTATCTTTTCACCCCATGACGATTCATCTTTCCGATGCTTAGGCAACATCACACAAACATCAAGGATGTGTTAAGTATCATTCCTAAGGGTCAGGAAGGTGGGTCGTTACAAATTGACTAGCGTGTAACCCATGCATTGCATATGATAATATGGTAAAATCGAGTATTTATATTTTTAGCATTAAAATTAGAACTTTGTGATGCAATGTTCGATGAATTCAGTGAAATAAACTAAGTTAAAATTGTTGTTGTAATTTATGGATGATTTATGTTATGTAGCTTATATAACTTATATTAAAGTAAAAATAATAATTCTACCACCTTTGTTCGTATGAATATTGTATGTTGAAACTGACATATTTTAGCGATTTATTAAATCAAAAAATATTATTTAATAAATTTTTTATAAATATATTAAATTAAAATTCATAGTTAGTTTAAATATCCTAACTTGAATGTAAAGGATTTTGTAAAAAATTATAGAAACATTAATGCAGAGTTATCTAAAGTTAAAAGCAAAATTTTGTAATGTAGTGAATATAGATAAATGATTATAATTATTTTAGGAATTAACTTTGTCACCGTTATTTATGTACAAAATTTTATGTATGTGGTACGCATATCTTTATAGTCGAATATAAAATAATAATTTTACCATTTTTATATCTAATATAATTGACACATATCATTTTGAATTTTTTAGAAAAATAAACTAGTTATTTTCTTAGATTATTTCGATAGTTTAGATTTGAGAACACACGAGTAGTTTAAATACATGGATTTGTTTGTAAAATACTAGGAAATAATTAATGGGGAAATGTAAGTAATTTTAAAAATATTAAAGTGTAGGTGTTTGAAACCAAAAAGGGAATTTTACAATGCAATATATGATAAATTTATCTATATGAATGAAAAATAAATTAAATGTGCTAATATTGATTATGTATACTCTTTGACATATATCTTTATATTTGAATGGGAAAACAATTTTACCACTTCGTTGATATGAATATAGCACACGTATCGTACCGTCATATTTTAGGATTTATTTAATGAATTAATGACAAACTGTTAATTAAATTTATTTGGATAGTATAAACTAAAGGTTACATAATTAATTAAAATATATTGATATAGATGAATAATATTATGTGATATTGATGAGATTTTTATAAATAATTGTAGATATTCCAAGATGAGGCAAGTAACAGTAAAAAAAAGAATTTTAGGGTGCAATACACGGTAAATATGTTATTATAAATAAATTAGTAAATCAAATTCATAACTATTATTCATGTAAATAATTTAGGTTATGTTATTGATATATTTATATATCTATATGAGTTTTTAATACCATTTTTATTAATATGCTATAAATTTTAAAATTATCATATATTTTTTATTTATTAAACAAATCAACAAATAATAGTCTACCATTTTTGTTTAAACGGTTTTAAGATTGCATAACTAATTCAAATAAACTGAAATGTAAAATAGTAAAAGGCAACTAAGGGGATTTGAAAATGGTTATAGAAATTTTAAAATGAATGTGTTTAAAGTAAAAAATATATAATTTTGTAATGCCCTATTTCAGGAATTTATCAAGATAAATGAATTATGAATTGAATTTGTTATTAATGTTTATGTATATATATTATCTTATGTGACTTATGTATCTTTACTTGAATGAAAAGGTAATTTCACCATTTTTGTTAATATAAGTATGTTGTGCATATTAAAATTTTCATATTCTCGTAATTTAGTAAATGAACTAACAAATATTAGTTAATTAGATTCATCTAATTAGTTAAATTTAAGTTTGCATAATTAATTTAAATATATGGATAAAAACATAAAATATTAGGAGAAAAGTGAAGTATGTTTGGTATATAATTACAATAATTTTAAATGCAATTATTTAAAGTTAAAATTATATTTTGATAATGCACTGTATGATAAATTTATTAAAATAAATAAACTATAATTTTAAATTTTAAATTTTTTTATGTGATATATAATAAAAAATTAATTTTACCATTTTGATTCGTGCTATAGTGGTATGCATATTGAATTTGTCATTATTTGGCATTTATTATAAATACCAATTGGTTGACTAAACTTATCTAAATAGTTTGAATTTTGAATTATATAATTAATCCAAATATATGGACTAAATATAAAATATTAGAGGGCAATTAATGAATTATCTGTAAATAATTGTATAAATTTTTAAATATACGTATCAATACGTAAAATAATAGGATATAATTAATAAAGTAGGTGCAAAGTGATTAATTAAAAGGTTTGAAAATAAAATATCAAGAGGGAATTAAGGAGAAGAGAGAAAATTCTTAGAATCAACATGAGAGCAAGAAATTTTTCTGGTTTACAATTATTTAACAGATACTTAACATGGAATGAGAAATATGATTTATATTCTGAAATGTATTTTCATATAGAAAATTGTTTATGAGATTTATTTCTTTGAGCTTAAGATATTTGATTAGAAACTGTTGACTATAAACTAGTTATAGTGGATGGAATAAATAGCCTATATTAAGTGGATGAATGAAGCTTTGTATTTCATACGCTATTATAGAAATGGTAGAAATAGTGGGAGCGTCCATATAACACTTTTGATGATAGCATCAAGCTATTAAATTATTTTCGTAAACATACAAAATATTATTTATTAAATAATATCTGTTTTCGGTGTTGACTAAAAAAGATACATTTTTATTTTAATATGAATATTAAGAATGTTCGTTATAAAATAAAACTATATTAGTGGTATCTATTTTCATAATAAAAGTGATGCATTGTGAAAATACAGAAGTATCTGAAATCATTTGCAATTATTTTAGGATTGGAGACTAAGCCGCAGTTTTGAGAAATAATTCTTTGTTTATATGATTATGAACCATATGGTATTAGTGAATTATATCTCAAACAATTAAGGACAAAACAACCATATAGGAAGAGCGACATAAGAGTTGATGAACTCTTTGGATTAAACCATATAGATATACGTAATCGTAAATCTAATAATTCCAAAATTGTTCCACATACTTTGTTGAATTCATTGATGAATCATCACAAACATGAATATGTGTATTGCATACACATGTAGCATGTCTACGGTAAATTCATAGAATATAAAATGGAAGTAAATGAAATTGCATGCAATAGAAAATAAAATGACTCGATTTGATTGAATAGGTGATTATATTAAAAAGAGTTTTGAACATACCTAAAAGGAATAAAGATTCAATCACAAAATCACTCCTTCTATTAATATATAATGATGCATCAATAAGGAGTGATCGAACTTTGTTGAATAAAGTACGATTGATGGTGAGTGAGGTTGAGTTAACTTCTTTTAGTAAAATCATATGCTTAAGAGTAGTACACAATGTTAAAATTAATTTCATCTAAAGAGTAGCTTACAAAATCATATAAGATAAGGGTTTATTATAAACCACAACATATCCTAAGTTAAGCAATTGGCAGGTTGTGCGAGTTTAAAGACTACATGTAATGGTTGTACGTGAGGGATCTTGTATGGATCGCCCCCAAAAAGAATTTGGAAACGATTGTTATTGGATGACCAATTTATGTTTTGAACATAAATATTAAATTAAAACTGAATTAGTTTTATATATAAGGCAATTCATAAAGTAGTAATGAATACCTATTTCATTGCACTGAGAAACAACCTTTGTTTCAAGAAATACCAACTTGATAGCGAAGGAATTTCTTGGTAGTAAAATGGATTTGGATACGATACAATGGTAAAACTAATTATGAGGGATGAAATGAAATTAACCAAATCTAAATGAACACAATGCATTAAAGTGACTAATAAGTATTCTCGCATATTAAAACGATACTATGAATTTCTTATCAATATCGAGAATAGATAATCATCGATTGTCAATCAAACTATTAAGAGTATTGACTTTGCCATATGGTACGATGCACAAATCCGAAAGATTACAAATACGTTATCAAAATATGATTTTGATAGTTATACCCGAGGGGATATGATCCACCAGCTGCATATGTGTCTTCAAGAAAAAGAATAAAGTAGTCGAAATACAGTAGGAAACATTGATAAGAATAACGATTTCAATTGTTGAAATTAGCGTAACGGATTCATCATTCAATATGCTCAAGATAATTTGGATTATACTCATAAAATTTTCGCCTAGTATGACCTTGTATTTTGATACATATGTACTGAAACAGAATGTGACGACCCAGATTTTTGAACTAATCAAAATCATCGAAAACCCATCCATTCTAAAACAAGGAATGAACTACTAACTTAAAGCACAATATAATTTAATAAATATTAAACTTCACTAAATGTATATGATACAGTTTCAATTACACAATTTATCATAGTAATTATTTATTCTACAGGGTGTGCTTTAGTACAAGGAAAACTCAAATACAATAACATCTACTGCTGCACAACTCCTATGGGAAAGACAACAATATCATATTCCTACAAACTCAATAAACATGTCAAATGCGGAACAAAATAGTAAGCAATAAAGATATAATAATACAAGACAAATAACAACTAATAAACAGATAAACAAGAAAGGGTTATTTTATTATTGTGGCTGCATCACTACCACTTGTGACTGCCTACGTACCCCTATCTCTTTGGTTACCCAATTAGATACAGAATCAAGCCAACGTAGTTCTTCTACCATAAATAGAACTCATGGAGCCTAAGATGCAACAACCAAATTTGCAGTTCCCAAGTACATGGCATAAAACATGCAAATGTAGCTTCCTAATCTACCCACTTAGACTTAATGCTTACACTTAGATTTATGAAATCTTATTATTTTCAAAATATAATTTTTTTCGAAAATAATCTCTTTGAACTAAATTTCTAGTTTCATTTCAAAATCTATGAAATAATAATATATACATCTTTTCTATCAAACTATATAGTACTTCGGGATCTTAAAACAAATCATATTTAAAAATGATATCAAATACTCTACATAAAAGCATATAAAAATATATGAAACCGGATCGAGAGGTTTCTAACCATAACAAGGCAACTGAGTCCTAGCCTTCCAAAAAAATAGATATGTATATCCCTCCGTTCGTCGAGCGGGCTATAACGAGGCTATAGAACATCTGCACTTTCCTTGCCTACCTTTTTAGTATGGTTATCTGAATCATCGATAACATAACAAATCATTTTTACATCTCGAAGAGATAAATCATTTTCACTAATGTCCACAAATACTTCCAATCATGGTATTCCATTTCTTCAAAACCTTTCGAAAGCCATATTAAAACCACTGGGATTTAAGTTCTCGAAATAATAGCTTTTTAAATCATCTTTGATCAAAACTTTAAACCAACGTTTATTCCTGAAATATCTTTTATATCAAAATATGGGAAAAACACTTTTATAAATATTCATTTCCAAAATATTTCTATTTAAAGGAAAACCTTTTATTTCAAAAGACAAATATCATTTTGAAGTCATAATAAACTCTTTTTATTATAATTAATTCCTTAACAAATATTATAACCGAACATCTTATAATCAAATTGTGAGATTCTATTCACAAGATGGCGTTCTCAATTTATATATAGTTACGGTCTACCCAACCCATGCGCACATAAATGATTGCTCATAAAATGGTCAAGCAAATATCAACATTCAATAAGCAATAATCAATGCTCATAAACTGGTCGAGCACAATTCAAACAACCAAACAATCAACCAACAACGGTAAAAAATAGCGAACACATCAATAACCAATAGATTAGTATAATAGCAGAACGGAGATTTATTCTGCTTAATGGATGTCCAAAATAATTTATTCATTTAAATTATAGCAGAATGTTTTTTTTGTTCTACTAATTAAATGTCGCTATTGAAATAAAATTAACTCGATTACGTAAACTATAATAAAATTCAGTCACTAACGATTTACCAATATTTTATACTTCATAAAAAATGTCAATAACTTAAACTATATTTTCCATCATTAGTATGGATATAACGTCGAAGGCCGTGAGTTAAACGCACTTGTATGAAGGAATTAAACATTTTTAAAGTTAAGTTATTCAATAAAAGAAAATCAAGAAAAATAAATAATAAACCAAATATAATCTCACCCACCAACATCATGCAAAAGCCCAATAGCCCACGTCCTTCATCCCACATCTTCATGCATGCAGAGATCTCCCATCTCCTTCCACATCCACTTGTATAGTTTCTTCACCATGCAAGCGTGCATGCACACGTTCATACACACGCACAGCAGAGGACACACACAGCCACTCATGCACATAAAAAATGAAAGAGAAAGAAGAGAAGGAAAATGTGTTTCACTGTGTGTTCATGTTTTCATTTTTTTTCATTTTTCATTTTTTTTTTTTTTCCTTTCTTGTTTCGCCTGTTAGCCAAATTAACCCGCTGCCTCGCCTTCTCCTCCTTGCCGCTGACGCTACATCCCATTCATGCAATTTCCTTTTGTCTTTCCTTCACTCACGGCCCAAAAAAATCCAAAGCCCAACATAATAAAACCCGCACTCCTTTTCCTACTGCTCACGCCTGCATACTCGATCACTCACTAGCCATGCACTATTACATCCCTGGGCTGAAACTTCTACCCTCCTTATCTCCCTCTCGGCTCGACTATCCCGAGTGCAACCAAAACAATAGATGAAGCCCTATTTCTCCAACTACATTGATGTTGGAGACTTCGGCTAATACTAAGTGTTGTGGGAGATATTTGGTTAATTAACTGAACAGTGGAAAGTGAACACATTTTTGCTGTTGAAATGAAAATGAAAAGTGTTCATATTTTTACTCAATGCGTGCCTTTCCCTTTTTTTTTTATGAATGTGTACATATGTATAAACTAGAATACTTAAAAGCTAAGTAAACAAAGCCAACTTGGAAGGGCAACAAAATATGTTATAAAAGATATGGCGGCTACTATGTACGTATGTTCTAAGTTTTAGGAAAATTTTTATGGTATCAAGCTACACAAAATCACATGTACGAACAGCGAACGATAAAAATAAAAATACGACCGTACACAACAAGGTGAGACGATCAAAAACCAACAATAAAATAGACGTGTTAACTTATTCCGTTAAATTTCAAAAAGGCTAACGTTTGACGTAAAAAGTGTCAAACAAAAATTTAATTGTTTTTCAAATTAAAAATTATGAAAAAATCCTATAAATCAAATTAATACGTCGTCAAATATCAGGTCTAAATTTGAAATATAGATTTTATCATAATTTAAATTCAAATTCGAATATTTGTACAAACTAAAAATTCAATTTCAAAGAACCAAAAATACAAGTTATTACATGATTTAAAGAAAAATAGATTCTAAGATGGAGTTTGGATATCAGCATCCCACTCTTCTCAGCTGCTTACCAAGCCGAACGAGTAAAAAGTGGTATTGGTCGACTCAGTTATAAGACCCAAATTATTTTGGGCCTACACCTGAATGGTTAAATGTGAATAGAATTAAAATATTTTGTATATACTCTTAGGGTGTAGGAGAGTGTTATACAAGTTAATAAAGTAAAGTGATTTTGTAAAAGGGTTTCATAAATAAAGTTTTATCATCTAAAATGTTTGATCCAAAGTTGGAATTTTTATGAAATGTTTTCATAAATAATTTTAGCAGAAATAGAATTGGTATTGGTAAGAACCAATAATGTAAGTACGTAGGTTGTACGTAAATCATTTTCCATTTTCGTATGGGTCTCAATCGAAGATTTGAGTACATGACTTGAGGTGGTTCACACCATTTCGAATAAGGATATATCCCTCGATTTTAACGGCGAACATTTGGTGAGGGTTCTTAATATGGAACCAAAGGTTTTCTGTCATAGTGACTATGTAAGGAGAATAGAGGCTTCTACTTAAGAAGTCTGATCGGGGTCCGCACTAGAAAATCAGATGAGCGATGCTAGTTGGAAGTGAAGTTAGGTATTTGAGCGAGTAATCAAATCAGATTTTATATAGGAATGATATATGCACATCTTACGGACTGATGATGTTTTCCTGTGTTTTTTAACCCAATGGATACCAATGGAAAGCGAGGCAACCTTGAGCGGCGGATGATTCCAGAAATAACCGGATATGTTACGACTAGAGTTCGGCAAGGACCAAGCTACACGGTTAAGGTGACGACTGGAGTCAACGAAGGAAAGAGACCAGCATCTATGCGGATCAACAAGTATTTACGTATAAGCATCCAACGACTTGCCATTAGCATGCGACTACAACGATGAATGGCTGAGAGGACCCTCTAAATTTTGGAATCCAGGATAGACCTCTGTGATCGGATTAACAGCAACTCACGTACTCCTTAATAACCATGAAGGAACAAATTATGAAATACGACTAAAGGAAGAAGAATTCAACAGGCGAAAATAGACTAAGTCTATGGGTCGCTAATGACCCATGGAGTTTAACAATTTATGACCACTGAATACCCCTATGTCGCTTGTGCCATATCTGAGACCTGAAAATGACGGGCTTGGCTCAGAAACCCTCCAACCTCTATAGATAGCATACCTCTGTTGAATATGCGATTATATGATTTTTGTTTGATGATAATAAACATATATATATATATATATTCGTTTAAATATATTTGTTAATATACTATTTTATTTTCACAGATTAAATAAATATTTGATGAATAAAATAAATAACACAGAATTTGAATTCAAATCGATATTTTATTCAAATAAATATTTATTACAATTTTTGAATAGTACAAATTTCAAGCTCTCACTATATATATACAATTTCAATCACAATACAATTTTGATTACATCACGATTCACATTTACATTTGACCTCACTACATATCACTCGTTCACTCACACTCGTATTTATCTTCAACTTCATTCCAATGTGAATCCAACATCTGAGCAATCAGCAAAAATATACATTGACGCAATAAAATTGAAAATAAATTATTTTTGCAGTATAAAATAAAATATGAATTTTGAAAATAATATTTGCCTCGGTTATTTGGGTTGTTCGTCATCATTTAAATTTGAATTCATCATACACGAACAGCTTGTGACATGCACAGTATATCACTGTACATGCCACAAGGCCGTGCGCACCGATATATACACTTGATAAAATTACAGGGATAGGTGAGCACAGGTCAAACCCAAAATGCCGGGTTCAACTCAAGTGCAATAAAAATAATGTCACAATATCAGCATAAGGTCAAACCTGAGCTCCAAGCTAGATTCAACACAGGTGCAAGTTCATGAAAATGGTCAAGACAACTAAAACAAGCCTCGACCAAAATCCAAATGTACAAATGCAATATGAACCAAACAGTGCACAAAGGCAATGGTACAAACTACATGAAGACAATGCACAAACATATGTATATATACATATGTATATACACATGTATACATACATGTAGTGACAGCAAAACTCAAACCAGCCATGATATGGAAGCAAACCAGACTAGTTCAGGTTAAAGCAAGAAAGTATACATGAAGCTAATAGTGCAACAGTTCAGTGAAACGGTGAAACAACAAAGGTGCAAATTAAAAATGAAATGAAACTAGAACTGCCAAAAATGATGACCCAACAAATGAACCAAATCAACAATGACTAGAACTAGACAGTCCATACATGTCAACCAGACAAGTTTTCAATCACAAATCAAAATTCAAAATGCAAGTTCAAAACACAAGCATGATGCAGTAAAACCAGACGAATGCAACTGATTTCAAGTGAATGGCAACAAGTGATGCATCCGTGCAAATGCATATACATCAATGTGCACACATGTACACAATGCTACAACAAAGATGAACACAAGCTTCAGATTAATGTACACATGAATGCCATCATATGTACAAAATCAAATGCAAGCCAACATCAAAGACAAGCATAATGGAAGTGTACAAACAGTGGTGAATGCATATACAACATGCATTAGATCAGGTCAAAGTAAACCACAGATCAGCCATGACTAGAGAGAAGCCAAAGTTAATGAACAGCAAGTGATACAAGTCCAACAATGCAACTGTATACTAACTGCCTGAAGAGTACAAGTTAAAGACTGCAACATTACAACTACAAGTGACAATGTCAGGCCAGAGCAAAACCAAAATGGACAGCAGATACAACACATCAAATGAAACAGTTGTAAACAGCATATATGTCGAAGTCATGAAACAGTAGTCTCAGTGGTGAATCATGAAATCAAGTAAATCAGTAAACGATACAGTGGTGACAAGTTCGAACAAATGCATAGCAACAACAATGCAGAACTACTCGAGACGGAGATGTACAAGATGTATCACATATATACATATGAATGCATATATATATATACATGCAAGCAATCAAGTACAGTATCAAAATCATAGTATAAAAAATGTCGTGGTTGTCAAGGAATTTGAACAAGCCAAAAATGGTTCAAAAGTCATGAACATCAATTAACAGTTTTACCAAAGCCGAAATTTAGTGATGTCAACAGAGCAAAGTCAGGAAGGTTCAAAAATGACCAAAGTCAATTTACAAGCAATAGAAGAAGCCGTGGGTCAAAAATCAAAATGCCAAATTCAAATGCAAAAAGAATTCGAAACCGTGATAGCCAAGAAAATGAATGGCCTAAAGAATGAAATCAACATCGTCAAAGCAAATCAACGCCGTGATGACCAAGTTTCTAAACCATGTCAACCAAGTGAAATATATACAAATTGGAACAAGTCAGTAATCATCTCGAACATCCAAACGAAGATCGAATGGCTAGGCATAGTATTGACGAAATCAAGCAACTATCAGACGAACGCAAATATAGGAATTCGATTTTTAGAAATCCCATTCATCATCGGCAGTTTTCAATCATCGAGTTCAAGTACGCAAAATCAAAAGAAGTAAAAGCAAAACTTACATACCAGAGCAAGATCGAACTCGATCTTTGAAGGAGCTGTGAGCCAAGTGAAGAGACGATCGATCGACAGAGAAAGAGAGCGAAATCCCAATTCGATCGATCAATTTAAAGCTAGCATTTCAAAGACCTAATTTTTAATCAGATAGGAACGAACGAGAAAGCCACCATTTTTCACAAAGGAACCAAGCTGATAAAGAAATAAATAAAAAAGGGCCGGCCTTTATTGTTAACAATTATATTTGGGGTTAAATTTTCAAATAGGATTTTGATTGTTTTAAATTTAAATTCTTCTGTAAAACCGTTGTAAATTCTAGTCTGTGACTAGGGGACAAACTACGTGGCGTAATTTGAGAATTCACAACTTAGTGGCTGAGTTGTGGCAGGGTTTTGAGCGTAGAGTTAAGGCTAGTCGATAGCGGGTGTCGCGAGTTTACGTGTGTAAGCGTCTGACTGCTTAATTTCTAGTAGAAACCTTGGGGGCAGCCGTAGGCAAGGTTTTTGCCGAAGCTGGGAAAATTCTGTGTCGTTCTATTTCTGCATTTATTTTTCTGGTATTATCTATGATGCTATTATTTTGATATATCTGCGTTGAAATAATTTTATAAGCTTCCGCAATAATTTTTATAATTAATAGCATCACCATATTCACCCCCTCTAGGGTGAAATCGATCCTAGAAGTTGTATCAGAGCTAGGAATAGAAGTCAACTATTGTTTTTAAAAATTCGATTTTTTTTCAAAAAACTAATTTTTTTAAAAAAATTTGAATTTTTAAAATGGCTTCTTTTAATACTTCTTTTGCTGAGGGTCAATCCATAGTTAGACCACCCATGTTCAATGGTGAATATGCTTACTGGAAAAATAAGATGGAATTTTTTTTTGAAAACTATTGACGCTTGGGATATTGTTGAGACAGGGTATAAAGCACCAACTATAATTGTAAATAATCAAGAAATAAATAAACCGAAGGATCAATAGACAGATCTAGAAAATAAGTTACAGAATTCTAATGCCAAAGCTATGAATTCGATTATTTGTTCATTGTATCAATTTGAATTTAATCGTGTCTCACATTGTCTAACTGCATAGGAAATATGGCACACACTTGAAGTGACTCACGAAGCAACGCCACATGTCAAAGAATCTCACCTTGCCATGCTAAGCAGCGAATATGAGAACTTCACAATGGCCAAGGAAGAAAATGTTAAAGAGATGTGTGAACGGCTTTCCAATATCGTATACAAATCAAAAGCTCTCGGAAAATCATACACGGAATTGGAAATAGTCCGAAAAATCCTCAGAGTCCATCCAGGAAGATTTGAAGCAAAAATGAATGCCATTCAAGAATCGAAAGATTTAAAACAAATGAAAGTTGAAGAACTCATCGAAAATCTCACCGCTTATGAGCTAGAAATGAAATTCAAGGAAGAGCGTGAAGGAGGAGATACTCGAAAGAACTCAATAGCTCTCAAAGGAACAACTGAAAGTGATGATGATGACGATGATGATGAAGTAGCAGAGTTGGGAATGGTAATAAAGCAATTAAAAAGATGGAACCGCAGATACGAAAATCCAGCTCTAAATCAAAAATTAAAAAGCAGAATAATCAAAGTTTTAGAAAATACAGAACAGCAAAAAATCATCTGTCATAAGTGCAACCAACCCGGACACATCAAGCCCAATTGTCCTCAAAATCGTCGCGACTTTGAAAAGAAATCAAAAAGGAGTAGTTTTGCAGCCACGTAGAATACAAGTGATGAAGATAATCAAAGTACTAACAATGAGAGTGAGAAAGCAGATATGTTCCTTCAAGGTAATATAACTGATAGCGATGATGACGAGCCAAGCGAGGTATCAAAACTCACTCACTTACAACTACTTATATATTTCCACGAAGTAAATGGCTGTTTTGAAAGACTTAGGGAGAAATATGCTAAAAATGAATCACAAAGAGATAGTTTGATAGAAGTAAATGACCAGCTTGAATAATTAGTTAAAACCTATCAAAGTAAGATCCCTAAGTGTGATAAGTGTCCAACATTCGAAGAAGAAATTAAAAAATCAGAAATTAAAATTAAATCGCTTGAAAATGAAATTCTGATTTTAAAGGAAAGTGAAAATACCAGGAGAGAGAACTCTATTAAAAAGTGCACACAATTATTAAAAGAAAATGAATCTCTCAAAACACAAGTCCAACAATTGTCAACGACTTTAGATAAATTTTCCAAAAGTGAAAAATCGTTGAATATGCTGTTAGGGAAACAAACTGTTAATACAGTTAGACAAGGACTTGGATATAATCAGTCTGAAAATGTTGGAAATGAAATTAATCAAGTCAATTCAATGTGCACAATTTGTAGAAAATTTGGACACAATCAAAACAATTGTTGGTATTGACCCACCCAAACACGTGAAAACTATACCAATTTGGGTTCCAGAAGGCACAGATATAAAATCTCTTAAAGTTAAACAAATCTGGGTGCCGAAGGAACATATATAAAAAGTTTTGGGTCTCCACGAAATTATTTTTCAAAATATTTTGCCACTAACAATCATGGACCTATAAAAACAAATAGATCACAAAAATCTTTTATCGTGTAGGAGTGGTGGCAGGCTAAGGAATAACAATAGTATTACTTGGATTCTGGCTGTTCCAAGGACACAACGAGCGTCCAAGCAAAGTTGCTTAGCCTAGTACAAAGGTGATAGAATCACAATGGACAACAACGGAAAATATCATAAAGGTAAAACAGGTAATGGTATACTTATTTTGAACGATATATTAAATGTGATAATCTGCACCATAGTCTGAATTAAATCAGCCAATAATGTGATGATGAAATAAATGATGATTTTGATTCTGACTTATTCAAAACTGTTGGCCAATTATATTCTTATGCCAAGAACATTATAAAAATCTCTAAATTACTTCATATATATTAGTTTGGATTAATAATAGTGTTTTATTGGATGATAATACATTTGGTTACTGACTCTATATATTCACGGTTTTTTATTATTTACACGACTTCAATTAAAATTCAAGAGAATTTCATTTAAAAAGTTGTTAAAAATGATTTTGAGATATTTTGTTGCACAACTCATGATATGGTTTGAAACATTCAACGAATAATAAGTTTGAGTGAAAAGAAATTCAGATGCAGATTATACTGGTGATCTAGTTGATAGAAAAATTACTAGTGGAACGTGATTTATATTGAGACATTTAGTAACTGCATCGTTTTTCAAAGAAAATATCTGCATTTTTTTCATTTCAAATAATTTCAGATAGCAGAAAATTTTCTCATAAAACCCTTCTAGAAAATCATTTTTGACCTTGTTTTCAGATTGGTCATTTTTAGAAAAATTGATTTTATAATTATTTTTGAATTTAATTTTTAAATTATAACATTGACTAATCTAACTCCCTACTAATTATCAAAAAAGATAAATAGTGATTGAAAAAATGATGAGTGTTGATATTTATCGTATATTATGACTCGAGACGGTATGATTAGTAAATTTCTTTAGAAATTTAAACAAGAGCTATAAAACTTTTTGTTGGTAAAAATTCCATGACCATCTCTATTTCTATCATATTTCTAACGACCATCACTCATCAAAATTCAATATAGTTTGTCGATATATGGTACTTTTAACAGGAATCATTCATTTTTCATTTTATTTTTTTTAATATATATATATATAATAAATTAAAATAAAATCCAAAGTATTCACTCTCATTCAAAACTCCTCGCGGTTATGCATGGGTGAATTACTTGAAATTTGTTATGTGCTTCCATGCTCATTTAAAAGTCCTCTCGGTTATGCATGTATGGAATGCATATCAAAATTGATTTATTAAATAAACAAGTTGATTCTAATCCCATTTAAAAGTCCTCATGGTTATGTGTGGTTAGAAGATATTTGAATTCATTTTTTTTAAAATAAAATTGGAATACTACTAATCTCATTTAAGTGTCCTAACGGTTATGCATGGTTGGTAGATATTCAAATTCCTGATATAAATATACCACAAATAGACACAACTGTATGGATTTATATGATGACATCATTCCCATCATTCTAAAAGTGGAATATGCGCCTAACAGAGTATATATGATTTTTGTTTGATTTTTTATTAAAATTTAATATTTATATTCGATTGAGTTTTAATATTGTATTAATATCGATCACTTTATCTATATATTTCTAACACTAATACTCTTTTGCTGATAACAAAAGGGGGAGAGAAAAGTCAAGATTTTGTCAAATAAAATCAAGTAAAGGTCAAATATTTTCTATTTGCATCTAGGCTCATTTGCATATTTTTAATTGTATGCATATATGAAGGGGGAGCTTTGTGTAGAGAGGAAGCATTCAAATAGGGAGAGCAAATTGAATGATCAAATACATTTAACAAATTTAAAATCTTAAAGATATGTTTGTTATCATCAAAAGGGGGAGATTGTTGAATATGCGATTATATGATTTTTATTTGATGATAATAAAAATATATATATATATAATCATTTAAATATATTTGTTAATGTACTATTTTATTTTCATGGATTAAATAAATATTTGATGAATAAAATAAATAACACAGAATTTGAATTCAAACGGATATTTTATTCAAACGACTATTTATTACAATTTTTGAATAGTACAAATTTCAAGCTCTCACTATATATATACAATTTCAATCACAATACAATTTTGATTACATCACGATTCACATTTACATTTGACCTCGCTACATATCACTCATTCACTTACACTTGTATTTATCTTCAACTTCATTCCAATGTGAATCCAACATCTGAGCAATCTGCAAAAATATACATTGACGCGGTAAAATTGAAAATAAAATTTTTTGCAGTATAAAATAAAATGTGAATTTTGAAAATAATATTTTCCTCAGTTATTTGGGTTGTTCGTCATCATTTAAATTTGAATTCATCATACACGAACAGCTTGTGACATGCACAGTGTACCACTGTACATGCCACAAGGACGTGCACACTGGTATATACACTTGATAAAATTACAGGGACATGTGAGCACTGGTCAAACCTAAAACGCCGGATTCAACTCAAGTGCAATAAAAATAATGTCACAATATCAGCACAAGGTCAAACCCGAGCTCCAAGCTGGATTCAACACAGGTGCAAGTTCATGAAAATGATCAAGACAACTAAAACAAGCCTTGACCAAAATCCAAATGTACAAATGCAATATGAACCAAATAGTGCACAAAGGCGGTGGTACAAACTACGTGAAGACAATGCACAAACATATATATACATATGTATATACACATGTATATATACATGTAGTGACAGCAAACTCAAACCAGCCATGATATGGAAGCAAACCAAACCAGTTCAGGTTAAAGCAAGAAAGTATACATGAAGCTAATAGTGCAACAGTTCAGTGAAATAGTGAAACAACAAAGGTGCAAATTAAAAATGAAATGAAACTAGAACTGCCAAAAATGATGACCCAACAAATGAACCATATCAACAATGACTAGAACTAGACAGTCCATACATGTCAACCAGACAAGTTTTCAATCACAAATCAAAGTTCAAAATGCAAGTTCAAAACACAAGCATGATGTAGTAAAACCAGACGAATGCAACTTATTTCAAGTGAATGGCAACAAGTGATGCATCAGTACAAATGCATATACATCAATGTGCACACATGTACACAATGCTACAACAAAGATGAACATAAGTTTCAGACTAATGTACACATGAATGCCATCATATGTACAAAATAAAATGCAAGCCAGCATCAAAGACACAGCAGAATGGAAGTGTACAAATAGTGGTGAATGCATATACAACATGCACTGGATCAGGTCAAAGTAAACCAAAGATCAGCCATGACCAGAGAGAAGCCAAAGCTAATGAACAACAAGTGACACAAGACCAACAATGCAACTGTATACTAACTGCCTGAAGAGTACAAGTTAAAGACTGCAACATTACAACTACGAGTGACAATGTCAGGCCAAAGAAAAACCAAAATGGACAGTAGATTCAACACATCAAATGAAACAGTTGCAAACATCATATATGTCGAAGTCATGAAACAGCGGTCTCAGTGGTGAATCGTGAAATCAAGTAAATGATACAGTGGTGACAAGTGCGAACAAATGCATAGCCACAACAATGCAGAACTACTCGAGACAGAGATATACAAGATGATAGCACATATATACATAAGAATGCATATATATATATATATATATACATGGAAGCAATCAAGTACAGTGTCGAAATCATAGTATAAAAAATGCCATGGTTGTCAAAGAATTTGAACAAGCCAAAAATGGTTCAAAAGTCATGAACATCAATTAAAAGTTTTCCCAAAGCCGAAATTTAGTGATGTCAACAGAGAAAAGTCAGGAAGGTTCAAAAATGACCGAAGTCAATCTACAAGCATCAGAAGAAGCTGTGGGTCAAAAATCAAAATGCCAAAGTCAAATGAAAAAAAAATTCAAAACGGTGATAGCCAAGAAAATGAACGGCCTAAAGAACGAAATCAACATCGTCAAAGAAAATCAACGCCGTGATGACCAAGTTTCGAAACCGTGTCAACCAAGCGGAATATATACAAATTAGAACAAGTCAGTAATCATCTCGAACATCCAAACGAAGATCGAATGGCCGAGCATAGTATTGACGAAATCAAACAACTATCAGACGAATGCAAATATAGGAATTCGACTACTATAAATCCCATTCATCATCTGCAGTTTTCAATCATCGATTTCAAGTATGCAAAATCAAAAGAAGTAAAAGCAAAAATTACATACCGGAGCAAGATCGAACTCGATCTTCGAAGGAGCCATGAGCCAAGTGAAGAGACGATCGATCGACAGAGAAAGAGAGCGAAATCCTAATTCGATCGATCAATTTAAAGCCGGCATTTCAAAGCCCTAATTTTTAATCAGAGAGGAATGGACGAGAAAGCCACCATTTTTCACAAGGAAACCAGGCCGATAAAGAAATAAATAAAAAGGAGGCCGGCCTTTATTGTTAACAATTATATTTGGGCTTAATTTTTCAAATAGGGTTTTGATTATTTTAAATTTGTTTTAAATTTAAATTCTTCTGTAAAACCATTGTAAATTCTAGTCGTGTGACAAGGGGACAAACTACATGGCATAGTTTGAGAATTCGCAACTCAGTAGCTGAGTTGTGGCAGGGTTTTGAGCGTAGAGTTAAGACTATTCGATAGCATATGTTGCGAGTTTACGTGTGTAAGCTTCTGACTACTTAATTTCTAGAAGAAACCATGAGGGCAGCACGTAGGCAACGTTTTTGCCGAAGCTGGGTAAATTCTGTCTCGTTCTATGTCTGCATTTATTTTTCTGCTATTATATATGCTGCTATTATTTTGATATATCTGTGTTAAAATAATTGTATAAGCTTCCGCGATAATTTTTATAATTAATAGCATCACCCTATTGGTGAAATCGATTCTACAACCTCCTGCAATATAATAAGGATCTTTTGAAAGCTGATTGCTGAAGCTCCGTTGGGATTATTCTTCACTTCTAACCTCTCTCACAACGATCTCAGAAGGGATACACCATAATTCTCTGATGTATTCTAACTTTAGAGATCCAACTCAACTTGGAATTAGCCAAATCTTTGTAACTAAATGACCTTTGTACTAGAAGTCAGCTTATAATAAAACTATAAAGTGGATGTAGGCTTCTTTAACAGCCGAACTACTATAAAAATCTTCTTTCTATTTTCCTTTATTGCTTATTTTTTATTTCGGTGATCGGTTATGTTGCTCCGTGAAGACATAACTTGTGCTTTCAAATCCAAACCAGGGTGTTGGTCCATTTTTTGGGTCAACATCTTGGTGCTTTCACTGAGAACCGCAACCCAAGATCCAGATCTAGCTATCTACTTTGGATTTCATAGATCCAGAAGTTAGATCTCCATTTTCAACCTAGAATCCAAATCTAGCTATCTACTTTGGGTTGCATAAATCCAGAAGTTAGATCTCCATTTTCAACCTAGAATCAAGGTTTAGCTATCTACTTTGGATTGCACAGATCCAAAAGTTAGATTCCCAATCTCTGCTTAAGGACCCTACTGTCTTCAAAAGTAATGGATCTCGGAAGGAAAAGGCTGCCTCTGGAAGGTCCATAAGGGCAGCACTAGTCGTGGAAGGAGTTAGTATCCAATAGGCTAAAGTAAATGCTATTGGCTTAGGGAATCAAGCACCAAGGTCCTCTATTTACCATGAAGTTGTTACTAGAGATGAGTTATATAAAATGGCTGAAGAAATCAACCAAATAATGGAAGATAGTCAAAAGCTCCAATGGAGAAGCTCAACGCCCTGATAACTCTTCAATCAAATCCTGTCAAAGAACCATTCTTGAACCAGTTACTGCCATGGAGTGGGAAAACATCTTTGTCTTCGGCTTACACAGGAGAAATGGAAAACGACCATTGAGAAGGGTGACAATGGGGTATAACTTGGAAGAGAATTAGAACATCCCACTTGACCCAAGATAACCAAATCTAAATTTGAATCAAAGAGCTAAAACCCCACTTGAGGATGTGGTTGTGAAACTCTTTGATTCGGAGGGCGGAGAGCAGGGTGATCAGGTAGAGGAAGATGCCAATGCATTTGACAACATTAAAAACGTCTAGATTTCCCCAGTTAGACCAAATGCAAGCCAACAAGGTCCCGTGGGGATGGCTTTTCCGAAGACAGAAGAGTCTATGCATCAACGCATGCGCCAAGATCGTTTGTTGAACCAAACACTTAGCATAGTAACTGATGCCGCCTCCAGGACCACCGAACATCAGAGGCATACATAGCAAACATGGTCAAGCGGCTAATGGACGAGAGTAAGAGTCAGAAAGACAATGAATGGGGATCTGCCCCAAGTTGGACCCCTTTTACCGATAAGATCCTGAATGAAAGATACCCAGACAAGTTTACCATGCCAACCATCCTCTCCTATGACGGGGCTAAGGATCCAAAACCCCATTTGTACAAATTTGATACATGGACGGAGCCAATGCTCCGGAGGCCGTACGCTGCCGATGTTTTCCCATCTTCCTAGAAGGCGTTGCATCCATGTGGTTTACCAGACTTCCTCCAAGATCTATCACTACTTTTGATCAACTTGCAAAAAAGTTCCTTAAACAGTTCAAACATCATACCGCCCAACCGAAAGACGTCATGTCACTATTGGGACTAGTTTAAGTGCGCAACGAGTCATTGAGATCATTTATGAACAGATTCAACAAGGCGGTAATAGAGGTCAGTAATCCTAATGAAGACATGGTTTTTATGGCACTAGTCCGGCTATTCATCTGTAGACGGAGTTCGAGAAATGAATCAAGATGAAGCAGCCCACCAACAGGAAAGGTTTCAACCATAAAGAAAGCCAATACTTGAGGTTGGAAGAGGCATGGGAGCTGGAAAGAAAGGCTGCCAGAACACAACAAACAAACACCAGACAGAATGGCATGGTTTCTAATCAGAATACACGCAACCCCGGAACAACCAAGGGGCCGCAGGGAAGAATGGAAACCAGAAGACAGGAAATCAGAAATCTGACTAGAAAAATGGTGTTGGCCATAACAAAAGGTTTAGAGAGTTTGGACCAGGAGATTATACCCTTCTGAATGACACCCCAAAAATATTTGTCTCGCAATGCAAGAAACAAAAGAGTATAGGAAACCCCTCAAAAAGGAGGCAACAGAACAGCAGAAATGCTCAGGGAAATTCTACCGCTTCCATGAGACACATGGGCACAACACAAATGAATGTCGCCGCCTCAAGGACCATATTGAAGGATTGATCCACGACAACAAGCATCATCAATATGTAAAAGGATCGCGAAAACCCAGCCAGGCTATAGTCCCTCAACCGCCTAGGGAGCAAGGAAATCAGGCTGGACTAGTGACCAAGGGTCGAAACGAACTAACCAATGGCTCATATCGGATAGTATATGGGGGTCGCATCCTGCACAAAGAAGTTGGGGGAGATGAGAGATACGCAAGCTCGCTAAAACATGTCTCGAAGGGGTTATATTTGACAATAGATGGTGAAAATTTGGTTAAGTAGCAGAAGGTGCTAAATAATGATATAATATTTTGTGATCATGATACCGAAGGAATTGAGGCACCAACTCTTGATCCAATGGTGATAACAATGGGAATCGGGCCCGTGGTTGTCCGATAATTATTGGTTGACAGTGGAGGCTCGGTTAATATACTTTTCAAGCATACTTTCGATCAGATGAAGATAAGTATGAAAAGTGTATCTACGTGCCAAATGAAGTTCCAAGGATTTACCAGAGAACGTAAGCTTCTGGTGGGAACCATTGACCTACCAGTAAAGCTCGGAGAAGGGGAATGATGATTCACCCTCATTCAGACTTTTGTGATTGTAGTCAAGATGTCAGCATATAACGCATTTTTGGGAAGGCCTGTGTTAGCCGACTTTAAGATAGAACTGGTCCAATGGTGCCTGACAATGAAATTCTTACCGAGCATGGAGTCGGGATTATAAAAGGAGACCAAAGCGTGCCTAGAGAGTGTTATATTGCAGAATTACATGAATCCAAAGGAAGGGAGAAAGGAAAGGATATGGGGAAAGCTCTCTCATCCGTGAACCCTCTGAATAGCAACTACAGAACTACTCCTGGCTTGGGGACCATAGCCGATTCGACAAGGCTCTGGACCCTAGCAAGAAGAGCTTAGGCGAGGATAGGGCGACACCAGCTGAACTGACGGTGTCTGTCCTAATTAGTATGGATGACCCCATGCGGGTCCTTAGAATAGGGTCGCAACTTGGAAACAAGATGCGATCAGAGTTGACCAAATTCATTCATGCTGACTTAGATGTTTTGCCTCGACGCATGCTGTTATGTGTGGAGTATCACCCGAAATTGCCTGTCACGCCCTTAACATCGATCGCAAATTCACTCCAGTGAAGCTAAAAAGGTGTAGCTTGGGCTATAAACCGTCCAAGGCATCGAGAGAAGATGTGGATAAGCTAATGGCCATTGGCTTCATCTGGGATGCAACCTACCCCAAATGGGTATCAAACCCGGTACTAGTCAAGAAGTCTAATGGAAAATGGCTTGATTTTTCACACCTCAATAAAGCCTGTCCAAAGGACCATTTTGAATTAATATATGCACAAAAATGACCATTTTGCCCTTGGATGAAGATGAAAATGTGACAACTTCAAATAATTTGAATTTTGGTTTAAACAAGTTAAAATACCCAATATGATCATTTATTCAATTTAAATAGATTAAATATAGTAGTAAAAATATGCACATTTACATACATATCAAATACCCCCACACTTATCTTTTTATTTTCCTCGAATAAAGAAAAGCTAAGGTAAATCCGTTTTCGTAGGGAGCACGATTGCATTGAGCGTATGCAACAAGCCATTAAACCTATGGGTGTTCCTAGTAGGACGAGCGTTGTCTCGTGAGGGTTCTCAATGGATACTACCCACAAAATGCAAATGCAGGATGAAAATATTTACAAAATGCAAGATTTATTTGCAAAGAGTTGAATGCGAGTTTCTGAAAATATTTACAAATGAAAGGTTTACTTTTAAGTAGACATAAATAAGTTAAATATAGGTTTCGGTCATTATCTTGAAATTTTAAGTCATTTACTCGTCAAAATTTGCAACAAAAATTAAGTTATCATAACAAATAGACTACAGTTTAACTTGTTGTTTCGTATGATAACAAAATATAATTATAAATTGGATCCTTAGTTGATTATCAAAGTTTATCAAAGTGGTATATTCATTTCTTTTCAATAACAAGTCAAATCAAATAAGTTAAAAGTAGTGCTAGGATTTCAATTTCTTACTCTCTCTTGTATTTTTGAAATTTTATTGATATTTACAATATTTATATGCCTAACTCAGGTAGACTGAGGCCAGATATATTAACCATGCACTGTCTTGCGGACTTATGTGAGGGGAATACAGAGCGTGGCGAGTGAACACGCAAGTGTGAACACCTATCAACTGTAGGCATTATTAATAAAAGAATTTTTATATACATACACCTAGCTCAGATAAACTGAGGCCAGATATACCAATCATGCACTGCCTTTCGGGCTTATATGAGAAAGGTACAGAGCATGGCGAGTGTACACACAAGTGTGTACACCCGTCGACCGTAGATGTTAATAGAAAAAATATATATATACAAATGTTTTGTTTTTTTATATGTTTTTTTAAATGAGGGAGAGTTTTGTAAAATCATCTTAGCACCATTTAATAGAAGACAAAAAAAATGTTATATCATTTTTTTTAAATTCACCATTTCTAAAAGAAAGATTTTCAATTAGGATGTATTTCATAATTAACACGTATGAATCTTCCTATATATTAGTTAAACCATTGTTATTTGCAATAAAACTTCATTTTTATTTTTGTTAAGACGAATAAATTTTCAAAAATTTCAATTTAGTAAACCAAAACCATATATTTATCCTATAGTGTTTCTTTAAAAATAAATCAAAAGAAACATTGTTTTTGGGATTTTTTTTGAGTTTTTAAAAGAAAGAGCAAAAATAAACCATGAAAAATTAAAAATGAAGATGAGTCTCCCCCACACTTGATTTTGACTGTGTCCCCATAGTCAATCCAAGCAAAAGAAATGTTTATTACTACTTATATTAAAATGAAATGTATTTACACGGCATCAGAAAGTATATCGTTAAAAAGTAAATGAAATGATCTTCCAAAGACCGATTCATTTGTCTCGTCAAATATGCGGGACACAACTTAAACTTGGAAAACCAAATCATAAAAGATTCAGAATCGAATGTGGATTTAGAAAAAAAATGTCGTTTTATAAAAATCATACGAGTTGTTTTATTTTTGATGATTTTCGGGGTAAATAGAAAAATTGGTTGAAATTCAAATTTATTTTCACCAAATTGAAAGTTAAGCTTATCATCAACAAATTTTTAAAAATTATTTATTTCAAAATTGAAATGATGATTCAAATCTTCTCCTTTAGAATTTAATAACTCATTTCCAAAAAGTCCAAAGAATTCATGTTCATTCAATTCGTCTTCCTTTATTGGATTATCAACAACTTCAGTGCATGTGTCAAGTTCAAAATCCAAAGTTGTTGTGTTTAAATTTTCGTGATCGGAAAAAGGAAGATCGAGTTTTACACTCTCAAAAGAATTGAAACCTAACTCAATTACCATGTTTTCAACAACTTCATTAAGATTGTTATTTTCAATTTCAAAAGTTGTTATTTGAAAATCGTCGATTTCGGTAAAAGATGAATTACTGTTTGACTCGTCACACATTGGGATTTGGTTTTGTTTTTCACGTTGTTTCATATAAGTTTCAAACAACGAATCCGTGTGATCATCGTAAATTTCGTTCATTTGCTCAACAAAATACAATTTATAGTTATTAGCATGAGGATTTTCACTTTGAAATTGTTGAGAACAAAGATTTTCAATCCTAACATGCTTAAGATGATTCTCATTGCCAAATTCGTATGAGAAGTTGTTTCCATTTTAATTTTGAGTTTGAAATTCATTTTGGAGTTCGAAATTGAATTGGCATGGGTTATAATCGAAATCGTTTGAATTTTGAATTGAACTCAAATTTTGAAATCCTTGACTCGAGTTATTACACAAATAAGAATTACACAAATCATTTATCATTTACTTTTGTTGTATAGAGATTTCAAGCAGAGATAAAATGCTACTTTCGGGATTCGAGGGTTGTTCATTATTTTGAAAATATTGTGGTTCAAAACTCGAATCGTTTAAACAATAGTTGTTGTTGAAATATCCATAAGAATTTGAAGTGAAACTATATGGTTATATTGATTTTCACAACTATCGTAAAATTCATGTGAATATGGAAATTAAGACATTTTCAAGAACGTTTTTAGTTTTTTTATAAAGGAAAAATATTTACAAATAAAATTTATTTTTCAAAAGGGAAATTGATTTTTTTTTCAAATTTTTTCTTTGTTTTTGAAAAGGTTTTATATTTTTTTTTTGAATTTTGGTTTTTCTAAAAAATTTTTGGATTTTTAAAATTTCAAAGAAAAAAGATTAAAAAATTTTCAAAGGCGAAGGAATATTTACAAATTTTTAGTTTTGGTGAATTTGAATTTTTTTTTGTTTTTTGTTTTAAAATATGCATGTACTAATGCAACTAAATGAATGTAATGGTTAATTACAAATGATTTATCCTAAATTAACCCAAAATTGTATAATCATACAGTGTCTTAGATAAGCAAGATAGTTCTCATCCAGGTAATGGGCAGGGATTATCGGTGCATCACGA
This sequence comes from Allium cepa, assembly GCA_030765085.1. Lineage (NCBI taxonomy): Eukaryota > Viridiplantae > Streptophyta > Magnoliopsida > Asparagales > Amaryllidaceae > Allium > Allium cepa. The sequence continues at coordinate 182,176,168 of CM060937.1, read as the reverse complement.
ATCACCGTAGCAATGCAGCCAAAGGTTTAAGTACCTTCAGAGAAACAATTTAGTATAATATTTACGAATCACCATGTATTTATAACTGATTATTGCTCTGCCATAGCCTATACACTAAGAAATTAAACTGTTCAAAGAATACAATTTGCCAATATACAATTAAGTGTTATTGTTATTATTAATCAAAATGATAAGATGTATGGAAAGCAGAAATTAAACGTGTATTAACAATGCAACTACGAATGGATTTTTTTTCTTTGTTTTTGAAAATTTGATATTTTTATAATATATAATTGCAAATGCAAGCAATCAACAATGCAACTAAAAGCAAGAGATAAAGGTGCGAAATTTTTTATAAGCAAGCAATTTATTTTTGAAACTAGAGTGGCAAATTTCAACAAGCTATTCTTCTCCTTTTATTTCCTACAACCTGAAAATAAAAACAAGATATATATATATATACAGTTTTTTTAATGTTATAAAAATAATAGAAATGGAAATTGATAAAAATAGCAGAAATCAAACGTAATTAAAAACTCAAACATTTTTTAAAAGAGATAGAAACTGAAAAAAATTTGAAACCAAAACAAGCAACTTGCCAAAACCAAATTCACTATAAAAGAGTTTTTTGTTTTATTTTATTTTTTGGTGATAGAACAAAAACAAAAGCTAAATGAATTTGCACCAAAATAATAACATGTTTTTTTTAAAATATTTAACAAACAACACAACAAGCAAAACTAAACAAAACACAAGAAAAAAATAAAAAAAAAATATTAAATAATACAATAACTCGGCCTAAGTATCCCACAACAGATTAGTACACGCGAATCACCAAAAACTTCTCGATTAAAATCAAAAATGAAAACACTTATCAATTGAAAGATTTGTTCATTTCTTTGTTAAAATAAATTGAAAGTACATTCGAAGAAACGACAATGGTGGTGACGATTGAGTTCATCGCAGTTTGAAAATTGATGGCACGTTCGAAGGAGCTCTGATACCATGATCGATCTGGGTTGTTGAATTAGGGAGATGGTCGTCGATTCAAGATGTGGTCTGGTTTTGGATATTCAGGCGATTGACGATTTCTGATCGACTTGATTCGAGTTCGATTTTGATGGGATGTAGGTATCGAATTAGGGACGACGTGGTATAATGAGTTGTAGGTAATTGAGGGGATGTCAAGGTTGTATGCAGTTGACTGTTGGAGGAGGTTCGTATTGGGTTCGGTGATTGGCTAGGCTAGTGGAGGCTCTGTCAGTTTGATTGGGGAATTGAAGGCGGTTCAGCATCTTGTGGGTGTTTGCAGTTGTGATGCTGGCGAAGTTGGTCAATGTCGAGGCGAGGTGAAGTTGCGATATTTGGTTATTGACATTGTAAGTAATGGAAGTTTTCTTCAGGTGTGTGATTCCGATGGGAGCATGAGTTACTGTTTTTATTATATGTTAACTGCAGTATTGGGCATGGGGAAGGTAGTGTTGCACAGTTTGGGACAGAGGGGTAATTGATGAAGTCAGTGGTAGTCGTATGTAGTGACTCTGGTAGATGTGAAGAGTAGTTTAAGGGGAAGTCGAGGATATTGGCGTCAGCAAGGAAGGACGCAAAAACTTGTTAATCGACGGAATTTCTATTGAGTTAGTAAACCGTCGAAAAATATTCAAAAACTTGTTTAACGACTAGTTTTATATCGAGTTAGAAATAGTCGAAAATTTTCAAATTAAAATAACTACAAGTGCACGACGTACTATTGTAGTACGTGGCGAGTATGCGTCGATCCGTATGGAATTGTGATTTTAAATTTCTATTCAATCAAATTAACCAAAGATTAGAGTGTGATTAACTAAAAAATGAAAAAATGACAAAAAGAAATTGATAAAAGTATGAGAATGTTAAGACAATTTAAAGACAATTACACTTTCTAGATTATATAGTTCAACCAAACATGAAATTATGATCTCTCTTTTGGTCATTAGTGAAATTAATTGTTGTGTTTATCATAAGTATGACATATTTGTGCTATTAATTAGCCCAATATAAACCATCAAACTATAACACAAACACTAATACACTTTTAAATCTCATAAAATATAACAACAAAGTTGAAAGCAAAATCTATTTTAAGCATGGCCTATTAACTATTAATTAGAAATATAAGCCATCAAATTTTAATTTCAACATTCACTTCTTTACCATAATCATATGTAGATGAAGAGGAAATTTGTGTTTTATTTATTTAAGCATAGCCTATTTGTTATGAACAATATAGACTATCAATTCAAAGCCAAACAACATCATTAAACCACTTCATTCATTCTCATTAAGCACAAAAAGAGAGCATAAACATCAAATTAAGTTGAAGCTACATGATTAGAGAGCATTATTACCCCTGAATTAAAGGGGTTTAGTCCTTATATTTGTTATCATATGAACAAATGTAGCTTACAACATGAATGAAAAAGAAGACGAAAAGGAGAGCAAATGAAAAGAAAAGCTAAGTAAAAAGAAATAACACTAATCTACTTGCATGAAAAGTAAAGTACACTACTAACATAAGAAGAGAAAAAGCATGTAAATAAAAGAGAATACTAATTAACATTGCATAAAAGAAGGAAAAATTACATGAAATAAAATGGTTAAGTAGCCGTGGAAAAAGAAGAGAGAAGAGATTTGTTTTGTTTTCTAAGCTAAAAACTAAGTAAGAGGAACTAAGAAAGAAGAGGGTTACATGAAACATAAGGGGTATATATACATGTGTTAAACCCTAATTCATACTTTGGAGAATGCCCAAAATGCCCTTATAGGAAATGTGGTGGCCAAATTATCATTATTTTCAATAATCCCCACTTAAATGTACATGAAGCTTTAATGGCCTTTTAGATGTGCATTATCTCCTAATTGAAAATCAAGGTAAGTGGTGGGTCCTCCATGTTCTTCACTTTGAATTATTTCCATCTTCATTCTTTTATATCTTCTTTGTGCATGCATATTCCTTCATGAAACCACTTGTAACTGATTTTGATTTCCTACAAAATAATATAGAAATTTCCAATTAAATTTTCTCAATTTATTATATGCACAAAAATGATCATTTTGCCTTTGGATGAAGATGAATACGTGATAATTTCAAATAATTTGAATTTTGGTTTAAACAAGTCAAAATACCCAATATGATCATTTATTCAACTTAAATAGATTAAATATGGTGGTAAAAATATGCACATTTACGTGCATATCACATGTCCAAAGGAAAGCTTCCCACCACCCAGAATTGATCAATTGGTGGACGGGACAGCGGGACCTGAATTGATGTCATTTATAGATGCGTACTCGTGCTATAACCAGATCCTAATGTATGAACCGAATCAAGAAAATACCATCTTCATCACTGATTTAGGGTTATACTGCTATAGTGTGATGTCGTTGGTCTGAAGAATGCGGGGGCCACATATTAAAGACTAGTGAATACTATGTTTAAACGCCAGATTGGGAAAACTATAGAAATTTATGTGGATGATATGTTAGTCAAATCCCGAGCAACCGCTAACCACAAAGATAATCTTGTTGAGATGTTCGAGGTACTTCGTAAATATGGAATGAAGCTTAACCCACTTAAATGTCATTTCGGGGTGGCTTCCGAGAAATTCTTGGGATTCATAGTGAGTGCCCAGGACATTGAAGCAAATCTGGAGCAAATAACGGCCTTATGTGAAGTCGAAACCCCTAAAAATAAGAGATAACTTCAAAGTTTGAATGGAATAGTCGCAGCACTAAGCCATTTATCTCAAAAGCTACAGAAAAGTGTATACCATTCTCTAATGCACTAAAGAAGGGAAAGAAAATTTTTGAATGGAGTGAAGCTTGGCAAAAAGCCTTCAAGGAACTGCTGCGACATATGGAAACTCCTTCGGTCTTATCAAAACCAGTCGATGAAGAAGGCTTATTCATTTGCTTAGCAATTTTCCTGCAAGCATTGAGCGTAGCTCTTGTACGGGAAGAAGTGAGGATCCAACGACCTGTGTACTACATTAGCAAGCGATTCTCTAAAGCCGAGAAGAATTACCCGAAATTAGAGAAGCTAGCATATTGCCTTTTGATCGCATATCGAAAATTGTGGCCGTACATCGAGGCTTATCCAATTAAAGTATTGACCGAGCGGCCATTAAAACAAGTTTCATACCGACCAGAGACATTCGGATGATTACTAAAGTGGAACATAGTGTTAAGTCAATATGATATCACTTACCACCCAAGGAAGGCAATCAATGGGCAAGCACTGCCCGATTTCATTGTTGAGTTCATAATAAGGGACGATGAAGAGCAAGTTCAGTTGCAAGTAGACACACAATGGAAGCTTTTTTCGATGGGGCATCGAACAACTCCTGTTCGGGCATAGGGGTGGTGCTTAAAACCCCCGAAGGGTGGGCCATTAGCTATGCTCTACGTCTGGAATTCCCTGCCACGAACACTGAGGCGGAATACGAAGCACTGATCGCAGGGCTGAAGGTTGTGAAGGAACTCAAAATAAAGTCCGTTCATATATATAATGATTCCCAGCTGGTTGTTGTTAGTCCCTGAGAAGATGGTTTTGATGACCACAGCCTTAGAATAAGATTAGAAAATATAAATACTAACATTATAGTTTAGATATATATGTATATGCAGGATTTGACCATGCAGGTACCAAGAATAAAGACTGTACAGTATAGAGATTCAAGATTGAAGATATCAAGATTGGAGACTCATGTGTACCAAGATTATCAAGAGTTCAAGATTTGAATAATAAGTAATTTAGTTAGGATTTTTTTTAAAACTCCTAGAAAAGCACTGGCATCTTAAAATCCAATTTATTCGTGGATTGAAATCCACTTCGAGCTCGTTAAAGGGATGGAACCTACAAAAAATCTAGTGGAACATTGTTTTGTATCCACTAACTTTTATTCAAATGTTTTACAAAATTATATCTTGTTTTCAAATGATTTCAAAATCTTCCTTTTAAAAGAATCAAAAAGTCTATCCTGGTTTTAAATACTTTTAGCTTCAAAACAATCATTATCTTCAAAATCAAATTATCCTTGGTTTTAAACTATCTTTTAAGTATAATATATTTCACATTTAATATTTATACTTAGATTTAAACATATAGTAAAATTTTATATATAGTATTCTCTATACTTATTTATGTATTTTAACTATAGTTAAGTATATTTATAAAGTTTAAAAATAGTTTTAATACAAGATAGAAGTTATTTTCAAAGAAAAATAAATTACCAAAAATACCATAGGCCCGTCGACAACCCCCACATACCCTTGTCGACAAGGTGGCGGTTTATTTCAAAATTTTGAATTTCAAAGGAAGTTTCTATTCGTCATATCCTTTCACGAATGGAGATAGCTGTTGTTCTACTATAAATAGGGGCAGTTTTAAATGAATTTGCATAGATATTTTCTCTGATTTCACTCCTCTTCTTCTTCCACATTTCTTTATATATATATATATATATATATATATATATATATCATTACTCTGCCGAAATCAACATTGAATATAACTAGATTATTTCTGGTTTGATTCTCTATCACTATCTCAACAAGATCTCAGTATTATTCAGAGTTATAGGCTTCTTTGTAATAAATTAAGCGAGAATGTCTGAATGTTGCATACATTTGTGTTCAAATTAATATAAACTCAAAAGGATTTAGTAATTCCTTAAAACACTATTCATCCCCCTTTCTAGTGTTAATTCTAGCCTTAAGATCCGTAATCCGCATTTTTCACATTTATATCAAAGCAAGATTTTCAATGTTTCATAATATGATTTTTGAAAAAGCTTTTAAAATCGATATGTTTAAAAAACTTGTTAATACTAATTTAGAAATATTCATATCATCATTGTCTCTTGAGTCTGCATATAATCAATATTCAGATTCAAGTTGTCTACCAGAATTGTATGATGTACAGGAAACATATTTTATGGGTGTTGAGGAATCAGTTCATAATGGACAAATTATGCAGATCAAAAAGAATAAGTGAATACTCGATAGCGGATGCTCTAGACATATGACTGGTAATCCAGATATGCTGAATGGTATAATATACAAAGACGGAGGACTGGTTAACTTTTGAGACAACTCAAAAGGATATGTGATTGGCATTGGCAAAGTCGGTAACTCTGAAACTCCTATTATTACTAATGTTTTGCTAGTTAAGAATCTGAAACATAATCTACTAAGTATTAGTCAACTTTGTGATAAAGGATATAAAATTAAATTTGAAAAAGATAAGTGTCACATTGAAGATAATAATTCAACCATAATATTTGAGGGAATTAGGAAAAAGAATATTTATATTCTTAGTATGAAAGTTTCAAATGATAACCTGTATATTTTGGCAAATACAAGTGACCCTTGGATTTGGCATAAGAGATTTGGGCATTTGAATTTCAAACTCTTAGCTGGACTGTCAAAACATGATCTAGTAAGAGGTCTCCCTAAAATGAATTTTAAAATAGATAGTTTATGCGATGCATGTCAATTAGGAAACGTAGAAAAAGTTCCTTTAAATTAAAAGATATGATTTCAACTTCAAAACCACTTAAATTACTTCATCTTGATTTATTTCACTACTACAAAATATGCATGTTTCTTCGCCTCATTTGCATCGGTTGTTACCACAACCGATGCAAATAAAGTATTGCATCGATTACGTTTTAACAACCGATGCATTTGGTATGTGGAAAGCAGTAGATAGTAAAAAAATACAATTTGCATCGGTCATCATCGACAACCGAAGAAAATATACCGATGTAAATAGTGTTAGTTGCATCGTTTTTATTTACAACGGTGCAAAAATACTATTCCCATGTTGAAAACCGTGATGAAAAGTTAGCGGTAAATGATTTCATCTCCCTCTCATTTTAACCGCGAACCTCGTCTTTTCATCCTTCACTCGAAAACCCCAAATCCCTCTCCCCCTTTTCATCTTTCCCTTTCAATCCATTCAATTATCACTTTTATTCTCTGATCCAACATTAATCAGGAATCCTTGACCCCAAAACAAATAAGATTTTAAAAAAAAGATCAACTGCTTATTGTTCGAGTTCGAAATCGTGTTAGGTAATTTGCGAATGGGATTGATGAGTTGGTCGATGCTCGCAGCGAGGTCATGGAATGGTTTCAGGATTGGTCAATGGTGTTCGCGAATCGATGGCGCAATTACAGTTAGGGATTTGGGGATTGTCGCGACTAATTCGAGGCATTTGGGTGTATGAATGCAGCTGTGAATATGGCAATGTGTTATCACCTATAAACCGAATAATCAAAAGGTTCGAGGAAGCTTTGATTTTCATCTAATATAAATGAAGCTATCATTAGAGACCGATTACACATGCGGTTTTGGATCAGGTTGTTGCTACTTAGGATGGCATGTTGAGTGTGATTTTTTTCAATATTCATTCACATCCAACAATAATTTTTGCATGTTCAAATATGCGCAAGCAGGGCTTGCCTTAAACAGAAGGGCTCATGATTGTACTATTATAAGCTGAATTGAGTAGTCATAAACTCATAATGTTTCGTTCTTTTAAGAGTTTAATAGTCATAAAATGCTAGTCCAAACATTTCAAATGATTTGCAAAAAAATTCAAATATATCCAAGATGATTGTTTAGTTTTAGGAAAATGATCCGTTCAATGATGCAGGAGTGTGCTTAAAATAACACTGAACTGCATCAAAATGAAAGTAACTTGCTACTAATCTTTGAAAGTTATTGTTTCAATGTTTTTAGTTTTCTAATTTTTCATATCAGGTGTCTTGATATGTTTAAAACATTGATTTTTGAATGTAAGGAAGTTCGATATCGAGAAAGCAAAACACTTGTGGGCGCTTCAATGGAGGAATGAATTTGGTGCTGACATTATCCTTGAGGTAAGATTAGTATTTCTGTATTTTTTCGATACGTGAAATTCTGACTAAATCTTTCGTATTATTCTATGACTACGAGATACATGAGTGAATCATGTTAATTCTCCCATACATTTACCAACTTGTTACCTTTGCATCGCTGGAGTACTTCCCAATGCAAACAGACTAAAGCATATGTCATGCAGATAAGCTGACGTATTGGTGCCGTGAAATATACATACATTTGTTACTCATTTATATTTATATTACAAATTTCATTCATATATGCAAGTCTTCACATAACAAAGAGCACAGTTGGTAGTGGTAAGATCTCTATATGATAAAATGTAGGTCTTGGAATCATGTTCCATAATCTTGTTTTATGACCATTTTTCATAGAAAAGAGGCAAAATATTAGAGTACATTTTTCCAGCACTTAATAATGAAAAAAAGGTAAGGCTCTTATATAAAAATATATAGTTTGAAAATAGTTATAGCTAATATGTATAATGCTTTTTATGTTTACTATGATTGTGTATTATCTTAGATACTTCCAAGTGGAGTAAATTTGTGAAAAAGCTTGCTATAAGCGAACAATGTAAAGCAATTCCACATGCAAACTTGTTTGTTATCAAATGTGCTTTGATGTGTGGAATCACACACCTTAGATGGTATTTGCACATTGAAAATGAATAACATTCATATGTATTTCAGGAGTTGTAGGATACTATAATGCTATAACAACCTGTGATGAAACTGGTTAAAATAACAGTTTAGTTCCGTTGTTAAGCAATTATTTGCAGACTTTACACAAGATGTTTATCATCAATGCTGGCACAGGTTTTAAATTACTTTGGAATTCTATCAAATCGTTTATTGATCCGAAAACCAACTCCTAAACACAAGTATAACACTTATTCAGTTCAATTTTTATTTTTAGCTAAATCTGCAGCACATTTTAACAACTAAATCGTTTTCAACTTTGCTCCAGGTTATTGGGAACAAGTATCATAATAAACTGTTGGAAATAATCGATTCAATGTAAACATGTGCACGCACAGATGTGCGTGTGTGTGTGCACACACACATATATATACACATATATCTATATGTGTATTTACTATTATGAATTTTTAGGCTTGTTTCGATAACTTTCAGTTTTTTTTCCTTTATTTTATTTTATTTTTATGTTTATTTATTTTTTATCTTATTTTTTTGCTTTTCAAGAGCTAATTTTGATACAAGAAAATAAATGACTTTTAATATTATGTTTTGACTTTTGCTTTTGATTGCCAAATATACACTCTTAGCTTTGTTGACCGAGTTGTGTTTAATTTGGACGTTCAGTGAGTTACCTGAGTTTCTTGGTGGTTCATGCACATGTGCTGATGATCAAGGAGGCTGTCTCAAGTCTGAAAAGGGTCCTTGGAATAACCCTGAAATATTAAATGTTTTTCTTTACCCTCATTCATTGTTTTGCTAGTATTTTTTGCCTTGTGCATTTCGCGCTTAACATAAACTTTCCATGGCTGTTCAGATGGTTCTTAATGGTGAAGCACAATATGGAAGGCAGATAGTAGCTCTGTCTAATGGTGATAAAACAATAATTGGTTATTCTAAACCTAAGTTCCCAGTAAGAAATGTATATTCTATCATGGTCATTTAGTTGTTTTCACAAAGTCTAAAAGTTTAATCAACATAACTTATGAATCAGATGAAGGGTAGTGATTCGTCTATAGGTGATTCTAGTTCAAAAGCTGATGACAATAATGTATTTAAACGCCATGCTTCACATTTTCTTTTGGACCCCATTCGTGAAGAGGTATGCTATTTGCAATTACAGTTAGGGATTTGGGGATTGTCGTGACTAATTGATTACTGTGGAGTGGAAGGTTGTCGCTGTGGGTAGAAGTCGAAGCAGTTCTGGTTGATATGGCAATGTGACGGTAATGTGAATTGACGTGGCAGGGACGCAGCAGTTTGCTGTGGGCGTTTCTGAAGGTTGTAGTAACTTATGAAGTGGCAAGTGGTTTAAATAGTGATGAAGAATGAGAGTGGATTGTGAAGATGGATTGTAAGAAGAGATGTAGCAAAGGGGTTTGTTGAAATGTGTTTGATGTTAGATGTATGGGATGGTTGAAGGATGAAGGCAATGATCGTAGAAGAGTGTAACTGAAGTGTAATCGAGCAGTTTGAAAATGTACGTGTAGTGCAAATGATGTAACAAAGAGTTTCAAATGTATGTGACAAATGAAAATTGTAAGAGTGAAGTGAAAATGGTGTAACAGAGGATGAAGGGTAGCACTATAGTTGTAATAGAAATCTGTAAAAAGAAAATTAAAAAAGAAAAATGTTTTTGTTTTTGTTTTAAAAATTATATATGCTCTTATTTTTAAATAGAAATAAAAATGCAAATGCAAAAAAGAAAATGCAATAATTGTTGACAGTAACAACCGATGCAAAAAAATGTCTTGTTGCATCGGTTGTTACTGCCAATCGATGCAATATAAGGGATTGGTTTTAAGCCAAAGATCTCATGTTGCATTGTTTTTTACTGACAACAATGCAAAAGATGACTATTTGCGTCTGTTTTACAACCGGTGCAAAAGAATTTAGTTTCTTGCATCGGTTGCATGTGCATCGGTTGTAGAACTGATGCAACAGGGGGGTGAACAACCGGTGCAAATGACATGTTTTGTAGTAGTGTTTGGTCCATCTCAAATTCTATCGGTAAATCATAGTAAATATGTTTTTGTAATTGTAGATGATTATTCTATATTTACATGGACAATATTTTTGAAACATAAAAGTGATACTTTGAGTGTTTTAAGAACTTTACAAAAAAGATTCAAAATCAACTTTCTCTACAAATTATAACCATCTGTAGTGATCACGGTGGTGAATTTGAAAATGAAAAGTTTAAGGTATTCTGCAATAAAAAGGGAATAACTCACAATTTTTCATTTCCAAGAACTCCACAACAAAACGAAGTAGTAGAACGTAAAAATAGGACGATTCAAGAGTGTGCGAGAACTATGCTTTCAGATAGTAAATTACCAAAGTATTTTTTGGAAAGAAGCAGTTGCTACCGCCTGTTATATTTTAAATAGAATTTTAATTAGACCTTTTACTGATAAGACATCTTATGAACTTCTTCACACAAAGAAACCTAAGGTATCTTATTTTAGAATTTTTGAAAGTAAATGTTATATTTTAAATATAAAAGATAACATAGATAAATTTGATCCTAAATCCGACAAAAGGTATCTTTATCGGATATTCTAATAGAAGTAAAGCATACAGAGTGTTTAATTTAAGAACTAACACCATCGAAGAAACAATTAATTTTTCACTCGATGAAAGTCTCAAAAAATTTGAAAATACAAATGATGAAGAGGATTTAATCACTCAAAATCAAGAGTCAACTGAAACTAATAATGAAATTAATCATCCTAATAAAAAGATTAAACTTTTAAAAGATCATCCTTTTGAAAATATACTAGGAGATATGCAATTTGCTGTTACAACTAGAAATCAACTAAGTAAAATGAGAAATGTAGCCTTTATATCAACTATTGAACCCAAAAATCCAAAAGAAGCATCAACTGATGATTCATGGATTTTAGCTATGCAAGAAGAACTAAATCAATTCACTAGAAATGATGTTTGGAAACTTGTTCCTAGACCTGAAAATAAAACTATAATTGAAACAAAATGGGTTTATAAAAATAAAATGAATGAACAAGGAGAGGTTGATAGAAATAAAGCCCGGTTAGTCGCTCAAGGTTATTGTCAAGAAGAAGGAATAAATTTTGATGAAACCTTTGCTCCCGTAGCAAGATTAGAAGCCATTAGGATTCTACTTGCTTTCGCAAATCATAATAATTTCAGATTACATCAAATGGATGTTAAAAGTGCCTTTTAAATGGATTTGTAAAAGAGGAAGTATAAGTTGAACAACCGCCACTTTTTGAAAACGAAAAATTACCAAATCATGTTTACAAACTTAAGAAAGCTCTATATGGTCTAAAACAAGCTCCTAGAGCCTGGTATGATAGACTAAGATCTTACTTATTACAATCAAACTTTGAAATTAGTAAAGTAGATAATACTCTTTTTTCAAAGAAATAAAAATGAAATTCAACCAGTACAAGTTTACGTAGATGATGTCATTTTTGGATCAACTAATTTTGAAATAAATAAAGAATTTTCTGAAATAATGACAAAAGAGTTTGAGATGAGTCATATGGGTGAATTAAACTTCTTTCTAGGATTGCAAATAAAACAATTAGATAATGGTATCTTTATTAGTCAAGAAAAATATGCTAAAGACCTAGTTAGTAAATTTGGTTTGACTACTGCAAGTGGAAAACCCTTTCCTATGGCAACCAATGCGTACCTAAGTAAAGAAGATCTCTCGAAAGATGTAGATCAAAAATTATATAGAGGAATGGTTGGATCACTAGTCTATAACTGCTAGTAGACCTGACATCATGCATAGTTTTTGTCTCTGTGCAAGATATCAATCCCAACCTACCCACTTAAAAGCCGTAAAACGTATCATAAGATATGTTAAACACACCTTTGATTATGGCTTATTTTATCCTAAAAACGATTCTTTTGAATTACTATCTTACTATGATGCTGATTATGTTGGTTGTAAATCAGACCAAAAAAGTACAAGTGGAACTTGTCACTTTTTGGGGCATTCTCTGATTTCCTGGTTTAGTAAAAATCAAAATACGGTTTCTTTATCAACAACTGAAGCAGAGTATATTTCTGCTGCTTTGGCTTGTTCTCAGGTAATATATATGCAACAAACTTTAAAAGATTTTGGTTTAAATATCTCAAAATCGCCAATTTATTGTGATAATACTAGTGCAATAAATTTATTCAAAAATACTACTCATCATGCTCGAACTAAACATATTGATATCAGACATCATTTTCTCAAAGATAATATAAGTAAAGAAGTAATTACTCTCGACTATATCAATTCCGAGAACCAAATTTTTGATATCTTAACAAAACCCTTAAATGAAACTATATTTTCTAAATTAAGAAGAGAATTAGTCATTTGTTCAATAACTAAAATATAGAATATAAATAACAAAGTATAATTAAAAATTAAATTAAAATAAATCAAATAGCAAAAATATCAAGTACCATGTCGAAACCCTCCCTTACCCCTATCGACATGTAACGATTTTTTTACTTTTGAAATTTTCCCCCCAAAATTCAAATAAATGGTTATATATTCTTCTTATTTTGAAATTTTGTTCATTCTTTCTGTCCTTTCTCTAATCTATCTTCTGAAAACAATTAAACAATGGCCCCCTCTTCCAAATCAAACAAAAATTCAACCTTTTCGTTCCCTTCTCCTTCTACTGGACCATTTCAACGAACTATGCTTGCAAGAGTGATGAAAATGGAGGATTCCTTGAAGGATCCACTGCAACTAATGACTGAAATTCAAGTAGTGCAACTCAGAATGACCAAAGAACAAGAACGGCAAGGCAAAATCCTTAGAAATTTGCAAAAGTTTCTAATGGACAATCATGCTAGTCTGATCTTGATTGATGAAGAATCTTTAGGAGATCAAGTGCAAGAGGACAGCGAGGAAGAAGTAAAAGAAGCCTTCATGGAAGAAGAGCACGCTGAAGATGACGACAAAGTTGTTTGCGTTGGCGAAGTATGCTTTGACAAGGATGAAAATATAGTCGAACAACGTGGAAATTTCTATTTCCACTACCCAAATTGCTCGATTCATAGATCTCCCATTTTCAAGGACACATATTAGTTTCTTTTATCTCTTTCTTATTATTATATGATCTTACTTTCGTCTTCTATGCAAACGTAAGTATAACGAAATGATTCTTAGTTAGGATAGTTAGTAATTAAGGACTAAGTTTTAGTTTTAGAACTAAGTGATGATTATTTATGATTGCACTATCATTATAATCATATGTCATATAATATTAGAATAAGTGGGAGTTATATAGTTGGAGTTATTATTGTTGATGACAAAGGGGGAGAAGTATAAAATAGGATAGTTAGGCATAGATTAAGTGGGAGTTATTAGTTTTAGGGGGAGTTATTAGGATAGAAGTAATATTTTATAAACAAAGGTTGTCATCATCAAAAGGGGATAGATTGTTGGTCCCTGAGAAGATGGTTTTGATGACAACAAACTTAGAATAAGATTATAAAATATAAATACTAAATTATAGTTTAGATATATATGTATATACAGGATTTAACCATGTAGGTACCAAGAATGAAGATTGTACAGTATAGAGATTCAAGACTGAAGATATCAAGATGGAAGACTCATGAGTTTCAAGATTATCAAGAGTTCAAGATTTCAATAATAAGTAATTTAGCTAGGACTTTTGTTAAAACTCCTAGAAAAGCACTGGCATCTTAAAATCCAATTTATTCGTGGAATGGAATCCACTTCAAGCCCGTTAAAGGGATGGAACCCTAAGTAGGATGAAACCTACGAAAAATCTAGTGGAACATTGTTTTGTATCCACTAACTTTTATCCAAATGTTTACAAAATTATATCTTGTTTTGAAAATGATTTCAAAATCTTCCTTTTAAAAGAATCAAAAACATCTATCCTATTTTTAAATACTTTTAGCTTCAAAATAATCTTTATCTTCAAAATCAAATTATCCTTGGTTTTAAACTATCTTTTAATTATAATATATTTCACTTTTGGTATTTATACTTAGATTTAAATATATAGTCAAATTGTACACATATATATATATATGTATATATTATTCTCCATACATATTTATGTATTTTAACTATAGTTAAGTATATTTATAAAGTTTAAAAATAGTGTTAATACAAGATAAAAGTTATTTACCAAAAATACCATAGGCCTGTCGACAACCCCCACGTACCCTGGTCGACAAGGTGGTAGTTTATTTCAAAAATTTAAATTTCAAAGGAAGTTTCTATTCGTCATATAGTTTCACGAATGGACATGGCTGTTGTTCTACTATAAATTGGGGCAGTTTTAAACGAATTTGCATAGATATTTTCTCTGATTTCATTCCTCTTCTTCTTCCACATTTCTTTATATATATTTTTACCATTACTCTGCCGAAATTAACATAGAATCTAACTAGATTATTTCTGGTCTGGTTCTCTATCACTATCTCAACAAGATCTCAGTGCTATTCAGAATTATAGGCTTCTTTGTAATAAAATAAGTGAGAAAAGGTGTGATTGTAGCCTGTGAAATTAATTGGGTGAACTTGTTGCCGTAAAATCAAGTATCTCTACCCAGAGGATTGTGAATCTGGAGTGGTTTACCTCGTGGCCTTGAAATCGAGGGTGTAATGTAATAAATTGATTTTGAAAGGAAATCTGTACTTATGTGCGGGACTGGATGTAGGGTAACTCCGAATTAGTATAAAATCCGACATGTTCTTTCCTTTATTGCTTTTACTTTATTTCTACATCCGTGTTTGATTCTGTGATCATATATGTGTCTGAATATTGCATACATTTGTGTTCAAATTAATATAAACTCAAAAAGGTTTAGTAATTCCTTAAGACACTATTCACCCCCTCCCCTCCACTAGTGTTAATTCTATCTTTAAGATCCGTAATCCGCATTTCTCACAGTTGTGTGTCAAGAGAAAGGAGAGTAGCAGGCCCGCGGCGAGAATCTAGCTCTATATCTCTCCAAAGTGCAAGAGCTACTAAGCGATATCGAGCATTACATCATAATCCACATACCGCGGGAGCAAAACACCAAGGTAGACTTTTTGGCCAAGTTAGCTAGCTATGGAGAAGCCTAGTCGTTGGGAGTTATCCTAGTTGAAACCCTATCTAATCCAAGCATTAACGAAATTGATGTAGAATGGATTCTTAAGACTACCGTGGAACCGAACATGTGGATGATGCCAATAAAAGATTATTTTCTGGTAGGAACTTTTTCAGCAGACCGAAACTAGCGCAGGAAGGTGCTATGGTTCATGATACAGGATGGAATGCTCTATCGAAAGGGATTCTCAATCCCTCTTCTTAGGTGTGTGATCGAAGATGAAGCACGCTGAATCCTAGACGAAGTGCATGAAGGCGAGTTCAAAGACCACACTGGGGGGCAGACTCTGGCAAAGAAAGTTCTTCGATACAGGGATTTCTAGCCAACAGTAAACCTCGATGTTGCAGATCATGTTCGGAGATGTGATCATGTCAGAGATTCACCAAGAGTAAGAGAACTCCATCAATAGAGATAACAAAAATGGTCAGCCCATGGCCGTTAGCGATATGGGGGATCGATTTGACTGGCGTCCATCCAATGGCAAAAGGAGGAGCCAAATATGCAATAGTGGCCATACATTATTTCATGAAATGGCCCAAAGCAGAACCGTTGGCCACCATAACCACAAACAAAGTTATTAATTTCGTTACTAAAAATATCATTTGCAGGTTTGGCGTGCCACAGAAAATCATCATCGATAATGGAACGCATTTCAAAAGCGCCGATTTCAAGGACTTCTGCAAGCGCTTCAGGATTGAGAAGAGCTTTTCTGCTGTGGCTCATCCGTAGGCAAATGGGCTAGTAGAGGAAATAAACAAGATCATCAAGTCCATCATCAAAAGTGATTGATAAAAGAAAAGGGAAACTGGGTTGATGAGCTTCCACTCGCACTATGGGCTTACAGAACAACACACAAAGCTGCTACCAGCCACAGTCCGTTCACATTGGCATATGGTTCAGACGCGATGATTCTTGTAGAACTAAAAGTCCCCTGTCACCAAATTTGAATTTCAACCAAAAACAAAAATGAGCAACTCCTACTCGAATCACTTGACATGGTCAATGAAAAGAGAGCGAAAGCAGAATTGAGAATTGCCGCCCACTAAAAAAGGGTCACACGATACTTCAACTCCAAAGTTCACAGTCAAACCTTCAAAGTTGGCAAAATCGTGCTTAAGAGAGTTTACCCGGTCCTGGAAGCCTTCGACAGAATTGGGAAGGATCATTCGTCGTTCATCAAAAGCTTGGTGATGGGACCACCAAGCTGACGATTGTCGACGGGATCGCGATTCCCAAAGCCTGGAACAGCGAATCTCTCCGTCGATATTTCAATTAAAAGTAACTTCATGTATTTTCTTATTTTTCAGCAAATAAGTCGTTATATGAATGCCGGTGGCATTGTAGATAGGCAAAGAATCTGCCATGCTTTTCTTAATAAAGTCTGCTTTTTGAATCATTCGAATTATGTGCCTAATAATTACCCGACGAGTGGATGAGACTAAACCGACTCAAACCGTTGGATTGGTGGAACCCGATCCTGGCTCTCTGAGAAATAATGTCACCCGGCTGCATCAGGAGGGCCAAGAGCTCAAGTTTCTCGCATCGCCCAACAATAAGGCGATGCCAAAAAAAATTCAAAATCAAGCTTCTCGCGTTGCCCGGAGATAGGCAACGCCAAGGAGCCTCGGATTCAAGTTTCTCGCATTGCTTGAAGATAGGCGATGCTGAGGAACTCAAGATGTAGGCTTCTTGCGTTAAATGGAGATAGGTAATGCTGAGAAGCCCCATATTCAATTTTCTTGCATCGTACGGAGATAGACAACGTCGAGGAACTCAAGACGCAAGCATCTCACATTGCCTAGAGATAGGCAACGCCGATGAGCCTCAGATTCAAGTTTCTCGCATCGCCTGGACATAGGCAACGTCGAGGAACTCAAGATGCAAGCTTCTCGCGTTGTCCAAAGATAGGCAACGCCGAGGAGTCCTAGATTCAAGTTTCTCGCATCGCCCAGAGATAGGCGACATCGAGGAACTCAAGACGCAAGCTTCTCACGGTGCTCGGCGACAGGCAAGGCCAAGGAGCCCCAGATTCAAATTTCTCGCATTGCACGGAGATAGACGACGCAAGCTTCTATTATTGCTCGGAGATAGGCGACGTCAAAGAGCCCCAGATTCAAGCTTCTCGTGTCGCCCAGAGATAGGCAACGACAAGAAACTCCATATTTCCAGCTTCTCGTGAAACTCGTAGATAGGCAATGTCGAGGAAACCCAACAACTCGCGCTAACTGGGAAGAAGCAGTGCTAAGCAACCCCAGAAGTTGCATACTCAAAGGAAAACTTCTTACGTTGCTAGGAGGCTTCGAATACTAGGAGTTTGTTTGGAGTGAACAACCCTATGAAGTGGGGGGCATAAACCTGCATAAAGACGAAATCTCCTAAATGCGGAGAGTCTACAAGTCCTGTCACTTCAAACAACAATAAAATTACAAGTTTTATCTCAAAAGTTAACAAGAATCCTAAGTGAGAGTTAACTTCCTAAAAAATTTGAAAATTTCCAAGAGACAACATCAAAGAAGTGTACATATGAAATGAAATGAAAATTTGAAAATCCTCTAAGTGTTGTTAGCAAAAGTATGAAATGAAACGTATGCGTGCATACAGAGTACGTATAAAAAGATAGACAAGGATAAAGTCAAAATGCCATTTTATTATCGGCAATCTTATGAACGCAAAATCAAAATGTGGGGGCCATATCCACACAGCATCGGCCAATAATGAAAAATATATATTATCACAGACTCCATGATTAAGACCCAAAATACATATCCGAAACTTAGGCATAAGAACAAAAAAAAGACATATAACAAGTCAAGTCACTCAAAAGCCACATAACAAAACGCAATTCCTCCTTGAACATGCCATTCAACGCCTTTTGCTACTTCTTCCTTTCCTACATCTGATAGGCAGCTTCTGTTTCTTTTTTGGAGAAGTGTCGCTGCCAGTAATGTCGACTTGTATTTCTTCAGCGATCTCCTCCTCCTCCAAGCGCTTTCCAGTAGAGCTTCCCGACCCCTTACGATTTCTCTGCTTTTGGGAACTCTTTGGGCCTTGACCGCCTCCACTTACTCTTTCTTGACGGCAACCAAGTCATGGGAAGTCTTCGGTGGCTACTCTGTCCATGTCTCTTGCTCTTTGGTGTCAATGGCAGTCATATTACCTTCAAGGGACGTCGAAGGATCGTCCAGGCCATGAAGCGCCTCAAACTTTTCAGCCTTCGGTTCCGGCTATGAGCCAGTGTTGATGCGGGGGCAGGAACAGGAACGGACATAATTTCGAAAGATGTAAAAATAGCGGTATGCACAAGCGCCAAAGTAACAGACGCATCTACGGGAAGAGTAGACGGACCTATATGATCAAAAAGAAAAGAAATAAACTCCTCTTTCTCCTATAGCGTAAGATGGAGTCCCCTAAATTCGAGGAAGAAGTGATCATTACCTGCACCGAAGGTAGGCTCATGGACGGCAACTTCAAACTCATTTCCTTCACCTCCTTTGGAAATCTCTGCCACATGGGGAACAACATCGAGCCTCGAACTCGTCGGCTGATCATGAGGCTGTCCCGAAGGTTCACCCACATCAGAGATTAGAGACCTGGCTGGCGCATCAGTGGCAACCATCAAAGCCGCTTCGGCGGTTTCCATCTCCCATTCAACTCGGAGAATTTCTTGGCCTTCAAGCAACGCCTTCTTAGATTTCTCATTAAGACAGGCATCCCACAACTCATGATCTGTATATACATCGCCATGCTCAGCAAAACGAAACAGGATTTCCTCCCAAACAAGGGAAAGAGTGCATGGGAACTTCGAGCCAAGATAAGAGAGACTCCTCTGATGCAATATACAGTTGGCATAGAAATTCAGGATCGTCGAGTCTAGTTTCTCCATTTTCCGGTCAAAATTATGATGGAGCTCTAGATAATTTGCCATCACCTCAACCTTCTCCGCCCCAATTGCATTTTTCTCAACATTAAGTTATGCGACCTGAGCTTGTAATCCTGTGATTGTCCCCTGCAACTCCTCAGTTATCTTGGCTTGATCGGAGATTGTTTTGCTATACCCCTCTACAACCAAATTATGGTTGGAAATTGTCTTCTTTTAGGTTTCGATAATAGCATTGTAGGCAACCACATCTTCCTTTAGCTTAGCTTCTTCTGCGTGCGTCTTCTAAATCTCATCTCTCTAGACGATTTCGGCTCTCTCATGCGCATGTTTTATCTCCTGCATCAAGCTGGCAGTCCTCATACTTTCCCAAAGCGTTGTCTCTTTTTCTCCTCCAGTTGATTAATTCTAGCATCCCACTCGGTTGGCGCCTTTTCGAAATCATCTTTTCGGCTTCGAAGGAGAGGATCTCCTGATAGTTATTCCTGTTAGTATCAGCTAGTTGTTTACAGAGCCTCTCCCACTTATCATCCTGCTCCAAATCAGCCAATAAGAGTCCCTATGAATGGGACTAATATCCATATCAAACTTAACACCTTTTAGAAACCAACTCGGAAGAGCCGCCTCAAGTTTAGGTGGGACTGTGGTAAGAATGTAGGCTAGTCTTCAGCGGGGATGAGAAGGAACATGGGCAGTAGCAACAGCAGAAGAGGACGAGACGTGCGTTGCAGGCGGAATGGGGGCAAAAGAAATTCGGAAGGGTGGGAGCGATTATCGAGCTTAGACTTCTTCGATGACTCTTCCCTTTCATCGTGAGACCATTTTTTCTCGTAACCGCCTCTATACGAGCGATACTTATCCTTTTTCCTTTTGACGATGGGTTTATGCCTCAAGTTATTCCTCTGCCTATATTCTTCCTCCGACTCCCGGACTTGGTAGCGACTGAAAGAACGCTTCGAGTACCGTTGCGAATCGGTGTAATCCTCAAAGTCGTCGGAAAGACCACGCCCTCCTGTCATACCTGAAATAAAGCATACATGAGAAACTTCAGAAACACAAAAAGAATTGAACAAACATATGAGACAATGGAAAGTAAATATAAGTGCAATCTTAATGTGGCATGCCATGCATTCCTAAAATGGGCTCAAGACGTCATCATAAACTAGAGTGGACGATTGTAGGTGGGGGAATGGGGCGGACTTCGGTTGTCGCAAGCAGAGTCAGATTGGAGGATAGCGCGATACCACGAGAACAAGGTGGTGTCATATCAAAGTTGAAGTTGCCTTTCATGAGGCATCAAAATCGATGAATACATCGTTGATATCTCCAAAATATACCCCGGTAGCCTTATCGGGGAATCATGATGTTTGTCGGCCTTCGGGGCCTTGTCTTTGTCATTGGTATCAGAAGGGGGAGAATACGAAAGAACAGGGCTCATGCCCGGTGTCTCGTCACATGAATCTGAATCACCTTCGGACTCCGACATTTGATAATCGCTGGCTATGGATTCATCACTACTATTCTCAAATTCCCCTTCCTCCTCCTCCGAGTCTATCGCGACTTTCCCTTCTTTTTGCATGGGCTCAATTTTCGATTCTGCCTGGATCGGGGACATTCTAGTAGAACTGCTTAGTCCGGTTGCGATAACTTCCCCACGAGTCTCGTCGAGAGGACTTTTGAAGGGGCCATTTATTTCACGACCCTCGTCAGAATCATGTGAAGAAGAATAAGGCCTTGCGCGAACTTTGGCTCGGCTGGGAGAGGAGCTTCACTTTGAGCAACGGATTTTCCTAGAGCTAACAACCCGAATAAGTGTAAGTTCACGTCAGTAAGCAAGACTTTGGCGCTTCGCTCCTTGGCATCAATAGCTTTCAGAGTCTGACATATTTCACTAAGAGTCATGTCTCTATCTGGCCTTGGGATAACTATAAAAAGCAAGCAATCAATTAGAAACTCTATCACACCACTTCAAAGCTCGGCAAATGGAGAATAAGGAAACTTAACCCCCTCCCCCCCCCCCCCCCCGTCGTCCATCGACGATTAAATCCCTCGGGGAACCTGACAAAGAAGTATTGCGTCTTGAATTGAGACAAGTTGCTTTACAGACGCAGAATAATGTTCTGATTCCGTTAGGCCTTGATTATAATCAAGGAGGGGCAATCGTCTCTCCTCTTGAATGCGAAGAAGTACTGCAACTCGTCGAAACTCGAAGAGCGATGAAATGTCTGAATAAAAAGGATAAATAAGAAAGTGAGAATGGCATAGCCGTTCGGGTGGAGCTGGGATGGGGCAATTTCCAAGTTCGATAGCATTTCACGAATAAAATCGTTAAAGGGAGGCACAACTCCATTTAAATAAATGAACTGATGGCAAGCTATAAACCCACGCGAGGCATGTGAGCGAACACGTCTTTCTTTAAAAGGCGCACGTTCTCTTCAAGAATCCCGTGCTGTAAACGTATGTTATGGAGAACCTTGGCGGAGATCACCGAAGGGCTTTTTCAGACGGATTCAGTAAAACTCGAAAGTTGGGAGGCGTATGATCCACGATCGGCCCAACCGAAACAAGTTGATCGAACTTGGCTTGTAAAGTGGATGACGGTTCAGCATCCGAAAGCACTGGACTTCGTCCACTCGGTTTGCGACGTGTGGATGGTTGCTTCATTCTATATGACATAACTTGAGACCGTAAAAGGTCGGATAACTCTATTGACAATTCTATCCTATCCTTATGAGTTTCCCCTATCACACTTGAACCCTAGCACAACATTGAATTGAGATTAGCATGCTGGATTTCAAGTATGAACTGGGGCAAGTGCAGTGTGCTATCTATATGAGGTAAGCTCGGTGTCCAAAGCACCGCAAACGGCTTATCCCGTGTAGATAATTCGCTTGCAGTGAAAGTATAGAAAAACTTCCTGTAAAATTTCGCTTCCAACTTTTGGTTGCATTGCTTGCACGCTTACCCGTTATCGATCTATGATCAATAACGGATTCGTTGTCAGAAGCGACACAAGAAACCCTTCTTATCGTAGGGACAATAAGCGCGAAATAATCAAAACGAGATAAGCTCGAGTTCTTAGGAGAATCAAGGTCAACTGATGAAGTGATATGCAAGTGACGTCCGCGGATTGGTAACTGGCCAATCTTGGTTCGATGGATGAAGATAGCAAAATGTGTCTAGCCTCAGACCCAAGCCCGAATGTCATTCCAAGAAATAATTCCAGACTCGATTTCCTGTCTTTCTCCAAAGAACCACAATTAGAACAAAATTTTGTAGTTACCGTCACAAGCTAAAGCTGGGAGTTAAATCGTCATACCCATATTGCAATCAACAACTTAACCAAGCAAAACCACCTCAAATTAACTTAATGGAACAAGAGAAGTCATAAATTGAACTTGGCAACTTACGAACCAGGTCGCGGGAGAGCTAGTGGAGGATTGGCTCATGTGCAACAAGGCAATGGGTCGACTACACCTTAAAATTGCACGAAGCAGGTAGGCTAGGATTCGAGATGGAGATGGGTCGACTAGGGCTTCGATTCATGGGTCGGCAGCGGCATGAGATGATGCTCGGGTGAGATGATGGCAAGGGGATCAGGCAGCAGGTCAAATTGACGTGGAGCAGCTCGAATCGCCAAAATGATGATCGCTTGGAAGTAATAGAAAGGCTCAGGCTGAATGAACCATAATGGTCAGCTAATGGAAATAAATAGGCAGAGAGAAAGGGACAAAAAATTTCTAAGTACTTGGGTCGCATGCGACTCGACCCATCATGGGTCGCAAGCGACCCCACGTGACATCATTTCAAGGAATATAAAAAGTGATAGGTCATTAGCGACCCATCTCGCAAGGGTCGCTAGGGACCCATCATAAAAAAATAAAAATAATAAATAATAAAAAAAATGTATATAAAATTTTGCATACCTTGTATATTTGTGTACTTGAAAAACAAAGCTCTGACTAGCCACTTCAGAATCGGTCAATCGTGACTATTCGTCATTCCAAGACATGCAGGAAGACCACAGGCAACAATAGATAGGTTAAGGCAAGCAATGATAGCTAGAAACAAAGGAAAATAACTGATGATATTGGGCTATTCTATGCATAGAGCTCCGATGCAACCACTTGAAAGTTAACAACTGGATGTGGAAAATGATAACTTCCATAGCACGCCTTGTTTACAACGAAGACATACGTTGAGGGGAAAATGTTATCCTGGTTTTTAACCTAGCATATACCAACGGAAAGCAAGGCAACCTTGAGCGACGGGATGATTCAAGAACTAACCGGAGATGTTACGACTAAAGTTCGACAAGGACCAAGCTACATGGTTAAGGTGACGACAAGAGTCAACGAAGCCAAGAGACCAGCATCTATGCGGATCAACAAGTATTTCAGTATAAGCAGCCAATGACTTACATCAGCATGTGGCTACAACGATGAATGGATGAGAAGACCTCTCCAATTTTGGAATCTAGGATAGACCTCTATGGTTGGATCAACAGCAACTCATGTACTCTTTGATAACCACGAACGAAAAAATTATGAAATACGACTAAACGAAGAAGAATTCAGCAGGCAAAAATAGACTAAGTCAATGGGTCGCCGGGGACCCATGGAGTTGGACAATTTATGACCACTGAATCCCCTTAGGTCACCTGTGCCATATCTGAGACCTTAAAATGACGGGCTTGTCCCAGAAAACCTCTAACCTCTATAAATAGCATACCTCTTGCAACATAACAAGGATCTTATGAAAGCTTATTGCTGAAGCTCTGTTGGGATTGTTCTTCACTTCTACACTTTCTCACAACGATCTCAGAAGGAATACACCATGATTCTCTTGTGGATTCTAACTTTAGAGATCCAATTCAGCATGGAATTAGCTAAAGCTATGTAAACAAACAACCTTTATAATAGCAGTCAGCTTATAATAAAACTATAAAGTGGATGTAGGCTTCGTTAACAGCCGAACCACTATAAAAATCTTCTGTCTATTTTCCTTTATTGCTTCTTTTTATTTTTGCGATCGTTTATAGTGCTTTATGAAGGCAGAGCTGGTGCTTTCAAATCCAAACCAGGGTGTTGTTCCATTTTTTGGGTCAACAGATGAGTAATGTTAAGTATTTCTAGGTGTATAACTGGTGAAATTTCGGGGACTAAATTCTTTTTAAGGGGGAAAGAGTGTAACGACCCAAAATTTTATCACTTTGAGTTTTGGAATATTTAATTAGTTTTAAATGTTCAATTTAGGGTTTTTTTAATAAAATCTGTGTTTCAAATAACTAATTAATTTTTTAATGAGGTATCTTTAATTTATTTTATAGAACCGTAATTTTTAATTTATAAAATATTTAAAATGTCTTTTGACATATTTTAAGTCAAACGTGAATATTTTTGAATTTTATATAAACTGATAACTAGTGTGTTTTATTTTTGTTTTACGATCATGTCTCAGTGTTGTATGCAATTGTATTTTATTTTCTATCGTTCGCGGCTCGTATGCGGACGCAATATGGTGTGGTGGGATATTGCAATCTAATTTATTCAAATTTAAACCCAAAACATGCATAGGCAACTTCTACACATAGTACACTGCCATCTTCCACACAGCCACAATCTTTTTTATTTCCTCCCTTGGTCTATCTGTTCCTTGTCCCTTTTGATCTTGGCCATGTTTCAAGTTTTGTCCCTTTAGCCTTAAAATAGTCTGCAAATAGATGCACTTAGGGAGTAAAGAAAGCTTCTCCATCTTCATTCCATTTTCTTTGTTTTGACTTTCTAATAAAGATTAAACTTCAATTCATCATTTTAAAAATCCTTAAATCTCAATGCAAGCAATATTTACAATTGATTCCAAAACAAAAGTTGTTCGTATCGGCCTCTAGTACTTTTAGAAATTGATCGCATTTGATTTTGTCAAGAATCAAGCGAGATATCCCAATATTCCTGAGGGGAGTTAATCGATATCGTTCATGTCATTGTCGTAAGGAGATGGAGGATTTTTGGTTTAAGTTCGGCAGTGATTAGTGGTGGTCGACGATGATGTTTGTAAGCTAGGGTTTGGTTTTAGGTTCGATTGAGGCAGTGCTGGTGGTTTCGAGCTTGGATTGGGGTTTGGGGTTTGGCGTGGCGAGTGGCTTTTGGTGGCGAATTTTGGTGGAGATCGACGATGAAAGTTGTCGCACGTGTTCAATAGCTTGGGAGCCATTGTGTTGGTCGAAATTGGCTCCGGGGGAACGGAGGTGTCGTGGCGGGGAGTAAATGGAAGCTCATGTGAAGAGAGAAATGGTGGTGTCGTCGGATGGTCGATCGAAGATCCAGAGAGAAGGTGCACGTGCACAACTGTGCATGTTAATGGTGATACTAGAATTTGAGAGGGAGGGAGGAAGAAGGAGCTATTCCTTTTGAATGAGGGTTGGAGAATAATTAGGCCTTAGGCCAGGAAGCATTTGGGTGAAGATATATATACAAATTGTTTGTTTTAATTATATATATTGCAACATCCCCCACTTGGAGGCCCAAAACTAACGGCTATGGATGATGTAGTCATCCATAGTTATTAATCCTCGGCGAGCAAATGTGGTAATGTTAGATACTTTGATATAACAGAAACACACGGATATTTTTTTTAAAATTGTTAAACAAATTTCTCATTCTATTTCAAATCATTCCAAATTCATTACACAATCCCAAATTCCAGAATCACATTCAGAGAAAAATATAATTATTACAACATACGCCAATAGTGACATATGAAGATACCCCTTTGGATGGTCAAAGTATATACATAGGTGATTAAACAACTTTTTCTTTACATAAAATCACAGTGGAATTAAAAATGAAAAGAACTTCTAATAGCTAGCTTGCCTCCTGCACGTCTCCGAAAACTTATTCGTTTAAAGTAGAACCTGAGAACCACAACTCTCAAACTACTCGAAATCAATTGAGCACCCGAGAGTTTAAGGGGAATAACATAAACTTCGAGTCAGATATAAATCCTGGTATGAATAATAACCTACCATCTTGAACCATTTAGATATCTAGTGAGACCATGGCAGTTAGCGGAATGGGTTTTCCCCTCACTAGTGTCTTACCCAAAAATTTATAATAACCATATACTGTGCTCCTGCATCCTTAATGGTTAAAAAACATAGCAATTTATAATATCATGATGATATGCAAACATGCAAACTATCCTGGATTTCCCATCCTCGTTTACTTGATTATTTGTCTCAGATATAGTTTCTAGGATGACTATTAACCAATTAGTTTTCATGGATTGACTAATACATGTTTAAAGCTTATGGATTATTTGTCTAGTTTCATAATTTTCATGGGATCTCTAAGAACGTATTAGCCCTGCCAATAACTTCATTCGATTATTTTATGGGTTCTCCCGAAACCTATTGGTGTCTACAATAACTTCTTTTATATAATAGTTTTCATGGGTTGACTATGAATCTATTGACTTATGCCAATAACTTCATCCTGATATAGTTTTCATCGGATCACTATGAACCTAATGGCCTCTGCCACTAATTCTTTCCAAAATAGTTTTCATGAGTTTACTTTGAACATGTCCAATCTGACAATTTCTTTGGTCAATCTATGGGCATCCTATGTTCTGGTCTACCAAATCTCCTAGATGCAATTCTACTCGTACAGGAGTAAACTCAATTTATATTCACTATTAGGTCAACTTAGCTAGTTAGTCTGCCCTTTCTCCCCAAAATACAGTTATGGGTCTATTACACAGTGAATATGTTTATAAAAGAGGTATATAGAAATACTGATCATAACAAAATAATACCAACATTTAGAGTTTAATATTCCTTGAAATCATTTTCACGTGAAACACGGTTAATCCCTTTAACCATTATAATTATCAAGGAAAGCTTCTTCAAAAAATCCAAAATTATAAGTCATTTCAAAGCCCCTTTATATTGCCGTAGGTTTTCCTTTAAAAAGAATGAGAGTGGGTTCTTTGTTATGAAAACTAAGGCTTTTGAAACCTTAGACCTTTACTTTTGAAACCATTAAAATATCTCTTTCGAAAGCATTCAAATCTTCTTTTCAAAACACCAAGCATATGCCATTCGAAACACTTTAAAACATCTCTTTTGAAACCATCAAGATATTACGAAAGTATTAAAGAATCACTTTCCAACTTATAGAAGCATAGCTTCGAAATCAATTGAAAGTACGTATTTCGAAAGCATTTGAAAGTACCTCTTTCGAAACCATTGGGTTTAATCTTAAACATAATTTTTGGGTCATAGTGAATATAAGCGAAAGTAACCCTTTCGAAACCATTAAAATTCAACTAAAAGAGTTTGGGGAAAAAAATGGCTTCGAAACCATCCTTTCGAAAGCTTTAATCTTTTAAATAAAAAATTAGAAGGATAGCTTTGAAACACCTTTCAAAGCCATTACCTTTGAAACCTTTAGTATAATTAGCTACTAGGGCCCTTTCGAAAACTTTAGAGAGTGGCTAGTTATATTTATAAAACAAAAGCTATCCATTCGAACTCATTGAAAACTTCAACCTATTCAAAAGATATGAAGACGGCAGCAAGGCTTCGACTTGGTTCGAAACTACCCTTTAGAAAGCTACTTTGTACAACAACTCATTAACTTTAAACAAAAAGGCGGCCACCCTTTCAAAGGCTATATAAAAATAATTCAACCCTTTTGAAAGCATCCATTAAAAACTAGGCAAGTGGGATCTCTTTTGAAAGCAAAATAAAGACCTTTGAAAGCTATTTAAAATGGCCTCGACCCCTACGAAAGCATGGTTTCGATTCTATAACTGTCACTTTCTCCAATCTACTTCTTACTGAAGAATTGATACCATGTGTATTCGATTCGACTTACTTGGAGGCAGAAGTATGAGGTCGAAAGGTTGCTACTAGAAGTGGTGAAACAATTAATGAATCTATGCAAAATTGTTTTGTTGCCTATTTAAGTAAATGCTTTTCAACTAACTTGCCTATTTGTAAAAATATATTTGGTTGCCCTAACTTTACCAAAATCTTTTCTAAAAGACTGCCGAATTCATCCAGGATTAATTAAAAATAATTAGCAAAGAAGCTCTTCCCTTTAACAAAACAATTAAGACATTTAAGTCCTCCAGCTTAATTAATTTAATTTACATAGTAAATTACTTAGGAAAAATCACCTAAAATCTTCAAAATTCACTTTTAATCTGTTATCTAACATATATAAATTTCAGACCCATAATCCTTTATATAATAGCCGAAATAAATTTTTAAACCCAACTAATTATTTCTTCTTTCAAAAATTCATAATAAATTATCCATAACTTGGATAATTATGAAAATTTAAACGCACTTCTAAAATAATGTTTTACATAACATATTAAATCCCGATGGCATTCAAAACCCAGTATATATGATTTTAGCCTTAAAACCGAATAAAACTTTATTAAACATACTTGTTTGGATCAAACGTATCATGTAATCCAAGCATATCATTATAAAGGTTTTAAACTTAAAACCAGAAATCAAATGCTCTTTAAAAACGAAAATGAGATGGTTTTGATTATTATTCACCTTGCTTTGGATAAGGAACTTGAGATTTGATCTTGCTCAACTCTCCTTGCTTGATTCCTTAGCTTTTACTTGTTTTTAGTCCTTTTACCCCCTAAGTTATTGTCGGCTTTGAGCTCCTCGGTTTTCTTATATTTTTAAAATTATGAACTTGTGAAATGAAAATGGGAATAAGGGTTTAGGGGTTAAGGGTTATGATGGACGGCTATTCCCCATAATACCCTTGCCTTACTCTTTTATTGGTTAACTTGTAAAATAATTTCCATAGACTCATCCCTTTAATTTTATTTAGTTAAGCACGACCTCTATTTAGTCTTCAAATCTCAGTCTCCCTATCACTCTAATTTTTACATTGTTCTATTTAATTTATCTAATTAAATCTTCTAATAATGTTATTTAAAACTAGGGGTGTTACAGGCTTCCCTCCTTAAAGAATTTCGTCCTCAAAATTCTGTAAGGACTAAATACTAAACATAGCAATCATCGTAGACTCTACTAACTACCATACTAACCTACCTAACTAGCAACAATCTATACAATGCTAATATAGAACATATCCTTACAAAAGATCTGGATAAGTATCTCTAATCCTGTCTTCTGTCTCTCAAGTACCGTCCGCATTGTCGCTCCATTAAACTTACACCAACTTGACTATCTTATTTCTTAACCTCTCATCTCTTGCTACAACCTGGACTGGTTGTCTAACAAAAGTTAAAATCGGTTCTACTATTAAACCATCTAACACTATCGGAGGAATAGTAGTCTCTAGACCATGCACATACTTAAGAAGATGAAACACATTATGGAAACCCACCATAATGGTCGGCAACTCTACTCTATATGCTAGCTTTCTGATCCTCTCTATAATTAGGAACGGACCAACATATCTCGGTGCCAATTTCCCTAACTTTCCGAATCGTACAACATCCTTCATCAGTGATACCTTAATGAAGACTCTATCTCTAACTGAGAATTCTAGATCTTTACGCCTTTTATTTGCGTAACTCTTCTATCTAGGCTGAGCTTCCTTCATCTTTTCTTGGATCAACTCAGTCTTTCATGTCGCCTCTCTAACCAAATATGGACCCAAGACTAATCTATCTCCAGTTTCCAGCCAAAATGCTGGTGATTTGCATAGCCTTCTATGTAAATCTTCAAAAGGCGATGTACCTATACTAGTCTGATAACTATTATTATAGGAAAAATCAACTAAGTGTAGGTGATCTTCCCAAGATCCACCAAAGTCCAACACACAAGCTCTTAACAAATCCTCGAGTACCTTATTGACTCTTTCTGTTTGCCCATCAGTCTGAGGGTGATATGCAAACTCATCCTGAGCTTGGTACCCCACACATCCTGTAGAGTCTTCAAAAATTCACTAGTAAACAAAGCATCTCTGTCACTGACTATACTATTAGGAATTCCATGCAGTCAAACTATGTTCTTTATAAACAACTTAGCTAAAACAGGTGCCATCCTCGTTGACTTAACTGGAATGAAATGGACACTCTTGGTCAACCTGTCCACTATGACCCATATACTTTCATTTCCTCGATTCGACCTCGGCAACTCGTCTATAAAATCCATGGATATTGAATCCCATTTGCAAACTGAAATCTTCAAAGGTTGAAGCTATCCACTTGGCTTCTAATGTTCGGCCTGCACTCGTTGATGGTTCGCACATTGCCTAACCTACAAGCCAACATCCTTCTTCATACCTTCCCAGTAGAAACTCCTCTTCATATCCTGGTACATCTTGGTTTCTCTAGGATGAATCATAAATTTTGACTAATGATGTTCCCTAAGAACTTCTTTCCTTAAGTCCTCAACATTCGGAACACACAACCGTCCCTTCTTTCTCAACCATCCCCTCTAGTCAAGACTAAAATCCTCTAAATCATTGATCTCTGACCTGACCTCAGGCCTTCTAATCTTCTCCGCTAATAATGGATCCACTTTTTTCTTAGAAGCAATTATTTCAATTAGCATTGGTCGAACTTCTAAACAGGACAACATGGTTGAACTCTGACTAGAACTTGCATTCGATCTTAACTGCACACTACAAGTAGTCAAAGCTTCTAAATCTTTCCATTCCGCCAACATGCCTTACATTACATTCTGATGTTTTACTCTAAGAGCATCTACTACTTTATTCCCTTTTCCAGGTGTATACTCTATAGCAAAATCATAAGCTGCTAAAAACTCTAGCCACCGTTGCTATCTCATACTCAACTCCTTCTGAGAGAATAAATATCTTGAGGAATTCTGATCTATGTATAGCTCAAATATCCCCCTAGAGATAACGTCTCCAAACCTTCAATGCGAAAATCACCACTGCCAACTCTAAGTCATGAGTAGGATATCTCACCTCATGCAGTCTAAATTTTCATGAATCATAGGCAATGACCTTACCCTTCTACATCAACATAGCTTTTAATCCAGTTCTGCATGCATTAGTATATACCACCAACCCTTGGTTTCCATCTGAAACCACTAACACAGGTGTGTTGGTCAACAAATGCTTTAACTTAAGGAATGCTTCCTCGCATTTGTTAGATCAAGTAAACTTTACGTCCTTTCTGGTTAACTTAGTCAAAGGCACTGCTATCCACGAGAAATCCTTAATGAATCTCTAGTAATAGCTAGCAAGTCCAAGAAAACTTCTAATCTCAGTCACCGTCTTTGGTCTCTTCTAGTTATTAACAGGTTCGATCTTATCTAGATTGACTGATAAACCCTTCTCTGAAACTACATGACCAAGAAACTTAACCTCTTTCTTCCAAAAATGACAGTTGGAAAATTGAAATGTCTCTTTCAACCGATATTGCCTTAGCGTCTTAAGCACTGCTCTAAGATGATCTTCATGCTCTCTTTCCTCCTTAGAGTACACTGAAATGTTGTCTATAAATACTAATATGAACCTATCCAAGAACTCTTGGAAAACCTGGTTCATCAAATCTACGAAGAAAGCTAGTGCATTCGTTAACCTGAATGGCATTATTAACCACTTGTATGAACCATACCTAGTCTGAAACGTGGTCAAGGGGGTATTGTCCTTTGCCACTCTTAACTGATGGAAACCTGTTGCCATATCCAATTGGGAAAATGCTTTAGCTCCATACAACTGATCAAATAAATCGTCGATTCTCGGCAAAGGATAATTGTCCTTGATCGTCTTCTCGTTCAACTTACGATAGTCGCTACACATCCTTAACGACCCATTTGGTTTCTTCTCGAACACCGCGGTCGCACCCCAAGGCGAACTGCTTGGTCTAATAAAATTTCTTCCTTCCAGATCTACTAGTTGCACCTTCATTTCCTTTATCTTGGTTGGTGTCATCCTGCTAGGTGGTCCAATTACAGGTCTTGCTCCTGGCACAAGATCTATCTGAAACTCAATGGCTTGCTTCGGTGGTAGTCCTATAACCGACTCAAAAACATCTACAAATTCTCTTGCTATTCGAACCTGACTTAACACTTCTTCTACTTCCATAGCACTCAACAGAGCACAAGCACTCCAAATAGAATCCTCCACTGAGAATATAATTCGGTTATGACTATCAAGGTGTCTCAGCAATATTTCCCCATCCTGGCAAAATATTCTAGCCTCATATCTACCTAACCAATCCATGCCCAAAATGATTTCAAAAGTTACGAAATAAAAAATGCAGATTTGCATGCAAACTTATGCTTAACAAATCAAGTTCTAACGTGTCACATCTCATTCCTAGAGTTTCATACCCTCCTATCGGATTCGCAACCCTTAAGGAAGTAACAAGGTTTTGTGGGTTCTAAACATAACCTGTAAACCAAACACTGAGATATAAATGAATGCAATGCACCGGTATCAAATAGTACTCTAACTAGTATACTTCGAATCAAAAGCGTACCTTCCACCACTGTCCTTCCTTTCTCAACAGTAGTTGGCCTAACAGACGATGGTCTAACAGCAAAGACTTTCCCCTTGTCCACGCTGACTGGTTCTAGACACTGATTCTTATAATGCCCAACCTGGTCGCAGTTAAAGCCTTCACGTCGTTTTTGTTTACAGCCTTCTTCCCCTTTCCAATTCGGCATTCATGAGCATAATGACCCTTCTTATCACACTTAAATAAAACCAGATTAGCCTTTGCCTTTTTGGCAGCATCTCCCTTCTAGGTTCCCTTCTTCTTAAAGAACTTCCTCTTCTTACCAAGAGAACTCTGATTTCAACCTGTTTCTCCTTCCTATAAGTAGCAATCATATCCTTACGTTAGATTTCCATTTCCACAACAACATTACAGGGATCATTAAGATGTAGTAGGGTCGCCCTAGTAATCTCGGGTCTCAATCCTCGAATAAACTTCTCATTTCTCTTGATGACAGTGTCAATGTTAGCATGTCCATACCTGGATAACTCATCAAACTTCGTGGCATACTCAATCACCAATGTCACTCCATGTACTAGATCCATGAACTTCCTCGATAATGATGACTTGGCAACCTCAGATAAAAACCTCTTTTGGAATCTCCTTCGAATTCCACCCAGGTCAACTCTTCCTCGGAAATTCTGATAGTGACACTATTCCACCAATGAAGCGCTACTTTCCTGCAATTGCCTAGAAGTAAGCCTCCTTTTCTGCTCATCGTTTAATCCTAAGTCAACGAAGATCCTTTCACAATGCAAAAGCCAATTCTCAACATCTATAGCATCCTTCATTCCCAAAAACGGTTTCCCTCCAAGAATATTATAATCTCCACTCAACTTAGCATAATTGTTTCCAATTGGAACTAGAGATTAGCTCTTCCAACATTCCTAGCATTACCCCCAGCTACTCTAACGGCGGCTTCTGCTTGCACCAAATTGACGAAGAACTGATACATCATCCCCATATCTACTGGTGGATTTCCAACACCTATGTTGGCATCTGCTTTATTGATTAGCATTTGCCTGTCGACCCGGGTTCCTCCTAGTATTTGGTCAAGCATTTCCATTAGTTGTAGTGCCTCCTCTACCTAGATTTTCGCTTCCGTTTCCTGCCATCTTCCTTTGTCGTAAATCTGCATACGAGCCTTAGTAAGATACAAAAGAACGGTGGAAGAGAGAGGGGAATATGTGTGTGTATATATATATATATTAAATATAAGTACGTCACTATAGCGTTAACCAAACCTCGATAGTATTTTCTGATTCGTCGGATTATGTTTCGGAAACTCATTTAAGTTTGAAATTTCTTTTAAGTTTTCCTAAACCTCGCACCGATGTCAAATTGTTATAACATCCCCACTTGGAGGCCTAAAACCAACGGAATGTTGTAGCTATCCATAGTTATTAATCCATGGTGACCAAATGCAGTAATGTTAGATACTTTAATATAACAGAAACACATGGATATGAAAAAAAATTAATAAAAAAATTTCTCATTCCATTTCAAATCATTCCAAATTCATTACATAATCCCAAATTCGAGAACTACATTCAGAGAAAATATAATTATTACAACATACGCCAAGAGGGACATATGAAGATGCTCCCTAGGATGGTCAGAGTATATACATAGGCGATTAAACAACTTTGCCTTTACATCAAAGCACATCGGAATCAAAAAAGAAAGGAACTTCTAATAGCTAGCTTGCCTTATGCACGTCTTTAGAAGCTTATTCATCTAAAGGAGAGCCTGAAAACCTCAACTCTCAAACTATTTAAAATTAATTAAGCACCCGAGAGTTTAAGGGGAAAACATAAATTTCGAGTTAGACATAAAGCCTAGTATGAATAATAACCCACCATCTCAAACCATTTAGATATCCAGTGAGACCATGCCACTTGGCGAGACGGGTTTTCCTCTCACTAGTATCTTACCCAAAAATTTATAATAACTATATACTGCGCTCTTGCATCCATAATGATTAAAAAAAGAAATTTATAATATGATGATGATATGAAAACATGCAAAATATCCTGGATTTCCCATCCTGATTTATTTGACTATCTCAGTTATAGTTTCTAGGGTCACTATTAACCTATTAGTTTTCATGGGCTAACTAATAACCTGTTTAAAGCTTATGGATTATCTGTCTGGTTTCACAGTTTTCATGCTATTGGCCCCTGCCAATAACTTCATTCAATTATTTCATTGGCTCTCGCAGAACTTATTGGCGCCTTCAATAACATCTTTTATATCATAGTTTTCATGGGTTGACTATGAACCTATTGACTTCTGTCAATAACTTTATCCTGATATAGTTTTCATGGGATCTACGAACCTAA
Organism: Allium cepa; assembly: GCA_030765085.1. Taxonomy (NCBI): domain Eukaryota; kingdom Viridiplantae; phylum Streptophyta; class Magnoliopsida; order Asparagales; family Amaryllidaceae; genus Allium; species Allium cepa. The sequence goes on along the minus strand of CM060937.1, from coordinate 182,140,718 downwards.
TGGCCCCTGCCACTAACTCTTTCTAAACATAGTTTTCATGAGTTTATTATGAACCTATCTAATCTGACAACTTCTTTGATCAGTCTTTGGGCATCTTTTGTTCTGGTCTACCTGACCTCCTGGATGCAATTCTATTCATACCGAAGTTAGCTCAATTTATATTCACCACTAAGTCAATCTACATGGTTATTCTACCCTATCTCTTCAAAATACAGTTATGGGTTCATTACACAGTGAATATGTTTATAAAAGAGGCATATAGAAATATTGATCATAACATAATCATACCAACATTTAGAGTTTAATTTTCCTTGAAATCATTTTCACATGAAACATGGTTAATCCCTCTAACCGTTATATTTGTCAAGGAAAGCTTCTTCAAAAACTCCAAAATTATAAGCCATTTCAAAGCTTTTTATATTGCCATGGGTTTTCCATTAAAAAGAATGAGGGTGGGTTCTTTGTTTTGAAAATAAGGCTTTCAAAACTTGGACCGTTACTTTCAAAATCATTAAAATATATCTTTTGAAAGTATTCAAATCTTCTTTCCAAAACACTAAGCATATGCCTTTTAGAACACTTTAAAACATCTCTTTTGAAACCGTCAAGATATTACATACGAAAGAATTAAAGCATCACTTTCCAACTTATAGAAGCATAGCTTCGAAACCATTTGAAAGTACCTCTTTCGAAACCATTGGGTTCAATCTTAAATATAACTTTTGGGTCAAAGTGAATATAAGAGAAGTAACCCTTTTGAAACCATTAAACTTCAAGTAAAAGAGTTTGGGGAAAACAAATAGCTTCGGAACCATCCTTTCGAAAGCTTTAATTTTTAAGTAAACAATTAGAAGGATAGCTTCGAAACACCTTTCGAAGGTAATGTGTTTCGAAGGTAATTTAGAAGTCATTACCTTCGAAGCCTTTAGTATAATTGGCTACTAGAGCCCTTTAGAAAACATTGGAAAGCGGCTGGTTATATTTATTAAACAAAAGCTAACCTTTCGAACTCATTGAAAACTTCAACCTATTCGAAAGATATGAAGACGGTAGCAAGACTCGACGTGGTTCAAAACTACTCTTTCAAAAGCTTCTTTTTAAAACATAAAATATGACAACTCATTTGAAAGCTACCCTTTAAACAAAAAAGAGGCAACCCCTTCAAAAGCTGTATAAAAATAATTCAACCCTTTTGAAAGCATCGATTAAAAACTAGGCAAGTGGCCTCTATTTTGAAAGCAAAACAAAGACCTTCAAAAGCTATTTAAAATGGCATCGACCTCTTCGAAAGCATAATTTCGACTCTATACCTGCTGCATTTCCCCAATCCACTTCAAATCAAAGCATTGATACCATATGTATTTGTTTCGACTTAGTTGGGGGTGGAAGTATGAGGTCGAAAGGTTGCTACTAGAAGTGGCGAAATAATGAATCTATGCAAAACTGTTTTGTTGCCTTTTTAAGTAAATCCTTTTCAACTAACTTGCCTATTTGTAAAAAAATAATTGGTTGCCTCGACTTTACCAAATCTTTTCTAAAAGACTACCAAATTCTTCCAGGATTAATTAAAATTAATTAGTAAAGAAGCCTTCCCTTTAACAAAACATTCCAATTTAATTAATTTAATTTACGTGGTAAATTACTTAGGAAAAATCCCCTAAAATATTCGAAATTCACTCTTAATATTTTATCTAACATATATAAATTTCAGACCAATAATTCTTTATATAGTAGCCGAAATAAATTTTTAAACCCAACTAATTATTTCTTCTTTTAGAAAATTCATAATAAATCATCCATAGCTTGGATAATTGCTAAAATTTAACCCCATCTCCAAAATTATGTTTTGGAGTAGTGTAATTTCGTGATAAATTAATACTGCCTAAAATTAATTACGTTGATTTGGATAGTAACGTAGTCCAATTAATTATACTTAATAAGTATTATCTATTTGGTCAAATAAACACCATCTATTAAAGTAAATTGAATAGAGTAATTTGAACACCTGTTTAGTGTAATAAAATACTATTCCGCTAATTAAACTAATTTGACATTTATTTAGTAGAATAAATCCCCATTATGCTATTTTATAGATTTGGACATCTGATTATATATCGTTAATTGATATGCCGCTTTGAATAAATGATATATTAACCAATGACGTTAAATGTTAAATTTATTTAAATAGCTGTTGATTATGAAAATATCTATTATTAACTTGGAAAGTTAACCAGAATGATATGGTAGCTTGTTTAAGTACCATTGTGATCGTTAAGCCTCTTTCAAATTTGCAAAGTTATTTATTGATTCGAAAGTTATTTAAAAAAAATTATTATCTATTATAATAAGGTTTTTAAAGATAATTATTTACTAATAAGATTTTAATGGTAATAACTATTTATTAATAATGTTTTAAAGTTAATTAATAATTGTTTTAATAATGATTTAAAGATTAATTATTTTATTAATACGATTCTCAAAAGTTATTTCTTAAAGTTATTTAAGAATATTTTATTATTCTTTAAAGTTATTTAATTATTGCTTTCAACTGTTTTAATTATATTTTATTTTTTAAGTGATTTAACTATACTTTAATTTTAAATTTATGTTATTTAATTTTATTAGGTTAATTAATTATCATATCGATATTATTTAAAAGTTAATTGATTATTGTATTAATAACGTTTTAAAGTTAATTAATTACTATATTGATGTTGTTTTGAAGTTAATTTATTGATATATTAATAGTGCTTAAAATAAATTTACTATATTATTAATGAGATTCTAAAGTTATTATTTTGGATAAGATTTATAGATAATTAAATAAAAGGGGTTTTATATAATAACCTTGTTATTTAAAAAGTGTTTTTAATTATTGATTTGTTTATCAAAGGAACTTTATTAATTAAGTTATTTAAAGGGTTTTGTTTTAAATAAGGAAAATTTGTGGAAAGAGTTTTATAAATTAAAAAGAGATCTTGAGATTTATAAAAGAAATTCTATGAATGATTTTGGAAATTTGTAAAGGGGTTTTGTAAATAAACTTGGAGATTTATAAAAGAAATTCTATAAATTATTTTGGAAATTTATAAAGGGGTTTTGTGAATAAACTTGGAGATTTATAATGTTTTTATAAATAAATTTGAAATTTTAAAAGAGATATTTATAAAATAAAGAGATTTATAGAAAGGAATAGTATTTTGGATTACTAAATCTCCATTTTATAACATTTGGATTAGATCATTTTAATATGATTTTGGAAATAGAAAACCTTTCTAAATGTTTTGTAATTATACTTATACCCTGTTATAAGTATAAGGAAAGGTTTTCCATGTTTGAAAGTGAAATGGTTAGTGAATATACTTATTCTGATGAGATAAATATATGAATATTTAGTAAATATTTGAAAGGTGATTTTAAGTTAATGAAAGATTAATTTAAGAGGCTTAGTGGTTTCCATACGAAATATAATCTCTGTTTGAATGTTTTTTTATTTGATAGTTAAATAATTGACTACCAAAACTTGGCCTAGATATGTAATCCTTTTTAATTTTGGCAGTATGAAAATATCTCCTACTTAACACTGAAGGATTTTAACTCTAGAAATATCTAAGGGAAACATAGGAATTATAAGGTACAATTACCGTTGGTGGTGTTATACTATATATAAACTCATTTTGTTCTTCTAGAACAAATGATAAGGAGTTCTATCCACTTAAATAGTTAGGGGGTGATCCATGCTCTATGTATTGTCTGATTATTTCCTAAAAAATCGGTATTGATCATTTTGGAAAATCGACAATTAGTTTTTGGGGCGCTTGATAAGCGGGGGAGTTCACTCGTAAGAGATGACTGGTACCATAACCACTCCAAAAACCATATATGGTTTTATGGATGAGTTTCGTGATATATTGAGATGTTGGAATCCATGTGTGGTTCCGAGACCCGTTGGGGTATGGAAATCCATGAGTAATTCCAAGATTCGTTTGAGATATGGGAATCCAGGTGTGATTCCGAGATCCGTTAGGGTATTGGAATCAGTTTGGGATTCCATGATCTGTTTTGATGGCGGTACATGAGCTGGAATGCTGGACGTAACCTCATCTGTGGTAATGACTAGAACCAGAGATAGGAGGCATTGCTAGTAGGGTTAGAAAACCCATAGGTTGCAGTTGGCTCCATCTAGACGTTACCTACAGTTGTTATGCATGCATGGAGCGATGCACTCGGTCTTAGCTAGACCAACTATGTTTTTTCGATGATACATCACTAGAGATGTATACTGCTTCAGAAGGATATCTCAGATCCTTGTGCATGAGGACTGTTTCTCAAACTACCGAGAGCACCTCCGTTCAATCCTACACAATTAGTGAATCCCGCATATTGGTTTTTGATTATATACCTAGTAATGTTGTGATTTATACTCACGAGCGTCACAGCTACTTGATTATTATTCTTTTCACCCTTAGACATTATTATAATATCATTGGATTTTCTAATGTAAATATTTTGGTTATCATAAGATAAAAACCTGTGATATCTCGGAAATTTTAGGCAAAATTAAATGTGATAATCCCCATTATAAATTATTTTAAATTGATAAAATTGTTATTTTCAAACAATAATGATGATGGTTGTTTTCAAATATAGGTAAATAAATTTTTAAATAGAATTATTAATTAAAAATTGAATTTGGGTTTGTTTAAAATATATATGTATTGTTTGAATTGATTTTTAAATTGAATTTTTAATTTGGATTTCAATTTAAATTTGAAAATTTAAAAGAAGTATATCTTAAATATATTTTGGATTTGCAATTATATTATTTATGATTTTATTTAGAATATAGTTTATTTTATATTATTTTCTTTTATAGGATTTTATTTATATAAATTAAGATATGTATTTTGTAACGACCCTAGATTTTAATTTAATTTAAATTGATAATTAAATGAAATTCTGAATAAAATTGTAAGGTAAATTGATTATAAATGGAAGCGAGTTTCCCCGAGTTCAAATATATTCTATATAATCACTTAAATTTTTAAATATTATATATATATATATATATATGTGAATATATATATATATATGTATATTTGGGTATATATGAGTCAATTTGAAATTATAAAATCTTGAGTGTATATATATATATATATTTTGATTTGAATTTAAATCTTAGATGAATGGTTTAATAAATATTTGGGTTATAAAATAAATTAAGAAAAAAAAATATATATAGTAACTCATAAATAAATTTTAACAACATGTTAAAATAGAAGTTATTCATACTATAAAGTAATAAGACAAAGCAGTGGAACAAAACGTATATATGAATTAACTTGCAAAACAAACCAGCTATATTTAAACATTAAAACAAAATGTGTAAGCAAATAAAATGAAGAAGCAAGACAAGAAACAAGTAAACATATAAATGAAGTATTCAAACAAAAGAAATAACATACAAAGTAGAAACCACATATTTATAAAATTATGTAAAATATAAAACAAAAGAAAGAAACAAAATAGAATATATTGGTACATATATAAGTTAAAGTTTATAACCAATAACAAAACAAATATATAAGTATGCAATTCAAATATAATGCAAGAAAGAAACAAAGTAAAGTGATTAAAGCATAACAACACAACATTTATAGAAATTTATTTTTTTTCATTATAAAATAGAAGACAAAACAAAATAATATCATGTAGCCTATGAGTCGAAATGCAAACAAATGGGAATATAGATGTGCAGGCCCAAAAGAACAAAGAAAATAATAATAAATACAAAACAAAGCAATGTCTGCAGCCACCAAGTATTACAAATAAACAAAGTATAAAATATCTACAACATAATAAAATACAGCACATCCTAGCATAGGCTGTAAATCAAACAGAACAGGCATGTAATGCCATCTTCTCAGCATGTATAAAGAAATTAAATACATTACACCTCAGCCATACTATTTTGTACAAACCATATCATCACCTGTACCATGCCTTCTTTCTTTAATCCCCGTCTACTTCTTTTCTTTCCTATATACTTTCACATCTGCATACATATCAGTTGGAAAGCCAAAGAAACTTTATATAGAAACTAAGGCAAAACTTAGGTAAACAACATCAAACAAACAACAACAACAACAAGCTGATTTGGAGGAAGATCAAAGCAAACATTCTCAGTTTTTATGATCAAAGCCTGTTTCTATAAAAAGCTCTGCCACTTTGCTAAAACACTGTGAGTAAACTTATACTTCACTCAATCCCTTTTGTGTTGAATGCTTGTATGAATGTGGATAGCCTTTGCATAGGGATGAATGGCTGTGCATATGTTTTGATTTTCTTAGAAACATTGTTTCCTGCTCTCTATTCCTGTAACATTTTAGTTACAGGTAAACTCGAAATTCCTCCCTCCCATTTTTCTTTATTTTTTTTTACTTTTGAAAGAAAATTGAATCGCAAAGCAAGTTAAAGTGTGGTTTAACTTGCACTACGCTTCAGTAATAAATCAAACGAGATTTGAAATTTGTTTTCTGGCAACAATGAAAACACAGTACATCCAAATTCTGGTTCACAGAGTAAATTTTATATCAAAATCCAAACTGGAAGCATCTCTGTTTTATTTCAAACCAGAAAAACTAAAAGTAAGTTCAGCAAATTCAAATTGAAGATTTTAAAGCATCAGAAATTTAAAGACTTCAAGCTTTAGAAAGCATCTGGAACAAATGAACAAGGTGAGAAACTTTTATTTTAAATTTGAAAATGAATTAAACGCTGCTCTGTTGACGGTGATAATAGTGTCCATCTCCACTTCAAAAATCTATTTCTCTTTATCTAGTTTGTATTTGATGATGCTATAAACTAGAAAAGTGTTAAATTTTGAATATAGTTTACGGTAAAAATAGTCTGGTGAGTTAATATGCTTTGTAGTTCGATAGCGATCTATTTTACAGTAAGCAATCACATTTTTGTGAAAATTTAATGTCTTCAATTCTAGGATTCGAGCATATGATCAGATTTCTTGTGTTGAAAATTAAATTTTAGAAGTAAAATTGGAATTTTTGGTGATCTATATCACGAGGAATCGAAAAGTGAACGATTTTCATTCAAAAATTAAATTCCGGCGATCTCATCGCCGTGGGGTGGCATGGCCAGATCTGGGAGATACTGGTGGACTTGGGGAAGATGATGACCATGGTGGAATTCTTGTGTTGGTCCTTGATTGTGCGCGCGAGGGGATTTAGGGTTTAACAGCCTGTTTTATCGCCGAGTTTTCAAATGGGTTTCACGACGTCGTGATGCAATCGGAGTCGATCGCGATTGGTGCCGTGGTTGCTAAAAGGTGCGACGTAGCTTCGGGAACGATGGCGAGGTGCCTGGTGGTCGCAGGCGGCGGCACGAGGCATTTCATATTGATCAGATTGGTTCCAGTTTTAGTTCGAACATCTTGATTTCGAAACACGGTGAACTTGAGGGTGTTAGTTGATCGGTGTGGTCGAGAGGGTCACCAGTGACTTGTTGACGGTCTTTGCGATGATCAGAGTCGCTCCGATGTGGTGTACACGTGCACGGTGCACGTTGAAGTTTGGAGGGGCTGTAGCGTTTGGGAAGGAGAAGAAGGGGATGGTTTGCGTTGCGTACAGGAAGTCTCGGGGAAAATGGTAAATGACGCGAAGGGATACTCGAGTAAATCGAGTAAGTCACTCGAAGCAAATCGAGTCTGGGCTCGAGTAAAAGTTGTTGCAGGTTTTTTTTTTTTTTAACCTGAAACTGTTTTGGTTTGAGAATTTTAAAACCAATTTAAATTTTAAACCAAGATTTTTAAAAGCTGAGTTCAAATTGAAATGTTAATATAAATTCAAGTTGAAGGTAGAGTTTAGTTTAAACATAAATAAGTTTTAAATTCAAATTGTTTTAATAACTTAAAAGCAATTCAATATATATTAAAGAAATTTGAAATGGAGTTGAAATTTTAAATGAAAAATTTAAGCAAGTTGAAATTAAAAGTTTAAATTTAAATTTAAATCTGAATTAAAGATAAATTTGAATCCTAGTCTGAAATCAAAGAAGTTTTAATATTTAAATTGTTTAAATTTGATTTGTGATGATAATTAAAACATTAGTTAGAAAATGTTTTAAAATTGAATTAGTAAAGATAAAATGATATGCACTCATTAAATTAGTTCAAGTGAATAATTGATTTAATTTATTTAAATCAAGAAATTAAGATTTGAGTTAAATTAATTAAGGTAAATAAATTTGTAAATAAGATTTATTAAATTAATAAAGAGTTTTCTTTTAAACAAATGATTATGGTTATTTAATCAAGTAATTAAGATTTATCAAGTTACAGTTTAGAACTTAATTAATTAAATAATCAGTGATTAAATATATGATTTTAAAGGTTAATTAAATGATAATTAACGATAGTTAAATTGAGTTTAATTACTTAAGAATAGTAATTAAATAATTATGAATAGTTAATGAGAATCATTTACTTGAAATTTATTTGATAATAAATGTGAAAAGAATTATTCATAGAAATTTAATCTGATTTAAATTAATCAAATAATTAAATTAATCCTATCTATGGATGCTTGGATTATACTGGATGGTAAACTGTTTGATATCCCTGTTATATGATGCTTTATGATTATCCTGATTTGTGTTGTGATCTATGATGAAATTTATTATCTGTGATATATATATGTCTGCGAATCTGTGTATGAAAGATAAGCGTTATAAATTTATATCGCTTAACGAATATATTGTTGTATTTGATCTGTGATGATTGAATGATGTTGCACTATTGTGTTAAACCCTTAGACCACACTTATACACACACAATTATGGATTTCACGAGGAAATCGATTAAGTCGCAGATTTTTGAAATAGTTTAAAATTTGAATTTTTAAATTCAAATGTTTTGGAAATGGAATTTCAAAGATGGAAATTTATTTTGAATAACTGGATTAAGTGTTGGAATTTAAATACTTTAATTTAAATTTGAATTCAATATTCAAATTTAATTCTATAATTGGAAACTAGGGATTTATGATATCATACTAGTCAATATGAGTTAAATCATTTTTAAAGTATTATTTTTGGGAATTTGAATTTAACCCAAGGATTTCAACTCGTATAAATGAATCAGATTTCCAAAATGAAAACTGTTGTTTTCAAATAATAAACACTTTTAGATAAGAACTGAGATTCCAGTTAATTAGGGGAATTTCAAGATTGAATAGAGAAATGATTTTCCTAAGTTATGAATGAATTCTTTTTTTTTTGAAAGCTATGAATTAAATCTGTTTATTTTTAACAGATTTAAATTGATGATTTGTTTAAATCAAATTGAAATGAAATTGTTGTGAAGGCTATAAGTTAAATCTTTGATTTAAGGATTTAACGAGTTAATCAAATTGAAATGAAGATTGATTTGGAAAATCTGTGAATGAATCTTTTGTTTAAAAGATTAAAAAATGTGAAAATTGTTTAAACCGTTAAAGGTTGGGAAAATGAATCTTTTTGTTTAAAGATTGAAAATGGTAATTTATTTAAGCCATTTGAAGAAAGTCTTGAATTATTAAGTTGTGACTTAATTGAAATCCCATATCCATATATTTTTAAATATTGCGCTCACTATTCGGGTTAGCCGGGAAAGGACCTTTGGGTCGTATAACCCATTTCGAATAAGTGATTCGACGTTATGGATAGCATTTAAAGACTGGTGTTGAAGACCGGGTATTTGCGAGAGTGATAGGATGACCTATCGATTGTCTCTGCACTGGGTAGCTCCTGGTATAGAGATTTCCTAAGTGATGGGAAATTCGATCGGGATTGTGGATATCCGGATTGCAAGAACTTCTTTGTAAGTGCCTTCGGTTCTGTTCGAACCCGGAACAGACTTGCATGGATAGTATGTCTGACATTACAAATTGAGATATAAAGCCGATTTCTTTCAAATATATTTCTGTTGGTGGCGAAGAATTTATTCTTTTAGCTTAACACCCTTCTCTGAGACGTACGAGCTCAAAGGTTATGTAGTTGAAAGTTATCAGCAATATATTCCCAATTTGGTAATGTGACATGCTGAGTGTTGCTGTGAAATGATCATTGTGTTGATTATTTGTGATAGGATCATTTGTTTGATCGTCTATCCTGGTGATCATTTCTATGATCATTCGTTGACCCAAAGCATGGCTTTTGTATAAAGTATGTTTTGTGGACGTGACTTCATCGAGCCTCACACCCCGGAAATGGTCAAAACAGGAAAGATGCGGCAAGGTTATGAGGGTAGCTCCCTTTAGGGTATGTGCATTTCCTTCTGGATAAAGGTGGTATCATGGTATGGAGCCCAGATATTTAACCTATGTGGTTACTACGAATTTATTACTTTGTGGTTGTTGGTTATCGGGATCCCGTGAGAAAGGTCGTTTACGATCGGGGAATGGCGTGCTCGTGTCAGTAGTCACCCAGTTAGGGGTAACCCGGCCTTGTGTTGGTAGAGTTCCGGTTTGGTTCTCGGGGATGTCCATCCAGAGGCATTCTCATGTGGCAATGGGAAGTTCCTTGGCCTGACCATTTGTTGGAAATGCAAAGAAACAATACGATCTTGTATGGTTTTAGTTGTAGAACCTGCCATGGAATGTGGCGGTAACCTGCTATTGAACATGGTAGCTATAGTAGGCATAAGTGCGAAATGTCTATGCTGGCTAAGATTTATATTCTACTTTCGAAATGAATTTTTCCTACACTATGCACTAGTAATAATATCAAATGTTTCTTTTAATGAGTATCAAGCATCTTTGACTATCATAAGGAGAAATCTCCTCCGATTCTGCGTTTGCATTGTGTGTGTGTGCGGGAGGCCTTATGGTAGTCTCATTTTTAAAAAGCATTGCGAATTGACTTTAAAAATCTTTTGTTGAATGTTTTAAAAGATAAACTGTTTTTGTTGCTCACACCAGTCCCACGACTGATCCGGAGTTTATTGTTTTCTTTCCTAAACTCTGGGTGCTCATAATTTTCTACACGAGCAGTCTAGAGTTGGGTTTTTTAGATAGTCAGATTAGTAGATTATCTGGAGTTAGTTCAGTCTTTAGACCGCACCAGTCTTGCCTAGCTTGGTGCATTGTTATTGGGGGTTCGAGCTTTTGCTGGATTGTTTATTGGAAATGGAGTTGCAGTTATTTCTGGAGTTCTTCCTTGAAGACTATCTCAGAGTTATTGTTCTGCTGCTAGATGTTGTCATCTATTTTCTTTTCCGCTGCTATTTTATTGTATCATATCTCTGATGTATATTGATATCTATTGGATCATCTGTTGTATCAGATATTGTATTAAAGCTGTATATCAATGTATTATTCTTTTATCCGCTGTGTTGTTTACTTAATTTTGTTATAAGCTCCGGCGAATCGGATTTGAACGGTCGAATCTATGGCATTCGAATACGATATGAAGTATGGATGTCGATTTTTGAACGGGCAAAATCCGAAACGTTACATATTTATTAATTAGGGAATTAGATATAAAAAGCTCTATAACCATTTAAAAATTTGTAAATTCATGCAAAATTACATGTGTTAGCTATTAATCTCTTAATAACAAGTGTAAATAAATTAACTAAGGTAAAAGACAAGTGTTAAATGTAAAAGACATGTGTCACTATTTTATTTTTAATAAATCCTAAATTTAATCTATATAAACTTATATCTTTTCTCATCGTCTTTCTTTTTCCTATCTTCTTATTCAAAAGCTAAACAAACAGAAAAAATAAAAAAATAAAAAGAGAGGATTTGTACTCAAATTAGAAAACAAAATCAAAGGAAAATCAAACCAGAAATTAAACCAAAGCCTGAAGAAAAAAATTAGCAAAGCAGAAATTTAAAGCATTGTTTCCTTCAACCTGAACTAAAGCTTCTAGTTCCAGTTTATAAATCAAGCCCAGATCAAATTCAAAACCAGGCCTCTCTGTTCAATGCAGGTGAGTAAATCTGAATTCTTTGGTTTAAATTTAGGATTCACATGATGAATAATGGTAGTGTTGATTGAAAGCATTTTTCATAGAGATATAAATGAATTTTACTTGAAATATAAATTGTGTTGCTGAAACAAAACATGTCTGGGTTTGGATATGCATGTCACTGTTTGGCTTACAGGCTTAAGGATTTTAAAAAAAAAAAAAATCATATCTCTGCAACTAAACAATTTTAGACTAGGAGTATTAAAGGAGATTTGTTTGTAGTTTCCAAATTTAACTTCTAAAAATAATTTCGAGTTAAAATATTTAAGCATACATTAGAAAAGATTTAATTTACAGTAAAACCCAATCCAAGTCAGAAAATAAGCTGTTTAAATCTAATGTTTTGTTTATATAATCAAATCTTCATGTGAAATGATGATTTTAGGTTATAGTTTTGTGATTTTTAAGCTTGTATTTCAAGAGGAATTTCTTGTTGAACGAAAATTGGGTGTTGTGTATTTTCAGATGATCGACGAATTTTCTGGTGATCGTGGTCATTGCTGAGGCGAGCTTAGGGGGGTAGCATGTGAGAAAAATGGTCTCTAGATTTTTTAGACCTTCGTGGTGGACATTTGGCATCGATTTAGGGTTTATGGTATAGTGTCTGGTCGTCGTTTTTTTAGAAGGGCTGAGCGGCGCCGCAATGTTTCGAGTTGGCTCTGGGAAAGGGAAAGGTGAGTGTAGACCTTAGAAGAAAGTTCAGACTCGAGGCCGAGGTCTCCGGTGATCGGAGATGGGTAATTTGAGGTGATGGGTGATCAGGTTCTTCCTGTGGGATATCGAAATTTGTTCGATTATGATTCGTCGTTGTGGTTAGTGGTTCTGGGTGGTCAGTTGTGTCGAGGTGGCCTTCGCCGACGTGCTGAGGGTCGGAGCGAGGATCGAAACTGGATGGCGCTCGTGTGCACGTACATTAGTGTCTTGTGTATCTGTGGGACGTGTGGATTGGAGAAGATAAGGTTTGCTCGGGGCATGCTCGAAGTGGTATGATGATTGACTCGAAGCAGAGTGATTACGTGAGTAACACGGGGTTTGACTCGAGGGCTTTGTATTGTGGCTCGGGTATTTCCATAAGGAAATCAGGTTTGCTTTGTTTTTTGTTCTTAAAGGGTTAAAACAGAATTTGTAACCAGTTTCAAAGCAATTAGAAATGAACAAGTTTTCAAAGCCATTATCAAACAGGTTTCAAAAATATAAGTATATTAAAAACTTTAATAAAAAGGTGTTTTGAATGAAGTAAATTTCAAACCTTTGAATTCAAATAAGTTATTGTTGAAACTAAGTAATTAATTAAGTATGTGGTTTATCTTAATTGTTTAAGATTTTAAAAAATTGTATATACTTTATTAATATAATTATAGATAGTTAATTACTTAGTATAAGTGATTAAAGAATAATACTAAAGGCTAATAAATGAATGTAATTAGTTAAAGATAATTAAATAATAATAAAATAACTAAGGGATAATTAATTTAACTTAAGTAATTATGGGATAATTACTTGATGGAAATATTAAGAGATAAGTAAATACCTAAAGGATAATTACTTAATGTAGGTAATTAAAAGATTAATCTGTTGAGGGCTAATTAATTTAATTAGCAATTAAATGTTAAATTAATTAATGATCAAGGTTAATTAATTGAGGATAATTAACCAATGGGATGATTACTTGATGAAAGTAATTAAATGTTAATTACTTAAGTGAAGTAATTAAGGATTAATTACTTTGTATAATTAATTAAAGGATTAATTAATTATGGAAATTAATTAAGGGTTAGTTAATTAATGAGTGTGATTAATAAAGGATAATTAATCAATGTAAGTGTAGAATAATTAATTTGAGAAATTAATTAAGGATAAATGTAATTAATGTGGAGGGGTAAAGGTTAGTTAATTTGTGTTATTAACTAAAGGTTAATTACTTAATGTAATTAAAGAGGAAAATTAAGGGATCATTAATTAATGGTTTGTAAATAATTATTGTTAAGTAAGCAGGATTAAAAGTGATTAAAGGAATTAATTTAATTTATTTAAATTAATTGGAATGGAGTGACTAATTAATCTTGCTTATGAATAACTGAACGATATTGTATGCCTTGGATTACTTGATATCTTTGATAAGTGATGCTATGTGATATGGTATGATTGGACTGAACTGAGATATATGGTTTGTCTATCTGTGTTGAATGGCTATGTAACTATGTAATTTTGGATATATACGGAATTGTTTAAAACTTAAACTGCTTGTTTTTAAGATGATATTGGAACCGAAGAGACCAGGGTCGGGTACCGGTACATGCTCGAAACCACTTCGATTTGAAAGCTTCTATAATTCTTCATGGGTTTGATATGTGTAATCTATAGGCTGGAATGAAATAATTTAAGTAAACTGGACCGTTGAAACTAAGTAAGGGTACTTAGCAATTAGTTTGTGAAATAAGTGATGGGTTTTAACAAGAAAGGAACTCCTAATAAGTTACGAGTTACCTCGGGTTTTTCTTTTATGGTTTGAACTTACTATTTCAAATTATATGGGTTTACTCACGTTGGTTTCCAGCCTGACTCGAGTGTTACTTTGATGTAATGCTTGGGTCAGACCGAGTATTATAGGTTTTTAGGTAAGGATGTTCTGGAGCTCAGGAGCCGAGCTGGATGGCAGGAACGTATGGAGTGTAACCCGTTGAGTATTATTGATTTGTATCTGGAACATGTTGCTTTAACTGTCCAATGTTTGTGAAAATGTTGTAACTCTGATGTATTAATGTAAATTAACTGATACAGTTTTCCTTTGTATAATTGTTATTTTATTTGATATTATATTTTGATCCGCTGCAAATGTGAGATTCTATGTTTCATTTCTGTTTCTTCTTCTATCTCTTTTCTTCTTCTCCTAACTATCTGGGATTTTCGAGATCGAAAATTCCGAGTCCTTACAAAACCCGTTTGTGTTTATGTGCGGCGTGGTCTTACGAGATACCTTCGATTTTAAAGGATTTTACAAGTTATAAAAAATAAAATTCCTTGTGATTTGAGTTTCCCACGCTGGTTTACCAGTCTGAACTGGACATTGTTTTCTATAATGCTTGGGTCAGCCTAAGCTTATTTTCCAGATTTAGCTGGATAATTTGGAGCTTTGAAGAGACGAGTTGGATTCTCCAAGACATGTTCATGTATCTTATTGTTGTTCTTGATTTCTGTTTGTGTTTATCAGCAATCGTAAGGAGGTTGTTATAGCTGTCCAGGCTGAATAGGTTAGTGTGCTCTGATCTGTGTTATATATGTATAGCTAAGATGATTTCTTTTCGTAAAGATCTTATGTATATTATATATTTATCTCGTCATGATGTAAGATTCTTTTATTTCTTTCACCCCACAATATGTCTTTTCGATACTAGGATATTCGGCACATGAATGTCGTGGATGTATTTGTATCAATTTCTAAGGGTCGAAAAGGCAGGTTATTACATAGAAAGTTCTAAACAATGATTTAGAATATACTTTTTGCACATAACAACCAAGGTGCCTAGAAGTCAGTGAAGCGATATTGAGTTTGTGGATTTTTGATGATGATCAAACAATGGATACGAAAGTATCGTCCTACAAACTTCAAAATTGAAAAATCATTTTGATAGAAATATCAAAACTCCAAAATGCAGAGGAAGTATGTCTATATGAGAGAACATTTAAAGATATACAAATATTTCTAAACTATAAGCTAACAACATATTGCAGATTGTTAAGGATGTTCCTGCATAAAATCAGTTCTATTTTGGTTGATTAATGATCGATATGGATTTATAAATTATATCTTTCATAATAAGTATAAAGGATATTGGGAATGTCCTAAATGACATACAGAGATATCATATTAAAATGTTTATTGGCACATATAAGATGGATTCCTTATGCATTAGCAATACGAATTATCATACATGTTGCATTATCAACAATATCATTCTTACTTATGTATTTGATACATGAAGCGAATACCGAATCCAAATTAAAATCACTAAATGATAGTTTAGAATGTTCTCAAAAATTTATGAAATATTATAGAATTGTTTATAGAAATAATAAACTCCTTATAAAAGGAGTGTTTGGACTCAAGCTTCATAAGTGATATCGAGTGATATCGAGTATAATATGTTAATATTAAATTCATGTTCAATTCTTAGTTAAAGAACTTTAAATTAGAAATATTGCAAATAAAATTGTTATGGAAGATTCAATGAAAATGTTAAGTACATAGCCTCGAACAACACTACAATAAAGCAATTGTAAATATAAATGCACAAATTTATAACTGAGCCATAGGTGATTCCAAGTATTGAGAATACTACATCATTGTTATACGACAACAATGTAATGATAACAGCTCACTAGGAGTCAGAAACATACTCTGAATAGTTTTACATGATAAGGCATCTTACCAGCATTGAAGAGAGTTGATTGATAGAGTAGATAATTAAAACAACATAGCAGATTCATTCACAAAGGGTTTAACTCGACCAGTTCTTATCAAATTGTTCGAAGGGATAGGATTGAGATTCCATAATTGGGCCAAAGTTCAAGTGGGAGATTTATGGAGTTAGGGGTATTCCTAAGGGCAACTCTGTAATTTACTGTAATTTATAAACTCTATAATAAAATTTCATTCAAAATAAAAGGTTTTTTTCCTTTCTATTATATATTTTATATAATGTATTATATTAATTGTTTTATTAATTTATGTATATTTAATTGAAAATCCGTAAATATATGTTTTGTGATAGTAATTACAATATATTGTGATTATGAGAAATTTATCACAATGAAAATAAAGACACTGTTTTAAGCATTCCTAGTCAAGATGTATCGAGATCGAATATCTGTACATCCATCGAGACTAGAGTACGTAATGCTCTCTAATTTTTGGGCAGTATTTTACTCGTGACTGCTGGCGGCACCTAAGGGTTACATCTGATGGTTATTGGATAACTATGGAATGACTTATTTAGTAGTTTTCTACTTGTTAATATAACTAAGGTCAAACAAAAAATATCAATGTGACAATATTACACAATTATCTTGTTTGAGAATACTATCGAGCTTCAATGTGGATATCCTGCTTTGATTATAATTAAATTGTGGCGCGATGTCTATCGAACGACTATAGTTGGGTTAAGTGAAAGCATTGGAAGTAAAACACCATTTAATAGAGAATTCATCCTTTCAGTTATATGAGGTCAGTATCCCGATCAACTAAATGTCAAAGTCTCTGGACAGAATAGTTTGGTTATTAATAATTGTTATTGCTAAACCAAGGACTTTAATTAAATTGTAGAAATTCCATGCGGAATAAGTAAACAAAAATTTGTGCGAGTTTTAAAGAACTATTTGAATTATGATTCAATCAGTTCTTGAAAACTTGGGATACATCTTTCTAATTCAACTTATTATTTTTTTCATTGTACAATGAATAGTTTCAAAAATATTATAATTGAAAATTACACTGACGGTTAAAAGACTCTGTTGGGGCCGACACGGACAGTAAGAGACGAAAGCTAGGGGAGCAAATGTAATTAGATAACTCAGTAGTCCTAGCCGTAAACGATGGATAATAGGCGCTGCGCGTATCAACCCATGCAGTGCTGTAGCTAACGCTTAAGTATTCCACCTGGGGAGCATTAGACAATAAAGTCAAATGTGATGTAGCTTTGACGAGAAGAATTGGTGTAAGCAATTTTCACTAGGGATAATGCTTAAAATAAGTAAAATTGGATTGTACCGAAGCTATGTAAGCATTAAATTTAGTCATAATGTCATAGCACTATTTAAGGTGACATATGAACTTTAATACTCGAATTGTTTAATATTAATCGCTGGGCGAATTTATACTTAAGAGTCGCATAATCAAAATATGGAATAGTCCGACTACCAACCGATTTAATTAAATTATAATTATTATAAATAAATTTAATTAATTAATATTTGTGAAATATTAACCATAAAATTTTATTTTATTTGCGTTGGAAATTGTGTGCATATTATGGTTGTATATACATGTATCGATATACGATACTGATGTACATTTAAATTCAGTTTAAATGTATTTTATTTTATCGTGCTTGAAGTGATTTGGAGGCCCATATTTGGGTCAATGATGGCCGGCCATAGGAGGGTAATTATGGGGTTGAATTTGATTCCAAAGGAGTTTGAATCGGTGGACATATTTATGGATGCGGATCCACTTTTAACTCCTCTCTCTCTACTATTTAAACACCCTTAACCCTTCTTTTGCTACTCGCTCTTTTAGTTTTCACTCTACACATTTTCTGGTTGAAAATAACAGCCCTCCTACCTCCATTAATTCAAGCATTAAAACACAAATCAAATCAAATTCAACCAAGGTTCGTAGTGATTTTAGTATTGTAGCTCTCTCTAGAAGGTTTTGAATTCAGATTCAAGCAGAATCAATCGATTCAACATTCATGTGTACTAATTAGGCTATAGTCAAGGATGTGAATATAAATATAAAAATAAACACACACACAAACATGTGTGTATGCACGCGTATAGCTCATAGGCATAAAAATTGAAGTTAAATAATATTCTAAAACAAAATTTGATTTCTTAATGTATAAGTATACATATGTATTACATATAAAATTTTGTTAAATCATGTGCATAATAATATATGAAATAAAAGAACTTTATATATATATATATATATATTAATTTATAAAACTATATACGGATATATATATATAGAAATATAATATATTAACTTAATTTAAAATATATATTATATTACATATTAATATACATTTAATAAACAAAAAAATTTAAATGTTGTGAAATTAAACTTCCAAAAATTTGAATATATTTTAAACTACTTCCATATGGAAATTATTTTAAAAAATTTAAACAAAATTCAAAACCATGTGTTTTAATATATAAAAAATTGTTTTGATCGAAAGTTTATATATGAACATAAATGTATTATATTTATATTTTAAATATTTATATATATATATATATCATCATTTTATATATATTCGATTTTTAAATATTAATTTTGATATATAATTATACATATTTTATTCAATAAAATATACACACAGGGATATATATATGTATATGTATGTGTGTGTGTGTAGTTTAATATAAAATAGTTTTTAATTTGAAATTATAAGATATTTTATAACCTAGATTTAGATTTGAAATTTGAATTTTTAATTTAAATTTAAAATTGAAATCGCTTATACTTGTATTAAAAAATATTACTATTTAAAAATCAAAATCATGTCTCTGATGTTCGCCGATAACTTGGTTATTTTTTGCAGTCCTTATGCTACCACCATTACTACCATCTTACCCACGCTAAATCAATTCCATGCTATGATGGGCTTGAAGATTAATTTGGACAAGTCTGAGATTGAGTTGGAAGGTGTTAATGAAGAAAAGGCTAATGAAATTCAATTTATTACACGTCTGATAAATAATCCTAATACTACCTCCTATCCGGGACTCCTCATTACTTCCTTCAAAATTAATGTGAATCAATGCCTTCCCCTATTTGATAGAATTATCGCCAAAATGGAGTGTTGGTCTACTCATTTTTTGAGTCGGGTTGGTAGGGTAACACTAATTAAGTCAGTCATCTTTTCAATGCAAGTTTATTGGGCAAGGACTTTTATTCTACCGCAGAAACTGATCAATATGATTAGGTCGACTTTCATGAAGTTTTCGTGGACAGGTTCAACGGTCAAAAGGTACATGGCTCCTACAAACTTCGTCAGAATAGAAATGCGTATAAAAAAAGCGGTCTCGGAATTTTGAATACGAACCTCTGGAATAAATCTGCTTTCACTAAGCATTTAGACTATTTCCTGAATGATAGAGATAGTATTTGGGTCTCCTGGTCCAAAAATTATGTGATACGTGGTAGAAACTTTTGGTCAATGCATCCACCACCGAATATGAGTTGGACTTGGAGATGTCTGTTCAAGCTCAGAGAGATTGTTGTAACAACCTGCATATTTATCGAGTTTGTATTTAAATATTTTATTTAAATATTAACTCGTTAACCGGATTTTGGTCCGAAAAGCTACTTTTTGCAAACAGTCAAATTAGAACTCGAGACCACTTTCATTGAGTTCGAAATGTCGTTTACAACTTTTTTAAGTATAAACATCGATAGGTTTGGAGTTAGTGAAATTTCACTAACTTTTCCCGCTTTGGACTTTGGGTTAGTTTAGCCTATTAAGCCCAAGTTCCAACCCTCTTCTCCTCACTCTTCATAAATTTCCTAACTAATCAAGTTTTGGCATTAATGGTGGAGGGAATGGGAAATTAAAATTCCAAAACTCAAAGTCAATTGCAATCCATCTTTCTACTCCAAATTCAAGAAGAAGACATTGGATTCAAGCTTCTTGTGCTTAGATAGAAGAAGGATTGATTCTTGCTTGCTTAAAACTTCATTTTCATTGATATTTGGTGCAAAGGTGAGATCTTTATCTCACAAATCTAGTCTATAACTATATTGGACTGTTGGGAATGATTCCCTATCACTTTTGCATGCACATTAGCATTTGGTTTGGATTGGATTGGCGAAAAACTCCAATTTTTAGCGTTTTGGTGAATTTTCTGCACTTAGGTCGTTCTGGCCATTTTTGGTGTTCGGAGTTAGGTCGCTCGCGACCTAACCCTTAGGTCGTTCGCGTGTTATCGCGCTAAGTCGCACTGCCTTGAATCTTCACCTCGGAGTTAGGTCGTAGGTCGCAAGGTCGCTAGGTCGTGGGTCGTTTGGGTCTAGGTCGCTCGGCATGACTCTGGGTCATCAAAATGCTTGTTTGAGTTAGGTCGCGCCTCTTTTAGGTCGCGTCTCCTTTAGGTCGTGCCTCTTTTAGGTCGCGTCTCCTTTAGCTCGCGCCTCTTTTAGGTCGCGTCTCCTTTAGGTCGTGCCTCTTTTAGGTCGCGTCTCCTTTAGCTCGCGCCTCTTTTAGGTCGCGTCTCCTTTTAGGTCGCGCCTCTTTTAGGTCGCGCCTCCTTTAGGTCGCTCTCCTCTGGAACCCTTAAGTTGTTTGGCCTTAGGTCGTTGCACCATTAGGTCGTTGGAAACCACTTGATCGTATGACCTTGTTAGGTCGTTAGGTCGCGATGGCTTTAAGTCGCGCACCTATTAGGTCGTTCGCCCCTTTTTGTCGTTAGGTCGCGAACCCACTTAGGTCGCTTAACCTTATTTTCCTCTAGGTCGCGTGCCTTTAGACCCTTAGGTCGTGAGCAGTTAGGTCATTAGACCTAGGTTGCCTTTTCTCCTTAGGTCGTTGGACCGATAGGTCGCTTCACCTGTGCTCACGTTAGGTCGTTCAACCCATTCATCTTTAGGTCGTTCCACTTGCCTATCTCGTAGGTCGCATTCCACCTAGGTCGCGTGAACCTATAGGTCATTGGACCCTTAACTTTTAGGTCGTTAGACCTCATTTTGTCTTCACTAAGTCGTACCGTTTTGGACGGGGCGCTGCCCCCTAGACCCCCGCGACCTGACCGGGCAGGTCGAACCCCGTAAGCGGTGGCGTTGCCCCCGCACCCCCACCTTGGGGGGGTTGCCACCCCCCTGGACCCCCCCTCCGTAGGGGATCTTATCTGAAAAACATTGAGCTGATTTCCTTGGATTTTATTCACATCTCCGTATGCGATTTTTGTGACTGATTGTTTCTACAATTGCTTCTGTGTTTTGTCACTTTAAAATATAAAGGTTTCAATACTAGTAGTAAATATCAAAACTCTTTTAACAAACAATTTCAACTCTATTTTTAATAACAAAGCTCTTTTCTTAAACCGTTTTCCAATCTATTAGTATATACAAGCCTTTACCTCACTCGGATGAGAAATCTAATTAAACGACTTAGTAAAACAAGTGGTATGAAACGCTTGCGTTCACTTCGTCGGTTAATTCTTGGACTTGTTCGATTGAACCTCTTGTGACAATTTTATTAGTGAAGATTTACAGTTTGTTAGTAAATATTTAAGTTAAGCAAGTGGTTATGGGACATGAAGCTAAACTTCTATATTCACTAGCTTAGTGTAATTGACACTTCTCGTTGATCTTGATGATCGCTTTATGAATTAGACTAGCAATTGCGCGATGTCTCTTTCATTGCAAGGTTAGACTAGACACCACTTGTGTGATTCCATTCACACATACCTTTCTGCTTTTTGGTTAGTCTTGACCTCAATCTGTGTGATTCCATTCACACATGCGGGGTAGCTCCCCATGGTCTTCGGACCGTCATGTGATAGGCCTCTTTCTCTTTTCTATGATTTCTGGACTTCTTGCATTGATTTCTAGAATTTATGTCATTGACTTGTTATGAGTACAAGTTTGGGGTATGATGCCCTTTCCGAATCTTTGAGAAGATTCTTGTGATATTGATTATCTCTTATTGATTGATCTTCTGTTGATCATTATTTACATACTTATAGTGGTATGTCATTATGGATGTTTATGTTTATGCCATATCTTTTATGTTATATCATGTCATCTGATATTTATAGCTAGACTGATCCGTTTATTATTTTCTTAAATAATACTCGGGTCAGACCGAGATGTTACAGGTGCTTCTGCTTGACTTCTTCCCAGGGATTCATCACTCTGACTTTTGGCTAACTGTTTAGATTAGCAGTTTTTGTTGTATACACTTGAGAGATAGACTCATAGTTGTATTCTTTTGTATAGCACGTGTTGCTATTCTTTTGTATTATCGTGGATCTTACTGACCACTACTCTGATGTACACTTTCATGTGTTAGTTATATATTTATATCTTCTTCCGCCTTTGTGATATGGGTATCTGTGACTGATTTGTGATATGATTATTTCTATGTTTGTTTCCGAAGATTATTTATAGCCACCGTGTGATAAGCAATTACATGGATGGTCGCTCCTCAACAGCCTTATTCTCCGTGCTAGTTGACAGCACTACTCCGGAGTGTTCTTGGCTAGCGTGGGTATAGAGGTGGGGCGTCACAGCTTGGTCTCCCTCTTATCAAATACAAAATCAGCCCCTTCGAGAGTGTTAGCCTCTGTGATGACCCTTGGAAAAAGCCAGGTTTTATTCTTAGAAGATGTGTGACTCATCAAGAGATTATACAATATGGGGTTAATACCAATGCAAAAGTCAAAGACTGGATATGTGGTACGTGCATTATCCTCCCTGTCAGCTCTGACCAAAGAATTCAAGCAGTTTGGAACCAAATTGGAAATCTTACTTTTGATAATGTATGTGTAGAAAAGTTAAGTTGGGATGGAAAAGGCAAGAGGCTTACAATTACTAAAATTTATAGCTTTCTGGCCAATAATGAAGTTATCAAGAACTGTAGATGGTAGAAAAGAATTTGGAAGAGAGACAATTGTGCAAAGGATGATTTCATGTTGTGGAAAATTATTAACCATGCCTTATTAACCAAAGTTAAGCTTGTTTGTACAGGGATAGACGTGGACATCCTTGTACCTTCTACGATTCTCTTCCAGAGACGGTCGAACACCTATACTTTGAATGCAACGTAATAAAAGGTTTGTGGAAAAAAATATTGATGAAGCTTGGAATAACTGATCTAAACTTTAACAATATTGAAGAATGGGATAGGATCTATGAAACAATCGGTAGAAAAGATGCCAAAAAATGGGTTATGTTATGTGTGCTTAAGAGTTTTAATATAGTAGTGTGGCATGAGAGGAAGAACAGATTTTCCGTCCTGAAAAATCCAATCTGGGTGAGAAATTGAAGAAGAACATAATGCATGAGATTAGAGAAAGTGTGAAGTTGCTGAACTTTGCATATGATCCCGGTATACTATCCAGATTGTACAGCCTTTAAAATGTTGTTGTTTTCTTTTTTGTGGTTTTTCTTTTTGGCTTCTAGTGATTGTTGCATCTTGTTACTAGGTAATCTTGCATGTTCAAGCTTGTTTGACGTGCATTTTGTTTTCTGTTTGATGCATCAATAAATGGTAGTGGTCAATTTAACCCTGTCGACCTTGGGAAAAAAATTACTATTTTGCTATGTTATATATGTACATATAAATATTATATTATTACAAATATAATTTTTTTTAAATTAAACTGTATATATATAATAGACGACACATATGAATAGGGTTGGGTTAATATGTCCATTACAGTGTAAATACCGACATTTATATAAGGGAATATTAAACTATGTATATTATTTATGTTGCACGTACACACACATGTATAAATGATACACATGTTCAGATTATATAATACAATTATAATATCAAAATAAAAATTTACTTACAAATTAATAAAATAATAATTTTATTTAAAATTAATTTAGATTAGATTTAAATAAATTTAGACTTCATATGCCTAATAAGATCTAAAATGGAATTTTTTTTGAAATTTACCCAAATAACCCGTTACGTGTTGGATTGGGTCCAACAGTAACAAATTGCATAATTGCCCTATGAGATACCTCTAACTCTTCCATAACATGGGTGAAAATATTTTTGATGGAATATCTACTCTTCAATAGGTGGACGACACCGTACTATTTTTCTTCCACCTCCCTCGTCATAGCATGTTGCTTAAATTAATTTTATACAACTTTGAACTGCTATTAGGTCTTAGTATTAATTTTCATAAAAGCACGGTATTAACCAATAATGATAACTCGAATGTCACAAGTGAGGCGGCTAATACCTTAAATTATAAATCTATGCAATATCCAACAAATTATCCAAACAAACCAATTAGATCAACGAAACCTAATAAGGAAGATTGACACATTATTATCGATAAGATAAGCAAAAGGTTATCCCCTAAGAAAGGTAACGGTCTTCCAAAGGCGGGTAGAATGGTCCTTATTAATCTTGCCTTATCAACAATTCCTATTTATTAGTTATCTTATTTTAAATTTCCTAATTTGGTGAACAACAAAAATCGACAAGGTCAGAAAATTCTTTTTTCTAGAAAGGCCGACTTGAATGTTCAAGTTTAAATTATCTTATTAATTTGAATCGGGCCTGTAAACCAAAATTCAGGACGGTTTGGGAATTATCAATTTAAAAACTTTATACATCTCTCCCTTATGTAAATGGTTATGGAAATTTTTAGATGATGCAGAAAAACCAACTTGAAAAGAAGTAATTAGAGACTTTTACTACAATTATACTAATAATTTGCGTAAATCCCGCAACCATCATATCTCCATTTTCTAGAATAACATTTCTAACCTCTTCCGCATATTTAGACTAGACCTCAAAGTTAACATACATTTAAGAGACAAACCATATTTTGAATATTTTTTAATGACCCTTGGACATCTCAGATGGCGTTGGAGCATGATCTCATTGATCTTTTTCTTGGTTAATAAGGATGACCTCATCAAGGACATTTTTAGACCTCGTGATGAATTTAAATGGAATCATTCATTTAATCAAGATTTTTTAGGGAACTTAGCAATGCAATTTCGAATGCTTATAGATAAAATCGAACATTTAACTATGGATGAACAATGTGATACTATGTAATGGAGTAGGGGCAAAAGGAAAGTGTAGACATTAAAGTCTATGTGTGTTAGGAAATCAATTCTATGGTTTCGATGATAACAACTATACAATGGAAATCGAATGTACATATATATCTATATTTACAGGTAGATGATAGAGTAACATCACCAACGAGACAAAAACAAGACTCAAGAGAAGTATCAAAATACTTCAAATCGGTAGAAGTTGAAAAGGAGTGGCACAGACACAAATAAAGCAACATGCACAGTTTCAGACGTCTGAGTGCATTAGCCAGACGTCTGAATGTTTCCTATGGTTTGCAAATCAGACAGAATCAGACGTCTGGTTAATATGCACAGACGTTTGGTTAAACTCTCTGGTTCACAACTCAGAAGGAAACAGACGTCTGATAATAAACTCAGACGTCTGAATAGCAACCAGACGTCTGGTTAATAAACACAGACGTCTGAAATGTTACCAGACGCAAAAAAATATATGAAGGCTAGATGTCTGAGGGTACTTTCCAGACGTCTGATTATAGACTTGGCTGTACAATTTCAAAGACCAACTGTCACATCCGAAAAGACACGTTCGCTCCTCTTCACTGTAACTCTTCATCACCAACAGGAGCAACTATACAACGATTGTTAATGGATGCAACTACACAAGGAATCTTTCTACCACTATAAATAGCATCGGGAATTCAAGAGAAGATCTCACCTTACTTACTTATGCTCTTAATTCCTATACTCTGACTTATACCTGTTCTCTAACAATCAACTACTTGTATTTAACACTTCCATATATTCAGAACTCGTTATTCAATATCCTCTAGATAGATATATATATTGGAAGCACTTGTACTCAATTGTCAACATTCGTGTTATAGAACACATTCTTGACAAAGAAACTCTGCTATTGTAAACCTATTCCTCCGGGTCAAGTGAGGGTTAGTTGAAAGGAAATTCCCAAGAGGAGCTTCGGGACTGGACGTAGGACGAGAGGTCTGAACCATTATAAAATCCTGGTGTGTTATTTTAATTTACGTTGCTATTATTATCTATCAAGTTATATTATATAGTTAGTTGTTCATACTTGCATATATATCATATACAATCCACTCATATAGACTTTCAATTGGTATCGGAGCAAGGTTTTGATCAAATAACAATAACACGTTTTTGAATCAATTTAATATGACAAGCATTTTTCAAGAAGGACAATCCACTACACGACCCCCACTTTTTAATGGGTCTAACTATGCATATTGGTCGACACGTATGAGAATTTTTATGGAAGCTAACAGTCTTGAAATTTGGTTAGCCATACAAGATAGATATGAAGCACCTACTACTGCATGAACACTTGGAACGATGCACAAAAGACCTTAGCATTAAATAATGCTAAAGCTATGAACGTCTTATTTTGTTCTTTAGACAAAAATGAATTTTCACGTGTCATGTTATGCACTACTGCATTTGATATTTGGCGTACCTTACAAATTACACATGAAGGTACAACAAAGGTCAAACAAACTAATATTTCGATTTTGCAAAACCAATTTTCTTCATTTAAAATGAAGCAAAATGAAACTATTATTGACATGTATTCTAGATTTCAAACTATCCAACATGATCTTATGGCATTAGGAGTTAAATTCACTGATTTTGATTTAATATCTCGGATACTCAACTCTTTGACATCAGATTGGGATAGGAAGGTTTTAGCTATAGAAGAAGCTAATGATCTTTCCACTCTCAAAGTTGAAGAGTTGATAGGAAATTTAATGTCCTATGAAGCTAACTTGCAGGCACGAAAAGAACTTAATTCGGAGAAAAAAAATATAGCATTTCCAGCAACAAAAAATGATGACTCTGATCTAGATGAAGAAGAAATAGTTTTTATTGCCAAGAATTATAATAGATTCAAGAAATTTAGAAAGATGACCAAGTTTCAAAAACAAGGGAAGTCCAACACAACAAACATATCTCAAATCAAGTGCTATGAATGTGATCAATACGGACATATGAAGAAGGATTGCCCTAAACTCAATAATGACAAAAAGAATAACAAAATTCAAAATTTCAAGAAGAAGAAGGCTTTCAAAGTAACTTGGGATGATTCGGATTCTTCATCTTCTGAAAGTGATAGCGATAGTGACAGAGAACAAGCAAATGTATGTTTTATGGCACAAACTGAAGAAGTATGTCTTGAACTTAGCTATGATGAACTATTAAAACTTAACATGGAACTAGACAATAAATTTAGACAAATAAAAAAATTGAACAAAGAATATATAATCAAAATAAATAGATTAGAACTTGAGGTAGGAATGTTGAAAGATGAAAAAATTATTCTAGAAGAAGAACTTAAAATATCTCAACAAAAATCAAAAATAATATGATAGAAAGTGAGAATATTTCTACAGAAAAAGAAAATTTGTCAAAATAAAATATTGATTTAAAAAATAGTATTGAATTGTTGAAAATTGAAAATATAGAGTTGAGAGAAAAATTAGATAAAATTACCAATAATGTGTCAAAATTTAATAAAGGTAAACAAGATTTGGAAAATCTTATCAAAACCTCAAAACCATCATGTAATAAAAATGGAATAGGATTCAAAAATTATTTTAGACAAAAAGCAAATAATGCTAAAAATAGTAGACATATAAAAGCTAAAAGTTTGTCTAAGACTAAATTGAATACCAATAATATGAAAATTTGGATTCCTAAAACAAATAATAATTTTATTAGACAAAAGCATATTAATAATTATTTAGAAAATGTAGTATATAATAAAAATTATATTTACAAAGGTACCAAACCATCTTGTGTATGGCTACCTTCCTCTAACAAATAGGACCCTAATAAAATATATGGGTACCAATTAAAACATTTTCTATTTTGCAGGTACCCAAAATAAAAAAATAAGGAGAAATGGATACTAGATAGCGGTTGCTCCAAGCATATGACCAGAAATTCAAAAATGTTATCAAATATAACATACATCGATGGTGAAACGGTAACCTTTGGAGACAATTCAAAAGGATATGTCATAGGAATTGGAGAAGTCATCAACTCTGGTATATCTAACTCTCCTATTATTACAAATGTTTTATTAGTAGAAAATTTAAAACATAACTTGCTAAGCATTAGTCAATTATGTGATAAAGGTTTTCAAATAAATTTTCAAAAAAGATAGATGTAATATTTTGGATAATAACAAACAACTCATTTTTGAAGGATTTAGAAACAAAAATATTTATGTATTAAACATGAATATAAATAAAAATTCAAACTTATGTTTAACCGTCAAACATGATGACCATGATTATGGCATAAACGATTCTGTCATATCAATTTTAAAAGTATTAATAAATTGGCAAAATATGAGTTAGTAAGAGGATTACCTAAAATAAATTACAAAGTAGAAAATTTATGTGATGATTGTCAAATTGGAAAACTAAAGAAAAGCTCGTTTAAATCTAAAAATAATATTTCTACAAAACAACCACTAGAATTATTACATTTAGATTTATTTGGTCCAACACAAGTACGGTCTAAAAATCACAACAAATATGTGTTCATAATAGTTGATGATTTTCCAAGATATACATGGACTTTATTTTTAAAATATAAAAGCGATACTTTTGGTGTGTTTAAAATATTTGCTAAAAGAATTAAAACTCAAATGAATTTAAAAATTAAAAATATTAGAAGTGATCATGGAGGAGAATTTGAAAATGATCTTTTTACAAACTTTTGCAATAAGAAAGGTATAACTCATAATTTTTCTCTTCCTCGTACACCTCAACAAAATGGTGTCGTAGAAAGAAAAAATCGTACATGACAAGAATGTGCACGAACATTACTAAATAGTAGTGGATTACCAAAACATTTTTGGGCTGAAGCTATTGCAACATCCTGTTATGTACTAAATCGGGTAACTATTCGCCCCATGACTAAACAAACTTGTTTTGAAATGTTTTTTGGGTAAAAAACCTAAAGTATTATACTTTAAAACTTTTGGTTCAAAATGTTTTATATTAAATACAAAAGATAATTTAGGAAAGTTTGATCCAAAAGCCGATGAAGGTGTTTTTGTTGGATATTCGGAATGTAGCAAAGCATACAGAATTTTTAATAAACAAAATAATACTATTGAAGAAAGCTTACATGTCTCATTCGACGAAAATCTTTTTAAACATCGTACTAATGATGAAGAAGAAATTATTCCACTAACAAATTCAACAAACTCTATTACTAATGAAACAAATAGCCAAAATAACACTTTGATGTCATCTCCTAAAATTCTTAAGGATCATCCAATAGATAATATTATTGGAGATCTTAATTCAAGAGTAACTAGAAATCAACTCAATCATATAAGCCATATAGCATTTGTGTCAAACTTTGAACCAAAGAATTATAAAGAAGCATCAACTGATAATTTTTTGATAATAGCTATGCAAGAAGAATTTAAATCAATTTGAACATAATAACGTATGGGAATTAGTACCAAGACCTGAAGATCAATCGATAATAGGAACAAAATGGATATTTAAAAACAAAGCAGACGATAATGGAAATATTGTTAGAAACAAAGCACGTTTGGTTGCTCAAGGCTATAATCAAGAAGAAGGCATAGATTACGATGAAACGTTTGCTCCAGTAGCAAGATTAGAAGTCATTCGTACATTACTCGTCTTTGCAACTCATAACAATTTTAAACTATTTCAAATGGATGTCAAAAGTGCCTTTTTGAATGATTTTATTAAAGAAAATGTATACGTCGAACAACCACCACTATTTGTTCATGAAAAATATCCTGATCATGTTTTTAAATTACATAAAGCACTATATGGATTAAAACATGCACCTCGTGCATGGTACGAACGTCTTAAAAATCACTTAATAACATCTGGTTTTCATATAGGAAAAATAGATACAACTTTATTTATTAAAAGAGAAGATAACGATATTTTGGTTGTACAAATCTATGTTGACGATATCATCTTTGGTTCAACCAACGAAAAACTATGCAATCAATTTTCTAATATTATGAAAAATGAATTTAAAATGTCACACATGGGAGAATTAAATTTCTTCTTAGGTTTACAAATAAAACAACTCGAAAATGGAATCTTCATTCATCAAGAAAAGTATTGTAACGATTTATTACGACGATTTGAAATGGATAAAACATCAAGCAAACCAACACCAACGAGTACCACTATTCACTTAGAAAAAGATGAAAACGGAAAAGATTTTGATGAAAAATTATATCGTAGATGATTGGTTCTCTACTTTATTTAACGGCTAGTCGATCGGATATTATGATGAGTGTATGTCTTTGTGCTCGATTTCAAGCAAAACCAAAAGAATCTCATCTAAGAGCGGTTAAGCAAATTTTACATTATTTATCTAGCACTAAAGATTATGGTTTGTTCTACCATAAAGGATCATCATTTGAACTTGTTTCATATAGCGATGCAGATTTCGGTGGATGTAGAACAGATCGTAAGAGTACTAGTGGAACTTGTCATTTTATCGGACAATCTTTAGTTTCATGGTTTAGTAAAAAAACAAAATTGTGTTTCTCTATCTACTTGCGAAGCCGAATACATCTCCGCCGCTCTAGCATGTGCGCAAGTAATATACATGCAACAGACATTAACGGATTTTGTAAAATTATCACCAAATCTCCAATTTATTGTGATAACACAAGTGCAATTAATTTATCAAAAAACCATGTTAATCGCTCACGAACCAAACATATAGATATACGACATCATTTTCTACGAGACAATGTTGAAAAAGGAACCATTTCATTAGAATACGTAAATACCGAAAATCAAGTAGCCGATATATTTACAAAACCATTAAATGAACAAACTTTCTCTAAACACTGACGAAGTTTAGGTATTTGCTCACTAAATGACCTTCTTCCTTAATAATATATATATATATATATATAATAATTTTTTTAAGGCTAAAATTAGTCACCATAGTAATCACCACAATTTATATCATTGATTTCTGCACCTTCAAACTTTTAGAAAATTAGTTTGCCTATATTTAATATTTTCAGCATATAAATATAGCCAAACACAAATACTACATTCAAACAATTGAACTTTTTTTAATAATAAAAAGAAAGAATCAAAATATAACAATGTCGTTAGAAGATTCATATATATCTATCTTCGTCTCGACACCAACAACGGACAGCTCGGTTGGTACCCCACAATGACTTCCGACACCTACACCAAAGCAAGAGTCAACATATAGGTGGCCTTCGTATCATACGGGTTTTACTCCGGATAATAAGAAAACTAAAAGTTCTCTATTTATTTCCCCTAACACAAAGGAGAAAATTGATGAAATCCATCATTACCAAAAACAACAGATGGATCTTCAACGAGAGCTTTATTTCGAACAAAAAGTTACAACACGAAGGTTAAGCTTTCTCGAGCAAGTGGCGATGAAGTTTTGTTCATCCCAAAAGAACGATGTTCATGAACCGCTACCAAAACCTTGTAGTTCATTGGATCCATCTTCTTCATATCGTACTTCTTCAGATCCCTCACCAAGACGATATTCTGGCTCTCCACGGACTCACGAACATGGAAATATATGGTCCCCACTTAGACCATGGAAGGATAACGAGTCAGAAAATCCAAAAACTCCATCTCCATCTAAATAAATAAATTGTATTAAGTATTGAATGTATCTAAACTTATTTGTTATTATATTTTTACAAAAATAACGTTATTTATCTACATTTGATATATAAGTGAAATCATCAAATTTTAAGTCATTTTTAGCTCAACTATAATTTTCAAACGTCTGTGTTTATTAACCAGACGTCTGATTGCAATTTTCAGACGTCTATCAACAATTTCCAGACATCTGACACAAGGATATACTATTCAAAATTTAGGAGTGTGCATATATCAAACGTTTGATATAACTCCAGACGTCTGAAATATTATTCTGTCTCCTCCAAATAAAATTCAGACCAATCCAGACGTCTGAAATAAGATCCAGACGTCTGCCTTAGTTTTCTGATTCAAAATTAAACAAAAACAGACGTCTGTTTTCAATTCCAGATGTCTAAAAAATCTCACTGTATCTACAATTTTACAACTACGCTCAAAACCAAACGTTTGGGGTCACAAAGCAGACGTCTGATTTTATCCTCTGGACAAAAATTAGGGCAAACCAGATGTTTGATTTTTTGATCCAGACGTCTGATACCCAATCGACCTTTTAAATTTGAGCCGATAACGTCATTTTTATTCTTTTATCCCAAAATTATTACATCCTACGATTTTCTCAACGTCAATTTTTGTACCCAAACATCAACTCTGCAAATATAATAAAGATGTCTCCTCGCACTAAGAATCCTAAAATGACGAAAAGAAAGCAAGATCAACCAACCACATCTTCAAATCCCCAGGTTTGCTCCGACGACCAAATCGAGCGATGGATGAATAAAGCTCTCCATTCTATAAAAAGGTATGAAGATATTCAAAAGAAGAAACTTCATACATGACCATTCTATAATCTTCTTAAATTCCCCACGTATGATTTAGATGAACTTTGTGAAAATGCTGGTTTGGAAACCCTAATCTCGTTTACTCCTAATGATGTTCAAATAGATCAGTTGGCTATATTTTTATTCTACGCCAATCTAGATAGTACTTCAGTTTGGAATACCGAAGATGAGGACAACTGGCTATGGTCAAGCGTTTATGGGAATACTATTCGATTAACTCCGGGTTTAATAGCCAGAACCTTAAGATGCTCTGATCGGGGAGGATTTGCACAACATTCCGGATATGCGTTTTAAGCCATGGAATAGTATTACTCATCAAATATGGGAGGAAGAAATGCCGAAATTCGCTTCAAAATATTTACGTCCAAAAGCCCGACTCCTGACAAGAATGATAATAAATACAGTGGTTCCACGTGGGGAGTCACGAGAAAATAACGGAATTGGAGCACAAAGCTCTGTATGTTCTCTTTAGTGGAACACGGGTAAATTAGGCAAAATTCATCTTCGACGAGCTCAAACACTTTTGGACTCGCTCAAGGCCATCGACCATTTACCCTACCTATATTATGAAACTTCTTCATGCATATAATATTCCTTCCTATCTATCGACGTTCGAAGAAATTTCGCCAAAATATGCTTCCACAAAATTCTTTTCTTTGATGCACCTACCAGAAATTCCTCCAGAAATTATGTCCTTCGAAGATTGGACGCATAATCGTCAATCTCGAAGAGTTGAGCCTCCCCCTCAACCACACATTGATCTGTCCCAAGAGGAAGAGCAACATCGAGAAGTCACTCCTCCTCCTCCCGCACCATTTGATTATCCGGGACAGGACGAAATTATAGAGACTCGATTGGAAACAAATCTAAATGAAAGTATTCGAGATCTCACACTTCAAAACCAACATACATTATCCCAAAATCAAAAATATTTGGCTAGGCGAATTAACAAATTTGAAAGTTCATTTGCTACACGACTAGCCACAGTTGAAGAATCTCTTTCGACTGTTTTATCAGTTCTTAAAGAAGTTTTACAACGAGTTCGTGGTCCAACACCACCCTCTGAGGATTGGGCAACCCCTGTACCTTCTCCTCCTGCAAAACATTCCAAATTATTTGAGGATGAACCTCCAAAGGAAGCTTTGACATCACCTTCAAAAACTAGCACTTCTACGAAAGAAGAACCAAAGGAGGGTGATACAAATCAAGCTTCACCAAAGGAGGATGATCCAAATCAAGCTTCTCCAAAAGAACTCTAAGAATTTAGAATTGTAGTGTTTATATTTTGTACAAATCTATGTATGTAACTTCTTCATGTTATTAATGAAAATTTTCTTTTTGACGATTGGCTTAAATATTATAAATTCTTTTTGATAATGTCAAAGGGGGGGAATATAGATAGAATCATAAAACATTAAAAATAAGCACATATTCAGGGGGAGATTTCTAATATATATATATATATATATATATATATATATATATATATATATATATATATAAGTACATTGAATAGTTGTCATCATCAAAAAGGGGGAGATTATTAGGAAATCAATTCTATGGTTTCGATGATAACAACTATACAATGGAAATCGAATGTACATATATATCTATATTTACAGGTAGATGATAGAGTAACATCACTAACGAGACAAAAACAAGACTCAAGAGAAATATCAAAAGACTTCAAATCGGTAGAAGTTGAAAAGGAGTGGCACAGACACAAATAAAGCAACATGCACAGTTTCATACGTCTGAGTGCACTAGCCAGACGTCTGAATGTTTCCTATGGTTTGCAAATCAGACAGAATCAGACGTCTGGTTAATATGCTCAGACGTCTGGTTAAACTCTCTGGTTCACAACTCAGAAGGAAACATACGTCTGATAATAAACTCAGACGTCTGAATAGCAACCAGACGTCTGGTTAATAAACAAAGACGTCTGAAATGTTACCGGACGTAAAAAAATATATGAAGGCCAGATGTCTGAGGGTACTTTCCAGACGTCTGATTATAGACTGGGTTGTGTAATTTCAAAGACCAACTATCACATCCGAAAAGACATGTTCGCTCCTCTTCACTGCAACTCTCATCACCAACAGGAGCAACTATACAACGATTGTTAATGGATGCAACTACACAAAGAATCTTTCTACCACTATAAATAGCATCGGGAATTCAAGAGAAGATCTCACCTTACTTACTTATGCTCTTAATTCCTATACTCTGACTTATACCTGTTCTCTAACAATCAACTACTTGTATTTAACACTTCCATATATTCAGAACTCGTTATTCAATATCATATATATATATATATATATATATATAATATACATATATATATATATATTGGAAGCACTTGTACTCAATTGTCAACATTCGTGTTATAGAACACATTCTTGACAAAGAAACTCTACTATTGTAAACCTATTCCTCCGGGTCAAGTAAGGGTTAATTGAAAGAAAATTCCGAAGAGGAGCTTCGGAACTGGACGTAGGAAGGGAGGTCCGAACCAGTATAAAATCCTGGTGTGATTATTTTAATTTACGTTGCTATTATTATCTATCAAGTTATATTATATAGCTAGTTGTTCATACTTGCATATATATCATATACGCTCATATAGACTTTCAATGTATACTATTCTGAACTTTTTTTTTTGAAAACTCAGGAGAACCCGACGGGTCAGTAAACTCATAAGGATGGTACAGTAAAGCCGTCCGCTGATTCAATCCCCCTGGGTAAATTTACATAGGATAGGGAAGCGCATGGTAGGAATCGAACTTGGATCTTTTTACCAAAAACCAAGTCTCCTTTCCACTGCTCCACATCCGCGGACTATTATTTTGGACTTCTCAGACACCAAATTGTCCTAATTTAAACTTATTCGGTAGGTTCATGCACGATCTAAAGGAAAAATATACATGTGGATGGTACTTCATGATAAACTAAATACTATTTATTTGCTTAATTCAAAAATAATAAATGACTTCAACACAAACCTAGGTTATTTTAGTAACTCGTCCCTGAAACCACTAATCATTTATATTTTGAGTGCTACTAGATATTAATTCATACAATAATCAAAATATTAAACTTGACATAAGCATATCGTCCTATCTCCATGTGACTATTGGACTAGGTTTGGATTTAATTTTAACTACTCACAATGAACCTTACTGGACCCTGTTTACTTTATCACTTGCTGGTGTCTTTAGAACAAAATAAATCAATGAGTTTTCAGTAACACTTGTTGATGTATTCCTTCTATACTATTTTCGATTGTTTGACATATTTCTCGTTTGGAAATGAACAAGTAGAACAAATCCAGATTGGAAGGCGCAGCATTACCAGTTCATTCGCAACGTTCTAACGCACACAAAAGATCTGCTTCTACTCACATGTTCAGAGTTTTATCGCCACACTGCATCTATTCCTTCTGCTCGGCATTTCTTCATAGCCACTCACTTCAACATAGTACTCAATTGCTTCTGTCACCACCAAGCTCCTGATCCAATACCATTCTTCAGTCATTCAACCATGCTCCAGTCAACCTTCAGCATTCAACCATCATTCAGTCGCTCAATGAAGCTTTAGGCCCATTTCTGCTCACTGCATAAGAGCCGCATTGGACCAGCTTCAGCCACCCTGGGTGGACTTCGAGTTAGAACGTTCGACGAGCAACCATTCTATAATCACTCATTCATGCTTCGGTCTCTCAACCAGGATTCAATCACCCAATAAAGCTTCAGACACATACAATTCAGAACAATGCAACCTCAATCTTCATAACCACATCTGACCAGCTTCATCGCATTTTAGCCAGCTAACATAATGCTATTATTGTCGTAAATGCTCCAGACTCTCATTCATGCTTCATACACTGCACACGTTGCAATTCACTCGGCTAACCATACTTGCAATTTCATTCAGCCCTTAGATAAGGATTTTCCTGGCTTCCTGCATGTACATTTCACTCACCTCACCCAATCTCTCAGTCCTTAAGTCCGGTGGTTAATTATCTGCTTGTGTATTCCACTCGATCTTCACATCAATTCTCTCAACCATAATGGTTTTCTGCCAACATATTTCCTTAAAGCTCTCATCATACTTTCACATGCAGTTTAGAACAAAGCAGCTCTTTTCAACTCTAATTGATAGCTAATAATAGCACCTTTGCTGCGGAGCATAACCTGAAAGCCAATTTAGTTCATACAATTCTATGTGTATATATTAATCTTGCTTATGTTTTCATTCTTGCTTATGTTTCATTTTTTATCATCTATGTGAGTGAACTAATATTAATCTATGTCCTTCTTTGCGTAGTTATGTAACGTCACCCATCAAACTTGTTTTGGTTTTTGGATTTCATATTAATAAAGTGTATTACTAGAAGCATCCAAAAAGTTACTTCAGGCTTCCATAACTAATGATTAACATATAAACTATACTTACATGCTTACCAATATCATCCATTATTTCTTTTTTATCAAACATGAACTCAAATGTTGTTCGGCTATTTATCAACGTACGGCAATGAACCGCCATCGAAAATCAAAGACACACTGTTGTTTACCATCGTATGGCCGTGAATAGCCGTTGAAAATCGAAGACGCACAATTCTCTGTGGCCGAACGAAAAAAATACAATTTTTTTTAATATTTGCATTAAAATTAGATTAAAAGACACAAACGTGCACCCAAAAATTGTTAACACGTGTTGTTTTAGTTGCAAATATATGCAGTTTACAGTGGAAATATCCGTGCTTAAATTTAAAATTAAAAAATAGTTTTGTGCTGAAAACTGCAAATTGTGGAAAATAATTTCAAAAGTGTGTCGAGGATTGTGTTTTCGATGGAAGGAGAAAGTGAATTAAGTTTGTAAAATTATAGATGTCGTGCGCTACTTTCCACTACGTGGAGAAATAAGACTTAAAAGCCAAACACATGCATGTTGGATGCATGTTGCATCGCATGTTGGTTGATTTTGGCACGCACCATATATGATACACGTATCTGCTGCTTGTGTGAGGTGGATTAAGAAGATGAATTGTTTTTAGTGGAATATGGGTTACTCCGCACTTGCCAATTTGCTAATTAAGATTTGCCAAGATTTTGCCTGATTCATTCGTTGTTTAATTATGCTTTGCGTAAAGATATGATTAGTATGTTAGACACTAATCAATCAGATAATAAACTAAAGTATATTTAGGAAATTAAAGAAATAGTATAAAGTAAATAGAACCAAATCTTCTTAATATATTGTGTTCAGGATTCTGATTTAGGCAAGACTAGGATTAGTTTTCAGCTGGACAGATATCAGTTTCGTTGCCGTGGACCTTACTTATAATATTTGTCAAGAATTACTCAGAAGGATGGCTGATAAGGCTCTGTTACCTGTTGAAATTAAAGGCACTCTTCATAATTGGAATTACGACTATTTTTTGGTTATTATATGCCAAAGAAGTGCAGAAGCTTCCTGGATTTCACAATTTTGTGCTAAAACTAATTTCTCTTTCTTGTATCATTTTCCTTCTTTTCTACTTCCGATTACTGCTTATTATGACTACTTTGGCCATCAATGATCAATTTTACACTGTGCAACTATTTTTGAACATTTTCTGTTTAGTGGAAATTTATGTTGAAAATCAACAAATTATTTGTCACCTAAAAGATAAAAGTGGAAATTTGGCTCCCTATTTTTTTAGGTAAAATAAAAAGTTATTTTTTATCGGAAACTAAATTTGAATAATAATCTTATATTTTTATGATCCGAACATATTTCTTTTGAATTTTTTTCAAAAACTGCAAATATTTACGGAATTACTAAAACTTTGAAATATTTGCAAAAATCTGTAAATATTTACGCGGAAACTTCAAATAACGGTATTCTCCACAAATACCTTAAAACTTAAAAATATAAATTTTCTTTTGTAACATGTTTTTGAGATAGGACAACCACTTAAAGATGGTGTTTTATAAATCTTTCGAAAGATAAATTTGGAGCATTATCTTTTCAAGTAAATTGATCTTTTGAGTAATGTCGCAACAAAAATTAACATGGATGAGAAGCACTTGCTAAAAATCAAATTTACCAACCAACCAGGGTGCATTAAACTAAATTAGTGTTCGGGTGAAAAAAGCCTCATTTTGTGTTGTTAACGTGTCAAATGTGGAACCCATCATTTTGGTATATTGCACTAGGCAGAACAAATAGATCTGTTAATGTCCGATATGTTGCCCCTACCAAAGACTTATTAATACATTGGTCTGTTTTTCAACACAAATAATTAATACTTACACTCATAGGTAATTATAACGAAATAACCAATAGGGTCTTCGCTTCACTCCTAGAAAAGGAAGAGTTGAACGATTGATTGTTTAGCAAGCTGACATTTGCTCATTAAGTTGCTTTAATTGGATTTTTCACAAAGAGAACCGAGATAGATAGGCTTCTTGAGTCAATTTCCATGGTATTTTGCTTTCGAGCAAAAGATAATCCTAAGTTGTGGCCTCCAAACTAGGTTACTTCAACATCGGGGACTACTTTCGATTCTTACGAAACCGTGACATGTAAATAGACATTTGATTCTTATTTTAAGAATAAGAAATCCTACCTATTTTCTATTATGGAAAAGCTCAAAGAAGAGAATATGGTATCCAAATAACAATAGATATGTCAAAAGCAGAGCTATTGCTAATCCTAAGTAAAATGTAACGATGTAGGGATCCGTTACTCTTTCAAATACTCAGTTCCCTACACAGTAATAAAATTTTCTCTCGTTAAACAATCTTCTTTCATGCCTCTTTCAAATACATTTTTTTTTCGATAACAAGTGCGATGGTTAATTTTAAGCAGAGCATCCATTTAGATGCGATGGAAGATCGAACCCAATATCTCTAGAACACAATCTAGAGATCTTGTAACTTGAGCTAGTGTTTCTTGACCTTTCAAATACATCTTTTAAATACGTTTTCATTTAACAAAAGTACGCACCTTAAATGGTTTATCTGTGTTTACACGTGTTTGTGTGATTGTTGGGATACAAAATAAAATACAAAATTAAGACAATGGAGACAGTACATATATATTTTTTATTTTATTTTTTGAAAACCCAGAAGAACCCGGCAAGCCGGTAAACTTCTGAGGAGGGTACAATAAATCTGTCCGTTGATCCAAGCCCTCATACACCCGGATAAATTTATATAGGATGTGGAAGTGCATGGTAGGAATCGAACTTTGATCTTTTTAGCAGAACCCAAGCCTCATTTTCACTGCGTTGCACCAACGAACGACACTATATGTGTGTGTATGTGTGTGTTGATCATTGGATCTTATTGGATGTTGAATTCAGTGAAAAATCTAATGGTTGACATATATTGTGTCACCACTTGTGTGTAACAATAATGGGATTAACTAAATCAATCGTGTCAGCACTTGTAACAATAATGGGATTAATTAAATCAATTTATATGTTTGATTTAATCTAATTAGGGACCATGTTGGATTGGTCTGCCAAAATTTTGTAGAAAAATTGCATTATCCTATATTTTGCTATTAATAACCATTAAAATCTATTTCATACAAGTTAAAATTGAAATAATATAAATATAAAAGTTTACTTGAATCCATCACCAAGTACATCATTTTTTTCCTTCATCCCCATCATAAATTGTTTAACACAAAAATAAATATTTTACACAAATTATCAATAAAAAACAGCTATCAAAATTTGATCAAACTGTAAATAGAACATTCAAACCTCATAGCCTCGAACTAGTCAGAATAGTTTGTGACATTATCAATTTAACCTCACCGATTTATTGATATGATTTGAATAATGATTACCGAGTTGATCCGAATTAATTGTACTTGAAATTTGAAAACAACCAAATAATAGTTGAATTAATAATAAATTAGTCTTAGCGATGTTTAGCCTGTTTGATTCAAGTTTTTATTATAGCATAGGAAAATAATTCGTTTGTTTAGCGCTTAAATACATTTTTTCAAACAATAAACATAAAGGAAACTATTTACTACATTAATAATAATTTCCACTACAGAAATAACAAGCATTAATTAAAACTGCAAAAAAAATCCATGATATTTTGTCGAACGAACTTGTACTAGTACGGCAATAAATTATCGAAAATTTGGATAATTCTGCAAAATTTTGTTGAAAAACTTAATTTCGTACGGAATAATATCCTAAGTGCATTTGTAGTTTGAAATACCAAAAATTACTCTGGTGTTAATATTTTGAAATATATAATATTAGTAAGAGGGAATGATGGGTTTTTATTTACTCAAAATATAATAATTTATTGTCTATAAATAGACAAAAATGTTGTATTTTTTCAAATAAAAAAAGCTTTTTTTATATAAAAAAGTATTGCTATGTAATATAAGTGTATGACATCTAAAATAATTTTTTTTTTTCAGTGTGTAAAAGCCTTGCCATTGGTTTATTGTTTTGGATAGCAAAAATAATCCTATACCGTAGAACCACCTAACAAATGGGATCCATATGCAGGAGGGATCCATCTGCAATTATAGAAGTTACAATAGATGCCTCTAGCATCATTGGTGAATAGATGTAGGTGGGCGAAAGATCTCATGCATCTCAATGCCGAAGTTGCATACGGCATTATTACATTTTAGTCTGTTAAAAAGATTCGGCCAAAATTTTCAATTCAAAAAGAAATTTTACTGCGGTTTTGTTTTCTACTGCACAAATAAATACAAACCGATGCCTCAAGTTGAGTACCTTCTTCCCTATCCAATTCTTCATTTTTCAATTAGCTTATTGACAGTTTCCATAATTTTCTATATTGGTCTGTTCTTTCAACCATATTTATAACTGCAGTCGACTTTTATTATAAAATTCGATCTTCGTCGCTGTTTCTTTATAAGAATTTGCTGTTCTTCAAGCAAAATGATGTGGGTTTGATTGGTTTTGCATATCGGTACTGAATCTATAAGAAAGTAGTCGTCTTGGGGTGGCAATTAAAGTTTTCTTTAGCCGTGGGCTGATGATAAATCGAGGTTGATTGATATGGAAGAAGTTGATTTGATCGAGCTTAAATTTAGGCTTTTTGATGGCACTGATATTGGACCAAATAAATATGATCCTTCTACTACTGTTGGATCTCTCAAAGAAGTAATCTTGAATGGATGGCCTAATGGTAAGAAATACTTTTATTTGTTTATTTTCAATAAACAGAAATAGAATTTGGGTGCATCTGAGCTAGTATTATGACATCAGTAACAATATATCTTGAGTTGAATTGATTGACTTCACATAATTATACTTATATTTAAGAGGTTTCGAGTTAAGTCCCTATTGATGATCAAAGTATAACCAATATTCATGTTTCTTTTAACATGGTTCATTAATACCAGCTAAGTGTTGATCAAACACGTGTCTCTAATCTCATAGTCTAAACTACTAACCGACTAAGCCAACCATGTTGGTATCAATATCCATGTTTCTTGCTTAAAAATAGAGTCCTACTCTAGCTAATTCTTTTAGCACACATGATAACTCACACTTGTTTAGTATTTTATAAATTGTAATAGTTATTGCAGATACATGAGGTTGAAGATTATAAGTTTCATAAGTTTTACATTACATAATTTGAACGAAGACTCTTAAACCATCATTTAATGCACCAAAAAAAAAAAAATTAACTGTCTACTCAGTATTAAAAGTAGTTTAACTAACTTAAAAGGCTATATGATTGCCTTCTTGGCCTTGGAAAGGTTAACTGTCTTTTCAATGTTAGAACACGGTCTTCTCAATTTCCGAAGGAAGTTTAACTGCTGTTTATCCAAAGGCAGTTTAAATATTTTTCCTTCAAGACTCAAAAGGAGGTTTAAGCGTTTTTTCAGTCATAGAATGCAGTTTAATTGCCTCATCAGCCTAAAAGACGTTGAGAATGTACTTCTGCTTCTTTTAAAAGATTAACATGTAGTTTAACCATTTCAAGAGGTCGTCAAACTGTCTTTTTTGAGGCTCCAAAGGTAGTTTTACCTTCTTCTGAGCAAAACCAGTTTCTGTGTTTTCAGAAGTAATCATTGTATATCATTGAAAACCTTTTGATATGTACATTTATGTGGTAAAAGACGGATCATCATTTCAACCCTTTTATGAATTTTTTTGAATGTTATACAGTGATATTCGCTTAATTGAATTTTAGTTATT
Source organism: Allium cepa (assembly GCA_030765085.1). Taxonomy (NCBI): domain Eukaryota; kingdom Viridiplantae; phylum Streptophyta; class Magnoliopsida; order Asparagales; family Amaryllidaceae; genus Allium; species Allium cepa. Next base: position 182,097,406 of record CM060937.1, on the reverse strand, counting down.
CACAATGCCTATCATTAGTAAGCCTACAAACTTCGTGATTTAATAGTGAAAACAGATCTTTAATCCGCTTCTTCTGTTAAAGTTATCTCATTATGGGTAGCTGAAATAAGATGAATGAAATTAACTAAACAGTGCTACGCTTTACAATTAATTATGTGATAGAGACCCACTTCACTTTTGAATTTTGAATCAGGGACTTCGATAATCAAGTACATAAAATTGTGGTTGTAGTTGATGTGAATTTTAATCTGGATTAGGTGCGTGTATTTTTAGTTTAGTAGCTGTTTGTTTATTTCTGTTATCATGTAGACACATGGTTAATTACTTAGGAATCAAATATGTTGCACCTTATGGCCCGTAAGCGAGTATTTTGCCTTTTTAATATCAATTTGCTTGGCAAATTAACAAGTAGTGACATTGATTTTCTTTTGCTTCTTTTGGTAGTTGCATATGAAGGGTTGTTTAGCAACCGTACATTAGAGGAAGAAATGTAAAATTATTTATTTATGTTATGGTATCTTTTTCATAGAATAATCATTTTGATATTGCAGCTACGCCTAAGAGTAGTCATTTCTATAATCATATTGATATTGAAGCAGTTTCTGTTCTGGAAAATAGGAACAGTTTTGAATAAAAACTTATGTGTTAACTTCAGTAGTCATTCTAATACTTTAGCGATGCACAAATTGTTTGCATTGATAAATAACTTTATTTGATTGTTCGATAAACATGCTATATAAGGACTGTTCTACTTTGTCTTACCCTCTTTGGCGGTCGCTTTTATTTTCTAGTGACACATCCGTGAAGTCATTTGTACTGATATATAATCTTTTTGGTGAGACATGAAACGGACTTTGACGTATTTGAGAATGCCAAGCCAGGCTTAAATTTCTAACAAAATAATTATAATGAAATTAAGTAGATGCATGTCAAGTGTATAATATCAATAATAAAGTAATATGAAGACACAACATATTGTCCTCCATCTAGAATAACATAATTTATCTTCTTGCTAGCGCTACAAAATTGGTTCTCTAAGGATTTTTATCATTTTAACAATTATATACTTTTTCTAAAAATGCACTAGAACACTGAAACAAAGATTATGAACAGATAAATCAATTAAGTTCATACAGTTGAAATTGGGAATCAGCTTGAGCAACATAATGACACTATGTTAGTTAGAATTTCGATTGTATAATAGAAACATGTGATCACCAGCTCTTTCAAAGTGTATGTAAGTTACCAAAAAATTCCAAAAAAATATTTGTTAACAAATGACATCATAAACATGGCACGTTACATTATTCAAGAACTAGAGAAAATAAGTTACGAATGCTCTATTATGTCCAACTTGTTATAGTTTTCATCCCTGGTCGATCGTCAGGGGTGTACTAAAATAATAATAGTTTGAGCTCAAACTTCTTTTACTTAAACTAGTTTGTAAAATATATGTTAATGCAAACTTTGGCTAATTAAAATGTTAAATGAGTTGGTAAGTACTTTTTGACTTTAATACCCACGGTATTTATTTAATTATCCTCTTTACTTTTCTTGATTTCTACTAACGTTCAACTTGAAATGTCAAGAACTATGCTTCAAAGTTCTATTCTTTATGTTCAAAGCTCAACTCGTTATATATGCATGCACGCTCGCACACACAATTACTCTGTTACTGAATGTGTGACATGACCATTGTATTTTGATTGTAGATACATATACTTTCCTGTTGAAAACGAGATCTTGCCCTTGCTTCTTTTTTTCCTACCCTTTTGTTATTTTTACTTTTATGTTCTCTTGCATTGGTTTCTGCCCCTGGTCTGGAATCAAATAACTTAATTGTTGTTTCTAAGAATGATTATGGCTTTTCAATTTTGTTGTATTTTGTATCAAACTGCAGAAAATACCTCTTTTTTCCACTATAAAGTTGGATGCAACATATGTGGTACTAAAATTAGTGGGTATCCATTCACGCAATTTCATATGAAAACCTTTCAACATTCAGCTTCTATATTCATTTCCTTTTTTACTTTATTGTGTTTAGAACTTTATTTTACTTTATAATATTAAATTATGAAAATAATGGTTTTTAACATAAATTTGAATATAAAGGTCTTTTTTATCAAAAGGTGGTTATGGTAACTTTCCATATTTTGCATCTATTATGAAAATGACTTTGTTAAGACAATTGAAGTTTTTAAACTGTTTTTTGCCATTTACTATTGCGTATTATATGCATGAAGTGCCCCAACATGCACGCAATATGGAGATATCAAAATTTGGAATGGTATTCTGTACTTTCGACAGCGGTTGAAATGTCGGTGCATTGGTGAATCATATTCAACCAAATATTGATGGTGGAGATGTTGTAGTTTTGAACTTAATTGCTGCATTAATATTTTATCAATGAAGTAACTTAGTCACTTTACATATAAGTATTTGTTCTTTCATCATTCTGCAAAATAAAAGCAAACAATACTTGATACAAAATTGTCATTCAATATGTATTTTCTTTTTCTAAGGATCTTTTGTCATGCAAGAGCATCTAACATTCCTCTAGTATTTCTCACTAAACCATTGCCTAACGTAAACAAAACAGAAGTATCGTCATCACATAAAAGTTAGACCAAAGAATTTGTATGCGTGAACAAAAGCAAAACCACGTGTACATTTTTGATAAAATTTGTGAAATGTACGCTCTTGTCTGCATATGTGAACCGCTTATTGTATGTTAATTGAACTAATTTTATATCAAATTGAATGCACGTTTAAAAAGATAACAACAAAATACATAGATTGGTTTATATACTTTCAATCGTTATTAAAATATTACTTCTGTTTAAAACTACAGATATATTTTAGAAATATGGTAAAAAAAAATTGTGAATATACATAGCAGTTTATCGTATTTGTACAAGAAACTGATATAAATGTAACACCATAACGAAAATTAAACAAAAAATAAATAGAAGTGCACATAGTTTTTTGGTTTTGATATTAGCTTTAATAAACATAGGTAGAGATGAAAGGGTAATGACATCTAGAAGGTGTATCTTCCTTGTTTCAAAAAGACATGATTGAATCATGTGAAACGACGTCTTTTTTGTTAACAGTAATAAGTTACACCAGATGTTTGAAGAACTCTTGTGTATAAATGAGAGCAATAACCTGCTGACTCAATGGTTGCACATTTTTGCAATATTATTCTACCTTTGATCATATGCAGTCAAAGCTCGGCTAAAGCTTCGTTATTGCCCTGCTAAAGCACTTAGCGAACTTCAACTGTTGCGCTTTTTTTTCTTCAATTTATCGCTATTAATAGTATTCCGCTTAAAGTCTCACAATGTTTCGCTACGTCCACCAAATCAGGGGTTTTTAGCACTCGCTTTAACAACTTTATTATAAAAATATTTTTTTGACCAGTTTTCTTGAAAACTAAATCAAAAAAGTTAGGATATAGGTCTAAGTTCAAGTCTTAGCGTTCAGCATAAATTAGAATTTTATTTTATTCACCAAGTCTGAACTGCATGGATCGTGATATTCTTTGGTTTTTGTATATAGGAGTGAACAATGTTTCTGTTTTGTACACAAGTGATCTGAGAATGAGAACAAGTCAACTTTAGAGGTTCGATTTATATATTCAATAAATATTTTTATACCTCCATTATTTTTCGATACATCCCCGCTATAGCTTTTTGTTATGAGTATTCTAACTCGAGATCATTCAAATTAAAACCTCAAAACATAGCGGAAAATGAGATCGTGGTAAGAAGTGCTAAAACAACCAATCAATATCTCAATCTAATTACAATCACCCAAACAAGCAATGGAGAAACAAAGTAATAACAATAAAAATAAATCTCACGCAGATTTATAATGGTTCCACTAACGTCTTGTTAGTGTACATCAACTTAGAGAGAGTCTTTATTAATATCAATGAGAAAAGCACGAGAAATTGATTACAATGATCAATATTCAGATAGAATAGATCTGTGAAGAATAGAATTGAAGAAACTAGGATTTGCTAAAACCTAGTTAATGGAGGATAAAAACCTTGATTAAAACGCTTGGAATGATCCTCATTCTTTGAATCTGAAAATAACTTATATAGCGAGAGATCTTTTCTTGACAAATTTTCAAAATGCCCCTTGAAGCTTTACAAACCTCATAAAACTGCCCGAACTGAAAATTAGCTGAAAGTCGTCAGAGACATCTGTCACATTATGACATACGTTTGTCATATGTTTCAGGAAAGCATTCCCTGAAACCACAAACGTTTATCGCAAAGTGACAGACGTATGTCCCAAGTTTCGGGTTCTCAAACCCTGCCATCAAAAACGTCTGCCACTTTATGATAGACGTCTGTCGCCTGATGCTGACCACAACACTCCAACTTCATCGTCATATCTTCTTCCTTCGAGATTCGATTTGCAAATTGTCTTCTCCGTCCTCAAGCTACTTCCGATCACTTCAATTTTCCATACAGTGTTACCAAAATTTAGCACTTCACCTCGACACTATCCGTCTCCATCACCAAGAGTCGATAGTATCAAACTATCACCATTTCTACTTTCAACCAAATAGATTTGAATGTTTTCTCAATGAGCTCCGGCAAAGCCGTCATCCATTGTGCTCTATCAACGAGTTCAGGCAAAGCCATCGTCTGCTAACGAAGTGTTGAAAGCATCCAAATCCAAATCGTCTCACCAAAAAACAAAAGCACTAAGGAGTATAAACTAGCACTCACCACGAAAATAGAACCACAATTTCTCATCAATACTCTTCATCATCCATAACCAAGTTCCTTCCTCAACCTAGTCACCCCGTAGCACCTAGGACTTTCTCAAGCGAATCAAATTCGAGTAATGCTCGAACTTCCCAACCGGCAATGCTTTGGTGAACATATCCACCGCATTACCTGTTGTGCGCACTTTTCGAAGATATATTTGCTTAATCCATGGTTACTAAAAATGATTCTCTCGCTTCAATATGATTTGTCCGTGAGCTAAACGTCAAACTCTCCGCCAAGTGAATAGCACTCTGGCTATTGCATTGAACATCGATATTATCATGTTCAAATCCCAAGTCATACAACAATCGCCTCTAATAAAGTGTTTGCTATGTCACATCCACCGCGGCTATCAACTTCGTCTTCGTAGTGGATAAAGCAACCACAATCTGCGATCTCGAGTTCCAACTTATGGCCATTCTACCAAGTGTGAAGACATATCCGAAAGTTGATTTTCTCATATCTCTATCACCAGCGTAGTCTGAATCACAATAACCAACCAACTTGCTATTCATTCTCTCACCACTGCCAAAAATAAGACCATGAGATGTTCTACCTTTAAGGTATTTCAATATAAGTTTTACAGTTTTCCAATGCGATTTCCTCGGATTAGTCATATACCGACTGACCATCCCCATGACATTTGCAATATCGGGTCTCGTACACACCATGTCATACATCAAACTCTCAACCGTACTAGCATACGGTACATTTTCTATATAAGTCTTGTCTTTTTTCAAAATAGGTGATCCCTTACTCGAAAGCTTCACATGCAATGGTAAAGCTGTATTTAACGTCATTCATGCTAAACCAGCAAAACACTTTCTTTATGTATTTCTTTTGAGTTAATTTCAACTCAAAACGCTTTCGGTTTCTATTTTCATGCCCAATATTACCTTTGTTTCTCCAAGGTCCTTCATTTCGAATTTCGATTTTAAACTCAATTTTAACTTGTTGGTTTAATTCTTATCTTTTGAAGCAATGAGTATGTCGTCCACAGACAAGAGTAAATACATCCAATGATAATTTTCCAACCTCTTGAAATATACACAAGCATCCTTGATGCTTTTATCAAAACCATTTTTAAGCATAAACCATTGTCTAAGTGATTAATTTCAACCATACAGCGATTTCTTTAACTTGCAAACTAAATTTGACTTACTATCTACAACAAAACCTTCCTGTTGTTTTATGTAGATGTCTTCATCCAAATCATCATGCAAGAAGGCCGTTTTTACATCAAGTTGCTCCAATTCTAAGTCGTGAATAGCAGCTATAGAAAGTAATATTCGAATTGAAGTACGGTACAAATTCAGTGCAAGAATCTCATCATACTCTTTTTTCTTCCTTTGTGCAAACTCCTTAGCTACTACCCTAGCTTTGTATCTCTCATCGACATTCACCTTATATATCCATTTGCACCCAATAGCACAGTTTTCTTTAGAAAGTGGAACCAAATCCTAAGTTTGATTCTTCATTAACAATTGCATCTCTTTCTCTATAGTACGAATCCACTTCGAGCTATCACTCCACTCCATGATGTCATCAAGGTCCATCGGTTCGTCTTGGACTACATGAAGAGCATAAACCAAATTTTCACAAAAGCTAAGATAGTTCCAATCATCATATCTATCGGGTGGCCTTATAGCATGTCAATCCACCTGAGTAGCAATACCATCATCCAAACTTCTTTCGGCTCCATCTTGAACCGAATCGTTTCTAGAATCGTGTACATCACCAACACTGCTAAAGGAACCATGTGGACTGTGATGTAACATCAACCACTTCCTCCTCACAAGCATCTTCAACTACTCTACTCTTGGACGAAAGGGAGGAATAACTTCCTCCACTGATTCACCATGAACCAAATCTGGAACATCTGATGAGCTCTCATGTGAATAAAGCCGACTCATCAACAGTAACATGACGAGAATTCATAACTTTCTTCGTTTCCGGATTTCATATTCGATAGTCTTTTTCTCCGTCCGTATAGTCAAGCAAGACCCATTTGAAAGCTCTAGGCTCGCGTTTATCATTTCTTGGATCATGCACATAAACCGGACTGCCAAACACACGAAGATAATTCAAATCAATGTTATTTTCCATCCACACTTTCTTCGGAATTTTGTTACCAATAGCCGAGCACGGAATTCGATTAACAATATGCACTGTGATTGACGACGCTTCGGCCCAACATCCCATAGATAAACCCGATGTCAACCTCAAGCATTGAGCTTTCTCAAGTAGAGTACGGTTCATCATCTCCGCAATAACATTTGACTGCAAATCTCCCGGTGTAGTAAAATACATCTGAATACCGTGATGCTTGCAAAACTCCAAGAAATCTCTGAAAACATACTCTCCGCCATTGTCGGACCTTAGAATCTTCAAAGAGTTGCCACTCTCATTCTCAACAAGAGCCTTCCATGTTTTGAACTTTGCGAATGCCTCCGACTTGGCCTTCATTATGTACATCCATACTTTCCGAGAAAAACCATCAATGAAATAAATATAATACATTGCTCCTTCCAAAGAAGCTACCGGTGTTGGTCTCTAAACATCCGTGTGAACATACTCAAGAACCTCTCTCGAATCATGTTTTCCTTCACCGAATGACACTTTAGTTTGCTTACCCATGACACATTCCTCGCAAAACTCTAATTTGTTGAAACTCTCTCCATCGATCATCTCCCTCTTCTAAAGAATATTCAAACTCCTCTCTGAGACATGACCTAATCTCAAATGCCACAACCTAGTCGCGTCCAGTCCACGAGAACTATCAACTTCCACACAAGTTTCACCTTCTACAGTCATACCTTGAAGCAAATAAACATCATGAGTTCTAGCACCTTTCATTAATGAAAGAGGCTATGTGGTAGGATCGTGTAATATGGAATAACGGAATTATCTAGATAGATAAAGTAAGGTAGACACCAGGATTTTATACTGGTTCGGACCTCTAGTCCTACGTCCAGTCCCTAAGCTTCATTTAGGAATTTCACTAACTAAAACCTTCACTTAACCCGGAGGAATAGGTTTACAACTTACCCGAACAACCGAACGGGATTTCTTGCCTCAACTACCGAAGAGGACTTCAACTCAATTACTAAAAACAATATTCGACTTGTTGTGTTCTTGTCAACACTAATGAGTCTAATGTAGTACAATATTCCTATAATCTTATCCTAGAGAGTATGCAATGTGTTTGTGAAGATTTAGAAAATGTGAATTGCTATGAATCAAAAGTGTTAAAAACAAAGCAGTGATTCAAGTAATAGATTTGTGATTGCTTTAAGAATTTCTAGATAATATGTTCAAGAAAATAGTAAGATTAAAGCAAGAGAATTCGGTGAATTGAAGATGTTAGAATTATGTATTTATACTTGTAGAAGAGGTGCATCTGTTGGCTAAGGGTGCAGACAAGAGATGTTTCCATTTCCATTGATGAATGGTTGCAACTCTTGGGAGGAAGAAGGTGTCCATTCAGAGAAAATTCGCAGGTTCAAATTCAGTCGATTGAACAGAGAATTCAGTCAACCGAAAGGCTTCTTCCTCGAGTCCTGTCATGATCGCGCACTCGACGAAAGAGCCTCACTTCGCCTACGCCCAGTATAAACATTGGGAGAAGTAGTTTACTTGCTTGCTTAGCTCATGCCAACAGCATTCCGTTCACTTACGCAACATTCATTCGGGCTTTGATTGAGATTCCCTGTGATGGTAGGCCATATTATGTTCCCGTGTCTCCCGAGAACTATGGATGAGTTTAGTAAAATTTTCAGGAACAAATTCAGTCGACTGAGCAGGGTGTTTCAGTCGACTGAAAACTGTACATGTTTGTATATGTGTAACAGGTTCAGTCGACTGGTCATCCTTGTTCAGTCGACTGAACTATTAAATTGTGCACAGTGAATGTTTATTAAAAAATGAAATTTATAAAATGTGTTCTAGTGTTTGTGCAAGCCTCTTGAGGATAGATTTTAATAATAAATCTAAACTAAGACCTATATAAGAATCATACTTATGTTTATCTTTGGTCTTCATCGTTCTTTCTTTAGCTTTGCACATATCTCTTCCTTTTTGTTGAAGCACATTGTCATTGATCAAAATCTTAGCGTATCAACAATTACCACAAGTGCACCCTTTGAAACCATTAAGCTATCACTCTCAATAGTGAACTTACAACCTAAAGAATTTAGCTGCCCCAAAGAGATAAGAGACTTTCGAAGTCTTGTAACATAGCGTATATTAGTGAGAGTACGAACTACTCCGTCAAACATTCGAATTTGCATGGAACCAATGCCCTTCGATCTACAAGTAGCACAATTACCTATAACAATTGAATTTTCCTCTTTGTCGACATAAGAAAAACAAATATTATTTGGCATCATATGATAAGATGCCCCCGAATCGAGCACTTATTTGCTAACCGAAACATCTGATGCTACCGTCGTCAAAACATCTACGTCTCCCTCACCAACTCCAGTATCCACTACGATTGAATATGCTACTTCCTTCTTTGCATTTTCCTTATCCAGGCACTCATTCTTCCAATGACCAGGTTTCTTACAAATAAAGTACTTGTCATTTCTTTTTTTCGACTATCCTCTTCAACTGGGCTTCCTTGATCTAGAACGTCCCCGGTTACCTTTCTTCTAATATCTCTCGTTCTTCAAAAATAAATCATGACCACTACTTTAATTACCCAACTTCTTTATTTGATTGCACAACTGCTCGCTAAGAAGACTTATTTTGACATCATCAAGAGTCAGTGTATACCGGTTGTAGATCAAACTATTTGAGAAACCCGTATAACGGTTTGGCAACGAACACAATAATATCATCGTCTTTTGTTCTTTCTTAATCTTCAGGTCTACTACCTTCATCTTCATTAGCAAATCATCAAAGACATTCAAGTGCGCTTTAAGCGAAGTACCCTCCTTCATCTTATAGGTGAAGAACGTTTACAACAAGATTAAACAATTAATTAGTGACTTTTTCATATACAACTCTTTCAACTTGTCCTATATACCCTTAGCGGTAGTCCCACCACTTATTTCGGAGATCACACTCTCTCCTATAGCAAATTGAAGTGTAGTGAATGCTTACTCTTTATTTTCCTCTCTTTTAACATCCGAGATGTCCGACGGCAACAAATGTGTATCAAACACTATCTTATACACACAATTCCACCTAAAACCCACTTTCATCTCTCATTGCCATTTTTCGAAATTTTTATCGTCATTTCACTTATCTATAACTAATTATGGTCCCGAAGCAGCATACGAGCCACGTACATACGGCGCTACACCACTTGGACTAACCATTGAGTGACTACTCTGATTTTAACATTTCCACAACAATCCACCAACACCAAAACTCAGATACCAAATGTTATGAGAATTCTAACTAGAGACCATTCAAATCAAAACCACAAAGCACAACGGAAAACGAGATTGTGGTAAGAAGTGCAAAAACAACAAATCACCATCTCAATCCAATTCAAAGCTAATTACAATCACCCAAACAAGCAATAGAGAAATAAAGTAATAACAATAAAAATAAATCACACAGATTTATAGTGGTTTCACTAACGTGTTGTTAGTGTACATCTACTTTGAGAGAAAATCTTTATTAATATCAATGAGAAGAGTACAAAGAGATTGATTACAATGATCAATATTCAAATAAAATAGATTTGTGAAGAATAGAATTAAAGAAATTAGGATTTGCTAAATCCTAACTAATGGAGGATAAAATCATTGATTATAACCATTGGAGTGGTCCTCGTTCTTTGAATTTGAAAATAGCTTATGTAGCGAGAGATTTTTTCTTGGCAAATTCCCGAAATGCCCCTTGAAGCTTCACAAATCTCACGAAACTGTTCGAGCCAAAAATATACTGAAAACAGTCTCAGACATTTGTCACATTATGACAGACGTCTGTCATATGTTTTAGGAAAGCATTCCCTGAAACCACTGACGTCTGTCGCAAAGTGACGAACGTCTATCCCAAGTTTTGGGTTTCCGAACCCTGCCATCACATACGTCCGTCACTTTATGACAGACGTATGTCGTCTGATGCTGACCATATCACCTCACCTCCATCGTCATATTTTCCTCCTCCGAACTCCGTTTTGCAAACCGTCTTCTCCGTCGGGCAATTTCGACCACTTCAATTCTCCATATGTGGTTGCCAAAATTCAACACTTTTTGCACATCCACCGCTATGAAACCGCTAAGCAATTTAACTGCAAAGCTTTGATCAATTATTTGTGGTGTGCCAACACGTATGATGTGTGTTTGTACAGACAAAAACATCAATTACTGTATACCATTAACATCATTTACTGTATACCATTAAATTGAGTATACTTAACTTTGTATATTAATATGAAATATACATTCAAACAAGGTTGTATTGTACTGTTGTAATTTACGCAGTTACTTTTGGTTCACATATATAATTTTTATTTAATATTTTAAACTAATAAAAAACGATGAGAAATATTATATCGAAACTAAAATTTTATTACATGCGCGCGCGCGTGTGTGTGTATATACACACACACACACATACTTGACGTGAGTAGCCTGTTAATTGACATGATGCTATTGGTTTGAATTTCATGAGGCATTTATATTCAATCCAGTAGCATTGTCAACTAATATGCTGCTTAATCAAAACTGTAAGAAGGCCTAAAATCAACACTTCTCTGGCAGATTTAAATGGGTGAGGTGAAAATAACCCGTTGGAATGTTGAAAATTTGACGTCAGTTGTGTGATTCAACCATGCGGTGCTTGCCGTAGGCCAGCGCTGCCTTTGTCGTTACATTTCTTCCTAGTTCACATTGCAATCCAAATTTGTAGTATTAATATTAATTTATCTACATCTTCTTATGTTTTGAGCTTTTCGCTTCCATCGTAAGATTATATTTATTTTTTCTTATGATAATATTTGCAGATATAGGATTTGCTCCAAAAACAATAAACGACGTGAAACTCATAAATGCTGGAAAAGTATTAGAGAACAATCATACAATTGCCGAGTCTAGAGTAATTGTTGGAGAAGTTCCTGGCGGTGTTATTACAATGCATGTTGTTGTTCGCCCACCTATGCCAGATAAAGACAATGGTATTTTTCTGACACCGTTTATTTTTTATTTACTGTAGTTTCATATGCATGTATTTTCTGCTCATCTGTCATTACAACTATCTAACACATGTTGTCCTTGTAAGGCTATTTTTAAAATTTATTATTAGCTATTTGATTCGCTTCTTCTTATTTTTGGTCCAACGGTTCCTAAGCATACGTGGATCGCCAATGCATAAAAAACTTTTTTAAGCAACTTTTGTCAAGGATGTACACTGATGTTTAATTTGGTAGACTGATAATGTTCATTGTTAGGCATGGAGAACGTAAATACAATCTCATTCCAAAAAAAGCTGTTAAATTGAAAGATGACTATGAATGACACTTGTTTTGCCCGGTTAATGCAGGAGGGAAATCAACCATGCCAATTTTAATTGCCATGAAAAAAGCATAGAGTTATATGATATTCCGCATTTGTACACTGCATTAATTTTCAGTTTAGAATATAAGATTTAAAAGATACTTATAGGAAGTTTAAAGTTGAGTTTGATGCACTAAAACAATTTTATTGCGGCAACGGAACCCATGACCAACCAAATACACATAATTACTTAACCAGTTCTAGGCTTAGAATACAATTTCGCATGCCTGTGCATGCGTGTGCGAATGAGTTAAAAAATTTCGAGTTAGATAGTCAAGAGGAAACCAAACTTTGGGTGTATGTAGGATTGCCTCCATCTTAGTCAAGAATAATTCATCTCTTGCCTAGTGTGCAAGTTTGCATACAATTTTAGCCACATCGATATTATGCTGCTAATAGTAAATATGATTAGTTTTATCAAGTTAATACTGGAAAACCAATATAATAATGTGAATAAGGATGCTTGGAAATTATTTGTGAAATATTTGCTCCTTCACAAATTATGATGGTTATCAGGCCTATCAACTAATTTAACTAAAGCATATTTATCACGGGAATGTCCGATTAAGCTACTTTGTATCATCATAATAATATTCTTCAAATATTGTTGCTCCCTGCTACTGGAATGGAACTAAACTGTTAGGAAATTTCTGGAACTAATTTAAGAAACCAATGTACCGTGGAGAGTTAGTGCATTTCCTAGATAAAAGTGTTAGTAAAGTGAACATCACCTACATAATCAACAATGCTGTTTGGTTGTTAATCTCTAATGGTGATGTGAATGAACTGTGTAATATGATGTGACAATTCTGGCACTCTACTTCACAATGTCAAATGGTAACTACCACAATTTTTTTCCCACATAAACGAAATATAACCTTCACATATGTTTGCATCGAAGTGTAGTAAAAAAAAAAGGGTTATTTTATTATGGGACATTTCATCAGAAGGACAAACTTCGCAGTCCAATTAGTTTTTATGACATACATTCAAAAAAATTACTTTCAAGGCCAAAATCAGCAGAATAATTACTTTCAAGGATAAAGCCGGTAGTCCATTTACATTCAAGGACATAATTTCATAGGTTTTTAGGTCCTAAAAACTAATTATTTTACGTTTTGTCCTTAAAAGTAATTATTTTCGTTGTGTGTCCTAAAATCCACTTGCTAAAAAGGCCGCTAATTTCCACTTTTTTATTATTGTGTGAAATACGGTTTTGCCGTGATATGCTCTTATTGTCTGTTATTCATGTTAAGAGTGTGATATTGTTAATTGAGCATAAAAATTAGAAAAGAATGTCTATCTATGGATATAATGTAGTTGAGATTTCTATGTCCTAACTTGATGCCAGCATACTAGTATAAATATCGCTTTGCGTTATTGAGCAATATTTAGTTTCCATGGTTACATCTTTCCATTCTTACGTTGAAATTTCAAAACCCATGTTTGCTATCATGGAATCTTCCGATTACATACTGCTTTTGGCATGTGCACTAGACAGTTTCCTATGTGTCGGAAAAATGTTGCCTTGCTAGCACCAAAGTTGTAACTGTAGCATCTGAAAGAGGGCAACATGTAAGCTTCATGCTCTTAATACCTCTTTTTGTTCCTTACCCAAATGTTCCTTTTTCTATGCTCGTTGTGTCAACTTTTGTTATGCATCACCCCAACGTATGGCCTTTTTGCCATCAAAGCATAGAAAATACTTGGTTTCTCATCAACAATCTCTAAGTTAGAGTGTGAGCGTGCGTGTGCACATTACGCACCCATACATATATACATAGTGCGTGTGTGTGTGAGCCATATTTTTACCATTTATAGGTTTCCAATAAATACTTGACAAGTGCGGAAACTGAACTGTTCTTTTGACAGCAATGAACATTTTATACTTGTTTTCTAATATTCTGATGCTCCTCTATCTTATTTGCCGGTAGCTACTGATGTATGCATACTGTATTTTACTATAAGGACAAATTTTGCGGTCCAATTAGTTTTTAGGACACACATTTACAGAAATTAATTTCAAGGCCAAAATTGAAAGAATAATTACTTTTAAGGACAAAGTCAGCCGTCTAATTACTTTCAAGGACATAATTTCAAAGTTTTTTTGTCTTAGAAATTAATTATTTTGCATTTTGTCCTTAAAAATAATTATTTCAGTTGTGTGTCCTAGAAACTAATTTCACTTGCTAAAGATGACCTTGTGGCTAATTTCCACTTATTTTATTTTATTTTCCATAGAGAAGCAGCAGGCAAACTCTCAAAATCAGCATCGATGTGCTTGCGCAATACTATGACTACTACCAAACTGTACAATGAATTTTACGTATCAATGCATACTACTATAGTTCCTTCCTCAAGCATAGAGAGTTCAAATTGTATAGAAGCTTTGTTCTTGTAATAAATTTCAGTTAAGCTCAAGGAAACATAATTTGAAGAGTATTTGTGATTGTGTGGTTGTGTAAGTGAAATTTCAAAGTAAAAGAAAATGTTAACTCTTGCGTTCTGTCTTTGTAATTTGTATTGTTCTTTCAACATATTTTTGAATAGTCAATGTTGTTATTTACTGCAGTATATAATCTTAGATAACCATTCAAAAATGTTGAAGTAGTCTTGATATTGTTTGTGTGATAACAGTATTTTAAGGTGCAACAGATTGTCCGGTCTTTTGATTCATTGAATTGTTAGAACCAAATAAAACCGAACTTTAGTGTAAAAATGCATTATACTTGAATCTTTGGGTGAAAAAGAAGAGGAAAGGTTCTTATGATGAATTTTTGTGACATGATTATGTATGGTACATACAACTATGCAAATAACAATTATTTTCTAATGAAAATGTACTGTTGCAATTATTAATTAGTTAAACGGCTAGCTTCAAAAAAAAAAGAAAAAAAAGAAAGGGAAAAAAAAAAGAAAAAAGAACAGACTTAGTAGCTAGTCGGTCTTGGTTCCTGCGAATGTGACTTAGATTTTCAATATCTACACAGGATTTATCAGCACCCCTTAGATGAACTTTCTCCTTCAATATTCCAAAGCATTTTGTCATGTTTGCCTTAATATTGGATATTTTTCTTTTCTCTTGAAGTTGAACAGTTACTGAATGTAACCTTTCTCGTACTTATCATCGTCACAATGCTTTGACTGTGCCTTCTTCATCCATGGATTCATTGAGTGGGCCATTTAGCTTCGCATTTCTTCTTTTTATACATAGACTTGCAAAAACAAAGGTTACCTATAGTAACTAAAGTGGATGGTGAACGGTTGAGATTGCGTTGTGAGAGAAGGAGCGAATCAGGCTCGATCGTTGATTTAACCGCAGAGATGGATGGTTGCTGTAAAGCATGTCAGAAGATAGACAGTGGATGAGAAAGCATTCATCACTTCTCTATACAAGATGTGGGCTTGCATTAAATGCGCATTTAATGATGATGGTAAGCCCCATCAGATCAATCGCTCAACTATGGTGCTTCGAATAGATGGATGCACAGTTTTGTCTTTCACTTGAGTACCCACATGGCCAGTTGGCCGACCGGATGTCAAGAACACGAAAGAGGTCGGGAATTTAGTTAAGGACCACGTGGGGAAAGCGGACAATGGATCGAGTGCGGGATGTTCGAAAAGGAGGCCGAGTGCCGGCTGGATCTGACTGTATGGAAGCCATGCCCGAAGGCGAGCCATTCTTTCCTGAAGTGATGATTGCCGAGACGGGCTTGTTTATGTCTGGTCCTGGTCTTGTTCATGTGAAAGTTGCTTGAAGAGGCTAAATTTTACCATGATGCATTGCTAGACTGGCTTTGATTGGACCAGATTGTCTTTAATTGGGTTTCTTAGTTGTTTCCGAAAATACAAGCAACATTCTGTCTCTCAAGTCTGCATCCATTTACAGGTGTGGCCTTAAATAAATATCATACAAATTTTTTCGAATGGTGGCTTTCCGAAGCATTTAATGCGCCTTCCAAATGACTTCATGCAATTGGTTGTGATGGTTCGATTTTCCGAACGTGGCAGGGACATGTCACATCTAAACACATGCTCGACTAGACTTAATACCAATCTCTATTGGATAGCTGATATCCCCTTTGCCTTGTGAGTTCAACGCATGCGATTGATGGCGCAGATATATAAATACCCCTTCTTCTCTAAACCTACAAAATTGCTCTTCATGAAAAAAATCCAGAGCTTGAGAGTCATTTACAATTCTTCACCGATGGAAAGCCGCAGGCTTCATCATCTGTTTCCTTTCCAAACGCCTTTGCTCATATTCATTTTTATGAAATTTAGTTAGGATGTCAAGAGGGGGAAAAAAATCTTCGGTGCTTGAACCACCCCATGTTGGTTATAGCTCAAACAATTGGTTGGAAATCTCTGCTTGGAGTGGATTACGCCTTGCACCTTGACTTGGACCCCTGCTTGCAGGCCACGGTCTTGACAGTGGTCGGAAAGTCAGTTTTAGACTAATGATCCGTGAAGCTATAACGTTTCCTTTCTTTGAGACTCTGACACTCCTGGTTCTAGGTCGGTTCAAATGCTTTTAGACCTCTACTTCTTCTTCCATAAACAACGTCTTGATATGTTCGTTGACGAGGCTATCCGGAAGCTTCTCGCGACCCATTGAAGGAGAAGGCGTTGGATTTGGTAGCACACTCCCCTTTCTTCAACAAGTTTTACGGTCGATCGGAGTACCTGAAGCGCTTCGAAGATGGGAGCTTGCTCAGTTTTCTTCAGCAAGTTCTTGATCATTTGAAGTGTTTCTCCAGCGAAGCCAGCGGCTATCTTAGTGATAAGAGTGTCGGCCGACCAGCTTTTGCAGGGTTGTTGACGTGTTTCTTCTTTGCTCTTTTTCTTCCTTTCAACTAATTAGTCATGAGAATGTTACTGTACACCTAGCGGGAAGGGCATTGTGCCCCCGTGCTTTTTTGAACCGAATAAAAAAGATCCGTCGCAACTCTTATTTGAGAAATTGGTTGTGTTGCTTGATAATCTATGCGACTTGTTGGGTGGAATACCCTAAGTTTCCGATAGTCCCTTTATTTATGCTAAAAAAAAATCTTTTAGGATTATGCCCACTATTGATGTGACAATAAGACAGGCTTGACACAACTGTTAGTGTAGCCAAGTGATGACTGGTGATTGTTTTTCATCGGAATGAGTTGAAATGCAAGTTACTTGCGACCCCTATCGGGCCTCGAGCGGGAAATTGTTGAGTGGCAAACGAGCCCTGGATCGAACCCGAGTGTACGAGCAATAAGGTTCTCCTAGATGATATGTTGTTGGGTACAAGACAACCATTGACTTGAAGCAAAAGTCGTTGATGTGGCCAAGTGATGGCCGAATGTAGAGCGTCAGTTTGCACCGGCATGAGTCAAAACACAAGTTCGCTTGCGAGTTCTCTCATGCTTCAAGCGGTCAAACGTTGAGTGGAAGACAAGCTCAAGCTTGAACTCGAGCCCATGAGCTGTAGGGTTCTCCTAGGTGACATATTTCCGGGTATGACACGATCGTTGATCTTAAGCCGAATCTGAATATATTGGTTTGTTTACTCTAACGTGGGATGTGTGATGGTGAGGCAGGTTGTATGCAGCCCGAACTCAAAGAATTGTAGAATAAAAATAAACATAGGTACATAACTTTCCACATCGCAATTGAAAACTTATTGTAACAAAGGGTCGGGGTTGAGATAATGATGCCCCTGGCTCTTGGACAAGTTGGTCGACTATGAGAGAGCGGGAGCTGTCGCTGCCGCTGCCGCTACCGCTTCGGGTTGGAGGTGGCCTTGGAAAAAACCGAAATGTTGGTCGGTCCGCTAGATTTGTTAAGAAAACCACCGCTGATTGTTGAATGCTCTTGTTGTAGCAAGATAACTCCTTTCTTTGCCTGTCTAAGGGAACTTCCATAAATTTCTGCCTTCTGCTGGTTGCCCCTGATCTCGCCGATCCTGTCTTGGACGGAGAACTTCATAATGAGGCGGTTTTAGGAAACGATGACATCCAACTTGGCAAGTACTGATCGTCCTATAAACAAATTATAAGAAGATTGGCAATAAACTGCTAAAAAGTTTGCCTAGATCTTCATAGCGAGGGGCTCTTGGCAGAATGTTGTTACAAGCGAGGTTGTGCCCATCAAAACAATGCCTACACTCCCGAAGCCAAAAACGGGCAAGTCCCACGGGGTTAGGTTGGAGACAGGAAGCCTGAGGACTTCAAACACATTCTTGAACATGATGTTGACCGAGCAGCCCATCCACAAGGCCTAATGCACATTTGAGTTGGCCAAGGCAAGAGTGATGATCATGACGTCATGATGGGGGTAGGAGACTTGGTGTCTTGTCTTCGGCCGTAAAGCTGATGACCGATCTGATTCCGAAAAGGATGCATTGGTCGCACGGGACTCTAATGAATAAATATGCCCTGCAGTACCTATCACTATCTGATAATGGGACTAGGTTCCCCGACTGCTACCTGCCATATGCGGTACCCCGGCTGCTACCTGCCATATGCAGTCCCCCACATATGGTTAAGTCCTCAGTGATGGCTTGAGCATTTGTGTTATTGATTTGAAGGGGCTGATTCGGCCATTCTTCATGGTTTTCTCTTTCCTCGACCTAGTAACGAACAAAATTTAAAAGTATGCCTCCACGAATGAGCCTTCTGATCTCTTCCTTGAGCACATGGCAGTCTATTATGGAGCGATCATTGACTCAATGTAACTCGTAGTACTTGGTATTGCAACTAGGTTCCTCTTGCTTCTCGTCTTTGATGGTGGTGGATTTTTGATCCCACACCTAATTTTTGGTAGTGAGGTAGATAGTAGTGCACGCTTGAACATAGGGCCACGACCAAACTATTGATGTTGCACCCCTAGCATAGATGGACTTTTTATTGAAGCAGCTAACATAAAACCATAGGCTCTTAGAAGGACCTTGCCTGACATTTCCCAGTTCATTGGCCAACATTACATATGTGCAGGACATGAAGAAACGAGTTTTAAAGTCCGTACATAGTCGGATCTAAGAGTGGATGCTGCCTGATCGTAGGTGCAAGATCCAGCGGGAGTGCGGTCCTACGAGGGTGGAGGGGAAGAGTATACACTTGGTGGGGGCAGAAAGCTGTTCGGTGTGGGTGATAAAGTTGAATGACGTGATGTAGTTGGACGGATCTGTACTCTCATCGTACTTTTTAATAAGTGGCATGGTTCACGCCCTCCTTTTACCGTCAAAATGTTGACTAGTTTCCTAACCAACCTCGGAATGAGATTAATGCATTATGAAGAGCAAAGATTATTTGCTAATCCCTGGGCTTAAAATGAAAAATAAGGAGTTAAATACATAACTGAAAGATGAATAACACAAGATATAGAGTGGTTTGACAAAGCTGTCTACGTCCACCGTAAAGTTCTCTTACTAAATATTTCTCTTACAACCGTGGAGATTAAGGATTTAAGGCTAATAAAGCCGTTTAATCTTAAGGACTTGCGATATCAAGAGTCATGAATTACGTGTACTATTTAGAATTCTTGTATGTTCTGACCAGAGCTCAACCACTTTGAAGATGTAAAGTAGGCATTATTTATAATAACTTAAGTAGACGGTGGACGGTTAAGATTGCGTTGTGAGAAAAGGAGAGAATCAGACTCGATCGTTGATCTAACTACAAAGGTGCATGGTTGACAGCTGTAAAGCAGGTTAGATGATAGGAATGTAACGTTCTGCCTTTTCGACTTCGAATGTCAACACTAATACCTACACGGTATTCACGTACCGAGCACCCAAGTGCCAGAAAGATGAATTGTTGGGATAAATAAAAAGAAAATGAAATGGAATAAAAAAAGAGAATACAATATCAGAATCTCACATATAGAACAAAAATATATAATTTCCCAAAAGGACTTTACTAAAAAGAAAATCTTTATATACATACATCAATTAGAGAAAACTAACCCATCATCGATTTGGACGGCTATAACAATCTGTCCTCACAAATGTTGATAGATACAAATTAAGTAATGTAGTGGAAACTAACTACGGTAGGAAATCATCCAACTTCTCTGCAAGAACTCTAATGAATAGTTGCTAAATCTGGAAACATATTCGAGCTGACACGAGCATTAAGAAATAACACATGGATCAGTCTGGTAAACCAACATGAGAAACTCAAATCATATAGATTTACTATGTCTTAAAAACCTTAAAAATAAAGATATCTCACAAGACCCCGCTGTAACATGGATGAGTTTTACCTTACGATAACCAAAACATTTCTATTGTAAAATCCAGTGATAATATAATAATGTCTAAGGCGTGAAATATAAATAATCACATAGCTGTGATGCAGATGAGTGTACATCACAATAATAAGAGGTATACAATCACAACTGATAAGACACGTCGCTAATTGTGTAGGATTTCCACGTAGATCTCTTTGAGGAAGCCAAATCTGAAATACTGCACAAGGATCAGAGATGTCCTTCCGAAGCGTCGTACATCTCTAGTGAATATAGCATAGGAAAATCATAGCTAGTCTTGCTAAGACCTGATGCATCGCTCTCGCATGTATATCCCAATAAGTATCTCTAGAAATGGAGTTGCATGCACCCTATGGGTTTGCCAAACCCACTGGTTATGTCTTCTATCTCTGGTTTTAGCCATACCAATGATGAGGCTACGTCCGACATTCAGCCCATGAGTCACCGCTCGAACAGATCTTTCACACGAGCTCCAACTCGAACAGTTCTCCGAACCACATATGGATTACCATATCTCAAACAGATCTCGGAACCACACATGGATTCGTCAACAAATCTCGGAATCGCAAATGGATTCCCATACCTCAATAGGTCTTGGAATCACACATGGATTCCCACATCCTGAATAGATCACGAATAACTACATGTGTTCAAGCATCTCAAATAGATTTCGAATCTTCACATAGATTCTAGCATCACGAAGCAATCATGAATCAATCAAGAACCAAGAACACGTATATTGTTTTGGAGAGGTTACAGTTTCAAGTTATCTAATATGAGTACACTCCCTCGCTTACTGGGTGCCCTAAACCAATCGATCGATTTCCCAAGAATCTCAACCCCCATTTTGTAGGAAATAAACAGACATACATAAGTGTAGAGATCACCTCCTAATCATTTAAGTGGATTTCCTTACTATTGTCTTAGAAGAGAAACGAATTTATACGTACAATATAATATCATTTAAGATAACCATACCTTATGATCCTTATGTTTCTTCTAGATAATTATAGTGTATATTTGACCAA
Source organism: Allium cepa (assembly GCA_030765085.1). Classification (NCBI taxonomy): domain Eukaryota; kingdom Viridiplantae; phylum Streptophyta; class Magnoliopsida; order Asparagales; family Amaryllidaceae; genus Allium; species Allium cepa. Next base: position 182,075,834 of record CM060937.1, on the reverse strand, counting down.
GATTTGAAAGTCAGTTATTTAACTACTAAATAAACAAACAATCCAATATAATGAGAATAATCACACAGTGGAAACCAAATCACCGTATATTGCCCATAAGCAAGTAACATACATGGCACGACTGAAACAATAAGCATGATCATGTTATATAAATAATTTCTAATCCCCTTTCGAATTAATTTTTCTTTATTAATTAAAAGCCTCTTTTATTAGTAAAACTCCTTCTTACTCAGTAAACCCTTTATAAATGAAACTCCATTTGTTAATTAAACTCCACTATTTAATTAAAACATTAATATTCATTTCAACACATTTTAATACTTTCCAAAAGTATTTATATACTTATCTCAATCATATAAGTATATTCACAATCAATTTCAAAGGGCTTAAGACGAATGTCACTCAACACTGTCACTACAAATTCGAAACCATTTCACTTATATTATCCTTTAAACATTCTTTTTAAAGATCTATTTACGTTCATAAGTATAACCAAAATGGGTCAAAGGCTAATGTTACTAACACATTTCTACAATAAACCCAAACCTAATCATACCTGTCATTTTATTTAAAATTCCATTATTAAAGATACAAGTATTTTTCGAACTCATTTGCAATATTTTAACACTTTAAAATATTATCAAAGGGTTTTTAAAAAATGTTGCTAAAACATTTTTTACGACAAACCCCAAACCGTTTCGCTATTCCGTTATATTTAAAATTCCATTTTAAAGATCCAATTACTTTTCGAAAGTATAATTAAATGGGTTAAAATAGATGTTACACAAACATTGATACTATAAACCCAAAATCACTCTTATGCTTGCTGATTTTACTTTGAAATATCCATTTCAAAACTCTAAGCATCTCTCCATTTTTTAAACAAGGTAATATGCCTTTTGAATAATTTTAATTTTATAACATAAGTGTTAAAACCTTGAAACACCTTTTAAATCCCTTCACAAAACATTCCATTAAAATCCTTTATCATATCCTTTGCAAATATCCTTTATAAATATCCTTTATCAGTATCCTTCGTAAATATCCTCCATCAATATCCTTTATAAAAAAAATCTTCTTGTTAACCCGCCTTTTGACAAGGCAGTACACAAGCGGATTTAACCCAACAGACTTCAAACTTATCAGGACTGATGAGTGCAGAGTGGCGGTTGTAGGACCTGAAGGTGAAGTACAAATGGTTATATGAAGCCAAATTTGGATGGAGTTGGTATATAAACGATGCATGATACTCAAAATATGAATATTGGCTTAGATAAGTTAGGGATTGCCATGACGTTGTAGAAGCTCAGGGATCGGCATAGCTTGGATCGACATGACATGGTGGAACACCACAGATCATCATAGCTTGGATCCATATGACATGGTGGAACACCATGAAACGGCATGGCATTGTAAGGCTCAAGGGGTCAACACGAGTGAAGGTGTATGGATCGGCATGGACCATTTTAAATGGTTCGACAGAAAAGGCCTCCAAGTGGATCTGAACAAAAGATTAAACAAAAGCATAAGTTCTACATGCTCAATCAGCATGATATTTAAAGTACCAACATGTCTAAACATGAAGAAGCTACCATAAGGATCGCTGCTCCAGAATCGACCAATGGATGGATCGGTACAGATCCATCTTATTGGGATTTGGGCTTAGCGACCCCAATGGTGGGCCTAATGTGGATAAGAAGGTCCTATAGCCGCAGAGAGATTGGTGGTCGTCTTCCCCTATAAATATAGCAGTCATGGCTTCAGAAAGACGGATCTTTCTTCTACGCCTCTTCATCTTCTATCTAGGTTATACTCTGCCATTTTTATTATTGAATTTCATGGATTTGTATCTGTAATCAGCAGTATAAACTAATAAAAGAAAAATCTTTGGATTGGACGTAGGCCAGAGTTAGCTGAACCACTATGAATCTGCATCTCTATTTACTTTATTTCTAATTGTTTTTAATTTTGTTCATCTATTTCTCTTCATATTTCTGTGTCTTGATTAGATATTTGTACTTTCACATAATTGAGTGTTAGTGGTCAATTTTGACATCAATATTTTGGTGCTTTCACTGAGAAGACTTACATCTGTGGATTTGCAAGCTAGGATCTTATATCTAGAGGCTTGGATACTTGGATCTAGAAAGAACAATGGCTAAGCAATCAATAAAGAGAGCGCTACTAGAAAGGAGCCACCATGGAGGGAGTCAGGAAGCTTCCTCAGGATCTGGAGCTAATCAAGCATTTATATACATCACCAAGGACGAGATGGAAATGATGGTGGTTACTATGCATGAGAGGATGGTGAAAAGGCTGGAGAAGATTATGCAGAATTTATTCCAACAAGTTAGACAAGCTAGAGCATAGAATCAAGGAGTTAAAGCAACAGAAATGGCTGGAAAACAGAACCGGGAACATGAAAATGGAGCTAATGGACAAAGGAACAGAATAGAGCAGTCGGGGCAGTCCCCTGCCATCCTAGAGGGATCGGCAAATATCCCTCTAGGGGGATCGGTATCGATCCCCAAAGGCTAAGGGGCATGCCTCTGGGTCTTATTGTCGTGGTGTTGGAGGATATGCGGCCAATCCTATGGAGCTTGGAGCGAATTGAAATTTGGATGCTTGTCCATAGGAATCCGTTCCAGAATTCCCTCATAGACTAGAGGGTGGCTTGGGCATGATGATAGGAGACTGCATTGGAAGACCATGATAGGTTTTCAAAGATGAAAAGGCGAGCTATGTGTGGAGGATTAGTGAAATGGGATTTGGAGGATGTAAATAGAAATCCATTCGCTCCAAATATCAGGCAAAAGAATCTACCGGAGTTCAAACTGCCAACGCTTGAGACATATGATGGAAAATTGGATCTTGATGTTCATTTGACGATATACATGAGACATATTTAATTACTGGGGGCATCAGAGGAAGTCATGACATAGTGCTTCCCCTTATACTTAATGAACATAGTTGCACCATGGTTCAGACAGTTGGAAAGCAGCTCTATTAGCATGTGGACGGAATTGATCGAAAGGTTTATAAGTCAGTTTAGGGTTTACATCTCGAGACCCAAAAATGTGATGATTTTGGCAACACCGAAACAAAGGAACGGAAAGTCCCTGAGGAGTTTCCTAACTCGGTTTAATGCCACAGCGACATAAGTAGATCGTCCAGATCCATTCATGGTTTTGATGGCAGTAGTATCTGGAATAGCTGATGGCTCGTAATTCAAGGATTCACTGGCATGGGATCCACCTATGGATCCGGGGAGTTTTATCATGAAGCAGAAAGGTTCCTACGGCATGAAGACGTACGAGTAAACAAACCAGAGGTGAATGCTGTGCAAAGTGGAGGATCATCAAGAGATGTAAACAAGAATGTAAAGGCAAACGGAAAATGAATGATGGCATTAATGTGTCAAAGAGGTAATGGAAATAAACAAAATTCACTTCTTATATAGATTTGACCAAATCTCTAAAATGGATTTATTTAGATACTCGAGGATGTCTTCAGTATCGAAGGCCGACAAGGAGGTAACCCTCCAAAAATGAGCGATCATTAGGAAAGCATTGCCTATTCCAATAGCTGGATGGGAACAGTGAAAATAAATGTAGGCATTTAAAGGATATCATTGAGGAATACATGAGGAATAGTCAATTACAACAATACATAAGAACTCGGGTTGCGATGGTGGAACAGAAGCAGGCACCGTCCACCTCGAACGAAAATGGCACTGGATCAAGGTCGTCATCAACTTGTCATCAATTGATCGGGATGGCACAGAATAAGTAATAAACTCCACAGTAATATGGCTAGGTACTTACACATGTACAGGATCGAGGAAAGTCTCTAGGAATGCTCTGAGATGACGATAAACCGTTGTGCTTGGGTTTGTGAAATTCGTTTAATTTCTTCTTATTTGCTTCGAACTTTGGTCTATCAGTTGTACAGAATTTTATTTTATGGACTCAGTGATGCTTAAGTCTGGATTAATGTAATAAGCAACACAGGTCACGGTTATGGCCTCGACCTGAGAGACAGGGTAATAACCGTGAGTCACGAATCCCTTCGCTAGATAGCGACGTGATGGATTTGTATACAGATTAAGCCCTCGACCAGATAGTCGAGGCTAGAGAATGAGACCCAACAGGTCTTCAAGTATGGATTATGCTCGACAAGGATTCGAAGATCAAGGTCATCGTGTATGGACTATGCCTGCCAAGGGGTAGACCGCTTCGCCGGAGAGCGACATGATCGGTCTACTCAGGTTGTCGAGTATGGATTGTGCTCGGCAAGAATTTGGTGAGATCAAGGATTTGGATTAGGCTAACGACCCGGAGAGGTCTATGGATTTGGATATGGACCCGTAGCAGTTTCGGATTTGGATAAAACGACCCGGAGAGGTCTATGGATTTTGATATGGACCCAGAGCGGTTCCGGATTAGGATAAAAAACCCACATAGGTCTATAGTTTTGGATATGGACCCGGAGCAGTCCCGGATTTGGATAAAACGATCCAAAGAGATTATGGATTTGGTTAATGAATTTGAAATGGACTCAGAATTAGATATCGACTCAGAATAGTCATGGTGTTAACAATAAAACATATCAACACCCCAAAGGTTGATATGATAAGGAAGGTAAATCCTTTCGGTCTCTTATGGTTTATTGGAGAGAGCTAGGATATGAATGTCTTCCTTTAGATCACCTTTCGAATCAGACTTTATTATGAAATTTCCTTCTTATTGACCTTTCGACCCAGGCTTAAGTTCCCTTGTTTTTGGTCTTTTGAGCTAAATAAAATAGCTTGACTTTCCCTTCGAAACAGTCCTTTCGAAGCAGTTGCAGTAGCTAATGACGGCTCTAAGATTCAAGGTTGTGATCGACTTTGAATGGTTTCGACCTGGTCAAAAGCTGGAACCTTAAATGACTTGGGCCTGAATTAAAAAATAAAAGTAAAACCGGCCTGTTTAGCTTTCGATCCACTTAAAGGTAGAAGCCCAATGGTAGGAGGCCTGGAGTTGATAAATGGAATTACTTGAAAATGTAGGGGTTTTGACCAAATCAAAAGGTGACTTACGATGGGGTCTATTGGAAAACGATCTAATAAAAGCTTTCAAAACAACTAAGTAATTAAGAATATTGAAGACTTCCCTTTCGCAACTCAACAAAGCTTTTATTGATCAATTTTTCCTAATTCAATTTACAAATTAGGATTACAGCCTTTTAGAATTAACAAAATACAAATGCAGAATAAATGAGTTCGGATCCCCCAAACCAGACCCTTGGGTCTTATTTATACATGCGGGTCGGCACCTTTCGACCCAATGCTTTTGACCTGGTCGAAAGGTGGCTTCTGATGCCTTCAACTCCTTTAGCATTTACACTTCTCTCTGCAATGTTTTCGGATGGGCTCAAATGCCTCCTTCTTCATCGAAAAGGGTGGTTGCACCTTCGCTTCTTTATGTTGCTTTGTAAGAGCTTTCAACTCTATTGATGGGTTGTTTTCAGGAGCTTCGAAGGTGTTGAACTGGTGATGGCTTCTGTGTTGTTTATAGTTTCTAAACTTACGCTTGCGACTTGATGTAGGACCTTCCCTGGATATTAATGGTTTCGACCGCTTCAAAAGGCTTGGTTCAGCTTTCGAAAGGGTTGTTCCGATCATGGTATGCTTCTAAGTTATTTGAATGAAGGCGATACATTTGGTTTCGAAAGGTTTAGCGCACATATGAAAGGTTGTTATGCATTGTCTTTGAGAGCTGCTTCTTTAACTCCTTTGAAAGGTCTTCATGCCTGCGGAAGCACCTGCTTCGAAAGGTGTTTATTAAAGCGGAAGCATGCTTTCGGCCCTTCCGACCCCTTCGAAAAGTTTGGTACTTCTAATCTTTGGTTGTTGCATCATTTCGTCTCCTTCGAAAGGTCTTGATGGTGGTTTTCTCTCTTGTTCTTCTTTGCCTTCTATTTGGTAGGGACTCGACGTGGTCGAAAGGATATTTAGTGGTAACATTTGCCCCTCCTTGCGAAGGGATGCCCTTGACTTTCCAAGTCAATCATCTCGAAACCCTGAATGTTTCCTGCATTTTGGTATTCCCGTGCAAATCTAGATCGTTTATTTAAATCTAATCGAATGGCTTGCCGACTTTGCTGACTTTCTTATAAATCACCCTTTCCTCTCCTCTTCCTTTATTTACCTACAAACGAGATAAACTTCAAGCGAAATCAAAGTCTTCAAGGTTTCCCGATAATTTTCATTTTCCTCCATCAAAAATCTAGCTCTAAGTAAGCTTATGTTTTCTTGTTTCTCGTGTCTTTTTCTTCTTTATTTTACAGCAAATCTCAATTAACAAACCATCGTAGTTTGGATTCTTATTTACTGTTTGGATTTGTTGGAAACGGTTTGAGTCCTTGTTTGTTTGAAAACATCGTTCAATTTAGTTTTATAGGTGGTTTGATTCGCTTTTCTTATTTATTCTCGATTTGATCATGTCTAGTTCGATTTTCATTGTTATTGTGTGTTTTTTTGTTTTTTTAACTTCCTAGATTGAAATCGGATTTAGAGAAGAAGAAGATTTTGATTACTTCGCTTAGAAGCTTTGCGCTGTATGAATTACTTTTCTACCCCTTCGAAAAGGATTAAGGTGGCAAATTCCATTTTACTTTCTTAGCCTCTTTTGATGGGGTCGAAAGGTAGCGTTGCACTTCGTTTGACTAACCCCGTCGAAAGTTTATCAATTAAGTAGCATGTTGTCAACCTTTTTGATAGTAATTTTGTGTGTTAGCGTATTCAGACACCTTTCAAAGAAGTTGTCTATTTCAATTCACTCTTTTTAAAGCATAAAGTTGCTTAGGTTTTGACACCTTTAGAATATACTTATTCCTTATTAGTTTAAGGCAAAATAAATATTTTATAAAAGGTAACTAAAGAAAAGACACTTTGTATAAGTTGCAAATCAAATGTTTCGACTTAGACGAACCTACTATATTCAACTTAGTCGAAACCTACTATGTTGGTTTAAATTTTATTATTGTTATACTTCGGAGCCATACACCACTTCTTGTTTCTGTCGAAACCTTTTATAACTGACTAAGGTTTAATCTTTCTCTTTTCCAATAACGTTGAAACGTCCACTTAATTCAAATTCGAAACCTTTCGGCTTTGCTGGCATATAAGGTTTCGACAACACTAACATTCTTTTAGAAAAACTAAGATAATGGGTTCTGACAATGTCGAAGGGTCTTTTCCCTTGTTTATTGAATATTGGTAGTGTATATTTTCTTCATATTTTTACATTGGTTTTAACTATTCTTTTCTAATAACAAAGTTCCTATTGAGCTTTCGACATTGTTGAACAGTGCTGATTGGACGTATACGTCAGTCCTCCCTTTCGACCCTGTCGAAAGCTTAGTAGATGCTTATATTAGGCTTTCGACTTTGTTGAGAGATGTTTGTTAAGTGTTAACTTTTATTTTCCTTTCTCTTTGTCGAAAGCTCAATAAATATCATCTTTAACTTTAACATTCTTTCAAGAATTTGAAGTTTCATGTTTTATTTGATGTTCCAATTATTGCAGTAGGTTTCTACTGATCCATGAGAATGTTAACTTCATAACAAACTGTAATTTCTAATTGAAACATTTTTACCTGATAGAATAATGAGTTCTCCAAAGAAAGTTGAAGCTACTTCCAAGTGTACTTTGATATCCACTCAAGATGAAGTGGATGACATCCTCAATGACTTTGAAATCACTGGGGTGGAAGCCATTCCACCTACTAAAAATGACACCATCAGCAGCCCTCCTGAAAGGTTCTTCGCTTATAATGCTATATGCATATGGCACGGAGGGTTTCTTCCATTTTTGAAATTCTCGTCTAGGTTCCTGGTCAATCTCGGAATATCTCTGATTCAGCTATCTCCAATCGTCTACACTTATCTTTTATCCTTAGAATTGATGGAGTTGGAATTCGGCATTCCCTCCTTGGATGCTGAAGTACTTAATTACCTCATCCGGTTGGTGAAGCTAGCAACCTTAACAGCCAAATCTTCCGAGCCAATCCTCCTAAGAAATTGATCTCTGAGGGAGTAATCAAATTTAGAGATTGGGAAAGTCATTTCTTCTTCGTCAGATGCTTCCCAAACATTGGCGGGACTTTCTCTACTACATTTTATTATTTTCCTTCTATTTAGTTACTTTTCTTTGCTTATCTAGGCTTTTTTCAGGTGCCTCTACTAAAGAACTAAATGAGGAGAATAAGAGAACAGCGGAGTCTCTAATTGCAGCTTCAAGCGAGGTCGAGAATTGATTAACACTGCTAAATCCAATAAATTTATGAAAGCACTACCTTCTGCCGGCGGGCCAAAGGTTACTTCGCCAACCTCCTTCAGTCCAACACACATCCCAAAGCAAGCGCTTCCTTTCTTTGGGAGATCCTAAAAATTTCTTCCCAATGTCACATATCTTCTCTTACCACTCCGATTAGTTATAAACGCTACACTTGTTTTTTATTACTGTGTTGTTTTTTAAATTATTCTACTGACTTATAATCTATTTGAATTCTCTTCGGTTGCTCCTTAGGTGAAAAAACCTATCAGCGGTCCTACTCCTCTCTCCTCGACTTCCCATGCCCCTCCCTTCTCCCAGGCCATTGCTGGGTTTAAGATGGTTGCTAAAAGAAAATTTATTAAACCATATACGATGGAACCACCCCCAAAAAGAGTCAAAGAGGTTCAAGTTCCTAATTCTCCAATACTGAAAGCGGAGAAGTCTATTAATATTAGGGAATTTCTAAATATCCCGACCATCAAAGCTCCTCATGTCTCACGTAGGGAAACTCCTACCAAAGTCGATCCTATTTCTCACATCATTTTTTCCAGTTCTTCGAGCGTAATCGAGCAGATGTTAAAGGCGTTGGGGACTTCGACCTCAACGCAAGTGTTAAACCTTCTAGGACCATCAACTTCCACACCTCCGAGTGATTTTGAGAACATGGTCCATTCTATCTTAAATTCTCCATCATTACTTCAACTTGGCCGCCATTCACTGCTTTTAATTTGGGGGACAATATCGATCCCTTCTTGAACAAGAACTCCTGGTATATGTTACGTTACTTAACATTATTTTCTCTGTTTTTCTTCAAGCTTTTAACTTATGTTGTACTTTTCTTTCAGCTTTCCAAAAGTTGGTTCTCACTGCACGAAAATGTGTCCAAATCTTCCGTCAAAACATCTAATCTTTGGGAAGAAATCAATGCCTTGAATAACCAAGTTTCCTCCTTGTCCACGAAGAAGACCGAGACTACAATTGAATTGGAGCAATTGAGAGCTGCTCTCGCTTAGTCAAAGTCTATTATCTTGGAGGAGAGGAAGGCTCGCCAACTTCTAGCCGACGAGAACTTAGCTTTATCAATGGCTCTGAAAGAGTTTGAAGAGGAAAAAGGACCAATGGCAGCTAAACAATCCTTGTTAAAGGAAAAGCTGAAAAAGAACAAGGCCTCCCTAAAACTGGCTATCCACACCATTTTTGATGCAAAGCATCAAGTGCCGCAATTCCTTAACTCGTCTCTTGAAGACATTATTATGAATTACTTTAAGATGCTTTAATGCTTGCTTATGTTGATAATGTCGATAAATGCCTAGATTTGAGCTTCTCCTCGCTCGACTTTGCTCTTGTTGATAGGGTCATGGATAAAGTCAAAAAGATGGAGGCGGGCAATTGAATTTGCTTAGAGGGAGGAAATCGACGCTTCCAAACTTCTTTCCTTTGAAGTTCCTTCCTTCGAAGTCGAATCTGACTCTGAAGAAGAAGATGGCAAAGATGAGGCCATCGAAGAGGAGGGGGAAGATGATGATGATGACAATGATGATGATGATGGGGATGATAACATCAACGATGGACAAGGATAAGGTGGCACTGAGGGTGGCCACATTGAAGCTTCTGAGAAAGATGGGGATGATAATACAAAGTCCTCTGAAAAAGATTTGTCCCCTCATGAAGCGATTCCGCCTAAATCTCCTGCACCTTCCGGCCCTAAAGAGGAGCCTGCTTCTATTGATGTTGAAGTGCCAAAAGAAAAGGAGCAGGCTTCTTGAGCATCAATCTCAATATCTTAGGCATGGGATTCTATGTTTAAACATATTTCACTTTGAAGATAATAGTAGTGTAAATCATTTATTTAGATAAGAAAGAAGTCCGTCCACCCTTATAAAACCAAGTTTGAAAGAAAACAAGCGGAGATAAATAATTTATATAGGGAATTAGACAGACAATTGAAGGAGCACAACATTCTTTCTGATTAATATCATAGACTTAATATAAGTGTGACAGTGTTAGCTTCTTTTAAACACCAGGAAACTGCCCCTCCATTGAGGAGAGAGCGCCTTCGATATGATGCTCTTTTGAAGAAAACCGGGAATTGATTACCTCTTTTGTATGTTGACTGAGGAAAAAGACATTTTAGTTAATTTCTTATACAAGGCCTATCGTAGACACCCGACTTCTCATATTTAGGTGATTTTAGTGGGGGTCTAATTAGGCATTTACACAAAAAATACTTGGATGAATTTGGATCTGACCCGCATCCCAGAGCGTATTAGAACTTGCCTCGAGTCAGAACAATTCCCCAAGACCTTCCTCCTAAAAAAACTCAAGTTTTATAAGAACAAGTTTGTTTTAGAATTATTTACTTAGTCAATTTTGTATGAATTGGATGAATGATTGTAAATAGGTAATAACACTGATTTGTAAACATTTGTATTAGCATTCTTTTTATAATCAGCTGCATTTTATTATGTTATCACAGAGAGAATGTTCCTCAAGCAATCTTGTCTTTAGATATTACCTAAGCCAATATGTTAAATTGAGAAGATTTTATCTCGGAAAGGCACCAATTTTAAAATCTTCAAAATTGGCAAGATATTGTTTTCTTAAAGATTTAAAAAAAACTTTACATGTAATATCCTCATCTCCGTTTCGATTTCCTTGGTGATGAGAAAGAAAAGCTACTTAAGGAGATTTGGACATTGCATACTAAACTAATTATGGTCATGATAGTCCTCAGGTCAGGGAATGGGACTACAGCAAATATCCATCGATTATCACCCTAGAAGAAGTTACTATTCCTTTTGACTCGACAGTTGTTCTTTATGCTAATTCAATAAATAAAGTTAGAAATGCAGTTTCTCAACTTTAGATGTAAAGCAAATATTTAATTGTGCTATTTTAGTTTCATTGTTGTTTAAGTTGTAATCTTTTATAGTAACAATAAAGAGATCGATCATTCTGGTTTTGACTTCATTCTTTCTCTTTTTTATTTAAATAGGAGTTACAGTTATCCGTGACACCTCTTTCATTAGATTCAGTCTCTCGCTTTGTTAATCTTAAGGATAAGCTACCAGCAGAACTTGAAAAGAGTAAACTTTTTGAAGATACTTTACTTGCTCGTTTTCACAGCAATGTCGAAGCTTTAAGATGACACAAAAGATTCTTGCTTTAGAAAACTATTATCAGAAATCTTAAGTATCAAATTGCCATTTCAGAAGTAGATGTTAATAGTAAGAATGAAATGATCTCTGCTCTGAAGCATCATGTTAATTCGAATCCTTAAATTGACTTTGATCGCAAAATGTTAGAACTTTTTCAACAGATAAGCAATTTGAGATGAAATTGAAGGAGAGTCAAGATCATTGTGAGTCGTCGGAATTCATTATGAGGAATATCTCAAGTATTGATTTACCAGTTCCTCATGCTACTCCCTCTGCTCCTATTCTACAAGATCTACTTCCCTTGCTGCTCAAATTTCCCACTACGAGTAGTCATCCCCCTTGCTTAGACGAGAAGATAGTGGGCGAGTGGTGTAGGAAAGTTAAATTCTAAATGATGAAATATTTTGATGAACAACGGAATGTTAAAAACTTACAGCGCATAAATGAATATGCTGCTAGAATTCAAAAACTAGAACGTGATAACTATCTCCTTTAGAAGCGCGTCATTGAATTGGAAAAGGAAAATAAGACCCTTGGAGGTGCAAATAGAGCTTTCAATCGCACTTTGAAAACTAATATTGATGTGATTGATGATGCAGACAGGATAAGGAAGAAAGAGAAGAAACTCAAAGAAGTTCTTTATATCGCTATCCGTCACATCATGGATCCTTTAGTCACTGAGAACTTGGACAAGGCTGCCCAAGATTTTTGAAAAATTCACATCTATGACATGTATATATTTGCTCTATAGACTTGTAAATAATTTCTAAGTTATGTAAATCATGTAAATTTTGTAAATATCACCTAATTTGTAATCCTTTCATGTAATGTTATCTTTGAAACATTTGTTTGATTGCTCATACCATAACTTATGTATTTGTTAAATCTTTCATTCTTCTTTTCTGTTTTGATTTTCCTGAAAAGTATAAAGCAAATAATATTTCTAATTGTTGGCTTTAAATTGATGTATAAGTTTATGCATATCATTCACAAAGATTAACAAATCATCATGTTAATCATATGGTAATAAATGAAAAGCAGTTATATTTGGTTAAACATCTAAAACCCATCTTTGGTCATAATAAAAAAATAATGAAGACTTTAAGTTTAACCCATATTGCTGGAATATCTGGAACCTATTGGTTGGAAATCTTATCCTCAACCAAGGGTATGTCTTTAGAGAACCATCCTCTGGAGATAGTTGATAGTGAGTTAAGTATGATTAAGTAATGGAAATCCAAAAGTCGTTATCTGAAAATTTGTAGTTGAAATCCAATGTCTCATATTTGGGCATTAATAAATGAGATCTGAAAGTTCAGAAGCCTGAAACCTAGATTCGAGTATTATGGATGGTGTTTAGAAGTTAAGAAATTTGAAATTCAGATTCAAGTATTTGCGGATGATGATAAAAAATTAATAATAACGATGTTCTTGATAGAACTTGATAGAAGTCTTTGATCCAAATTCGGGTATTAATGGTGGATAATCAGAAATCCATAATAGAAATCTCAAGCCCAGATTAGGGCATTAATAAGTGAAATCAAATTATAGTCTCGAAACCCAGATTTGGGTATGAGGAATTGAGAGATCTGTAACCTAGACTTGGGTATTAATAGATGAAGTTCAAAAATGAAAAACCCGAAACCCGGATTCTGGTAATAAGCGGTGTTCTTTTCTACTCCTTAGATTATGTCTTCACGGGCATGTGTAAACCTCTTAGGCTTAGGGCTTGAACATCTTAGTCTGATATTTGATGAGCCTCTTCTCGGGCTTAGACGTCTTAGTCCTTTGTTTGGTGAGCCTCTTCTTGAGCTTGGATGTCTTAGTCCTTCTTAGATGTGCCGCTTTTCGGGCTTGGACGTCTTAGTCCGTTATAGTCTGGTGCTCTTGGTTAGCTCATTCTTAGAGGCTGAAATCAAGGACTTACCCAACCTCCCTCTAGAAAGCACCTTGACCTAACCAAAGGCACGACCAAGGGTTTTTCGATACTTTAACATGGCCATAGCGTGGCGCGGATAAAGGCTTGCACTCCTTCCTCTAGGAGGTGTCCTGCCCTGGCATAGCGTGACATGGACAGGGGCTTGTCGATGCTTTAACCTAGTCATAGCGTGATGCAGCTAAAGGCTTGCACTTCTCCCCCTAAGAGGTTCCTTGACCTGACTAGAGGTGCGGCTAAGGGCTTGTCAATGCTTTAACCTAGCCATAGCATGACAGGTTAAAGGCTTACACTCCTCCCTCCAGGAGGTGCTCTGCCCTGGCCAACTCAACGCTGACAGAGGCTTTGACCATTTAAGGTAATGTCCAAATAAAAGGAGCATTTCATTCCCAACTATATAGATTCTCTTTTAAAAATAAAGTGGCTCTTTATTGATCTCATTCAGTATTTCTTTACAAACTCGCTGATTTTTCCTTGATGGTAAAATTTGATTATCATCCCTTCCAAGGCTCTGCGTAGTTTCATGACCATTCATCATGTGATAATGGTAATAGGATCCTTCTAGATTTCTTTTATATTTTAGTTTCTTCTTTTGTGATGGCCAATAGTTGAGCTCATCCTTTGTTAGTAGTAGACATTCTCTATGGATGTTGTTAGATTGCACTCTTTAGGAAGTCTTGACTTGAAACTTGTTTCTTGAGGATGGCTTCCAAATATTTTATTACTTGGCTCTAGAGTTTCTCCTTTAATAACTAATTTTCTCTTTAAAACTTTTTAGAGTTTCGGTGTAGGTATTATCCCGCTTGTGATTTGACCCCATTTGTGTGCAAAGGCGTTGTAATCTGCCATTATTTCTTCTTCAAAGATTGTATCTTTGGTATGATGTTGAATTATTTTTCTCATTTGATCAAATAAATTGTCACTTTCCTTTATCTTTTCCCCTAAAGAAAAGATTGGGGAGGGACCAACATGAAAAGGGTTTAAGCTCCGTTTAAGTGGATCATAGGCTTTAACTTTCTTTTTCCTTATGATTCTTAAAGCCTTCATCCTTACTGGCTGTTCTTCCAAGAGATTCTTATCGTTAGCTGTCTCTAGGGAAAATCCAATTAAATGTGGTTCAAAATATCCTTGCTAGGGACTTTTAACTTTGCCATCCATGGAAGTTAGATCAAAAGTAGATAAGCTTGAAATGGGATTTGGTTAGAGATAAGTAGGGTTGGATGTTCAATAGAGTCGGAGGTTTAGTCCCTCCTTCTAGCACCAAAATGTTAACAAGAAAACTTGTCAACACCTTAAAGTTGATGTAATATGGAAGGTTAATCCTTTCGGTCTCTTTTGGTTTATTGGAGAGAGCTGGGATATGAATGTCTTCCTTCAGACCACCTTTCGAATCGACTGTATTATGAAATTTCCTTCTTATTGACATTTCAAACCAATCGAAAGGCTTAAGTTCCCTTGTTTTGGGTCTTTCGAGCTAAATAAAATAGCTTGACCTTCCCTTCGAAACAATCCTTTCTAAGTAGTTGCAGTAGCCTAATTACGGCTCGAAGATTCAAGGTTATGATCAACTTTGAATGGTTTCGACCTGGTCGAAAGCTGGAATCTTAAATGACTTAGGTCTGAATCGAAAACTAAAAGTAAAAATGGCCTGGGTTTGGTTTCGATCCACTTGAAGGTAGAAGCCCAATGGTAGGAGGCCTGGAGTTGATAAATGGAATTACTTGAAAATGCACGGGTTTCGACCAAGTCGGTGGGTGACTTTCGATAGGGTCGATACCTGGAAAACAGAGTTGGATCTAACAAAAGCTTTCAAAACAACTAAGTAATTAAGAATATTGAAGACTTCCCTTTTGCAACTCAACAAAGCCTTTATTGATCAATTTTCCATATTCGATTTACAAATTAGGGTTATGCCTTTCAGAATTAAGAAAATAAAATGTAGAATGAATGAGTTTGGATCCTTCAAACTAGACCCTATGGGTCTTATTTATATATGCGGGTCGGCACCTTCCTATCCAGTGCTTTCGACCTGGTCGAAAGGTGGATTCTAATGCCTTCTGACTCTTTCGGCACTTGTGCTTCCCTCTGTAATGCTTTCAAATGGGCTGGAATGCTTCCGTCTTCATCAAAAGTGGTGGTTGCGCCTTCTCTTCTTTATGTTGCTTTGTAGGAGCTTTTGACTCTGTCGATGGCTTGTTTCTAGGGGCTTCAAAGGTGTTGAAGTGGTGATGATTTCGATGTTGTTCGTAGCTTCTAAACATATGCTTGCGACTTGATGTAGAACCTTCCCTGGATATTAATGGCTTCGACCGGTTCGAAAGACTTGGTTCAGCTTTCGAAAGGATTGTTTCGATCATGATGTGCTTCTAAGTGATTTGAATGAAGCCGAAACCTTTGGTTTCGAAAGGTTTAGCACACATATGAAAGGTTGTTATGCATTATCTTCAAAAGCTGCTTCTTTAACTCCTTCGAAAGGTCTTCATGCCTACGGAAGCACCTGTTTCAAAAGGTATTTATTGAAGCGAAAGCATGCTTTCGACCCTTCCAACCCCTTTGAAAGTTTGATATTTCTAATCTTTGGCTGTTTCATCCCTTCGTCTCCTTCGAAAGGTCTTGCTAGTGCTTTTCTCCCTTGTTCTTCTTTACCTTCAATTCAATTGGGTTTCGATGTGTTCGAAAGGATATTTGGTGGTAACACATGGATTTTGCTAATGGTCCGAAGAGATCAAGGAATTGGATTGGTAATAGATTTGGATTCTGCATTGGATAATGTTACCTGGAAAATCGACCAGGCAACTAAACGTCCGGCCGCATAGAGTTGTACTCGGCATAAGAGGATGCTCGGCATAAGTTTGTACTCGGCGTGAGTTTGTACTCGGCATAAGTTTGTACTCGGCATAAGTTTGTACTCGGCATAAGTTTGTACTCGGCATAAGTTTGTACTCGGCATAAGTTTGTACTCGGTGTAAGTTGGTATTCGGCAATAAGAGACGTTCGGCAGTCCAAGATTGTACTCGGCAATAAGAGACGTTCGGCAGTCCAAGATTGCACTCGGCATAAGACCGTTTAGCACTTCCCTCTACTCGGCATAACCTTAGCTCGGCATACTCCTCACACGGCAGACCCTTCTTCACTCGGCATGCCGACCGTTCGACCTATTTCACTCAGCATGCAGGGTGCGTCCTATCTGGACCAAGCGGTCTAGTCATCTGGCCCACCAGGGAAGTCCAACCCACATTCGTCTATAAATAGAGGGGAGGGGCACAGAAAAAGGGGAGGAGATTTCAGAGAACACAGGGGAGACTCTGCCTCATTCAAACCTCATCCAAAAACTTCTACTTTTATTTCACAATTGTATTCGAATACTTAAAAGTGGATTGTATCTGTAATTAAGTTTAAAGTGAAGAAATATAAAGGACCAACTTCAAAGTGGACGTAGGCTATAACGCCGAACCACTATAGATTCTGTGTTCTCGTCTCCCGCATTTTAATTGACATTATCTTCTCTGTTTTAGTTTATTTTCTTCATTACTCTCTCCACACAATCTCTCTAAACTCTCTAAGGGTGTTAGTGACCAATTTTGGCGCTAACATTTTGGTGCTTTCACTGAGAGTTGAATTCTCAGGTTGTGAGGATCTACTTTGTAGCTACTGGATTGCTTAAATCCCCCGAAGAAGATCCGTAATTATCCATAAGGCATCTGTTGATTCTACTCCGAGTTACAACCAACGACTCTACCATGGGAAGACCACGAACAAGATCGACCTCCCAAAACGTAGATGCCCGCGAAACTGCTAGTGTTCAACAACTTGGACCTAACGATCAACAAGCAATTCGAGGCATGGGGCCCTCCAGCCAAAACCAAGCGGAGGCTGTTCCACGAGCAGAATTGAATGACTTGATAAAAGAGCTTACGAAAAGCAGAAGGCAACTCGCTGAGCAAATGCAAGTTAATGCTAACCTCATGACCCAACTTGCTCAACAGCAGCATCAGAATGCTGGAGGTAGCCCTGTCCCCTTCTCTGAAGATGATAGCTCAACTTCAGCTGATGAACCACCCAGGCGTAGACGCCGCAAGGATGAAGATGACCAAGCAGGTGCCACTGATCGTTCTACTAGAAATCAAGCCCGTGGGGCGGACCCCAACCTTCCTCCTACCATACAAACTCCGGATTTGACAGCTATGGTCCGACAGTTGATGAGAGAGAATCAAGGTTTGACTAATGAAGATTGGGGAATGTCTAAGAGTCATACTCCCTTCACAGATACCATTCTACAGGCTGAATACCCAAGGAAGTTTAACATGCCCACCATGCCCGCTTATGAAGGAAAAACTGACCCTAGACAACATGTAATGAGGTATGGATGGATGATGGATTCAGCAAGGGCCAACGACGCAACTAAGTGCAGGTGCTTTCCAATAACCCTGTCCGGAATTGCCACCATGTGGTTCACTCGACTTCCTCCACGGTCCATCTCAAACTTCGATGAATTAGCAAGGAAATTCATAGAACAATTCAGGATACACGCCACTCGACCCAAGGATGTGATGTCTTTATCAAGCGTGACCCAAGCTCCTGGAGAATCACTGCAAGCATACTTGCAGAGATTTCATGTTGCCGCTACTGAAGTGAGCAATCCAAATGACCACGCGATTTTGATGGCAGTAATGCGTGGAGTGGATCCAGACTTTGAATTTGGGGATTGGTTGGCAGGAAAGCCACCGGCTACATTGGAACGTTTCTATTCGAAAGCCCAACAGTTCATAAGGAGAGAAGAAGCTCGGTGGATAAGGAAAGACAAGGCACCAGGGTCCGTTCAGGAGTCTGTAAAGGGCAACATCGCCATGAAAGCAACTGACGATAACCCTGGAAAGACACAGGCTAGCGTCCAAAATAAGCCCGGGCAGTCTAAGGGAACTGGAAGTGGAAATCCTGGAAAAAAGAAAGAAACGGGGAGATGGAAGTCAAGGATCCCAACCTACAACGAATACACTCCACTGAATGCGTCTCTTAAAAACATCTACTTATCGACCTGCAACACTTTTCAATACAGAAAACCACGCCCTAAGGAATCAACAGAGGAGCAAAAGCGGACTGGAAAGTACTGCCGCTTTCACGAGTCTTATGGACACAACACAGACGAATGTAGGCATCTCCATGACCCTATTGAGAAATTGATTAGGCAGAAGAAGCTGCAGGAATTCGTCAAAGATACGCCAGAAGGAAGACAAGAGACTTCAGACCCCGGACGTGGCCCAGCTCTACACCAACCGGAGCAACCTACTCGAACTGTGGGAAGGTTGATTATTAACACAATTGCTGGTGGACCTCATCCTGCGGATAAAAGTTGGCAGGAGATGGAGCGATATGCTAATTCCTTGAGACATGCAGAGCATGAGTACTGTTCAAATGTGGAGGATGGAGCTCTCGCAAAGCAGCAGCGCACGATGCACGACGATATTATATTCAGGAATAGAGACGCGGATAAGGTGGAAGCTCTCACCATCGATCCATTGGTCGTATCCGCAACCATCGGACCGGCATTCGTAAGGAGAATCCTAATTGATTGCGGAAGTTCCGTTAACATCATCTTCAAGAAAGCGTATGACCAAATGAAGCTGGAGACTAAGGATTTGAAACCATCTAAACCCCGAATCCATGGCTTTAACGGCGCAGCCACAGACGCAGTAGGATATGTGGAGTTACCAGTTGAACTGGGACAAGGTGAACGCAGGAGAGTGCGAATCCTACCATTCATAGTGCTGGATGTTGATTCACCATACAACGTGTTTTTGGGACGACCAGCCCTCGCAGATTTCAGGGCAGTCTTGGCCCCGTGGTGTCTCACACTAAAATTCTCGACAGACAAAGGAGTTGGCGTAGTGCATGGCAACCAAGCAACCGGACGTGCATGTTACGTGGCTGAGTTGAGAGAGGCCCAGCGCAGAGAAAAGGGGAAAACTGCGGACAACATCGTCCGCATCCCGAATTCCGATGATTGACAATTAGCGCCCGAGCCCTGGCTCGGGCGACATTCTCGGATCGTTGAAGACATAGATCCGAGAGATGACAAAGGGGAACCCAAGGAACCAGACGCAGCACCGGCCGAACTAACAATTGATATTCCAGTTAGCCACAGCGACCCGACACGAGTTCTTAAAATTGGGTCACAGCTCGATCCCCTAATGGCAGAGAATTTATCTGATTTCCTCCGAGCGAATCTTGATGTCTTCGCCTGGACACACTCTGATATGTGTGGGATTTCCCCTGCAATTGCGAGCCATATGTTGAATATAGACCCGAAACACGTACCTGTGAAGCAAAAAAGGAGAGGCATGGACCCGGAAAGGTCTACAGCTCTCAAAGAGGAGGTGGATAAACTCAAAGCCAATGGGTTTGTCCGCGACGCCCTCTACCCGGAATGGGTGTCCAACCCTGTGTTGGTAAAGAAAGCAAACGGGAAATGGAGAACTTGCGTTGACTATGATTTAAACAAAGCATGCCCGAAGGATAGCTTCCCGCTACCACGGATTGATCAACTGGTCGATTCAACTGCAGGGCATGAGTTATTGTCATTTATGGATGCATACTCCGGATACTACCAAATTCCGATGCACATCCCAGACCAAGAACACACCAGCTTCGTCACAAATGTTGGGTTATACTGCTATGTAGTGATGCCTTTCGGACTGAAGAACGTCGGAGCAACTTACCAGCGTCTGGTAAATCGAATGTTCAAAGATCAGATTGGGAAAACAATGAAAGTCTATGTGGATGACATGCTCGTGAAGTCACGACAGTCAAACAACCACATCCGAGACTTGGCAAAAATGTTCGGTGTACTAAGGCACTATGGGATGAAAATCAATCCTTCAAAGTGTTCCTTCGGCGTGGCATCAGGGAAATTCTTGGGATTCATTATGAATGCACGAGGAATTGAAACTAACCCGGAGAAGATCCAGGCCATCCGAGATATACAGGCACCCAGAACCATAAAACAGGTACAGAGCTTGAACGGAAAAGTAGCTGCGCTCAGTCGATTCATATCCAGAGCCACAGATAAGTGTGTTCCTTTCTTCGATGTCATAAAGAAAGGAAAGAGAAACTTCGAATGGACGACTGATTGCGAGGAAGCATTTCGAGCCCTGGTAAGACACTTGGAAAGTCCTCCAGTGTTGTCAAAACCAGTAGACCACGAGACGTTGTACGTATATTTGGCTGTGTCTCAACACGCTATCAGTACAGCCCTATTTCGCGAAGAAGACAAGGTTCAAAGGCCGGTGTACTATGTTAGTAAACGACTGACGGGGGCAGAAAAGAATTATCCAAAGATCGAGAAACTTGCCTATTGCCTGGTGATTGCATCACTCAAGCTTCGTCCCTACTTTCAGGCGCACTCAATCAGTGTTTACACTGACCAACCCTTGCGACAGGTACTCCAACGACCGGAAACTTCCGGTAGGATGCTAAAGTGGAACATCGAGTTAAGCCAGTTTGATATCACCTACCTACCACGAAGGACCATCCAAGGGCAAGCACTAGCTGACTTCGTTGCTGAGTTCACCATTCCGGATGAAACAAGTGAAAATCACAAAGTAATCCCTCCTGTCCGATGGAAGATGTTCACTGACGGGGGATCTAACGACCGTTGGTCGGGAGCTGGGATAGTTCTGGTAACTCCCGAAAACCGATCGATTTGCTACTCTTTGAAGCTCGAATTTACGGCAACAAATAACGAAGCCGAATACGAAGCACTGATTGCTGGCTTAAGACTTGCCAATGAACTGAGGGTGAAGTCAATCGAAATCTTCTGCGACTCACAGCTGGTGGTGTATCAGGTACGGGGAGACTACCAAGCGAAAGGACAGAGACTGGCTCCTTACCTTGCCCGGGTCCGGGAGCTACTAGTAAACCTGGAATATTATGACATTTCGCATGTCCCGCGCGAACAGAACAGGGAGGCCGACTCGATGGCTAAATTCGCGAGTACTGGCGATGCACAGCAGATGGGATTGTTCCCTGTCGAGACTCTACTTGCACCAAGTATAGACATGATGGAGATAGACCTCGTCTTGGAGACCGAACTCGAAAGGGAATCATGGCTGACCCCGATCAAACAATACTTGCTATAGGGGACTTACCTGAGAAAAGGAGCGAAAGACGCCAAGTCCTTCGTAAGGCTTCGCGTTATGTAATGCAAGATGGGATAATGTATCGGAGGGGATTCTCGACCCCCTTACTCCAGTGCGTGGCCCATGACGAGGTAAAACGGGTGTTGGAAGAAGTCCATGAGGGAGAATGTGGTGATCATACCGGGGGGCAAACTTTGGCGAGAAAAATCCTCCGCTACGGATATTATTGGCCAACTGTAAATCGGGATGCTGCAGACTATGCGAGAAGATGCGGCAAATGCCAGATATATGCAAAGATTCCGAGAGCTCCGCCAACGGAACTCACACAAATGGTTAGTCCCTGGCCATTTGCAATGTGGGGAATCGACCTAATTGGATCTCTGCCCATAGCCAAAGGAGGCGCGAAATATGCAATAGTGGCAGTCGATTATTTCACCAAGTGGGCGGAAGCAGAGCCAATGGCCACGATCACCACCAAGAAAGTCATTAATTTCGTTGTACGAAATATCATATGTCGTTTTGGCCTCCCACGGATCATCATAACGGACAACGGAACTCAATTCGAAAGCAAGGAATTCAAAGAGTTCTGTCAGAGGTATGGCATTGAGAAAGGTTCGCAGCAGTTGCTCACCCGAAGGCGAACGGGCAAGTAGAAGCCGTCAATAAAATCATCAAGTCCATATTGAAGAAGCGTTTGGAAAAGGCTAGAGGCAAGTGGGTGGATGAACTCCCAACGGTGCTTTGGGCCTACAGAACTACCCACAAAACCGCGACTGGCCACACACCATTCGCACTGGCATACGGCACGGAAGCCGTCATACTCGTAGAACTCGAAGTTCCGTCACACCGGGTAACCTATTACGATCCTGTGTCAAACCAGGATCTCCTATTGGAATCATTAGACTTCATTGATGAGAAACGCGAAGAAGCCGATTTGAGAGCAGCCTCATACAGGCACCGAGTCGCTAAATATTATAATGGAAAAGTCCAGCCAAGAACCTTTAATGTGGGAGATCTCGTTTTGAAACGAGTCTTTCCGACCCCTTCGCACATGAATCCCGCATGGGAAGGTCCATACATCATCGAACGGAGGCTTGGAGAAGGAACTTTCAAGCTAACGACCGTCGATGGTGCGACACTCCCCCGAGCATGGAACAGCGAGCATTTGCGGCGTTATTACACTTAGTCTATTTCCTTTATACGGTAGTTGCATTTATTTCCAGTATGCTTTCTTCTTGGCATGTAATAAGATAATCCGGTTTGTTTTCATCAATAAAGGCTTGAAGCCATCTTTTCCATGAACGACCAATGTCTCTTTGTATGATATTCCTATGATGCGTAATTAAAAATTATGATATCCTGGCTAGCGTACGAACGCTTGTAGTAAATGACAAAAAATCTCCAAGTCCCCGGAGCGCGGACTGGAGTACTCTAAGTCCCCGGAGTGCGGACTCGAGCATAAACGATTCAAAATCTCCAAGTTCCCGGAGTGCAGACTGGAGTACTCCAAGTCCCCGGAGTGCGGACTCGAGTATAAACGATTAAAAATTTCCAAGTCCCCGGAGTGCGGACTCGAGTATAAACGAGTAAAAATCTCCAAGTCCCCGGAGTGAGGACGGGAGTACTCTAAGTCCCCGGAGTGCGGACTCGAGTATAAACGATTAAAAATCTCCAAGTCCCCGGAGTGCGGATGGGAGTACTCTAAGTCCCCGGAATGCGGACTTGAGTATAAACGATTAAAAATCTCCAAGTCCCCGGAGTGCGGACTCGAGTATAAACGATTAAAAATCTCCAAGTCCCCGGAGTGCGGACGGGAGTACTCTAAGTCCCCGGAGTGCGGACTCGAGTATAAACGATTAAAAATCTCCAAGTCCCCGGAGTGCGGACGGGAGTACTCTAAGTCCCCGGAGTGCGGACTCGAGTATAAACGATTAAAAATCTCCAAGTCCCCGGAGTGCGGACGGGAGTACTCTAAGTCCCCGGAGTGCGGACTCGAGTATAAACGATTAAAAATCTCCAAGTCCCCGGAGTGCGGGCTGGAGTACTCTAAGTCCCCGGAGTGCGGACTCGAGTATAAACGATTCGAAATCTCCAAGTCCCCGGGGGCACAGGCTGGAGTACTCGATGTCCGGTGTATAGACTTAATTACAAGTAGTTCAGGCCTCCGAGTTCCTTGAATAGGAACTACGACACAAATAACTTGGATACGTCAAGTCCCCAACATACGGGCTGTGAAATATTCCAAGTGATTGAAGCACCAAGTGGGGATTGATCAAATCCAGGGAAGCTCCCAAGCCATGTAAAGGCAAACCGAGAAGTCCAAGTTACCCACAATAATTCAGATTTCAATCATAACCATAAAAGAAACTGAATAATAAAAGTCTTTTGAGAAGACACAAGTGAAGATCAAATTTTATTCACGAAAAAAAAAGCTTCCCGTTACAAAAAACGCTCCGAAGTCCAGAGCCAACAGCCTATTTGCACAATCTACAAAAAATAGTACATGACTTAAGCTAGTTCTCGTTGAACGGGGACGACGGTCACTTCTTGTGTTTCTTCGAATTCTTCTCGGACGGTCCCTTCCCAGAGCGCTTACTCTTGGAATCCTTCCTTGACGGAGGGGTGACGACCGAAGACGTAGGGGGAACATCCATGGGTTGGGACTTGCCAGGAAGAATGACCTTCAATGGTTTGTTCAGAGGATCACCCAGGTCCACTTCGCGCGGCTCGACCTTGACTGAGATCGTATCTCTTTTCTCTTTCTCGAGCCGCTCCTTCATGCTCAAGTCAGATGTGTGCTCAGAGGCGCCTGTGATGTCTACTTCGAAACTCTTCGAGGAAGAGTTAGATTTGCCTTCATCCAGCGCCCCGATTACTTGAGCATCTGGACCAGGATCTCCGCTGACTTGAGTGGCCTCACTCGCCTTTGTCTCCACCTCCTTGGCGGCATCGCTCCTCGGAGAAGGCTTGGGGTCAGAGCGGCCTGCGCAAAGTCACAAGAAAACAAGTGTTAGGGTGCGGCAGCTTCCAGAGAAACACAGGAACCCTATAAAACAAAGAGATCGCTTACCGGGCGCTGGTGGGATCTCGGTTGTCAGAGGGTTCTCACCCTCCGGGATGGGAGATAGGACATGAACGCCAAGCCCGGGGGCATCCGGGTCGTAGCCAAGATGCCGCTCGAAGGGATCAAGCGTCGGCCGGCTAGCCGGCTGGGTAGGCACATGAACTGGGGGCATAGCACCGGATGGACCTGAAATCACTTCCTTTCCTTTCCTCGAAGGAAAATCTTTGCTGTAAAGGGCCTTGGCCGCTGACAGGTCTGAGGGTTCTTTTCCCTTCAAGAACTCCTTAATTAAATCTTCCTCATCGACTTCTTCGGCACCGCTCTCGACCTTCTTGATCTGAATCAAGGTCTCCCATGCCTCGATCAGAGACTCGAGGTAACCGTCGCCCAAAAAAGTTAAATCCCTGTGCATGAGGACTCGGGCATTGAACTCGGCGATCAGCGGGTCGAACTCAGTCTTAATTTCCTCCCTACCTTCTTCCCTAGCTGCCTCAAGGCGAGAGTCGATATCGACAGTCGCTATCTTTTTGCCCTCCTCACGGGCTTCATGTTTTAGGGCCTCAACTTTGGAGAGATCGTCCTTTAGTTTCTCCTCTAGGAGTCGGGTGGCGACAATCTCACCGCAATAATGTTGTGCCTCAACCTGGGCAGCCACTTTCTCTTTCCTCTCCACGAGAAGTTGCTCCTCGAGTTCCTTGACCCGATAACTAAGTGTGTCCCGCTCCTTCTGAACGGAGTCTTTCTCCAAAGCTAATGCCCCACACCGTTGAACCGCTTCATCAAGCTCTTTCTTATGAGTTAATTCGAGGCGGGAAACAGCCTCGGCGGTGTCCTTAGCGCTCTGACGAGTAGCTTCAAGCTCGGACTTATAGGCAGCAATTTCTTCATCCTGTGCCTTAATGATATCCCTGTCATGAATAGCTTCAAGCTTTAGGCGGTCAATTTTATGCTGGCGCTCCATAGAGACTTCAGAAAGTTTCTCAGCCAGGTGAACGAACGCGTCATGTTGCACGTAGACGTCGTTGGTACAGGCGATAGCATTTTGTTTAACATCTCCGGGAATAGGATGGATCGCCGGGAGGAACTTTAACCCATCAAAACAAATCTTCGAAAACTTAGCCTTAAGTTCGTTCAATCTCTCCGGCACTGTCGGGTCTGTTACAGGAGCGGGAGGAGGCGGCTTTGAGAGTTCGCCCTTCCTATGAGAATCTCGGGAGTGCCGGGTAGAAGAAGAGTCAGAGTGTTGGTCCCGGGGAGCATCAGAATGCGACCTCTCGTGGCCACATTTGTCTTTGCTTCGCTCCTGATGAGATGAGGTCTCCTGGCGATGCTCGGGCTGGTAATAAGTTTTCTTCCGGGATGACGAGTCCCGGGCATGATAATCTCGGTCGCTGTCGCTGTCTCTGTCTCGGCGCTTCCCGAGGCCCGAGTCCCGAGTCCCGACCAGACCAGCGTAAAGTCGATGAGCCGCGAAGGCGGTCGTATCCATGAGAGTGCCCCATGTCACCTGCAATCGAACAATAGCGAATTAGCGAAAGAGCAGAATGGTGAAAGAAAGGTAGATGCAAAGTGAAATGCATGTGTCTGTGTGTGTCCTAGTGCTACCCCCCGATGGACCAGTGGCTTTGCTAACGGGAGTTTTTCCCCTTGGATCGGGGCCAGGACACCCGCATCGCCCCTGACGGGCGAGCGAAACTTAAACAGCTCCGAATCGTTGAAATCATAGTTGAGCAAGTCTTCGGGAATGGAGAGATTCGATAAGCCCTTCAGAGAACTTTCAACGCGCTGTGGAGAAGCCTCTTTCTCTGGCTGAATAGGCGTAACTTTGGAAGTCCCACCAGCTTTCTCCTTCCTCGACTTGCACGCCAGCGCCTTTTTCCCCTTCGAAGGGGAAGATGACGTTTCAATATCATGAACTTCAGCTGCAGAGCCCAAATCCTCACCTTGCCTTTCGGATGACTCGCCTGGAATTTCCCCTTCTTCCGGAGCTTCAAGAGAAGGGCGAACGGATGATTCAGGCAGCTTTTTCCCTCTTACGTGTACAGGCTTGGGAAGCGAGGCGCCCTCTGGAAGACTAACCCGGCGGCCAGGGGCTAGCAAACCGAACTTTGATAATGACTCATTAGAAATGAGGGATCGGATATCTCGCTCTTCAGCGGGAAGAGCTCTAATAGCGTCGACAGCATCAGAATACCCCCGGCCTTCGGGACGGGGGACGAAATCTGAAAAATAGGACAATGAGTTAGGAGAAGTTCAACCTCAATCGGGAATGGACATCAACTCAGAGAAAAGACTTATTTCCTTCAATCCATCGCCTCGCAAAACCCTGGGGGCAACGCACGTAAAACTACTCCTGTTTGTACAGGGCGAATTTGCTACTCCACGCGCTGGTGAAAAGCTGGCACTTCCGATATGGCTCAAGGAACATGTAAGAGGGGCTGTCTCCCCGTTTCTTGGTCATGTATATGTACCTTATATCGCCAGGGGTTGGAGGCCTAGAGAAGACGGCCATGAAAAGCATGTACGTGCCATAAATGAAAGCGTAACCGTTTGGATGAAGTTGAGACGGGGCAACATCTAGGTACCGCAGCACGTCACGGAGGAATAGGTTGAAAGGTGGCACGCTACCAACCCAGCACATGAATTTGCTACACGCCGTATATCCCACTGGGGGCAGGTGTGGGCGATCATGCCCCGATGGAACAAGCACATCAGCGAACGGGATGCCATGAATAGAACATATCCGCTTAAGAGCGGCTTCAGTGACTCTTGAAGCTTGTGAGTCAACTGGGTCATCTAGTAAAATAGCCGATTCCAAAGTGTCGGGAGCCCAGTCATGAGCGGGAGAAACTGACGGGTCAGATGCGTCGGGGGCCGTTCGCTTAGAAGACGGCCCAGGCTTGTCAGAAAGTGTAGTCGATTTGGATCTTTTGGACATCTTGAATAAATAGCAGACCCAACCAAGCACCTGTGTGAACTATGCTCGTAAAATAATCGACGTTAGAATTAACAACGCAGATAACCCCCTGTGTGGTGTGTGAACTAGTGCAATTAATCGTGCATAAGCATTTAATATAACGTCAAGCCTAAAAACATCGCTTCCAAAAACCGTCATCGCTGACCGTCCCCGAAAGCCTTCCGAATAACGACTACAATAAGACACTGGAAGTAATTGACTGTTTGTGCCAAGTGAAGTTCAGTTATGAAGTTGGGCAATGATTGATTATGTTCGGCATGTTATGTATGTTCGACAAATTGAGAGTGTTCGGCATTTTGGTATGACCGGCATTAGTATATATTCAGCACCTAATTACGCTCGGCATGCTAACTATGTTCGGCGTAAAAGTATGTTTGGCATTTACTGCTTGTTCGGCATATAAGTATGTTCGGCAGTAAGTATGTTCGGCAGTTATGTTGTTCGGCATGAGGATACGTTTGTCCGGTCTAAGTTTGTTCGGCATAATCAATTATGAAATTTGGCAAGGCCACTGTTTGTTCGGCACTAAGGTCTGCTCGGCACTTAGTTTGTTCGGCATTTGTATATTTTCGGCATTGGTTTATACTCGGCTTGTAATTATGTTCGGCATTCAACTATGTCTGGCATGCCAGTTTGTTCGGTTAATTGGTGACTCGGCAAGGCTACTATTCGGCCCACGACCATCGTTCGGCCGAACCTCAGTTCGCACTGAGATAATATCGTTCGGCCAAAACACGATTCGGCCGAAACAATGCCCGGCCTACCCACTGACTTGCACATCTTCCTTCCAACCCATCGTTCGGCCGTCGTTGTGCCGGGTCGAACTAAGATCATACAGAGTCCTAACACTCGGCATAGCCTTCATACCTTCCTCTCCTCCGCCTTACTCCCTCTCGAGTCCTACAAGGCATTCGTACTTGATTCTCTCTCTCCCTACCTCACGTCGCTCAACTTTGAAAACACTCAAAGTAAAAATTCGGATGAACCCATGTGAATCAGTGGGAACTCACCAGGAAGAGGAGTTAGGTAAAGGGATTGTACCTAGTTCGTGGATCGAGCTTTAGAAAGGTTTGAGAAGTTCTTGGATTTTGATTGCAAGGGTGGTTCGAAAAATTCGGAATTGCAGGAGTAAAAGTAAAGAAAGGAAGAAGAAGGAGGCGGTCTTTATAAGGAGGAAGGAGAATTCGAAGGGACTTTGACCGGCTCTACCGGACGAAACGGTTCCACTCGGCACTCGTATCGTTCGGCATCCTTAGCACCCGGTGACAATGCCCTGATCCAGTAGCTCAAAGCACACCCTGTTTGAACACACGGTGTACTTTGGGGGGCAAAATGTTACCTGGAAAATCGACCAGGCAACTAAACGTCCGGCCGCACAGAGTTGTACTCGGCATAAGAGGATGCTCGACATAAGTTTGTACTCGGCGTGAGTTTGTACTCGGCATAAGTTTGTACTCGTCATAAGTTTGTACTCGGCATAAGTTTGTACTCGGCAGAAGTTTGTACTCGGCAGAAGTTTGTACTCGGCGTGAGTTTGTACTCGGCGTAAGTTGGTACTCGGCAATAAGAGACGTTCGGCAGTCCAAGATTGTACTCGGCAATAAGAGACGTTCGGCAGTCCAAGATTGCACTCGGCATAAGACCGTTTAGCACTTCCCTCTACTCAGCATAACCTTAGCTCGGCATACTCCTCACACGGCAGACCCTTCTTCACTCGGCATGCCGACCGTTCGACCTATTTCACTCAGCATGCAGGGTGCGTCCTATCTGGACCAAGCGGTCTAGCCATCTGGCCCACCAGGGAAGTCCAACCCACATTCGTCTATAAATAGAGGGGCAGGGGCACAGAAAAAGGGGAGGAGATTTCAGAGAACACAGGGGAGACTCTGCCTCATTCAAACCTCATCCAAAAACTTCTACTTTTATTTCACAATTGTATTCGAATACTTAAAAGTGGATTGTATCTGTAATTAAGTTTAAAGTGAAGAAATATAAAGGATCAACTTCAAAGTGGACGTAGGCTACAACGCCGAACCACTATAAATTCTGTGTTCTCGTCTCCCGCATTTTAATTGACATTATCTTCTCTGTTTTAATTTATTTTCTTCATTACTCTCTCCACACAATCTCTCTAAACTCTCTAAGGGTGTTAGTGACAAATTTTGGCGCTAACAGATAATATGGCAATCAATGGATTGCGGACTTCAAACTTTGGATTTAAGACAATTCAAAATACGCCTTCCTATCGCAATGCATGTTTTGGGGGAAAAAATGTTAACCCGCCTTTTGGCAAGGCGGTACACATGCGAATTTAACCTAACATACTTCACAATTATCAAGGCCGCTGAGTGCAGAGTATGGTTGTAGGACCCGAAGGTAAAGTAAAAATGGTTATACTAAGGCAGAGTTTGACGAAGTTGGTAGATAAACGATGCAGGATGCTTGAAATATGAATATTGGCTTGGATAAGTTAGGGATCGCCATGACTTAGTGGAAGCCTAAGGATCGACATGGCTTGAATTGGCATGACATGGTGGAACACCATGGATCGGCATAGCTTGGATCGGCATGACGTGGTGGAATACCATGGATCGACATGGCATGATAAGGCTCAAGGAGTCGGCAAGAGTGAAGGTGTATGGATCGGCATGGTCCATTTGGAATGATTCAGCAGAAAAGGCGTCCAAGTGGATCTGCACCAAAGATTAAATAAAATCATGAGTTCTACATGCTCAATCAATATGATATTTAAAGTGCCAACATGTGTAAATATGAAGAAGCCACTATATGAATTGCTGCTCCAAAATCAACAAATGGATGGATCGGTACTGATCCATCTTCATTGGGATTTAGGCCTAACGTCCCCTTTGGTAGGCCTGGATAAGAAGGTCCTATAGCCGAAGTTTCAGAGAGATTGGTGGTCGTCTTCCCTTGTAAATACAACAGATGTGGCTTCAGAAAGAAGGATTTTCCTTCTGCGTCTCTTCATCTTCTACTTAGGCTATACTCTGTCATTTTTATTTTTGAATTTCATGGATTTGAACTATAACAGCACTATAAACTAATAAAAGGAAAATATTTGGAGTGGACGTAGGCCAGAATTAGCTGAACCAATATAAATTTGGGTCTCCATTTGCTTTCTTTCTATTGTTTTTAATATATTCTTTATTTATTTCTCTTCATATTTCTGTGAGTGGATTGGATATTGGTGATTTCGCACAATTAAGAGTTGGTAGTCAATTTTTACGTCAACACTTCTAAATATACTAAGTACCTTTAAAAGGTACTTATACTTTTTTTAGGGAAATGTGTGACCCTCTATGAATAGAGGAGAGCGCACATATAGCTATATATATAACACAGAAATAAGGCGCTGCCAACATGCCTGGCACGTGACAGAAGCAAGGTAAAAAAACAAAAACAAAATTAAGTACCCCAAGATGAGTTCCGACAAAGTCACCACCCATCACACCTTAATATCGAGCACCGGCATGACAACCGTCCGATATTTAAGTATTTGAAGTACCTAAAAAGCTGAAGAAAAACCAATAATACAAGGTGACGACACAAGCAAAATTGGAGGCTCCCTACTACAATGGAATAAGTGCCAAGCCGAAAAGCAGATCCTCTAGATAGTAGAACTCCATAATGAAGATGAAGGTGCCCTGTAAAAGAGGCGGATATGCTAGTGGATTTAAGAAGAAAAGTCTGGTTTGATGGCCTCTATGAATCCAATATCCCGCAATCTTGCATCTGCAGGGGAACAATCAGAGGACCTAAGATGAAAACTCTATGCTTAAGCCCTCTGTGCAATCCAAAGCCCAGCAATCTGAAGTCGTGGGAACCTGCAAAGTGAACCTAAAGACCATATCTCCTGAACCTGCGTCTGTAGAATGGCTAAGAAAAGAGTTAGAATGATACATATATATGTATATTAGATAGTTAATATATATATATGTGTGTGTGTGTGTGTGTGTGTATGTATGAAAGGGGGGAGATTAGATGTCTAAGTAAAACTAACTATCTAAACAAAGCCAAGTATAGAAAATAGTACAATAACTTAAAAAATCTTAAGCACCTTTGAACCTAAGCAAATTATGGTGGACAGTGAGATCGTTGGATAAGTTTGGATAAATATAAATACTATTATTGTTAGTGTTTAAAATATTATTGTTGAGTTTAAATGAATTAATATTATACCTAACTTTATTAAGGAACCCTTTAAAGAATTTTTTTTAGCTAATTTATATTAGGGGTTAGAAATCCAATTAAAACAAAAGGAAGAAATAGTGTTAATCAGTTTATTACCATGACTAATACTATTATTAAAAATTCTTTGATTTCTTTCAAACCAAATAAACCAACAAATAATAATGAATAAAATCTAGTAAGAATCTAATATTCTTTTTGAACCTAAATCTAAAACTGCTCCAGTAGAATTCACAATCATTGATTTTAGTTATTATATTAAAATTAAAAATTCTGAGAGTATTGTTTAGGATGTAATAAGAATCCAAGCAGTCATAATAAACGTGTTTAATATCTTCAGAATGCATATTACAAAAATAACATTTGTTGTCATTTTGAATGTTTTTTCTCTTTAGCAATTATATAGTATTAAGTTTTTCATGAAGTATTAACCACATATGAATTTTAGATTTAGGAGGAGCATTTGCTTTCCAACTAAAGTTAAAAGAGATGTTTGATGTGCCTGAAAAGTTAATTAATTTGTAAAAAGATTTTGGAGTATATTTCTTACTCTTGTCCCATTTCCACCTAGTAGTGTCATTATCATTATCAATACTATAAAGATTTAAATTAGCATAAAGCAAGGAAAGTTTGCCTAAGAGTTGAGCCTACTAGAATTCTGTTAAAAGTAATGTTCCAAGGGGTATCGTTATCAGGAGAAAAAACTTCACTAATTAACGCATCTTAAAGTTGCAGATTTCGTAAAGCTCTTTCAATTCTAACTTAAGAGGTAAAACAAAAATCCAACAGTCATGCCAAAAAGAAGTACAATTACCAGAGTGGACTATCGTACTGAGACCTAGGTTGAAAATATCCTGACATTTCAAAATGGATTTCCAAAAATTAGAAAGATTTTGATTGTCAGGAGAAATGATTTGATATGAGTTAATACAACCATTATAGTAATATTTTATAATGATCTCTTTCCAAGTAGCGTTATCATTTATATCCTTGAACTTCCATAACCATTTACTTAGCAAAGACAAGTTCATATTATGCAAGTTAATTACTCCTAAGCCACCTTCCTTTCTAGCTTTGCAAACAGTTTCCCAATTTACTAAACATTTTATGCTAATGTTATTATTTTCCCCACTCCATAAGAAATCTCTTCTAAT
This sequence comes from Allium cepa, assembly GCA_030765085.1. Classification (NCBI taxonomy): domain Eukaryota; kingdom Viridiplantae; phylum Streptophyta; class Magnoliopsida; order Asparagales; family Amaryllidaceae; genus Allium; species Allium cepa. The sequence continues at coordinate 182,042,880 of CM060937.1, read as the reverse complement.
TTTGTCAATTTTATCTATTGCCCAATCAGGAAATAAATGCATGGACATCCAATATATTGGAAGGGAAGTTAGAATAGAATTTATTAAAACTAATCTACCTGCTCTAGATAATAATCTTCCATTCCAATTAGATATTCTATTTTTGATTTTATCAATGATTATAAACCAGTCATCATGTTTGAGTTTAGAAGGTCTAATCACAAAGCCGAGATAATCAAAAGGAATGTTCATAGTCATGCAATTTGGAGTATTTGCAACTAAACTTTCAACATTTTCGTGATCGTTTAGGGCTAAAACAGAACTTTTATCAAATTTTATTTTCAAACCTGATAGGATTTCGAAACAATATAAGATAAACTTAAGAGAAATGATATTTCTAGGTAAATGAGAAGAAAAAAGTATGGTATCATCGGCAAATTGAAGGACCGATATACCATTACGCGATATATCATTACCTATATTTCCCAAAGATCCATTATCAACCGCTTTTTTAATTATCTCAACAAAAATGTCTGCGGCGAGGTTAAACAGAAGAGGCGATAAAGGGTCCCCTTGCCTTAAACCTCTCTTAGATTGAATTTTATTACCTAAAATACCATTAACCATTATACTAGAGTTACCAGTTATGAGCAAATTCATGATCCAGCTAATCCATCTATGACTGAAACCTCTAACATCAAAAATATCAATTAAAAATCCCAATCGATGGAATCAAAAGCTTTGGCGAAATCTAGTTTTAGGATAGCACAGGTAATATTGTTTGTACAACAGTGATTAATATATTCTTGAACAACAGCCACCCCATCAGTGATATTTCTTCCTTTAATGAAAGCAGATTGTGAACAGTCAATTAGATCATTCGTTCTTATACTCAGTCTATTAGCTAATACTTTTGAAATAATTTTAATAGAACAATTAATCAATGAAATAGGTCTAAAATCTTTTAAATTATTTGCACTTACTTTTTTATGTAATAAAATAACATTTGCAAAATTGAATCTTCATAATTGCAAGCTTCCATTATAAAAATCAGTAAACACATTGATTAGGTCTAATTTTGACATCCCAAAAAGTTTTATAAAATAAAATGGGGAACCCATCCGGACCCGTAGATTTATCACTGGTCATGTCGTTAATAGCTTTCCAAATTTCCTCTGCAGTAAAAGGTTTATCTAGTTCCAAAAGATCAACATTGGATTCAGGCGGGTAAATATCATTCTAATTAACATTTATTCTAAATTTATTCTTAACACCAAATATATCTCTATAATAATCTGTAGAAGCCTTATTAAGATCACTCTGATCAACTAAAATTTCATTATTAATAGAAATAGAATTAATTGTACTAATTCGTTTTCTACCATTAGCCGTGTTATGAAAAAAAATTGTATTATAATCACCTTCATTAATCCACTAGATTCTAGACCTCTGCTTCCACATAACCTCCTCTTTTTCTAGAATAGAATTAAACCCTTCTTTTAGATTGGCGAGGACGTTACGTTCTCCTAAATTTAGTTGTCTAGTTTTTCAATCTTATTTATTTTGAGCGTCTCATTAAGAATATTATCTTTTTTATTTTTTATATTACCGAAAACATTTATATCCCAACTTTTAACAAAAATTCTAAGGTTTCTAAGTTTTAAAACAAAATTTTTAGCAGAGCTATCTTTATTTCTAATATTATAAAAACTCAAAGCGATCCACTTATTTTGAATTAAATTTAAAAAGTTAGATTCTAAAAGCCATATTTTTTTCAAATTTAAAAGGTCTATTAATTACCTTATGCTTTTCATAAGTAAGAATAATTGGACAGTGATCGGAGTATGTGTAAGGCAAACCAGAAACTCTGCAAATGGAAATTTTATCTTCAATCTCATCACTAACAAAGAACCTGTCTAGAAGAGCCATGGAAGGGAATTCCCTAGTATTACTCCAAGTAAAATCTTTATTTGAAAGAGAGATTTCAATCAAATTAGAGTTAACAATAAAATGATCAAATTCCTCCACGACAGAGAAATCTCCTTCCCGAGGAGAACGCTCTCCCAAAAAACGTGTAACGTTAAAATCGCCCCCCCCCCCCAAGGATCCAAGAGCCCGGAGCTAAAAATCTAAACTCTAGGCATTCATTCCATAAAATTCGACGATTAATTTTGGAATTATGACCGTATACGTTAGAAATATTTAAAAAAGAATTATCAACAAGATTAATGAAAATAATGTGTAAAGAATGTTGTTTTGAAATACATTGAAGAAGTTTAAAATAATTATCACGCTAACCAACCATTAGGGCCCCAGAAGCGCCAACAGATGGTAAAAAAGCCCATTTTCTCAAGTGATATCCTTCTAATCCTCTAAAGAATCTAAAATCAGGGCAATCAATTTTAATTTCCTGAAGAAGAGCAATGTCCATAGAATAGTCTTTAAAAAAAGTTCGAACTTTGTCACACTTATTTAAATCATGTAAACCTCTAATGTTCCAACTAATAATCCTCATGAACCAACAGATCTTGCCCTGTCCAACTCCCTACATCTAATAAACTCACGATCTATCTCGGCATCAGAAAAAATGAAACAAGTATCAGAAGCTAACTTACTAAATTCAGAAGCAGATAGGTTACCTAAAGCGTACGAAGAATACGTATTACCCATATCGAGACACATACCTGAGCCTGAGTTCGAAGTGCCACTCTTGGCACTCGAACCAGGTAACTCACCGGTAGCCTGAGACTGATTACCTCTGATCCTGACGCTATGTCTAACAGATCCACAAGCAGCCATCTTCTTTCTCCTACCTTTCTTAGACAAAGGTGAACATGAACCATATTGTTTATCGTTCCCACCGTTGGATTCATATAATGAGATCTCTGAATCCATAGTTGCCCCAGAAACCAATTTTTCTCTCGCGTGTTTAACTGAATCTGCATTATTAACCTTGGTACCCAAGCCAAGCCCACTACTTTCTCTCAAACTAGAATCACATATCACATTACAAAATGCACCGGCAACACAATTTTCTAGTTCGACTGGCCTGTCACCGGTAAGAACTTCTTTGAAATCCACATTAGCATTTGATCCAACACTGACCTTACTAGAAGTGAAAGAAGCTGCTGAAACAAAGACATGCGTAAAAACTTCACTATTCAAATCTGTATCTCTGTGCACACTGACACCATCTATAAAAACATCGATATTATCATTAGAGATAGCCGGATCCTCTTCGTTGGTCTTTATTACAAAACTCTCATGCTCTAAATTTTTAGAAGCAAGCATCAACGTATGATTAGCAGGCGACATCTTGTCACAGTCGCACACTTTGTCAAATGAGATTTCTTTATCTATTTCTAATAGTGAACAACCTTCCTTTACATTAACTACACCAAGCTCGTCCACTACATTAGGCATACTCTTACAATCCAAAGAATTTCCAGCAGTTTTTTCCGAAGCCAATGGGTTTGTATCAGTTGAAATGTCAACTGGACAAATCAATCCCAATTCACTAGGCATTAAAGAGGATACGAGACATTCAAATGGATTTTCGATGGATATTGCGAAAGAACGTTTTTCACTTGACTTATCTATGTTTCTCTTCTTAATAACCTGGATAAATCCATCATCACCCAACCCATCACAATTTCCAGAATCAATCAAATCAACATCTTTTAAGGAAAGCGTGTTCTCAGATAATGCGGAGACAACAGGGTCCAGAAGCATTGGGTCGAAAACATTAGAGCATTCTGACAAGTCATTGAAGAAATAATCCTGGCAACTGAAAAAACTTTCCATTTCTCTGCTTTATGTCCCGAGAGGATATGAAACCAATACTAATTTATTAATAAAACAAAGATATTAAATAAAATACTATAAACTATTTATATAATATTATAATATAAAATCCTTTTTAAAAATCTTTAATAATTTCTAAAATCATATATACCAAAAATATACTTTTAAAATACTTATACTATATTTTAAAACCTTTATTTAAACATCATTCAAAACCTTTTTCATAATTTAAAAACATCACTTTATAAATCCACAAATGATTTTTAGAAATATATTTAAAACTTGTTATTTTTTTATAATAAGTACACTAACGGTACTTATTAATTAGTATGAAGAAGCCCTAGGATGTCTTTCAAAATTAAATTCAAAATGGCAGATCATTGCAATTTCAAAATTCATCCATCGCGACCTTTCATTTCTAACAATTTTCCTTTTCCATTTCTAATTTCACACTAATGTCCAAACCAATCCATTTATATCAAAAACAATCAAACGTGTGTAGACCAACCCAATATATATGTACATATATATATATATATATATATATATATATATATATATTTCTACAATTTACCAAATTTGTCCAATTTAAAATATGTCAAAATATCAGAGATTTCAAAGCACGTTTATAGCGACTATATCGTTTCTTACATTCATACGTACTATCACTTTTTATAAAACAATATTAAACATGTAAACAAGTAGTCTGGGCCATGATACATGTTATAAATGATCAATAGAGGTATTATACTCAATAATAATGTTTTTGCTTATTTTACAAAACAAGGCGGGGTCCAAAAGTAATAACTGGCATTGTTCATTATATAGTTTATATTTTAAATACAATAACAATTGTATATACAACAATATATAATAAACTGGTGTGTAAAGCACACCCAATTTCTACTTAACGCTTTTGTGTTTTCAAGTAGTCCAAAATCAACTAAAATTCCAACTAGCTCCAAACTTGACGAATCCAACTCCATTGCGTAGATAATCCCAGTACGAATGCAACAGTGAAAACAATGCCTCGATCGGACCTCGTGTGAGCAAGATGTGATTGTTAGAATTATAGAAAGAATTAAATTAATAATTTACTAAACTAAAAGATAATTAACTTAATTAATCACCTTCTCCTTCATGTTAACCACCAAGGTTGACGGTTTCCCCAAACCCGTCGTGGTAATTTCATCGTCCACCACTGTAGTTGATGATTTGGTGTCCCCACTCGCCTCCAGACGACCACGCACATCACCACCGACCCCATGCCACCATCATCTCGACCCCATGCCACCATCAGCTCGCCTCCACGACACGCCAATCATGAGAATAAACCCATCGCCCCACCATGTTCATATCACGAGTGTCGCCACTCTCATTTGACTGATCGTCACCAAACTCATCAACGAGTAGCCCTCATCCCCATCTCCAGCTTCCCTTCAGCACTGCCGCCTATCGACCACCGATGACGATGAAATATTGAACCCTCGCTACGGTGTTCATCACGATTTTCTCGCTACCTCGAACCACCATGCACAATCCAACCGTTCACAACTCTCCACTCACCCTTACTAACGTTTTTCTAGTAAGGACCATCACCTGAAACGACCCCTAGAGGTGCCGACCAACCACGACTATTGAATTTGGATAGATTTAGGGTTAGGTTTTAGAAAACAAAGATGATAAGGTCCTTATATATATTCAAACACTATTCACCCTTCAAATTTTTTAACTCCAAACGATACATGCTCACTGACATTCCAATCTAATTACCCTCATTACAAACATAATGGAACTAGTATCGAAACCCAATCCCTTCATATACAGAAGTTAGTTTTTCAAATCAAATTATATTAAATTTAATTTTTGAAATCAATTGCTAGGCGTTTCGATAACTCATGACCACACAGTAAGTCTATAGACATGAAACTAGACGGTATACAATAATTCATTATTCCGGATCCGATGGCACTAGTTTCGTCAAAACCAAGACATTACCTAGGAATGAAAATTTCATACATTAATTAAAACGAATTATTATTAAAACAATTTTAATCACTTTTAATTCTAAATTAAAAGCTTTCCATATCATTCTTATTTAAACAAGATTTGAATAAGCTTTCTAAACCATTTTTATTTGTATTTAATCCATGATTTAAATATTTAAATAATTCCAATATTCAATTATAAATTATTCAAAAATATGGGTCCTTACATTCTCCCCTCCCCCCTTCAAAGAATTTCCCCCTCAAAATTACAACATAAGCCACAAAATAACAATCATACATCAATACTTAACGGCATTGCAAGCACTGGCAATCATAGAGACAGTTACATAACAATACTATACAGTACCATAATCACTAGCAACCAAAACTCATGGTTCGTTCAAGTTCAAAAACCATCTCATCACACAAAGATGACAAATAATCCACTAATCGTTATCTTACGCTCAATAACCTTAGGTATTACTAAGCCGACCAATTATGCTACCAAAACAATTCAAAGTCGTTCCCTAAACTCTCCACAAGCCAACACACATAGCATACAAATATTTTAAAATTCCATACGATATACATATATCATCCATATGCAATATCAACTTTGATCACTAACTCGATTGCCTAAATTTCACTTCCAAACTAGTATAGATCACTTGACTTCTCTAGTGCAGACTCTGATCCGGTTCCCTAATTAGAAACATTTGTTCTCCTTACATAGCCATATACTATGATAGAAAAATTCAATATCACAGCAAAATCCATATCAAGTGTTTTTCGTCAAGAAGCTAGTGAAAAATCCGAACTCGGACCGGTGTAAATCTCCTCGAAATCCATGTACTCGGATCAAGGACTTGCACGTGAATAAAATGATCTACGTATAACGTATGTACCCTATTCAGTAGGTTTCTTAACTATACCAATTACTTTTCCATTTTAGTTCACATTCAATTTCACGTAGTATTCCTCAATTAATACTAAAATTATTTATGGACCATTTATAAAATTTTACTTCAAGTTATTAAACATTATATAACTTACGCTCATATTCATATAATACTCCACTATATCCTCAGAGTATACTATAATATCCACTTAATTCTACTTAACATGGATTCATTTTGCTTAACATGGATATTCAATCAATTTAAAACTTGCTTAAATTCTAATATCTCTTCAAGCTAAGTGTTATATAAAACCCTTTTTATATTTTCACAAAATATTTAGCTTTAATTACTTATACAGATTCCGAAGTTTCGACTATCCAAAATCGTCAAAAATTCTAGTTTCATTTTAACAAATGAAAAACTACTGATCCACGGATCAAACAAGATGCACAATTAAACTTATCCCAAAAATAAGCTATATGTGTCCATTGGTATCTTAATTGAGAACTTGAGAACCAAACACTCTATTTCATTTCAAATCATTGTGAAATATATGTACTTATAACTTTTGTATAACCAACTTATACTTTCGAGATTTAAATCAATAATCCATTTTACCAAAACACCCCGTAGCAAATTGCTGCTTTAACGATCCGGGTTTCAGCGCTCAAAAATCGACATCATACTTCACCCGTATTCGAATGTCACAGATTCAAACGTTGAAATCCGATTCGCCAGAGCTTATAAGAACATTAGGTGATAACAACACAGCGGAAACAAAATGAATTTTATTGATACACTACAATTGATACAACAATGATACAAATGAAATGATCAACATTATCAGAGATAGGTACAATAGTGGAAATAATAAGACAGCAACAGCAGCGGAAAACAACATTTCAATGCCAAAGCTCCAAAGATTCCAATCCAAGAATCTCGAACCACCATCATGCTGAAGTGAAACAAATGCGATCCCGAATCCACAGACTTCAAAGATTACACCTACTGGCTAACATCTGATAACCTGACTCTAGGATGCCCATGTGGAAAATTGTGGGCATCCAGAGTTTAGAAAGGGAATAATAAACTCCAGGTCAGTCATGGAACTGGTGTGAGCAAACAAAAACAGTTGTTTGTTACAAAACAAACAAAAAGAAATAAAAAGAAATAAAAATAAATTCACTATGCTTTTTGCAAAATGAAATTACCATAAGGCCTCCCAGCACATACACAATGCAATCGCAAACTTGGAGGAGATTTCTTTTTATGATAATCAAACATGCTCGATACGCGAAAATCCTTTTGATATTATTAATAGTGCAGATAACATTTCGAAAGTATAATATTAATCTTAGCAAGCATACGTACCATTATAGTATGCCTACTATAGCTCTATGTTAGATGGCAGGTTCTACAACTAAAACTGTACAGGACGCGTACTGTGTGATTGGATTTCCAACAAATGGACAAGGCTAAAGAACTTCCTTTCTGAATGGGTACGCCTCTGGAGGAACGCCTCGAGAACCTAACCGGATCTCTTCCAACACAAGGGGGGTTAACTTTGTAACTAGGTAACTAACTGTCACGAGTATGCCATCCCCGGTCATCACTGACCTTTATCCAAGGATCCTCAACACCAACAAATTCCAACAACCACATAAGTTAAATATCTGGGCTTCATACCATGATATCACTTTTTATCCAAAAGGAAATGCACATACCCTAAGGGGTGCGACCCCCGTAACCTTACTGCATCCTTCCTGTTTCGACTATTTTCGAGGTGTGAGGTTCAATGAAGTCTCGTTCCACAAAGCTACGCTTTTCAAAAAAGTCATGCTTCGATCTACCAATGATCAGCACTCAGCATGCCACATTACCAAATTGGGATTATATCACTAGTAACCATCAACTACATAACATCTGAGCTCGTACGTCTCAGAGAAGGGTGTCAAGCTAAGAGAATAAATTCTTCGCCACCAAACAGAAATGTATTTGATAGAAACCGGCTTACATCTCAAAGTGCAACATCGGACATACTTCCATACAAGTCCATCCTGGGTCACAATGGAACCGAAGGCACTTCAAAAGAAGCCCTTGCAAATCCGGGTATCCACAATCCCGACCGGACTCCCCATCACACAAGGAGATCTCTATACCGCAGCAACTCAGTGTAATGACATTCGACAGGTAATCCTTTCATTCTTGAAAATACCCAGCCTTCAACATCATCTTCAAATGCTATCCATTTCGTCGTATCATTAATTCGGAATGGATTTTATGACATAAAGTCCTCTCCCGGCTAAACCAAATAATGAGCACTTTTTTTAAAAGCGTATGGATATATTGGGATCTTAGTTAAGTCACAACACACTTTCCAAAACCTTTCCTTTTGAAGGGTTTTAAAAAAAATTCCATTATAATCTTTTAAACAAAAGATTCATCTTTAAGATCCTCTTCAATTTGAAAACAAAGTTCACCATTCTTTAACAAAGATTCATTTATAGCTTTCAAAACTATTTCCGTTCAAATTTATCCACCACTCGAAATCATTTCAACGCAAACTGGAAATTCTTTCTTTATATGAAAGCTGTTACCATTTGAAAACAAAGGTCTCTCGTTTCGGAAAAATCCGATCAAATTTGCTCAAGTTATAGCCTTTTAAAGTAAAATTAGAAAAATCAACTAACTGTCGTACACTCAGCAAGTTCTATTTGAGTTAAATTCAAACTCCCAAAATAATTCATATAAAATACTTTTAAAATGGTTTAAAATCTGTATCTATACATTATATAACCTGTATGACCCTTTTCAAACCATATTATTATTTTAATTTCCAGATCATTTTGGATTCAAAATTCAACTTGAAATTTTTTCACCATTTTGAATAAAATAAAATTCAAAATAATTATAACTTAACCAATTTCCCGTGAAATCCATATTTGTTTGTATTGTGTGTAGTCCAGGGGTTTCACAGGCAATAATAAAATATCAACCCTCATAAATCCAAGCACAACAATATCGATAAGCGGTATAATCCTATAACGCTTATCTTTCATTCACAGATAAACAAGTAAATTCATCACAGATAAATAAATCACAGTTCACAGCTCAATTCAAAGCAATCATATCACAAAACATCACATATCAGAAATATCAAACAATTCAAGGCATTCAGTACAATCCAAACATCTATAAGTAAAATCAATTAGTTATTCAATCCCTAATTAATTCAATTTAATTTCCAATTAAATTTATCACTTACGAATTAATTACCCAATCCTGCTTAATTATTAAATCATTTGATATTAATTAATGAAATTAATTAATCAACCTTAATTATCCATCTTAATTAATTATCCTTAATTACTTTCATTAAATAATTATCCCATTGGTTAATTATCCTCAAATTAATTAACCTTTAATTATTAAGTAATTAATCCTTAATTATCCTTTAATTAATTAACCTTTAATTACAAATTATCTTTTAATTAAGTAATTAAACTTTAATGTAATTACACAAAGTAATTGTCCCTTAATTACATTAAGTAATACTCTTTTTATTAATTACATTAAGTAATTATACTTGATTAATTTCATTAAGTAATCAACCTTTAATTACTCATCATTAATTACTTAACTCATAACAAATAAATTAATTCTTAATTAACCTTTAATTAAGTAATTATCATTAAATTTCAAATTAATGATCCCTTAATCTTAAGATAACCCATTTATCTTAATTAATTACATAATCATCATTTAAATGTTATTTTAAATAACCTTTGAAACAAATTAACATAATCATATAATTTAACATAAACCCTTTAAGTTAATTGATAATCAAAATCATTATTTAAGATAAACCGTTTATCTTTAAAATCTTATATAAATAACCTTGAAAATTAAATTTATTTTTAACATATGAATTAACTTAAAGTTCTTAAGTTAACTAAAACCATTATCTTTTAACTACTTAATTATACTATTTAAATTTATTTTAAATAAACTTAAGAATTCATTTAAAATAAAGAATTAAAACACATGAACTTAACTAATTTAAAATAATTCATTTAAAACTTTAACTAATTACAAAACTAGTATAAAACATTTATTATTAATTAAGAAAGTGTTTAAAACTTGACTAAAATTAAAATTTGAAAAACTTGTTTTATTTTAAAAATCAAAAACTGTTTCAACACGAATCCGAGATGACTTCGGGTATCAACCTGAGTCACTTAATATTTTCCCCGAGCCTTTCCCGAGCTACCCCTTTTTTTCAAAAAGTTTGCCATGTTTTAAAATTTTAAAACCTGCTACAAAACCCACACGAGTTTCTCCCAGAACGAACCCAAGCCAGGACCCAAATTTCCCGAGCATGACTTCGATCCAACTTCTTCTTCTTCTTCGAGCTCAGTAACACAACAATACAGATACAACAGGGACTCGTGCACGTGCACCGACGATCCAACGCCCTCCGACCATCGTCGAGACCCACAACATGTCACCGATGACCTCGACGATCAACTCGAGCACCTAGTTCCGGCGAACTCAATTGGAATTGAAATCGAGCTGATCAGTACCCAATTGGAATCAATACAAGATCGACAAAACTCCTCCGTGCCATCAATCCTGATCACCTGAGGACTCGCCAACACATCCAGAACTACGTCACCGTCCCACCTGACGATCCCTCCTTGACGGATCGAATCCGGTGCCCCGACGACGCCACATGACCCACGAATATATCGATGACCAAGATAGGCTAAAAAAAACCCTAACTCGACGTCGTGCCACAATCGCGGCTACCTAAAAATTCATCAACCATTTTTCCTTTGAACACCGACTCACGACCCACCTCCAGGCTTGATTGCGACAATCATCACGCGTCGATCATCAGAAATTGACATAATACCCAATTCAGTTCAACTTGAGAATTCTCCATTTTTACAAACTTAAAAGTCATGAATTGATTATCAAAATTCATCATTTGGCAAAATAAATCTGTTTGTAAAGTCAAACATGAAATCGAGATCCTTGATTTTTGACGTAAATTAGATTATCACTATTATTCCTAAATTTTGAAACAAATACCCAATATAAGCTCTTGAAATTATTTTTAAAATCAAATTTACACTCCTACCATCGTCTTTTATTTACAAATCAAAGCCAAAAATTGATTATATATGGAGAAATGGATTTATTTTGAATGTGCTTGAGCCTGTATACAACAGAGGCATGTGTATATATGTATATACAGACATGCACAGGTTATGTCCTATTTATATAGATATATGACCTTATTAATTTTCATCCATGCAGCACATATATAACATTACTTTAATCATTCATCACATCCATCAAGATATAAACTTATTAAGGTTTTAAAAAAAAAATGTTTGCTCACCTGGAACAGAGAATATAAAGTCCGAAATGATTTTTAAAATCTGGAACCTTCGAATTGATCTGGAAATGTTAATTGTTGATCTGCTTGTTGTTTTAGTTTTGAGTCTGATCTTATTTTTGCTTCTTGAATCTTGCTCAGGTATCGGGTTGCAGGTTTGAAAGCTGTTGTTTGATTTAACTGAGTTGATCTGATCTTGATTTTGTTTTGATGTTGAATTTTCCTTGTTTCAGTTTTGAATTTGAAAGTTGAACTTGGAATTTGCTTTGAATCGAAATTTTTGGTTTTAAGTTTTCTTTCCAGGTTTATGTTTTTTGAATTATGAAAGAAAATGAGAAAGAAAGGAGAAGTGGTATATATAGCTTTGTTTCCTCTTTATTCATAAATTTTCAAAAATAAAAAGAAAATAAATCAACATGACACTAGTTATTTTCATGAAATAATTGAGTTACACTTGTATTTTGCATGTTTCAATTTATTTACAAATGTCAAATTGTATTGTATGATTGTTACAAATGTTTAAAGCATGCTAAAATCTTTTTACACTTGTCTTTATTTATATATTAATGTTTCAAATATTTTTTATTTTTAATAAATGCATTTCCTTTTATAAATATGTATAACTTTAAAGAAATTGATTTTAAAACCTAATGATGACTAAATAAACACACACACATATATATATGTTATATATAAGTTTTTAAATATAAAATTTAACTTTTAAATGGCTTTTGAAAATTTCTATATTGAATTCAAAACAAAATTTTAAATTACATATACAAATATATATATATATATATATATATATATATTAAAATTAGAAAACAAATTTCTATTAGTTTTAAAATATAGAGTATTTAAATCCAATTTATTTTTAAGATATTACATTTTGAATTTTAAATCAAAATCTTATTTACAATCTATTGCCAATCACCAAAATGAACACTTATCTTAATTTATTTTGGAAAATTTCAAATTAATTCAGAAATAAACCCAATTTTTTTATTAATTACCAATTAAAATTTGACTTAAAAAGGGGATCGTTACAGATTCCCCTCTTTAAGAAAATTTCGTCCCCGAAATTTGCTAAACAGCGAGACAACAAAGAACAAATGAACACATAGAAAGATAGAGAATCGACTCACCAGATCAAGCTGAAATATTTATTCTATAATGGCTTACCAAATCAGAATATCATCAATAAATACGAGAACGAACTTTTATTCAATACTTCACAAGATACTCGGGTCATCAGATCTACGAAATATGCAAGGGTATGATTAGTCCGAAGGGATAACTAACCATTCGTAGAATATATCTGGACCCCAAAAACAGACAAATGGATCCTCAACTCAGGTCGGAATACCCTAAAGTATACACTAGCTTGTCCCACTTCGGACTTGGATTCCCACAAGACATCACAACAAAATTTTAAATTTTGGTTTTGATCGAAATCGTCTTATTTATACAATCTAATTTAGCTTCATATTTTGTTAATCAATTTATTTCAAATAATATTTCATATTCATTAAAGTTGAAAATGAAAAGTTGATAGAAAGCTGATGAAGAGAATACGAAATAGGAACCTTCCTACGACATAAACAGAGATTCATAGGCCCACCACCACACCGAAGCTTCTTCTTGTAGCTACCAGTAAGCCATCAAAGAATTTGAAAGTGAACGATGATCAAAAGAGATTGAGGGAAAAAGTTGTTTCCTTGTTGTTACAGGATATCGACCATTTGCAGTGGTACTCCCCTGTCCCCTACCTCGTCCTCTTCTTGCACTCATTCTCACTCTCGGTGAATAGTAAGAGAATTGACTTAGGCATACGGACAAGATATCTTAGGGATATACTCATTCTAGGGTATTTATAACCCTATTTCTAATGAGTCACCTAATGTGTTATACTCCAAAGCTAAGTTCTTACTCAACCTTTAGCTTTGATACCAAATTTAACGACCCGGGTTTCAATGCTCGAAAATCGACGTCCATACTTCACCCGTATTCGAATGCCGCAAATTCAAACATTGAAATCCGATTCGCCAAAACGTATAACAACATTAGATGATAACGATACAGCGAAAACAAAATGAATTTTATTGATACACTACAATTGATACAACAATGATACAAATGAAATGATCGACACTATCAGAAATAGATACATCAGCGGAAATAATAAGACAGCAACAACAGCAGAAAAAAAACAACTTCAATGCCAAAGCTCCAAAGATTCCAATCCGAGAAGCTCGAACCACCATCATGCTGAAGTGAAACAAATGCGATCCCGAATCCACAGACTTCAAAGATTCCAAAGATTATACCTACTGACTGACTATTTGATAATCTGACTCTAGGCTGCCCGTGTGGAAAATTATGGGCACCCAGAGTTTAGAAAGGGAAAAATAAACTCTAGGTCAGTCATGCGACTGGTGTGAGCAAACAAAAACGGTTGTTTGGTATAAAACAAACAAAAAGAAATAAAAAGAAATTCGCTTTGCTTTTTGGAAAATGAAACTACCATAAGGCCTCCCGGCACACACACAATGCAATCGCACACTTGGGGGAGATTTCTCCTTATGATAGTCAAATATGCTTCATACGCGAAAATCCTTTTGATATTATTATTAGTGCATAGTGCAAAAAACATTTCGAAAGTATAATATTAATCTTAGCCGGCATACGTACCATTATAGTATGCCTACTATAGCTACCATGTTAGATGGGACGTTCTACAACTAAAATCGTATAGGGCACGTATTGGGTGATTGGATTTTCAACAAATGGCCAAGGCTAAGGAACTTCCTTTTCGAATAGATACGCCTTTGGAGGGAAGCTCCGAGAACCTAACAGGATCTTTGCCAACATAAGGCCGGGTTACCTCTGTAACTAGGTAACTAACTGTCATGAGTATGACATCCCCCGATCGTCATCCGAGGATCCTCAACACCAACAAATTCCAACAACCACATAAATTAAATATCCGGGCTCCATACCATAATACCATTTTTTATTCAGAAGGAAATGCACATACCTAAAGGGTAGCGACCCTCGTAACCTTGCTGCATCCTTCATGTTTCGACTATTTTCGAGGTGTGAGGTTCGATGAAGTCTCGTTCCACAAAGCTGTGCTTTTCACAAAATCCATGCTTCGATTAACCAATGATCAGCACTCAACATGCCACATTACCAAATTGGGAATATATCACTAGTAACCATCAACTACATAACCTCTGAGCTCGTACGTCTCAGAGAAGGATGTTAAGCTAAGAGAATAAATTCTCCACCACCAAACAGAAATGTATTTGATAGAAACCAGCTTTACATCTCAAAGTGTAATGTCAGACATACGTCCATACAAGTCCATCCTGGGTATGAATGGAACCGAAGGCACTTCAAAAGAAGCCCTTGCAAATCCGGGTATCCACAATCCTGACCAGACTCCCCATCACATATGGAGATCTCTATACCGGAGCAACTCAGTGCAGAGACATTCGATAGGCAAATCCTTTCGTTCTCGAAAATACCTGGTCTTCAACACCGTCCTCAAATGCTATCCATTTCGTTGTATCATTAATTCGGAATGGGTTTTATGACATAAAGTCCTCTCCCGGCTAAACCGAATAATGAGCGCTTATTTTAAAAGCATATGGATATATTGAGTCTTAGTTAAGTCACAACACACCCAAAACCTTTCGTTTTGAATGGTTTTAAACAAATTTCCATTATAATCTTTTAAACAAAAGATTCATCTTTAAGATCCTCTTCAATTTGAAAACAAAGTTCACCAATCTTTAACAAAGATTCATTCATAGCTTTCAAAACTATTTCCATTTCAAATTTATCCACAACTCGAAATCTTTTCAACAAAAACTGGAAATTCTTTCTTTATATGAAAGCCGTTACCATTTGAAAACAAAGGTCTCTCGTTTTGGAAAAATCCGATTAAATTTTCTCAAGTTATAGCCTTTTAAAGTAAAATCAGAAAAATCAACGAACTACCGTACACTCGGCAAGTTCTATTTGATTTAAATTCAAACTCCCAAAATAATTCATATAAAATACTTTTAAAATGGTTTAAAATCCATATCTATATATTATATGACCTGTATAACCCTTTTCAAACCATATTATTATTTTAATTTCCAACTTTTACAAACCCTATTATATTTTAATTCCAAAACTCCCTTTTCAAAAAAAATTCCATATTTAACCCAAATCACTTCCAAATCATTTTGGATTCAAAATTCAACTTGAAATTTTTTCACCATTTTGAATAAAATAAAATTCAAAATAATTATGACTTAACCAATTTCCCGTGAAATCCATATTTGTGTGTGTGTTGTGTGTAGTCCAGGGGTTTCACAGGCAACAAAAAATATCAACCATCATAAATCCAAGCACAACAATATCGATAAGCGGTATAATCCTATAACGCATATCTTTCATTCATGGATAAACAAGAAAATTCATCACATTTAAATAAATCACAGTTCACGGCTCAATTCAAAGCAATCATATCACAGAACATCACATATCAGAAAAAATAAACAATACAAGGCATTCAATACAATCCAAACATCTATAAGTAAGATCAATTAGTTATTCAATCCCTAATTAATTCAATTTAATTTCCAATTAAATTGATCACTTATGAATTAATTACCCAATCCTGCTTAATTATTAAATCATCTGAAATTAATTAATGAAATTAATTAATCAACCTTAATTATCCATCTTAATTAATTATCCTTAATTACTTTCATTAAATAATTAACCCATTGGTTAATTATCCTCAAATTAATTAACCTTTAATTATTATGTAATTAATCCTTAATTATCCTTTAACTAATTAAACTTTAATTACAAATTATCTTTTAATTAAGTAATTAACCTTTAATGTAATTACACAAAGTAATTATCCCTTAATTAGATTAAGTAATAATCACATTAAGTAATTATACTTAATTAATTTCATTAACTAATCATCCTTTAATTACTCATCATCAATTACTTAACTCATAACAAATAAATTAATCCTTAATTAACACTTAATTAACCTTTAATTAAGTAATTATCATTAAATTTCAAATTATGATCCTTTAATCTTAAGATAACCCATTTATCTTAATTAATTACATAATCATCATTTAAATCTTATTTTAAATAACCTTTGAAACAAATTAACATAATCATGTAATTTAACTTAAACCCTTTAAGTTAATTGATAATCAAAATCATTATTTAAGATAAATTGTTTATCTTTAAAATCTTATTTAAATAACCTAGAAAATTAAATTTATTTTTAACATATAAATTAACTTAAAATTCTTAAGTTAATTAGAACCATTATCTTTTAACTACTTAATTATACCATTTAAATTTATTTTAAATAAACTTAAGAATTCATTTAAAATAAAGAATCAAAACACTTGAACTTAGTTAATTTAAAATAATTTATTTAAAACTTTAAGTAATTCCAAAACTAGTATAAAACATTTACTATTCATTAAGAAAGTGTTTAAAACTTGATTAAATTTAAAATTTGAAAAACTTGTTTTATTTTAAAACTCAAAAACTGTTTCAACACGAATCCGAGACGACTTCGGGTATCAACCCGAATCATTTCATATTTTCCCCGAGCCTTTCCTGAGCTACCGTTTTTTTTTTAAAAAAAAATTTGCTATGTTTTAAAATATTAAAACCTGTTATAAAACCCATACGAGTTTCTCCGAGAACAAACCCGAGCCAGGACCCAAATTTCCCAAGCATGACTTCGATCCAACTTCTTCTTCTTCTAGCTCATCCAACACAACAATACAGATACAACAGAGACTCGTGCACGTACACCGACAATCCAACGCCCTCCGACCATCGTCGAGACCCTCAACATGTCACCGATGACCTCGACGACCAACTCGAGCACCCAGTTCCGGCGAACTCAACTGGAATCGAAATCGAACTGATTAGTAGCTAACTGGAATCAATACCTGATCGACAAATCTCCTCCGTGCCGACGATCTCGATCACCTGAGGACTCGCCGACACGTCCAGAACTGCGTCACTGTCCCACCTGACGATCCCCTCTTGACCGATCGACTCCGGTGCCCTGACGACGCCACACGACCCACAAGTATATCGATGACCAAGATAGGCTAAAAGACCCTAACTCGACGTCGTGCCACCGCCACGGCCACCTAAAAATTCATCAACCGTTTTTCCCTTGAACCCCGACTCACGAGCCATCTCCAGGCTTGATCGTGACAATCATCACCGCGTCGATCATCAGAAATTGACGAAATACCCAATTCAAATCAACTTGAGAATTCTCCATTTTTACAAACTTAAAAATCACGAATTGATTATCAAAATTCATCCTTTCACAATACTAATCTGTTTGTAAAGTTAAAACATGAAATCAAGATCCTTGATTTTTGACTTAAATTAGATTATCACTGTTATTTCTAAATTTTGAAACAAATACCCAATATAAACTCTTGAAATTATTTTTAAAATTAAATTTACACTCCGACCATCATCTTTTATTTAGAAATCAAAGCCTAAATTTGATTATATATGGAGAAATTGAATTTATTTTGAATGTGCTTGAGCATGTATACAACAGAGGCATGCATATATATGTATATACAGACATGCACAGGTTGTGTCCTATTTATATACATACAACCTTATTAATTTTCATCCATGCAACACATCTATAACATTACTTTAATCATTCATCACATTAATTAAGATATAAACATATTAAGGTTTTTTTTAAAAATGGATGTTTGCTCACTTGGAATAGAGAATATAAAGTCTGGAAATGATTTTTAAAATCTGGAATCTTTGAATTGATCTGGAAATGTTAATTGTTGATCTGCTTGTTATTTTAGTGTTGAATCTGATCTTATTTTTGCTTCTTGAATGTTGCTCAGGTATCAGGTTGTAGGTTTGAAAGCAGTTGTTTGATTTAATTGAGTTGATCTGGTCTTGATTTTGTTTTGATGTTGAATTTGTCTTGTTCCAGTTTTGAATTTGAAAATTAAACTTGGAATTTGCTTTGAATCTAAATTTCTAGTTTTAAGTTTTCTTTCTAGGTTTGTGTTTTTTGAATTATGAAAGAAAATGAGAAAGAAAGGAGAAGTGGTATATATATAGCTTTGTTTCCTCTTTATTAATAAATTTTCAAAAATAAAAAGAAAATAAATCAACATGACACTTGTTATTTTCATGAAATAATTGAGTTACACTTGTATTTTGCATGTATCAATTTATTTACAAATGTCAAATTGTATTGTATAATTGTTAAAAATGTTTAAAGCATGCTAAAATCTTTTTACACTTGTCTTTATTTATATATTAATGTTTTAAATATTTTCTATTTTTAATAAATGCATTTACTTTTATAAATATGCATAACTTTAAAGAAATTGATTTTAAAATCTAATGATGCATTAATAAACACACACAAATATATATGCACACACACACACATTATACATAAGTTTTTAAAATATAAAATTTAACTTTTAAATGGCTTTTGAAAATTTCTATATTGAATTCAAAACAAAATTTTAAATTACAAATACATACATACATACATACATACATACATACATACATACATATATATATATATATATATTAAAATTAGAAAACAATTTTCTATTATTTTAAAATATGGAGTATTTAAATCCAATTTATTTTAAAGATATTAAATTTTGAATTTTAAATCAAAATCTTATTTACAATCTATTTCCAATCACCAAACCAATCACTTATCTTAATTTATTTTGGAAAATTTCAAATTAGTTCACAAATAAACCAATTTTTTTATTAATTACCAATTAAAATTTGACTTAAAAACGGGATCGTTACAGCTGCTGTAGCATCCCCGATTTTTAAACTCGAAAATAAACGCTGACGATGCTGCACTCATCACCAGAATTATTTTCCAGAGACGAAAATGATATCAGTACATCCAAACCATGCCTTTCGGACTTAAGCAAATTCATTTGCAAAAAAGCATCAAATACTTCATAAATATTACTAAGTACCATGACATCAATTTCATAAATCAACTTCTCAATTATTTACTTTTAAATAATATTAGTATTACTTTCCGAAACCTTAGAAAACCAATTCTAAAACACCAGTGTTTAGGTTCCCAAATTCGCAGTTTAAATCCTTTTTCTATTTATAAACTATACTTATAAACCGTATTTATATAAGTCACTTCCTATATAAAACTATCATCGAAGTGTTTGCCTTGTTTAGATTATAATAAACAACTTCCAATAAAATAAAAAATTTAACCCAACATTATCGCTGAACGACTTATCGTCAAACTGTGAAATTTAATTCATAAGGTATTCGTTTTAATGTCTCCATAACTTATTATCTACCCAACCTATGTAGTAAAAAGGTCAAATTACTCATAAACTAGTCGACCACAACAAATGAAAATAACAGAATATTATCATTTTCAAACAAACAAATACGTCATAAATAACTATATCAATTTATGAAAATCATTCTTTTGTATATAAAATATTATCTAAGGTAAAATTATTTTATTTACTAATTTTTAAAAAAAAACTATGTCGGGTTGCCTGCTTAAGTGTTTAGAGATCTCTATCAATAATGATAGCAACTCGTATTAATCAGAATCCATAAGCCATTCTACAAACTAATCAACGCAATACAAAACATTTTTTATAACAATGACATATATACACTCTCGTATATATACACTCAACTCATAATAATGCATTCCATTACACCATCTCTCAAAGGAGTTATACCTACCAAAGCCAAGGTTCTCGCTTAACCTTCAGCTATGATACAAAATTTAACGATCCGCCTTTTCGACCATCGAATGTCGACACTAATACCTCCACGGTATTCACGTGTCGAGTGCTGGAAAGACGAATTAATAGGGTAAAATATAAAAAAATAGAACAAAAAAGAAGAGAACACAATATAAGAATCTCACATGCGGAATGTAAATATATAATATCTCAAATGATCTTTACCAAAAAGAAAACCTTTATATACATACATCAATTAGAGACAACTGACCTATCATCAGCCTGGACAGTTATAATAATCTGTCCTCACAAATATAATAGTATAAATTAAGTAATGCAAAGGAAAATAAGCATGGTAGGAAATCGTACAGCTCCTCTCCAAGGGCTCCAATGAACAGGAGCTAAATCTAGAAACATACTCGAGCTAACCCAAGCATTAAGAAAATAACACTTGAATCAGTCTAGTAAACAAGCATGAAAAACTCAAATCATATAGATTTATTATGTCTTAAAACCATTAAAAACAAGAGTATCTCATAAGACTGCCCCGCCAAAAAACACAGACGTAGAATCCAATATAACAATGTCTAAGGTGTGAAATATTAATAATCACATAGTTATGATGCAAGTAAGTGTACGTCACAACAATAATAGGTATACAACCATAATTGCTAAGGCGCATTCACTAATTGTATAGGACTTCCATGTAGATCTCTTCAGGGAAGCCGAATCTAAACTATTATACCGATTATTAATATATATGCCATTGATTGATATTTTGGATGATTTGGATGTTTACTTATTTTATTTTTATATCCTATTATGATCCTGTATATTATTCACAATATATAAAACTGTAAATTGAATTATTTCAAAAAAATTGAAGAAATAGGTTGAAATGATATATACTTAAGACATTTATTTTGGATTGAAATGATATATATACATCCCTGAATTAAATTGGAATAACTGATTCACTTCGCCATATGATATAAAATTATATACGGACACCGGGTAGGTTCAATTAAATGATTTTAAAAAAAATTGAAATTTATTTTAGTGATTTGATTTTAAGAAATAAAACTCGAGATATTGGAGTAAAATGATATTTTCAAGTGAAAATAACGTATTGAACTGAATAAGATTTTTGAGTAAATATGATGATTTCAAACGGATTTGATTTTGAAACGAATATAATATTTTGATATCAAGCACGAATTGTTTTCGAAATATAAAAGTATCAACCGGTGTGTAAAACTATGTTCGGTTGTTAAAGAGACTGGAGCCTCTTATTGGCATACTCTCTGCCAATATTGAAACCACTTTGACAACCATGTACGCGGTGGACGATATCCAGAATGCAATGGTTGAATCGACGACGTTTACTGGAATCAAGTACAAGAATAATGATGGATAGCCTTGACACTTATGTCATAACTAAAATGACTAAAACAGGAGCCTATGTCTGGCCATTGAGGTTAGCTACCCCTAGCGACGTTGATCCCTCAAAATGTCATAGGCATATATCATTTCAATATATTTCTTAATTTTTTCGAAATAATTCAATTTACAGTTTTATATACTGTAAATAATATACAGGTGATAATAGGATATAAAAATAAAATAAATAAACATCCAAATCATCCAAAATACCAATAAATATCTACGTTCCGGATTGATTTGATGTCACCAATCGTTGTTTCATGCGATCGTGTTTTTTTTCTTTTAGTAAATTTAGTTTTAAAATAAATCATTATCCTAATATAATCGTAAATCTTCCATATGAGATCCGATTCGGGTAAGAAAAATTACATTGGAACCATATCGACGTAGTCTACAGCGTGGAGTGGATCTGGAATTTATTTGAAGCTGAAATATTTTTAGTTTCAAATAAAGAGGTGAGTTTTTATATGCTCACGATTGACTAGAATATTTTTGTGTTAGTTAAATTTGAACTTATGTGTAAGAGGTATGGGAAGTACCCTCCGGAAGAAGTATAGTGATATGCTTCGACCCAGATGGACTTGGGGAATCCAGGAATGGATTCGACCGATAAACCCTAATGGACTTGGGTGAATTCAGAAATGGATTCGAACTGATATGGTTGTCCGGACTTAAACTCATGAGTTCCTCGATTTTTTTTCAGGGTAGATGGTTCTTTAGTTTACCCAATGGAGGCGCTTTCAATCCTGAGATCTGTTGTTTATGGATCTTCCGGGAAGGAAGTGCATCCATTGCGTAAATCATTGAATCAGCAGCGTACCACTGCAGCAGGGGTCAATGGCCCTTTGTTTACGAATTGGCTACGATATTTTTCTGGAATCCGGAAGGTAGAAGGATCTTCCGGAAAGTGTTATGTCCATTTCGTAAATACTGGATCAGGAGCGGGCCACTGCTATCGTATTATCATCATTTGACATTGGATTTTGAGCGGAACTTCTCATCCCTATTTTTTGGTATTTTCACTGGGTGTTGAAACAGGTCTACTAAGTACTTGGAGAATTCTAGCTTTGCGCCTGATCAACGCATAGCCAGAGTCTGCAGGAACGAAAGTAAACTTGTTAAGACATCGAGTTATAAAAGTATTTCGGTAAAGTATTGTATAAAGGATATTCTAATCATGATTTAAAATGTCTTAAATATTGTTTACTTCGAACTATCAAATTTGAATCAAATAACTAATTATCATATTAAATGTTCAACATGTCAAATATAAAAAAAATTAAAATAATGGTTCATCCATGTCTTTCAACCTGCTTTCCCTCCTAGCTACTTTTTCCCTACCTTCTTTCAGGATGTCTTCCAACCTATTGTTCTTTCTTGTTGTTTCTCCGCTTCCTTCCTTTTCGAGGACGAAAAGATATGAGTGGGGGAGAGTGTAATAACCCTATATTTTTCATATATTTTAATATTTGACTTTGTTTTATTTTGAAATTATTTTAAACTTATTTTATTTCAAACATTTCATTTTAAAACGTAGGTGTTGATTATTATGTGAATTATAATTTCAAACCGGTATAAATTGGATATTTTACTAAAGGATGAATTTCTGTTCAAACTGGTCAAACCTTGACTTTTAAATTTCAAATTTAAATTCTTAAATTTTATCTTTCGTTATGAAAATAGATTTAATAACTTGAATACTGCTTTTCGTTTCGTTGAAAACGGATTTAATTTGTGAAAGTTATGTACATTTCAATTTTGAGTATAATTTGTTTTATTTTGAAATTTTGTCTATTTTAAATTATATAAATCATATTTTCTATGTTATATTTTATTTTAATATGCGTTAATATGTTATTTTATGTATATTTTGTATTTTAATATTTTTAAAGTGATAATAAAAATTTTCCAAAATTTACCGTATTTATTTCCTATTTTTAAAGGCTGTTTTCTATTTTTCTGCTATTTTCTTCATTTGAATTATATTTAATTAAAATTTATATATTTATTTTGTGAATACATTTTTATTTTTATGTTATTATCTTTGTTATAAATATTTTTACAAGTCCATATAAATTTTTCAAAGTCCATTCTATTTATTTTCAAATTTTCTAGTCTAGTTTGCAATTTTGTGCTATTTTCTTATTTTAACCTTATATAATTAATAAATATTTATATATATTTTAATATTTTGTTAAATTTTCTAAAGTTTAACTGAAATAATTATTATTTTCAGTAATTTAATCTTATATAAATAAATTAAAAGAAATTTGAAAGGGTTTTGACTTTTGGTTTTCAAATGGCTCTTTATCTTCCACCATTTCACATTCAACATAACCATTCATCAATTAGCTTTTATTATACACATTTTTCAGCCGCGTATTTTCATTTCCATTCACGTAAACTCATTTCCCACTTCTAAAACAAAAATAATTCAGCCTTGCTTGAGGAGAAATTTTGGTAAAAGAATTCTTTTTCTCTTCTTCTTTTGTTTATTTCTTATTGTTTGAATTTGATTTGCACTTGTTCTTTTATGTCATAGGTTCGGTCACCTCCTCTCCAGCCCCTTCCACCTCCATCACCACCTGAGAACATCACCATCTTCACCTCTTCTCTGACCAAACCCCAAGCCATGCCTCCTTGTGGATTGATCCGTCACCAAAATCCAACAAAACTCCATAAAACTTGCTTAGACCGAACACATCATCCACATCTACCACTTCCACCACCCATGGTCGACCAAACACCACCACCACCAGCCCTATTCCAGACCTGAGACACCTCTGCACACCACCTACTGACCCCACCTAAAATAGCCGTGACCTTTATGCCCTTGGCCGAGCCAAACTATGGCCTTAAACCCTTGTATATTGGTTTGTTAGTGTAGTTCCACCACCACCCACCTTTGCACCACCTTCTAGCATGTTAGGCCGACCCTTAGCAACCCAGACCTGAACCAAAAACATTGCTTTAGACCTGTAATACACTCATGGCTGAACCCAATGTGTGTTGGAGACAAGTGCAAAACAATTCCGCTTTGATTTGTGCAGTCTATTCTATCATTGTTTATCGTATTTGCATTTGAAACTTATGTTGTTATTATTGTTTTGTGTGACTTATATTCAAGGGGTTTGATACTTTGGCTCCTCCACTCACATTTGTATCATTTTATCGTGCTTGTTTGGATCTCATTCGTGCATTCATCGTTGTGTCTCCGGCACAAACCAGTGAGTTATTCTCACCAGACAATATGTACATTTATAACTTGTAAATTGACCCCTTTTGAATCTGTAAAATACATTATCATGTTACACCTGCTATGTTATGATTTTATGATGTTCACCCATGCTTAAACACTTTTTATATCGTATGTTATTGTTATATTATGCTGTTCTATTATTTTTATCAGTTTATCACACTGCAAGTTCCTTTTAGATTAGAATCACTATGGGTTGAAATGATACATACCCGAACGGACTTTAGAATAGGAGAAAATCGTTATGGGCTGAAATGATAGGCCTGAATGATTTTCAATTATTTTCATTTACTTGGGATTGCGGGTTTGAATGATCTAACCCGGGTTTTCTTTGTAAATTACGGGTTGAAATGATATATTACCCGTATCACTTTACCTAGGCTAGAAAATGAAATACAGACCCGTTGTTAAAATATGTTTTTCTTAAAATTTTAAAATATTTTATAAATGTAAATATTATAATATTTTGATTTAAATTTGATTAAAAATGATTTTTGTAAAGCATTATTGACTCTATGAAAATTTATAAGTGAAATAAATTAATGGTAAAGTTAGAAAATCTGAAATGTAAGTTTTTTGAAAATTATAATTTTGTGATAAATGGAATTTAAATTAAATATGAGAATATGATAAATTTATGATATTTTGAATTAAATGAATTTAAAATAGTTTTATAATATATTAATGATTTTGAATTAAGTTAAAATGTGAAATGAATGAATATTTAAGTTGAAATTTTGAAATATAACTAAAATTGGAAATTTGTGAATTTGGCTTAAAAGTGAATTTTAAGTTAAGTAAATAAAAATGAAATTAAGTTATATTTGAAAATTTAAACATAAGTGTTAAGTTAAATTTAATTTAATGAATTTGAAATTTAATGTTGGAATTTAATAAGTGAATTACTATTAAATTTTGATTTTTTAATAGAGATTTAACTTTATAAAATCATGAATATAAGGGTATTTGAATGATTGTTTTAAAAGTGAAATTATATGATTTTATAAGTTAAAAATGGTTTAAATAAAAATATAATTGTTTGTGAAATTATACTGAATATTTGAAATTAATTTACTGCATTTCTAAAATGCTATTAATTCTAATATAAAGGATAATACAACATTTGTAAATGTTGTAGTTGATAATAATGAACCAAATGGCTCAATTTAATTAAAGGCTATTATAGCATTTTCTATGAATGTTATAATGGTTGGATTTAACTAAGTTTATTTGAAACTAATGGAACCCTATTACAGCATTTTAAATGTTGTCTTTTGTTAAATTGAACCGTTTTAAGTGTGACTTTCTGTAGCATTTTCTAAATGCTGCGAAAGTTGAATTTTCATTGTTTTAATAAATTTAAGTGAATGGATGAACTTTGAAAGATTAAAATTTTGGAAATTTAATTATTAAACATAATATCTTCATTTTAATGATTTAAATGAAGCAATTTGTTTCGAAATATAAACTATTTTGAAATGTGTTTTGAAATGGTATTTAAATTAAATAAAAATGAATGTGCTTCGGAAGATATGATATTTTGATATTTTGAAATGGATTT
Source organism: Allium cepa (assembly GCA_030765085.1). NCBI lineage: Eukaryota > Viridiplantae > Streptophyta > Magnoliopsida > Asparagales > Amaryllidaceae > Allium > Allium cepa. The sequence goes on along the minus strand of CM060937.1, from coordinate 182,015,730 downwards.
TGAATGATAATGAATTTTTAAATGATATTTGATTTCGAAGTATAAATACTATTTTGAAATTTTAACCACGGGATGTATTTAATTTATGGTTTAACTGATCTTTAAAAGATGGACGATCTCAAGCATCCTTTAAGTTATGGTGCATTTCTACTACAGTTCACTTGAGTTGATTTACATTATATAAGTATATATTGTCCTGACTTGAGTGTTTTGTGTTTTACTTTACGCTCGGGTCAGCCTGAGTATTCACAGCTTTGGATTCTCTTTCTGGAGCTGGTCTTTGCTGAAGTTTCTGCTTATCTACATTTATATCTACTTTATGTTTCATCTATTCTAGTTTATCTCATGTATTAGTGAACTTCTATGTATTTGGGATTTCTATTTTGTTGTTTTCAGACTATATTATGTTTTTGGTTTGAGACTCTGCCGTAGTAGCTTCACAAACTACTATGTATTTTATATTCCGCTGCGAGGTATTCTGTTTGTTCTGTGTCTGTGATTCTGTGATTTGTATTTCATTTGCTCCAAATTTATTTACAATGCGGTATTTTGAGCAATTCAAGTCCGACATGTGCGGCTGCGAATGGCTGAAAATACCGGGCTGTTACATTTGGTATCAGAGATTTGATTTTAGGAAAACCATAGCCTGTGGAGCAAAAACTCATTATAGATAGGGTAGAAATACCCTAGAATGAGTGAAATCAATCTCAGAATTCTTTCTTGTGAGAGAACGTATTTTCGAAGTATAAAATAATTTCCAAATGATTTTTAAAGGATTTTCAAAGATTATTTTGGTATAAAAATTTTCTTATTTTGAAACCAAGATTTTCAAAACTTCATCCCTTCAGTATCCATCTTGTTAGAAATCTCTTGGTTAGGATTCTTAACGATTAGGATTCCTTGAACTTTGAAACGCTCCCACTTGTTCTGAAATCCAGTCTTGTCTTCCCTATTCTATCCATTTTGATTTTGGAGCATTTCATAAATCCACTTTGGAATGACCTCTATAAAGATCGGTGATTCCGCAAATCTTTGAATGATTTGTAAAGGGGTGAAAATCCTTTATAATTGGCATTGATTCACCGGAGATTCTTGTATCCTCGGTTTTCGATGCTATCTATCTCCTGCTCTACCCGGATTCTATCTCCGGCGATCGAATGTCGATTTGCCTTAGATTTCCGAATTGATTATATTACTGAAGTCACGGTTGACCGGTTAAGGTCGCCCGCGATTTATATAGGCTTATCATCTTCTATTTGGTAATAAAATTATCTTATCTTCGTTCGAGCTTATCTTCGAAACAGAATTCTATTTGATTAGAGTTCCTCTAAATTCGAATCTCCGTATTGCTTGAAATCTAACTTTGAATCATTCTTTGGAAATTTGTGTTTGATTGTATTTTGAATTTGTACATACATCGAAATTATTATTTTGACAAGGATGACCCTATTTTGTATATAAAAGTGAAATGTTTTCAATAAGGATTTTTACCTTTGGAAAATGGAAATTTGAAGCTTTGAAAGGATTTGAAATTTTGGAAATTTATAAGAAAATGTGATTTATATAAAATGATTTATAAATGAAGGGTTTTGAATTTGAATTTCGAGGAATCGAACTCCGGTGTTTTAAAATGGATTTTTACGATTTTGGAAAATATATAATAATATGATTTAAAGATATTTTTTCAAATAAGAAATGTTTCAAATGTATTCTAATGAATTCCAATGATGTCAAAGAGATTTCAAAGAAGTTTCAAGAAATAAAAGTCCAGAACTCACTTATGTCGCTGAAAAATAATTTCGGTGATGAATACATGCATCATCGACATTGATTTTTGAGTTTCTGAGTGGGGAAGAGGCCACTCTAGTAGCTTTGCTATGCGAGTGATTTTATGAAACCAAATTTTTATTTCCGATTTCGAAGTATGGTTTGATATTCGAAAGATATGTGTGTGTATATATATATATAATTGACATGATTTAAAATAAGCAGGTGTTCAATCCTCGAGATTCAGATTTGTTCTGGTATAACCTTACCTACTGGAATCGATTTACTAATTTGTTGGTGATTTCCAACTCTTGGATTGAAAATATGATTTCTTCGACTATTTTGAAGGTTTGAGCACTTCCAAATCAAGGTTAACTTTTCAAAGCTAAGAAATTTTGAATGGTATAAGGTATTTGATAAAGTATAAATTTAGTTTGGTATGATTAATGTATAAAGTAATATGATTTATATAAGTTTGAAACTGATGTGGAGTGAAATAAATAAGACTATTTTGAATTATACTGGTATGAAATATAGTTTCGAAAAGATATTTGAAGTAAAATGTTGAGTTTTTGTTAAATTTGTAAGTTAAGAAAAACAATGAATTTTGACTTAACAAATGAAAGTGAGTTTTAAATTGAATATTTGATTTAAAATTTTATTGCGATAAATCATATGTTAAAAATTATTTAAATGTGAAATTTTGAAGTCTAGAAATATGATTTATAAGTTTAAAATTTTCTAAAATTGAAGTTGTATTGTTTTTTATAAGTTATAATAAAATCTGGAATTTTATTAATAGCGTTTCTAAAATGCTATAGTTTTATGACAACACTTTAAAATGCTGTTGTTTTTGAATTTAACTTTGTTTGGATTAACTAAATATCTGTTATGGCATATTATAAATGCCGTTATTCTTGAACTAAACTATTTTGGAAACTATAAGTTACGATAGCACTTTTAAATGCTGTCATTGTTATAATTTGACAATGTTTCGTAATGTTATAGATTTTAACACTGTTGAGTTATGTTTTAAAAAGTTAAATGATTTAATTTTGGAATTGATTATTTGTGAAATTCAAGGATTTTTGAATATAATTTAATATTTAAATTTGAATTTAAAGGAATTTAAATTGAATTTGAATTTAAATAAGGTTTACTTGGTTATGTGTTAAATGGAATGAAATGTAATGAGATAAATGAATTTTTGAATGGAATTTTGAAATGTATTTTGTAATGATATTTGAAATAATAATTGAATGACATATTTGATTTTTTTTATGATATTTAAATTTAAATATTTGAAATTGAATTCAAATAATGATTTGATAATGAGGCTTTGAATGATATAATCTTTATTTGATAAAGAATGTGAATCAGGAATGATAACTGATTTTGATAAATGAAATTTAAAGTTTATATTTGTATGAAAGGATATTTGGTTTACTTGTAATTTGAGTTTAATTAAAAAAGATGGATTTATGAAATGAATATGTCAAAACTAAGTAATAATGAAGTAAAATTTGAGATATATGAAATTATAAAATTTAGTTTTGGAATACGGTACATTTAAGCTCTGAAATATATTAAAGATTGAATAGTTTATTTTGCGGATCAAATCTTTATTTGAAATTTGATAATATTTGAAATGGTTTTGTTGGAAAACTAAATTGAATTGAAACTGATGGTTCGAATTGAATTAAAACTGGAACTTGTAGACTTGGGTTTAAATTGAATAAATTTGTGAAATGTAAAGAATTAAAGGGATGTTTTATGATTTCAAATGAATGATTTAGAAAAGTTATGATTTTCAAAGTGTAATGATTTCAAGTATTTTGGTTTCGAAAGATTTATAACTTTGAAAGTATTATGATTTTTGAAAGTGAATATATGTTTGAAATGGAAATGAATTTGTTTGACCTAAATTTTTGTTGATTTGGAAATTTGGATTATTTTCTAAATCTATTGTTTTAAGAAACTTTGAAACTGGGTATATGTAATTCAGAAGAAATGATTTGGCGAAATCATATTTGATTTTGAAACTAAAATGTTATTGAAACAGATTAAAATTGAGAACCTTGTTTTACTAAATACTTGATTTGGGAGTTATCGAACTTATATAAAATGGATTTGTATAAGTATGAAGTTGATTTGAAAATGTTGAATTGAAAAGGTACTCAATTTGTAAATTAAAATCTTATATAATCGAAGTTTATATAAGTATGATTTGATATACTATTGATTTTGGAAAGTATTCGATTTGAAAATGAAATCTTATATATAATGGAATTTATATAAGTGTGATATTTGAAGCTATAATTTTGAAAGGCTACTATATATGGTATATTATATTTTGACATAAGAGGTATGGGAAGTACCCTCCGGAAGAAGTATAGTGATATGCTTCGACCCAAATGGACTTGGGGAATCCAGGAATGGATTCGACCGATAAACCCTAATGGACTTGGGTGAATTCAGAAATGGATTCGAACTGATATGGTTGTCCGGACTTAAACTCATGAGTTCCTCGATTTTTTTTCAGGGTAGATGGTTCTTTAGTTTACCCAATGGAGGCGCTTTCAATCCTGAGATCTGTTGTTTATGGATCTTCCGGGAAGGAAGTGCATCCATTGCGTAAATCATTGAATCAGCAGCGTACCACTGCAGCAGGGGTCAATGGTCCCTTGTTTACGAATTGGCTACGATATTTTTCTGGAATCCGAAAGGTAGAAGGATCTTCTGGAAAGTGTTGTGTCCATTTCGTAAATACTGGATCAGGAGCGGGCCACTGCTATCGTATTATCATCATTTGACATTGGATTTTGAGCGGAACTTCTCATCCCTATTTTTTGGTATTTTCACTGGGTGTTGAAACAGGTCTACTAAGTACTTGGAGAATTCTAGCTTTGCGCCTGATCAACGCATAGCCAGAGTCTGCAGGAACGAAAGTAAACTTGTTAAGACATCGAGTTATAAAAGTATTTCGGTAAAGTATTGTATAAAGGATATTCTAATCATGATTTAAAATGTCTTAAATATTGTTTACTTCGAACTATCAAATTTGAATCAAATAACTAATTATCATATTAAATGTTCAACATGTCAAATATAAAAAAAATTAAAATAATGGTTCATCCATGTCTTTCAACCTGCTTTCCCTCCTAGCTACTTTTTCCCTACCTTCTTTCAGGATGTCTTCCAACCTATTGTTCTTTCTTGTTGTTTCTCCGCTTCCTTCCTTTTCGAGGACGAAAAGATTTGAGTGGGGGAGAGTGTAATAACCCTAGATTTTTCATATATTTTAATATTTGACTTTGTTTTATTTTGAAATTATTTTAAACTTATTTTATTTCAAACATTTCATTTTAAAATGTAGGTGTTGATTATTATGTGAATTATAATTTCAAACCGGTATAAATTGGATATTTTACTAAAGGATGAATTTCTGTTCAAACTGGTCAAACCTTGACTTTTAAATTTCAAATTTAAATTCTTAAATTTTATCTTTCATTATGAAAATAGATTTAATAACTTGAATACTGCTTTTCGTTTCGTTGAAAACGGATTTAATTTGTGAAAGTTATGTACATTTCAATTTTGAGTATAATTTGTTTTATTTTGAAATTTTGTCTATTTTAAATTATATAAATCATATTTTCTATGTTATATTTTATTTTAATATGCGTTAATATGTTATTTTATGTATATTTTATATTTTAATATTTTTAAAGTGATAATAAAAATTTTCCAAAATTTACCGTATTTATTTCCTATTTTTAAAGGCTGTTATATATTTTTCTGCTATTTTCTTCATTTGAATTATATTTAATTAAAATTTATATATTTATTTTGTGAATGCATTTTTACTTTTATGTTATTATCTTTGTTATAAATATTTTTACAAGTCCATATAAATTTTTCAAAGTTCATTCTATTCATTTTCAAATTTTCTAGTCTAGTTTGCAATTTTGTGCTATTTTCTTATTTTAACCTTATATAATTAATAAATATTTATATATATTTTAATATTTTGTTAAATTTTCGAAAGTTTAACTGAAATAATTATTATTTTCAGTAATTTAATCTTATATAAATAAATTAAAAGAAATTTGAAAGGGTTTTGACTTTTGCTTTTCAAATGGCCCTTTATCTTCCACCATTTCACATTCAACATAACCATTCATCAATTAGATTTTATTATACACATTTTTCAGCCGCATATTTTCATTTCCATTCACGTAAACTCATTTCCCACTTCTGAAACAAAAAAATTTCAGCCTTGCTTGAGGAGAAAGTTTGGTAAAAGAATTCTTTTTCTCTTCTTCTTTTGTTTATTCCTTATTGTTTGAATTTGATTTGCACTTGTTCTTTTATGTCATAGGTTCGGTCACCTCCTCTCCAGCCCCTGCCACCTCCACCACCACCTGAGAACATCACCATCTTCACCTCTTCTCTGACCAAACCCCAAGCCATGCCTCCTTGTGGATTGATCCGTCACCAAAATCCAACAAAACTCCATAAAACTTGCTTAGACCGAACACATCATCCACATCTACCACTTCCACCACCCATGGCCGACCAAACACCACCACCACCAGCCCTGTTCTAGACCTGAGACACCTCTGCACACCACCTACTGACCCCACCTGAAATAGCCGTGACCTTTATGCCCTTGGCCGAGCCAAACTATGGCCTTAAACCCTTGTATATTGCTTTGTTAGTGTAGTTCCACCACCACCCACCTTTGCACCACCTTCTAGCATGTTAGGCCGACCCTTAGCAACCCAGACCTGAACCAAAAACATTGCTTTAGACCTCTAATACACTCATGGATGAACCCAAGGTGTGTTGGAGACAAGTGCAAAACAATTCCGCTTTGATTTGTGCAGTCTATTCTATCATTGTTTATCGTATTTGCATTTGAAACTTATGTTGTTATTATTGTTTTGTGTGACTTATATTCAAGGGGTTTGATACTTTGGCTCCTCCACTCACATTTGTATCATTTTATCGTGCTTGTTTGGATCTCATTCGTGCATTCATCGTTGTGTCTCCAGCACAAACCAGTGAGTTATTCTTACCAGACAATATGTACATTTATAACTTGTAAATTGACCCCTTTTGAATCTGTAAAATACATTATCATGTTACACCTGCTATGTTATGATTTTATGATGTTCACCCATGCTTAAACACTTTTTATATCGTATGTTAGTGTTATATTATGTTGTTCTATTATTTTTATCAGTTTATCACACTGCAAGTTCCTTTTAGATTAGAATCACTATGGGTTGAAATGATACATACCCGAACGGACTTTAGAATAGGAGAAAATCGTTATGGGATGAAATGATAGGCTTGAATGATTTTCAATTATTTTCATTTCCATTCAGTAAACTCATTTCTCACTTCTGAAACAAAAAAAATTCAGCCTTGCTTGAGGAGAAAGTTTGGTAAAAGAATTCTTTTTCTCTTCTTCTTTTGTTTATTTCTTATTGTTTGAATTTGATTTGCACTTGTTCTTTTATGTGATAGGTTCCGTCACCTCCTCTCCAGCCCCTGCCACCTCCACCACCACCTGAGAACATCACCATCTTCACCTCTTCTCTTACCAAACCCCAAGCCATGTGTCCTTGTGGATTGATCCATCACCAAAATCCAATAAAACTCCATAAAACTTGCCTAAACCGAACACATCATCCACATCCACCACTTCCACCACCCATGGCCGACCAAACACCACCACCACCAGCCTTGTTCCAGACCTAAGACACCTCTTCACACCACCTACTGACCCCACCTGAAATAGCCGTGACCTTTATGCCCTTGGCCGAGCCAAACTATGGCCTTAAACCCTTGTATATTGCTTTGTTAGTGTAGTTCCACCACCACCCACCTTTGCACCACCTTCTAGCATGTTAGGCCGACCCTTAGCAACCCAGACCTGAACCAAAAACATTGCTTTAGACCTCTAATACACTCATGGCTGAACCCAAGATGTGTTGGAGACAAGTGCAAAACAATTCCGCTTTGATTTGTGCAGTCTATTCTATCATTGTTTATCGTATTTGCATTTGAAACTTATGTTGTTATTATTGTTTTGTGTGACTTATATTCAAGGGGTTTGATACTTTGGCTCCTCCACTCACATTTGTATCATTTTATCGTGCTTGTTTGGATCTCATTCGTGCATTCATCGTTGTGTCTCCAGCACAAACCAGTGAGTTATTCTCACCAGACAATATGTACATTTATAACTTGTAAATTGACCCCTTTTGAATCTGTAAAATACATTATCATGTTACACCTGCTATGTTATGATTTTATGATGTTCACCCATGCTTAAACACTTTTTATATCGTATGTTATTGTTATATTATGTTGTTCTATTATTTTTATCAGTTTATCACACTGCAAGTTCCTTTTAGATTAGAATCACTATGGGTTGAAATGATACATACCCGAACGGACTTTAGAATAGGAGAAAATCGTTATGGGCTGAAATGATAGGCCTGAATGATTTTCAATTATTTTCATTTACTTGGAATTGCGTGTTTGAAATGATCAAACCCGGGTTTTCTTTGTAAACTACGGGTTGAAATGATATATTACCCGTATCACTTTACCTAGGCTAGAAAATGAAATACAGACCCGTTGTTAAAATATGTTTTTCTTAAAATTTTAAAATATTTTAGAAATGTAAAAATTATAATATTTTGATTTAAACTTGATTAAAAATGATTTTTGTAAAGCATTATTGACTCTCTGAAAATTTATAAGTGAAATAAATTAATGGTAAAGTTAGAAAATCTGAAATGTATGTTTTATTGAAAATTATAATTTTGTGATAAATGGAATTTAAATTAAATATGAGAATATGATAAATTTATGATATTTTGAATTAAATGAATTTAAAATAATTATAATATATTAATGATTTTGAATTAAGTTAAAATGTGAAATGAATGAATATTTAAGTTGAAATTTTGAAATATAACTAAAATTGGAAATTTGTGAATTTGGTTTAAAAGTGAATTTTAAGTTAAGTAAATAAAAATGAAATTAAGTTATATTTGAAAATTTAAACTTAAGTGTTAAGTTAAATTTAATTTAATGAATTTAGAATTTAATGTTGGAATTTAATAAGTGAATTACTATTAAATTTTGATTTTTGAATAGAGATTTAACTTTATAAAATCATGAATATGAGGGTATTTGAATGATTGTTTTAAAAGTAAAATTATATGATTTTATAAGTTAAAAAAGGTTTAAAAATATAATTGTTTGTGAAATTATACTGAATATTTGAAGTTAATTTACTGCATTTCTAAAATGCTATTAATTCTAATGTAAAGGATAATACAGCATTTGTAAACGCTGTAGTTGATAATAATGAACCAAATGGCTCAATTTAATTAAAGGCTATTATAGCCTTTTTTGTGAATGTTATAATGGTTGAATTTAACTAAGTTTATTTGAAACTAACGGAACCCTATTACAGCATTTTAAATGTTGTTTTTTGTTAAATTGAACTGTTTTAAGTGTGACTTTCTGTAGCATTTTCTAAATGCTGCGAAAATTGAATTTTCATTGTGTTAATAAATTTAAGTGAATGAATGAACTTTGAAAGATTAAAATTTTGGAAATTTAATAATTTAATTATTAAACATAATATCTTCATTTTAATGATTTAAATGAAGCAATTTGTTTCGAAATATAAACTATTTTGAAATGTGTTTTGAAATGGTATTTAAATTAAATAAAAATGAATGTGCTTTGGAAAATATGATATTTTGATATTTTGAAATGTATTTTGAATGATAATGAATTTTTAAATGATATTTGATTTCGAAGTATAGATACTATTTTGAAATTTTAACCACGGGATGTATTTAATTTATGGTTTAACTGATCTTTAAAGGATGGGCGATCTCAATCGTCCTTTAAGTTATGGTGCATTTCTACTACAGTTCACTTGAGTTGATTTACATTATATAAGTATATATTGTCCTGACTCGAGTGTTTTGTGTTTTACTTTACGCTCGGGTCAGCCTGAGTATTCACAGCTTTGGATTCTCTTTCTGGAGTTGGTCTTTGCTGAAGTTTCTGCTTATCTACATTTATATCTACTTTCTGTTTCATCTATTCTAGTTTATCTCATGTACTAATGAACTTCTATGTATTTTGGATTTCTATTTTGTTGTTTTCAGACTATATTATGTTTTTGGTTTGAGACTCTGTCGTAGTAGATTCATGAACTACTATGTATTTTATATTCCGCTGCGAGGTATTCTGTTTGTTCTGTGCCTGTGATTCTGTGATTTGTATTTCATTTGCTCCAAATTTATTTACAATGCGGTATTTTGAGCAATTCAAGTCCGACATGTGCGGCTGCGAATGGCTGAAAATACCGGATTGTTACAATATATATATATATATATATATATATATATATATATATATATATATATATATCCATCCTTGGAATTAAATTAAAATAACTAATTCACTTGGCTATAGGATGGAGAATTATATACAGACGCCAGATTGTTAAATTAAATGATTTTAAGATTTTGATTTACAACTATTTAAATTGATTTTGATTTTTAAGAAATAAAATCGTATTTATGGAAATCAATTTATTTTCGAATTAGGACTCGGAATGTTGAAATCTAAATTTGAAATAGGAACTGTTTAATTTATCGAAGTGGGATTTTTTTTTAAGTTACAAATCGGAATATGATGTGAATATCAAAATTTTATTTGTTTTAAAAAAATATGGAACTTTTATTCAAACTTTAGATAGTGTTAAGTAAAAGTTATATAAAACAACATTTCGAGATTGAGATCCGAATTTATTAATATTTGAAGGTTTGGATTTTTCTTTATATTGGATATTGAAGGAAAATTTGATTTAAATGTTTTGAATTGATATTTTAGAAATCGAACTTAGAAATTATGTAAATTGAAACGGTTTAAATTTGGAATTGGAATTTAAATTAATTTGGAATTGGAATTTTAAATTAATTTGAATTTTGAATTTTAAATTAATTTGGAATTGGAGTTGAAATTAATTTGAAATTGGAATTTGAATTAATTTGGAATCGAAGTAAACTTCGACTGGAAATTGGAATTGAATCGATTAAAATCGAAATGGCAATTAGAACTGCTTTGAATTGGGAAATTTGAAATTGAACCGGTTTGACTTTGAAACTATTTTTAAATTAATTATTTTAGTATAAACGGTTTAAAATCTATTTTCTTCAAAAATTCAAACTATTTTGATTTTCCAAACTATTTTACTATATAAAAAAAATTCATTACTCAAACTATTTTAACTATTTTAAAACTATCTGATTATTTTCTTAAATTCAAATTGGTCAAAGGGTGAAATGTTCATATTTAAATCTTGGATTTAAATGTGAATTTGGTTAAAGTGCAGTTATAGCCTAAATTGAAATTCGAATCAAATTTTGATGTGAAATCGATATATTGAATTGACATTTCGAAGTAAAATATGATTTTTGAAGCGAATATGATGATTTCGAAATGGATTTGATTTTGAAACGAATATGATATCTTGATATCAAGTACAAATTGTTTTCGAAATATAAAACAACGAATCGTGTGTAAAAAGACGTTTGGTTGTTAAAGAGACCGGGGTCTCTTATTGGCACACTCTGTCAATATTGGAACCACTTTAACAACTGTGTACGCGGTAGATGTAATGGTTGAACTGGCGACGTTTATTGGAATGAAGTAAGAGAATGATGATGGATAGCCTTGACACTCGTGTCATAATTCAAATGACTAAAACAGAAGCCTATGTCTGGCCATTGCGGTTAGCTACCTCTAGCGACGTTGATCCCTCGTATTACTATTGTGATTTTGGATCCGATGGGTGCACCTTTGTCGGTTGGATTGATTGTCGCGGCCGACCACGGATGGATTACGACCAGCCAGAAAGGGTAAACTAGTAGAATACTACTTTGGGCATTGCCTCACATGCCTTGTCATATTTATCCATATACGAGTCATTTACGACTTTGGTTTAGAACTATAAAAAAATATGTTAAGGTGGATCAATGTAAAGCCTCAACGCTATTTTGATATTTATTTTATTGATACACATTATCTATTATAGTGTATACTATTATATATAAATAGTTAAACGGATCATTATGAGATGAAAAACCCGTAACATCTCTTGAGTTATTGCACTAATATTGTGATATTGTTTTTACTTACATAAGAGTATTTTAGTCCTGACTCGAGTGTTTTGTCTTTTCATTACGCTCGAGTCGGTCCGGAGTTTTTCAGCATTGAAAATTATTCTCTAGAGGACGAAGATGGATATTTGATATATTACTATTACTATTATCCCCTGCATCATGCTATTCTACTGTATCTTTTATTTATCCCTAATGTATATATAACTCTGATAAATGTGTACAGATTATAATCAAATGTATGATATAAATAGCTTCATGAACTGTTATTTGATTATTATATTTTATGATTTCCACTGTGAGATTCTGTGTTTGTTTTCTTCTTCTTTTATTATTCTTATTTAAACCCATTGATTATCCACGTTCCGAATTGTTTAATGTTGATTTGTGTGGATTATTGTCGATTTAAACCTTTCGAAATGTAGGTCGTCACAACTGCACAAGGATCAGAGATATCCTTCCAAAGTGTTGTACATCTCTAGTGAATATACCATAAGAAAATTATAGTTCGTCTTGCTAAGATCTAATGCATCGCTCCTGCATGCATATCCCAATAAGTATCTCTAGAAATGGAGTCGCAATTATTGCTTTGTCAACCCTAACGGCTATGTCTCCTATCTCTGGTTTTAGCTATACCGATGATGAGGCTATGTTCGGCATTCTATCGCATGAGTCACCACTCTAACAGATCTTCCACATGAGCTCCAACTCAAACAGATCACAGAACCACACATGCATTCGCATATCTCAAATAGATCTCGGAACCACACATGAATTCCTCAATAGATCCCAGAATCACAAATGGATACTCATACCTTAACAGGTCTCGGAATCCATGGATTCCCACATCCTGAATAAAATATAAACAACTACATGTGTTCGAGCATCTCAAACAAATCTTGAATCTACACATAGGTTCCAACATCACAAACCAAGAACACATATTTGGTTTTGGAACGGTTACGGTTTCAAGTCATCTCACATAAGTACACTCCCTCGCTTACCGGATGCTTCAAAACCAATCGATCGATTTTCCGGGAATCTCAACCCCGGTTCTGTGGGAAATAAATAGACATACATAAGAGTGGAAATCACCTCCTAACTGTTTAAGCGGACAATTTCCTTATTATTATTCTAGAAGAGAAAAATAAGTTTATACTTACAGTACATTATCACCGAAGATAACTGTACCATATAGTCCTCATGTTTCTTCTAGATATTTCCAGAGTATATTTGGCCAAGATTTGGTAGTCGGTTATTTAACTATCAAATAAACAAACAATTCAATACAATGAGAAAATTCACATACGGAAAACCAAGTCCCCGTATATTGTCTATAAGCAAGTAACATACAAAGTTCATCAAAATAACAAGCACGATCAAGTCATATAAACGATTTTTAATCCTCATTTTAATTAATATTCCTTTATTAATTAAAAACATATTTTATTAGTAAAACTCATTTTTACTTAATAAACTCTTTGTAAATGAAACTCCATTTGTTAATTAAACTTCACTATTTAATTAGAACATTACTATTCATTTTCAACACATTCCAATACATCCCAAAAGTATTCATATACTTATCTCGATCTTATAAGTATATTCACAAATCAATTTCAAAGGGCCTAAGACCAATGTCACTCAACATTGTCACTACAAACTCAAAACCATTTCACTTATGATTATCTTTTTAAAGATATGTTTACGTTCATAAGTATAACCTAAGCAGGTTAAAGGCGAATGTTACTAACACATTGCCACAACAAACCCAAACCAAACCATACTTGTCATTCTCTTTAAAATTCCATTGTTAAAGATATAAGTATTTTCCAAACTCATTTACAATATTCTAACACTTCAAAATATTGTCCAAGGATTTAAAAACAAATGTTGCTATTGTTTATGAAAAACCCCAAACTTGTTTCACTATTCCGTTATCTTTAAAATTCCATTTAAAAGATCCAATTACTTTTCAAAAATATAGTTAAATGGATTAAAACGGATGTTGCACAAACATCAATACTATAAACCCAAAATCACTTTTATACTTGCTATTTACTTTGAAATACCCAATCAAAACTCTAAGTATATCTCCATTTTTTAAACAAGGTAATATACTAAGTACCCTTTCAAACATTTTATAAAACAGTCCATTATAACGTAACTGTTAAAATCTTGAAACACCTTTTAGACCCCTTTAAAAATATTCCATTAAAATCCTTTATAAATATCCTTTGTAAATATCCTTCCTAAATATCCTTTATAAAAAACTTATAAATATACTAAGTATCTTTAAAAAGATATATATATTTATACTTGTACTAATTAGTTTATTTAGAAAACTAAGATATTTAATAAAATAATATAAACTATTTGTACAATATTATAACATAAAATCCTTTTAAAAAATCTTTATTAAAATCTTTCATAACTTCTAAAACCATATACATACTAAAAATATACTTTTAACATACTTATACTATATTTTAGAACCTTTATTTAAAATGCCATTCAAATGATATTTTATACTTTAAAACCACCACTTTGTAAATTCATAAATGATTTTCAGAATATATTTAAACCTTATTATTTTCCGATAATAAGTACACTAATAGTACTTATTAATTAATACGAAAAAGCATTATGATGTCTTTCAAGATTAACTTTAAAATCGCAGATCACGGCGATTTCAAGGTGCATCCGTCGCAACCTTTCGCTTCTAGCATTTTTCCTTTTCCATTTCCAATTTCACACTAATGTCCAAATCAGTCCATTTATGTCAAACACACTCCAACGTATGTAAAACAACCCTATATGTATGTATGTATGTATGTATGTATGTATGTATGTATGTATGTATGTATGTATGTATGTACGTGTGTATGTATGTATATATGTGTGTGTGTATTTCCACAATTTACCCAATTTATCCAATTTAACATATGTCAAAATATCAAGGATTTCAAAGCATGTTTATAACTACTATATCTTTTCTAAAATTCGTGCATACTATTATTTTTCATAAAGCAATATCAAACATGTAAACAAGTAGTCTGGGCCACGATACATGTTATAAATTATCAACAGAGATATCATACTTAATAATAATGTTCTCATTTGTTTACAAAGCAAGGTGGAGTCCAAAAGTAATAACTTGTATTGTTCATTATATAGTTTATATTTTCAATAAAAAAATAATTATATATACAGCAATATATATAAAAAATTGGTGAGTAAAACTCACCCAAATTCCAGTTAACGCTTTCGTGTTTTCAAATAGTCCAAAATCGACTAAAATTCAAACTAGCTCCAAACTCGATGAATTCAACTCCATTACGTAGATAATCCCGATACGAACGCAATGGCGAAAACTTTACCTCGATCGGACCTCGTATGAGCAGGATACGATTGTTAGAACTCTAGAGATAATTAAATTAATAATTAACTAAACTAAAAGATAATTAACATAATTAATCACCTCCTCCTTCATGTTAACCACCCAGGCCGACAGTTTCCCCAAACCCAGCACAACAATTTCGCCTTTTCACCACTGTCGTTGATGACTTGACGCCGCTGCTTGCCTCCAAACGACCGCCCACATCACCACCGACCCCACGCCACCATCAGCTCACCCCCATGATGCACCAATCATGAGAATGAACCCATCGTCGTCGCCACGTTCATCTCACAAATGCTGCCACCTCCCCTTTGATCGATCACCACCAAACTCCATCCGCGAGTAGCCCTCGTCGCCCTTTCCAACATCCCTTCAGCACCGTTGCCTATCGACCACCGACGACGACGAAATGGTAAGCCCTAGCTGCAATTCATTGCGATTTTCCTGCCATATCGAGCCATCGCGCGATAGTCCAACCGTTCACAACTCTCCACTCCCCTTCACGAACATTTCTCTAACTGGGACCATCGCTTGAAACGGCTCTTAGAGGTGCCGACCAACCACGGCCATTGGATTTGGCTAGGTTTAGTGTTAGGTTTTTAGAAAACAAAGATAGTGAGGGCCTTGGATAGAAAGTTTTCAAACACCATTCGTCCTCAAATCTCGAACTCCAACGAGACCCAGTGACGTTGCTAGCTAATTATCCTTATTCCGAACACAATGAAACTGGTATCAGATCCTAATTCTATCATACACAGAAGTTTGTTTTTCAAATCAAATTATATTACATTTAATTCTTAAAATCAATTGCTATGCGTTTCGAGCCCATACGACCACATTGTACATCCGATCTTCACGAAGCTCGACGATGTATAACAATTTATTATTTCGGATCCTATGTCGCATCAAAATCCAAATAAGTGCTTCGAAATGATAATTTCACATGTTAATTAAAACAAATTATTATTAAAACAATTTTATTCACTTTTAATTCTAAATTAAAAGCTTTTTGTGTCATTCTTATTTAAACAAAAATTAAATAAGATTTTGAAATCATTTTTATCTGTGTTAAATTCACGATTTAAATATGTAAATGGTTCCAATATTCAATGATAAATTGCTCAAAAAACCGAGTCGTTTGAGAAAGCACTCATCTCTTCTCTATACAAGACGTGGGCATGCTCGAAGAGACCGGACTTTACCATGACGTCTTAATGGATTGCCTTTGATTGAGCCAGATTGCCTTTAATTGGATTTGCTAGTTTTTGCAAAAAAATATAAGAGCAACAATTAGATACAAATATTTTTCTGTATATTTACTTGATTTTGGAAGCAGGTATGGGTTTGTATTTGTAATGATGATAGGTTTTGCAGCCAAACTCTTCCATTTCTAAAAGCCAAGCTAAGATGGCTTTTGGACCAAACCACGTTCATGTTTCTCTTTTTTCTTCTCATTTGGATAGTTTTCATTTTAAGTTTATAGCACTAGGCATTATGCATTTTCACTCTGACGACATAAAAACAAAATATAAACCAAAAGTAACCAAACATAAGCAAAAAATTATATACTGCCGACCAAATGAGAACAGAATATAAGAATGCTACACGATAGTTTCAACCAATGCAATTATGCAGGAATACCAAGTACAAAATTTCTTTGCTGCATTACATGGTTTCTCCAATACAACACTTACAATGTAAGTTAAAGATTACATCCAATCGCAATGTTATATCGTTTAGACTGTACAAAACTACTTCTCGCGTATTAGAGTTCCTGCAAACCATTGCAGCCCCAATCGTATGGTTGATACGTAACTCGCAGTTGATTATCTGCAAGCAAATCGAGCAACTTCTGTGATTTTGATGGTTCTAGGTAGTTTGATAGATGCTTCATAATCTCTGTATCATTTCTCCCAAAATCAACACTGTACCTACATACGATAGAAAAGATTATTTAAAACATGTCATGAACCACTAGCTCAATTGGTAAGATCTCTAGAGATCTTGGTTTGGAACATTTGGTTTACGTAAAATCCTCAAAAGAAAAATAGGAGTATAAAAGGCTACTCCGAAATTTTAGCGCTCTGGTTATCTATTGGAACAAAAATCAGCAATTAAGGATTGGAGTTTATGTACTAGCCATGACTTAGGAGGTCAAGGATATGCAACTGCATGAGGTACCAAGTGAATGGTCTGGAAATAATAATAAGTAATGGTATAGGTATACCATTTAATGATGCTGCTTGCTGAAGCAGTCTTAGTTTCAGCATCGACTATAAGACCGCCACCTCTTAAGAAAACACGGGCAGATTCCATTAATTCCATGTCAATATCTCCTGGAGAGTAGCATCTAAGTGCTGGGCCAGACTTTGTGCCACAAACTAAAGCAAAGTGGATAAGAGGTTCTGCATATGGTAGGGCCACCTGCACACATTGCCATATTTATTGGTTTTTCGATTAACCAAATCTATTGACATGTTAACCAAAAACAATCTTCAATGCAGTGCCCATAAAGAGTGGATTTGCCATTAAACGTTTAAAATTTCATTTTCTTCTTCAAGGGATTCCTCATACAAGATCAATTGGCATTCTCAAAAAAACGATGATCGTTTTTGCTAAAACGACACAATGGATGTTGGTCGTTGGATTCTATTAGGGGTTGAATTCAAGGAAAGATCTAATGGTTGACATCTCTTACGTCACCAATTATGTCATCTATACAAACTTTGACATCATTCTGAAATTTCCAACATTTTCAAAATGTTAAATATACACGTTGCATTTACCATTCGATTTTGAATATTATTTTTCTGGATTTAAAAATTATCTGAACAATCCAAAAAATTTGTCAACATGATCTTGAACTATATAATAACATACCCCTAAATTTTGGATTCATTTTGAATTGTCTAATTCAAGAAATCATTGAGGTGTAGCATAAAGGGTGTACCATAAAGAGGTGTGATGTTATGGTGATAGTTCATGTCATAGCCAAGTTTAATACTTTCATACTTTGATAGATAAATAAATATGTGTGAAAATGGATATTTATAAACTAGAGTCTAGAATATGTATAATCTTACACACATGCACCTACCAACCCATAAAGGATTATCATAAGTATGCAAGCATGCACACAAGTACACATACACCATGACAGATTATCATACATATGCATGCAGGTAAGCACGCATGCATGGAGAAACTTATGTTTACTGGTTGCATATCACAAAAGCAAAAAATTCCCTACTAGTAATGCATCAAAGTTATAAAGAAACAAAGTTTACCTTGAAACGGGGATCTTTTGGACCAAAAGGCTTGGATAAATTGTATGGGGGTCTTTGATTGCCTCTTAAGATACCATTTTGTATTGCTGATAGAGAATAAGGGGACCCGCCAACAACATACTTAAATTCTCCTAGAAGTCTTTTCCTTTCTGCAGCACCATTAGGATAACCCCATGTCAATATTGCATGGATAGCCATCATATTGTACAAATTGATAAAGAAGGCGAGCTTTTCTTCCCTGGATAAGTTATCAAGATCCACCCTTTGAAGCTCTTGTATTATTCTTAAGTATCTGCACAAATTTCAGCATTTATTTTAAATGATATCCCATTGAAGTTTAGACAAACCAGAAAATGACTGCGACTGAACCAGCGTGGTAAACTAAAAATCTTTATTAAAAAAAATGTAAATTCTACCGATAAAGCTATGTTTATTATAAAAAGCAAATATAATCAAGATTTATTTCAAGTAGCATGAACTGAAAATCATCCGATCCCATTTTTGGTGTCCACATTTGTCAACCAAATCTCCACCATTCATTAGTAATTTATATTTTCGATTAAATTTAAAGAATGGAGCAGTGAATTTCAAGGGGCACATGGGGATAGGAGAAAACCAAACCAAAGGATTATTTCGGGCATTTGTATTGTATAATTGGAGTTTAATCCCAGCTTCTAGTATAAAACTAGAGGTGAGCTAATGGTTGGTTCGGCTGGAACCAAAACCAAAATTTCAAAACCAAATTAAACCAAACTGTAGTAAAAACTTAAAATATATGAAACCAAATAATTTTAGGACCAACAAGAATAAACTGGTTTGCTTTGGTCGGTTAAATGTCAAACCCGATAATTAATTTGAAAATAGTTTATTATCTTGAAAAAAAGAGAAGTTTAACAACCAAATACTGTTTCTTCTTCTTCTTCCTTTTTCTATGTGTGTGTTGTGCATGAAGCTTTTACGAAACATGTCGTAATAAATGCAACACGTACTATGCAAATTAAGAAACAAAACATGAAATTTCTAATGTTCTGATTTGTTCTCGGTATTCCATATTAATTTGGTTTATTCGATGATTTTGGTATAGAGTTTTCTGAACCAGAAACCAAACCGGTAATAAATTGTTTTAGTTTCTCAACCAAATCCAAACTAAAGTTTGTTGGAACTAAAACCATTTCATAAATTTTGTTTCAATTATATTGGTAAAATCGATTTATAGCGAACTATGCTCATCCCTAACAGAAATTAATAAGATAACATGGAGCAATTTTGTGTCTCCAATGGGGAAACAACGATAGATATTATTCAGTGTATTGAAGATTTTTATTGAAGGAAAAAACCAAGTTGTTAGCTATTTCTAGTTATATTTCCTCGAAGTTGATTTGCATTTTTGAACTGATATTCATCAATCATCAATCTGTGGAAAAATACTTGCAGATCCTTCGTATAGTAAGTAGCATATTTATATTCATTAATTAACTCCATCAGAGCAACTTCAATGGAAGTAAAGATTAAGTAGATGTTGCCTTGGTAATTTTGCATGTAGAGTCTTATTCAGACACACACACACGTATTTATGTATGTATGAATGCATGTATGCGTGTGTGTGTGATTTTGTTGGTAGATGCTGCCTTAGTCATATTCGGATATACTCACACACGTGTATGTGTGTGTGTGTACATATGTGTATACGTACGTGTGTGTGTGTATGAGAGTGTGTGTGTGTATGTATGAGTATGTGTATGTGCATGTACACACACGTGTGTGGATATAATATGTCAACAAAATATACAAGTTCAGTTCTTTACAAACAATCTAATGCCTTAAACAGTTCTCCTGCAATCACACTTCATTTCCAGTTAATATGTGTGAAGGGAATTTTGGTCAATAAAATTTCCATCTATACCACTTTCACTGGCAACAGTGGAGAAGCAGTATCACAATGATGAAAAGTCTAAAACCCTGTAAAACACTGTAACCACTGATCTCAATTATATGGCATGTGCGGAAGGAAATCATTGAAAAAGAAACATAAAACCCAAATTATACAAAGATGAGAACGGTGGTGAAAAAAGCAACTTGTGGAAAGTAGATCGAGATATTCAGAGCTCTTGTAATGCTAGCCATGCAATATGTTTAGTTCAGTTCGTTTTGTTAGCAAGCAAGAGTAATGTACTCATACAATATGTAATGAGAAGTATATTTCAAACAGGTAATTCAATTCTGACCAAAGAATATAGAAAAGTGTTAAAAAATTGAAAATTTAAATCGAAAGCTTCTGAAACTAACCTTCTAAATTCTTCACAGTTTTGAATACTTTTGTAGTCCACGTGCCTTCCATCTTCACTTGCGTAAGATTCAAATATCGCAAAAGATAAAAATCTTAACCTCGATGCGATTTCAGTAACACGCTTAGGTTTCAATTCATTTATGCCACGTGACATGTTGTAGCAGTTGGTCGATATTAAAGGATCATGCTCTAGGAACCGATACAAGTGGTTTCCATCTTCAAATACGTTTTCGCTGAACAAATGTTAAACATAAGACAAAGCGAATGTACTACAAATATGCAAGCAGACTAAAGTTGCATGCTTACTCCATAACATGTCGGAAAAAGAACCCTTTGACTAGTTTTCTTCCAAATTTGACTGCCTGCATAGAATGTGATGGATAATAGTGAAACAATAATTAGTATTCCACATAGAATGTTGAATCGCTCACTTTACAGTTCAACGAATGGAAAAAATAAAATGACACTTGTCTACTTTAATCAAAGGATGTATATGCTACAATATAAGCTTATGTTATAAGCTAAAAGAACAAATAAATTATTATCGTTACCTACCAACATAAAAGGTCTCCCATGATTAAAAAAAATTGTCTATATTTGACGGTGATTAAAAAAGCACACAAGAAATGTAACCATTGAAAATCCCATATCACAAACCAAAGAGCAACAGTGATCTCATTTAGAAATTTTCAAACATAATATGATATATTATTTGTTCTACAGACAAAGGATGACATATATATTATAAATCATTTAATTAGAACCTATAGATTGTAGTGAAAATTGTTTTAATTTGAGCGGAAGCGAATTATTTAATCAAGATATAGTATTGCCTATTTAGATACCAATGACACTTAAAAAAAATCAATTATGCAGTCTCACGGAAATAATAACATAAATAAAAGACACAGAAGATTTAGTATGGTTCGGATATGAATATCCTACGTCCACGGAGACCCAACTACTTCTTTAATTTCACTAAAGAAAAGAATATAAAAAAGAGGGAATAATAATGGTGGATAATTTCACACAGTTGCTTGCACATATGAAGATGAACTTCCTTCATTTAAATAGACTTAATGAATGAGTTACTTAGAGATTAAAAAAATTAATTTACAAATTATGTTTAAAACCTTTCTGAATATCTATGATTTGATTTCTAGGTAAACGAATGATGATAATCTTGGTTTTCATAATTTTCCTTATTTGAATCAATCTCCATCGACAATCTTTTCTTTCTTCATATAACAAATTCTTTGACTAATTAATTGGTTGACTGATTAATTAGTTTCCTTCAAAATATTCTTCCATATAACAGCCAAATTAATTGATTTGAATGAATCAATTAATCAATTTCTTTGCTCTTTAATAAATATTTGAATCATCCAAATTTAACACTCCACATTGATTCAAATATAACAATCTCTCTTCATCACCTTATCATCAAGCAATCAATATAGAAGTTATTGGGTCTAGCGTCCTATGGTGCTCAAGTAACAGGTATCAAACTGATCAATGCTCAAACTTGTCCATTGGAAGTGACTTTGTCATCATATATGAGGGATTATCCAAAGTACTCACTTTCAACAATTTGATCTTGCTTCTTTCTTCCTCAAGCATAAGAAAGAAACATCTAACATCAATGTGCTTCGTCCGTGAACTATAAGCTTGATTCTCTACAGCATGTATCACACTCAGACTGTCTGAAAATAGCTCTACTGTCCACTGCACCATTGAAAGATCATCCAACAACTGAAGTAAGTATAATCCTTCCTTTGTTGCTTCCACAATCGATAACAACTTTGCTTCGGTAGCCGATAAAGCTACGATAGATTGCAGCTTTGATCTCCATGAAATCGTGTCTATGCTAAGTGTAAAAACATAGTCCGACACTGACTTT
The DNA here is from genome assembly GCA_030765085.1 of Allium cepa. Classification (NCBI taxonomy): domain Eukaryota; kingdom Viridiplantae; phylum Streptophyta; class Magnoliopsida; order Asparagales; family Amaryllidaceae; genus Allium; species Allium cepa. Next base: position 181,992,860 of record CM060937.1, on the reverse strand, counting down.
CTAGCATCTCTATCTCAGCATAATCAGAATCACAGTATCCTCTAAGAAAGATGTCACCATCCACTCCATTATATAATAAGTCTACCGAAGAAGTGCCTCGAAGATATCTAAGAATCCACTTCACAGCTTGCCAATGTTCTTTCTCTGGGTTAGACATATATCGACTCACAACACCCACTGCATGAGCCAAATCTGGTCTTGTACACACCATCGCGTACATAAGACTACCAACAACATTAGAATAAGATATATCAGCCATATACCTCTTATCTTCTTTCGATAAGAGAGATAAGTTTTTTGACAATTTAAAATGAGAGCCTAATGGAGTGCCAACCGGTTTGGCTTTCTCCATTCCAAATCGAGCAAGGACTTTCTCGATGTACTGCGCTTGAGTGGGCCTTAACTTTCTCCTATCCCTGCTTATCTACATACCCAATATTTTTCGTGTCTTTTCCAAATTTTTCATGTCAAACTCTCTACTGAGCTCCACTTTCAACTCCTTAATTATGACCATACTCTGAGATGCAATCAGCATATCATCAACATGTAACAATAAATAAATCATATTACCATCACATCTCCTGAAATAAACACACTGGTCTTTGAAACTTTTGTAGTATCCCTATGAAACCATAAAAATATCAAACCTCTTATACCATAGTCTAGGAGACTGTTTCAGTCCATATAGCGATTTGTTGAGTTTGCAAACATAGTCTGGTCTGTTACTATCAATGAATCCTTCCGGCTGCTTTAAATAAATCTCCTCATCCAGACCACCAAACAATAATGCAGTTTTGACATCTTGTTGCTCTAATTCCATATCATAATGAGCAACCAATGCCAAAAGAATACGAATAGAAGTATGCCTAACCACTGGAGCAAAGATATCATGATACTCTACCCCCTTCTTCTGAACATACCCCTTTGCGACTAACCTTGCTTTGTATTTGAGATTATCATTTTCAACGTCTTTCACTCTATAGATCCACTTGCATCCAATAGCTTTCTTGTCGATGGGAAAAGGCACAAAATCTCAAGTGATTTTTCTGCAATGATTCAATCTCCTCATCCATAGCAACTAACCAACTGGAACTGTTAACTGGTATGATAGCTTCTCTATAATCACAGGGCTCATCATGGACAACATTCAAAGCATATGTTGCCATATCATCGAAGTTAATATTTTCGAAACTCAATCTAACAAACTCATCAAGTCACTTAGGCTTTCTTCTTTGTCTGACAGGTCTAGATTCTGAATGAGCTCCACCTTGAGTTTGATCCTTTGTATCAACATCGATATTATCTTCATCAACCACGATGTCATCGGAAACACCATTTGAAAGTATGTGGAAAGAATCAACAGATGACTTACTTTCTGTCTAGTATTCTTCATATGTCCTCTCATTGTCATCCGATGAGGAAGGCTCCACCTTCAACATAGCCTTCTCATCAAAAGTCACATGTCTGCTCATAACGATATTTTTTCTAATAGGACACCACAACCTATATCCCTTCACTCCTCTCCTATAATCTAGAAAAATACACTTGCGAGCTCTAGGTTCCAACTTCCCTTTACTCTCATGCACGTAAGATGGACAACCAAAAACTCTGAGAAATGAATAACTAATCGGCTCCCCTTTCCACACTTCTTCAGGGATCTTCATATCTATGGCGGTAGAACGTGTGCGATTAATGAGGAAAGCCGTCATAGATAAAGCTTCAGCCCAAAATTTCTTCTTCAATTTAGCAGTCAGTCTGAGACATCTTGTTCTCTCCAATAATGTCTGATTCATCCTTTCTGCAACTTCATTAAACTGGGGGTCGCCTGGTGTAGTGTAATGCCTCTTAATACCTTCAGACTCACAATAATCGATGAATTCTTATGATAAAAATTCACCGTCATTATCTGAACGAAAAACTTTCAATTTCTTCTCTGACTGCTTCTCAACCATAAATTTCCACTTTCGAAACTTGGCAAAGGTTTCACTCTTTGATTGAAGAAAGTATACCCATACTTTACGAGAGAAATCATCTATAAATGAAACGAAATATCTGGCTTCACCTAAAGACTGACAAGGGAAGGAACCCCAAACATTTGTATGAACATACTCCAAGACAGCTTTTACTTTATGCTCTTCTATATCAAAAGAAATCTCCGTCTACTTTCCAAGAACACACTCTTCACAAAAATCAAGTTTTGAATGATGAACTCCAATCAATCCTCGTTTTCTTAACTAATCCATGATGCGCTCACCGATGTGACCTCATTCATAAGTGTCATAATCTGGAAGAATCCAAATCAACAGATGTTACAGAAGCCGATTCACCAATTACAGTAGTGCCCTTTAATAGATAAAGATTCCATGCCATCACACCTCTCATAACAATCATGGAACCCTTTGATATCTTCATTTTCTCTTCTTCCACTACAATCTTCAAGCCAAATCTATTCAATGCCCCAACAGAGATCAAGCTCCTTCTCAAATCAGGTACATGTCTAACATCGGTGATCGTACGAATAACACCATCAAACATTTTAATCATCACGCTACCAACACCAACCATACGGCAAGAAGCATCATTACCCATCAGAACTTCTCCTCCATCTATTTCATGGTAAGTGGCAAAGCAGTTCCTATCATGTGTCATATGATTGGATGCGCCAGAATCAATCAACCATAAGTTGCTCTTTCCAGAAGAGCCAGAAGCTGTAAATACATCGGTGTCACTTTCTGTATCTGATTTCTCTGCTGTAGAAGCTGAGGCTTGCTTTGGATCTTTTCTTCTACCTTCAAGCATGTGACATTGTGCTATGAAGTGCCCTGGTTTCTTACAATAATGACAAGTCAAATTCTTAAGCCCCTAGACTGAGACCGTGAAAAATTCCGTCATCCACCTTTCTTCGACCTGCTTTGGCCTCTACCTCTCTGAACAGATAAGCCTTCGGTATCACTATGCAAGCTAGTGCTCGCCAATCTACCTCTTAATACTTCATTATGAAGACCAACATTTATATCAGACAGACTAATTTTACTGTGGCCATAAATCATAGAATTAATAAAAGCAATATACTCCTTAGGCAAGGAACATAAGGGAATCACAGCTTAAGCCTTATCGGTAATATCAACTTCCGCTGCCTTCGGGTTCATAATCAAAGTCATCAAAGCATCTACATGCTCCATGAGATCAGTTTCAGGCTTCATCTTGAACGAATAAAGTTGTTGCTGAAGAATAATCCGATTAGTGAGAGATTTGTCTTGATATGCATCCGATAATGCATCTCATAGTTCCTTCGCCATCTTTTTCTGAGAAAATTCTCTACGAACTTCATCTGAAAGACTCAACTGAATTGTTGTGAGAGTTTCATCTTCCATCTCTTTCAAATCAGCTGTATCAATACCTTTCAATTTCTCAAGCGCAGGAACAACCTTATAAGTCTTCTCCTTCAATACAACATCCATCTTCATCTTCCAAGTACCAAAATATCATTTTCCGTCAAAACGTGTTACTCCATAATTAACACCAGATCTACCAACAGACTTACTAGAAGTAGTCATTAATATTCAAACAGGAACAATACACTAGCTCCGATACCAAACTGTAGTGAAATTTGTTTTAATTTGAGCGGAAGCGAATTATTTGATCAGGATCTAGTATTGCCAATTTAGATACCAATGGCGCTTAAAAAAACTCAATTACGCAGTCTCACAAAAATAATAACAGAAATAAGAGACACAGAAAATTTAACGTGGTTCGGATATGAATATCTTACGTCCACGGAGACTTAACTTCTTTTGTTACACTAAAGAAAAGAGTATAAAAGAGAGGGAAGAATAATGGTGGATGCTTTCACACACTTGCTTGCACCTATGAATATAAACTTATTTCATTTAAATAGACTTAATAAGGAGTTACTTAAAGATTAAGAAATTTAATTTACAGATTATATTTGAAACCTTTTCGAATATCCATGATTTGATTTCTATGTAAATGGATAATGATAATCTTGGTTTCCATAATTTTCCTTGTTTGAATCAATCTCCATCAGCAATTTTTTTTCTTCATATAACAAATTCTTTGACTAATTAATTGATTGACTAATTAGTTAGTTTCCTTCAAAATATTCTTCGATATACCAACCAAATTAATTGATTTGAATGGATCAATTAATCAATTTCTTTCTTCTTTAACAAATATATGAATCATTCCAATTTAACATAGATTAAATAACCAAACACGGCGACCTTTTTTGTGTGACAAAAGCACACATTCCACATCCGCTAATAGTCCAATACTTAAACATTATAACAAGTCCGAATAAATAACAATTCTACCAACAAATAATATACATGTTTGGATTTATTTCATTTTTTAAAGAAAGAAAGAAATAAAGAAAGAAAAGAAAGAGAGGAGAAAGGAAGAAAGAAAAGAAAAAAGAAGAAGACAAGAAATTGTTCGGTTAGAATCCAAAGATCAAATAATAAATTAACCAAATACAATGGTCACTTTCCTGTGACAGCAGCACACATGCCATATCAGCGATAACATATTAACAGTTTGTTCAATACTTAAGTAATAAAACTAAAACAAGTGAATAAATAACAATCCTAGCAACGGACGATGAGAGTTCTCATGTTACCTCTTCTCTTTCTAGGTCCTGATCTCTTGATAAGAAATCCACAGCTTCAGATCCAACAAAACAACTACTAAACCTCCTCAACTTATAAAATCTATCACTTATTGTAATTGATTCTTTCATCTTTTGAACAACTGGAGCCAACTCGTCAATCTTTCCAGTAGAAGACACATCATCTTCACCTGGATATGGTGGTAAAGGCGCATTTGGAGATGGTTCACAGTTTTTGACAAGTTCAGTTTGCTCCTCAAATTTACCTGTACCTACCATTTCCATTAAATCTCTTAAGCCACCTACAACATAGTCATTTATATACAAACGAGGCACTGCAGAAGAGCCTGTGTTCTTCTCAAGTTCCAGCTTTCTACTTGGGAAGATATCTACATTAATCTCAGTGATATTCAACTCTTTTTTGTGCAGAAATGCTCTAATCTTTCTTGATTCCTGACAACCCAGTCTTGTGTATAAAATAATTCTCCCTTTCATTATGGGTTCCTTATCCGTTCCTTCAACAATAACATTCTTTTCTTCTTCTTTTACTTCTTCTTCGGTAGGAGGACCTGCTCCATCTTTTCCTCCAGAAAGTCGGCGGAATACATTGGACACTGCTATTGCATCTTTTATTTTGACCAAGTTTTTTATAGCAGGCCAAGCCTTGGTAGAAGGAGAATCCAGATTTCCAGAGATCTGATTATTTGAGGACGATGATACCATTTTTGTATCTATTTCAAGAGATTCTGTTCCATCGAAAACTGGGTCAACTTCTTTGACTTCGACTATGTCGACTATTTGGCTAACAATATTATTACTATCAGAAGACATGCCTATATCTTTTTCTTCAACAAAAACATCTTTTGTAATTTCATTTTCTTTGTTACTTTCAGATTCTGAATCAGATTTTTCATGAACATGGAAAGTATGGTTTATATTTTGAGTTGGACTACCAGCCTCTGAACCACTAACTTCTTCGACAACATGAACTTTTTCAGTGTTATGCATTATTTTTTTGGTATCTTCATCAGAATAACTCCCTTCCCCTTCTTTCCTATTACTGTGTCTGTTAATGCTTGTATTCTCAGAATCTACATCCTTATCTATAGCATGAGATCTCTCTTTGGCATGGTTCACGTTATTAATGCTAGAATCGATCTCTTTTTCAACATCAAATGACGCTTTTCTAACATTATCTGGGCTCTCGGCTTCAGAAGAATTTGATTTTGTTCCGACGTGACCTTCATGTTTAGTATAATTATCAGGGTTCTCAGTGTCTGAATCACTTTCTCCCTTTATATCGTGACCTGCATCTGTAGTAGAAATGCTTCTATTTGAACTTTTCAAATCCGATTCAATTATCATTTCCATTTTGTCTGAAGTCATTTGTTCACTATTGGGATTTTCAGAGTCAGAATAACCAACAACAGATTTATCTTTAGTCAGAATAATGTTAGTCGGACACTCGGAGTCAGGTCCACTTTCTACCTCAACTTGGTCCGACCTTGTTCGTACATTTTCGGAGTCCAGGCCACTCTTTTTTCTTACATTAAGAACTCCATCTGTAGCTTGATTTAAGTCATTCTGATTCTCAGACTCCGAATCACCTCCTCTTTCTACTTTGTCTAAAGTATCTTTCGTGTCATTTGGGCTCTCAGTGTCTGAATTGTTCTCTTTATTCACATCAAAAATATTTTTAGTAGTCTGGTCTATTTGATTCGGACTAGTAGAGTCCGAGTCCCTTCCCCTTTCTGCTTTGTCCAAAGTCAGCTTCATATCCCTTGGGCTCTCGGAGTCTGAATCTATTCCATTATCCACGTTTAGAAAATCATTTGGTGTTTTGATCAAATTTTCAGAATCTAAATCACTTTGTTCATCAACCTTATGATTCAAGGGTTCTTGATCATTTGCCTGAAAAGATCCGACTTTCCTAAATATATTTTCAACTTTTTCTACACCTAAACTTGTCCTTGGACTATTTTCTGAACTTGATGATTTGAAATTATCTTTCTCATCTTTATAAGTATTGTCACTCTCCATGGTGTAACAAGCAACAGTCACCACAGTGTGGCTTCTAAATGTTATTAGATCGACAATTTATATGCATTCCGTATTTTACCTGCAATATTATAAAAGTTCCATTATGAGTGTATGCATATATATGGAAAAGAGATGTAATACAGTAAAGGCAAACATGGTTTTGGGTCTAGAATAGAGGTTTTCGAGGGTGTTTTTGATGGTGGTAAAAGTTAGTTATTTCCAAATCAACATTTTGCCTAATAGCCAACCATGGAAAAGAAAGAAAAAAACCTGGAAATCCTAATTTCTGAAAATATGATATACAATTATAGAGCCAATGAAATAACCTGGCCATGTGGAACAACTTAAATACATGGCCGTCTCGAGTAATTTGACAAATATAGTAATAAATATTAAGATAATTAATTTCTCTGGCACCCTTTTTTATTTCAGATAAAAATCACTTCTTTCATCCGTGCTTACTTTCAACTAACAGAATTTCTGAACGTACTAAGCTCAATTCACAAGTTCATATATGGGTTCAATTTAATACTCCTCCAAACCCATTCCCACCCAACCGCAGCCCCAAACCCCCACACACACACACAAAAAGGAGCTGTCTTAGCTTGCAGACGAGGAAAGTCAACAAAACCTCAAGGGGCATCAGATTCCTCAATTGCAGCATACCCTTGGTTTTGCATGCATATCAACTTGTTTATCCATTGTTTTTGAACACTAATAAAATTACTCACTAGACTGTGACACGAAGAGATACCAAAGTGGGTTTGCTGCTAAAAAGAGGTACAACCATCCATATAAGCAAAACACCAAGGTCATTGCCTCAATCCAAACCAGGACGGCACAAAGCAAAATATCGTTTATTTAAAAAACCGCGATAATCTTACTTTCAAAAAAACAAGTGATAACCATACCTTTAAAAAGATGGAAGAGAAATAATGAGGAAAGCATCAGCCTTCGGCGAAATAACACAAATAATAGGTATACGGAGATCATAACGTTAGGGTTTCATGATATATTACCACGAAGTGGATTAAAAATTAGATAATAACAATAACATTGTAGGAATAACTTACGTTCGTTGGAGTTGAACAGGTGCTGTTGATTGTTAAGTTTTCTTGCTTTAATTCTTCATTAAAAATTTCTTTTGATTTTTGCGTCGAAGACTGGGTCGAAATGATAAGCGGGAAGAACGGAAATGTTTGTGGGGCCCAAATTGATTTATTGAAGTTTTTTCACCATGCTCCAAATTTTGTACTTAATTTTTAATATGATTTTTTTTTTTTTTTTAATTCTGGTCTATTTTTCGAACTTATTAAGCATAATTGGCTTTTGTTTCAAACTAAGTACATAAACATGTCGGTTTTGCCCAGTTCTGCGCGATGCTTGCAACAATATACAACCAGCATTTGAAATGCGGCATGTTCCCAAGACCTTGAGGGTATGTATATATTATTTTTTTCACAAGACCTTGAGGGTGTCATGTCGCTTGTTTGGTTTTGTATGTGCTATTTCAAATGTCACATGTTTGGTTTTGTATAGGCGCTATTGAAATTGCGCTAACATGACTTTTGCCGTAAAACGATTTTGACAACCTCTAAAAAGCTACATATAGTGCATTCACATGGGCACCATTTGAAAAGGCGCCTGGTATATTTTGTCTGTCGTACAAAACAGCACATATCCTTCCTCTCTCTCCTCGTTTCTAATTTATCAGACTTCAAAAAAAAAAAAAAAAAAACCTAAAACCTTCACACTCTTCTCTTCCACAGTTCAGTTTCTTTTTTCATCTAAATTGTATAATATTAGTAGATTTTCTTTATTATCTGAGGTAAATGTCAATAATTAAATTTGATTTTCACTTGTTGTTAAAAATTGTATTTTTCTGTAGTTGCTATGGATAGTTGGAAAATTGACGATGAGCCTTTGGTTAAATTTTGTGACTATTTGGAGTTTGATTTTAATATCAATGTCGATGATATTGAATTTTTACCCGAAAACAATTATCACAACGTTCTCATAATTATTATTGTACTTGAAACTCAAAACGAATCTTGAGGCAATTGAGCATAAGCCAGTTAAAGAAGTTTGAGTTGATATAGTTAGTTGTTCGTATACCCGACGAAGAAGGTGGTAGTGATCAGGACACATAAACGAAGAAGAGTCTTTGTCGATAGTTCAACGAAGTGCAAGAAATAATTAGCCATTCGAGAGCACCCCTTCTGAAATGGTGTCATCATGGATTTACCTGTGATGTAATCATATGCAAAAGAAATGCAGATCGTCGGTTCTACGAATGTCAACAGTATGTACAACATGAAGTAATGCCTAAAGTGTACGACTACTGTAATTTCTTCCAGTGGATAGATCCTCTAATGTGTCGTAGGGTGGTTGAATGTGTTCTTGAGATGGAAATTGAATTGTTAAGGTCGGAAAAATACAATCTTCGATACTGAAGAACAATTCTTACTTGCAGTCGAATGTCCCCAATGAAGCACAATACGATTATGCTGCTACATATCCAGATGAGTTGTTGATATTGCTTTTGTTGTTGAAATTTAATGTTTATTTGGGACGTTGTCGTATGTTGATCGTTATTGCAGTTTGAACTAGATTCGGCTGTATACGAATGTTGATTGTTAACTTTGTTGTATGTGTACTGTTGAATTTGTGTTCTAATTCTTTGATATTATGCAAGTAGGAATGCGGTTGTGATTTTGAATGTTGTGTGCGTTTGGTGTCGTATTATAATACACTGTGAATTTGGATGATGTATGGGTATAGTAATGTAAGTTATAAATACAAAGGCGTCGTCTCCGAAGTCGTCCGTGGGAGCGTTTTGAAAAGCCGTCAATTCGCGCTATTTCAAAATGTGCACCGTCGACTTGCTGCTCCAAAACAACACAGCAACCCCCTTCCTCTTTCACTTTAGACATTTCACCAAAACAACCAAAAACGAAATATTATCCCCAATTTTAACCAAAATCCAATTTTCCATTCAAATTTCGTCGATTTCATTGTCAATTTGAACAATGGCTTGCTCCTTATCACACGAAGCTTCTACTGGTTTCATTTCTACCCACAATCTCTGTTTTTTTTCGAATTAGAAATTTCTAAAATTTGACAAATTTATTGTTTCTTTCGTGGTTTTTCGTCCACCGATCGAAAGAAGATACGGACAACCAAAGCTTTAACAAACAATGTTCGTGCATCTCTAAACACACCAATAAAACTTTCCGAAGCATTAGCAGTCATAACATGAAATCAATCACCATCATCCTTACACAATGCTTAGTTTTCCTCTTTTCCATCCAAACTTCTCTCTATCCAATTGTGCACTCTAATATTGTTAGTTTTAATTTCTTCTGAAATTTTGATCTGCTCTGATTTCTCTGAAGCGCATGCTGCAGTATAAAAGAAACTCGTTAATCACTCGTCTCTAAAGCCTACAAATTAATATTTTCCTTTCAATTTTTTAGCACAAAATCTATGCTTATGAGGCAATCCAAGTTGTTTTCCAACACTGTCGGTATTCCTTTCATTTTATCAAAAATGAAAGTAATACGTCGACCATTAATAGTATGAATGAACTTTTGCATGAAAGAAAAAAACCAACCATAATTATCACATGATTCTGACTCAACAATTGCATAAGCCAAAGGGTAAATACGTTCATTCGCAGTTTGCAACTGAAAAAATTAGGGGTGTGCACTAGGGGTAATTTTTTACATATATCTAACTTGCTTATCAATCTTGTTTGAAATAAAAAAATGTTTTTCATTATATTACTCATGGCTGTTTGGAGCACCAAGGGGCTACGTACTGATAGTTACTGGATAATTATGGAACGACTCACTCAATAGTTTTCTATTGGTTCATACAGCTAAGGCCAAACAAAAAAATATTGATATGACTGATTTACACAATTCTCTTGAATTAAGAATGTTGTGGATCTTCAATATGAAAACAGCGCTTTGATTATAGTCAAATCATGGCATGACGTTCCACCGAGTGACTATAGCTGGGTCGAGTAGAAGTAATGGAAGTGAAGCACTATTCAAGAAAGGATTCATCTTCTCGGTTATATGGGGTTGGCATCACGGTCAACTCAAAGTCAAAATCTCTGATCGGGGCATTCCAAGGACTTTGTATCTGGACTATATCGAGTTGATGAGTCTTTGGATATGATCCATAAAATGATAGAAAGCGTTATTTTATAAGCATCGGAATAGAACAAATATTTTGATAGAAATTTCAAATAGTTTCATTATCCATCAAAATACAGCGGAAGTGTGTGTTCATAAGAAAGAATATTAAAAGGTACAATTGATATTTCTAAACTATTAAACAATATGTTGTTGATTTTAACGATGTACTTGTGTTAAAATCAATCTTAGTTGTTTTAATACTCGGCTTTGGATTGTAAATGATGTCTTTTACAGTGAGTATAAGAGATGTTAGGAATGTCCCAAATCGATACGCAAAGACACCTTATTGAAATGTTTAATAAAGATGATGAGAGATGAGTTCCTTATGCATCGGCAATACAAATTATCATACATCTTATCTGGTCTACGATATCGTGATTTGTTTTATGTATTTGATACATAAAGAAAATATCAATCCAAATTGATATCGTCAGTAGTAGTTTGCAATGTTCTCGTGTATTTGCAAAATACTAGAGAATTGTTTATAGAAATAACGAACTCCTTATGAAGGAGTGTTCGGACTCAAAATTAGAAAGTGATATTGAGTATAATATGTCAATAATAAATTCAATATAAGAATATTTTAGTTGAAACTGTTCCAAACAGAAGAGATTTTGGTTGGTTTATTGACTTGCATAACACCACAGTAAAAAATAATGTATATGTAATAAATGCACAAATTTATAACTGAGATAAGAGTGATTTCAAATGCTAAGAATCCCACAACATTGTTATATGATAACAATATCACCATATAATTCATAATAGTACCGAGAGCTCACTGGAAGTCGAGAGAATACATTGAATTGCTCCACATGATAAAAGTAGTTTCTCAGCATTATAGAGAGTTAATCGACAGAGTAGATGATTAGAACACAATAGTATACACGTTCACTAAGGGGCCGACCTAATTGGTTTTAAGGAAACAGATTAGAGAGGTTGGAATAAGATTCCATAATTAGCCTCAAGTACAAGTGGAAGATTGTAGAGTTAAGGGTATACCTGTAACAACCTACTCTGAGACTGACCTAAATTCCGATCCAAAAAAGTCTCATCGAAAATTCGGCCCATTCCAAAACTAATCGAAAGAAAAACTATGCAGAACTATCTATCTATTCTTTTAGAACTCACGGCAGAAGGAATAAAATTTAATAACAATAATAGTACCCATTTATTTCATATCATTTCGAATATCATAATACATAACAGCAATCGTTACAATATTTTATTCAAAAGTACATTTCATAGGTACAATAGAAAATAATACTAAAAGATAGCTAGTAACTGCCACAAGCTTCACTCTTGCCATCTTCAAGCTTCATCAACTCCTCCTTTAACCTATGTTGTAATGAGGACGGATTCAGAACAACAAGTATCTGGTGAAAAAAAATCTCGAGTCTTGCGATTTTAGTACTTAAGCAATATATTACAAAATAAGAATATGTCTCACGTACATAAAATCATTTAATACTTCTTATAAGGAAAGGAGGCGGGTCCCAATCAACCTTTAATACCTTCCATTCCTAAAGCAAGTTTCTAAATCTCATAACCCAAATCCTAAGCCATAAATATCTAACAATGGAAGAGATGGTACGCAAGCCACTTAATATCTTTTATTGCAAAATAGGTAGATTCTGGCCATTTAAGACCTCAATTGAGGCAGACCCCATCATTTTATACTTGTTCCCAAGGCGGAGTCCTCGACGATATCGATCTAGCTTATATCATATGGAATCTGTCAAGCCATTTAATACTTCTTTATGGAAAAGTGGACCCTCAATCAATCACTTAATACTTATTCTGAAGCGGACCCCTATTGGGATACCACCTAACATGCTTAATAACTAGCCCCTTGGCCATTTAATATTTCATTTAAGGAAAAGAGGTGGGCTATCAAATAACCACTTATTGCCTCAAGAACCCGAAGCAGGCCCTTGTATTATGACCCATACTCGTAGTGATGGCTCATATTAGTCTGACTATTCATAGGTACTAGTAGCCAAATTAGTTAAGCAAATTTGCCCTATAGAATTTGGGACTAACCTCGCTTCGTCATGGATATTTATCATAGGAGATGTCTCACATCAATAGGAAGTGTACACAACTATCGGTAGTATCAAAGTGAAGGGCAAACTTCTGTTATGTAACTCTACCACCCTCACATTCTTATGACTTAGCCATAATTTAAATACCCTTTATATATAATACTTATCTCATCATTCCATAATTAAGGCCTTATAAAGATTTTTCCTTATTACGCCTTAAAACATTCCTAAAGGGGGAATTGATGACAATTACTACCTACTTAACTAGCAATTATACACCATAGTTAGATGTTTATTACACAAATAGAAATAAATATATATATCCACACATAATCAATTCTAGCATGCAGTTTATACTTCCTAAACTAGCGTTAAATGTAAATTCTTTTAACCATAATACTAAAATAAGTCCCTTTCCTTCAAACTTCCAAGATTTCAATATCCATAATAATGGACTCTAATATTCATAACAAGGATGAAATATTCATAATCAAACCTGCAATAAATAGCCTTATAATAGAAATAGAAACCCAATTTATTACATTAATTAAATGGAATATCCTAAACAATAGAAATTTCAATGCCAATTTCATATTCTATTCGACTCCTCTTTTACAAAGAAATAAACGAAGGAATTTTCTATGGAATAAGTGGTATAAATTGAAAGTTACTGTGCGGATCGTGCTATATGGAATAATATTAAACTAGTGCAGAAATAAAACAAAGTTACTATAGCAGAGTAAATAAGAAAAAATAAAACAAGCACACCAGGAATTTTTATACTGGTTCGAACTTCCTGTTCTACGTCCAGTCCCAGACTCCTTTTGGAATTTCACTAACAACAATCCTCACTTAACCCGGAGGAACATGTTTACAACAACCCTTGAACAACCGAACAAGGGACCTTAGCAGCAAAACAGGATTTTGCCTCAACAGCCGAAGAGGACTTCACTTGCCTGAACGACAGAACAGGACTTCAACTTATACAGAAAGTATATGACACAGTGTGTTCTCAATAACACGAATTTGTCTCTTGATAGTACAATCTTCCTATAATCTTCTCCCTTTGATATATATATGTGTGTATGTGAAGAATATGGAAGTAAATGAATGATTATGTAAAAATTTGAATGCTCAAAATGTTAGAATCAGAGTAGTATATAAATAGAAAGCTTTTGATCAATTCGGTTAATTAAACAAATGGTTCTAATATGTTTATATAGAGTATAAAGAGTTGTAATCATTCGTGAAAAGTTATCATGAAAGAGTATGGATGTATCTCTTAGTAAAAGGTTGTAACTCTTCATGAAAATGAAATGTCTTTTCAAAGATATAGCAGTTGAAGAAGTTCAGCCGTCTGAAAATAAATTTCAGACTTCTGAAATTTGAAACGTGCAAACCAGAAAAGAAATAGGCTATTTTTGCCCAGATTCAGACGACTGAAATGGTCAATTCAGACGTCTGAATTTGACCTGTAACTAAAAATTACCATAGCTCAAATGGTTAGAGCACTTGCCTTTTGAACTAGTGACCCGGGTTCGAGTCCTGTTCCATGCAATTTTTAAAAACTTGATTTTTCATTTAAAATATGAATGTATATGTGTGTATACCATTTGGAGAAGATTTTAACATTTGTAAACTCTAGACACGACACTCTATGACTAATAATACTTTGTTTGTCACTTTTATCTTGTCTCTATCGTATATATCTCTTCTTGTATCTCCATATACATTCTTTTATTCTTTTGTACTGTGTATCTTCATTTTGAATGTATTTGATTATCTCTTTTTGATGCCCATGTACCTGCAAATTAGCTTAGAGATTCTTTGACATACTTGTATAGTTGTTGTCACTAAAATCCAACAATTGAGGTTCTAACATTCTCCCCCTTTTTGATGATGACAACTATACAATTTTAAAAAATATTCATTCTATATAAAAAATAATATTAATATGTTTAAAGCTCCCTCTAAGTATAACATCTCCCCCTAAGTATAATATCTCCCTCTATTAATATGCATATGAATTTCTCCCCCTTTGTCATTATCAAAAATAATGAGGGAATATATAAAATTATATAAAATATCTTGTATATAACGAGATAAACTCTTTATTAATTATGAAGGAAAAATAAAATAAATTTTACCATATTTACTGAAGTCCGTATTTTATTGTAAGCACGTAATTCTATTAAACGTATGGAACATTCTTTAAAATTCCAAAATCTATCCTTTTTCCTTTTGTTTCTCTGAGTACCTGCAAAAAATAATAATAATTTTCGGTACCCACTTACTATTTTAGGGTCCGGGGGGTTAGGTCTTTGGAAACCATACTCATTTGGGTGTGGTTGAACCTTTATAAATATAATTTTCATTACAAATTACATTTTTATAATAGTTGCTAATATAAAGTTGTTTATCATGATCAATCATATTAGCAGGAATGAATATCTTAATACTATTAGTCATTAGCTTAGTACTTGAAGAATAATTTCTATCATTTCTAAACAAAGTGCTATTATGACTATAACTGGTTTTAAAACTATCTTGATTACTAGTACTAGCACTAAAGTTAACATACATGAATGCATATCTAGTACTATTTTTACTTTTAGCTTGTTTATAGCCTAAATCGCTTTTATCATTGTGAGCTTTTGAATTCTTAACATAACCTAATCCCTTCTTATTTGAAGAAGGTTGAGAATTTTCAATAATCCTGGATAAATTTTCTCTCCCTTTATTAAAATTGGAAATATTTTTAGTAATGTCATCAAGCTTAGTTTTGAGACTAGTGTTATCTAACTCAATAATTTTAATTTTTGTTTTTAACTCATGATTTTCAGAAGCTAGAGCATTATTCTTTTCTTTTTGAGCTTCTATTTCTTGACTTAATAGAGCGAGTTGAGAATTGTCTGAATCTTGAATTTTCTCAAGTTCTTCTTCTAATATTCTCTTCTCGTCTTTAAGCATATCTCTTTCGAATTCTGCTTTCTTCTGATTTTCCAGAGCTTCCTTATATTTTCTTTCGAGACCTTTTAAAGTGTATAGAAGTTCTGAATTTATTTCTATCATATCATCAAAAGTTAGATCACTAACCTCATTATCTTTTGCCATGAAGCATTTGTTTATTTGCTCCTTTGATTTTTCTTTATTGCTCTTCCTCTTCTTATTGCCTTGACTAGATCTCCTTGTAGCCATTTATTCTAGGATGTTGTTACGATCTCTAGAAAACCAAGCTCTGATACCAAAAGAAAGTTACTGTGCGGATCGTGCTATATGGAATAATATTAAACTAGTGCAGAAATAAAACAAAGTTACTATAGCAGAGTAAATAAGAAAAAATAAAACAAGCACACCAGGAATTTTTATACTGGTTCGAACTTCCCGTTCTACGTCTAGTCCCAGACTCCTTCTGGAATTTCACTAACAACAATCCTCACTTAACCCGGAGGAACAGGTTTACAACAACCCTTGAACAACCGAACAAGGGACCTGAGCAGCAGAACATGATTTCGCCTCAACAGCCGAAGATGACTTCACTTTCCTGAACGACAGAACATGACTTCAACTTATACAGAAAGTATATGACACAGTGTGTTCTCAATAACATGAATTTGTCTCTTGATAGTACAATCTTCCTATAATCTTCTCCCTTTGATATATATGTGTGTATGTGAAGAATATGGAAGTAAATGAATGATTATGTAGAAATTTGAATGCTCAAAATGTTAGAATCAGAGTAGTATATAAATAGAAAGCTTTTGATCAATTCGGTTAATTAAACAAATGATTCTAATATGTTTATATAGAGTATAAAGAGTTGTAATCATTCGTGAAAAGTTATCATGAAAGAGTATGGATGTATCTCTTAATAAAAGGTTGTAAATCTTCATGAAAATGAAATGTCTTTTCAAAAATATAGCAGTTGAAGAAGTTCAGCCGTCTGAAAATAAATTTCAGACTTCTGAAATTTGAAACGTGCAAACCAGAAAAGAAATAGGCTATTTTTGCCCAGATTCAGACGTCTGAAATGGTCAATTCAGACGTCTGAATTTGACCTGTAACTAAAAATTACCATAGCTCAAATGGTTAGAGCACTTGCCTTTTGAACTAGTGACCCGGGTTCGAGTCCCGTTCCATGCAATTTTTAAAAACTTGATTTTTTATCTAAAATATGAATGTATATGTGTGTATACCATTTGGAGAAGATTTTAACATTTGTAAACTCTAGACACGACACTCTATGACTAATACTACTTTGTTTGTCACCTTTGTCTTGTCTCTATCGTATATATCTCTTCTTGTATCTCCATATACATTCTTTTATTCTTTTGTAATGTGTATCTTCATTTTGAATGTATTTGATTATCTCTTTCTGATGCCCATGTACCTGCAAATTAGCTTAGAGATTCTTTGACATAATTGTATAGTTGTTGTCATTAAAATCCAACAATTGAGGTTCTAACATAAATTACGAATATGATTCATGCTCTACACCCTTATTTCACAATTGAAGACTCACAATTTGAATCAAAGAAGGAGGAGAAGTGAAATGAACTATAAAACTATTAGAAATTGCAGAAACAAAATAAGTTCCATCAAATTAACCTAAATAATTGAGAATCTCCATCTAGAATTGACATTTCGGAAAATAAGAAATTTTGAGGATTTTATCTATTTTGTTTTTGCAATACCAAAATCCCCAAAGGCATATTCAAATATATAGATATATACTAATAAATTACTGAAATAAAAATATTAAGGTTTCCACTGACAGTTGGTCCTTAGCTTTGCAACGCCCATAATAATCTCCTTCAGATCTCTTCTTTTTAATATATACAACAAGGGATTTTTGTGTGTGTGTGTCTATATATACTAGATTCAGAAAGGTTGAGGTTTACAAAATAAATAATATACATAGATAGATTAGGATTTCTTACCTGAAACCCTAATGGAGTTATATGAATCTAAGAAGGGATAAACTGGCAGAGTTTCGCTGATGTTTCCAAAATATTTGTGAATAAAAGTGAGGGGTCAAGAAGTCTTATTTCTAGTGGTTGAAACGCACCAGAATCATATGATGAAACTCAGTTGAAAACAGATTAATCTAGAGCGCACAGAGCATCCAAACTTTAGCCGCCACATAAGAAACGGTCGACCTTTAGGGGTCGACCTCTTGAGGTCAGAGGGTCGACCTCTTCCCCTATTTTGGGAAGAATAATTAATTTTTGAGCCATTCTTTATTTAATTATCTAATTACTCTCAACGTTAATTGTTAAGTTTAACATTTACTTAACCCCTAAGTCTAATCATAATTGATTTCAAAATCTCAAATTAGGGAATTAATTGTTTTGTTTTAATTTGAATTCGAACTAAATTAATTTAAATCTGAAAATTCCAATGACTCGTAACTTTTTCGTTTGAGCTCCATTTTCAGCATATTATGTATGGAAATTGAGTAGAATTTTACTATGAACCTGTGCAGTTAAAGCGTTTTACAGATTCAATGCGACGGAAGTCCAAAAAGTCATAACGGAGATACATCAAGGTTATAGCGGATGGCTTTAAAATAACATATAAAACTCATGCTTAATGTTTTTACAAATGTATAAATGGTAATTGAATGAAAAATTAACATTCAATTGAATTATTATTTATACATAAATAATTTTAAATAAAAACATGTGCGAATATACTGTAAATAAACATAAAACTGCTATATAACATAGTTGAAATTAGTAGAATATTAGAGTATTTACATTTTTGAAATAAATTAAATCAATTAAATAAATTAATTTCATAATTTTTATGATGTATAAATATCAATTCATTTCTTTTAAAGAAGATGTAGCGGAAATAGCGGAATATAGCGGGAATAACGGGATATAGTGGAAATAACGGGGTTTAAAGTGGAAAGGCTATATTTGGAGCTATATGGAAAAATCGTAGCGGTAGAAATCTGCTATGAGATTTAGCAGGGTCATAGTGGGGTAATAGTGGGGAATTAACCCACAACCATGAATGCACCGACATAACTTTTACGGTCAAACTCCAAGTTCTATAAAAAAAATATTTTTAATCCCTTCCCTAATAAATTGAATTTCTCCTAATTTACTTATTTAATTAGGGTAGATTTTATGAGGTGTTACAATGCCCTGGGGGCAAAGGAAATTATGTAATTTGTTACATACATCTAACTTGGTAATCAATCTTGTTCGAAATAAAATAGGTTTTCTTCCTATTACATACTTGATATAATGTGTTATATTAATCAATTAATTTAAATAAAAGTATATTTAATAGAAAACTCATAAATGGTATATTTTGTGATAGTAGTTACAAAGTGTTATAACCGTGAGTAATTTATCACAATGAAAATAAACATACCATTTTAAATGTTCGTAGTCAAGATGAATCGAGACTGGATATCAATATATTCGTTGAGACTGGACACATAACGCTCTCCAAATGTTGGATAGTATATTACTCATGGCTATTAGGGGCACCAAAGTGTTATGTACCGATAATTATTGGATAATTATGCAATGACTTACTCGATAGTTTTCTATTAGTAAATATACCTAAGGTCAAACAAAAAATATAAATGTGATTGATTTACGCAGTTCTCTCAACTTGAGAATACTATGGATTCTCAATACGAAAGCTCCGCTTTAATTATAGTTAAATCAAGGCATGACGTTCCATTGAGTGACTATAGTTGGTGAGTGAAAGTATTGAAAGCGAAGCATTATTCAAGGGAGAATTTGTCTTCTCGGTTATATGAGGTTAATATCACGATCAAGTCAAGCCAACTCAAAGTCAAAGATTTTAGTCAAAGCATTTCTGTTAATAATAACGATCATTATTGAACCAGACTTTCGTATTGTTTTTAGCCGCCTCCTCCTTGCTTTTCATGGCTGATCTATATATGCTTATACCCCATTAAAATCTCATATCAAATCCAAATCAATAGCATTTGATAGCAAAGGGTCTGCGGTTCAAAGACCAGCAATCTAACGAATCAAAGAGGTTTCCAAAGGAAGAGGACTCGTCATTTCAAGGAAGACTTGAGGGCATCGGTTATAGGTAAACATCTAGTTTCATATAAGATGTATGATCATTGTATAATTGCTTATTGTTCATATACATCTATATATATTGCTGCTATTTCGTTAGTTAGGTGAAATTCCTATTGGTATTAATATTATCACAATAATGATTAGTTATGTGTTTAAGTTTTTAATAATCTTATTTTGAAAATTCAATTTCAAATTTTTTCAAAGTTAGTTTATCATCATAGAAACTCTCGGTCAAAAATTTATATTTTATAAACATGTTTTTATACTTTTTAAAATTATTTAGAAATTGGCCGAATAGTATTTAGTTAGCAAAAAAATATAATTTTCACTCAGAAAAATATGGAAAATTTCACGACCCTTAAAATAATATTCTTGATTTTATAACATTTATAATTTGATATTTCCTGTATATTATTTTATGTTATTTATTTATGACAATTTGACTAATTAATTCATAATAAATATATATTAATATAATAAAATTATAATAAATTTGGATCTGCAGTATATTTCAATCTGGAATGTTAAAATAGATTAAAAAAATATGTATGTATATATATATATATATATTTATGTATATAATTTATTATAATACAAATTTACATTTAATTATTATATATATACATAATTATTTTACTTTAATTCGTATGTATATATATATAAATAACAACAATAATATTTCTTTAAACTTATAATTTTATACATATATATATATTATATTTACAATATATTATATACGTACATATATATATATATCTATAATAGTATTCATAATATATATATATATATATATATATATATATATATATGTATGTATGTATGTATATGTATATGATATGTAATTATTTGGATGTTATATATATTAACTATAAGTATATGCACATATTTGGACAACATACAATACATATAGGATGAGCCAATGTGTCTGTTGTGATGTGAATTCCAACATTTATATACAGACATGTTGTACATTGCATGGAATATCATGTTACACATGCACACATATACATATGTATATGATACATATGTATGTTTTATATATAAAGTGAAAATAAATCAAATAAATTTAAACAATAATTTATAAATTTATTTAAAACAAATTTAGAAATGTTTTAAATAAATTAGACTTTGTACGCCTAATAAATGTCCAATATGGTAAAAAAATTTGAAATCCACCGGTATATTCCAATACGGGCTAACCTAGTTCCAACAGCAACAAGTAAGGTAACTTTGTATTTTCCATACAAATTTGTGCCATCAATGCAAAGCCAAGGCATGTCTATTAATCAGCATTACAAAACAAAACATATCGTTGGCTCATATGGTACAATTCGGAGGGTGTGTGATACATGGACGAGACATACTGTTATTTGATGGTCCTACCCTACTTTGTGTTGTATGTTCTTATGGAATAAAGGTACAAATGAAATTTCGAATATTGTCTCAACTCTATTACAATGAATATAATATGATATAAGAAGATTATGCATTACGTTTGACTCATACGTGCAAAGCTATTCTCGGTCGGATATGGATAGCTATATTGTACACTTTGTTAATAATTCATTTAACCACCATATTAGGTAATAATTATACAAACAAACATGTTGGACACAATTAAAATAATAAACATAATATACATGATAACTTAAGTAGTCAATATAAGATGTATAATTCAGATAATAATTCCAACAATGATAGTATATGGTCCACTTTTAACATAATAACATGTTCATAATGACATAAAATCAAATAAGAAACATACGATTCAATAAACGAAGATAGGATAATTGAAGAAAGTATAAAAGATAATTGATAAGTTAAACTGCTTAGCTTAAAATATATAACTTTATTTCGATATCTAGAATTACATTATCTAAAATGTAATATTAATTTCTAAAACTTAGACATTAAAAAAATCATTTTTAACACCATTATTCAAATAGATTATATAAAGCTGCGGTTGCTAAAAGATAGAAATCTAATCTTTCTAGTTCGACATTTTTGATATTTCTTCCAACAAGAATGTAGACTTAGTTGAATAGTCAATGAGCAAGTATGATCTCGCAATGATCCTTTGCCTTTTTTCATTATATGTACTTAGTCTGTGCAACACTAACCCCGAAAAGGCGAGGAACCATTAACAACTCCTCTAGTTTTAACTAGTACTTATATTCACCTTCGTCGTTTATTAAGTTCATCAACAGTGCATCCTATAATTTGTTCCACTTGTTCATTGAAAGAAGTACACCAAGCTTCACCAGATGAATACAAAACTTTCATTATCATGATATATTTGCATCATACAAAAGTATTATAAGAGTAAACTAATAGTTAGCGGAAATATTAAACTACTTTTTATTACCTTAAATAATAATTACTTTCATTTTTCTACCAGGCTTCACACCAATAGCTAATTTCGTGGCTTCAGTAACCTTTTTATTGTGAGTTTTACAAGCTTCATACCAGATTGATTGACCCTTTATGTAAGCTATGTAAACATCTACATTAAAGAATACATGCTAAGTAGGGAAAAGTAAAAGGTAAATAACCAAAAAATATGAAATTGTTAATGTGCGATGCAATTCAAAATGCTAAGGCCTAATTTGTACCTTGTCCATCCAACATTGAAATTTTATTATATGTGAGAGAACAACTCAATCAGAATTAGTTAATGTCATTTTTAATCTATTCCTTCATAGTTGTATCAAGTCCTAAGGTTATTAGCTTTAGGGATGTCTGGATTTATAGCTATATTACTTTTATTCAACGTAGACAACGATAAACCTTTAAAAAGTAAGAAAATAAATATTAAGTTGATTATGGTACTTGGATAAGAAAATGATTTTATTTGAATATATGTACCTTTTAAGTAAAGCTAATGACAAGGTACCGCGAAAGGTGATGTGGTGGGCCATGGAAAAGAAGAGATCCTAACAAAGTACATTACTCTTGTCAAGGATATGTACGATAATGTTGTGACTAGTGTCAGAGCATGCGATGGTGAAACCAATGACTTTTCCATTAACATAGGATTACATCAAGGATTGGCTTTGAACCCTTACATTTTTGCCATAGTGACGGATGAGGTTACGAAGGGTATACAAGGTGGGATTCCTTGGTGTATGCTATTTGCTGATGATGTTGTGCTAATTGATGAAAGTATGATTGGGGTTGACAGACAACTGCAGTTGTGGAGACAGAATTTAGATACAAAGAGATTTAGGCTTGGCGGAGCTAAAACAAAGTATATGAAGTGCGAGTTCAGCATTGTCATGTCAAAGTGTGGAGATGTCACTCTGGCCAGACAAATAGTTCCAAAGAAGGAATCCTTTTGATATTTAGGATCAATGTTGCAATATGATGGTGATATTGATGGAGATGTTAGTTTTAGAATTCGAGTGGGACAGGTTGAAATGGCGACAAGCGTCATGCATTCTCTGTGACAGGAAAGTTCCACAGAAGCCTAAAGGAAAGTTCTACAGAATGGCAATTAGACCTGCGATGTTGTATGATGTAGAATGTTGGCCTACTAAAAGCCAACACGTCCAGAAGATAAGCGTAGCAGAGATGCATATGCTGCGATGGAGCTACTGTAACGCCCCACCCCGAGACCCACCTTAGCAAAGAGAATTAACAAGTGATTCCGTCTACTAAAGCGGAAAATAGGGCTGGTTAAGGGCGACCATCTATAATTTTATCTTAAACATCTACCGAATACGTCGATAAATGCAATATAATTTTTCTTTTCAACTAAAGTGGATCGACATGCCCAGTAAATGCTTAATCCAAAACTATAGATGACTAACAGATCTATCAAAACAAAATACAATAACTAAATGTAAAGCACATCACAGAACAGTAATCAACATCATATATATACATATATACTAATACATGTTTAGTACAATACAATATGAATACAATAAAGGTGGTACTCAACCACACTATATACATCGAATCAAATATAACTACATCAAAGTATGCAAAAGAACATAAACTACTCAAGAGAAAGAAGAGCTGATATCCAACATCAACTTCAAGCTAACCCCAATAGATGATACCTGAAATAACTCGGCCTGACCCGAGTGAAAACACACGGGTCAGGCTAGCTAAAATCATCAGTTAAACAGAATAATCGATAAGGATAAGTAGGTGGAAGCTATGGTATCCTTTTTCTTAAAGGATGTCATGCCCTAAACAGAGTTTCAACATCATAAGAAATGACAACATCTCTTCTTGGCAAGTAGAAGAGATAATGATGATAAAGTCATACTTAAGTGGCATAACTAACACTTAAGCAAATGGAACATCGACGAGCAAAGTTTTAAAGATAAGACTTAATAAACATCGCTTTTGCCTTATATCATCGGCGGTATAAAGGAATATGGATAGTGACTTCAAATGATTCAACTATCTTCTTAGAAGTGGTTGTCAATATAACAATACATCAAAGGTACATATCCTTCATACATAGAATAAAACGCATAAGGATGTGCCTCATCTCATTGGCACCTCCCAAGGATCATTCAAGGAAATATAAAACCCAATCATAAAACAAGCTTCATTCTTATTCATACCTCATCTCATCGGTACGAATATAGATACATCTCAAATCCATCACTAAAACTGATCATAAAAGATTCTTCATAATCATTTATACCTCATCTCATCGGTATAAATATATAAATACATCTCAACTTCATCTTAACATCAAGTAGTCTATAAAATCATCAAATCATCAATCCATAATGCAAATAACTCAATCAAAGAGTAACATCATAAATGATTTCACCATATATTTATACATCTCATCTGGCACTAGGCTATCAATGTTATAATCATCTAAAGACGGTGAAGTCTAAAACATCAAAACTCAAATAAATCCCGGATTGGCCAGATCCTCGATTGCATGTCGAAGCAATGCTATGCGCGCTTCATCGTGACTAGTACTACTATTTGGTACCATAAACATCGTGATGACTGGAGTAAAATAACATCTTAACATCATGAACACCATGAATGACTATAGTCTATAACATCATAATGACTCCCAGTCACAAGGACCCGAGTTAATAACATCGTGATGATCGGAGTAGCAACACATCGTGATGACTCCATTCGAGTCTCGTGGTCTATAATACTAGTAAACATCGTGAATGTGTCTCAACTTCTCATATAGAAACCCAACAGGTGTTAACGTACGTCACATACCATACGTTCGACCCTAAAAGTTTACTAGCCGTTAGTTGGTACCACACCAGTAAAACATCATAAACATCATGAAATAATACTCAGCCTCATCTCATTGGCGAGTAAACACAATACCTACTCGTTTCATCTCATTGACGAGTACTAGTGGCATCGTGACTTGTCTCATCTAATCGACAAGTAAAAACTATCATAATACATCTCAACATCGTAAAATCGTCATAAAGAAGCTTACCTTATCTTATTGGCAAGTAAAAATAACATCTAGATGGTTATTTATAACCATAATTCCAAATAGGAATTTCTAGCTCTTAATTCATCTCATTTCATCGACGATTAAGAAATGCATCTTAAAATGGTCCTTCATCGAATATACTCCTAAATTGGAGTTCTCGGATCATATAATCTACCCAAAATTTAATAACATCTTAAATCATCTCGAACAGTTCATCGAAAGGGTTTCGATCGTATAAGTCCGATATTAAGCGATAAAGCAAATCCGTGTGCCCCATACCACATGTTTTACTTTACCGTTTAATTTTTTTCTTACGTCCAAAATTCATAAAAATAAGTAATTTTATTTATAAAATAATTTTATTAGAGAAAACAGAAATTTAAAACGATTTTGTGAAAAAGGTTATTAAAACCAATATTTGAAATTCCTTTATTAGAGGAAATAAATCTATCTTTATTTACAAAATAATTTTGAAAAATAATATGTAATAATAATTTGAAATGACCATGTATCTCAAAAATGTTTTAGTGAAAACCGTTCTCGAAAGCAACGAAAACTAAGAGGGATATCTTAAAATCGACAACTTGAATTCAATACGAATTCAATTCAAATTTAACCCAAAATCAATTCAAATTCCATTTAAATTTGGGTTTCAAATTCTTCAAATATAGTTAGCCTACTGATAGGCATCACAGCTCTCAAAATATCTTAAAAACATCATCAAAACCGAAGAAAATAAGAGCAAAAACGAGTTAATACAATTCTAACGTCAACGATTGTTGTTGTTGTCATTTTATTCTCAGGACAGCAACATACAACCATACTTTGGACCAAGCAAACTTCAAAATTCCAGAAACACAATGAATAAAACTTGTAGCAAATGACCTAAGCTTTTCAAAACATCCAAAATTATCAAATTCGGTTAAGAAACGAAGAAGTTATGGTCAAATTCGTTCCGGTTTCAAACACAGAGAAAATATTGGTTTTGCTCTCGGGTTAACAGTAGAAAAATTAGATTTTTTCATAGTTAACCTGAAAATTTCATAAAGCTCAATGAATAAAAGTTGTAGTAAATTAATTATGCTTTCCAGAACATTAAAAGTTATCGAATTCCGATGAAAATCGAGAAAGATATAGCTCAAACAAAATCAGATTCAAACTTAGGAAATTATGTTAAAGACATAACTATAATTCTGCCTTCATATCTGTTTTAGGCCAACCAAAAAGTAAAATATCAAAATTCAATCTAAAGAGAAATTATTCCCTATTGAATATAGATTCCAGCAAAAAAAATTGACCTAAATCGGATAAGAAACGAGTAACTTATGGCAAAAACACTTCTCTGGCCTATGATTGTTGCTGCTGTCAATTTGCTCTCGAGACAACAACAAACAAACACGATTTATATCAAGGAAACATCAAAATTTTAGAAAACTAAAAACATAGAACTTGTAGATCTATGTCTATGCTTTCCATAACATCTAAAATTATCAAATTCTGACTTAAATCAAAAGAGATATGCCCAATTTACTAATGGCAATTTCATAAATAAACATGCAACAGACAAAATTAAGATTTCTTACCTTGAAATCTCAACCAAAGAAAAAAAATGTGAGTTTTAAACTCACCTTTGATTTTAGATAACAAGCGCCCAAATTTGTGAAGAAATATTGAAGCTTGAAGGTAAAATCCTTTCTCTATTCTTATTTTGGTGAAGTTCTTCTTGAATTAACAGCGAAATTGAGTGGAATTGAGATTAAATTAGGGAAAGCCATTATTTTTCTTTCTCTCTATTTACCGTGTCTTTTGTTTTGGGGAGGAAGATGAAAGGAAAAAAAGTACATACACCTATTTCCTCTTTCTAGATGGTTCTAGGGAGAGTTAATGGATTCAAACATTACCCAAATAAGCCCAAGACTAATATACTTAGTGAAAATATAAAGCTATGTACATATTTATCCTATTCTAACATTATATATATATATATATATCTCCTTTTACATTTTAAAGTCAAATAAAAATCTGTACAACAGATGTATGTAACTAAAATTGTTATTATATAAAATAATAAAATTTATTTTGGAAATAAAAAGTTATTTTTATAAATAAAACCCTATCTTTGACAATATTTTACAAATTACACCATTTTAGTGTAAAAACACTATTTTTAATGCAACGACTTAAACAAAAATTTCTTACATGTCAAATAAATTGCAATAAATCATTATAACACTTTTTAATCATCAAAATATTTTTTTCCAATTAAAAATATTAATCTCCCCATATAACACAATTTTTTAACAATATTTACCAATATTCCCATTTTTGGTGAAAACTCACTATTTTCATCCATTTCAACCAAATAAAATTTATTTTTAAGTCTAATGAAGTGTATAATTTTTTTTTAACATTTTTATAATGTTAATGCATCATTCCAAGCCATTACACTTCTAAATTTTAGTTTCTTCATATTATTCCTTTTATTTTACAATAGAAGGCTAGCATTGGAATAAATTTCTAATATTACTAATTAACTAAAATTAAACCATCACAATTATTTATTTTCAATCCAAATCCAAAAAAAAGTTTTTCAAACTTTATTTCATTCATTTACATTTTTTTTCAACCATCAAATGTTGAATAGGCTTCAAATAAAATAATATGACTTATTTTAATTTCAAATCCCAAATTATATTCATCAAGATATTGTTTATATAAAATAAATAATAGAATCCCTTATTTTATTATCCAATTCATTTTTAAACACAATATTAAATTATAATTTGCATTATAATTTAATATTAACAGTAATCTCCAAAATCCTAGGTTGTTACAGACTCCCCCCTTAATAAATTTGCGTCCTCGCAATTTCTAGTGGAAAAGGGCTATAAACAACACAAAAATTCAATCGACAAAGGATAAAAGACAAGCTCAAAACTCAAACCATTCATACTCTCAACATAGAATGACAGAGAGAAATAAGGAAAAACTCTCTTGGTTAATCCAATGGTCCATCATATGCGAATATAGTGATTATCAAACCATCGAATTTTCCAAGCAACTTGAAAGAATTTCGAAGACGTCCCGTCTTCGTATCAATACTCAATAAGATGCTTAACAATTAATCAATCGAAAATGATTGATTTCACAAATCTCTATGAATAGAGTCGGGATCAAACTTAGTTACACCCAAACTCTAAGCAATAAAGAAGATCACCAATAAGATTTTTGGC
The DNA here is from genome assembly GCA_030765085.1 of Allium cepa. Taxonomy (NCBI): domain Eukaryota; kingdom Viridiplantae; phylum Streptophyta; class Magnoliopsida; order Asparagales; family Amaryllidaceae; genus Allium; species Allium cepa. The sequence continues at coordinate 181,964,185 of CM060937.1, read as the reverse complement.
ATAAATATACAGAAAAACATCCTCACAACAGGGTAGACACAATAGACAAGATTGAGAAATCACAAGATCTCACAAGGCCACCAACTCGAACGACAGCGAAAAATGCACGTCTTAATAATAGCTCAAAGATAGAATATCTCTAGAACAAGGATATAAACTCGAATTATCTTTTAATCCAAGATATTTAGAATTTTTAAATCTCAACATCTTTTAAATTTTAAATCTCAATTTTCAACATTTGAAAATTTTCAAACTTTTTACTATATTACTTAGTAAGTTATTTAAAACTCAAATTAAAAGTCCAAATTTCTTCTCTTACTCCAAAATTAATTTCCAAAGAAATTTTTAAATCCATAATAATTTTCCTCAAAATAAATTAAGGGTTTAAATTCTCTTTATTCTTTTCATTAAACCACTTAAATAGTTTAAAAACAATCTTCAAATCCTCTTATAACCCTTCTCTTAAAACATCCAATGTATATAATATAGATTTTAAAATCTCAAAATATACTTTCAATAAAGTATAGCTCAAAGTAAATAAATAAATAAATGGCATTGCCTCGCCATTGAACCTCTAAAAAATAGATATATCCGTTGGCTGCAGAGTCGATCGAACGATCAAAACTGCCACGCCATTCCGTTACTCGCCTCTAAAATCAATGGCTGCAATTACCATTCAAAAATAAATTTAATATATAATCTCAAAATATTATTTTCAAAATATCAATTTTTAAAATAAAAACCATCGTATCTGATTGCCTCATCATAGCATTTAGGAGATTCCTGTCGATATCGTTGATCAGGCATATCGACCAGAACTCTTAACTACTCGATGGACAAACCAACACTCTCAAATTATTTCTATAAAAGAAATACTACTCATATAAATATATTCTCAAAATATTCTTTGATTTTTTTTTTAAATATCTCAAAGCTCAAATCTCTCTTTAAAACTCATATTTATATAGCTTCAAAACTCAAACCAAAGAACATTAAGAGAATACATCGAGATATTGCCAGAATACTCGATTCTCAAAATCAACAGAAGGAGATAGAGTGTTCGTCAATCTTACGATGTCACGGGCCACGCCAAAAAATCATCAAGATACGGTATAAGCAAGATATGTAGGATCTAGATTAACCCTAGAGGGGGGGTGAATAGGGTTATAGCAAATTTTCTCGAATTAGTAAAGTAAATATGCTGAAAATAAATCACACACAAAATTTACCCAGCTTCGGCAAACCCTGCCTACTGCTGCATTTCCATATTTCTGTTAGAATTAAACAGTCTCCCGCTTACATACACTCTAACAGACTCGCAAACCCTGCTACCGCCTATAGAGTTTTGCAAACTCGCAACCCCTGCTTACTGAACTAATTCTAACTAGACAATCGGACACAACCTAAAACCTAGGTGGTGATTTACCAAGATTTGATTCACAATTTTCAAATGAAAATATAAAAGACAATAATTTAAACAAAACAAAAACAACTCAAAACCCTAATTTAGTTAATAAACTAAACACCCTTAAAACAATGACTGGCCCAAAGAAAAAAAGGTATTTTTTATTCCCCTTTTTTTTTAACTCGGCCCGTTCCTTTTTCTTTTTCTCTTGATAATGGCGGCCGTTTGTTCTCCTCGTTCTCCTGATTAAAATTAGGGCTTTCGTCCTTGCGCTCTCTGTTCCAAATTAGGGCTTTTGCGAAGCTCCGATACTTATTCGATCGTTGTTGATTGTGCGTGATTTAGCCTGGCTCGATCGTTTTCGTGTTGCTTTCTTCGGTTGCTTCGGTGAGTTCGATTATTGCTTCGGTAACAATTTTTTTCTCTGATACTTGTATTCGAACTCTTGTATATTGCCGATGATATTGAATGGTTTAAATAGGATTCGAAATCCTATTTTTGCGTTCATATAAGTTTTGTTTGAATTCGTCTTCACTGTGCTTTGGCCGCTTGATAATGTTTTGATGCTTGAGATGATTTCGACTTGTTCAAAAAGCGTATATTATCATAACTTGATGGTCACGGCTTTGAATTGTGGCTTTGAATTGCCGTGCTCATCACGGTGTTGATTTTTGACTTCGTCAATTCTTCATACTCACTTGAGTTTTTATCACTGCGTTGATTTGCTTTGACCACGTTGATTTCGTGAAATTTTTTTTACTGCTGCGATGTGGCTTCATGTATTAGCCTGGACTGGTGCGTACTGTTGCGGCCTGTACTTGTTGTTATTTGCATCATTTTGATACTCCATTTCTTGACTGTCTCATTTCAGTTGTGTTTGCATTGTCACTGTTGCCTTGAACTTGATTTTTCTGATGTTGTTTATTACTACAATACTTGTTGCACTTTGGTTGTCTGCACTGCTTGTTTTGAGTCACTTCTAAATGGTGCATTGCCACTGTGTTGCATTGTTATTGATACAAGGTTGTTCTGTGCTTTGATATTGTGACACTATTGCTTCAACTTGTCACTTGATATTGTTGACTGATATTTTCTTCACTTCATGCTTGCTGTCATTACTATATTGTTTCTGGCCTATGCACAATGTTGCATGCATTTGATATGCCTTGTATCTCTGCATCCATTCATTGTTGTTTCCAGTTGCTTAGTGTCTTGATGCTCGGCTTGCATTGTGGTTCCCACTGTGTTGCATTTAGTTGTTGTTGTCTGTACTTGCACACTCCATACTTTGGTATATTCCATGCTGTTACCTAGTCGAGCTGTGGTCTTCAAGCATGTTGCCATGATTGTAGTTTGCATTATGTTGCTTGTATCACTGTGTCACTTAGGTGCATATGTTTGCACTTAGTCTCTTCACTGTGTTCTCTTCATGCCTAACTTGATGCTGCATACATGTTTGTTGCGGTCCCTTTTTGTTGTTGCTATCCACATTGAACTGGCTTTGATGCACTTTTGATTTGTCAAAGCTTTGCATTTTTCATGTTGCCTTGTGTTGAACCCAGTTTTAAAACTCGGGTTTGACCTTGTGCTCGTGTCGTAATTTTGAATATACTACACGTGAGTTGAACCCGGCTTTTCATTTGGGTTTGACATGTGCTCACCTGTCTCTGATAAAATGAATCAAGTGTATATATATCGGCGTGCACGGCCTTGTGGCATATACAGTGATACACTGTGTATGTCACAAGTTGTTCGTGTATGATGAATTCAAATTTAAATGATGACGAACAACCCAAATAACTGAGGCAAATATTATTTTCAAAATTCATCTTTTATTTTATATTGCAAAAATATTTTATTTTCAATTTTACTGCGTTAGTAAATATTTTTGCAGATTGCTCAGATGCTGGATTCAAACTGGAATGCAGTTGAAGAAAAAATACGAGTGTGAGTGATATGTAGTGAGGTTATTAATGTAAATCAAATTGTGATGTATTCAAAAATGTATATATATAGTGAGAGCATGAATTTGTACTATTCAAGATTGTAATAAATATTTGTTTGAATAAAATATTCATTTGAATTCAAATTCTGTGCTATCTAATTTATTCAACAAATATTTATTTAATTTGTGAAAACAAAATAGTATATTAACAAATACATTTAAACGAATGTATATATGTTTATTATCATCAAACAAAAATCATACAAGCGCAAAGCGCATATTCAACAATCTCCCCCTTTTGATGATAACAAACATATATTTAAGATTTTGAATGTATTAAATGTATTTGATCGTTCAATTTGCTCCCCCTATTTAAATGCTTCCTCTCTACATAATACCCCCCCTTCATATATGCATACAAATAAAAATATGTAAATGAGCCTATGCAAATGGAAAATTATTTGACCTTTGCTTGATTCTATTTGACAAAATCTTAACTTTTCTCTCCCCCTTTTGTTATCAGCAAAAGAATAACAGTGTTATAAAAATAGGGATGAAGTGACAGACATGAATCAAACATTTAACTCAATTGAATATAAATATTAAATTTCAATAAAAACTCAAACAAAAATCGTATTACCCTTGTCAGGCACATATTCCACTTTCAGAAGTGATGGGAATAAAATCATAAAAATCATACAGTTCTGTCTATTTGTGGTATATTTATTTCAGGAAATTTGAATATCTACTAATCATGCATAACCGTTAGGACTTTTAAATGAGATTAGCAGTATTCCAATTTAATTTAAAAAATGTAATCAAGTATCTTCTAACCACGCATGACCGTGAGGACTTTTAAATGGGATTAGAATCAACTTGTCTATTTAAATCAATTAATTTTGATATGCGTTCCATACATGCATAACCGTGAGGACTTTTAAATGAGCATGGAAACACATAATCAAAAATCCAGTAATTCACCCATGCATAACCGTGAGGACTTTTAAATGAGAGTGAATACTTTGGATATTTATTTTTATTGAAGAATATAATAAATTGAAGCATAGGTAATTTAATAATTAATTGAAGAACGAATAATTTCCTTTGTAAACTACCACAAATTTACATACTATATATGATTTTGATGAGTGATGGTCGATAGAAAGATGATAGAAATAGAAATGACCATGGAATTTTTACCAACAAAAAGTTTTATAATTCTTGTTTAAATTTCTAAAGAAATTTACTAATTATACCGTCTCGAGTCATAATATATGATAAATATCAACACTTATCTTATTTTCAATCATTATATATCTTTTCAGATAATCATTAGGGAGTCAGATTAGTCGATTTCTATAATCCCTAAATCCAAACGTAATCTGGAAAATCTGTCTTCGGGGAGGGGTTTTGTGAAAATATCAGCAAGTTGAGCCTCAGTTGAAATATGTTCAATGCAAATGTCTTTCTTAGCAATGTGATCTCTAAGAAAGTGGTGTCTCACATCAATGTGTTCTGTATGTGAATGATGAACAGGATTATTTGACAAGTCTATTGCACTTTTACTATCACATTTTAATGGAACTTGTTTATAAGCTAAGCCTAAATCAGAAAGAGTTTGCATCATCCATAAAATTTGAGCACAACAACTTCCTAAAGCAATATATTCTACTTCAGTGGTGGATAATGCAACACAATTCTGTTTTCGACTTGACCATGAAACTAATGAATGTCCTAGCATGAAACATGTCCCACTAGTGCTTTTTCTGTCAACCAATGAACCAGCATAATCAGCATCAGAATAACCAACTAAATCAAAATTTTCACAAGAAGGGTACCATAATCCATATTTGTGTGTGTGTGTGAGAGATATCTTAAAATTCGTTTAGTGGCTTTCAAATGAGATTCTTTAGGATTAGATTGAAAACGTGCACACAAACACACAGAAAACATAATATCAGGTCTAGAAGCAGTAAGATAGAGAAGTGAACCGATTATTCCTCGATATTTCTTCTAATCAACAGCAATTCCTTTCTCGTCTTTGTCCAACTTTGTTGATGGACTCATAGGAGTTCTCAATGGTTTGGAGTTCTCAACTCCAAATTTCTTCAATAATTCCAACACATACTTGGATTGTGAAATGAATATACCATCACTGCTTTGCTTGATTTGAAATCCAACAAAATATTTCAATTCTCCAACCAAGCTCATCTCGAATTTAGCCTGCATGACTTGTTCAAATTTCTCGCACAAGAGTTCATTAGTAGCACCATAAATGATATCATCCACATAAATTTGAACAATCAAAAAATCACTTCCTTTATGTATTAGAAACAGTGTCGTGTCAGCACTCCCCTTTTTAAAACCATTTTCCAAAAGATATGTACAAAGGCAGTCATACCAAGCTCTAGGAGCTTGCTTAAGACCATATAATGATTTTTCTAGTTTATACACATGTTTTGGAAAATCATGATTTTCAAAACCGGGGGGTTGTTCAACAAAAACTTCTTCTTTCAAAGCACCATTTAGAAAGGCACTTTTTACATCCATTTGTTTAAGTTTGAAACCCTTATAACATGCAAAACCTAGCAAAATCCTTATGGCTTCTAACCTAGCAACTGGAGCAAATGTTTCATCAAAATCTATGCCTTCTATTTGGTTATATCCTTTTGCGGCCAACCTAGCTTTGTTTCTAATTACATTTCCTGATTCATCAAATTTATTTTTGAATACCCATTTAGTTCCAACAATTGGATAGTCAATTGGCCTAGGAACTAATTTCCAAACTTTATTTCTCTCAAATTGATTAAGTTCATCTTGCATTGCTAAAAACCAACTTTCATCATTAAGAGCTATTTCAACAGAATCGGGTTCAATTTCAGAAATAAAACCACTGTCACAGCAAAATGCACACAAGTTTGTATCAAATGAAGAGCGAGTGCGTATACCTTCCGTCGGATCACCTATAACCAATTCAGGAGGATGATTGGATTTGAACTTTAATCTATCAGTATCAACTGTCCTACTTTCAGCTTTCCCACTAGATGTCCCTTCTTCAATGCCTTCATGATCTATCCCATCGTTAATTGTTTTTTCAGTCGTCCTTTCCAGATCAGATTCATCAAATTGCACATTGATTGATTCAACAATTGTCTTTGTTCGTTTGTTGTATATCCTGTAAGCCTTACTCCTTGTTGAATAGCCCATGAAAATTCCCTCATCAGCCTTTGATTCAAATTTTCCAAGTTGATCACCTGTGTTAAGAATGAAACAAGGACATCCAAATATATGAAAATAAGAAATGTTAGGTTTCCTTTCATGCCACAATTCATAAGACGTTTTGCCAAGTATTGGTCTAATCATTACTCTATTCATTACATAGCACAAAGTATTCACTTCCTCTGCCCAAAAGATTAGAGGTAGCTTATACTCACTCAACATGGATCTAGCCAATTCCTGTAATGTACGATTTTTCCTTTCAACCACCCCATTTTGTTGAGGTGTTCGTGGAGCAGAAAATTCATGTTTTAAATCATTTTCTTCACAAAAACTTTCAAATTCCAAATTTTCAAATTCGCCTCCATGATCACTTATCAAGGTTTTAATTATAACTCCTTTTTCATTTTGAACAAGTTTTGCAAATTTTGAAAAATAGTCGAAATATTCAGACTTTTTGGCTAAGAAATAAACCCATGTAAATCTAGAATAATCATCAACCAATACATAACAATAACGTTTTCCATTCAAGCTTGAAATTTCATTTGGTCCAAATAAGTCCATGTGAATTAGTTCAAGGACCCTTGATGTGCTAACAATGTTTTTAGGGCGAAATGATGATCGACTAAGCTTGCCCAAGGAAGATGCTTTACACACTTTATTATTTTTAAATTTCTGATGTGGTAACCCTCTGACTAATTCTTTCGATTCAAGTTTTTCTAAGAGACTCATGCTAGCATGTCCAAGTCTCCTATCCCATAAATATGCCTCTTCATTAGTGGCTACCAAACATCTAGAAAGATTTAGATTATCAAATGAAAGCGAGTAAACATTCCCTTTTCTTTTGCCCATAAAAACAATGTTATTAGAAGATTTATCAATGATTTTGCAAGTATCACTATCAAAAATCACGTTCATACCTTTGTCACATAGTTGGCTAATAGAAATGAGATTGTGATGCAGATTATCAACGTATAAACATTAGTCAAGGAAAAAATACCGTTACCAACTTCACCTTTACCAATAATCTTACACTTGCTATTGTCTCCCATGATCACATTTCCACCTTTAAAATTCTCTAGGCTAAGGAACTTCGATTTGTCACCTGTCATATGTTTAGAACAACCTGAATCTAGAAACCATTCTTGTTGTTCCTTAGCCCGCCAACAGACCTACATAAGGAGAGAGGAGGATGACCTAGAGAAACTCTTAGGTCCAATGATATTAGTGATAGAAGCATTGTGAATAAACAATCCCTTTGGAACCCAAACCTGTTTAGTCCTTTTATTTTTATTACAATAGACATGAAATTTGTTTGTAGAATTCTTAGGAACCCAAACTTGTATAAATTTTGTGTTCTTGTTCCTATGACTACAATTTTCAGCACGATGTCTAAATATTTCACATCTACCAAAGACATTCTTATATTTTGCATTATCATCAACTTGTGTTTTCCCAAAACCTAGTCCTTTTTTGTTGTTAGCAAAAATTTGATTTCTCAATAACATGTTGAATGATTTTTCTCCTCTTGAAAAGTTATTCAGAGATTTCTCAAGATTTTGGACTTTGGTTTTTAGTGTTGTGTTTTCAGTTGCAAGCAAGGTGCATCTATTTATAAAATCCTTTTTTCTAGTGTCAATGTTTTCCTTAAGACTAAAGTTTTCTTTTTCAAGATTCACAAAGATATTCCAAAGTCTTGATAATTCTGAATCTAAAGTTTTACATTTTTTACAGTCTAGGTTTTGAATATTTTCGAGTTTAGTTTCTAACCTAGAATTTTCATAGACAAGTTCTCTCCTATCAGATTTTAGTTTTTCAATTTTAGATTCAAGAGTATCAATCGTTTTAGTAAGATCACAACACATCGAAACAAATTCTTTATAAGAATAGTCACTTACCTCACTAGATTCCTCTGAGCTTGCTTCTGAATCCGATTTTGACATAAGACACAAGTTAGCCTCCTCTGAGCTATTATTCGAAACTTCCTCTCCTTCTTCATCATCCCAAGTTGCTGCAAAGGCCTTCCTTTTCTTTTTCTTTCCTTTGTTGTTTTTAAGAATTGGACATTTTTGTTTGAAGTGGCCAGGCTTCTTGCAGTTATAGCACGTTAATTCATTATCGGAATCGTCAGAATTTTTTGACCTATTACCACTTATTTTCTTCTTTCGTGACTTGAATCTTGACCATTTTTTAAGATTATTGACAGCCATTGCAAGCTCTTCAATTGGATCTTCTTCTTCTTCATCGCTCTCTTCTTTGCTCTTTAAGGCAATCGTCTTCTTCTTTGGTTCGGAGTTGTTGCGTTCTTCCTTTGCTTTTAGCTCAAGCTCATATGTCATCAAGTTGCCAATCAACTCCTCCATGCTTAGCTTACTCAGATCTTTCGATTCTTGCATTGCCGTGACTTTTGCCTCAAAGTTCATCGGCAGGACTCGTAGTATCTTCCTCACAAGCTCTACCTTAGTGAATACCTTCCCAAGCGCTCTAGCGTTGTATACCAAGGTTGAAAAGCGTCCAAACATATCCTTTATGCTCTCGCCTTTATCCATCACAAAGTTTTCGTATTCATTGCTGAATAAGGCTAGACGAGACTCCTTGACTTGAGAAGTTCCTTCGTGTGTCACCTCCAAAGTGTGCCAAATTTCCTGTGCTGTTGTACAATGAGAAATTCTATTAAATTCATTTTTATCAAGAGCACATATCGGCATTCATGGCTTTAGCATTTGTCGTTTTCAATCTCTTATCGTTAGCATCCCACCTATCCTTAGGTTTAGGAATCTCAGTATCACCAACGATTATAGTGGGAGGTTTATAGCCAGTTTCAATAATATCCCAAACATCATAATCAACAGAACTAAGATAGATACCCATCCTAACTTTCCAATAAGCATAATCGTTCCCGTTAAACATGGGTGGCCTAGCAATAGATTGCCCCTCAGAAAAAGCATTATTTGGTGAATTCATGACTCTAGAGTTAAAAACAAAATACCGGGCTCTGATACCACTTGTAGGATCTAGATTAACCCTAGAGGGGGGGGGGGGGGGTGAATAGGGTTATAGCAAATTTTCTCGAATTAGTAAAGTAAATATGCTGAATATAAATCACACACAAAATTTACCCAGCTTCGGTAAACCCTGCCTACTGCTACATTCCCAGATTTCTGTTAGAATTAAACAGTCTCCCGCTTACATACACTCTAACAGACTCGCAAACCCTGCTACCGCCTATAGAGTTTTGCAAACTCGCAACCCCTGCTTACTGAACTAATTCTAACTAGACAATCGGACACAACCTAAAACCTAGGTGGTGATTTAACAAGATTTGATTCACAATTTTCAAATGAAAATATAAAAGACAATAATTTAAACAAAACAAAAACAACTCAAAACCCTAATTTAATTAATAAACTAAACACCCTTAAAACAATGACCGGCCCAAAGAAAAAAAGGTATTTTTTATTCCCCTTTTTTTTTAACTCTTCGGCCCGTTCCTTTTTCTTTTTCTCTTGATAATGGCGGCCGTTTGTTCTCCTCGTTTCTCCTGATTAAAATTAGGGCTTTCATCCTTGCGCTCTCTGTTCCAAATTAGGGCTTTTGCGAAGCTCCGATACTTATTTGATCGTTGTTGATTGTGCGTGATTTAGCCTGGCTAGATCGTTTTCGTGTTGCTTTCTTCGGTTGCTTCGGTAAGTTCGATTATTGCTTCGGTAACAATTTTTTTCTCTGATACTTGTATTCGAACTCTTGTTTTTTGCCGATGATGTTGAATGGTTTAAATAGGATTTGAAATCCTATTTTTGCGTTCATATAAGTTTTGTTTGAATTCGTCTTCACTGTGCTTTGGCCGCTTGATAATGTTTTGATGCTTGAGATGATTTCGACTTGTTCAAAAAGCGTATATTATCATAACTTGATGGTCACGGCTTTGAATTGTGGCTTTGAATTGCCGTGCTCATCACGGTGTTGATTTTTGACTTCGTCAATTATTCATACTCACTTGAGTTTTTATCACTGCGTTGATTTGCTTTGACCACGTTGATTTCGTGAATTTTTTTTACTGCTGCGAGTTCATTCATATTGTGTGGCTTCATGTATTAGCCTGGACTGGTGCGTACTGTTGCGGCCTGTACTTGTTGTTATTTGCATCATTTTGATACTCCATTTCTTGACTGTCTCATTTCAGTTGTGTTTGCATTGTCACTGTTGCCTCGAACTTGATTTTTCTGATTTTGTTTATTACTGCAATACTTGTTGCACTTTGGTTGTCTGCACTGCTTGTTTTGAGTCACTTCTAAATGGTGCATTGCCACTGTGTTGCATTGTTATTGATACAAGGTTGTTCTGTGCTTTGATATTGTGACACTATTGCTTCAACTTGTCACTTGATATTGTTGACTGATATTTTCTTCACTTCATGCTTGCTGTCATTACTATATTGTTTCTGGCCTGTGCACATTGTTTCATGCATTTGATATGCCTTGTATCTCTGCATCCATTCATTGTTGTTTCCAGTTGCTTGGTGTCTTGATGCTCGGCTTGCATTGTGGTTCCCACTGTGTTGCATTTAGTTGCTGTTGTCTGTACTTGCACGCTCCATACTTTGGTATATTCCATGCTGTTACCTGGTCGAGCTGTGGTCTTCAAGCATGTTGCTGTGATTGTAGTTTGCATTATGTTGCTTGTATCACTGTGTCACTTAGGTGCATATGTTTGCACTTAGTCTCTTCACTGTGTTCTCTTCATGCCTGACTTGATGCTGCATACATGTTTGTTGCAGTCCCTTTTTGCTGTTGCTATCCACATTGAACTGGCTTTGATGCACTTTTGATTTGTCAAAGCTTTGCATTTTTCATGTTGCCTTGTGTTGAACCCATTTTTAAAACTCGGGTTTGACCTTGTGCTCGTGTCGTAATTTTGAATATACTGCACGTGAGTTGAACCCGGCTTTTCATTTGGGTTTGACCTATGCTCACCTGTGTCTGATAAAATGAATCAAGTGTATATATATCGGCGTGCACGGCCTTGTGGCATATACAGTGATACACTGTGTATGTCACAAGTTGTTCGTGTATGATGAATTCAAATTTAAATGATGACGAACAACCCAAATAACTGAGGCAAATATTATTTTCAAAATTCATCTTTTATTTTATATTGCAAAAATATTTTATTTTCAATTTTACTGCGTTAGTAAATATTTTTGCAGATTGCTCCGATGCTGGATTCAAACTGGAATGCAGTTGAAGAAAAAATACAAGTGTGAGTGATATGTAGTGAGGTTATTAATGTAAATCAAATTGTGATGTATTCAAAAATGTATATATATATAGTGAGAGCATGAATTTGTACTATTCAAGATTGTAATAAATATTTGTTTGAATAAAATATTCATTTGAATTAAAATTCTGTGTTATTTAATTTATTCAACAAATATTTATTTAATCTGTGAAAACAAAATAGTATATTAACAAATACATTTAAACGAATGTATATATGTTATTATCATCAAACAAAAAACATACAAGCGCAAAGCGCATATTCAACAAGATATTCTTCTCGAAGGACAAGAAGCACACAATCCACGAATCACTACTTCAAACGGAGTAATGCTACAAAGAATAACATCGATTGAGTATCCAAAAAGGATAACTCAATGAAACTGAATGATAAACTCAATCAAACTCGAACAATCCAGAAACTCACCCATTCCTTAGTGGATGTCCTCATGGAAGGATAGCCAAAGGGTAACAGCCAGGAATAAGGTTAATTTAACACCCGATTTCCCGATTGGATATCAAACCCAAACGGACTCATCAAAACTCCACAAAGCCACCTTGATTGGAATTCTAGATATGTCATCAACATCTCGATACTCAAGAGTGAATTCAAAAACTTCGGAATCATCATTCACATTCCAAAGTGATGGAAATAATAAACCAATCAAAATAGGAAACCTAAATATACAATAGGATCCTATAAAACAAAGGAATGGACTTAATATCAAATAACTCAATCCATCTCAAATCAAATGCATCTCAAGATTATGAGTAACGAACAAATACTCACAAAAGCAACATCAAATAAAAATCTCAGAATGCTCACAACAAGCCAATCGTTATGGATCCCCTCAATACGATTCATAACTCTCAAAGGAGCACAACAAGAATACTCAAAGGAATCAATAAGCTTCATCAATACGAACTCACTCGCATCGACAAAAATAAGAATAGAATAATCCCAAATAAGATTATTCATAAGATAAGATAACATCAAACTCAATTTTGGAATATTACAGAATACAATTTATATTCATATTCCATCTCAACATATCCTAAAACTCGAAAAAGAATCAAGCACGATTCGAAAACATGCTCAAATAAAGGACAATGATTCACACGTATTGTACTTCGATATATCGTGATATACGTATTGTTCTATGTTTATTCTACTTTGTTCTGACCACAACTCTGATACTAAGGGGTAATACCCCACTCCGAGACCCACCTTAGCAAAGAGAATCAACAAGTGATTCCGTCTACTAAAGCGGAAAATAAGGCTGGTTGAGGATGACCATCTATAATTTTGTCTTAAACATCTACCGAATGCGTCGATAAATGCAATATATTTTTTCTTTTCAACTAAAGTGGATCGACATACCCAGTAAATGCTTAATCCAAAACTATAGATGGCTAACGGATCCATCAGAACAAAATATAATAACTAAATGTAAAGCACATCACAGAACAGTAATCAACATCATATATATACATATACACTAATACATGTTTAGTACAATACAATATGAATACAATAAAGGTGGTACTCGACCACACTATATACATCGAATCAAATATAATTACATCAAAGTATGCGAAAGAACATAAACTACTCAAGAGAAAGAAGAGCTGATATCCAACATTAACTTCAAGCTAAGCCCAATAGATGATACTTGAAACAACTCGGTCTGACCCGAGTGAAAACATACGGGTCAAGCTAGCTAAAATCATCAGTTAAACAGAATAATCGATAAGGGTAAGTAGGTGGAAGCTATGGTATCCGTTTTCTTAAAGGATGCCATGCCCAAAACAGAATTTCAACATCATAAGAAAGGACAACATCTCTTCTTAGCAAGTAGAAGAGATAATGATGATAAAGTCATACTTAAGTGGAATAACTAACACTTAAGCAAATGGAACATCGGCGAGCAAAGTTTTAAAGATAAGACTTAATAGACATCGCTTTTACCACATATCATTGGCGGTATAAAGGAATATGGATAATGACTTCAAATGATTCAACTATCTTCTTAGAAGTGGTTGTAAATATAACAATACATCAAAAGTACATATCCTTCATACATAGAATAAAACGCATATGGACATGCCTCATCTCATTGGCACCTCCCAAGGATCATTCAAGGAAATATAAAACCCAATCATAAAAGAAGTTTCATTCTTATTCATACCTCATCTCATCGGTATGAATATAGATACATCTCAAATCCATCACTAAAACTGATCATAAAAGATTCTTCATAATCATTTATACCTCATCTCATCGGTATAAATATATAAATACATCTCAACTCCATCTTAACATCAAATAGTCTATAAAATCATCAAATCATCAATCCATAATGCAAATAACTCAATCAAAGAGTAACATCATAAATGATTTCACCATATATTTATACATCTCATCTGGCACTAGGCTATCGATGTAATAATCATCTAAAGACGGTGAAGTCTAAAACATCAAAATTCAAAGAAATCCCGGATTGGCCAGATCCTCGATTGCATGCCGAAGCAATGCGACGCGCGCTTCATCGTGACTAGTACTACTATTTGGTACCATAAACATCGTGATGACTGAAGTCAAATAACATATTAATATCATGAACACCGTGAATGACTATAGTCTATAACATCATAATGACTTCCAGTCACAAGGACCCTAGTTAATAACATCGTGATGATCGGAGTAGCAACTACATCGTGATGACTCCAATCGAGTACTCGTGGTCTATAGTACTAGTAAACATCGTGAATGTGTCTCAATTTCTCGGATAGAAACCCAATAGGTGTTAACTTATGTCCCATACTACACGTTCGACCCTAAAGATTTACTAGCCGTTAGTTGGTACCACACCAATAAAACATCATAAACATCATGAAATAATACTCAGCCTCATCTCATTGGCGAGTAAATACAATACCTACTCATTTCATCTCATTGACGAGTACTAGTGGCACCGTGACTTGTCTCATCTCATCGACAGGTAAAAACTATCATAATACATCTCAACATCGTAAAATCATCATAAAGAAGCTTACCTTATCTCATTGGCAAGTAAAAATAACATCTAGATGGTTATTTATAACCATAATTCCAAATAGGAATTTCTAGCTCTCAATTCATCTCATTTCATCGACTATTAAGAAACACATCTTAAAATGGTCCTTCATCGAATATACTCCTAAATTGGAGTTCTTGGATCATATAACCTACCCAAAATTTAATAACATCTTAAATCATCTCTAACAGTTCATCGAAAGGATTTCGATCGTATAAGTCCGATATTAAGCGATAAAGCAAGTCCATGTGTCCCATACCGCGTGTTTTACTTTACCGTTTAATTTCTTTCTTATACGTCAAAAATTCATAAAAATAAGTAATTTTATTTATAAAATAATTTTATTAGAGAAAACAGAAATTTAGAACGATTTTCCGAAAAGATTATTAAAACCAATATTTGAAATTCCTTTATTATAGGAAATAAATCTATCTTTATGTACAAAAATAATTTAAAAAAATAATATGTAATAATAATTTGAAATGACCATGTATCTCAAAAATGGTTTAGTGAAATCGTTCTCGAAAGCTATGAAAACTAAGAGGGATATCTCAAAATCGACAACTTGAATTCGATACGAATTCAATTCAAATTTAACCCAAAATAAATTCAAATTCCATTTAAATTTAAGTTTCAAATTCTTCGAATATTGCTAGCCTACTGATAGGCATCATAGCTCTTAAAATATCTTTAAAAACATCATCAAAAACAAAGAGAATGAGAGCAAAAACGAGTTAATACAATTCTAAGGTCAACGATTGTTGTTGTTGTCGTTTTATTCTCAGGACAGCAACATACAAACATACTTTGGACCAAGAAAATTTCAAAATTTAGAAAACACAATGAATAAAACCTGTAGCATATGACCTAAGATTTTCGAAACATCCAAAATTATCAAATTCGGTCAAGAAACGAAGAAGTTATGGTCAAATTCGTGTCGGTTTCAAACACAGAGAAAATGTTGGTTTTGCTCTCGTATTAGCAGTAGAAAAATTAAATTATGTCATAGCTAGCCTGAAAATTTCATAAAACTCAATGAACAAAAGTTGTAGTACTGTAACGACCCGGAATTTTGGGCAATATCGATTTAATAATCTGCAATAATAATTAAATTGGTTTGATAAATTTTCTTTATAATTTTAATTTAAATTGGTGAAATTAATCTTATTAAGAATAACAAATGTTTAATCTGATAAGTGTGATCAATATCTTTTAACAATTTAAAAATTGGTTAGGATTGTTTTTCAAAAGCTAATAAATTTTATTCTATTTATAATATATATATATGTTTGATATATATTGTGAATGGGAATATCTTTTGTTTTAAATTGAAAGATTGAATTTTCAAATTGTAATATATATGTAAGCATATGTTATAATTTGATATTGTTTTGAAATTTTAATTTAATCTATTGATAATTTATATATGTATAAATATAGTAATTTAAAGTTTTGTCTTAAAACTTAATATTTTCAAAAGTTAAATTAAAGATTAATTCATTTGTTTTCAAAGATAAGATAATTGTTATTTTAAATAAGATAGTTTGAAAATGATTTAAACAAGTTTTGTTTTGTTCTCTTTTATTACGTTTAAAATTTTAAATGGTTATAAATGTTTAGGTATAATTTTTAGATTTTTAAATACATGTATAAGATTATATTTATATTATAATTAGTTTAGGATATTTTCTTTTAAAAGTAAACTTATTTATATACATGTAAGTATTTATCAATAAAGTAAGTAAATATGTAAGTTTATATTTACATTTAAAATTAAATGAAACTCAATTTAAAAATACTTAATGACATGTGTATTCATATTAACATATCTTAATAACACTTGTTAGTCAATTAAGGAGTGTAAGTGACAAGTGTCTTTAGTTGAATTTCATTTTCTTTAATTCTAATAAATATTTTGAGAAGAAAATTAGTTTCTTCATAACACTCTCATTACATTGTTTTTCAACTTAATTCAAAACAGAAATCTATTCTCAAATCTGAAATTAAAGTTCTGCAAACCAAAAGTAAATCAAATTTGAGTTCAAATTTATAAAAAAAACTGCAAATTTGAAGAAAAAAAATACTACAACTCAAATCTGCAATCTGCAAATCTTCATGTATCTTCAACCTGGAAATTTCAAAGCTTCAAATTAAAGCATGCAAGGGATTTTCAACAGCAAACATAATCAAAAGCAAATCAAAATCTTTTTCCAGTTAGAGTGATCAGGCCTGGAAATATGCTCTGCAATATTCAAAGAGGTGAGTAAATCTTTTAAAAACAGATTAAACATGAGGTTTAATTAAATGCATGTGGTTGAAATTGTGTGACAATATTGATTGAATATATTCTGGATGTAAATGCATGCATGATTATTTGTAGTCCTTGTATTTATGTATAAAAATGTACCTCTGTTACATTACAAGACTGAATTCCACTACATAAATTCAAATACACTTCATACATTTGGTTTTCATTCTTGATCTCTAAACAGAAATTGTGTATGTTTGTGTAATATAAGTTTTAAAAATAGTTTGGGAAATTTTTAGTTTACAAATATTTTTTTTAAATATGTACAACAGTAAAGTTACTAATTCACATGAAAAATTAATAACCTCAATAGTTGTTTTGGATTGTATAACTGAATTAGATATTAGGAATCATGAATTTTAACAGGCAATTTATAATTTTTAAATTGATAAATTGTTTTGAATTTGGGATTTGTTCGTATTGGGGTTTTAAGAGATTGCCAAAGATCAAGGTGATTATGGTAGCTGGATTTTGGATCATAGCTTGTTTATGGGTTGATGATTTTGGGAAAAATCCTATTGAATTTTTCCAATGTTCGATTAGTTCGAATTAAATCGTTTTAGGGTTTATGTCTGAAGTTTGCTTTTGGCATGAATGGTAAGGCATTGCCTCGTGTATGTTGAATCGAGCGAGCTCGTCTTTGGGTTGGACGTTGTGCGTGGGTGTGGTGTCTCTATAGTGGGATCGGAGAAGATGAACGGCGACGAGATGGCGGTAGTGGGGAAAGATTTGTGGTCGAGCTTCTCTGCAGTTTTGAGCTTAAGAGCGAAATTTCGATTTGAATGATTTTTGTTCGAACTGGTTGTTCGATCGTGTTCGTGGGTGGATGAGTGATGGACGGCGATAGGCGCGATCAACCAGTGTGGCCGGAGGCGCGTGGATATGTGCACCGTGCACAGATGGTGTCAGGTTGGATTCTGGAACTTGGCTTTGGAGAAGACGAAAGCAACTCGAAGTCGCTTTCGTGTTTCTCGCGTGTTGACTCGGGGTAAGGAGTAGTGTGGGTTGTCTTGGGTAGTACGCGTGATATTGCTGGGTTTACCTCGGGATTATAGGGTGTGTGTTTTTGGATTGGAAGATGTTGCTGAGCTATAACTTGTTATTGGATAAATCGAAGACAAGCGCTAAGTAGCTCGAGTTTAGGTGACGCCTTTCTGATTTGTACTGTGTAGTGAGGTGAAGTTTCAGAATCAACTTGTTGAATAAATAAATTGAAATCATGTTTAAGATTTTATAAAAGGAAATTGATTTGCAAGTTAAAAATGGGTTGTTCGAAACAAAATTGATCGAACTTTTAAAAGGTGTAAATTGAACTTTTTTTTAATTTAAATTGGTTAAAATGATTTCTTATTGGTAGTAATTTAACTTAATTTTGAATTTTAAATTTAAGAAGGGGAATGTTTTGCATTTGAATATTGAATCAAGTCTTAAGTTAAATTTTAAAGAAGTGTTCAAAAACTTAAGTTTCAAATTTATATTGAAAATTAATAAGTTTAAATTAGGTAATTTATAATGTATTAAATTTGAAATTGATTTCAAAACGCCTTATTTCCAAATAAGGTTAATATTAAGATTTTGAAACCAAATAGAATAATTGGATTTTAAATTATAAAAATTTGATTAATTCAAATAATTCATTACAAGATGAATAAGGTTAATTTATCTTTGATTTGAATATAAAAATGTTAAATTTGATTTGTAAATAAATAAAGATTAATTAAGATTTAATGTTTTCTTAATTAATTAAGGATTTTTAAATATAAGTAATTAATTAATTAATTGTTTAATTAATTTTAAATAATTAGTTAATTATTTATTTAATTTTAAAATAATCACTTAATTAGGGATTAATTAAGTGTGGTTACTTAATGAAGTAATTGATGGTTAATTTTTGAATGTAATTAGAATAGTAATTACTTATGGAAGTAATTAGAGAAGTTACTCATGTGAGTAATTAATTGGAAGTGATTAATGGATGATCACTTAATGTTATTAATTAAGAAGTAATTAATATAATTGTTTTAAAGTTAATTAGTTATGAAGTAATTAATTAATTATTTTAATGAATTGAGAATTATTTAATGATGGAATTAATTATTTGTTAAAGTAATTTATTAAGAGTTATCAATGAAGTAATTAGGAGATAATTACTTAATTTATTTAAGTTAATTAATTAATGTGATTAATTAATTAATGAATGAGATTAAATAAGGGTTAATTACTAAGTGTAATTAATTAAAATCGTAATTAATTAATAAAGTAATTAATTTAGGATTTATTTATTAATTTAATTGTTTAGTAATTGCTTAATGAAGTAATTAAGATTTATTAATTAAAGTAATTAATCAAAGGGTTAATATAATTAATTAAGAAGTTAATTAAGATAAGTAATTACAAATTGTTAATTATTGTTTATGATTAATGAGATGATTAATTACAAGTTAATTATTTAATTAATTAAAGGATTATTAATTAATAAATATTATTAATTAATATAATTAATGAAGTAATTAATTTAAGTAATTAATTTAAATATGATTAATTAATTGTAATTAATTAAGGATTAATGTAGTTAGCTGTAGTTAATTAATTAATGAAGGATCATTAATTATTATAATTAATGATAGTAATTAAAGGATAATTACTGAATATGGTTAGGGATAATTACTTGAATGTAACTAAAAGATAATTAATCAAGGAAGATTAATTAGGAAGATCATTAGAAGATGATTAATGAATTTGATTTGTAGTAAATCAATGAAGCAGGAGTTAGGATAATCAAAATGATTAAAGGATAGTAATTAATTTAATTAGAGGTTAATTAAATTGATTAAGAGTTAATCAATTCTGCTATGGGTGATTGATTAATATTGAATGGTTGATATTGAGTGATTGATATTGGATGTTGAATGATATTGGATGATTGATATTGGGTGATTGGTTGATACTGGATGATTTGGATATCTATGTTGTGATATGCTGCATTGTGAGATGAATGGTTTATATGAATTATCTATAGTGATAATGTTATTCATCTATCTGTTTATATCATCCTGAATATAAGTTAATTGTTAAACCCTTAAGTACAACTTGGACATTAAAATGACGTTTGGTTTCGATGAGACCGGGATCGGGTTTCCATATTTGGAATCCGGAAACCACATCGATTCCAATTAAACGTTAGGTCGTTAATCCAAGTGGAGCAAGTGAAGACTCGAGGTGTAAGGGCAATACGTCAGTATAACTCTATGGGTGATTCCGTAATGAGTTTGACGGAATAGTACTTATAGGTTCGAGATGGAGATTAGAGTGCAAGGGCTATGGCCGTTGACTCTGAGGGTGATTCCAAAATGAGTGCAACGAGATAGTGCCTTCGGTTTCGTTCGAACCCGGAATGAACTTGTATGGATTGAATGCTTTCAGCACATCGGCAGGTGGACGATGAGCATTCTAAGATAGATGTGTTCTATAAAGGTAATCGCAGCCTCAACCTCATCAACCGAGAATGACTAAAACAGGGGAGGTGCGGCAAGACTTCGTGGGTAGCTCCCACTGGAGAGCAAGATTTACTCCTATCTAGAAGACCCTTTTTATTCGACTGTGTGGGGCGGTTGATCCGGACAACTGTCGGGGTTGTCTTGTTCGGGACTATTCAGTAAGGAATGGTCCCGGCCTTGTGTTGCAGGAGAGTTAGGGTGGCTCCTCGGTACGGTGATCTAGGCCACGTACTGTGACGGGCGGTACCCCAGTAGCCCTGCCATTGATGGAAATCCATTCTTCCTACGAGACCCTACGGTTTTGTTTGTATACCTATGTAGCTGGAATTTAATAAATGTAACAATTTCGGCTATTTCATATTTATTTGAAAACCCTAGACACTATTATAATATCACTGGATTTCCTATCAAATGTTTTGGTTAGCGTAAGGTAAAAACTTTTCCATGTTTATGTGTGGGAAGTCTTACGTGATACCCTTTCTTTTCAAAGGTTTTCTAAAGTTAAGCAATTTTAACCCGTTTACTCACACCAGACCCCTGTCTGACCCGAGTGTTTATTTTCTGTTTTATTAAACTCTTGGTTACTCATATTATGTATGAGTACTCAAGTGGTTCAGGTTAGCTTGACGAATTCTGGAGGAGTAATGGAGCAGGAGGCTTCCACGTGTACATATATATTATGATTCCGCTGTGTATGTTGTATCTCTGTCTAGTATACTTGAGTTGTATGAATTAGACAGATGTTTATAACTGTCTAATATGTGTTGTAAAGTTGTGTAACTCTGATGTAATCTGATACTATGAAATATTTTATGCGATATATTATATTTTATTCGTTCCGCTGTGAGTTATCTGTTGCTGTTGTGTTCTTCTTTCTCTTTCTTTTCTTCTTCTATCCCTTTCTTTCTTCACTAGTGATGTGATTCCTGGAGATAGGAAGTCGGGTCGCTACAAGTACATTAATTTTTCTTTCCAGAACATTAAAAATTATCGAATTCCGATCAAAATCGAGAAAGATATAGCTCAAACAATATCAGATTCAAACTCAGGAAATTCAGTCAAAGACATAACTATACTTTTACCTTCAAATCTGTTTTAGGCCAACCAAATAGTAAAATATCGAAATTCAATATGAAGAGAAATTATTCAGAAAAATAAATTTGACCTAAATCGGATAAGAAACGAGAAACTTATGGCAAAAACACTTCTCTGGCCTATGATTGTTGCTGCTGTCAATTTGCTCCCGGGACAGCAACAAACAAGCATGATATTGATCTAGAAACGTCAAAATTTTGGAAAACTCAAAACATAAAACTTGTAGACCTATGTCTATGCTTTCCAAAATATCTAAAATTATCAAATTCTGACTCAAAACGAAAGAGATATTCCCAATTTACTAATGAAAATTTCACAAATAAACATGCAACAAACAAAATTGAGATTTCTTACCTTGAAATCTCAATCAAAGCTAGAAAATGTGAGTTTTAAACTCACCTTTGATTTTAGATAGCAAGCGCCCAAATTTGTGAAGAAAGATTGGAGTTTGAGGGTGAAATCCTTTCTCTATTCTTATTTTGGTGAAGTTCTTCTTTAATTAACAGCGAAATTGAGTAGAATTGAGATTTAATTAGGGAAAGCCATTGTTTTTCTTTCTCTCTATTTACCGTGTCTTTTGTTTTAGGGAGGAATATAAGAGGAAAAAAATTACACACACCTATTTCCTTTTTTCTAGATGATTCTAGAGAGAGTTAATGGATTCAAACATTACCCAAATAAGCCCAAGACTAATATACTTAGTGAAAATATAAAGCTATGTACATATTTATCCTATTCTAACATTATATATATATATATATATATATATATATATATATCCTTTTACATTTTAAAGTCAAATAAAAATATATACAACAGATGTATGTAACTAAAATTGTTATTATATAAAATAATAAAATTTATTTTGGTTATAAAAAGTTATTTTTATAAATAAAACCCTATCTTTGATAATATTTTACAAATTACACCATTTTAGTGTAAAACACTATATTAATTGCAATGACTTAAACAAAAATTTCTTTCGTGTCAAATAAATTGCAATAAATTATTCTAACACTTTTTAATTATCAATTTTTTTTCCAATTAAAAATATTATTTTCCCCATATAACACAATTTTTTAACAATATTTACCAATATTCCCTTTTTTGGTGAAAATCACTATTTTCTTCCATTTCAACCAAATAAAATTTATTTTTAAGTCTAATGAAGTGTATTAAAATATTTTAACATTTTTATAACATTAATACATCATTCCAAGCCTAATTACACTTCTAAATTTTATTTTCTTCATATTATTCCTTTTATTTTATAATAGAAGGCTAACATTGGAATAAATTTCCAATATTACTAATTAACTAAAATTAAACCATCACAATTATTTATTTTCAATCCAAATCCAAAAATAAAGTTTTTCAAACTTTATTTCATTCATTTACACTTTTTTTTCAACCATCAAATGTTGAAATAGGCTTTAAATAAAATAATATGACTTATTTAAATTTCAAATCCCAAATTATATTCATCAAGATATTATTTATATAAAATAAATAATACAATCCCTCATTTTATTATCCAATTCATTTTCAAACACAATATTAAATTATAATTTGCATTATAATTTAATATTAACAGTAATCTCCAAAATCCTAGGTTGTTACAGCTACGGTCATACAAGAAGAGACCGAATTAGAAATGACGATATGCGCGATAAACTTGGAGTGGCACCAGTTGAGGAGAAGCTAATTCAACATCACTTAAGTTGATTTATACATCATCAACGGAGACCTCCCGAGGCACCTGTGCACATTGGAATTATAGGCAGCGTCGAATGCTCAAATAGAGGTATAGGTCGACCAAGTTTAGCATGGGAGGAAGTAGTAAAAAAGGACTTGAAGGATTGAAGTATATCCGAGGAGTTGGTGATGGACATGAGCACGTGGAAGTCAGCGATCCACGTACCAGAACCATTATCTATGAGTTTGATAGGTTTTAGATTATAGGACAAGAAAACAGGAGTCTATGACGTAGGTTTGGTCATTGACCAATATTACTGTTAGACCCATTATCACTATTAGTATTATCATCATCATTATTTTACACACACACACATATACACACATATATTTTTATCTTTATTTTTATTTTACTTAGCTATTATTATTGTTATTAATTTACTTACTTGACTTTATTTTATTATTGTCATTCTTATGACTTTTAAATTGACTTTTTCATTTAGTTTTGGGTTATATCTCTATCCGACCCCAACTTGTTTGGGAATAATGGTTTAGTTGTTGTTGCTGTAATATGTACCCTGTAAGTCTCTGACTTTTACATATTTAATGGCTATTATAGGAGCTGTATCAACAATATTTAGCAAATTGCAACCTACTTTTGTAGCCAGGTCATTCCATAATGATGCAATAACAGCTCTATTTCTATAACAACCCCCTCCGAAATGGGCCTAATTTTCGACAGCATAGAATCTCATATACGATAGGTTCATTCTGTAGCTGGCTATTGGTTAGTATAATTGATTAAATAAAACAATGCGCAGAGCTATCTACTTATGCATTCAGAGTCACACAGCAAAAGGAATAAAATGTAACAATCAAATAAATACCCATTTCATAATATCCAAGTATTAGAAATACAATGTATTAGTAACACCTAAACCAAGATAAGTACTTGGTTTGGGTACATCAAAAACATAAATAGATAACTAATAATGCCACTAGATCTTCGTCGTCTCCTCCTCCACACTCATCCTCAAATCTAACATGTAGGTTGTAATGAGGAGGGGTCAAAACAACAATGCCAGATAAATGAAAAACTTAAGTTTTGTAATAATAACATATGGGCAGTAAGCTTTCGGATAAGTATTATACCTTACGTTTTTATTGTATCTCTCTCTATATATCTCCAACTACAGGCTATTGGTCCTATGAGTTCTACTCTGTGACTATAAAAGCAGGTGCAACATAACTATGAAGTATATTGGGTTAACAACTCATCTCCTATCCAATCATATCCTAACAATATAAGAGGAAGTACCTGAGATGCTTAATACCCTTTAAATAGGATATAGGCAGACACTCTAGACATTTAATACCTAACCCCAAGTGGACCCCTCCTAGTACTCTCTAACCAATATCGTATGAAATATTCTTATAGACCACTTAGTATTTCTTAGATAGGGAAGATGTAGACCACGATGACTATTTAATACCTCAACCACGAAGTGGACCTCCCCTAAGAGATTTTCACTAATGCACATAAAAGATAATCCCGCCGTCCATTCAATACACAGCTAAAAGATAATCCTTACCGTTAAATACTTCATAATAGGGGAAGGCAGACCCTAACACAACCATTTAATACCCTAACCCCAAAGCAGGCCCATCTTGGAATATCCATCCTTATGACTCGTAATCCAACTGTATCGTCCCACATTAGTCTGACTATTTGCGGACGGTGGTATCCAAATCGGATGGGTAGACTTATCCTACAAAATTTGGACCATATTTGTGTCCACCAGGATACTTATTATAGGATGTCACACATGAGTTACCAAAGTCGCACCGCTTGTAGTCAGATTAGCTTAGCAAACCACTAGTGCTTTCAACTGACCTCGCATCCCTAAAACTTAGCCATATTTCCACTCTCCAACATTTAATACAAAAATATGCCAACATATATACGTGTGTGTATTTGTGTGTATACACATACATAATATACCTCACTCATATTTACGCATTAAAGGCCATATAAAGAAAACTCCTTATTTTCTTTGTTTATAGATTAACTTCCATAATTGTTCCTAACTCATTTTACTAGATTGATTGCTAATCATTAATTATTATATACATTATAGGTTTATAATTATAATTGTCAATTTCAAAGTTTAAAGGAACATGTTATTATTATAGTTATGCCTAATTAGTTTTATATGTACTTAGGCAATTTTTCGTTTCTTAGTCGGGGTTTTATACTATTTTAATGTCCACAACTGCAATTACTATACAAGTCCCAATTTAAAACAACCACATAAAAGCCAATATCGTTAATAATTGGTTACATAAAATTAGACTTGTATACACATTCAAAAATAGAATCCAAAACATACAATTTCATTTACATTAATATAGTGGAATTATGATCCATCTTTCCAAAGAAGCTGATTTACATTACAAATCCTTTATATTCCATTCAACTTTAAACGAATAACGTCAAAATGATAAAGAAATCATATTTATTTCAATTGTCAAAATAGGCAGTATGGATAAGTGGAAAGATCTCTTTTTTCCTACTTTGCACACCTCTTTTTATTTCCTTGTTTTGGAATTATTTGTCATTACAATCCCAAATTGAGAAGTGGAATCAAATAGAATACAAAATATTTATTTTGAAAATATTAATGAATCCAATTCTACGTATTAAATAAAAACAACTAGGGTTTTAAGCAATTTAAGATTTACATATTATAAGAAGATTTTGGGGTTTTATGCTGATAAATTTTCACATCCAAAATCTCGGACGACATAGTACAAATCAAAACATCAAACATACTATTAAGAAAAAAAATTAAGATTTCCACTTACAGGTAATTCCTAATGAATCTCCTTGGATTTGCTTCATGAGATAATCATATCTCTTCCTCCAGTTTATCCTCTATTTATTGTATAACATATAACTGATTTATTTATATACATTAGATTCAGAATTTGTAGACCAGGAATATATATATATATATATAATTTATTAACTTTCTCTTTAGATTGATTCTTTCTAATCTTCTCCAATCCTTGAAAATATATATATATATATATATATATATATATATTTGTTAAAGCTAAATTTGATTCAACGTTTAAGTTATGTGTATAAGAAGACATGTCCAAAGAAATTCCAATAATACCCCTTGGTTTTATGATTATTCATGGAATTGTTTGAAATATAGTTCATAAGTCCAAAAGATAAAATAGACAAGTCGATAAGTTAATAGAAAAATAAGCAAGTCCAAGAGTAAATAGGTAATACGCTCAAGTCATGTTCTTTATTCAACTATGAACATGTTACAAAATGGCGCAAATATGCAATTTTCAAATTGTCTAGGCCTTGTTTACAAATATGTCATATATTTCCTTGTTCTCCACAATTCTATTAGTATGTCCTCGGGCTCTCTTTATCACAATAAAGAGAACTTAGTGAGGATCCTAATTGGAAAATGTGATAAGAGATTCAGAGTCCCTTTTCATGAAGGGGTGCATCTATATTTATGATTGGATGGAGATATATCTGCTTCCATTAGCGATGTGGGACTTTATGGTGTCATGAAACATGTAATGGAATGTGAAGACTTTTGAAGATTTATGAAGGAAAATACACTAAATCCTCTTGAATTTTCTCTTATAAATGACCTTATTCTTCCTTCTTTACATGACCTTCGACATCCTACGAAATGGATGTTGTGTAACAACGACAATCATGAAATATAATACTGATTAGTAGCTTACGGCATGCGGCGTTAATGTTACTCTTGTTATCACATTGATGAAGCTCGATATGGTTGAAGGACGATATCGACTAAGTGCGACGTGGATGAAATGCAACATTAATGGAACATGGAATTAATGAAAGGCAACATCAATAAAAGGCGGTGCTGATGAAAGGTGGCATTGAAAGAATGCAACATAGATTACATGAGACATCGATGAAGTACGATATTAAATGCGACATCGACATTGGGAAGTCATCGTTATAAAGCAGCATTGACGTGGAGTGGTATCACTATGGAGCAGCATCTACTTCGATAGCCTTCATGGACATTGACGATGTTCATCATCAATGTCTTTAGAGGTATGCGGTGATATTTCCAAAGTGCAGTGCAAATGTAATATGGCATCGATGATTTATGTCTTGAGTGGAACGCGACATTGAAGGAAGGTGGCATGAATACAAGTGACATTGCTCTAATTTGTGGCATGTTGCTTATTGACAAGGTGTGGTAGTGATAGAGCATGGTACGAATGGAGTGCGACATTGTATGAGATATGGCATGACTGAGTTGCGACACTGCACGAGACGTGGTACCGTAGGCGTTCGACATTGATCTATCTTTATATTTTCAACACCAATTCATCATCATTCCTACGACATTGGTCCTAACGGCGTTGACTTCTTCGTGATGTCACCACTTATAGCATTGCCTTCGACATTGAAATTATGCAAATAACATTTTCCCCATTATATAGAAAAAGCTTTTACACTTTAGTGTAAAACCAAGAATTACTTTGCTTTTCCGATTCCTTGTGAGATTATCTTTCCAATCTCATTTTCTTGTAAAACATAAAGCGAAGGATAACTTTCATTATTAACTTTAAACTCAGTTTCAACTTCAAGCAATCCCCTTTTAGATTTGGTTGAGTTATAAATAGGTATATATTGTCTACATTATCTATATGAATTAAACACTGAGATTCCATCTAGCAGCAATAATATCCTGAGTATAAAGCTAAAAAGTTATCTGAAAAGATGACCAGAAAATCCATCTAAACAGAAGACCAGAAAGTCATTTGGCAATAATGGAAGACTGGAAAAACCATATGTTAATAGTAATCTGAATAAAAGAGAAGAAATCTTCTGGTAATAATAGAAGACTAGAAATCCCATTTGATAATAATATAAGACCAAAAATCCATCTGGCAATAATAGAAGACCAAAAATCAATCTGACAAAAATAGAAGGAGACCATAAATTCTTATCTGGCAATAATAATAGAAGATCAAAATCAATCTAATGAAGACCGAAAATCTATCTGGTAATAATAAAAGACCAGAGATCCATCGGCGAATAATAGAAGAAGACCAGAAAGTCTTATCCGACAATAATAATAGAAGATCAAAAATTCTTATCTGACAGTAATAGAAGATGACCAAAAATACTCATCTGGCAATAATAGTAGATGACCAAAAATCCTTATTTGGAAATAATAGAAAACCGAAAATTCTTATTTGGCAATAATAATTGAAGATCGGAAATCTTTATCCGACAATAATAAAAGAAGACCAAAAATCCTTATCTAACAATAATAATAAAAGACCAAAAATCCTTATCTGGCAATAATAGAAGACCATAAATCCTTATCCGACAGTTAAAGATTGTGTTTGTTGAGGAGCATAAATGGCTCATATTCAATGAATCTTTCTCTAGAAGATTGTTTGACTTGAAGCGCTAACTGGCTTTGATTTTTGATGGATCTTCCTCTAGAAGATTGATTGATTTGGAGCACTACTTGGCTCTGATTTTGATTGATTTTTTTTGGCACCATCTTAGGTGATGATCTCTACTTGGATCGAATCCCTTGTCACCGTCTTAGGTGATGATTTAGATTTTGTTTTCCAATGCGTTAGGTTAGCTTCATCAAGCAGGACCATAGACTTACCCGATCTCTCTTAAGAGGCTTTTAGTGAGACCTTTAATGACGACACTGAAGGCTTAGTCCGGTGCATTTGGTTAGCGATATCAATCAGAACTGCAGGCTTACCCGACCTCTCTCTAGGTGGCGCTTTAGTGAGGCCTTTGATGACGGCACTAAAGGCCGGCCTGATGCTCTGGGTAGCTATCTTAAGCAAAACTAAAGTTTTACCCAATCTCCCTGTAAGAGATACTTCAATGAGGCCTTTGATGACGGCATTGAAGACTTAGTCTGATGCTCTAGGTAACTATCTTAAGCAGAACCAAAGACTTACCCGATCTCCCTTTAGGAGGCGCTTTATTGAGTCATTCGATGACGGTACTAAAGGCTTTTTTTTATTTTTTTGAGAAGAATCTTTCTTCTGACCCAATAGACATTCTTGCTGTAACGACCCGGGGTATTTGACACCTATTATTTGGACAATTTACTAATTTTAGTTATTGATAATATAAATTTTTCCAGTCAAATAATAAATTCTGGTCATTATATATATATATATATATATATATATATATATTCAGAAAGCTATGGTTTAAAAATCTAAAATTTAATCTCCCAAAATACATTTAAATAAAAACTCCACTTTTCTATTATAAGATGCAATTATATATATATGGGTGTATACGCTTAACTTTGATATAAAATTTAAAATAAAATATATGTATAAAAATAGGAATAAATACATATAAGTGGCTAATTATATTGTTGTTAGTTATATGGTATAAGTAAAATTTATATAAACGACACAAGGCTAGGCATATGATTATATATATTTGTATAAGGAAAAATAAGACAAGAGCTATGTTCATATATATGTAGTACATATGTATATTCAAGAATGTATATGTATATCTTAGACACATAAGGAAACATGAAATTAATGCACATCAACTCAAGCATATAATACATCAAATCCTCCTTTAAAATAATCAAATCACCTACATTCTACCAGGTCAGATCAAAATCAAGATAAATCAAAACAAAGGAAACAAAAAAGAAAATAAGAATAAAACTTCCTGTACATAAAAAAGCTACAACCATCCTCCTTCTCTCTATAAATACCACTACCATGTTTCATATTCTCGCATTCAAACAGAAAGGAAAATAAAAATAACACAAGCTGCTATTAAAATTTAAAGAAAATAAAAAACCTTCAAGTATAGAGAGGATCAAACCAAAACAGAGAAGAAAACCTTCATTTGCTCAAAAGAAAAAGAAACGGTGAGTAAAACTAAATCCTTTTACAGTGTAATCTATGTATATGCCTGGATATGGAAGTAGCAGTTTGTTTGACAAGTATGTATGCACATGAATACACACACCACACACACACACACACACACACACACACACATATGGATGTATCTCGAGTGTTATAACTAGAGAAACCCAGGCATGAACATCATTTATACCTTTGCTCTGTATATAAGAAAATGTTGTGCTTAGTTTCAAAAATCCTTACCTCTCACTCTAGTTGATTTTAGATTATGATGTTAAAAGGAAAGCTGTTTGTTTTCGATTGTACTTTGTTTTGAAATTGGTTTTATTAAATATTATTAAGCATAGAAGTTGAAAAGTGTAATTTATAGTAAGTAACCCAAATTGTAAGAAATTCAAACATCATGTTTTAGGCCTTTTCTTATATGAACATGATCGTTATTGAAAATGATGAATTTTGAAGGTAGTTTCACGATTTCTAATTATGTATATGGTGAGATAGAAGGAGATGTACGAAATTTGGTCTTTGGTCAAATTACGGTGGACCATTCGGAGTTGAGGGTCGAGTTTTGGGTTAGAAGGAAGCTCGTAGGAGGGGGAGCTCGGGAAAAATGGTACGGTATTTTAAAGGGTGTAGGGGCCGGTCAGAGTTGAAGTAGGGTTGGAAAGGAGTTTGGGTCGTGGTCGGTTTTGAGACAATGGTGGCGACGCGGTGGATTTTCAAGGTTGCAGTATGAAGGGAAAAGGATGAGGAGATGGTGGAGAGGCTGTTGGTGAAGTTTGGTGGATGCCGGTGGTCAGAGATGGCCGGACGAGGTGGAGGAATGGGATGGTTCATTTGCCAGGACGTAACTTGTGTTCGAGATTTCAAATTAGGCCTACGCCATGAAAGTTGGGGTGGCAAGGGGGTTTTGAAGGTCGGAGGAGACGTGAGGGAATGGAGGTGAATGGTGATGGGTCGCCGGCGTGTGCACGTGCACGAGGGGTTTGCGTGCAAGTTTGGAACAGCAAAGAAAAGATGAAGAAGGAAAGAGCAGGGGTAAAGAGAGAAGAAGGGAAGAGGGTGGGGTTGTTTTATTTTAGTGTTTGGGCTGATGGGCCAGGATTTTAATTTAAAAATAAAAGTAAAAGAATTTTCAAGTGTTCTTTTTTTCAAAGCCCATTAACCTTTAAACCTTTATTTTCTTAAATTAAAACAATATAGGAACTTGTAATTATCCTATCACCTAAACCTTTTTTCCTAATACACTTGGTTAAGTTTTGAAAAAAATATATATAATGAAATTAATTTTAACAATTAAAGTAAATAAACAATTTAAACTTTAAAATTGATCAAATCCTATGTTAATTTATATAAGATAATTATTAATGAAATTTCTAAATTTAATTAAATTAAGGCTAATAAAATTAATTATAAGTAAGTAGGATTTGAAAAATAATTAATTTTGTTTTTAAATTAAATAGATGATGGTTTGTGATTGGTTAATATAGACTATAAATCGTTAAAATAGTCCAGGATATGTGATTTGGCTTAATGTCTCTTGAGTATTTATTTCAAGTTATTTTGTGCCTGTGATACTAAGAAACCAAATGAATTGAATGACTGAAATAGAAACTTTGAGGCGTTTTATTGGAAATAGATACGTGTAGTGAAATTTCCATATGAATGTTGACACCCTGAATTTGAATTGTTTTGTTAAAAACAACTTGGCCTTTTAAAATTTGTCGTTTGGATTCGATGAGACTAGGATCAGATATAGTATTATTCGAAAACCACATCGATCCAAAATAAACGATTAGGTCGGGAAGATTCCAAGGAAGATCCGAAATGAAGATTTCAGAATGCAAGGGCCATTTGCCACTAACTCTGAGGGTGATTCCAATATGGGTGTAGAGGAAATGGTTCCTTCAGTTCCATTCGGACCCAAAACGGACTTGTATGGACGAATGTTATCAGAACATCGTTATTGGAGAACGACAAGCATTCCAAGTGAATGTGTTCTTAGAGGTAATCGTAGCCTCAAGCCTTATCAACCGTGAATGACTAAAATATAGGAGATGCAACAAGGCTAAGTGGGTCGCACCCAATTAGGGTAAGGCTACCTCTGTCTAGAGTCCTTTTTTATTCCGTCTGTGTGGTGCGGTTGCTGATCCCAACCGCAGGGTAATCTTATTCGACTATCCAGGTTATGGGTAGCTCGGTCTTGTGTAGTAGAGGATCCCGGCGTGGTCCTTGGGTGTTATTTTTTTAGAGATGCACCGTAATGGATGGTACCCCAGTAGCCTAGTCATTGTACTGAACCCAATCTCCAATAAGTGCTGTACGTTTTGATTGTGTCCAAATATGTTGGAATGTTAGATGCAAGCATTCCATTTATTTTCTATTTATTTGGAAAAACCCTAGACATTATCATAATATCAACGAATTTCCTATGAAAGTGTTTTGGTTATTGTAAGGGAAAAACCCGTCCGTGTTTATGTGCGACGAGTCTTACGAGATACCCTTGATTTCAAATGGTTTTCAATTTAAAGTAATTTAACTTTTTTACTCACACCTGACCCATGTCTGACCTGAGTTTATTTTTCTGTTTTTCCTAAACTCTTGGGTACTCAAAATTTTATGAGTAGCCAAGTGATTCTAGGTTTGCTCTCGACGTATTTTGGAGGAGGAGTTGGAGTAGGCGGCTTCAACGTATCTAGCTATATCTATATTCCATTGTATTGGTATCTATGTCTGTATTATGGCTTGTAATGAATAGACAGGTCACCACGACTGTCTAATATGATGTATGTATAATTTATGACTCTGATGTATTGTACTAGTAACTATGTGATATATGTTGTGTTACCCGTTCCGTTGTGAGATTCTGTGATTTGTTTTTAGTTCTTTCTATCTATTTCTTTTCTACCTATTTCTTTCTATTTCATGATTCGTCTTTCAATGTAACGAAAGGTGGATCATCACACTTGCTTTAACTTCTTTATTCATCCATTGTTAAGAAATATGGTCACAAATGTTCAACATTCCATGTTCTTGCTATCACATTGCCACCACATTGCCATTAGGTCGGCATAATATGTATGTCCTAGGTGTAATAACCTTATGAGATATTATGGGTTCTTTCCAGTTTGGCCCAAGTGGTTCATCTACTGGGTTTTTAGTATTTGCTATTACTTTTCGGAGCACAAATCCCTTTTTTGGAATGATCTTGCTTTCACTTTTGAGGTGTAATACTTGGATATCCTTCGTTGGTATTCAGCTGTCCATAGGACTGCCTCATCTCTTAATTCATTAATTAGATCTAAGGATTCTTTCCTTAATTCTTGATTCGGATTGAATACGTATACAATTCTTCGATGAGAGGGCACTTTCACCTCAACTGGAAGCTTTGCTTCACATTTATATGTTAATGAATACACGGTATATCCTATTGCTATTTTAGTAGAAGTTCTATATGCCTATAACACCAAAGGTAGCTATTCTATCCAGTTTCATCTTGCTTTGTTTAATTATTTTTTGAGAATGTTTTTGATGGTTTTATTGGTAATTAAATACTAATACTCATGATCTTGTAGATGGAAATCTTGTAATTATTTAGGATACTTTGCATTAATCTCATGCTAAGGGAGGAATCAAAATTTCTTTTAGAATTCGATGGAAGTTATAAGCATAGTCATGTTTAAGTCGCACGATACCAGAGTCAATCTATGTAGAAATTTTTTATTCTAGTAGAAATCGAGATTACAAAGGTTTTAGAACTCAAAGCAAGTTGTGATTAAAATTGACAAGCTGTAATGACCCGAATTTTGTTATTTGAAATTGAAATATTTAATTGATTTTAAATAGTTAAAAGTTAATTTTTAAACTTGAATATCAATTATAGCGATTTATTGGATAATTTAATTATTGAATTTAATAATTGAAAATTGGTTAAATTATTGAATCTTGAGATTTAAGCTTGTTAAAAATAATTTAAAGGCTTATACAATTTATATTAATAACACCGAAGACAATAAAATTTTTGAAATTGAATTTAAAAGTGATTTGTTAAATTTTGAAAATATATCGTTTAAATTGACACTTAAAAATAGCCTTTCAGGACACAGGCTTGGAATTCGAAGAAACCAGTTCCATTAGACTCGTAATAATGTATTATTATCAGACTTCAAATTTCGTAGTGTTTGAAGTTATCGTTTGATCGTACGATTTATAAACGCATAGAAAACAATATCGAAAATTTAATATAATAATAAGGTTCAAAAAGCTATCTTCTCCATGCGATCGAATTAGGACTTGAAACCTTCTCTATTACATTCGAAATAGGGGTATAACATTGTGAACGCCTAACGGCACACCTCAATATGGGCTTGAGATTTTGAGTTGCGTAAATCGAGACGTTTTGAAATCTAATTAATAAATTGACCAGTCAACCCTTCTTTTCAACCGTCCTTCTAACTTATCATCAATCCTATGATATGACCGTGACCTTTGCTTCTTCAAAACGTTTTCCCCTTTCTCTTTTAATAAGCAGCCGAGCATTCAAAAATAAGAGGAAAAAAAGAAAGCATTCGTTCTCTTTTTAAAAACGTAGCCTCTCTCCCCCTCAAATCGTACGGCCCTTACTAGTTTGGACCATTAGGGTTGGTTAAGGAGGGTAAGCTCGACAAGTTGGACGGTGGAGATGGACGTTGGCGGTGTGTGGAGGCGAGGAAGTTAAGATGAACGGTGGTCAGTTTTCGTCGATTGTGGCGATTCGAAGGATCTTGAGGCAAGGCTTCCAACTAGTGAAGTAATGATGGTATCAAGTGGTCGGGGATGGCCATAATTCTTGGTAAACTTCATTCGACGTTAGGCCAATTTCTGGTGATAGGTTAGGTATTGGGTGACGAGGCTGCTATGGTTGGATTACTGGTAATTAGGAGGTTTGGCGGTGAGTTCGTGGTGGAGCAATGTGGCCTGAGGGGATGGCAGTTTTGGGATGAATGGAATCGGGTTTTGGAGGGAATTTTGTGGTCGTGGTGGCATCGAGGGCGATGCCGTTGGGGGCAGAGGGTAGTTGGGGTTCAGGCGAACCTAGGGGGAGGTGTCATGGTCGGAATCGCAGCATGGCGGTGATAAGGCATGGTCAAAGCGAGCCTAGTGGTGGTCAACGCGAGGATGAAGAAGGAAGTTAGGCGCAGCTAATAAAATTTTAATTGGATAATTAGTGTTAAGTTGTAATTAAGGAAAAATAAATATTATTTTCATTTGATAATTTGAAAATCGTGATAATTTACTCGTTTAGGGTCAGATTCAAACAAAATGAGTTTCCTTAGGATCGTATTGTCGCATGCTACGAGAAGGGATTGAGTTGGAGTCGACTGGAGCTAACAGGGATTTGAACTAAAAAAAAGCGCTCGTTAATTTTAGATCGGAACCGAAATGCGAACGCGATAGGACATAAATGTGACTAAATCTCACTCATTTGGACGATTAGCATTAATTTTAAATAGTTAAAATTAATTATTGATTGGTTGGTTGAATTGACAAGTTAGTAGAAGCTGAATGCGATATTATATATATAGTAGTAGATATATTAGTAGTTGAATTGATATTCCCTCAAATATTTAGCGGATGAGACCATATTAGCCCCACATAATAGCGGATGGCCCTATGTATCGCGATATCCCCCTCGAAGTGGGATTAGTATTTTTATGTTGTGCTAATATTTGTGGTTGCAGGAAAATAGGTTTGAGGGATCCAACTGGATTCCTCAATTTGTTGAATTTATTTTCATATTCAGTGATATGTGATATGTTGAATAATCTAGGATAGATTATAGTGTGATTTCAATTGATTGGATGCTATGGTAGTTTTGCCCTAGATTTCTGGTATTTTTAAATACCATAAATATAAGTTTTGAATTTGAAAAGAAATTAGAAAGGAATTTGGAAGTGAAATATTATAGTGAAATTTTGGATTAATAAAAAAATGAATTTGGATAGAATAATAGTTTGGCTTAAAAATTGTATTTAACTATTGTAGGATATTGTAAATAGAGATTTTTGAAAATATTGTATGTGAAGGATTTTAAGTAAAATTTCTTAGGTAATTCTGGTTTAAAATAAAAAGGTTTTAAAATCAAGTTTTAGATGGATTGGGAGAAAAAAAGTGGAATTGGAAATAAATATTGAATTGGTTATGTTGAATCTTAAATAAGGTTTCTAAAGTACGAAATGGAAGTAGAATCGAGATTTGGGTTGATTTTTTTGAATATAGTTGGGTAAAAATGGAATTCAATTTAAAAATCGAATAAGTATTTTGAAATCGTTATAAATGGGAAACGAGACTATGAGATTTATAAACAAGGTTTATAAATTAAGTGGAGTGATTATCAGTGGATAAATTAATAATATAAGTTCACGGTGAGGATTTATAGTGAGATAGGTAAACCGACATAAAATGAAGAGATAGATTTTCCTTTTGGAAATGTGAAAAGGGGATTTACGAAATTGGGACGTAAATCGATTTGGTGATAAATCGAGAGAGATTTAAAAATATTAGACTGGTTATATTGGAATTGAGGAAAATATTATCGAGAAGTTAAGTTTGTTTTAAAAGAGGATTTTAAATTATTAAACTGGGTAATTTTAAAAATGTTTAAAAATATTCAAAAACTAGTTATTTAAATAGTTTAAAATTGTTAAAATGGATTATAAGTTTATAAATGAGCCCTGTAAATCGATTAGAATTTTATTAGTAAATCAGAACTAAATATCGTTCCAAAATCATGTAATTATTTTAAATTGTATGCTCACTTATATAAAGATCATCCTTGGTCTCGTCTGCTCTAATATGCAGGTATATATCCAAATACCAATAAATATATAGATAATATATCATATATCATCCAAACAATCACCATCATCATAAGTAAAATTTATGCTCACTTATCTAAAAATATCAGTGAGTCAGAAAAAGTGAGTTGTACTCACTTTCGTTCCAATAGCAGTTGGAGCGTTTTATTCCGAATAAAATTAAACGAGCATTTAAATTTATCCAAAATTTATACTAGCATTAATCAACTCCAAACCAACTCTAAAATTTAGTGCTCGTCAATACGAACCCAACGCAACTTGGTTCGTCGAAAACAGACCTCGTACGAAGAAGTTATGCTATTTTAAACATCACACGAATTTGTATATAATAAAATTTATAATTTTTATTTTATTTTTAAACCTCAATGCATCACAGCCATTAGTTTCATCAAAACTAGATCGTGGCCATGCTAGTTGTTCTTCTTCCCCGCGAAAATGCCCAGGCTTCACGAAACCCATCCTCACGTCGATCACCCTCATGCCGCTCCTCCCTCATCCATCTAGGCGACGATCCAACGCCATCACATCGAAGCTCACGTCGCCCTGCACCACCGCCCAGAGCCGCTTGGAGCTCGGCCTTACAGTGGCGTCGAAAAGCGTGGGTAAACATGCAACCTCTCGGTCTAATTGCCGTTGATTTACTCCATAAAACTCGACCACCACCGTTGAATCGGAAGATCTCGATGTGCTCTTCGATGTTGTAGTTGAACATTTTTCGCAATTATTTACGGACCGAGTGATAATTGAGGAAGAATGATAGAAGTTTCTAGTCATTAAAATGTTTAGTGACGGTTAGGGTTTGAGTGAAAAAATAAAGTTATGAAGTCCTTTTATAGAAAATTCTCGCGCATTATTCATCCAAAAATTTTCTGAACTCCAAATAAAGCGTGCCGCCTGACGTTTATAATTTTTTACCCTTATTCCAAACACAATGGAATATATGTCGGGAGCCAATTCGATCATATGTTGAAGATAGGTTTCAAATCGACCTATTTTAAATTAAAATTTACTTAAACAAACTTCCATGCGTTTTAGCTTGTCATGACTAAACTGTAAATCTAATTGACATGAAATTTGAAATCCTATAATAATATAACATTACGGATCCAATAAAACTGGTTTCATCTAAATCCAAAATGTATAAAAAAATGACTATTTTCACAAGTTAATTAAATATTAAAATATTCAATTTCTACAAATTAACTTTTAATTTAATTTTAAAAGTAATCTAACTCCATTCTAATTCAAAATAGAATTTAATTCAACTTTGTAAATCATTTTCATTCACATTAGATCCAAATTTCAAATATTAAATTAACAATTTAATTACCCAATTAAATCACTATATTTGAAATATAATTTATTCAACTTATAAATTTTACTTTTGAATATTTAAAATCAATTAAATATTCTGAATTCAAATGACTAAAATCTGGGTCGTTCTTCCCCCTTTAAAAGAATTTCGTCCCCGGAATTACTATGTAAGAAAAGATGCTACAACTCCATTAGCTTTTAAAACAATTAGTTCAAACTAGATTATCAAAATCATTTTATCCCTTTAACTTTTTCGAAAATCCATTCGTTAAACTTCTTATCAATTTTTTTCTCAGTTTTCAGATCCATTCATAGTTATCCTTTTCAAAACCAACTCATATCATCTCAAATTATAACTCAAATCAAATTTTTCTCCAAAATTTTCAAAAAATTTCTAACGCCTTAAATTTTCAGAAAAATTTGCCATAGCCTCCTTTGCGCGGTTCGATTGTAGTAGGATCGCAACATATATATATATATCATAAATATACATCTCATCTTCGAGGATGAGGTGTCCCGTAGGGAAAAAGTGTAAAGGTACGATATGTAATCCGAGATATATACCTTATATATTATTAGCGAGCGTATAAGACTAATATAGCGCGAAAGCGAGCTCCAAATGGGAAGTAAACGTCATCTACACCTAGTAAACACTCAAAAAACCATAAGAAAATGTATATCATATAATGTCAACATATAACATATACTATACAACAATATATATGCCAATATAACAAATTCATCATAAGAAGTCACCAACACTAACATCCAGCTAACAACCATCCAATAAATTTACAACCAAATTGGTTCATAAATAGATCAATATACATTCCATATTTATTAACATTCACTTGATTTGGTTTTCAGTTTATTCACATTCATTAGTCACAAGTGATTATATTCAATTTAGATTGGATTCAATTTAGTTACATTCGCTTTAAATTCAATTTACATTTACTTTCCAATTCACTTAGCAAAATTCTTTTAATACATAACACTACTTTACTTCATTCTTCACTTAAGCTTATAAACATTTTAATCACATTCTTTCCTATTCAGAATTTATTCATTATATAGTATACTTCCTTGTTAATACTAATATACTTATGATTTATTTTCTAAATCACTTACCTAAGTTCAATTTAAATTTTTATACAACATTTCCAATCATATCCCGTTTACTAACTTATTTCATTAGTTTAATTCAATTCGTATATACACTTAAGTTCAATTTCTTATTAACTCAAATTTATATTTATTTCATTACCCATTTCAATAATTCACTTTATTAATTCATTTTGGTTATCAAATTCAACTTCATTCAACATCACTTAAGTCAAAGTGGAAATTTGCCACAAGGGCCTCTTTAGCAAGTGCAATTAGTTTCTAGGACACACAACTGAAATAATTACTTTTAAGGACAAAATGAAAAATAAATAGTTTCTAAAGCCTAAAAACCTATGAAATTATGTCCTTGAAAGTAATTGGACTGCTGATTTTGTCCTTAAAAGTAATTATTCTGCTGACTTTGGCCTTGAAATTAATTTCTATGGATGTGTGTCCTAGAAACTAATTGGACTGCAAAGTTTGTCCTTCTAGTGAAATGCCCCTAAGTTAAATTCCTTTTTAAGTTTCATTTCTTAACACTGTTATTCAATCAAGGAGAAATTTGTTTTGCTTACTATCTCTCAAATTATAAGTTATAAAACTTATTCACTTATGATTTCATGAATCTTTACTTATATTGTCTTCCACTTACCACTTATAATT
Source organism: Allium cepa (assembly GCA_030765085.1). Lineage (NCBI taxonomy): Eukaryota > Viridiplantae > Streptophyta > Magnoliopsida > Asparagales > Amaryllidaceae > Allium > Allium cepa. The sequence goes on along the minus strand of CM060937.1, from coordinate 181,923,770 downwards.
TCAATTCATAGTTATACAATCACTTTATAATCTTAAGTGTATATTCACTTTTATTCGATTCATTTCAAATATTTATCTAATTCATTTCAAATTCAACTCAATTTTATTTAATTTTCTTTTAGTTAAACTTCAATTCATATAATTCATTTTACCGACTCAATATATTTAACTTCACTTAAGTTAAAATTTTAATTTCACATCTCAAATTGAATTTTCTTATCTATACTAATTCCAATTATAAGTTCAAAACTTATTTCATTTATATTTATCAATTTCAAACTTGGATTTTAAATTCAAATTTGTTTATCGCAAAAAACTTAAATTTCAATTTACCAATGGTAGCAAATCAATCACATAGAAACTCTAAAATGATACCACTGATGCTGCAGTTATCACCCTTATTATTTTCCAGCAACCATAGTGAATTCAGTGCTTTGAATTCTTTCTTTTAAATTCTTTTATTTATAAACCATATTTATATATTTATACCAGTATAATTTCACTATTATTTCACTTCACTTATAAAAGTTCATTCCAATTTGTTCACCTTGTTTAGATTCATAATAATAACAACATTTATTATTTAAACACAACAAATAACAAAAGATAATAATCAACTATTATCATTCATTGACAATCAATTAATTTATATACTACTAGAAAAAATATCATCAAGGTAAAATTATTTCATTTACCCAATTTCGAAAACAATATTATGTCCAATCTCCATGTTCAAGTGTTTAGAGATCCCTATCGATAACGTTGGCCAGGCGCAACGATCGAAACTCATAAGCCACTCAACAGCTCAATCAACACAATATAAAACATTTTATATTCACTAACAAATACGCGCTCAAACATATAATACACTCAAACTCAATCTAGGGTACTACTGACCCTATCTATACCGAGTACACATCAAATCCTAGGAATATACTAAACCTAAGCTCTGATACCGTGCTGTCACGACCCGAAATCGACACCCTTTGAATCCAACAATAAACCACACATGTCCGAAACAGAGTGCGTCGATTGCAGATAATCATGAGAAAGAAAAGAGAGGGTGAGAAGAAAGAGAGAAGAAAGAAGAAAAGAAGAGAAGAAGAAGAGAGAAGCAAAACCAAAACAATACAGAATCTCACATCGCAGCGGAAAACATATAATATATATCAATAATACTTACAAAGAGAAGCTGTAATATACATAAGTCAATATCAGGGTACACAATAAATAATCATCAGCTTGGACAATTATAATGACCCGTCCTCACAAATGCTGATAATCTACAACAACAATAATGCAAAGCAATGCGGCGGAATAATAAACAGATATGGGTATGCGATGTGAAGATCTCCAGCTCACCCGTTGAAGCTCCAAAAGCACCAAATCTGAATCTGTAAATATACTCGGTATGACCCGAGCATTAAAACGGAAGAACGCACGGATTGGTCTGGTAAACCAGCGTGAGAAAACACATCTCAACTGAAGTTATAAAGTTATCAAAACTTTTCCTTTATCAAAACAGAAGGTATCTTGTAAGACCGAGTCGCAAATAAATATCGACAAAGTTTTTATCTTATGATAACCAAACATCTCATATCAAATCCTCTAATATTATAATAGTGTCTATTGCACACAAATAATATTAAAAGAGCTGAAATTGTTACATTATTCAATTACAGCATACACCTTGTAATACAATGCTTTCTACAATAGAAAATGGCAAGCACGCATGGGATTTTGGATTTCCATACAAATGACTAGGTAAAGGGACTACATTCTCGATCCAACACAGTACACCTCTAGAGGGATGTACCTAGGGTCCAGATACTGAATGCCTAAACCAGCATAAGAACGACCTACCCCTTTTTCGATAGTACCGAATATGTCATAACTCCGGTCGTTAGCGACCTTTAATTCGTGGCCACGAGCATACACAATAATAATCAGATATATGACGTCATAGCGTGTAAAGATATATCTATAAAAGTGATGACATCTTCTAATGGGAGCGACCTATTTTAGCCTTGCTGCTTCTATCCCTGTTTTAGTCATTTACCGGGAGGTGAGGCCAAAGAGGCATCGATTACCTTTCAAATATCACAAATCACATCACTTTGAATGACATATTGCCATTTCTGTTGGCTACTAATTGCCTTCCACAAAAATACAACCCTTGAGCTCGTATGTCTCAAGGAGGGTGTTAAGCTAAAAGAAGTTGTCTTCTCTGCCATCACTGATGTACGATTGTAAAAACCAATGTACATAATCTTAGAAATGCAATGTCAGACAAACGTCCATACAAGTTGTCCAGGAATAGAAAAAACCAAAGACACTTTCCTACCACATCCTGTCCGGAAATCCCTAGGATTAGTAGCAAATAGTCCTTGTATTAGATATTTCATAACGTAGAGACTACTGCTACTGGATGTATCACTACAAGAAAAAGTATTTTTGGCGGCGTACAAAAAACGCTACCAAAACTTACGGTGGCGTTTTAATGAACGTCGCGATAAAACCCGCAACTAAAAATCAATGATTTTTAGTTGCATTTACTTCAACGCTGCTATAAATCCTTTTATTGCAGCGTTTCTCAAACGCAGCAACAAATCATTTTGTAGCGTTTTAAAAATGCCACCAAATGACCTTTTGGCGCTACTAATAGAGTTTCCTGTTTTATCCTTGCTTTACAGTTGCGTTTACTCAACGCCACTATATTTATTTTTGTAGCGTTTTTGAAACGCTACTAAAAGTTGTTCATTATTTTGCAGTATTTTTTCATGCTATTATTCCCATTAACGGTCTATTTTATTTCTACCATATCAATTAGCAATCACTTGCATAATCATCATATTCGAACAATTAAAAAAAATATTAACCATATAATCAAATAAGATATCTATAATCATTCTAATACAATAGTTTTTCGACAAAATGACCAAACTCACATACAATAACCATTCGTATACAACTTTACACACCTAGTACTAATAGATTGTTATACATAACTAGTGCTGACAAAACGTTTGATTACACATAATTCTTTGTTGCATGCACAAGTGAAAGCTAGCACCATAAAAGTCCAACCTTGCTCCCTTCGAATGTGGCAATACCTGCACAAGTGAACGCACAACATATAGTCAAACAATTATGTTAATTTATAGGACTTCAAATCTAATATCAAACATCTACAACATTGTACAAGTATATCTTACTATAAATAATCAAAGTTATAAATGAAATGAAATAAATAAAGTCCAATCTTATAGTTATATATAAAACTTTGTTAAATAGTTATATTATTATTATTTATAAAATTTAGTTAACTTAAACTTGTTTAATTTTGTAAAACTTGTTTAAATTTAACAAAACTTAGTTAATTTTTATTAACTTGGTTAACTTAGTTAATTTATTATTATTGTTATTAAAACTCAGTTAACTTAATTATATTATTATTATTATTAAAACTCAGTTAACTTAATTATATTATTATAAACTTAGTTAATTTTTATAAACTTAATTAATTCATTATCATCAATATTATTTATAAAATTTTGTTGAATTAGTTATATTATTATTAAAAATTGGTTAACTTAATTAAAACTATTATTATTATTATGCATACTTAGTTAATTTTACAAAACTTGTTTAATTTTAACAAAACTTAGTTAATTTTTGTTAACTTGGTTAACTTAGTCAATTTATTATTATTATTAAAACTGGTTAACTTAATTATATTATTATTATTATTATAAATTTATTTCATTTTTATGAACTTAGTTAATTTTTATAAACTTAGTTAGTTTATTGTCATCGTCGTTACTATTTATAAACCTTTGATAAATTAATTATATTATTATTATTTATAAAACTTAATTAAATTAAACTTAGTTAATTCTATAAAACTTGTTTAATTTTTATTAACTTGGTTAACTTATTTAATTTATTACTACTACTACTATTATTTAAACTCGGTTAACTTAATTACATTGTTATTATTATTATAAACTTAGTTAATTTTTCTAAACTTGGTTAATTCTTCATCATCGTTATTCATAAAACTTTGTTAAATTGGTTATGTTGTTATTATTTATAAAATTTAGTTAACTTAAACTTAGTTAATTTTATAAAACTTGTTTAATTTTAACAGAACTTAGTTAATTTTTATTAATTTGGTTAACTTAATTAATTATTGTTAACTTAGTTAATTTTAATAAACTTAGTTAATATATAACCATTTTAGTCCACATAAGTATATTATTATTATTATTATTATAAACTTAGTTAATCAGAGTAAGACCTAAATCTATAAATGGAGAAGTTTATTTTCAAGAGGTGGAATATGAGTATGAACCCTTCATTGTGATCATGAACATGTATATTATAAAGAAATCATACCTTATTCCTCATGATAGATACAAGTTATCCCAGACTTTTAGCTGAGAAATTTCAACTACTAATAAAGGCCATGATATTGGTTCGGTTTTATCTGCACTGAGTTAAACGACTAAATATACTCACGACTAACATTAAGATAAAAGCAGATATACGAAACAATGCCACAGGTCAAGTTAAATCGATAAAATGAAATTGAAATCAGTTGACATTAACTTAGCTAAGCAAGTTCTAAGCCAACATATCACAGCTTGCTTCTACCGGTCATTCGTCGTGCCTTGTGTACCGATGTCCTCCAGGGTTCATCGCACTGTAGTGACTTCCTTCCTTGCTTTGCAACTTCAACGACATGCTTCGGCTAACTACTGCATCTGGGCTCCCTTTCACGTTCACATTCTTAACTTCGCCATTATTTCAACAAAACTTATGCACCTACATCTAAGCTACTAATGGTCACTCACTCAGTCTTACTGCAAACTCTTATTTTAGCTAACTGCATCATCATCCCCCTGAATGATCCTAAATATATGCCTAGTATGCACCACCTTAACTTAACAAGCATAAATCAACTTATGATAAACATGTGACCAAATGATAATCAACCATAAAGTATGAATTAGAAATGATTGGGAAAATCATTAAAGCCTACCTTTTTCTATATTACAGTACCTATCTCCATGCGACCAATGGGTTACAGGCTCACGTCAGTTAATTACCTGCTCATTTCAGCCTTGGCATACCTCAGTCACTGCCTCGACTGGAATAGCTTTAGCTCATTCAAATCAGTAGTAGCCTTTGCAATTCGTTTCAATAAATGTCTTCGGTGCATCACTTTGTTTCATATTCAAGCTCGAACATATGTGTTTCAGTAATAGCCTTAGTTTGGACTCAGTTAAGCTTCACTCCAGTTTGTTTCATAACACATTGGATAAGTGTCTCTGGTGCATGGAAATGATGGGGTAGACCAATCTTTAAATATTATTGTGAAGCATGGTGCAATTAATGAAGAAAACAATAAGGGGACATACAATGCGACATGACAGAATCCATCACATGTGATATAACACTTCTACGGTCTTCTAATAATGATCTTAGCAATACCACTATGCCATCATAGAATAATGTCTCATTTAACTTAAAAAATCATGTATCATAATAATATCATGTACCTGCACATGTCCACACCTTCATTTCGGCTGCAAACACAACTAGGACAAGTGTCCCTTTGCACATGAACAACCTGAAAACTTCACCACTACTACTCATGCAAACACTCTAAGCAACTTATTGCAACCATGCACAACCCATCAGAATCCAAATTCCCTCCGCCATCAACATGTGACATCTCACCATACTTATCTTACTTAGTATACGTATCAACCCCATGCTCAAGATGATAAGGCCTGAAAACAACTATCTTATCCACTCCCCCTCCAAAATCAACATAATTAATTATCAAATCATTTGTGCACTCATCAGTAGAAACTATAATAAATGGCTTCTCACTCATGCATGCAACATTAGAATCAACTATGTCAGGTGCCACACCCAGTTCAGAAGAAGTAAAAACAACATAACTTCTTGTCTCATTCCTTTTAAGTTCCTTTATAATATTTATATTATCCATATCCATTTCAGAATATTTTCACCTTTAATTCTCTTGCACAATCAAATCCCCTACTAACAGCGACACTGCAACTTTCAAAGCTGATAACTCTTTCCTCTTATGCACATCATTGTGCATGTTTTTATACAAAACCATATCTATATTCAAGGTATCACTAGTAACCATAAGAGGTGAAATCTTCAGCGAAACACCATTTACTTTATGAACAAGAATATTGGCAAGAGTTTCTTTTGTACCACTATGCACTCCCTCATCGACAATAGTCATATCATCATGATCATTTTTCATTTATGTCATTAAACACTCCATGGCCAAAAGCTTGCTAGTGAATATAATATGCGTCCATAACGTAATTAGTAATACCGGTAGGTGTGAAATATTTGGCTTAAGAGATCTACACCATTTGTTTGAGCAATAATTTTTTGAATATCAAACCAAAATTGCTTTATGCTGTATAACAATTCTCACTTGCTTCCTACAATTGATCAACAAAGCAAACACTGGTGGTAGAATTTCAAGTTATACTAAGAAATATAGCTTTGAGGAACTGAAGTCTTTGTTTTAAAATTTGCAACCCTTACTTCCACCATATGATCCTCCTAGAGCTATGATAAGGCAGTCTTTTGAAGTTAAATTCCTTTTAAGGTTTGTGATTAACCGAGCATAATTTGCAAGTGCTTGTGTAGAATTGTAATAACTCAAGCTGCACGAGTTTTTATATGCTTCTTTTTTTGAGCCAAAAGAATTGGATTGTCCATAATACTGATGCTATAAGCAGAAAATCATCAGACAAATACAAGAGTAGCTTAGAATTTATATTTTTTAATTAAATATGGTGATATCATAAATTTCACTAGTATTCTTTAACTTCCTACTGCATAATATATGTTATGCATCATCAACCAATTTAATTAACAAGACTGTTAAAAAGCAATATTTAACCAGCTGAAGATAATGATAAAAGATAACATCTATTACTATTAATACATGAAAATGTGTAGCATTATCAATCATGAACCCAACATTTAAGTCTCCTTTTAATTCCGATTCATCACTAGTGAATACTAAAATTGGAGAGTTGTTTTTAGCGCCACCTTAATATTTCCTATTAGTGGCATATCTTTGTAGAAATGTAGCATAACTATTTGAATAATAATTAAAATGAAGCGTTCATGTATAGTTGTATACATTGTATTCACTAATTTCAGTGTCTAATGTTTTTACTATTTTATATGAATCTTCATAAAGACCGAACTTGGGAATTTTGATAGCTAATGAAGATGTCAACATGAAAAGAGAGAAACAAAATGCCAAATTAGCATCATATTTGAAGAATGCTATAGGATTAGCGCTAACTGCATGCTTAAATAACAAAGCTAAGCTTATTTGTTATGGTCAAAGAAGAATATAGCATGTCCATCATGTTGCCAGTAGCCATATCGAGTTCAGCTTGCCTTCGTCATCAACATGAAGTTTCATAACACCAACAAGCTATTGCATTTTCGAGTGCTCCTCTATCAGCCGAGTGTATTTCTAAGCACTTCGGAAAAAACAAGAAGAATATGGCATGCCCATCATGTTGCCAGCATCCCTATTAAGTGCTTCAAAACTTGTTGCCATATGCCCATATACACCAAATATTAAGTAACGACCATCTTACTGTATCTAACTTTTGTTCAAACCTTCATTTTATTACTTAGTATCTAGCACCAATTATGTCTATACTCATACATCATTCTTGCTTCTTCTTTTTTCAAATGAATGGGTTGGCCATATAAATTCTTTGTTTTCCATAATTTTCTATCTTGAATCTATCTACCCTTGGTTAAGTTCAATTATTTTTACATCATTTCTAATAGTTTCTCCATGCTAAATTTAGTTAACCTCTTGGTACAAAAATTGTTTAACTGTTCCTAAAATGGAACGTGGGTGCATACATATTGACTTAAGTGTGCATTTTTTTTATAAATTTACTCATAAATTTACTTTACCTTTCAAGAAGCTCAAGCAATTTTAAACACTCTTCATGCTCAGGGTCCAGCTTTGGTGGTGTGTAACATCATTTAGCTCCTCTACCACGTATTCCTATACATATGTAATATTCTTCCTCAAGTATATAGTGTAACTAAACAATATCAATCCTTGCTTGTTAGCTAGTAGACAATGGATGATAAAGTGGTGAGAACCATTGTCATCGAAGTTAATAGTAATGGTAGAAATTAGTGGTTGATTTATTAATTAACATGCTAATATCTAGTAAAATGCTCTTGAAATTGACTGAACTCACCTTAACATACATATGCGAAGCTTTTATTTTATCCGTTGGTGATCCACCTTGGATCCGTTTCAGACTGGGCTTGGTGAATCCTTCTTGTTCCTGCTAATATCATCTCATTAGATAGAAGAAAAATTAGTAACCTGAACTCAAAAATGATTTAAAATTGCATATATACTACAACTAAAGATATATTAACCATAACAAATTCAATTAATTGATTGGTGCAAAACCTGGATTATCATGAAGTGCCTATTGAACCTCAGGAAAATTAAAATATGTAACACACATTCATCAATTCAGCTTTCTATCAGTAACACACATTCCATCCAATTCAACTTTCTTCCTCATACTTATCTATGCCATCAATTAGCTTACAAATAGACAACTTCTATTCACTCGATTTAAATTCCAATGTTATAACAAATAAAATTGAATTAAACCTTATAACAAATAAATATAAAACAAATCTAACAAGAGTCAAAATCAAATTCTAAATTCAATTCTCGTTCAAATTTGACAAAAAATGAAGAAAGTTTGAAAAATCAACGAATCTATAAAAATCTCACCGAGTTAGCATAGCATAGGAGGTTAAGAAGTGAAGCAATGCTACGGAGGTGGTAGGTGGTGATGAGATAAGGTTCCAAAATGAATATTTTTCATGAAGAGAGATTTTTTTGTTTCACGCTTGAAAATTTTGTTTTAGGGTTTTAACAGAAGGCAAGGAAGCGGCAAGGAAAAAGGAAAATAATGAAAAGGAAGCGGAAAGGATTCACTACCTTCTAAAAATGTTTAGCGAGATAACTACAGTAGCGCTAAATTTTTTATTCTTTTTTATTTTTTATATCAACGGTTGCACTTAGTCATAAACGCTACTATTTATTGCAATCAATATTTAATTTTCTTGTAGTGTATATTGGGATTTTAACCCTAAATGACAAATAAATAGTCCTCCACTATGAAAATCTTGAATATCAATATCATCACAACCAACTTGCATAATCGTCGCATAAATGTTGGTCCGAAGTGGTTTTCGGATAAACCGATCCCGGTCACTTCGCACCAGCAACGCAAAAAAGTTTCTCAACCTCATACAGAAACTAAGTCTCATAGACTTATCATGTTTCCAACTTTCAACTTGCTATCCTTCGGGCCAAGAAGGAAGCTCAATAGATTGAATAATACTTCGCACTGCACGAATCAACATCCTCAACACAAATGAAAATCAAGCCTACACACAAGGCTATGTACTAAGTGTACGACTAAATAGTTTCCACATCAAGTCAGGGAACTAAAATGGCCAAATTTGATAGTCGGTTATTTAACTATCAAAGAAACAAACAAATATCTAGCAGCATAACGAATGTTGCATAAAACATCGTTACGACAACTCAAATCACTAGTATAGGGATTCGAAATTAGATAGATATATAAATCCAAAATACTATACAAAACATCTCCTTTCGAAAATCATTTACTTATAACAACAATGTTATAGTCCATACTTTCCGTACTTCTCGAAAACGTCTATTTCAACAATAAATGTTGAAATCTATGATTTTGATACTTAACACATTTTAAGACATCTTCGAACCATTTAACTCCATTTAACAATATTACTTTCAAAACATTCATTTAAATTAAAAGATTATTCGTTATCCAAAATCGTGAATATCTCTCCTTTACCAAATTCATTACTTCTATATATTTAGTTTAAAGGATAATTCACTGTTTGTAACGACCCGATATTTTCAACAATTCGCATCCAAACATGTCGGATTTGAATTGCTCAAAATACTGAATTGTAAATATAAATTTGGCAAAACTCAGAATATACAGTAAACAAATAAATCACAGATCACAGACACAGAGTAATATAATGCAGCGGAAGTAAAGAAATAGTAGTTCATGAAGCTACTATATAAAACATTTGAGTTAAATAAGATACAATAGGAGTTTAATACAATAATCAAGTACAAAGCTGAATACATAACTGGGATCAACTGAATAACTGGAATTGAAATAGATAGCTGGATCTTCAAGCAAGGCTCCAACTCCGAAGGTGAGTCTCCAATGCTGTATCACTCATCTGACCCGAGCGTAAAAAAAAATACAAAACACTCAAGTCAGGACATACATACTTATACAATGTAAACCAACTCAAGTGAACTGTAATATAAGGTACAAGTAACTTAAAGGATGCTTAGGACCGCCCATCCTCTAAGGATCCGTTAAACTATTTACTATGTAGTAACATTTCTCTATTATAATAGTGTCTAATTGTAAAATAAACTTACTTTTTAATAGCGTTAAGGGGTTACCCATATAGCCCTTAACACAAATAATGCCAATAGTGTATGCAGTACCGTAATACCTCCTAATCGGGAGGCTACCAGAGGATACTCCATAGGTACGACACAAATAGAACTCGTAGTAAAGGCTCGCTATGGTAGGTGACACGGCACAACTAGGCAATGCCAGGGTAGATATACCAATTACGCATCTGGGCTGGTGGAAACGCGTAGCAGCTACTACCGCCCACCTCGAACAACACCCCCAAAATAAAAAATAAAAAGTGGCCACCGAAACAATCCAAAAGTGAGAGCATAATATCGAAGGAGTGCGTCGGATCAGAGGAATGACCTCATTGGCCCGAGAATCGCTCTTATTTTAGTCACCTTATGCCAACTCACGGGAGTCGGTCCACGTATTTACCTCAAAGGAAACGCCGTCGCCATCCTACTTCATTCTGAAATCTCCACCGCGTACACGGTTGTTAAAGTGGTTTTCGGGGTTGGCAGAGAGTATGACAACTTCCGAACCCGGTCTCTTTAACAACCAAACGTTATTATAACCCATGGATATTTATTTCAAAATCATTTATACTTTCAAACCAAACTAGCATATCCATTTCAAAATTATATCATTTCTTTCAAAATAGTATATACTTTCAGAAAAATATCATACTCGTTTCAAAACCATATCACAATAGTATCATTTCTATTTCAAAACTAATTCAATAATATATCATTTAAATAAAACCCAAATTTTCAAATCACTGAATATTTCCATCAATTTACTAAACTTGAAATATTCCTTTAAATTATCATAGCATTTTGTAAATGTAACCTTAAGGAATCATAGCATTTTTGGAATGTAATACTTTCCACTTTTATATAGTCAAAGTATTTATATACTTAAAAATTTTAACATGGTCATTTTATCATAGCCTTATAGTTAAATAAACTTTGTTACTGTAATATCCAATTTAAAGCTGAAATTCTTATGTTAAGTTAAAAGTACCTTACTAACTTACATTATTATTACAATAAAGAAATTTTATTATTATGATCATTTAAAATATGCCATTTACATTAATTAAAACTTACATATCAAATGTACATTATCAACTTACATTTTATTATTACAGTAAGGAACATTTATCATTTTAATCAATTTAAAATACACCATTACATTAATTAAAACTTACATGTCAAATGTACGTTTTACCTTACATTTATTACAATAAAGTGCATTTATCATTTTAATCAATATTACACTAATTAAAACTTACATTATCAAATGTACATTATCAGCTTACATTTTATTTACAGTAAAAAGCATTTATCATTTAATCAATATTACACTAATTAAAACTTACATTATCAAATGTACGTTTTAATTTACATTTTTATTACAGTAAAGAGCACTTATCATTTTAACAATATTGCATTAGTTAAAACTTTACATGTCACATGTATGTTTTTAACTTACATTTTTATTACAATAAAGAGCATTTATCATTTTAATCAATATTACATTAATTAAAACTTTACATGTTTCTTTTAATAAATTAAATTTTACATGTTTCTTTCATTAATTAAAACTTTACACGTTTCTTTCATTAATTAAAACTTTACATGTTTCTTGCATTAATTAAAACTTTACACGTTTCTTGCATTAATTAAAACTTTACACGTTTCTTTCATTAATTAAAACTTTACACGTTTCTTACATTAATTAAAACTTTACACGTTTCTTTCATTAATTAAAACTTTACACTTTATACATTAACTAATACAACTTAACCTATAGAAAGTCACTGTAAACCTATTTATACAAACATATCCGCTTCGTGGAATAAAATTCATTCCAACTACTAGGCTAGATTTAGAATTCCACAATAAATCAAATTTCATTATTAAGTTGTTTATTATATTTAAAATCTTTAAATTATAAATTTAAAACCAAACAATTTTTTTTTCATTACAATTAAAAACCACAATCAACTTATAAAATTTTAACTTATAGAAAACCAATAATTCTTTATATTCTAAATCTTTAAATCAACTTTTTATTTAAATTTCCATATATTTATAAATTCAAAATACTTAATAATTTTAGAAACTATTATAAAATTTTATCCATGGGCCTGTATAAAATTTTCTAACCTAGGTCAAGTGATACATATATGTATCATTTCAATCCGTAATTTAAAAAGAAAAATTCGGGTTCTATCATTTCAAACTCGCAATCCCAAGTAAAATAAATACAATAAAAATCAATAAAAAATCACTTGAGCCTATCATTTCATCCCTTAGTGATAGGGAACTTGCAGTGGTGATTAACAGAAATAAAATAACTGTATACATATAATATCATAACAAATGATGTAATAGATATATAAACGACATTTATCATCATGTAATCACAACACAGGCATATATGAATGACATATCAATGTCTACAGATTCACTTGTCATTTTTTTCAAAAAAATATAAGTACATATGTCTAGAGTGATAAAAACTCACCTTTTAAAAGCTAGAATCAAATTCACAATACACAATTGAAACTCCGCAAAGCACGACAAGGCACGACTAAACTTTTGAGTAGATGGAGAGTCAAGATCCATATCTTGTATATAACAAATACACAAATCATAAGAATAAGATTCAACACAACAAAAGATGGATTAAACTATGCAATTACGAATCAAAGAACATAACCTTGCTTTCAACCACCAAGTGGGCTTGGCCATGGTCTAATAGTGAGAAGGAGGCGATGTTGTGGTGGTGTAGGCTGAGCTATGCAAAGAGAAAACAAAAGGAAACAGAGAAAAAAAAGAAAGTGGAAAAAGAAGAGAGAAGGAAGCCATGGAAATAACCTAGAGCTTGTTGTATTTTCTTCACACAAATGAAAATGAGAGGATGAGAACTTGTACGTGAATAAGAGAAAAAAAAGAAGGTGGCTAGGGTTTCAAGAGATTTGAACGGCTAAGATGTAGGGTTTAGAAAATGAAAGGCCAGCAAATAAAAAGGCTAGTGAATGAATGAGATTTATTTCCTATTTAATAAAAGAAACTTACTGTAAAATATTTCAATCAGAAGAGGCAAATGAGGAAGTGAGAAATTGAGAAGATTTTTATGTGATTTGATAGAGTAAATGCTAGGAAAACAAAGAGATAAGAATTAAAGAGAAAAAAAACTTATACATATTTTATTCCTAAATGCGAATGAAATATGAGAACATAATGGGAAATAAATTTTGTACGTGAATGGAAAAAGGAAATACACGGCTATAGAAGGGAAAAAAAGAGCTAAGGAGTTATGAATGCTAAGAAATGGAAAGGCATAAGTTAAGGAGAAAGAAACGTACAATATATTTTATTTTTAAATGCAAATGGAAAATGAGAGATGGGAAATAATTTTTTTTTACGTGAATTTTCAACTTGATATGCAAGGCTATGAGTAGAGTAATTTATGGCTAGGAATAAGGAGAAAACAGCTAAAAAATAATAAAGGCCATGCAAATGAAAAAGGCAAGAGTTTAACCAATGAAACGTATGCCTCTTAAATTTCTCCAAGCCATTTATTTGCATACATTTCTTTCTAGAAATGAAATGTGAAGTAAATGTGTACATGAATTATGAAGTGAAGTGGATGGCAAGAAAAGATTTGAATGGCTAAAGAGGAGTAAATGATAGAAAAACAAAAAAGGTAGGAAATAAAAGACAAGAAATAAGGAGAAAGAAACACACACACACATATATTTATTCCACTTAATATATGTCTAATCACATATATTAAGTATACATTTATTCCACTTAATATATGTCTAATCACATATATTAAGTATACTTACACTTTTTACGACTTACTCTAATTTATTTATGAATTCCTTTAACATCACTTTATATTTATATTATTCAATTAACTTTTTATTCTATTTACCTTTATTAATCCTTTTATAACTAAAATTTAAGTGTATAATATTTATTATAAGCACTCAAATTTTATTTATAAAATCCTTTTATATTGTATATTATCCAATTACATAGTTAATTGTTAAATGATTTAGGTAAGTTATATTGGAATGAAATTGAGTATTATACAAATAAAATTTCTAATTCAATTATTTCAACTTAAATATTTATTCAAAATTTTTGGTTCGTTTTATAATTGAAAACATTCTTTAAGGTAAATTTAAGAATTACATTTCCGATTAACTTCAAACCATTTAGAGGTAAATAAATATATATACAATATATATCAAATCAAATTTAAATCATATATCCGTATACACATTATAAATCAAGGCATATTTTTGAAATTCAAATCAATTAAATTTTCAAACAAAAATAGTAGCAAAGCTACAGAATGGTCTCTTCACTTCGAAACTCGAAAATGAATGTCGATGATGCTGCAGCCATCATCGAAATTATTTTCCAGCGACAAGAGAAGGGCACTGATTTAAACATTAAAAATTCTTTGAAAATAATCTCTATTTGGAAAACACTTTAAATAATATATCTTTTAAAACGTTAAAAACCCAAGTTTGAAACCATCGGAAATTAAATTCTCAATTTCTTGATTTAGATTCATTTTAATTTCCAAATTAATTTATAGTTATGTTTTATAGTTCAGTTATTTATATAGGAGACAAAAGCCAATGGTTACAAGATTTATTTCTTAATACCCTGTTCAATTAATTATCAGAGTTCAGAAAATCAAACTCGTACATAATATAATTATACAAAATTTATCATTCACAAAATTTTGAAATCAATATGGTGTCAGTTTGCTCTGTTCAAGTGTTTTAGAAATCCTATCGATAGAGTTGATCAGATGAATAGATCGAAAACGCAAATCAACATCAACAACTCAAACAACACAATATGTTAAACATTTTAAATATAGGTTTACAAAACACTCGGGTCAGTCCGAGCATTTCAGGATTGAAGACTTTAGCTCTGGAGGACGAAGACGAAGTTATTATTATTTATTATATTCCACTACACACATATTGTTCCGTTGCATTGTTATATGGTATGTGTAACTCTGATATATGTTATATAAGTATAATCGAATATTTTTAAAACAGCTTTATAAACTGTATATTTGATTATTATATTTTATCCTTCCATTGTGAGATTCAGTTTTGTTTTATTTCTTTCTCGTTTTTCTTATTTACCCATAACAATACGTCCTTCCGAACGGTTTGAATTGGCATGTGTGTCGATTTAAAGCGTGCGAAAAGGCGGGACGTTACATTGTCCAAAATCGTGAATATACTTCCTTTAATCCAAATTCATTATTTCTACACCTTTAATTAAAGGATTATCCACTGTCCAAAATCGTGGATGAAATTCCTTTAATGAACTTCATAATTAACTTAACAAATTCAATTGATTTGGGATTTATAAAACAATGTTTATAAATTCCATTCATTATTTATACAAACTTCAATATACAAAATTTCTTTATTAACCAATTCTATTTATATCATTTACATACCAAAAACCAAATTATAACTTAATTCACTTATAAATCATCTATATACAAATTCATTCTTTTTATAACATCATCTATTCATAAATCTATAAATCTTATTTACTTATAAGATTCATTTATACTTCATTTTAACATTTATAAAACTCTTTTATAATTCCATCGTTTTGATTTATAAAATATCAATTTTTTAAATCTTATATTATAAACCGTTTATAATAATTCAAAAATCTGAATTTAAACTATTTTATCAAATAGTTCACTTCATATTTCAAAAATCACATTTCAGTTATATTTCACAAAAATCATAATTTTTATAACATAAAAATTATAACTTTTATTTATTCAAAATAAATTCATTCCTTTAACCATTCAAAAATATATATAACATCTACTTTCAAAATCACTTCAACAATCCTTTTAAATTCGAAACCATCACTTTAACATTTTAAAATTACCAAAAATTGGACCAATGCTACAACAGCAGTAAATACATCAATCACGACATCCAAAACATCATGTATCACATGATAACAGCATATATATCAATATCCGTAAATAAATCAGCAGTGGTGAGGAATCCAGTTGGATTCCTCTAACCTGTCACCTGCAACAAATATACATATTCTAGAATATGTGTACAATGTCCGCTTTAAGGCAGATGCTCGTACAAAAGGTCATCCGCTCATACACGAGAACATATAGGTCTAATCTGCTCCAATAGGCAGGAATATATCCAAATACCGATCAATATATAGATAATATATCATATATCATCCAAACAATCATCAATCATCATAAATAAAATTTATTCTCACTTATATAAAAATATCAGTGAGTCAGAAAGAGTGAGTTGTACTCACTTTGGTTCCAATAGCAGTTGAAGTGTTTTATTCTGAATAAAATTAAACGAGCATTTAATTTTATCCAAAATTTACACTAGCTCCAATCACTCCAAACCAGCTCTAAAATGTAGTGCTCGTCAATACTTACCCAATGCAACTTGTTTTGTCGAAACAGACCTTGTATGAAGAAGTTATGCTATTTTAAACATCACACGAATTTATATATAATAAAATTTATAATTTCTATTTTATTTTTAAGCCTCAATGCACACAGCCATTTGTTTCATCAAAACTAGATCGTGGCCGTACTTGTTGTTCTTCTTCCCTGCGAAAATGCCAGGCTTCACAAAACCCATCCTCACATCGATCATCCCCATGCCGCTCCTCCCTTATCCACCTAGGCGATGATCCAATGCCATCACATCGAAGCTAGCGTCGCCGTGCACCACTGCCCAAAGCCGCTTGGAGCTCGGCCTCACCGTCGCGTCGAAAAGCGTGGGTGAACATGTGACTTTCTTGGTCTAGTTGCCGTTGATCTACTCAATAAAACTCCATACCATCGTTGAATTGGAAGATCATGATGTGCTCTTGGATGTTGTAGTTAAACATTTTTCGCAAATGTTTACGAATTGAGTGATAATTGAGGAAGAACTATGGAAGTTTTTGGCCATTGAAATGTTTAGTGGCGGCTAGGGTTAGAGATTAGGGTTTGAGTGAAAAAATAAAGTTATGAAGTCCTTTTATATAAAATTCTCACGCACTATTCATCCGAATTTTTTTTGGACTCCAAACGGTCGCCTGGCGTTTATAAAATGTTTTACCCCTATTCCGAACACAATTGAATATATATCGGAAGCCAGTTCGATCATATGTAGAAGATAGGTTTTCAAATCGACTTATTTTAAATTAAAATTTACTTAAACAAACTTCTACGCGTTTTAGCTGGCCACGACTAAACCGTAAATTCGATTAACACGAAATTTGAAATCCTACAATAATATAACATTACGGATCCAATGAAACTAGTTTCGTCGAAATCTGAGACTGCATGAAAAATGACTATTTTTACACGTTAATTAAATATTAAAACACTCAATTTCTACAAATTAACTTTTAATTCAATTTTAAAAGTACTCTAACTCCATTCTAATTCAAAATAGAAGTTAATTCAACTTTATAAATCATTTTCATTCACATTAAATCCAAATTTCAATTATTTCTGCAATTTCAAATATTAAATTAATAGTTTAATTACCCAATTAAATCACTATATTTGAAATACAATTTATTCAACATATAAATTTTACTTTTGAATATTTAAAATCAGTTAGTCATTCTGAATTCGAACGACTAAAAATCTGGGTCGTTACAGTTGGAGTCGATTGGAGCTAGCAGGGATTTGAACTAAAAATAAGTGCTCGTTAATTTTAAATCGGAATCAGAATGCGAAAGCGATAGGAAATAAATGCGAGTAATTATCACTCATTTGGATGATTTGCATTAATTTTAAATATTTAAAATCAATTATTGATTGATTGGTTGAATTAATAAGTTAGTAGTAGTTGAATGTGATTATATATATATATATATTTATATATATTGGTAGTTGGATTGATATTCCCGTAAATATTTAACGGATGAGACCCTATGCACCCCACATAATAGCGGACGACGCTATATACCGCGATATTCCCCTCGAAGTGTGATTGACATTTTTATGTTGTGTTAATATCTGTGGTTGTAGGGAAACGGGTTGGAGGGATCCAACTGGATTTCTCAAAATTGTAGAATTTATTTTCATATTCAGTGATATATGATACATTGAATAATTTATAATAGACTATAGTATGATTTGAATTAATTGGATGCTATGGTGGTTTTGGTCTAGATTTTTGGTATTTTTAAATACCATAAATATAAGTTTTGAATTTGAAAAGAAATTAAAAATGAATTTGAAAGTGAAATATTATAGTGAAATTTTGGATTAATAAAAAAAAGAATTTGGATAGAATAATAGTTTGGCTTAAAAATTGTACTTAACTATTGCAGGATATTGTAAATAGAGATTTTTGAAAATATTGTATATAAAGGATTTTAAGTAAGAATACTTGAGTAATTCTGGTTTAAAATAAAAAGGTTTAAAATCAAGTTTTAAATTGATTGGGAGATCCAAAAGTGGAATTGAAATTAAATATCAAATTGGTTATGTTGAATCTTAAATTAATAAGATTTCTAAAGTATGAAATGGAAGTAAAATAGAGATTTGGGTTGGTGTTTTGGAATATAGCTGGGTTATTTAAGAAATTGATTTAAAAATGGAATTCAATTTAGAAATCGATTAAGTATTGTGAAACCGTTATAAACGGGGAATGAGATTATGGGATTTATAAACAAGGTTTGTAAATTAAGTGAAGTGATTATGAGTGGATAAATTAAAGATATAAGTTCACGGTGAAGATTTATAATGAGATGGGTAAACCGGCTTAAAAAAAGAGATAGATTTTCCTTTTGGAAATGTGAAAAGGGGATTTACGGAATTAGGACGTAAATCAATTTAGTGATAAATCGAGAGAGATTTAAAAATGTTAGACTAGTTATATTGGAATTGAGGAATATATTATCGAGAAGTTAAGTTTGTTTTAAAAGAGGATTTTAAATTATTAAACTAGCTAATTTTAAAAGTGTTTAAAAATATTCAGAAATTAGTTATTTAATAGTTTAAAATTGTCAAAATGGATTACAAGTTTATAAATGAGCCTTGTAAATCGATTAGAATTTTATTAGTAAATGAGAACTAATTATTGTTCCAAAATTATGTAATTATTTTAAATTGTTTAAATCATATTTAATTATTAATTAAGTTAGTTTAAAAGAGTTGATATTGAATTAATTATTATTAAGAATTAATTAGTGCTATCTTTTTTAAAGGATAAATTATTCAATATTAATATTATAATTATATAATAGCTTTTATTTAAGAGTATTTGCCTAAACTAAACTTGGAAAATTATTGTAGAAATTTATAAGCATTATTTGGAGATAATTATTAAATAAAGTTTTCAGTAAGTTTGGTATACTTTTATGGCGAAATCAGTGGCAGAGATTGCCTGCAGTTAAGTTTTGGATTTCTTTAGGATAGAGACGTAACCATTGAGCTGTGAATCAATGGTTGATACCGCAGTGGTGCTTTCCGTATTTATTAATAAAAGGTTTCAAATATTTTTGAAAAGAATGGTTAGTGAACGTAGTTACTCCGATGAGATAAGTACATACTTTTTGATAAAGAGATTTAATTTATTTAAAATTAAAGAAAATGAGACTTGGTGTTTTCAGTGTAAAATTAAATATTTGGTTGAACGATTATTTATTTGATAGTTAAATAATCGACAATCAAGTCTGAACCCAAAA
Organism: Allium cepa; assembly: GCA_030765085.1. Lineage (NCBI taxonomy): Eukaryota > Viridiplantae > Streptophyta > Magnoliopsida > Asparagales > Amaryllidaceae > Allium > Allium cepa. The sequence continues at coordinate 181,903,432 of CM060937.1, read as the reverse complement.
ACATAACTTTGGGAATATTTAGGAGAAACACAGGAATTATGTGGTACAGTTACCGTTCGAGGTGCTATACTATACGTATAAACTCGTTTCGTTCTTCTAGGACGTTAATAAGGAAATCCGTCCACTAACGGTTAGAAGGCGATCTCCGATATTATTTTCGTCTTTTTATTTTCTAAAGAATCGGGTTAAGTTTACCTAAAATATCGAATGTTGTTTTGAAGAGACCGGGATCAGATAAGTTCTTCGAAAACCACTTCGATCCAACGAGTACGTTTTTGAAGTGAAAACATGATGATGAAGTCGAAGATGGAGCAGTGAAGTGTAAGGGTTAATCGCTACAAATCCCGAGGATGATCCCAAAATGGATGTAGTAGAAATAGCGGTTTCGGTTCCATTCGAACGCAGAACAGATTTGTATGGATGAATGCTATCATTACGTTGTCATTGAAAGACAATAAGCATTCTAAATAAAAATTTATTTAAGAGGTAATCGTAGCCTCAAGCCTCATCAACCGGGATTGACTGAAAATCAAAGGAGATGCAGCAAGGCTAAGTGGGTCGCACCAAATTAGGGTATGTTTATCACCTTTTTAGATACCCTCGGATATTATTACTACGGTGCGCGGAAGAACTCGAAAATGGTGGGAATACTCGGGGTGATAGCATATTCGGTCTATCCAGGCTAGGGGTAGTCCGATCTTGTGTTGTAGAGGATCCCAGCGTGGTCCTCAGTATATTTATCTAGATGTGTACTGTGATAGGTGATACCCCAGTGCTTAGTCATTCATATGAAATCCATTCTCCAATACATACCTTTACAGTTTTGGTTGTAGAGCCTAGTATGCTGGAATTTAATTAATGTAACGATTTCAGCTATTTGAATAAGTATTTGACCTAGACACTATTATAATATCAGATGATTTTGGTATAAAATATTTTGGTTATCGTAAGGTAAAAACCCGTCGTGTTTATGTGTGATATGGTCTTACGAGATACCTTTGTTTTTCAAAGGATTCTGATAACTTTAATAATTCAAATTGAGTGTATTTTTCTCAAGCTGGTTTTCCAGACTGACTCGAGTGTTATTTTATTATAATGCTCAGATCAGACCGAGTATTACAGATGCTGGATGAGGTGTTATGGAGCTCAGGAGACGAGCTGGTCGATGAAGACGTATTATACGCGTTAGATTTTATTTCATTGTGTATTGTATGCTGTATATTCAGCATTCTAGAGGACAAGTTATTATAACTGTCCAATTTTGTGTTATTAATGTGTTGTACTCCAATGATATAATATGTAAATAACAGTTGTAGTACTTTTTGTATAAAGACATGTTACTATCTATTATATATTTTTCCGCTGCGATTGTGTGATTCTGTGTTGTTGTTTCTGTTTTTCTTCTTCTACCTCTTTCTTCCTTTTCCCTAACGATGTGGCATTTCCGACATTCGATTGCTCGACATGTAATACAGTGTACGTATTGATGTCGATTTTCGAGCTTCGAAATTCCAGACCGCTACACAAGTGCTTTGGACTCGAAACAAGCCAATAGCCCAAGATATCTTATACTGCTTTATAATCTTATTATCTTATTTTCGAATGATCTTTGTAGATCTAGTATGAACCTTATAGCTTGAAAATTGGAATATGATTTTACTATTGAGTATAGATTACTTGAATTTATCTCTTTTTGGATAGAACATCGATTTGATTAATTTGTCCCTTCTGGCTGTTCGTGATCATAACGCTCTTGATGGATGCTTTTTCATTCCTTAACTTTTCAAAAGTTACTTGGTGCATTCTAATGGTATGGATAAGAGATTCCATTCTTAGTGTTTGAAACTCGGAGAAAGTTTTTTTAAAACTTATAATCTCAAAATAGAAATGTAAATCTCGAATGAGGGACTAAGTGACGGTGACTTATGAACTGATTGTCCTTTAATTAAGAATAGACTCTTCTAATTAGAGTTTTAATAGTACAAATAGGTTATGATAGTTCTGATTTTTTTTATAGTTCTCAGTAGTGTGTACTTTAAAGATTTTATAAATTACTTTTAAAATAGATTCATATGTACTTTCCCCAATCCATGGGGTAATTGGCAACGGTACCTTTAATAAAAAATATCTTTCCAACGATTTTTTGGTAAAATCTTTTGAATAAAACCACTTGTTGAAATATCAGAGCAAATTAGTTGACCTTTTTCAAGATGTAAAATTCTTACGATTCAGGTTTTTCTCGGTGAAAAGAAACATCTTATTTGTACGTTTGAAAAGTCATGATTCATGAACTGATAGATTATATAATAAGGAAATGTTTTTCTGTAAGAAGTCCTTCTAGTGAAATAACTTTTTTCAAAGGACTATATCGTCTTACGAAGAATCAAAATGTTATACATCGTCAAATATTCATTGGTATAAGAAAGTCACTTTTAAGATTTGAAGTCATATTTGCAAAAATAAATATACATACATATTTGGAAGTCATGTTATATGAAATTACATATAAAAACTATAGGAAGAGTGGGTATGAAACCAATTAATGTATATAAATCCAGTGGTGTAGCCGACATTCCCTGATGCTATTTGATGTGGTCGATGTCTCTTACTAATTGCGACATTAATCAGTGGATAATATATCCAATATCATTGATATGTCCCAAAATTCTCAACACTTACGGCATCATCTAATCCAATCATCATTACTTATTCATACGGCATCACTTGGACCGTACGACGCTAGTTATCCATTTGGTATTGTTTAAGCCATACGATATCACTTGATAATATTCGAAATCACTTTTACAACATTTTTGCCTGGAGCTTGAAGCCTTTTCTGCATATTAAACCTTGTACGCTGGTATCCACTTGAAACTCGGTCATATATACTTGTACTCTGCTTGAACATTATACACGTCTGAGTTTTTAGGTAACCTTCGAAAACTCATGTATTTATTTGAAATTCATGTTCAAAAGAAAATCTACGTATTTGTAAAACTGCTTATATCTTAACGTTCACTATATATTAATACGTACTTAAACCTGTATATACGAAGCTGCATTCATTTGACAACTTAGACATGTGAGAAACTTGATATATTTTGAAATTGATACGTTTATGGAGCCCATATATATGTACCTGAAACCTTTATATACCCAAAGTCGGAACCCTGGTATGTTAAAATCTGTACATATGTTAATTATTCATACATATATACACCTAAGGCCCTTTAAAATCCATGTGTTTAAAATCTCTATGTTCGAAATCCGTTTCTATCAAACCAACTTATTTCAAGACTCCTACATGCATGCAGGATTTGCTGATAAATTTAAGATCTGATGTAAATGGAATTTCTCCACATACTTGAAACTATATGTGCCCATTATATATTTAACACTTAAAACATACTCGAAGGCTTGGCCCATTTAAAATTTAAAATCATACATACTTTTATATGAAACTTATATGGTTAAAGATCATGTAAAGCTGTTTTACCAAAACCAACATATTTTGTAATTTGATGCTCTTTTCGAAATCATAAAGAAAACTGAGAACGCCTCTTATTTTTAAGACTTAAACCATACATTCACGTATTACAAAACACTGGCATATGAGTATATTTGAAATCTTCCAAAATATATCTGATATGCATTTAAAAGCTGTATATCAACATAGGGCCGTTAACTTCAAATTGAAGCTTGATGGTTTCCGAAACAGTGACTTTTAAAACGTATTTTGTAAACCTTAGTGTACATATAAAACAGCGTATATTTTATTAAAACTTAAAAATGGACATTATACTAAATCCCTTAGAAACTTTTTTCTTTTGAAATTGGATATCCTCCAGTTGCATTTTATTTCAAAGCTGTATAGACATGACTTCCATATATTCAAAACCAACATATTTTTGAAACCTGATACTCCTCAAAATCAGATTTTCAGAATTTGTGCATGTAAAAAGCTTTATACATATAAACTCAAACGTGCTTGAAGCTCTAAAACTACATGTATACACTCAAAACCCATGTATATTTAGATACCTGATTCCTATCTGTATTTGAAATCCAATACTTTTGAAAATCACCACATATGTATATAGATGAGACTTTATGGACCACTGTCATGTACATATACAACATACATATTTGAACTTATATCTCTTAAAGCTTGATATGCTTAAAACTGTACATACAAAACTTTTATATTGATATTTATGCATGCTTAGAACTATACTTCTATGAAATCTCACATGTATATAGAACTATACATATCACATCCTGATATAAAAAGCTTATACATTTATTTTTGAAACCAACATTCAATGCCAATTCACATGAATTTGTTTACATCCTTGATACCTAAAACATACCCAAGCTCTGAATTTATGAATCCAATATATACTTTAAGCCGCTGTGTGTGTTTAAAAGGCTAAAAGCTGTATTCATATATAAAACTAATATATTTAAAACCATGTATATTTAAAACTTGAAATATATCCAAACTATCATACCCATAAATTATCATATTACATACTCTAGATCTATACATCCAAACTAGCCATATAGGAGGCTTCATGCTTTTGAAACAGAGATGTTTGAGATATTTGTGTTTTTGAAACCTTTGTGTACTAAAGCTCTTATACTGTTGTACACATGCCTAAAGCTTTACATTAAAATCCTTACTTTCGAAGTCACTTTAGGTCTGAAACCTTACACTTATGAAATTCTATATGCTTGAAATCATATACTCATTCGAAATTTATATCTCTAGCAGTTGATATAAGTAGTTATATATATGAAACTCGAAGGGACCTTATATTCAAAATTTTCCAAGGCTGGTATTCATCCAAAAACTCAGTTATATTCATATCTCGGTATATATTGCACTTTTAAAACATGTACTCGTTTGGAATATGATATGTACCTAAATCCACATATCTGATTACCCAAAAGCATGTGCGTGTGAAATCTAATAGTCTTGACATTAAGCCTTTAAAACTTGTATATTTAAAAGTCTGCAACTCAGAGCATATTCACATATTCATATCCAGTATGTAAAACTTACGTGTTTGAAATTTTGGTTTCCTTAAATCATATATTTGTCTGAAAATATACCTTCAAAATGTAACATTTGCATATATCACACTTTCATAATCATAGATGTATAAATCATGATTCCGTTACGTTTTGAAAACTGAATCTTTATATGGTTCTATAGTCCATTATCCCAAAACTAAAATCTATGATGAAATTAAGCGATTTACGAAATTGAACCTCTTTGAAATCTTTCATTTTTGAAATCGGTAAACCAGCAAGCTTGAAATCAGCAAATCTAGTAAGCTTAATATCAGCAAGCTTGAAATTGGGTAATAATATTATTTTATGAAATCTGAAGCACTATTTTCAAAATTTTAAATGTTTGAGAAATTACCTTTAAAAACCTTTGATGTGCAGAGCAACTCATTTTTTGAAGTTTATAGATTTTTGAAATGAAATTGTTAATCCTTGAAAGATAAAAAATTAATCGAGTCCTCAGTTTCTGATGAAGATGTGCTTCGACATTGGCTATCTCTGTGACACTGATTATCCTCAATCTATGACATTAAATTATTGATGATACTGGCACCTTTTGCGGTATTGCCAATTTACAGCGTCAAACATTGGTCTTCGGCATGGATCTTGGTAAATCATGATATGAATTGAAATCCAGATCTCGAAATACTATCAGCCTTAAATGTGAATTCCGTAGTTCCAGATCCATTAAGTTCCGGTCTATAAATGCGAGACCCTCCAACCCTTTTAAACTTGCCTCTATTACTCGATTCCACAATCTTAAAATTATTTGGATCTAGGATATTGACACCGTCCAGATCTAAAATCGGTTATTGCTTAATTGATTTCCGAGTCTAATATTCAACTTTTAAAGCAATTGAAGGGGTCTTATTATTTTGAGTGATGCTACGTCGCCCGAATCTGAGTAAGTCAATTTGAACGGGTTTCGACTGAAATTTAAGGGGTCCATTCATATTAAGTGTTTGATTTAATAGCAGCCACCGAATTAAGATCGGGCACAAATTCTGACCCATATTTCGGACATTCTAGAATTGTTGTATCATTTTTTGGAAGAGATCAGTGCAAATTTGGTAATTTGATATTTGATGTTGTTATCCGGCTACTTGGCCCGACTACAATACGATATCTGCAGATGAAAAATTACTGAAAAAAATGTATTTTCAAATTTCAAATTTTCAAAATTTCAAATTTCAAAATTTCAAAATTTATAAATTTTAAATTTCAAATTCAAATCTCAAAATTTTCACATTTCAAAATTTTTAATTTCAAAAATTCAAAATTCAAAATTTCAAATTTCAAACTTTCAAACTTCAAAAAATTTAAATTCTAATTTCAAAGTTAAATTTTCAAATTTCAAAATTTTACAAATTCAAAATTTCAAATTTTCAGAATTCGAATTTCATAATTTCAAAACATCAAATTTCAAAATTTCGAATTTTAAAATTTGAAATTTCAAAAATTTGAACTTTAAAAATTCAAATTTGAAATTTGAATTTTCAAACTAACACTTCCAATTTCAAATTTCAAATTTCCACAAATTCAAAATTTAAAATTTCGAAATTTTGATAATTTAAAATTTCAAATCTCACAATTTCAAAATTCAAAATTTCAAATTTTGAAAATTCGAATTTCAAAATATCAAATTTTAAAATTTCAAAATTTCGAATTTTAAAATTTCAAATTTCAAATTTTCGAATTTCGAACTTTAAAATTTGAAATTTCAAAACTTTGAACTCTAAAATATCGAATTTTTAAAAGTTAAAATTTTCAAATTTTGAACTTTAAAATTTCAAAATTTGAATTTTGAAATCTTCAAATTCGAAATATTACAATTTAAATTTTCAAAATTTCAAATTTAAATTTTGAACTTTTTTTTCAGTTTTGACAAGTCAAAAATTTCTAAATATGCTTTTTAACTTTTTAACTTTCTAAAAGCAAAAGGACTTTTGAAATAAGCAAAAGTCCTTTCGCTTTTGTTTGCCAAACGGGCCCTAAGTGTTTGATTTAATAGCAGCCACCGAATTAAGTTCGGGCATAAATTCTGACCCATATTTCGGGCATTCTAGAATTGTTGTATTATTTTTTGGAAGAGATCGGTGCAAATTTGGTAATTTGATATTTGATGTTGTTATCCGGCTACTTGATCCAACTACAAGATGATAGTTGCAGTGGATATGGTTGGACCTAGACGGAATTCAAACCGAGAAAAGATTGGAAATATAAAGGATCGGTGTAACTTAATTGGATTGGCATACTTGTGTGTGGTTCGACATATACGTATGGTTCGGCATATATGTATGGTTCGGCCTATTTGCATGGTTCGGTGTTGGGACAAGATCATGTGGTCGACAATGATAAGATCGGCCTTGTTGGAACAAGATCATTTGTGGGTCGGCAATGATGGGATTGGCCTTGTTGGAACAAGATCATATGTGGGGGCAATGATGGGATTGGCCTTGTTGGAACAAGATCATATGTGGATCGGCGGATAGTGGTTCGACTTATGTGGATCGGCAAGGATGGGATCATATGTGGATCGGTGGATAGTGGTTCGACTTATATGGATCGACAAGGATGGGCTCGGATTCGATACGATCAGTATGGATGGCTCCGCATGACTGGATGGCTATAATGGTAAGCTATCTCCGGGTCAGTCGTGGAGCTTTTGGCATTAAATGAAGTGGTCGGCATAGACGGCTCGGTTACCATGTGATGTGCATGTAAATGTGCATATTTTTACCATCATATTTAATCTATTTAAATTAAATAAATGATCATATTGCGTATTTTAACTTGTTTTAACCAAAATCCATATTAATTCCAAATTGTTACATATCCATCTTCATATAGGAGCAAAATGGTCATTTGTGTGCATATAATTCTTTAAGAAAAATTAATTGGAAATTTATATATATTTGTGTAGGAATTTGATCTCAAATAGGGGTAGTTTCATGAAGACACATGCATGTACAAAATGAATACAAAGGAATGAAGATGCAAATAATTCAAAGTGAAGAACATGGAGAACCCCACTTACCCACCCACCTTAATTTACAAATTAGAGGCTAATGCACATGCTTATGAAATTAATGGCTTCATGTATACTTAAATGATGATTATTAGAAGCTAATGATTACTTGACATTCACACTTCTCAAGGGTATTTTGGACATTCCTCAAAAACAAGAATTAGGGTTTAACACATGTATATACACCCCTTATGTTTCATGTAACTCTCTTCCTTCCTTAATTCGTCTTAGTTTTAGTTTATGCTCAAAATAAAAAGACAAACTCACTTTCTCTTTTCATGGCTACTTAGCCATTTTTATTTTATGTAATTTTTTTTTATGCAACGTTAAATAGTGTTTTATTTTACTTACATGCTCTCTTTCTTTCATATTAGTAGTGTAGATTTTCTTTTATGCAAGTAGATTAGTTTTTTATTTTCATTTGCTCTCTTTTTCCTCTTTTTTTTCATTCATGTTGCAAGCTACGTTTGTTCATATGATAACAAATATGAGAGGCTAAACCCCTTCAATTTAGGGGTAATGAAGCTCTCTAATTATGTAGCTTTAACTATTTATTAATTCATGCTCTTTTTGTGTGCTTAATGATGATCAATGAAGTGTTTTATTTGTTGTTTTTGCTTTAAATTTGATAGCCTATTTTGTTGACACCAAATAGACTATGCTTAAATAATCACTAACACAAATGTCTCTTCATCAAAATATGATTGTGACATAAGAAACTGATTTGAAATTCAAATTTGATGGTCTATATTTCTAATTCATAGTTACTAGACCATACTTAAAATAGATTTCATTTTCATTTTCCTTGTCAAGTTTCATTGAAGTTAGTAAGTGGTTTAAGGGGTGTGTTATATTTTGATGACTTATGTTGACTAATCAATAACACAAATATGTCATACTTATGATAAGCACATCAATTAAAACACTAATGACCATAAAAAAGAGATCATGATTTTATATGTGTCGAACTACGTGATATAGATAGTGGATTTATTCTTTAAATTGTCACTTAACTCTTATATTTGCTTCTCTTTTCTTTTAATTAGTTAGTTAATTCTCTAATTCTCTAGCTTAAATTTCCATCGACTTTGGTTTAATTTAATTGAATAGAATTTTAAAATCAACAATTCCCTGCGGATCGACCCGTATTCGCCACGTACTACAAGTGTACACCGTGCGCTTGCGGTTATTTTAATTTGAAAATTTTCGACTATTTTCTAACTCAATAGAAAATTAGCCGATTAACAAGTTTTTGACGCCGTTGTCGGCGAATTGCTTTGATTTTTATTTTCTATTATTCGAATTACTTTTGTTTGATTTTTGTGTGTTTTTGTTTTGTGTGTTAGTTTGCATAAAAAAAAAACCGTTTGTGTTGCGTGTTTGTTGTATTTATTTTTGTTTGTGTGATTGTTGTTTTCTAGTTTCGTTTGCATTGCATTTGCATATTCAAAAAAAAAAGAAATTTTTTTTGTTTATCGCATTTCTGTTTTTGCAATTTCTGTTACAAAATTCATAACACTGTTACAATTTCTGTTTTTATTTACTCTCTGTTTTCATTTCTGTGCACAGTGCATACTTAAACAATCCTCTTCTACTGACACCATCTCCCTACACCTGCATATTACACTATCTCACTGTCACTTTACTGCCACTTCTCTTCCACAACCACAAACATACCACCTTACTTCACTGGCTTTCTGCCTCACTGCCTCACTGCCTTCCATCACAACAGTTCAAACTACAAACTGTGCACCAAAACTGCTTTCGCAACAGCACCCTACTCCCTGCAATTCACCACCACCAGAACTGCTGCAACCAAAACTCTACTCATCTCCTCATCACTACTGCTCACAGCTGCTCCATCAACTCACAGCTGGTCCATCAAAACAACCTACACCAGAGCTCCTGATCATCAACCTCTACCAAGTCCACACTGACATCATCTTCTACAAACACCCCTCGACCTTGTTTTGATCATCACCAACCAACCAAACCACATTCAATCAATAGCCTATAATTTCACTGTCACAACCTACACAGTCCTCCTCCTGCTATCTACCATCCAGTCCATCCACCTAGATCAACCTTCGTGCAGCACAGCTATCCACACCTCTATATATACAAAACATCACAGTGCAATCTTCATTGCATACAACCATCCCTGCTTCATCACAACAAGCATAACTTTCAAAACCAAACCATCTGACCAAACATTACCTCACTTCACTATATAATACAAACACATCACTCCACAACACAGAACTGACTACAGAACAGCAAAGCCACCACACTCCTGTAATCTTTCCCCTGATGCTCTCCAAATATCCAAGCAACTCACTGCCACTTCTCCTTACATTGCCTACAATTCCAGCCATCATTCCTAACTTCCTCCTTGTTCCTTCCACACAGTTACACAACTATCACAGATTATACATTGCTAGAAAACTTCTTCACTACCCTCAGTATGCATCTTCCATACAACATCTCTCCAGCAACAACACATACCTCAAGCAACCCCTACCTGTTCTGCAATTCAATCGCTACCCAATTCAAGCATCGGCATCGGCATCACCAGACCGAAGCCTCCATCACAATCGCCGAAACCACGACATCGACTGCAAACTGCGATTCGTCCCACCTCACCAATTACCAATTCGGCAAACTAATCAGCCGAACCCCATTCACCGCCTTGCTTTGACAATTCCAATTCAACCGCAACCCGATTGAAACTGCGAACTAACACAGTTGCCACTTCAATTCAACTACTGAATTAACTAATTGATGTTGATTTTGAATTAATGTTTGACTGCATGAAGTCGAGAATTCAATTGTGAATTAACTTAAGATAGAATTTTTTTTCTTTTTCTTTCATATATAAAAAAAAGGAGGCGGCTTTGGATTTGCGTTTAAGAGGGTTGTTTTGTTTGAACTGTGAAGGATCTCTCCTTTGCGTGCATTTGTGAATTTTTGTTTTAACTGGGCCAGGCCCGTTCGTTCCCAAAAAAAGGTTGTGATAATGCTTTGATTTTCATCTTCTTTTATTTCTTTGTTTTTTAGTGTCTTTCAAAAAAAATCCTTTTCTTTTGAATTGTTTTGAGTTTTCGAATAGTTTTATTCATTTTTTTAAAAAAAAACAAGTTTCTTTCATTCATTTTTTTTGTTTTTTCCATTTGATTTTAATTGCTTTGATTTTTTATTTGTTTTAGTCTTCCTTCTCTTACATAAAAAAAACTGTATATATCTTGTTTTTATTTGCGGGTTGCCAAAGCAGATTAAAAGAATTGCTTGCTTCGCTCTGCTGTCAAAAATAAATTGCTGGTTTGCTTATAAAAAAAATTGCTGCTTTCATCTCAACTTTTATTTGAATTGCATTGTTGATTGCTTTCATTTTGAAAAAAAAATTCAAAAACAAAAACAAAAAATCCATTCTTAGTTGCATTGTTAATACATGTTTAATTTTTGCGTTGCATTTCATCCTAGAATTTTGATTAACAATAACGGTTAGACATTGATAACACTTAATTATATGTTGACAATTTGTCTTCTTTAAACTATTTAATTTCTTGGTGTCTAGACTACGGCAGAGCAATAACCATTTATAATTATTACGGTGATTCGTAAATATTATAGTGGTTGTATCTCTGAAGGTACTTAAACCTTCGGCTGCATTGCTACGGTGATTCGTGGTGCACCGATAAATCATGTCCGTTACCTGACTGAGAACTATTTTGTTTATCTAAGACAATGTGTGATTATACAATTTTGGGTTAACTTAGGATGTCTCATTTGTAATTAACTCCTGCATTCATTTAGTTGCATTAGTTCATGCATATTTAAAAAAGAATTCAAAATTAAAAAAGTTGTAAATATTTCTTAACTTAGTTTTTTTCCTTTTCTTTTGAAAATTTTCAAATCAAAATTCCAAAAAAAAATAACTTAGTTTTTTTAGAAAAAAAAAATCCAAAAAGAAATATATAAAATCCTTTCTAAAAAAAAATTGAAAAATCAAAAACAAAAATCAATTTTCCATTTTGAAAAATAAATTTGTAAATATTTTTCCTTCATAAAAAAAATTAAAAAAAATTCTTGAAAATGTTCGAGTTTCCCCACTTACGTGAATTTTACAATAGTTGTGAAAATCAATATAATCCATATGATTTCACTCCAAATTCATATATGGATATTTTAACACCAACTATTGTTTAAACGATTCAAATTTCGAACTACAAAATTTTCAAAATAACGAGCAACCCTCAAATCTTGAAAATAACATTTCGTCTTTACTTGAAATCTCTACACAACAAAATCAGATGATAAATGATTTGTGTAACTCGTATATCTGTGATAACTCGAGTCAAAGTTTCCAAGGATTTCAAAATTTGAATCCGATTCAAAATTTAAACGATTTCGATGATAACCCATGCCAATTCAATTTTGAACTCCAAAATGAATTTCAAAATCAAAACAAAAATGCGATCCACTTTTCAAATGAAGTTGGCAATGAGAATAATCTTAACCACGTTACGAGTAAAAAAAATTGTTCTCAACAAATCCAAATCGAAAATTCTCATATCAATAATTATAAGTTGGATTTTGTCAAATAAATGAACGAAATTTACGATGATCACATAGATTTGTTGTTTGAAATATATATGAAACAAAAACAAAACCAAATCCTAATGTGTGATGAGTCGAGTGATAATCCATCTTTTACCCAAATCGATAATTTCAAATAACAACTTTTGAAATTGAAAACGAAAATCTGAACGAAGTTGTTGAAAATACGGTAATTGAGTTGGATTTCAATTCTTTTGAGGGTGTGAAACCAAATTTAAAATTCGATCCTTCTTATCTCGATTTCGAAAATTTGAATACAACAACTTTGGATTTTGAAAATGATATACGAAATGAAGTTGTTGATAGTCCAATAAAGGAAGACGAATTTAATGAACACGAATTTTTTGGACTTTTGGATGACCAGTTGTTAAATTCCGACGGAGAAGATGAAAATCACTATTTTGATTTTAAAATCAATAACTCTGAAAATGTTTCCAATGATAAGTTTGAATTTCAAACTGGTGAAAATAAACTTGAACTTCAATCAATTGTTTTATCAACCCCAAAAATCATCGAAAACAAAACAACCCATTCAATTTTCAATAAGACGATATTTGTTTTTCCAAATCAACATTCAACTTCGAAAACTTTTACAGTTTGGTTTTTCGAGCTTAAGTTGTGTCTCGCGTACTTGACGAGACAAATGAATCGGTCTTTGGAAGTCCGTTTCATTTACTTTTTAACGATATACTTTCTGATGCCGTGTAAATTCATTTCATTTTCATGTAAATAACAATAAACGTTCCTTTCACTTGGGTTGACTATGGGGACACAGTCAAAATCAAGTGTAGGGGGAGACTCACCTTCTTTTTTGATTTTTCATAGTTTATTTTACATTTTTTTCAAGCCCCAAAAAAAACAAAGAAAAAAAACTTAATTTTTTTTAAAGCATTTTGATTTATTTTTAAAGAAACACTATAGGATTAATATATGGTTTTGGTTTATTAAATTAAAATTATTGAAAATTTATTTGTCTTAACAAAAATGAAAATGAAGTTTGAGTACCAATAACGATAGTTTAACTAATATATACGAAGGTTCATACATGATAATTATGAAATATATTCTAACTGAAAACTTTGATTTAAAAAGTGGTTGATTTAAAGTAAAGGATATAACAATTTTTTGTCTTCTAAGTTAAGTGGTGCTAAGATTATTTTGCAAAACTCTCTCTTTTAAATAAAAACAAAACATTTGTATATATGTAAATATTTTCTATTAACACCTACGGTCGACAGGTGTACACACTTGTGTGTACACTCGCCATGCTCTGTACCTTTCTCACATAAGCCCGAAAGGCAGTGCACGATCGGTATATCTGACCTCGGTTTATCTAAGCTAGGTGTATATATAGAAATTCTTTTTAATAACGCCTACAATCAATAGGTGTTCACACTCACGTGTTCACTCGCCACGCTCTGTATTCCCCTCACATAAGTCCGCAAGGCAATGCACGGGTAATATATATGGCCTCAGTTTATATGAGTTAGGCATATATTGTAAATATCAATAAAATTTTCAAAAAAATAAGAGGGAGTAAGCAATTGAAATCCTAACACTATTTTTAACTTATTTGATTTGACTTGTTATTGAAAATAAATGAATATACCACTTTGATAAACTTTGATAATCAATTAAGGATCCATTTTATAATTACACTTTGTTATCAACCGAAATAGCAAGTTAAACTATAGTCTATTTATTATGATAACTAAATTTTTGTTGGAAATTTGGACACATAAATGACTTAAATTTTCAAGATAATGATCGAAACATATATTTAACTTATTTGTGTCGATTTAAAAGTGAATCCTTCATTGTAAATATTTTCATAAACTCGCATTCATCTCTTTGTAAATAAATCTTGCATTTTGTAAATATTTTCATCCTGCATTTGGATTTTATGGGTAGTATCCGTCGAAAACCCTCACGAGACAACACTCGTCCTACTGGAGACACCTAGAGGTTTAACGGCTTGTTGCATGCGCTAAATGCAATCGTGCTCCCAACGAAAACAGATTTATCTTAGTTTTTCTTTACTCGAGGACGAATAAAAAGATAAGTGTGGGGGTATTTGATGTGCACGTAAATGTGCATATTTTTACCAACATATTTAATCTATTTAAATTAAATAAATGATCATATTGTGTATTTTAACTTGTTTTAACCAAAATCCATATTAATTCCAAATTGTCACATATCTATCTTCATATAGGGGCAAAACGATCATTTGTATGCATATATTTCTTTGAGAAAAATTAATTGGAAATTTATATATATTTGTGTAGGAATTTGATCTCAAATAGGAGTGGTTTATGAAGACACATGCATGCACAAAATGAATACAAAGGAATGAAGATGGAAATAATTCAAAGTGAAGAACATGGAGAACCCCACTTACCCACCTACCTTAATGTACAAATTAGAGGCTAATGCATGTGCTTATGGAATTATTGGCTTCATGTACACTTAAATGATGATTAGTAGAAACTAATGATTACTTGGCCTCCACACTTCTCAAGGGTATTTTGGACATTTTCTAAAAATATGAATTAGACACATGTATATATTCCCCTTATGTTTCATGTAACCCTCTTCCTTCCTTAGTTCCTCTTAGTTCTAGTTTAGGTTCAAAATAAAAAACAAGCTCTCTTTCTCTTTTCATGGCTACTTAGCCATTACTATTTTATGTAATTTTCTTTTCATTTTGTGCAATGTTAATTAGTGTTTTATTTTACTTACATGCTCTCTTTCTTTCATGCTAGTAGTGTAGATTTTCTTTTATGCAAGTAGGTTAGTTTTTTTCTTTTCATTTGCTCTCTTTTTCCTCTTCTTTTTCATTCATGTTGCAAGCTACATTTGTTCATACGATAAAAAATATGAGAGGCTAAACCCCTTCAACTTAGGGGTAATGAAGCTCTTTAATTATGTAGTTTCAACTATTTGTTGATTCATGCTCTCCTTTTGTGCTTAATTATGATCAATAAAGTGTTTTATTTGTTGTTTTTGCTTTGAATTTGATAGCCTATATTGCTGACACCAAATAGGCTATACTCAAACAATCACTAAAACAAAGCCTCTTCATCAACATATGATTATGGCATAATAAAGTGATTTGAAATTCAAATTTGACGATCTATATTTCTAATTAATAGTTAATAAACCATACTTAAAATAGATTTCATTTTCATTGTCAAGTTTCATTAAAGTTAGCAAGTGGTTTAAGGGGTGTGTTATAGTTTGATGGCTTATGTTGGCCAATCAATAGCAAAAATATGCCATACTTATGATAAGCACATCAATTAAAGCACTAATCACGATAAAAGAGAGATCATGATTTCATATGTGTTGAACTACATGATCTAGAGAGTTGATTTATTCTCTAAATTGTCACTTAACTCTTATATTTGCTTCTTTTTTCTTTTAGCTAGTTAATTCTCTAATTCTCTAGCTTAACTTTCCATCGACTTTGGTTTAATATGATTGAAAAGAATTTTAAAATCAACAATTCCCTGCGGATCGACCCGTATTCGCCACGTACTAAAAGTGTACACCGTGCGCTTGCTGTTATTTTAATTTGAAAATTTTCGACTATTTTCTAACTCGATAGAAAACTAGCCGATTAACACCATGGTTCGGCATACTTGGGTCGGTGCACCCTAGGGAAGTTGGCAAGTTATCTGGTCTACAACAAAGTAGTGTGATCAACATTTCAATGCTTCGAGTCACGCCACTATTTGCTTTGAGTCACGTAAGAAGTTGCTTCAAGTCATCTATGAGGAAACCCCAGTTCGACATTGATGGTTCGACCAAAGTGGTTCGGCAGTTACTGGATTAGTTATGGAGGGTCGGCATACCTGGGTCGGTCTACTTGAATTGTCACTTGTGGGCCGAGCTATCTTGATCATGGGCCTGCATAGGGAAGCCAGGCTAACTTCGTCTATAAATAGAGGGGCAAGAGTCTAGTTGAAAGGACATTTTTTCGAGAACTCTAGAGAGACTCTACCATTTTATTTACTTACTTTCTTTCTGCTCAAAATTGTATTCAAGCTGTCTGTTTGCGGACTGTACCTGTATTCAATTGATTGAAAAAGAAATAAAAATTACATTCAAAGTGGACGTAGGCATTTATGCCGAACCACTATAATCTGGTGTTCTTGTTTCTGTTATTGTTTTTGCATTCTACTGTAATAATCCTCTGTTTTAAAGTACTGTCTTCATTAATCTCTCTACACAAATCTATTCTAGAGTGTTAGCGATCAATTATGGTGCTAACATTTTGGTGCTCTCACTGAGAAAGTTCACTCTCTAGCTGTTAGAATCTAATTTGTTGCTACTGGATTGAGGAAATCCCTGGACGGAGATCCAAGTTCATTCTTAAGAGTTTATAGATTCTACTCAAAGTTCCTATGGATAACTCTAAGATGTCAAGACCACGTACCAGATCTGCCTCCCACAACGCCGATGCTAATGAGACCACCCGTGTCTAGCAAATAGGTACCCACAATCAGCAAGCTAATGTAGGTGCAGAACTCGCCATCATCCCAAACCAAGCAGAAGCTGTCACCAAGGTAGAGTTTATTGAGTCGATTAGGGAGCTCTTGGAAAGTAGGAGACAACTTAACGAACAGATTCAAGTAAATGCCAACCCGATGACCCAGATTGCTCAGCACCAGCATCAGAATGCTGGAGGAAGCCCTGATCCCTACTCGTCATTCGACAGCTCCACTTCGTCAGATGAACACCCCAGGCGTCGATGCCGTAGGATTGAAACGACACAAACTGGAGCAATAGAGAAATTAATGATGAGTCACCAAGGACAAGCCAATAGGGCCGATCCAGACCCTATGACAGGGACAGTGGCTCATCGACTACACTTAGGGAGTCGAGCTCAGCCTGGAGCAAGGAACTTAGCCTTTGGGGCACGTGTGGAAGCTAGAAAACTACCTCATCAGGATGGTCATGAAGTAGGTCCTTAGGTGTGTAGATGATCACAGATCGAGGAGGCGCCAACCGGAGCAACCATGTAGAACGGACACTGACTTGGTACTTCCCATTGAAACTCCGGATCTATCAGCTATGGTCAGGCAATTGCTGAGGGAAAATCGAGGCTTAACTATTGACAATTGGGGTATCGAGGAGTCATATCCGTTCACAGATAACATCCTACAAGCTGAGTACCCCTGGAAGTTCAACATGCTTACTATTCCAGCTTATGAAAGGAAGACCGACCCTCGGTAGCACATAATGAGATATGAGTGGATGATGGACTCGGCTAGAGCAAATGATGCGACCAAATGCAGATGCTTCCTAATAACCCTATCCGGAATCGCTACCATGTGGTTCATAAGGCTTCCCCCATGATTTATCTCTAGGTTTGATGAATTAGCGACGACGTTCGTAAAGCAGTTTAGGTTCCATGCCACTCGCCCAAAGGACGTGATGTCGCTATCCAGTGTGATCCAGGCTCCAGGTGAGTCAGTAAAGGATTATTTGTAGAGATTTTACGTTGCTGCTACCAAAGTCAGCAATTCAAATGACCACGCTATCCTTATGGCCATGATGCAAGGAGTGGATCCAGATTCTGAGTTTGGTGACTGGTTGGCAGCAAACCACCGACCACCCTGGAACGCTTTTATTCGAAGGCAAATCAATTCATGAGGAAGGAAGAGGCAAGGTGGTCAAGGGTGCTCTAGGACCCAGTAAGGAAGCGGTGCAAAGAAATATCATGGTGAAGCAATTAAGCGAGAGCTCTGGTAAGGTCCAAGTTAATGTTCAAAATAAGCCGGAGTAACCGAAAGGAACCGAAGGAGGAAATTCCGGACGAAAGAGAAAAGCAGGAAAGTGGAAGCCAAGGATCTCGACCTATAATGAGTATACACCCCTGAACATGTCTTTGGAGAATATTTATCTATCGACTGGAAACACTTTCCAATACCAAAAGCCGTGCCCAAAGGAATCGACCGAGGAACAAAAGCAGACCGGGAAGTATTGCCGGTTTCAAGAGACCTATGGGCACAATAAAAATGAATGTAGACACCTCCACGATGCTATAGAAAAGATAATTCACCAGAAGAAGTTGGAGTAGTTTGTTAAAAATCTGCCGGAAGGCAGACATGGCAAATTCGACCCCAATCGTGGGCAAGCTCCACACCGACCTGAGGAACCCACTCGGACCGGAGGAAGAATGGTCATAAACACGATAATCGGAGGGCCTCAACCTGCATACAAGAGTTGGCAAGAAACGAAACGCTGTGCTAGTTCCTTGAAGCATGCAGATTTCGAGTGCTGCTCGAATACAGAAGACGGGACTCTAGCAAAGGAGCAATGAATGATGATGGATGACATAGTGTTCAGGATTCGGGATGCCGATCAAGTAGAGGCTCCAAATATTGACCCAATGGTTATCTCAGCTTTGATCGGACCAACGCTTGTGAGAAGAATGCTAGTTTATTGTGGGAGTCATGTTAATATTATCTTCAAAAAGGCGTATGACCAAATGAAGATGGAGGCGAAGGATCTAAAACTGTCTAAAGCCCGCATTCACGGCTTTAATGGTGTAGCTACTGATGCAGTATGTTTTGTCGAATTTCCAGTTGAACTAGGAGAAGGTGAACGCAAGAGGGTACGGATCCTACCGTTCATTGTTTTGGATATTGATTCCCCGTATAATGTTTTTTTGGGTGACCGACCCTGGCGGAGTTTAGGGCAGCTTTGGCCCAATGGTGTTTGACCTTGAAATTTTTGATGGACAATGGAGTTAGTGTAGTGCATGATGATCAAGCAAATGGTCGTGCTTGTTATGTGGTTGAGTTGAGAGTGGCCCAACGAAGAGAGAAGGGAAAGGGTGTGGACAAGCCTATCTGCATCCATGTTGCTAAAAATTGACAAGTAGCGCCCGAGCCTTGGCTTGGCTAACACAGTCGGATCTATAGAGATATAGATCCGAGGGACGACGATGGAGAACCCAAGAAAGCCAAGGCGGCGCCAGCTGAACTGACGATTGACATTCCAGTCATCTATGATGACCCATCACGGGTACTGAAGATTGGATCATAACTCAACCCCTCGATGATGAGGGATCTGATTGATTTCCTCCAAGCGAATCTCCATTCTGATATGTGTGAGATTTCTCCCTCCATTGCAAGTCATATGTTGAAAATTGATCCGATGTATGTGCCAATGAAACAAAAGAGGAGAGGCATGGACCCAGAGAGGTCCACTGCTCTCAAAGAGGAGGTGGATAAACTCAAAGCCAATGGGTTCATCCGCGATGCCCTCTATCCTGAATGGATATCTAATCCCGTAAAGGCAATTGGAAGTGGAGGACTTGTGTTGATTACTCGGACCTGGACAAGGCGTGCCCTAAGGATAGTTTTCGATTGCCCAGAATTGATCAGCTAGTCGACTTGACAGCATGACACGAGTTATTTTCATTTATGGATGCATATTCGAGATACAATCAAATCTCGATGCACATCCCAAAGTAGGAGCATACCAGTTTTTTCATAGACATTGGATTGTACTGTTATGTAGTGACGCCTTTCGGGTTGAAGAATGTAGGGGCAACCTATCAGCGTTTGGTGAATCATATGTTTAAAGACCAGATTGGTAGAACGATGGAAGTTTATGTGGATGATATGCTCGTGAAGTTAGGACAGTCAAATGACCACATTCAAGACTTAGCAGATATGTTTGATATACTCAGATTTTACGGGATCAAAATCAGTCCATTGAAATGTTCCTTTGGCATTGCATCAAGGAAGTTTTTGAGTTTCATTGTCAATGCACGAGGAATCGAAGCGAACCTAGAAAAGATTCAAGCTATTCGGGTCATAGGGGTACCTAAAACAATAAAGTAAGTGTAGAGCCTAAATGGGAAGGTCGTAGCATTGGTCGATTCATATCTAGAGCAGTCAACAAATGTATTCCCTTTTTTGATTTGATAAGGAAAGAGAAAAGAAATTTCGAATGGACATCGGATTGTGAAGACGCGTTTCGAGCTCCGATGGGCCACTTGTAGAGGCCCCATATTCTGTCGAAATCTATAGACCATGAGGAGTTGTATATTTACTTGGCCGTATCCCAGCACGCCATCAGTGGGGTTTTGATTCGTGAGGAGGACCGAATACAAAAGCCGATGTACTATGTTAGTAAGCGTTTAACGGGGGTAGAGAGAAATTATCCCAAAATTGAGAAGTTGGCTTACTGTTTGGTAATCGCATCACGCAAACTCCGCCCATATTTCTAGGCACATCCGATCAGTTTCTATACCGATTAGCCTTTATGGTAGGTGCTCTAGCAACCATAGACTTCTGGAAGGTTACTTAAATGGAATATTGAACTTAGTAAGTTAGACATCACCTACCTACTTCAGAGGGCTATCCAGGGATAAGTGTTGGAAGATTTTATTGCAGAGTTCACTGTGCAGGACGAACCAAATGAAAATGATGCAATTCACGCTGTATGATGGAAGCTGTATACGATGGAGCATCTAACGACCATTGTTTTCGGGCTGGTGTTGTTTTTGTAACTCCTGAGAACCGATCGATTTGTTATGCTTTGAAACTTAATTTCCCCATTACGAATAAGGAAGCCGAGTATGAAGCGTTGATCGCTGGACTGAAGCTTGCCAAAGAACTTGGAGTAAAATCGGTGGAAATATTTTATGACCCACAACTGGTGGTGTACCTCATCCGAGGAAACTACTAGGCAAAGGGATAGAGGTTTGCTCCATACCTCACTCGAGTCCAAGAATTGTTGGTGGACCTCGAATACTACGATATTATGCATAGTCCACATGAACAGAACGGGGAAGCCAATTCCCTGGCGAAATTTGCAAGCACTGGTGACGCTCAGCAGATGGGTTCGGTTCCCGTTAAAACTCTACATTCCCCAAGCATAAATGAGATGGCTGTTGTCTTGTGGCGGAGACAAAAACTAAAAGAGAGTCTTGGATGACCCCGTTTAAAGAATACTTGTTACACGGGACCTTGCCCGAGAGGAGGAATGAGAGATGACAAGTCGTTCGCAAGGCCTCACGGTATATAATGCAGGATGGAATGATGTATCAGAAGGGATTCTCCATTCCCTTACTTAGGTGCATCGCCCATGATGAGATAAAATGAGTTTTAAGAGAAGTCCATGAAGGAAAATGTAGCGACCATACTGGAGGGCAAACACTAGCCAAAAAGATACTTTGCTATAGATACTATTGGACGATCGTGAATCGGGATGCCGCAGATTATGTAAGGAGATGCAACAAATGTCAGAAGTACGCAAAGATCCCGAGAGCGACGCCGACGGAACTCACGCAAATGGTTAGTCCATGGCCGTTTGTGATATGGCATTATCGGCTCCTTGCCAATCTCCAAAGGTGGTGCAAAATACGCAATTGTCACATTCGATTACTTCACCAAATGGGCCGAAGCCGAGCCATTAGCTACGATCACCACCAAAAAGGTCATTAACTTTGTTGTGCGGAACATTATATGTCACTTTGGTCTCTCGCAGACTATCATTACTCACAATGGAACTCAATTTGAGAGTAGAGAATTCAAAGAGTTTTGTCGAAAGTATTGCATTGAGAAAAAGTTTGCCGTAGTCGCTCACCTAAAGCGAATGTGCAAGTTGATGCCAGAAATAAGATAATCATGTTCATCTTGAAAAAACGTCTGGAGAAGGCTTGAGGCAAGTGGATGGATGAGCTTCCAACAGCACTATGGGCATACAGAATCAACCATAAGTCCACGACTGGCCATACTCCCTTCGCATTGGCATACGACACCATAGCAGTTATACCTATGGAACTTGAAGTTCCTTCCCACCGGGTGACTTATCATGATCCTAGAATAAACCAAGATCTTTTATTGGAGTCATTGGATTTTGTCGATGAGAAGCGCGAAGAAGTTGATTTAAGGGCGGCCGCACGCGGGCACCGATTCGCCTGATATTATAATGAAAAAGTTCGACCAAGAGCTTTCGATCTTGGCAACCTTGTTTTGAAACGAGTTTTTTTCGGTCGTATCACATATGAATCCCACATGGGAAGGTCCTTACGTCATCGAATGGAGGCTTGGAGAAGGAACCTTCAAGCTAGCGATTTCTGATGGCATGACACTTCCTCGAGCTTGGAATAGTGAGCATTTGCGCCGTAATTATGCTTCGTTTGTTTATTTTGCATTTTAGTAGCAATTGTTTATGGTACATGTTTCTTTTGTTGTTCTTTGTTTCCAGCCTGTAATAAGACAATTCGGTTTGCCCCTATTTTCTACAATCAATAAAAGCTTGAAGCCATTTTTGTGAATTGTTGGTGTTCCATCTTTTATAATTTTATGAAAAGGTTAATTTTCATTAAACTGTATGGCGTATGAATGCACACTCAAAACTAAAATTCGACCAGATATGTACTCAAAAATCTCTAAGTCCCCAGAGTGCAGACTAGAGTACTATGAGTCCTCAAAGCATGGACTAGAGTATAAATGACTTAAAAATCTCGAAGTCCCTAAAGTGCGGACTAGAGTACTCTCAGTCCGCAGAGCATAGACTAGAGTATAAATGACTCAAAAATCTCTAAGTCCCCAGAGTTTGGACTAGAGTACTCTGAGTCCCCTGAGCGCGGACTAGAGTATAAACGACTCAAAAATCTCTAAGTCCCAGAGTACGCACTAGAGTACTCTGAGCACAGAGTGCATACTAGAGTACTCCGAGTCCCCAGAGCGTGGACTAGAGTATAAACGAATTAAAAATCTCTAAGTCACCAGAGTGCGAACTAGAGTACTCTGAGTCCCCAGAGTGTGGACTGGAGTATAAACGACTTAAAAATCTCTAAGTCCCCAGAGTGCGGACTAGAGTACTTTGAGTCCCCATAGCGCAAGGTAGAGTATAAACAATTCAAAATCTCTATGTCCCTAGAGTGCGGACAAGAGTATTAACGATTCAAGAATCTCTAAGTCCTAGAGTGCGGACTAGAGTACTCTGGGTCCACAGAGCACACACTAGAGTACAAACGATTTCAAAAATCTCTAAGTCTTTCGAAAGCAGACTAGAGTTTGAATGACCTGCAAGACTTTGAATTTCAGTTTCAGATTAAATTATAAGTTATGCGATGTGAATGTAAAGAAACAAAATTTTATTTACTTCTCAAAAAGTTTCCATACAACTTCCCCGAAAGTTTGAAGGTCAAGTCTGTTGAATATGCGCTTATATGATTTTGTTTGATGATAATAAACATATATACATTCATTTAAATGTATTTGTTAATGTACTATTTTATTTTTTCATAGATTAAATAAATATTCGTTGAATAAAATAAATAACACAGATTTTGAATTCAAACAGAAATTTTATTCAAACAAATATTTATTACAATTTTGAATAGTACAAATTCAAGCTCTCACTATTCACTATACAACTTTGATACAAATTCAATTACATCACAATTCTACATTACAGTTGACCTCACTACATATCACTCACACTCGTATTTATCTTCAACTGCATTCCAGTTTGAATCCAGCATCTGAGCAATCTGCAAAAATATTCACTAACGCAGTAAAATTGAAAAAGAAATATTTTTGCAACAGAAAATAAAATATGATTTTTGAAAATATTATTTGCCTCAGTTATTTGGGTTGTTCGTCATAATTTACATTTGAATTCGTCACACACGAATAGCGTGACATGCACAGTGTATCACTGTACATGCCACAAGGCCGTGCACACCGATATACACTTGATTGATTTACAGGGACAGGTGAGCACAGGTCAAACCCAAATGAAAAGCCGGGTTCAACTCACGTGCAGTAACATAAAAGTCACAACTCTCAGCACAAGGTCAAACCCAAGTTTTAAAACTGGATTCAACTCAGGTGCGAATCAAAAGTACACATGAATGTTATGTTCAAACATGACACAGCCTCAAACCAGCATCAAAGCAAATACAACTGCAATGAAAACAATATTAAACAGTGACAATATGTATGGGGCAATGCACAAGCAAAGCTAAGACACAATGCCACCAACATGACAACAAACAGAAGTGCACCAGTACAAACCAAAGTCAAGGCAACATGAACTGCATAGGACTGTAACAACCAGAATGAAGACAAGTACACTTGAACAAAATGAACAAGTGGAGCATTTATGTAAACTGGGCAAGTATGGATATAGTTCGAGCACAGTTGAAGCTCAAGACATCAAGTGATACAAGTCAGAGCAACAAAATCATCACAATGAAGACCACTATGCAGTGTACAGTAATACAACAGAGAAATGCACAAACATGATACAGAGAATACAGTATGAAGACCAAGGCTGCAAATGTGCAAATGCTCAAACTCAGTGATAACATACTACAATGACTAAGTACAAGTGCACCAATGAACCATCAAAGAATGCAACAGGTTATGCTGCAGGGATGAATACAACATGAAGCACTGCACCTCAAGGAGGTAGGGTCGACCAAAAATCCAAATGCACAAAAGCATGATGCAAACTGAACAACTTACAAATATGCAACCATACAGCAGTCATGTATGCAACAGGTTCAAGGCCAGAATGTCCAGTTACAACTAAAAGAGTGACACAGTGAACAATGCAACATAAAGCAACGGACCAACAATGGAACAACAGTTCATATGAACAAGTGTGTAAAGGCAATATGAACAAGTGACTCAGGCAACAACCAAATTAAGAATCAAGTGGAAATGAATCGATGTCCAATATGCAACATGGCCGAGCATTGATACAAGACACAAATGAATGACAATGAATGCAACAGTGAAGCAAAATATGGCAGTAAAGATATAATGGCCGTGAACAGCAAGATGATCAGCCACTAGAATTTCAAATGAAGCAAATCCAAGTTTACGTACAAAATTCAAATGCAGTGATATGCAACAGGGTAAAACAACACATTACAACAATATCGAGCAGCCAATTTTCAAAAAGGAGCACAGAGTAACCACGTTCAAAATCAAGTGACCGAAGTCAAAAGCAAACCACTGCCGTGATAACCAAGTAAACAAAATAGGTCAAAGCCAAGAAATCACAACTTCAAAACCGTGAGTATCAAATTATACGAAATTTATCAAGTCAGAGAAAGTCACGGAACCAAAACCAAATTCAAGCCGAGAATTCTCTACCGTGTCAACCAAGGAATCAAGTGCATACGAATTTGATTAAGTCAAAGAAATCTCAAGCATAAATACATAATCGAACGACCAAAGCAAATTTTTGAAATAATCAGACGAACGAAAAATAAGGAGATCGAACGCATATAAATCCCAATCATCATCGGCAATTTTAGGTATCGAGTTCAAGTACGTACATCATTAAAAGCACAAAAAGGATAAACTACATACCGAAGTCAGAAATCGAACTCGATCGGTAATTGGGGGAACGGTGTGCTAAACAGAGAGATCATCGATTGACGAAGCATCAACGTCAAACCATTCATTCAATCGAGACATAGAAGCCGAAAGCCCCAATTTACTCAAGCCCTAATTTCACCAAAGAGGAACGAACGAAGATACAACAGAGGCCACCATTTTTTTCACAGACCAAAGAGGCGAAAAGGATCGGGGTTAAGAATAAAAGGGCCGGCCGTGTTTTAAAAGGGCTTTAGTATATTTTAAATAGGGTTTAAGTGTTTGTTAATTATTTGTCTTTTAATTGTTGTTTTTATTTTTCAAATCAAAACTTGGTAAATCACCACCTAGGGAGTAGGAAGTGTCAGATTGTCTAGTTAGAATTAGTTCAGTGAGCAGGGTGTGCGAGTTTGCAAAACTCTATAGGCGGGAGCAGAGTTTGCGAGTAAACGAAACTCTATAGGCGGGAGCAGGGTGTGCGAGTCTAGTAGAGTGTTTGTGAGCGGGAGCAAAGGTTTGCAAGTCTAGTAGAGTGTTTGTAAGCGGGATACTGTTTAATTCTAATAGAAATCTGGGAATGCAGCAGTAGGCAGGGGTTGCCGAAGCTGGGTAAATTTTGTGTGTGATTCACTTTTCAGCATATTTATTTCTACAGTTTGTTTTTACGTTTAATTCGAGAAAATTTGCTACAACTCTATTCACCCCCTCTCTAGGGTTAATCTAGATCCTACAAGTGGTATCGGAGCCTGGTATTTTTCTTTAACTCTAGAGTCATGAATTCATCAAATAACGCTTTTTCTGAGGGGCAATCTATTGCTAGGCCACCCATGTTTAACGGGAATGATTATGCTTATTGGAAAGTTAGGATGGGTATATATCTTAGTTCTGTTGATTATGATGTTTGGGATATTATTGAAACTGGTTATAAACCTCCCACTATAAATGTTGGTGGTACTGAGATTCCTAAACCTAAGGATAGGTGGGATGCTAACGATAAGAAATTAAAAACTACAAATGCCAAAGCCATGAACGCTTTGATCTGTGCTCTTGATAAAAATGAATTTAATAGAATTTCTCATTGTACAACAACACAGAAAATTTGGCACACTTTGGAGGTGACACATGAAGGAACTTCTCAAGTCAAGGAGTCTCGTCTAGCCCTATTCAGCAATGAATACGAAAACTTTGTGATGGACAAAGGCGAGAGCATAAAGGATATGTTTGGATGCTTTTCAACCTTGGTATACAATGCTAGAGCACTTGGGAAAGTATTCACTGAGGTAGAGCTTGTGAGGAAGGTGCTACGAGTTTTACCAATGAATTTTGAGGCAAAAGTCACGACAATACAAGAATCGAAAGATCTGCGTAAACTAAGCATGGAGGAGTTGATCGGCAACTTGATGACATATGAGCTTAAGCTAAAAGCAAAGGAAGAACGCAACAAATCCGAACCAAAGAAGAAGACGATTGCCTTAAAGAGCAAAGAAGAGAGTGATGAAGAAGAAGAAGATCCGATTAAAGAGCTTGCAATGGCTGTCAATAATCTTAGAAAATGGTCAAGATTCAAGCCACGTAAGAAGAAAACAAGTCGTAATAGGCCAAAAGATTCCGACCATTCCGATAATGAACCAACGTGCTATAACTGCAACAAGCCTGGCCACTTCATACAAAAATGCCCACTTCTCAAAAACAACAAAGGAAAGAAAAAGAAGAAGAAGGCCTTTGCAGCGACTTGGGATGATGAAGAAGGAGAGGAAGTTTCGGATAGCAGCTCAGAGGAGGCTAACTTGTGTATTATGGCAAAATCAAATTCAGAAGTAAGCTCCGAGGAATCTAGTGAGGCAGGTGAGTATTCCTATAGAGATCTTGTTTTTATGTGTCTTGATCTTACTAAGGTAGTGGATACTCTTGAATCTAAAATTGAAAAACTGAAATCTGATAGGAGAGAATTTGCTCGTGAAAATTTTAGGTTAAAAACTGAACTTGAAAATATTCAAAACCTAGACTGTAAAAAATGTAAAACTTTAGATTCAGAATTATCAAGACTTAATAATAGCTTTGAGAATCTTGAAAAAGAAAACTTGAGTCTTAAGGAAAACATTGGCACTAGGAAAAATGATTTTATAAATAGATGCACCTCACTTGTAACTGAAAACACAACATTAAAAAACAAAGTCCAAAATCTTGAGAAATCTTTGAATAACTTTTCAAAAGAGAAAAATCTTTCAAAACGTTATTGGGAAATCAAATTTTTGCTAACAACAGAAAAGGACTAGTTTTTGGGAAATCACAAGATGATGATAATGCAAAAGGTAAAAGTGTCTTTGCTCGATCTGAAATAATTGGACATCATGTTGAAAATTATAGTCATAGGAACAAGAACACAAAAATTAATCAAGTCAATTCAATGTGCACAATTTGTAGAAAATTTGGACACAATCAAAATAATTGTTGGTATAGACCCAAACACGTGAAAACTATACCAATTTGGGTTCCAAAAGGCACAAATATAAAATCTTTGAAAGTCAAACAAATTTGGGTGCCAAAAGGAACATATATAAATAGTTTTGGGTCTCCACAAACATATTTCTCATGTTCTGCCACTAACAACCATGGACCTATAAAAACAAATAGGTCACAAAAATCTTTCATCGTGTAGGTGTGGTGGCAGGCTAAGGAACAACAACGGTGTTCTCTGGATTTTGGTTGTTTCAGAAACACAACGGGCGACAAAGCAAAGTTCCTTAGCCTAGTATAAAGGTGACATAATCACAATGGACAACAACGAAAAATTATCGTAATGGTAAAACAGGTAAATTTGTTTTGAACGATATATTAAATGTGATAATCTGCACCGTAATCTTAATCAGCCAGTAATGTGATGATGAAATGAATGATGTCTTTAATTCTGACTTATTCTTAATCGATATGATTTCTTTTGACTTGTTCTTATTTATGACCTTGATTTGTGCTTAAATGATGACCAATCGGATTTTCAACTTTGAACTAATCCATATAAATTTGTTCGGTCAAATGATGGTATTTTATTGATCTTTGATTACTCATGCTATACGTAGATATATTTGTTTTGACATTTTGGTCACTGCTTGTAAATTTGCATGATTTCAAATTTCATGTGAAATATGTTAAAAAGGATTTTGAGAAATTGTTGAAACTTAAAGAAATTGTTTTTGAAATAATAATGATGTTGATTGACTGTTGATTACTCATGAATATAACTGTTTATCCTAAGGTTTCTGAAATTAACACTATGATATTTGTTTGAGTGTTAACATAGCTTCATTTCAAATTTCATTCTGAGATAGTTTGTTGAAATTTCACAAATCTGGTCTTTGACATCCAACGAGTGAATATTGAGTGAAATTTAAATTCAGATGCATATTACACTGGTAATATAGTTGATAGAAAAATTACTAGTGGAACGTGATTAATCTTTAAAACATTCATTTGCTGCATCATTTTTTTTCAAAGAAAATATCTGCATATTTTTCACTTGAAATAATTTTTCAAATGGCAGAATTTTTCTCATATAACCCCTTCGAGAAAATCATTGTTGACCATATTTTCAGATTAGTCATTCTTATTTGATTTTAAATGACAAATTTCGACTAATCTAACTCCCTAATGATTATCGTAAAGATCAATAGTGATTGAAAAAGTGATGAGTGTCGATATTTGTCATACATTACTCAAGACAATATATTTAGAAAAATTTCTTTAGAATTTCATAACAAGAGTTATAAAAACTTTTTGTTGGGTAAAAATTCCATGATCATTTCTATTTCTATCATCTTTCTATCGACCATCACTCATCAAAATCATATATAGCATGTAAATTTGTGGTAGTTTACAAAGGAAATTATTCGTTCTTCAATTTATTATTATAAAGGAAATTATCTGTGCTTCAATTTATTATATTCTTCAATAAAAATAAATATCCAAAGTATTCACTCTCATTTAAAAGTCCTCACGGTTATGCATGGGTGAATTACTTGGATTTTTGATTATGTGCTTCCATGCTCATTTAAAAGTCCTTACGGTTATGCATGTATGGAACGCTTATCAAAATTAATCGATTAAATAGACAAGTTAATTCTAATCCCATTTAAAAGTCCTCACGGTCATGCGTGTTTAGAAGATACTTGATTTCATTTTTTAAATAAAAATTGCGAATACTACTAATCTCATTTAAAAGTCCTAACGGTTATGCATGGTTAGTAGATATTCAAATTTCCCGAAATAAATATACCACAAATAGTCAGAACTGTATGATTTTTTGATGATTTTATCCCCATCACTTCTGAAAGTGGAATATGCGCCTGACAAGGGTAATTATGATTTTTGTTTGAGTTTTATTGAAATTTGATATTTATATTCAATTGAGTTAAATGTATGGTTCATGTCTGTCACTTCATCCCTATTTTTATAACACTGTTATTCTTTTGCTGATAACAAAAGGGGGAGAGAAAAGTTAAGATTTTGTCAAATAGAATCAAGCAAAGGTCAAATAATTTTCCATTTGCATATAGGCTCATTTACATATTTTTATTTGTATGCATATATGTAGGGGGAGTATTGTGTAGAGAGGGAGCATTTAAATAGGGGGAGCAAATTGAATGATCAAATACATTTGACATATTCAAAATCTTAAATATATGTTTGTTATCATCAAAAGGGGGAGATTGTTGAATATGCGCTTATATGATTTTTGTTTGATGATAATAAACATATATACATTCATTTAAATGTATTTGTTAATGTACTATTTTATTTTTTCATAGATTAAATAAATATTCGTTGAATAAAATAAATAACACAGATTTTGAATTCAAACAGAAATTTTATTCAAACAAATATTTATTACAATTTTGAATAGTACAAATTCAAGCTCTCACTATTCACTATACAACTTTGATACAAATTCAATTACATCACAATTCTACATTTACAGTTGACCTCACTACATATCACTCACACTCGTATTTATCTTCAACTGCATTCCAGTTTGAATCCAGCATCTGAGCAATCTGCAAAAATATTCACTAACGCAGTAAAATTGAAAAAGAAATATTTTTGCAACAGAAAATAAAATATGATTTTTGAAAATATTATTTGCCTCAGTTATTTGGGTTGTTCGTCATAATTTACATTTGAATTCATCACACGCGAACAGTGTGACATGCACAGTGTATCACTGTACATGCCACAAGGCCGTGCACACTGATATACACTTGATTGATTTACAGGGACAGGTGAGCACAGGTCAAACCCAAATGAAAAGCCGGGTTCAACTCACGTGCAATAACATAAAAGTCACAACTCTCAGCACAAGGTCAAACCCGAGTTTTAAAACTGGATTCAACTCAGGTGCGAATCAAAAGTACATATAAATGCTATGTTCAAACATGAAACAGCCTCAAACCAGCATCAAAGCAAATACAACTGCAATGCAAACAATATTAAACAGTGACAATATGTATAGGGCAATGCACAAGCAAAGCTAAGACACAATGCCACCAACATGACAGCAAACAGAAGTGCACTAGTACAAACCAAAGTCAAGGCAACATGAACTGCATAGGACTGTAACAACCAGAATGAAGACAAGTACACTTGAACAAAATGAACAAGTGGAGCATCTGTGTAAACTGGGCAAGTATGGACAGAGTTCGAGCACAGTTGAAGCTCAAGACATCAAGTGATACAAGTCAGAGCAACAAAATCATCACAATGAAGACCACTATGCAGTGTACAGTAATACAACAGAGAAATGCACAAGCATGATACAGAGAATACAGTATGAAGACCAAGGCTGCAAATGTGCAAATGCTCAAACTCAGTGACAACATACTACAATGACCAAGTACAAGTGCACCAATGAACCATCAAAGAATGCAACAGGTTATGCTGCAGGGATGAATACAACATGAAGCACTGCAACTCAAGGAGATAGGGTCGACCAAAAATCCAAATGCACAAAAGCATGATGCAAACTGAACAACTTACAAATATGCAACCATACAGCAGTCATGTATGCAACAGGTTCAAGGCCAGAATGTCCAGTTACAACTAAAAGAGTGACACAGTGAACAATGCAACATAAAGCAACAGACCAACAATGGAACAACAGTTCATATGAACAAGTGTGTAAAGGCAATATGAACAAGTGACTCAGGCAACAACCAAATTAAGAATCAAGTGGAAATGAATTGATGTCCAATATGCAACATGGCCGAGCATTGATACAAGACACAAATGAATGACAATGAATGCAACAGTGAAGCAAAATATGGCAGTAATGATATAATGTCCGTGAACAGCAAGATGATCAGCCACTAGAATTTCAAATGAAGCAAATCCAAGTTTACATACAAAATTCAAATGCAGTGATATGCAGCAGGGTAAAACAACACATTACAACAATATCGAGCAGCCAATTTTCAAAAAGGAGCACAGAGTAACCACGGTCAAATCAAGTGACCGAAGTCAAAAGCAAACCACTGCCGTGATAACCAAGTAAACAAAATAGGTCAAAGCCAAGAAATCACAACTTCAAAACCGTGAGTATCAAATTATACGAAATTTATCAAGTCAGAGAAAGTCACGGAACCAAAATCATATTCAAGCCGAGAATTCTCTACCGTGTCAACCAAGGAATCAAGTGCATACGAATTTGATTAAGTCAAAGAAATCTCAAGCATCAATACATAATCGAACGGCCAAAGCAAAATTTTGAAATAATCAGACGAACGAAAAATAAGGAGATCGAACGCATATAAATCCCAATCATCATCGGCAATTTTAGGTATTGAGTTCAAGTACGTAAATCATTAAAAGCACAAAAAGGATAAACTACATACCGAAGTCAGAAATCGAACTCGATCGGTAATTGGGGGAACGGTGTGCTAAACAGAGAGATCATCGATTGACGAAGCATCAACGTCAAACCATTCATTCAATCGAGACATAGAAGCCGACAGCCCCAATTTGCTCAAGCCCTAATTTCACCAAAGAGGAACGAACGAAGATACAACAGAGGCCACCATTTTTTTTAACAGACCAAAGAGGAGAAAAGGATCGGGGTTAAGAATAAAAGGGCTGGCCTTGTTTTAAAAGGGCTTTAGTATATTTTAAATAGGGTTTAAGTGTTTGTTAATTATTTGTCTTTTAATTGTTGTTTTTATTTTTCAAATCAAAACTTGGTATATCACCACCTAGGGAGTAGGTAGTGTCAGATTGTCTAGTTAGAATTAGTTCAGTGAGCAGGGTGTGCGAGTTTGCAAAACTCTATAGGCGGGAGCAGAGTTTGCGATTAAACGAAACTCTATAGGCGGGAGCAGGGTGTGCGAGTCTAGTAGAGTGTTTGTGAGCGGGAGCAAAGGTTTGCAAGTCTAGTAGAGTGTTTGTAAGCGGGATACTGTTTAATTCTAATAGAAATCTGGGAATGCAGCAGTAGGCAGGGGTTGTCGAAGCTGGGTAAATTTTGTGTGTG
This sequence comes from Allium cepa, assembly GCA_030765085.1. NCBI lineage: Eukaryota > Viridiplantae > Streptophyta > Magnoliopsida > Asparagales > Amaryllidaceae > Allium > Allium cepa. Next base: position 181,869,831 of record CM060937.1, on the reverse strand, counting down.
ATTTACTTTTCAGCATATTTATTTCTGCAGTTTGTTTTTACGTTTAATTCGAGAAAATTTGCTATAACCCTATTCACCCCCCTCTAGGGTTAATCTAGATCCTACAAAGTCTATCTACAACGACTACTAATAAAAGAAAAGAAAAAAGGAAAGGAAAGCAACTACATGGTTCTAAATTATTTAAGCTAAGCAAAATGTTGCGAGACGACGACTACTTCTTCAGTTTTCTTTCCCTTTTCGGATTTTCCGAAGTCTCCTCATCTGAGCGTCTTTTCCTAACCCTTTGCTTCCCAACAATATGGTATCTGAGGAAGGAGGAGGAACTTCCAAGGGTGTGGTCCCACCAAGGAGAATGACCTTCAAAGGCTTATTTAGGGGATCGTCGAGTTCCACCACCTTAGGTTCTGTCTTAACTTTGATTCTCTCTTCCTCCTCCTCCTCAAGTTGCTCCTTCATTCTAAGCATGGAAGTGTGCTCGGAAGCGCCTGTGGTTTCGACATCGTTGTGTTCTTCTACAAGTGAGGGGTCTTCAGGTTTATCCTCATCTAGTGCCCCAATCACTCAAGCGTCGAAAATAGGGATATCTCCTGTGTGAGGTGCCTTAGCCTTTTTTTTCTTCCTGCTCCGGGGCGACCTTGCTCCTTGGAGTTGGCTCGGGACCAGAATGACCTATATGAATTCATGAAAAGAAAATGTTAGAACACATCCATTACTGGCTAAAAGCGATGACTTCCTGAACTCTAGAAGGTGAAGTTATGTACTAGCTTCCAATTGACTTTAAGTGGTCCTCGAAGTATCACCCTCAGGGATGGGGGATAAAATGTGAATGCCAAATCAGGGCTTCTTCGGGTCATAACTGACATGCTGCTCGAGAGGCCTAAGTGATGAAGTCTTAGCCAATTGAATAGGAGGAGGAACTTAAGACTAAGTGCCGGACGGGCCGGCAATATCTTCCTTACCCTTTGATGTCGGGGAGTCTCTTCCAAAGAGGGCTTTTGCCGCTGATAAGTTTGAAGGCTCATTTCCTCAGAGAACTCCCCTCACAAGAGCCTCTTCATCAACCTCTTCAACACCTAGCTCCACCTTATTAATATTTATAAAAGTATCCCATGCTTCAGCTAGCAGTTCGATATAACCATCGTCCAAAAAAGATCGATCGTGGTGCATGAGAACTATTGCATTGTACTCGGCGATGAGCGGGTCAAATGAACACTTAATCTATTCTCTGCCGCCTCGGTCGATTCTTTGATTCGGGAGTCTACCTCTGAAAGTGCCGCCTTTTTGCCTTCTTTATGAACTGCATCTTTTAGCAGTATTTTTGTGATTCTTCCTACGCTGCGATTTTCTCCTCTTTCTCTTTAGAAGCAGCTCCACCATCTTCTTGACTTTGCGAGCTAGAGGGTCCTTCTCTTTTTGGAGAGAATCTTTTTCCAGAGCTAGCGCACTGCTTCATTGAACTTCTTCGTTTAATTCCTTTTTGTTGGTTGCCTCTAAGGGGCCGACAGCCTCGGCAGTCTCCTTGGCATTTTTCTTTGTAGTATCGAGTTGGGGACTGTACGAAAGCAGTTCTTCATTCTGGCTCTTTATAATGTCTTTGTCATGAATGAATTCTAGCTTGAGGCGGTCGATCTCATATTGACGCTCAATGGAGACCTCTAAAACTTTTTCAACCCAATGTGCAAACGCCTCGTGTTGAACATACACATCTTTCATGCATGTGAGAGCATCCGCTTTGACATTCTCGGGGATAGGATGTATGGCGAGGAGGAATTCAACCCGTCGAAATAGATCTTTGGAAACGTAGCCTTAAGCTCAGCTAATTTATCAGCCATGACCGGATCCTGAGTGAAAACTGGAGGAGTCTGCCTCGCCGGAGTCACCGATTTTTTATTAGGCTCGTGAGATTTCTTGGTGCTTGAAGAACTAGAATGTTGATCGCGAGGGACTTCAGACTGGGAGCTTTTCTGGGCAGACTTGTCTCCACTACGTGCCGGAGAATTGGAAGGTTCATTTGGATATGAAGAGTGCCGTAGGTGCTCCTTCTGGAGGATGAGGACGATTCTATGGAACGATAGTTCTATCTCCACCTTCGTCCCTATCTCTTTGTTTACCCGATCCTGAGTCTTGACTAGAGTGATGAAAAATGGAGGATTCTCAGAGACGGTCAATGCCATGTGTGCACCCTATTTCACATGTACGTAAGATTAAACGAGAGCGAATTAGAAAAAGTCACACAAAGAACTGAATTCAAGTGCATGGTGGAGTGTAAGTTTCGTTTGTGTCCTAGTGCATCCCCCGAATGGACCAGTATTTTTTTGCTTTACTCATTGGAGTTTTCTCTCCCTGATCATGAAGTTGTGTGCCTTCATCACTTCTTGCAGGCAAGTTAAATCCCATAGCGCCGGGATTATTGAAGTCATAATTCAAAAAATCGTCACGAGTGGTTAAGTCGGATCGTCCCTTCAACGAGCTTTCCATTTTTTGAGAAGATGATCCTTTCTTGATAGGGGTTGTCATGACCTTTAGAGTTTCTCCAACTTTACTCTTTTTCAACTTATATGCTAAGCTCTTTTTCTTTTTTGAAGGAGATGGTGGTTGGTTGGTGCTGGGAGCATCAGTTGCTAGTGCTTGTTCGGGGCTTATATTATCATCAATCGATGGTGGAGCCTCTATTTCTTTTATCTTGCCTACCTCGGTGGTATCATGAGCCCCTTCGACGGGGGTACTAAAGGATCAACTTGTTCTTTACTCACTTCAGCAGTCGTTCTTGCATTTGTGGTGCTACTTGGAGGGCTAGTCCTACGACCCTCTTCTAATAACCCGAACCTCGAAAGCAGTTCGTTGGTGACTACCAATTTGATGTCCCGATCTTCCACAGGGGTAGCTCGAATAGCCTCAACTGCCTCAGAGTACCTAGCACCTTCGGGCCATGGGCAAATACCTGTAAGGATTAAAATAGGTTCAAACTTTCAGAGAGATGCACCTTAAGTCTTAGAATGAAGGGTGAGATAAGGATGAGATTTACGTCCTTCCAACGATCTTCTCGCAAAGCCACGAGGACAGCGTACGTAGAACCACTCCTGTTTAAATTTAGATAATTTGTTCCATGCGCTCATTAGAACTTGGCATTTGGGGTATGGATCGAGGATATATAAGATATGCTATCATCACGTCTCTTGAAGTAGTAAATGTAGCGGATATCCTTAGGAGTTGGAGGTTTGAATAGGAAACTCATAAAAAGGATGTAGGTACCGTGAATGAACGCATGGCTATTGGGACATAGTTATGTAGGAGCGATCTTTATTACTTTAAGACTTCATGGATGAATGAATTGAAGGGTGGCTCGCATTTGGCCTAACACATGAATTTGTTGCACACAGTATATCCAGCTGGGGGCAGATGGGGCCATCTGGTGTCAATGGAACAAAAACGTCTTCAAAGGGGATCCTATGAATAGAGCACAATCGACGAAGAGCGGCTTCGTCGATTTTTGAGGCTTGAGAATTGATGAGGTTATCCAGAATAACAGTTCGTCTACAGCCTCAGAAGCCAGATTTACAGCCTCAATAGGAAGGTCTTGAATGTTAGGAATGAAGGCAAATGACGGCCTCGATGTCCCTACTACCTCTTGTCGTAGGCTTAGCTCACGCTTGTCAGATATAGTTGTGAAGCTTAATTTTTTGGACATTTTGGGAAGACGCTTTGTGTGAATAAATACATGTTTAAGCTATACTCAAAAGATAACCAATATTAGATATGACAACAAAATATTCCCCGTATTATGTGTGAACTAGTGCGACGATTTAGACATGAGTGTAGAAAAATTAAAGTTTTAAAGACAAGTGTGGCATGATGAAGCTTAAGTTATCGTCTTCGAAGACCGTCATCACTGACCGTCTCTAGCAGTTTGTCTTATGATCGGTAGCAGAAGTCTTGGAATCGAGCATTGGCATCATAAAATGTGAAGGTTGTTACTTGCATTTGTTAGGTTAAACTCGTATTTAGAGTCACTTAAGATATGGAGTTGTTAATCTAAATTAATTCCATAGTCTTATATGCTTTGGTCATTGTCATTGTTTATTGTTTTATGCTCAAGCATGGGAATGTGTGGTCCTGATGCATGCTATTTTCAAATTGAGATGGTCCTGATTGCCAATACCGACCCCAACACTCAATACCGATCGTCCCTCTAAACCTAGATGGCCGACCCACACTCTCTCAAAGAATCGATCCACACTCACTCTCAAGTCACCAAATGGCCACACCATGGCATATACCGAGCCACTCCCTCTTAGAGTACTGACTCACATTATTGCAAGAATTTTGCCGACCCACTCTATTCCAAGAGTCCTACCGACTTACACTATTGTCAAACTACTATTGACCCACACTGTTGCCCAATTCCTACCGATCTAGCTCTACTCCAATAACCTACCAAACACCTCCCTCGGTCGGTATGCTGAACAGGAGCCTACAGCTTATACGCCGAACTCTTTAAATCACTGATCTCCTCTCTTTCACAAAACAACAAACCCTCTTATCCTACACATCACCGAACTCCTTTCTAGTCCACACCTATGCTAACCTCACTTAACCTAGTGTAAGCCCGCATAAAAAACGCTTCGTTTTCCATGCCTATCCCCTCACTCACCATGTTTTTTTTCCTTTCCTAATCATTGCGTGGGGCTGTGTGTACACATGGTCTAACTTAGTTCAAGTTCAAGTTCAAGAAGGCACGACCTAGGAATTTAAAATAGTACATGAAATCTCACCTAAGCATTAATTTGAGGTTGGGGCAAGTGATTCTTTAGGGCTTAGGAGTTGAGGGGAATGGAGCAACACGTTTGGAAGATGATGAAGTGAAGTGGAGAAGCAGTTCGATGGAGAGGAGGAGTTTGAATTTGGAGCAGTGATAAGGAAGGTAAGTTATAAATTAAGTTAGAAGGCTTGTAAAAGTAAAGTAGAAGTGAAAAGAAGAAGAACGACTATTGGTTTTTATATGGTAAATGGGAGATGAACGGGCATTCTCCTATAGAATCGGTCACCACACCTTAGTGGGTTAGTAAGGAAGCATGCCGGCCATTGCCATGTGAACCGACCATGTGGATCGGTCTTCATATGTTGACCACCCCTTGTTATAAAAAATTGTATAATAATAAATATATAGAAATTTATATAAATGGATAATAAAAATGAATATAATGTTAATAAATAACATAATAAGAATATAGATAATAAATAAAATGTATATATATGAATGTATACACATATAATGATGATTGAGGATGATAATGTGGAAAAGAGACAGATAGTTCCAGATAAGTGGAGAAGCGTGTGGTTAGAAAATCCACTGCGATTCAGCCTTCAAAACGTTGCAAATCTTTAGCTTTTGAAAAGTTAAAATAGGCTTTCAAGAATTTCTTTGAAACTGAAGTAATACGATCAGGCGATGCGAAGCTTCTTCGAAGGCCAATGAAAAAGCGATAGTCAATAACCATTCTGAACGAGCTAGCCTCTGAAAGCAGGGATTGCTCGTTGATTCAAAGCATGTTGTATTGATTCACACAATGCACTTTGGAGGGAAATGTTACCCGGCTACTTGGCCCGACTACAAGGCGATAGTTGGAGAGGATATGGTTGGACCTTGATGGGACGCAAGCCAAGAAAGGATTGGAAATATAAAGGATCGGTGTAACTTAATTGGATCAACATACTTGTGTGTGGTTCGGCATATACCTGTGGTTCATGATATATGTATGGTTTGGCCTATTTGCATGGTTCGGTGTTGGGACAAGATCATATGTGGGTCGGCAATGATGGGATCAGCCTTGTTGGAACAAGATCATATGCGAGTCGACAATGATGGGATCGGTCTTGTTAGAACAAGATCATATGTGGATCGGCTTATGGTGGTTTGGCTTATGTGGCTCGACAATGATGGACTCAGATTCGATATGATCAGCATGGATGGCTCGGCATGACTGGATTGGCTATAATGGTAGGCTACCTCTAGGTCGATCATGGAGCTTTTTGGCATTAAATGAAGCGATCGGCATAGATGGCTCGGTCACCATGGTTCGGCATACTTGGGTCAGTGCACCCTAGGGAAGTTGGCAAGTTATCTGGTCTATAATAAGTAGTGCAATCAGCATTTCATTGCTTTGAGTCACTTGAGAAGTTGCTTTGAGTCATCTGCGAGGAAACCTCAGTTCGGCAATGATGGTTCTGCCAAAGTGGTTCGACGGTTACTGGATCGGTTATGTAGGGTCGGCATACCTGGGTCGGTCAACTTGAATTGTCACTTGTGGGCCAAGCTATCTTTGTCATGGGACTACATAGGGAAGCCATGCTAACTTCGACTATAAATAGAGGGGCAGGTGTTCAGTTGAAGGACCTTTTTTCGAGAACTCTAGAGAGACTCTGCCATTTTTTGTATTTACTTTCTTTCTGCTCAAACTTATATTCAAGCTTTCTTTTTACAAATTGTACCTATATTCAGGTGATTGAAAAAGCAATAAAGATTACATTCAAAGTGGATGTAGGCATTTACATCGAACCATTATAGCTCTGGTGTTCTTGTTTCTACTGTTGTTTTTGCATTCTACTGTGATAATCCTCTATTTTAATTTACCGTCTTCATTATTCTCTCTAGATAAATCAATTCTAGGGTGTTGGTGACCCATTCTAGTGCTAACAGATGTTGAACTAGCATATTGGCAATGGGAAATGAGGAGAGAAATAGGGTTGATTAAGAGATCATGTGACGAGATTATGTTGTAAGATGATGGTGGATGTCATCGAATGAATCAAGGTGAAATTTATGTCGCCTGCCTATATTCTCGAAAACATGTGACGACAATTAATGCCTAGGTTTTCAAATCATTATAAAGGATGAGTTTAAAACTTTTTAAGTATGAAATTCAAATCTCCTTATTTTATTTTAGTCATTTTTCCAAACATGCGAAGGTTCGGGCCCTTCTTCTAGCAACAATTTGTTAAATCAAAATTTGGTTCAACGTTCAAGTCATGCGTACAAGAATGCATGTTTGAAGAAATTTCGATAATACTCCTTAGTTCTATAATTATTCATGGAATTCTTTGAAATATAATTCATAAGTCCAAAAGATAAAATTGGCTAATCAAAAAGTCAATATGCAAATAGGTAAGTCCAAGAGTCAATAGGCAATATGCTTAAGTCACGTTCTTTGTTCAATTATGAACATGTTACAAAATTGTGTTAATATGCAATTTTCTAATTGTCTAGCCCTTGCTTACAAAATATATCATCTTCTTCCTCGTTATCCTTAATTCTATTAGTCCGTCCTAGAGCTTTCTTTATCGCAATGAAGAGAACTTGTAGAAGATTCTAATTGGAAAAAGTGATAAGAGTGAGAAAGAGATTCAAATCCCCTTTCCATGAAGAGGTGCATCTCTATTTATAGTAGTTGGAAGGGGGTATGTTTGCTTCCATTGGCGATGTGAGAATTTATGGTGTCATGGAGCATGCAATAAAATGTGAAGACTTTTTAAGCTTTGTGAAGGAAAATGCATCAAATCATCTTGAATTTGCTTTTGTAAATTATCTTATTCTTCCTTCTTTGCATGACCTTCAACATCCTACATCATGGATGTTGTGTAACAATGATAATCATGAAATATGGCATGATTACTAGCTTAAGGAATATGGCATTAACATTACTCTTGTTATCACATTGATGAAGCATGATATGGTTAAAGGACGACATCGAATAAGTGCGACGTGGATGGAATGCGGCATTAGTGGAACGTGGCATCAATGAAAGGCAACATCAATAAAAGGCGGCATTGATGATGGGTGACAATGAAAGAATGCAATACAGATTACATATGACCTTAATGAAGTGAGATATTAAATGTGGCATTGACATTGGGCAGTTGTAACGCCCCACTCCTAGTCCCACTCTAGTAAAGAGTATTACGGGGTAATACTGTCTGCTAAAGCGGAGAATGGAATATAATGGAAGCGACCATGTGTAATCAAGCTATATCTATCTACTGAATATGTCGAAATGTGGTATCTATTTTTTTTCAAGTGGTTCGACATATCCAATAAATATTTATAACGAAATTACAATGGCTAAAGATCTATCAGAACAAACATAATAACTAAATGATAAAATCATCACAGAAAAGAATAACATAACAGACACAGAGTCTCAGAACAATATATAGTCAATACAGATCCAAATATATCATAAGTGGGTACAAGCCTCTACTCACACATGTGAGTCAAAAAATATGTACAGATAAGTCTGAATAACAAAGTAGCATAAAGCCGACAATAAGAAAGCTATCTAACAGCATAGCAGATAAGTCCTGAGCGGAAGCACAGAGCAAGCTAAGTCCAGAGACCTAACCTGAAACAACTCGGTCTGACCCGAGCATAAAACACTCGGGTCAGGTTAGCTAAATAATCAGTTAGATAAACTGAGATATAATAATGCGGTAACATAGAGGATAAGGTACTTCTCCATAGAGAAGAGCGATGTAAACCACATAATATAATAGACGATCACATAATAATCAACCAATAATAAACTCTCCAAAGAGATAATCAACACTCAAGTGTTGAGTAAACAATAATGTCTCATATCATCGGCGTAGCAAAAGCTATAAATAGTTGTCCATAAGCGATAACACATAATATGGAATCTAACCATAAATCAATGCCAAAGCAAAGATATATCGCCAAAGGCAAAGGGAACATACCCCAAAAGACAATACAACATAGTAAAACACATATCACTCGAGCGGTGACGAAGGACCAACTCCAAATGTGACATAGAAATCATCAGAAAAATGCACGTGCACGACCAGAGTCGTTATCGCCAAGTACTGTAGTTTTGTGGTACCACACGCCCAGGGGCAAAACGCGCGATTGCTGACACCCCGGGGGTAAATGTACAAAGCACGCACCAATAATACTGCTCACATGAGCAGAATGTCCAGAGACTTAAAAGGGACAAATGACCCAGAGGTCCAGTACTGGCCGCCAACAGGCAAAGGTATTGGAAACATCTAGAAAGGAACCCGAAAAGGGTTGATGCAATGTCCCATACCACTGGTTCGCCCTAATCGGTTTACTTATTTTATGCCAACTCCACGCTCAAAACAGTAAACAAAAGTTTATCTCATATCATCGATAAACTGCGCCGAAAGGCAAAACGATCAATCGAAATCGTTGGGGATTAACCGGAAAGGAAATACGCTCAGTTCCATAGGCCGGGGTTTTTCCCAACCGTTTCTCCACTTTGCTTGAAGTGCACAAAAGTGAATGTGGAATTTTATTCTAAAAAATAGTTGCGGAAAATGGATTTTTATTTGGATTGAAATCGCTTTTAAAACGTCCTTTTAAAAATTCTCCTATTATGGAGTAATTAATTTAATAATTAAAGTAATACTAAATAATAGTTTCGAAAGCCATTTCGAGTGAAAAATCCTTTTAAGACATTTTTATGAAGTCCGTGCGTGAAATCCAGAAACAAATCTCAAGAAATCGATAAATCCAGAAAAAAACCTCAAAAAAAATTCTAAGTGTTGGAAAAATAGGCCAAATATTGCTACGAACCCATGTTCAGAAAACTATTCGGACTAGCAAACTGAATCCAAATGGCATGAAAATTTTTAGGAATGTAGTCTGACATTCCTACTTCAAGTTACAAAAAGAATTGCTCGATTTCGACTTGAAACGAAGGCGCAGCGACGTTCCAAATTCGGACTTAGAAACATGAAATGCACTGTTTTACACAGCGATCTGGGTTCAATTTTGACAGGAAATTAGAAGGGTCTAATTAACTTAGATGATGACCAAACATTCCAGATATGGATTTCCTAACTTCATCTTTCCAACGAGACCAAAAATGTCGAATTTCGATAATGGACGTAGCCGTGGCGGAGTCACGAAGTTGCAACTCTGAACAGAAACAGGGTAATAAAACACAGCTGAAGGAATATTTGCTCAGGCCCAAACGGGCTTTAAGCCTGAAACAGCAGCCCCAGCCCATTCGGCTAGGTAATTAAATTCTGTTCCATTAAAAAGAATGCAAATGGAATTATCGAAATCCTCAAAATATCATCAAAAATCCGGAGATTACACTTTATACTAATTTCACCTCTGTTGTAAAGAATTCATATTTTAATATAACAAACTTAAAAATCAAAAAAATACTTACTGAAGAAAAATTGTTCTACTAAGTGTAAGATTTTCAACAATATGAAGTTCATCAAAATCGGACTTAGTATGAATGAGATATGACAATTGCAATTCTCAGATTTGTAAATTCACTGTCGCTGTCGTTTATTCTCAAGATGGCGACAAATAAATAAGGTTTCGACTCTCTTAACCTCAGAATTTTGCAAAACACAAAACGTAAAAGTTTTAAATTAGTTTCTAAGCTTTTAGAAAGTTCAAAATCATTCAATACTGACTAGTAGCTCAAAAGTTATGACCAAAATAGTTTCAGTTTCATCCACAGAGCTAATATGTGTCTAGCTCTCGGAAAGATAGTAGAAAAATCTATTTTTGACATAGTTAGCCTCAAAATTACATAAAACTTACTGAACAAAAATTGTATAATATATTTCAGGCTTTCCGGAACATCCGAAATTATCTAATTCGGATAAAAAACGAGAGAGATACAGGCAAAACAATATCAGATTGAAACTCAGGATAATTTGTTAAAGACAGAATTGGTTTTCTGTCTTCGAACACATTTCAGGTCATCTAAATTGCAAAATATCAGAATATAACCTGAAGAGAAAGTGTTTCTTATTGAATCTAGTTTTCATCACAGAAAACCTGACCAAAAACGGATAAGAAACATGTAACTTATGGCCAATACAATTCGCAGGCCTGAGATTGTTGTTGCTGTCAATTTACTATCGGGATAGCAACAAACAAGCACGATTTTGATCTAATAAATGGTAAAATTTCCGAAAAATCTGTAGATGAACCTTATAGCACTATATCTAAGCTTTTCAGGACATTCAAAATTATTGAATTCGGTCGAGAAATGAAGAAGTTATGCCTGATTTCGTTTCAGCTACAAATCCAAAACGAAATCTACAGAAATGATCTTTTTTTTTTCGCAAACCTCTCATTAGCATCAAGTAAAAAGGGATTTATCTAGCAATTTTACCTCAACCAATGCAAGAAAAATATGCGCAAACACTTGGTGTGCCCTCCAAAAGCTAGAGAGAGAGAGAGCAGATCAAGAGGCTTCATAAAAAAATAAACCAAAAACCATGTATTAAAAATTAATTTCAGAAATTAGAATGAAGATTAAAGAGTGATTAGAGAAGGATTGCTTTACCTTTTAGCTTGTATTAACCTAGATTAGCTTTGTGGAGAGGAAAATGGATCTTCTACCAAATGGAGGCCATTAATTAGGTTTTTAGGAGGTGTTTAGGGTTTGAGGAAATTATGAAGATGATGGTTAGGGTTTATGGTGGGTTTAAGATAATATATAGAGGTGGGTAATGGGTTTGGTTTCACTAATTGACCCAATAAAAGAAGTGGCGTCCTAATGTTCACTAAAACTATTTAAATGCTTCATTAGCCCACTAAAACCCACCATTATAAAACCATCCGTTTTTTTTAAATAACTTTATTTTAAATAAATTAGCCTATCCAAAAAAAATTCCATTTTTAGCTCCATTTAAATTAAAATCATAATTTTAATTTATTATTCGGTAATTGCAATTCCGGGTTGTTATAGACTCCCCCCTTAAGAAAATTGCAACCTCGCAATTCCTTAAATATGGAAGTCGTCTATAACCTCTAATCCACCGAAGAAACAACAGAAGATAAATATAGATGCTCACCCGTACCTGAAGATGAAAGAAAACCAAGATAAGTACGCTCTATAAATTCTCTGGTCTTCCAAGTGCAGTCCTTAGGATTGGGTGACCATTGAATTTTCACAAGCAGAACCTCTTTGTTTCGAAGGCGTCTGACCTCCGAATCAAGCATATGGAGTGGTTGTTGCTCCCTAGATAGATCGGGTGAGATCTCCAAATCTGGCACGATATGCGGCTCGATAATAGAATCAGGATCGCGCATACACTTGCGAAGCTGAGAGACATGGAACACATCATGTATTCCAGAGAAATGAGCAGGTAGAGCCACACGATAAGCAACAGAGCCAATGCGTTCCGTGATAGGAAATGGTCCGACATAGCGAGGAGCCAATTTCCCTGTAGAACTGAAACGCACAACCCCCTTCATAGGAGATATCCGAATATAGACAAGATCACCAATGGAGAACTCAAGAGGCTTCCTACGGTTGTCCGCGTAGGATTTCTGGCGCTCCTGCGCCTCTTTCATTCTCTGACGGATAAGAGTAATCATCTCAGAAGATTCTCGAACTGAATCTGGACCAAGAATGAGTTTCTCGCCAGATTCTAACCAACACGAAGGAGAGCGACATGGCCTTCCGTAAAGAGCTTCGAAAGGAGCCATGCCAATACTGGACTGATAGCTGCTGTTGTAGGAGAACGCCACAAGTGGTAAGTGGTCCTCCCAACTACCCCCGAAATCAAGAATACAACAGCGAAGAAGATCCTCCAATACACGATTCACCCTCTCAGTCTGACCGTCCGTCTGAGGGTGATAAGCAGTAGAAAAGTTCAGCTTTGTGCCCAAAGCTGACTATAGACACTTCCAGAAGTGGCTAGTGAACAAAGCGTCTCGATCACAAACGTTAGAGCTAGGAATGCCATGAAGTCGGACGACTTCTTTCACATATAGCTTGGCCAATTGAGGTGCAGTCCGAGTGGACTTAATCGGAATAAAATGAGCCGATTTGGTCAAGCGATCAACAATAACCCAGATAGAAGTATGGCCTGACCTCGATCGAGGTAGACCATCAATGAAATCCATAGATATCTGATCCCATTTCCACAATGGAATGTCAAGAGGCTGAAGAAGACCGGATGGACGCTGATGCTCGGCCTTGATCTGTTGACAAGTCATGCAACTGCTCACATAACTTTCAACATCTCTCTTCAAACCTTTCCAATAATATAACTGACACATATCGGCATACATCTTACTTGAACCGGGATGAATGGTGTACTTAGTGCGATGACAGTCGTCCAGAATGTCACGCCTAAGCGATAAATCAGATGGTACCAATATACGGTTCTTCCTGCGAAGACACCGATGAGTATCAATAGAATAATTCAGCAAAGCCTCATCACTGGATCCCGACTCAAGAAGATGGATAAGATGCAACAAGTCTGGATCCTACCGTTGAGCATGGGCAATGCGATCCAGTAAAATAGGTCGAGCTTCCAAACTGGACAATAAGGCTGGAGAATAAGAAGATGGAGCTCGATCTCGAATATCGCATACAGAAAGAGTCTTAAGAATATCCCACTTGGCTATCATCATAGAAACTGCTGCCGAGTGTTTTCGACTGAGCGCATCATCCACACGATTACCCTTGCCAGGGGTATACTGAATGTCTAAGTCATATGAGGCGAGAAAGTCAAGCCATCGCTGCTGCCTCATATTGAGATCCTTCTGGCTGAATAGATACTTCAGTGACTTGTGATCGGTGTACAGAATGAAATGTTCGCCCAATAGATAATGACGCCACGTCTTCAAGGCAAAGACGATGGCTGCTAACCCAAGATCATGAGTAGGATAGCGAACCTCATTCGGACGCAGTTGCCTAGAAGCGTAAGCAACTACCCGATCCTTCTGCATAAGCACAGCACCGAGCCCGCTTCCACAAGCATTGGTGTAGACAACAAGATCATGGTTTCCCTCTGGAACCACTAGAATGGGAGCATGAGTGAGAAGTTCCTTCAGTCGCTGAAAGGAAGCTTGACACTTATCTGACCAGATAAAGGGAACACCCTTACGAGTCAGGCTCGTAAGCAGAAGAACAACACGAGAGAAATTCTTAATGAAACGACGGTAATAACCCGTGAGACCAAGGAAGCTGCAAATCTCATGCACATTCTTAGGCTGCTTCCAGTTCTGAATGGCTTTGATCTTGGAAGGATCGACAGATATGCCCTCAGAAGATACCACATGGCCTAAGAACTTGAGCTTGCTCTCCCAAAAATGACACTTGGAGAACTTGGCCTTAAGCTGATGCTGACGAAGTGTATCCAAGATGATCCTCAAATGATGAGTATGCTCTGCCTCGAATTTAGAATAAATCAGAATATCATCGATGAAAACCAGAACGAACTTATCAAGATATTCTCAGAATACTCGATTCATCAAATCGACGAAGAATGATGGTGCGTTCGTCAAGCCAAATGGCATGACCAACCACTCAAAGGAACCATAACGAGTGCGGAAAACCATAACGAGTGCGGAAAGCTATCTTCCGCGACTCGTAGCTGATGAAATCCGATGGCGAGGTCGAGCTGGGAAAAGACCTTCGCACCGTTTAACTGATCGAACATATCGTCAATCCCTGGCAATGGATAACGATTTCTGATGGTCACCTTATTAAGCTTGCGATAGTCGATGCAAAGCCTAAGGGAGCCATCGGGCTTCTTAACGAAGACCACTGCAGCACCCCATGGCGAAGAACTGGACCGAATAAACTGCTTCGCCTCGAGCTCAATCAACTCCTTCTTGAGTTCCTCATTCTCTTTAGTAGACATCCTCGTGGGAGGACGACTAACTGGATGAGTGCCTGGAATGAGATTAATGCGGAACTCAATAGCCCGCTTCGGCGGTCGGCTCGATACTGGTTCGAAGATATCGGGGAAATCCCGAACAACTGGAATACGAGATATGTCCATATCATCATCTCGTGAATCAATAGCAAATAGAGTAGCTTCGGAAATTTCAACATCCCGAAGAATAAGAGCTAATGGAGCAGACGAGTCAGGATGACGAAGGAGTAATATCCCCTCCGAACAAATAATCTTGGCGTCATACTGAACTAGCCAATCCATACCGAGAATCATATCAAAACCCAAATGAGCCATAACGTGCAAATTCGCACGAAAATAAAAACTACATAGATCGATGTCAACATTCTCACATAAAAGGCTGAGGGTTGTGGATCCACCAATCGGATTCACAATCCTCAGAGAGATAATCATACAAGAAACATCCAGAGATAAAATATCAACTAGTTCCTTTGATACGAATGAGTGAGAAGCACCCGTATCAAAGAGAACTCTAATTGATCTACCATGAAACAGAATAGAGCCTTCAAGAACGGAAAGATGCGTACCTCGAGGCTGAGCAGAATCGGTAGAAGCCTTGGCAGCATTAAGCTTGTCGGGCTTAGCACTAGCAGGAGCAACTGGACAAGTAGTAATGCGGTGACCCTCCCTTTTGCAATAGCGGCAAAAGAGGGGTCTGGGACACTCCCTAATCATGTGATCCGGAGAATTGCAGTTGAAACACTTCCTCACGGGACGTGTTCCACTGGGCTGAGACTGAGTCTGAGGCTGAGTGTGAGCCCGAAGCTGAGCGGTAGTGTTGCCAGTCTTCTTCTTCTTCTTCTTAAAGAACTTGGACTTCTGAAAAGGGCTACGCTTCTGGTTGGAGTTCTTGGAGCCTCCACCATCATCACTATCCTTCTCCATCTCGACTGACTCAAGATGAAGTGCCGCGTCTACAAGCTCGTCAAATGGAAGCTTGAGCTGAAGCATGAGCTGCTTCTTCAGATACTTCTTCAGACCTTCCACAAACTTGAGGTTCTTCTTGTGTGGTGTGCTAATGAACTCGAGGCCATACTTGGATAGGGCCTCAAAAGAAGAAACATAGTCTGAAACGGAGGACTTCCCTTGCTTAAGATCAATAAAGCGGCGAGCAAGGGAGTTCTTCTCAGACTCTGGGACGAACTTGAGCAAAAAGCGCTCACGAAATGATCCCAAGTAAGTGTGGTCTCATCAGTCTCAGAGATAAGGACCTCGTACCAATCCAAGGCACGACTCTGAAGCTGACTGGAAGCAACAAGAACACGGTCATGGTCTGGGATAGCCATGCGAGTAAAAACACGCTCACGTACACGAATCCAAGCCTGGACCTCAAGAATAGTCTCGGAGCCACTAAACGGCTTCCCTCTGAGATGAGTAAAATCACTGCAGAGACGCGCAAAGGCTGACTTGCGCGGAACCTCAGTAAATGGAGCTGGTGACTAAGTATGAGACTGAGAATTCCGAACCAGCTCCATGATCTGGTCGGTGGTCATATACACGCCCTCCGGCTGAGAGTTGCTGGGCTGCCCAGCTGTGCCGGTCTGACGTGTGGTTCTCCCCCTTCCAGACATACTGAAAGTTAAAAGAAGATAGAGTTATGCATGATTTAATGATAGATAATTCATTAATGAATACTACGGAATATAAACGAATCCCTACATATATTCCTAACTTATCTATCAAAAGACACAAGGAAGAGATTTGTTCAATTTGGACGATATCAATATGTATTGTACTACGTGTCTGTCCTGTGTTTATTATGCTTAGTCCTGAACCTTGCTCTGATACCAACAGTAACGCCCCACTCCTAGACCCACTCTAGAAAAGAGTATTACGGGGTAATACCGTCTGCTAAAGCGGAGAATGGAGTATAATGGAAGCGACCATGTGTAATCAAGCAATAACTATCTACTGAATACGTCGAAATGTGGTATCTATTTTTTGTTCAAGTGGTTCGACATATCCAATAAATATTTATAACGAAATTACAATGGCTAAAGATCTATCAGAATAAACATAATAACTAAATGATAAAATCATCACAGAACAGAATAACATAACAGACACAAAGTCTCATAACAATACATAGTCAATACAGATCCAAATATATGATAAGTGGGTACAAGCCTCTGCTCACACATGTGAGTCAAAAATATGTACAGATAAGTCTAAATAACAAAGTAGCATAAAGCGGACAATAACAAAGCTATCTAACAGCATAGTAGATAAGTCCTGAGCGGAAGCACAGAGCAAGCTAAGTCTAGAGACCTAACCTGAAACAACTCAGTCTGACCCGAGCATAAAACACTCGGGTCAGGCTAGCTAAATAATCAGTTAGATAAACTGAGATATAATAAAGCGGTAACATAGAGGATAAGGTACTTCTCCATAGAGAAGAGCGATGTAAACCACATAATATAATAGACGATCACATAATCATCAACCAATAATAAACTCTCCAAAGAGATAATCAACACTCAAGTGTTGAGTAAACAATAATGCCTCATATCATCGGCGTAGCAAAAGCTATAAATAGTTGCCCATAAGCGATAACGCATAATATGGAATCTAACCATAAATCAATGCCAAAACAAAGATATATCACCAAAGGCAAAGGGAACATACCCCAAAAGACAAGACAACATAGTAAAACACATATCACTCGAGTGGTGACGAAGGACCAACTCCAAAAGTGACATAGAAATCATCAGAAAAATGCACGTGCACGACCAGAGTCGTTATCGCCAAGTACTGTAGTTTTGTGGTACCACACGTCTAGGGGCAAAACGCACGATTGGTGGCACCTCAGGGGTAAATGCCCAAAGGCATGCACCAATAATACTGCTCACATGAGCAGAATGTCCAGAGACCGCCAAAGGGCAAATGACCCAGAGGTCCAGTACTGGCCGCCAACAGGCAAATGTGTCGGAAACATCTAGAAAGGAACCCGAAAAGGGTTAACGCAATGTCCCATACCACTGGTTCGCCCTAATCGGTTTACTTACCTTCTTCCAACTCCACACTCAAAACAGTAAACAAAATTTTATCTCATATCATCGATAAACTGCGCCAAAAGGCAAAACGATCAATCGAAATGGTCGGGGATTAACCAGAAAGGAAATACGCTCAGTTCCATAGGCGGTTTTTTCCCAACCGTTTCTCCACTTCGCTTGAAGTGCACAAAAGTGAGTGTGGAATTTTATTCTAGAAAATAGTTGCGGAAAACGAATTTTTATTTGAATTGAAATCGCTTTTAAAACGTCCTTTTAAAAATTCTCCTATTATGGAGTAATTAATTTAATAGTTAAAGTAATACCAAATAATAGTTTCGAAAGTCATTTCTAGTGAAAATCCTTTTAAGACATTTTTATGAAGTCCGTGCGCCAAAACCAGAAACAAATCTCAAGAAATCGATAAATCCAGAATAAAAACCTCAGAATTTTTTTTTAAGCGTTGGAAAAATTGGCCAAATATTGCTGCGAACCCATGTTCGGAAAAATATTCGGACTAGCAAACTGAATCCAAATGTCATGAAAATTTGCAAGAATGTAGTCCGACATTCACACTTCAAGTTGCAAAAAGAATTGCTCGATTCTGACTTGAAACGAAGGCACAACGACGTTCCAAATTCGGACTCAGAAACATGAAATGCACTGTTTTGCACAGCGATTTGGGTTCAACTTTGACAGGAAATTCGAAGGGTCTAATTAACTTAGATGATGACCAAACTTTTCAGATATGGAGTTCGTAACTCCATCTTTCCAACGAGACCAAAAATGTTGAATTCCGATAATGGACGTAGCCGTGGCGGAGTCACGAAGTTGCAACCCTGAACAGAAACAGGGTAATAAAACACAGCTAAAGGAATTTTTGCTCAGGCCCAAACGGGCTTTAAGCCTGGAACAGCTGCCCCAGCCCATTCGGGCTAGGTAAATAAATTCTGTTCCATTAAAAGGAATGCAAATGGAATTATCGAAATCGTCAAAATATCATCAAAAATCCGGAGATTACACATTATACTAATTTCACCTCTGCTGTAAAGAATTCATATTTTAATATAAAAAACTTCAAAATCAAAAAAATACTTATTAAAGGAAAGTTGTTCTACTAAGTGTAAGCTTTTCAACAATATGAAGTTCATCAAAATTGGACTTAGTATGAATGAGATATGACGATTACAATTCTCAGATCTGTAAATTCACTGTCGCTGTCGTTTATTCTCAAGACAGCGACAAATAAATGAGGTTTCGACTCTCTTAACCTCAGAATTTTGCAAAACACAAAACATGAAAGTTTAAACTAGTTTCTAAGCTTTTCAGAAAGTCCAAAATCATTCAATACTGACTAGTGGCTCAAAAGTTATGACCAAAATAGTTTCAGTTTCATCCACAGAGCTAATTTGTGTCTCGCTCTCGGGAAGATAGTTTAAAAATCAATTTTTGACATGGTTAACCTCAAAATTACAGAAAACTTACTGAACAAAAATTGTAGAATATGTTTTAAGCTTTCTGGAACATCCGAAATTATCTAATTCGGATCAAAAACGAGAGAGATACAGGCAAAATAATATCAGATTGAAACTCAGGATAACTTGTTAAAGACAGAATTGGTCTTCTGTCTTCGAACGCATTTCAGGTCATCTAAATTGCAAAATATCAAAATATAACCTGAATAAAGTGAATCTAGTTTGCAGCACAGAAAACCTGACCAAAAACGGATGAGAAACGTGTAACTTATGGCCATTACAATTCGCAGGCCTGAGATTGTTGTTGCTGTCAATTTACTCTCGGGATAGCAACAAACAAGCATGATTTTGATCTAATAAATGGCAAAATTTCGGAAAATTCTGTACATGAAACTCATAGCTCTATGTCTAAGCTTTCTAGAACATTCAAAATTATTGAGTTCGGTAAAGAAATGAAGAAGTTATGCCTGATTTTGTTTCAGCTACAATTCCAAAACGAAATTTACAGAAATGATCTTTAATTTTTTTTTTTTTTTTTTTTTTTGCAAACCTCTCTTTAGCATCAAGTAAAAAGGGATTTAGCTAGCAATTTTACCTCAACCAATGTAAGAAAAATATGTGCAAACACTTGGTGTGCACTCCAAAAGCTAGAGAGAGGAGATCAAGAGGCTTCATAACAAAAATAAACCAAAAACCATGTATTAAAAATTAATTTTAGAAATTAGAATGAAGATTAGAGAGTGATTAGAGAAGGATTGCTTTACCTTTTAGCTTGTATTAACCTAGATTAGCTATGTGGAGAGGAAAATGGATCTTCTACCAAATGGAGGCTATTAATTAGGTTTTTAGGAGGTGTTTAGGGTTTGAGGAAATTATGAAGAGGAGAGTTAGAGTTTATGGTGGGTTTAAGATAATATATAGAGGTGGGTAATGGGTTTGGTTTCACTAATTGACCCAATAAGAGAAGTGGCATCCTACTGTTCACTAAAACTATTTAATGCTTCATTAGCCAACTAAAACCCACCATTATAAAACCACTCGTTTTTTTTAAATAAGTTTATTTTAAAGAAATTAGCCTATCCAAAAAAATCCATTTTTTAGCTACATTTAAATTAAAATCATAATTTTAATTTATTATTCGGTAATTGCAATCCCGGGTTGTTACAGCAGTCATCATTATAGAGCAGCATTGACATGGAGCGGTATCTTTATGGAGTAGCGTCTACTTCAATAGCCTTCATGGACATTAACAATGTTCATTATCAATGTCACTTTAGAGGTCTACGGTGATATCTCCAAAGCGCAGTGCTAATGTAATGAGGCACCTTTGATTTATGTCTTTAGTGGAACACGGCATTGAAGGAAGATGACATGAATACAAGAGACATTGCTCTGATTTTCGGCATGCTTCTTATTGACAAGATGCAGTATTGATGGAGCATGGTACGACTGAAGTGCGACGTTGTATGAGATGAAACATGACTGAGTTGCGATGTTGCATGAGATGCAGTACCGTAGGCTTTCGACGTTGATCTATGTTTATATTTTCGGCACTGATTCATCGCCATTCCTTCGACATTGGTCCTAACGACGTTGGCTTCTTCGTGACGCCACCACTTATAGCATTACCTTCGACATTAAACTTATGTGGATAACAATATTTATTTTTGATTTTGAGTTAAAGAGACATTTTTGGAGGAAGAGAATTGACAGAGTGTTGTTTTGGGCTTTAGATTTGTATGATAAGAATGAGGGGTCTGTCATCTAATTTATGATTGTTTAGATGCGCCAGGACCTTCGGATCAAGAATCTTTTAATAATTTTAAATCTCGACCGTTCAGACCGCTCAAAATCCTAGCCATTACAATACTACCGATCAACCAGGCCTTAAAGTTGGTCAATAGGTGTGGTCCTGGCCACTTATAAGTGTTAATGTTAACATTTTCTTAAACGTTAAGGTATTATTATTATTCAACATTAACTTTATTAGTGTTTGTTACCTTAACTACTTTAGAATTATTTCGAATCCAAGATCTTCAAACGTCGATACCTTCTTCGTTTAAACTCCGATTGTGAAGCTTAATATATGAAAGTTGCTTAGAAGATTACCACAAACATAATGTTCAAGTTTCATGGCCAAATTCTAAAGTTTGCTAAGTTTTCGTTTTTAGCTTTGTTGTTAGTTAATTAAATTTTATTACTTAATTTCTTGTTAAATTTTACAAAGTGTTACATTCATCCTCCCTTTAAAGAATTTTTGTCCTCAAAATTCTTAAAGGATAGATACTGTAAGGCGCACTTTACAACCATCAAATTATCTACACAATCGTCTACTCAACCAAAAGCACAGTGTGATTATGCATGCAACATACCTATAGATGAGCTTGTTCCTTGCGTGAATGCAAGATCATAACACATAGATATGTATACAAATAACCTAAATATGCATAAAATTCTATACAAGTGAAGAAAAGGAAAAAGTGTGGCAACCATCCCCTACTATCCAATCTAGTAGGCATGATGTAACCAAAACCTATAAAATACTAAATCTAGAGAGAGAATTTTTATTCAAAGAAGAGCTGGATGGGGAAACCTCATCTTTTCTTCTATTTCCTAGCTGTTTTCAACTGGATTGTCTTCTGCTTGTACATCCACTACTGATCAGGATTAATTGTAATGACTATACATTCATTTTCTTTTCTAAGTGTGATACATTAAAGGCGTTGTGAACTCCAGGTTTTTCTATTTTCACAGCGGTATAGAATCTTTCATTTCGATTTTTTAGTCCCATTTAAGTGGTGTCATGTCATTCCATGTCATTTCTTTCTCACTTTCAACCAATCAGGACTCGGAAGTATTATTCTCCTAAACCTAGGAGAAGTTGTCAATTCCCTATCCTAAAGTGAACAAGCATTGCTTGTAATCCTAAATTTTTATACTACCTAATCCTAAAATTTGTGAGGTTTTCTGGATGCCTAAAAGGATTTTCTTTTAACTCGGTTTCATTAAAAAAATTGTCTCCTTTAGTCCAATGCTTGATTGAAAGGTAATCTTCTTATTAACATACTTTTGAGTTCGAAATATTGTTTCCTATGGGAATCACCTTCACATCTAAGCATCATCTATGCTTGTCCATAACGCCTAATATCCTGTACTTCAATGTTGGCGACTCTAGGAAGTGATATGGTTTCCTCATCTTTCACCAATCGGCTCTATTTAGAGTTATCCTAAATGGACTGGGTCTAACTTCCACCTAATCTGTTTTGATGACCTTTGGATCATCATGCTGTAGTATTGCCTAAGATGATAACCATTGGAATCCAAGTGGCATGCTACCCTATGGTTGGGTAAACTCTATGTTAACCTAAACACAATCCCCAATAACTTTCTTAAGGTTATAGTGATAGCCCAAGCACTACCATCTGTATAGCCATAATCCAAAAATACATACTATGAGACGATATCCTACTGGCATGGTGAACAAAAAATCCATAACCAAATAAATATATATTGCCTCATAATGACCAAAATGTCTGAATAACGATACACATGCCCAAACCATTATGATCATCCAACTTCACTGGCTAAATGTTGTGAGATTTTTCTTTATTATAATATATATCTACTCTTTTCTAACATGTCATCATTTCTTCCGTTGCCTGACTTATCTGAGTGGTATCCTTACACATCATGTTATTATTTTATAATAATTATCCATAATATTCTTGAAAAATTTACTAGCATTCTTTTCTTCATATGACCTTTCATAATCCTCTAACTACAAGCATTACGTTTAGCAACACTTGTAAACCGTCTAATAGTATTGACTATTTCTTTCTAAATTTTTTTTCCCAAAATGGAAAACCATTTGTTCTACTTTTATTACATAAGTTTTCTGTCAAAACAAGATGACAAGTTTGTATGCCAAAGTTCTTACGTTTCTAAATCGAATATTTTCCCTAATTGGTGGGGTAACCAAATGGACTCAAAACAATGGTCCAACAATTTTTTTTCATTATTATTGTTTTTTATTTATGTGTGAACCAAGACTTAATCTATGACCAAAAGTTGATAGTTCTAAAGTTGGTTATTTAATTAGACCTTTTTAAGAAGAATAACTCAAAAGTTTAGAAGAAGTCTAATTAGGCTTGATTTATGAAAGTTAAAGGTCAAACCTTAATTATCCATCTATTTACTATGTTTACCTTGCTATGTTTTACTTAGAAAGTTTAAAGGGTTCAACTTACCCATAATTAATGAAAATTTTACAAAAGTTATTTTACTATTCTTTTTATAAGGCAAATATTTCAAATTTCATCAACTGTTAGTTTAAATAAAACCGTATTTTAGCCTCAACATTATAATTTCAAAACTTATATCATGAGCAGCTCCCTTTTCTTTTAACATGTTTATTAAAATTTCAAAATTTCAATTTTAATGGTGGAAAGAGATATTCATGCGGTTTAGGCTTAATGTGTTGCCTACGTATAAAACTTTACTAACAATGACTCGTTTCTTTTAGCATGGACTTGCTCCATAAAGTGAGGTCAATGTCTCTTAATTTTTTTTGTTTAAATCACTTTGCTTTAATATTAACCTCCTCAAACAGAATGTGTTGTTTCAAAACCTTCTTAAGGTTTCCACTTCCAATCACTGTAACATTATAACTGTTAGTCATAGCTTTTAGCCCTTCTCCATTTTCCCTAGCTAGTTGTCCCTATTTACTCCATATAATGGTTGGTTTGGCCTTCACTTTTTTCTATAAAATCATTAAATTTCATACTCATGAAGTAGTTAACCCAAAATTTATCTTTGAAAAAGTAGACTTATAAACTTATTATTAAATTCAACAATTGGTTGGTTTCCAAAAAAAGATATATGAAAAACTCATCATTTTAATCGACTTTAGCTGTAGGTGTAAAAAATATAATGTATTAAGTTTAGAAGTCAATGTTGGCCATTTAATTTAAAAAGATCTTTTCCTTTAAATGATACATTATTTCTTTCTTTCCAAATAGTAAGAGAGAAGTTTTCATTGCATGAGTAGCCATTAAATCGATTTTTTTAAAGCCTTTTTACAATAGAGATTTTCTTCATAAATGTAGTTTTCTTTAAAAACTCAAACCATTTAATAAATTTTGCATTCAAAAACTCAATTGTTATACTAAACCAATTTTCAAAAATGCACTATTAAAGTGTTTCTACATTATCTTTTATAACTTTAAACAAAAGTAAATGGAGTGGATAAAGACAACTTTCTTACTATTGTTTTCCTATTACTCATGTTATTTCTACTTTGAACCTTAACCGAGACTCTAATAGCCTATGAGGGGGGCTTTAAAAGATACGTATAATTACTGCATATATTTATGGAAACTATGCGTTTTCTCTTTTATTTGATCATTTTCTTCATTGGATCATTGTAGTGCATTTGCCTACTGCTTTAGCCGTTGGGAATTTCTCCATTAACATGAAATTGTTTACTTTTTGTGTATAATTCCATTTTAGTTATTTTTCTCCGTATTTTCCTTATATGAGAATATTTTTCTTATTTTCACTATCGAATGTTCTTAATTTTCCACTTCTTTACCCTATTTAAATCAAGTATCATTTCCATTATCCAGGCATTATAAAGAATTTCAAATTTCAAATTTATAGAAATAGAAAAATTATCGAGCCAAACATACACCCTATTTTCTATAAGAGAGATTATTAGTTTCTCCTTATTCTTTACCAAAAACCCTCTACTTAAAGTTTTAGTCTAGTTAGTTTTAACTCCGATTAGAAATTTCCTAAATAACTCATTTAATTAAAATTTTCTAAATTTTCTAATTTTTTCTTCAAGAATCTATTTTCAAATGATATTTTATATGATGAAAAATTTAATATTTAGTTACTTTGCCAAAATGACTAATTTTTAGTGATAGGGTTCTTTAATTTTTAAATTAATACTTTGAAGCAAATTCCAAATGTTTTAAGAAAATTTAAAATCTTTTATTAAATGCTTTCACGTGGGGTCATACTTCGAAATGAATTTTTTTCGTTATTTCTTTTGGACTTTTCTTCTTTTTCAATTATTCTTAACTTATCTTCTTTAAAAACATATTAAAATCCAGCTATCATCATGTAGTGGTTAATGCATGCCTTCTTGTGGGAACTTGCTCATTCCTATTTACATCTTTCTTTCCAATATTCATTACATATAGGTTCTTAATTCTCATCCGTCGAATGAAATGTATTTCATCAATCGAAAACCTAGCAAAATCCATAATCATAAGGTAGTGTCGGCGCAACAAAAAGGAGTCAAGTACCATCAGTTTCAAGGGCCCTTCTATAGGTCGTGCTCATGCTCTTCTTAAGTCAACGCCTTACGGTACGACCTACTTCTCGAGGGGCAATAAAGGTAGGTGTATAAATTTAACTTTATTTATTATTCCAACTCATATTTTCTTTATCCACTTTTTTAGAGTATGGCTGTAACTACTTCTACAGTTTTTGTAGAGTTTGGCATGCAATATATACAATTGTAGGTAAAAATGCAAATACGTTCACTCAGCATATCCTAATTCTTATGATCGACTAACCTAAGCTCTGATATCAATGTAACAACCCTCTTTGCAATGAGCCTAATTTTTAATCCAATAAAAGCCCATCGACCCTTAGGTCCATTCTGGAGCTGGCTATTGGTTGGTATAATTAATTAAATAAAACAATATGTAGAGCTATCAACCTATGCTTTCATAGTCTCACAGCAGAAGGAATAAAATATAAGAATCAAATAAGCGCCCATTTCATAATATCCAAGTCTTAGAATAAAATGTATCAATACATATAAACCAAGTTAAATACATTGTTTGGGTACATCAAAAACATAAATAGATAACTAGTTCTGCCACCAGGTGTTCGCTGTCTCCATCTCTACACTTATCGTCAAATCTAACCTATAGGTTGTCATGAGAAGGGGGTTAGAACAACATTTTCTGGTGAAAAAAAATCTTAAGTTTTACAATAGTGATGTATGGGTAGTAAGTATTTAGATAAGTATTATGTCTTACGTATTTATTATATCTCTTCGCATATACCTTCAACTATGATCTAGTGGCCATACGAGTCCTGCTCCATGATTATAAAAGCAAGTGCAACACAATTATGGAGTATTTTTGGCTCAACAACCCATATCCGTCCAATCATATCCTAATGATGTGAGAGGAAGTACTTGGGCCACTTAATACCCGTTAAATAGGAAATAGACGGTCCCTCCAGCCATTTAATACTTATCCCCAAACGGATCCTTCTTAGCACTCCCTAACTGACTTTGTACAAAATCTCTTATAGGCCGCTTAGTACTTCTTATAATAATGAAGAGGATGACCCTAATTGCCATTTAATACCTTAACCTCAAAGTGGACCTTCTCCAAGAGATTTTCACTAACGCATGTAAAAGATAATCTAGCCCATTTAACATGCACCTAAAAGATAATCCCAACCATTTAATACTTCTTAAATAAGGAGAGGTAAACCCTAACACAACTATTTAATGCCTCAACCCTAATGGAAGCCTATCTTAGGATATTTGTCCTTATAACCCGCAACCCAATCGTGATGTCCTACATTAGCCCGACTATTTGTAGGCACTGATAGCCAGATTAGCTGGACAGACTTACAGTATAAAATTGGACTAACCTCACATCCATCAGGGTACTTATTATAGGCGATGACACACATCACTTACCAAAGAAACACCTATGGTAGCCAAACTAGCTAGTTTGATTTCTGTGTGCTTTCAACTGACCCCGCATCCCTACAACTTAGCCATATTTCCACACTTCAAAATTTAACATCGAACAATGCCAACACACACACACACAGACATACATACATACATACATACATATAAAATATATATTATAATTTACTCGTATTTTCGCATTAAAGGCCCTATAAGAAAAACTCCTTATTTCGCCTTTATTTATGGATTAACTTCCATAATTGTCCCTAATTCGTTTTATTAGATTGATTGTTAATTTTTAATTATTACATATGTTATAGGTTTATGGTTATAATTATTAATTTCAAAGTTTAAAGGAATATATTATTATTGTATTTATGCCTAATATTAAATTATGCCTAATTATTTTTATGCGTACTCGGGTAATTTGTCTATTCTTATTCGAGGAGTTATATTATTTTAAAGTTCACAACTATAATTACTATATAAGTCTTAATTTAATACAACAATCACATCAAAACAATTATCATAAACAAATTAGCTACACAAAAATAGATTTGTATATATATTCACTAATGGAAACCAAAATATACAATTTGTTTACATTAATATAGTAGAATTATGGTCCTTCTTTCCAAAGAAGCAAAATTGCAATACAATTCTTTTATATTCCATTCAACTTGTAAATGAATTGCGTTCAAATGATAAAGAAATCATATTTACTTTAACCGTTGAAATGGGCGGTGCAAACTACGAATAAGAGGAAAAATCACATTTTCCCTACTTTGCACAACTCTTTCTATTTCCTATTATGGAATTCTTTGTCGTTGAATCACAAATTGAAAAGTGGAATCAAATAGAATATAAAATGTGTACGTTGTAAATATCAATGAATCCAATTCTACCTTATTGAAATAAAACAACTAGGATTCCAAACAACTCAAGATTTAATATTATGGGGAAGATTTTGGAGTTTTATGTTGATAAATTTTCACATATAAAACCTCGCAAGGCACAGTAAAAATCCAAACATCAAACTACACAGTATACTATTAGGGAAAAATTAAGATTTCCACTCGTAGATAATTCCCAATGAACCTACTAAGATTTGCTTCATGAGATAGCCTTACCTCTTCCTCTAATTTATCCTCTACTTATTGTATAATGTATAACCGATTTATTTATACATATTAGATTTAGAATTTGTATATTATGTATGCGTGTGTGTAATTTACTACCTTTCTCTTTGGCTTGCTTCTTTTAAATTTTTGCCTAATCCTTATGGATATATATTTATTGTTGATTTTGAGTTAAGGAGATTTTTATGGAGGAAGATAATTGACAAAATGTCATTTCTGGCTTTAGATTTATATGAAAAGAATGAGGGGGCTAGCCTCTTATTTATAGTTGGTTGGATGTGCTTGGACCATCGTATCAAGCATCTTTTAATAATTTTAAATGTAGCCGTTTAAGCCGCTTAAACCCTAGCCATCCTAACATCACTGGTCGATTAATCCTTTATAGGCGATCAACCACTGTGATCCCAATGACTTATAAATTTTATCTTTAATGTTTTCTTAAATGTTAAGATATTACTATTCTTTAACTTTATTAATATTTATTACCTTAACTCGCTTTGAATTATTTCCGTGCCAAAATCTTCAAACATCGATAACTTCTTCATCTGAACTCCGACCGCGAAGTATAATATATGAAAGTTGCTTAAAAGATCGCTACTATAATGGTGCAAGTTCCATGGTCAAATTTTGATGTTTGCTAAGTTTCCATTTTAGCTTTATTATTAATCTTTTGATTTTTCATAATTAATTTCTTGTCGATTTTGAGGGGTGTTTTAATTTTTACATTTGAAATTAACGGATAAATATGTAGAATAAATTTATTGGTAGTATTTTTACTTACAAATCATCAGAATAGTTATATCACACTTTGTGAGGATTTCATTATCACTTTTTAATCGAACAACTAAGGTAGATGAGACCTTTTGCAGAACACCAATTACATCTACAAAGTAAATTTGTTATATAATTACTAGCGTAATAGTTTATAAAGATTTATAGTTTGGATGGAGTACCTATAACCTGCTTCTCTTTAACATATGATTCAAGCCGGTCAACTTTTACAAAGTTGTAAGTAATCTCAGGTGTGAAAGAGTCTTTATCAGTTGCCTTTTCCACTATTGAGTACGTATTTATAGTCATATCATAATTATTTTGTACAACACTAAAAATTTATTTGCGAACTTAACCGTTCCTTTAAAGATATAATAAACGTTTACCAATTCAAATGTAGGATAAAACTTCTCAGCAATTTCATTAAACATTGTAGCATAAATTTGGTTACCCCTTTAATTTTAACAAAATATTATTTTAATGAATTCATAAATTTATTATTGATTAAGGATATGCAACGATCCAAAATTTTATCAATTGATTTGGGAATATTTAATTTATTTTAAATATTCGATTAATTGTTTAATAGTCAAATAACCCTTTTAAAATTAATAACTAATGGTAGAAAATTCATTTTTGAATTTTGTCTACAAATAGGTAGTTTGATGAAAAACAAAAAATGTGACCGAAACCTATTTTTCGGATTTTTTTTCGAATTTTTGACTTTTTATTGAATGACATGTTATAGAAAGTTGTTGGACCATTGTATACATTTTAAACAACATTTAAATGCTAGGCTAAGTTAAGAAAATATTTTATTTGAAATGAGTAACTAAGTAATATAATAATAAGAATGAATTATTATAAAATATTTTTGAATTTGAAAATGAAATAATGAATGTGAAATTCAAAGATTCATTAAGTGTGAAAATTGTCAAAGGTGCAAAGATCATCCTAAAATCCACTATAATTTCTAACGCTTGACATTTTGGTGGCTTATGATATTACGAAAGGGTTGAAAATATGATATAAGGGCATTTTAGGTTTTTTTCCTTCTTTGTTTAATTTAATTTAATTTTTTACTTCATCTTATACACACACACATGCATTTTTCATTTTTTATTTATTTCATTTTCGTACTCCTTAATCTCTTCTTCTCTACTTTTTTTTTAAAAAAATTTGAAAACAAATATCATTTTTAAGCTAAAAAATTCCTACTTCGCTCAAGCATTGAATTCATTTCATCTTGCTGCCTTTTTCTTTTCATCTTCTTCTTTATGTTTTTGTTTGTTCTTGTATATGAAAAATAAGTTCCACCTCCCTTCAAAAATCCATATCTTCCAATCTGCAAATAATTTGCCCAATCTTCCTTCATGAAAGTTGTTTTCATTTAGCTCTAATATTTTTTAAAAATAATAGTTTGACGCTTCAGCGAGTATGTTGGCGGAAAATGCCCAAAAATAGTGGTTGTCGAATAACGATATTTTTTGACGATTGCGAGTTTCAATCGGAGGATATGGGCGCGTTCATCTCGACGAACTAAGATTTTAGGGGTGTTCTTAGAGTCTAAGTTTACCAAAATTGGCTATGGGTGTTTTTAGTGTTTTTCGATCATATTTTTTTTCCAACAAGGTAGAGGTCAAGGGGGTTAGTAGAGGTGATAGGGAGCAGCTTTGGGTGATGGCAGAGCTGTGGTGATGGTTGTAGGCAATTCAATGGCTGGAGTTATTAGGGAGAGGTCAAACTTTAGTTTTGAGGTGATGGGTTCTTAAGCTTGGAAATGGGGATTGCAGGTGGTGAAGGGGGCATCGAGTTGGACAAGGGCTTGAGTGAAGGTGTCATGGTGGATCACGATCGCAATGGTGGTGGAGCATGGTTGTTAGTTGATCGAGGTTCCGACTAAGGGGAGTTGAATGCGATTGGAACGTTTACCTCTTAGGTCTCACGGTCGAAAAATAATGTAAGTGGTCGTAGGTCAAGGTGATGGCTGCAGATGGTCGAGCGTGGTGATAGATGTTTGTGGGTGGTGTTGAGGTGGTGGTTGATGGTCAACGTTCGATATGCATATATACGGACCTACGCATGTTTTGGCTCCAAGAAATCAATTTGGGAAAATTTGAATGGTGTAGGAGATGGAACTACTGTAGCTTATGGGTGCATTACAAGAAAAACAGTGATTTCTGACGGCTATAGGTCGTCGGCGGCCGTCTGAAGGCCGTCGGAAAACGTAGGCATGACCGTCGGAATGTGAATCTCGTTTCATAACGTCTTCCGATGGCATCAACGACATATTTCTGACGGTGACCAACGATAATATGGGACAGTATCCGATGGCCATGTTAGATAGTGGCAAATCAGAATGACCAAATTGACGTCCGAAGCCATCGAGAACTGTCAAAATTTGCCGTCGGTAGCCATTTGTAGTTGTTGGAAATTGATGACCTATAAGCCGTCGATAGTCTTTTGTGACTGTCGGAAATCAGGGTGTTATTTTCTTCTATTTTTAAGCCTGTTGCCTTCCAGCCACTACGCATCCATCAATACACATAACGGCTCCATTTCGAACATATATAAACCAGTAATCATATAAATAACCAAGCATAATATTCAATTCAAAAAACCCATATCCAAAATTAAATAATCCAAAAAATCAACATCCAACACGTCCATAAACAAATGCATATCCAAATCCACATAAGGTAATATACATGTATCAAAATGCATCAAACACATCCTCACCCACTCGAAGCGTATATATACAGACAGAAAAACAAAACAAAACATACCTAGCATCACTCATCATCCGCTGTAGAACCACTCGACGAAGGAAACCTCCCATGCCGCTCCATATACTCCATCAAGCGTTGGTTTAGCTGCTCTATCTGCACAGCACGATGGCGATCATACTCCTATAGCTCGGCCATCTGGGGTCGTAGCTCTGCAATTTCTTCTTTGTCTTGAGCCATCTTATATGCCTTTTGAGATGTCCTAGCCTGCGAATAAAAATAAATTGTTTTAATGCCTCCAACATCATAAACGTAATTTACATAACTTTAGTTATAAAATATGAAATAGTTGAATTTAGTTTATTTTTTGAAAATTACCACTTGGTTTCCAAATCCATAGCGCCTGTTGCGGGATGGTGGATCCATGACAGACCTAAAAATAGCGTCCTCCTCATCAGTAGTCAACTCATCTCCTCCTGTCTCAGCCAGCAGGTGTGCCCGTGCATTCTGGAACTTTTGTTGTAATGCAAAATAAAATTGAGTATAAATAACAGTAATTAAAATAACACTAATCGTTTTTAAGTAGACTAATCGCTGTACTAAACAACAAAAAGTTGGAAGGGTCACTGGTATAAATAACACTAATTAAAAAATATATAAATGTGTACTTAATTAACCGATAAATATTAACTTAATTATAATATACTTACATAGGCAACGATCGCTTTACCATCATGCTCCCATGAGTATATGACTGAGCCCGAATTGTCGGTCTGCTTCAGGGCATCAGTATGAGCAAAAATTTCCCAAGACACATGACTCTAGCGCGCTCTTTCCTGAAATATGAATATATATATATATTACATTGTTTTATTAACTATCTATTAACAACTTATACTTAAAAATATAAAAACGTGAATATAAAAATTTACCAAATCCTCGCGATGATGCTGGAATGACTTGAAACCACCACAACGTGTGACGAGATTCTTGTTTCTGTTTACAGAGTTCCTATCCGACTCCTTCTGCAAATTTGAATTGGAAATAATATTTTATAGGTCTAAATTATGTATTAAATACATGCAACAATTTAAAGCAATTAATATGTGGTAATAAACTTACTTGGAACTCCTCATTGCCCCACTATGCGACCCAGGCCTTCCATACACTAGCACTCCTCAGTTGGTTTTTTCCCCGCTCTTCTCATAGCAGACACTATATCCCTATAATTTTTGGCAATTTTGCCGTTCCAATGATGCTGAACTAGGGAAAGATCAGTATCTTGTAAGTCCACCAAACCCTACACGTTGAGAAAATGAAAGTTATACATTTTTATAAATAGTCTACCATATATAAAGTGGCCTAGGATCAAGTAGAAAATGCAAAATATAAATTTACACTTACCAAGAAGTCCTGCTAAATGCTCTCAATGACATTATCCAACATCTTGCTCCACTTGGACTAGCAGGCAGCCATCCTGCTCATATATGCTTGTCTAGATATAGAGAGCACTATAGCTGACGGCTCAAGCTTGAAGCCACTGTGTTAAAAATAAAAAAACATTTAATAAAGCAAGACTAATATATAATAGATCGTACAGAAAATATTGTTAACACTGAAATAAATTTATACTTACGATCCATCAGCTTGGGCTTGCAACCAGGCTGTAGGAAGAGCTTCCTCCTATGATGGGCCACTGCCATCACAAGCTGGAGGCGCACTAGTCCCTCTCCGAGAAGAAGAGGGAGATCTTGTATAGGAAGAGCTTCGTCAATGGAAAAAGACATATATAGTACCTGCTACAGACATATCATATATGAGAAATATATCATTTAATTATGCGAAACACACATTATGACAGAACATAAAAGGATTATGTTAAACAGATTATGACTAAACATATCATTAGCAAAACATATCATTTTTAATGAGAAGATGTAACATAAATAAACACAAAAAGTACCTTCTCCCGAAATGTAGATTATTAATCAGTCCTCATCGTTTTCTAATTCAGACTCCGTTTTGTACTCTATGTTTTGTTCCTCTGTAGTCTCAAATGCTTTTATAAATGCATTTGATTCATCGTTTAGAGGTCCAAAATTGGTTTGATCATCGGTTACTATTATTTCAGTATTTTCCTCAATATATGCTTGATAAGCTTGTTCGTTTGGAATATTTTATCCATTAAATGTAAATCTTTCCTTTATTTTAAAAACAACCAACCAAACTGCTTTATCTCTTCGTAGAGATGGGTATAGAGCATAATAAACTTGAAGAGCTTGTTTGGCAAGTATAAAAGGATCATACTTATAATAACGCAAGATATGCTTTATTTCTATAAGATTATGCTTTGGGTGTGCATTGATTCCGGAACGTGGAACGTTTCTGAACCAGTTACAGGCCTTGTGAAATATCTTAATTGCAAAACCTGAGTTAACACGCCATAAAAATCATTTACATGATCATTTGCATCATCACCACCTTTAACAAATACACTGGCATTGTTAGTTAATTTTTCAATACCGTATTCTTTGGTGTAAAATTTATATCCATTAATAAAGAATATTGAATATGTCTTGACTTTCCTTTTTGGTCCCATAGCTAAATGTTTCAATACTTCATTGACCACACAATTTGCTGTGTCGTAAAGGTAATTTGAAAAACAAGTAGCGAAATCTTTGCCGATATCGCCATTTGGATGTTGTAATTCGTAAACACTTGAATTATAGAAGAAATGTTGCATTAAAATTAACACACATTTGTGCATATGTGTATACACACATATGTAGATGATATAGTGCAATAAGAAGAATATATGTATATTACCTAACAAATGGTGCAACTTTAGCACAATTGAGAAGAATATATGTATGTGCTACATGGTAATCTCTATTGTCCAACCATAATTCCACACATTTACTAGCAGGTCGACCGTGTTTTTATTAAATAGATAAAGTCGCTTGACAATCACCTTGATCAATGCCTTCATCATTACTCGTAGCACTTTTAAACGATAAGTTCACATGATCACTAAAATAATGAGAGAGAAAAAACGAAGCTTCTTCTTCGATATATGATTTGAAAATTGAACCTTCAACTCGTGCTTTCTGTCTCACTTTTTTCTTTAAATGATTTAAGTAACCATTAAGAATGATTCAAAATTAAAATTTATTTATACATATAATTAAACTAACATTTAACATACTAAACATTAATACCTCTCAAATGGACACATCCATCCATATTGCATAGGCCCTTGAAGACGTTCTTCAGATGGAAGATGAACAAGTAAATGCTCTATTACATTAAATAAACCTGCATGAAATATTTTCTCTATTTTGTAGAGAAGTATAAGGATTTCTTTCTCAAGTTTACGTAGACGATCAACTTTTAACGTAGTAGAACAAAGCTCCTTATAAAATAAACTAAGTTCTGTTACAACCGTCCAAATTTTTACGGGCAACTGTTCTTTAAAAGCAACGGGTAACAAATTTTCCATCATAATATGACAATCATGGCAAGTTTACATAGACGATCAACTTTTGATGTAGTAGAACAAAGCTCCTTATAAAATAAACTAAGTTCTGTTACAATCGTCCAAATTTTTACGGGCAACTGTTCTTTAAAAGCAACGGGTAACAAATTTTCCATCATAATATGACAATCATGGCTTTTCATCCCACTAAGTCTATTGTTCTTATAGTCGACACATCTACGAATATTGAAAGAAATACCGTCAGGAAATCTTAATCCTTCCCACCCATTGTAAAAGTATTTTAACTTGAATATTGTCTAGCTCATAGCATGCTTTTGATTTTTTGTGTCATTTGGCTTGATATGAAGCTCAGGGTGATTACATTTTGCTTCGATATCATGTCTTGATTTCAAATCATCCTTTTTCTTCCCCTTAACATTCAAAATTGTATTAAAAAGTTGTCAAACACGTTTTTATCATTGTGCATCACGTCAGTATTGTGACGAAATAGTAGATTTTTCCAATAAGGCAACTCCCAAAATATACTTTGTTTGCACAAATTATGAATCATTATTTACCTTGAATTTCAATTTGTTCTCCAGTTTCATGAATCTGTGGAAAATGATTTACAATTTCATATATGTCTTTGCTTAACCAAATCATTGGTGGTTGCAAGTGCTCGTGTCTATTAGCTGTAAAGTTTTTTTGTCTCTTCTAAAAGGATGATTAATATGGAGAAAACACCGATGACAATCAGACCACAAAATTCTCCTTCCATGCGGTAAAGAAAATGCTCGTGTTTCCTCCCTGCAATAAGAACAAGCTAGGCAACCAGCTGTACTATAGCCTGAGAGCATTGCATACGCAGGAAAATTGCTAATAGTCC
The DNA here is from genome assembly GCA_030765085.1 of Allium cepa. Classification (NCBI taxonomy): domain Eukaryota; kingdom Viridiplantae; phylum Streptophyta; class Magnoliopsida; order Asparagales; family Amaryllidaceae; genus Allium; species Allium cepa. Next base: position 181,833,919 of record CM060937.1, on the reverse strand, counting down.
ATCACAAAGAAGCAAACATATGAATTTTTTTTGTTGAGATTTCGTATGTTTCAACTCCTTCGTACCACAATTTTTTTAACTCTTCAATCAATAGCTGTAAATAAACATCGATTCCTTGTGTCGGATCATCAGGGTCGGGGACACCAATTATGAGAAAAATATATGGAGTTTTCATATACATCCATGGAGGTAAATTATAAGGTGTAACGATTATAGGCCAAGATGAATATTTAGAACCAAATTGAGAAAATGGTGAAAATCCATTCATACGTAAACCAAGGCTAACATCACGGCTCTCTGCAGCAAAATCAAGATATTTTGGATCAAAATGCTTCCAAGCTTCCCCATCAGCTGGTTGTGTTAACGTACCTTCTTCCTGTGTTCTAACACTATTCCATCTCATATGATGCGCAGTTACAGAAGATGCATATAACCTTTAAAGCCTAGGAGTAATATGTAAATAATGCATATGTTTATACAGGACTTCCTTTCCCTTCTTCTTTCTTGGTTTGTACCTTTCCTGATTACATATTTACAATTCCTAAGGTTGATATCTTCTTTCCAAAACAACATGCAACCATTTAAACATGTGTCTATTTTTGATTCGGTAAACCAAAAGCCGACATAAGTTTTTTCAGTTGATAATGATATTTGCACATTAAATCATCGAGAGGCATATGCTCGCTTCGCAGCTTATACAACAGCTGTAAATCCAGCTTTTGTGAGGTTGTATTTAGATTTCATCATAATGTACTTTGCAGTTACTGATAATTGGGTGTCACTTTTACAGCCTTCCCAAAGGGGTTTCTTCGTGGAATCCAATAAATCATAATTTTTTCTCTCTAATATTTGGTTAGTCTTCAACATTAACATCGTCATCAACAAATTGAGTAGTAGGGTACATTGAAAGTGCTGCATCTTCAACCATATGTTCTATGAGATTCATTGTGACAATTTCATTACTCACTACCTCCTCTGACCGTACAGGATTAGGTGCTACAAGTTCTCCATGACAATCCCGTACCACATAGTTCGGCACGAAACCGTACCGATGCAAATGAACTCTAACCATTTCTGATATAAATGCTTCAACAATTTGCACCTACTACATGGAAAACAGATTTCTTTGTCGTTTCCATTATTACTTAAAGCAAAATCAATAATTACATGTACATCGTTATTAAAATGTTCACTTATTGAGCCTCCAATTTCCCTTCGTTGTTGATACATCCATCTTTGATCAATAAAATAATTTATCAACTCTCCTATGAATTAAAAAATACGATATAAATTAAAACCACATTGATAATTTATTTTTCAATACAATTTTACAGTTTAATGTTTTATTAATTAATCATTGACACTTTGTTGCTAGGTCATCCTACTTCCCATTACAAACACAGTAACATAATTAAATCTCGTAAATCATTTCATTTTAAACAATTCAACAAAATTTCGGCAGCACTTCCCTTTTGTTCCCCGAGTAGTACATAATTGCGTGTACATAGGGAACAGAAAGGAAGCGCTGTCGAAATTTTGTGAACCGTTTAAAATGAAATTATTTACGAGATGTAATTACATTATTGTGTTTGTAATTGTCCAATACAAGGACATAGCCAACAAATATTGTATATGATGAATATGGATGTCCGTTCTATGATAAAAAACGAATACCCACATAATGATCATATACAATACTTATCAAATGGGGCCAAAAAACACTCTAAGGATTTCATGAATAACGTATATTACATATTTTATATTATTTTAAAAAAATTGGCTTTTGATGTTTAAATTAAATCGATTAACTTTTAACTTAAGTTAAACTATCGTATATGATAGTTTATTACATACACACATGTTTAAAACTTTAATTAACTAACCATATATTATATAAAATTAATTATTGTTTTTGACATTTTAGAAAATGCATAAACTAAATTATGCTCATCCACACTAAATAATCCAAGTAGGGCATAAAAATACTGAATTATTCAACTCATGCACACTAGCTAATTTCTTATCGCATAAACTAAACAACTTAGTATTCAACACTTATAGGATAATAATAGTAATTAGCATTCAATAAACTACACTACACGATCAATGAGACAACATAAACAATTAAATTAACAAATTAACCCTAAATTATTAATTATTATTTAGGATTTAGGAAATTACTAATTAGGGTTTATGTAAATGAACTAATCAAATTACTAATTAGTTAATGCAAATAAACAATCAATTAAATATTATAAACAACTAGATTATCAAGTAAACCCCAAATTACCAAATCAGAATCAATTAAGTTAAAGGAAACAACCTGATTTGAAGATGAATGGAGATCCTATAGTTGTAGAGAGTGATGATTGATGATGTTGGAGATGCTTCGGATGGCTATGGGTGATGGCTGACATGGGGAGGAGATGAAGGGGGGGGGGGGTTTGGTGATTTAGGAGAAAGAGGGAAAATAAAGCAGGTCTAGGCCTGGTCTGCAGAAATCACGTTTATTTCCAACGACCACTGACGGCCACTGACGGCATTTAGTGTGTCGGCTCCTGACGGCCACTAAAGACAAAACTATTTTATTTACAATTCAGCCATCGAAATGGCTAGCCGTCGGAAGTTGCTGTCGGCGGTCGTTGTTAGCCCCCCGTCTCTATATACTATTGTTCTAGTAGTGGTGGAGTTGAGTTGGGCTTTGGGCTGTGCTCATTGGTGATGGTGAGAATATATATATATATATATATATATATATATATATATAAAATTTGTTTGAGTTATATACATATAAAGTTAGTTGACTTTGAAAATCAATATTTCGCTAATTTTAAATTCGGTTAACTCGCGGATTTTTATGCTAGACTCGTATTAACAAGTGCAATGGTCTTATTTAAATAGTTCTTAGATTTTGTGATTTACAAATTAATGGTAAAATAATAATGATCGATTTGAATTACGCTATCTCAAATAATAACGTAGTTAAATCAATTATACTTCAATAGTGTTATCTATTTTTCTAGATAAACATCATTCTGTTTGATTAAATTAAGTGGATTAATTTGGACATCAATTGAGAAGAATAAAACACTGTACTACTATAATTAAATATGAATAGATTGTTTGATAACCTCTATTTAGCAGAATAAATCCCCATTCTACTATTATATTAGTTTGGACATTTATTCATAGGCTCTTTAATTAATATGTGGATTAATTAATAAAGGTAAGTGATGGATTGATTAGTGATTTCTAATTGATTTTATTTACATATATTCCTGTTTATGTAAATACGAGTATGACTTGGAAAGTGAATTAAAAATAAATGGTAGCTTGTTTAAGTAACATTGTGGTCGTTAGGCCTCTTCCTAATTTTGAAAGATTATGGATTTAAATTAACTTCAATTTTATAACAAATTGATGTTATGTGTTTATTAATTATAAATGATTTTAATTATTATATTAATGATGTTATTTAATTATTATATTAATGATGTTTTAAACTATGTTAACTAATATTTTATTAAATATGGTTAAAGTTATTCAATTATATTATTAATATTTTTAAGAGATATTTAAGTATATTATTAATGTTATTTAAATTATTTAATATATTATTAATGTAGGTTTAAGTTAATTAATTAATTTAATTAATGATGGGTTAAGTTAATTAACTATTTTATTAATAATGTTTTAAAGTTAATTTTTTTTTGATGTTTAAACATAATTAATTAATTTAATAAACGTATTTATAAATAATAAATTTCTTATAAAAAGGATTAGTTAAATAAAAGATTTATCTAAAGGAGATTTACAAATGATATTTTGTAAACGGGATTTATAAATGATATTCTGTAAAGGAGTGTTATAAGTGATATTTGTAAAAAAGATTTATAAATGGTAATTTATAAATAGTTAATGCATTTATAAGGGATATTTTAAAGATAAATTAGATTGTATTAAATATATACAATTTATAAAATTAGGTTGTGGATTTATTAAAGGATTCTTGTTAAGGATTGTATAAAAGATTTGCATAAAGGAGTTTATAAATAGAGATTTATAAAAGAGTTTTATAAATAGATAAGAGTTTAATTAATAGAAAAGGGTTTTATGATTGGAAAGGAATTTGATAAATCATTGTAGAGATTTATGAGAGAAGTTTGTAAATCAATTTAGAGGTTTATAAAAGGATTTGTAAATATGAAATGGACTTACAAAAATGAAATTGTACAAAAGGAATGAGATTTGATTTTGATAAGTAATCCTTCTTAATTAGGATGGTATGGAAACATTCTTTTCATACTTAACACCGAAGGATAGGTAGTTTGGTTTATAGTAAGAAATATTTTAAATGATATTTTTTTTGGCCCATTAAATAAGAATTTGGAAAAGTGGAAATCTTCCTTAAACTTTTGTTAATATACTTATACCGTTGAGATAAATATATAGATATATTTTCTAAGTATTGAAAGTATAATGGTTGGTGAATATACTCATATCGATGAGATAAGCGTACGAATGTTTTTCCAAGTATTGAAAGAATATAAGGGTTTGTGAATATATATCTTTTGTGAAGGTATTTTGAATCAAATAATTGAAAGAGATTTTAATTAATGAAAGATTAATTAATAGAGGCCTAGTGGATCCAACATGGAACCAAATCTCTTGATTGTTGTTTGTTTATTTGATAGTTAAATAACCGACTATCAAAATCTTAGCCAAAATATAACTTTATAAATATCTAGGAGAAAAACAGAAGTTATATGGCATAGTCATCTTCAATGATGTTGTACTGTGTGTATAAATCTCATTTTATTCTCCTATAACAAATGATAAGGAAATCTATCTGCTAAAACGGTTAGGAGATGATCTTTGCTCTTATGTATTGTCTAATTATTTCAAAAAGAACAGAGGCTGAGTTTACCGAAAATATTGACTGGTTCTGAAGCGACTGGTAAGCGGAGGAGTGTACTTATATGAGATGACTTGTAACCGTAAGCACTCCAAAACCATATATGTATTCGATGCTTTGGAAGACATCTCGAAGATAATGGAATTTGAAGAAAGAGTTCTTTAAAGTGCAAGGGCTACTTGCTACCAATCCTGAGGGTGATTCCAATATGGATATAGTGAAAGTAGTGCCTTTAGTTTATTCATATCATGTATAACTTGTATGGATGAATGCTAGCATTGCATTGTTTCCTAGAGGGTAGTGTTAGCATTTCAAGTGGTATTTTCTAAGAGATGAAAAAGGTAACTATGACCTCACAAGACTCACAACCTGGTAATGCCTAAAATAAGGGAAATGCATCAAAGTTATGTGATTTGCTACGATTAGGAGCAGTCCTTCCTTGATATAGAATCGATATTTATGGATTTCGAATGCACGCGCACGAGTGGGGCCATGGCTGGTGCACATGTTTTGTAGTCTTGGTACTCGGGGAATGATGTTATCCGGTTTATCATTTTAAGGTGGAAAGCTGGCTCTGTGTTGGCGGGGGTCCATGCAATGCCCTTGGTAAAAATTTCTAGATGTGTATCGTAGTAGGCGGTGCCCTAGTAGCCTTATCATTGATGGAAACCCAATCCCCAATACATGCCCTTACGGATTTAGTTGTATACCTATTATGTTGGAATGTCATTAATGTAACTATTTCGGCTATGATTAATATTAATTTAAAACCTAGACATTATTACAATATCATAGGATTTTCTATAAAATGGATTGGTTATCGTAAGGTAAAAACCTATCCGTGTTTATATGCGGCATGGTCCTACGAGATATCTTTATTTAGAAGGTTTTTAAAATATCTAAAAACCCATTTGATTATGTTTCTCATGCTGGTTTTACCAGACTGATCCGGGTGCTATTTCTCTTATAATGCTCGGTCAGCACCAGCATATTTTTCAGATTTAGTTGGACACTTTGGAGCTTCAGGAGACGAGCTGGATCCTCTAAAAAGTATTTTCTTATTTTTTCTTCCGCTGTTTGTTCTTGTCTGTATTTATCAGTAGTTGTAAGGGTAGGTTTTTGTAACTATCCAAACTGATGACATGTTAGTTTTTACTCTGATGATAGGATGTATATTAAAGTTCTTTTCTTTCTGTAAAGATCTATAATATATTATTGTAACGTTGTGAAATTCTATTTTGTCTCTCTTTCTTTCATCCTATGTTCCGCACATGAATACCGTGCCAGTGTCGCATTTAAGGATCGAAAAGACGGGTTGTTACACGATAGTTTTAAAATATCAATTAAAAAACTATTTACATCTTCATTAGCGAGCTCAATATAAAACACACAATCTACTCCTCTAGCATTCTTATATGTTCGCAAACTACCTTTGTTTTTCACACGAACATTGATGATCCAACTTCCTTGGTATGGATTCAAGGATATAAGAGGAAAATTCTTCTAATTGTGGCCATTGCAGCAATAGAAAAACTAACATCGACCAGTGTAAGATTAAAAAACAAACGTTTGACAGTCTCAGGTAAAATATATAATTAAATTTGATATATTAATTGCAACAGGGTTTAATAACTAAGTATAAGATTAACTAATTTTATTGCTTCGAAGTCTAAACAAACTAGCCTTGCAAGAAAGACATAATATTTATAGTTTAAACAATTATATTTTACGAAAGAATCAAATATTTAAAAAGAATTTTTTTATAAAAAACAAAGTACATAAAAATAAAAAAACTATGTAGTAACAAAGTACAAAAATTAAATATTGGTTAGTAAAAATATGTTACTGGCTAACATATGTTGCGTATAATCTTAAAATAACTTGATAAAGCACACACCATACATAAAAAAAAATAATATTTTTTAATGAAATTATTTCCGAAGAAAATTGAATAAAATTAAAAAGTAAAGCATAATTCTGTTGAGCATACTGTCACTTCTTTTTAGATACTTTTTTCCTTTTGCGAGAAAGAAAAAAATAGTAAAAATAAACAAAAAGAAGTGTAAGAAACACAGTAGGAGGAAAAATAGATAGCGATAAGAAATCATGAAACTAAAGAAAATATAAAAAAACAAACCGTTTTTTAGAATAGTTAGAAAAAACAAGATAAAATCTACGAAAGAAAGAAACGAGGTAAACATTTATTCTTTTATTTTATTCAGATTGGTCAAAACAGCCAGATCTGAAACACCATACTAAATGCATGTTTTTTCCTGAAAATCACAATAGTATTTTTTGAATGATGAAAGTGAATCAAAAGTTGAAAAAAATTGTATTGACACAACAAAATTAAAAACCAAGAATGTCAAAACCGGACCAGTCGAAAGTGGGTGAAATAGATAGATTTAAATTTAGAATGTTTAAAGTGGAGTTTGAATTTGATTTAAATTTAAATGCATGTGTGTGATAGTTATTTGTTAAAGTAATTTAGCGAAGGAAATTTTTTATTTCTTTCTCTAAAACTTATGCGATTAATCGAGAGAAGATTTTATTTTTATTTGCAGAGGTTCATTTCTCTCTTTTTAATTAAATTGATTGATTTATTAAATTTCATTAATGAGAAATTTATGCATAGCATAATTTATGAGTATATTATAGTGTATATTGTGCAAGCGCAACATACAAGGAGTATATATAATTAATGTGTACGTATATATGTGTTAGAATTACATCTCAATGGAAACATTCACCCATTATATATGCATTTATTGTCCATGATTTTATTTTAAAATATGTATATAGTAAAAAATATATTTACTTACCTACATCTACAAACAATTGCAAATTAGTCAAAATTTAAATAATGTGTGTGTATTTTTTAATCTGATACATCTTTTGAAATTAAAGAATTAAAGAAAAAAATTGGAATCTAACTTTAACTTTAAAGGAAATGACAAAGTTTGTGATTTTTTGCATAAAATTCCACTTGTTCTTTTCAAAAAAACTTTCAAACAAAAATATACAATGACAAAATTATAATCAAAACAATAAGCATGAAAATCATACATTCAATTTTCAAAGAATTCAAATGGACAACACATGCAGTTTATCTATATTTGTATATGCAACAAGTAACAAAATTATGTCAATTAATTGTAACTTAGATTGAAATATAAATTATGTTTTGTTAAATAATAGTTTTTTAGACAATAACATAATAATTAAGACAACTTATGCACATATAAATTCATGATAAATTATTTAGATATAAAGTACATAAATAGTACAAACAATCGATTTAATGAGGTTATGAGGTATCACATGTGATAGGTCTAATGTTGACAAGGGAAACCTATAATGAATTAAAGCACATCATAAAATGGATCTAAATAAAATTAACATGATGAAGATATGTTATGTGTAGCAAATGGGATCTAATCAATGTAACAAAACAATCATATATTCAGATGAGATGAAGAATGTAGTGGATCCAAATCATATGAAAACGGTGAATATATAAATAATTGAAATTAGAATTGTTACCTTAAGATGTAGCTAAGAGAACACACCCTGAATGATGAAGAACTCCTAGAGTCCAATGAATCAACCCTTGGATCTTGCAAGAATCGAGAGAGGAGAATCGCCTTGAATTGATTTTGTTTGAATTTGTTTTTAGAAGTTTTATGGCTTAGGATCCATAGATATTTCGACACAAAAGAGGGAGGACAAGGGCAATATAATATAAATTATCAGGAAAGAATGAATTGAATTAAAGAAATGAAGTGAGAGTTGTTTTAAAGGAATGATAGAAACCTTTCCCATTCCTTCCTTAAACCTTCCCCCTTTAATTCTTTACTAAATCTCCATAAAATGCACTCCCTCTTTTACATGCATGATCGGCTATAAATGGTTCCACATAGGCCCTCAAAATTTCCAAAATCCTACCAGCCTTAATTTTATTTAGTCTAATTTAAATGTTCTGCTGATACCATTTATTGTTGCATGTTTATAACTTTTACATACATAATTTATTAAAAACTGTAATGAACCGGAATTTTCGATCCTCGAAAATTGACATAAATACATTCACTACTTGACATGCCGAATATTCAAGTGTCGGATATACCGATTGCTAGGAGTGAAGAAAAGATAGAAGAAGATAGAAACAACACAGAATCTCACAATCACAGTGGAATATATAATAAAATATTTTTATACAAAAGAATCTGTAGCTGTAAATATATATACACAATCATCAGAGTACAACAATCAATACATCAACATGGACAGTTATTATAACTTGTCCTCACCAGTGCTGACTATACAATCTACACACACAGCGAAATATAATCAAGTATGTGATATATGTCTGATAACCTCCTGCTTGTCTCCTGAGCTCCGAAGCACTCTAACCTAAATCTATAATACTCAATCTGACTCGAGCATTATAATAAAATAACATTCGACTCAGTCTGGAAACCAACGTGAGAAAACACACTCAATTTGAAATACTGTTATTTTCAAAATCCCTTAAAATAGAAAGGTATCTCATAAGATGTAACATCCCGGAATTTTTAACAATATCAATTTAATAATCTGTAGTTAAAATTAAATTGATATTGATAATCTGTTAATAATTATTCAAATAAATTTAATAATCTTCTTCAATAAATATTTAAATTGGTTATTTTATCTTTTAAAAATAATAAATTGATTTCTGTTTACAATATAAATATTTGGTTTATATTTTAAATAGATTGGTATTGTTTTAATTTTAATAAGTAAAGCATATTTTCTAGTTTTAATAATTTGGAAAATTTGTTTTATTTAAAATTAAAAGCTTTTCAAAATTTAAATAAATGATTTTGGTTAAATTTAATAATTGAATCATGTTTTAAAATTCTAATATTTACATTTTAATTTGGGAAATTTTGTTTTAAATTAGTATTGAGTTTTAAAACTATTTCATAAATAAAAATATAACTGCTTGTAAAATGATTTTAAAATAATAAGAGAGTTATAAAAATAATATTGATATTGGATTGACTTTATAAATAAGTTTTGAATAAGAATTTGCAATTTTTAATTTCAAATTGAATTTTTATGTATAACTTGATTTGAAATTGTTTGGTTTTGAATTTAGTTTGAATTTAAATTCCAAAGTATAAAATCTAAATTGTTTTAATTTTTATTTGTATAAGTTTATAAACATGATTTGTTTTTGTTTTCATTTATAAATTTATACATATAAACTAACAATTTAATTTAAGCTAAAATACATGCATTAACTTGTAAATAAATACTAATTACTTTTAAAGAGACGTGTTTAAAAATTAACATAAATTAGACAAGTGTCTAACTTTTGACAAGTGTTAAATTTAGTTTTATTTTTCTTTGCTTTTATTAAAATCTGAGAATACATTTGTATGGTTTACAATCTTCATTCATATTACATTTTTCATTTCCTTAATCAAATAAAGATCAAAACTCACTTTCTTCTTATACAAAATCATATCAAACCCTGCATGTAAGAATCTGCACTTCTTCAAAATCTATAAAAATTCAAGTAAACCTGCAAGTTTCAAATATGCATTTCCTCAAAATCCAACAATCTGCATATCCCACTTTCTCAAAATCAAAGAAGTTTGCATCAACCTCTATTTATCAAAATTCTGCATACACAAACTCATCTTCATATTTATCATAAAACCTGCATATTCAAATCCAAAGCCCTGTACAAATTTCATTTCCTCAAATTCAAGATGAGCCTGCACACTGTTTATTCTCTGCATTCTACCTGCATGCAAGTATTTTGGGCTGAGATTATAAGCATGAGCGACTCAGATTTTAAGCAAAGAGTCAAGCTTGCATTTTTTTTATGCCTTCTGCATAATGGAGAAACAGGGACCCTGCATATTCATTTTCTGCAAATTTATAAAAGGAAGCATACCTGCATATCATATCTCTGCAAATTTTCAAATGATCAACAGAAGCTCTGCATAATAAAGTGAGTAACATCACATTTTTTTCTTAAGTATGAATAATGGTTGCATGCTAATCTCTGAGTTAAATATTTTATTAAGTACATTCATATGTATGGTTGTGTATTTATATGGTGGTATCTCTGATTGTTTGGTATGCATGCTTATATTTCCTGAGTCTTCTCTGTTTTGTAGTTCACACGTTCAAAGTTTGATTTAAAAATCAAAATCAAAATCAAAATCACTTAATTTAATCTCTGTTTAAACTTAAGAATTAAATCAAACCTATTTGTTTAATCATAAAATTTAGTTTAGAAATTTAAGTTAAAATAACCTGTATCTCCTCTAGAAACCCAATTTATTGATCAGGTTTAAAAACAAGTGAAAATTCGAATATCAAAATTTATTGCTTCAGAGTTAGGATCTGAAATATCACTTTAAAACATGAATTTTAAAATTAAAATCAAGATATTTAATTTAGGAATGGGTGTCCAGTTATTGTCTAAACTGGAAATAGAAATCAGGGGTTAGGATTGGGTCAACGAAAAGAGTTGGATGGATCGAGTGCTTCAAGTCTTTGGGTGAAGAAAGCTTGGTCGTATACAAGTTCATGGCCGGAGTTGTAGTGTTTCAGGTGGTCGGAGGACAGCGGTCGAGGCGTTGCCAGGTTTTGGGTTGGGATGCTCAGTTATTCCAGGTTTGAGCATGTCATCTCGAATTTGATTTTGAGATCAGAAGTTCGATCGGATGATCGAGTTAGGGTGCAGAGATGATGTCCGATGTGTGAAAATCATCGCTGATGGATGGAGTTGATCGGCGGCTCAGTACTTGTGCACGGTGCACTGATATCAGATGAAGTTGGTGATGTTGTTTATTTGCGTGAATTAAGTTGAGATTGCTCGAAGCAGTAGGGCATTTAGCTCGGGAAAGTTAGGTATAAAGTTCGAAGTAAATAGGGGTGTTCTCGGGTATTCTTGGTTTACAAGTTTTAACAGTAAACTGTACTGAGTGTTTAAAAATTTTAAGAACAGGTTTTGCAGTAAATCTGTAGTTGTTTAAAAGTAAGTTTAAGTTTAAAATCAAATTCAAGTTGTATTTTTGATTTGAATTCAAGTTGTATTTTTTTTTTGAATTGGATTCAAATTCCAGATTTTGAAACCTGATTTACTGTTTTTTTTTAAATCTGAGTTTTCTTTTTAAACTTTTTAAAATCTACAGTTTTATGTTTAGAGTAAAGAATAAGTTAAATTCAAATGCAAATTTAAGTTTTTAATTAAATTCAAATTCCAGTTTTTAAATAGAAATTTAAGTTTAAAAATTTATCTTAATCAACTATATCATGATGATAGAATAGTTCAAACCTTTTAATAATGAGATTTTGAATATATGAATAGATTTAAGTTTAATTTAAACCTGGAATTCAAAAGTTTAATTTGAATTTCAGGTTTAAATTTTAAGGAAGGTTTTAAATTGAAGTTTTAAATGAAAGTGAAAATTTAAGTTATTAAAAGGTTTTGAAATGGATTTAACTTTAAAATTTTCATATAGTATTGTTTGATTTTCTGTGGTGAATAAGTTTTTAAATTATTTAAAATTTGATAAGTTTAAAAATTTTCTATTTTAAACTTGAATTTAAATTGAAATTTAAAAGAAAATTTCTTAAGTACTTTGTTTTAAATCAAATTGTTTTAAACATGTTTTAAATCAAATTGATTAAAACATAACTAAGTTGTGTTTTATTTTGAAAATTTAAATTAAGATTTATGTTTTAGAATTAATTAATAAGGTAATTAAGATTTGTTAATTTATTTATTTAATTAATTAAATCTGGAATTAATAATTGATTAATGATTAATCAATTTGAAATTAGGATCATTAATTAAGTTATTAATTAATGATAAATGAATAATAATTATGTAATTAAGTTTTTATTTAAGGTTAATTAATTTAATAATTAACTTTAATTAATAAATTATTAAAGATAATTTAAACGGTAATTAATTTAAGTTAATTACCTTATAAAATAATTTAAGGATGGTTAATGAAGGTCATTAACCATGATTATTTAACAATTAATTAATGTGGTTAATTTTTATAATTAATTAGATTAATTAATTTAATAATAATCAATTAATGGTTAGAGAGTAATTACTTGATAAAGTAATTAAGAAATTAATTACTTAATGTAATTAATTTAATTTAATAAGATTGTTTATTTTTATTAATTAAGTTTAATTAATTATAAACACTTGGATTTTATAAATAATTACTTTGTGTAATTAATGATTTGGAAATTACTTAGTTAAGTAATTGTTTAATCACAGATTGTAATTAAGTGGAGATGTTTAAGTATGAGATAATTTGGATTAATTATTTAGTAATTAATCAAATAATTAATTAAGAAATTAATTTAAGGATAATTAATTTGGTTTAATAGTGTAATTAAGTTAATTAATTACTTAGGGTAATTAATTTAAGAAATAATTAAGGATCATTAATTATTTAATTAATGATGTAATTAAGGATGATTAATTATGATTAATTAATCAATAATAGGTAATTAATTAATGTAATTAATTAAGGATTAATGTAATTAATTATGATTGATTAATTAATTGAAGTAATTAAAGGTTAATTACTGTTTGTTTGAGAATAATTAATTTGAGAAATTAATTAAGGATAATTACATGAATGTAATTAAGAATAATTAATCAAGAGTGATTAATTAAGGTGATTAATTGATTGTAATCAATTAAATGATTGAGTAAGCAAGGTTTATATTGATGAAGTAATTAATTTAATTTATTTTAAATTAATTATAGATGATGTAATTAATTTGATTCATTTTAAATTAATTAGAATTGGAGATAGTTAATTTAATTCATTTTAAATTAATTATATGGATGCGTAAATCATTGCTTATGAATGAATGATTGAACTTGATTGACTTGGATGCTTTGTGATCTCAGTAATGAGATAAATGATATTGTGTGGTATGAATGACTTGATTGTATTGTGATGATAACATAGGTTGTCTATTGTGATGATGATATATGGAATATCTATTTGATATTGATACATTACCTGTTATTGATAATGATTGATTATCAGTTATGATTTATAGGTTATCTATCTGTGTGTAATAGGTACTGTATTGAATTGTTTTAAAAACCTTTAAAACAACTTGGACCTTAAAAGACATGCTTTGGTTTTCGATGAGACCGAGATCGGGTTTCCATATTTGGATATCCGGAAACCACATCGATTCCAAATAACGTTAGGTCGTGAATTCAAAGTGGAGCTTTGTGAAGACTCGAGGTGTAAGAACTATGAGTCAGTATAACTCTGTGGGTGATTCCGTAATGAGTTGACGGAATTAGTTCTTATAGATTCGAGATGGTGATTTAGAGTACAAGGGTTATTGTCGATAACTCTGAGGGTGATTCCAATACGAGTGTAACGAGATAATGCCTTCGGTTTCGTTCGAACGCGGAACGAAATTGTATGGATTGAATGCTTTCAAAACATCGTCAGGTGGACGATGAGCATTCTAAGTGATATGTCCTATAAAGGTAATCGTAGCCTCAAGCCTCATCAACCGGGAATGGCTAAAACAAGGGAGGTGTAACAAAGCTTCGTGGGTCGCGCCCACTGGAGAGCAAGATTGATCCCTATCTAGAAGTCCCTTTATATTCCGCTGTGTGGGTGGTTGCTAGCTACAACCACGGGGTTGTCTTGTTTGGAACTATTCAGTAAGAATTGGGTCCGGCTTTGTATTGCAGGGGGTCGGGAGTGATCCTCGGTACGTTGATCTAGGCCACGTACTGTGACGGGCGGTACCCCAGTAGCCCTGCCATTATATGGAATCCAAAATCCAATAAGTGCCAACGGTTTTGATTGTATTACCCACTTTTGTGGCTAGTAGCTGGAATTTAATGAATGTAACAATTTCGGCTATTTCATATTTATTTGAAAACCCTAGACACTATTATAATATCATCGGATTTCCTATTAAATGTTTTGGTTAGCGTAAGGTAAAAACTTTTCCATGTTTATGTGTGGGAAGTCTTACGTGATACCTTTCTTTCCAAAAGGTTTTTAAAAGTTACGCAACTTTAACCTGTTACTCACACCAGACCCATGTCTGACCCGGAGTTTATTTTTGTTTTTCATAAACTCTTGGGTACTCAAATTTTTATGAGTAGTCAAGGGAATTCAGGTTAGGACTCAGATTAGCTTTGACGAACTATGGAGGAGCAATGGAGCAGGAGGCTTCTGCGTGTAGATACATATCTAGTATTCCGCTGTATGTTCTCTGAGTTGTTGTATTGAGTTGTATAACTAGACAGGTGTTTATAACTGTCTAGTGTGTATTGTATAACTGTGTACTCTGATAATGGTTGTAAACTATGTAATATTTATGTTATTAATATAGTTTATTCGTTCCGCTGTTAGATTCTGATGTGTTGTTTCTTTCTTCTTTTCTTTCTATTCTCTTTTCTATCCCTTTCTTTTTTCAAGATGATGCGATTTTCCGGGAGTGGAAAGTCGGGTCGTCTCATAAGACCTCGCCACACATAAACACGACGAGATTTTACCTTACGATAACCAAAACATTTTTATGTTAAAATCATTTGATATTATAACAGTGTCTATAGAAAGTGTATTAGAAAATAGCTAAAATGCTTGCATATCACGTTTCAGCATAGTTGGTATACAATCAAAACCTTATAGGCTCGTAGGGGATATTGGATTCCATACTGACTTGTCTACTAGGGTACCAGTACATCTCTAAAAAATGTACCCAGATCATACCTAACAATGCCTGCCAACATAGGACCAGCCTACCCCTTACCGGATAGTACCGAATATGTTATCACCCCGGGTGTTCCCACCCTTATCGAGCGCTCTCTTTTTCATGCACAATCATATCCATAATTTATAATATAATATTTCCGAGGGTATCTAGAAAGGTGATAGCATACCACACTTAGGTGTGACCCAATTAGCCCTACTGCATCTCTCCTGTTTTAGTCATTCCCGATTGATGAGGCTTGAGGCTACATTTCAAATCTCTCCTGGGTCTGGACAAACCGATTCTCCTTCCAAATCACCATCTCCATTATCTTTGAGATATCACAATTCGTAACGCACAAATCAGATCGAAGTGGTTTGCGGATAATTTAAATCTGATCCTGGTCTTTTCGAAATGATTAACGAATTTGGCCAAATTTGATAGTGGGTTATTTAACTATCAAACAACATCCATAAGCAGTCACTAGGCATTATTTATTAAATCTTCTCAAAACATTCCTTTTCAAATATCTTTATATGATATATACATAAATCTCTTCCACTATTTCAAAAAATTGAAAACCAATTCAAATTCTAATACCCATAATAGGATTTTCCCGAACCATCTCAATATCTTAGAAATATTTTCCTTCGATTCCATTTATAATTTAACACTTTGAAAATATTTTTATAATAATAGTAATCTCGTAGAAGAAATATTTCAAATCCTTCCAGTTCAATACTTAGGAAATAATTGTAAGTATATTTTCCAATAATCAATTATCTCCAATACTTAGGAAATATTCCATTTATTTCATTCTTCGCAAATCCTTTACAAATTTCATTTGTAAATCCCATAACTCAATTTTAACGAATTTATAAGTTTCGGAATTCGTTAATTAACTTCCATTTAAATTTCCCAAGTAAATTTCACACACCTTAATCCCCAATTACCATTTCAAACTCCTTTTATGAATTCTAAATTCATTTTGAAATTCTATATTTAATCACCTTGGAAATTAACTTAAATTTTCAGCATTCCAATATAACATTCCTTTTACAAACCACTCTCCATCTACTAACTTAACTTATAAATCTCGAGGTTATTATAAATCACTTCAATCTTTTGCCTTCAAACCAAATATATATATAATAAATATTTCAAAGAAAAATAATTAAATTTCAAAACATGGTTAAGTAACTATCAGAAATATCAAAGCACCTATAAACTAATATTGATAACTCATTTTCAATTCATTTTAAATAAAACCAATTCATTTACAAGCTTATTAACAAAACTTAAATTTTCCTTTACTGATATAAAATATTTGAACAACCAACTTATGAAGTATTCCGATACTACAAATAGTTTTAACGTTTTCACAGCCAAATAAATAAAAATTTCTTTTTTAAAATAAAATTAACTTTTTAATAAAGTATATCCTTAAATTTCCAATATAACTAGTCTCAATTTATGAATCCCTTTGTCACAAATCAATCACATTTCCAATTCCATAATCATTCTCACATTCAAATATAGATTACACTACTTCCTTTTCAAAAAAATTCCCATAATTCAATATAAATCCACATTGTAAATTTATATTTATAATTTATCAAATGATATTATTTTCTCGTACTTATAAACATCGTTTATAAATTTACAAAACCTTGAGATTCACTTGTTTATAAAACTAATCTCTTATGAAATTTCATTTTATGAATCCATTTCTTTTATATCCCATTTGTTTTACAAATCCACTTCTAAATATCGATTTTTAAGTTCTTTCAAATTTCTGAAATATCAGTTTAAAAGTCCATTATTAAAAATCCTTTATATAAATTATTTTAAACATTTTTACAAATAGATAAGTACAAACCCCAATATCAAATCATTTTATTTTATCCAAACCAATTTTCTGTACAATAATCCAAAAATCGATATAAATGTTTTTATATCGAAAATCTCCTTTTAATTTCTTTAAATTCAAAAATAATATTTATGGTATTTAAAATAGCGAATTAAGGCCAGTGCTACTATAGCATCAGATAAATCAAATGTATCACAATCCGTAATAGGATATTCATACACATCACACACACACACACACATATATATATATATATATATATGGACAATTGATATATTTTTGAGGAATCCAGTTGGATCCCTCCAACCAGTTTTCCTTGCTTCCGAAGATGTTAGATAACATAAAATAACATTCCCACTTCGAGGGGGATATCGCGGTAATATAGGATCATCCGCTATTATGCGGGGTGCATAGGGTCTCTCCAATAGGAGGAAAATATATCCAAATACTAATATATATATATATACTACTATATATATAATATAGCATCCAATAGATAATAATTAAATCGATTCAACCAATCATCCAAATAATTGCTATAAATTTAACTAGTCAACCAAATTGAGTGAGATTTACTCACCTTGATTTTTAATTGCAATCTGTTCCAATTTTATTTTGTATCCTACGTTATCATGAATCCAACGCAAAAATCCACACTTCAGTTCAACCTCGTATGAAATTTAATATGGATTAATGAACTACGAAATAAATTACTTGATAATTAACTTAGAGTTACAATTGCTAAAAGAAATTACCCCCTGCTCTATCCTTAATTTAGAGAACCAACTCGCCAATAATTTGCTCGTTCTCATGATCACTTCCATATCGACGACTTCACCCCTGACTCCATGAAAAACCCATGTTGCCTTCATCAAGCTCCTTCCTGACCTCACCGCTACCGGTGTAGGTTCCACCACAACCAAAACCCAACAGTCGTCGTTCCCCCACCTACGCATACGAACGCACAGTCGCGCCTCCCAAATCGCACTCAGCCACCACGCTCGATCGCGACTGTCTTGACTTCCATAACCGCGCCTGAGCACATCACCATCGATGAAATCGCACCTCCAAGCTAATGTGACTCAAGCCCTAGTTGAAATATGGAATCAAGACTTCCCTTTGTTTCCCTCCCTGCCATTTTAATTCGCGCCCTTGCACTGGCTTGGTCCGATGTCGATTTTCACGTGAAACCTTAAATCTGGTATTTCCAATAATATATATTGGGTTCATACATATAATGCGCTATTTTTTTATGAATTCGTGAGTTTGAATGGAAGATGGAAGAGAAAAATGGAACTTATGTTTTTAAAACTGAAAGGAAGAGGCGTGAGTAAGAAGATATGTCGAGTTTGACTTTTTTAATTGTATTATAATCAAAATATCTCGTTTGCATAACTCAAAATCCCGAATCCCTATTGAGGTGTGCCGCCTGACATTCCTAATGTTATATCCCTATTTCAAACACAATGGAATATGTCTCGTGACATAATTCAATTATGCAGAATATAGCTTTTTTTAAATCGTTTGCTTACATTAAATTAAATTATAGGCGTTTTCAAATCGTATGACCAAATGGTAGATCCAAACGTTACTAAATTTGAAACCCGATAATAATATATTATTACAGATCTAATGGAACTAGCTTCGTCAAATTTCAAGACTGTGACCCAGATCGCTATTTTAACGCGTCGGTTAAATCGACGATTTTCCAATTTTTACGAAATTGCTTGAATTTCAATTTTGAAAAACTTACTAACTCAACTCTAACTTAATTAGAATTTATATCAATATTAGAAATTGTTTCAATTCATATCTAGCTCAAATTCCAGTTATTTGCACTATTCGTATTACGAAAATCGCTATATTTGAAATTTAAATTAGATTTACCAAGTCAACCAAAACTTCCATATTCAAAATCAATTAATATTTCAAATTCAACATTTAAAACCATTTAAAAGTTCAAAAAAAATGATGAAAAATCCGGGTCGTTACATTCCTCCCCCCTTAAAAAATTTCGTCCTCAAAATTGCTAAGGCAAGAAAAACGATCCAAACCCATTAACTTAAGAAAATCCACTTAGTTAAAATTCAATATTCACTTTCCCAATTCCTTTAGTTCCAACCAAAAAAAATTTCTTTCATCTCTTATTCAAAACCCTTTATTTTCATTATAAATCAAAAATCAGCTTTTTAGTTAATAATTTTTTTTTCAAAAATTTCCAAAATTTTTCTTACACCCTAAATTTTCGAATTTTTTTGGCAAAGTCTCCTTTGTATAGAGAGCATTTTGCAACATGACAAGAGAGATAATAACATATACATTGACCCATGTGGTCGAAAAACACAATATATATCGGTATTTATATTATTGTAGTATTTAATCCGAAAACATACCTTTATTTAGCGTTTTTTAAGCGAGCGTCTTATTTTATATGCAATTTGCGTGACCAAAATTTAGCCAAATGGTCTTCTTGTGTACTTACTCAATTTAGACACGTTAGCACAAACATATAGATTTCATAACCAAATAAGTTATAGCATGAATTTATCAATAACCACAAGGTTCCAACATTCGATTATTTGTTTCAACCGATTTATATACCATTTCATTCAATTCGAATGATTCACAACCAATATTACTGTCATTCCATTCATATTACACATACCTTATATTCATATCCATTTCGAATTGATTCTAAATCAATTTATTCACTTTCCAATGATTCACAAATTTTGTTTACTTCTGTTTACGTCAAACGAAATTTTTCCCCATGCTATTTGGTGATATTCTTTAAATAAAATAGTCACTTAAGATTATAACCCATTTTCAATTGATTATAAATCAATTAGTCATTTTCTATTGATTCAAATTCATTTTTTTTCAAAAATCTTGTTTGCTCAATTTTATATTCAACACAAACCAATCCATGCCCATTTATTTATGAACCATTTCATAAATTAGTTACTTAAGTTGAACTTCCATTCCTATTAATAATATTCCATAGCATATTCAATTTACGCTTAGATTGAATTCATTCATAACTTAAGATGTCATCAATTCAATCCATTCCTATTTAATTCGACAGCATTTACAAAATATATTTAATTTGCCTGTATTTAAGTCGAATTCATTTATAAGTTAAGTTTCACATTCAATTTCAATTCCAATCCACCATCCATTTTACTTAACCAAGTTAAGTCCCATCTCTATATTCAATAAACTAATTAATTTATCTAATTAGTTCACTTCCATTTTATAATTCAATATATGATTTTTATTTCAAATCACTTCAGTTGGTTTGACTTGAGATCAAATACATTTTATAATTCAAATTTCGATTTTCATTTCTATTACCCGGCACTTTAAGCCGGCTACAAGGCGGTAGTTGTAGAGACTGTGATACGAAAACTCGAGTCATGACAGGGCTAGAAGCATGAGGCCCAATGTGAATTTGTCGGCTTATATATGTGGTCCGTGGTGGACGTTCGGCCTGCGTGGGTCGGTCTTAGCAGGTCGGTCAAGATATTCTAGGAATAGCGGCTTGACATTTTGTGGTTTGGCCTCAGGGAGATTGTTTCAAGTGGATCGGCCATGTTTTTCGGCTTTGGTGGATCGATTAAGGTGGATGAAGTAGAAGTGGATCAGCCATGTTGAATTGGCCTTGGCGGGTCGGTCAAGATTAATGAAGTAGAAGTGGATCGGCCATGTTGGTTCGACTTTGGCGGATTCGTCAAGGTGAATAAAGAAGAAGTGGTACGACCATATTTGTTAGATCAGGAAGATACAACATGCATCGTTTCACTTTGGCCCAAACTACCACTTACTTCGAGTCACTCACAAGAAACCCCGAGCTCGGCCAAAGTGGTTGGGGACCACCATTTGGCAGTGGAGACTCGGTATGCTCGGTTTGGTGCACAGGGGTTGTCAGTAGTGGGCCGGAGTGTCTTGGTCATGGGCCTACGCAGGAGAACCAACCAATCTTTGTCTATAAATAGAGGGGTAGGGGTACAGTGAAAGTGACCTTTTTTTGGGGGAACTCTAAAGATACTCTGCCCTTTTTTTACTCACTTTTCTTCTATTCAAACTTGCATTCAAGTTGTTTGTTTACGGATTGTATCTATACACAAGTAATTGGAAAAGTAATAAAGATCATATTCAAAGTGAACATAGGAAATTATGTCGAACCACTATAAAGTTGGTGTTCCCTTTTCTGTTGTTCTTTTTGCATTCAATTGCATTATTTCTCTGTTTTAATTTATTTTCCTCATCAATCACTCTCCACAATTCTATTCAACGGTGTTAGTGACCAATTTTGGTGCTAACATTTTGGTGCTTTCATTGAGAACATGCAATCTCAGGCTGTTAGGATCTAATTTGTCGCTACTGGATTGAGGAAATACCCCAATGGAGATCCAAATTCATTCTCAAGAGTTCATAGATACTATTTAGATTTTCGAAAAATAACTTTAAGATGGAAAGCCCATGCACCCACAGTGCAGATGTTAATAAGACCGCCAGCATCCAGCAAAGTGGACCCAGTAATCAGCAGGCTAATATAGCAACAGGAACCGCCACCGCCTAAAACCAATCAGAAGTTTTCACTAGAGCCGAGTTTAATGAGCTGATGAGAGAGCTCGTGGAAAGTAGGAGACAGCTTAACGAGCAGATTCAAGAAAACGCCAACCTCATGATCCAGATCGCTCAGCAACAGCGTCAGGATGTTAGGGGAAGCCCCACTTCCTACTCATCATCTGACAGCTCCGCTTCATCATATGAATATCCTAAGCGTAGACACTATAGGACTGAACCGACACAGACGGTTACAGCAGAGCAATCCAACAGGAATGGTCCGGGTTTCCTACCTGGAGCCATGGCTCCTCACCTGCACCTATGAAATCATGCCCAAACTAGAGTGGGAAACTTAGGAGTTGAAACACAAGTGGAAGCTGATCCACCACCTCGCCAGGATCGTAGTGAAGCGGGTCCTTGGTACGTGCAATTAGGAGATCACCTACCAAGTTGGCACCAGTTGGAACGATCACGCGGGATGGATTCTGGCCCGCTACCTTCCATCTAGACTTCGGATTTATCAGCTATTGCCAGACAATAGATGAGGGAGAATCAAGGCTTGTCTAACGATGATTAGGGCACATCAAGAAGCCACACTTCGTTCACAGATGCTATCCTACAGGCTGAGTACCGCCGGAGGTTCAGTTTGCCTACTATTCCAACTTATAAAGGGAAAACAGATCCCTTACAGCATATAGTGAGATAGGAGTGGACGATGGATTCGACACGGGCCAATGATGCGACCAAATGCAAATGCTTCCTAATAACCTTGTTCGGGATCGCCATCATGTGGTTCATTAGACTTCCCCCACGATCGATCTCCAGGTTTGATAAGTTAGCGGTGAAATTTTTAGAGCGGTTCAGGATCCATGCCACTCGCCCAAAGGATGTGATGTCTCTATCTTGTGTGATCCAGTCTTCGAGGGAGTCATTAAAGGATTATTTGCGAAGATTTCATTTTGCTACTGCTGAAGTCAGCAATCCGAATGACCATGGTATTCTTATGGCCATGATGTGAGGAGTAGATCCGAACTCAGAGTTTGATGATTAAGTGGCAGGAAAACCTTCGAGTACCCTGGAACACTTTTATTCAAAGGCGAACCAATTCATGAGAAGGTAAGAGGCCAGGTGGCCAAGGCGAAGCAGTGCGCCAGGGCGCAACAAGGAAGCAGTGCAAAGCAGCATTGCGGTAAAGCAATCTGGAGACAACTCTGGCAAGGTCCAGGTCAATGTTCGAAATAAGCTGGGATAGTCTAAAAGATTCGGAGGAGGAAATTCTAGAAGAAAGAGAGAAGCAGGAAAGTGGAAACCCAGAATCCTAACCTATCATGAATACACTCCTCTGAACACCTCTTTAGAGAATATTTATTTATCAACTTGTAATACATTCCAATGCCGAAAGCCGAGCCCAAAGGAATCCACTGAGGAATAAAACCATACTGGGAAGTACTGTCGGTTTCACGAGACCTACGGGCACAATACCGAGGAATGTAGACACATCCATGATGCTATAGAAAAACCGATTCGACAAAAGAAGTTACAACAGTTTGTTAAGAATCCGTAAGAACACGGACATGGGACATCCGACACTAATCGAGGGTAGGCTCTACGTCGACTTGAGGAACGCCTCAGACCGTAGGTAGGCTGATCATAAAACGATAGTTGGTGGGCCTCACCCGGTAGACAAGAGTTGGCAAGAAGTGAAATGCTACGCTAATTCCCTAAAGCATGAAGATTTCAAATGCTGCTCGAATACAGAAGATGGGACCCTAACGAAACAGCAGCGAATGATTATGGATGATATAGGATTCATGAGCAGGGATGCCATCACGTAGAGGCACCTACCATTGACTCGATGGTCATCTCAGCCACGATTGGGCCGGCGTTTGTGAGAAGGATACTGATTTACTGTGGGAGTTCTGTTAATATTATCTTCAAAAAGGCGTATGACCAAATGAAGATAGAGGCGAAGGATCTAAAACCATTTAAAGCCCGCATTCACGGTTTTAATGGTGCAACCACTGATGTGATAGGTTTTGTTAAATTGCCAGTTGAGTTAGGAGAAGGTGAACGTAGGAGGATAAGGATCCTACCATTCATTGTTTTGGAAGTTGATTCCCCGTATAATGTGTTTCTGGGCCAACCAGCCCCGGCGGAGTTTAGGGTAGCTTTGGCCCCATGGCATGTAACCTCGAAATTTCCGACGGATAAAGGAGTTGGTGTAGTGCATGGCGATCAAGCGACTGATCGTGCATGTTATGTAGCTGAGCTGAGAGAGGCCAGGCGAAGAGAGAAGGGAAATGGTGTGTGTAACGTCCCGCCTTTTCGCACGCTTTAAATCGACACACGTGCCAATTCAAACCATACGGAAGGGAGGATTGTTATGGGATAAATAAGAAAAAGTAGTGAAAGAAAAAAACTAACATAGAATCTTGCAGCGGAATGATAAAATATAATAATTAAATATATAGTTCATGAAACTGTTTTATAAACATTTGATTTTATTTACACAATACATATCAGAGTTGCACATACCAGCGAATACTAATCGATGCAGCGGAATACAGTGTGTAGTGGAATAATATAATATAATAATAATAATAATAATATCTTCATCTTCGTCCTCCAGAAATAAGGCCTTCAATTCCTGAAATGCTCAGGCTAACCCGAGCGAATTGAAAAGACAAAACACTCGAGTCAGAACTAAAAGTTCTTGTGTAAGTTAAATCAACAGAAATAAATATGAGTGGAACGACGTCAGAGATGTTTACGGGATTTGACATCTCCTATCCAGTGTCTAACATGAGTGCATGAACTTAAGAGATGCTCGGGATTCACATCTCCTAAGGATCCGTTAAACTATTTACTATGTAGTAATATTTCGCTATTATAATAATGTCTATAGTAAAATAAACATACTTTTAAATAGCATTAAGGCTTTACATTTTCAACCATAACACGTAATAGTCCCAGTAGTCCATCCAATATCATAGTCCCTCCTGATCGGAAAGCCACCAGAGGATACCACACAGGCTACGGGAGAAATCCAAACTCATACAAGGGTAGGTGACATGGCACAACTAGGCAATGCCAGGGTAGATATACCAATTACGCTTCCGGGTCGGTGGTAACGCATAGCGCGTAGCTACCGCCCACCTCGAGCCACACCCCCAAATAAAAAAATCAAAAGTGGCCACCGAATCAATCCAAAAGTCAAAGTATAATATCGAAGAGATGTGTCCGATCAAAGGTGCTACCTCATTAACCCGTCGATCGCTCCTGTTTTAGCCACCTTATGCCAACTCATGGGAGTTGGGACCACGTATTTACCTCAAAGGAAACGCTGCCACCATCCTACTTCATTCTGCAATCTCCATCGCGTACACAATTGTTAAAGTGGTTTTCGGAGTTGGCAGAGAGTTTGACAACTTCCGATCCCAGTCTCTTTAACAACCAAACGTTATTACAACACCACGGTCTTTTCAAAATAGTTTATACTTTAAAACCAGAATATAATATCCATTTCAAAACCATATAAATACGATATCATTTCTATTTTAAAACCCAATCAATATTGTTTGCGCCAAAAATGGTCACAAACCCCAAGTATTGTGAAAGCACCAGTGTTGGAATACAAATCAGCAATATTCAAACACAAATCACAGATATAAGCAAGTAAAGCAGAAATTATAAACAAGGACACACGATTTATAGTGGTTCGGCTATCTCTGGCCTACGTCCACTTCAAAGGTTTTCCCTTTTTATTGATGTTCTTCGCTGATTACACTTGATTACAGCGGATTACAATGGATTATAGCTCTGAAATTCGAGTACAACGGTGATTGTAGAGTGCAAAATAGAGTCTGGTAGAGTCTTGATGCTTCAGAGTCTTGATCTTGCCAAAGAGAATTCCGGTCCCTTTTCTGAATGACCTGGGGCTCTATTTATAGGTGTAGGAGGCTGATATTTCTCCTAAAAGTTAGGTGGACCGCTTCTGGCACGTGAGGGGGCCCACATGACCGAAACTTGGAGATCCGGGCCCACATTGGGATCGATTCGACCCTTGGTTCGAATCGATCAAGAAATCGTCCAATGGTGATGAAACTTGGCGTGGACATTCTTCGATATGTAGACGAACTCCTGTAAAAATTTCATGGGATTTGGATCAGTGGATTGAGAGTTATCATCGATTCGAAATGATGTTTCTCGGTACGCTGTTTGGCTCGAATCGATCAATTCGAATCGAGTACTTCGAATTGATCTAAGGGCGTGTAAGTGGGTTGACGTGGCGCGCCTTCTTCGAGTTGATCCATGTTTTTCACCGAGTTGATTGGGTCGACTCCGAGTTCTTTGCCGTGCTCACTGGATGGCTTCGTGTGTTGGATTCGAAGGTCTGCTTCGAATCGATGGAATGATACTCGTTCGAATCGATCCAAATGCGTCACTTCGGATCGATTCGAAGTCGCCTTTAACATGTTGTATTCGAAGAGAGGTCATCGTGACGGATTCGAGGGAGATGGAGTCGAAGTCGATGGAGTCGAAGTCAATGGTGTCGAAGCAGGTATTGGCCGATGGATTCGAGCGTCGTCTCTTCTTATGGATTCGAACATGGTTTGTTCGAACTAGATGGGTTCGAACTGAGCAACGTCCATCCCTCTTAACTCGAATCCATCATAACTTGAGCATATGACCTCGGATTGACTTGAAATTTGAGGTGTGGACTTCTATGATCTCCCTTGTCATGTCCTATCAATTGTAGCTCAATCTGGACTCGGGCAAAATTCATCGATATCCATGGTTATCCTGCAATGCATGGTTTGATATTCAAGAATAGCAATCATTGATTTTTAGTAAATTTTGGGTATCTCGACTTTGCCAAAAGTTGGGATAACACTTTGCCCCCCAAAACATGCCTTTTGGTAAAAGGTATGTTTTGAATGGTCTTAAGTTGAGTGTAGTAAATTCATGTTTCATTCACAGCTGCAGTATTATCAATCAAGTTTATGGTTGTTCGAAGCCGAATCAGCATTCATGAAGTTCTGTAGTCTCTCCGGACTATTAATGGCTACTCTGAACCCTTACTAAGTTCATTCTAGACTTAGTGATTGAATAGAAAGATCCCATTGCACTCCGGCGTTGCCTTCTATCCCTTGCACTCTGGTCCTGGTTAGGACGCATAGCGATGTCATGGTCGTTCTGGACCGATCATAGCCTCTCCGGGCTCTTGCTGGATCCCATCCTGTCACTCTCCGGTGAAGGGGAAACAGCGCTTAAGCGAGTCGATTCTGTCGCTCTCCGGCGATGCGACTCACTTCTTGCACTCCGGTTCAGCGTATCTGAACATTAAGCGATGTCTTGGTCGTTCGAGACCGATCATAGCCTCTCCGGGCTCTTGCTGGATCCCATCCTGTCACTCTCCGGTGAAGGGGAAACAGCGCTTAAGCGAGTCGATCCTGTCGCTCTCCGGCGAAGCGACTTACTTCTTGCACTCCGGACCCCGCCTCTCCGGGTAGGGTCATAAAGCGATCATTTTTATATTGATATTTAATGTTCATCTTCTGACTCTTTGGTCAAAAGGTTTATTGCAAGAGATTCTAATTTATTTATTAAAATTTGAGTTCTAGACGTTCAATCTCAAACATAAGAAAAAGCTAAATACTGCCTCTCCAGGCATATCGGTTTATCTCCATCTCAGAGCATGCCTAGGGATCTCTCCGGTTCCCATACATGTGTAAGTGGAGTAACCGTTTATTTTGAAAACAAATCTAAATAAAATTATTCGACCAAAGTCCAAATCCCGGACTTGGCCCTTGCCATCTTCAATCAGTGGATGACGAGTCGTGATCCCGATCCAGGATCGTTCCTGTTATTTGGAGGCGGTAGTTGTTCAGGCCTTACTGCCGCTGTCCGTTCTCTGACAAATTGCGGCAATCTACCTCCCCTGGCATGTTCTTCCACCTCATCCTTTAGGTGGCGGCATTCATCTATGGTGTGCCCATCCAGCTCATGGAACAGGCAATATTTTCCAGTCCTGCGCTCTCGCTCAGTGGGATCCCTTGTAGGTGGCTTTCGATAAGGGAGTTGCCCCCGAGTTTCAGTGTAGATTCTTTCTAGGCCTGCAGTCAAATCTGTATACTGCCTAAATCTCGGTTCTCGGGATTTTTTCCGTTTATCAGGACCATAATGTCTGTCATCCTGTTTCCTTTTTCCCTTGTCCGCTCCGGACTGTTCTCTAGAGGTTCCTTCGCTTTGCGCGGTATTTATTTCACGACTCTCGACTCGTGATTCTTCTAATCGTATGAACTTTTCAGCTTTATGAAAGAATTCTCCAAGATCTTATGGTGGATCCTTAGTTAGAGAATCTTTAAACTTGGTGCCTTCCGCGACTCCTGCCACCGCCGCCATTAAAATCATTGATGGATCCGGGCGATCCACAGAAGTCACTGTCACATTGAATCTCAATAAAAAATCTTTTATGGACTCTCCGGTCCTTTGCTTGATTGAAGCTAAAGTCATCACACTCTTGGGTCGCGTTACGTGGACCCTGAATTGTCTCATGAAGCAATCAACAAGCTCGCTCCATGTTCTGATTGATCCAGTCTCTAGTTGTCTGAACCAAAGTGCAGCCAAATCTGTCAAATATAGAGGGAAGCATCGGGCCATCACTTCCTCGGATGCCCCCAGCACTTCCATGTGCCTGATTTATCTGGTAATATGCATGGTCGGGTCTGACCTCCCGTCGTAAGGATCTAGTGTTGGTAATTTGAATTTTGGAGAGTTCCTTGCGTTTCGGATGTTCGGAGTGAACGGACTCCGACTAACTTCTTCAAGCCCCCCACTAGGCAGTCCTCCTCTCATGATTCGTCGCATCAGGCCAATCATTCTCTCGTCTCCATCTAGGGGTTGGCCCCTTGTCAAGTTCCTATCCTGCCCCCCGAGCCTTGAAGGGAATTCTGGTACGTACTCTTCTGGTGGCTCGTTAGCGTAAGCGTTGTTTTCGGCTTGTTGAGCTCCGTCTGTTGGTCTTCCAGTATCGGACCCTGAGGGTCTGCCCCCAAGTCCTTGTCGGTCACTTTCAGTTCCTGCGTTCTGGTCATGAACCTGACCTTCGTTAGCTTCTGTAATCCTGACTCCTTGCCCTGTACTCGCAGTTGTTGTAGTTGGCCCAAGGTTTTGCATATTCGCCGTCCTCATTTGTTCGAGGAAATTCTGCAGCATCTCCTGTTGAGCCTTCATCATGCTTTCGCGTAACGAATTAGCCATAGCCTCCATTTCATCTCTAGTGATGTAGACGGAAGCTTGTCCTTCTCCTGCTCCTGAGGATGCTTCTTGGCTTCCTCCCTGTTGGCTCCGATCAACTCTTTGTCTTGTTTGTCGAGTCATTGTTTCTGAATCGGATTTCTTCGAACTTTTGAATCTGAATTCTGAATCTGTTGCAGCGGGTGCTAGTTCCTTCTCAGTGAAAGCACCAAAGTGTTTGCGCCAAAAATGGTCACAAACCCCAAGTATTGTGAAAGCACCAGTGTTGGAATACAAATCAGCAATATTCAAACAAATATCACAGATATAAGCAAGTAAAGCAGAAATTATAAACAAGGACACACGATTTATAGTGGTTCGGCTATCTCCGGCCTACGTCCACTTCAAAGGTTTTCCCTTTTATTGATGTTCTTCGCTGATTACACTTGATTACAGCGGATTACAATGGATTATAGCTCTGAAATTCGAGTACAACGGTGATTGTAGAGTGCAAAATAGAGTCTGGTAGAGTCTTGATGCTTCAGAGTCTTGATCTTGCCAAAGAGAATTCCGGTCCCTTTTCTGAATGACCTGGGGCTCTATTTATAGGCGTAGGAGGCTGATATTTCTCCTAAAAGTTAGGTGGACCGCTTCTGGCACGTGAGGGGGCCCACATGACCGAAACCTGGAGATCCGGGCCCACATTGGGATCGATTCAACCCTTGGTTTGAATCGATCAAGAAATCGTCCAATGGTGATGAAACTTGGCGTGGACATTCTTCGACATGTAGACGAACTCCTGTAAAAATTTCATGGGATTTGGATCAGTGGATTGAGAGTTATCATCGTTTCGAAATGATGTTTCTCGGTACGCTGTTTGGCTCGAATCGATCAATTCGAATCGAGTACTTCGAATCGATCTAAGGGCGTGTAAGTGGGTTGACGTGGCACGCCTTCTTCGAGTTGATCCATGTTTTTCGCCGAGTTGATTGGGTCGACTCCGAGTTCTTTGCCGTGCTCACTGGATGGCTTCGTGTGTTGGATTCGAAGGTCTGCTTAGAATCGATGGAATGGTACTCGTTCGAATCGATCCAAATGCGTCACTTCGGATCGATTCGAAGTCGCCTTTAACATGTTGGATTCGAAGAGAGGTCATCGTGATGGATTCGAGGGAGATGGAGTCGAAGTCGATGGAGTCGAAGTCAATGGTGTCGAAGCAGGTATTGGCTGATGGATTCGAGCATCGTCTCTTCTTATGGATTCGAACATGGTGGGTTCGAACTAGATGGGTTCGAACTGAGCAACGTCCATCCCTCTTAACTTGAATCCATCATAACTTGAGCATACGACCTCGGATTGACTTGAAATTTGAGGTGTGGACTTCTATGATCTCCCTTGTCATGTCCTATCAATTGTAGCTCAATCTGGACTCGGGCAAAATTCATCGATATCCATGGTTATCCTGCAATGCATGGTTTGATATTCAAGAATAGCAATCATTGATTTTTAGTAAATTTTGGGTATCTCGACTTTGCTAAAAGTTGGGATAACAAATATGATATCATTTTTATTTCAAATATATCTTTTCCAAGTCATATCACTTTCTAATCTATATACCTTGAAACACATTGCTTTGAAACATAACTTCTAATACTTAAATGGTTTAGATATTAAATTACTTTATATAAGAATATAGATTCTTAAATTTCACAAATAAATTCCAAATACCGACTTGAACCTCCAAATAACCATTTTGATCTCCATATATTTCGAAGCTTTAAATATTCCAGCATTTCAAAGAATTCTTTTATAATTTCATATATATCAAATTCAATTCCTATTATTTAGATTTGAAATGTTTACTTAATAAATCAAATACCATTTAAGTAATACCTTTAAAACTCAAAGAACTGGATATTCCTTCAATTTAATTAACTTGATATTATTCATTTAAATCCTTTACCAAAATCAAGTTATTAAGACCATACCCTTTAAAATTCTCCATTTTTATTTAAATTTCAAATCAAATTTATTCAAGTACAACTCTTAAATAATTCAATTCAAACCAATTTCATATTTATCTTCCAACGTAAATTTCATTTAAGTCATTTTAAACTCTCTCTATATATATACATTATCTTATATAGGTGCTTAACCATATAATATAAAATAATCAACTCCATTATTAAACTTACTTTTATTTTACAATTTCATGCATAGCTTAAATTCAAGAATTTCAACATATGTACATATAATGATATTTATATAACATCAAAAATTAATATTTATTAAACCGTATATTTCTTTCCAAACCATAAAAAAAATCATTTCAAAATAATTTTATATATATATAGACCACGGTGTCTGTATAAAATTTTCTACCCTATGGTCAAGTGATAAGGATATTTACCATTTCAATCCGTAATTTAAAAATAAAATACGGTTATATATTATTTCAAACTGCAATCCCGAATCAAAATAAATGCATAATAACTTGCAGATTATGGTGATATAATTAAAACAGCCATTCATCCGTCATAAAATCATACATCCATCATAATCATCATCCGAAACCATCAATCAGTATCAATATATAACTAATAATATATAACAGCAAATTACTTGGCAGTTATATTAAATAATAAATTAAATAACAATCTAATTTAAATAAATGCAATTAACTGAGATGATTAAAAATATCCGAAACAGTCATAAATATATGAAATTAAATTTAACAAACACAAGAAATTTTAGAAGTTGTGAGTGGGTTAAAACACTCACCTTTTGAATTTAAATTGAATTTAAACCCAAAAATTTGACAGTCTCAGAATTCATCCAAACCAGCGCCAAAATGTTCTGAATTTCAATACGATTCTAACAAAAAAACTGCGCATGAATTGGTGTTTGTATGTGAAAGATATAGTGATAAATGCATTTTAATTTCAATTATCAAAAAGAAAATAAAAAGAACACATCTCACCCCAATTATATGCCACGTCACCTAAACAATCCATCATCCAGGACTCCATTTCCACGCACGCTACCTACACCCTCAACCCTACGCATGAAGAAGACTACAGTTCACCATCAGCCAAACCACTTTGACCAAAAATTGCACCGCCTCCACTGGCCTTCCCTCAGATCGAGGCATGCCAACCCGACACCCACTCCAAGCCGCACGCACCTGGACCCCATCGAACGCCGACCAACGCCTCACAACTCCCAGCCGCCGAACCACGTTGAACCCTAGGTCGAATTATTGCGCTCCATCCAGTCGTTGAATCAACGAACGAATTTCACCGATGCACTCCCCATCGTCCACTCTACAATACCCAGAAACGATTCGACGATCCGACTAGTTTGATTTCGACGTGATGAACGGCCGAAAATTATTCTTTGATTTCTGAACAAACAATGCGTCGAATCGTAAAACGAGTTGCGGATCTGAGTTACGCTCTTTGAGAGCTTCGAATTGATATAAAGTTTGGCATATATTGTGGAGTTTGAAAATTCAGCTTTGGATTTGATTTGGGATTGCAGTTGGAGTTAGGGTTTGTCTGCCATTGAAGTGAGGAGGTGAATATAACGTATAGAAATGAGGAACAGAGGCTGTTAGGGTTTATGGCATGATATATATATACAGGGTTGACATTTGAATGGATGGATAAGATAGGTTTACGCGCGAACGCCAAAGTGGCCCAAAAAGCCCGTTTCGACTCTAGAATGAAATTAGGTCAACCCATATATATATATATATATATATATATATCAAAATAGATGTTTTTAAATATTTTAAACACGGTGGAATAAGTTTCAAATCCAAATTCTATCGTACGAAGAAGTTATGCTAAAATCAATATTTTTCAATTTGATTTCAATTTCATTAAATTCAAGGCGTTTCGAGTCCGTACGATCAAACGACAAGTCCGATCGCTACGAAACTGGAAATCCTACAATAATTCACCGTTACGGATCTGATGAAATTGGTTTCGTTGAAATCCGAGTCAGTGGCCAAAATGGCTATTTTTACACTAATTAAATAAATTTATAATTAATTAATTAAATCCAATTTTAAATTTCATTTCTGAAATTGACAATTTTTTATCACCTTTATATTTCACAAACATTTACAATGATTTAAACAAATTAAAAAGTCAATTCAAAGTTGATAAATTTATCAATCCCAGTATTAACCTCAATTCCATTCAATTCAGAAATTATAAATTTAATTTCCAAAATTTCTATTAAATTTACTTTTCATTCTACTATTCAATTCATTATTAACAAACGGATGAATTAAATATTGGAATCAAAATCCATCACGTTAACATTCTCACCTTTCATCTAAATTCTTATTTATGTAATATTTTAATATTATATTCCACTTATTTGCAATTAATCCACTTATTAAATTTCAAATTTCAAATAAATTAATAAATCTTGGTTTTCACTCCTTTAATCAACCAATCTTCATATTATAAATAAAATTAACATTTATTACATCTTATAGAATTAACCATTTTCAATGACAAATCAAACCTACCTAACTGCACAAATTAAGTCAATTAATTGCAATTGATTTCACATTAAACTTCACTAATTATCAATTGAAATCTAAATAAAACCGTTTATTTATTTAAAATCTTGCTATTCAATAAATTGACATTTTATGGGTATAATTAACATTGATTTTCGATTATTACTTAAATTTACATCACAAAACGTTAAATTCAGATTCATTACAATTGATTACCGAAATTTAATTTAATGCAAACAATTATGACCTTTCCAGTTTTAATTCATTCATTAATTGTCAATTACTATTCAAATAAATCCATTCAATTTTTCCTTGTTATGAATCAATTATAACTTACCATCTTAAAGGTGATGTCAACATGGACACTTATCTATTACACTATTATATGTCATTTACATCTTACAGTTGTATAAATGTTACAATTAATCTATTCAAATTTCTAACTCCTTTGCTATTAACTATCGTAATTTCATTTATTATATCTTTGCCAAATATATACATTAATTACGGTTAAATATTCTCAATAAATTTATTTACTTGGTTTCAATCAATTTGGATTGCATTGAATTGGTTATTCATCAACTGCCATTAACATTGCTACCTAAATTTCCATTTAGTTATTATTTATCAATGAATTATTGCATTGGTTAATTAAATGCCCACTCTCATTCATAATTTTATAAGTTTCCCTTTCCACACAATATTATAACTTCTTACAAGACATTCAGTTACCATTTATTATTATAACTTTACAATTTTAAATAAATTCATTGATTGATTTACTATTTGCCTTTGCTTTCTTATATTCAATTCTTACCTTAGTATAACAATTTACAGTACTTCATTTAATCGACACTTCATTCTAATTGTTAATACTTAGCTTAAATTTCCACGGTTGCATTTCATTTGTAACATTTGCTTCATTATAAATTATAAATTTTTTATTTCTTTCTACATTTAATTACAAAATTTTATTAAAATGACAAATTTAATTATCGAAATTTTCGGGTCGTTATAGTGTGGACAACTCTGTCCGCATCCGTGTCATTGAAAATTGACAAGTAATGCCCGTGCCTTTGGTTGGGCAACAGAGTCGGATCTATAGAAACATAGATCTGAGAGACGATGATGTAGAACCCAAGGAAGCTAAGCAGCACCGGTTGAACTGACAATTGACATTCCAGTCAGCCACGATGACCCATCACGGGTGCTCAAGATTGGATCACAACTCAACCCCTAGATAACTGAGGATCTTACCGATTTCCTTCGAGCGAATCTAGATGTTTTCGCTTTGACCCACTCTGATATGTGTAGGATTTCTTCCGCCATCGCAAGTCATATGTTGAACATTGACCCAAAGTATGCGTCAATAAAGCAAAAGAGGAGAGGCATGGACCCGAAGAGATCTGCTGCTCTCAGAGAGGAAGTGGATAAACTAAAACCAACGGTTCATCCACGATGCCCTCTATCCTGAATGGGTATCTAATCCCGTACTGGTGAAAAAGGCAAATGGGAAGTGGAGGACCTATGTTGATTACTCAGACCTGAACAAGGCATGCCCTAAGGATAGTTTTCCATTGCCTAGAATTGATCAGCTGGTCAACTCGACAGCAGGACACGAATTATTGCCATTCATGGATGCATATTCAGGATACAATCAGATCCCGATGCACATTTTGGATCAGGAGCACACTAGTTTCATCACCAACGTTGGACTGTACTATTATGTAATGATGCCTTTCGGGTTGAAGAACACAGGAGCAACTTATCAGCGTTTGGTGAATTGGATGTTTAAAGACCAGATTGGTAGAACGATGGAAGTCTATGTGGATGACATGCTCATGAAGTCACGACAGTCAAACGACCACATTCGAGACTTAGCGGAGATGTTTGATATACTCAGGTATTACATAATGAAAATCAATCCACTAAAATGTTCCTTTGTGTTGTGTTAGGAAACTTTTTGGGTTTTATTGTCAATGCGTGGGGAATTGAAGCCGACCCAGAAAAGATTCAGGCTATTCGAGTCATGCAAGCGCCTAGAACTATAAAGAAAGTACAAAGCCTAAGTGGAAAAGTCGTTGCGTTGAGTCGATTCGTATCTAGAGCGATCGACAAGTGTGTTCCTTTCTTTGATGTGATAAGGAAAGGGGAGAGATATTTTGAATGGACGTCGGACTGCGAGGATACATTTTGAACTCTGGTGAGACCCTTGGAGAGGCCCTTGGTTCTGTCAAAGCCTGTGGACCATGAGAAGTTGTATGTTTACTTGCATGCCATCAGTGCGGTTTTGATTCGTCAAGTGGACCGAATTCAAAAGCTAGTATACTATGTCAGTAAGCGTTTAATGGGGGCAGAGAGAAATTACCCTAAGATTAAGAAGCTTGCCTACTGCTTGGTGATCACATCGTGCAAGCTCCATTTGTATTTTCAGGCACACTTGGTCAGTATATATACCGATCAACCTCTGTGGCAGGTGCTCCAATGACCAAAAACCTCTAGAAGGCTACTCAAATGGAATATTGAGCTAAGTCAGTTTGATATTACTTATCTGGCATGGAGGGCAATCTGAGCACAAATGTAGGAGACTTCATTGCAGAGTTCACTATATCAAATGAGCCAATTGGTAGTGATGTAATTCCCGCTGTTCGATGGAAGCTATGTACAGATGGAGCATCCAACGACCATTGTTCTAGGGCTAGTGTTATTCTTGTAACTCCCGAGAACCGTTCGATTTTTTATGCTTTGAAACTTGGTTTCCCCGCTACGAGCAATGAGGCTAAATATAAAGTGTTGATTACAGGCTTAAAACTTACCAAAGAACTTGGAGTGAAATCGATTGAAATCTTTTGTGACTCACAGTTGGTTGTGTACCAAGTACGAGAAGATTATCAAGCAAAGGGGCAAAGGCTTGCCCCATACCTCGCTTGGGTTCAAGAACTGTTGGAGGACCTTGAGTATTACGATATTTTGCATATCCCGCGTGAACAAAATTGGGAACCCGACTCGATGGCCAAGTTCGTAGGTACCGATGATGCACAATAGATGGGCTTGGTTTCCATCAAAACCTTACATGCCCTGAGTGTAAGTGAAATGGAAGTAGATTTTGCATTAGGGATGGAAACTAAAAGGGAGTCATGGATGACCCCGTTCAAAGAATACCCGATACATGGAACTTTGCCCGAGAGGAAGAACAAGAGGTGACAAGTCATTCGCAAAGCCTCGCGGTATATAAGTAGGATGGAATAATGTATCGGAAAGGATTCTTAGTTCCCTTACTTAGGTGCATCACCCACGATGAGATAAAGCGGGTCTTTAAAGAAGTACACGAAGGAGAATGCAGTGACCATACTGGGGGGCAGATGCTAGTCGCTATGGATACTACTAGCCGACCGTGAATCGAGACCCTGCAGTATGTAAGGAGATGCGAGAAATGTCAAAAGTACGCAACGATCCCAAGAGCTCTGCTGACGGAACACATGCAAATGGTTAATCTTTGGCAATTTTCAATATGGGAGATCGATATAATCAGCTCCTTGCCAATTTCCAAAGGTGGTGCGAAATACGCAATCGTTGCAGTTGATTATTTCACCAAGTGGGCAGAAGCGGAGCCCTTAGCTACGATCAAAACCAAAAAGGTCATTAATTTTGTTGTTCGAAACATTATATGCCGTTTTGGCCTCCTATGAACTATCATTATCGACAATGGAACTCAATTTGAGAGTAGGGAGTTTAAAGAATTCGGCCAAAAATATTGCATTAAGAAAAGGTTTGCGGCAGTCGCTTACCCTAAAGCCAATGTACAAGTTGAAGCCGTAAATAAGATAATCAAGTCCATATTGAAGAAACATTTGGAGAAGGCTAGAGGCAAGTGAGTGGATGAGCTTCCAATAGCACTTTGGGCTTAAGAACTACCCACAAGTTCACGACTGGCCACACTCCATTCACCCTGGCGTACGACACAGAAGCTGTTATACCCATGAAACTTGAAGTTCCCTCTCACCGTTTGACCCATTATGATCCTAGGATGAATTGAGATCTTTTACTGGAATCATTGAACTTTATCGATGAGAAGCATGAAGATTCTGATTTAATAGCAGCCACATATCGACACCGGGTCGCACGATATTACAACGAAAAATTTCGACCAAGAAATTTCGATGTGGGCGACCTTGTTTTGAAGTGAGTTTTTCCAGTCCCGACACATATGAAACCCACATGGGAAGGTCCATACGTCATCGAACGGAAACTTGGAGAAGGAACCTTCAAGCTAGCGACTGTTGATGGCATGACACTCCCCAGAGCATGAAATAGCGAGCATTTGCGTCGTTATTACACGTAGTTTATTTCTTTTGGATTGTAGTAGCAATCTTTTCCATAATATGTTTTCTTTTGTTGTTCTTTGTTTTCAGCATGTAATAAGACAATTCATTTGTCCTTATTTTCTACAATTAATAAAGGCTTGAAGCTGTTTTCTGTGTACTATTAGTGTTTTGTCATATCGAGGCAACATAAGAGTTACATTAATCTGTCTGGCGTATGAACGCACGCACAAAACTAAAAGTCGATCGGCAAAGGCAAACGATTCAAAAATATCTAAATCCTCGAAGCACAAACTGGAGTACTCTGAGTCCCGGAGTGCAAACTAGAGTATAAACGATTTAAAAATCTCTAAGTCCCCGGAGCACAGACTGGAGCACTTTGAGTCCCTGGAGTGCGGACTATAGTATAAATGATTGAAAATCTCTAAGTCCTCGGAGCGCGGACTAGAGTACTCTGAGTCCCCTAAGTGCAAACTCGATTATAAACGATTTAAAAATCTCTTAGTCCCCGGAGCGTGGACTGGAGTACTCTAAGTCCCCGGAGTGCGGACTAGAGTATAAATGATTTAAAAACCTCTAAGTCCCCATAGTGCGGACTAGAGTACAAACGATTTAAAAATCTCTAAGTCCCTCGAGCACGGACTGGAGTACTCTGAGTCCCCGGAGTGCAGACTAGAATATAAACGATTTAAAAATCTCAAAGTTCCCGGAGCGCAGACTGGAGTACTTTTAGTCCCCGGAGTGCGGACTAGGGTATGAACGACTCAAAAATCTCTAAGTCCCTGAAGCACGGACTGGAGTACTCTGTCCCCGGAGTGCAGACTAGAGTATAAATGATTCAAAAATCTCTAAGTCCCTAAAGTGCGGACTGGAGTACTCTGGCTCCCCAGAGTGCGGACTAGAGTATAAACGATCCAAAAAATCTCTAAGTCCTCGGAGCACGGATTAGCGTACTCTGAGTCCCTAGAATGCGGACTAGGTTATAAATAATTCAAAATTCTCCAAGTCATGTGAAAGCGAACTGGCGCTTACGTGACCTACAAAACTCTGAATTTCAAATACAAGTTAGATGATAAGCTAATAAGTGAAAATCATGGAAAACAAAGAAATAAAATTTTATTTACTAATCGAAGATTAAGTTCCATTACAACATCTTCGAAGTTCGAAGCAAAAGACTATCTACAACGACTATAAAAAAGAAAAGAAACAACTATATGACTTAGGTTTATTTAAGCCGAGCAAATTATGACCAGAGGATAGCTACTTCTTTGACTTTTTCTCCTTCCTCGGCTTCCTCGAAGACTCCTCAATTGAACATTTTCTCCTAGACCCCTTGCTTCCTAACAAGGTGGTATCCGAGGAAGGAAGATGGACCTTCAGAGGTGTGGTTCCACTGGGGAGAATAACCTTTGAGGGCCTATTTAGAGGGTCATCGAGTTCCACCACCTGAGGTTCTATCTTAACTTCGGCTTACTTTTTCTCCTCTTCCTCTATTTTCTCCTTCATGCTAAGTTCTGAAGTATGTTTGTAGACGACTATGATTTTGACCTCGTCATGTTCATCTACAGGCGATGGATTCTCAAGTTTATCCTCATCTAGCGCCCCAATCACTTAAGCATCGGGTCCAGGTGTATCCCTAGAGTGAGGTGCCTCAACCACTTTTTCTTTCAACTCTGTGGCTACTTCGCTCCTTGGAGTCGGCTCGGGTTCAGAGCGACCCATATAAGTTCATGAGAAACAAATGTTAGAACACATTCATCACTCGCCAAATGCGCTGAATTCCTAAACTCTAAAGAGTGAAGCTACATACCAGCTTCCAAATGACTCTCAGTGGTTCTCGGAGTATGGATAGAATGTGAACACCAAGCCTGGGCTTCCCTGGGTCATAACCAGCATGCTGCTCAGGAGGCTCAAGTAATGTGCTATCGGCCGACTGAACAGGAAAAGGAACTAGGGGCTCAGTGCCGGACAGGCCAGCTATATTGTCCTTACCTTTGTTGATGAGGAGTCACTTTCGAAGAGGGCTTTTGTTGCAGATAAGTCTGAGGGCTCATTTCCTCAAAGCACTTTCTTCACAAGAGCTTCTTCATCAACCTCTTTGACGCCCAACTCAACTCTTTTAATCTTAATCAAAGTATCTCGTGCTTCACCGAATGATCCGAGATAGCCATCGCCTAGAAAAGATAGGTCACGGTGCATGAGCACTCGTGCATTGTAATTAGAAATGAGTGTATCAAATAAGCATTTAATTTCTTCTTTGCCGGCCTCAGTGGCTGTCTTGAGGTGAGAGTCGACTTCAGTGAGTGCCATTTTCTTACCTTCCTCGCGAGCTTCCTCCTTTAGCACTTTGATCTTGGGAAGTTCCTCATCGAGCTTCATCTTTAGAAGACGTGCTGTGATGATTTCATCGCAATATCATTGTGACTCTTCTTATGCAACAACTTTCTCTTCTTCCTCTTTAACGAGCAGCTCCTCCAGCTCTTTAACCCATCGGACGAGAATATCCTTTTCTTTCTGGATGGAGTCTTTTTCTAAAGCTAGAGCACCGTTGCGTTGGACTTCTTCATCGATTTCTTTTTTGAGTGAACTCCAAGCGACTAACTGCCTTGGCCGTTTCCTTTCCATTTTTCTGGGTGGCCTCAAGTTGAGATTTATATGAGGATAGCTCTTCATCCTGGACTTTGATAATATCTTTGTCGTGAATGGCTTCAAGTTTCAAGCGATCAATTTCGTGTTGACATTCCATGGAAATCTCTGAAACTTTCTCTGCTAAGTTTCAGGCGATGACGCTTTGTTTGACATGTCCCGGGATAGGATGAATCATAGGGAGAAATTTCAATCCAATCGAAGCATATCTTCAGGAATGTTGCCTTAAGATCGGCTAATTTTTCTGCTGTCGACGGATCGTGTGCAGAGGCTGGGGAAGTCTACCTAGCTGGAGTCACGAATTTCTTATGGGGCTTGCGGGATTGTTTGGTGCTTGATGAGCCAGAACGTTGGTCATAGGGAGTTTCAAATTGGGATCCCTTACGAGCAGATTTCTCCATATTATGCTCTGACCGAGGGGGAGTATCATTTGGATATGAGGAATGGCTGTAAGTTGTTCTTCTAGAAGATGGCGATTCTCTGAGATGATAATCTCTATCATCGCTGTCAACCCTGTCTCGTTGTCTACTTGATCCTGAATCCCGACTGGAATGGTAGAAGATAGAGGATCCGCAAAGGCGGTTAATGCCGTGTGTACGCCCTATATCACCTGCACAGAGAGCCAAACGAGAACGAGTTAGTGGGAATCAAGCGATGAGTGAACTTCAAATGCGTGGTGAAGTGTAAGTGTTTTTGTGTGTCCTAGTGTGTTCCCCTTTGACGGGCCTGAATTTTTTGCTTTACTCATTGGAGTTTTCTTTCCCTGATGGTGAGCCTGAGCGCCTTCATCGCTCCTCGCAGGCGAATCAAGTCCCATTGTCCCAGGATTGGTAAAACCATAATCCAATATGTCATCAGGGACAGTCAAGTTAGATAGGC
Organism: Allium cepa; assembly: GCA_030765085.1. Lineage (NCBI taxonomy): Eukaryota > Viridiplantae > Streptophyta > Magnoliopsida > Asparagales > Amaryllidaceae > Allium > Allium cepa. The sequence continues at coordinate 181,792,166 of CM060937.1, read as the reverse complement.
CCTTTAGTGAGCCTTCTAAATTCTAAGAAGACGGCTTCTTCTCAATCAGAGTTATCATAACCTTCGAGGTTCCACCAACCATCTTCTTTTTCAACTTAAGCTTAACTCTTCTTCCTCTTTGGAGGAGGAAGTGCTTCGTCAGCATCGGGTTCATCAGACTCTGGCACTTGGCTAGAACTAATGTTTTCATCGATCGCCTCTAGCACCTCGATTTCTTTGATTTCACCTTCCTCGGTTGTATCGGGGGCCCCTCCTGCAGGGGGCACCGAAGGTCCTGCTCTTTGCCTTTTTCCACGGCGGGTTAGGTTGTAGTGGCGCTGATTGGAAGGCTAGTTCGACGACCCTCCTCCAGTAATCCAAACTTCAAGAGCAGCTCACTGGAAATAACAGGTTTAATGTCCGACTCTCATAGGAATGGCTCGAATGATCTCGACGGCCTCAGAATATCCCACGCCTTCAGGTTGTGGGCGGATATTTGTAAGAGTTGAAAGAAGTTTAGAAAAGGTGCATTTCGAGCCTTAGACATATATTAGTCTAAAAATGAGACTTACTCCCTTCTAGCCATCTTCTCGCAAACCCGGGAGGATAGCGTGCATAAAACCACTCTTGTTTATACTGGGAAAATTTTCCCCACGCATCCGTCAGAATCTGGCATTTGGAGTGTGGCTCGAGAAATATGAAGGATGGACTATCAAAACGTCTCTTGAAGCGGTAAATATAACGGATGTCCTCGGGAGTAGGGGGTCTAAATAAGGTGCTCATAAGGAGGACACATGTGCCATGAATAAACGCATGACTATTAGGGTGTAGCTGTGCCGGAGCAATCCCAATATACTGCAACACTTCAAGGAGGAATGAATTGAAGGGTGGCACACTCTCGACCCAGCACATAAACTTATTGCATGTAGTATATCCGGCTGGGGACAGGTGAGGCCGATCTTGTCCTGATGGAACCAACACATCATCAAATGGGATTCCATGAATTGAGCATAACCGATGAAGAGAATTTTCGCCAATTTTTGAGGCTTGTGAACCAATAGGGTTATCTAGCATAACATCTCCGTCTACGGCATCAGGAGTTGGGCTATACGTGCAACAGGCGGATCTAGGATGCCAGGTGCAGGGGCTGACGGTGGATCTGAAGTTCCCACTATCTTCTGCCAAGAACTTGGCTCAGGCTTATCAGAAACTATAGCTGAGCTTGATTTTTTGGACATCTTCAACGAGCGTTTAGTATGGATAGATACCTGTTTAAGCTATACGTGAAAGGAAATAGATGTCAGATATAACAACAAAATATTCCCCCGTGTTGTGTGTGAACTAGTGTGACGATTTAAGCAAAAAGTACAGATATATTGAATTCCTAAAGAATAGTATAGCGCGATGGAGCTTTAGGTTATCATCGTTGGAGATCGTTATCATTCACAATCACCGAAGTTTGTCTTATGATTGGTAGCAAAAGTCTTGGGATCAGATATTGGCACTGTATATTGTGAAGGTTATTGCTTGCATATGTTGGGTTAGATTCGTGCTTAAAATTATTTAACCGTGGATTTGTTAACCCAAGTTAGGATCTTAGGCTTATCTGCTTTGTTACATGTCATTGTCCATTATGTTGTGCTTGGTTGTGGAGGTGAGTTATCCATATATATGTTATGTTCGAGTTAGAATAGTCTCGATTGTCAATGCTAACCCACTGCCCTATAGGACGACCGAACCGTCCACTCTCTTCTCTCTCTTTCATCACCGAACCACCCACCTCAAGCTATTCCGAGCCGCTATCCCTAACTCCTGAAACCGTCTACATCGATCGACCCTTTAAACATAGACAACCGACCCACTGTCCCACAGAATACCGACCCACGCACTTTTAAGTTGTCGAACGGCGTCAGCATAGAATATGCTGAGCCACCCCCTCTCAAGAGTTTCGAGCTGCTCTGTTACTAAATTCCTAACAAATCAACACTACTACAATAAGCTACCGACCCGACCTTATGACCCTTTCTACTTAACGACCGCTATTGTAACCTACTAACCCATGACATCTCACAAGAGCCAACCCGTTTCCGCCTTACGAAATAGCCGACCTCCTTTCTAATGAAACCTATGTAAAAAGGTCTCAGCTATCTTCGCCCTACGCATACTCTCGCCACTCCATTTTCCTTCTCATTCTCTCCCGTCACAAGGGTCCATACATTAGTGTGATGCAGGCATAGTTCAAATTCGAGGAGATTTGATCTATAAATCCCTAAGTAAGATATAAGCCTTTACCTATCTGCTAATACGGAGTTGGTTCAGGAGATTCGGGGGATTTGGAATCGAGGAAGAATGACGTAGCATGCTTGGAAGATATTGAGGTGAAGTGGAGAGGCGTTTCAGTGCGAGGCAAGCATACAGGATTTGGGAGGAGGAGAGAAGACTTAGGTAGAGGACAAAGTCTGAAAGGAAGGGAGTCAAGAGGTTTGTGAGGATAAAATACAAGTGGGAGGAAAAAGAGCTAGGCCAGGAGTTTATATATGGGGACTAAGAAGATAAATAGGCTATACCTGATGGAACCGGTCAGCGCGTGTTGCTGGGTCAGTGAAGCAAGCACCCACCGTGTGGTTCGGTATTGGTTTGCCGACCCACCTTTTGCCAAGGGAACTGAACGTGTGGGTCGGCCTCCATATGCCAACCAAAATTTGTTAAAAAAATAATAAAATATAAAAATAAAATAAAAATAATAATGAAAATATAGAAAGTGTGTACATACACACATCATGGCAATGGAAGAAGAAACTGTACGAAGGGACAGATGTCATCGAGTCAATGGGGAAATATTGGTTTACGAGTTCTAGCATAGTTCAACCTTCAAAGGGTGAATATTCAGCTCATGAAAAATGAAAACAAGATTTTAAAAGCTTCTTCGAAACCGAACCTGTACGTTCGAACGACGTGAAGCTTCGTCAAGGGCCAATGAACAAGCGGCAAACAGTTATCATTTTGAATGGACTAGCCTCGAGAAACAGGGATTACTCGCTAATCAAAAGCACATCGTGTTGGTTCACAAGACACACTTTTGTGAGGTAGATGTTACCCAGCACTTTGACTCGGTTACAAGGAAGTAGTTGCAGAAACCGTGATCAGTAAATTCAAGTCATGACAGGGCTGGAAGTGTGAGGCCCGATGTGAATTCGTCACTTGTATATGTGGTTCGGTGGTGGATGTTCGGCCTGCGTGGGTTGGTTTGAGTAGGTTGGTCAAGATATTCAAGGAAGAGCAGCTCGGCATTTTATGGTTCGGCCTCAGGGAAATTGTTTCAAGTGGATCGACCATGTTGGTTCGGCCTTGGCGGATCAGTTAAGGTGAATGAAGTAGAAATGGATCGGCCATATTAGTTCAGCCTTGGTGGGTCGGTCAAGGTTAATGAAGTAGAAGTGGATCATCCATGTTGGCTCGGCCTTGGCGGATCGGTTAAGGTGAATGAAGAAGAAGTGGTTCGACCATAGTTGTTAGATCAAGAAGATACAACCGACATCCTTTCACTTTGTCCCAAACCATCACTTACTTCGAGTCACTCACAAGAAAACCCGAGCTTGGCCAAAGTGGGTCGGCGACCACCGTTCGGCATTGGAGACTTGGTATGCTCGGTTCGGTGCATAGGAGTTGTCAGTAGTGGGCCGGAGTGTCTTGGTCGTGGGCCGACGCAGGAGAACCAGCCTATCTTCGTCTATAAATAGAGGGGCAAGGGTACAGTGGAAGGGACCTTTTTTTGTTGGAACTCCAGAGATACTCTACCATATTTTGTACTCACTTCTCTTCTGTTCAAATTTGCATTCAAGTTATTTGTTTACGGACTGTATTTGTACTCAAGTAATTGGAAAATTAATAAAGATCATATTCAAAGTGGACGTAGGCAATTACGACGAACCACTATAAACTTGGTGTTCCCTTTTATGCTGTTCTTTTTGCATTCAATTGCATTATTTCTCTGTTTTAATTTACTTTCCTCATTAATCTCTCTACACAGTTCTATTCAAGGGTATTAGTGACCAATTTTGGTGCTAACAATTTCTTCATCAAATATCCAACCATTTCTATTTTGGTTTTTCCATTATATTTTTCAATTCAAAGTCATACAACTTATTTTTTTCGCACTTTTATAATTCAGTACTCAAGTTTATAAACCATTCAATAATTGAACTTATAGTTATATATCCAATTTACAATTCCAATGTTATATTCAATTCAATTCGATATGTTTTCAAATCCAATCCAATTTTATTTAACTTGCATATGTTAAATTTTAATTTCATATTGAAATTCACATTTCCAAGTTTTAGTTCAAAAACATATCTTCTTTCGATTTCACTAATCATTTAAATGGAATTTCCAGAATTTAAACACCTTGTTTATTTGAAATCACTTTGAAATCACATATTCTCTTTGTATATCAAATCTTACTTTGGAAATTTTAAAACAGACCCAAAATAATTCCTTTCGGTATTCTTTAACAAAACTTGTTTCTCTCAAAACAATCCGAAAACAACGACCACGGTAGCAATCTGTCACTCAGAAACTCGAATATGAACACCGATGATGTTGCGATCATCATCAGAATTATTTTCTAGCCACTGTAGTGAGTTTAGTGCTTTTATCACTTTCAAAATCCATTTAAAACGATTTCCATTAAAAAATATTCAAAAAAATATTACTATTATTCATTTCAAAACACTTTGGAAAACATTTCCAAAAATCTCCCGAATTTAATTTTCCAAATTTCTAGTTTGAGTAGATTTTTAGCATTAACTCATTTGTATAATTCATACTTATATAATCTCTATTTGGTTATATATTACCATTCAATTTTATAACCTTGCCTTGATTGTAATAATAATATCCAAACACATCAATATACTATAATAATTTCTAGAAAGTTATTTCTTTTATATCAAAATATAGTTTGGGTAAAATTATTTCATTTACCCACTCCAAAACCATACTATGTCAATTTTACCGTGTTTATGTGTTTAGAAACTCTCATCGATTTAGTAGTGTCCCACTACTCATCCAGAATTTATATGCCACTCAACTGATAAATCAACCCAATATAAAACCATTTATATTCACATATAAAAACGTGCTCATATCTATTATTACACTCAAACTCATTCTAGGGTACTATTGACCCTATCTCTAATGAGTAATCCCCACCAAAGCCATGGTTCTCGCTTAACCTTGAGCTCTGATACCATGTTGTATCGAACCATAATTTTCGATCCTCGAAAGTCGACATAAATACATTCACTATATGGCATGCCGAATATTCAAGTGCCAAAAATACCGATTGCTAGGGGTGAAGAAGAAAAGATAGAAGAAGATAGAAACAACAACATAGAATCTCACAATTGCAGTAGAACAAAATATAATATATAATAATAGATTTTAATATAAAAGGATCTGAAGCTGTAAATATACATATATACAATCATCAGAGTACAACAATCAACATGGAAAGTTATTATAACTTGTCATCACCAGTGCTGACTATACAGTCCACACACAGCAGAGTATAATGAAGTACGTGATATACGTCTGATATCCTCATGCTCATCTCCTAAGCTCAAAGCACTCTAACCTAAATTTTTAATACTCGGTCTGACCCGAGCATTATAATTAAATAACACCCGAATCAGTCTGGAAAACCAACGTGAGAAAACACACTTAATTTGGATTATCACTATTTTCAAAATCCCTTGAAATACAAAGGAATCTCATAAGACCATGCCACACGTAAACATGGCAGGTTTAACCTTACGATAACCAAAACATTTTTATATCAAATCCACTGATATTATAATAGTGTTTATAGAAAGTAAATTAAAAAAATAGCTGAAATGCTTGCATCTCACGTTTCAGCATAGTTGCTATACAATCAAAATCGTACAGGCTCATAATGCATATTGGATTCCATATAATGACTGGGCTACTGGGGTACCGCCCGTCATAGTACACCTCTAGAAAATATGTATTGAGATCATACCTAACGATCCCTGCTAACACAGGACAAGCCTGCCCCTTACTGGATAGTGCCGAATATGTTATCATCCCAGGTGTTCCCACCCTTATCGAGCGCTCTCTTTTTCATGCACAACCATATCCATAATTTATAATATAATATTTCCGAGGGTTTTTAGAAAGGTGATAATATACCCTACTTAGGTGTGACCCACTTAGCCCTGCTATATCTACCATGTTTTAGTCATTCTCGGTTGATGAGGCTTGAGGATACGTTTTACCTTTAGTATAGCATTCATGCTTGGAACGCTAACACTGCCTTCCAGGCAAGCAATGTAATGACAGCATTCATCCATACAAGTTGTCCTGGGTCTGGACAAACTGAATCTCCTTCCAAATCACCATCTCCATTATGTTCGAGACATCACAATTCATAACGCACAAATCAGATCGAAGTGATTTTTAGATAATTTAAATCTGATCCTGATTTGTTTGAAACGATTAACGAATTTGGCCAAATCTGATAATCGGTTATTTAACTATCAAATAACATCCATAAGTAGTCATTAGGCCTTATTTATTAAATCTTCTCAAAACATTCAATTCCAAATATCTTTATATGATATATACTTAAATCTCTTCCAATATTTCAAAAATTGAAAACCAATTCAAATTCTAATACCCATAACAGGATTTTCCCAAACCATCTCAATATTTTAGAAATATCTTACTTCGATTCCATTTATAATTCAACACTTTGAAAATATTTCTATAATAATGACAATTCGTAGAAGAAGTATTTCAAATCCTTCCAGTTCAATACTTAGGAAATAATTTATAAGTATATTTTCCAAAAATCAATTTATCTCCAATACTTAGGAAACATTCCATTTATTTCATACTTCACAGATCCCTTACAAATTTCATTTGTAAATCCCCTAACTCATTTTTAACGAATTCTATAAGTTTTGAATTTCGTTAATTAAATTCCTTTTAAATTTCCCAAGTCAATTTCACTTGTCAAAATCCCCAATTACCATTTCAAACTCCTTTTATGAATTCTAAAATCATTTTGAAATTCTATATTTAATCACGTTGGAAATTAACTTAAACTTTCAGCATTCCACTATAACATTCCTTTTACAAACCACTCTCCATCTACCAACTTAACTTACAAATCTCGAGGAAATCATGAATCACTTCAATCTTTTGCCTACAAACCAAATATATATATATATATATATATAATAAATATTTTAAAGAAAAATAATTAAATTTCAAAACATGGTTAAGTAACTATTAAAAATATCAAAGCATCTTTAAATAAATATTGATAATACACTTCAATTTATTTTAAATAAAACCAATTCATTTACAAGGTTAATAATAAAACTTAAATTTTCTTTCACTAATATAAAATATTTGAATAACCAACTTATGAATTCCGATACTACAAATAGTTTTAAAGTTTTCACAGCCAAATAAATACAAATTTCTTTTTAAAAATAAAATTAACCTTTTAATAAAGTATATCTTTAAAGTTCTAATATAAATAGTCTTAATTTATAAATCCTTCTCGATTATCGCAAATCGATCACAATTTCAATTCCATAATCATTCTCACATTCGAATATAGATTCCACTATTTTCTTTTCAAAAACAATTACCATAATTCAATAAATCCACATTATTATTTTATATTTACAATTTATCAACCGATATTAGTTTCCCTTACTTATAAACATCGTTTATAAATTTACAAAACCTTAAGCTTGACTTGACTCTACGCAAAATTCATGCTGCCTTCATCGAGCACCTTCCTGACCTCACCGCCGCCGTCGTAGGTTCCACCACAGCCGAAACCTAACTGTCATCGTTCCCCTACCTGCGCATACGTGCGCACGGTCGCGCCTTCCAAATCACACTCAGCCACCTTGCTCGATCGCGACTGTCTCGACTTCCATAACCGCGCCTAAGCACATCACTATCGACGAATTCGTGCCTCCAAACTCGTGCGACTCAAGCCCTAGTTGAAATATGGAACCGCAGCTTCCCCCTTTTTCCCTCCCTGCCACTTCGATTCGCGTGCTTGCAATCGCTTGGTCCGATGTCGATTTTTGCATGAAACGTTAAATCTGGTATTTCCAATTATATATATTAGGTTCATACTTATAATACGCTTTTTTTTAATGAATTCGTGAGTTTGAATGGAAGTTGGAAGAGAAAAAGGGAACTCATGTTTTTAAAACTAAAAGGAAGAGGCGTTAGTAAGATGGTAAGTTGAGTTTGACTTTTTTAATAATATTGTAATCAAAATATCTCGTTTGCATAACTCAAAATCCCGAATCCCTATTGAGGTCTGCCGCATGGCATTCATAATGTTATACCCCTATTTTAAACGCAATGGAACAAGTCACAGGACTTAATTCGATCATATGGAGATGGTAGCTTTTTTTCAAATCGACTATTTAAATTAAATTATTTCTAGGTGTTTTCAGATCGTACGACCAAACGGTAGATCCAAACAATGCCAAATTTGAAATCCGACAATAATACACTATTACGGATCCAATGGAACTGGCTTTGTCAAATTCCAAGACCGTGCCCCAGATCGCTATTTTAACGCGTCGTTTAAATCAACAATTTTCCAATTTTTATGAAATTGCTTGAAATTTCAGTTTTAAAAAACTTAATAACTCAACTCTAACTTAAATTTATATCAACATTAGAAATTGTTTTGATTCATATCCAGCTCAAATTTCAATTATTTTCACTATTCATATTATGAAAAGATATATTTGAATTTTAAATCAGATTTACCAATTCAACCAAAATTTCCATATTCAAAATCATTTAATATTTCAAATTCAACATTTAAAACCATTTAAATGTTCAAAATCAAATGACAGAAAATTTAGATTGTTACAAAAATAAACGATATTAAAAACTAATCAGATAAATTTTAATAATTAATTTCATAAATATCAATTCATTTAATTTATTTGAACCCACTCAGTATTTAAAATATTTAAAAATTCTGCCGACATCGTACATCGGTACACACGTTTATAACTTTTATATACGTGGTTTGTTATATACTAATGGCATTCAAAAAATTTAAATAAAATTAATAATTAACATTTCATGAATATAAGTTAATCTAATTAATTTACAATATTTGTAATTTAATTAAATTGTGTGGTTCATTCGGAGTATTCATCATTTTGGTTGTGCGACTTAAGGTGTAAATTCAGTCAGCGACTAATATCGAACAATTCAAATATTAATGTTCACATGTCACCTTAGCTGGTGATGTGAAGTTTTGGCTGAATTTATTACTTACGCATCTTTTGGTATAATCTTGTTTTACTTTTATAAGTGTTACCCAGTAGTAACGATTACTTACATCAATTCTCTTCATCAAAATTATATCACATTAGGAATTATAGAATTTGGTTTTGGTCAAAATTCATACATTTTCCATATTCAACTTTGTAAGTCCAAACACAAAATCCATATTTCATTAATAACAATTATTATTAACGTACTACTCTGGCCAGAGACTTTGACTTTGAGTTGACTGTAATTGACCATGAAACTAACATCATATAACCGAGGAGACGAAATCTCTATTGAATAGTGTCTCACTTTCAATGCTTCAACTTCACCTAACCATAGTCACTCAACGGGCACCATGCTACAATTTAACTATAATCAAAGTGGAGCATCCAAATTGAAGTTCCACTTTATTCTCAAGTCAACCGAACTATATAATATCGTCACTTCGAGATTGTCTATTTGACCTTTATTATATTAATACTCTCGAGATTGTCCATTTGATCTCATTCTTCCTACACCTCTATTTCCCCTTGATTTCAACCATACATTTGATTTAAATAATATAACAAGATGGCAACCATACACCTCTATTTCCCCTTGTTAAATTCGACATTACGTCATTTCCCAGATTTATTTGTAGAAATTATGTGTACAGTCTGGTGCAATTGGATCCTTGCTTGTAGTTCATATTTCTAAAAAGAGAAAGATAATACGAGTTTTGCGGTCGAAAAATTTCTTAAATCGAATGATCCAATTGCACATATGACTTCAAAACGTGTGAAAATAGCATCCAAGGGCTTTAGCATAAATGGGGCCATATTTTATACCATCATGAAGAGAATAATGAGACAAAGCACGACATCGAGAAATGATTGTGATATAATGCTACTACAAGTCATACGAGGCTCAAAATGTGTTCGATAATTATTAACTAAGTTAATAAATAAAATAAAATATACCTCATGCGTAATACCTTCTCCCCCTTAAATATCTCTTCTATACTGATAGCCTTAGTGGGAAAAAGAAATACTAAGAAAAAAAAGAGCTTTATCTCCATGCTTAATCATTAACCTCTCCGTGTTCATCCTATTATCATGAAGAATCATCGAAGCTGGGAATACGAAGCATGTGGCAGTGGCTTGAGGCTGGTGCAGGGAAGTCAACATACGAGTGTGACATGGAGTATATTGGAGGAGAGTCGAAGGGGAAGTGATGGGTATGGGTTGATGCAGTTTAACCTAGGAAATGCTCGGTGGCATTGGCGATGGCCAATGATGGCCATGGACGTGAGGAAAGTCGGTCAAAGTGAAGTCAAGGGTTTTGGGTTGTTCGTTGATGGTGGTCGTGGGTGGCAAGAGGTGTGTGTTGGTGGTGATTGACCATGGTCTTGTGGCTTACGATGGTGGTGATAACGGTGAGATGAATGACGTCATGAAAGATGGGAGTGGGAATTTGAGTTAAAGAAATGATTATATAAGGTGTAATCATGGTTTTCATCATTGTGACCATATCACGATTTTCTCAGACATGGAAAAGATTTGGTTAGAGTTTGAACTATTAAGGAATGCTGATAAGATGAGTGGGAACAATTCTTTGTATTTGGCATATGTATACAAATCCCAATATTCGCCTATATTGTATTATAACCTTGATATTGTATATATTACATATATAGTTTTTTGGGTTTGGTATGGGTCAATTTGACATAGTCTAGTTATTTAGGACCCTTAGTGGATGTCGAATACATGATTTGGACATATGTTCTTATTCCTTTATTAATGATTGGTTGAATTATTTCTATGATTTTATTTTTGAATTACTGTTAATATTTGGATGAAGGATTTTTTACTTTAGTTGTGGTCACCTAAGTGAATTTATATTTCTTGTTAGACATGTATTAGTTCCATACAATTTGATTGATTACTACTATTATTATAATTATATATATTCACATACATCTATGCAATTTATGTGATTTACACACACACATATATATGTATATAGTTCTGGTATGCCTAACTTGAGGCTACCAGGAGATGCATGGAATATTTATATATAGAATATATATATATATATATATATATATATATATATATTGATTATGGTTTGAGCGTTCATATATAGTTTTGGTATCCGACTTGAGGCTACTGATTGGTGCAAGTGATATACTAGGCAGATTTATTAATATGCGATTTAAGTGTATATATAGTTCGGTATGCCTAACTTAGGGCTACATACCAGTGAGCGAAATATATTATACATATCGATACACAGTTTAAGTGATTTGTATATTTAGTTTTGGTATGCTAAACTTAGGGCAACCGAGTATTGCTAGGCACTTCAAAAATGAATCAAAATCCTTATAGGGACGATAATACATTGTTGTTGTGCATACATACGGGAAGGGTGTACGTGGGTTTGGCATTTATATACAGTTTTGTTATTTCCATATGGACGACTTGAAGGAAGGGATGTTGGTGAGGGAATCTATTGCATCATCTAGATGACATAATCTATAAACGAGATACTAGATCAGGGACAGAGAGAGATTGGGTTGCATTTCTAAAGTGTTTCATATACCGTCCATAGGACTGGGTGTTGATATGAGACCTACACTAGTCAGTGGTGACTCATAGTTAACTATATGAGTTTGCTCCAAAGCATTCTCTATGGTAACTAGCAGCAGTTCACACACACACACACACACACACACACACACACATATATATATATTGATTTTATATATTCGATAGCATTGAGCTTGGATATTACTCGTTTTCGATTCTTATAGGGGTTTTGGATATGGATATAGTTGGTTATGTAGAATTGTTATATCATTGTATTTGTTTTTCATCTCGGATGCTTTGATATGGATTGAGGTATCTATGACACCATTACATGTGAAGTATGGACCTCTACCTCATTTATCATATTCATTGGTGTAGCTTGTTATAATATGTACCATTTTAATAATACTACCACTATTTCAGTAGCATAGCTTGATTTTTTAGGAGTTAAGCATTTGATAGGTTATGAATTGCCTTGCACATGTACTAGTGATTGATTGCTTGGTTGTTTACAGATATGTATGGTATAGTAGCAGAGGACTTGTGTGTCACTATATTAGTAGCTTGAATGTTGATGTTGCTAGATGTTATTAATGGTTTTGGTTAGTGGGTGCAAGGCTAGTCAAGTTATGTTGCTCCATTTTATATCATTTTAGGGATGAAATTCTTAAGTGAGATAGAATGTAACATCTTATATTTTTAAATGAATAGAGATTTAATAATTAATTTAAATAATAATCAATTAAAATTGAATGTCCAAAAAGTTCACTTTTAAAGATGAATGGATTAGAACTTAAAACTTTTTCTGCCAAGTCTAAAGTATTCGTTCAGGTGGGCTTTGAGTTTAAACATTATTAAATTCGATGCTACATCATTTTCAAGATTAATTTATAACTATATGTATTGTATGGATATACATGTACAACCAGGCATAGTGGGACCCTTGCTGGCAGTTCATATTTTTGGAAAGAGAAATATAATACGAGTTATACGGTCGAAGAAATTCTTGAACCGAATGATCTGATGGTCCATATGACTTCGAAACATATGAAAATAGCATCTCGAGGCTCTATGACACGAATGGGGCCATATTTTATACCATCGCAAAGAGAAACATAAGATGAAGCATAATGTTAGGAATCCATTGTGATGCGATGCGATGCTAATACAAGTCGTACGAGCTCAAAATGTATTTGGCAATTATTAAACAAGTTAAATAAATAAAATAAAATATACCTTATGTATAATATCTTCTCCCCCTTAAATATCTCTCCATACCAACAGACTTAGCGAGAAAAGAGAAACCAAGAAAATAAAAGCTTTACCTCCATGCTCGATCCTAAACCTCTCTATGCTCATCCTATTGTCATAAAGAATCATTGGAGCTGGGCATACGAAACATGCAGTGCAGGCTTGAGGCTGGTGCGGGGAATTCGACATACGACTGTGATATAGGGTATGGTGGAGGAGAGTCGGAGGGGAAGTAATGGGTATGGGGTGATGCGGCTTAGCCTGCGGATCCACTTGATGGCAGCACAATGGGGTACTAACATATGGGTTCAAACTCAGAGTGGATTCTATTTATTCCTTCTTTTGAACTTTCTTCAACTTGTGACTTATCTTCTTTCAAATACTAAAAATCTAGCTACTATCTTAGAGTGACTACTTCACACCTTCCTTCAGGAACTCAATTTCTTTTGGATATCTACAACATATGGACTCTTATTTTCCCCTTATCTGGACCTTTTGTACATCATTAATTGGCAAATTTGCGGGGATCTACAATCATTAGGCTGTTGTGGGCCTAACTAGGGAGTCACGTACCATCCAGCTTCAGGGACCTTCCATATGCTGCACGCATACTCTTTTAAATCAACGCCTTTCCATACGCCCTATTTCACGTGTGGTAATCTGGGTAGGTATATATCTTCAACTTCTTCCATTGTTCTGACTCATAATTAACTTATCCATATTTCAGCATATGGTTGCAACTACTCTATAATCGAAATTCTTAGGATTTGGCATATATTGTATTTATATTTATAGGAGAAATACAAATACGTTCACTCAACGTTTCCTAAATTTTCAAAATCGACTAAACTTAAGCACTGATACCAAATATAATAGCCCACACCCTAATAGGCCTGAATTTTTGCTAAATGGAAAACCCAAGTCCGTTAAAGTATAGATCATTGGTTTGGTATCCTGCAAATAAAGAAATAAATTCATATCAGAGCACTATCGATATAAATCATACTGGAGTACTAAAGTATAATAAAACATTTAGTTGCTGGCCAAGATTGACACTTTCAATTTCTACAGTCATTGTCAATACCGAGCATGCATCAGGAACCTATCCTTCCATAGTTCCCTCCTTACACCAGTGCTTGTACCTATAAAGTTATCTGTGGGATGTAGAGGGGGTCAGAACAACGTACTTATGACTAGTAAATTATACACTTTATACATAACATTGGTTCATGCCGGTTGTCTTCCATCTCTTGTTATGCCTTTTCATTTTCAGTTAGTTGTCTCAACTATACATACGCGTATGATACATCCTATCTACCCATAGTAGAATATAGCAACACGCACACACACATATATAAATACCATGGTCCCCCATTGGGCCTAGATACTATCCATACCAGTATCTCAACATCAGCACCCCATCAGGACCGTGACCCTCGCCATATTATGATGTCATCTTCCAACATACCAAGGAACTCCCGTAGTGCCTACTAACGGCTCTACAATAATTTAGCAATACCCTAGCTTGCATTTTTTGGGATTTTCTTATTATCTTCCTGGTTGTAGACTCGGTTCTACGAACTATAAATATGATGTATTCAACCTCACCGGCTATGGACTCAACTCCATAGATTTCCCCATGCACGAATTGGAAGATCTCCTTAATAGGGTTAACTAGCCTTGCCTCCTAATAAACAAACTAGCAAACATTGTGGCCATGAGTGACCCAACGGGTCCGTACACTAGTAGGTAGTGTAGCCCGTTATGCTAAGGACTGATGGCGTTCTCGACCTATGTACAGCACTACTCCTTTATTTTTTACCAAAACATGCTGACATAGTGCTATTCGTCACTCATCATTTAATTTTGATTTCCTATTACAATCAAGGCAATACCCCTTTCTATTATTGAAGAAAAATCCTCTATCTATTGGGGTATTGCTTTATCTATACGCAAACGTGTGGGTCCTATAGTTGGACATGTCTCACATTAGTATAATGTACATATAACTTCAGGTAGCATCTTGCGGGGTAGATTTCTATTATGTAACATTACTGACCTCACATTCCAACCTATATTAATGGCTAATGTCATTCAATTCATATAACCATTTATTAACTTCAATAGTTTACACCCGTCATAAACGCATACCCGAGGCTATGTATGTATAACATATATATTTATATATTCATTCTTCTTTTCTTAATCATTTTGCCTCTATAATTTACTATTAACCATAAGTCCTTACTTCATTATGTGTTTATATCTTGCTCACTTTAGGGTTATTGACCGCTTTCTTTGTAAAAGATTTATAATGTCTTTTCTACCCCTTTACCCTTTTTCACCATTTTCTATTTCCACTATCCTTTTACCATTTTATTTTTTCTTGCCTATGCATACTTTATTTTTATTTAATTTCACATTTATTGGCATCACACATCTTTTCTTTTAGAACGTTATCATCATGTTTTTTATCTTTTTATTTAACACTTTGGTATTTTATGCATTTAAATGCATTGGAATTATGTCTCTGCCATGGAAATGTTAACAATATAAATTTTTATACCTTATCCAATAGGAAAGTTTGTGTGGTATTTGGGATTATAAGGAATTGTCTTTTCGTAGTTATTGAAATAGGCAGTACAAAATATGGTAAATATCCTTATTTTATACATCTCTTTTCTTTTTGGTGCATTACTTGTTATTTCAAGCAATACACTTTTATTTATTCTAGACTTGATAATGTATTAAAATTCATGTATCAACATCCTAAATTCTAGCGAATTAAAATACCACTTAAACCACTAAAATCTTACCGTGATTTCCTTGTTTTACATTCTTATTATCCATTTAAATATAAATATGGAATTATTACATCAAACAAAAATTCTTGGTTTACTATTTGTAATAATAAATTTAAGGACTGCTAATATCCCAAGCATTTCTAGGTTTACGTTCATATAACATATATAGATATCAAGTTAACAATTGTAGAATATATAGACTGGGCTATCAATTTCATGTATATATGTTTAACCTACAACTTCAATTTAACATTTCAAGTATATAGGAATAGATCAACAATGATATAAGTCTAATATCGTAGAAAAGCATATAATATTCCCACTCGCCTTTTTAGTTCTTCAAATCTCCAGATCTAATCTTTGCTATCCCGGTTTGACTCCCTTTTATAATTATTTGAATCTATGCACCGCAATCATACATGTAACTACCAAAAATCTAGATTGGAGAAGAAATTTAGATTTTAATTTAAATTATAGATTTGGATTTACAGTTTACCTTGGCTTTGACGATTTGATTTGACCATATTCCCTTTCTCTTTCATCTTCTACAATTATCCAATTATATGTATATGTATATGTATACTAATTTAAGAATTTAGAAATTTGTGGAGAAAAGAAAGTAGCAAGGCTTCCATGTCCATTAAAAAATATGAGTTTGGAAGTTAGGGTCTAGGTTCATATTCATAAGGGCTCAAAACAATGCAAGCTGTTTGATTAAACTATTTTAAATTCGGGTCGTTTGGCCAAAAATTTACTGTAGAACTCAGCCCGACAACGATCAACCACTCCTATCCTGGGGTTGACCGCTACTGATTGGCCTGGGTGACCTACGGGTCGACATATCGTTTTGTTTAGCGGTAGATAAATTAACTGGTTGAATTATATGATTTTTTTTCTTTTCTTCCGTTCCGAGATCATTTGTTTCCACCTTTAATATCTACTCCAAGATATTGATAACGCTAAACATACATAACGTCTAAGCTATCACTAATGTTGTAATTAACTTTAATTAATTATTATTGTTTCCTTAATCATATATATAATTATTTTCGATTCCAAAACTTCAAATGTTAATAACCTTTTCGTTTGAACTTCGATCGAAAAGCTTCATATATAAAGATTGATTAGAAAATTGTTACGAACCCAATGATGTAAGTTCCGTAGCCAAATTATGAAGTTTGTAAAAATTCTATTTTTTTTAGCATTATTATTAATTTATTAAATTTACTTTTAATTAATTATCATAAAATAATGGGGTGTTACATTCTAACCCTTAAAACAATTTCATCCTCAAAATCATTTAAGGACTGAGCAATGTAACATAGCGTACAACCATTCTAAACTAACAATTCAATTAGTGCACAAATAATTTTGCAACTAATTGTGTACAAGTGCATGGTGTATCACAATATATATGATATGTATGTAGAATAATTCTAATCGACGCCTCCTATATGAATGCATTCTTTTAAATTAACTTTGAAAATATGGTGCAAACATCCTAAATATCCTGCCAGTTCTATATGGATGCAACTTTTGAAAATCAAAAACTTGTTTTTACGTCCAAAATTTCCCACACTTCTACGAACAGAATTATAATTCAACCAGTTTTATGTACAATATCTACTGTCCAAAGTCCTAGTAAACCATAGCTAACATCCAAATTTAGAAAAATCTAGTTTTCTAAACCTTTTTTTAAATCAAGAAATGGGTTTAGATGGGAAATTCCATATTTCCATCCTTTTTCTCTTCGGTACCTAACTTCCCATTGCACTTTATAACCTTCTTTTTTGCCCTCAATGCTTTTCCAACTTTTCTGAGTACATTTTTCATAATTAGTTTTTATCTTAAAGTTCTTAAATATGGTTTATTTCAAAAGTCAACTTTTTGTTATCCTATTGACAATGCATACTGGAAAAGATTCCATAGCTAAAACAACTTCCTTATTTCTAGCTATATTTTATTTTACCACCACTTCTACTACACAATAAAATCTTACCAACCAACCTGTTAACTATTCCCCCATGTCATATATGTGGCATTTTCAAAATTTGAAAGTTTCTTTCTTTTCTGTCCAAAAATATTTTTATATTACTTTTTAAAACGTTGGTCAAAATTTTAGGGACCGTTTGGTTTCGTTTTGAGTTTTGTGTTTTGTGTTTTCAACCTGTACTATAAAATACAAGAAAATACGAGAATTTTTTACAATTCTTAGCCATTGCAACGAAGGATGGGCAATAGAGAAGATGGATTATTATCCATCCTTTTGTTATGTCCAAAACATGAAAAAAAACTTGTTTTCCATTTTCCGTTTTAATTTCATTTTTCAAAATTGTTTATTTTCAAAAATACATAAGAAGTGCGTAATTTTGTTTAGATGAAAACATAAAATTAAAACGGCAAGCCAAATGGGGCCTTAGGGTTTAAAGAAATTTCATCACAAAATTTACATAACATTTTGTTTAGTGGTAGATAATTGGCTGGTTGATTCGTTCGATTTGTTTTCCTTTTTTCATTTCAAGATCATTTCTTTCCACTTTTAATATATACTCCATGATATTGCTAACACTGATTATACATAATGACTAAGCTACCATTAACATTGCAATTAACTTTAATTAATTATTATTTATTTCTTAATTACATATATAATTATTTTCGATTCTAAAACATCAGACGTCAATAACATTTTTGTTGAACTTCGATCGAAAAACTTTGTATATGAAGATTGATAAGAAAATGGCCACAAATCCAATAGTGTAAGTTTCGTAGCCAAATTCTAAAATTTATAAAAATATTATTTTTAGCATTATTGTTTTTAAATTTAATTTTAATTAATTTTCGTAAAACCTTAGGATGTTGCATTCTTCCCCTTAAAAGAATTTCATCCTTGGAATTCCTTAAGGACTGAACAATGTAACATAATGTACAAACTGATATATCAATTAGTTTACAAACAATTTTGCAACCAATCGTGCACAAGTGCACAATACATATGATATGTATGCAGAATAATTCTAATTGGCACCTCCTATATAAATGCATTCTTTTAAATCAATTTCAAAAATATAGGGAAAACATACTAAATATACTAGCGGTTCTTTGCCCCCTTTTTTACTCCATATTTAAAATTTTGGTTTGGTCTTTGCCCCCTTTTTTCAAAAATTAAAACCTTCAAAATTTTGACATTCGCAATCCCAAGACCTTTGTCTTTAAAAGTGCAGCTTAGAAACCTTAACTAATCAAGGAGAACTGGAGAATTGGATGGAGAGTTATGGAGTTGTGAGAGTCAAGTCAAGGCTTCTAGTCTAGAAGATGATTGGAGTGAACCTCCCGAAGGGTTCTTTACTTAGATACTAGAACATTTAACAAACGAGTATCACTTCATCTCGCTCCTTTGTTTGTTAATATTCTGGAGTTCTATAGAATTAGCCTACTCTAACTTAGGGTGGTCTTATACAGCACTTTATCAGCTTTAGCAATTTTCTACTAGTAGAAGGGTACCACAACATGACTACTGCCAAGATCCATTACTTGCATAAATTACATAGGTTAGTTGGTAATTTTGGAGTTACCTTGTATTTCCTCCATTTTTAGAAAAAGATGCCCAAGTCAAGCCACTTGGCAAGGTAACAACCATCCACTAGTTTTTCGTAAAGTCAAATGATCCTCAAATTTTCACCGAACTACTAGAAACTTGTAATTTTTCAAATTTTCTCTCTTTAGAATGCTCTTGTTTTTAAGCTTAGATCACATTATTTCCTAATATTGTTTCCTCTTTTATCTCTTTAGCTAAGCTTGGAAGGGGCAGGGCCCCAACCCCTAAGGATCTCTTCGATACTAAGTACGAGGAGGTGATAAAAATACCAAAGACGGAGAGGCTTAGACATGTAGTCCTTACCGAGGCTAATCTTAAGGCTTAAGGGCTATTATCACCTTCATTCAAAATTTCTTCGTTATGATCCTCCTTTAATCAAAACTATGCCTTCGGACGTGATTGACCTAAGTCAAGATGATGAACCTACTGGCCTTAACCTAAAACTCGCTGAGTCCAAAAGAGAAGATATTACTCCCAAGGGCAGATCCTTGTTTTAAATATATTATAGCATGCATTCTATTATATATCTTTTATGAAATATTAGTTTGCTCACCTGACCTGCTTTATCATTTTATGTTGCAGTGGCTTCCGACGATATGCTTTCAATAGGTGAACTGCTCTTGAACAAGTCTTATTCTACATCTACTTCTACTTGACAAAAGCCTTTCTTAATGGAACCATCACAAAAAAAAACCTAGAAAGGACCTTCTCTTTTCCAAAACCAAGGTTATCGCAGATGTCCTTGCTCTAAATTCCCTAAATGTCCCAGTGGATCAGATGATTGAAGTCACTCATTATGCTATTAATGTCCATCTTTCTAAAGTTGTAGGAAGCTCTCTAGTGGAGATAGCGGACGATATGGGCAGTTTCAATAGAATGATGAGTGTAGGGATGGAAGACCAGCTCAGGGTAGCATTTTTTCCTCACCGATGAAGTATTTATTCCTTTAGTTTCCATAATAACTTCTTTCCTTATGGTCTTCACAGACTTCTCAATTTTGTACTACAGATTTGAAAAGCTAGAGGAGGAAATTGGGAAGGCTGAAGCTTTGAGAAAAGAGTTTGTTGAATTTAAGAAGGATGCCCATAATGAAAGGGTGAAAAGCTTCCAGGTACTGATGTTGAGAGGATGGTGGCTGATTTGGAGAAATCCTTGAGAGATCTGGAGATCAAGCATAAGACGGTCGAGGATGAACTTGCATAGGTTATGTAGGAGAACGTGGGTTGGATTACTAAGATTTGGGCCAAGAAGGTGGCTGCAGCTGAAGCCTTCAAGATTCTCTGTAGTGCTTATGAATATAACTAAGATAGAGGAATGACCATTCTCATAGGCTTCAATTTTATAGGTGAAAGGATCGAGGAGAGTTTCTCCTTGAGGTATGAGAAAGCTCGGGCCTCCGTAAGTATTAAATAATTAGTTTCGATGGAGAAAGGTGATAAGTTGGAGAGGTAAGTCATAGTTCAGAATCTAAGACTCTCCTACTCATGATGCTTGAACTTTGGTCTGTAATAATTTTGATACAATTTTATTTTTTGTCCCTTATGATAGTTGTGGACCTTGGTAGTATTTTATTTGAGTTTTTGTTGAATCCCTTCCTTACTGTCTCCATTGTGTCTGTTTTGAAATATTTTTTCCTTAACCACATTTAACAGAGAAATACATCTTATTATGAAGTATTATGGAAGAGGATTCAAACTAGAAACATGAAGTTGTAAGCAACCATATGAATCCTTAAATCCCGACTAACATCTAGTAGGTTACGGAATGTAAGCTTATGCACTAAGATTAAATTAGCACAGGATACACACGATCGAACTTATGCCAGATTTATTAAATCCCTTAGTCTTAGAGGTAATAGATTAACTAATCAAGTCTTGGATCTTATAGGTAAATTAAAGCTTGCTTTAGATGACCAAGATGATGTCTTTTAAGAGTTTGCCCCACTTTCTAAACTACACCCAAGCGATGCTCAGTTGAAAAATAAAAGGCTATCTTTTCTAAGGAAAATCTATGATCCAAGCCTAACTATAACTCTAGAGATTCTATTAAGTTACCAAAGTGTAACTCCGTCTCCTTTAGCTATTGCTGAAGGGAAGATTCCCGAAAGCGAACATGTTTCAAAATACGTTCCCCAAATATATTCCGAAAGCTGATCTTAATCTACCCCTAGTGGATTCTTCTCCTTTAGAACATTCTATACCAAAGGGAGGTTTAGGGAAGGACATTTCTTTCTCCAATACGGACACACCCTCGGGGTCCCTTACTGATACTAGGAGTAGAGGCTTTAGGATTATTTCAGCTATTAAGGAGAAGTTTGCTCATCTTAGGGGACCATAGATTTTATGTTTGTGTATATTATATATATATATATATATCTGTACTAATCTTTAATAAAATGAAATATAATTATCTTGTTATGATTTAACTTTTCTAATTTTAATTCAGATTTCTTATAAGGACAATCATGTCCCAACTACTTAGAACTAGGGAGAGACTGCGCCCCCTTGCAATGGAGTCTCGATGATAAAATATCTTAACTAGCAAAATGTAACCCTAACCTTAAAGTCGCTATGCTCCGATAGGATCGAAATGGCCAACAGTTGTAACCAATGTAAATGTAGTGGAAATGTGATAAAAACTAAGTTATCTACTGATGCCGAATATGAGTATAAAGTAACTAGTGCGGAAAATAATAATAGCGGTAAAGTAAAATGACACCAGGAATTTTTATACTAGTTCAAACTCCCGTTCTACATCTAGTCCCAGACTCCTTCTGGAATTAAAACTAGCAATCCACACTTAACCCAGAGGAATAGGTTTACACTGCCTGGGCAACCAAATAGAACTTCTACCACCTAAGCGATCGAATAGGACTTGACCGCCTGAGCAATAGAATAGGACTTTGACCGTCTGAGCAACCGAAGAGGACTTCTACTGGTAAATAAAACAGTCGACACTTGTGTTCTGAATACCTTCCTATAATCAAATCCTCAAGTAAATATTATGTGTGAAGATATGAAAGGAAGATATGGCTTAGAATTGAAGAATATATTAATTAATTCAAAGGTTCAAGCAATATAAAGATTGTGATTTTGTAGATTGTAGAGGTAGATAGTAGAGAATATAGCAAGAAATCAAAAATAAAAATCAGTGATTTGAGAAGTGATTCTAACGTGTTTATATAGTGAACAAATAGCTAAAACTATTCACAAAGAGTTTCAATCAAAAGGTGCAGCCATATCTCTTTAATTTAGATTGAAACTCTTCGCAATTAGAAGTGCCATTTTAGGAAAAATAGCCGTTAGAGTCGGTCAGTTGACTAAGAAAAATCGACCAGTCTACTGAATATTCAAAGATAGTGTAAAATGGTGCATATCTGTGTACTGAACATGGTCAGTCGACTGGTTGTTTTCGGTCAATTGACTTACCCGGTTGCCAATGCATAGTATGCACATATTTTTAAAATTTTGAATCTTAAAACAACTTTGATTATATGTAAACTACTTGAGGATAGTTTTTAACAATTATAAACCATATCTTAAGACTAAAACTTCAGTAAATAATCATACTATACTTAGATTTAAAGTCTCATCTCCTTTGTAGTTAATAGCTAGCATATCTCATTCTCTTTTTGTCGCTTGATCGTATAATCTCATCACTGATCGTTTAGGCTCTTTGTCATGAATCAAAACTCAAGATTCAACAAACCTCTGTACCAATAATCAAACTATTTTGAAGGACGACGAATCCTTAATGCGAACCCTCGAAGAGTTTTCCAAAATGATGTTTGTTATTCCGGAAGCAGTGCCAGTTACTGGTCAAGCCTCGAAATCTGCCATCTCTAGTTTATAGGAGTCCACATCACTCCTTCGACAGCAATTGGACAAAGCTCACCGAGAGCTTTTAGCAATCAAGCTACAAGAACTCAAAATTGAAAATAAGTGAAATAACGAGGTTACAGTTGCAGCCCCTAGTGGTAGAGGTCATGTTGGTATGGGGCTTTCTTCTTCTTTTAGTAAAACTGTTGTCCCTTCTGGGTTTCGTTCTTACACCGAGAAGAGTTCTTCCTTTACCCCAGTTCTTAATTTATCAGACATTCTTATTAGCACTAAGGATGGTTGAAGGATCTCATTCAAGCATTTCAAAAAGGAATGGGTATCTAAGACATACGACAAGATAGAAGAGCGTTTCAAATCTTGTCTGGAGAGTGCATTTAAGGAGGCCGAAACTAAGGTCAAAAACATGTATGAAGGTTTATGAGACATTGCCCCTTCCTTTTTCTCTCTTGTATATTGTGTTCCAGATGTACTATTAATCACTTGGATAATCTGTATTTATCATCATGTCTCCTTTTATCTTTTCGATTAACTTAGTTCTTTCAATTCAAGTCATTTTGCTTGTACTTTTAATTTTGTCTCAGGGTACTATTGCCCCTTGATACCTTTTTGTATCGATATCTTTGATATCCTTGTTCACTAGTTTGATGTCATCCTTTCGATCCTAATTGGGATTTTTACCCAATGTTCATACTTAGCTCAAGAATTTTTTCTCTTAAGATTCTGATAATATTAAGAATCTACTCATCATTATAATCTATATGGGATTTGACCAATTTTACTACTCTAGCTGGGAACCTACCCAACTCTAATCTATATAGGAATATACCTGTTTCTTTATTCTAGCTGGGAACCTACCCAACTCTAATCTATATTGGAATATACATGTTTCTTTATTCTAGTTGGAAATCTACCCAATTCTAATCTATACGGGAATCTACCCGTTTTTCAATTCTAATTAGGAATCTATCCAATTGTAACTTATACAGAAATCTACCCATTCCTCTATTTTATTTGGGGATCGACCCAATTCTAATCTATATAGGAATCAACCCATTTTCTTAATTCTAATGGGAATCTACCCAATTCTAATCTATATAGGAATCTATCCGTTCGTCTATTCTAGTTGGGAATCTACCCAACTTTAAATTAGGAATCTACCCAATGCATGGTTACACTGATCATGACTCCCTATTAGCATGCATTCTACTTTTCGATGTCTTTTTAAACCCAGGTGATATGGCTTCACACTTCATGGCGCAACACTATGGGGGTGCTCTTTTGGCGAGGTCTACCAATTTTATCATTGGGTCCCAATCTACAACCACCTGTGGCTAGTGTCGGCCATCTTCAACCCCTTCTGGCAGGCATTAACCATTTTGCAACCCCTTTTGGCAGGCGCTGGCCATCTAATACTCTCTTAAGTTGATAGCTATACTTAAATTCTTGTTGTAATTTGATAAAGAAAAATATAAATTCTTTGGAAAGAAGGGTCTTGAATTTTTCAAAGAATTTTGAAATAAAATAATTGGTAGGTTCAATGGTTTGGTAGCAAACACATTTACATTGAGTTTGAGAAAAAGATTGTTTAAGAAAATAAGTATTTTTAAGAAAAATGAAAGTCTTTATTGATTTTGTTAGATCAGTAAGAGAGTTTCGACCTTAAGAATTTTAATGCAGACACAATATTTAGTAACTAAACGGAAGATGTAATAAGTAAAATTTTATGAGTACCTAGACTGGATTATACTTACCGAAAATGAAAAAAGCTAAACTTGAAAGAAGTGTTTCGGTGAGATAAGAGACTTCCTTAAATCTAGTGACTCATACTCTTCGAAAATTCATGTAGATGTGTTTGGGTCGATTAGGCTTTCATTCTATGAATTTCTCTTGAAACATAGAGATAAAGTTAGATACCTATAAAGACAAGATATTAAACTAATCATTTGATAAACTTAGTCAATCTCCCTTTTTGTATGAATTTCTTGATGACTTGAGAAAGTCTCCGACATTCTTCTGTTTTATGCCAGTTCACTTGATGATAAATACAATAATCCTATCCTTTTGGGTTTTCTTGAGTGGATAGGGGATAGTTTGGGTAGTGAAGCTCTTCACAAGTTTCCAGAAAGGTCCAAGACAAGTTTTGATTAAGAGGAGTAAGGATTTGGTCTTGTTTGATTTTCTTTCGAGGTAGAAGGGCTGGGACAACTGGTAATGCTCTTTTAGTTGGGAGAGTTGAACCTTTATTCGCCATCACCATGGTACCAAAATCCTTGATTTTGTTTGCCATAGCTTTAACCGTCCCTTTAGGTTAAGCAATGTAACAGCCAGGTATTTTCGACCCTCGAAAATCGACACTGATATGCCCATTGAATTACATGCTGAGCAATCGAATGCCGAAAACCTGATTATTAGGGGAAAGAAGGAAGAAGAGTAGAAGAAGGAAAATTACAAACAACATTGAAATAAACAAATGGGCCATTTTTCAATTTAGTATCACCATTATGTCCTCGATTTAGTTTCTCTCTGCATAGTTTGTATGCTAAGGTGAAGATTGGCTCTTTCCTTACATGAAATGGATTCGAATTCCATCTACTTGGACTATATTATGCAATCTTCTTCTTTTCTTCTAAAACCTAAAGGGCTAAGTTTCTTAGGTTTAACTTTTGCTACTGACTAAATCATAGTTATCTCGTGAATGGCCCGCGGTATTCAAATAAGAATTCAAAGATCCTTGTTGAGATTTGACTATCATCGTTAAAGCTTGAAAGAGATAGGTTTGGCCCTATAAGTAAGCTTTCTTGAGTTCAATTCTCAATGAAAGCACCATTAAATGTTAGGTCGAATTTTGTCCTTGTATCAAATGCTTAACTCAAGGGAAGGTGTATCCCATTGTTCAAATGTATGGTCAAAGAGGCAATATGATTGATCAATATGCAAGTTAAAATGTCAAGTCCTTTCTAGTTTCAATAAGTTCGTCATTTCTATGCAATGAGCCAGGCAAATTCTTATTGTTTCAACATATCAACCATAAGATACATACGTAAGGCAAGGGTCTTAATTAGAATAGATATGCGATTAGTTATTAGTACAACTCCTTGATTACAAAAACCTTAATTCCATTTTGACCTAATAGCCATGGAAAGCCAAATCTTAAGCTTTTCTTTACACACTCGAGAAAAATGAAAAACAAGGAAGAAGAATCACTTAGGATTTGGCCCCTTTCTATTAGGGGTTTATCCCTATTCATAGTATATTAAAATCATTAGATACATGACATATGACATTTGGTAAAAACATGCGATCATGATTTGCTGACACGTCATATGTTCAAAGTGACATGTGGCATAACTTCCTTTTTGGAGTCATGGTGACGCGCTGCTGACCAATCAGAGTTTACCATATGGCTAATCAAATGTTGGTTTTATATGGAATAGTCATGCAATAGCACAAAACTTCATCATTCAATAACTCATATCATCGTCATGCGATATCTTAGTAGAATCAACCTTCAATAGTTTAATAGGCCACCATATAATAGCCTTAATAATATCACTCCTCGATAGCTCAATTGATCACTTTGTGATGGCCATGAGATATCACTCCTTAGTAGCTCAATAGCTCACCATGCAATAACTTTAAGGTATTATTTTTCAATGGTGTTATTTGGCCTTTTGATAAGTAATATTTGAATGGAACAGACAAGTTGAACTTGAAAGCTATCCACGTAGACAGTCCAGAGAGATAGCCATAGAGTCCAGAAACCTAGTGCAACCAAAGCTATTGAATAGAATCAAGACCATCTCATAAATTCCAGAGAAAGATCCATCCTAGTGATGGATCAGTACCGACCTAAAAAACTCCACCACTGTAACGACCCGCTATTTTGGACTATTCGCATCCGCACATGTCGGACTTGAATAATTCAAAATACCGAATTGTTAATTTAAATTTGGAAAAACTGAACATATACAGTAAATAAATAATCATAGAATCACAGACACAGAGTAATAATATGCAGCGGAAGCAAAAGATAGTAGTTCATGAAGCTACTATATATATCAGAGTTAAATAAGTTACAACAGAAGTCTCGAATACAATAGTCAAATACAAGAATCAGTATACATCACTGGAATCCCTGAATATCTGAAAGCTGATAGATAGCTGGATCTCCAGGCGAAGCTCCAACTCTAAAGGTGAATCTCGAAAGCTGAACCACTCAGTCTGACCCGAGCGTAAAGCAAAACACAAAACACTCGAGTCAGGATTAATATTCTCATATCAATAAATCCAACTCAAGTGAAATAGCAATCGAAATACAAGTAACTCAAAGGAAGTTGGAATCATCATCCTCTAAGGATCCGTTAAACTATCTACTAGATAGTAATATACGCTAAATAGATAATGCCTATTAGTAATATAAAGTATCAAAATAGTGTTAAGGCGTTACCATTATCCCCCTTAACACATTTTGTATAAGCGTTATAGTCTATACAGCACTGTAAACTCCACCGTAAACTAGTGGGATTTCAGGGAGTACTCCATAGGTATAACACAAAACAAATTTGTATTGGTCGCGTATATAGGGATACAAGTATGATAAGGCACATGAGGCAATACCCAAGGTAGTGAAATTACCGTTTGCCTGATCTGGACTGGTGAGAACGCATCGCCGCAACGATCGCAACACCGCGAAACAACACTCCTGAAATTCTGAGGGTGCACCAATCAATAACAAGTAATGAGTAGTTTACGAAGAAGTGTGTTCGCTCGAGGTGGCTAACCCCATTTGGCCCGGCACGGCTCCTGTTTTAGTCATTTCCAATTTGACACAAGTGTCAAGGCTATCCATTATCGTTCTCTTTCTTCAGTCATCACGTACATCATTCCAACCACTTCATTCTGGATCATCACTCCGCGTATAGTTATTAAAGTGGTTTTCGGTTTAGATAGAGAGCATATCCATAACCGATTCCGGTTTCTTTAATAACTTTCGTAATTATTACACCGATTGGTCATTTAAATAAATTTCAAAACCAAATCAATTTCGATTCCAACTAGAATTCGTAAATCAACATTTCATTTGACTTCCTAAATCAATTTTCATAATTTACATTCCAAAACTTCAAATTACCATTTCGAAATCTTGTAATTCAATTTAAATTTTTATTTAAACAATTCAATATTTTCAAGTTCGTATATAAGTTTCATTCCGAAATTAAATTAATCTAACATTCAAATCAATTCAAATCCATTGATCGATTTCATTCAATATTCATTAAGTAAATTTGTCATTCAAAACAAGTTCCATTTAAATTTCAATTCATTAAATCAATTACTTAAGTTCAACTTTCTTATATCAAAACTTCAAATTGAATTAAATTAGATTCGTCAATCAAGTTCTTTAACTTACAAGTCCTATATTTATTCCAATAAATCATATTTTATTTCCTGTTAAAGAAATTCAATGACACTTATTTGTTTACTTAGTTACAAATTTCAACTCAAATAATAAAGAAACTAAATTTCACATATTCAAGAAGTTTAATTTTCACTTATTACTTTACTTAAATAATTTCCCAAAAATTAATAAATAAAGAAACCCAATTTCATTTATTATCGAAATTCAAATTTTCTTATTCAAAAGTTCAATTTCTCTTATCAAAGAAGTCAATTTTTATTAAATTATCAAATAATTCAACCTTATTCAATTATTAAATAATTTCAATCTTAATTATTAACAATTTCAAAACTTAATAATTTCAACTTGATTATAAATTCAAACTTGATTATTAAATCATTTCAAACTTAATTCAATGAATGATTCCAAATTTAATTGTTAAATAATTCATTTCAAAACAACGTTTTTCATCATTTATTACATTAATATTTTGTTTCAGATTTCAATATTAACATTTTCCTTTTATCAAAATTTACGTTCCAATTTTATTTCAAAACCTTATTATTCAAATAAAATCTTTATTTTATTTCAAATCAAATTATTGACCAATCGGGTTTATTTAATTCTCTATCCTAAGTCAAGTTCATTTTGGGTATTTATCATTTCAACCCGATTCCAATTCAATTCAAAATCAAGCATAACAAAGGGAACTTGCAGTGTGATAA
Source organism: Allium cepa (assembly GCA_030765085.1). Lineage (NCBI taxonomy): Eukaryota > Viridiplantae > Streptophyta > Magnoliopsida > Asparagales > Amaryllidaceae > Allium > Allium cepa. The sequence continues at coordinate 181,762,648 of CM060937.1, read as the reverse complement.
CAGGGATGGTATCAAAGTAAATAAACAAACAATAACAACAATCAATAACAATCCAATAATTAATTCAAATAATCCCGAAATAATCGTATTAATTCGCATTGTTGTTTGTGCAAATTAATATAATTATTTCTAGAATCTACACTCTCATTTCATGTAAATTAAAGATTATTACATTAATACTTATACGGTTCTTCAATTTATTCAATTTCATACTACATCGATTTAAACAACATACACTTATATGGTTCAAGTTATAGTTAACCAAATTTCTGCGTGCCAATTAATTTAACATTTAAAAGGGGTCATATCATACAAATTTAATTATTCAAATTCAACACATATATATCCATTTAAATCATTAACTATCCTATCAAATTCAATTGCATATTAGTTATCACTTTATACATTAACGATTAACATCCAATGTAAACAACAAACGATCAATCAATTATCAACCAAACTGGATTATCATTTCATAAATACAGATAATGGTGTCAGATGTCACAGGTGAACTGATACAGGTAATAGCATATGTAACAGTGTAAATAATTTCAGCAACATATTTCAATCGTCATTTCAATTGAAATCAAATTTAATAAATAAAAGGATATTAATCGTGAGTGATTGCTCACCTTTCGAGGCTAGAGAGATGAATGATGAAGTTGAGTTACAAAATCCAGGCACGAATTACAAAGCAACGCCATATGGATACGGATTCGACGGACAAGCTGATAGATAAGGAATTGTTAAAAATCAAATCAGAACTAAATCGACGGAGATAAGGTATAAGTGAACTCATATACACATAACTATATATTTATAAAAATAATATTTTATATTCAAACTCATTTATATTGAATGTATTTCAATTTTATTATTCCAAATAAAATACATATGTTAATATCAAGATATATACATAATAAGATTTGAAGCAAATACTTATATTAAAATTAACATTTATACATAACATCTGACATCTAACAGTCCTTAGTTTGTTCAACCGGTATGAGCATAGCCGGCCTTAAACAAACCGACTAGTATAATGTAAAGAATGTATAGGTTGAAAGAACAATCATATGCACAACACATTTTTTTTTCGGCACTAAGTATGTGTATAATGTAAAGAATGTACAGGTTGAAAGTTTCAAACATATACATTCTACCAAAATGAATGTAGCATATGTATACATTTTGACACTAGTGCATATATACTCCTTTGGTTAAAGTAAAAATTAAAGAAAGTGCCCAGTGACAAGGTACACAGCCTATACTATCAAAATATGTGTATGTGCACATCATATTTCTTACACTAGGACCCAAACCCAAATCATGTAAATTGTTGTTCCAGAGGCCAATGCAAATATAGATGTGTTCATACAAAACATTGAATACAAATTTCCTTGCTGATACATATGTATAGCCCATATAATATAATGTGACCAAGCTTATACGGCAGTTTAGCCATGCCGCATAAAGCAAAGTACAGATTGGCACCTTTTTATTTTGAAGCTAGCATGCTACTTACAGGCATGTTATAACTAATTTATTATATTGTTAATATAACCAATACTAGTATATAATAGCCCACATATATGAATTCATATACAACAAATTTTAGTTCTTAAAACAATACTTAGCCTCACCAAAAATTTTATACTATAAACAAACTTTGAAATGTATTACTTTTATGAACGTATATTAAACACTATAAATTCAAAATATAACCTTTTTAAATTATATACCTCTCAGCCAATAGGAGAAAGGGGAAAGGAAAGTTGACGCACGGCCAGAGCTTGACCCGGAATGCGTAATGGATGTACAAGTAGGCCGACGGCTGCTAGGCTTTGCAGTTGCGCTCGGCCTTGGAAGTTGTTGGCGCACGAAGTAAGTGGCGGAGACGGTCTGTTGAGGGGTGCGGTGGTCGGTTCCGGTGTGGGTATGGTGGAAGTAGCTGCGCGCGACAGCGGAGATGGATGGCGCAGGCGACGCGGGTACGGTGGCGGAGTCGCGGCTGTCAGTGCAGTGGTCGTCGAGGCTCAGGTGGTTTGTGAGAGCTGCTGCCGAGCTTAGGGATGGTGAAGGCGGGCTCGGCCGATGTGGAGCTCGCGCAGGGCGGAGGGAAGTTGCGTGGTGGTGCTCGACGTGATGGTGGTGCTCGACGTGAGGGGTGGGTCGTTGGAGATAGCATGGGTTGTTGCTTGGCTAGGCTGTGGAGAGGGCGGTGTATATGTGCGCTTGGGAGTGTTCGGCCATTGGTGATGCAGCAGTGGGCGGTTCTCGGCCATCGGCTTCAAGGGCGATGTCGACGGTGATGAGATGGCGAGAAGCAGGGAAAGTAGACGGCGGTAATAATGATCGGAGAGAGTGGAATGGAATGGAACAAGAGCTGGTTTCTTTCATTTTTTTATTTTTTTTCTGTTGCCAAAGTGAGAAAATGAAAGTAGCAAGTGAAAGAACGTGACCAAAATCAAAAGATTGGAATTACAACCTTGTGCCAGTACATTTTCTTCTTTTCAACTAGGGAATGGAGGAAGTCACGCACAAAATTTCAAAGAAATAAATGCAGATGGCCGTTGAAATTATATAGGGCAAAATTTGAATGGTCACAGAAAAAAAAATAACGCGAAACAATAGACTCGAACGGGTACCGATACGGCTGACCGTTTACAAATTTCACCACGTACCATTCTTCGAAATGCATAAATGAATATGCTGTGTAGATCGGCACGACGAGACGATCAAAACAATACACCGATATCAGTGGTACGATTGAATTATAAAAATTTAAATTTTCTAACAGTGGAAAATGCATAAAAAACGTAGAAAATAAGATCGACGGAGCTAAAAAAGTCCGAATTTGGAAAAACGACAAACTGACGGCTTGCTCAGAAGATGATTTAGAATTTTTCTATGTAAAAATATTTAGGTTTCGAAAACGTTTTATTTTCATCTCTTTTTAACTGATTAAATTGAAGTAAATTTACGCACGAAATAAACTTTCATATCTTCGGACGAAAATTTACCAGTTGCTATGTTTAACTAGACGCATTCCAAATATCAAATTTACATTTCAAAATTTTATCGTTTTAAATTCCCACAAAATTTCAATTAATAACGTTATTAAAACCGGTTAAATTTACGGGTCGTTACACTCTCCCCTACTCAAAACTTTTCATCCTCGAAAAGGAAGGAGGTAGGAGAATAGAAACATCCAAAGGAAAATGGACTTAAATTACATAATAAACAATTAATTTAAACCATATAAATTTCAATTTAAATAAATTTATATTCAACAATTTGTTTATAAATTCAAGATTTTCATAAAACTGATTTGATTTCACATACATTAATGTTAGGTACAAAAGATTCCTTTCAAATGAAATTCAATTTAAATTCAATTAATTCAAGATATTCCCTTAAGTTGATTTAATTTTAATTTATTAACTTTCAAAACAATTTTTTTTTTATTAATCACATCTATTGTTCAATTAACTTATTATTCTGTTTATCTCCATAAACATTTTATAGTTAAAATTTAAGTGAATAACATTTATTATACGCACACACATTTTATTCATAAAGACAATTTATATTGTATATTATCCAATTTTCTAAATTAACAATTTCTAAAATCAAAAATCGAATAGTCCATTATTATAATCATATTTTATTCAACAGATTTAATTCTTCCTCATTCCAAATTATTATTAAATTTATTCTACTAAATATATCCTATTACATATATTATGTATATTTACTCTTATTATAACTACTCAAATTTATTTAAAAATTCTTTTGATATCATTTTATATTGTACAATATTTAATTACATAGTTAACTTTTGAAAATTTAGGTAAGTTGTATACATATAAATATATAATGCAATTGAGTATTATCCAAAGAAATTTTTTAAATTCAATTAATTCAAGTTTAAATGTTTATTCAAATTTTGGCTTCATTTTATAATTGAAATCATCCTTGACATAAAATTTAAGAATTAAATTTCGATTAACTTTAAACAATTCATAGATAATTTATGTATATACTATATATATCAAATCAAATTAAATTTAAAATAATATACCTATATATATAAATCAAATCATACTTAATAAATTTAAATCGATTTAATCTCCAAAACAAAACTGTAGCAAAGCTACGAATTGGTCCCTTCCTTTCGAAACTCGAAAATGAATGTCGATGATGCAGCCGTCATCACCGAAATTATTTTCCAGCGACAAAATAGGAGAACACTGATTTAAACATTTTAAAATTCTTTGAAAATGGTTTCTATTTGAAAATACTTTAAATAATATACCTTTTAAAACTTAAAATACAAGGTTTGAAATCTATCGGAAATTAAATTCTCAAATTCTTGTTTTAAATTCATTTTAAATTCCAAATCAATTTTAACCTAGTTTTATAAATTCATTTATTTACATTATTCAATTGTCAATGGTTTACAAACAATAAATGAAAATCAAATATTATTATAACTGACAACAGATTCATTAACAATTTAATTTCAAAACTTTATACTTATATATAATATAATTATACAAAACTATTTTATCTACCACATTTGAAAACAATATTATGTTAGTTAGCGCTATTCAAGTGTTTTGGAAATCCTATCGATAGCGTTGATCAAACGAATCGATCGAAAATCCAAATCAACATCAACAACTCAAACAACACAATATATAAAACATTTTATATATTAATTTACAAATACAATTCCTCGCTCGACGATACAAGAATAGATTTTCAAAGCAATGACAGAGATTCAAATTTGATGGTCTCAAATTAAAGAGAATTTTGATTCGAAGATAAGTTTGAAACAAAGATAAGATGTTTTAAATAACAAAATCGGGAGATGGATAAGCTTATATAAATCACGGGCAACCTTAACCGGATCGACCGTGACTTCAAAAAAATGAAATCAATGCAGAATTTCAAGGCAAATCTACATCCGAACTCAAGAAATAGAATTCAGGTGTAGCAGGAGATAGATAGCATCGTAAACTGAGGATATAGAAATCTTTAGTAAATCAATGCCTATTATAAAGGAGTTTCACCCCTTTGCAAATCATTCGAAGATTGGCGAGACCGTCGGGTTATTATAGAGATTATTCGAAGTGGAGTTATGGGATACTCCAGAATTCAGACGAATACGAATAGCGAGGGACAAGAATGAATTTCGAAACCGAGAGAACGTTCCAAAATTCAAAGGAATTGAGTCAAAAGGAAGAGATTGAAACTCGAATGAAAGTGTTTCCGTAAATATATTTACCCTATATGGTAAGTTTTGCCTAGAGCTACCAAACTCTGATACCAACTGTAACGACCCGCTATTTTGGACTATTCGCATCCGCACATGTCGGACTTGAATAATTCAAAATACCGAATTGTTAATTTAAATTTGGCAAAACTGAACATATACAGTAAATAAATAATCACAGAATCACAGACACAGAGTAATAATATGCAGCGGAAGCAAAAGATAGTAGTTCATGAAGCTACTATATATATCAGAGTTAAATAAGTTACAACAGAAGTCTCGAATACAATAGTCAAATACAAGAATCAGTATACATCACTGGAATCCCTGAATATCTGAAAGCTGATAGATAGCTGGATCTCCAGGCGAAGTTCCAACTCCAAAGGTGAGTCTAGAAAGCTGAACTACTCAGTCTGACCCGAGCGTAAAGCAAAACACAAAATACTCGAGTCAGGATTAATATTCTCATATCAATAAATCCAACTCAAGTGAAATAGCAATCGAAATACAAGTAACTCAAAGGATGTTGGAATCAGCATCCTCTAAGGATCCGTTAAACTATCTACTAGATAGTAATATACGCTAAATAGATAATGCCTATTAGTAATATAAAGTATCAAAATAGTGTTAAGGCGTTACCATTATCCCCCTTAACACATTTTATATAAGCGTTATAGTCTATACAGCACTGTAAACTCCACCGTAAACTAGTGGGATTTCAGGGAGTACTCCATAGGTATAACACAAAACAAATTCGTATTGGTCGTGTATATAGGGATACAAGTATGACAAGGCACATGAGGCAATACCCAAGGTAGTGAAACTACCGTTTGCCTGATCCGGACTGGTGAGAACGCATCGCCGCAACGATCGCAACACCGCGAAACAACACTCCTGAAATTCCGAGGGTGCCCCAATCAATAACAAGTAATGAGTAGTTTACGAAGAAGTGTGTTCGCTCGAGGTGGCTAACCCCATTTGGCCCGGCACGGCTCCTGTTTTAGTCATTTCCAATTTGACACAAGTGTCAAGGCTATCCATTATCGTTCTCTTTCTTCAGTCATCACGTACATCATTCCAACCACTTCATTCTGGATCATCACTCCGCCTATAGTTATTAAAGTGGTTTTCGATTTAGATAGAGAGCATATCCATAACCGATTCCGGTTTCTTTAATAACTTTCGTAATTATTACACCGATTGGTCGTTTAAATAAATTTCAAAACCAAATCAATTTCGATTCCAATTAGAATTCGTAAATCAACATTTCATTTGACTTCCTAAATCAATTTTCATAATTAACATTCCAAATGTTCAAATTACCATTTCGAAATCTTGTAATTCAATTTAATTTTTTATTTAAACAATTCAATATTTTCAAGTTCGTATATAAGTTTCATTCCGAAATTAAATTAATCTAACATTCAAATCAATTCAAATCCATTGATCGATTTCATTCAATATTCATTAAGTAAATTTGTCATTCAAAACAAGTTCCATTTAAATTTAAATTCATTAAATCAATTACTTAAGTTCAACTTTCTTATATCAAAACTTCAAATTGAATTAAATTAGATTTGTCAATCAAGTTCTTCAACTTACAAGTCCTATATTTATTCCAATAAATCACATTTTATTTCCTGTTAAAGAAATTCAATGACACTTATTTGTTTACTTAGTTACAAATTTCAACTCAAATAATAAAGAAACTAAATTTCACATATTCAAGAAGTTTAATTTTCACTTATTACTTTACTTAAATAATTTCCCAAAAATTAATAAATAAAGAAACCCAATTTCATTTATTATCGAAATTCAAATTTTCTTATTCAAAAGTTCAATTTCTCTTATCAAAGAATTCAAGTTTTATTCAATTATCAAATAATTCAATCTTATTCAATTATTAAATAATTTCAATCTTAATTATTAACAATTTCAAAACTTAATAATTTCAACTTGATTATAAATTCAAACTTAATTATTAAATCATTTCAAACTTAATTCAATGAATGATTCCAAATTTAATTGTTAAATAATTCATTTCAAAACAACGTTTTTCATTAGTTATTACATTAATATTTTGTTTCAGATTTCAATATTAACATTTTCCTTTTATCAAAATTTACGTTCCAATTTTATTTCAAAACCTTGTTATTCAAGTAAAATCTTTATTTTATTTCAAATCAAATTATTGACCAATCGGGTTTATTTAATTCTCTATCCTAAGTCAAGTTCATTTTGGGTATTTATCATTTCAACCCGATTCCAATTCAATTCAAAATCAAGCATAACAAAGGGAACTTGCAGTGTGATAACATGGATGGTATCAAAGTAAATAAACAAACAATAACAACAATCAATAACAATCCAATAATTAATTCAAATAATCCCGAAATAATCGTATTAATTCGCATTGTTGTTTGTGCAAATTAATATAATTATTTCTAGAATCTACACTCTCATTTCATGTAGATTAAAGATTATTACATTAATACTTATACGGTTCTTCAATTTATTCAATTTCATACTACATCGATTTAAACAACATACATTTATATGGTTCAAGTTATAGTTAACCAAATTTCTACGTGCCAATTAATTTAACATTTAAAAGGGGTCATATCATACAAATTTAATTATTCAAATTCAACACATATATATCCATTTAAATCATTAACTATCCTATCAAATTCAATTGCATATTAGTTATCACTTTATACATTAACGATTAACATCCAATGTAAACAACAAACGATCAATCAATTATCAACCAAACTGGATTATCATTTCATAAATACAGATAATGGTGTCAGATGTCACAGGTGAACTGATACAGGTAATAGCATATGTAATAGTGTAAATAACTTCAGCAACATATTTCAATCGTCATTTCAATTGAAATCAAATTTAATAAATAAAAGGACATTAATCGTGAGTGATTGCTCACCTTTCGAGGCTAGAGAGATGAATGATGAAGTTGAGTTATGAAATCCAGGAACGAATTACAAAGCAACGCCATATGGATACGGATTCGACGGACAAGCTGATAGATAAGGAATTGATAAAAATCAAATCAGAACTATATCGACGGAGATAAGGTATAAGTGAACTCATATACACATAACTATATATTTATAAAAATCATATTTTATATTCAAACTCATTTATATTGAATGTATTTCAATTTTATTATTCCAAATAAAATACATATGTTAATATCAACATATATACATAATAAGATTTGAAGCAAATACTTATATTAAAATTAACATTTATACATAACATCTGACATCTAACAGTCCTTAGTTTGTTCAACCGGTATGAGCATAGCCCTTAAACAAACCGACTAGTATAATGTAAAGAATGTATAGGTTGAAAGAACAATCATATGCACAACACATTTTATTTTCGGCACTAAGTATGTGTATAATGTAAAGAATGTCCAGGTTGAAAGTTTCAAACATATACATTCTACCAAAATGAATGTAGCATATGTATACATTTCGACACTAGTGCATATATACTCCTTTGGTTAAAGTAAAAATTAAACAAAGTGCCCAATGACAAGGTACACAGCCTATACTATCAAAATATGTGTATGTGCACATCATATATCTTACACTAGGACCCAAACCCAAATCATGTAAATTGTTGTTCCAGAGGCCAATGCAAATATAGATGTGTTCATACAAAACATTGAATACAAATTTCCTTGCTGATACATATGTATAGCCAATATAATATAATGTGACCAAGCTTATATGGCAGTTTAGCCATGCCGCATAAAGCAAAGTAAGATTGGCACCTTTTTATTTTGAAGCTAGCATGCTACTTACAGGCATGTTATAACTAATTTATTATATAGTTAATATAACCAGTACTAGTATATAATAACGCACATATATGAATTCATATACAACAGATTTTAGTTCTTAAAACAATACTTAGCCTCACCAAAAATTTTATACTATAAACAAACTTTGAGATGTATTACTTTTATGAACGTATATTAAACCCTATAAATTCAAAATATAACCTTTTTAAATTATATACCTCTCAGCCAATAGGAGAAAGGGGAAAGGAAAGTTGACGCACAGCCAGAGCTTGACCGGGAATGCGTAATGGATGTACAGGTAGGCCGACGGCTGCTAGGCTTTGCAGTTGCGCTCGGCCTTGGAAGTTGTTGGCGCACGAAGTAAGTGGCGGAGACGGTCAGTTGAGGGGTGCGGTGGTCGGTTTCGGTGTGGGTATGGTGGAAGTAGATATGCGCGACAGCGGAGATGGATGGCGCAGGCGACGCGGGTACGGTGGCGGAGTCGCGGCTGTCAGTGCAGTGGTCGTCGAGGCTCAGGTGGTTTGTGAGAGCTGCTGCCGAGCTTAGGGATGGTGAAGGCGGGCTCGGCCGATGTGGAGCTCGCGCAGGGCGGAGGGAAGTTGCGTGGTGGTGCTCGACGTGATGGTGGTGCTCGACGTGAGGGGTGGGTCGTTGGAGGTAGCATGGGTTGTTGCTTGGCTAGGCTGTGGAGAGGGTGGTGTATATGTGCGCATGGGAGTGTTCGCCATTGGTGATGCAGCAGTGGGCGGTTCTCGGCCATCGGCTTCAAGGGCGATGTCGACGGTGATGAGATGGCGAGAAGCAGGGAAAGTAGGCGGCGGTAATAATGATCGGAGAGAGTGGAATGGAATGGAACAAGAGCTGGTTTCTTTCATTTTTTTATTTTTTTTCTGTTGCCAAAGTGAGAAGATGAAAGTAGCAAGTGAAAGAACGTGACCAAAATCAAAAGATTGGAATTACAACCTTGTGCCTGTACATTTTCTTCTTTTCAACTAGGGAATGGAGGAAGTCACGCACAAAATTTCAAAGAAATAAATGCAGATGGCCGTTGAAATTATATAGGGCAAAATTTGAATGGTCACAGAAAAAAAAATAACGTGAAACAATAGACTAGAAACGGGTACCAATACGGCTGACCGTTTACAAATTTCACCGCGTACCATTCTCTGAAATGCATAAATGAATATGCTGTGCAGATCGGCACGACGAGACGATCGAAACAATACACCGATATCAGTGGTACGATTGAATTATAAAAATTTAAATTTTCTAACAGTGGAAAATGCATAAAAACGCAGAAAATAAGATCAACGGAGCTAAAGAAGTCCGAATTTGGAAAAACGACAAACTGACGGCTTGCTCAGAAGATGATTTAGAATTTTTCTATGTAAAAATATTTAGGTTTCGAAAAAGTTTTATTTTCATCGCTTTTTAACTGATTAAATTGAAGTAAATTTACGCACGAAATAAACTTTCATATCTTCGGACGAAAATTTACCAGTTGCTATGTTTAACTAGATGCATTCCAAATATCAAATTTACATTTCAAAATTTTATCGTTTTAAATTCCCATAAAATTTCAATTAATAACATTATTAAAACCGGTTAAATTTACGGGTCGTTACAACCACAATCGCCCCAGTTTCCTCCTATTAATAAATCTTGAACTAGAAACCTATTCCAAGCTCAATTGGATCGATTGCACACAATTCTCTATCGATCTCCTTGAGCACTTGAAATTAGTAACTTCATTCCTCCATCAATCCATCATTTGGACTCAGAAACAAGCTTATAGTATTACAAACAAGTTGGAAACCATGATGCAAATGACAAGTTTCCACATAATGATGTATCAACATTGGTCCATAAGCAAATCTTATGTATTGGTATTGATGCATAGACATGGATCGAGACTGATCCATCAACATTGCTGAACTGGCCACGTATTCTCGAGAACAACGGATGATTATATATAGTGGAAATCATGGAGGGAGACGTGGTGGAGCATTTTCTAGCAACCTACAGCTATAATTAGGAGGCTGGGGCTCATTTTCAGGGATCTTTTTGCTTCCTTGTAATGTTTACATATTTCTTTTTAATCACCTTTGGAGTGGTACTGGTCCATAAGAACTGTACTTGCAAAACATCAATTTAATCAATAGAAATCTCAAGTGGACGTAGGTAATAGTTGGCGGAACCACTATAAACATTTGGTGTCTTGTTTTTACTCATTTTCCATTTACGTTTTTATTTCTTCATCTTCATTCTCTACTTAATTTCTTGGGTGTTTGTGCCACTTTTTGGTACTAACATTTTGGTGCTCATCTTAGACCGCTTGTATCCATCATGTACGAGTAGGTTGCTTAAATCTAAGAGGTAGATCAAATTTCCTTGTTTTCTACTCTTTTGAACTAAGATTTCCAGAAATCTACATAAGTTGCCTTTAAGCATGGCCCATAGAAGAGATCGATCCACCACTTCAAGAGTTGAGGAGGTTGTTAAAAATGCTGATTCCCAACATGTAGAGGAGGTTGCACAGCCAACCACTACAGAAGTTCAAAACCCAATGGATGTGATTACCAGGGTCGAGATGGAACGAATGATGAAGCAAATGGAGGACAAGCTACAGGAAAGTCATGATGAATTGAATCGGCAAATGAAGTAAAGCTTGGATTTGTTGAAGCGGTTGACAAATAGTCGTAGGAGAAGCAGGAGGTCTTTTGGTTTAGAATCTACAGTTACTCATCATCAAAGAAAAGGCAAATGGATAGAAAATTGAAGATTCTTAGAAAAGTGACCGGGAAGTCGAAGCAAAGACTAGGACTAAACCACGGCAATGGATTATGGATAGGTATTGATCCATCAAGAGGGATCAGTAGCGAACCATCTAACTTTGATTCGGGTGGTCGGCTTTTAGGTGACGTTGCTGGTTTGGCTTTTGTTCATGCTATGGATGGCCAAAATGTTGGAGATTAGGCAGTCGCTGTAGATCCACTACGAAGAGACTATGTGCATGAAATTACAGAACGAACGGTTCTTCCAGAGTTAGGGGAGCTCAGGTATCATGAAACTAACCATGAGCATTTGCCGGGCCAAACACTCGGAGTGGATCATGATTACCATTGTTTAGTAGATCCATCTGAGCTGGATTTGACTGAGATGGTAAGGAGGCCTATAAGTGATAGCCAGCATCAGACTATTGATGATAGGGGTTGCTCCCCAAGTTGAAATCCGTTCACGGAAGAGATTCTACTTGTGGAATACCTAAGGAGATTTTTGATGCTGACAATGCCATCGTATAATGCGAAGATGGATTTGAGGCAACATCTAATGAAGTACGACTAGCACATGTATTCTTCTAGAGCTACAGATGCTATGTGATGTCATTATTTACCAATTTTCCTAGAGGGAGCAGCCACAATGTAGTTCACCTGGTTATTGCTAAGATCCATATCATCTTTTGAGCAATTGGCGCAAAAATTCATTCAGCAAATCCGTATGCACACTACCCATCCAAAAGACGTTACGTCACAATCTAACCTCTTCTAGGGACCGAGAGAGTCTTTGAAAGACTTTTTGCAAAGGTTTAACGTTGTAGTAATTGAGGTGAGCAATCCTCAATAGAATATCATGTTGATGGCACTAACCAGGGGAATTCATCCCAACAATGATTTTGGAAGGTGGTTGAAGATGAAACCCCTGCTGCATGTGTTCTACAGAAAGGTAACTCGGTTCTTGTGCTTGGAAGAGGCAAGCACTACCACCAGGAAAACCAATGTCGAGCAGTCAGTAGAGGTGATGTAAAGTAATGTTGACGTGAAGTAGTTCGAAGGGAATTCCAACAATGTTGATACTAATGTAGGAAATAGAAGTGGTGGATAGAGAAAGAACAATAGTGGAGCCGAAGGTAAGAAATTGAATTCGAGGAGACGTCTTTGAATTCCGAAATATGATAATCATATTCCACTGAAAAACTCAATTGAGAACATAGACATGGCAACTTAAGGCTAAGAATAGTATAGAAAGCCGATTTCGAGGGAATTGACTGAAAAGGAGGAGTTTAACAAGTTTTGCAAACTTCATGAGACACAAGGTCTCAACACCAATGAATGTAGATATTTGTGTGACGTGATCGAAGGTTTGATTCATAAGAAGAAATTATTATAGTTGGTCCATGAAATTACAATAGGGGGAAGTCGGGCCTGGTGTTGATGAGCCCAAGCGGCTTGAGATGTGACCGGCGATCAATAAAATTATTGGAGGGTCACATCCAGCTGAGAAGAATTGGAATGAGATGGAGCCATATGTAGGTGATTTCAAGCACGTAGAGAATGAAAGTTGTTTTGTCGTCAAAGATGATGTTTTGGCAAAAAAACTTAGAAGATGACATTGTTTTTAGAAATCGAGAAGTTGACGGGGAGGAGGCCTGATGATTGACCTGCTAGTATTATCAACCATGATTGGCCATGTTGTTGTAAGGAAAGTGCTTTTTGACCGTGGAAGTTAAGTCAACATTTTTCTCAAGAAAGCCTACAACTAGATGCTTCTAGAGGGAAAGGACTTAAAGCAGTGTAAATCTAGGATCTAGGGATTTAATGGAACTTCTATTAAGCCAGTGGGATGTGTGGGTCTACTAGTAATGCTTAAAGAGGGCGATCGCAAGAGAGTGCGAGTCATGCCTTTTATTATAATGGATATTTATTCTGCTTATAACGTCTTTTTGGATAGACTGGCCCTTCCTAAATTCCAAGCGACCATAGCTCCTTGGTGCTTAACAATGAAGTTCCCGACAGAGAACAACGTGGTAACAGTGCAAGGGGATCATCAAGTAGTAAGTAAATAGTACTGGCCATGCCCGACCGGTATAGGAGGATCATCAAGATTGAAACATACTAATAAAACATATTACCTGTTGTATATCTTGCAGTGCATGGATAAAATATAATATTATATATACAACAGAAGAGACAACAATAATAATGTGATCAGACCATCATTATCAAAGTATATTATCCATAGAGTTATACATTAATAGTACAGTTTAAAAAACGGAAACAAACTCAACAACTGTCTTAAATACAAATGGTAAGCAGTCACTGCTAAGGCTCCTCGGTGCTGCACAGTAGAATAAATGTAAACTTCATATATGTATATTATACGAGATAGCTCCATCTAATTCATTCTCCAAATAGCTACTGCATCATCTAGACCTGTTATTCAGTCTACTCATTTAAGAGTACCCAAGATAATAAGAAACAAAGTATAGAACCTTAGGTCAGACAATAGTCTGGTGTAAGCAGTAAATGAGTCTCAAAATACTATATAGGTAAATATGGTATGGAACATGAGTACACAAACCATACCTAACCTGTCCCTAGAACCAAAGAGTTAACATATAACACTATAATATGCCACCTCATAATATTATAAAGATATACCATAAAAAAATATAGGAAGTTAGTCTTCCAGGTATTCCTATCTCTAATACCTACTTCTCCTGATATCTATGAGTGATAGTCTACTAAAGAAAGCAACCAAAGCAACCATAGCATCCATCAAACAATCCTAACTATTACTCTATATGCTCTGGATATATGATAGCTCGTATGTCCTCCTTTCTACCAAGGACTAATGGAAATCCCAGTTCTCCATTGTATACTCGTATCTCGTAGCCCAAAGCTGGATACATGTCTCGCAGCTCAAAGATGGACACTAAAATCAAACCCACAAGTCTGGTGTGTTACCCCGCCTTTTGGTCAAGTCCGGGATATCAACAAAATTGGCTAAAATGGATGGATAAATAGATTAGAGATCGATAGGAAAACAAGGCTATGATCGATACTGTCAAAGTTAGGCCAAGCTCCAATCAAGATGAGATCAATTGGGAATGATGGACAAGGCCTGGAAAAGCTACATTTCAAATTTCGGGTTAATCAGAATTCCTATGCACGAGATATGGATGGATCAATGTTCATGGAAGGCAGGTTCGTTCCGATCAAAATGGACGTAGCAACATACTTCGGATCGATAGACTTCGTATCGATGCAATGCAAATCAGTTGGATGGATACATAGGTGCACTCCATTGATCAAAGCTAGATTAATACAAGGGATAAAACAACCGATGGACACGAGGTAATGACTTCATGGATTTAGAAGAGCACTTTTTATCTAGTAATAATGAACGATACAAAAGGCATGCATGGAAGCAGGTTTGATGGATACGAAGGCATGTGCTTTCGGGATGTTCAGGGATCGGTACGAACAAGGAAACATGAAGAGCAGGGGATCGATACGAAGAGGACAGTGGTCGATCGATACATAAAAGGGAATGGATTGATGGATAAAAATAAGACCACAGGCGCTAATGGATGGATACGAGGCATGGATACGAAATGATGGAGGCAAATTAATGGATACGGGTTCTTCATGGATACGACATGCTCAACCTACACTAACAATTTCAAAACTTAGATCAATCATAACTCTCATTCTACAAGTCCATATGTTATGAAATTTTCATAGGAGCTTTCTTTTTCACTCGGGGATGTACATGATCGATCTCGGCTTGTTTGGACAATTTTTCTAGATTGATACAAATTGTACTTGGATTGATCAAAATCACTCTGGATCGATCTGGCGGGCCCACCTGTGAAAAAGAAAAGGTATTTTAGGTTTTGAGGTGGATATTTTTGGATCGGCACCTATAAATAGTTGTCCAATGGCAACTAAAAGGGGATCTTCTTCTGCACTTCATGCCTCAACTCTTCTATTTTGTTTTGTTGATGTTCAAAGGCTTGTGATTGTAATCTCAATACAAAAGGAATAAAAGAATCAAATCAAAGTAGACGTAAGCCGGAGATAGTCAAACCACTATAATTCTTGGGTTCTTTCTTTCTTTCTTACATTTTAATTTTTCTATTTCTTTATTTTTATTCTCTATTTTATCTAGATCTAAGATTTGTTTTTGGATATTGTGGATCTGTGTGCGAAAACTAGTGCTTTCGTTACTTTTGAGATTTGTGGCCAATTTTGGTGCAAATACTTTGGCGCTTTCACCGAGAAAGACTAACACCAGTTATACCTTATTTGGAGTTCAAATTTGGAAAGCTAAAGGCTCAGATCTAAAAGGAACCATGATAAAGCAATCAACAAGGAGACAAAGTACGGAAATGAGTCAGCACGAAGGGAGTCAGAAGGCTACCGCAGGAGCAAATCAGGCCTCATTTTTCATCACCAAAGATGAGATGGAGATGATGATGGGAGCTATGTAGGAAGAATTATTGTAAAGGCAGGAGGAAATGATGCAAAACCTTCTCAGAAAGTTTGGATAGGTAGGAACAGCTGGAGCTGCTGGAGTTTAGATCCATGGAGCTGGAACAAAAGGACTTGATAGACAATCAGATTGAGCATCTCAATAGGGCGCAACCCCTAATCAGCACACGGTTACTAATTTGGATGGATCCAGACTCGAGGCCACACCACCAGGCATGATAGACCAATTCATGGAGGGATTCCAGGTGACACCATACAATAGGATGTAGACAGGAGTACAAAAGTACATGATGAAGAGTATGTACTGGAATTCCTACAAGGACTCGAAAGCAACCCTTGGTGGACAACACTGAAATAGCTAAGATTATCAGACGAACTATGCGTAGAGATTTAGCAAATGGGAATCTAGAGGGAGTAAACAAGAGTCCTTTACCTATGATATTAGAATGGCTAGGAATTCACCAGAGATCAAGCAACCTACTCTGGAGGTGTACAATGGCAGGGCTGATTCTACCGATCATTTGATGAGGTATAAGAGACAAATTAAGTGCTGGGGGCATCAGAGGAAGTTATGGCCCGGTGTTTTCCTATGTACATGATGGATATAGCTACTATGTGGTTTAGGCAGCTGAAAGATGGATCTATTAGGACATGGACAGAATTGGTGGATATGTTTTTGAAGCAGTTTCGGGTTCATATCGAAAGGCCGAAAAATGTGATGACAATAACATCGGTAAAACAAAGGACAGGGGAATCACTCAGGGTTTTCTTAACATGGTTCAATGCGGCAATTACTTCAGTGGATCAGCCAAATCCATCAATTTTTCTAATGGTGGCAGTGTTAGGAGTCAGGGATAACTTGGATTTCAAAATATCATTGATATGGGATCCACCAATGGATCTCAGAGAATTCTTTCACGAGGCCGAAAGATTTCTTTGGTAGGAGGACGCGAGTCTGGATTTGAAACTAAAGGAAGTAAATGTGGTTAAGGATGGAGAACCATCTGACAAAGGGTAAGGATAAGGATAAAGGGAAGAGGAAGTTGGATGACAATTTTGGAAGGGCAAGGAAACGCTGAGGAGAGCCAAAATTCCCCACTTACACAGAATTGAATGAAGCATTAGAGCGGATATTCATGGAGACTTGTAATCGTCTTCCTTATGGAAAGTCGGCAAGGACGGAACCCTAGGAATGTAAGAGGGCATCCGGAAGGCACTATCTCTTTCATGACCTGGATGGGCACGATACCAATAGCTGCGGGAATCTAAAGGATATAATCGAGGAGCATGTAAGGTGTGGTCAGTTGCGGCAATATGTCGAAACTCAGAATGCGGTAGTGGAATAAGAGCAGCCACCGTCTACCTCAATTGACGATGGCACGAGGCCCGAGAATGATGGTTGATTGGTTATCGGCTGACAGGATGGTATGGAATAAGTAGCAAACTCTAGACAAATGGCCAAGTCACTTACTCATGTACGGGATGGAGATAGCCCTAGGCATGCTTTGAGATGATGATAAATCGCGACGCTCTAGTTTGTGAAATCTGCTTTTTCGTTTTGGTTTGGACATTTTCTCTTTTCTATTTAGTCTTGGATTTTGGTTTGAACTCCTGGTTTTGTTTGTATAGACTTTGGTTTGGATGCTTGTTTTTTGGTTTGGATATTAGTTTGGATTTATGATATAGATTTTTGGTTTTCTAATTTAATATGGATTTGAATTGGATTTTGATTGGGTTTAAATCTGGTTTTTGGTAAATGGTCATCGGGCATGGATTGTGCCCAACAAGGGTAAGTCTCTTCGCCAAAACGTGGCGAATTGACTTATTCAGGTCGTTGAGTATGGACTATGCTCGGTAAGGATCCGAAGAGACCAAGGTTCGACTTAGGACTTAGGTCCCATATTACCTACATCCATTAATACAGGTCATCGAGTATGGACTATACTCGACAAGGGTCCGGAGTGACCAGAATTCGGCTTAGAGCTTAAGCCATAGCATTACTTAGCATTCAGGGACACTGAACCAAGGTCACCATTGAGCAAGGCATTGCTTGACATGGTTCGTCGAGTGTGGATTGCGCTTGGTAAGAAAACAGAGAGGTTATGGGTTCAGATATTGACTGTGAATAGCTAAGGATTTGGACAAGGTCCCAGAGTGGTCCCGAATTCGAATGTCCACCTGGAGAGGTTATAGATTTGGTTATTGGATATGGGTAGATTAAAAGTCGGTCGATGGGTTCGGATGGCTATTGAATTGGCTAAGGATTTGGTTACTGGATTCGAAATCGGATATCGACTCAGAGCAGTCGCGGATTTGGATAAGGATATGACTATGGCACTTGGATAGAATGGCTTGGTAGTGGATTGGATTATGGATTGAATGGTATGGCTATGGATGGAATGTGGACTTTGGACGTTGGACTTGAAGCTATTCAAAATACACCTTCATATGGCAAGACATGTTTTGGGGGGGGGGGCATATGTTACCCCGTCTTTTGGTCGAGGTCGGGATATCAACAAAATTGGCTAAAATGGATGGATATGGGGATTAGAGATCGATAGAAAAACAAGGCTATGATCGATACCGTCAAAGTTAGGCCAAGTTCCAATCAAGTTGGTATTGATTGGGAATGATGCACAAGGCTAGCAAAGGCTACATTTCAAATTTTGGGTCAATCGGAGTTCGTATTCTTAAGATATTGATGGATCAATGTTCATGAAAGGCAGGTACGTATCGGTACTTTCACATCGATCAAAATGGACGTAGTAACATACTTCGGATAGATAGACTTCGTACCGATGCAATGAAAATCAGTTCAATGGATACGTAGGTGCACTTTGTATCGATCAAAGCTAGATCAATACAATGGATAGAATAACCGATGGACATGAGATAATGACTGCATGGATTTAGAAAAGCACTTTGTAACAATTTATAATGATCGATACGAAAGTCATGCATGGAAGCAGGTTTGATGGATACGAAGGCATGTGGTTTCGAGACGTTCAAGGATCGGTACGAACATGGAAACATGAAAAGCATGGGATCGATACGAAGAGTACAGTGGCCGATCGATACGAAAAAGGGAATGGATTGATGGAAACAAATCAGAACATGGGCGCCGATGGATACGAGGCATGGATTTGAAATGATGTAGGCGAATTAATGGATACAGGTTCTTCATAGATACGAAATGCTCAGCCTGCACTAGTAATCTCAAAACTTGGATCGATCATAACTCTCATTCTACAAGTCCAAATGCTATGAAATTTTCATAGGAGCTTTCTTTTTCACTCGGGGACGTACATGATCTCGGCTTGTTTGAACCATTTTTGGATCGATACAGATTGTACTTGGATCGATCCAAAATCACTCTGGATCGATCTGGCGAGCCCATCTGTGCAAGGGAAAAGGTATTCCAGGTTTTGAGGTGGATATTTTCGGATCTACACCTATAAATAGCGGTCCTATAGCAACTAAAAGTGGATCTTCTTTTGTTCTTCACGCCGAAACTCTGCTATTTTGTTTTGTTGATGTTCAAAGGCTTGTAGTTGTAATCTCGATACAAAAGGAATAAAAGAATCAATTCGAAGTGGACATAGGCCGGAGATAATCAAACCACAATATATCTTGTGCTCTTTCTTGCTTTCTTACATTTTAATTTTGCTATTTCTTCATTTTTATTCTCTATTTTATCTAGATCTGAGATCTATGTTTGGATATTGTGGATCTGTGTGTGAACACTGGTGCTTTCATTACTTCTGAGGTTTGTGACCAATTTTGGTGCAAACATGGTGTATACAGATCCTCACCACCAATCCATGGGCGTCCCCACTAACAATACCATGCTTTGAGTATAACATAAAACAATTTGAGCATCAACAATTTCTTAGCACATACACCCAATCCCCCATTTTCTCCAATCGGATTCCGATCCCTTCTTGCTCAATCTGGTTTCTATTATTCATGAGTAACCCTCCCATGTTCCTCGATCATGTGACTCACTCCTTTTTCGAGCTGCCATCTTCGTAATCTACTCCCAACACGAGCCAACATCCGAAGACATTAGCTTTTCATAATGTTGTTACATCACCATCCTACGCTGATGCGAACAAGCCAACACCTCCAACACGATCTACATGACCACTACTTCACCCCCTAGAAGTTTCACCCTCATTGAGCTCACCATGGGAAGTCGGCACTAACCTCTTATGTAGGTACAGACCTCTCTTCTTAGCCAATTATGATCAAGTTTCTTTCCTCCCCTTCCTTGCTTCTTGTATACCATGCCTTAATGCTTTGACCCTAAACTATCCATCTAAACAACTCAATTCTCATTCCGAAGCACCTACTTCAAATTCTAGAAAACAATTCAATATAACCTCCAACCCTTAGCCAATCACCTATCTCTTAACATCGGTTACCTCTACTAGCCTTGCTCTTGAATTTCCCAAAACCGCCGACTTATTGGACCAACCCACAAAACTTGGTACAGACCACGTATAGGCATTGACTTCTATGCTTAGTGAATCTAGATCTGCGACTTGAATTCCAAGCTCCTTTCATACTCCAGAGCTTCCCCTTCAAGTTTCATCCAATTCCAATCAATTTTGCCTCCGATTTGCCTAAATCACCAACTTATCTTCCTATGCATCCACAACGCTAGCAACAACAACAAAGCATAACATCCAATCATAACATAACAAGCAATTTCGTCCATTCAAACATGCAACTCATAGAAATAAGACAAAGAAGTTAATTTCTATCCTAGACCTACATATAATCATGAATATATAAACATGAATAAGATTAATTCGAACTCAATTTAGGTCATATGCATAGTTCACATGTAATGAGAATCATGTTAAATCATTCAATTCTATCTTATAAACATATATATGATAGTGAGAAGGCATAAACCACTCATCAATTACCAAATTCAACCAATTTGTATGTAGATCTAATCCGGACAACGAAGAAAAGCACTCCAAATCAAGCAAATAGATGGTATGTATCTTTTAATTGACGATCTAATCACTAACCAATAATCCAATTTGATTTAGGAAGAAATTCGAATGAATTATAATGGAATTGTTAGAACCTCCAATTTATGTTTCAATGATAAAGACAATATAATCATATAAAATATAGATCTTATCATGAATGCAGATATATGCTATAAGAAGACACCATGTTCGAAGATATTAAGACTCAAAGAGAAACGAAGATTCATTGACCATACTACGGTTACTAAAGTTATTTTATTGTAAAACAGTCCTAGATAAAATATTGTTAAGATCTCCTTAAGTCTATATGCATACACGATCACACACAATTTCATATACATCAAAATTAAGGTAAAAAACTATTTTTACACCTCACAGATGTCTGAGATAAAATCACAAACATCTGTGACAGTTCTCCGGTTAAAATTTATACAAATCACATACGTCTGAGGATTTTACCACAGACGTCTGTCATCGGAAAAAACTGCCAATTCTTAATAGACATTACTGTTTTGAAACAATAGGAATTCATCTTTCAATGAAGGGTTGCAGCCACTAAAATGAATAGACTTTCTCAAATAGTAAGAACTCTTCATCTGCACCCTTTTGAATCTATAAATACCACTTTGATTGAGAAATAGAAATCATCTAACTTGAATTAATCTATTCTTTACTCTCTTGATTTCTAAACACTCTCTTGCATATATATTGTTCACATACTCTCAATCTATTATAACCAAATAGAATTTTTGTTAAAACACTTCCTTCAACTCAAAGCATTCATATTCATATACTCAAAGGAGATCATAGGAAAATTTGTACCGTAGGTCAAAAACTATGTTATTTAGAACACAAGATTGTCAGAGATACTTTTGTATTAGCCTATTCCTCCAGGCGAAGGGAAGGTAATTTGTTTAAAGGAAATGCTGAAAGGGAGCTTCGGGGCTGGACGTAGGACGGAAGGTCTGAACCAGTATAAAAACTATGGTTTGCACAGTTTTTATACTTTACTATTATTGTCTACTATTGCATTAACTTATATACTTACATATCATAAACAAGTTAGATAATATACGTCCGATTAGACTTTCAATTGTTATCAGAGCAAGGTTATTTCAATCTACAGTTACACGTAGTTGAAATCATCAAAATGGCAAGTACTTTTCAAGAAGGTCAATCAACTGCTGGTCCCCTATTATTTACTGGTTCTAATTATGCATATTGGTGAACATGCATGCGAATTTTAATGGAAGAAAATAGATTAGAAATATGGCTAGAAACTCAAAATAAATATGAAGCACATGACACTAATATTGGCACATGGAATGATGCACAAAAAGTAGAGGCATCTAACAATGCCAAAACTATGAATGTTTTATTTTGCTCACTCGATAAAAATCAATTTTCACGAGTCATGCTTTGCACAACTACTAATGATATATGGCGTACATTACAAACTATCCATGAAGGCACAAACAAAGTTAAGAAAACAAAAATGTCTATTCTACAAAATCAGTTTTCATCTTTTAAAATGAAATAAAATGAGTTAATTTATTGACATGTATGCTAGATTTCAAATTATACAACATGATCTTATCGCACTAGGAGTTAAATTCACTGATTTTGATTTATTCACACAAATTTTGAACTCTTTGACAAACGAATGAGAAATAAAAGTTTTAGCCATTGAAGAAGCTAACAATCTTTCCCAACCCAACGTCGAAGAGTTAATAGGAAATCTGATGTCGTATGAAGCGAATTTACAGGCAAGAAAAGAACAAAATCAAGAAAGGAAAAAATCGTATTTCAGGCAAGTAATGACAACTCCAACATGGAAGAAGATGAGAATGTTTTCATAGCCAAAAATTACAACAAGTTCAAGAAGTTTAAAGGATGATGAAATTTCAAAACATAGCAACACAAATTCCTCAAATCAAACATCAATGAAGTGCTTCGGTGTGATAAATTTGGCCATATGAAGCAAGACTGTCCACTACTCAACAATGACAAACAGAAAAACAAATTCATTAAGAATATTACTATCTTTTGCATGTCATCGAAAGTTTAAGCTATTTCAAATGGATGTAAAAGTGCTTTCTTAAATGGTTTTATAAAGAAAATGTTTACGTAGAACAACCACCTCTATTTGTTCATGAAAAATATCGAGATCATGTTTTAAACTTAAAAAAGCAATATATGAGTTCAAACAAGCACCTCGAGCTTGGTATGATCGATTAAAATCACATTCAATTAATTTCAGTTTTCAAATTGGTAAAAAAGATGCGACATTATTTATTAAAAGAGAACAGAAGGATATATTAATTATTCATATTTATGTTAATGATATTATATTAGATCTACTAACGAAAATTTATGTAATGAATTTTCTACAATAATGACAAACGAATTTGAAAGGTCTCATATAGGCGAATTGAATTTCTTTTAAGGATTACGAATAAACAATTAAATAATGGAATTTTCATAAATCAAGAAAAATACTGTAAATAATTAATAAAATGTTTTGGAATGGATAATACATCAAGTAAACCCACTCCAATGAGTACTACTACTCATCTAGACAAAGATGAATATTAAAAGAGCTCGGTCAAAAACTATATTGAAGCAAGATAGGATCTTTACTATACCTAACCGCTAGTAGACAAGATATTATAATGAGTGTTTGTTTATGTGCAAGATTTCAAGCAAACCTAAAGAATCACATTATCGGGCAGTTGAACGGATTTCACGATATTTAACCAACACTAAATATTATGGTATATTTTATCCAAAAGGCAGTATGTTTGAACTTGTATCCTACAGTGATGTGAATTTTGGTGCATGTAAATCGAATAGAAAAGGTACGAGTAGCACATGTCACTTTATTGGTCAATCATTTGTTTTGTGGTTTAGTAAAAAGAAAAATTGTGTTTCTCTTTCAAAATGTGAAGCTGAATAACTTTCTGCTGCCTTAGTTTGCGCTCAAGCAATATATATGCAACAAACACTTAACGAATGTGGAAAAATAATAAACAAATCTCAAATATATTTCGATAATACTAGTGCTATAAATTTACTTAAAAATCCAATTAATCTTTCACGAACAAAACATATAGATATTCGTCACCATTTTCTGAGAGATAATGTTGGAAAAGAATAATAACTCTAGAATTTATTAATACCAAAAATCAAATAGCTGATATTTTTACAAAACCATTAAGTGAACTAACTTTTATTAAGTTAAGATGGGATGTAGGAATTTGTTCATACAATGAATTGGTTTACCGAAGTTATAAAAATAATGTTTTGTTCACTTAAATTTGTAATAGTTTATATGCAATTTCAATTGAACAGTTAATTTTGTAACTTAGAATTAAAAACAACCACATAATTTTTTTTAAAATAACAACCATTTAAAAACAAACTAGTATTTGTTAAATTCTTATGACTTAACTCATTTTCCTCATCTTAATTTTCTAAATATAGCAAACTCTTAGCTCATAAATTCAGGTTATATTCTACTTAAAAAAATAAATAAACACAAATAAATAAACACAAATAAATTATTAAAGCGAATAATACAACGTCTTCCGATCACGACTCAACCTATTCAACCATCGACTATAAATCCTCCTCGTCAGATAGCACTTACGTATCACCAACTAAGCCTACACCTACATCAACTCCTTCAGCCTCTCTAAACATTGTTGCATCACTAACATGCGACATTAACCTTTCTCCTAAAGGAAAGAAGCTAAACGATCAATTGATCTGAAATCAACATCTCTTACCGACAAAGTCGATGAGATATATCACTATCAACAAGAAATGATTGGAATTCAACGTGAAATGCTTCACGAGCAATGACGTCAAGGATCTCGTCTAAATTTTATCAAAAAAGTATTCTAGCAATTTGTGGTCATCTACCAACAAAAAATTTCATACATCAAAAGTCTCCTCGATTACAAGAAACTCCTACAAAAGTGCATAACATTACTCCGAGAAATCTGTGCAAACTGGGACCATCAAACCAAGCTTGGATTGATACTCCAATTCGTCCAAGTTGGTCTCCACTAAAGCCATTACTTGATGATAAAGAATTTGAACCAAATTTGTGTTATATACAACAAATCAATAATCCTGAATTTTTGACAAAAACTAAAACCTTGTTACACATCATATAAATTAGGTTTATTTATTAATTTTAGGTATGTAAACTATTTATTATATTAAAATTTTCATTGATATTTCTCTATATGTCAGAAATTACATATCACAGACATCTGCGAATATGCCACAGATATCTGTCAGCAGTTATGGGTAAATTTTCCCTACAGCAACAAACATATGTGAAAACCTCCTAGATGTCTATTAAGACTCTGTCTAAATCTTCTTTAGCCATAGACGTCTGTGGATCCATCGCAGATGTCTGTCGAATCACTCTACTTCATTTTTATCCGAAGCCACATACATCTATGACTCACTCACAGACGTCTGTCGCTACTTTGGAAGCAACTTTCCAACAGCCATATATAAAAAAAAACTTTACCCCTATCTTTACTTTACCTCCATTTCAACTCCAAATTTATAAAACTGTAGCTTTCTATACAATCAAATTCTTCAATCAATGGCTCCCTAGAAGGTTACCGTCTCTAAAATGTAAAAGCAAGTCCAATCTTCCTCCTCCTCTCAAGTCCAAGTTACTCAAGGTCACATTGACAATGGCTCCGCAATAATCTCAATGCAATCAAACGATTCGAGGCGCTTACCTAAAAGAAGATCCATTCTAGTCCTTTTTATCGCCTTGGCAATTTAATGGAATATGAAATTTTAGGAATTGCCGCGGATGTCGGTTGCTGCAACTTAATTAGCTATGATGCAAATAAGGTAATCGTTGGTCCTCTAACTATTTACCTCTTCTACTCCAATCAATGTAGTACGGAGATTTGGAATCCGCAGAATGATGGTGGTTGGTTGTGGTCAAGTGTGTACAGAAAAGAAGTTAAAATTGATGTATATACTATTAGTCGTATTTTATGAGGTTCTTATAAGGAGATTGACTTAACCCATATACTGCATCACAGTCTTTTACCTAGAGATGAAGTTACCCATCAAATATAGAAAGATAGAATGCCACAATGGAAATCCATTTATCTTCGACCAGGTGCTAGACTGTTAAATCAAATGATAATTAATACCATCATTCCTCGTCTAGGTAGTCATGAGCAAATTTATCCCAATGACCATCGAGCTTTGTATGCAATATTTGGTCGCCTACCGGTTAATTGGGCAAAATTTATTCAAGACCAAATTAAAGGATCTTGGTCTCAGCATCGTCGCTCCATTGTTTATGCTCCATATATAATGCGCATCTTGCAAAATCTTGGAGTTCCTTCATACATATCACAGTACAAAGATATTCCAACAAAAGATAGTGGTCCACGATATCTATCACTGATGCATCTTCCCAAAGGTCCGCCTCATATCATCCCCTTCAACCATTGGACTTAACAACATAAAGAATAAGAACATCATGGTCCTCCTCCAACTAGCACTCCTTAGCAAACCTACTCCCCTCATCCCTCACAACAACCACCTTCCTCTAGTCATGGTACCGAATATTATTCGGATTCATAAATACAAGAAGCTCGCGTTGAACCAACGCCAAATGAATCTCTTTATGATTTGGCAATTAAAAACCAAAAAATAATCACGACCAATCAGCGAGCTTTAAACAGAAAAATGGCTGGATTGGAAGTTTCTTTCTCCACTAGGATGACAAAGATGGAGAAGACTTTCGACAAAGTGGTCTCCACTTTAGGAAAAGTGATGCACAAAGTATGTAGTCGATCTTCCTCATGCTCATCATCTTCGCCTTCCCCAATACCTCCACCTCGGGTTCGAACACCAGTTTATCGCTCTCAAGCCTCACCCAAAGGTACGTCGCATGATAGAGGTGGACGAGGGATGAGGAAGAAGATGGTGATGAAATGTACGTGTCTGATACTCCACATCTTCAACAACCATCATACATGGCATATCAAGGCCTTTCAATTCACGAAGATAAGGAGTACAAACGACCAAAAGCAATGGCCGGGTACATATGAGCAGGATCCGTCTTCTTATTGGGAATATTACGAGAACTACAAAGGCTTAGCTTATTCTCAAAATCAGTACAAATAGAGTTTGTTTTCTTTTATTTGCAGCTCTTACGCTTTTTTGTTTTCCTATTTATAACTTTTGTTTCTAATTTTATGTTGAACTTTAATATTTGATTTTCTACGATCTGAAGTGATAACATGCTATGACTATTTAATATCTCAATATCTTATGTCGTTTCCCTCCATTTTGATAATGACAAAGGGGGAGAAATCTATGCATATACATGGGGGAGCGCATATACATAGGAGGAGACAAACATAAATAAACATAATAATACTTACATTCTATACTTGACATTTAATTAAATAGTTAATATTTGACATATAGTTAATTTTTGATTATATAGTTGTCATCGTCAAAAAGGGAGAGATTGTTAGAACCTTCATTTATGTTTCAGTGATAACAACTATATAATCATATACAAATATAGAACTTATCAAGATTGCAGATATATGCTACAAGAAGACACCATGCTCGAAGATATTAAGACTCAAAGAGAAATGAAGATTCATTGACCATACTGTGGTTAGTAAGGTTATTTTACTATAAAAGAGTCCTAGATGAAACATTGTTAAGGTCTCCTTGAGTATATATGCATACACGATCACAGATAATTCCATATACATCAAAATTAAGGTGAAAAACTATTTTTACACCTCACAGACGTCTGTGACAATTCTTGGATTGAAATTTAAATAAGTCACAGACGTTTGCGGATTTTATCATAGACGTCTGTCATGGGAAAAAACTATCAATTATTAAAAGACACTTCTGTTTTGAACCAAAAGGAAATCACCTTTCAACGAAGGGTTGCAGCCATTAAAATGAATAGACTTTCTTAAGTAGTAACAACTCTTCATCTATTACCTTTTTGAATCTATAAATACCACTTTGATTGAGAAGTAGAAACCATCTAACTTGAATCAATCTATTATTTACTCTCTTGATTTCTAAACACTCTCTTGCATATATATTTTTCATATATTCTCAATCTATTATAGCCAAAATAGAATTTTGGTTAAGTCACTTTCTACAACTCAAAGCATTCGTATTCATATACCTAAGGGAGATCATATGAAGATTTGTACTATAAGTCAAAAACTGTGTTATTTGGAACACAAGATTGTCAGAGATACTTTTGTATTAGTCTATCCTCCAGGCGAAGTGAGGCTATTTTTTTTAAAAGAAACATTGAAGAGGATCTTCGGGACTGGATGCAGGACGGGAGGTCCAAACCAGTATAAAAACTCTGGTTTGCACGCTTTTTATACTTTACTATTTATTGTCTACTATTGCATTAACTTATACACTTGCATTTATACACAAGTTAGATAATATACGATCCACAAGATTTTCAGGATTTATGGCTAATTAGGGTTTAGACCTGATTTGGAATGAGAAGGAAAAGTTTTAACTTGACCTATCAACCCTCTATTTATAGTACTATCTAATTAGACTAATGAGCCAACTAATAGGCTTCACTTATTACATACTAAATCTGACCAACAGTTTTCAAAACTTAAAACATGCATTGCTCCTTAACTGTAAGTCCATTTTTCTATTATGACCACTCTACGAAATAGGAAACCATCATCCTGAAGTAGTGGAACTGGTTTGGGACCCTAATTCGACTTCTATCAGAAGTTATAGACCAAAAATGATTTTAATGGTCAAAATGTTCACATAGAAATTCAGGAAAAATCGTAGGTACGTAAAACGTTCCTAAAAATCATATCCCATAATTATAGAATTACACGACCTCATATGAATAAAATAAAATAAAATATATTTTATGATCCTTTGATATGTAAAATATGGGTTGTTAGATCCCTCCTTTATGAATTTTGCCTCTGAAATCCCCAAACAAGCTAAAGTATTAGGAACTATAGTCATCTCGCATGCTTACCAATCATAAGGAACCATCACACATGTCAAACAAGCAGCTATGCAACTAGTAGTATAGTGAACTTATCCTAACATGCGGAATACTAATCTATCAAATATAATATACAATGGTGAAAGTAGATACAATAAATGATGGGTCTTACCATTCAAAGAGCCCGGATACCTAGTCCTCTTGATCTTCATCGTCTTCGATGTATAATCGTCACCATTTCCACTCCATTATACCTTAGCTAGTTTCATCGTCTTTCTTCCCGGCAGTTTCGTATTGTATACAAAAATACGAAGCAGCCTACGAGGTATAGAAACTTCTGGTTCTTACTCAACATCTTCTAGCTAATCCAGTGTGACATCACATCTAGATCATGCATAAACTTCCATAAATAAGAGACATGAAAAACGTTGTGCATGCCCACCATCTTCTGAGGTAAGTCGACCCTACATGCTAGCTTCCCGATTCTCCCGACTATTGGAAAAGGAGCAATGAATCTCAGTGCCAACTTCCGCTTTCTACAGAATCAAACTACATTCTTTAGAGGAGAAACCTTTACAAATACCATATCTTCGATAGAAAAAACTAAATCTCTTCATCTCTTATCATTATAGCTTTTCTATCAGTCCTGAGCAGCTTTCGTTCATTGCTGAATGACCTCAGTCTTCTCTGAATTCTCTCTAATCATATCTGGCCCATATACCAGTTTCTTGCAGCTTCCCACCAATATAAAGGAGCGTTACATAGTTGGCCATACAATGCTTCATACGAAGCTATACCAATACTCGACTGATAACTATTGTTGTATGCAAACTCCATCAAATGCAAATGATCATCCCATGATCCACCAAAGTCTATAATGCATGCTCACAAGAAATCTTCGAATATACGATTTACTCTTGTAGTCTATCCATCCATTTGTGGGTGATAAGCTGTATTAAGATGCAGCTTTGTCCCTAATGCCTCCTGTAAGCTCTTCCAAAACCCACTAGTGAACAACGGGTCTCGGTCGCCCACAATTCTCTTCGGCACCCTGTGAAATTATAGTATTCATTTTACATACAACTCTGCCAGCTTGGATGTCCTTCTACTTTAGTTGACAGCTATAAACCTTGCACTCTTAGTGAACTGATCTACTGTGTCCCAAATGCCATCTTACCCTGCTCGAGTCCTCAACAACCCATCAATATTTGTTACCATAACCATTCAAGAATCTCTAATGGTTGCAAAAATCCACTAGGTTTCTTCTGCTCTGCCTTTACAAACTGACAATTCGTGCACCTCAAGATTAATGCCCCAATATCCTCCTTCATACCTTCTCAGCAGTAGGTCTACTTCATATCTTAGTAGATCTTGTTACCCCTAGGACGAATAGTCAATCTGGAATGGTGACACTCTCTTAACACTTTATCTCTCTATCAATCAACATCGGGAATAAATAATCTTCCATCCTTATAAATCCAACCTTCTTGGTCGAGTTCATATTGCTTCATACCTTTAGATTCTACTCCTTCCTCTATCCTTGCTCCGCTAACCTAGCATTTCGATTCTGACTAGATCGATCCTTTCAATTAGAGTAAGTCTAATTGATAATTTTGCCAAGATTTCAGGTTCTAGCTCATAGTGAGGCCTGAAATCAAATCCAGCAGTATACTCTACCTGCTTCCATTCCAAGAACATTGCTCCTAACACCGCATGTCTTCTACTCAATGCATCGACGACTACATTCCCTTTCCTGGAGTGTAGGAAATACTGAAATCATAAGAGGCTAAGAACTCCAACCACTGTTGCTACCTAAGGTTGAGATTCTTTTGAGAGAAAAGGTACTTTAAGGATTTGTGGTCCGTAAACAACTCAAACCTTTCTCCTAACAAATAACATCTCCTTATCTTCAAAGCAAAAACAATTGTCGCCAATTCCAAATCATGGGTCAAATAATTTCTGTCATGCGACTAGCATGGGCAAACCTTTCCCTTTCTACATCAACGCAGCACCCAATCTAGTACCACAAGCATCGGTGTATACTGTCAACTCTTCATTTCCATTTGGAATGGTCAACACTGGTGTACTCGTCAACCTCTCTTTCAGACTCACAAATGCATGCTCACACTTCGTATTCTATTTAAAAGTCTAATTCTTCTTCATGAAATTTGTCAACGATGCCGCTACCTTCAAGAAATCCTTTATGAAGTGTCTATAGTATCCCGACAATCCTAAAAACTTCTCACAACCATAACATTCTTGGGTTGATTTCAATCTTGGATCACTGCAGCTTCGTAGGATCCATAGTTATACCCGGTTCCAAAACAAAGTGACCCAAGAATCTCACTTTCCTCTTCAGAAGTGACACTTAGAGAACTTCACTCTCAACTTGTGCTTTCTTAATATCTCTAGCACAGTCCTAAAGTGCGTCTTATGCTCCTCTTTATTTCTAGGGTAGATTAGAACATCATCCATGAACACAACCTTGAACTTATTCAACTGGTCTAAAAACCCGATTCATGAGATCTATAAAGTATGTCAGAGCATTGGTTAACCCGATTGGCATCACCCACTACTCATAGAAACCCGACAAAGTACATAGTAATAGGCATACTCCCCTTCGCTACTCTCAACTAGTGAAATCCCATCGCCAAATCCATTTAGAAGAACACCTTCGCACCGTGCAGTTGATCAAACAAGTCATCAATGCATAAGAGTTGATACTTGTTCATTTTCATCACTTTATTCAACTCACGATAATCCACACACAACGTCATAGAGCCATCTACCTTTGTTGTGAATACTACAGGTGCGCCTTACTTAGATATTCTTCTTCGAATGAACCTTTTCCTCAATAAGCTATTTACTTGCACCTCCAATTCCTTCTGCTCTCTGGGTGCCATAAACCCTAAAGGCGTAAGTATTGGTTTAGCTTCCTCCATGAAGTCTATCCAAAAATCGATATCTCTATGAGGTGTCAATCCAATCACTACCTTAAAAACATCTAGATACTCTTTAGCGATAGGCACTAAGAAAAATCCCTCATGTGGAACCTCAAGGAAGTATAGAAAGCTAACCGTCACCCCAACCTCTGGTAGTCAGCCAATCACTACCATTCTTCTATCCACATCTTGATTATCACCAACAGCTTCTCACAATCCACTATGGCTGCCTACTTCCTAAGCCAGTCCATATCCAAGATAATCTCAAACTCAACAAAGTTCAAAATAATATAAACACAAACCAAAGAACATTCATCACTCGATAAAACTAGGCCACTGTTTGTACCGAAATTGGATACAACACTATTTGGATGCAACTGAAGAGATTAGAATGAAGAAATTAAATGGAAAAAGAGGCTAATCTAACAACACACCAATAAAATCAAACAGGAATAAAAAGAGACAAGAATCTATGGTGGTTCGACGTTGTAGCCTACGTTCGCTTTGAATAGTTTTGCTATTTATTGATGATTGACAACTGATTACAATAGTACAAATCACTAGATCTCAAGCTACAATGGAGTTGCAGCAGAGTAATAGCATAGAAGCGTCAAAAGGTCCTTTTTCTTTAGGCCTAGGGGTGCTATTTATAGGAGTAGATCTATAATTACCTCCCTTAAAGCTTGGAATACCTCTTCTCACTCGCGGTTGGGCCCATCAGATTGATCTTGGGTCGTTTGTGATGGATCCTAATCGATCCCCATCATCTTCGTATCGATCAATATTAGTTCCATTCGAGCTGCAATCGATCTGGTGGTCTTTCAAATGATAAGAAAGCTTCTGTGAAAATTTGGAGGCATTTGGACTTGTATTTTTTTAGTTATGATCGATCCAAGATTAGTTAGGCTGAAGCATGCATATCGATGCTTTCGTACCGATGCTCTTTTGTATCGATCAGTTGTGCATCGATGACATGGAGCGAGAGTTCATAGGAGATCCACATTTCATGCCGAGAGGCTGCTTCCTTTTGGTTAGACCATGTCTTTCATATTGATGGTATGTTGCTCCCTTCATATGATGCTTGCAAGTCAACTTCGTATTGATGCTTGCGCGTTGCCTTCGTATCGATGCTTGGTTGATCGATATGAAATGGATAGAAGTGGGATCGATACGAAAAGGGTAGTGGTTGAGTAGGTGGATTATGATCGATGTCGTTGCTTGATGGATACATAGGGGATGGATGTGGATTTGATGGATACGAAGGGGATGGATATGAAACCAATATGTTTCACATGAAACTTGATTGATCCATAACTTGAGCACACGAACTCCAGTTGACCCAAAATTTGGAATGTTGCCTTTGATAGTTTTGTTTGTCGCGCCATGCTAATTGTAGCTCGATCTGGACTTAGACCAAGTTTTCCTGTATTCATCATGAATCTGTAGATAACCGATCTTCGGGATGAATTGTTTTCAGTCTCTAGTCAAATCCTTGGTGTCACGGCCTTGCCAAAAGGCGGGATAACATTTTCCCCCTAAAGTACATTTTGTGTGAACATGACATGCTTTGAAAAGTTGCATTCTTTATTATGAAAACTCATGTCCGATTTGTTGAACAGTTGTTGTCTTTTCATCAGGAGATGTAACCTTTGATTAATATCCAGTAATATAAATGTTGAATTGTAGACTGCCAATGATCTCGTAGCGTTTTGTTGTAATTGAAGTTCGAGTGCTAGCAATTTGTTGTTCAGTGTTGTCACCAGGTTAGCATTCAACTCCTGTTAATTTTGAAAATCAAATGTTAGTTTGTCATACATGCACGTATGTTAACCTGACTCCATTCACGTTTGCATGTTCACGGGTCGTTGCCAAGTTTCTTTGTTCATGTTTGGATCAAGTTTCTTATCAATCCCCTCCTGGATCGGTGAGAAATTCAAGTTGTAACAACGATGGATGGTTGTTTTAATTCACTCCTCTGCATCGATCCTCTCCTGGATCGATCTAGGTGCAGGATTGATTTCATCCTAGTGGAGGATGAATATGGTGATACTAATAACAAATAAAAATTGATGTAGACATATATAAATTAATTGCAGCACAGATAATAGCAGAATAATAAAAGCATAAATAGAATAACACAGATTTATCCAGCTTCGACAAAACCCTGCCTATGTTCTGCGCCTAAGATTTCTTCTAGAAATTAAGTAGTCACACGCTTACACACGTAAAATCGCGATACCCACTATAGACTAACCTAACTCTACGCTCAAAACCCTACACAACTCAGCCATTGAGTTGCGAATTCTCAAACTACACCCCGTAGTTTGTCCCTAGTCACACGATTAGAAAATTACAAAAGTTTAAAAAAGAATTATAAATTAATAACAACTCAAAACCCTAGTTGATAAATTAAGCCCAAAATAAACTATAAGGAAATCAGCCCAATTGAACAAATATAATTTGTAAATGATATCTTCCTTTATTTTTTTCGGCCCGTATCTTTTACTTCGTGAAATTGATGTCTGCCTCTTTTTCCTTTGCTTGAGAATAGTCGTTCCTCTTTCAAAAAATTAGGTCTTTGTGAAGAAGCCGTAGATTTATGATCGACTGATTTGAGTAATTATCTTTACGTTGCTTTGTCAATCGAATTCTGGCTTAAGCGTCTTCGGCTGCTCCAGTTTGTCGAGTTCGAATCAAATAATACTGATATGTGATTTCCTTTATTTACTCTCTTCGATGTGCTTGAACTCGATGCTCTTTTTTTTGATGATGATCTGGGAATTTATTGGGATCGATTGAATTAATTTTCGTTCGAATATTTCATTTGAATTCGTCTGCTAATTTTGCTCAGCCGTTCGATTTTACCTGAATACATGTGATTTGTTTAGCCTGGTTCAATTCGAATAATTTTCTGATGTGCTTGCTTGATTACCACGGCTTGTTTGGTTTTCTAATTTTTCGTTCCATTATTTGATTTTCTCTAAATTGGTTTCGATCTTTTCTTCTTTGACTTCGACCATTTGAAATTGTGATAATCTGAACTTGTTCGATTCTACCTTGGTCACCATGGCTTTTATTCTTTGCCATTTAAACTTGACTTGATTTGAAACTGCACTGATTTGTTTGATATATTTCGAACATATTCCCTAGTTGACAAGTTCAACACTACTGCTGTTAATAACTTTAAACATATAAACTACTTCACACACATGTAACCTACTTTAAACTTGGTCTCATATTCATGTTTGGGCTGCTGTCCACAATTGTTTGTTTTGTGTTATATGCATGTATGCATTTGGTCTGTATTGGATTGTGCTCTGGTTTGTATCTTGTTTTATGTGTACTTGTCATTGCTCTGGTCTTCATGATGGGTTGAAATGTTGATCTGGTTCAATGCTTACGCATTACATGTTGATTTGAGTCTAGACTGCACTATTATTGTTGTCTCCTTTCACTGCTGTCATGTGTACATTTTGCGTTGAGGTTGTTTTGTTGATCTGGTGTATTGTAGTCTGCTTGCTTCGAGTACATGTCCATATGCATATGTATACATATGCCTCTGTGTAGTTAATGCCCCGCTATTACTCCGCTACAACCCCGCTATATCTCATAGCGGATTTCTACCGCTACGATTTTTCCATATAGCCCCAAAATATAGCCTTTCCGCTTTAATCCCCGCTATTTCCGCTATATCCCATTATTTCCGCTATATTTTGCTATTTCCGCTATATCTTTTTTAATAAAATGAATTGAAAAATTGCATTTATACATTACAAAATTATGAAACTAATTTATTTGATTTAATTTTTTAATATATTTTCAAAAATGAAAATACTCTAATATTCTACCAAATTCAATTATGTTATATAACAGTTTTTTGTTTATTTTAAGTATATCCGCACATGTTTTTATTTAAAGTTATTTATATATTATTTATAATTCAATTGAATGATAATTTTTCATTTAATTACCATTTATATATTTGTAAAAACATTACGTACGAGTTTTATATGCTATTTTAGAGTCATCCGCTATATCCCGCTATATCCTCGATGTATCCCCGCTATGACTTTTTGCACCTTCGCCGCTTTGAATCTACCGAGCGCATTAACTGCACAGATATGCCTTGCTCGGATTGATGCTCTCGTGTCACCTCTATTGCATTTTCATCCTGTACTCTGGTTGTTTATGCCTCTGACATGATACATATGTATGTACTTATATGTATATGTGCATACATATGTCACTTTGCTTGCTTATTCCAGTGTGTAGTGCTTGTATATCCATATACTCTGGTCTGGTGGTCCTTTTGGTTGAGGTTGAGTTCTCTGTTCTTTGAGCTGATATATGTGTATAATTAAATATGTATACATGAGTATGCATATATGCATACATGATCTAATGCATATGTTTTGGTCGGGGTTCAAGTGTTGTTTTGCTCATGTAGTCTGCATTGCAATCTAGTTTATTGATGATGATGATGTCTTTACTATGATCATTGCTATTGCATTTAATGTAAGATCTATATACATTTGCTTCAAGTGCTCCTTTGTGTTAGGTTTACTGCAGTGTTTTTGCCTCACGGTTTTCGGTTGATTATGTTGCTTTGCACTGCATATGTTGTTCTGATTTTGGAGACTGGTCTGGTTGTGGTGCATTTTGACCCATGTCCTTGTTCACCTGATGTGTTGACTCACTTGTGCACTTGTTAGCAAGATCTGGTTGGCCCTGAATTCAGTTTCACATGTTGATTTACTGGCTTGTTGTCATGTGTGTTTGTATTGTTTGCTTCAACTGCTTTCTTTTTGAAATCCTTTCAGGTTGTGTATGTGGATTTGTATTCATGTTGAATTTTATTTGTATTGCACCTGAGTTGAATCCAGCTTCGGCTCAGGTTTGACCTTGTGCTCACCTGTCCCTGCAGTTTTGTCAAGTGTATATCAGGGTGCACGACCTTGTGGCATGTACAGTGACACTGTACATGTCACGGATTGTCCGTGTTTGATGAATTCAAAAAAAAAATGATGACGAAGAACCCTAATAACCGAGGCAAATAATACTTTCAAAAACACACATTTTATTTTACACTGCAAAAATATTTCTTTTTTAATTTTACTGCGTCAGTGTTAATTTTGCAGATAATTCAGATGTTGGATACAGAATGAAATATAGTTGAAGAACAAATATGAGTGAACGAGTGGTATGTAGTGAGGTGCAAATGTAAGTGACAATTTTATAGTGAAAAACTATGTTGTAATTTGAAATTTTGTATTTGCAGTGAGAGCACAAATTTTGTAATATTCAAAATTTGTAATAAAATATTTGTTCGAATAAAATATCTGTTTGAATTTAAATTTTGGGTTAGCTATTTTATTCATCAAATATTTATTTAATTATGTGAAAATAAAATAGTACAATAACAAATTCATTTAAATGAATATATATATATATATATGTTTATTATCATCAAACAAAAAATCATATACTATCATATACAATAATCTCCCCCTTTTGATGATAACAAACATATATTAAAGATTTTGAATTTATTAAATGTATTTGTTCATTGATGAACTCTATTTGCTCCCCTTATTTGAATGCTCCCAGTCTACAACAAAGCTCCCCCTTCAATATGCATGAAAATAAATAAAAATATGCAAATGAACCTAGATGCAAATAAAAATTTTGACCTTTATTTGCCAAAATCTTAACTTTTCTCTCCCCCTTTTGTTATCAGCAACCGAGTAATAGTGTTAGAAAATAGAGATAAAGTGATAGACATTAATACAATATTAATATCTAATCGAGTATAAATATTAAATTTCAATAAAAAAATCAAACAAAAATAATAAATACTCTGTTAGGCGCATATTCCACTTTAGAGTGATAGGGGTGATGTCGGCATATAAAACGATATTTGTGTCTATTTGTGGTATATTTATATCAGGAATTTGAATATTTACTAACCATGCATAACCGTTAGACTTTTAAATGAGATTAGTAGTATTCCCAATTTTTATAAAAAAAATGAATTTCAAGCATCTTCTAACCATGCATTTAACAACCCTAGATTTTTGAAAATATTTTTAAATTAGATTTTATTTCATTTTGAAATTATTTTAAAATTTATTTTATTTCAAGATTTTATTTGTAAAACATTTTAAAATTGTAGTGGTAATTTTCCAATGTTTATTGTATTTTTTTTACAATTTTAAATTCTAGTTTCAATTTAGTAAACTATTTTCTTATTTATTTTTTATTTTTCCTAAAAATATTTATTTACTTTCATTTCTACTTTATTTGTTTTCATTTTCTATTTTATTTACTTAATTTTTTATGTATTTAACTTGAATAAAAAGAATTAGAAATGTGACGAGACAAAGCTTTTCATTTTCTTGTGACCTTTCCTTTCTTTGTCTTTTCATATGC
The DNA here is from genome assembly GCA_030765085.1 of Allium cepa. Taxonomy (NCBI): domain Eukaryota; kingdom Viridiplantae; phylum Streptophyta; class Magnoliopsida; order Asparagales; family Amaryllidaceae; genus Allium; species Allium cepa. The sequence continues at coordinate 181,723,846 of CM060937.1, read as the reverse complement.
TTGGCTTTTCATTTTTTTAGCTTTGGCCATCCATTTCTTTTTGTTAAGGATGCATTTCATTTACTAATTCACGTGAGAAACTTCTCACCACATCACAACTCACGGCTATTTTTAGATCTGAGAATTTTTTTGGTAATGGCTTCTCTCTTTTCTGCTTCATTTTATTGATTTTTGCCTTTGATCTATTCAAGCTTTGCTCGGCCTAACTCCTTCACCACCTTCACTGACCACCACATCACTTCCTCTTCATCACTATCCATGGCCTGACCTCCTCCTCCTTTGACCAATACTGGCCGCGACCTCCTTATTATGCAAGCACCTTAAATTTGCAAAGCTCCACCAAAAAAAATACCTAGCCGACCATACTTCACCATTCCTTTCATATATTGCCACGGCCACACCCTTAGCCGCCACCACCAGCAAGTACACCACCTCTGGCCATCACTTCAGCCATCACCAGACCTGTACCTGACCAAGGCGGAACCCAATGTTGACCAGGCCGAGCCTATGTGCACCAAACCTTCCTATTTTGCCTTGTCCCTTTGTATTCTTCATGTTATAACCCCTACCCCTTCACATCTTCTTTTAGCCGTGTGTTTTGATGCCAAAACCGAGCCATTTATCACCAAAACATGATCATGGCCGAGCATATGAAACCCTTAGGCCGAGCACTTGAGTGGTTAAGGCAAGGTCAAGTCATTTTGTTCTTTGTTAATTTTTATTTCAAATTGTTTCAATATTGTTTTGTGTTGAATATTTATGTTTATATTGTCTTGTTTTATTTGTTGTTTACAAGATCAATATCTTGGCTCTTTACTCACTTGAATCAAAAGTCATGCTATATCGTGCTTTCTGGATTTATCTGTGTAGTTTGATTTACTAAATCTAGCTTGAAAAGGTGAGTGTTCACGCTTGACATTCATACTTATGCAACTATGAAGTGACAACAAGTGAATGTGTAGAATTGTTATATCATGTTATACCTGCCTGTGATGTGAATTATATGATATTAACCCTTGTTTATAAACCTGTCACATCATCTGTTACCGTTGTATGTTGCTATGTTGTTTATTTTATTCTGTTCTCGCACTGCAAGTTCCCTGTAGAATAGAATCACTATGGGTTGAAATGATACATACCCGAACGGACTTTAGAATAAGGAAAAATCGTTATGGGCTAAAATGATAGGCCTGAGCGATTTTTATTTATTTATTTAACATGGGATTGCGGGTTTGAAATGATAGAACCCGGATTTTTATTTGTAAATTACGGATTGAAAAGATATATTATCCATATCACTTGACTTAGGTTAGAAAATATTATACAGACCCGTGGTTATTATATATATTTTTCTGGAATTTTTAAGTATTTTAAAAATGTAAAAATATGATAATTTGATTTAAATTTGAATTTAAAATGACTTAATAAAGTGTTATTGATTTTTTTATGAATTAAAATGGTTAAATAAATGAATGGTTAAGTTGAAATTTGAAATATATCTTAATTTGGAAATTTGAGATTTGGTTCAAAAATAAAAGTTAAGTTAAGAAAATACAATGGTAATTAAGTTTAATTTATTAAATGGTAAATTAAATTTAAGTGTAAAGTAAATGCAAAAAACAAAAAAAATTAGGGAAAATTGTACATTGACTTTAATAAGTGAAGCATTGAGAAATTTGATATTTATTTGTGAAATTTACTTTATAAAAATCATAAGTTAAAAGGTATTTAAATGACCATTTTAAAGTAGAAAATATAAAATTTTATAAGTTAAAATGGTTTAAATTGAAGTTTAATTATTGCTGAAATTCTATTATAAATCTGGAAATTCTTTTAGTAGCACTTCAGAAATGTTATCGTTTCTGAAAATGAACTAAAATCTGGAATAAATGAATCTGCAACACTTTGTAAGTGCTGTAGTTGCAGAAGTGAACTAAAAGGATAAAATTAACTAAAGGTTATTGCAGCAGTTGGTAAGTGCTGTAGTTGCAGAAACTAAAACTTGAACTTGAAACTAATAAAAGAGCTATTGTAGCACTTGTTAAGTGCTGCAGTTGGCTGAAATGAGATTTTTGAATATAATTGAACTGCTGCAGCAGTTTTGTTAACGTTGCCTTTGCTGAATTGAATTAAATCTTTTAACTTGAACCCTGAACTATTACAGCAGTTTTGTAAATGCTGTCTTTACTGAATTGAATAATTTTTCAACTAAAACTGAACTATTGCAACAGTTTTTAAATGCTGTCTTTGCTGAATTGAATTGTTTTCAAATGTAACTTACCGTAGCATTTTTTAAGTGCTGCGAAAGCTGAAATTTCACTATTTTATTGTATTTAAGTGAATAAATGAGCTCAGAAAAGGCTAAATTTTTGGGAATTGAATATTTGATTTGTAAATATAATGACTTCACTTTAAATAGCATAAATGGAGTATTTTGATTTTAAATAGACACCATTTCTGAAATGTGATTTGGAATGGTATTTAAAATAAAATAAAAATGAATGAGGTTTTGAAAGGATATGATATTTTGATATTTTGAAATGGATTTGAAATGATATTTGAATTTGAAATGATATTTGATTTTTTTGAAGTATAAATACCATTTTTGAAATTTATAACCACGGGTTATAATAACGATTGGTTGTTAAAGAGACCGAGATCGGATATGGACATACTCTCTGTCGATACCGAAAACCACGTTAACAACTGTATACGCGGTGGAGATTCCAGAATGAAGTAGGATGGTGATGATGATCCTATTATGGTATGAACATGGAACCGACTCCCGTGAGTTGGCTTAAGGTGGCTAAAACAGGAGCGATCGACGAGCCAAGTGAGGTCGTTCCTCCTATCGGATACATTTCTTCGATACTATACTCTTACTTGTGATTGATTTGATGGCCATCCTCCGATTTTGACTGCGAGTGTGTTCCGAGGTGGGTGTAGTGGCTGCTACATTACCACCAGCCCGGAAGCGTAATTGGTATATCTACCCTGGCATTGCCTAGTTGTGCCGTGTCACCTACCATAGCGAGCTTTACTACGAGTTTGTTTTTCTCCCGTAGCCCATGGAGTATTTAGGATAGCGTCCCGATCTGGAGGTATGCTGATACTGGATGGACTACTGGGACTATTACATGTTGAGGGTTATATGGGTAACCCTTTAATGCTATTTAAAAGTAAGTTTATTTTACTGTAGACATTATTATAATAGCGCAATATTACTACGTAGTAAATAGTTTAACGGATCCTTAGAGGATAGGCGGTCCCAAGTATCCTTTAAGTTACTTGTGCTTTTATTACAGTTCACTTGAGTTGGTTTACATTGTATAAGTATGTATGTCCTAACTCGAGTGCTTGTGTTTTATTTACGCTCGGTCAGCCTGAGTATTCACAGCTTTGGATTTCTCTTTCTGGAGCTAGGACTCGCTGGAGATTCTGCTTATCTAGTTATTTATATCTTTCAGTTTCAATTGTTCTATTTCAGCTCTTGTCTTATTGGACTTCTATGTATTTGGGATTTCTATTGTGTTTGTTTTAGACTAATATTATGTATTTATTTTGAGACTTTGTAATAGTAGCTTCATGAACTACTATGTTATTTTATTTTCCACTGCGAGTTATTCTGATATTTCTGTTTCTGTGATTTTGTGATTGGTTTTATTTGCTTCAAATTTTATTGCAATCTGTTATTTTGAATTATTCAAGTCTGACATGTGTGGATTATTGTCGATTTGAATGGTCCAAAATAGTGGGTCATTATAGTTGGTATCAGAGCTTTGGTTTTTAGGCAAACCTTATCCTGCGGAGCAAAAAGTCATTAGAGATGGGGTAGAAATACCCTAGAATGAGTGAAATCAACCTCAGAATCATTTTCTTTGTGAGAGAACGTATTTTCAAAGTATAAATGATTTTTCAAAGGATTTTTCCAGAGATTATTTTGATATAAACTTTTCTTGTTTTAAAGGAAATTTTTTCTAAACTTCCTTCCTTTTGTATCTACCTTGTTAGTATTTTCTTTCATTAGGATATTCATCCAAGTGAATTTTATCTTATCTTATCTTCATATTCTCCTTCTCAGAGGCATTCTGTTGACCTTTCTTCCATCACCCGCTTCAAATGTGATCAGAAGGGACACTGTACCGATATTTGCCCTACTTTAGCTGGTGCAGCTGTTCCTCCTCCTGCTCGGTTGGGTAAGCCTTCTGGTATGTTTGTTGTCACCTCTGCATCTTCTCTAGCTCCTACTCCAAGTGATGACCAAGGTACTCTTCAGGGCACCTTTTCCTTATTTCAGTATCCTGTTCGTGTTTTATTTGATACTGGAGCTTCCCATGGTTTTATTTCTGTCGATTTGTGTGATAAGTTCGAGCATCTCCTTTCTCTTGAGTATGCTTTTATTCCTTTATGTGTTTCAAATCCAATTGGGGGCCCCGCAAACCTTAATAGGATTTGTAAGCAAGTGAAACTTCTCTACTCTGATCATCGCTTTAGTGGTGATTTCTATGTTTTGGGCTTCGATGCTTTTGATTTCTTGCTTGTAAGTGACTGGCTTGGTAGGTCTGATGCCCATATCTCTTGTAAAGTCTGGTCAATTTATTTTGTTGATGATCAAGGAAATTCCTTGATTATTCAATGCTGCATGCCTCAGGATTTTGCTGGCAATTTTATTTATTCTCTGGATTCTTCTCTTGGTGATCTTGATTCGACCCCTGTAGTCAGACTCTATCCCGATGTATATGGTGAAGTCACTGCTTTACCTCCTAAGCGGGAAATTGATTTCCATATTGATCTTATTCCTAGAGCTTGACCTGTAGTTCTTCCTACTAGAAGAATGGCACCCCGCGAGAGTTGGGAAAGCAAATTGAGGACTTGTTCTCCAAAGGTCTGATCAGACCTAGCCATTTAGAATAGGGAGCAGTGGTGTTTTTCGTCACTAAGTCCGATGGTTCTTTGAGGATGTGTGTTGATTATAGTGAGCTGAACAAGCTCACTATGAAAAACAGATATCCAATGCCTCGTAGTGTTTGATCAGCTTTATGATGCCATTGTTTTCTCTCAGCTTGATCTTGCCACAGGTTTCCACCAGCTCAGCGTTGTTGAGGAAAGTATTCCCAAGACTGCTTTCTGTACTGAGAATGGGTTTTATGAATGGTTAATCATGCCTTTTGGTTTGACTAATTCTCCTGCTTTCTTTGTTGATTTGATGAATCGTGTCTTTCGCGATGTGCTTAATAAATTTGTTCTAGTCTTTGTTGAAGATATCCTTGTCTTCTCTAAGACCAAGAAAAAGCATGAGTCGCATTTGAAATCTGTACTGGAGACTCTCAGAAATCATCAATTGAAGGCTAAATTTTCTAAATGCCATTTCTGGAAGGATGAAGTCCGATTCCTTGGACATATTGTTTCTAGTAATGGAGTTTCTGTTGATCCAGTCAAGATCGCTGCGATCAATGTAAGTCTTTCTTTTTTCCTTTGTCATTTATTATTCTATCTTTTCTATTGTTCTTATTTCTCCCTATTCCGTTACAGGATTGGGAAACTCCTAAACTCCTTCTGAGTTTCGTAGTTTTCTGGGCCTTGCTGGTTATTACCAGAGATTCATTGAGAATTTTGCTCGGATTGCTGCACCTCTCACTGCTTTGACTCGTAAGAATGCTTAGTTTATCTAGGTTATTGTGGATAGACTGACCAAGTCCACTCATTTCATTCCAGTCAAGTCTACATGTTCTGCTTCTAGCTTGTCAGAGATCTACATGAGAGAGATTGTTCGTCTCCATGGTGTTCCTCTCAGTATTGTTTGTGATCGTGATCCTATCTTTACCTGTCCGTTTTGAAAAGCTTTTCAGGAATCTTTGGGTACTCATCTGAATCTGAGCACTGCTTACCATCCACAGACCGACGGTTAAATGGAAAGAGTGAATCAGATTCTTGAAGATCTTCGTGCTTGTGTGCTAGATTATGGAGGATCTTGGGAAGATCATCTCCATCTTATCGAATTCACATACAATAATAGTTATCAGTATAATCTAATCTTCTAGTTTAAGCTTATCTTAATCCTCTATCTATCTCATTCCATCTTTGAATCCAGGCCAATATTAAAACGTCTCTGTTTGCTGCTCTTTAAGGACGACCTTGTAGATCTCCATCTTGCTGGATTGAATCCGGTAATCGTTTGGTTCATTGGTCCTTTCCGCATTGTGGAAAGAGTTGGTTCTTTGGCTTATCGTCTCGATTTGCCCGAGAAACTTTCTATAGTGCATGATGTATTCCATATCTCACATCTTTGTCGGAATCTTCATGACCCTTCTCTTATTTTTCAGCCTTCTGCTCTTGATATTTGGATATTGAGCCTAATCTCACTGTCGAGAGGAAGCCACTTCGTATTTTCGATAGAGGTACGAAGCAGCTAAGAAGGAAATTTGTTAGTCTGGTCAAAGTACAGTGGAGTGCTGATGATCGAGATTGTAATGGGAGATAGAGGAGAGCATTCGTGCTTCGAATCCGAAATTGTTTGTTTCAGGTACTATTTGCCTTCTATCTTGCTTTCCTTATTTTCCTTGTTCGTTATTTTCGAGAATGAAAAGATTTGAGCGGGGGAGAGTGTAACAACCCTAGATTTTTGAAAATATTTTTAAATTAGATTTTATTTCATTTTGAAATTATTTTAAAATTTATTTTATTTCAAGATTTTATTTTTAAAACATTTTAAAAGTGTAGTGGTAATTTTCCAATGTTTATTGTATTTTGTTTACAATTTAAATTCTACTTTCAATTTTATAAACTATTTTCTTATTTATTTTGTATTTTTCCTAAAAATATTTATTTACTTTCATTTCTACTTTATTTGTTTTCATTTTCTATCTTATTTACTTAATTTTTTATTTTTTTATCTTGAATTAAAAGAATTAGAAATGTGAAGAGACAAAGCTTTTCATTTTCTTGTGACCTTTCCTTTCTTTGTCTTTTCATATGCTTGGCTTTTCATTTTTTTTAGCTTTGGCCGTCCGTTTCTTTTTGTTAGCCATGCATTTCATTTACTAATTCACGTGAGAAACTTCTCACCACTTCACAAATCACGGCTATTTTTAGATCTGAGAATTTTTTTGGTAATGGCTTCTCTCTTTTCTACTTCATTTTATTGATTTTTGCCTTTGATCTCTTCAAGCTTTGCTCGGCCTAACCCCTCCACCACCTTCACCGACCACGACATCACTTCCTCCTCATCACCATCCATGGCCTGACCTCCTCCTCCTCTGACCAATGCTGGCCATGACCTCCCTATGATGGAAGCACCTCAAATTTGCAAAGCTCCACCAAAAAAACAATGCCTAGCTGACCATACCTCAGCATTCCCTTCATATATTGCCATGGCCATACCCTTAGCCACCACCACCAGCAAGTACACCACCTCTGGCCATCACTTCATCCATCACCAGACCTGTACCTGACCAAAGCCAAGCCTAATGTTGACTAGGCTGAGCCTATGTACACCAAACCTTCCTCTTTTGCCTTGTCCCTTTGTACTCTTCATGTTATAACCCCTACTCCTTCACATCCTCTTTTAGCCATGTGTTTTGATGCCAAACCTGATCCATTTACCACCAAAACATGATCATGGCCGAGCATATGAAACCCTTAGACCGAGCACTTGAGTGGTTAAGGCAAGGTCAAGTCATTTTGTTCTTTGTTAATTTTTATTTCAAATTGTTTCAATATTGTTTTGTGTTGAATATTTATGTTTATATTGTCTTGTTTTATTTGTTGTTTACAAGATCAATATCTTGGCTCTCTACTCACTTGAATCAAAAGTCATGCTGTATCGTGCTTTCTAGATTTACCAGTGTAGTTTGATTTACTAAATCCAGCTTGAAAAGGTGAGTGTTCACGCTTGACATGCATACTTATGCAACTGTGAAGTGACAACAAGTGAATGTGTAGAATTGTCATATCATGTTATACCTGCCTGTGATGTGAATTATATGACGTTAACCCTTGTTTATAAACCTGTCACATCATCTGTTACCGTTGTATGTTGCTATGTTGTTTATTTCATTCTGTTCTCACACTGCAAGTTCCCTGTAGAATAGAATCACTATGGGTTGAAATGATACATACCCGAACGGACTTTAGAATAAGGAAAAAATCGTTATGTGCTGAAATGATGGGCCTGAGCGATTTTTATTTATATTATTTAACCTGGGGTTGTGGGTTTAAAATGATAGAGCCCGGATTTTTCTTTGTAAATTACGGATTGAAAAGATATATTATCCATATCACTTGACTTAGGTTAGAAAAAATTATACAGACTCGTGGTTATTATATATATTTTTCTGGAATTTTTCAGTATTTTAAAAATGTAAAAATATGATAATTTGATTTAAATTTGAATTTAAATTGACTTAATAAAGTGTTATTGATTTTTCTATGAACTAAAATGGTTAAATAAATGAATGGTTAAGTTGAAATTTTAAATATATCTTAATTTGGAAATTTGAGATTTGGTTCAAAAATAAAAATTTAGTTAAGAAAATAAAATGGAAATTAAGTTTAATTTATGAAATGGTAAAATAAATTTAAGTGTAAAGTAAATGCAAAAAAACAAAAAAAATTAGGGAAAATTGTACATTGACTTTAATAAGTGAAGCACTGAGAAATTTGATATTTATTTGTGAAATTTACTTTATAAAAATCATAAGTTAAAGGGTACTTAAATGACCATTTTAAAGTGGAAAATATGAAATTTTATAATTTAAAATGGTTTAAATTGAAGTTCAATTGTTGCTGAAATTCTATTGTAAATCTGGAAATTCTTTTAGTAGCACTTCATAAATGTTATCGTTTCTGAAAATGAACTAAAATCTGAAAATCTGCAGCACTTTGTAAGTGCTGTAGTTGCAGAAGTGAACTAGAAGCTAAAATTAACTAAAGGTTATTGCAGCACTTGGTAAGTGCTGTAGTTGCAGAAACTAAAACTTGAACTCGAAACTAATGAAAGAGCTGTTGTAGCACTTGTTAAGAGCTGCAGTTGGCGGAAATGAGATTTTTGAATATAATTGAACTACTGCAGCAGTTTTGTAGACGCTGTCTTTACTGAATTGAATTAAATCTTTTAATTTGAACCCTGAACTATTACAGCAGTTTTGTAAATGCTGTCTTTGCTGAATTGAACTATTTTTCAACTAAAACTGAACTATTACAACAGTTTTTAAATGCTGTCTTTGTTGAATTGAATTGTTTTCAAATGTAACTTAACGTGGCATTTTCTAAGTGCTGCGAAAGCTGAAATTTCACTGTTTTAATGTATTTAAGTGAATAAATGGGCTCAGAAAAGGCTAAATTTTTGGGAATTGAATATTTGATTTGTAAATATAATGACTTCACTTATAAATAGCTTAAATGGAGTATTTGATTTGAAATAGAAACCATTTTTTAAATGTGATTTGGAATGGTATTTAAAATAAAATAAAAATGAATGAGGTTTTGAAAGGATATGATATTTTGATATTTTGAAATGGATTTGAAATGATACTTGATTTTTTTTTGAAGTATAAATACCATTTTTGAAATTTATAACCACGGGTTATAATAACGATTGGTTGTTAAAGAGACCGGGATCGGATATGGACACACTCTTTGTCGATACCGAAAACCACTTTAACAACTGTGCATGCGGTTGAGATTCCAGAATGAAGTATGATGGTGGCGACGATCCTATTATGGTATGAACGTAGACCCGACTCCCGTGAGTTGTCTTAAGACGGCTAAAACAGGAGTGATCGACGGGCCAAGTGAGGTCATTCCTCCTATTGGACACATTTCTTCGATATTATACTCTTACTTGTGATTGATTGATGGCCATCTTCGATTTTGATTGGAAGTGTGTTCCGAGGTGGGCGTAGTGGCTGCTACGTTACCACCAGCTCGGAAGCGTAATTGGTATATCTACCCTGGCATTGCCTAGTTGTGCCGTGTCACCTACCATAGCGAGCTTTACTACGAGTTTGTTTTTCTCCCATAGCCCATGGAGTATTTAGGGTACCCTCCCGATCTGGAGGTATGCTGATACAGGATGGACTATTGGGACTATTATGTGTTGAGGGCTATATGGGTAACCATTTAACTCTATTTAAAAGTAAGTTTATTTTACTGTTGATATTATTATAATAGCACAATATTACTACATAGTAAATAGTTTAACGGATTCTTAGAGGATGGACGTTTCCAAGAATCCTTTAAGTTACTTGTGCTTTTATTACAGTTCACTTGAGTTGGTTTACATTGTATAAGTATGTATGTCCTGTCTCGAGTGTTTGTGTTTTATTTACGCTCGGGTCAGTCTGTGTATTCACATCTTTGGGTTTCTCTTTCTGGAGCTAGGAATCGTTGGAGATTCTGCTTATCTAGTTATTTATATCTTTCAGTTTCAATTGTTCCATTTCAACTCTTGTCTTAGTGGACTTCTATGTATTTGGGATTTCTATTGTGTTTGTTTTAGACTGATATTATGTATTTGTTTTGAGACTTTGTAATAGTAGTTTCATGAACTACTATGTTATTTTATTTTCCGCTACGAGTTATTCTGATATTTCTGTGTCTGTAATTCTGTGATTGGTTTTATTTGCTCTAAATTTTATTTCAATCTGTTATTTTGAATTATTCAAGTCTGACATGTGTGGATTATTGTCGATTTGAATGGTCCAAAACAGTGGGTCGTTACAATGCATAACCATGAGGACGTTTAAATGGGATTAGTATCAACTTGTCTATTTAATAATCAATTTTGATATGTGTTCCATACATGCATAACTGTGTGGACATTTAAATGAGCATGAAAGCACATAAATAAATATTCTAAGTAATTCACCCATGCATAACCGTGAGGACTTTTAAATGAGAGTGAATACTTTGGAAGTTTAAAAAAATGAATAATTTCCTATTTAAAATACCACATTTTGACATACTATATTAGATTTTGATGAGTGATGGTCGTTAAAAATATGATAGAAATAGAGATGTTCATGGAAATTTTACCAGTAAAAGTTATTATAAATCTTGTTTAGACTTGTTAAAGAAATTTACTAAATATACTTTCTCAAGTAATAATGTATGATTAATATCGACACTCATCACTTTTTCAATCACTATTTATCTTTTCGATAATCAGTAGGGAGTCAGATTGGTCAAAATAGGCAAAAAAAAGTCAAATCAAATTTCTAAAATACCCTAGCTGAGATGAAGTTGGCAAAAACTAATTTCTGAAAGAGGTTTTGTAAAAATGTTAGCCAATTGAGAATTGGTTGAAATGTAATTTATGTAGATATTTTCTTTGGAAATACGATCTCTAATAAAATGATGTCTAACATCCATATGTTTTGTCCATGAGTGATGTACAGGATTATTTGTTAGGTCATTTACACTTTTGTTATCACACATTAGTGGTACACATTTAAAATTTAGACCATAGTCTTGCAAAGTTTATATCATCCATAAAATTTGAGCAGAGCAACCACTTAGATTAATATACTCTGCCTCAGTGGTGGATAATGCAATACAATTCTGTTTTCTACCTGGCCACGCAACTAACGAATGTCCTAACATAAAACACAATCCACTAGTACTTTTTCTATCAACTAGACTTCCAGCATAATCTGCCTATTAATTCAAAGTTATCATTAGTTGGATACCAAAGACCAAAACGTGGCATGTGCAACAGATATCTTATAATCCTTTTAACAGCTTTTAAATGTGATTCTTTTGGATTAGATTGAAATCGTGCACATAAGCTGACAGAAAACATGATGTCAGGTCTAGAAGCAGTAAGATAAAGAAGTGATCCAATCATACCTCGATATTGCTTTTGATCCACTGCCTTACCTTTTTCATCCTTGTCAAGTTTAATTGTTGTGCTCATGGGTTTTTTTTTGCAGTTTTAACATCTTTCAGTCCAAATTTCTTGACAAGTTCCCTAATATATTTCATTTGAGATATGAATGTACCTTTATCACTTTGTTTAATTTGAAATCTTAAAAAGAATTTTAACTCTCCAACCAAGCTCAATTCAAACTTCTCCTGCATGACTTTTTCAAATTTCTCATATAACAAGTTGTTAGTGGCACAATAAATAATGTCATCAACATATATTTAAGAAATCAAAAGATCATCATTTTCATGCAATAGATATAGTGTGGTGTCTACGCAACCCTTTTTGAACCCATTTTCAAGGAGATAGGTGATAAGACATTTATATCAAGCTCTAGGAGCTTGTTTTAATCCATATAATGCTTTCTTAAGTTTATATACATGGTTAGGGTATTCATGACTTTTAAAACCTTCTGGTTGTTCAACGAATACATTCTATTTTAAAATTCCATTAAGAAAAGCGCTTTTAATATCCATTTGTCTTAATTTAAATTCTTTATAGCAAGCAAAAACTAACAATGTCCTAATGGATTCTAGTCTTGCTGCCGGTGCAAAAGTTTCATCAAAATCAATTCCTTCTATTTGATTATAATTTTTAGCAACTAACCTAGCTTTGTTCTAATCATATTTCCAAATTCATCAAATTTATTTTGAAAAATCTATTTCGTTCTTTTGACTGGATAATCATTAGGTCTAGGTGCTAGAGTCCAAACATCATTTTGAACAAATTGATTTAGCTCTTCTTGCATAGCCATAAACCAATTTTCAGCATTAAGAGCTGAATCTATGTCTTTGGGTTCAATTTCTGAAATAAATCCACTATATAGACACAAATAACACAAATTTCTAATGGAGGAACGAGTTTGAACACCTACGATAGAATTTCCTATTACCAGTTCTGGAGGATGATCTACTTTGAATTTCAACCTCTCTGGATACAGATTTCTTTAGACTTCTTTCGTGGTTGTAGTTTCTTTTGTGTTTTCATTTTCATATTTTTCGTTCTCCTCTTCAACATTACGTTTGATTGTTTCCTTGTTCTGATCATCAATACTTTCATCAAATTTCACATTGATTGACTCCATGATTGTTCTTATCCTTTTGTTGTATACTCTATAAGCTTTGCTTTTGGTAGAGTATCTCATGAACATGCCCTCGTCAGCTTTTGGTTCAAATTTTCCTAATTGATCAATTGTATTGAGAATATAACATGGACGCCCAAAAAATTTGAAGTATGCAATATTTGGCTTATATTTTAACCATATCTCATAGGAAGTGTTATTAAGAATTGGTCTAATCATAACTCTATTCATTACATAACAGGCTGTATTTACTGCCTCTTCCCAAAAGAAAAAGGGTAGTTCATACTCATTTATCATAGATCTAGCCAACTCTTGTAATGTTCGATTCGTTCTCTCAACTACCCCATTTTATTGTGGAGTACATAGAGCAGATAATTCATGTTTAAATCCATTTTCATCACAAAAAATTTCAATTTCATAATTTTTAAATTCTCCACCATGATCACTTCTTAGTGAAATGATAGAAACTCCTTTTTCATTTTGAACCAATTTTGTGAATTTAGTGAAGTATGAGAAAATTACTAATATCTCAGCTAAGAAGTATACCTACATATATATTGAATAATCATCAACCAACAAAAAACAATATTTCCTACCACCTAAACTTGCAATATCGTTAGGTCCAACAAATCCATATAAACTAGTTCAAGGATTCTAGAAGTACTTACAGTGTTCTTTGTATGAAAAGAATTTTTTTTAAGTTTTCCCATATACATGCTTTACATTGACTTTCTGTTTTGAAATCATGAGATGGTAAACTTCTTACCAAGTCTTTTCTTTTTAGTTTGTTTAACAGATTCATACTAGCATGTCCTAATCGTCTATGCTATAAGTTTACTTTTACATCATTAGCTATCAGACATTTTGAAAGAGTGAGATCATCACAAAGGACAAACCCGAGCCGAGGCTGGATTCAACTCACGCGCAATACAAATAAAATTCAACATTAGGATGTAGGAACATATACTTCATATTGATGGCTATTGATATGAAATAGATAGGTCTAGGGATGCTTCGTATCGATGGATACGAAATTGATATTTCGTATCGATGGAGTTGAATGGTTCAAATATGATCTTGCAGTGACTTTCATACCGATGGGCCTCGTATCGTTGGATGCGAAGTACATGGCTGCTCATTGATGGATATGAAGTGCTAGACTCTAGATTGCTTTAAGTTGATAGATGCGAAGCTGTGCCTTCGTATCGATAGAAGTGACCGATTCTCTCTGTAACGAATGCGATTTTATCGGGATCCGAAGGTCGGCACTAATACGTCCACTGTATCAACTGCCGAGCAATCGAATGCCGGAAAACCGAATTGTTAGGGTTAAAAAGAAGAGGTAGAAGAAAAAGATAGAAGAAACAATATCAGAATCTCACATATCGCAGCGAACAACATATAATAGATAAATGAGTAACTTTAAAACAAAGAACTATTTCAGTTACTACATAACATCATCAGAGTGTACAAGAACAATATTCAACACAACAAAACAATGGACAGTTATACAACATGTCCTTACAAGTGAAATACACAGCGGAAAGATAATATCATATACAAGTAATACGTCTCGCCATCCAGCTCGCCACTTGAGCTCCAAAGCACTTCTGAATCCAGAATGACCTGATAACCTGACTCTAGACTGCCCGTGTGGAAAATTATGGGCACCCAGAGTTTAGGAAGAGAACAATAAACTCCAGGTCAGTCATGGGACTGGTGTGAGAACTTAAAATAGTTTATCTTTAAAACAAAGAACAGGATAATTTTAAAATAGATTCGCAATGTTTTTTAGAAAATGAGACTACCATAAGGCCTCACGCACACACACACAATGCAAACGCAGAATCGGAGGAGATTTCTCCTTATGATAGTCAAAGATGCTTGATACGCATTAAAAAAACATTTGATATTATTACTAGAGCATAGTGTAGAAAACATTTCGAAAGCAAAGATATAAATCTTAGCCAACATACGACCATTATCGTATGCCTACTATAGCTACCATGTTCAATAGCAGGTTACCGCCACATTCCATGACAGGTTATACAACTAAAACCGTACAAGGCTCGTATTGTTTCTTTGGATGTTCCAACAAATGGTCAGGCTAAGGAACTTCCTACTGCCACATGGGATCGCCTCTGGCGGGATGTCCTGAGAACTTAACCAACTCTCTGCCAACACAAGGCCGGGTTACCTCTGTAACTAGGTAACTACTACACGAATATGCCACCCCCCGGTCCTTTGGGACCTTTATCCGAGGGCCCTCTATCACCAAGCAACAACCACACAGAAAAAATGAGATTGGAGCAACCACATAGGTTAAGCATCAGGGCTCCATACCTGACACCATCCTTTTCCAGAAGGGAATGACATACCCTAAAGGGAGCGACCCTTATAACCTTGTCGCATATTCCTATTTTGACCATTTCCGGGGTGTGAGGTCTGACGAAGTCTCGTCCATAAAGCTACGCTTTTCACAAATCCACGCTTTGATCCACATATGATCAATAAATAATCATCACACGGCAACACTCAGCATACCACATTACCAAATTGGGAATATATCGCTGATAACCTTCAACTTCAAAACCTCTGAGCGCGTACGTCTCAGAGAAGGGTGTTAAGCTAAGAGAATAAATTCTCCGCCACCAACAGAAATGTATTTGAAAGAAATCTGCTTTATATCTCAAAATGTAATATCAGATACGTAACCATACAAGTTTGTTCCGGGCTCGAACAGAACCAAAGACACTTCAAAAGAAGCCCTTGCAATCCGGGTATTCACAATCCCGATCGTATTGCCCATCACAAAGGAAATATCAATACCGTAGCTAACGGTGCAGAGACAATCGATAGGTCATCCTATCGTTTTCACAAATACCCGGTCTTCACCATCGGTCTTCAATGCTATCCATTACATCGTATCACTATTCGGAATGGGTAATCCGAATAACGAGCGCAATAATTTAAAAATAAGTGTAGCATTCAATTTATACTAATTCACAACAAATAGCCACTTA
This sequence comes from Allium cepa, assembly GCA_030765085.1. Lineage (NCBI taxonomy): Eukaryota > Viridiplantae > Streptophyta > Magnoliopsida > Asparagales > Amaryllidaceae > Allium > Allium cepa. The sequence continues at coordinate 181,707,819 of CM060937.1, read as the reverse complement.
AGGGTCAATATTGATAGTCGGTTATTTAACTATCAATCAATATTCACAACATCACCCGATTTCAAGTAATTTCCCCAAATTATTTATTTTTAAAAATATTTTTATAAGATATATATTTTCCACACTTCAACCATTTGAAAACCAATTTCAAATCAAGTTACACCCTTACAACTTTCATTTCAAAATGGTTCATTTAAACCAATCAAATAAATCCTTACCGATTTATTAAATTTACGTTCCAAATTCGTAAATTTATTTCCACACTTCAAAATAAATCAATGTTTATTTTTAAACAAATTCCCTTTCTTTTATAAATTCCATAGTGAATTTACCTTTCCAAAATATCTATGAACATACGATTTCCAAATCGATTCCAATTATTCACTTCCGATTTATCTTTAAAAGATATAATCTCAAAACATTCACTTCATATTGAAAAACATTTCCATACTTATTAAATAATAAATAATTCACCAATCTATTTATTTTCAACATTTGGAAAATATTCAATATACTTAAATCCAATTAAGTATATATTTTATTCTTTAAGGAAAACATCCTCTTAAACACATTTATTTGGGTCAAAACGAATGTTACGTAAAACATCGTTAGGACAACCCAAAATCACTAGTATAGGGATTCGAAATTAAGATAGATACATAAATCCGAATACTATACAAAAATTTTCCTTTCGGAAATCATTTACTATAACAACAGTGTTATAGTCCACCATTCCCTTTTATTTCTCGAAAACATCTATCTCAACAATGAATGTTGAAATCTATGATTTTGATACTTAACACATTTAAAACATCTTTAAATTGTTTAATTATATTTAAAATATCACTTTCCCAAAATATTTCTTTAATATATTATTCACCGTCCAGAATCATGAATATGCTTCATTTACCAAATTTACCATTTCTACATATTTCATTTAAAGGATTATCCACTGTCCCAAAATCGTGGGTATATCTCCTTTTATAAGCTATAATAATTAACTTATCAAAATAAGTCGATTTCAGATTTATAAACAACGTTATAAATTCCATTTATATTTTATAACAACTTCAGCTTATAAAATCACTTTAATAGCAAATTCTATCCATATCCCATTTACACGCCAAAATCCAGTTTATAAGTTAATTACTTATAAATATTTTATTTTACAAAATCTATTCATTTTATAACTTCACAATTTATAATCTATAGATTTCATCCACTTATGGAACCCATTTATATTTCATTTTAACACTTATAAAAACTCGTTTTATAATTCCAATATTTTAAATTTATAAATAGTTATAACCTTTTATATAACTCATTTATAATAATTCAAAAATCCCAATTTGAACCATTTATAAATTTATTAACTACTGATTTCAAAACTCACACTTCGGTTATATTTCACGAAAATCATAATTTTTATAACATAAAAATTTCAACGTTTATTTATTTAAGATGAATCAATTCCAAAATTAAATTTTATTATGAATTCTCAACTTAAATTTTCAAAAATCAAATTTTATTTATTTTCGACATCTAACGATACCAAAATATATTCGGCTAAAATTTAGCCTTCAACGATTCCAATCACAAAGATAATCACGCAGATTATAAACAGATCAACACACAACATTGAAACCAATTCAATCATTTGTGGAATCCAGTTGGATCCCTCCAACCTGTTTCCCTGCATCCAAAGATGTTAGCACAGTACCAATTCCGTTTCGAGACGGAATATCACGGTATATAGGATTTATAAAACACTATCCGCTATTATGCGGTGCAATAGGGTCTCGTCCGCTATATAATGTGGGAAAATCAACTCCAAATACAAATATAATACCAATTCCATGCAAGTTGGAATTATCGCGGTATATGTTTTAAATAAATAACATCCGCTTAATATACGGCGTATAATGTCTATTTAACATAATAGATAACAAATTATCATCCAATCACACAATCAAGCAATTTTAAATCTAACTATTTAAAATTTAAATCGAAACTAATTCGATTGAGTGAGAAGTTCTCACCTTGAGTTTCCGATAACAGTTGTAGCATTTTATTTCGAATAAAATTAAATGTGCGTTTAATTTTACCCAAAATTTTCACTAACTCCAAACGACTCCAAACTAGCTCCATTGTGTAGTGCTCGACAAAACGAAGCCAACACAACTCTTTTCGTGCAATTCCGACATTGTATGACAAAGATATCAATTTTTAAACATCGTACGATTTATAATATAATTTAATCACAATTTCTTTTATAATTTTAGCCTAGATTAATCACAGCCCTTGATTCTTGCTTGCTGAAATCCAGGCCGTGCCACATTCTTCCTGCTTCCCCAGTATCTCACGCGCGTACATGAACCCATTTGCACGCACAAGCCCTAAATCACGCGACCACCTTCGGCGACATATACATCGATCAGCTAGCGCCACTTCGAAGCCAACGTCGAGCACTACACTCGGCTGCAATATGGTGGAGCTCGGCCTCCATTCTGCCTCGTAAAGCGTGCGCGACTTTCGCCCCTTCTACCTCAATTTGCCGATGATCTACCGCTCCATTCACGATCTTAACCGTTGGATAGCAAGATCTTGGAGAGCTCTACATTTTTCATGTTGGAAGTTTCTTGAATTACTTTGCGGATTTGAAGAAAAGAGGAGGAGAAGGAATCAAGTTTTCGGCCATTGATGTATGAGAGTGGCGGCCGGCTTAAGAAACTAGGGTTTCGTTTATTTCTTTTGCAAATGAAAACAATGAAGGCCTTTTATAGAAAATTTCCAAATTCATCCAAAAAATTTCGAACTCCAAATCTCGTGCGGTGACTGGAGTTTCTAGGGTTTACCCCGTGTTCCGGACACAATAGAAGATGTTTCGGAGGCTAATTCGGTCGTATGTGCGAGTTACGGCAATAAACGATCAAATTTAAATTAAATTGATTTAAACTAATTTCTATGCGTTTTGGCTTGCCCCGGACAAACCGTAGATCCGATTGACACGAAATTTGAAACCATACAATAATTTTACATTATGGATCCGCTGAAACTAGTTTCATCGAAATCCGAGGCTGTTTGAAAAATGGCTATTTTTACTCGTCAATTAAATATTAAAATATTCTATTTTCACATATTAACTTTTAATTCAATTTTAAAAGTTCTATAGCATCACTATAACTCCAATATGATTTAATATAACTTTATAAATCATTTTTAATCACATTAAACCCAATTTTCAATTATTTATGCAATTTCAAATATTAAATTATCGATTTAATTATCCAATTAAATCTAAATATTTGAAATAAAATTTATTCGACTTACAAATTTGACTTATTAATATTTAAAATTAATTAAATATATAATTTTTAACTGACAGAAATTATGGGTCGTTACAAACTTCCCCTCTTAAAAGAATTTCGTCTTCGAAATTACCAAGTAAGAAAGAGTTTTGAAATCCATTAACTTTTCAAAACAAACTGTTCAAATTTGATTTACAAATCTCTTAAGTGTTTAACTTTTCCAAAACCATAGTTAAACTTCTTACAAAATATTTACTAAGTTTCCAAATCCAAACTTAGTTTTCAAAATTTTCAATTCTCTCAAAAATATTCTGACGCCTTAAATTTTCGGAAAAATTCGCCAGAGTCTCCTTTGCGCGGCTCGATCCGAAAAAAATGACAGTATATATATCACAAATACATCTCATCAAGTGATGAGGCATCCCGCAGGGAAAAAAGTGTAAAAGTACGGTATGTAATCCGAGATATGTACCTTATTTATTGTCAGCGAGCGTATATGGCTAATATAGCGCGAAAGCGAGCTTCAAATGCGAAGCAAGCGCAATCCGCACCTACTAAACACTCAACAAACCATGAGAAACATGCATATATGAAAGTAATATCAATATACAACCTATAGCAACATAAAAACTACATGTGCCAACATAGAAAATGCAACAAAAATAATAAATGCAACCACCAAACAATTATCATCCAACAAATCCATATCAAATCAATATACATTCACTTCTCATTAATATTCATCGAATTGGTTTTCAATTTAATCACATTTTATTTGTTGACATTGGATCTTACAAATATTCATTTATTCATTTCCAATTAGTATACATTCACTAATTTACATTCATTTTAGTTCACTTCCAAATCAAATTCAATTCTATTCAAATTCATTTTCTTCCAATTTGAACTTAATTACATAACTTTCAATTTCACTAATTTAATTTCATTAACACTTAATGAATTGATATACAATCAACTAACAATCAAATGACAACCAATGTATATTCAACATAACCAAATTATTCACTTTACATTCAACATTCATATTCACTTTGTTTACCTTCAATTTGGTTTAACATTCAATTATTCAATTTCTCAACTTCATTAGCATCACTTAAGTTATATTCCTTTTAAACATCATTTGTTTAACTTAACTTAAATTTCTATTTCAACAACATATCTAATCTAGTTAAAATCCAATTCAGATTCCAACTTCAAAGTAAATTCTATTTAACTTTTACCAAAGTCAATTTTATCACTTATTCAGATTCATACTTCGTTTTGCTTAACAAAGTTATTTAACCATTTTAATAATTGGTTTTACTTACATCTTCACGTTTAATAAGTTATACAACTTATTATTCAAATTCCAAATCTGATTTAATTTATTTAACTTCCTTTAATTAAATTTTACATCATATATTTGATCATGCTAATTCAAATTTATTTCAACTTTTCCAAAGTTACATCTTTATTATCTCATATTATAAATTCAACACTTGATAACTTATATTCGTCAATTTCAACTTGGATTTTAATTTCAAATTTTTTTATCGCAACAAAATTCAATTTCAATTTACTATGGTAGCAAATCCATCAAACAGAAACTCAAAAATGATACTAATGATGGTGTAGTCATCACCCTTATTATTTCCCAGCAACAGTAGTGAATCCAGTGCTTTAAATTCTTTCAAAAATTTCTTTTATTTATAAATCACATTTATAAATCTTGCTTATATAATTTCACCATTTCCCTTTACTTATACCATATTATTCCATAATTGTAAATCATTTCAATTATAATTCTATACTAATACAATTGTTGCTTTTATATAATTTACTCTTTCACAATTATTGTTTTTATTCAGATTATTCAAACAACTTTAATTCACTTATATATTTCCTTACATTTTCAACGATTCAAACAATTCAATTTTATATACACTTCAATAATTCTGAAAAATTATTCCATTATATATAAAATATAATCGAGGTAAAATTATTTCATTTAACCAATTTAAAATGATACTATGTCGGTTTATCTCGTTTAAGAGTTTAGAAACCCCTATCGATGACAGTTAGCTAGACTGCACCGACCAGAATCTTTAAACAATCAACTGATAAGTCAAAACAATACAAAACAATTTCATATTCACTAACAAATACACGCTCATATCTATTATTACACTCAAACTCATTCTAGAGTACTACTGACTCTATCTCTAATGAGTAATCCCCAACAAAGCCAAGGTTGTCACTTAACCAAATGCTCTGGTACCAGATGTAACGAATGCAATTTTATCGGGATCCGAAGGTCGGCATTAATACGTCCACTGTATCAACTGCCGAACAATCGAATGCCGGAAAACCGAATTGTTAGGGTTAAAAAGAAGAGGTAGAAGAAAAAGATAGAAGAAACAATATCAGAATCTCACATATCGCAGCGAACAACATATAATAGATAAATGAATAACTTTAAAACAAAGAACTATTTCAGTTACTACATAACATCATCAGAGTGTACAAGAACAATATTCAACACAACAAAACAATGGACAGTTATACAACATGTCCTTACAAGTGAAATACACAGCGGAAAGATAATATCATATACAAGTAATACGTCTCGCCATCCAGCTCGCCACTTGAGCTCCAAAGCACTTCTGAATCCAGAATGACCTGATAACCTGACTCTAGACTGCCCGTGTGGAAAATTATGGGCACCCAGAGTTTAGGAAGAGAACAATAAACTCCAGGTCAGTCATGAGACTGGTGTGAGAACTTAAAACAGTTTATCTTTAAAACAAAGAACAGGATAATTTTAAAATAGATTCGCAATGCTTTTTAGAAAATGTGACTACCATAAGGCCTCCCGCACACACACACAATGCAAACGCAGAATCGGAGGAGATTTCTCCTTATGATAGTCAAAGATGCTTGATACGCATTAAAAAGAAACATTTGATATTATTACTAGAGCATAGTGTAGAAAACATTTTGAAAGTAAAGATATAAATCTTAGCCAACATACGACCATTATCGTATGCCTACTATAGCTACCATGTTCAATAGCAGGTTACCGCCACATTCCATGGCAGGTTATACAACTAAAACCGTACAAGGCTCGTATTGTTTCTTTGGATTTTCCAACAAATGGTCAGGCTAAGGAACTTCCTACTGCCACATGGGATCGCCTCTGACGGGATGTCCCGAGAACTTAACCAGCTCTCTGCCAACAAAAGGCCGGGTTACCTCTGTGACTAGGTAACTACTACACGAATATGCCACCCCCCGGTCCTTTGGGACCTTTATCCGATGGCCCTCTATCACCAAGCAACAACCACACAGAAAAAATGAGATTGGAGAAACCACATAGGTTAAGCATCAGGGCTCCATACCTGACCCACCCTTTTCCGGAAGGGAATGACATACCCTAAAGGGAGCGACCCTCATAACCTTGCCGCATATTCCTGTTTTGACCATTTCCGGGATGTGAGGTCTGACGAAGTCTCGTCCACAAAGCTACGCTTTTTCACAAAGCCACGCTTTGATCAACAAATGATCAATAAATAATCATCACACAGCAACACTCAGCATGCTATACTACCAAATTGGGAATATATCGCCGATAACCTTCAACTACATAACCTCTGAGCGCGTACGTCTCAGAGAAGGGTGTTAAGCTAAGAGAATAAATTCTCCGCCACCAACAGAAATGTATTTGAAAGAAATCTGCTTTATATCTCAAAATGTAATGTCAGACACATAACCATACAAGTCTGTTCCGGGCTCGAACAGAACCGAAGGCACTTCAAAAGAAGCCCTTGCAATCCGGGTATTCACAATCCTGATCGAATTTCCCATCACAAAGGAAATCGCCATATCGTAGCTAACGGTGCAGAGACAATCGATAGGTTATCCTATCGTTTTCACAAATACCCGGTCTTCACCACCGGTCTTCAATGTTATCCATTACGTCGTATCACTATTCGGAATGGGTAATCCGAATAACGAGCGCAATAATTTAAAAATAAGTGTAGCATTCAATTTCAACTAATTCATAACAAATAGCCACTTAAGGGTCAATATTGATAGTCGGTTATTTAACTATCAATCAACATTCACAACATCACCCGATTTCAAGTAATTTCTCCAAATTATTTATTTTTAAAAATATCTTTACAAGATATATATTTTCCACACTTCAACCATTTGAAAACCAATTTCAAATCAATTTATACCCTTACAACTTTCATTTCAAAATGGTTCATTTAAACCAATCAAATAAGTCCTTACCGATTTATTAAATTTACATTCCAAATTCGTAAATTTATTTCCACACTTCAAAATAAATCAATGTTTATTTTTAAACAATTTCCCTTTCTTTTATAAATTTCATAGTGAATTTACCTTTCCAAAATATCTATGGACATACGATTTCCAAATCGATTCCAATTATTCACTTTCTATTTATCTTTAAAAGATATAATCTCAAAACATTCACTTCATATTGGAAAACATTTCCATACTTATTAAATAATAAGTAATTCACCAATCTATTTATTTTCAACATTTGCAAAATATTCAATATACTTAAATCCAATTAAGTATATATTTTATTCTTTAAGGAAAACATCCTCTTAAACACATTTATTTGGGTCAAAACGAATGTTACGTAAAACAACGTTACGACAACCCAAAATCACTAGTATAGGTATTCGAAATTAAGATAGATATATAAATCCCAATACTATACAAAACTTTTCCTTTCAGAAATCATTTACTATAACAACAGTGTTATAGTCCACCATTCCCTTTCATTTCTCGAAAACATCTATCTCAACAATGAATGTTGAAATCTATGATTTCAATACTTAACACGTTTAAAACATCTTTAAATTGTTTAATTCTATTTAAAATATCACTTTCCCAAAATATTTCTTTAATATATTATTCATCGTCCAAAATTATGAATATGCTTCATTTACCAAATTTATCATTTCTACATATTTTATTTAAAGGATTATCCACTGCCCCAAAATCGTGGGTATATCTCCTTTAATAAGCTATAATAATTAACTTATCAAAATAAGTCGATTTCGGATTTATAAACAACGTTGTAAATTCCATTTATATTTTATAACAACTTCGGCTTATAAAATCACTTTAGTAGCAAATTCTATCCATATCCCATTTACACGCCAAAATCCAGTTTATAAGTTAATTACTTATAAATATTTTATTTTACAAAATCTATTCATTTTATAACTTCACAATTTATAATCTATAGATTTCATCCACTTATGGAACCCATTTATATTTCATTTTAACACTTATAAAAACTCGTTTTATAATTCCAATATTTTAAATTTATAAATATCAATTTTTATAACCTTTTATATAACTCATTTATAATAATTCAAAAATCCTAATTTGAACCATTTTATAAATTTATTAACTACTGATTTCAAAACTCACACTTCGGTTATATTTCACGAAAATCATAATTTTTATAACATAAAAATTTCAACGTTTATTTATTTAAGATGAATCAATTCCAAAATTAAATTTTATTATGAATTCTCAACTTAAATTTTCAAAAATCAAATTTTATTTATTTTCGGCATTTAACGATACCAAAATATATGCGGCTAAAATTTAGCCTTCAACGATTCCAATTACAAAGATAATCACGCAGATTATAAATAGATCAACACACAACATTGAAACTAATTCAATCATTTGAGGAATCCACTTGGATCCCTCCAACCTGTTTCCCTGCATCCAAAGATGTTAGCACAATACCAATTCCGCTTCGAGACGGAATATCATGGTATATAGGATTTATAAAACACTATCCGCTATTATGCGGCGCAATAGGGTCTCATCCGCTATATAATGCGGGAAAATCAACTCCAAATACATATATAATACCAATTCCATGCAAGTTGGAATTATCGCGGTATATGTTTTTAATAAATAACATCCGCTTAATATACGACGTATAATGTCTATTTAACACATAGATAACAAATTATCATCCAATCACACAATCAAGCAATTTTAAATCTAACTATTTAAAATTTAAATCGAAACTAATTCGATTGAGCGAGAAGTTCTCACCTTGAGTTTCCGATAACAGTTGTAGCGTTTTATTTCGAACAAAATTAAACGTGCGTTTAAATTTACCCAAAATTTTCACTAACTCCAAACGACTCCAAACCAGCTCCATTGCGTAGTGCTCAACAAAATGAAGCCAACGTAACTCGTTTCGCGCAATTCCGACCTCGTATGACAAAGATATCAATTTTTAAACATCGTACGATTTATAATATAATTTAATCACAATTTCTTCTATAATTTTAACCTAGATTAATCACAGCCCTTGATTCTTGCTTGCTGAAATCCAGGTCGTGCCACGTTCTTCCTTCTTCCCCAGTATCTCATGCGCGTACGTGAACCCATTTGCACGCACTGGCCCTAAATCACGCGACCACCTTCGGCGACATATACATCGATCAGCTAGCGCCACTTCGAAGCCAACGTCGAGCACTACACTCGGCTGCAATATGGTGGAGCTCGGCCTCCATTCTGCCTCGTAAAGCGTGCGTGACTTTCGGCCCTACTACCTCAATTTGCCGATGATCTACCGCTCCATTCACGATCTTAACCGTTGGATAGCAAGATCTTGGAGAGCTCTACATTTTTCAAGTTGGAAGTTTCTTGAATTACTTTGCGGATTTAAAGAAAAGAGGAGGAGAAGGTATCAAGTTTTCGGCCATTGATGTATGACAGTGGCGGCCGGCTTAAGAAACTAGGGTTTCGTTTATTTCTTTTGCAAATGAAAACAATGAAGACCTTTTATAGAAAATTTCCAAATTACTATTCATCCAAAATATTCCGAACTCCAAATGTCACACGGTAACTGGCGTTTCTAGGGTTTACCCCGCGTTTCGGACATAATGGAATATATTTTGGAGGCTAATTCGGTCGTACATGCGAGTTACGGCAATAAACGATCAAATTTAAATTAAATCGATTTAAACTAATTTCTATGCGTTTTGGCTTGCCCTGGACAAACCGTAAATCCGATTGACACGAAATTTGAAACCATACAATAATTTGACATTACGGATCCGATGAAATTGGTTTCGTCGAAATCTGAGGCTGTTTGAAAAATGGCTATTTTTACTCGTCAGTTAAATATTAAAATATTCTATTTTCACAAATTAACTTTTAATTCAATTTTAAAAGTTCTATAGCATCATTATAACTCCAATATGATTTAATATAACTTTATAAATCATTTTTAATCACATTAAACCCAATTTCCAATTATTTACGTAATTTCAAATATTACATTATCGATTTAATTATCCAATTAAATCTAAATATTCGAAATAAAATTTATTCGAATTACAAATTTGACTTATTAATATTTAAAATTAATTAAATATATAATTTTTAACTGATAGAAATTCTGGGTCGTTACACTCTCGGTATAGCAACTGGGATACGAAATGTTTTTCTCTTGGGTACAAACCCATATAAATACTTTTTGTACTCAGACAAAATTTTCACTTGCCTTTATTTTAACTTTCTACTTCGTATCGATCAGAAATATAAGAAAACTGTAAAAGCTTCCGTCTTTAATCGGCTAACCCATTAATCCTTAAATCCAACGCCTTTAAACTAGGTAATTAATTGACCAAATCTACCTTAAAATGACAAGACTTGAGGCTCGATGCCATCTCACCCAAGGTAACGACCAATTCCAGCGTTGTCGATGCCGAAATATGGTTGGAGTGAGGTCGAGGAACTATTTTAACGGCGTCTTAGAAGCTTGGGGAAGAAGGAGAGTGATCAAACGAGGCGGTCGAGTCATTAACTTCCAAATTCTTGTCTCAAACTCGTATCGATACGAGATGTGGATCGATCTGGGATGTTGTGAAGTAGCTTTGCAGGTAGAGTAGTTTGTTGATCGATCAAAGACAAAGTAGTTCATATCGATGGAAGAGGCATGATGACCGATTCGAACCTAGGTTCTTTGGATAGATACGAAAAGCATCGATGCTTGGAGTGATCGATATGAAGCTAGGGCCCTTGGGATCGATACGAAGTGTTGTGATGCATAGATCAATTGATACGAAATCAAACCCTTTGGATCGATACGAAAACAGACTTTAAGAGGAACGATCCAAGTTGAACCTTGATGGATAAGAAACTAGTTAATTTTTGCATACTCGAACATCGGACTCCGACAAGCTTTAGCCTTGCATATCTGGATTTGACTGTTAAACTGCATAACTGACTACTTTTCAAAGCTCATCGATGGAACTGTAATTTGGCAAACATAACAAACTTTAACATGGATTGTTCTTCTAAGTGAGGATGGCACGACTGGGGCATTCAGCGATGATGGTCACTACGGCCGAATCTTGAAGTCTCATCGTTTTACCATCTTTCGAACTTGTAGAAATTAGAAGTATTATGTAGCACTGCACTATACAACACGATCATTCACTTCAAAAGGGGAAATATGGGTTTATTTCCATGTGATAGCCCTGGTTTTATAAGAAAATTTTGTGATTTAATTTAGCTTATGCTTGTTTAAAAAAAAAATTGTATAGAAAAATTGACAGGCATAGAAACTGTTTTATAAGTATATAGTTGCAGCCTAAATATGTACACAAGATGGTGCACGTACAGGCACACATTTTTTCTGAATGATAAAATAGGCAACAATTGATATATGTTAGGGTAAACAATCTAGAAATATATATATAGTATGGAAGACATGATTATGTCTTTAATAAGTTTGGCATAAAAGAAAATAAACATAGGTTGAAATAATAATAATACGTATAGAAATGTTAGATAGTAAAATTATTTAAAAACAAAAGAAAGAAAAATAAAAAGACTTAGACAAAAATAAGTTTACATATGATATGCATGTGCACATGCAATTACTGCTGGTAGAAGACAAGGCTTGCATGGAAATAGTATGGATCTTTAAATAAACACTTTAGCTATTTTCAGTAATTCTTTTTGCTTAGAAAAAAAGGAAAAAGAATTAAGTCATGCATATAACATGACCCGGGGTAGGATTAAAGAATAAGGTTTATTTTTGAAAAAAAAGAGGACCACATACCCTTTTCTTTTATTTGAATCAAGATTAAGGCAGATCACATTATGGGGTAAAACTGACATTGGGTAATTTTCTAAAACCCTAGTGGCAGCCAGGGTCTAGTATAAGAAGGCTTAAGGATAGTAAGGTCTGTCACCATTTTTAAAACAGAAAAAAAAGAGTAGCAATAAAAATATAAACCAGAGGCAATGAAGAGCACTGGCCATTAGAGTTAAGAGGAAGTAGAAGATCAAAGGGAAAAAGAATTAAGGTGAGTAATCTCACTGAAAATTTGGCATTAAGTCCTGAATATTGAGGCAGCCTAATTGGTTTTATATTTCACTTTTGCAAGCTGTGTTCATTTTATGACCTGATGTTTCTGGTTTGTGAATGATTTGTTTAAGTATAAACCTCTGCATAGTGATTTATTCAATAAAAAAAAGAGTCATGTATTTCATGTTTAAAAAAATGTCTATCTGATTATGGATTAACTTTGAGATGAAGTGGTTTCTTTTTATTGGTTTTTCTTCATTTAAATACTTATTTAAATCCCAGGATTTATGTGATAAACATATGGTCTAAAAATGGAAAGAAATATGGGGCAGTAGCATTGTGTTGTTGCTTATGTGTCATATTAAACTGAAAAAAATAGAAGTGCAATGTTATACATGTGCTGATCTTCTATAATTTTATGAACTATCCAAATCAAAGTTTAAACCTATGGTTTAGCCAGATCTAAATTAATAAGGATCTGATTGAACCAGAGGTAAAATGGAAGTAACCAGAAAAACTATTTATGACCATATGTTTATGACATGATCTACTAGAACTCATAGGCAAAATAATATGCTAAGTAATCATATCTATTTGCATGATTAAATAATTGCTTCTGAGAATATGATTTATACATCTCTGGATGAATACATGATTGGGTAAATTGTTTATTTTCCTTTGAATGAAATGTGATTTGCAGAAGGGATTAGCACAGTTAAGAAAAAAAAGGAAAGTAACACTTTGTAATTTAACTAAGGACATTAGATCTTAGGGCTACAAAATATGGCTTGGCAAGGTGAACATTGCAAGCTCACACATGGTATGTTTATAGCCAGGGCCCTGAGTGTGCTGGGTTAACAGAGATTGGTCCCAGGCAGTGTGTGATTTAACAAGAGAAAGTAGCTAAAGACCATAATATATATATATATATATATTGGATTGTAACCAATAGAAATAGGTTGAGGCTTGGGTGAAGTCCCTAATGGCCAGTAAAATTTGAAAAGGGGGCTGGATGATTGAATTGATGACTGCATTTGTTAGTATGATGTTTTATTGGTTAACTTTATGATTGTTTTTCTCTGAACTAAACCATTTGGGTTATATTTAAGTTGTTTTGCTATGATAAGAATGCACATGCCTTACAAAAACATGCGTAAAGATGATACTGAATTTCTTAATTCATTTAAAATATTTGCATACAAATAAAGTCATATAAAATCATCTTTTCAGGTAAACTACTCATACCAGACATTAGTCTGACCCTTTGTGTGTTTATGCACCATTGGGTGTCTCATATTTATATGAGGCAGTTCATGGTGATTGTGCACGTAAATAAGCATTTCACTGATCAAGCTCTGGATGAATTAGCTGCTTAAGGATTTGGATGCAATAGTTACAGATTTTTTTGAAATTTAGAATAGAAGTTTAGTCAAATTTATGTTATTCTATGTGGTTCAAATTGTTTAGAAAGAAACAAATGCAATGTCATTTTCTGTTTTGTAAGTACTAAACTTAAAGGTATAATTCAGTTGAAACTTGTGAGTTGCTTTTGAAAATGTTTCAACTGAGTAACGTAGTTTTCTTTCTTAGTTTCAGAATGATATAATTATAATAGTAAAAAATCTGAGATGCAAGCATGTAAGAATTGAAAGACTAACTCAGTATTGGATATGACAAATCCAGGTTTAAAGATGATGTAAAAATCTGGCATATACAAGTTTTGAATTGCCATAGGAAGAACCCAGAAATACTTGTAAATTTGTGTATAAATAAACAGGGCTATCCCGACCATTTTTCCAAGCCTGGGTTCAACCATCTTTAATTGTTTTAAACTCAGTTTGCAGTAAAGCTTAATAACTCAAATATATAGGGTAGGTCTCATCATTTCAAGTTAACAATTATTTGAAAAGAATTTAAGCCCTCAAAAATTTTCCCAGTGAATAAACATGCATAGGAACATGCACACACATATACAAATCTAAAAGCACAGTTCGTTTAGAAATAAAATTATGGGAAATACATACAAATGCTAAGTCTAGAAGGTATAATATCAGAAGTGATGCAACAATAAGTTGTGCTAAGGAAAACTGGATTCTTAGGAATAAATTTGCTATGTATAAATTACCTAATAATTTTCAAAGCAGATTTCTACTTCTAAATTTCTGTACTCTGATTTAAGTAGAAAATAATTTACATATCTTCATATATGTAGGTTTAGATAATTTGAAGCACAACAATATTTTTATATTGGCTTAAAGATCCTGGTTAGAAAGAGAAGTGTGTGAATGATATTCTCTTGACTAGGTGACCACTGTGTATGCATAATAATCATAAAAAAAAAATTAGATAAAGAAAGTGGGTCATCTCATTTGGTATCAGAGCTATGTTGTTAAATAACATAGCAAGATTTTGGATGAACTTGTTTGCATTGAATGTATGGAAGTGTTGACTGCCTTGGATGCTTTGCTTTGTTAATACTTGCACTAGCAATATCTATTATGACTAACTAGTGATAGATTAAAATGTGTTAAATTATAGAATATTAGATAAAATGGACTAACTCAAGTGTCATATCCATAGAGCTATGGTAGGACCCAGACATCCAAATGTAGGACCAAGTGAACCACCTATGGTGAATATGCAAGAATTTATGAGAGCCATAAGGGATGGAGTAGGCAACATGCAAGAAAATCCACACGGGGAGCTTTCCAAACTACTCAAGACCTTTACCAATCTTGGAGGCAAAACTTTTGATGGTACAGAAGGGATCATGGGAGTTCAAAATTGGCTTAGAATTTTGGATAGAATCTTTACAGATATGCAAGTTGAAGACCAAAAGAAGAGGCAAATTGCATCCAGACAATTAAGAGGAGCAGCTTTGGATTGGTGGGAGGTTATCAGAGCTGGAAGGCCTGAAGGAGAGGTGACATGGAATCAATTTAAAGAAATGTTGGAAGGGAGGTTTGTACCTGCATCAGCCAAGGAGTCTTTGTTAGAGGAATTCATTAAATTAAGGCAGGGGAATATGAGTGTCGCTGAGTACACATAGAAGTTTGAATCATTAGCAAAGTATGGTGCAGTGCTCATCACAACTAGGGAAGCTAAAAATGGCAGATATATTCAAGGACTGAACCCTAGCCTTAGTAGAGCTATGTTGCCATATAAGGACAGGACATTTGATCAAGTTTTGGATCTGACTTTAAGCATTGAACAACATGATAATGCCAGAGAAAATTTCAGGGCATTCAGGAATAACCAAAACAAGAAAAGAAAGGGTAAGTTTCACCCTTATGATGAAAAGAAACAGATATAGTTTCCACCAAGAAACCAGAAGAAGTCAAGACTGTTGAAGTTAAGAAGAAGATTACTTGCTATAACTGTGGTCAAGAGGGGCATATGAAGAATAGGTGCACAAATGTTAGGCCAACATCCTTCAAATGTCACCATTGTGGGAAGGAAGGTCACATAAAGAGGAATTGTCCAGATTTTAAGCAAGGAAAAATAGGAACTTTGGAAGGGAAAGGCAAAGCAACTGAGGGAACAAGTGTTGAGAAACATGGCCAAGTTGAAGGTACTTTGTTTATTCACTCAATACCTTTTGCAGTAGTGTATGATACTGGGGCTACACATTCATTGATTTCTCATGATATTGCACAACAATTAAAATTAAATTGTATAATTATTGATAAGCCACTGCTTATTAGAAGTCCTATAGGTAGTTCATGTGTTCTGGGTATGATGTGTATGCAACTGGAATTAAATATAGAGGGATATGTGTTTAGTTCAGACCTATATGTGTTGCAATATCCGGGTATAGAGATTATACTAGGAGTTGATTGGTTAAGAAAATATAAGGCTATTATAAATATGGAAACATCTACCATTTCACTGAAAATTCCTGAAGGCAAAAGGGTAGTTGTTCTTTGTGAGGCAAACAAGAATAGAAATATAGCCAACCTTTTTACACTGTCTAGTGAGAAACACATGCCTACACTAGAAGAAATTCCCATAGTGAATCAATATGCTGATGTGTTTGGTGAAGTTAGGGGAGTTCCAAACTATAGACCAGTTGAGTTTTCAATTAAATTAATTCCAGGAGTTAACCCAGTAGTTAAAAGGCCAACCAGAATGGGGCCTAAGGAATTGATAGAACTGAAAAGGCAATTGGCTGAACTTGAAGAAAAAGGCTTTATTAGACCTAGTAGCTCATCATGGGGAGCACCAGTAGTCTTTGTTAAGAAACAAGATGGATCTCTCAGGTTGTGTATTGATAACAGGAAGTTAAATAAAGTCACAGTTAAAAATAAATACCCCTTACCAAGAATTGATGATCTCTTTGATCAATTGAGTGGTGCAAAAATATTTTCTAGACTTGATTTAGCTTCAGGATTTTATCAGATGAAAGTAGAAAAGGAAAGCACTAAATATACAGCCTTTAACACCAGATATGGACTTTATGAATTTTTGGTAATGCCATTTGGCTTGACAAATGCTCCTTCCTATTTTGTTGATTTGATGAATAGGATTTTTAGAGAATACTTGGATAAATTTGTATTGATATTTATTGATGATATACTAATTTATTCTAAGTCAGTTAGAGAGCATGAGAATCACTTGCATATAGTACTCCAGAGACTGAGGCAAGCAAATTTGAAAGCAAAATTTTTAAAGTCCACTTTTTGGAAAAAAGAAGTGAATTTTATGGGTCACATTATATCAGAAAAAGGAATATCAGTTGATCAGTAAAGTTATGGTAGTGCAAGCTTAGAAAAGGCCTACCAATGTTACTGAGATCAGATCATTCATGGGAATGGCTGGCTACTACAGGAGATTTATAAAAGATTTTGCAAGAATTTCAATCCCATTAACTAGATTGACTAGGAAAAATCAAGTGTTTGCTTGGACTGAGGAATGTGAAAAGGCCTTTGGTCTCCAATACTTAAAGTACCTGAAGGGAATGAAAACTTAGTGGTATATACTGATGCAAGTGGACAAGGGCTTGGGGCAGTATTGATGCAACAACATCAAGTGATAGCTTATGCCTCTAGGCAGTTGAAACCCAGTGAGGTAAGATATGCTACACATGACCTTGAATTGGCTGCTATAGTGTATGCTCTTAAGTTATGGAGACTCTACTTGTTAGGGCCAAAATTTGAAGTTTACACAGACCATAAATCCCTTAAATATTTGTTCTCACAAAAAGAATTGAATATGAGGCAGCAAAGGTGGATTGAACTCCTAGCCTCATATGACTTTGAAATATTATATACCCCTGGTAAGGCTAATAAAGTAGAAGATGCTTTAAGTAGACAACATGCTATTGCAGCTAAATTAATGATAGAAGAATTTAACACTTTATCACTATTGATTGACTCAAAGGTAGGAAGTGAGAGTGTGGAAAGCATGAGTATATGCAGTGAGAATGTAGAAATGGGAAAATTAAGTTTTATCACTCTGGGGTCAGAATTGAAGAGTAAGGTTGTAAAGTTACAAGACCAAGATCCATTTTTATTCGAAAAGAAGACACAGATATTAAATGGTAAGGCAGTGGAAGGATTTCAATTGAATGAACAAGGCCATTTGGAGAAAAGAAAAAGAATATGTGTTCCAGCAATTGATGAATTGAAACAAGAAATCTTAGATGCTTACCATAAAAGTAAATATACTATACATCCAGGAAGCACAAGAATGTACCACAACCTCAAGAGAGATTACTGGTGGAGTGGTATGAAGAGTGCAGTGGCAACTTATGTATCTAAGTGTATGGTTTGTCAACAGGTGAAGGCCGAATATCAAAAACCCTCAGCAATACTCCAACCTTTGCAAATACCACAGTGGAAATGGGAAGATATATCCATGGATTTTATTGATGGTTTGCCTAGAACTAGGAGGGGAAATGATAGTATTTGGGTAGTGGTTGATAGGTTAACCAAATCAGCCCACTTTATACCAGTAAAGTCAGAAAGAAATGCAAGCACACTAGCTCAGTTATTTATTAAGGAAGTAATCAGATTGCATGGGATACCAAAGACTATAGTAAGTGATAGAGATACTATCTTCACTTCAAAATTTTGGCAAAGTTTTCATAAGGCAATGGGGACTGATTTATGCTTAAGCACAACATACCATCCTCAATCTGATGGTCAAACAGAAATTGTGAATAAATTACTTGAATACATGTTGAGGACTTGTGTATTGGATTAGGGAGGAAGCTGGGAGGATCATATCTTTTTAGCTGAATTTGCATACAACAATAGCCATCACAGTAGCATAGGCATGGCACCCTTTGAAGCTCTCTATGGAAGACCATGTTTATCACTCTCAAGTTGGCTTGAATCTGGGGAAAAAGTAGTCTTAGGACCAGAAAATGTGAAAGAAACTTCTGAAAAGATAGCTTTGATTAGAAAAAGAATTGCTTCTGCCCAAGATAGGCAAAAGAAATACGTAGATCAGAGGAGGAAGGCAGTACAATATGATGTTGGAGATTATGTATTTATTAAAATATCACCCATGAAAAAGGTTCTAAGGTTTGGGAAACAAGGAAAGTTAATTCCCAGATATATAGGGCCATATAAAATTTTAGAAAGGATAGGAACTGTGACCTACAAGTTAGAGTTGCCAGAAGAAATGAGAGCAATGCATGATGTTTTTCATGTATCTCAGTTAAGAAGATGGGTTCATGATGCAGAGACAATCCTAAAACCCCCTAAGGATGTACAGATTGATCCAAGGATGATTTATGAGAAGGAGCTTGTAGGCATAGTTGCTAGAGAAATTAAGAAATTAAGAAACAAAGAAATTAAATTAGTGAAAGTGCAATGGAGTCTTGACCCAAATGATTGCACATGGGAAGTGGAAGATAAAATCAAGAATGATTATCCACAATTGTTTGATTGAATGAAAGGTATGATATATAAATACTGATGGATGTTTTGATTGAATATGCATTGTGAATATTTGTTTTGATATGCATAGAATTTAATTAAGTGATTGGTTTGAAAATGAATGATTTTCTGGATTAATGATAATTGAGCTAAATATGAAAGAATTGTGGGACACAATTCCTAAAAGGAGGGGTGTATGTGATAGTCCTGGTTTTATAAGCAAATTTTGTGACTTAATTTAGCTTATGCTTGTTTAAAAAAAATTGTATAGAAAAATTGATAGGCATAGAAACTGTTTTATAAGTATATAGTTGCAGCCTAAATATGTACACAAGATGGTGCACATACAGGCACACATTTTTTCTGAATGATAAAATAGGCAACAGTTGATATATGTTAGGGTAAAAAAACTAGAAATATATATATATATATATATATATATGGTATGGAAGACATGATTATGTCTTTAATAAGTTTGGCATAAAAGAAAATAAACATAGGTTGAAATAATAATAATACCTGTAGAAATGTTAGATAGTAAAATTATTTAAAACAAAAGAAAGAAAAATAAAAGGACTTAGACAAAAATAAGTTTACATATGATATGCATGTGCACAGGCAAGTACTGCTGGTAGAAGACAAGGCTTGCATGGAAATAGTATGGATCTTAAACACTTTAGCTATTTTCAGTAATTCTTTTTGCTTAGAAGAAAAAAGGAAAAAGAATTAAGTCATGCATATAACATGACCCAAAGTAGGATTAAAGAATAAGGTTTATTTTTGAAAAAAAAGAGAGGACCACATACCCTTTTCTTTTATTTGAATCAAGATTAAGGCAGATCACATTATGGGGTAAAACTGACATTGGGTAATTTTCTAAAACCCTAGCGGCAGCCAGGGTCTAGTATAAGAAGGCTTAATGATAGTGAGGTTTGTCACCATTTTTAAAACAGAAAAGAAAAAAAAGAGTAGCAATAAAAATATAAACCAGAGGCAATAAAGAGCACTGGCCATTAGAGTTAAGAGGAAGTAGAAGATCAAAGGGAAAAAGAATTAAGGTGAGTAATCTTACTGAAAATTTGGCATTAAGTCCTGAATATTGAGGCAGCCTAATTGGTTTTATATTCCACTTTTGCAAGCTGTGTTCATTTTATGACCTGATGTTTCTGGTTTGTGAATGATTTGTTTAAGTATAAACCTCTGCATAGTGATTTATTCAATAAAAAAAAAAGAGTCATGTATTTCATGTTTAAAAAAAATGTCTATCTGATTATGGATTAACTTTGAGATGAAGTGGTTTCTTTTTATGGGTTTTCTTCATTTAAATATATTTAAATCCCAGGATTTATGTGTAAACATATGGTCTGAAAATGGAAAGAAATATGGGGCAGTAGCATTGTATTGTTGCTTATGTGTCATATTAGACTGAAAAAAATAGAAATGCAATGTTATACATGTACTGATCTTCTATAATTTTATGAACTATCCAAATCGAAGTTTAAACTATGGTTTAGCCAGATCTAAATTAATAAGGATCTGATTGAACCAGAGGTAAAATGGAAGTAACCAGAAAAACTATTTATGACCATATGTTTATGACATGATCTATTAGAACTCATAGGCAAAATAATATGCTAAGTAATCATATCTATTTGCATGATTAAATAATTGCTTCTGAGAATATGATTTATACATCTCTGGATGAATACATGATTGGGTAAATTGTTTATTTGCCTCTGAATGAAATGTGATTTGCAGAAAGGATTAGCACAGTTAAGAAAAAAAAGGAAAATAACACTTAGTAATTTAACTAAGGACTTTGGATCTTAGGGCTACAAAATATGGCTTGGCAAGGTGAACATTGCAAGCTCACACATGGTATGTTTATACCCAGGGGCCTGAGTGTGCTGGGTTAACAGAGATTGGTCCCAGGCAGTGTGTGATTTAACAAGAGAAAGTAGCTAAAGACCATAATATATATATACTGGATTGTAACCAATAGAAATAGGTTGAGGCTTGGGTGAAGTCCCTGATGGCCATTAAAATTTGAAAAGGGGGCTGGATGATTGAATTGATGACTGCATTGGTTAGTATGATGTTTTATTGGTTAACTTTATGATTGTTTTTCTCTGAACTAAACCATTTGGGTTATATTTAAGTTGTTTTTCTATGATAAGAATGCACATGCCTTACAAAAACATGCATAAAGATGATACTGAATTTCTTAATTCATTTAAAATATTTGCATATAAATAAAGTCATATAAAATCATCTTTTCAGGTAAATTACTCATACCAGACATTAGTCTGACCCTTTGTGTGTTTATGCACCATTGGGTGTCTCATATTTATATGAGGCAGTTCATGGTGATTGTGGAGGTAAATAAGCATTTCACCGATCAAGCTCTGGATGAATTAGCTGCTTAAGGATTTGGATGCAATAGTTATAGATTTTTCTGAAATTAAGAATAGAAGTTTAAGTCAAATTTATGTTATGCTATGTTGTTCAAATTGTTTAGAAAGAAACAAATGCAATTTCATTTTCTGTTTTGTAAGTACTAAACTCAAAGGTATAATTCAGTTGAAACTTGTGAGTTGCTTTTGAAAATGTTTCAACTGAGTAATGTAGTTTTCTTTCTTAGTTTCAGAATGATATAATTATAACAGTAAAAAATCTGAGATGCAAGCATGTAAGAATTGAAAGACTAACTCAGTATTGGATATGAAAAATCCAGGTTTAAAGATGATGTAAAAATCTGGCATATACAAGTTTTGAACTACCATAGGAAGAACCCAGAAATACTTGTAAATTTGTGTATAAATAAACAAGGCTATCCTAA
Source organism: Allium cepa (assembly GCA_030765085.1). Taxonomy (NCBI): domain Eukaryota; kingdom Viridiplantae; phylum Streptophyta; class Magnoliopsida; order Asparagales; family Amaryllidaceae; genus Allium; species Allium cepa. The sequence continues at coordinate 181,685,388 of CM060937.1, read as the reverse complement.
CCATTTTTCCAAGCCTGGGTTCAACCATCTTTAATTGTTTTAAACTCAGTTTGTAGTAAAGCTTAATAACTCAAATATATAGGTTAGGTCTCATCATTTCAAGTTAACAATTATTTGGAAAGAATTTAAGCACTCAAAAATTTTCCCAGTGAATAAACATGCATAGGAACATGCACACACATATACAAATCTAAAAGCACAGTTTATTTAGAAATAAAATTATGGTAAATACATACAAATGCTAAGTCTAGAAGGTATAATATCAGAAGTGATGCAACAATAAGTTGTGCTAAGGAAAACTGGATTCTTAGGAATAAATTTGCTATGTATAAATTACCTAATAATTTTCAAAGCAGATTTCTACTCCTAAATTTCTGTACTCTGATTTAAGTAGAAAATAATTTACATATCTTCATATAGGTAGGTTTAGATAATTTGAAGCACAACAATATTTTTATATTGGCTTAAAGATCCTGGTTAGAAAGAGAAGTGTGTGAATGATATTCTCTTGACTAGGTGACCACTGTGTGTGCATACTAATCATAAAAAAAAATTGATAAAGAAAGTGGGTCATCTCATGCCATCTAATGATGATTTTTGCTGAGTTTAATAGCTATGGATCCCAGAAGCTCCGAGCTGCAGGAAATTCAGAGTCCTCCACTTCTTAGAATCGAAGTGCCAGACATCGCGGCAGATGTAGTAAGTCCTGCTCCAGATGAACTGCCGGGTGCATTGTTAGTTTTGAATCCGAACAACTTAGTTCGTTCCAAAATCTCCGAAGATATGCTAGGCAGAATCTATCTTAGGCATGTATTTTCTCTAGATGATGTTCTACTACTGGGGCCAGAAGACAGAGCATACAATCCCCCAGAGGAGTTTACCGCTTGCAACAGACTTATGTGCATAGCCTGAATGTTACCTCAATTCAACCAATTTATTAGGGATGTGCTATTCTTTTTGAGGATTGCGCCTTTCCAACTGCATCTGAACGGATATGCACTTCTCAATAGCTTATACATCATTTTCACGGAGCATCTTTTCCGACCCCCGACCGTTAAGGAAATCAGATACTTGTTCAACGTCAAGAGTTGCGGGGATAATCCTTCGTTTAACTTCCTTAAGGCAGTTGGGAACTGCCAACTAGTGGTAGCTACTTGGAGTAAATTGAGTTACTTCAAGATTGAATGGTTCTTCATTAGATGTCCACCAGGATTTGCTAGATGGTGGCTAGTTAGACGTAAGTGCACCAACTTCTTCGTCGATTAACTGGGTAATATAAGCTGATGATGAGTCTAATACTACGTTTCTTTTACAGCTTTGAATCCCTGACCCGAAGGATCGCAACTCAAGGAGATAGTAAGGACTCTCCAATCGGTGCCAACTGAACTTAGAGAAATCGATGAAGTTCTTACTGATGAAAACTTGATCGCCGTGGGGCTTATAGAGAGAGATCAAAGCATTAGGCTAATAGAAGTTCCCAAGGTGGCTTTGGTAAGGCAAGGAGGAAGAAGAGCTCCTGGATTCATAATCACTAAGCAGGGCGATGAAGAGAGTATGCCAGCTAGGGATAAGCCCGTAGTTGCGCCTTCGCAGAGTCTTCAATTATCAAAATCAAAAAAAAAAGGCAAGACTCTCGCCCATGAATCCAAGAGGAGCAAGACCGTTGCAGTATCTCAGCCCGCTGCGATTGTTATATGTCCAAAGATTTCTTTCCTGCAAATGGAAGGCTCATTAAGAGGAATGGAGGATGTCCCTTTTCCAGATGACATATCTTCGCTTCAAGATCTTAGATTAGAGGGGCTCCGCTCCCCATCATGGACTAACACGGGCTTAACTTATTTAGATATAGGGGAGCCCAATCCTACGAGCAATGCCACCATAATCAGTTGGTTGGGAGGTTTTCACATGCATACACGCACTTCACGGCACCACACAATTTCTAATCACATGTTTTCTAACCTTTGGAGATGCTTTTCATTTTATAGACACGATGGTGAGGCAGAGGTCTATGCTCAGCAATCTTCATTCCAAACGCCATTCTTCCAGCTCTTACTCTAAATATCATAAGCGTGAAAGTGAAAGAGACTATGATCACGGCCACCACTCCAGCCAAGAGCATGAGCGTTATAATAGGGAGAAGGAAAGGTAACATCAAAGTAGGCGCCGCTCCCGGTCGCGATCGCCACCACTTAAAGCTTTCCTCAAAACCATCCAGCGCTGGCAGGAAATCTTCTAAAACTGCACACCAAGTAGCACGTCCTCTTTCTTCGAAATCCAGTGATCGACACCATAGAACTGAAACGGAAACTCCCGTCATTACAGAGCAAGTCGCTATCAAGCACATAGGGGAGGGAGCCATCCGAGTTGCTAAGTTAAAGAAAGATTTTCCGACTATCTGTTTCGATGGCTTCCACTTTCCTCTAACTTAAAAAGAATTGCCAACGACATAGAAAGACTAGTGTAGGACTACGTGCACAATGCATCTAGCCGGTACAGGGAAAAGATAAGATAGCTGAGAGAGTTTCTACGGTATCTATCGAGCGGTGTAAGACAATTGAGAAACTGGAGGCCGACCTTTCTTAGAAAGATAGAATAATAGAAGTGCTTAATAATGAAGATGAATCTTTAAGGAAATCAAAGATGGAGCCTGATAAGACAGCCGATGAGGCTAGACAGTCCATGGAAAACATGCAAAAACTCATACAGATCTGGTGCAAGTGATGGGTCACCATAACATCGTCATTACTCAGGAAAGGGACTCTGCATGGATAGAGGTTGAGGAGCTAAGGGCGAAGCTAGCTGAGGCCATCAAGGAAAAAGAAGAGGCCAACAAAGCCACCTAGGAGCAATGTGAATAGGCGGATGGATAGGGAAATTAAAGTGGTGGAGGCCAGGATGGAGAATGAATTTGAAGATCTCCTGGTCACGTACAACGTTAATGTCTTAAGAAACTGCAACTTAAACTGGCTTGGTGAAGATTATCCTTTCCAACTATACAAGGCCTGGAGTCGCTTAGTAGAGGACGAAAAGGTGATCCGCAATGCTGCAACTATCGATGAGTTTGAACTGGAAGCTCAAATACTTGTCGGAGTTGAGCTGAAGGTCCTCTACGATAGAATTGTCGCCCTTGAAAAAGAAAAATTGGTTGCCAAGTATCTAGACACTGGAGTAGGATTTTGAGTTGAGGATCATGAAGTAGATTTCGAAGCGCTCCCATCTCTTAATCTAAGCCTACTTCTTCTATTGATCCTCCAGTTGTCCCAAGATATGACGTTGATAAGTTGCACCTTTCTCTGATAAATGAACGTGGCTCGAAGGCGCATCAGCTCAGCATAGGAGCCAACCCAAAGAAGGTATTCTAGACACTCCTCCTATTCCTCAAAATGCTGGAGCACTATCAGATGACATTACTAATATATTCTCTTATCTTCATTCAGCCTTAGATTCTACACTGATTGATCCTCTTGCAACTCAAGAAGTACATTACGATTAAGAGGTACTAGTCATGGAGGCTACAACCGTGATGGACACCACATTGGTTGAGGAGATGCACGATAGCAGCTGCTTACTTAATGAACTATTGATGGAAGCAATCTTCTGTCATCAAAGTGATCCAAGTATCGAAGTGTCTTTCAACATAGATGAAAATATGATCATTACGAGCGCCTTTTGCCCGACCAGTAGCATTCCAATGGTCATTCGGGCGGACTGGGATGAGCAAATAATAGAGGAGATCAAGGCTGAGATGGAGCAAGCCCACAGGCTCGTAGCGCTGGCGGTGGCATGGCAGGCCCAGGTCTGGTCCGATCCCGGTACATGTTGTTTCTTTAGGTGGCACCATCATTAATACCAGCACGCCTCCTCCCTCTAGCATCGAAAGTGCCACCATCCCTCTAGTTCCACACACAAAGGACATTCCAATCCCTGTAAGTTTCGAGGAGGAGACTGCTTCAATACCCTTGGTCGAGGATAATCCCATCGGAGCAGGATGGGGAGGCAAAGGTTCAAAGAGGGTTCTGAGTGGCAGCTCGAGCGGGTCCACGTCGAAGAAAAGCAAGAAGGATAGAAAACCGAAGGCGTAGACTCATATTTTTATTTCCTCCATTTTTATAGGCTGCTAGAATAAGCTTTTCTTTTGATTTTGTAGGCCATATATGGACGTGGATTTGCCCTCTGCTTTCAGGAATTCATCGAACAGATTTTTGTACTCATCTTTTTCAAAGAAAAGTGGAAATAGAATATTTTTTTGGTTTTCAGCATAACTCTGTGTTCATTTGTCTAAGTATTTCAGCACTTGCATTTCCATTCAATGTACTTGTGAGGCTATAGTTTCTGAGTCGAACTTGAGTCCGGTCATTAGGTCCTGAAGTCATGGCTTCGGGTCATAATCAAATGTTGAATCGAATCCAATGTTGTGCTATCTCGGTAAGCTGCTGGTACCTAAGTTATGCCCCCAGCCCCAGGGAGAATTGAAGTAGTCAGTCAGTAGTCGTCTTTCGCCTTCACTAACTTTAATTTAACTTAGTCGGGACAAAGTTAAAGTGAAGTGAGTTTGAATGGTCGGATCACACTCGCTCATTTTCTGGTGTTCACATCCACACTCTGGGGATTAAACTTGCATGCTGGCGGTCAGTTAAGCCTACTTACTGCTTAGACTCGTATCCATGCTCCAGGGACAAGAGCTAATTTACGGGTGGTTAGTCACACCGTGTGGTGTTCGGAATTATATCCACACTCCGGGGACATAAGTTAATTTACGGGTGGTTGGTCACAACCGTTTAGTGTTTCTACTTCGGTCCGCGCTCTCGGGACCAGAGTTAGTTGATGGGTGGTCAGTCACACCCAGTTGGTGTTTATGCTATAGTCTGCGCTCTCAGAATCAGAGTTGATCAGTGGCTGGTCTGTCACACCCATTTGATGTTTATACTTCAGTTCGTACTTAGGGAATATGTTTAAGTATTATGATCTCGTTCACACTCTGGGAATAACGAGTTGATCAAGGTTGGGGATGGTCGGATCACATCCACCTTGATTTGGCAAGCGAAGTCATAAATGGACGGATCCATCCTCGTCGAACTTGGAAGAATGAAGGCGAGGTCGTGGATGGACGGATCCATCCTCCTCGAGCCCGTATTTTGGAGTTTTGTACTTCAGCTCACACTCTGGGAGCTGGAGTTCGTTAGAGGACTGTCGACTTTCAATCCTTCTTGACTTTATTACTACTTGCCATCGAGCTTGGGGATTCACTTAGTGAGTGTCTGGTCGGATCTTGATCACTCCTTATTTGAATGAGTCCCACCGTACAATGGGACTTAGTTCTTCGTACATCATGACGATTGCATGATGCATCTCAAGAAATTGCCACTCTGGCTTGTTGAGTCTACATTTTATTGCTGAATTAAGAAAGTACGGCAAAGTCAGTTGCCTTATTACAAGTTCAAATTCAAAAAATGCATAAACAAATTTCAAAGGAAAAGCAGGCTGAGTGAATAAAAGCCAGTTATGTGTAATATCGATGGAGACTCTCGTTGTTCCATGCCTTTGGTAAAGTGAGACTGTCAACAGTTGATAGTTTGAATGTGTCATCTCTAAGCCTCCATTCAATGACATATGGTCCTTCCCATGTCGGTTTCATGTGTGAAGGGATCGGATAAATTCTCTTAAGTATGAGATCGCGAACTTTGAAGGTTCTGGGTCGGACCTTAGCATTGTACAATCGGGTGACTCGACTGTGGTGTGCAGTTACCCTCAAATCAACCTCTTTGGCTTCTCGTGTAGTAAATCCAAAGATTCTGCAAGTAGGATGGAATTCATCTTTGAATTGTAGTAAGTCACACGGTGAGAAGGTACTTCTAATTTAACTGGAATAATGGCTTCAGAGCCATAGGAAAGTGCAAATGGATTATAGTCGGTCGTGGACTTGTGGGTAGTTCGATACGCCCATAGGGCCATGGGAAGCTCACCGACCCACTTACCTCTAACTTTTTCCAGTCGTTTCTTTAGAATGGACTTGATAATTTTGTTGACATCTTTGACTTGCCCATTCGCTTGAGGGTGAATTACTACTGAGAACTTCTTCTGGATGTGGTAGCATTGACAGAAATCTTTGAACTTGACAATATCAAATTGGGTCCCATTATCAGTTACAATGGTGTGTGGGAGATCAAAGCGACAGATGATGTTGCGCACAACAAAGTTGATTACTTTCTTCGTCGTGATAATAGCAAGGGGCACAGCTTCCGCCCATTTAGTAAAGTAGTCAACTGCAACGATGGCGTACTTCACACCACCCTTGGCTAAAGGTAGAGACCCTATTATATCAATATTCCATGTGACAAACAGCTATGGACTGACCACCTGAGTAATTTCTATAGGTGGGGCTCTTGGAATTCTGGCATGTTTCTTGCACCTATCACATTTCTTGGCATAATCTGATGCATCTCAGTTCACTATCGGCTAGTAATAGCCATATCTAAGTATCTTTTTGGCAAGGGCTTGCCCCTAGTGTGATCGTCACACTATCCCTCATGCACATCATGTAACACATGCTTGATCTTGTCGTAGGCAATACATCAAAGTAAAGGAACATAATTTTCCTTCATGTGCAGGACTCCGTTATGGATAATAAATCGCAAAGCTTTTCGGAGAACCTGTCTTTTCTTATTTTCGTGCCCGGGTAAAGTTCCATGCTTAAGATAATTTCTGAATGGAGTCATCCACGACTCCTTTTTAGGCGTTGCCTCATACATCCAGTTTGTCTCTATTTGATCAATACTCGGAGTGGTAAGTGTCTCGATGGGGACGAGTCCCATCTGTTGTGCTTCATCAGTACTGGCCAGTTTTGCTAAAGAATCGGCTTTCTGGTTGTGCTTTCGAGGTATACAATAAATAGCATAATAGTCGAACTGATTCAACATTTCCTGAACTCGAGTAAGGTAAGAAGCTAATATCCGGTCTTTGGTTTGATATTCTCTTCGAATCTGACATACGACCAATTGCAAATCATAATAATTCTTTACAGTAATGACTCCTAAGTCTCTAGCAAGTCTATGTCCAACGAGTATGGCTTTGTACTCGGCTTGGTTGTTAGTTGCGTGGAAGTCAAACTTCAAAGCATAACATATGGATCGACCTTCTGGGGTTTCGAGTACTACTCCAGTGCCTGAGAAATGGTCGTATGATGCACCATCAGTGTATAGTTTCCATGTACGCTTGCGAGATTCACTGGCTTCGGGAAAATCCTCCGGCATAGTGAATTCAGTTATAAAATCCGCCAGAACTTGTCCTTGAATAGCTTGCCTCGGCGTATAAGTGATGTCAAATTGACTCAGCTCGATATTCCACTTAAGTAATCTGTCAGACATCTTAGGTCGCATAAGGACCAGTCGTAACGGCTGGTCGGTGTAAGCAATGATCGGATGAGCCTGGAAATACGGACGGAGCTTTCTCGAGGCTATGAAGAGACAATAAGCCAACTTTTCCGTCTTCGGGTAGTTTTTTCTGCCTCTGTTAGACATTCGCTGATATAATAGACCAGTTGTTGAATCCGATCCTCTTCTCGAATTAACGCATCACTAATTGTATTTGCTGAAACTGCTAGATAGACATATAATCTCTCGTGATCAACCGGCTTAGACAAAATAGGAGGTGTTGTCAGATGTTGAACTAGTGCTTGTAATGCGTCTTCATACTCCTCTATCCATTCTAAATTTTGCTTTCCTTTTTTGATCAGATCGAAGAAAGGAATGCAGTTGTCCATGAATCTGGAAATGGATCTGCTTAAGGCTGCAACCTTCCCGTTGAGGCTTTGCACTTGCTTTGTGGTTTTGGGAGTTTCGAGATTTCAAATCGCCCAGATTTTCTCATGATTGGCTTCAATTCTTCTAGCGTTGATAATGAATCTAAGGAATTCTCCCGATGCTACTCCAAATTGACACTTCAACGGATCAAGCCTCATTTCGTACTGTAAGAGCATGTCAAAGATTGTTTTCCAAATCACTGACATGGTTGATGGATAGTCGCGACTTCACGAGCATGTCAACATACACCTCCATGGTCTTTCTGATATGGTTAGCAAACATTCAGTTCACGAGCCTCTGATAAGTTGCTCCAGCGTTTTTGAGTCCGAACGACATCACCTTGTAACAATAGAGTCCCAAATTAGTGACGAAGCTAGTATGTTCCTAGTCAGGCGGATGCATCGGTATTTGATTGTAGCCGAAACATGCATCCATGAAAGACAAGAGCTCGTGTCTGGCTATTGAATCCACCAGTTGATCGGTTTTGGGAAGAGGGAAACTATCTTTAGGGCAGACTTTATTCAAATCTGAGTAGTTCATACATGTTCGCCATTTCCCATTTAACTTTTGACAAACACTGGTTTAGATACCCACTCCGGGTATAAATCATCACCAATAAACTCATTTAACTTGAGTTTAATTATTTCTTTCTTTAGGGCAGCAGATCTCTTTGGATCCATACCACGCTTTTTTATTTAACCGGGATGTGCCGTGGGTCAATATTTAATGCATGGCCGACGATGTCCAACGAGATCCCACACATGTCTGAATGGTTCCAGGTAAACACATTAACGTTTACCCAAAGAAAATCAACCAAATCCCCTCTCATCTGGGGGTTAAGTTGAGATCTGACTTTTACCATTCTGGAATCGTCGTCATCGTGGATCGAAACATCGATCGTCAATTCTGCTGGGGAAGCCTGACTATCTTTGACTTTCTCCTCATCGTTATTATCTCGCGGATCAAGGTCTTTAAGGAACTGGTTGTGGCACTCGGGCCGAGGCCTAGGCGTTGGCTGTCAATTTTCTGAAAAACGGACACAGAGTGATTCCTCTACGCCCTTTCCTTTCTCCTTCCGCTGCGCATCCCGTAGCTCTGCAACATAACAAGCATGCCCAATCGCCTGATCACTATATACTACTCCGACCCCGTTATCAGTGGGAGACTTCAGAGTTAAACACCATAGGGCAATCGCTGCCCTAAATTCCGCAAGGGTCGATCGTCCCAAGAAAGCATCGTAGGGGGAATGTATGTCTAACAAACTGCAACATCCGGACTCTCCAACGATCTCCAATACCCAATTCAATTGGTAACTCTACCATATTAGCTAGTATGGTTGAACTTCCATTAAAACCATGAATACATGATTGACACGGCTTTAAATCTTTCGCTTCCATCCTCATTTGGTCATAAGCACGCTTGAAAAGCATATTGACAGAACTTCGTTGCCGACCAAGATCCTCTTCATCCAAGTAGGACCTATTTGGACTGAAATAACCAATGGATCAATAGTGGGGGCCTCGAATCAGTCAACATCTCGATTCCTAGAAATGATGTCATCTGTCATCGTTCTTTGTTGTTTTGCCGGAGCCCCATCATTAGAATTACTACAACGTTCAAAGTCCACATGCCTAATCGAACTGGCATATGACTCCACTTCCTTCCAGCTTCGATTAGCTGGATGAGGACCGCCACTTACATTGTTTATTACCAACCTCTCACCAATATGCGAGGGTTTTTCGGGCCTAGCCTAGCCTTAACCTTGATTTAGATTAGATGGGCCCACACCTCCATCCTGCGGAGATCGTACAAACTGCGTTAACTTCCTTTCTCTAATCAATTTCTCGATGATGTCTTATAAATGGTGGCACTCATTAGTATTATCATCGTAACAATCGACTAATCTACAAAAGTTCTCTGTTTGAATTTGTTTCTCAGATGATGGTTTCAGAGCTGGCTTCCTATACTGTCCGATATTACAAATCTAAAGGTAAACATTTTCCAGCGATGTGTTTAGGGCAGCTTATTGGTCGAACATGTGAGCTCTATGTCTAGTTCCACGATTTGGGTCTCTCTTCTTTCCTTGACCTCCACTACCCTTATATTGACCTTGCATATTCTGAATATTCAATTGCACTTGCCGGAGTTCTCATCGGTCTGCTTTACAGCAATATTACTTTGAATGCCTTCACCACTGGTCCTCGCTATGTCCTACTTCCTAGATCATCTAGCGTATTCTCTCCTCAAAAACTGGGCTGCCTTAGCATAGAAATGATCCCACGAAGCGGTGGGTTTCTCAGCCAACCAATCACCAAACTCGAAATCAGGATCGATTAATTTAGTCAATGCTATCAGAATAGAATTATCATTGGGGTTGCTGACCACGGCACAAGCAGCATGGAACCTTTCGAGATTGTGTCAAAGAGTCTCTCCTAGAGCATGAGTGACTTTGGACAAGGTGCTAACATCCTTAGGCCTCGTAGCATGCATATGAAATTGTTCGACAAACTTAGTAGCCAATTGATCAAAACATGAGATGGATCTAGGTGGTAATCGAGTGAACCACATAGTTGCAGTGCCTTCCAAAGAGATAGAAATACTTCCACACTTAACCGCATCGTCAACTTGAGCAGCATTCATGAGCCATTCATACTTTAAGATAATGTTGGTTAGGATTCGAATTTCTTTTGTACACCGGCAAAATCAGCAGCTTGAACTGACGACGTGGCTCTGCATAAAGAATGTCATCGGTGAATGGAGTATGACTTCTGGAGATTCCCCAATCATCGTTTGTAAGGCCTTGACATTCTTTGATCATTTGGCATATCATGGTTGGAATGTCAGGCATCTGGATGGTCGAGGCCAAGGCATGGTCGGGTTCCATGTTGCGGGGATGGTCTAGTCATTGTCTATGGTCCGTTCCTCGCTTCCTTGGCTCCCGATCTTCAGGGAAGTGAGGATCCTGAGCGTGAACGTGTTGACGAAGGGCTGGATCTAGTTGGTTCTAGATCTCGACTTCTAGATCTATAACGGCAGCAGCTGCGTGGTCGTCAGTGGTGTGATAAGGAAGTGCCTTCCTTGGGTGGAGGGTCCAGCTTGGTGCCTTGCGGAAGGACCAATCCTAGCCTATCCAAGATTTACGGCATGTTGATGCCCAGAGGCATATGCATAGTTTCCATCCAACCTACGGTGTGTAGATCTGTGATTGAAGTCAGAAGGAGCCGAGCTTTAGGTTGAGGAACGAGAGACATGATCCCTTCTAGATCTCCTTCGCCTTTCTTCGTTCAGTTGGATTGCGAGCTCCGTGTTGCAATGGATCCGTTGAGTGAGCTCTTGATGGCTCTGAGTAAACTCTTGCATGAGGGTCTGGAACTCCTCTCTAGTCATAGGACCTTGTGGATCTGGAGCTTCAGTTGATATGTGGCCTACTGTGGTCAGCTACGTGGGATTTTGCCTTTCCTTTCCCTTTGGATATACAGCATTTGAAGCACTTATGGTAGTACCCACCATGATGAATGTAGCTCTTTCCTAGACCTGGAGTAATCTGAGTAGAATGGAAGGAACCATAATAAGATAGACCTGGATCTCCTCCTTAAATTTTAACAATCCAACAACGGCAGAGGATCCACTGAATCAAAGAAAAGCAGGGTTCTTTCAGTGAAAGCACCAAAGTGTTTGTACTAAATTTGGCATTACACTCTTCGAATGTAATTGAAGAGATTAGAATGAAGAAATTAAATGGAAAATGAGGCTAATCTAACGATCACACAAATAAAATCAAACAGAAATAAAAAGAGACAAGAATTTATAGTGGTTTGACGTTGTAGCCTACGTCCACTTTGAATAGTTTTGTGGTTTATTGACGATTGACAACTGATTACAACAGCACAAGTCACTAGCTCTCAAGTTACAATGGAGTTGCAGTAGAGTAACGACGTAGAAGCATCAAAAGATCCTTTTTCTCTAGGCATAAGGGTGCTAAGTTGATCTAGAAATATCTCCCTCAAAGCTCAGAATACCTCTTCTCACTCGTGGGTGGGCCCACCAGATCGATCTAGGGTCATTTGGGATCGATCCTGACCGATCCCCATCATCTTCATGTCTATAAATATTAGCTCCATTTGAGCTGCAATCGATCATGGTGGTAATTCAGATGCTAAGATATCTTCTGTGTAAATTTGGTGGCATTTGGACTTGTAATTTTGAGTTATGATTGATCCAAGGTTGATTTTGTAGTTACGCTGAAGCACGCTTATCGATGCTTTCATATCGTTGCTCCTTTATATCGATCAGTTGTGCATCAATGACATGGAGCGAGAGTTCAAGGGAGATCCACATTCATGCTGAGAGGTCGCTTACTTTGGTGAGACCACGTCTTTCATACTGATGGTAAGTTCCTCCCTTCATATCAATGCTTCGAGGTAGTCTTCGTATCGATGCTTGTGCGATGCCTTCGTATCGATGCTTGGCTGATCGATACAAAATGGATGGAATTGGGATCGATACGAAAAGGGTAGCGCTTGAGTAGGTGGATTATGATCAACATTGTTTCTTAATGGATATGCAATGGATGGACGTGCAATTAATGGATATGAAGGGGATGGATACGAATCCAACATGTTTCACATGAAACTTAATCGCCACAACTTGAGCATACGAACTCCGATTGACCTGAAATTTGGAATGTTGTCTTTCATAGCTTTGTTTGTTACACCATGCTAATTGTAGCTTGAACTGGACTTAGACCATGTTTGCCTATATCTGTCGTGAATCTGTAGGTAACCTATCTTCGGGATAGATTGTTTTTAGACTTTATCAAATCTTGGTGTCACGGCCTTGCCAAAAGGTAGGATAACAGCCACGACAAACTATGTAAAAAATGGTAAAGCCTCCAACAAGGTTCATCACGATTAGGAGACGGTCTACTATCTCAGGTTCCAATTCAATCTATATACTAGGTAACTATAGATGAATGAATGTGAAGCATCGATATCAAACAAAAATCAAATAGGAACATCATCAATAGAAAGCATACCTTGAATGATGACTCCATTCCCCTTCTCTTGTGCTAAGGGAGCACTTGACAAAGTCAGAATGGCGTCTAAAGCATATGCCTTCATCATCTGCTTATCATTTACCGGATTCGAACAATTCTTCTCCAAATGCCCTGGCTTATCACAATTATAGCATTTCTTCTTCTTAAACGTTTTGCAATCTCTAATTAGATGACCCTTCTCATTGCATTTGAAGTAAACATGTTCCCATTTATCCTTCTTCTTATCACCCTTTCCTTGGGACTATTTTCTCTTCCAATTCAACTTCTTTTTGCCTTCACTGTCTTGCTAGGATTTGGCTCCTCTTTCTCAGCAGAAACAATAGCACTCTTAGCCTTAGCGTACAAGCTCTCATGGCGAAGAGCCTTCTCTACAAGCTTCTCAAATGGCTCATCTATATGGTCCACTAGCTTTTGTCCCAAGTAGTCATACAAACCAATAATGAATTTCTCATTCTTCCTCAATGGAGTGTCGATGAATGGCATCCCATACTTAGATAAAGCATCAAATTCTGTCACATATTCAGAAACTATCATCTCTCCCAATATGAGATTGACAAATTTTCCGAATAGAACCGACTTCTGAGCAGGCAGAATAAACTTCTCCTCGAATCTTGTCTTGAACCAATCCTAGCTGAACTGATCCTCTGGAGTAGCAATAATAACATTATTCCACCAGTTCATGGTTCGATCTTGTAACCGTCTCGAAGCCAACCTCCTCTTTACAGCATCTTCCATCTCTATATCGCTGAAGATGTGCTCACAAATATCCAACCAATCTTGCACTTCTATAGTTGACTCTGTCCTATAAATGGGCTTCCCTCCAAGAGTATAATAATCTTTGCTCAACATGGAGAAATAAGTCCTAGGTGCTTGCATGGGAGCACCTCCACCTATCACAACTCTAGGAGCATTCCTCATCATATTATCCATTATATCATTGAACATGGCTTGGACATCAGGTATAGTAGCACCTTATCCAGCTCCTTCCTCTACTCCTAAAGAAGATTCCTCACAATTTTTCTAGTATGCTAGCTTATTCTTGTCTATAACAAGAATGATCGACCACTCATAAAGATAACTGTGTCCATAATGCTCATGTACATGCGATATATACTATACAATATATTACCATATAGTTTTGAAAACCAAACGTATAACAAGTATGCACTGTTTTGTTTATATATGCACTCTTGATATAGTCCAAGGCAATAACACCTTCCCTACCTATACTAGATCATGGTATCAACTTCGGTTAATCACGTAACCGAAGCTCTAATACCAAATGTGATGACTGCCACATACACCGGCACCAATAGTATATAAATAGTGCATTGTCCGTGCTCGGCCGACATGGATGATCATCAAGATTGAAATAAACCAATATAGCATATAACATGTCGTATATCTCATAGCGCATGGAAAAAATATAATATTACATATATAATAGTAGTGACAGTAATAACAATGCCAAAAAACCATCATCGTCAGAGTATAATATCCGTAAAGTTATACATCAATGGTAGAATTTATACAGTAGAAACAAATGCAACAACTGTCTCAAATATAAATGGTAAGAAATTACTGCTAAGGATCCCCATTGCTGCACAGTAGAATAAGCGTTGCCATATGTATGTATATAATACGAGATAGCTCCATTTAGCTCGTCCTCCGAACAGCTACTGTGTCACCTGGACCTGTTATCTAATCTACTCATTTAAGAGCGTCCAAGATAATAAGAAACAAAATATAAAACCTTGGGTCAGACACCAGTCTGGTGTGAGCGATAAACGGGTCTCAAAATACTATAAAAGTAAATAAGGCAAGGAACAATAGTACACAAATCAAATCTGACATGTCCTTGCAACAAAAGAGTTAGCATATAACATTATAATATGCTACTCTACAATATCATAAAGATATACCACAAATCAAATAAAGGATATAAATCTTCTAGGTATTCCTATCTCCAATACCTGCTTCCCCTAATACTTATGAGTGATAACCTACTAAAGAAAGCAATCAAAGCAACCATAACATCCATCAAAATCCCAACTATCACTCCATGTGCTTTGAATATATAATAGCTCATACGACCTCCTTTTTACCCGGGACTAATGGAAATCCTAATGCTCCATTGTACTCTCATATCTCACAACCAAAGCTAGATGCTAGACCTAAATCCGTAGGTCCAGGGAATGCAGATCCTCACTACCGATTTATGGAAGTCCCCAATTAATAATACCTCTGCTTCGAGTATAGCAGAAAACACTCCAAGCACCAATAATTCTTTAGCACATACATCCGAGTCCTCATTTACTCCATTTGGATATCGAGCCCTTCTTTCTCAATCCAGTTTCCATCATTCACGAGGAACCCTTCCACATTCCCTAATCCAATGGCTCACTCCTTTTTCAAGTCGTTATCTTAGGAATCTACTCCCAATACGAGTGAATATCCGAAGACTCTAGCTTTTCATCATGTTGTTGCATCGCCATCCAACCCTGATGCGAACGAGCCAATACCTCCAACATGATCTACAGGATCTCTACTTCACCTCCCAGAAGCTTCATACTCATTGGACTTACCATGGAAAGTCAGTATCGACCTCTCATGTAGGTCCCGACCTCTCCCTTTAGCTAATTATTGTCCAAATTTCTTTCCCCTTCCTCACTTCTAGTACCCCATTCCTAGATGCTTTGACCACGACCTATCCATCCGAATAACTCCATTCTCACTCCAAAGCACCTACTTCAAATTCTAGAAAACAAGTTGGTATAGCCTTCTACCCTTAACCAGTCACCGATCTCTTGGCTTGAGTCACCTCTACTAGCCTTGCTCTTGAATTTCCCAACCGCCAACTTGTTCGACATACCCGTAGAACTTAGTACCGACATGTAGGTATAGACTTCTGTGCTTAGTGAATCTAGACCTTTGATATGAACCCCAAGCTCCTCTCATACTCTAGAGCTTCCCCTTTAAGTTTCGTCCAATTCCAACCAATTTTGCCTCCGATTAGCCTAAATCACCAACCTATCTTCCTATACATCCACAACACTAACAAACAATACCAAAGCATAAAATCCAATCATAGCATAATAAGAAATTTCATCCTTTCAAACATGTAGTTCATAGAAATAAGACAAACAAGTTAATCTAAATCATAGACATACATATAATCATGAATATAAGAACTTGATAAGATGAATTCTGACTCAATTTAGGTCATATGCATAGTAAACATGTAATTAGGATTTTAGAAAAGGTTTTATTATCAAAATCATGTTAAATCATGCAATACCATATAAACATGTATAGGATAGTGAGAAGGCATAAATCATTCCGCAATCATCAAATTCAACCAAGTTGTGTGTAGATCTAATCCGTACAGTGAAGTAAAGCATCCAAATCAAGCAAATTGATGATCTCTATCTTCTAATTGACGATATAATCACTAATCAACAATCTAGTTTGATTAAGGCGGAAATTTGGGTAAATTAGGATGGATGTTGGGCTAATTAGGGATTAGACCTGATTTGAAATGAGAGAGAAAAGTTTTAACTTGACTCTTCAGCCCTCTATTTGTAGTATTCTCTAACTAGACTAATAGACCAACTAATGGGCTTCACTAATCGCACACCAAATCTGATTAGTAGTTTCCAAAACTTAAAACAGGCATAATTCCCTAGTCATAAATATGTTTTCCTATTATGATCACTCTAGGAAATGGGAAACAATCATCCTAAAGCAATGGAACTGGTTTGAGACCTTTTCGACTCCTATCAAAAGTTATAGCCCAAACAAGATTTTTTACGGTCAAAATTGTCGCGTTGAAATTCAAAAAAAATCATGGTGCACAAAATGTCCCTAAGAGTCAAATCCCAAAATTATAGAATCATACGACCTCATACGAGTAAAATAAAAAATATTTTATGATTCTTCATTACATAAAATATAGGTCGTTACAGGCTTGGACATGAATGTTATATCGCTGAGCTAAAAGAGGCAAGGTGAAGAGATAAAGGAAAGGGCGTGGTGAAAACTATCTATATCAAGGCTTTGGATGCATAGCCCAATCGGTTCTATAACGATATAGATCCACAGAAAGAGCCAGAGGATAGAAGGGCAGCTCCAACCGTATCAAAAATAAACATCCTATCAGCCAGGATGATCCTACATGGATTCTGAACATTGGATCGTAGCTTGGGGTGAAGATGATGAAAGAGTTAGCTGGTTTTCTCCAAGCGAATCTAGATGTGTTCATCTGGCCTCACTCAAACATGTATGGAATATCGTTAGAGATAGTGAGCCGTGCATTAAATGTATATCCTAAATGTGTTCCTATGAAACAGAAACACCACAGCGTGGGCTAGGAGTGATCCGCTGCACTCAAAGAAGAAGTAGGGAAGTTAAAAGACAGCAGCATCATCCACAACGCCCTATACCCGGAGTGGGTATCCAATCTAGTTCTGGTGAAAAAGATAATGAGAAGTGAAGGATAAAAATTGACTATTAAGGCGAGCATGAAGGACAACTTCCCACTTTTGAAGATTGATCAACTAGTGGAGTCGACGGCCATGCATGATTTGCTTTCATTGATCGATGCATATTCTTGATACAATCAGATTCTAATGGACGTCCTAGACCAGGAACGCACCACTTTTATAACCGACCTAGGATTGTACTGCTATCTTGTCATGCCCTTTGGATTAAAGAATATATGAGTAACTTATCAGAGGCTAGTGAACAAGATGTTCAAAAATCAAATAGGGCGCTCGATGAAGGTATATATGGATGATATGCTTGTTAAATCACGGCGATCGAGGAACCATATTGATGACTTGGCAAAGTGTTCAGCATTCTCCGAAAGTACGAGTGAAGCTTAACCCTTTGAAATGCTCATTCAGCGTGGCGTCAGGGAAATTATCAGGCTTCATAATGAACTCCTATGGAATCGAAGCCAATCTAGAGAAGGTTGAAGCACTAAGAAACATCAAAGCCTCAAAAACAATAAAAGAGGTCCAGAGCTTAAATAAGAAGGTTGCCGCCCTGAATATATTCATTTCCAAAGCCACTGACAAATGTATCCCATTATTTTACGTGATCAATAAAGGGAAGAGGAATTTCACATGGATGTAAGAGTGTATAGATGCATTCCAAGCTCTGGTGGTCACTTAGAGGGACCCACTATTCTATCAAAGTCGTTGGAGGATGAGGACTTGTATATTTATCTGGTAGTGTTGGTGAACGATTTGAGCACGACACTCATATTTATCTGTTCATATTGGTGCATCCTTATCTCAACCGAGCCTTTGAGTTGCTTAGTGATATTGAACATCAAACCATAATGCATATTCCCAAAGAGGAAAATGCGAAGGCTGACTCATTGGCTAAGTTAGCCAGTTCTAGAGATGAGCAGCTTATAGGCCTCGTTCCGGTGGAAATGTTGTCGGCTTGGAGCAATGACCAAAATGACGTCGATAGGATCTTGGAGGCTGAATGTGAGAAGGAATCATGGATGACTCCAATAAAGAATTATTTTCAAAGAGGAATCCTTTCGAACATAAAGAACAAATGATGCTAACTCCTTCGTAAAGCATCAAGATTCATTATGCAAGAAGGAGTACTTTACGGAAAAGGATTCTGGGTTCCTATTCTTCGATGTATCTCCAACGATGAAGCCAAGAAAGTTTTAAGGGAAGTTCATGAAGGGGCTTAAGGTGACCACATCGAGGGGCAAACCTTAGTGAAAAAGATCCTTTGTCATGAGTATTTATGGCCAACTGTCAACCGAGTGACTCATTATGACCCACGGACGAATGAAGAACTCATGTTGGAGTCTCTCAATATGATCGATGAGAAGCATGATGAAGTTGGCTTGAGAGCAATAGCCCATCGAAGCTGAGTCTCTCGATAGTACAACACTAAAGTCAGGTTTCGGACCTTTGAAACTGGCAACCTCGTTCCCAAATGAATCCTCCCTGGCCTTGGGAACTTGGGCCCGAGTTAGGAAGGTCCATATACAATTGAGCAAAATCTTGGAGACAGCATGTTAAAGCTAGCAACGGTAAATGGGATCTCACTCCCGTGGATATGGAATAGTGAACACTTACGGTGCTATTTCACTTGAATGTAAATTTGTGCATATTTAATCAAAGTTGTGTGACCAGACATAATTTTCCATTTCTATTGTTTCTAAAAGAAATAACTTTCGGAGCTCATAAATCTATCCGTGCTTGACTTTACACTACGAACAGTGTTATATCTTAATGAATATGCATGTGCAAAGTATAGGTCTGCAAGTACCCAAAGATAGGTGCCAACTAAGCTTCCATAGTCCATGATCGGATAAACAAAGCTCAACCACACTTGGTATCCAGAGATAGATACCCAACAACTCCTCTAACCCATGACTTTGGGATAGGAGTATAAACATTTGAAGGCTGAACAAGATAGTTTGTCTCTATGGCTCATGCCCGGAGTTTGGCAATGCATCAACACCTTACCCAGAGAATGCAAGACAAAAGATCTATGCTTGGAGATAGGTAGGATCTCTTACAAACTTTGATCGATGCCCAAAGTTAGGCGTGATCGCAAGTTAAACATTCAGAATAAGGATGTCCAAACCACTAGCTTAAGCGTCAACTCTAACCAACATCTAAACTTTGGCTTAGTCAAATCTTGCATCCTGGAGAAGGATGTTGAAATTGCTATCTACAAATGAATCGATCCGATTCACGTTCTGAGTTAGGTATGATCGCACTTAAAACATCCTCAAATGGATGTCTAAGTCATTTTTCAAAGCAAATGGAATTCAACCAAGTTCAAGAGTCGAATATGGTCATATGCATGCATATGCAGATAGACACCCTGATGGTTGTCCCTTACCTATCTAAATAATTAAATGGACAAATAACTTAGTCCAATGATGATGATGAGAAGTGTATCACAAACATGTTTAATAAAAAGCGCATTTCTCAAATACTTAGACAAATTCACTTAAGTTTTGGGTAAAAAAATCTTTATTATTCACAATCAAAATAAGACTGGGAAGAAAAGTACAAGTGTTATTAACATTTAAACTGAAAGCAAAAGCGGGGGGCGAACACACACAAAACTGGCCTGAAAAAAAAAGCAAAATAGATCATATAACTATACAACCAAAAACCTAAAGGAGAAAAATGATCACTTATAAAGGTCTCTTCGTTTTCTTCTCTTCCATGAAAGATGACATGCTAGACCCTCTGGTTTCTTCCTTAATCTTCTTTCGCTTTCTTTGCCCTTCGAAGATAAGCTATGCAACGAGGCGGCAAACGCACCTTGAGTGCTTTTAGCCATAGGTAGAATAACCAAAATGAAAATGGCATTTCCAGGAAAAGCGATAGATAGAAGAGGAGGGATGAATTCGATCGGCACTTGCTTAATCTCTGCAATGGACTTCAATTTTTGTTCAAGAAGCTCGCTCATTGAAGCCCTTGAGCAAGATCAATCGACCTGATGATTTGAGTACTATCGATAATATGCATAACGTGGAGGTCACTAGGCTCCTCTTCTTGCAAAGCATAAATTATTTGCACTCCAAGGTCCAGAGGGTCGCCAATTGGAATGCTCGAAACGTCTATGACCAATAACTATCAAAGCTCAACATATAAGTTGTATCAGATAGATTAAAAGATCGCTCTGTGATAAAGTGAGAACCTAGTATAGTACGGTGCAAATTACAGTATTGTGCAGTGTCAATTTCTAATATTGTACGATAGTTCATTTGAAAATCCGAATGTCATCCAAAGTGATTGTTATCGTAGACCATCCCAACGAGCTTCACGTCATCGTCCATACGTTCATTATGTATTGCAGCTTGGGAGATAGTGTTTGGAAAATCCCAAATGTGTTAAGCATTGTAAAGCACTAAAGTGAGCGAAGAACCAAAAAACCCCCAAGGGATGGATCGGTACCGGTCCATCCCCTTAGATGGATTTTAGTCAAGTCTTGCGCTATCCCCCCAATCCATAGCACAACCATCGACGTAAAGCTCACTAACATCCGTCTCTACCTCTACCGCTTACCTAAGATTGTTTAAGCTTGAATAAAAGGCGTGGTTCAAATTATGGGCTTCAAATCTATAAAATTCCTTAGCTACAAAATGGATCGGGTCCCTTCCTAGTGAATCTTTCGACAACAAGGCCGAGAAAAATATGTAGGCGGTGGTTCGAAGGGTAGTCATAGTTCTGGTGTCGTGTGGCAACGCTTCAACTTAGCAATAAAATACTTTAATGGCAGACGAAAGCTTCAATTTGAATGTCAAGATAAAGTGAGGAAGAGATAAGAGTTCGGTTGGTAATATGATCCCAAACTCGAAAAATAGGCATTTAACTTGCCTATTCTCAAGGGTTGGATCTGTACCAATCCATCCCCATAGACCGGTACCAAATGATCTAAAAAAGTAGAAAAAAGAGAGGTTACGACTCATATATGCATGCATGTGTTTGTAAGCATGCCTATTGAATTCCATAAAGTATGCGCATGTATATATGTGTGAATGTGCATACTCAACATACAACTGTTGGAATCAAAGGAAAATGATCCAAACTTGGAAAATCTGGAAAAGGAAAATGTTTAGAATTACTAAGCTCGTAATGATAGATCATGAGAGCACACTCCAGTTTTGTGGCGTTGGATGCTGGTAAAGCATTGTGATGAATGGCTAGATGTTTAATGACAAATTTACTATTGAGTAAGAAATTCGTCGATAAATTTTGAAATAAAAATAATCGAAAGCGCACGGAGTATGATCATAGCACGTATGCGAGTACTAAAGAAGTGCACACATATGATTGTAGCATGTATGCACAGACTAGAGGCAAGCAGAAAGTGCAAGACCAAGAAGTGCACAATGCAATGTGTAGATTTTTTTAAATGTAAAGGTAAACACAAAAAGAAGAAAAAGAAAATGCAAATGTAAGAAATGGAGATGAAATATATTTTTTTGTTTTGAAATTGCACGTTTTTTTAAGTTTTTTTAATAATAGAAATGCTAGTAAAAAAAACAACAAGCACTCAATTCAAAATGCAAGCAAAAATCACACAAAAACACACAATTTTTTATAGATGCAAACAAACACACAATAAAATCAAACAAAATAATTCGAAGAATAAAAGATTAAAATCAAATCAATTCCTTGGCAATGGTGCCAAAAACTTGTTTAACGAAATTTTTTCTATTGAGTTAGAAATTCGTCTATAAATTTTGAATTAAAAATAACCGCAAGCGCGCGGCGTACGATTGTAGCACATATGCGAGTACGGGTCAATCCATAAGGAATTGTTTAGATTTTAAATTTCTAATCAATCAAATTAAACCAAAGTCGATGGATTGTTGACTAACTAAAAAAAGTAAAAACAAACTAAAACTAAGGAGAATAAAAATATGAGATTAAAGAGCAATTTAGAGACAAATATACTCTCATGATCACATAAATCAACATAATGAAATTATGATCTCTTTTTGGTCATTTGTGAGTTTAATTGATGCATTTATCATAAGCATGGCCTAATTGTGTTATTAATTAACATGCTTAAACCATCAAACTTTAATGCACCCTCTAATCCACTTACTAACTTTAATGAAAATGAAGTGAAATTAAAAGTAGAATCTATTTTAAGCATGGCTTATTAACTATTGAATTAGAAACATAAACCATCAAATTTTAATTCTAAATCCCCTTCCATTACCATGACCATATGTAGATGAAGAGGTAATTAGTGATTCAAATGATTAAGCATAGCCTATTTATTTTAAAGAACATAAGCTATCAAACTCAATATTAAACACAAAATCACACAAATATCTAACTTTCCATTAAGCACAAAAGAGACATAAAAGAAAAATTATGTTGCATCTACATGATTCAAGAGAGCTTCATTACCCATAAATTGTAGGGATTAGCCTCTCATATTTGTTATTAAATCAACAAATGTAGAAAACAACATGAAATAAACAAGAGGAAAAAGAGAGAAAAATGAAAAGAAAAGCTAAGTAAAAAAAGAAATGAACACCAAGCTACTAACAACATAAGAAAGAGAGCATGTAAATATAAAAGAACATTAACTAACATTGCATAAAAAGAAAGATTACATGAGATAAAAAAGGGCTAAGTAGCCATGAAAAAAAAAGAAAGAGAGATTGTCTTTTATTTTTGATTCTAACTAAAACTAACTAAGATGAGGGTTACATGAAGATATAAGGTATTTATACAAGTTAGAAACCCTAATTTATTTTTTTGGAGAATGCCCAAAATACCCTTGAGGTAGTGTGACCACCAAGCAATCATTAGCAAGTCATAATCCTCCACTAAATGTGCATAAAGCTTTAATGGCCTTTAGCATGGCATTAGCTCCTAATTGAAAATCAAGGTAAGTGGGTAGGTGAGGCCCTCCATGTTCATGAGTTTGAATTATTTTCATCTTCATTTGCTTTGTTTCCTTTTTATGCATGCATATCTTCATGAAACCACTTGTAATTCGAATTTAAATTTCTACAAAACAACACATAAATTTTCAATTACATTTTAGAAAATTAATATATGCACGAAAATGACCATTTTACCATTGGATGAAGATGAATATGTGACGATTTGAAATAATTTGAATTTTTGGTTTAAACAAGTTAAAATACCCAATATGATCATTTATTTAATTTAAATAGATTAAATATGGTGGTAAAAATATGCACATTTACATGCACATCAAATACCCCTACACTTATCTTTTTATTCGTCCTCGAATAAAGAAAAACTAAGATAAACTCGTTTTCGTAGGGAGAACGATTGCATTGAGCGTATGCAACAAACCGTTAAACCTCTACGTGTCCCTAGTGGGACGAGTGTTGTCTCGTGAGGGTTTTCAGCGGATACTACCCACAAAATCCAAATGCAGGATGAAAATATTTACAAAATGCAAGATTTATTTACGAAGAGATGAATGCAAGTTTTTGAAAATATTTACAATTCACTACACCAAAATAGTGATTTTGCAACATTTTATATTTGTTAATTTCTAACATTTATAAATGTTACAGCCTACTGACAAAAAAAGGTGTTAGGATACCTGGAAAAGTGTTGGGAAATATAAATAAAGTTTTTTATAAACTTTCCAACACATCAGTTATAATTTACAACATAAAAAAGTGTTAGAACAGTTGGTAAATTTGTAAATAACTCAATAAAAATTGGACCCTTGTGTAATCTTGTACATCTACCATTTTCTAACGCTTTCATCTTCCATCACAACTGACGGCCGCATAATTTCTAATTAGATTAGGGTTCCTCTTCACGCATTCCATCGCCATTTGCTAAAGCTTTCCCATTCCCATTCCATCACCAGCGTCGACAGATCAAAAATTTGGCCATCTAACATCGAGCGGCTTAAAACTAGGGTTCCTCTTTTGCGCGTCATCTCCAGTCGAGCCATCTAACATCGAGCGGCTTAAGACTAGGGCTTCGAGAAGGAATCGATGATGTCAGGTGATGGTGGATAGGCGGTGTAACTTGGGATTCATGCGAGGTGGATAGGCGGTGTAACTTGGGATTCATTTCTTTGCTTTTCTACAGGTTCATCTTCTACTCTATTTTTTTCTTTCTCTGAAATTTTTAGTGATAATCTATTGAGGAATAAATGGTGCCTTTTACAATGAATCTGATCGATTCTTTGAATTTTCCAGAGCCGTTTGCTATCAGTTGAGCTCAAATTGATGCTTCTTTTCAATTGAATGGTTAGGACTTCAGAAGTGAGTGATGCATTTTGGTTTTTTTATGTGAGTTTTGTTGGTTAAAATAATCAAATATTAGAGGTAAGTTTTTGAGACTTTCCTCTTTGATTTTAACGTGCTGCACAATTTTTCCTTCCCTAAGTTGATAGGGGATTATATACTAAATTATCGTTACTGAATTTATAATGATAAATTCTTCTAGATTTTTTTAATACAGAGAGTTGCTGGCTTTTTTTGTCCACGGTAGTTAACATTATTAAGGATTTTTAAATATAGAAGTAAGTTGGGCAGAAATGTTTTAAGGATTTAGAACTTATGGAACGACTACACTTATTTGAGTAGTTATATGCATATCTGAATTGGTACAATTATATACATCGCTGAATGTACCATCAAACTGTACTTGCAGTTTTTATCGAATATGACATGAGTTTTATTTATGTGGAGATATAGTCTAGCACACTTGAGTCATTTATACTCCAGCACACTTAGCCATACACCGGCAGTGCTTTAGAGAAAATAAGTAGATCGTCAACAAAGATTAAATTTTTCATTAAGCTTTTTGATGGTTATAAAAATAATCAACATGATATGTATATAAATATTAGTAGATAGTTCTAATAAGCTACAAAGTTAACCATCTCCATCATGTGTAATTGTTCCTAATTTTAAATATGTTCAAGCATTTTTTCATCTAAAGATTGAAACAACTTTTAAAAGTTTGTGTGACAAGTTTTGAATTTTATGTTAGCATAAATGGACGGTATTAGGTTGGGCAGTTGTGTGTATAGAAACTATCTTAACTTTTACAGTGCCTAAGACAAGTCAATCAAAGATGTGCCTTTAACTGATATCATTTTGGTATATTAGAAATGATTTCACTTTAAATGCATGCACTCACAATACATAACATTTTGTAATTGAAGCAGAATAAAATCTTGATAGCAAGGATATATAATACTGAAAGAAGCCGAGTCTTTGATGCATTTGCTTTGGTGCTGCCTATCTCAAAAATGAATCTGCAATTTCGCAATCTAACAAACACTTTATAAGCAAGAAGAGTGTTCTGAAAACTTACTTCATAGTAATGAGCAATATATTTGAGCCAAACGTGCTGTGGAGAGACTTGGGTGGACGAAGACTGCAGTTTTAGCAGAGATTTTTGATTCCTACTTCAATGAATCTTCCTCTAAGGTGGAACGTGAAAAGTTTATCGTGAGTAGTTTTCTCTTCTTTTCTTATGGTTATCCTTCTTATACACGATTCAGTTACTTTTTTGTTTGTTCGTTATTTACTTTAGCATGATGAAAGAGAGTATATTTTGAAATCCGTGGCAATATAAATTTACATCGAAGTAGTAAGAGATCTTCTTTTTTCATCTCATACCAATCTCTTTTTTTCATCTCGACATAAAGAAAAAGTGCATTAAAACCTACACTCATGCATGATTAATTGTGGACATAGAGTTAAAATTTTCCCTTTTGTTTTCTGTTTTCATTTTTAATTATTTAGATTGGATATTGAAATAAACCAAGGACTAAATGTTACTCTTTGTATTTTATCTAGTGTTTCAGACCGTATGTTGTTGCCTGGGTTTAAGGTAGATTATTGATTAAGGATACGTGAAGAAATCATTAAAAGTGCATATTATCTAACAATTACAGAAACCTAGTTACATTACATTAAACATTGTGACATGATAATACAATGTTAGTTGTACTGTTCTGGTCATCAAGTAATCCTAATCATGTTATTTCCAGTGAACTGAAAAGAAAAAAAAAATCATCATGTACAACATTAACCTACCTTTTGCTATTGATTGTTCTTGCTCAACACAACAGTACATGCATTGGTCATAAAAAATACACAAAGACGTCGAAATCCTGAACCCATTATCATTCATCTGGACTGAACCAGACTAACTTGTAATGTTGCTCTCGCAGCACTCAATATTGCAAAATGGTAGACCCAGTGTATCATTATTTCATACCAAAAATCAGATTGCAGCAATCTTTAACTTTATTTTTCACTATTATCATATACCTACTGTTACATGTATGCAATCCGAAGATGGATAAATGTATATATGAGGAGACAAAGCAAAATTCTAAATAAAGAGGTCATTTTCAAACAACAGAATAATATTATTTGCCTTTAAATGTCCAAGTTCATATTTGTTTTATTTCAACCAAAACATGGGAAAGTTACAAGAATCGAAATACCTTTTATAAAGAAATTCTCTTTGTAAACACAGGCATGCAAAATTTGAATTTCTAATTTTCATTTTGGTACCTGTTACTATTTAAGACATCATTTTAGATGGAAGCATTTTGGAGAGATGAATTTTTGCTGTAAGGTAAATTTTGTTTTGAATCTGTAAGGTAAATTTTGGAGAGATGTGTTTCGGTCTGATGAAAATCGGGGAAAGATTTGTTTTGAATCATTATACAAAATTCTGTATTAGGGAAACTGACTCTTCCCCCACCACTCAATAATTGTCCATCTCTTGTGAAGTTTCCTTATCTCAAGTTCGAAGGTAAAAATTAAAAGATTTATTACACCAAAGCTCTTCACTAATTTTATTTATGGTCAGCTAGTAAGAAATTGATTTGAATTCTCAAAGGATGCTCTTGATTCCTTTGTTTCTAACTGTCTATAACAAAAAAGTGGTCTGTGAAAAATGTTCCATGTTTTCCTCTCCTTCCCGTTTTCATCTCTTTGATCACACGAGTTAAGTCCCACAAATAAAATCCTTTGTTCTCCATATTCGACTTGTGTATTATCTACAAAAGAAGCAATTTCTTGTGGCTTTATGATTTAGGATTCTGCTTCACAAATAAGCTGATATGATTGCATATTATGGCTTTGCATTATATTAGACTATATAATTAGACTGTTTCTGCAAGCAATCATCATTTGGTTAGATCTTTAACTTTAAGGCATACAAGAGATTTTCATTATTGTGCAACTCATCTATCATCTGGTCTACCCTTGCTGTGTTCCCATCATGATAGTTTGATTTCGTACGCTTTCTTTTTGTAAGTGTTAATCTAACTATCCATGAATATTGGTTAATGAATGATGTAAAAAATGAAAATTGTTTTAACACTTAGTATAACTCCATGCTTTTGTTGAAATACAAGATTTTGATGTAAAAAAGTTATAAAATCATGATATTTGTCAATTTTTGCTGATATTTGCGTCAAATATGTATTTGACAAATATCACTATCCAACATTTTTGAATGACAGCATGAAAGAGGAAAAATAATAATGCAAATCTGATATGTGACATATCACCAATATTACGTAGATACATAGAACGTAGTCTATGACAACATATGTTACATAAATAGTATAGTTTCTAATAAATGAAACATGATATTTATATATATACGACAAATATATTTTTTATCG
Organism: Allium cepa; assembly: GCA_030765085.1. Taxonomy (NCBI): domain Eukaryota; kingdom Viridiplantae; phylum Streptophyta; class Magnoliopsida; order Asparagales; family Amaryllidaceae; genus Allium; species Allium cepa. The sequence goes on along the minus strand of CM060937.1, from coordinate 181,657,353 downwards.
ACATTTAAATGATATTTTGGAACGAATAAAAATCAACGCAAATCTAATATGCGATACATCATCAATATTGTTTAAGTGGAAGTTAGACACATCCACTTCCAAAAATTAATTTCAACAAATACTCCTCTCCAAGTTTAGGAATTAATTTTCTTTTGTTTCTTCCCCAGTTTCTAATAAATGGAACTTGCATGTCTGAAAGAAGCAAGGTTGAAAAGTTGATATAACTGGGGATTTGTATTAGATTTTGGTCCAACTCTAATAATTTTTGTTGGATACGGAAAAGTTGAAAGTGCAAACTGAAGAAAATACACTCTTAAAACATAAAGTAAATGAAAGCTATGGGAGTAATATTTGCTGTGTTTTGATATTTACCTTGCCCATCTCCCTATAGACTGATTTGCAACTATTTTTCTTATGATACGAAGAACCCACATTTCTGTTCATCAAAAGAAGTAGACAATAGTTTCATGGAACTTATAAATGTTGTTGTATGCTACTTCATTAGAATAGCATATACTGAGTATATATGGTAGCTGTCTGTCATTATCTTCAGGGGGGAATGGAAATTAACGTATTTCTGTTGTAATACAGGGAAGGACCTTTAGACCTAAAGGAAGCAATTTCAAGTGTATGTTTTGCTGCATCAAGATGCTCAGACTTACCTGAACTGCAGCAAGTTCGGTTGTTATTTGCAGCCAAGTATGGAAGGGAATTTGTTGCTGCTGCCTTTGAGTTATTGCCAGATTGCGGTGTTAGTAGACAGGTTATGTGTATATTACCAGAACAAATAACCCATCCTCTATTGTCAAGTTATGTTCATTAATATTTCGTTTGCAATATATAATTCGACAGGCTATAGCTAAGATTTAACTTTTGACTAGTCAAACTAAAAAAAATTAAAATGCTAATGCAGATAATTGAATTGCTTTCTGTTCGTGCTCCTTCTGTGGAAGCAAGGTTGAAGTTGTTAAAAGAAATTGCTGAAGAGCATGAGGTGGAATGGGACCCAGCTGCTTCTGAAACCGATTTTCTCAAGCCTCATGAAGATTTGTTGGTAAGATTATTAGTACTAGCATAAACATAATAATTAAGCAGGCTACTACTAAAGTTATTATTGATAAGGTACAAAGATAACATTTGAATTGTATTATTTTTACACAAATGTTTTTCGTTTTAACTTATAAAATAGGGGTGAAAACGATCAATTTAAAAAATGATTTTAACTTATAAAATAGAAAACGACTTTTTATCGTTTTCCACATTTTTTGAAATACCAAAAACTATCTTAGTTCTCCCTATTATCCCTTTGTTCATCCCCTCATCTCCTATCCTTTTGAGGTACATTAAAAAATGCTAAACACAAAACTTAAGGCAGTGTTTGACTTGAAAACAAGTTTTATGTTTTCAATATGTATCTCAAATGTGGGGGGAGAGGAATTGTTGGAAAACCTTAATTTTGTAGTCAAACAGATCCTTGTTCTTTTTAGATATACAACACACCCTGCTAGATATCTTCTCTTACCATTGGGAAACTAAATTTGTGCTTTTATCTATAATCTGTTTTTAACCAATATTGACGTACTCCTCTCAGTTTTTCTTATACTACATTTTATACAAATTACGGATAGAAATATAAATAGTTTCAATTTATTTTTACAAAAACAACCTTGCCTTCTTTGGCAATCGAAAGTTGAAATGGCTTAAAATTTCCCTTCTTTGTCATAAGTAGCTTACATTTTGCGACTAAATCCATGATCATATTTTTTGAATCCTTCAATGATGCTCGTCTTCATTGCTGACATTCAAAACCAGTAGCTTACTATTAACCAAATACTCACAATGTGTTCACTGTTATTAGAATGGACCAAGCCTTGCATTGCCTCTTCCCGTGATGATGAATTCAAGCGTATGGGTCCATTTAGAGTTCATGTTTTATACAGACATTTGTGTTTTCCCCTGTAGGCACAATTATGGAAAGAAGTAAAGTGGCTCTGTGTTTGAAAAACGAATACTTGCATGTGGGTTAGGTTGTATATTTGTCTGTGTGTTGCGTGAGTTCTTCCATACATTGCAGTCGTAGTTGCGGTTTGTATAAAGTGTTTTGTGACTAGGGACGTGGGTGTAGCTTGTATGGTGTGTGACAGTATTGGGTGAATGTGTGGCAGCAGTCTTGTAGTTGATATGTGGGATGTTTTTGGGTATGGTGGTGTGAAGTCGAGACAAAGGCAGAGGTGGTTTTCTTATTGGTAGGGTAGGGGTATGTAAACTGTTGCTGGAGTGAAGTGAAGAAGGGTGGTTATGAGGAAATGTTGATGGTCAGTGTTGTAGGTGATGGTCGATGTTGGTAGTGTAGACAATGTAGACTTGAGATGAGTTGATATGTGTTGTTGTATGAGGAAATATTGATGTTTGGTTGGATGAAGTTGTTGTTTGAAGTGGCAGATGTAAGGAAGAATGGTACCGTTAGTGGTTGTTGTAATGCTGCCGTGATGTAGTGCTGCCGTCGATAGGGTAGTATGGTAGTTTTGATGTACAGACTGTTAGTTTGACAGAGGTGCGCACAGCAGTTGCACAGCACAGTTGCACATTTGTTAGTTTGGTAGCACGGTAGTTTTCACGAACAAGGAAGGTTATAGGGGAATAGATGAATGAGGCAGTGGTTGTTGGAGAAGAAGTTTGTATGGGAGAAAAGATGACAGTGCGCAGTTGAATAGCAATGTAACAGTGCGCAGTTGAATAGCAATGTAACAGTGCGCAGTCTGTGTTTGAAAATCATTTGCTTTATCTTTTCTAACTACGGTACCGGGGTTACAACATAACCTTTATATTGGATATTTAAAATTGGATATGAAATTTCTTTTTTGTAATTTGGATATGATATTGTGGTATTTTGAAATTGAAAAGTTTGTAGCTCATATTATAGTATTATCTAAATATGATATTGTTGCGTTTGAGATATGGAAGCAATTTAGACTTCATATTGAATTGATATGATTAATTATATATGTGATATGGACATCATCATTTATGAGATATTATATTCATTTGTTTTAAGAATTTGATATTAATTATGCATAAAATAGGGTAAAAACATAATTTCAATTAGTAACGCATATAAGTGTTACCAATATTTTGGATAACAACGCTTATCTATGTTACAAACCTAAATGATAAGCAAAGCAGTTTATGTGCAACAACACATATATGTGTTACTAAATAATCATTTTCCAACACTTATAAGCGTTACCATATATTTCTGTACCAACACTTACAAGTGTTACCGTATATTTCATTACCAACACTTATAAGCGTTACCATATATTTCTGTACCAACACTTATAAGTGTTACCGTATATTTCGTTACCAACACTTATAAGCGTTACCGTATATTTACGTACCAACACTTATAAGTGTTAGTAATACGTATGTTTGTAACACTTATAAGTGTTGCAATTTTGGCCGCTCCATTCCTCACAGTCCACTAGTAACACTTAAAAAGTGTTACTGAAATTATTTGTAACACTTATAAATGTTAGAATTTGCCTGTTTTGGTGTAAATGAAAGATTTACTTTTAAGTCGACATAAATAAATTAAATATAGGTTTAGTTTATTATCTGATATGTCATTTACTCGTCCAAATTTCCAACAAAAATCAAGTTATCATAACAAATAGACTATAGTTTAACTCCTTGTTTCGATCGATAATACAGTGTAACTATGAAATGGATCCTTAGTTGATTATCAAAGTTTATCAAAGTGGTATTTTCATATCTTTTCCATAACAAATCAAATAAGTTAAAATAGTGCTTGGATTTTAATTACTTACTCCCTTTCTAATTTTTTTTATTTGAAAATTTTATTTACATTAACAACATATACATATGCCTAACTCAGATAAACTAAGGCCGGATATATTACCCATGCACCGTCTTGCGGACAGATGTGAGAGGAATACAGAGCGTGGCGAGTGAACACATAAGTGTGAACACTTATGGACTGTAGGCGTTATTAAAAAGAGTTTTTGTATACATACACCTAACTTAGATAAACTGAGGCCAGATATACCGATCATGCACTGCCTTTCGGGCTTATGTGAGAAGGGTACAGAGCATGGCGAGTGACCACACGAATGTGAACATATGACTCTAGGTGTTAAAAATATATACATATATACAAATGTTTATATTGTTTTTCTTTGTTTTTATTTTTTTTAGAAGAAGAGTTTCGCACTATCATCTTAGCACCATTTAACTTAGAAGACAAAAAAGATGTTATATCTTTACTTTAAATGAACCACTTTTTAAAACAAAGATTTTCAATTGGGATGTATTTCATAATTAACATGTATGAATCTTCCTATATACTCGTTAAACATTGTTATTTGTAATCAAACTTCATTTTTATTTTTGTTAAGACGAATAAATTTTCAACAATTTCAATAAACCAAAACCATATATTTATCCTATAATGTTTCTTTAAAAATAAATAAAAATGCAAAAAAATTGTTTTTTTTTTGAGATTTTTTTTTGGGATTTTGGAGGAAAAATAAAAAAGAAGATGAATCTCCCCCCACACTTGATTTTGATTATGTCCCTATAGTCCACCCAAGTGAAAGGAGAAAAATAAAAATAAAAATGGACTTTATTTACATGACAACGAAAAGATTATTATTTACAAGAGTTCGGAAAGTATATCGTCAAAAAGTAAATGAAACGGTCTTTCAAAGACCGATTCATTTGTCTCGTCAAATATATGAGACACGACTTAAGCTTGAAAAACCAAACCGTAAAAGGTTTCAAAATTGAATGTGGATTTGAAAAAACGAATGTCGTTTTATTAAAAAGCTTACGAGTTGTTTCCTTTTCGATGATTCTCGGGGTTGATAAAATGATTGATTGAAGTTCAAGTTTATCTTCATAAATTTGAAATCCAAGCCCATCACCGATAACTTCTTCTGAATCATTGATTTCAAAATCAAAATGGTGATTTAAATCTTCCCCTTCAGAATTCGACAACTTGTTTTCGAAAATTCCAAAAAATTCTTGTTTATTGAATTCGTCTTCCATTGTTAAATTATCAACAACTTCACTGCATGTGTCAAGTTCAAAATCCAAAGTTGTTGTGTTCAAATTTTCGTGATCGGAAAATGGAAGATCGAGTTTTAAATCGAGTTTCACACCCTCCAAAGAATTGAAATCCAACTCAATTACCGAATTTTCAACAACTTCATTAAGATTATTATTTTCAATTTCAAAAGTTGTTATTTGAAAATCGTCGATTTGGGTAAAAGATGGATTACTATTTGGGTCATCACAAGTTGGGATTTGATTTTGTTGTTCAAGTAATTTTTTGTATGTTTCAATCAGCAAATCCGTGTGATCATCGTAAATTTCGTTCATTTGTTCAACAAAATCCAACTTATAATTATTGACTTGAGAATTTTTGATTTGGATTTGTTGAGGACAAAAAATTTCACTCGTATCGGAATCGAAATTATTCCCACTGCCAAAATTATTTGAAAAGCAGATCACATTTTCGTTTTGATTTTGAAATTCATTTTGGAGTTCAAAATTGAGTTGGTATGGGCTATACTCGAAGTCATTTGAATTTTGAAGTGAATTCAAATTTTGACTTGAGTTATCGCACAAATAAGAATTACACAAATCATTTATCATTTGATTTTGTTGTAAAGAGATTTCAAGTAGAGATGAAATGCTATTTTTGATATTTGAGGGTTGTTCGTTAGTTTGAAAATATTGTGGTTCAAAAATTGAATCGTTTAAACAGTAGTTGTTGTTAAAATATCCATAAGAATTTGAAGTGAAATTATATGGATTATATTGATTTTCACAACTATCGTAAAATTCATGTGAGTAAGGAAATTCAGACATTTTCATGTTTTTTAAGGAAAAATATTTTCATATAAAATTTATTTTTCAAAAGGGAAATTGATTTTTTTTTTCCAAATTTTTTTCTTCGTTTTTGAAAAGGTTTTATAATTTTTTTTGGATTTTGATTTTTCTATTTTTTTTTGGAATTTTGAAATTCCAAAGAAAAAGGATTTAAAAATTCAAAGGAAAAGGAATATTTACAATTTTTTTAATTTTGGATTTTGAATTTTTTTTAAATATGCATGAACTAATGTAACTAAATAAATGCAAGGTTTTAATTACAAATGATTTATCCTAAGTTAATCCAAAATTGTATAATTACACTCTGTCTTAGATAAACAAGATACTTCTCAGCCAGGTAACGGGCAGGATTTATCGGTGCACCACAACATCGTTGCAATGCAGCCGAAAGTTCAAGTAACTTCAGCGGAACAATTCAGTATAATATTTACGAATCACCATAATATTTATAACTGATTATTACTCTATCATAGCCTAGACACCAAGAATTCAAATTGTTCAAAGAAGACAACTTGTCAATATACAATCAAGTGTCATCAATGTCTAAACGTTATTATTAATCAAAAATCTAGATGAAATGCAAAATTGAAATTAAACGTGTATTAACAATGCAACTATGAATGAATTTTTGTTTTTGTTTTTTGAATTTCTTTTTAGTGCAAATGCAAATAACCAATAATGCAATACAAATAAAACTAGAGATGGGGTTAAAAGCAGCAATTTTTTTTATATAAGCAAGCCAGCAATTTATTTTTGGCAAGCAAAGCATGCGAACGATTATTCCTTATCTACTTTTGCAACCTGAAAATAAAACAAGATATATATACAGATTTTTTTTACATATGTCAAAGAAGAAACTAAAAAAATGGAAAAACAAACCGAATGACTAAACATTATTTACTTTTTTATTATATTTTTTGTTTTCTTTCTTTTTTTTGATTGTTTTTGAAGCAAGAAACTAAAAACAAAACAGCACACCCCGAATAAAAGTTTTTTTTAGAGGATGGAAAAACAAAATGTAAACAAAATGTAAACAAAACAAAAAAAAACATTTGCAAAGAAAAGTAAACAAAATAGAAACTCTAAACTCCCACCCGGCCCAACTTAAAAAAAAAAAACTCATACACCATTTTTTTTAACAGAGAAATACAACAAACTTCAAGAAACAGAATTAAAAATCTCTTTCTCCTAAAAGGAATCCACCTCAACCAAGAATATATATATATATATATATATGAAATTGCAAAATCAAGTTCTGCTTTGTTTCGATGGTTCTTGGTGATTGGCGACGCGGTTTCAGGTGCTTGAAGAGATTGAATTGGCTAATTGGGGGAGGCGGTTTTGGTTCGTTGTAATTTCAGGGAGGTGTTGTGGTTGTTGGATGATGAAGTTGTGGAGTCGGTAGCATGGGCAGAGGCGATATGAAGAAGGTGATGAAGAAGGTAGAGTTGATTCAGGCGATTGAGTCGCAATTGCAAAGGTAAATTTCTGATGAAGAAGTGTTGAGGTTGTGATCATTGATAGGGGACCTATGAGATGATGGTTTGTATTGCTATCAGAGAATGATGATATATGTCGGATAGCAGTAAGTATTTGATGATAATTATTTGAATGATGTTGGTCGGGTGGTTGTTTTGATAGTAGTGGTTGTTCAGGGTTAGGTGGTCAGGTGATGAAGGGTTGTTGTCAGTGGGTTTCGGCAATTTTGGATGAAGCAATCGAATTTGGCGGTGAAGAACTGTTGATATATTGGTTATTACAGCAGTTCGTTTTTGAAGTTGCAGTAGTTCGAATAGAGACTGGATTGTAGATATTTCTGTGGTGGATGGAATGGGTTGGCAAGGCGGCAGTGAGCAGTTGCTGTCTGTACTTCAGGTTAGAGATTGAAAAGCCGATGAAACAGAGGTGAGCAGTAGTTGTTATCTGAAGGGTGAATTGACGGTGTTGTTTTGTGAGATGGTGTTGTTGAATTCTGGGTGGTCGGTATTGTGGCAATGGAGAGTAGCGGAAGAGTCTGCAGGTGGAGATTGTTGTGTGATTGAATATTGACTGTGATGGAGTATGTTGATCAGTGCATTGTTGTTGTATGGAAAGATAAGGGGATGTGTAGTGCAGTTGGTCTATGAAGAGGTGGTATGATGGAGAATGTGTCTACGAGCACAATTTTATGGTGAAAGAAAGGAGCTCTGTTTGGTTTTGTTTGTAATGTTGGAGGACCCGAGAAAATGCTCAGACTACAGGCACGCAGAGAGTGCACAGACCAAAGAAGTGCACAATGCAATGTGTAGATTTTTTTTTAAATGTAAACGTAAACAAAATAAAAGAAAAAAGAAAAACAAAATGCAAATGTAAGAAATGGAAATGAAATGAAATATATTTTTTTGTTTTTGGAATTGTACGTTTTTTTTTTAAGTTTTGTTTAATAATAGAAATGCTAGTAAAAAAACAACAAGCACTCAATTCAAAATGCAAGCAAAAATCGCACAAAAACACACAATTTTTACAGATGCAAATTAACACACAAACAAACATACAATAAAATCAAACAAAATAATTTGAAGGGTAGAAGATTAAAATCAAATCAATTTTCCGACAACGGCGCCAAAAAATTATTTAACGACAAATTTTCTATTGAGTTAGAAATTCATCGATAAATTTTGAAATTAAAATAACCGTAAGTGCACGGCGTGCAATTGTAGCACGTATGCGAGTACGGGTCGATCCACAAGGAACTGTTTAGATTTTAAATTTCTAATCAATCAAATTAAACCAAAGTCGAGGGACTGTTAACTAACTAAAAAAAAGTAAAAACAAATTAAAACTAAGAAGAATAAAAATATGAGATTAAAGAGAAATTTAGAGACAAAACCACTCTCATGATCACATAAATCAACATAATGAAATTATGATCTCCTTTTGGTCATTTGTGAGTTTAGTTGATTCATTTATCATAAGGATGGCCTAATTATGTTATTAATTAACACGCTTAAACCATCAAACTTTAATGCACCCTCTAACCCACTTACTAACTTTAATGAAAATGACATGAAATTAAAAGTAGAATATATTTTAAGCATGACTTATTAACTATTGAATTAGAAACATAAACCATCAAATTTTGATTCTAAATCCACTTCCATTACCATGATCATATGTAGATGAAGAAGTAATTAGTGATTCAAATGTTAAGCATAGCCTATTTATTTTAAACAACATAAGCTATCAAACTCAAATATTAAACACAAAATCACACAAACATCTACCTTTCCATTAAGCACAAAAGAGACATAAAAGAAAAATTATGTTGCATCTACATGATTCAAAAGAGCTTCGTTGCTCCCAAATTGTAGGGATTAGCCTCTCATATTTGTTATTAAATCAACAAATGTAGAAAGCAACATGAAATAAATAAGAGGAAAAAGAGAGCAAAGTGAAAACAAAAGCTAAGTAAAAAAAGAAATGAACACTAAGCTACTAACAACATAAGAAAGAGAGCATGTAATGTAAAAGAACATTAACTAATATTACATAAAAAGAAAGATTACATGAAATATAAAAAATGACTAAGTAGCCATGGAAAAAAAGAAAGAGAGCTTGTCTTTTATTTTTGATTCTAAACTAAAACTAAGAGGAAGAGTATGGTTACATGAAGATATGAGGTATTTATACAAGTTATAAACCCTAATTCATTTTTTTGGAAAATGCCCAAAATACCCTTGAGGTAGTGTGGCCACCAAGTAATCATTCGCAAGTCATAATCCCTCACTTAAATGTGCATGAAGCTTTATTGGCCTTTAGCATGTGCATTAGCTCTTAATTAAAAATCAAGATAAGTAGGTAGGTGGGGTCCTCCATGTTCATGAGTTTGAATTATTTTCCACTTCATTTGCTTTGTTTCCTTTTTGTGCATGCATATCTTCATGAAAACACTTGTAATTTGAATTCAAATTCCTACGAAACAACATAGAAATTTTCAATTAAATTTTAGAAAATTAATATATGCACAAAAATGACATTTTTGCCCTTGGATGAAGATGAATATGTGACGATTTGAAATAATTTGAATTTTTGGTTTAAACAAGTTAAAATACCCAATACGATCATTTATTTAATTTAAATAGATTAAATATGATGGTAGAAATATGCACATTTACGTGCACATCACTAGAAACACAACTCTTCATAGGAACGGTCTGAAGGAGGGGTAACATATATTCAAAGCATGGATTGAAGTCCGATGTGGCATTGTCGACTTGTCTCGATTCAAAGCACATCATGTTTGAAACAAGATGTACTTTGAGTGCTAAGTATTATTTTGCCTTTTGACCAAGTAATATTTGAATGGATCAGATAAGTTGAATTTGAAAACTATCAAGGCAGACAGCCCAGAGACATGGCCATGGAGTTCATAAATCAAGTGCAACCAAAGTTATTAGATAGAAACAAGACCATCCCAAAAATTACAAATCCAGATCCATCTCCATGGATCGGTACCATCCATAAAACTCCCCCCACAATTGCACCAATTTCCTCCTATTCGCAAGTCTTGATGCAAGAAGCCTATTCTAAGCTCAATTGGATCGATCGCATACAGCTCTTTATCGATCTCCTTGAGCACTTGAAATCAGCAACTCCATTCCTCCATTGATCCATCACTTGGACTCAGAAACAAGCTTATAGCAGTACAAACAAGTTGAAAATCATGAAGCAAATAATAAGTTGCCATATTATGAAGTATCAAAATTGGTCCATAAGGAAATCTTAGGGATCGGTATTGATTCATAGGCATGGATCTGTACTGATCAATCAACTTTCTGACCTGACCACATATTCTTGAGAACAACTGCTAATTAGATAGTGGAGATCATAGAGAAAGATGTGGTGGAGCATTTTTCGGCAACCTACAGCTATCAATAGGAGGCTAGGGGCTCATTTTTAGGGATCTTTTTTACTTCCTTGCAATTATTACATATTTCTTTGTAATCACCTATGGAGTGGTACCGATCTATAAGAACTGTACTTGCAAAACAACAATTTGATCAATAGAAATCTCAAGTGGACGTAGGCAATAGTTGGTCAAACCACTATAAATGTTTGGTGTCGTGTTTTTACTTATTTTCCATTTACATTTCTTCATTTTCATTCTCTACTTAATTTCTTGGGTGTTTGTGCTACTTTTTGGTACTAACAGATAGCTCTTTAGATCAAATTCGATGGCTTATAGATTTCAACATTTGAAGGCTCTTTGGATCAACACACGATAGCTCATAAATGCCTACATTTGTTGGTTCATTGGATCAATACTCGTTAGCTCATAAATGTCAACCTTCGATATCACTTTTGATCAATACTTGATTGCTCATAAATGTCAACCTTCGATGGCTCTTTGGATCAATACTCGATAGTTCATAAATGTCAAACTTTGATGGCTCTTTAGATTAATGATTGATAGCTCATAAATGTCAGCCTTCGATGTCTCTTTGCGTTAGCTTTGAATTTATCAATCATCGACAGCTTCCTTTCTGGCTTTCTTCTCTCGATAGCTTGACTTTTTGTAAATATACGATGACCCATCTTCAACTTACGATAGCTAGTGCTTTTTAGGTAAGTAACTATTTTCACCAGTACTATACTAAGAAATATTATATCCATTGTATTCTTTTTAACTACTAAAGAAGTACTCAAATCTAATGTGCCATCCAAACTATCAATATAATACTCTATTTCATTACATCTCGCTTATTTTGAAAATGTGATCTTCCTATAATTAAGATACCACAATTTAGAGAACAAAAGAAAGAATAATAAAAATAGTAATAAAAAGGTACCTGTACCAATTCATATTCATTAGAAGAATGTACATGCTCCATGAGTTGCTTTCATTTTTATTTCAAAATAGTTTTGATGAGCACGTAAATGTGCATATTTTTACTTCTATATTTAATCTAATTTAATTAAATAAATGAGCATATATGATGTTTTAACATGTTTAAAGCAAAATTCAAATTATTTTTAAATCATCATTTATTCATCTTCATTTAGGGGCAAAATGGTCATTTTTTGCATATATTAATTTGAGAAAATTTACTTGGATATTTTAATGTTGTTTTGTAGAAATTTTAGTGAATTTTGTAAGAGGTTGCATGGAAAATATGCATGCACAAGGATGGAAACAAAGGAATGAAGATGAAAATAATTCAACTCATGCAACATAGAGGACCCCACCTACCCACTTACCATGATCCCCTATTAAGAGATAATACACATGATTAAAGCTACGTGCATGTTTAAATGGAGGGTTATGCTAATGCTAATGATTACTTGGAGGTTATATTTTCTAAGAGGGTAGTTTGGGTAGTCCCCAAAACTATGAGTTAGGATTTCAAATTTGTATAAATACCCTTTATGTTCATGTAAATAAGCTCTTAACCTCCTCTTTAGTTAGTTAATTTTAGGCCCAATAATAAATATAAACTCTCTTCTTCTATTTCATGGCTATTAAGCCATTTTCTTCTTTTATGTAATTTATTTTTATGCAATGTTAATTCATGCTCTTTTTATTTATATGCTCTTTTTCTTTCATGTTAGTAGTTAGTTTTATTTTATGCAAGTAGCTTAGCTTTTATTTTATTTAGCTCTATTTTTCTTCTTGTTTTTGTTTCATGTTGAACTCTACATTTGTAGAAATGATAACAAATATGAAAGGCTAAACCCCTTCGATTTAGGGTATGAAGCTCTATTAATCATGTAGATTCAACATTTTGTTAACCAATGATCTCCTTTTGTGCTTAATGGCAATATTTGATGTTATTTAACATTGTTGTTTTAGCTTTGAATTTGATAGCCTATGTTTTTGACACCAAATAAGCTATCAATAAACAAAAAAACAAAAATTATCTCTTTATCTACATATGATTATGGTAATGAAGTGAATTTTAAAATCAAAATTTGGTGGTCTATATTTCTAATCAATAGTTAATAGATCATGCTTAGAATACATTTTATTTTCAAATTCATTGACATTTTCATGAGAATTAAAAAGCGGTTTAATGGGTATGTTAAAGTTTGATGGTTTATGTTGGGCTAATTAATAGCACAAATAGGCCATGCTTATGATAAACATATCAACTAAATTTACTAATGAGCAAAAGAGAGGTCAAAATTTCATGTTGTGTTGATTTATGTGATAATGAGAGTGAATTTATCTCTAAATTATCTTTTAATCTCGTTGTTTTCATTCACTTATGTAGTAGTTAGTTTTCGCATTTTCTCTAGCTTAGAACAATTTTCAAACTCTTTGGTTAATTTGATTGAATAGAAATTTTAAAATCAATACAATTCCCTGTGGAGCGACCCGTACTGGCCACGTACTAGAATTGTATGTCGTGCGCTTGCCTTTATTTTTAATTAAAATTTATCGGTTATTTTCTAATTTGATGGAAAATTAGTCATTAAACAGGTTTACATGGAGTTTCATAATGCTTCCCATATAAAGATCCAAATATGCACCATAGAAAAAAAGATATGAAATTAGTCGTTCAAAATAATTTCGAAAAAACCGAATAGCAAAACTCAAGCTCTGAAACAAATAAATTGATTTTGGATTTTTTTCTCTTAAGCGTGTTAAAGTAGATTTTATCAAAGATAATGAACTGAAGAAGATACTTTTGGATATAAGAATTCAAAAGTGAAAGTAGGTGCGGAAAAACAGAAAAACTTTGTGGGAAAAATGATAGTTTAATTCGTAGAAGATGAAGTGTGGGTATGTAGGAATACCTATTACTGCCAAGTTTCTATGTTGAAGATGGCCAAAGTATCCTTACTTATTTTTCCCTTATGAATGGTTAAAATGGACAATTTATGAAATGTTAAAAAGATTTCACTTTGACGAATTTGTTTAAGGTTTTCTGTGTAATAAAAGGTTAGAGATTGTATAAATCAGCCATGTTGCAAAACTGTTAAGTTGATGTTTTATTAAAAAGAAATCAAATTGGTATAACATTTCAAACAAAAAACTTTGTAATGAAACATCAGTACCTCATAAGTGTAAAAAAAAAAATATCATGAAAAGAACTTGTAAATCTTCTTTTCATCTTTATCCATATATTCTTCAACGACTGTCATGAGTGAACCATCCATATATTCTTTCAATTATAACGATTATTGAAATTTGTGATTATAAACAGTTTTTTTTCTAAATAATGTTTCAAAATTATATCAAGTCTTAAATTTAAATTAAAAAGGAATCATAAAAGAGGAGAGATTAATATAGTTTTAAATATGAAATGAAATACCTTACTTTGAATCTCCAATTTCAACTACTTTGATTGCAAAATAGCAATAATAAATGAAAAATACATGTTCTAAAATACATTGTTATTGTTGAACAATACGATTTGACATCTGTTGAACAATAAGGTAACTATTTTTGTAATAGTTTTGGTTTGGTTTGAATTGACATTTGGAGTTTTTCTATCTATTTAATGTACCAACTTGCCTATCAACCGTAAAATGCAATGTTAATCAAATTTTATCGCTAGACTAATTTTCGTTCATTTTGCATAAATCATAATATTTAAAATTTTGAAAAAATATGTTTGTTTTGTTTACCACTTATTAGCAGGTAACCACCCTACTTTCTATGTCGTGATAATAAATAAATTTATTAAAATAAAACATTTGAATTCGATTTTGATAATACTTATTTTGAAAACATACTTTTAGTTAATCGAGGTTTATTTGATAAAAGGTTTTGTTTTAATAAGTAAACTAAATTAACAAATTCATTTCAAAAAATTTATTGAAATTGAATAAATTGTTTGCAATAAATATAAAATATTTTTATAAAGTAAACATTCAGATGGTTGAAATAGTTGAAATGAAATTTTATTCGAGAGTAATAAAATGAAAAATTAAACAAAAACAAGTATTGAATTAAAAAGGAAATTATACAGTTAATAAAATATATTTTGTAAATGAAGTGCAGATAAATTTAAATTAGATTGAATTATATCTACGAGTAAATAAAAGTATAATTTCAAAGGGTGAAAAACAAAAGCAAAATTGAATAATTCCCTTTAAGGACTAAAGAGTAAAATAATAGTTTGCTCCTTAAACAAATAAAACTCAGATCCATGCCCGACCCATTTCTAAACCATCCTCTTTTCCCAATTCTCAAGCCCAGTTCCTCATTTGACCTAATCCCTAGTTTTCAAATCGACGAAAGAAAAAAATGATGCGCATCATGCACGGGTACGCAACGACGATCCGAGGTGCCACGGCACGGCGGCTGGCGAGGGGAAGCATGTCGCGACATGACCACTATTCGCTGGCAGTGCATGGTAGAATGGGGATGCGTGATTGGTGGAGCTACAAGGGTGGAGCTGCTATCAGGTATGCGAGTGAGCGGCTGGTGGCGACAAAGGCATGACAATGACGCAAGATGATGTGGGCAGATGACAAAGAGGTGGCATGGTCAAAGCTTGGCCATGGCAGGTTGAGGTGGGTATTCGGGTTGCCTTTTTGGCCAATGCATAGATAAAGCTTGCGTAATGGATGGCCAAAGATGAGGTAGAAGTTTTGGATTGGGTTACTCGAAATTAAGGTGAGTTATCCCACTTACACTTATGATCTAGTTTGATTACATTCACCTTGTTTGATTGCGTTTGCATGCCCTCATTTGCTTATTATTGTGATGAACTAGTTGATATTAATTAAATTGGTCGAAGGTGTTGTTGAATGCTATTGCTTAACCATTGTTGAGATAAATCTAAAACAAATTTTCACTGAAGAGATGTGAATTATAATCTCAACCACATATGTGTATTCCCTTTTGATAGTGAATGTAAATCCATGTTTGTTTAGTTATAGATTGAGTTGAAATTGTATATATAATGTTGCATGTTCTTGCTTTGCTTTAATAATAATCAGACATTGCTTTTGAAATTGATTAGAAGGATAAATTTTAGAGTTAAGTGATTTTATAAATATTTCATAAAAGGAAATTTTGCTTGAATCATATTATTTTTGAAATGTTTTTTTTGGAATTTGATCATATTAAAGGAGTTTAAAGGTTACTTTTAGAATGGTATGGGTTTGCAAATGTTTAAATTGAAAATCCGTTTGGGAAAACTAGTAAATTTTAATTTTGTATTTAATAGGAATATACATTTCCATACAAAAATGATGTTTAACATAAATTATCTTTGAAAATAATAAATAGTTTTGTGTCATATAAAAAGAAATGATATATAGATTTAAAGGTCGATATTTTTTATGAAATTTCGAAAAAGAAAAAAATTATTAATAAATGATTTAGTTTATTTATCTTGTAAATAGATTTATGAATCAAAGTATATTTATTTATGATTAAAGTGAAATAAATAAAAATATATTTGAAAGATTTTTATTAAATTGATTTAAAATTTATATTAAAAAATAATGAATTTATTATATGGGAAATGAAAAAATGTGAAATTTTATGAAAATATATTTTGAAATGATAATAAGTATTAATTGTTAAGTATAATTTTTATAAGTAATTTATTTCATATTTGATTATTTTAAATAACGGGAAATTGATTTAATCCTTTGGAAATGTTTACAAAATGTTTCGAGTTAAATTATTTTGAAAAGGGAAATTTTAGAAATTTGGTTTTATAAGTGAATTTTGTACGTAGTTATATATATATAGTGATATTTTAGTGTTATATTATTGGGAGATATTTATAGAAGGGGGTTATAGTTTGATAAATTATTATTCCAAAGATAAAGAAACAAAATTGGAAGTAAATAAAGATTTTGAATATTTCTTTTGAAATTAAATATCTGGATATTTGGAAATATTTTTAGACCAGAAATAATATACTTTAATTTGATATTTTAAAGGAATTTGGAAATTACCAACTTCTTTATGGTATTTACTCAATATTAAAGTAGAAATTACGATAGTATTAATTATTTCCAAAATGATTTTAGTGGGTTTAAGATTTATTAATGGTTTCGAACAAGCCATATTTGAAATAAATTAAGCGGTTTTAAATTATTGATTTTTCAAATTAAATGAGATTTTGAGAAGAAGACAAAATAAGGACTTTGTCATTTAACCTTCTTTGATTTTAGTATTAATAGTGAGATTTAGAAGTGTAGTTCTGCATGATGAGAATTTCGAATAAATGGATTGGTAGTGTCAAGCAGCATGGGACATTCGATAATAGTTTTTCGATTATTCTTTTGACTCATCATATAGAATATAGTATGTTTGTATTAAGTGTGTTTTATTATAGAACCCTTCTAAATCAGTAATTGACTAGTTGGATGATTTGAAGTGTCATACTTGTATGTGAATACATGCATCGATCTATGAAATTGGTTGTGATTTTTTATCACGTTTTACTTAAATGCATTTGCTCACATATAAATGGATAAATACCTAAATGATTATAGAGATGGGAACTATAACCATGTGGCTTTTATCATGATTGAGGATTTCGTGAGTAAAATCAAAATATGATTGCTATTACGTTAGTTATTAGATGCGCTATTTATCCATCCTAGCTGACCGATGTCGGGGTAGCGTCCCGAGTCGTGATAATTTGGCCTCATTGTCATTGGTCAAATAGTCTGCTGCATGGGAATAATAGCAAGGTTCGGGAAATTTTTACGAGGATGTTGGAAGCGAGGATTGGCAACGAGGAAAGGATTATTTGTGCAGCAAATGGATTGTGTGAGGATGCTCACATTTCTGAGTAGAGATAGTGAATACCTCAAGCGAGGAACTCAACTTCTGGTAATAGGTTAATGTGTAACCTAGGATGAACATAGCAACTAAATTGATCGACGATTAAAATTAACCAAGTGCCTTAATGAAGTGTAATTAAAAATAAAGGTATATGCATGAAACTCAATTGATTAGAGTTGTGACTGTGTGTCACTGTGAAATTAGAGACATTATACGGGTGTTAAAATATTATGCGAGAACGATAAGGCAGTGGGTACTTCTTGTGTTGTGTGACTTTTTGAGAAAAGATATATTATATAAATATATATACCTAACACACACTATGGTATATGTATATTACTTTATCTTTTCCATCAATTTGGATTTTCTTGTTATGTCATGTATCTGTTTGTTTACCCAAAAAATGGATCAACACCCTGATTTTAGTTTGAAAGCACTAGCCTTGTTCTGACAAAGCAATAACACTGATAATAGGTATAGAAAAAGATAGTAAAAGAAAGAAGAAATAGAAATTTTATAGTGGTTCGGTTGTTAACAAAGCCTACGTCCACTTTATAGTTTTATTATGATTGATTGCTGTTACAAGTAGTGTTTGATTACAAAACCTTTGATTATCCTTAGCTAGATCGAATCCCCAGAGCTGGAATCCACTAGAGAATCACAGTGAATTCCTTTGGAGATTGTTGTGAGGGAAGTAGAGAGTGAAGAAAGTTTCTAGCAGAGCTTCAACAACCAATCCGGAGAAGATCCCGTTTATGTTGCAGGCATGACGGTATTTATTTAGACCGAAGAGCTTATAGGCCAGGTCGCTTCGTCACTTGCTCGCAGATGGGTACAGAATGACCCAGAGAAGTTTAGCTCATGATCCGAGCCAAAACCATGGATCAATAGTGATCCATGGTCTATGGATCGCTAGTGATCCATAGATTTGGCTCGCTTGCGAGCTAATGACTTAATTGCTCTCTCCATTACTTCGATATGCTAGGTCACCACCAATCATGGCTTCATATGGATCGATGGTGATCCATCATGTATGGATCGCTAGTGATCCATACACTTAGTATTTTTATGTTTCTGTCTTCTAGGCTCCTTATCTCTTACTTCCATCAGTGGCCTATAACATTGCATGGATCGCTGGCGATCCAAAGGGTATGGATCGCTAGCAATCTAAGCAGTTGGATTGTTTTTGGAGTTGCTAGTTTGGAATGCTTCATGGCTTCATATTGACGCTGTTCGTGTAATCTCATGCCTATTGCTCCATTTAATTGACGGTCTACTAGCTGGTTGTGCTTTGACTGCTGATTGGGTTGAACTGATGCTGGTATTTTGGTTTAGTCGACTCAGACGTGGCATTGGTAACATGGCTTGTTCTTTAACCTATTGCGTATTCCTTCTCGGCTAACATGAGCCATTCTGATGTTGTAAAACTTCTTTAGCTTTTATTGGATCCTGATCGGTTAAAATCCCAGATAACATTTGCCCTCCAGAGTACGTCTTTGTTGAAAACAAGGCATGCTCTAGAATTTACTGCTCTTAATATATGTTTGTCGAATTCAAAGTAATCGGATTAGGTTTTTGCAAATACAAAGCTGGTTACGCCGCTGGTCACTCGGTTTTGGTCTTGACTGCTATCACTTATTGTAATGGATCAAATTCCTCTCCATGGCTTCTCAGTATGTTGATGGGTAGATGTCAGAGCATGAGTTCAAGAAAAGTTTGCATCCAACCTTATAGGTCGCTAGCGATCCATGTATGATGGATCGCTAGCAATCTGACCACTTGAAAAAATTTGCCCTCGAAAAGATAGGTCGCTAGCGATCCATCATGGATCGTTGGCATCCAAATGACTTAGTGAAATTTTTGCTTTGTCTTTTCCATCTGCTTATATAGGTTGCTTGAGCCGAGCTAATCGTTTTTTCGAACAAGCCATCATATTCCTTCACGCGACCTAGTTCTAGGCTATTCAACAACTTCCTAGCACTTCGATCCATCAACCTTTAGCGATTCCATCCTTCCACCATGATCCTCTTTTGCACCACCGTCTTTGGAGCATCGCCATTGACTTCAATCCAAACTCTAGCTCGAAGACCTAGCTCGCCATCACCTTAAGTCTCCACCAACCCATCCCTTAGTTTGCCACCGGTCCATTCGCAGTTCGCTGATTCTAAGTCCTTGATCACTCATGTGCTCTAGTGTCTAAATTAAGGTGGGTTTGCTAATTACAATGTTCGTTTAAGGTTTTGATGGCGAGTTCGCATTTATGGTGTTGGTCATGAAAAGTTTGAGTTGATCATGGTCTACTGGAGAAAGATAGTAAATTGAGTCCTGAGTTCCTCCCGAAATGACATTCGGGCCTTGGTCTAGTGCTTGACATGTTTTGCTATCTTCGTCCACTAGGCCAGAATTGACTTATGCCAAGTTCCGTAGCTGATACCGCATGACACATCGCTACTCGGTCCCGATTCTTCAGGAGGATTTTGACTTATCTTGCTTGCTTGTTGCACGCTCAGTATCCCTGTAGTGAAAAGGTTTTTCTGCATCCCTTTGGACAACAGATCCGTTATCGATCGTTGATAAATAACGGGTAAGTGTATAGGAAGTAAAAACAAGTGGGAACGATGTTGGAAACTTTTTCCCTTTTCTATTGCAAGTGAACTATCTACATGGGATAGAGCATTTGTAGTGTTTTAGATACCGAGCTCACCCCTTATAGACAGCACAATGCAATTATCCTGGTATACACATCAAATCCGTCATGCAGACGCGAATCGATATCTCTTCGAAATTCAACTGCAGTAGGGGGAATTAATAAATTAAAATAAAATCACCTAACTGTTTTAAATGTGAGTTCTGTTGTTTCTGAATGAAGCAACCATCTTCACGCCATAAATCGAGTGGAGGAAGTCTGGCACTTTCGGCGGTTGAATCGGCATCCGTCGCTCTTTCTCCTACCACTTCACAAGTAGAATACGGTCAGTTAGTCTCGGTTGGGCCGATCATGGATCAAACACCTCCCAACTTTATAGTTCTACTCAACCCACTGAAGAGAGCTTCTTCGGTGGTCTTCGCCAAAGTACTACATAATATCTGTATGCAGCATGGTATACTAGAAGAGGACGTACGTCTACTGAAAAAATACGAGTTTGCTCATATGCCTCCCGTAGGATATACTGCTTGCCATTGTTACATGTGCCTAAATGGAGCTGTGCCTCCTTTTAACAACTTTCTATGCAAGACTCTTTCCAACTTTAGCATTGCTCCGTTTCAGATTCATCCCAACGGCTACACTATCTTGACTTGCTTGCATGTTCTCTTCATGCGGACGTTCAACCGCGCTCCAACTTTAACGAGTTTCGTACTTTTTATCGTTCAAAAAGAGGGATGAATGTCCATCCTTGATCATAATTGAGGCCCAGAGAAACCAAAAATGGCATTTCATCTACAGAGCAACTTGTCCCAGTTCAAGATGTAGTATTTCTTCGTTAGTTCCCCGGAGGGTTTAACCATCTCTAGATGATAGGGGGCAAGTTCCTTTTCATACTTATCGATTTTCAACGCATTGCTATGGAATTTCTAACGAGCCGTATACTGCTTGCAGTTATCCCAAGGCCAAATAAGGATGTTTCTCTTGGCGAAGTTTTTCGGACCCTAAAGGCTATCGATGCTGAAGAAAAGTCCGTCAAAGTCTTGTAACTGATGAAAACCTGCTCTGTTACAGATTACTACATCCAGGGAGATTCGTTGTTCAAATTGAAGTCCCCTCCCCCGCTCGTTCTAGGGTTTGTATACGATCTACTTCCTCTTCTCGTAGTTCAGAAGAAGGCGCTTCTCATGAAAGAGAGGCATGGTCGAAGAATCAGCCGAAGGCCTATGAAGGAAGCGATGCTACTGCGATTGGAGTTGGCGGCTCGGTAAGAATGTCTCTGATCTCGGAAGAGGAAGAAGAAGAAGCCCAACAAAGGTAAGGCAAGGCCGCAATGGGCTTAGATAAAGAGCAGAGGGAACTCGAGAGTAGTAGCGACGAGTCCACTTCTAATGACGAGTTTTACGTAGAAGCGGATAATTGGGAGTCGGAATTATGCAATGAGACCCCATGCATGAGTCTCTTCCTTTCAAGCTCTCCTCCTCCAGATGCAAGAGGTAAAGATAATGCCCCAGAGAAAAGAGGGCGTCAGGATGCCTCGAATAAAGATGTTGGTGCAAAGTTCAAGGATTTGAGCAACATCTATATCGATTTTTATGCGATTATGGGGGAAGGCTTTAAATTCGAGGAGGTGCCTTCCCCTTCGGGAAAATTGTGCCCGAATTTAGTCCGGTCTTGCCCACGATGGCCGCCTGATCCGATTCGTGACGACGGTTTAGGCCTTTCCTCGAAATACAATACACATCTCACTAGGATTGCACTCACTTTCCCACTTTCTTTCCATGCCTATTTTGTGTTTCTAAAATATTTTATTTATGTTTTGTGTCACGTATGATGAAAGGCATGTATGACGAGAGGACGTGGCGACTATGATGACTTCAAAGAGTTAACTGACTCCCACACTGGTCTAAGCGCCCTTTCGGCCGTTACCAGAAACAGAGAAGGAGTACAGGAGGAGGAAGGAACCAGAGGTCGAAGCCCGTCGCCAAGACGAAAGAGATTGGAGTTAGTCATACAAAGGCGGGTATAAGAAAAGGAAATCTTTTGATGAAAGGAAGGAGCCATCAAAGTTCGACCACCGTTCGCATTCTTCGGAACAACATGTTTCCACTCCGATGCGCTCCTCAACGGGTCAAGAAACCCCCGTCACTTCTGCTCCGTCTTCAACTTACATCCTACCATCTTCCATGGTTGCTGCTCCCGGTGCTTCGTGCCCTCACCAGAGACCTACCTATATTCTTCCTTCGGACCCCCTAAACTTGAGCAGCGCTTCCCGATTGGTTCTTGAAGGAAGTTAAGTTTGATCGCGATCTGCAACCGGTTCGCAAAGATTCGTACATGCCTCGCCTTCAACCTATTCAGAGCAACTTGGATCAAGCCAAAGGATGTGAGAGATTGTATAAGCAGATGGTGGACACCAATCGCAATAACTAACAAGAAATCCTCTCTTTCAAGTTAGAGAAAGATTATTTAGAAAGAGCGTTGGTGGAACACGATGCCAAAATTAAATTGACGGAGGAGGAGAAGGCAATGGCACTGTAAGAGGAGCGTTGACTTGCTAAAAGAAGTAAAAGAGGCCCATGTTAGAATTGAGATTGTCTATAGAGATGAGATAAAGAAGGCTCACACCGAAGAGGAGAAATTAAAATAAGAAGTGGCATCCTACAACACAATGATTGAGAATCAAAGGAAAACCATTGTTGATCATGACCTCATCATTGAGGGGCACAACAAGACTATTTCCGACCAAGCCGAGACAATTACCAGGCTACAGCCTTAGGTCGCGTAGCTCAGCGTCGATAAGTCTCCCGTTGAAGTTTAGAAATCTGCCATTATAGCAGATTACCTGGAGCTCCAAAATAATTTTGAAAGAAAGATGGAAAAGATGGACGCGACCATCCTGAATTTCTACGTTAACTCCTTGTTGCACCAGGGGAGTCTTAGCTACTTGGGCCCGAAGTTTCCGCGCACTCTTGCTTTGGTATAAGAAGAAGCCTTGTCTCGCCTTTTTCATAGCGGTGATGTCTACACCAAGCGGGAGTTGGAAGACGCTTACCTTAATGAAGTGTGAAAGAAAGCATTGCTCGGGGGCCAAGAAATTTTGCAAGCTGAGAGAGCGGACGAAGCACCGATGCTGCCGTGATGGCTGCCGCCGAAGCACTCACTAAGCCTTTTATTTCTGGCGTTGGAGAATCATCAGAGCAGCCATCGCGACCTGCCAGTAATTTCAAAGCTTGAGAATTTTCCTCAGGTAGTGGAACCATCGAAAGAAGATGAAGGTGGTGAATATGAAGTCGACATTCTCGACCATTCCTCCGGTGCTGGTAATGTTCTCGCTTCCTCTGAGTTCGGGAGCTTCCAACTTGCACCGCAAAAGTAGGAATAATTTAATGCTTTCATTTTTGATCTTATAGGTCCATCCACCTTTCCTATTGATGCACCAGCTTCCTCAACTCCCAGAGGGGTTGCAATTTCTATAGCCTCCGTGGTTGTCTTTATTCATGGTTCCATGTCCGTGTCTGGCTCGCAGCCGAGGTCGGAGTCCAAAAAGATAGCCGTGCTTCATGGCCTGGATGACCCTACTGTATCTTTAAAAGGCGACATAACAGCGGAAGAAATTAAGGAGCAGAAGGTTTAGATAGAGCAGCCTCACAAGACTCACCATGAACTGGTTGCTATCAAAAAGAAGAAGGTCGAAGCGATCAAAGCCTCGACGCAAATCACGGAAGTGCAAATCAAAGGGAGTCTTCCGAGAAGGCTACGGAGCAAGAGGAGGATATTGGCACCGAGGAGTTTGCCGACATCACCGACAGCAACACCACCCTGAGAAGAAGCAAAAGCTACCAACAAAAGGTGGAAAGGAGAGCGGTGGAAGGAAGCATTGAGGAGCTTGTGTGAAGACTGATTTGGTTTTTGGCAAATTTTTGAGTCATTTGTTCAAGTGCAGAGTCTGCACTTAGTGTTTTTGCATGGAGTCTGTATTTTCTTTTTGTCGACCGCTGTTGTGTGGGTACGGCCCCTATGTTTTGACCATGTACAAAGAAAATTATAAGCAATACGTTGATATTTTGACTGTATCCTTATTTGTCTGCTCATATGTGTTTAGTTCACTTGTTCTTGTTTTGTTTATAATTATCCGATTTTTTAATTGCCGCAAATTTTTTGAATTGGAGCAATAATTCTCATTTTGAATTAATAGAACTTGTGAACTTATTATTTTCGATTGTTTTTATTTAAGTACCGGTGTATGCCCCCCCGTTCAGGGATGTTACTTCAAATATCCGGTAACTTAGAGTGTAGATAATTTTCATATTAAACTCGAAATTTGGCTAAGTCGCGGCTTGATTTCCCTTTTTTTGGAAGTTTTGTAACTTTGGCACGTAATCGGAGTTTCTTGTGATATTTTGGTAAGTATGCAATATATGCATGTTCGAGAGGAGCACATTGCATGGGTTAACTTATAACACTCGAACTTTGTCGGAGTTGTGCCCATTATTCCCAATCATATAAGTAGTTGGCACGCTGGTTATGAGATGTGCGGAGTTTGGGATTGATATGGCTCATCGGTTTGGTTCTAATGCTCCTCGACGTTGCCTATCTTCGGGCAGTATGAGGAGTTTACGCTTTAAGAGCATGATTTTTTGGCGATGTTCCTCAGTGTTAACTATCTTCAGGAAACGTGGGGAACTTAAGTTTTTTAAGAGTTAGTGCGTGACCTACGAAATACACGGCTTTTGGTGCTCTTCGGCGTTGCCTGTCTCCAGTCAATGCGAGGTGCGTAAGTTTTTGCATGGCATATGGAATGTACGGCTTTTGGTGCTCCTTAATGTTGCTTTTCTCCAGGCAATGCGAGGAGCGTATGTTTTAGCGTGGCTTATGGAATGCATGGCATTTGGTGCTCCTCGGCGTTGCCTATCTTCGGGCAACACGAGGAGCGTAAGTTTTGGCGCATCTCGTAGAATGCGTGGCTATTGGTGCTCCTTGGCGTTGCCTATCTCCAAGCAATGCGAGGAGCACATGTTTTGGCACGGCTTATGAATTCATGGCTTTTGGTGTTCCTCGGTATTTCCTATCCTCGGGTAATGCGAGGAGCATGCAATACCATTTTTTAGAGGTCAAAAATTGGGTTCCGCTGATCCAACGGTTTGAGTCGAATTTCTTCCGTCGACCCCATGGGTATTAATTATGAACACGGTTTTGTCGGTTCAAAAGAGTGAATCAAATTTTATTAAGGAAAGGAAGGAAAATTCTTTTCCTATTTACAATTCCCCGGCATTCCGGGACGACCTATTTGCTGAAAAATAGGGAGTACATAAAGTAGTTTTCAAAAAAAGTAACGGCGGAGTGATTAGGTATTTCAGGCCCTGGGAATTTGAATTCCATCGATGATTGTTAGCTTAAAGTTCCATCTCTTAGCTTTTTGTAACATCTCGCTTCCGGAGGCTCAAAACTAACGGCTACGGATATTGCCATCGTCCATAGGTGTTGTTTCCGAGTGACTGAAATCGGAGTGTTGAAACTATTGGCAACACAGAAACACTAGAATATGAAAAAAATTAAACTCTAATAAAACAGAATTTCTCATTTCTTATGAATTTCAATTTAAGATTTAATTACATAATCCCAGATGTTAACGACGTTTAGGTCACATATACATGTACAAAATATGATAAGAGCGACATATGGAGATGTACCCTTATGATGATCAGAGAACTAATAAATATGAACTTTATAGTTCTTAGTACATCACAGCGGAAAGCCCAAAATAGCTCCTATATAGCTAGCACTCCCTCCTGCACGTCTCCGAAAGCTTATTCGTCCAAAAACCTAAAAGTCTCCCACTCTCAGACTATTTTAATTAATTTTGAGTACCTGAGAGTTTGTTGAGAAACACAAACTTCGAGTCAGACAATAAGTATGGTATGAATAATCCATATCATCTCTTTTCATAAATAGATAGCTAGTGAGACCAAGTCGCTTAGCAGAACGGATATTCCCCTCACTAGTATCCAAAACAAAACATGCAAATCATTTACTATGTCTCTGCACCCAAAATAATTAGTCTTAACATAATATGGAATAAAGCCATAAATCATATGTATTTGATATCCCATACACCATTTATTAAATATCCCATCTAAAAATCAAATTATTAGAGCTCCCCTCTAAAATCTTTAAAATGACTATCCATCATCAAATCCATTCAAAATAAATGTAGATTATCTATCGTACATTGTTTTATAAAATATGGTGTGAGCTGTCTACCGCACATTCCATAGTTTTCCTAGGATGATTATGAACCCTTGGGTGCCAAAATCCCTAGGCTAACCACCTCTGGCAAAACATTCTTCACTTTAGAAATTTGATGTGGGCTATCCACCGCACATTCCATGGTTTTTCTAGGTTAACCAAGAACCCATCACTTGGGCAATTAAAATATAATGATCCCCGTGATTATTTATAAAAATTTATGATCTCCATGATTAATTATTTTTCCCAGGTATACCACATGTTTAACCTATTCCATTGGTAGCCCAAATTAGGTTAGATTAAATAAAAACACGTTGATAGTCCCAATGTATATTTTCGAAAGCATATTTCTGTTTGTAATCCCAAACAATGTATCGAAAACATTAAAACCCTATCCCAATATCCCCAAGGTTTAGTAACATCAAATTTATACAAGGATCCTCCTTACATATTCGAACAAAATAAGTATTTTATGCTATAACCCTTTGAAGTAACCCCTTCAAATCAGCAAAATTTTACTTAAGGAAAAATGGCTAAAACAGCCCTTTAGAACCCTTCGAATGAAGTCCCATTCGAAAGCAAATAAACATCCAAATTAAGCTCCTTCGGAAACCTTTCTTTTGAAAGCATCACAAAATTATACCTTTCGACCTTGCCAAAAGGTTCTACCCTTCAGCCTTGTCGAAAGGTTTCTTTTCGACCTAGTCGAAAGATTCTACCTTTCGACCCAGTCGAAAGCCTGAGGTATACCCCTTATAAAACCATTTATAAACCTTTCGAAATCAAACCTTCCAAAATTATTGAAACTCGAAACCTTTTGCAATTATTGAACGTAGCCCCTTCAAAACCCTTCAAAAATAAACCTTTCGAAGTCAAACCTTTCGAAATCAAAACCTTTTGCAATTATTGAAGATAGCCCATTCAAAACCCTTCGAAAATAAACCTTTCGTAGTCAAACCTTTCGAATTCAAAACCTTTTGAATTCACTTTTCGAATTCAAACCCTTCGAAATTATTGAAAAACAATGAAGTGTTAGTGTTGGAACCAACCCTTCGAAAGCATACTTCCGGCCATGTTGGAAGGTTTACCCTACAGCTTTGTCGAAAGGTATTAAAACACCTTTTAGAAAACATTTCAAAGCAATAATCTTGAAGGATTAAGTTTTGAAGATCCCCTTCGAAACCCCTTCTTGAATATATATAAATTTTAGTCATTATAAAATGATAGAGTCGAAGGATCCCCCTTCAACTTATTCGAAAGCAATTATATTTCTATCTGAAAGCAAACGAAGCAGGCCCCACAATCCCTTCGCCCTTCTCTTCCATTCGACCCTATGCCTACCTTTTGACTTTGGCGGAGGGTAATCCTACCCTATGAAGACCAAAACAACATGGAATTTAACCAAAACTGAATGAAAACATGTTAATTATCCCATTAACATTTTAAAACAACTATGTCTTATCCAAACAAAGGTTTAAATGGTTATATCCAACCAAAATCACAAACATGAATCGGATATAACCCATAACTGATCCAAACATAGAAAATTGAAATGATAAAGATGATTATTCACCTTTACTAGTTGATTGGAGAATAAGATAATTTCCTAGCTTTAATTCCTTAGCTTTTTCTTTAATTTAAACTTTTCCTGGAGCATTTTTTTGATGGACAACCGAAATTTGATGAGGAGTTAAGAACGAGAAAGTGGAAATTTATTCAAGTGGAGGAAGAGATATATACTAAGAAATGTAGCCCCATTTCCAAGTTTACCCCTAAGTAAAATTCCTCCCTCTTAATTTATTTAAGTCGTTTTATTTTAGTTCATTCTTTTAGACATGGTCATTGGATTTAGTAATCTCATCTCCCTAATTATTCACACTATTCTATTTAATTTATCCAATTAAATATCCCAAGTAATGTTAGTTAAAATTCAAGGGCATTACAGACTCCCCCTTAAAGAATTTCGTCCCCAAAATTTCAATAAGGACACAACAATAAGCATATAACCCATTCAAGCAAAGCTAGTATAACCTACCAGCCAAATTCTATATAAACCTTATATAGAACATACCATCTAAAACAACCCAGGAAAAGTAGTCCTAATCCCGTCTTCTATCTCCCAAGTACAGTCCTTCACGTTGTCGCTCAACTGAACTTTAACCAACCTGACTCTCTTATTCCTTAACCTCTTCTCATCTTTTACCACGACACAAACTGGTTGCGTCACAAAAGTCATATCCGGTTCCACCACTAAGTCCTCTAGTGCCGTCGGAGCGACAGTAGTTTCTGGATCATGAACATACTTCCTAAGATGAGAAACATGAAACACATTGTGGACCTCGGCCAAACTGCTCGGCAATTCTACTCGGTATGCGAGTCTCCCAATCCTCCCCGATATAGGAAGTGGTCCAACATATCTCGGTGCTAGCTTACCGGTCTTCCCGAACCGAACCACGCCTTTCATCGGTAATACCTTAATGAAAACTCTATCTCCAACTGAGAACTCTAGGTCCTTACGCCTTTTGTCTGCGTATCAACTCCATCTTATATGTCGCCTCTCTTACCAAATCTGGACCAAGGACCAATCTGTCTTCGGTCTCTAACCAACATGTTGGTGATTATCATGACCTTCCATACAAAGCTTCAAAATGTGTCATTCCTATAGTAGTCTAATAACTATTATTATATGAAAACTCCACTAAGTGCAAGTGATCTTACCAAGAACCACTAAATTCCAGCACACAAGCTCTCAATAGATCTTCCAGTTCTTTGTTGACTCTCTTTGTCTGTCCATCCGGCTGAGGATGATATGCGATACTCATCTTGAGCTTAGTCCCTAACACACTCTACAGGCTCTTCTAGAACTCTCTAGTAAACAAAGAATCCTTATCACTAAAGATACTACTAGGAATTCCATGTAGTCTAACGATGTTCTTCATGGACAACTTAGCCAAAACAGGTGCCATCCTAGTTGACCTTACCGGAATGAAATGGGCACTTTTGGTCAATCTGTCCACTATGACCCATATACTTTCATTACCTTGGTTTTACCTTGGTAGTCCGTTAATAAAATCCATGGATATCGAGTCCCACTTCCAAACTAGAATATCCAAAGGCTGAACCAAACCACTTGGCTTCTGATGTTAGACTTTTACTTGCTAATAGTTCAAACACTGTTTTACCCATAAGGCAACATCCCTCTTGATTCCTTCTCAGAAGAAACTTCTCTTCATATCCTAATACATCTTGGTCCTCCAGAATGAATCGTAAACTTCGATCGATGACATTCCCTAAGAACTTCCTTCCTAAGGTTTCCAACATCCAGAGCACATAACTGTTCCTTCTTTCTCAACCAACCCCTGCGATCAAGAATAAAATCCTTCAAATCATCAATCTTGACTCCAGTTTCTAACCTTCTGATCCTCTCGGCTAATACTGGATCCTCTTTCTGCCTAAAAGAAATTCGTTCGATCAACACTGGTCAAACTTCCAAACAAGACATCATGGCGATATTCCGACTAGATCCAGCAGTCGACCTCA
This sequence comes from Allium cepa, assembly GCA_030765085.1. Taxonomy (NCBI): domain Eukaryota; kingdom Viridiplantae; phylum Streptophyta; class Magnoliopsida; order Asparagales; family Amaryllidaceae; genus Allium; species Allium cepa. The sequence goes on along the minus strand of CM060937.1, from coordinate 181,627,267 downwards.
ACTGCACACTGCAAGTAGCAGTGCTTCCAAGTCTTTCCATTCCACCCACATAGATAACACCACATTCTGATGTTTTATGCTAAGCACATCTGCCACCTTATTTCCTTTTTCTGGTATATATTCGATGCTAAAATCATAAGCTGCAACAAACACCAGCCATCACTGCTGTCTCATGTTCAGCTCCTTCTAAAGAGAATAAATACCGTAGAGACTTATGATCCATAAATAGCTCAAATCTTTTTCCCAAAATATAATGTCTCCACACCTTCAATGCGAAGACTACTGCTGCCAACTCCAAATCATGAGTAGGGTATCTCACTTCATACGGTCTAAGCTGTCTAGAAGCATAGGCGATAACCTTTCCATTCTATATTAGCATAGCACCTAACTCAGTACCACATGCATCGGTGTAAACTACCAACCCCTGATTCCCATCAGGAACTACTAACATGGGCGCATTGGTCAACAAATGTTTCAACTTAAGGAATGGCTCCTCACATTCGTCAGACCAAACAAACTTCACGTTCTTCCTGGTTAGCATAGTCAAGGATGCTACTATCCACGAGATCTCCTTAATGAACCTTCGATAGCAGCCTGCAAGTCCAAGAAAGCTTCTAATCTCACTTACCATCTCTGGTCATTTCCAATTGTTAACAGCTTCGATCTTATCTGGATCAACTACTAAACCTTCCTTGGAAAATACATGACTAAGGAACTTCACTTCCTTCTTCCAGAAATAACACTTTGAGAACTTCACTTTTAGTTGATGTTGCCTTAGTGTCTCCAACACTATTCTAAGATGATCCACATTATCCTTCTCATTCTTGGAATATACTAAAATGTCATTAATAAAACCAAAACAAACCTATCCAAGTGCTCTCGGAAAACCCGGTTCATCAGATCTACAAAGAAAGCTGGCACATTAGTAAGCCTGAATGGCATAACCAACCATTCATAAGACCCATATCTGGCCCTAAACACCGTCAAAGAAATACTGTTCTCTGCCACTCTTAGCTGATGGAAACCTGTCGCTAAATCCAATTTGGAAAATTTCTCTAGTTCCACTCAACTGATCGAATAAGTCATCGATCCTCAGAAAAGGATACCTATCCTTGATCGTCCTCTAGTTCAACATACGATAGTCGATACACATCCTTAACGACCCATCTAGCTTCTTCATGAATACCGCGGCTATTCCCCAAGACGAACTGCTTGGCTGGATGAAATTCTTTCCTTCCAATTCCACTAGTTGCACCTTCAATTCCTTCATCTCAGTTGGTGACATCCTACTAGGTGATCTACTTACGGGTTCAGCTCCGGGTATGAGATCTATTCAAAACTCGATAGCTTTTTTCGGGGGCAAGCTCGAAACTGGTTTAAATACATCCGCAAACTCTCTTGCTACATAAACCTGCTTCAACTCTGCTTCCATTCCCATGGCACCCAATAACACAGAAGCATTTCTATTCGAACTCCTTACTGAGTAAATAACTTGGTTACGACTATTAGGGTGTTTCAATGATATTTCTCCCTCCTAGAAAAATATCCTAGCTTCATATCTATCTAAACTAATCCATACCCAATATGATCCTAAAACCCATGAAATCAAAAACATATAAATTGCATGCAAACATACGACCTAACAGAGCAAGTTCTAACTGGTCATGTCTCATTTCTAGAGTTGCATACCCTCCTATAGGATTTGCAACCCTTAAAGGAGTAATAAGGTATAAAGGTTCTAGACATAAGCAATCTACCAAATACTGAGATATAAATAAGTGCGATGCAGCGGTATCAAATAGTATCCTAATCGGAGTACTATGAATCATAAGCATACCTTCCATCACAGCTTTTCCTTTCTTAGCAGCCGTTGGTCTAGAGGATGATGGTTCCAATGCAAAGAATTTTCCCTTTCCAGCCTCGGGACACTTGTCATTGTAATGCCCCATCTGGCCACAGTTGTAGCACTTCACATTCGGTCTCACTGCAACTGCTCTTCCATCACCTGAGCGACGCTCATTAGCATAGTGCACCTTCTTGTCACACTTGTAACAAACAATATCAGCCTTGCTCTTCTTAGCTGTTACCCCCGACTGGGCACTTTTCTTCTTGAAGAACTTCCGCTTCTTACCTTGAAAATTCTATACCTCAATCGGTTTCCCTTTTCCAAAAGTAGAAAGCATATCGTCATTCCGAATAGCCATCTCCACAACAATATAACACGGATCCCAAAGGTTTGGCATGGTTGCTCTGGTGATCTCAGGATTCAACCTCTGATAAACTTATCATTCCTCCGAATGATAGTGTCCACGGTAGCATATCTGTAATGGGACAGCCATCAAACTCTATAGCATACTCAATCACCAATTTATCTCTCTAGACTAAATCTGTAAATTTCCTAAGCATTGCTGACTTGGCAACCTCTGATAGAAATCTTTCTTCGAACCTTCTTCGAAATTCAGCACAAGTCAGGTCTTCCTCTGGCTTTCCTATGGTAACTCCGTTCCACCAAAACAATGCTGCTTCCTGTCTGCATATCCATCAAGCCGAGATATGCAAATATCTTCTCACAATACAATAGCCAGTTCTCCACTCCTACCGCATCCTCAGTTCCTAGAAAAGGCTTTCCTCCAAGACTAGCATAATCTCTACTCAACTTGGCATAATTATTACCAATTGGAGCCACTGGATTAGCTCCTCCAGCATTCCCTACAGCCACTCCAGCAACTTCTCGAGCTTGCATCATATTCACGAAGAACTGATACATTATCCCCATATCAACTAATGGAATCTCATCACCAACATTAGCATTTGCATCTGGGTTTGCATTTGTCTGTCGATCCTGGTTGCTCCTAGTATTGGGTCAAACATTTCCACCTGTTGCGGTGCGTCTCCCACCATGATTCCCTCTTCCATTTCCTGCCTCCATATCTCACTTCCCTACTACCTGAAATCCAATCTTGGTAAGATACAGAAGAACGGTCTAAGAGAGTGAGGAATACATATTTAGGTATTTATAGTAAGTACACATACGTTACTATAATGCTTACCCAAGCCCAATCATATTTTAGATTCATTAGATTATGATTTAAAAGTCTTTAAAGGCTTAAATTCCTTTTAAATACATAAACCACGCTCTGATACCAACCTATAACATCCCGCTTCCAGAGGCTGAAAACTAACTGCTATGGATGTTGTAGTCACCATAGGTGTTATTTCTGAGTGACCGAAATCGGAATCTTGAAACTATTGGCAACACAGAAACACAAGAATATGAAAAAAAAAATTAAACTCCAACAAAACAAAAAATTTCATTTCTTATGAATTTTAATTTAAGATTTAATTACATAATCCCAGACGTTTACCACGTTCAGATCACATATACATGTACAAAATACGATAAGAGCGACATATAAAGATGTCCCCTTATGATGATCAGAGAACAAAGAAATATGAACTTTGCAGTTCTTAGTACATCACAACAGAAAAAACAAAATAACTTCTATATAGCTAACACTGCCTCCTGCACGTCTTCGAAAGCTTATTCGTCCAAAAACCTGAAAGTATCCCACTCTCACACTAATCAAATTAATTTTGAGTACCTGAGAGTTTGTGTAGAAACACAAATTTCAAGTCAGACAGTAAGTCTGGTATGAATAATCCCCTATCATCTTTTATCACAAATAGATAGCTAGTGAGACCATGCCGCTAAGTGGAACGGGTTTTCCCCTCACTAGTATCCAAAACAAAACATGCAAATCATTTACCATGCCCCTGCACCCAAAATGATCGGTCTTAACATATTATGAAATAAAGCCATAAATCATATGTATTGGATATTGTATCCACCCATTTATTAGATATCCCATCTAAAAATCAATTTATTAGAGTTCCCCTCAAAAATCTTTAAAACGACTATCCGTCATAGTTTAACAGGACTATCCATCCCAAATCCATTAAAAATAAATGCAGATTATCCATCATACATTGTTTTATTAAATTTGGTATGGGCTATCCACCACGCAATCCACAGTTTTACTATGATGACTATGAACCCTTGGGTGCCAAAATCCTGAGGCTAACCCCTTTAACAAAACATTCTTTACTTTAGAAATTTGATGTGGGCCATCCACCGCACATTTCATGGCTTTCTTAGGTTAACCAAAAACCCATCACTTGGCCAATTGAAATATCATGATCCCCATGATTATTTATAAAAATTCAAGATCCCCATGATTATTTATTTTTTCTAAGTATACCACATGTTTAACCTATTCTCATTGGTAGCCCCAATTAGGTTAAATTAAATAAAAACACATTGATGGCCCCAATGTATATTTTCGAAAGTGTGACGACCCGGAATTTTTGAATGTTTTAAAATCGGAATATTTAATTAATTTTAAATATAAGAAGTTAATTTTTAACTTGAATTCAAATATCACTATTTATTTGATAATTAAATTATTGAATTAAATAATTTGAAGTTAGGTAAAATGTTAGATCTGGAGTTTTAATCCTGTTAAAAATAATTTAAGGGTTTGTAAATTTATATTGATAGTACTGAAGATAGTAAAAGTGTTGAAATTGAATTTGGGAATGTTTTGTTATGTTTTAAAAATATGTCGTTTAAATCAACATTTAAAAAATAGCCTTCCGAGGCACAGTCTCGGATTTCGACAAAACCAGTTCCATTGGATCCACAATAGTGTATTATTATCATATTTCAATTTCCGTAACGTTTGGAGTTGTTTTGTGATCGTACGATATATAAACGCGTTGAAATTTATGTCGAAAATTCAATATAATAACCGAGTCCAAAAAGCTATCTTCTCCATACGATCGAATTAAGACTCGAAACCTTTTTCATTACATTCGGAATAGGGGTTTAACATTATAAACGCCTAGCGGTACGCTTCGTTAGGAGTTCGGGATTTCGAGTTACGAGAATGGGATATTTTGGATATTAAAATATAATAGTCAAATCGTAAAAGAGAAGCACCTCAGCCGACCTAGCCTTATCCAGCCACCCTAACCTATCTTCGCCACCCTATCATCTGACCATAGCCGTCTTCTAACTTTTTTTAAAATCATGCCTGTCTTTCTTCAGCTCAAATCAAATCCATTCGAAGAAAAAAAAGAAAATGGCCGAATATTTTGAATTGAAATCACGAGCCTTCCTCCTTTCGAATTCACATCTATGGCGGATTCTAAAATCAAGTTCAGTCGTCGAAGTATTTCAATCCTCCTCTCCTCTAAACCGTGTTTCCCTTTTCCTTCATTTCTTTTATTCCCAGCTAAAAATGGCCGAACTCATTTAAAAAAAAGGGAAGTAAATTAATCTGTGTCCGGAGTCACTGCCAATTCCCTCGAGTCCTCAATCGACAGCTCGATTTCATGTCGTTCGATCATTCAAGGGGCAGCTTGACTGGAAGCTCGAGACGAAGGCGAGTAGTGGAGCAGTGGGGTCGATTTTGGATGCGTGGCAGCTCAAGGCGATTTCAGTTGAGGGCATCGGTGGGTTTCGGGTCGCCGTGGGTTGCGTGCGCGATACCGAGATGCTCGGCGTCTTTGAGGAACTGTGGTGGCCGAACTTGACATGAGATTGGTGAAGTGCTATAGCCTGGGGAAGTCGAGAACTCAAAGGTATAGGATTTTTATTTTTAATTTAAATTTAATAATATATATGTGTATATATACAGTGAAGGGAAAATTTTATCACTGAAGTGAAAAAAATATAGGTAACTCAGCATTTGATATTTACAGGATTTTAAACAGAGGAAATAATATATGAAGCTTCAAAGAAAAAAAAATATAGATACCTTCACTTACTAGTTTATTTGTAAATGATAAATTATGGAGATAGATTTGTTTATTAAACTTATTCAATTATTTTAATTGCTAAAGATATTTTTATTTAAAAGAAAAATCTGTTTAAAATTAAATTATTAAGTTTAAAATAAAAAATTTGGTTAATTAAATCTATAAATGGAAAACGGTTTAAAATTAAATTTTATTTGTTTAGAATGAAATCTCTGAAATTTAATTGTTCAATTGATTCGAATATTGATAAAAATTATAAATGTTTATACAAGGTTATAACCCAGGAAACTAAGTTGAATTGAAGTGGACTGCAAACAAATTCAAAGGTGAGTTAATCTCACTCTTCTGGATGACTATTTAAATTTAAATAGTTAAATTTAAATAATTGATTGAATGATTGAATTGTTTTGATGTGCAATATTATATATATAGTAGTATATAATATATCTTGGAATGATTGATTTCCCACATTATATAGCGGATGAGACCCTATGCGCGGCATAATAGCAGGTGATTTTATATTTAAAATCCATATACCGTGATATTCCACCTTGAAGTGGAATTGGTATTATATACTGTGCTAACATCTGTGAATGCAGGGAAACAGGTTGGAGGGATCCAACTTGATTCCTCAAAATTATTTATATTGTTTAATATTCTCTGTTATGAATATTCGATATTCTGTGATGAATATTATCGATAATTGGAATAGTGAATGCTATAGTTTACTTGAATATATTTTGGTACACTGTGTTATCAAAATATATAGGATTGGATTTTTGAAAATAAAAGGAAGAGAATCTGTAAGTGAAATAATTATAGAGAATTTAAATAAATTAAGAATGAACTGGATAAGAATAATAGTGGTTTTAAAATACTAATAAATAAATTCCGTATATGAAAAGGGGATTTTGAATAAACAGGAAGATCGTGAATTTTAAACTTCAGTGTTATTATTTAAAAGAATAAAGCATTTATTTTAAATTTTAGATTTAAATTATTGAAAAGAATAAAGAAGAAATTTGGAAAATCTAAAATTGGTATGTTTCAGTTAAAAGATTTAAAATCGAAACGAAAATAAATAAATAAATAAAGTCTACAATTAATGGATTTTGAAATGAATTGAGTAAGTAAAGGAATTTATTTCAAAATGGAGTAAATTGGAAATCAATTTGAAAATTGATTTAAGTGGTTGAAGTTGGAATTTTAAAGAAGAAGTGGGACTTTGAAATTTATAAACTGGGTTTATAAAAGTAAAGTAACATATCAGTGGATATTTGGAGGAATACATTCACGATGGAAAGTTATTAAAGGAATGAGAAATTTTGTTTAAAAATAAATAATGATTTATTTTTAAAGGATGTGAAGAGAAGAATATTTCCCTAAATAGCCAAGTACGTTTCAAAGTAAATTTTTAAAAGTTTTAATGTCATTTTAAAAAGCATGTTTTAGAAAATTTATTATTTCTAAACATTTAAATTCTAAATTAAGTATTTCTTTTAATCTATTATAGCGGTAACTATTTAAAAGTGACTTGGTATTTGTTTTAAAAGAGAAAATCTAGTTTTATATATTTTATAAAGTAGCCTCACTTTAAATATACCTATAGTATATATTTTAATAAAGTATTGAAGTAATTTTTAATTTAAATGTTTTAAAGGGTAATTTATAATAAAGAATTTTAAATTATTTTTAAAAATCTAAAGTTTGTGCTTGGTTGTTTTCAGTGAAAATAAATATTAGGAAAATTTATCCTATGAGAAAAGTATGATTTAAAACTATTTTCAAAGGGTTGAAAAAAGAAGTATATCTTGTGAAGATATTGTGAGGTTAATAAATAATTTGGAAGATTATTTATTGTTTGATGGATGTTTGTGAATGTTAATTGATAGTTAAATAATCGACTATCAATATTGGCCAATGCGCTAATCGTTTCGAAGAGACCGGGATCAGGATTAAATTCTTGAAAACCACTTCGATCCGGTTTGTACGTTTTCATGGAAAAACGAGTACGGAGTCGAAGATGGAGAAATGAAGTGCAAGGGCTAGTCGCTACTAATCCTGAGGATATTTCCAAAATGGATGTAGTAGGAATAGTGCCTTCGGTTCCGTTCGAACCCGGAACGGACTTGTATGGATGAATGCTTTCAGAACATCGTCAGGTGGGCGATGAGCATTCTAAGTGAAACGATCTAAAAATGTAACACTTAGCCTCAAGCCTCATCAACCGGGAATGACTGAAAATCAGGGGTTATGCATCAAGGCTAGGTTGGTAGCACCCATTTCAGGGTGAGGTCATCCCTGTCTAGATGTCCCTTTTTTGTCGGCTTAGTGGTGCGGTTGCTGATCACAACCGTGGGGTGACCTTACTCGGGATATCCAGTAAGGGGTAGTCCCGGTCTTGTGTTGCAAGGGGTCGGGAGTGATCCTCGGTACACTGATCTAGGCTACGTACCGTGACAGGTGGTACCCCCAGTGCCTAGTCATTAGTTGGAAATCCATTCTCCTTACGCGCCTTTTACGAGTTTTGTTTGTATTACCCACTTTGTGGCTAGTAGCTGGAATTTAATCATGTAACAATTTCGAATATTTTAATAAGTATTTGTAAATAGACCCTATTATAATATCATAGGATTTTGATAAAAAGTGTTTTAGCTATCGTAAGGTAAAAATCCGACATGTTTATTTATGGCGTGGTCTTACGAGATGCTTTTGATTTTCAAAGGATTTTGAAACTTTAATAATCAATTTTGAGTGTGATTTCTCACGCTGGTATTCCAGACTGACTCGGGTGTTAACTGTAATGCTCGGGTCAGACCGAGTATTATAGAATACAGGATATGATGTTGTGGAGCTCAGGAGATGAGCTGGATGGCGATACGTACTTCCGTACTTGATTTATATTCCATTGTGTATTCAGTGTGTGAGGATACGTTATGATTACTGTCCAATTGTGTGTTATGTGATTGATGTACTCTGATGATGTAATGTATAAACAGATATATTTGTTTTTGTGTAAAGATCATTTATTATCTATCATATTTTATTCCGCTGCGATGGTTAGATTCTGATGTTGTTTTCTATTTTCTTCTTCTACCTCTTCTTCTTTAACCCAAATGGTTCGTATTTCCGTTCATCTTGAGTTGATTGATGTAGAATAGTGTTGACTCAAGGGGTATGGATTTGCGGGCTGTTACAGTTGGTATCAGAGCTTAGGTCGGTGATAACCTTGGCTCTGGTGGGGATTACTCATTGAAAATAGAGTCTGTAGTACTCTACAATGAGTTTGAGCGTATTAATAGATATGAGCGCGTATTTGTTAGTGAATATAAATTGTTTTAATATTGTGTTGACTTATTGGTTGGGTGGAATATGAATTCTGATCGGGTAAGTTGGCCGTTATTTGAGAAGAGTTTATAAACACCTGACACGATAAACTGACATGGTATTGTTTTAAGGTGGGTGAATGAAATAATTTTATCCAAAATATATTTTGATATAAAGGAAATATTTTCATAAATTATTATATAACTTGGATGTTTGGATGATAATATTGTTTTTAAAATAACATTATAAAAATTGGAATGGCGATAATCAAATGGGAGTTTGTATGAGCATAAATTATACAAATAAATTATAGTTAAAATTTGATTTAAATCAAATCTATAAATTTAAAATCCCGGAGATTTTGGGAATGTTTTTTTTTCAAAGTGTTTTGAAGACAAATAATAGCATTATTGTTTTAAAAGTATTTCTGAAAGGAAATTATTTCAAATAAATTTTGAGAAGGAATATAGCATTGAACTCACTTTAGTCATTGGAAAATAACTTCGGTGATGACTGCAGCATCATCGATGTTCATTTTCGAGTTTCTAAGTGACGGATTGCTGCCAAATTGATTTGTTCAGAAGAACTAGTTTATTTTTGAAATTTCAAAGGAAATTTGTTGGCGATAAGAACCAGGATTGCTTTAAAATTTTGAGAAGAGTGATTTTGAGATAATGGTGATTTCAAATGATTTGAAACCAAAAGCCGGGTGTTTAAAAATCTTGATGAGATAGGTTATAAGCTTATAAATTGAGGCGATTTTTCAATCAAAAAGGAAATATGAGCTGTGAATGTTGGAATTAAAATTTAAAGTGAAACGTTAAAAATGAAATTAACTTGGATTGATGAAGAAAACTGAATTGAATTGAATTAAATAAATCTGAGTTAAAATAGAATTGAATTGGAATAAAACTTCAGTTGAGTTATGGGTGACATTGAATGGAATTAGATCCTTACTTGAATAAATGGAAGTAAGTTGGATAAGAAATAAGTTGGAATAAATGAATTAGAATAACTTATAAAAGAATTAAAAACCTATGGAATAAAAATATGCTTGGGTTATAAATAAGCATAAAACTCGAGTTAAAAATAAAAGATGAATATATTCAAGCCTAGAATGAATGGAAATGTGTAAATAATAAGTTGTGACTTAGAAAATTGAAAAGTGGAATAGAAAAACCAAAATAAATATTGTTTGATGTTTGGAAAAATGAAACAAAAATCCAAACTTGAATTATAAAATAAACTGAACTTAAGAAAATTAAATGAAGTGATTTTTGGGATTAAAAATCAAGTGTTGAATTATAAATAGGGGAGAACTAATTAGATAATAAATTAGTTAATGAAATATGTAAATGGAACCTAATATAGTTAAATAGAAGCTGAATTTGCGAGTTAATATTGAAGTTTGGAAATAAAACTCAAGTTATAAATCAAATTCGACTTGAATCATTAGTGAAGTAAATAAATTTGAAAATGGCCATGTAATTAATTAAATGAATTGAGAATAAATAGAATATGGAAATTTAAATTTTATACGAAACAGATGAACTAATCAAGTAAATTTGTAGTTTGAAATGAGATTTGATTGAAATAGAATCAAGTTAAATTGAAAAGGGAGATTTATTTGCAAAATGGAAATGAGCTTAAGTGTGAAATTTGAATAATTTGAAATAAATTAATTTAAGTTTAAAATTAGTGGAAGCTTGGCTTCGAGTAAGGGTAAAAGTCCATTAAATAAAAGCTTAGGTAAATTTAAATTGGGGAATGGTTATCAATATATAAGCATGGAATGGTTCAAGCTTAATAAAATGGTCTCAAATGAAATGAAGGCAAATATGGAATGAAACGTAAATGAATGGATCGTGAATAAAATTGAAAAGGAATAAAATTGAAATGGAATGTGTCGAGCTAAATAAAATGGTTGTGAATGAATTAAAATAGAAGGAATTAATAATAAATTGAGTTGGAATCAATTTAAAATGGTTAGAAGCTTAAGTAATTGTTATTTGCATGAATAACATTAAATTTGCACAGAAAATTAGTCATTTTATCGTAAACGAAAGTAAATGTATTAACAGAGGTGGATAGAATTGATTTTTAAATCAATTGGAATAATATAGGTTTGTTAAAAATTAAACAAATTAATTGAATGTAAGCAAGTGGGTTGTAAACCATTCAAATTGAATGAAAATGGTATATGAATTAATTGAAAACAGTTGAATTAGTATTAAAACTATATAAATTGCTTACGAAAGTGTTTAGTGTGCATTGCTTTTAGAATTCATGTGTTTAACTATTGCAAATAAGTGAAGTATTGTTAAACTTCCTATATATAACACTTACATGTTTGAATTGAGTAAGTCCAGGTACCGGGAAGCCGTTTGGTTGGATTTTGGACGCGCTAACTGCTAAATAAATAAGCTGCTTGCTTAAAAATGCTAAATAAAGGTACGCCTATGGAATAAAAATAGAAAATATGAACTATTTTTGTTTTTCCGACTGTGTGGGTCGATGTATATATATTTATATCTCTTGTCAAATTGCAAAAGCCCCTCCGTACAAAGGAGACTCTGTCAAAATTTTCCAAAAATTTTGAGAGTTAGAATTTATTTTGATAAAAAAATTGGGAAATTTTTTTTAGCGACAAAACGATTTTAAATTGGAAATTAAAATAAATTAGTAGATGAAACTAATTTAAAATAATGATATGAATCAGTTATAAATGGAAGATAAAATTCAATATTCAGAGTTGAAGATAAATTGTATTCATATGGAAATGGAAAAACTAATTTGAATAGAAGTAGATATGAAAACTTCTGTAAGGAAATGTATAAAATGATTTTAAAAGCTATGATTGGATATTATTGCTAAATAGGATATGTAGGTATTATAAAGGGAAAGGAAAATTGATTTTGATTTCAGAAGATAAATTTGAATTGCCCGATCAAAAAGTTATGTGTTTAAATTTCTGTATGAAATTTGATTGGTTTTTTGATCTGGCCACTTGGCTTTTTGTTTTCTTTTGGAATTTGGGAGCCCGTGGAGGCATTTTGCAGTTGTACCGAGCTAGCCGCGCAAAGGAGACGCTGGCGAAATTTTTCAAAAATTTAGGGAGTTAGAAAATTTTGATAATTCAAAATTTGAGAAATTTGAATTGTTAAGTAAATAATATTATTGGAAACTATGGAAAAATTTGGAAAGTTAGTTAGATGGATAGGGTGTTTTTAACAAAGATTGTTTGGTTATTATTAAAAACTGTTTGGCTTTGGGGAAATAGTAAGCGTGTATTGGACCATATTTCCGAACTAGTAATTTCGAGAACGAAATTCTTTTAAGGGGGGAGGAATGTGACGACCTGGAATTTTTGAATGTTTGAAATTCAGAATATTTAATTAATTTTAAATATAAGAAGTTAATTTTTAACTTGAATTCAAATATCACTATTTATTTGATAACTAAATTATTGAATTAAATAATTTGAAGTTGGGTAAAATGTTAGATCAAGAGTTTTAAGCCTATTAAAAATAATTTAAGGGTTTGTAAAATTTATATTGATAGTGCTGAAGATAGGAAAAGTGTTGAAATTGAATTTGAGAATGTTTTGTTAAGTTTTAAAAATATATCGTTTAAATCGATGTTTAAAAAATAGCCTTCCGAGGCACAGTCTCGGATTTCGACGAAACTAGTTCCATTGGATCCGTAATAGTGTATTATTATAGGATTTCAATTTTCATAACATTTGGAGTTGTTGTGTGATCGTACGATATATAAATGCGCTGAAATTTACATAGAAAATTCAATATAATAACTGAGTCCAAAAAGCTATCTTCTCCATACGATCGAATTAGGACTCGGAACCTTTTTCATTGTGTTCGGAATAGAGGTTTAACATTATAAACACCTAGCGGTACGCTTCATTAGGAGTTCGAGATTTCGAGTTACGAGAATGGGATATTTTGGATATTAAAATATAATGGTCAAATCGTAAAAGAGAAGCACCTCAGCCGACCTAGCCTTATCCATCCACCTTAACCTATCTTCACCACCCTATCATCTGACCATAGCCATCTTCTAACTTTTTTAAAAAAAATCATGCATGTCTTTCTTTAGTTCAAATCAAATCCATTCGAAGAAAAAAAAAAGAAAATGGCCGAACATTTTGAATTGAAATCACAAGCCTTCCTCCTTTCGAATTCACATCTATGGCGGATTCTAAAATCAAGTTTAGTCGCCGAAGTATTTCAATCCTCCTCTCCTCTAAATCGTGATTCCCTTTTCCTTCGTTTCTTTTATTCCCAGCTAAAAATGACCGAACTCATTTTAAAAAAAAAGGAAGTAAATTAAAATCTATGTCCGGAGTCGCTACCAATCCCCTCGAGTTCTCAATCGGCAGCTCAATTTCATGTCGTTCTATCATTCAAGTGGCGGCATGACTGGAAGCTCGAGACGAAGGCGAGTAGTGGAGCAGTGGGGTCGATTTTGGATGCGTAGCAGCTCAAGGCGATTTCGGTTGAGGGCATCGGTGGGTTTCGGGTCGCCGTGGGTTGGGCGCGCGATACCAAGATGCTGGGCATCTTTAAGGAACTGTGGTGGCCAAACTCGGCATGAGATTAGTGAAGTGCTATCGCTTGGGGAAGTCGAGAACTCAGAGGTATAGGATTTTTATTTTAAATTTAAATTTAATAATATATATGTATATATATAAAGTGAAGGGAAAATTTTATTATTGAAGTGAAAAAAATATAGGTAACTCAGCATTTGATATTTACAGGATTTTAAACAGAGGAAATAATATATGAAGCTTCAAAGAAAAAATAAATAAATATAGATACCTTCACTTACTAGTTTATTTGTAAATAATAAATTATGGAGATAGATTTGTTTATTAAACTTATTCAATTATTTTAATTGCCAAAGGTATTTTTATTTAAAAGAAAAATCTGTTTAAAATTAAATTATTAAGTTTAAAATAAAAATTTTGGTTAATTAAATTTGTAAATGGAAAACGGTTTAAAATTATATTTTATTTGTTTAGAATGAAATCTCTGAAATTTAATTGTTCAATTGACTCGAATATTGATAAAAATTATAAATATTTATACAAGGTTATAACCCAGGAAACCAAGTTGAAATGAAGTGGACTGCAAACAAATTCAAAGGTGAGTTAATCTAACTCTTCTGGATGACTATTTAAATTTAAATAGTTAAATTTAAATAATTGGTTGAATGATTGAATTGTTTTGATGTGCAATATTATATATATAGTAGTATATAATATATCTTGGAATGATTGATTTCCCGCATGATATAGCGGATGAGACCCTATGTGCCGCATAATAGCGGATGATTTTATATTTAAAACTTATATACCGCGATATTCCACCTCGAAGTGGAATTGGTATTTTATATTGTGCTAACATATGCGGATGCAGGGAAATAGGTTGGACGGACCCAACTGAATTCCTCAAAATTATTTATATTATTTAATATTCTCTGTTATGAATATTCGATATTTTGTGATGAATATTATTGATAATTGGAATAGTCAATTCTATGGTTTACTTGAATATATTTCGGTACACTAAGTTATCAAAATATATAGGATTGGATTTTTGAAAATAAAAGGAAGAGAATCTGTAAGTGAAATAATTATAGAGAATTTAAATAAATTAAGAATGAACTGGATAAGAATAATAGTGGTTTTAAAATTCTAGTAAATAAATTCTGTATATGAAAAGGGGATTTTGAATTAACAGGAAAATAATGAATTTTAAACTTCAGTTTTATTATTTAAAAGAATAAAGCATTTATTTTAAATTTAAGATTTAAATTATTGAAAAGAATAAAGAAGAAATTTGGAAAATCTGAAATTGGTATGTTTCAGTTAAAAGATTTAAAATCAAAACGAAAATAAATAAATAAATAAATAAAGTCTATAATTAATGGATTTTGAAAAGAATTGAGTAAGTAAAGGAATTTATTTCAAAATGGAGCAAATTGGAAATCAATTTGAAAACTGATTTAAGTGGTTGAAGTTGGAATTTTAAAGAAGAAGTGGGACTTTGAAATTTATAAACTGGGTTTATAAAAGTAAAGTAACATATCGGTGGATATTTGGAGGAATACGTTCACAATGGAAGTTATTAAAGGAAGGAGAAATTTTGTTTAAAAATAAATAGTGATTTATTTTTAAAGGATGTGAAGAGAAGAACATTTCCCTGAATAGCCAAGTACGTTTCAAAGTAAATTTTTAAAAGTTATAATGTCGTTTTAATAAGCATGTTTTAGAAAATTATTATTTCTAAACATTTAAATTCTAAAGTAAGTATTTTTCTTTTAATCTATTATAGCAGTAAGTATTTAAAAGTGACTTGGTATTTGTTTTTAAAAGAGAAAATCTAGTTTTATATATTTTATAAAGTAGCCTCATTTTAAATATTCTTGTAGTATATTTTTTAATAAAGTATTAAAGTAATTTAAATTTAAATGGTTTAAAGGGTAATTTATAATATAGAATTTTAAATTATTTTTAAAAACCTAAAGTTTGTGCTTGGTTGTTTTCAATGGAAATAAATATTTGGAAAATTTATTTTATGAGAAAAGTCTGGTTTAAAACTGTTTTCAAAGGGTTGAAAATAGAAGTATATCTTATGAAGATATTTTGAGGTTAATAAATAATTTGGGAGAATATTTATTGTTTGATGGATGTTTGTGAATGTTAATTGATAGTTAAATAACCGACTATCAATATTGGCCAATGTGTTGATCGTTTCGAAGAGACCGGGATTGGGATTAAATTCTCGAAAACCACTTCGATCCGGTTTGTACGTTTTCGTGGAAAAAAAAGTTCGGAGTCGAAGATGGAGCAGTGAAGTGCAAGGGCTAGTCGCTACTAATCCTGAGGATATTTCCAAAATGGATGTAGTAGGAATAGTGCCTTCGGTTCCGTTCGAACCCGGAACGGACTTGTATGGATGAATGCTTTCAGAACATCATCAGGTGGGCAATGAGCATTCTAAGTGAAACGATCTAAAAAGGTTACGCTTAGCCTCAAGCCTCATCAACGGGAATGACTGAAAATCAGGGGTTATGTAGCAAGGCTAGGTGGGTAGCAGCAAGGCTAGGTGGGTAGCAGCAAGGCTAGGTGGGTATCACCCATTTCTGGGTGAGGTCATCCCTGTCTAGATGTCCCTTTTTTGTCGGCTTAGTGGTGCAGTTGCTGATCACAACCGTGTGGTGATCTTACTAGGGATTATCCAATAAGGGGTAGTCCCGGTCTTGTGTTGCAGGGGATCGGGAGTGATCCTCGGTACAGTGATCTAGGCCACGTACCGTGACAGGTGTTACCTCAGTGCCTTGTGATTAGTTGGAAATCCATTCTCCCTACGCGCCTTTTACGAGTTTTGTTTGTATTACGCACTTTGTGGCTAGTAGCTAGAATTTAATCATGTAACAATTTTGACTATTTTAATAAGTATTTGCAAATAGACCCTATTATAATATCAAAGGATTTTAATAAAAAGTATTTTAGCTATTGTAAGGTAAAGACCCGGCATGTTTATTTGTGGTGTGGTCTTACGAGATGCTTTTGATTTTCAAAGGATTTTGAAACTTTAATAATCAATTTGAGTGTGATTTCTCACGCTGGTATTCCAGACTGACTCGGGTGTTATTTAACTATAATGCTCGGGTGTAACAATCCGCATATTTATCGAGTTTGTATTTAAATATTTTATTTAAATATTAACTCGTTAATCGGATTTTGGTCCGAAAAGCTACTTTTTGCAAACGGTCAAATTAGGACTCGAGACCACTTCCATTGAGTTCGAAATGTCGTTTACAACTTTTTTAAGTATAAACATCGATAGGTTTGGAGTTAGTGAAATTTCACTAACTTTTCCCGCTTTGGACTTTGGGTTAGTTTAGCCTATTAAGCCCAATTTCCAACCCTCTTCTCCTCACTCTTCATAAATTTCCTAACTAATCAAGCTTTGGCATTAATGGTGGAGGGAATGGGAAATTAAAATTCCAAAACTCAAATTCAATTGCAATCCATCTTTCTACTCCAAATTCAAGAAGAAGACATTGGATTCAAGCTTCTTGTGCTTAGATAGAAGAAGGATTGATTCTTGCTTGCTTAAAACTTCATTTTCATTGATATTTGGTGCAAAGGTGAGATTTTTATCTCACAATTCTAGCCTATAACTATATTGGACTGTTGGGAATGATTCCCTATCATTTTTGCATGCATGTTAGCATTTGGTTTGGATTGGATTGGCGAAAAACTCCAATTTTTAGCGTTTTGTTGAATTTTCTGCACTTGAGTCGTTCTGGCCATTTTTAGGTCGTTCGGAGTTAAGTCGTTGTCCATAGGTCGTGAGTCGTTCACGAGTTAACCCTAGGTCGTTCTGGCCATTTTTAGCTCGTTCGGAGTTAAGTCGTTCATCCATAGGTCGTGAGTCGTTTACGAGTTAACCCTTAAGTCGTGCAGCCCTTCAGTCACGCAACCCTTAAGTCGGTTACGAGTTATCCCGATAGGTCGCTGGACACTTAACTTGTAGGTCGTTGGACCTTATCTCGTTAGGTCGCTCCTGGCCTAACCCTTAAGTCGTGCAACCCTTAAGTCGTTGGACCCTTGAGTCGTTGGGTCGTTGGACCCTTGAGTCGTTGGGTCGTATGACCCTTGAGTCGTTAGGTCGTATGACCCATGAGTCGTTAGGTCATATGACCCTTGAGTCGTTAGGTCGTATGACCCATGAGTCGTTAGGTCGTATGACCCATGAGTCGTTAGGTCGTATGACCCTTGAGTCGTTAGGTCGTATGACCCTTGAGTCGTTAGGTCGTATGACCCATGAGTCGTTAGGTCGTATGACCCATGAGTCGTTAGGTCGTATGACCCTTGAGTCGTTAGGTCGTATGACCCATGAGTCGTTAGGTCGTATGACCCTTGAGTCGTTAGGTCGTATGACCCTTGAGTCGTTAGGTCGTATGACCCTTGAGTCGTTAGGTCGAACCCCGTAAGCGGTGGCGTTGCCCCCGCACCCCCACCTTGGGGGGTTGCCACCCCCCCTGGACCCCCCCTCCGTAGGCGATCTTATCTGAAAAACATTCAACAGAACTTGCTTTGTTGAGATGCTGAGTTGACCATTCTTCGAGACAAACCATCTCTGGTTATCTCGGCCACGTTTGGTCGTTGGGGAACTTCCACTTTGATGCTTTTGAGCTGATTTTCTTGGATTTTATTCACATCTCCGAATGTGATCTTGGTGATGATTGTTTCTACAATCTCTTCTGTGATTTGTCATTTTAAAAAATATAAAGGTTTCAATACTGGTAGTAAATATCAAAACTCTTTTAACAAACAATTTCAACTCTATTTTTAATAACAAAGCTCTTTTCTTAAACCGTTTTCCAATCTATTAGTATATACAACCCTTTACCTCACTCGGATAAGAAATCTAATTAAACGACTTAGTGAAACAAGTGGTATGAAACGCTTGCGTTCACTTCGTCGGTTAATTCCTGGACTTGTTCGATTGAACCTCTTGTGACAATTTTATTAGTGAAGATTTACAGTTTGTTCGTAAATATTTAAGTTAAGCAAGTGGTTATGGGACATGAAGCTAAACTTCTATATTTACTAGCTTAGTGTAATTGACACTTCTCGTTGATCATGACGATCATTCTGATGATTTAGACTAGCAACTGTGCGATGTCTCTTGTTGCGAGGTTAGACTAGACACCACTTGTGTGATTCCACTCACACATACCTTTTTGCTTTTTGGTTAGTCTGGGCCTTAATCTGTGTGATTCCATTCACACATGTGGGGTAGCTCCCCTTGGTCTTCGAACCGTCATGTGATAGGCCTCTTTCTCTTTTCTATGATTTCTGGACTTCTTGCATTGATTTCTAGAATTTACGTCATTGACTTGTTATGAGTACAAGTTTGGGGTATGATGCCCTTTCCGAATCTTTGAGAATTCTTGTGATATTGATTATCTCTTATTGATTGATCTTCTGTTGATCATTATTTACATACTTATAGCGGTATGTCATTATGGATGTTTATGTTTATGCCATATCTTTTATGTTATCTCATGTCATCTGATATTTATAGCTAGACTGATCCGTTTATTATTTTCTTAAATAATACTCGGGTCAGACCGAGATGTTACAGGTGCTTCTGCTTGACTTCTTCCCAGGGACTCATCACTCTGACTTTTGGCTAACTGTTTAGATTAGCAGTTTTTGTTGTATACACTTGAGATATAGACTCATAGTTGTATTCTTTTGTATAGCACGTGTTGCTATTCTTTTGTATTATCGTGGATCTTACTGACCACTACTCTGATGTACACTTTCATGTGTTAGTTATATATTCATATCTTCTTCCGCCTTTGTGATATGGATATCTGTGACTGATTTGTGATATGATTATTTCTATGTTTGTTTCCGAAGATTATTTATAGCCACCGTGTGATAAGCAATTACATGGACGGTCGCTCCTCAACAGCCTTATTCTCCGTGCTAGTTGACAGCACTACTCCGGAGTGTTCTTGGCTAGCGTGGGTATAGAGGTGGGGCGTCACATCGGGTCTGACCGAGTATTATAGAATATAGGATATGATGCTGTGGAGCTCAGGAGACGACCTGGATGGCGATACGTACTTGATTTATATTCCGCTGTGTATTCAGTTGTGTGAGGACAGGTTATGATTACTGTCCAATTGTGTGTTATGTGATTGATGTACTCTGATGATGTAATGTATAAATAGATATATTTGTTTTTGTGTAAAGATCATTTATTATCTATTGTATTTTATTCCGCTGCGATGGTTAGATTCTGATGTTGTTTTCTATTTTCTTCTTCTACCTCTTCTTATTTAACCCAAATGGTTCGTATTTCTGTTCATCTTGAGTTGATTGATGTAGGATAGTGTTGACTCAGGGGGTACGGATTTGCAGGCTGTTATAGAAAGCATATTTCTTTTTGTAACCCCAAACTATGTTTCAAAAACATTAAAGCTGATCCCGTTATCCCCAAGGTTTAGTAACATCAAATTTATATAAGGATCCCACTTACGTATTCAAACAAAATAAGTATTTTATGCTATAACCCTTCGAAGTAACCCCTTCAAGTTAGCAAAATTTTACTTAACGAAAAATGGCTAAAACAGCCCTTTAGATCCCTTCAAATGAAGTCTCATTTGAAAGAAAATAAACATCCAAAGTTAGCCCCTTCGAAAACCTTTCTTTTGAAAGCATCACAAAATTATACCTTATCCCACCCTTCGACCTTATAGGAAGGTTTCTTTACGACATAGTCGAAAGATTCTACCTTTTGACCCCGTCAAAAGCCTGGGGTATCCCCCTTATAAAACATTTATAAGCCTTTCGAAATTATTGAAACTCAAAACCTTTCGTAATTATTAAAGATAGCCCCTTCAAAACCCTTCGAAAATAAACCTTTCAAAGTCAAACCTTTCGAAAGCAAAACCTTTTGCAATTATTGAAGATATCCCCTTTAAAACCCCTCAAAAATAAACCTTTTGAAGTCAAACCTTTCAAAATCAAAACCTTTCGAATTCAAAACCTTTTGAATTCAAACCCTTCGAAATTAATGAAAAACAATAAAGTGTTGGTGTTGGGACCAACCCTTCGAAAGTATACTTCCGACCATGTCGGAAGGTCTACCCTTCGGCTTTGCCAAAAGATATTAAAACACCTTTTTAGAAAACATTTCAAAACAATACTCTTGAAGGATTAAGCTTTCAAAGATCCCCTTCAAAACCCCTTCTTGAATATATAAAAAAATTAGTCTTTATAAAATGATAGAGTCAAAGGATCCTCCTTCAACTTGTTCGAAAGAAATTATATTTCTACCTGAATGCAAACGAAGCAGCCTCCCCATCCCTTCGCCCTTCTCTTCCCTTCGACCCTGTGCCTACCTTTCGACTTTAGCGGTGGGTAATTGTTTACCATCCGTCTTAGATGAAAGGTACCTTTCGACTTCATCGAAAGGGTAAAAGCGAGCTTGTTGGAGTCGAAGGCAGAACTGGGCTCACTGAAGTGATGTTTTATCTTGTTTGTCTAATTTTGATTGGCTTAGGAACCTTCTCCTGTACTTTCAAATAGTAAAATGTATACAAAAGTCAACCTATTCTTGAAACACTGTTCTTCTTCACCAAACATTTCTCAAAAGCAATTTCCCTCCGGTTTTAAATAACATGGAAGCCATTTTTTAGTTTAGCCCTTAGGCTTAAATAATTTAATTACCTTAGCAAATCACTAAGGAAAAATCCTCAAAATTCACCAAAAATCTGACAAATCATATACTTCAACGTAATTGAAATTTCAAGTATATGAAGATCAAAACAACTCGGAATTTAACCAAAACTGAATGAAAACGTGTTAATTAGCCCATTAACATTTTAAAATGCTTGTCTTATCCAAACAAAGGTTTAAATGGTTATATCCTAACAAAAATCACAAACATGAAGTGGGTATAACCCATAACCGATCCACACAAAGAAAATTGAGATGATAAACATGATTATTCACCTTGATTAGTTGATTGGAGAATTAGATAATTTTCTAGATTTAATTCCTTAGTTTTTTTTCTTCAATTTAAACTTTTCCTGGAGCTTTTTTTAATGGCCAACCAAAATTTGATGAGGAGTTAAGAATGAGAAAGTGGACATTTATTCAAATGGAGGAAGAGATATATACTAAGAAATGTATCTCCATTTCCAAGTTTACCCCTTAGGAAAATTCCTCCCTCTTAATTTATCTAGGTCCTTTTATTTTATTTTATTCTTTTAGACACGGCCATTGGATTTATTAACCTCATCTCCTTAATTATTCAGATTATTCTATTTTATTTATCCAATTAAATATCCCGAATAATGTTAATTAAAATTCAAGAGCATTACACTTTTGATTGATGACGTACAGTCCTTCCTAGTTGGGTCCGAAGGCCCTCGGAACGGGGTAGACCCTCTTGAGCACAAAATCTCCTACTTTGAAAGTTTGGTTGTGAACTTTGGAGTTGAAGTACCATGTGATCCTCTTTTGGTGGGCGGCAGTCCTCAACTCGGCTTCTTCCCTTCTTTCATCGATCATGTCTAGCGATTCGAGTGGTAGATGCTCGTTTTGTTTTTGATTGAAATTTTGCCTTCGGTGCGAGGGGATTTCCAACTCAACAAGGATCATTGCCTCCGAGCCGTAAGGCGGGGCAAATGGATCGTGGCCAGTTGCTACTTTGTGGGTGGTTCGGTAAGCCCATAGTGCAGCGGAAGTTCATCAACCCAGTTTCTTTTGGCTTTAGTTTGTCGCTTTTTTATGGTGAATTTGATGATCTTGTTTATTGCTTCCACTTGCCCATTTTCTTGTGGATGAGCCACTGCTGAGAAGCTTTTCTCAGTTCGGAAGCGTTTGCGGAAATCTTTGAACTCGGCATTTTCAAATTGGGTTCCATTGTCAGTGATAATTTTCTACGGTAGACCAAACCTACAAATAATGTTTTTAGTAACAAAGTTAATGACTTTTTTGTGGTTATGGTGGCCAAAGGTTCCAATTCGGCCCATTTTATGAAATAATCTATGGCAACTATAGAATATTTGACTCCTTTTATTATCGATAGGATGTCAATCAAGTCTATTCCCCATATTACGAATGGCCACGGGTTGGCCATCTGCGTTAACTCTATTGACGGAGTCCTTTTAATTTTGCTGAATCTTTGATGGCGATCACATCACCTAGCGTAATCTGCAGCGTCGTGGTTTATTGTTGGCCAGAAGTATCCGTACCGGAGGAGTTTCTTGCAAGGGTTTACCCCCCAGTGTGGTCTCCACATTTTCCTTTGTGCACTTCATTTAGGATTCGTCGAGCTTCGTCATCAGACACGCACCTTAGGAAGGGGTCGAGAATCCCCTTCGGTAGAGTACTCCATCTTGTAACATGAAACGCGATGCCTTTCGAAGAAGCTTTTTCCATTGATTCTAGTTAGTTGGAAGAGTCCCTATAATTGAATACTCCTTTTTCTGTGTCATCCACATATCTGGTTCGACGGCGATTTCAAGGATCCAGTCAACGTCCATTTCGCTTATGCTTGGGTTGGTTAGAGTTTCAGCTGGGGCTAGTCCCAATGACTGAGCTTCCCTGAAACTTTCCAGTTTTTCCAAATAATCTGCCTTGGTGTTTTGCTCCCGTGGGATGTAAGTTGTAGTGTAATGTTCGATGTAGCTTAGCAATTCTTGTACTTTGGACAGGTACAGGGCGAGATTCTCCCCACATGCCTAGTATTCTCGTTTTAATTAAGAGACGACAAGTTGAGAGTTGCTATATGTGTGAAAAGATCTTATCTTGAGTTCTTTCACAACTTTCATTCCAGCAATCAGTGCTTTGTATTCTGCTTCGTTATTTGTAGTAGGGAATTCCAAGCGCAAAGCATAGCGAATTGCTTACCCTACGGGGTTTCAAGCATTACTCCTGCTCTCGAGTAGAGGTTGTTAGATGCGCCGTCAATGAAGAGCTTCCATTGCGTGTCTATTTCTAAATGAACTTCTTCCTCGTCAACCCATATATTAAATTCGACAATGAAGTCGCCTAACGCTTGCTCATTGATGGCTTTCCTTAGGTGGTATGTGTTATCATATTGACTCAACTCTATACTCTACTTAAGTAGTCGTTCAGAAGTTTCTGATCGGTATATCATGCTTCAGGGGCTGGTCAGACAATATTTTAATTGGATGGGCTTGCAAATACGGTCTTAACTTCCTAAATGCAATCAAGAGGTAATACACTAGCTTTTCCAGTTTCGCATAGTTTTTCTCTACTCCAGTGAACCGCTTGCTGGTGGAATACAAAGGTCGCTGGATTTTTGCTTCTTTACGCACCAAAGTGGCACTCAATGCGTGGGGTAAGATTGCTAAGTAAATGAACAAGTCTTCTCCATTCACGGGTTTCGATAGGATTAGTGGAGCCTCCATATGCCACAACATTTCTTCGAATGCTATTTGGCAAGCCTCATTCCATTCGAAGTTCTTCTTTCCTTTCTTCAGCGCATCGAAGAATGGTATAAACTTGTCGGTAGCTTTCATGATAAATCGACTTAGCGTTGCAACCTTTCCATTTAAGCTTTATAGTTTCATTTTATTCTTCGAAGCTTGGACTTCCCGTAGTGCCATGATTTGTTTAGGATTTGCTTCGATTTCCTTGGCACTTACGGATCTTAGGAACTTTTCAAAGGCCACTCCGAAGTGACAATTGAGTGGATTGAGTTTCATCCCATACTTTGGGAGTATGTCGAACATTTCAGCGAGGTTGTCTAGGTGGTTAATAGCTGCCCGCTATTTAACTAACATGCCATCTACATAAACTTCCATCGTTTTCCCTATCTGCCACTTGAACATAGTGTTTAACAACTTTGATAAGTTGTCCCTGCATTCTAAAAACCAAATGGCATTACTCTATAGCAGTATAAGCCCAGATCGGTGATGAAGCTGATATTTTCTTGATTGGGTTCATGCATCAGGATTTGGTTGTACCTTGAGTATGCGTCCATGAATGATAGCAGCTCATTTCTTATCGTTCCGTCCATAAGTTGATCTATTCTATGGAGAGTGAAGTTGTCTTTTGGGCAAGCCTTGTTTAGGTCTGAGTAGTCGATGCAGGTTCGCCACTTCCCGTTGGACTTTTTGACTAAGATCGGATTAGATACACACTCTGGATAGATTGCATCATGGATAAAACCGTTAGCCATTAACTTGTCCACCTCTTCTCTTAACGCCTTGGATAATTTGGGACCTAAGCTGCACCTTTTTTGCTTTACAGGTGTGAATTTGGAGTCTATGTTGAGCGCGTGACATGCGATTTCCGAAGACACCACACACATATCGGGAATGCGTTAGAGTGAACACATCCAAGTTGACGCGGAGAAATTTGGTAAGCTCCATACGCATCTTGTTTCCAAGATGCGGTCCAATTTTCTAAACTTTAGCTGGGTCATCCATGTCGACTGGGATGGATACCGTCAATTTTATCGACGCCGCCCGTTCATCCCCTGAGCTCTCCTTCCTAGGGTCCAAAGCCTTATCAAATCGGATATGGACCCCAAGCCAGGGGCCACTCTATAGTTGCTATTCAGAGGGTTCACGGATATGGAGAGTTCTCCACATGTCTTTCTCATTTTCTTTTCTTCTGGATTTGCATAACTCTGCAATGTAATATTCTCTGGCAGCGCACTGATCTCCTTTCACTACTCCGATTCCATTTGTAGTAAGGATCTTCATGTTCAGACACCATTGGGCTAGAGCTATTTTAAAATATGCTAGAGCGGGCCACTCCAAGAAGGTGTTATATGCTGACATTTCATCCACAATTACAAAAGTCTAAATGAGGGTGACTCTTCGATCTCCCTCTCCGAGCTCCACTGGCAGGTCAATTATTCGTATAGGTTGCTTGAGCTTGCAAGTGAACCCTTGGATCAATGTTTAGCATGCATACACGCTTTTCATGCCAATTTTCATATGGTTGAAAGTGTGCTTGAAAAGTATATTAGCATAACTGCCACTATCAACCAACACTCGTCGGACTACGGTGGGTCTGATTCCTACTGTCACCACCATCGGATCAAGAGTTGGAGCTTCGATTCCTTCGGTGTCCCGATTGTGGAACACTATATCATCACCAAGAACCTTTTACAACTAGACCGGTGTTTCATCATCTATTGTGAGACACGAGTCTTTCGGAGCGTGTTTCAAAAAACTCGTGTACCATTCCATTTCTCCCCAACTCCTTTGTGCGGGGTATGGTCCCCCAGATATCGTTCTAATAATAAGCCTCTGGTCCATTCATTTCGACCCTTCGTCAATAGTTCTAGCCTGATCTCTTAGTTTTTTAGGAGGCTGAGGGGACGCACGTTGAATGGTTTTTTTTTGGCTTTTTCACATACTACTGAAGCTTATTGTCTTGGATCAACCCATTAATGAGGTATATTAGGTGGCGGTATTCATTTGTATTGTGGCCATGTGTCTCGTGGAAGCGGTAGAATTTCCCTGAGCGCTTTTTCTGCTTAGTTACCTCTCTTCTAGGGGGTTTCTTGTATTCTTCGGTTTCTTATGTTGCGAGATAAATATTCTTCAGAGTGTTATTTAGAGGGGTATAATCTTCCTGTCTAAATTCTTTAAATCTTTTGTTGCTGCCACTGTTATTTATTTTATATGGGTTATGATTTCTTCTCCTTTGATTCCCATTTTTTCCCACGACTCCTTGAGCGATTCTAGCGTCGCACGTGTTTTGATTCGTCGCCAAATCGCTCTGTCCGATGTTCATTTGTTGTACACCAGCAGACTTTCTTTCTAGCTCCCATGCTTCCTCCAATCTTAAGTACTGACTTGCTTTACGATTGAAGTCACTCCTGGTGGTAGGTTGCTTCATTTTAATCCATTTCCCGAATTCAGTCTCTGGGTGAATGGGGCAGACTAATGCCATGAAAACCATGTCCTCATTAGGGTTGCTTACTTCCATCACCATGGTATTAAACTGGTTCATGAAAGATTCCAACGATTCATTGCATCCCTAAAACAATCCGGATATGGACATGACATCCTTTGGTTGCACGGTATAGAGCCTGAACTGGTTAAGGAATTTCATTACAAGTTGGTCAATGGTAGAAATAGATCTCGGGGGAAGTCTAGTGAACCACAAAGACGCAACTCCTTCTAGAAAGATAGGGAAACATTGGCAACGAACAGCCTCTTGAGCATTGGCTCCATCCATATACCAACTATACTTGTATAGATGGGGTTTTGGGTCCTTCGTCCCATCATATGAGGGGATAACTAGCATAGTGTATTTGTCTGGATACCTTTCGTTTTAGATTTCATCGGTAAAGGGAGTCCAACTTGGAGCAGATCCCCGATGTTCGGTAGTGCTGGGGACGCCAATCAGTCACTACGCCAAATGTTTGTGCTGCAAACGGTCTTAGCGCATGAGTTGAAGCCTAGGCTCTCCTGTCTTTGGGAGAGCCACTCTAGCGGGACCCCGTTGGATTGCAGTTGGCCTTAGTGCGGCAGTTTAGATATTTCTCGCATCATCGAGCGCGTTGGCGTTCTCTTCCATTGGATTTTCTTGCTCTTCATCCTCTGAATTGGAGAGATCCATAGCAATATCTTCCTATGGGGTCTTGGCCCTCTGATTCAAGTTTAGAATTGGTTTCCTTGCGGCAGGTGGAGTATTCGCATTCTCTTCCACATTATGTCCTATTGTTACCCTTTTTTGTGGTTGTTTTTCATTTCTTCTATATAGACCGAAAACGAAGGAATTCTCTTGTTCTATAGCAGTCGTGGGTTCAGACGTAGTCCTTGGAGCAGAGTTTGACTGCAGGATCAATAGAGCGTTAAGCTTATCCATTAGAGCCTTTTGACTATTTTCCATTTTTTGGTTGATCTCATTAACCATATTATTCAATTCGTCCCTAGGGACATCTTCATGTTGGCTAGAGGATGCAGAAACCTGATTTCCCAAGTTAG
Organism: Allium cepa; assembly: GCA_030765085.1. Classification (NCBI taxonomy): domain Eukaryota; kingdom Viridiplantae; phylum Streptophyta; class Magnoliopsida; order Asparagales; family Amaryllidaceae; genus Allium; species Allium cepa. Next base: position 181,599,583 of record CM060937.1, on the reverse strand, counting down.
AACCATTTACTTCAGTTTGCTAGGCATTAATGTCTTCTCCAGCTATTACTGCCCCTATGGATCTTCCAGAGGTCGTCCTTCTTCTTCCAGAAGCCATTAATTTCAAGTGGTAGATTCTTCGGGCAAAGATTAAGGATCTACTTTTGGACCTATGGGACCTAAAGTAGATAGCTAAATCTAGATCCTGAGTTGGAGTTCTCAATGAAAGCACCAAAATGTTTACCCAAAAAATGGATCAACACCCTGGTTTGAGGTTGAAAGCACCAGCCCTGTTCTGATAGAGCAATAACACTGACAATAGGCATAGAAAAAGATAGTAAAAGAAAGAAGACAAGGAATTTTTATAGTGGTTTGGCTGCTAATGAAGCCTACATCCACTTTATAGTTTTATTATGATTAGCTGATGTTACAAGTACTGTTTGATTACAAAGCCTTTGGTTGTCCTTAGCTAGATTGAATCCCCAAAGCTGGAATCCACCGGATAATCATAGTGAATTCCTTTGGAGATTGTTGTCAGAGAGGTAGAGGGTGAAGAAAGTTTCCAGCAAAGCTTCAGCAACCAGTCCGGAGAAGATCATGTTTATGTTGCAGGCAGGACGGTATTTATAGAGATCAAAGAGCTTCTGAGCCAGGTCACTTCATCACTTGCTCGCAGATGGGTACAGAATGACCCAGAGAAGTTTAGCTCGCGATACGAGCCAAAACTGTGGATCGTTAGCGATCCTTAGTCCATGTATCGCTAGCAGTCCATAGATTTGGCTCGCTCGCGAGCTAATGACTTAATTACTCTCTCCATCACTTCCGTATGCTAGGTCGCCACTAATCATGGCTCCATATGGATCGTTGGCGATCCAACGTTGATGGATCGCTAGCGATCCGGACACTTAGTAATTTTGTGTTTCTATCTTGTAGGCTCCTTATCTCTTGCTTCCATCTGTGGTCCATTACATTACATGGATCGCCGGCGATCCATAGGGTACGGATCACTAGTGATCCAAGTACTTGGATTATTTTTGGAGATGCTGGTTTGGAATGCTTTCATGGCTTCGTGTTGACATTGTTCGTGCAATCTCATTGATCATTGCTCCATTTCAATGAAGGTCTACTAGTTGTTTGTGCTTTGACTTTTGATTGGGTTGAACGAATGTTGGCTTTTTAGTTTAGTCAAACTCAACCGTTGCTTTGGTAACATGCCTTGGTTTTCTTTAACCTATTGCTTATTCCTTCTCGGTCAACTTCTGAGCCATTCTGATGTCGTAAAACTGCTCTAGCTTCTATTGGATCCTGATGGGTTAAAAACTCGAATAATAGTGTTATACCTCTCATCATCCTGCTATATCGTTTATTTACTCACCTTTTGAATCTAGACATAGTCTGACATGTTTATTATTTATATAATACTAAGTTCAGTCCAAGACTTTTCATATACATGGACATTAGCCTTTCTTTGGATATTAGACTATTTGAGGAGACAGTCTTTAGGTCTATGTTATATATTTTGGAGTCTTTAGATCTATTTATATATATTTAGAGTCTATAGTATGTGTGTGTGTGTGTGTATTCTTTTGTTGACTCTATGTATGTGTATAATGATGTTTGAGATGTATATTGTACCTAAATAGTATTGATGTATATTTTATAATGGGTCAGGTACTTTATTATTGTAGACCCACTTTTTTGTATTTATTATGATATTATATAATTTTCACTATAAAATATGACTTTATGCTTGTCTAATTATATAATGTATTATTCTATCATGGTAAACTCATGTGTTTATTGCTTTGTGTCGATATCGGGTACGTTTATTTTGTGTATTATATGAGGTAAGAATACGTACTGATGTTAGTCTAAGAGAATTATCATGTGTTGTTGCTCCTAACAAGCCTCATTCTATGTATTACTAAATGGTACAACTTTATAATACTCTTTGGTAGTATGGGTATATAGGTGGGCATGCACATTTCATGCAAACGTTCTTCCTCCAATAATCCTGAAGGTAGATCTTTGCATTTCCCATTCTGTGTGAGTCTTACAAAAGTAAACATAGGATTGAAAGCGAGATCCTCTAATTTTCTAGTTTGTGATAACATTAATATGAGACTTTCTCGATCATCGATATTAGTGATTAGTTGATCAAGTGTTAGTTCTTGACTTTTATTTTTTATTATCGCCTAACATTGGACTAAAGGTAATTTAGTTCTCATACATGATGTGCAAGAGGAAATTTTCTAGTTTACCATTTAAGGAGTTATTGAAATAATGTTTGTTCCATCATGAAATCGAGTATTGTGATAATTATCAAAATTCACCATCAATACTGGCGGTTGATCATCCAGAGAGCCAAATGATTGAGAATATACAATATTCATAACCGTACCCATTGGACCATTGACCAACCCATTTTGTACTGAAAGATTTGATCGCAACATAACTTGAGCACCTATAGAAAGTTGAATATATTTTTCCCAACCTTTTGCATCATTAGAAGAAGCATTAGACATTTCAAAATTATTTATTGAAGGAACACATGCAACGAGTTTTTCAAATTGAATCAAACGATATTATTTGTGTTCATTAGCATTCTTAAAAGTTTCCTTCACTTCATATTTGATAATATTACCCAATCTATCTCTAGTTTTGAAAAGTTTTCAATCGTCTAAAGTAGATGCACCTCTACTCAATCTTTCCAAAGACTCCTATAAATGTGCCTGCTCATCTCCAGCTTGGTGGAATATATATGATAGTCTTACACACTTTTCAAAACTCATATATGAAAGTACTCTACGTTGTTGCAAGACCCTTCAAGTATAAAGAACCATCTCATATAGGAGGTGGTTGTTTCATATCACCAACTAAGATAACTAAAATACCGCCGATACTGAAAAATATCATGACAATGTAAATCAACAATAGAAATTATTGTTCTACCAAGCATACTATATTCATCAATTACAATTAACTTGGTATCTTTAAAATCATCTTGCATATAACGACCTTGTTATCCTAAAATTTCTTTATATGATGACTTTCCTTCCATGGAGGTTGAAAGTTCATGATCGATAGTACTACTATCTATGTTGAATGCAACCACTTCAGTTGTAGCCATAACGCAAACTGCTTTAATGGTTCCAAAATAAGTAACTATCATTCGAACAATGCATTTACAATAATCAATTTTCCCACACCAGCACCACCACATACAATCATTCAAATTTCCTTTCCTTCTAATATGGTTTTCTATATCATATTACATGCAATTCATTGATCGTTAGACAACCTTTTCAAAGGAACAACAATGGAATTATTTTTCATCTCGTTTGTAGATTCAAGAGCAGAATGTAAATTGCAATGTATAATGTTATGTTTAATAATTCTATTAGGATACCGTTGTAGTGATTTATTCCAATTATGCAAAGTATTGAAATCAACTCATTTCTATATCCTCACCTGAAACAAATAGAGGTCACATCGATGCTACCGTCATTTGTTCCTCATGTTAATTTTCTTTATTATCATTATTAATACCATCATTAAATTCAAATTCATCTTCAATAGCATTTGGGAGTGACTTAGGTTGTAACAAAACCAAGTCAATATATCTTTCAAACTAAGTATCAAGGTTTCCTTTTACTTCATTTGGATTTCGTTACTGATGATTCAGTTATACTTATATTAAAAAAAATAAAACTACAAGTACATGTAAGAATTATAACCCACCACTATTTCTATATTCTAAATTTTGAAGAAGTTATCCATGAACACTAGAGATGGACTAACTATGTGGTATACAAGTAAAAATATATGATATGTTGAGAAGAACTAGTAGAAAGTAGAAAAGTTAAATTAATAAAGAGTAGAAATGTAGTATTACTTAATGAATACCTACTTTTCACATAAAAGTTCCCTTTTTTCACTAAGCGGAGGAATAATATTATATAGATCTGGTATTATTCGCACTACTCCCTCAGTTCGAAATGTATGCCAGTCTTTATTATAGCCATGAAAGTTTTTTTCCATATGAAATAGTGAATGATTTTTATATTCGCTTGGTCAATTCATATACCTTGCATTAAACTTTGGATCCAATTAAACCATATTTTCATCAATTTTACTATTTCGACGTCGTATTATTGTTGGTAGCATGGTTTTCTCACTTACTGTAAGTTGCATCATGGTTTGAGATGAATATATAAGAGGGTAAGAGATCAAAAGATGACATATCTCTTGAGCAGAAATGTCTTGTTTTGATACACTTTTATGAAGTTTTTTTTATTGCGAATGTAGAATTTTGACATGGTCGGTGAATGCTTTCAACTATTGCTCCAAATGTATCCATAAAGGTCTTTGATACTAGTTTTGATTTTGCTACATATTTTCCAATATAATTAACATATCATGCACATATTACATCAGAGACTAATCAATATTAGCACGCCAAACTTGAAGTACTTTCCTATTATATGAGCACACCAAACGATCAATGTTTTGATAAAAATTGAAATTTTTACCATTTAAAGGATCTTCTATAATTTTAGATTATGGCATTACATCAGATGGATATTTAAAGTGATGTGCCATTTGTTTGGTTGTTTTGTGTAATCGTAAACAGTAACTTCCACACCTAGAATGACGCATGACCCAAGTTACCACGTTTGCATGGTTGTCATCATTGATATCCAAATTTGCATCCAGTGGAACAACTCTTGCATAAGGAGTTCTTGCCGATGTGAAGATTGTGCATGTTAGGGTTCATTGTGCAAACAGGATGATCAAAATACTAGAAAATACTCAATAATTGTAGTGTTTTGAAACAAAATTTCACGACCATAAGATAAGTCTGGTGCACCGTGTAGGCACAGAAAGCCATGAGTATGTCCACTTTCACGATTTTGCCATTCAAATCAATACCAATAGTCCTTCATATAAAATTCAGGTGTTAGGAAATCTTTTATGAACATATAAACCCTGGCTTGGAAAAACCATGTAGCAACAAGTGGATTTTCATTTAGTGATCGCGCTTTTGTTTTTCTTCTTTCATTATGATTCAAATTTTACAATTCATTTGTTGGATTGAGTGGTTTATAAAGTTCCGACCAATGCATATCCTACTGAATTTAACGTGAAAAATATCGTTGTGCTCCTAGTTTTTTTCCATAGGTGTAAGCTGTTTTAGTCTTGTAAACCAATAACAACGGCTTCCACGAATGCCTTTAGTGAAGTAAGAAGTGCGTTCAGACAATTTTAGATCTCCCATTTTAGCATTTTACAAATATCTTGAATTAATACATTTCCATCTTGGGATTTTTCCGCATATAAATATTACCAATATCCAGTGCATGCCACATACTAATATCGTAATAAAAATAACGAAATCTAGTATCTTTTGAAAATATCTGACTATGATATTTCATTAAATATTGGAAGTATTAGAGAGTTCTGTCTTATTTTTCTTAGTTATGCTTGTCTTAAATCTGCATTTCATGTGGGAAATAATGCAGGAAACGCCATCGATATATACTTGGAAGTATTAAACTCATCAATGGCGAATGAAATTGACATTTGAACAACCGTTTCATTATTTTGTTAATTCCTAAAATGGATAATACATTGGCTTTTTTGTTAGATTGTACTGAAGTTTTAATCGCATCAAATGTCCCAAATTTGTTGATGCCAATTATTTCATTTTCAAACTCTGGAGGGCCTCGCAAATCATAATTATAGTTATAAGTTGGAACATTTTTGAATCATTTTGAATATATGGAAGTTTAAAAGGTACACCATCCTTTAGTAACTCATGTAGAGATGTTTCATTAATGTGCATATTAGCATAAAATATATTATATTATGGGCTTTAAGCCAAGGTAGTGCTTGTCTTACATGTTCACGTCTTACTCGAAATTCCTTATTTTCATATATTTCGCTTCTATTGAAAATTAATATCGCTGATAATTTGTTTAGCTTATAAGGGAGGGAAGATGCTATTACATTGACGTCTTATGAAAAATTATAATATTTCTGCTATATTTATATTATTGTCCTTTAAAACAGTAAACTAACATCACTAGATTAACACAAGACAATTCTGGTGGAACATATCCACATTCCATTAAATTTTGAGAACTAAACATGTAAGGAAGGTCATGCTATGGTTTATCAATTATTGCTATGACAATTAAAACATGAAGTTGAAGAAACAATTAGTTCTAATAAATATCGAGTGCAAGCTTGACAATATCTCCATTGCATATTTTGGCATGAGTTTCTAAATTTGTGGACATTGGTTATTTTCACAATTGGAGATACTAACATTGGATGAGTTGTTCATGTTTGAACTTTTACGATGAGCCGTCATTGGTCTATATTTTACAACATCAAGTGATTTTGACGTCATTGTTTTTGATTAGTTTCTCTAAAAAGTCTAGCTTGCTGAATAAATACACGATTTCTATTGCATTTAGCAGTCCTTTCATCATGATTGTCCAACATAGCGAAGTCTATGTTTATGTAGCGATTATCAATCATAAGGAAATAAAAAAATCATATATGGGACGTATATGTCACAATAAAAAGATACCGAAAGTTATTAAAAAATTCGCATTTTTTAATGTATGTGACATAATTATCATATTTAAAATAAGAATAATCAACTACAAAATGGTTTCAATTCGAATGAAGTGTGAACAATGTTTAATTTTGAAATAGATTAGTTGGAGAAAAAGGTGGAACATTTATCTGTGATGTAAATAGTGGATTAAATGGACCAAATGCATCGAAAAAAGCATTTAAATAAGCATTGCGGCGGAAAAGGACAAAATAAAAATAAATTTGTGAATGAATTGAAGAAAAATGAAAATATAATAATTAACGTAATAAACAATTCTTACATACACATGTTAAAATCAACATAAATTAATTGTGAAGAATTTATTTTGTAACTAATAAAATAGTATCCATAAATATTCCGGTTTAATAACATATGAATTGAACTCAAACTAAGGAGGCATAATTAACTAATACAGTGTTAAAGCTCAATGTCCTTGTATATACCTTTGTGAAGAGCATCATAAATTAAATGGAGGAAGTGCACCCTAAAAATGTTTTGAAGGCCACGTGTACTAGAAGTTTCACCCATCACTTTATGTAATCTCTACACACACATATACAATACAAAAGTAGCGGGTAATTTTCAGTAAGTTTGAGTATATTTCTTAATATTGACTACAATGCAAGCATTTTTTGGAAAAGTTGTAAAATAACATGGAAGTCATATGAATTAGACCATATTTGGTAAAAGTTGAGAATTATATATGTTAACCTTATGCGAGAAAGCCATCGATTTTTGGCATTTTTGTACATACTACATATAATCTTCAAATAATTGTGTATCAATGTTAGTCAATGGTAAGGCGTTCAAATCAAAATTACGCATAACTACAAGTGTGATGCATGAAAGATGTATATATAAAAACTTGTTAAAAGTGTTGAAAGTATAATGATGGTTACGAAAAAGTCGCCTTAATTATTAGATTGTGTTTTTTCTTGAGCCTCTCTAAATAATGAAATATCTGTGGTGGGTTTGGCTCTTTTACGATAATAGGTTCATCCATTATTTCATATAGAATCTAAAATTTAAACGAAAACAAATTCATGTAAGGACATTTTATCAATAAATTTTGAAACTATACAATAATTATTTTATTCCATTTATCTTCCAACCATTAAGTTAACTTCTTCTTAGAAAAAAACATATAAGTAGCTAAAAAGTGAAAATTGAAAATAATTACCGTATGCGAGATGTGTGATATCACCTATTGTTAGCGCCAAAATTGGTCACTAATACCCAAATGTAAATGAAAGCACCAATTAACAGTTACTGATAACAGCTAGAGTGTGTGTAGAGAGTAATAATATGAAGAACAGTTGAAATTAAAATGAAAGCAGTAAAAAAAACAGATTTTATAGTGGTTCGGCTAACTCTGGCCTACGTCCACTCCAGAAGTTTTCTTTCTTATTGATGTAATAATCAATTACAGTTACAAAGTGGTAGGCTAGCCTTAGCCTTAGAAAGTAGAAAGTCAGAAAGCAGAGGAGAAGAAGAAGAAGAAGCAGAAGAAGCCCCTCCATCTGGAGACCCACATGCTGTATTTATAGGCAAAACCAAGTTGTTGGGCCTCCTGAGTAGTTTGGGCCCATCAAGGGTACCGAGATATCGAGGTGTCGAGGTATGGAGCTACCGAGGTGTCGACGTATGGAGCTATCGAGATATTGAGGTATGGATCTACCGAGGTATGGATCTACCGATGTATGGAGGTATGGATCTACCGAGGTATGGAGGTATGGATCTACCGAGGTATGGCGGTATGGATCTACCGAGGTATGGATCTACCGAGGTATGGAGGTATGGATCTACCGATGTATGGAGGTGCGAGGTGCAATGCTGAGCGAGGTGAGATATGCCGAACGCTCCCTGATGCCGAACGATCCATCCAATGCCGAACGAGATTTAGGCCGAGCAAGGAGTGTAGACCGAACGAAGTACTTGTGCGTGCATTCCCTTCATTTCTTGGCCAAATGACATATTAATGTAAACTTCATCCTCCGAAACCAAATCCATCACACTCCAACCACAATAGTCGTGAAGTTAGTTAGGTTGAATCTGCCTACTTATGCTTTGACAAAAGGCGGGTTAACATTTTGCCCCCTAAAACATGCCTTGCTAATGGAAGGTGTATTTTATAGCTCAATAAGCTGGATGTTCGTATCCTGTTAACGACCTGCAAAGAAATTAACAGCCTTATCTGACCACGAATGACAATCGTTCGGGATCGTATGTCATTCGGGGTGGTATGTGACCATTCGAGGCCGAGTTATAATCGTTCGCGATCTGGTGTCGTTCGAGGCGAGTCGTGACCGTTCGCGGTCGGGTGCCGCTCGAGGCGAGTTGTGATCGTTCGCGATCTAGTACCGTTCGAGGCGAGTCGTGACCGTTCGAGGCGAGTTGTGATCGTTCGCGATCTAGTGCCATTCGAGGCGAATTGTGACCGTTTGTGGTAGGGTGTCGTTCGAGGCGAGTTGTGATCGTCCGCGATCTAGTGCCGTTCGAGGCGAGTCGTGACCGTTCGCGGTCGGGTGCCGTTCGAGGCGAGTTGTGATCGTTCGCGATCTAGTGTCGTTCGAGGCGAATTGTGACCGTTCGTGGTCGGGTGCCGTTCGAGGCGAGTTGTGATCGTTCGCGATCTAGTGCCGTTCGAGGCGAATTGTGACCGTTCGTGGTCGGGTGTCGTTCGAGGCGAATTGTGATCGTTCGCGATCTAGTGCCGTTCGAGGCGAATTGTGACCGTTCGTGGTCGGGTGCCGTTCGAGGCGAATTGTGATCGTTCGCGATCTAGTGCCGTTCGAGGCGAATTGTGACCGTTCGTGGTCGGGTGACTTAGTATCATTAATGTCAGATTTCACGTTCGAGTGTGTTTCTGAACTATTTGTTGAGTTGATGAGGGAATTCTGACACATACTCCTCATCTCGTACTCCTGCACTCCTGTTGGTGTCGGGTTGGACAGCGTTATCTGGTATCCCTTCATGGATTGATTCAGCATTCCTTGGTGGTATGCCCCCGAGTCTAGATCCATCCGGATTGATAGCCGTCTGCTGATTGGGTGCTGCCCCCTGCTGAGCCATTCCCTCTGCTTGCTGGTTAAGCGCTTCTGATCCAGCACCACGAATCTGAGCTCCTGCATTTCCTGCTTGTGCAAATTGCCTGCTCTAGCTCCAGAGGAAGCCTCTTGACTTCCCTCATGATTGCTCCTTTCTGTCACTTGCTTTCTTGTTGATGGCCTAGCCATTGCTTTCTAGAGTCCAATTTCCTAGCTCCAAAATCCCTGAGTGCTTACCTTCTCGGTGAAAGCACCAAAATGTTAGCGTCAAAATTGATCACTAACACCAAATGTAAATGAAAGCACCAATTAACAGTTACTGATAACAGATAGAGTGTGTGTAGAGAGTAATAATATGAAGAACAGTTGAAATTAAAATGAAAGCAGTAAAGAAGAACAGATTTTATAGTGGTTCGGCTAACTCTAACCTACGTCCACTCCAGAAGTTTTCTTTCTTATTGATGTAATAATCAATTACAGTTACAAAGTGGTAGGCTAGCCTTAGCCTTAGAAAATAGAAAGTCAGAAAGCAGAGGAGAAGAAGAAGAAGCAGAAGAAGCCCCTCCATCTGCAGACCCACATGCTGTATTTATACGCAAAACCAGGTTGTTGGGCCTCATGAGTAGTTTGGGCCCATCAAGGGTACCGAGATATCGAGGTGTCGATGTATGGAGCTACCGAGGTGTCGAAGTATGGAGCTACCGAGATATGGATCTACCGAGGTATGGAAGTATGGATCAGGTATGGAGGTATGGATCTACCGAGGTATGGATCTACCGAGGTATGGAGGTATGGATCTACCGATGTATGGAGGTATGGATCTACCGAGGTATGCATCTACCGAGGTATGGAGGTATGGATCTACCGAGGTATGGCGGTATGGATCTACCGAGGTATGGAGGTATGGATCTACCGAGGTATGGAGGTGCGAGGTGCAATGTCGAGCGAGGTGAGATATGCCGAACGCTCCCTGATGTCGAACGATCCATCCAATGCCGAACGAGATTTAGGTCGAGCAAGGAGTGTAGACCGAACGAAGTACTTGTGCCGTGCATTCCTTTCATTTCTTGGCCAAATGACATATCCATGTAAACTTCATCCTCCGAAACCAAATCCATCACATTCCAACCACGATAGTCGTGAAGTTAGTTAGGTTGAATCCGCCGACTTATGGCTTTGACAAAAGGCGGGTTAACACCTATTGCTGCACATAAGCAACTTCCAATGGTTGCTCATCATTGTTAATCAGAGGTGATCCACTCAAATCAAAAGTATGCATGACACCTGCATTACATGCATATCATGCGCCACATTTTCCCAAGTAATTAAACAATAAATTGATTATCAGATTTTGGAAAAATGTACAACACTTATTCTCAAAAAAAGAAATCTAACAATAATTTTGAAAAAAAATAACTGGTTGTTTCGAAAGATTCACCATAATTATTAGGTTTTGTTAAAGCTCCTTGCAATGGTCGTTATGATCTTTAAATTGTTGCTCTTCATTGCTAGGCAAAAGCGATGCATCCAAATCAGTATGATGCATATTAGGTGTCATGTGTTTTTGAATAAACTAAAAATTCAATATAAGTATTAGAACTATTATAGCCTCTATACTCCAATTAAAATTTTAATAAGAATAAAAAACAACATAATAATTTGAAAACTTGGAAGTGCACTTGTCGTATGATAGATCGACTCCAATGTATTAAGGACCTCTAGCTCAAGTGGTTACATATATGAAGCTTTAGACAAAGATAGATCGTCCCTAATGTGGACACTTGTTGTGTATGATCAACATGACGCTCAAACAGTTGCTCATCATTGTCATATAAAGGCAATGCATTCAAACCAGTATGATCCATATTAGGTGTTATATTTTTCTGCGCATGACAAAAGTTTTTTTTTTTTTTTTTTTTGAGCTGGTACTTTATATACAACAAATCATTGAGACAACATATCCCATGTCAAATAAACGTTCGAAAGCAAGTTTCAAACTTGTGACATCCTGCACCAAAGTCGAATCAATTAACCACTTGGACAAAGGTGCTTGTCTACATAACGAAAGAATGTTATAAGTATTGCTATCCCAAAAAAGTATTTATTAATTGTATGGATAATACAGTTAAATTTTTAAGAATAGACTACAACAAAACTTGCTATCGGTTATATGGATTGGTAGCATTTCAATGCTAAATGCTATCATAGCTCATTTATAAAATTATAAATAAATAAAGGATATCTACTGTTGCGTACGGCGCCAATAATCACTAAAATGTTGGTGATATTTTTCTCAGGCCGTGCAAATTTCTTTTTCCTCCATCCATCACCTAAATCTAATTTCAAAAAATAAAATAAAAACCTATTTCCTCTCTCGTCGTCGCACAACTAGCTCAGGATGAGACCTCCATAACCCCAGAAATGTCAAAATCTCCATTAAATCTGTAGAAAATTTATATCGCAGCCTACACTAGCCTCGATTTTTGAGTGTATGGAACCCTAAAAAAGCAGCAATTTTCATGGGCCTCGAACCCCAGATCCACGATTCATCTCCTTTTCTCTATGATTTTAGGTAATAGTTTTCTCATTGTTTTATAACTATTCTGCTATATCGTTTGTTATTTTGTTTGTTATTTAATATGCATGAATAACTTCCTGCCTTTTTTTCCCCTTTTCAAATCACTCTTTAACCCCTCCTTCAGTACTGCTTTTTCCCCCGGACAATCGATTATTCCGAATTTTGTTTTCTAGCGACATTACCTTCTTGTGCTAAAGGTTTTATCAAACTAGAGCTTTGCTCATGCAACCCATTTCTTTATTTAGATATTATAAATAAAATAAGGTGTTAATTGATACATGGAACGAACTGAGTTATCTTTATTTATAGTTACCTCAAGCGATTAATATTTGCTTGGTAACCAAAACCAAGCATGAAGATTTCATTCGAACACATTGGTGGAACACAGGGCACGAGGCTCCTGCATGATAGCGGACTCTGAGGAGGTCGATAATGTTTTCATTTGAACACATTATTTTTATTTTGTTGAAAACTAACAAAAGAAAAGTCTGTCAAAACCGAATCAGATAACATATACATATAAATAAAACAAGGAAATATGTGATGGGATGTGATGTAGCTGTGAAAGAAAATAAAAAAGGATGAACCTTGGTTGTCAAGTACCTATAAAAGAACATTGATTGATTTGTACATATTTAGTAAGTCTGGTCAAACATAAGTGCAATTGAAGAAGAGTTCATCTAGACAAGCATATATAACTCAAACTTGAGGTGTAAGAGTCAGAGATGTGAGGAAACATTTTTTTTACTGGTTAAAAAAATGTTTCCCATTTTTGAAAAAAATGAGAAAATTGACATGATAGATTAGCAGTAATATACTGAATATTGTTTCCCATGCTTACAAGTGAACCTTGCATTGAATATTTTTTTTGTAGTTTTTGTTCAACAATAGTTATCTGGATTTTATTATTTTTCATTTGATTCATAAATCTTAAACCTTTCTCTGGATTTCATTATTTGTTGAAATGAGACTGTTCCCTGCATAAGATTTTTGCCATCCATATATAGATGAAATAATAATAGTAATACATGAATATAACATAATAAGTAGATTTACTAGGACGTGGATAGCTCTTTAGCTAAGTTTACAAGTAATAGGCCATTGCTTAATTCACTGTTCTCTGCGACTAAATTATTACTATTAACCATTTGATTCTGGCGATACCATCAAATTTTGCAGAGTTGATGACAAGGTTCGGAACAATTATCAAGTTATGTATATTATACGTATAAGTATACGTACATATGCATATATACATATTTGTGTACGTATGTATGCATATATATATATATATATATATATATTTGTATATGTACACTTTCTCTCTCTCTCCCTATGAACACCCCCTCCCTCCACATGCATATGCATGCATATGTGTGCGCAAGTGCGTGTGTGTAATGCTTACAAATTTGGTGTATGGCATAACCCATTTTTGTTCTTGTCGCTTTCCTTTGTATGTACAAATCTATAACACTAATTATATGGCATGTAGCACTTTCTAGTACATCGGATCCGCATTTGGATTTGGTGTCTTCTGGTAATGTGAATCGAAATATATTTAGGTATAAATCGAAAGTAAGGGGACATTTGAGTTTGGTTTTGATCTTGAGGATGATTCAGTGCCTGGTGTTTAAATATATATTCTGTTGTTTGAATGTGATAAACATACAAGTGTTTGTTGGTTTGATTCTGAACTATATTTATCATTACTGAATGTGATAAGCTATGAACAACAAAATGTGGTGGAGGCTGAATAAGCTACCACGGTGAGTAAATCTGGAGGAGAAAATCAACAATATTTAGCAGCATTTATCAAACGATGCAGAATCTTTTATAACATCATTTAAAAAAGGCTACTAAAATATTTTGTTTCAGTAGACAGTAATTTTTAGGGGCAATCGTAAGCTTTTGGTAGCCTTCTGAAAGCGCTACGATAAAAGTTTCGATTATGTTTGTTGGACGTTGTAAAAAGATGTTTTTCGGTAGCATATGTGATAAACGTAACTGAAAGTTTTGGATTTTTAGTTCAATGTTGTATAACGGCGTTCTCTAAAACGCTACTATAATTTACGGTTGTGTTTTTTGTTTGCTACCAAAGGCTGGTTTTGTGATATATGCAGCAAGTAATATCCTAATATGTATTAGTGTACACAACATTTTCTTTCATATAAGTTTTAAACATAAGGAATTAATTTTGCAAATTGAGTCATGCATACATACAAATATACTAGTGTGTGTATTTACACTAGCAGTCACAATTATTATTTTATATGAATCCTATTATTGCTCATAAGAAGTTGCCATTTGTTTTATTAAATTGAATTATGAAAATTGATATAATCACAAAGTAATTTAATTATATGTATATGATAATTAATGTTAGTCATATTGTAGGTGACTAGTATGACTATTTTCTAAAAGAAAAGAAAGATTATATTTCTAGGATATCACTCCTAAAATGAGAGAAAATCCAAAAATGAGAGAAAATGCAAGTGCAATACTTAGTGCGTTTTTAGTATAAAAAAAATAAATTGTCATCCAATAACTATCGTCATATTTTAGTTTTTTGGAAAATGTTAGACCGTTGAATTATCATTTTTAGTTAGTGTAGTAGTACATATTACAAAAGATTTTTTATTTTAGGATATCAATTGGTAAAATGAGAGAAAATGCGTGTGCATTACTGCAATAAATATTATATTCTCTAAACTTAGTTCTTTGTCGAAAATTTTAATCTGTATTTTTTTTCCAAAACAATAAACATTTAATTTTAGGCCAATAAGCTTAATGCATATAGAAAAAACTATATACATTATTATTTTTTAATAAAAAGGTTTGAAAAATATGTTCCCACGCCCGAGAAATCTACAAGTTAATGTAAATTGAGAAAAACTAATACATACACTGACTTGTTCATTTTCATAAATAAGATGAAATATAGTTTTACTATTGTGGCCATAAACCATGAAAAAGACACATTCCCTTAAAATACATGAAAGCCTAAGATTTTTACCGTAACTAAGAACAACATATGATTTGCAAAAAACCAAGATTGATGTTTGAATTAACAAAGCCAAAAAGAAAAAAAGTTCCGTCTTATATCAACTTCAACATATAAAACATATAAAGAAATTATGCAACATTCCCAACCATACAATACATCATGTGTAGAAACCTTAAAAAAAATTAAAAATTGATATAGACGGATCTAATTTTGTAATAACCACATTGGATCATACTTAGAGGGTGCAGGAGGATATCAAAATAAATAGCTAATTCAAAATTGGCTTCAGAGAGTTTTATTTTGCAAAGCTTACAGTAGACAAATCCTTTAATGGTCGGTTTGATGTATTACCTTTGTAAAGTTAAAGCATCTCCAACGTTGAAAGTTAAAATACCCAAATGAAAGTCAAAAGACCTCTAGCTTATAGTTCGATTGAACATGCATGTTATATTCGTACTGGTTTCTCATGTGCAACCATTGAAGGATTTCAGTCACTACTAATTGGTATATTTATTTATGCATCAATGACGATAGATGCATTCATCAAGCTCTCCCGAATATCTATTTAATAGGTGTCTGATTCAGATGCCTATTAAATAGATGCTTATAGTTTGCATACAAATTTAATAGGAGTTTGATATCAGACGTCCATTAATTAAACGTTCAAGATTTCCAAATGATTATTAAATAGATGCACAAGATTTCATGAAGTAATTTCACTACAACTGGAAAAGGTAAAAAACCTTTGTTTGGCTGAACTTAAATTTATCAAACTTATTCGTTAAGATTTCAGCTGAGGAATTTCCAAACACTTAGAAAGGCTAAGATTGGAGTATATATACGAATTGTGAAAAAATTTAGCTCTCACTAGAAGACTGGTCGGTTGCTGGATATGCGGCAAGGGAAGAATAATCACGGTACTAATCACAAAGAGCTCATGAAATGGAAGAGTTGGGAAACAAAACTGAAGTAGGTTGGGATTTCCAAAAAAAATGCCATTGCTGGTGATGACAAATGGTGGAATGATTGAGCCAAGGTACTTCACATATTTTATTCATAAGCATTAATATACAGATTACTTACACTTATTTTAAATTTTTATCATATCGACTCTATAGTACTGAAATAAAAATATGCACTGATACGAATTTTGACTTTTGAAAAACAATTTTTAGAAATGTGGCCACTAGCAGACACTAGATAATCTCCACTCAAATTGATATGCTAACTCTTGAATGTTAGAATGGGTTGTGAACCTCTGGATCAAATTCTAGTTCTAAAGAAATTTGGGAAGAGAAGCCCATGCCTTCTGATTAGAATGATTTGCTGCCCTTCTAACCCTCTCAACCAATAAACGAAGATATTCAAGCTGAAATTAAAGCTAAAGTTGATACCAATGGTCCTTCTTTAGTTCGACTACTTCTATTGCTCACTCTGCCAGAAGCTATTTATAGAATTTTTTATATGATAACGTTCACAGATGGGAAAAATATTATAGCAGCGCAATTTTTTTTATTTATAAAGATATAAATATTGATTTTGGAATTCAAGTTTGTTGACATGGATTTGAATTTTCTTCAATTATCTACATTAATTGCTGCTGTTATTTATGACTATGAATCCGAAGTATAAGATTTTTGTTATTTCTGTTGTGTTTTCATTACAAACCCTATACTCAAGCTTTTTTATAATTATTTATGAATTTTTTTTGCATTTATAGTTTTCATTTCTGTATTAAATGCACCTAGATATTATGGATGAAGCAATAGCATGAGAAATTATAATAAAGGGCTCATAAACTAATGTGCATTGCAAGCTTACTAGCTTCGATTGTTTAAAATGTTGAAAGTTGGATGCTGATTGCTGAATACCGATTGTTGAATGTTGAATTGCAAAAGGTTGTTTGTTCATATTTTTAAAACTTCTGATTGAAACTAATGTAAATGTCTATTATGATAATATCGCCCTTTGTATTATTTGGTTATTTATGTGTTAATTATTAAAATGAAAATTTTGATGCGTAAATTTAATTTTTTAAAAGGTTGAAATCTGAAAAAAAATTAAGTTTGAAAATACTTGAGTTTTGTGGAAAATCGAATAATGAATAATTATTTGAAAGTGTTTAATTTCGAAAGATTTAAATTTCTTTTTGTTATTATTCAAGGTTTTAATTTTTGAAAAAAATAAATTTTCATGAATTAAGTTTCCAGAAATTCAATTTTAAAAAATTAATCTTTAAAATAATTATCAAAACTATGTAATTTAGAAATTTTGTACTTTTCAATCTTTTTTCAAAAATTTAAATATTATTTGATTTTGTTTTCTTTGTTTTTGATTTTTGAAAATGAATCTGGATGTAGAAATTAATAAAAAAATATAATTTAAAAATCAAGAAATTATTGTCAAGGACAAAATTTCACAGCTTTTTAGCCTCAAGGACAGACCTTCAGTATTTTTTTCTGAAGGACAACTTTCTGTAGTTATCAGTTTTTAGTAATTGATAGCAGTTTTTAGGTATCAGTTTGTAGTTATCGGTAGTAGATTTTAGGTATCAGTTTTTAGCTCGATAGCAGTTTTGTTGTCCTTATGAATAATTTTGGAAAATGTTTGTCCTTATGAATAATTTTTAGAAGAATGTTTGTCCTTATGATAAAAATATTGAGGTCGTGTCCTTGAGACAAAAAATATACAAATCTTTGTCCTTTAAATTAATTCTCCCTTTTACGGTAATGTAAAAAATAGAACTAAGGATGTATATGGAAGAATTATCATTAAGCATTCAGAATTAGAAAAGGCATTATGAAATTGCTTAACACTTTTTCACTAAATAAGTGTTTTAGCTCTGAACGCTTGTTCAAAAAAAATGACATGAAAGCTTATTTATCAATAAGTGGTCAAACAAGTGATCATTGGTTCTAAACAAACAGTACCTAATTGTCAGACTGTAGAATTCAGAGAGCCACAGTGCTTTCGTTATAACCCAGGTTAATGATCAGCTTTTATAACGGTTCATTTTTTATAACATAGCCATTAATGTTTACATCTATCTCATTTCTTTGTTGTTACGTTTTTCCATAAGTTCGTACTTTACCTGTCTGTCTGCTTGCTTAATCTATAAATGTACCTTTTATTTAAAACTCCATACAATGTATTTTATGAGCTTAATCTGTCCACACCTTACATTAACACCCGAGTTTAACAAAACACTAGGTATCAACACTCTTACCATGTCCACCTAATTGAATTAGTTATAAATCAATAACTAAATACAAATAACTTCAAACGGTTGCCTTCATCGAAAAGCCGGATGCAACACGGGTAACATTCTCGTTCAAAGGTCTCAAGCGGAGGATCGATGTAAGTCCTACCGTGACGAATAACTCCACTAGCCCAAAAGTGACAAAATCTTTTGCTCATCCTGGTCCAACCAAGTGGCCTCTTGAGGAATGAGACCACGATTGTGCGAGGAAGAACCGACAGTGCGGGAGGTGATAAGAAGTGGTCGGAAGGAAGAAATAAGGTTTAGATCTGAAGTGGTGGTGGGTCAACATCTAACGCGCAAAAACCAACGGGAGGGGTAGGTGAGGTTGCTGCATATAAGAGAGGAGAAAAACAGCATCGCTTGGTGGTGGAATGTAGAAGAGAGACCGCTACTTGGAGGAAAAGGTTGAAGATTGGGTTCGGCGAGTTGAGGAAGGAGGAACGAAAAAATGCAACTGGAGGAATTCAAATGTGACTGGAGGAATTCAAATGCGACATTTATAGTCGCGTTCAAGGTTAGCTTGTACCAAAACTCGTTGACTGGTAGACCGCTCTAGGTTTTCCACTAGGTGGTTAACCGCTAGATAGGCTTTGGGCGTTAGTTGAACCTAGGTCCAATTAGGGTCGGATTAGAGCATAATAATTGTTTCGCACCGACTCCTTTGAATCGACACGATCCAAAAAATTCTTATCCTCGTCAGGATGGTGTCAATGCCAACCGTCTACTCCCGAACCATTCTCCAACAATTCACAGTAGTCCCAACAAAAACTGCTGCGATAAACAACACCACCAAAAATCTGAAAATAATCCAATTGTTATTCCACATTACACGGAATTATTCCTTCTAATAGCTGGCAGGTAGAAAAGACTTCAGCAACATAACCGAGTAGAATTAAATGTCATTCCTATTTTGTCCATCCCTTGAATGAGAGAAAACTTTTAAAACCTCGATTTTATAAACCGAAAAATCATCGAGCTAAAAATACGCTCCTTTATACCTATTTCTAAACAATAGAAACTATTTCACACCAAAACTTCCTTTACAAATCAAACTTTTATGCATGCATATTATATATATATATGTATGTATGTATGTATGTATGTATATGTATATCTGTGTGTGTATGTGTGTGTGTATATATATATTCTAGGGTTTTCAGAACCTTTTTAAAACACAAACTTTCCAAATAGATCTAGAAGAAAAATACTTTGAACCCCTTTTTCCGTACTCGAAAACAATTCCAAATATATATATATATATATAACAAAATTTCTCTCATAGGTTTGGTCTAAGGAATTGATTAAAATTTTCCAAATAAAAAGAGGTGATCGATAAATGCACCCTTGCAAAATTTTCCTTCCATTCAATTGAGACATACAGACTTCAATTTCCCGCATATGTGGAGCAAATGCGTATCTTCGACTTGAACTCATCGTCAAAATCCAACATCATAAGGTAGCTAGATCTCAACCATCAAGTCAAACACCTCCAATATTCGGGATTCTGCTATATGTTATACTCATGTTCTTCCAAACTATCGCCTAATACACTGAGGGGTAATTCAGGGTTCGCGTGAGAATCTTGAACTTTAAAATATTTCCAACTCATGGTTGCTTTGCCTATTCCTACAAGGTAGGACAACAACTATGTTATAGTGGGAAATCTTAGAGTCAAGTGCAAATATGATTATGACAGGTAGAAAATACGAATACGCTCTTTCATTTTTTTATCCTAATTTCTCAGGTCAACTAACCTAAGCTTTGATACCAAATGTAACAACGCATGCCTTAATGGGGCTAAATTTCGATAAAAATTGAAACTCAAGTTCACCAAAAGCACGAATCGTTGAATTTGATATCTATAATAAATATAAGCATAACAAATATCGATCAAACTAAACTCACAACGGAAGAATTAATATTAGGATATAAATATTGATAGTGGCTACTACCTCATAACTTATAGAATTCTTAGGACATCAATTGCCCTGTCAATACCGAGCATGGGAGAAAAGACTACACCATCAATCGATCATATCTAGCTCCATTGGCATTCCCTCTAATCTATCATGTAGGTTGTAAGGAGGACGGGGTCAGACCAACGTTCCGATAATTGGAAAATCCATACACCGATAGGTTCCCATTTAATTGTTATGTCTATTACTTAAGGTAAACCCAATTTGTTTACCATGCGCATATAATAGGTTATCTATCCAAAAACTATTTAACCTTTCCAAAGGTATGACTAATGTTATTTAGCCACTTAATATTTTCTAAAATGAAGCGGACCCTCTAGTGTAGTCAACGTTGGTTTATTAGTCATACCTACTAAGACCTTTAACCTCTATACATTGCTTTTCAATATATAATTTCCATTCTACTAACGCATCTATCATCCCTAAAAGTCTAGCTATGTGAGAGAAAGTACTTAAGCCGCTTAATATCTTTATAACAAGGACTAGACAGACTTCTGACCATTTAGTACTTTGAGAGAGGCGGGTCCTCAAACAACCACTTAATACCCTCAAAACCCCCAAAAGTAGGCCCCCATCATTTAATACATAACCTCAGGCGGACTCCCTAAAGGTACAAGTTAGATGACATTGCCTGGAATCTCTCTTAGTCGCTTAATACTTTTGTTACAGGCAGAGTGAACCCTATAACAATCACTTATGACCTCAAACCCGAAGCGGACTATTCCTGAGATATCCTCTATCGCTCGTAACTGCATATACCGACCATTAATTGCTTTCCTAATTATGGAAAGAGGCGAACTCTCAAACGACCACTTAATACCATAAACCCTTCAAGCATGCCCTTCATTTATTTTCACGAGTCGACCATTTAATACTTCAAAAGAGGCGGGTTCTCAAACAACCACTTAATACCTTCAGAACTCCCAAAGCAAATTCTTTGCTTTATGATCTATACTCACAATGACGTCTCACATTAATTTGACTATTCGTAGGAACTGGTATCTAGATTAGCTGGGCAGATTTACTCTACAAACTTTAGAACGAACCACGCATCATCGCCAAGTATTTTTCATATGAGATATCCCTATGACTTAGCAATATTAACCACACTCTTAGAAACACACCCCTCACCGTGTCAATTGATTAGGATATATAAGAATTTCTTCCGGTTTTCCCTTAACAGTCATTTATTAGGATTCTATATTTGAAAATATCTCACATCAGTAATTAGTGTGCACAACTGCTGGTAGCCTCACTACAACAAAATAGCCATTTCGCAACGGGCATGCGCCTGTTGTATTAGGCCTCGTTATAATAGGTCGACCGTATTTTACAACGGGCAATGAACGTTGTAATACACCTTTTTACAACGGTCATCGGCCATTGCAATATGACAACAATTAAAGTCCGTTGTAAAAGACTATAATACAACTGGCATAGCCCGTTGTAATACATGATATTGCAACGGCTTCTGACCGTTGCAAAATAAATGCAAATTTTAAAAAAAATTACAGCAACATCTATGCAGTACATTCATACCAATAATGAATAATTTAACGAGTAATAAATATTATCATAAAATAATCAAAATCATTTCATTTCAAGTGTGTTTGCATTTCATTCACATTTTCACTGTGCACTGTACATTTCTTTATAAAAATAAAAAAGAACAGTTACAATCACACAAACACTGCGCATACCACTGCATTACTTCAAAACTGTGCACATTACTTCAAAACTGTGCATTACTTCAACACTGCAAATACACTGTGCAACAACAACTTCCATATCGACATCCCACTTCACCATTCATACATACATACTACACATCCTTCCTCCATCATTGACTTCCCCCCTTAAACATTCCAGTTGCACTCCTGCTTTCAAACTTCTATTCTAACTTCATTCCCTATCACAACTCCTCACCAATCCAGACATCCCCCATCACCACATCAAACCACCATAGTTCATCAATACAAACTACTCTAAACTGTCAGCAATTTCCACATTACCATCCTCTAACATTCACTTCATTTCACTGTATCATATAACCACCCCAAACAAACAGCCATCAACTACACCAGTGCAATCTCCACCATCCATAACGTCATTTCACTGTCTCCACTACAAATACATTCTACTCTATAATGCATGTTGACATTTATCTACGATAGAAATACATATTAGATAAGTTAGAAATCGTCATCAATAATATAAGATAATCCTGTATGGACAGGCAAAAGAGCCTTGATGATGAAACATGAAGCTGAAAGCAAGACAAATGCTTACTGTTTAGGACTGCTAGCACATTTGCAGTCATATTCTACTCCCAGAAAGGTAAGATAAAAATACGAAATGCCTGTGTTAATATCAATATTTTGGTATCTTATAGCTGTTATTGCTTTTGTCGTATCCTATAAAACGCAGGATATCTCGTGCATTACAGACTTGAATGCACTATATGAAGCTGCAACAATTGAGCACATTGCGCAAGTTATTCCCTGTTAGTGTTAAAACCTGTGATTTTCTATGTTCAAACATGTAACTATATGGTGCAATATGTTATCCCTGTTAACAATGCAGCTACAAGCCTACAACAGTGCCTTAATTAGCTGAGTCTGACAAGCCCACATGCAAGTTATTTTTTGGGTAAGCTATGCTAAAGGGAATGACATCTTGTACTCTGACAGAGAACCAGAGTCGAGGTCCTCTTAGAGTATATACAATCCACTCTTAGTGCACTTTAGCAAAATATGTGTACCCTAATTTTAAAGTGTAGAGCTCATGTACTCTTAGTGTTTCCTACTTTATTTCTCTACCAGAACAGGATCACATTCATGCTAAACACATCTACTGTCAAATTAATGAATTTTATCTAAAGGGCAGATTCATCAACAACCACTTTAATTATATTAAACTAGACTCCAACCTGACATTAATACCGTGAATCCTCTCTCTTTATTTTATAACTTATCAAAATACACAGTAAGTCGTATTCTAGTCACCGTATTTCCATCGTGAAGAGTGGTTATAATTGAATGGGGTACATCCTCTTTCTGCCACAAGAACGCGCAAATTATGACGAGGATGGTAGAAGAGGAAAAGACAATTACCAGTCACATTCCATTCCATAACCTTTCTTCAATAAGACTTCCGGAGCAATATAGTCAGGCGTACCAACTGTACTACATTTTTCACGGCACGCATAACAATAGCTGCAGCTCTTGCATCCAGACCAGATGTTGGTTCATCCATGAACATGATAGATGGATTTGCAACAAGTTCTACTGCAATGGTCAACCTCTTGCGCTGCTTAGTTGATAATCCACTTATACCTGGTTTTCCGACTAAAGAATCTTGTATGCTGTACAGCTCAATCCTCTGTAAGACTTCTTCAACAAATTCCTGCATATAGCATAATGTAGCATGTTCTTATTGTATGAAATCATATCCTCGTACATTTTCATGTGTTTTAAATATTCAACATTAAGGTGAAATTGACATATCAGAGTGTAAGAGTGTATCGGTGTCCTAAACCATGGTGTAACTATTATTTATGGTTGATAATATAAATAAATTGAACAGTATACTAATATAGGCATAGTACACTTGGAAAGAATAGACATCAGAATGTCTTACTAGTCTAGTTTCTGTATCAATTTCTGGTGAAAGACACAACCATGCTGAATAAATCACCAACTCCTTGACTGTAACATTTGAAGAATGTATGTCAGTTTGCTCACAGTATCCTGATATCCTTGCAAATGTTTCTTGAACTTTTGAATACCCTCCAATTTTAATTTCTCCTTCAACATAACCACCTGTTTTTCTTCCTGAGAGAACATCCATCAAAGTTGTTTTACCAGGTCCACTAACACTCATTAACACTGAAAGTATTTCTGGCCTAAATGCTCCTGTGATGTCAGAAAGTAACTGGAGTTTCGCCTTCGTGTAACTTTCCTCCCTCATTTCCTGTATAACAATGACAAGAAGAGTGTTGATTTAGAAGATGGTTACAGGATTTGGAACAGGCCATGTCACTCCATATATTCATATTGGTCCAAAACCAACCTGCTAATTGTATATTTAACACTGTTTTATCTCAATTAGTTCACCCTTAAACAGGGCTACATCCTTAGTATTTGAATATGAGGATGCTGGTGGTTTTGTACGATATAACATTTTTTGTATCCGTTTTAAATCCTAAAATGTACCAAAATGTATAATCAGTATAACAGTTGAATGTTATACGTTGTTACCTTAGGTGTATCAACAAAATATTTGACGTCCTGAAATGCTATTGCTAAAGGTGTGAAAGGTAAGACCATTGCCCCTATTGAGAAATAAAAGATTGAATATGTTAGTCTGCTAAATTTATTTCTCATTCACTAGTAATGCGATATACCAATGACCCTTCTCACCGGTATTTTTTCCAACTTCGATAGGAGTTATTTTTGATTTTTGACTAAGTTGTTTCTGAGTGATTTTTTTCTTTCCATCTTTCTTGGAAGGTAATTTCTCATGAGAGATGATAGATTATGATTTTCCTGGTGCTATTTTTTACATGTTTTCATTAGATATTAGATATTTAACGTATGCAATTCTAATTAATTTGCATTAAAAGTTTAAAACTCACATTGCTGGTAACTTAGAGCTAGTGTAAATCCAATATTAAAAAGGACCGCAAATCCAGTCAACACAGCTACTGATACCCAGTGCATGTAGCCCCTGAAGTTTATACCATGGTTCTTGAAGTTTATACCATGGTTCTGTAAGGCTTCCTGGCCTGTAGTCATATTTCCTAACGGTACCTATTTAGCATGAAGATTAGAAGCTTTAGGCAGTAACAACCTTAAGATAAAAATTGCACAAGGCATTAAAAAAATACAATTCTTAACCCGTTTGTTCTAGTAAAAATTATTAGCAACAAACGGAGTCTTGTATATTATAAAAACTGGCATGCAAAGTTGTTGTCAAATAATTTCACCTTTTTCCATCTTGGAGCTTCAAACTCATTGTACTGTAGGCCTTGTAATTTTCAAGAGGCAAGTTAGATAAGAAGATAAGCTTAAAGATGAATCATAGCTTGATCAGTATGAAACTACTGATTAATAAAGGGTGAATATTCATCAACATAACAAGATATGTCAAAACATAATACGAAATATAATATAATATTAGGAGATGCACAATCAATTTCAATGGGAAACTGTTATAAAATGATCCATACCCATGTTCTCCTATTCTTTTGCCAATGTTGCAGTTGTTCCTGCTGTGAGCGCTTTGGTGCAGCTGGTTTCCCATCATATTGTAGAGCCCCACTACAATTCTTACCTTGAGCTTCATTTAGGTTTGGAAAGTTACTATACTCTAATGGCTTTCATAATCCAAATATGTATATAAAGGATATTCTAATCAAAATGAAAAATAAATGTTGGCCATTGCAGAGAAAAATATATACAGATAATGGATGGAAACAATAACAATAAATAACAGATTGTCAAATCTTGTATAGGCAATAAAATAGAAATGACCAACATCCAAATTTAAACAGATATATATTAATAACATTGATCGCACTGTTAAGCCAATTGTAGTTAGTATTTTCATCTAACTTCCTCTGTAATTATTTTGTCCTAAGTTGACTAACTTGCACTTCCCCATTTGTTCACACTAGAACATGAAGTTAATTGACAAAGAAAACACTAATAAATGGAAAGAAGAAAAAAGTTTGTCCGCTGTATATTGTATCACAATATGTTGTCTAAAAATCAATAAATCAAGTACTTACAGTGGAGAATGTATCATACGGTCCATACATGTAATTATGTCAAAACATGAACCCCCTGTTCAGTATCTTCATGTAATGGTGAAATTTGTTTGAGCACAAAGATTTTCGAAGCACCATTTCACATTTTTCTAGAACTAATGAAAAGTATTACCGAAATTAACAAATGACAAAAACATAAACTGATGCTGAGATCCAAGATTCTCATTGGACCTAATATTTTCTTTCTTCGAACATACTTCTTTGACTCCGGATAAGTAATACATGTCATGGTAAAAGTAATTGTAAACATGCCTGTTAAATAACCAACAAGCCAGTAAGGAACCAAGGCTTCGCTTGTTTCAAATGTTGAATGCTTAATGTAAATTGTTGAATACTAATTTGCTAAATGAGTTGTTTATTTGATTTTTGAACTGGAAAATGTTTTGTAAAATTAATTGTCATTTGACAATTTTACCCGCTAGTGTCTACATAATTTTATTCTTTTAAGCAAATATCTTGTATATTACACCGACTAATATTATGAAACATACATTTAAACATTTTCTCTCAATGTAACTGGTTTTTCAAAAAATTATAAAAAAGACCAAGATTTGACCAAAACTCGAAGAAACCATGAATAAATTTTACTTGCTTTGAAGGGAACATTGTGCTTCTCTTTTAATGCCTTGCACTTCTGAATAATGTTTGTAACCGGCTATTTAATAGTTTATAAATATGTGCAATATAACTCATTACAATTTGTCTAGTCAGGAAACTAAAAATATGTACAAAACAGTGTGAAACCCAACCTAGTCAAAAGTTGATAGGAGACCAAAATCTGGCATACCATCTGACTACATAGTTTTAAAAGGTGCATAATTTAGGTCAAGCTAGTATTCCAGCTATACTCAAAACATGAATGGTGTATTCAAGCAAACCTCCTTTTATTCAGTCTCAGGATAAGCAAGTCACATTTTACGCATTTATGCTTATGATGCCCATTTCTTCTAGGTTATTTATATTGATTATTTACATGTATATCTTTTGCGAAAATATTTTTATTTTAAAATGTAACAACCCGCATATTTTACGATAGAGTATTTAAATATTTCATCGTCAGTCGGATTTTAGTCCGAAAAGCTACTTTTTACAAACAGTCAAATTAGGACTCGAGACCACCCCCATTAAGTTCAAAATGACGTTTACGGCCTTTTTGAGTATAAACTTTGATATGTTTGGAGTTAGTAGAATTTTGCTACTTTTTCATTTAGGGCTTTGGTTTTGTTTCAGCCCACTAGACCCAAGCTTCACCCATCTTCTCTTCATTACTTCATTTCTATTTTCCAATCTCAAGCTTTAGCAATAATGGAGAGAGGAATGGGAAACTAAAACTCCAAGCCCTAGTTTTCATTTGCAAATCAAGTTCTAGCTCCAAATCCAAAGAGAAGCTATTGGTAAGCATCATCTTCTTCTTCTCCAACTCATTCTCCTTTCAATTTCAGAAATTCCTAAACCTAACTTTGGGAATGTTCTTCTTTTGAGCTTAGATTCAAGCTCATTTGGGTTGTGTTGAAGTGTAGTTGATTCTTCCTTCGCTTTCAAGCTTCTCCTTCCTTATTTTGTGAAAATGTGATATTTTTATCTCACATCTAAGTTTATGATTATCTTTGATTGTTAGGTATGAATTTCTAACACTTATTCATGTGCATTTGATTTTGACTTGGATTGGTTTTGTGAATATTCCAATTTTTGGTGTTTTGAGTTCAAATCTTCAAAAATCATAGCTTTATTGTTTGAACATGCTTTTGGTGATGCATCGAAGAGCCTATTGGGCTAGGTAGCTTATTCGCGTAAACTCCTAGTGCCGTGACTCGAGTGATTGCAATTTGGAAGGAAATGGCCTTCATTTATAGGGGCTTAGAAGTGCAGGAAACAGGTTCCAGTCGACTGACCTGCTACCTGAGCACATCTCAGGTTCTGGTCCAGTCGACTGGCATACTGAGTCCAGTCGACTGACCAACATCCCGCGAATATTCCGGGACTGAGTTCAGTCGACTGAACTCGGTGAGCCAGTCGACTGACTTGCTCTTAAATGCCTATTATGCCTATTTTTGCCTATTTGGGTTGTGATTCCAATTTTTATCGATTTGTTTTGATTTCTAGTTGATGCTATCAATTATTCGACTTTGATGACTTCTAATATGGAATTTTTGGAAATATCCATTTTGATGGATTTGATATCGATTTCTTTGGAATTAATTCATGTCTTTGTATGTGAATTTTGGTGATTGATTGTTTCTACAATCATTTTTGGTGCTTTGTCACTTTAAAAATATAAAGGTACTTTAAAAATATAAAGGTTTCAATACTAGTAGTAAATATCAAAACTCTTTTATCAAAATTATTTCAACTCTATTTTCAATATCAAGCTTGTTTATAAAACCGTTTTCCAATCTACTAGCATATACAAATCTTTACCTCACTCGTATGAGAAATCTAATTAAACGGCTTAGTAAAACAAATGGTATGAAACGCTTGCGTTTACCTCGTCGGTAAATTTTTGGACTTGTTCGATTGAATCTCTTGTGACAATTTTCGAGTGGAGATCTACAATTTGTTCGTAAATATTTAAGTTAAGCTAGTGGTTATGGGACATGAAGCTAAGCTCATATATTTACTAGCTTAGTGTAATTGACACTTCTTGTGATCGATTTACACTTCTTGTGATCGATGATGATCATTTGTGTGATTTAGACTAGCAAGTGCGATGTCTCTTTGTCTACTAGGGAGACCAAACCCCGTTTCTGTGGAGCTTCGGCTCAATTTGGTGGGGTAGCGACCCATGGTCTTCGGGCCATTTTGTGGAGCCTCAGCTCAAAATAAATGGTTAGCAACCATGGAATAGCGTTCCATTTTGTGATACACGTGTTGGTGAGTTTTCATACTCCCGTTTTGTGATAGGCCTCCCCCTTTTCGTGATTTCTGGATTTCCATTGATGATTTCTAGAATTTGTGTTTTCATCAATTTTCGTGATTTACATTGATAAGTTTTATCAATATTTGTGCATTGGTGAATTTGTGTGTCATTAACTTTTGTGATTGCATTGGTATTATTGTCAATATTTATGGTGGTAAATGAGATAAAGAGTATGACAATCATTTATCTTTGAGAAGATTCTTGTGATATTGATTAATCTCTTGTTGATTTTCAATTACATACTTATCATAGTAGTGATTTATGGCCATCTTACGTTTTTGTCATATCTCTTATTCTATATCATTTTATCTGATAATTATAGTTAGACCGATCCATTTATTATTTTCTTATTAAATAATACTCGGGTCAGACCGAGATGTTACAGGTGATTCTGCTTGACTTCTTATCTGGGATTATTGTCCTGACTTTTGGCTAATTACTTAGATTAGTAGTTTTTGGTTGCATACATTTGAGATATAGACTCATTGATGTATACTTATTCTTTTTTGTGGCACTTGTAACTTTTCTTTTGTGATATTGTGGATCTTGTTTGACCACTACTCTGATTTACACTTTCATGTGCAATATTCATATTTGTTTCCGCCTTTGTGATATGAACTTCTGTGACTGATTTATGTTATTCTTATTTCTATATTTGTTTTCGAAGATTATATATAGCCACTGTGTAGTAGCTTTGAGTTTGTGTCGGTATGTCGGATTTCCTCTTGAGATGAAACGCATGTTATATTTTATCTGGCATATCGGTGCTCGCACGAAGCAATTACACGGATGGTCGCTCCTCAACAGCCTTATCCTCCGTGCTGGTTGACGACATTACCCGCAGTGTCCTTGGCTAGCGTGAGTATAGAGGTGGGGCGTCACAGCTTGGTATCAGAGCCAAACTTCGAAACAATGTAGAATAATTTAACAAGGATCATCGTCCTAAGTCCATCTTAGGAGTCATGCCTTAGGATTTTATTCGGGTCTTCAAACGGTCCTATCCTATTTTCTTTTGTGATTCTTTGTTTTATCAATCATTATTGTTTGATATTCATTTTGTGAATAACCTTCTTCTTCTTCTTCTTTCTTTCTTAATGAAGAGAAATGGTTAGACCTAGCCGTCCCAGCGCCGGTCAATCTAGTGCTACTCCCCAAGATGAAGTATTTATGTCTGTCCAACAGCTTCTTGATCTAGTAAAGAATGCTCAAGCAGCCGGTTCTAATCCGAAGTCTACTCAGCCTAAGTTTGGATTTGCACGTTTGTGCAACGATTATACCAATTTGGGTGGGAAGTCATTCAAAGGTTCTGAAGCCATTATTGAAGTCCAGGCTTGGCTAAGATCATGCGATCGAATCTTTTCTCGCATGAATCTTATTGATCTTCATCAAGTTCAGGTGGCCTCTAGTATGCTCCAAGAAAGAGCATTAGACTGGTATGAGCTTCTGATTTCTGAAATAAATGAAGCGGATCTTACTTGGAAGAAATTCCGGAAACGATTCGAATTAAAGTTTGTGCCAGAAGTTGAGAAAGTAACATTGGCTCGTCGCTTCATTGACCTTGTTCAAGGTGAATCCTCTGTGGCAGATTATGTCGCATCCTTTGAGTCACTTTCTAAATACGGGGTCGAATACATAAACACCCCATTGAGAAGAACCAAATATTTGTCTATGGCTTGAACAAAAATCTCAAGAAGCCATTACTTCTAAAATTAGAAGTTTGTTTTGATCAACTCATTGATATCGCTCTTCGAATTGAAGAGGCTGATAGAGTAAGTGATGTTGAGGTTGGGAGAGCTAAACCGAACTTTACCAACAAGAAAAGGCCTAATAAGTTCAAAGGTCCTTATCCCAACAATAAGAAAGGGAAGCAAGCCTCTCCGGGAACTAAGACTTCTACCTCAAGTGGTGGGCAATGCTACAACTGTGGTTCTAAGGACCATTATGCGAATAAGTGTTCAAACCCCGTGCTTGTCGCTATTGCAAAAGCCCGGACCATTATATATCTTCGTGTCCCAAACTTCAAGGCAGGAAGGAGGAAAATCTTAATGTGGTGCAAACTCCTAGTAACACTTCTCGTGGTCAAGGTATTTCTCATCCTATTCTTGATGGCATTATTTTATTTCCTGATCAACCTATTCGAGTTCTTTTTGATACAGGCACGTCCCATTCTTTTATATCGAAAGAACTTGTTGATACTTTTTCTTTAAGTGTTGTTGCTTTAATGACTTCTTTGAGAATTGCGAATCCGGTTGGTGGATCCACAACAATCAGTTTATTGTGTAAAGATGTCAAAATTATTTTGTGTGATTACTCTTTCCGTGCCGATTTGCATGTTATGCGTTACCTTGGCTTCGGAATGATTTTGGGAATGGATTGGCTTAACCGCTATAAAGCTCAAATCCTTTGTCCTGAGCGGACTATTCATCTTCGACATCCTCAATCTGTTAAGCGGATTTCTATTGATCTTAAAGATTCGGATTCCAGCTTGGCAGCATCTTTATATTCTTTAAATCCTCATGATGATGATAATGACGATGAGGAAGATGTCATTTCTCTTATTCACGTTGTTCGTGAATTTTCCGACATATTTGAGCCCGTTTTAGGATTGCCACCTAAGCGAGCAATTGAGTTCAGAATTAATCTCATTCCTGAAGCTCAACCTATCACTCGTCCTCCTTATCGCATGTCCAGTAAGGAAAATGAGGAGATGCGCAAACAATTATCCGAATTGGAGACGAAGCAATTTATTCGCTCTAGTTCCTCTCCTTGGGGAGCTTCGGCTATTTTTGTGAAGAAATCTGATGGTACACTTAGGCTTTGCGTTGACTACCGCAAGTTATCAAGAATAAATATCCTTTACCTCGGATTGATGATTTATTTGATCAACTAAGTGGTGCTAGAGTCTTTTCACAATTAGACTTAGCAACCGGTTTTCATCAGCTTCGTATTGCAGAGGATAGCATTCCTTTGACATCGTTCCGTACTCGTTATGGATCTTATGAATGGCTTGTTATGCCATTTGGTTTAACGAATGCTCCGGCTTATTTTGTTGACCTTATGAATAGAGTTTTCAAAGACTTCCTCGATTGATTTGTTCTCATCTTTATTGATGATGTTCTTGTGTATTCTAAAACTGAGGAGGAACATGAAAAGCATCTTAAGATTGTGTTAGAAACTCTTAGGAGCAATCAATTGAAAGCAAAATTTTCTAAATGCCACTTTTGGCAATCTCGTGTGAAGTTTCTTGGTCATATTATTTCCGAATCCGGAATATCAGTGGATCCTTCAAAGATTGAAGCGATTCAAAATTGGAAGAGACCGGAGAGTGTGATGGAAATTCGTAGTTTTCTCGGATTGACGGGTTATTACCCTCGTTTTATCAAAGACTTTTCTAAAATTGTCGTGCCTCTTACTAGCTTAACAAAGAAAGGTGTTAAATACATTTGGTCGGACAAATGTGAAGCTTCTTTTCAGAAATTAAAAGAACTCCTTTCCGATGCTTCTATTATTGTTATTTCCGAGGGGAATCAAGATTTTATTGTTTATACCGATGCTAGTCGCGTTGGTTTGGATGCCGTTCTTATGCAAAGAGAACGTGTTATTGCTTATGCTTCTAGGCAATTGAAGCCAGCCGAGACTAGATATGCCACTCATGATTTAGAGCTCGCAGCTATTGTTTTCGCTCTTAAAATTTGGTGTCATTATCTTTTGGGAGAGAAATTTATTCTCTATACCGATCATAAATCTTTGAAGTATTTATTTTCCCAAAAGAAACTTAATTTGCATCAACAACGTTGGCTCGAATTCCTTGCATCTTATGATCTTGATATTCTTTATACTCCCGGAAAGGGAAATCGTGTTGCCGATGCACTTAGTCGCAAGCAACAAGCGGTTGTTTCTATGATGATATCCGAATGGAATGATCTCGGGGTTTTATCCACTTGTGAGATTCGAGATCGTGTTTCCGATTTATGTTCATCTCTTGTTTTATGTAGCCTTAAGGCTCATCCTTCTCTTTTAGACCGCATTCTTGAAGCTCAAAAGCTAGATCCTGAATTGGCTCTTCTTGGCCAAAATTTTAGGGATAAAATTGATGTAGAAGGTTTGAAAGACTTTGATATTGATTCTCGTGGCAGTATTCGAAAATTTGGTAGACTTATCGTGCCAAAAATTAGTGATCTTCGTAAAGATATTTTAGAAGATTCTCATCGTTCTAAATTTACCATTCATCCCAGTAGTAGTAAACTGTACGCGGATATGAAGCGACTTTATTATTGGGAGGGAATGAAATCTGATATTGCTAACTTTGTTAAGTGTTGCATGATTTGCCAACTTGTCAGGGCCGAGCACCAAAGGCCCGGTGGGTTATTGCAACCTTTAGAAATTCCAATTTGGAAGTGGGATCAAACTTCCTTGGATTTTATTGATGGCCTTCCCCGTTCTCGTTCGGGTCATGATTGCTTATGGGTGATAGTTGATAGACTTACTAAATCGGCCCATTTTATTCCCGTTCGGTCTAACCGGACCGTTCCTCTCTTGGCCAAACTCTTTATTAAAGAAATTGTTAAATTACATGGAGTTCCTACTTCTATTGTTAGTGATCGTGATCCATTGTTTACTAGTGGATTTTGGAAGAGTCTTCAAAAAGCTTTGGGAGCGAAGCTTAATTTTAGCACCGCTTATCACCCTCAATCCGATGGACAAACCGAGCGTGTGAATCAAACTCTTGAAGATCTTCTTCGTTCATGTATTATTGATTTTGGTGGAAGTTGGGAAGATCATATTTCTCTTGTTGAGTTTTCCTATAATAATAGCTTCCAATCTAGTATTGGTATGGCACCTTTTGAGGCTCTCTATGAAAGGCCATACCGATCTCCTTCTTGTTGGCTTGAGGCCGGTGAGAAGCTGGTTTTAGGTTCAGATTTCATTCGTGATTCCACATAAAAGATCGACCTTATTCGTCATAGGATAAAAGAAGCCCAGAGTAGACAAAAATCCTATGCCGATAACCGAAGAAGGAAATTAGAATTTTCTGTGGAAGGTTTTGTGTTTATTCGTGTTTCACCTATGAAGGATGTTGTACGTTTTAGTAGATCGAGAAAGTTAGCACCTCGATATATTGGTCCATTTACCATCACCGAACATATTGGTTCCGTGGCTTATTGCCTCTTATTATCGGCTCAATTTTCTGCTATTCATGACGTGTTTCACGTTTCTCAATTACGGAAATGCCTTCGAGATTCCGATTCTATTCTTAAGGCCGGTGTTGTGAAAGAAATTGAAGCTTCGCCTAATTTGACTTATGAGCAACATCTTATTCGTATTATTGCTTCGGAGGTCAAACGCCTTCAAAATAAAGATGTTTCTCTTGTGAAAGTTCAATGGTCCTCAAATCCTAAGGATTGTTCTTGGAAATCCAGAGAATTCATCGAGCGAGCACATCCGGACTTACTTTCTCGTGCTCTTTGAGGTGAACTTCTTATCCCAAATTTATTCTTTTGTGTTGATATGCTTTTATGGTTGTTACTTTTTGATTCATTTATTTCTTAAGATTGCGAGGACGCAATTTCTTCAAGGAGGGAAGTCTGTAACAACCCGCATATTTTACGATTGAGTATTTAAATATTTCATCGTTAGTCGGATTTTAGTCCGAAAAGCTACTTTTTGCAAACGGTCAAATTAGGACTCGAGACCACCCCCATTAAGTTCAAAATGACGTTTGCGACCTTTTTGAGTATAAACTTTGATATGTTTGGAGTTAGTGGAATTTTGCTACCTTTTCACCTAGGGCTTTGGTTTTGTTTCAGCCCATTAGACCGAAGCTTCACCCCTCTTCTCTTTATTACTTCATTTCTATTTCCTAATACTCAAGCTTTAGCAATAATGGAGAGAAGAATGGGAAATTAAAACTCCAAGCCCTAGTTTTCATTTGCAAATCAAGTTCTAGCTCCAAATCCAAAGAGAAGCTATTGGTAATCATCATCTTCTTCTTCTCCAACTCATTCTCCTTTCAATTTCAGAAATTCCTAAACCTAACTTTGGAAATGTTCTTCTTTTAAGCTTAGATTCAAGCTCATTTGGGTTGTGTTGAAGTGTGGTTGATTCTTCCTTTGCTTTCAAGCTTCTCCTTCCTTATTTTTGTGAAAAGGTGAGATTTTTATCTCACATCTAAGTCTATGATTATCTTTGATTGTTAGATATGAATTCCTAACACTTATTCATGTGCATTTGATTTTGACTTGGATTGGTTTTGTGAATATTTCATTTTTTGGTGTTTTGAGTTCAAATCTTCAAAAATCATAGCTTTATTGTTTGAACATGCTTTTGGTGATGCATCGAAGAGCCTATTGGGCTAGGTAGATGATTCGCGTAAACTCCTAGTGTCGTGACTCGAGTGATTGCAATTTGGAAGGAAATGGCCTTCATTTACATGGGCTTAGAAGTGCAGGAAACAGGTTCCAGTCGACTGGAATTTTGGTCCAGTCGACTGACCTGCTACTTGAGCACATCTCAGGTTCTAGTCCAGTCGACTGGCGTACTGAGTCCAGTCGAGTGACCAACATCCCACGAATATTCCGGGACTGAGTTCAATCGACTGAACTCAGTGAGCCAGTCGACTGACCTGTTCTTAAATGCCTATTTTTGCCTATTTGGGTTGTGATTCCAATTTTTATCGATTCGTTTTGATTCCTAGTTGATGCTATCAATTATTCGACTTGATGACGTCTAATATGGAATTTTTGGAAATATCCATTTTGATGGATTTGATATCGATTTCTTTGGAATTAATTCACATCTTTGTATGTAAATTTTGGTGATTGATTGTTTCTACAATCATTTTTGGTGCTTTGTCACTTTAAAAATATAAAGGTTTCAATACTAGTAGTAAATATCAAAACACTTTTATCAAAATGATTTCAACTCTATTTTCAATATCAAGCTTGTTTATAAAACCGTTTTCCAATCTACTAGCATATACAAACATTTACCTCACTCGTATGAGAAATCTAATTAAACGGCTTACTAAAACAAGTGGTATGAAACGCTTGCGTTTACCTCGTCGGTTAATTCTTGGACTTGTTCGATTGAATCTCTTGTGACAATTTTCGAGTGGAGATCTACAATTTGTTCGTAAATATTTAAGTTAAGCTAGTGGTTATGGGACATGAAGCTAAGCTCATATATTTACTAGCTTAGTGTAATTGACACTTCTTGTGATCGATGATGATCATTTTTGTGATTTAGACTAGCAATGTGCGATGTCTCTTTGCCTACGAGGGAGACTAAACCCCGTTTCTGTGGAGCTTCGGCTCAATTTGGTGGGGTAGCGACTCATGGTCTTCGGGCCGTTTTGTGGAGCCTCGACTCAAAATAAATGGTTAGCAACCATGGAATAGCGTTCCGTTTTGTGATACACGTGTTAGTGAGTTTTCATACTCCCGTTTTGTGATAGACCTCCCCCTTTTCGTGATTTCTGGATTTCCATTGATGATTTCTAGAATTTGTGTTTTCACCAATTTTCGTGATTTACATTGATAAGTTTTATCAATATTTGTGCATTGGTGAATTTGTATGTCATTAACTTTTGTGGTTGGCATTGGTATTATTGTCAATATTTATGGTGGTAAATGAGATAAAGAGTATGACAATCATTTATCTTTGAGAAGATTCTTGTGACATTGATTAATCTCTTGTTGATTTTCAATTACATACTTATCATAGTAGTGATTTATGGCTATCTTACGTTTTTGTCATATCTCTTATTCTATATCATTTTATCTGATAATTATAGTTAGACCGATCCATTTATTATTTTCTTATTAAATAATACTCGGGTCAGACCGAGATGTTACAGGTGATTCTGCTTGACTTCTTATCTGGGATTATTGTCCTGACTTTTGGCTAATTACTTAGATTAGTAGTTTTTGGTTGTATACATTTGAGATATAGACTCATTGATGTATACTTATTCTTTTTTGTGGCACTTGTAACTTTTCTTTTGTGATATTGTGGATCTTGTTTGACCACTACTCTGATTTACACTTTCATGTGCAATATTCATATTTGTTTCCGCCTTTGTGATATGAACTTCTGTGACTGATTTATGTTATTCTTATTTCTATATTTGTTTTCGAAGATTATATATAGCCACTGTGTAGTAGCTTTGAGTTTGTGTCGGTATGTCGGATTTCCTCTTGATATGAAATGCATGTTATATTTTATCTGGCATATCGGTGCTCGCACGAAGCAATTACACGGATGGTCCACTACACCAGAAAAGACTTTTGGTAGCGTTGAAAAAACGCTACCATAACTTATGCTAGCGTTTTAGAGAACGCTGCTATACGACATGCAACTAAAAGTCTAAACATTTTTGTTGCGTTGTAGTAAACGCTACCAAAAGTCACTTTTAAATGCAACTATAGGTATTTTCTGTAGGATTTAAAAAACGCTACCAAAAGTCACTTTTAAATGCAGCTATAGGTTTTTTCTGTAGGGTTAAAAAAACGCTACCATAAGTCTTTAATTTTTGGTTGCATTTTTTGTTTATATGCTTTTTTTGATTTTCAGTAGCGTTTTTAAAATGCAACTGTATAATTTTTATATTAGTTTACATTTGTTTCTGGATCATTTCTAAAACGCTACTAAAAGTTATTGATTGTTTGGTAGCATATTTTAAATGCTACTATTTACGGTTGATGGTTTATACCATTTCCAACAATCGCTTATATACTATTCATATTAAAACGAACGATCAATCGCATAATTTTCATATATTCAAACAAACAATCAAATCACATAATTAGCATATAAAAACAATCAATCATATGATCATCATATTCAAATAATTGCAAAAACATGTTAATCTCACAATCAAATATAATATCCACAATCAATTCGATAGTAGTTTTTCAACAAAATAAGTCACATAATACAAGCATTCACAGACAAGTTTCCACAAATGGTACTAACAAAATATGACAACATATATAACAATTAAATTCATGTTCGTTGCTTGATTACCAATAGTTCTTTGTTGTCGACAGTCTTCGCTTCGAAATGGCTAATTACCTGCAAACGAGTTTAACAATCAACAATATATATATATACATATATATATATATATATGTATGTATATATATATATATGTATATATATGTATATATGTATATATATGTATATATGTATATATGTATATATATGTATATATATGTATATATGTGTGTGTGTATATATGTATATATGTATATATGTGTGTGTGTGTGTGTATGTATATGTGTGTGTGTGTGTATGCCTTGTTGTGTCGTTTTACATCACCACACTTTTGCCCATCTTCAAACCTATGTAGGCCGACCCATATCCACCCACCCATTAGCCTTCACATCTGCCAACCACCACCCATCAACCTACTGTCACTGCCTTCATACTGAACCATCCCCTTGTTATAGCACTTCACCAGGAAATATCTGTTCACTAACCCTCTTCGACAAACATAGAAAACATACACAGTGCACCACAAATATAGTGCACTGCTTCAACCACAAATAGTTGTATTTGCCTTCTGCCTAACAACTTCACTTCAGTGCACTCAACCACAAATACTTGTATTTGCCTTCTGCCTAACACTTTCACTTCAGTGCACTAAACCACCAACCGGTGCCTTCCTTCACCACTTCTCACTACTGTACAACTACTTTACTACAACTTCAACGTCATTGCACATGGTGCCATACTTACCACTGTAGCAGTTCACCCACAACCAGTGCTTCACCATCTTGTCGCCGTCAACATACCATTCATATCACTATCTCCACTTGACTGCCATTTGCATAACAACTCACTCCAAAACCAACATCCATTCTCTGACCACATACTGCTACTCACTACCGCAACCACCATTTCACCAGTCCTTCATCAAAACTGATCCCCTTGCCTGCATATCATTCACTGTCACAGCAATACACTCATCCCTGACCTCCATACATACATACATCAAACTGCAATACATATCAGTTTTCTCAAACTGCACTCCTCCATACATTCATCACTGACATACATCCAACAGTGCAACCTTGCCTACCTCTGTCTGAAACATACTTTTTTCTGAAACATCAAACTGTCTTTCACTTCTATAGTTTACCGGCAGTCACACCCACTACCATTACATATTTCGGACAATACAAACCATTTCCCTACAACCACATCACCCATACTGCACAACCATCTACAACTGTACCATTTCACTACCCACACTTCCCTGTCACAACTGTGCACTTTGGTTTCAACCCCAACATATCACCCACTTCACCATTCACAAACCAATATCGCAACATTCACATATAAACACTTCAACAATCCTAACCACAACCATATTTCAACGTACCCAATACTTCAACCAGCCCTCTGTCTAATCACAAAACACCAAATACTTGCCTCAACACTGCCCTTCTCACCTGCATACCACCACAACTTTGCATTCAACAAAACTGTCACCCTGCCCATACTTCATAACCTCTGCATACAGTTTCATCATTTCAGTCATTCATTTCTAAAACGTCACAACTACCTTCACTCATTAATCACAGTGCAACCATACCCACTCCTCTGCCACAAACCACCAACAACACTTCCACCATTTTACTACTACCCACTGCTACCCTGGATTCTACAATCCAACAGCAACTTTACCACTTTCATTGCAGCGCCATGCCATACTTACACCAACCACTCCTCTGTCATCCTTACCATAGTCGTTCCACCAGTCACCAACTCCACCAGTACAAACCGTTGTTGCTCCTACAACTTCACTCATCTACATTCCATCCACTTCAATACACCGTGCTACTGCAAACACCCCCTCTAACTGCCACTGTCATTCATACATGTAAGTAATCAAAAAGGAAATATTAAATCCAAATAACAATAAACTTACAACTATGTTCAATAACGATGGATATATTCCTCAATTTAATTATATTTTAATCATGTGTAGTGCAGTTGGTTGAGGAGGTCGGCTCCCATCAATGCAAGGTGGAGGGTTTGATCCTCACTTACTGCACCAATCATGAGAGCTAATCTGAGATTAGTTGCAATTATTATCCCTGATTCTAACCCTAACCATTTTATAGCTTCTAGCCTTACCCATTGACAAGCTTGTCTTTTTCTTTTTTAGTTAAACAAGCAATGGCAAGTAGTATTCAAACAAAGTCATGTTAATTTGCAATCACAATTGATCAGGCTATATATCATTTATAACAATGAGGTTGGCGGTTGCACATTATTAAGAAGAATTATGACCAGGCCACGGTTCATGGAACACATTAAAGGTATTATTAACTATAGGCAACTAATTTCTCAGTACTCTATATGGAGCCATGATACTGAAAAAAATAGAAATTCATTAAATTTCTTACAGGATTTTATTATTATCTGTATACTCGACAACTTATGCAAAGTCACCTCCATCAATGGTTTTCTTCCCTTAGTTTCTGTAAAATATAAATTACATGAAGTTAAGTACAGATACTCTACTTGAAATTTGAAGGCAGAAGTAAGGTATGTTACATTAGAGATGAGGATCCAAGAATCAAGTGTATGAATAACTTTTCCAGATTGGTGGGTCTCTTGAGCTATTGCTACTCCTTCAGCCAAGCTACTTGCTTTGCCACTTACTAAAAGAGCTGCAACAGTATTTAGAACCTGAAGGTTCGAAGCTAGTGTTAGTTATAACAAGGAGACAACAATATAAAAAAGGCACTGACTATTGAGCAAAGTATGAACATTTCTGATATGGGTTGATATTTTTCAGTTAGACTGTTTAGAAAATAACTAGCTAATAATTTTCCCAAGAAAGCATGTTTTATACTGTTGCAACTTTATTTATATAGCTTACAATGGCACCTGCAACTGATCCCCTTTCACCAGAAAGTACATTTCTGAGAGCTGACGCATTGAATTCTAGACCTTCACCTCTAAGATCTGAAATGGTGCACCGAGGAATGTTAAAGTCCACTGCATACATTGCATGCTTGCAATTAGCAATCAGACAATTTTCAAATACTTTTGATCTGAATGACGGTATGCACGTTAAGCAGTCAAAGTAATTTCCCATAGGTAACGACAAATTAAAGGGTACTTACATGGATCAAAATGAAATTTCTCAATCGTTGTTGAAGTTACATCAAGATAATACACAGGTCCCGTTTCATCCCTTTTATTATATATAATATTAATAAAATAATAATAATAAAATACACTCAACACTATGAAGTAGATTTAAATAATAAAAAGTTAATCAATTGGCAACTATATTATTGTGAAAAAGGAATAAAACAAACAAGTACACTTGTTACAAAAAGATGCTCCTAAGGAAATAAAATCATACCAAGTGGACTGATTTCATCTAATCCCTCTGAATGCACTATCAACGCTCTTTTCATCCCGAATCCCTGCATTGCTTTTGCCATCTTCTCTACCTATATTTCCAAGTTGGTAATTTTAAATCCCAGATAACTAATTTGCTACTGAAAATAATGTGTATATGAGACGGACAGAACAACTGGGTATAGGCTTTTGGTCAAATGAGCTAACGTGTTGTTCATGAATCCCACTTAGGTAGAGACAAGGGAATGAATAATCATGAAAAAGACTTACAATATTTTCATGGTAGATACCAATGACAGCATAAGGTACTCTTGGAGGGTTCAATAATGGACCGAGAATATTAAACAGAGTCTTTATTTTTCAACTGCTTCCTGACAGGACTGACAATTTTAGTCGCTGGATGGTATAGTGGGGACATCATGAAACCTATGCTTGCTTCCTCAACACATCTTCTTGTACCCTATTTCAACATGAAAAAAAAACTTTGTCAATACAACTAATACTTGCAATGCAACCATACATTAATACATGTGTCAAAATTTGATGTTTGGATGCTCAAATATATTTGATAGAAGTAAACAGATTGATGGACGGGACTGCAATAGAGTGTGGTGAACAACATCATGGAACAAGAGATTAATGAAGCAAAGCCGAAGAAAGTAAAATACTACAAGACCAGGAATGCAGTGAGTATGACTAACAATACTCCAGTTATGTAAGAAATACACCTCCAAAATTCAAGATGTGGGCCTGAGATTTGTTTTGGTTGTTTGGGTTGTGTATTTGTTGGCAAAGATTTCTAAATGAACCAAATTTCAACAAAT
This sequence comes from Allium cepa, assembly GCA_030765085.1. Classification (NCBI taxonomy): domain Eukaryota; kingdom Viridiplantae; phylum Streptophyta; class Magnoliopsida; order Asparagales; family Amaryllidaceae; genus Allium; species Allium cepa. The sequence goes on along the minus strand of CM060937.1, from coordinate 181,557,154 downwards.
TTTTTCTGAATTCTTAGCGGGATCGTTAGCCAGCGTTTCAGCGTTTAAGCACTCGCTAATGGTGGGTGAGAATTATGTTCTCATTGTATGTGCAAAAAATCATACCCATTGATCCCTGTAACTACATATCTAATGCAGATCATGTTATACTTATAACTAAAATTTTGTGTTGCCCACAAATGTACATGCTTACCATCACTGTTATCAACTGAGACAATTTTAATGTATTTACGACTTTATGACACATTGAAATATTTGAGCCTGTTATGGAAATAATTAAAATATAATGCTTTAGTTATTCAATTATAAGTTAAAGATATGCCGAGTCCATGTTGAGCGAAGTAGTCAATATAGAAAATGCAATACAGTATCAGTTTTCTCCCATGAATGAAAAAAAATAAAGGGAAAAAGAGACAGCTATTGAAGAAATACAAACTGCTATACCCACTTGCAAGAAGTCGTGGCCAACGAACTGATGATCAAGTAAGACGTAAATGTTTGGATCATATAGTTAAAAAGAACGGCGACGTCACCTTCAGTCTCAACCACCCACATCGCTACCCTGTACCCAACATCGGCAGCCACTTCAAACCCAAACAGCAACCACACAGACAAACAGACAACCACCCACCACGCCGACATCCCTAAACTCCCGCAACCCTAGATCCATTCACTACCACACCCTCCACCACCAAATCGCCAACCGACTCCCAAACATCTCAACGCAACCCGATTTCATGGTTCCTAATCTCCATCCAAGAGCTTGACCCCTAAATCACCACAACAAGCCATGGCCTCCTCCCACACCTGAAGCAAACAATAGACGAAAAAGGGAAAAATAGATGAAGAACGATTGAATTTAGCTGTGATAATAAAAGAAGATTTAAGGTCAAATTTATTTGGTGGTGGGGACAATTTCTGTACAGTGGAGGTTTTAGAGATTTGAGAAGAAGAATCGGGCTTGGATAAATTTTAGGTTTTTATTTTGTTTTGGCGCCAGCAACGAAATGAAAGAGAACGAAAATTAGATGGAATGACAAGCGGGAATGAAAAAACAAATCCCGCCCAGAACCTACCCAAAGCTAAAAACGCTGCCATTACCGTGGGGTTTAAGAAACAGTAGCAATTAGCATTCAAACGCTGCTATATATTGCAACTAAAAGCATAATTTTTTGTAGTGGTCGCTCCTCAACAGCCTTATCCTCCGTGCTGGTTGACGACATTACCCGCAGTGTCCTTGGATAGCGTGGGTATAGAGGTGGGGCTTTACATAAAACTTAACTGGTCTAAATTTTTATTAAATAGAAAAGTTAGTAAAGTTAACTACTCAATGTTGAACATCCAGAACAATTTTTGACATAACACAAAGTTAATCCAAACATTATAGAGTAAAATCCCTAAAATATGCACTTCAAGAGTAAATTCCATGTGTGCTGAAGTGAGGCGTTGTTATCATGATAACCTTTACATATTCGGTAGAAATAAAGTTTACAGAAAATTACCAAAGTTGTATATGAATAATTGTACATCAATTTTTATACTTGTTTAAATTCTGTAGCTTAATCTAAAATAATATTCATACATAACTTTTTATTAATCAGCCAAAGCTTTAATACGAATTTAGAGCTTATCCACAATAATGACAAGTGCTTAGATTACTACAGGTTACAGCTCCAACCAATATTTGCATTTTCAAATAAGAATATTATAGGCACAATCATAATTTATAAAGGAAATAAGATAAAACAAAATTAAATATACCCGTAATTGTTTTTAAACAAAACTTGATGTCCTTCCAAAAATAAACCGACTTTTTTCTTCTTTATAACATGACTCATAAACAAATTGAAGGGCCAAAATAATAATCTGTTTCTAAGTAAGAAAAATTGTTTCCTTTCTCGATAACAGAATTTGATTGTTTACAAAAGATAAACTGCATATTACGCATAGTAACAGTGCGATTGGAGATGAACTCGATCCAAATTGGAGAAGCCATGATTCGATCGAGCAATTGAAGACGGCAGCTTCAATTTTTCCCAAAACCCTAATTTCGAGCAAAAAGGAACGAGTAAAAGAGGAACGAGCAGGAACGAAATAAAAGGGCCGGCTTTTTTTAACAAAGGCTTTGTGACCGTTGTAATTTGTGAATAGGGTAATTTATGACAGTTGTAATTGGGCACCTCTTACAACGAGCAATTTGTGATCGTTGTAAAGTTGGCATCTATTACAACGGACCTAAATGGACCGTTGTAATAGCTTTCTATTACAACGGGAAACCAACGCCCATTGTAAAAAAAGGGTTGTATATGGCATCTTTTACAACGGGCCTGAATTGACCGTTGTAATAGCCTTCAATTACAACGGGCAACCAATGCCCGTTGTAAAAAGGGCGTTGTAATAGGGTATTTTTGTTGTAGTGCCTCTAATTGAAGGCCAAATTTCTATTGTAAAACTCTACTGACCTCATATTTCCAACCCATTAAGTCCAATTAATTAACCTATTCCTATCATTATTTTATTTCTAAGCATAATATCCTAGGCTTATTATTCTTAAATTTATTTATTTATTGTTCCAAGTTGAACATTAGACTTAGCATACTAATCCCCTTTTGTTATTTAGGTCTATATATCTATCTTAAATATTCCATTACTAACCAATTCCCTTTTTATACATATCCATAAATGTCAACTTGTCTAAGATAAACAAATATCATCCTAAGGACATTTCCTAAGGCATTTATATGTTTACTAATATTTAATTAGTAATCTTTTTAACTATTCCATAATTATTGATTCAACTTTTTTATTTATCAGTCCTATTAATCTATTTACTCTATCAAATTATTGCAACTCCCTATTTATTTTCATTTATTTCTATTTATTTAAGTTACAACCTTTTAAATTTCTTTCCCGTTACTTAGTTATCCTAAACGCGAATATTACGTATAAGCTTCGTTATTAGTTAAGTTTTATATTAATTATTATAAGCATGGTAAATTACATACAAATATCTACTTTTATCAAATATATTCTAGTTATACATCTTAAATAGAATATTCTTTTCCATGTTCAATTGTTGGAATCATATTTAAAAAGATTATCTGCTATAATTTTTGAAAATTTGTCCAAAAACAAAAGATTTAACTTTAAAATATACATCCTTGAATTTCAAGGAATAATCATTTCTTTTTATTATTGAAATAGACAGTGTAAATCATAATAAATTCATACTTTAGACATCTTTTTTTATTTGCATCTATTCCTTGTTAGATCAAACGTTGTATTTTGCTAAAAGGGAAAGAAATCAAACTAGTTTACAAACATTAAACGGATCTAAATTCCAACAATCCAAACATAGAAAATTTTACACTCCAACAAGATTAGGATAATAGTCCAAATTCATAACATTATTATACAATCTATTTCAAATCAGAAATAAATTTCATTCTAATCAACATTCTACATTCATATTTTTGGGATTGATTTCCAGATGATGTTGTAAACAATTTTAAATCAATTCATTAACAAGAATATATAGGCGACGTTTATTATATCTAGATTATATTCAATTTGTTGCTCACAACTCATATACAATTATCCAGCTAGGCATAATAATTAAAAAAACGCTAACGGGGTAATTTTTGTATTATAACAATCTGTAAAATTTCCTACTCACCTTTCAAAAAGTGCTCCAAATCTCCAGATCTGAAGTAGAACCTTTCATTCAACTCCATCTTCATTTAAATCCGTGAAATATGTATAAAAAGGGGAATATACTACGTTAGGATTTCAGATCTGAGAAGAGATTTGGGTTGGAAGGGAATAAAAATATAAACATGAAAATACAAATATAGGTTTACCTCGAATATACGTATTGTAGATTGATTCTCTTCCTTTCCTTTCTAATTTTTGTTCGTCTCCAATTTGTATACGTATATATAAATATTTTATAATTTAGAAAAGTGGTGGAGAAGAGAAATGACAGAGCTTCGCTACTTTTTTTAGAAAAATGTGAGAAGAAAGGAGAAGGCTAGACCTGAGTTTATAGGCGTTCGAATCAACTACAACCATACGATTAAATATATTAAATCCAGGCCTTTATGGCCTAGGCGAATCCTAACCGCCACATGCCTGGCGATCGACCGTCTATGGGTCACCGATCGACCGCTAGTGGTCGATCGACCCCAACAGTAGATCGGCCTGTGGGCCCCAGACGATTAATTACATAAGTTAATTTATATCAAATTATTTTTGCTTCGTATTCCTTTTTCATCTGTAAATTCTTCGTTTTAGCTCCGATCGCGAAATTCCAAATATGAAAGTTGTTCATAGTTTCGTCATGAACGCAATGGTGTAAGTTCTGTGATCTAATTCCTTCATTTGGGCAAGTTCCACTTTTGGCAGCTAATTAACTTTAATAATTAACTAACGTAAAATTTGTGGGGTGTTACAATTTGACTATTTCTCTTTGAAACAAATCAACAAAATTAAATTAAAGCACAAATGCTCAATATAAGTTGAAAGTCTATCGTAGTCGCCAAATTTGAACTGCATACATCATGATATTCTTCGTTTTTGTTATATAACATGTAATAATATTTCTTTTTCCTCCGCAAATGATGCGAGAATGAGAATAAATCAACTGTAAAAATTTGGTTTTATATCTTAGTAGAGCTTTTTGCACATCCGATATATCCTCGTTTATCCTCATTATAACTTTTTACATATTCATCGCTATAGAAGCGCTAAGCACTTTAACTGCACAGCTGTCTACACATATGCATCCTCCTCCCTCCCCTTCTCTTCGCTTCTCTTCTAATCTCTTCTCTTCTCTTCTACTGCAAATGGTTGATTCAGAAACAGATTCCAACTACGAAGATATACAGGATTCAATCGTTATATCAGCGTATCTATGTAGAAGGAATTATATTAGATGAATTCACACGTCAAATTATACAGGTTTACAGTAGGTGAATGATATGATAATGGGCATCAACAACATTATCAATGTAATTTTTAAATGAAAATGTTATGTTTTCTCTTGTTGCATGATGTCACAAAATTATGGTCTGGTTTCAATGGAAAGTATGAATATCAGAGAATAGGTTGTCATATTCTTATACATCATAGCTGCATCGCTCTCAAATCAATAAACGAGTGAACGATTTCAAAGATCAGATAGAAAAATATCGGTTTATTTTCATGTCGTTTTAAAAGCTATACTTTTACTTGCTGTTTGCGCAAAAAATGGGCAAACACCCCAAAGTCATATGATTGAGTTGATTATATGTTGTTCTTAGCGATTTGGGTGATTTATGCAAATATGTAAAAAGCAGGGACTAAACTGTAAAAGACACACAGATTTATAGTGGTTCGGCCAGAACGTGCCTACGTCCACTTTATATGTTATTCTCCTTTTCTCTTCAGATTACAAGTACAAAGCTTTGTATATAAGTATATGAAAGTTGTTTGAAAGTTCCTTCCGTGCTTGAGCTCTCAAACTTGTCTGCCATTGTTGTACCCCTGCCCCTCTATTTATAGAGTCAGGCTGGGGGCAGAGGTCCTGGATGTATATAGCTGCTGGTGGGCCTGGGCTGAAGCAATCTAGCCTGGCAGTTTGGTCCGGTATACCTTGGTTCGGCCGAGCTTGGAGAAGATTGATTCGGTAGGAGTTGGTTTGGAGGAGGTTGGTCCGGTAGCACATGGTCCGGTGGTTGTTGGTGGGAGATGAGATTCTGGTCCGGTATGGAGATGGAGTTGGTTCGGTGTGGGCTTGATTGGTGTTGGTTCGGTGGAGGCTGGTTCGGCAGTAGCATGGAGATGGAGCTGGACCGGTGGTAGCATGGATGGACCGGTGGAATTCTTGTTCGGTGGAGGATGAGGTTTGGATGGTTTATTCGGTGATGTGGTGGAGTGGTTTTGATTCGGCTATGTATGGGAAGGCGATTGGTTCGGTTATGCAAGGAAAAGAAGGTTGGTTCGGCATTGTCTTCCTTCCTCTTGGTTCGGCTTTTCTGCCGAATGTGTCTTTGTTTTGTACTACCGAATGTGCAGATGGACTTGGCTCACCGAATGAACCTCGCGTGTTCCAAGCACCGAATGTCTCTTTTATACCTGAGCTGCCGAATGGAAATGGGTGCTCGGACCACCGAATGAGGATATACGGTATTGCCTTGGTCCAGTTTACCTTGGTTCGGTAGGTGGAAATGCACACAACATTGATATTCCAGTTTTGACCAAAAATGGGATAACACTTTGCCCCCCAAAACATGCCTTGCGATAGGAAGGCGTGTTTTGTAATGCCATGAGCTGGATGTTCATATCCTGTTGATGTCCTTGCGGTAGGAAGGCGTGTTTTGTAACGCCATGAGCTGGATGTTCATATCCTGTGACAACCTGTAAAGAGCTTGATATTTTATATGGCCCCAAATGACGACCGTTCGGGATCGAGCTATTTGGGATGAAGCGCGGTCGTTCATGGTCAAGCGCCTAACTTCAAATGACGACCGTTCGCGATCGAGTCATTTGAGGTGAAGTGCGACTGTTCACGGTCAAGCGTCTAAATCCATGCGACGATCGTTCGAGATCGAGTCATTTGCGGTGGAATGTGATCGTTCACGGTCAAGCGCTTTACTTCAAATGACGACCGTTCGGGATCGAGCCATTCGAGGTAAAGTGCGACCGAGCCCGGTCAGAGGGCGGACCTCAAATGGCGACCGTTCGCGATCAAGCCACTTGGGGTGAAATGTGACCGTTCACGGCCGGTGCCGTTCGCGGCAAAAGATGAAATGGGACCGTTCGCGGTCAAGCGCCTTACTTCGGATGACGATCGTTCGAGATCGAGCCATTCGTGGTAAGGTGCAACTGTTGGCGGTCAGGGGGTGGACCTCAAATGGCGACCTTTCGCGATCGAGCCATTTGTGGCGAGATGAGTTGTGCCATTCGAGGCGAGTTTGTGACTGTTCGAAGTCGGGTGCCGTTCGAGGCGAATTGTGACTGTTCGGAGTCGGGTGCCGTTCGAGGCGAATTGTGACCGTTCGCGATCGGGTGTCGTTCGAGGCGAATTGTGACTGTTCGAAGTCGGGTGCCGTTCGAGGCGAGTTGTGACCGTTCGCGGTCGGGTGCCGTTCGAGGCAAATGAGTGTGCCCGGGGGGGACTTAGTATTATCAGTGCCGGAGTTATTGTTTGGGGGAGTTTCCGAATCAAAGACTTCGGAAGTTTGCTGCCATGCAAGAGGTGCTCATGGACCGTTCGCGATCCACGGGCATACAAGTAAATTTTTCATAGAATTGTAAATGTTAAAGCAATAATCATATGAATCCTACAGCAGAAATGTCCGAACAGGAAGAATTTAAATGTTCAAATCAAAATCAAAGCAAAAAGCAGAATGAAGATGTCAAAGCGTAAACTCTTACTATAACGCGGCTGGTAGTCATTCAGAGCATGCCTATGGATCGTGCGCGATCGCTCACATGTGTAAATGATTTAACCGTGTTAGCGAGAGGTTTACAACTTGTTCATCGTTATTTTAATCAAGCAATCAATGGATAATCAAACGGTGCCCCGATCCAGGGTCACCTCTAGCCGATGTAGACGGTGGTCGCTCTGGCTCCACTGCTGGAGTTCGCCTCCTCACATACTGAAGGAGCATACCGTTCCTGATATGCCCTTCCACCTCGTCCTTCAAATGCCTACAATCATTAGTGTTACGACCGTTTAATCCATGGAATACACAAAACTTATCTGATTTTCTTTCGTCAGAGGTTGGATCCCTTCGCATTGGTCTACGATACGGAACCTGCCCCTTGGTATCCTGATAAATTCGTTCCAGACTCTCATTCAGCTCGGTGTGAGTGATGAATCGCGGCTCCCTCCTTTGCCGCTTTGACCTGTCATCATTATCCTCAGCCTTTCTCTTTCCTTTGCTAGTCTCCGCACCCTTTCCAGGTGGGTTTCCGCTCTTGATTGCGTAAACGTCATCTTCTTCCTCTCTTTCTGCACTAGCATCTTCCAAACGCAGAAACTTTTCAGCCTCATGATAGAACTCTCCCAGATTCATAGGCGGGTCCTTAGTTAATGAATTCTTGAACTCTGTGCTATCAGCTATTCCAGATACAGCCGCCATCATGACCATAGATGGATCTGGCCGATCCACTGATGCTGCCGCCGCATTAAATCGCGTTAGAAAGCTCCTCAAAGTCTCTCCAGTTTTCTGCTTCAAGGTTGCCAAAGTCATCACATTCTTGGGTATCGCAATATGAACCCTGAATTGCCTCATGAATCTCTCAGTTAAATCTGCCCACGTTCCTATGGAGCCGCTCTCCAGTTGCCTAAACCATAACGCTGCAATGTCCGTCAAATACAGTGGAAAGCACCTGGCCATGACCTCCTGTGATGCCCCCAGCACTTCCATGTGCCTCATATACTTAGTAAGATGGACCGCAGGGTCTGTCCTCCCATCGTACATCTCTACTGATGGTAGCTTGAATTCTGGTGGGTTTCTAGCCATCCTAATCGCAGATGAAAAAGGACTCCCGTTTATATCTTCCAAGTCTCTGTTTACTAAACCGCCTCTCATAGCTCTTCTAGCCATCTCTGCTAATCTGTCATTGTCACTAAGCTGTAGTCCTCGTTCACTGCCTTCGACCTGCCTCCCGAGTCCGCAGGAGTTTTCATGTGTATGCCTCCCCGGCTGAACGTTCATTCCTCCATTGCTACCAGGTGGCTCGGATGCCCCAATCTCTCTTCCCGGGGTCGGATCAACATGCTCTGCGTGAGTGCCCCTAGCTCTGGTGCTACGCCAGATGGTCTTGCTCCGTTCTGAACTCCAGTTGCTCCTTGGTTTTGTGCTCCAAGTTGCCCAATTTGCTGAAGCAAGTTCTGGATCATCCCTTCTTGTCTTCTCATCATAGCCTCCATCTCATCCCTGGTGATGAAGGCTAAAGCTTGGTTTGCTCCTGAGGAAGCCTCTTGACTCCCTTCCTGTTAACTCTGCTCTGGCCTTGGCCTTCTGCTTGATTGTCTCGCCATGACCCTTCCAATCTGAATCTCTAAACTCTCAAATTCAACTTCCAAGCGGTAGGTCCTTGAGTTCAATTCTCAGTGAAAGCACCAAAATGTTTGCGCAAAAAATGGGCAAACACCCCAAAGTCGTACGATTGAGTTGATTATATGTTGTTCTTAGCGATTTGGGTGATTTATGCAAATATGTAAAAAGCAGGGACTAAACTGTAAAAGACACACAGATTTATAGTGGTTCGGCCAGAACGTGCCTACGTCCACTTTATATGTTATTCTCCTTTTCTCTTCAGATTACAAGTACAAAGCTTTGTATATAAGTATATGAAAGTTGTTTGAAAGTTCCTTCCGTGCTTGAGCTCTCAAACTTGTCTGCCATTGTTGTACCCCTGCCTCTATTTATAGAGTCAGGCTGGGGGCAGGGGTCCTGGATGTATATAGCTGCTGGTAGGCCTGGGCTGAAGCAATCTAGCCTGGCAGTTTGGTCCGGTATACCTTGGTTCGGCCGAGCTTGGAGAAGATTGATTCGGTAGAAGTTGGTTTGGAGGAGGTTGGTCCGGTAGCACATGGTCCGGTGGTTGTTGGTGGGAGATGAGATTCTGGTCCGGTATGGAGATGGAGTTGGTTCGGTGTGGGCTTGATTGGTGTTGGTTCGGTGGAGGCTGGTTCAGCAGTAGCATGGAGATGGAGCTGGACTGGTGGTAGCATGGATGGACCGGTGGAATTCTTGTTCGGTGGAGGATGAGGTTTGGATGGTTTATTCGGTGATGTGGTGGAGTGGTTTTGATTCGGCTATGTATGGGAAGGCAATTGGTTCGGTTATGCAAGGAAAAGAAGGTTGGTTCGGCATTGTCTTCCTTCCTCTTGGTTCGGCTTTTCTGCCGAATGTGTCTTTGTTTTGTACTACCGAATGTGCAGATGGACTTGGCTCACCGAATGAACCTCGCGTGTTCCAAGCACCGAATGTCTCTTTTATACCTGAGCTGCCGAATGGAAATGGGTGCTCGGACCACTGAATGAGGATATACGGTATTGCCTTGGTCCAGTTTACCTTGGTTCGGTAGGTGGAAATGCACACAACATTGATATTCCAGTTTTGACCAAAAATGGGATAACACTTGCTAAAGATATTATTAAGCCAAATGATTCTCAATTTAATAATGTTCTAGAATATATTAAAAATTCAAACCAGTACTATCCTTATTTTAGAAACTATATTGGTGTTATAGACGGTACACATGTAATGGTACATTTAACTGTAGATTGGGTGATTCCGTATATTGAATGAAAGGATTTTGCTACACAAGATATCTTAGTGGCATGCTCATTCAAATTACATTTCACTTACATTATGCTTGGTTGGGAAGGTATAATGCACGATAGTAGAATCTTTTTAATATAAAGGATGTATGGTTCGAGGACCATACAGCCGTAATAGATGTATATAGATATAGGTAAAGATACAAAACTTGAGGATCCAAAGGTCCACCCAGCAAAAAAAAACCCATAGCCAACATGCCTGTCTCAATAGCATAAAGTGAAAAAAAATAAAGCTAAAATGCCCGGCAGAATAGCAAAGTAAGAATCAAAGTCCAAAAAATACAAAAATGCAAACTCTGGTGAATATGACATCCCTGAACTAAATAAATGAAGCTAAATTCCAACGCAGCAACAGAACTAACATAAAGTCTCAAGATAGAAACTGGGAGTGTGCGGAGCAAGAAAATGAATTTGTGATCCCAGTCCTTTGCTGCTAAAATCTCTTTGTTGTTTAGCGCCAAATTCACCATCATTGCAGAGAACCAACTCATTATGTAAGAGCATGTAGTAAAGCTCCCTCTTATCTCTTTTTCATCAGATATCCAATTTGAGAAAACCTTCCACTCCGAGTGGTAGCAAAGGCCACTATTCCTATGTGTGCAGGTTCCAGCCTCCCTACACCAAACTAAAGAAATATTTTCTTAGAGTTTATCTGGAAGCTCCTGAGCAATGAGCTTGGCACTAGGAGGGTCAGAAATTAGGGCATGAACAAAATGCTTCTTAAGGGATGTAATCGGAGAGTCAATGTCGGGTGAAGGAACCAGATCCAAAGACGAATGTGATCAATCTAAAGGAGCTAAGACGCAGGCAGGTGCAGGTGAGATCTTGACACAGGTTGCAATAATCTCGACACAAGTTGTGGGGCAGGATTTGACATCCCAGGATAATCCAAAATGACGGGGGATAGGTGATAGGCTAGAGGTTGGGAAGATTGGGGAGCTTTAACCTGCCTATACCTACTATAAGGCTTTGGCAGGGGATTCTTATAAGTGAAGGCAGCTAGAATCAGCACACGAGTGAAGGCAGCTGGGAATTGCATGTCCAAAGGAATTATACAGGTCACAAATAGGCTGTTTCTACTAGTATGAGATGTCGATGTGGGTAATCCTCCCCTCGACAAGAGGGACAGGAATTCAGGATAGCGATTGTCTAGATGAGGGTATCTCAACTAGAGCTTTGGCATAATGGAGAAGTTGTCTACATTCGGTGGAAATGTCAAAATAAATAAACCGTCTAATATGTTTGATAATCCAATTTACTCCTTCAAGCGATTGAAAATTTGAAGGAATATTAAGATACATGCCCAAACGAGAATAAATAAAACTTTCCCACGGAGAAGGCCATTAATGGAGTCTACTGGGTAATGATAAATACTTTACCCTCAATAATAATAGGGTATGATTCCAAAACACGAGATCTCTCCTAAGGCGAAGAGAATTTAAAAATTGAGTTGTCACATCTGACACTTACCGAACCACACAAACACCACAAACCAAGAACATGTTTTTCGCAACCGAGCAATGGGGAGCTTTATCCAAAATGAAGCGAACTAAATAGTCTTTCTAGAACGCAATTCTAGCATCAATAATTTACTTTAGAGGTGGGACAGGTTTATACGCAAAATCAATATCATATTGTTTGGGAACAAAAAAGCCTACATTGCTAGGCATATTCTTGAACAAAGATGACCAAGCACTAAGTGGCTTGAGAATTTCAAAAACACTATTAGAACGGACAATTTTTTAACAAGGAAGAGGAGGCAGGAAGAGGAGGCAGGTATAACCTTTGAGAGCCCTGAACCATCAACCATAACATCACTAGTCGTCGCAAAACAACCCTACCATTCAATTAGTGCCACCAGAGGGAACAGAGGCAATCCGAGGTGCCCCAGCCCCCGGAATTCCTTGCAAACCGACCAGCTTCCCACAACAATAAATTGGCTTGAGGAAGTAGACTTAGACCTACAACAGCCTGCTTGAAGGAGCAATCGCTAGCTCGAGCTTGCCTAACCCCGGCCAAAGGGTGGAACTCATCAACAACATCAAGATTAAGGGCTATAAGTCAGGACCCAAAATCAAGAATTAGGAAGTCATGAGGCAAAACCAGGTTCATAGTAGAAGTCCCGATCTAAATGAAAAGTTGAGATCTGAAAGCGAAGTCGCGATCTGAGAGCGAAGTTGTGATCTGAGAGCGAAAAGACGATCTGAGAGGTAAGTTGTAGAAGTCGCGATCTGAGAGCAAAGTTGCAAGATGTGGATGTGATTGGAAACGGAGGAGAATTGGAGCGATTGAAGGGATAAAACGTCATGCCTGTTTAGTTTCATTTTGAGTTTTGAGTTTTGTGTTTTCAATCTGCACTAAAAAATAGCAAGAAATAAGAGAAAATGATTTATAATTCTTAGCCATTGTGACGACCAACGGACAACGAAGGAGGAGTTGGATTGTTCTCCGTGCTTTTGTTATCTCTCGAAACACGAAAAACAAAATAAACTTGTTTTCTATTATACATGTTAATTTCATATTTTCAAAAAAAAAATTTCAACAATACGTACAACAGACGCGCTTTTGTAAAGACGAAAACACAAAACTAAAAAAGACAAGCCAAACGGGGCCTTAGTTTTGGAGTCGCCATTTTCCAAATTTGAAAATAGTCGCTATTTTTAATGAAATACCAACGATAATAGAATTTTTAGTTCGTTTATAAATGAAAGAAACTCTAACTTTCCTCATCCTCTACCGTGACAATAGTATTTAGTAGATTCAGGATACGCGCTTCAAACTGGATATTCACCATCTTTTCAAAATATTAGATATCATATTCCTCATTTTCGTAAACTACAAATCAACCAAAATCATGAAAATTTTAATTTCTATCATTCAAGTTTGCGTATGACAATTGAGAGAACTTTTAGAATATGAAAGAATTTTTTTACTATTTTAAAGAATATGCCAACATACCCATTTGAAACAAAAGTAAAAGTTGTCATTGCAACATGGATACACGTAATTTTATAATAAAATACAATAGTGATGATCTTGATTTTAAGGCTTATGATGATGATCCTTATCATGTTCCAAAAGAATACCATGAGGAATATTATAGTTTAAAAATTACTGCAAATAGAGTGACTAAACAAGTATAACGACACATAGACAATGAAATAGCAATGCTTTGCGATACCATAAGAGATGAAATTATTGTAGCAGGGCTGCGTTGAAACATTACTATTGTATCATATTATTATCTGTATTCTTAAATTATGTTATTTGTCTTTTAAATATTGTAGTAAATTTAATAAAATTTTGCAATTTATTTCTTTTAATTACAATTACTTAATGCATATTATATGAGAGAACAAATAATTAATTAACTATAAAATAAAATAATTAATTCAAATAGTCCGCTCAAATACATTATTCAAATACCCTTTCGCATCACTAAACACGTTTCCCTTTCAACCAATTTTCCTGTTGAAATGCCATGCTCGCTGCACTAAGAACGGAACCTAAATAACACCATAACTTTTTTATTCATAGTGTCACTATAACACCCCATAAAATCAACCATAAATAAATAAATATGATAAATTAATTTAAATAAGATAGGGGTAAAAATGGAAATTCTACATAAGCTCGAATTTGACCACAAAATTCATGTCATTGCGTTCATGGCGAAATTCTGATTAATTTTCATATATAATGCTGAAATCGGAGCTCAACAAAGAAGTCATGAGCATTTGAAGTTTTCGGGTTTAAAATAATTAAATAAAATTCAAATTCAAATAAATAACTAATTTTCAAATTTGAAATTCGAAAGTAAAGGGAATTATACTTTGAGGTACAGTAAATGTTATAATTAACGTTAACTAACAATAAAAGAAGAAAATAAATTAACAATGACAACGATTTTAACGCTCCCAAAATAGAGGAGTGGTCTACCCCTTGACCACGATCGCTCGACCGCTAACGGTTGACCGAGGAAAGGTGGCAGTCGACCGCTGCCTGTAGTGGCGACTAGGGTTTTGGTTATTTTAAACGTACCAGATTTTATTATTTTTAATCGACCTTCATCCAATGACTCTAGTGCGTTCCAACCACTATAAATAAAACCCTAGTCTGCTCACTTTTATTCATACAATATTTTGAGAACATTAGCGAAGTCTTATCAGTTCGTCTTTTCATAAATTCATAAAACTCCATTAGAGTTTCAGGTAAGAAATCCTATATATCTATCTTTGTTTATTATTTATTTTCTCAATCTCTTTCCCTCCAGACCGCTAATTTTTTGAATATAACGTATATACAAATCTCTTGCTCTACATATCAAGAAAAAGAGATCTAAAGGAGAGTATTTAGGCATGTCAAATCAAGGAGAAGGCAAATCTAAGGACCTTTGTAAGTGGAAATCTTAGTTTTTCTAATTTGTAATTAAATGGTATAGTTTGGATTTGATGTATAACTTGGGGAGCTTTGGATTACGAAAACATCATAATAAAAACCCCATAATTCCTCCAAAATGAGATGTCAATTCTTATGTTGAAATCTTAATTGTTTATTAAAATAATGGCGTTTTTGTGCATTTTACACTGTATGTGTTTTAGTTCTATTCCACTTCTTATTCTTTTTCTTTAATTTGATTAAGGGATCTGATTTAGAAATGGTACGTAAGACACAAACTTTTATTTGTAGTTTGCACGGTCTGTTTCTATAGAAATTCCCTTATTTAATTTTATGTAAAAAGGAGTTGAATAGAGCGTAAAACTTATTTAATTATAAGTTTTCATTATTATTGTTTTATTCCATTGTTTTAATATAAAATAAGTTGGAAGTGGATTCTAAGTACAAATCTATTGATTTGATTTTGAAATTTTGGTTTTATGGTGAAAATGCTATTAATGCTATTGTGGAAATGCGACTTGTATAACATTGGAAGATTTGACATTTAGAACTTTAGTTTAGGTCATAATCTCCACATGCGTAATAAATGCTTGTGTGTATGTGTGTGTGTATAAACTAGCATAAGTAACGTATAATTATAACGTATTAATTGTCATTTAAATCCCTCTTAGGAAGTAATTAATTAGGCGAAATAAGAAGGATTTCTTATAAGACCTGATTAATGAATATAGTGGGATGTGTGATAATAACTTAGAGAGTGTTATGAAATATGACTAAGTTATAGAAATGCGTGGTCGGTCAAAAACACATAGCAGTCTGCCTAGCTAATCTGGCTACCAGCACCGTGACTTGAGATTGACGTGGGACATTGTTTATAATAACTAACCACGGATGACGTGAAATTAGTCTCAATTATGTAGGGTAAATATGTCCAGCTAATTTGGTTACCAATTCCTACAAATAATTAGACTAATATAAGACGTCTCCGTAGTGTACGGGTCATAATACGATGAGTCTGCTTTGGCAAATTGAAGGTACTAAGTGGTTGTTTGAGGGTCCGTCTCTTTCCCTTATATAAAGTATTAAATGGTCGGGATTGGGCTTACGCACGATATGGATATCTCCGAAAGGTCCACTTCAATAGGAAATATTACCTGTTCGAAAAGATTTCCATGCAATGTCAACTAGATGGAGACCTATTGGAGTCTGTCTTAGAAATAGGTATTAATGATGGGGGCATACCTTAATCGATGTCTTAAATAGTCAGAGTCTGCCTATTTTCCATTAAAATGTATTAAGTGGTTTGAGTTCTGTCTCATATTAACAGACACTAATAACGATAGTTATGGGCTAGGTAGTTAATATCGATATCGGTTAAGTATCGATATGAGATATTTTAAAATATCATGATAATATCGTTAAAGTATCGGACATGTGTAAAACTTGTTGTAAACGATATTATACCATGTTATAATGTTATGTTGATATTAAGTATTCAAATATTTGGAAACATAATTCTAAATTACTACCAAAGATTGATAGCGTATAGTTTATAGATTATAATCCGTTCATTGAGATATTCTATTTAATACAAATCATAAATATAGGCTCGTAAAATCAAGAAATTCATATAATATACATCTTTGTTATTTTCTTCGTTTTTAAATTGTATTTATTGTTTTTTCAGTGATCTAATCATCTATATTACTTTTTCAAAAAAATTATATTTATAGTTTCATCGCTTTCATTTTCACTTAATTTATCGAGTAAGCATTTTTGATTTGATACCAGTTACTATTTTAGCTCATTCCTCGTCGATATGTCAAATATATAACTTTACTACTCTTCAACTTTCAGTTTTGGATGCATGATAAAAACTAATAAAATGAATTTTCATAACCTAACCTATTAATTAAAAATGGTGGGCAAAAAATAACTAAAAAGAGAAGTGGTCTTTCAAGATTTTGTCTTTAGCGATAAAATTTTCAAATAAACATATAAAAATCTGGAATAGGTAGAGTTTTCTTTATTGAATGACTAATGAAAAATCCCAAAACTGCATGATTAACACTAAAAAAAAATTAGTGTATTGAGATTTCTAATATGGTCTACAAATTGTCATTCACCATATACAAAAAAACAAATATTGAAAATATGAAGATATTTATATGTAAAGACTTTTTTTTCAACACGTACAGTAATAAATGATATTCTTAAAATATATCAGGATTTTACGATAAATATCGGACCGATATATCAGCAAATATCGGACCATATATTGTTAACGATATTTAAGCAGTATTTTGAAAAAAATATCGACTTAGAAGCGATATGAGA
This sequence comes from Allium cepa, assembly GCA_030765085.1. Lineage (NCBI taxonomy): Eukaryota > Viridiplantae > Streptophyta > Magnoliopsida > Asparagales > Amaryllidaceae > Allium > Allium cepa. The sequence goes on along the minus strand of CM060937.1, from coordinate 181,540,080 downwards.
TATATCAGTGATGTTGTCCGATATTAACTACATAGGTTATGGGTTATTGATTATGGAAAAACATACTTTGGGGATTGAAGGTATTAAGATTGTTTAAGGACCAGCCTCCTTCCTTTATATAAAGTATTAAATTGTTTGATTATAGTTTAAAATGTGAAAGACATATCCTTATTTAAATTTATATCGCCTAATTACCGATATGAAAAGGCTCGAGATTTTCTATTCATCGGATATTGTTGTTCTGACTACCTTCTCATTATAATACTGGGTAGGAAAGGAGACGATGATTATGATGGAGATGACGATGAGAGGAGCTTGTAACAGTAGTCTATTTATCTATTTATGCTATTTTCTGATGTGCCCGTTTGAAGTCAAAATATATTTTTTAACAAGATGATGTAACGATTATGTTGGCAATATGTTATAGTTTTGTTTTGTGACATTTGGAATTTGAAATAGTATGGGTATTATTTATGCTATTATATTTTATTTTTCTGCTGTGAGTTCTGAATGAATAGATAAATAGCTTCGTATTGTTCTTTTTACCAACCAACGACCAGCTTTGGAATGTATCTAAATTTAGATGAGACTTTTTTGAGTCGGGATTTAGGTCTGTTTCAGGACGGATTGTCACATCACGCATGTTGCTTGATTAACATAATTTGGTGGCAGCACAATGTTTATTGCTTTTTATTTCCCAATGCAGAAAGGAAAAATTCACAGTAATATCATCACACTTTATACATTCAATTCCACGATTTGCATAACATAATTTGTAAATCAAGTTATCCAAAAATGTTGTCATCCTTGCAAATCCCAGGGTCACCTTCAAACCATAAACATCGCACAAATGCAACATAATGAAAATTTATTTCATTCAAATTTTAAGCGATACACCCATCTTCACCCAATGATTCCACAACCAAAATATACAGAATATAACCCCAATAAGAAAAGCTATACATAACCATAAAGGAAACCATCATTCAGATTACATTACTAATAAGTAATAACTGGACCCTTAAACCAGTGCCTTGCACTAAATATCCATGACGAGACAATGATAATCACAAGTCCACCAACAGCAACAGGAGTATAATTGAGGGTATCCTTAGTTACCGGATAAGCAACTGGCAGTGAGAACAGAACTGTGATGGTCATCACCCATAGAACCGCTACCCATCCTACCAAAACTCCGTATTTTCCGAGATTGAATGGTCCGGGCTTAAAAGAGCCACGTGCAAGGGTTACCCTAATGAATATTGGGAGAACGTAAGCGATGTAGAGCCCAATGGTAGCGATTGAGACCATGGCTTGAAATGCTACAAGGCTACCTAGAGACTGCAACATTTACATATTATGTGAATGATGATTGAATGCTTCCATACTCTGCTTTTATCTTTGGAATACAACAACATTCAAGTCTCATAAAAATTCTAATACACAAACGATATACATGTTAAAATGCACTGATGGAGATATTGTGTTATAAATGTTGAATTTCTTAATTTTGTAGCTTGCAAGAGCATGATGATGCAAGGATTATTAATACTGGCAGGTATTAGAACACAATGATACTCTTCGGGCACAAGGATTAAAATAGCTGATAGGAGCACAAGCAAAATAAAGATGTTAAATCTTAAAGTTAGTTTCTTCTATTCCATGCATTCAGATATGCTTATTATAAACAACTAATAAGTGTGGTGATATCTGCACTACCAAAAGTTGGAAAAAGAGAATCCTTGCATCATCCAGCTACATTGTCTTTTGAATGTGGCATATTCCAGCTCAACCTTAGCTTCTAAGTTTACCTTTGTACAAGGGAAATAAAATTATGTAAATGACCATTATATAATTTATAAATGAGAACCAATACATGTATTATGTATTTAATCAAGAAGGAAAATCTGAAATACCGTCAAAGCCATGCAGAAAGAAACAGATACAGAGAGCCAAACTGCATTTATGGGCACTTCTTTGTTGTTCACTTTGTGCCACAAAAAAGAAAAGGGTATTGCTCCATCTCTTGAAAATGCATAAGTTGTCCTGCATATACAAGAATTAATAGATAAAAAATGTGGAAAAAAAATAACTACTGGACATAGTTGTAAAATCTAACAGTTGAAATGTACCTAGAATTGCTTGTTACTGAACTCATACCACAAAAGAATATGGCAACTGCGACAATTCCTAAGCAGACGATCCCTCCAGTTCCATTTCCAAATCTGCTCTTGAAGGCAAGATAAAACACTTCAGCAATTGCATATCCTCCTGCGTCATTGTCTCCATTTAAAAGATATGGTACATCAGTGACTGCATATGTGATGCCAAGCAAATATCCCCATCCAACAATAATCGATACAACGATTGAACTAATTATGCCTTTTGGCCCATTAACATCTGCATTCTTTGTTTCTTCTGTCTATAGGGAACATTAACGTAAGTAGAGTTATATGAGTAAAGATTTTGACAGACCGATAAATGAAGAGAAATAGGATAGTATACTATATTCTACTTTTGGCCCACAATTTTCTATTCCTATTGATAACTTAATTTAAATATGAATCATACAATAATGATACAGCAATAGTTTATTTGCATACTCAACAATTCATCACATAGACACGATAGTACTACAACATTTCAGTATTGAATATCTGTTATAATCCGAGTAATCGTTGTTTTTCAAGAATGTTCTCTCCCAACTTAGTACACAGATGGTTACAACAAAACGTTCTCTTATGATATAGTAGGGTAAATATGTGCAAGTTATGGTTGCTCGGACAAATTATAAAAAACGCTCGAGCCATATATATTTCATTGGCATTTCAAATTTTCAATTCAAATTCAAAATCCAGCTGTCGTAACTATTAGAAAAAGATATATGTTAGCTTCAACAGTCATTACTAACAATCATCTTTCGCATGTGGATATGCCAAAGATGATTGTTGGTGGTGACTATCGAAGCCAACATACATCTTTTCCTAATAGTTAGGGCCATTGGATTTTGAATTTGAATTCAAATGCCAATGGAATATACCATTTTTAGGACGGAGTGTTTCTTTCTAAAGCCCAACAACCTGACCAATTGGGTTGACTACCATGCCAAAGAATGTTGCCTTCGCACCCTGCCTATGGAGGTTACAACATCCGGAAACCCCCTCCCCCTCCTTTGTAGTTGCAAAATGCTAAGACAAATTTGTAAGAAAAAACATCAAACAACATCTTCTGATACCCACTTTGAGTCCCAACACTTCATTTGATTCTCTTTCAAATGATTTCTCTTTCGAAACTGAACGCAGTCCATGACAAACTTTTTATAAAAGCAACGCTCCTCATTAAGTGGACATAAGCATATAAAATAGTAATTACCATATTCGCAGATGCATCATATCCGGTCAGTGTATACTGGCTCATCAATAACCCCAAAACGAACATGTACAGTTTGCTATGAATTCCTACATCGTTTTTGGTGTTGAAATGTGTAAAAACAAATTCTGACGTAGCTCTCTCTCTTGCAACCACGGGTATGGCAATCATAAGAACAAAAACACCTAAGAAAGACTGATATTATGTACATATATTCAGTTTTCAACCATGTAGCTTTTCTGACTCAAAACAAAAAATAATTGTACCTAAAAAGTTCCAAGCAGCAGCGAACTGTCCCAAAAAGGATAACCATGTGATTGAAAGGCTATTTATGATAGCATGAATTAACAGAATTCCTCCATGAAAAGCAATGACTACATATTTAGAAGCAAGGTAACCTCCACCATTTTTGCCACCAGTGGACAGAAGTATAATAACTTGAATTAACGTTGCTAGTGAAAAATCCACACTTGTCGTTCCTGCCCACTGCATAACAAAAGCTATATTTTAACATCGTAGAATATAATTGATTTTAACCCAAAAATAAAAATAAAACAACCTTGCCTAATTGAAAATTGAAGCCATCAATCAACAATTCAGTGAAATTGGGGAATTACCTGCCCAACAATATTGAACCTGCATAAAACCAATTGCAACTATGAGAATGCTATTATTTCAATACAACTGTTACAATGGTAGATTGAAATTTACTCTGATATGTTGGAATAATTCAACATAATGTGTCACATATTTTAATGTTTAAATATGTAGGCTATCTTGTAATTAAGTCTAATTATGTAATCTATTTTTGAAATAAACATATTAAGACTTAAGAGGTATATTCGTCGTAGGAAATTATTGTCAAGGACAAAATTCTCAATGTTTTCGCCTCAAGAACAGACCTTCATATTTTAGCATGTAGGACAACTTTCTTCAGTTTTGAAAGAATGTTTGTCCTTATGAATAGTTTTGAAAGAATGTTTGTCCTTATGAATAATTTTGAAAGAATATTTGTCTTTATGACTAAAATATTGAAGTTGTGTCCTTCAGGCTAAAAATGTACAAATTTTTATCCTTTAAATTAATTCCCCCTATTCGTCATGTAAAATTATAACGTGTAGATACGCGAGTGATAATTTTAGTTTGTTGAAGGGGCGAACTGAAAGATATCACACCATACGTGTGCGTGCGTGTGTATATATATATATGAGGTGATGATCCCCAAATTACATAAGCCTTATCATATTCTCTCTACACTCTTCTAAAGAGAATTTACAGATCTAAACTTGTGTTAATTTGGAAGATCTAATCCAAATTAATCTTCGCATCAATTAAAAATCGATGGATTCAGGTACACCTTCCGCTGTTAATTTCATATACTTGTTTCTCAATTGAATCAATATGAGTTATATGTATTCAGATCTAATATACATTAATCACCAACAAGTGGTATCAGAGTCACCCATCATTGATTTTATCGAGAAATTTTCTGATTTTAAGTATATATGGAATTAGGGTTTTGAGATTTAAAATTTTGGTTGATTCTTCATATGCCTTTATTTATTGATTCATCTGATGCCTTTGTTTCAGATCTATATAAATAATTCTTGAATTAATTCCGCTTGTTCGGATCCAATGCCTTTAATTGTTGCTACTCATATTATTCATATTTTATTGTCAGTAGTACTGCAACTGTACAATTCTTTTTATTGCTATAAATGGTTACCATGTTAAGTTTTGTTTCATTTACACGTATGGAAGCATCTTCATGCCTTTTAATGTTCTTGTAATACGTATCGGACTACATAACGGTCAATTTGCATTTATTTTTATCATAATTGCATTACATAATTGCATTAAATGTAGTTGTTATAATAATAAGTTAATTTATTATCACAAATGCAGTAAATGCGATAATTGCAATAAATTCAACGATGCAGCATGTTTGTATTTGGAATAAGAAGAGATATATTGTTTATTATTTAATACATTTATATTTTATAGATACGTATATTTTATATGTATGACCCGCTCCTTAAAAATAAGTATCACTTTTTGTAATATTATAACACACATATTCATATTTGCTTATTCAAATAATCTTTCATCGAAAGTTAATCACCTGCCGCACTGATATAATAAGCTATTTTGACATGGACTATTTATTTTTGTTGCTTCCCACTATGTTTGGGATCAACCACTGCTACAGTTTTCAGCTATTTATTTTCTTGCGATATCACATGTAGGGACCATGCTATATTAAAATTTGTTTTATCTTCTGTCTTGAATATTGACAGTTAAATAAAGTATACAATATTTTATTATTAATTGTTATTACAAATACCATTTGTTATGTATTGTTACAGTTTTTAGTTGATGTTAATTTTTTTATTATGACTATGAAACCATATTTTCAATATGTATAAAAAAAATAAAAATTGAAATTTATGGAATACGCATAAATAAATGAGTTAAAATAAACCAATTCAAATATTATTTGGTGTCTCTTTACAAACTAATTGTAAATATGCTACATTACAAATGAACTAATTGAAATAACATGGCATCAAAGTGACATCTCTTATTTTAGTTATTCATAAAAAATGTTTGTTGTTTGTGCGTATTTATTCATGCAGATATCAGCCAGCCCAAAGGAAAACTAATATTTGGCTGAATCATTTATACATGTATGATGATAAATATGTGAAAATCATATAGTTTTGCAAGTGAATATCTAATCGTCCAAAGGAAGATTGATATTTGACTTGAACTTATTGTCAATGTTTGATCATTACAATAAGAATACCACTTATAATTAATATTACTGTCCAAAGACTTGATATTAATGTTGTGCTAGGTATCTTGAGAAGAGACTTACTGATTATTTGAATTTACTGCGGTTTTATTTTACAATGTGAGCATGTTTGATTGAATCTTATGTTAAAATTATAACTAATTTAACTACGGTATCTGTCAACCTTAACAACATTACTATTCTGACTGGAACAAACTTTAAGGATTGAAAAATGAACATATTGCTTGTTCTCGGCTGCATGGATCTTCACCTTGCACTTAGGATGGATGCACCCATCCCTCTTACAGATGAAAATTCTTCTGATGTTAGAAAGAACTTTGAGAAGTTGGATCGTTCAAATCGCATGAGTCCAATGATCATAAAGCGCAACATTCCAAAGGCATTTAGGGGTGTGGTATCCGAAAAGAAAACCAATGCTAAAAATTTCCTTATTGAGATTGAAAAATATTTTGCTAAAAACGATAAGGCGGAAACAAGTACGCTTTTGCAGTGCTTGATTTCCATGAAGTATCAAAGCAAAGGGAACATAAGAGAGTACATTATGAAAATGTCTAATGTTGCTTCAAAACTTAAGGTACTTAAGCTTGAACTTTGGATAACTTGCTTGTGCATTTGGTACTGATCTCTCATTCTTCACAATACAACCAGTTTAAGGTCAGTTATAATTTGTCAAAAGGAGAAATGGACTTTTAATTTGCTCATTTCGTATTGTGTATAAGAAGAAGAGAGATTAAAGTATGATAAGACTGAAAGTGCTCATCTGACATAAATCGGGAAAAGGCAAAAAGAGAAAGAAAGATAAGGAAACTGCTAAGGTTCCAACGGAAAAAAAACAACATAAGAAGGCTGATGGTTGTTACTTTTGTAAGAAAACTGGATATTTAAAGAAAAATTGTACCAAATATCACGCATGGCGTGTTAAGAAAGGTATATCCTTTGCTTGGTCTGTTCTGAAGTAAATTTAGCTACAGTACATAGAAACACTTGGTGGTAAGATTCTAATGCTTCTACTTATACAAGTGCTTCTATGCAGGGTTGCCCGAACTACCGAAATCCAACTGATGCTGAAAGAGACATCTATGTGGGTGATGGAAAATCGATTAAAGTGGAGGCTATAGGGCATTTTAAGTTGTTATTGAGAACTCGATTTTATTTGGATTTATCGGATACCTTTGTTATACCGTCATTTAGACGAAATTTGGTTTCTATTTCTAAGTTGGACAAATCTGGTTATTCTTGCTCATTTGAAAATGGTATTTTTAGTTTATCAATAAATTTAAATCTTGTTGGAACTGGTTCTCTCAATGTTTATGATAACTTATATATGTTTGATGTTAATACCTCTTATTATGAAGCCTTGCATATGGAATTGAGTGATACTAAAAGAAAAGCTAATAAGGAAAATTCAACCATATTGTGGCACAAGCGCTTATGTCATATATCTAAAACTAGAATTCAACGGCTTGTGTTAGATGGCATTTTGGAATCTATTGATTTTTCAAACTTCGATGTCTGTGTAGAGTGCATCAAGGGAAAACAGACCAAACATAAGAAAATATGTGCCAATAGAACAACCGACGTCTTAGAATTGATACATACGGACATTTGTGGACCATTCCCTATGTCATTATGGAATGGTCAACAATATTTTATCACATTCATGGACGACTACTCAAGATATGACTACCTATATCTTATACATGATAAATCAGAATCATTGGACATGTTCAAGAAATTTAAGGTAGAAGCTGAGAACCAAATCAACAAAAGAATTAAAGCTATCAGATCTGACAGTGGAGGTGAATATTATGGTAAATTTAATGAATCGGGTGAACAATGTCTAGGACCATTTGCCAAATTCCTAGAGAAATGTGGAATAGTCCTATAGTACATCATGTCAGGTTCACCTAGCATGAATGATGTTGTCGAGAGATGAAACAGAACTCTTAAAGACATGGTCAGGAGTATGATTAGTCATTTTACCTTACCAAAATCACTCTGGGGGAGGCATTTAAGACAACAGTTTATATCCTTAATGGGGTATCCACTAAAGCAGCTGCCAAGACAACTTATGAGCTTTGAACAGGCAAACAGCCTAATCTAAAACATTTTCATATTTAGGGATGTCCAGCTGAGGCAACGTCGTATAGGCGAAATGAAAGAAAATTGTACTCTAAAATAGTGAGCAGCTACTTTATTGATTATTCTAAGCGATCTAAAGGCCATAAATTTTATGATCTCCAACTAAAGAAAAATTTTGAGATGGAAACTGCAACATTTTTTAAGGATGTTGATTTAGAGGGAGAATTGAAGTAAGGAACATTGTTTTTGAGGAGGAATCGTCATCTATGATTTCCACTACAGTTACTTCTTCTGACCATGTACAGATTATCATTCCTGTCATTAATGAAGAAGTTGATCCGAAACCACAACAGTACAATGTTGAAGAAATCCCTCTTCAAGATGAGAACAATGTTCCACAAGAACAAACTCAACAACCTCAAAATGAATTGTCACTAAGGAGATCCACTAGAGAGAGGAAAGATGTCATTTCGGATGATTGTGTGGTATTTCTTCAAGAAATAGAGGATAATAATGAACTTGTGGAAAATGATCACATCAACTTTCACCAAGCAATGCAAGATGCTAATTCTCAAAAGTGGATTGAACCTATGAATGAAGAGTATAAATCCATGCAAGACAATAAAGTTTGGGATCTTATCTCTTTACCCGAATGTAAGAAACTCATTGGCTGTAAATGGATATTTAAAACCAAGAGACATGTAAAAGGTAATGTGGAAACCATTAGGTTCGTCTCGTAGCAAAAGGTTTTACTCAGAAGGAAGACATCGATTTTAAAGAGACTTTCTCTCAAGTTTCATCGGAAGACTCTTTTAGAATAATTTTGTCGCTTGTTACACATTTTGACCTTGAGTTACGTCAAGTGGATGTTAAAACTGCGTTTCACAATGCAGACATTGAGAAAATAATTTATATGCTGCAACCAAAAAAATTTGTGCTCGGAGATCCAAGGAATATGGTTTGCAAACTAAAGAAATCCATTTATGGGCTCAAACAAGCTTCTAATCAATGGTACTGCAAGTTTCATAAAGTAGTTATCTCATTTGGTTTCGTGACAAACATAATTGATAGCTGTGTGTATCATAAGTTCAATGCGAGCAAATTCATATTTTTTGATTTTATATGTTGATGATATATTGTTTGCTTGTAATAATTTACATATTTTGCACGAAACCAAGATATTTCTTCAATATAATTTTGAAATGAAAGATCTTAAGAATGCTTTTTTGTATTAGGAATCCAAATATATCGTGATCGTGCATGGGGTATTCTTGGATTGTCACAAAAGAACTATATAAAAACGGTGTTTAAAAGGTTTGACATACAAGATTATAAAATGGGTGATACCCATGTTGCTAAAGGAGATAAATTTTGTCTCAAACAATGCCCTAATAACATCCTTGAAGCAAAAGAAATGCAGAAGATCCCTTATGCATCTGCTATATGAAGTTTAATGTATGCTTAAATGTGTAGATGTCCGGATATTGTGTACATTATAGGAGTATTGAGCAGGTATCTTAGTAACCCTAGAATGGATCATTGGAAAGCAGCAAAAAGGGTTATGAGATATCTTCGGAGAACAAAAGACTATATGCTTACATATAGAAGATCAAATCAGTTGGAAATCATTAGGTATTCTAATTCTGATTTTGCTGGATATACGAATAGCACAAAATCCACTTCAGAATACATATTTCCATTAAATGTAGGGGCTACATCATGGAAAAGCGTTAAACAAACGCTCATAGTTTCTTCCATCATAGAAGTAGAGTTTGTGGCTTGTTATGAGGCATCTAACCATGCGAAATGGCTGCGGAATTTTGTCGCTGCGCTGCGCATTATTGATAAGATTGAAAGACCATTAAAGTTATATTGTCACAATAGATCTGCAGTATTATATTCTAATAACAATAGAAGCTCAAGTAAGTCAAATTACATTGACATAAAGTTTTTAATTGTAAAGAAGAGTGTAGAATGGGTTAATATTCATAGAGCATATTGGGACAAATTCCATGTTAGCGGATCCGCTTACAAAAGGAGTACCACATAAGATCTTTCATAAGCATGTTGCTAAATGAGTGTATCTTTTATCTAAGGATATTTTAGTTTAAGGGGAGTTTGTACTTAGTCACTTATTTTGCGACACTACTCTATATTTTGATTATGGACATGCTTTGGTTTTTCTGATCAGAAATAAATTTTTCTTTTGCACTTCAATTGTTTATATATATTATTTGAAATTTTGGTCTCATTAAAGTAAAGTATGACCAGTTGGAAATAGACATGTAAAGATCATATTTCACGCAATTTTCATGCTATACATACATGATTGATCTATATCGTTTGATTGTATTAATATCTGTGACCATTGATGGGTTTAGTTACAAAAACAGTAATGAAAGCCACTTTGGTTCTATGTTAACACAATCAATGGACGGGATTGTTTTGAATATACCATATTATTAAGATGGCTATTTAAGAGCTCATAAAGTTAAATACATTCTATAAAGTTACATATGTGGCCCAGGAAGAGATTGTTGGAATAATTCAATATAATGGGACCACATATTTTAATGTTTGAATGTGTGAGCTATCTTGTAATTAAGTCTAATTACGTGATTTTTTTGGAATAAACATGTTAAAACTTAAGGGATATATTCGTCATGTAAAATTATAACGTGTGGATACCGAAATGACAATTTTAGTTTGTTGAAGGGCTGAATTGAAAGATGCCGCACACTATATATATGTGGTTATGGTCCCCAAATTACATAAGTCTTATCATTTTTCTAAAGAGAATTTATAGATCTAAGCTTGTGTCAATTTGAAAGATCTAATTCAAATTAATCTTCACATCAATTAAGAATCGATTGATTTAGGTACGCATTCCGCTGTTAATTTCATACTCAATTGAATCAATATGGGTTATATGTATTCATATCTAATATAGATTAATCACCAACATGAGATGCATAAGTTCTATTAGGAGGTATGAAAATATCATTATAGGTAGATGAGTTTGTCGAAATCTGATTTCATTTGGCTTTGTTGCAACTTAATATAATCACAAAACGTAAAATTTAGAATTGAAGTTTCAGAAATTGCAACACGGTTAATTTGAAATCATTTTTGAATAATTGAAAACACGAACTAAATACACACCATGTAAAGAACCATCCAGGAGCGAAGTAGAAGTCATTCTCAAAGCTATAGCAACTAAACAAAATAATTTATCTCATCAAAAACCGTAAGCAACCATCATAAGAACACAAGAGAACAAGCCTCCTGAAACAACTATTGCCATTGGTTACAAACCATCAATAGTGTGTCCACAGTTTAACTATAATTAATTACTCCCCAGTAAGCAGTATTGTATATTCTTTTCAAAAATAGCATCTTTGCTCAAATAGTTACAGTGGAGGAAAAAAAACAAAAAAGTCAGTACCATAATGTAAACAAGTGTTTACAACCAACGATAGTTTAGATTTCAACCTCATTTTGTCTTCAACTGAAAGATAAAGCTCATGTATTACTGTTAAGAACTAAAGGTTAAGACTGTTAAATGCAAGACTCTAGAATTAAACTGTACCATCCAGTGATCCAGGATGCAAATGGCGCCCAATCCCTGCCAGAAAGTGAAGCACTCCAATAATATAGGCCGCCTGATGTTGGATATGCTGAACAAATCTCAGCCATTGAGGTACCAACTGACAAAGTGAAAAATCCTGCAATCAGCCATCCATATGTTGTAGTAACAGCTCCACCAAAGGTGAGGCCGGTGTTGTACGTCGTCGTTATTCCCGCAAGTACAGATATGATAGAGAAGGAGAATGCAAAGTTCGACAAAACCCTGAGGGACAATTCAAAAATATGAATTTAACCTCAATGAGATGAATTAAATTTTATGTATGCATGTCTTTTTTTCTTTTCTTTTTTGCAAATGGGTTCGCACACAATTATATGTATGTATGTATGTATGTATGTGTATATGTATGTATATGTATATATGTATATTGTGTGTGCAAGCAAGTCTTGTTTGGTTTTAAAATGTATTTTATGTTTTGTGTTTTCAATATGCATCTCAAATGGTCACGGTCCATTGGCTCAAGTGGTAATATCTCTATATTGTGATTCTAAAGGTTTTAAGTTCAACCCTTGAATCATTAAAATTTGATGTTCGGCTAAAATTAAGTATCACTCTTGCACTATTGTTATAAAATAATATGTATTTCAAATGAAGGTCGAGGAATTGGAAAATCCTAATCATTATGATTTTTGATATTTTTCAAAAGGTGGAAAACGGAAAAAATTATTTTCAATTTTACACGTTATAATCCATTTTTCCAAATTGATCGTTATTGGAACTTTCTTCTTTCCTATGCATTCTGAAACACATACCATATGGTCCCGTAGTTTGATAGATGAGAATATCATTGTTTGATAGATGAGAAAATATAACCCATGTTTTAAATTTTGCGGAATACTATTTAGCTATCCTCTTAATCTAGGCTTGACAAACAAGTGCAAATCACTTATATCAAATATAAACAAAGATTAATCAAATAAAAAATTACTTTGTGACTCAACCTTTCAAATTTTCGAGGTTTTATTTTGTTTCAGTAGTCTTAGCAATGCAAGGTTCATACTAAATTGATTATCTAAGAAGGATTAAAAAAAAAACCTTTCCCTAAGTTTCTAAATGCACGGCAGCCCCTCTCAAATACTCATTCTAGCAAATAGCCTTCTAAATGTTTTCAACATTTTTTTTAATTGCGGATTTGCAGTGCAACAACACTAAATTTGAACAGCTTCCAGAAAAAATTCGAATGTTTACTCTCTCTTTTTTTTCCAAAACGTACTGCAAATTTATTTATTTTAAAAAAAAAAAGATTTTTTTTTTTTGCTTGGAATTAGCAGCAAAGTAGCGTTTAGTTCTGAAACTTAGGGAGTGATGTTTGGTGAAATTGTGATTTAGAGAGGGCTGCCTAATAAGTTTGAAAAGAACTCGTGCCTGATTTCCACCATCTAAAATATTTTGGAAACTAAAAAGGGGTGAAAAAAGGAGGCTTGTACATTTATCAGAAATGCTAATCATCCCCGATCAGCACTTCCCGATGTGTAGCATTTCTCCAAATTGTAAAGTTGTGTTCCTTAAAAAAATTGTAAAGTTCAAAACCACGTGTAATATGGAACAAAAAGAAGATCAACTATTAAAGATTCTAACTGACAAAAATATACAAAAAGAAGATCAACTATTAAAGATTCTAACTGACAAAAATATCCTGTTTTGAACATGGGAATGGATGAGTGAATGAATGGTAATAAATAATTGAACAAAAGAAATTAAGGAGGTGGAAAGGGATCCAAAAAGTTACTTAATATGGGAATTTTACATCACCAATGAAATCCAACAAATTTGAAACAGGGTAAGACTGACACTGACACTATAATGTTACACGCACAAAATTCGTATGACCAATTTTCCCTAAATTTGGATATATATTTTTTTTTCGCTGAATAGAAGAATTTAATGGCAGTTAAACCACAAATCCGAAGATTAAACTTAGAAATAAAGATGAATCAGTGAAGCCATAATCATTTTGTAAGCTCTCAGACTCAATATATCATGGACATGAAAACACAAAAATACAGTAAATATAAGCTGAGGATAGTTGTGGATGATAATTACGAAAGATCTCGTTTGAGTTCTTGTTTGTAACCAAGCTCTTGAAGCCTGCTTGTTCCTGAATCCAATCCATGCTTCACTTCAATCGCTGTAGATATCTCGTCTTCTTCAGCACCCATCTCTCTCTCTCTCTCTCCTCGGTTTCAAGCACAGAAAGAGAAGAAAGAAGAAGAATACAATTTAGAATCGTACAGAATCTGCCTGCCCTGTAGTGCAGTATCTAATTCCACTGACGTAGAAACCAACATGCGGCTACAGACTACAGTTAGGAGTTTAATAAGTCGTCAAATTCTAGTGGTTCAAAGTTGACGATTATAATTCTTACTATTTATGAGTTGAAATTCGAAACGTTAATCCTTCACGGCACATTTTCTTTTTTATCGTATTTATTAATTAAAAGATTGTAAATAAATAATTAAGATTAAATTGAGACAGATGAGCAAAAAGTCAAAATAGAAACCAGGTGATCTGTACCCGTTTGATTTATTTGGCTGTAAACATAATTTTTACTATTAAATTTAAATACACAAATGTATAAAATCCTTCGACAAATATTTAATCAATTGCAGTTGCAAATGTGTTTTAATCATGAGTTTTGAATCGAATACTTAAATACTTTTCTTTAAATTTAACTTAGTCGTTGTGTATGGAGAAAATGATATCGACACATCCGTTGGAACTATTGTATTGTAGTGCTCTTTATACAATAGATTGCAAATTACTTATGATCGTGGGGATATCAAGAGATCATGTACTTGTGTCTGTTTGGAACAACTATACAATAATGACATCACGAAAGTCTACTACAGATTAACAATTAAGCCAAAATAGAAGATCTCATGAAACAGCATGTATTTGTTGCGGTGTCTCGCACAGTGTGTGGGTAATGAATGCACATATTGAAAATAATAGTCTCACACCGTGAAAAATAATAAAAATGGAGCGATATATGTATGAATTTGATCGCATGTAACATCAATGGATTCCTTTTGTTAAAAGATGTTTACCAAACTCTATGTCCTCCCCAAGAAGAGTTTTGTGTGTGTATGTATCTTTGGTCGCATGTAACAACAAAGAATCTTTTTTTTGTTAAAATACGTTCATCAAACTCTATGTTGTTTCCACGGATAGAAGTACAGACGGATCATAGAACTTCAACATAGCAGTCTTTAAACTGGAGAGTATTATTGATCTTATGTATCCAGACCGTGCTTTGATCATGATCAATCACATGACATCATGATCATATTACGACCATAGTTGGATACATGTTGAACTACTTTAAATAAAACACTACTCAAGAGAGGATTCGTTTTTTCATTGTAGAAGGTTAGTACCACTTTAAATGTGATGCCTCAGCTTAAATGACCAAATTATCAGTGTAGTTTACCATTCATAGCGCGGATTAAGGGCACTGAAGGAGTGATATCTCGTATAAACTACTTTGGGTCAGCATGGATATGTTTCAATACATGACCGTGTCTGAAGTAATATGTATCTCATCTCGACAGAAGGCAATGTACACGAGTTCTAGAATTGAGTAACTTACATATCAGGGACACATATAGCGGAAATGACTATATATACATATGTGTGTTTGTGTGTGTTTTGATATACGAACTACTCAAAAGTACACACTTTAAACTTGGTAGACCATGTACAGTCCAAAATATCTCCACTTTTAATGTCCATATAACAACTCATTTTGAAACCGATCTCAAAACACATCTACAACTTCTACAAACATCTCAAATTCATCATATCTTTGAATAAACCGGATAGTGCTGCGAATCTCATCTTTCAGGCAATGGTTGCTAAACTCGAATATAGTAGTACTCCAAAACATAATATACCTTATGTATACCATCTCCTATAAACTGCTCAACGCACAAGATTGACGTCCATAAATGGTTATCCGAAAAATACAACACATTAGTCTGGCCCAAGGCATTGTCATAACAAACCTTGAGTCACGCTAGAAATCAAGCTATGAATATAATCAAAATCGTAAACAATAAAGGTGCCACTCATACCATACCAAATCCCATCCATAATTCACTAGAATGGTTTTAACGTACATATCATGACTCTATTCATTGTGACTCACAGTCGCAACTCTAATCAACTGAATATCGTAATCTATGTAACAACCCTCCCCGAGATGACCTAATTTTTGACCCAGTAAAAGCCCATCGAAACTTAGGTCCATTCCGGAGCTAGCTGTTGGTTGATATAGTTGACTAAACAATATGCAGAGCTATACACCTATGCTTTTAGAGTCTCACACCGGAAGGAATAAAATATGATAATAAAATAAAGTATCCTCTCATAAAACCAAATCACATAAGTACACTGTCTCGATAGTACTGAAAACATGTCTAATACATAGTCCGGGTACATCATAACAACATAAATAGTTACTATAATAGATAACCGCCCATCATGTCTCTACTATTTTCTCCATACTCATCGTTGTACCTAACATGTGGATTGTAATGAGGAGAGAGTCAGAACAACCATGTTTGATAAATGAAAACCTCAAATTTTACAATAATAGTATATGGGCAGTAAGCATTCAGATAAGTATGATGTGTTTCGAATTAATTATATTCCTCCATGTACCTCCAATTATAGGCTAATGGCCCTACGAGTCCTACTATGTGACTATAAAAGCGGGTGCAACGAAACTATGGAGTATATTGGGTTCAACAACCCATCTCTCTCTCTGTTTCAGTTTCAATATCGTTGTAGATATCTTGTCTTCTTCAGCACCGATCAAAAGAGTAATCCTTCCATCATGGATGCAGTTGGGCATTCATATATCTTGCATCCCCAACACCTCTCTCTTTGCCACTTCCAAATCAACATTGCAAACTAAAACAAAGCAGACACTCTTTTTTGTTTAAATGTATGATATTAAATTTACAAAATTGAAAATATAGAGACCATGTTTATATTAATAAAATCGATATATATTAGAGGTTAGGAGACAAATTAAAATGATACTTTGTTGTAACTTGTAAGTCATTATTGAGATGTCCAGGTGAGCGGTAATTTCTGTTGAGTCACAAGTTTTATGAAAGTTTTGATTTCTGACAAATAAGGCGATCGACAAAACAAGGTCATTAGAGCTACATATGTTACTATAGATTATATGTTGATTATTTGATATTGTAATAGTTGTCAACTTGTTAAAATCTATCCTCAAATAATCATGCACCTCAATATAATCGATATATATATATACGTTTAATAGCATTGCACATTCATTGTGCAAATTAACAGGAACCGGTCGACCGGTTAATAATCATACGGTCGACCGTTTCTGTGTAAAATGCACAATGAACGTGCACACATGCACATAACGTATATATATTTTAAATTCCTGTCTACTGGTCACTTTTTAACCTGTCGACCGTTTTTGAACAGAAAACAATTTTTCCAAAAGACACTTCTCTTCTCCAAAGGTTGCATCTCTTACCTTTCACCAAAGATCATATCTCTTAATGACAAAGAGTTACAACCATTCTTATCTATATAAACTCATCCAATTCATTGATTAAAAAAATAACGATTTCATATTCTTTTAATCTAATCTCTGATCTTATTTCTGCATTATAAAAGCTCTAAATTATTTATTGAACCTTTGAAACTATTTCATATCCTTTGATTCAATAATATACTTTCCTTAATCTTTTCAAAACATCATATCGCATACTTTGAGGATAAGATTATAAGAAGGGTGTACTGCTATTGACAAATCCGTGTTTTCAAGAGCACAAGTTGTCAACAATAATTGTATTTGTTCTTTTTTTGAAGTCCTCTGTTTTGTAAGAGGCAAGTGTTGAAGTCCTCAGTGTATTAGAGGCGTGAAATCCCGTTCGGCTGTTCGGGTGTTGTAAACCTGTTCCTCCGGGTGAAGCGAGGTAGTTAATAGTGAAAATCCAGATAGAAGTCTGGGACTGGACGTAGGACGGTGCTCCGAACCAGTATAAAAATCTCTGGTGTGATTTTTCTATTTTTTATTTACTATGCTATTATCATCTATTTCCGCATTTGTATTGTAATCCATATTACACGATCCGTGTATACTATATTAGCACATATAATTGTATACACACCGCCCTTTCAATTGGTATCAGAGCACGGTCATCATATAACCGTAACACAGTTATTTGATATATTATAGTAATATGGCAAATAACGTAAGTACTAGCACTCAAAACACCACTTACACGGAGGGTCAATCAACACAAAGACCTCCATTTTTCAATGGTCTTAACTATAGTTATTGGGCAACACGTATGTCATTCTTTATGCAATCAAATAGCTATGATGCTTGGAATGCCACTCAAAGAGAAATAATGAATCCAACAACTGATTATTCAGAATGGACAGTAGCTGAGAAAACGGCAGCAGCCGTAAATGCAAAAGCAATAAATATGTTGTTCTGTGCATTAGACCAAAATGAATATAACCGTGTTAGTATCTGCACTACTGCATATCAAATTTGGCAAACACTAAAAATCACTCATGAAGGTACTAACAAGGTTAAACAAGCCAAAATAGCCATGCTGAAAAGTCAATTTCAAATTTTCAAAATGAAACCAAATGAGACAATCAATGACATGTATTCACGGATTCAAACTATTCACCATGCACTTATTGGCTTAGGACAAAAGTATTGATTTCGATGTTGTTTCAACAGTCCTACATTCTCTGACTAGTGAATGGGAAGGAAAAGTATTAGCAATTGAAGAAGCTAATGACCTTTCCGTCATGAAGCCAGATGAATTGATAGGAAATTTAATGTCCTATGAAGCAAATTTGCAGGCTAGAAAAGAACAGAGAGAAGAAAAGAAAAATGTAGCATTTCATGTTGAGAAAGATGAAAATGAATCAGATTCTGAAGACGAAGATTTGGCATTCATTGCAAAAGGATTCAAAAAATTCTTAAAATATCAAAAAGCCAGTCGTTACAATAAAAGGAAACCTGGATCAAATAAACCATCTTCATCTGCTATAGAATGTTTCAACTGCCACAAAAAGGGACACATGCAGAAAGATTGTCCAGAACAAAAGAAGAAGTCAGAAAATGACAAATTCAAATATAAAAAGGACAAATCTAAGAAACGAGCTTTCTCGGTAACATGGGATGATTCAGAGTCATCTTCATCAGAAAGTGAAAGTGATTCAGAGAATGAACAAGCTAATGTTTGTTTTATGGCAACAGAAGATGAGGTACAAATTCCTACATTTGATGAATTACTTGATATTAATGCTGAATTGATAGTCAAATATAAAGACATAAAACGTCAATTAAAAGTAGTCAAAGCAGATTTAAGTAGAGCAGAGCTTGAACGAGATATGTTAAAAGATGAGAAGAAAATATTATAAGAGGAACTTGAAAATATTCAAGAATCATCATCTAATGTTGATTCTCAAATATCCCTTTTGAGTCAAGAAATAGAAACTCAAAAAGAGAAAAATAATGCTCTCACTACTGAAAATCATGAGCTTAAAGCAAAAGTCAAAATTCTAGACCTAGAAAAAGCTAGCTTACAAACAAAGTTTGATGACATTACTCAAAATGTTTCTAATTTTAACAAAGGTCGAGAAAACTTGACAAAAATCATTGAAAGTTCACAATCTATTTCAGACAAACAAGGATTGGGATATAACAAACAAGAAACCAAGAAACATCTTGGAAATAAAAGGAAAAAGAAAGTACAAAAAACTGAAGCTAAGAAAAATCTTAGTTTATTATATTCCAAACCAAAACCAGTTGTGAAATTTCAAAAGAAAAATGTCAAGACTATCAAAATATGGGTTCCTAAAACAAATAATAATTTGATTAGGAACAAATACATTCAGCAATTCATGAATACTGTGCATTTTAATAACAATTATATATATAAAGGGGATACCGGACCCAAATGGGTTTGGACTCCTAAGACCTAACTCTTAGGACCCTATAAAAAGTGGGTACCATGGACTTAATTCTATTTTTTGCAGGTCCCACTTAAGAAAAGAGGAAAGTGGATATTGGACAGTGGTTGCTCAAAGCACATGACAGGAGACAAGAGTTTATTAACAAATATTACATATTCAGATGGTGGCTCCGTCACTTTTGGAGACAATTCAAAAGGCTATATCATCGGCAAAGGCGATGTGAGCAATTGCGGTACATCTAACTTACCTCTTATTACTAATGTCATGCTAGTTAGAAATTTGAAACACAATTTGCTAAGTATTAGTCAGTTATGTGACAAGGGTTTTATTATTTCATTTTCAAATAATAAGTGTAGTATTCTAGATAAAGACCATAATTTGGTTTTCGAAGGTTATAGAGACATAAATATATATATATTTTGAATATGAACATTAATCATAATTCAGATATGTGTCTTGTGGCTAATGACAATGATCCATGGCTATGGCACAAACGCTTCTGTCATATAAACTTCAGAACTATTGACAAGCTAGCCAAAAACAATCTAGTTAGAGGACTACCCAAAATGAATTTTAAAGTTAACAACATTTGTGACGCATGTCAAATAGGAAAATTGACCAAATCATCTTTTAAATCCAAAAAAGTCATATCAACATTACAACCACTTGAGTTACTACACATGGATTTATTTGGACCTACTAGAGTTCAATCAATAAATCACAGTCAATATGTGCTTGTAATTGTTGATGATTTCTCTCGTTATACATGGACAATTTTCTTAAAAAATAAAAGTGATACTTTCGATCATTTCAAATCTTTCGTCAAAAGAATTCGAAAATCAAAAGGGATTAAAGTTAAAAATATAAGAAGTGATCATGGCGGAGAGTTTGAAAATAATGAATTTGAACAATTTTGTACAAAGAAAGGTATATATCATAATTTTTCGTTTCCCAGAACTCCACAACAGAACGGAGTTGTAGAACGGAAAAACCGAACTTTACAAGAATGTGCAAGAACATTATTGAATGGAACCACCTTACCAAAACATTTTTGGGCAGAAGCTGTGGCAACTGCCTGTTATGTTTTAAATCGTGTATCCATAAGACCTCTTACCAAGAATACTCCTTATGAATTATTTAACAAAAGAAAGCCTAAAATCTCATACTTCAAAGTTTTTGGTTCGAAGTGCTTTATTTTAAATACAAAAGACCAGCTTGGCAAATTCGATCCAAAGGCCGATGAAGGAATATTTGTCGGTTATTCGGAACGAAGTAAGGCCTATCGGATATTTAATAAACGAATCAAAACTATTGAAGAATCACTTCATGTCTCTTTTGATGAAATCTATCAGCACCCTCACACTATATCAGATGATGACGAATCAATAGTCACTGACAATCAAATCATCACAAATATTGATTCTGACTCAGAAATAGTTATTGAGAATATTCCTCAAATATGTGAGTTACAATCACCACCAAGAATATTAAGAGACCATCCGCCTCAAAATATAATCGGTGAAATAACATCACATGTCAGAACAAGGAGTCAACTCAATCAAATGGGTCATGTCGCTTTTCTCTCAAATATCGAACCTAAGAATCCAAAAGAAGCTGCTACAGATGATTACTGGATCATTGCCATGCAGGAAGAACTAAATCAGTTTGAGCGCAATGACGTTTGGGAACTTGTTTCAAGACCAACTGATCAGTCAGTAATTGGTACTAAATGGGTCTATAAAAATAAGGCTGACGAACAAGGCAATATCACCAAAAATAAAGCAAGATTAGTAGCACAAGGATATAATCAGGAAGAAGGTATCGATTATGAAGAAACTTTTGCACCAGTTGCTCGACTAGAAGCCATTAGAATCTTATTATCTTTTGCTTGTCACCATAATTTCAAACTTTATCAGATGGATGTCAAAAGTGCTTTTCTCAATGGATTTATCAAAGAGAATGTCTATGTCGAACAACCTCCTCTGTTCGTACATGAAAAATATCCTGACCATGTGTTCAAACTTAAGAAAGCTCTGTATGGGTTAAAACAAGCACCTCGTGCTTGGTATGAACGACTACGTAGCTATCTTATTAACTCAGGATTTCAAATAGGCAAAGTCGATCAAACTTTGTTTATTAAACATTCTCGAAAAGATATTCTAGTTATCCAGATATATGTAGACGATATCATCTTTGGTTCAACAAACGATAAACTTTGCAAAGAATTTGCAAATATTATGACCAAAGAATTCGAAATGTCTCATATGGGAGAACTATCTTATTTTCTTGGACTTCAAATAAAGCAACTTCCAAACGGCATTTTTATTAATCAAGAAAAATACTGTGAAAACCTTATCAAACGCTTCGGATTAGAAAATACATCTGGAAAACCAACTCCTATGAGTACAACTACACATCTTGACAAAGATGAAAGTGGTAAGAATGTTGACCAGAAATTGTATCGAAGCATGATTGGTTCTCTTCTTTATCTTACAGCTAGTCGTCCAGATATAATAATGAGTGTTTGTTTATGTGCTCGTTTTCAAGCCGATCCAAAGGAATCACATCTACGAGCAGTAAAACGTATAATTCGTTATCTTAATAATACCAAGGATTTCGGTCTTTTTTATCCAAAAGAATGTCCATTTGAATTAGTATCATATAGTGATGCTGATTTCGGTGGCTCACGAACGGATAGAAAAAGTACAAGTGGTACATGCCATTTTATTGGAAAATCACTTGTCTCTTGGTTCAGTAAGAAACAGAATTGTGTTTCACTATCAACATGTGAAGCTGAATATATATCAGCAGCTCTTGCTTGTACTCAAGTACTATATATGCAACAAACACTTCAAGATTTTGATATTCATTTATCAAATTCTATTATATACTGTGATAACACTAGTGCTATAAATCTCTCTAAAAATCCAGTAAATCACTCCAGAACCAAACACATTGATATCCGTCATCATTTCCTTCGAGATAATATTGACAAAGGAAATATATGTCTTGAATATGTTCATACTGACAATCAATTAGCAGACATTTTTACTAAGTCTCTGCTCGAATCTAATTTTATTAAATTACGAAGAGAGCTTGGTTTAATTTCAAGAAAAAATCTTGACTAAGAAATTTCTAAAAGAACATCTTCTTGTTAGTTATTCTTTAGTTATTCTCTTTAGTTATCCTTTAACTACAACTATTACATAAACTATATTTTTTACATTAAATATAAGCCACTGCTTTATTTAATGGTTAAATTCACTTTACTTATTTTTTTTTTGTGATCATTCTTTTCTTTCTTATCTTATAAAATCAGTTTTTTAAAAAAAAAGGAAGCTATTTTTAGACTTACAAAAAAAATTTCTGCTTATATTTTCTTGGTTAAAATTTATCAGTAACTCACATCCATAGGTTATACATAACAAACTTATATATAAATTTGCAAACATTTTATATTTTGTTCATCTTTTCTTTTTATCAAACCATAATATTCTATACAACATACACTATGGCTCACATTTGTGATAAATGTGCTCAAGAATCATACATTTCAATTACGAGTTCTGAGTCGGAGGAATTTTATTCTCCTACAACTCCAAAACAAAAATCAAGTTGTCATCATCAATGCTCTTGTATGTCTGATAAAACTCCAAATTCAAAACGAGTGAAGCGGACACTATTCTATTCTCCTCGTACCAAAGCTCAAATCGATGAGATACACCACTACCAGAAACATCAGATAGACCTTCAGAGACAACTCCATTACGGGCAAAGTCAACTTTATCACGAGCAACAACGGACGTCGGCACGATTGTCTGTTTTAGAAAAGTTGGCAACATTTTTCTGCGGTTCCAACAAACATGACGTGCATGAACCAATGCCGTCTAGGCCATCAACATCCAAAAGTCCTAACTCATGGGATCGGAACTATGAGAAGAATGAAGGAGCTCAGAAACAATGGAGTCCATGGTCGAAACGTATTGAAGGAAACAACGATAATTCTAATAACGAACTTTCTCATTAGACTAATATATATAGTTATTATATCTTTATCTATCTCTTGTAATGACGGTTATATTTTGTATTATGTATAAAATATAATATATATAGGTTGATATACGATAAAAACTAGAAATATAAACTTAAATGTCACAACAGACCAAGACCGGTCGACCGCCCCTGTTATAGCCAGTCGACCGTTTGCTCTCTGGTTGAAAACGGTCGACCGGCCAAAAACAGTAGGTCGACCGGTTGTCGTATTTTCAGTTTTTTATATAAACCTATACGTTACTTTTCCCTCTACCCTCATTCACTCTTTACTCAAACTATTCTCTTACCCCAAATCACAAACCCTAGTTCCCATTCTTCAATTCCCAAATCACAAATCCTCCAACAATGGCTCCTCCTCAAAAGAAATCAAAGAAAGGAGCAACCTCTGAAACTTCATCTCTTACCATCTCCGTCAAAAATTGGCTTCAAACTCCAATTGCTGTAACAAGATGGAATCAAATGACAAATTACAAGTTTCATCCAGGCTCTTTCATCAAATTTGATGATTTCACGGCTTACGGAGTTCGGAGGTTAGCCAATAATGCCAACATTACTCCATTGATCGATTTTTCTGCAAATAGTGTGGAGATAAATCATTTGATGATCAAATTATTTTACGCCAACATGAATCTTGATGAATATCAACCTGATAATCCAAACGGCGTCATCTGGTCTATGGTCTGTGGGAAGCAAATTTTTCTTACTCATGCTAGAATTGCCTCTATACTTGGTATACCAAATCGAGGCGAAGAGTTTTCATCTACCTTCTGTGAAGTTTTCACTCGAAATAGTACCAGTCATCAAGACAATAGCGATGGCACTAAGTCTATTGGACTTCGCCCGACAGCCAGGTTACTTCATCGGGTCTTGATGCATTCTCTTTTTCCTAGACTTGGAAATTATGATGCAGTGTACAAAGAAAACTTCAAGGCACTCTATGCTATCTATGGTGAAATCAAAATCAATTGGGTTCACATGCTTTTTGATGAAATTCTCAAGGTAAATAACTCAACCCGGCCTCATTTCTTTTACAATGAATATATCATGAGACTTTTGTTAGCTTGTGGGGTTAATCCTCCTGATTCTGCAACCTCAAAACCAAAATGCATTGATTCCATCACCATCAAGCGAATGAAGCTTCCTCCACCTTATCTTGAGATTATGCCTTTCGAAGAATGGCAACAAAGAGGACCAAGGAAACAACGAGCAACTTCATCTCGTCCTCGTTCTGATGAAGTAAAACTTTTAAAATCAAAGTCATCAACAAAAGAATCACTTGAAATAATTGCGCGTAACCAATTTTTGCTTGAATCACGTCTCAAGCGCATGGACTCTAAAATCGATAAGCGCTTCAATAAGGTCAAGTCATTCTTTGGTATGCTATGGGATGCTATATCATGTTCCACATCCACCTCTGTTCAAGCACAAGACCCAGGAAAACGTCCTGCTGCTCCAGTTTTCACCTGGACATCATCTGACGAGTCTACAGGCATGAGTGGTCATGGACATGGTGAATCATCTAGAGGGCACAATGATGAGGAAGAAGAAGATGATGATGATGACGACGACGATGATGATGAAGAGGAGATACGATCTGCTTCATCCAAGATTCTACTATGTTTTAGCTCTTTAAAAACATTCATCGACACTTGTACTAAATAGTGTCGTTATTTATGATTTTCATTTGACATTATGTTCTGTAGTAAACTCTGTTATGTTTTTTGATGTGTTAATAGTTTATTTTTCTATGCATATCATATTCTTGTATCTGTTACTCCTTTTTGTCGATGACAAAGGGGGAGAAAGGGCTAACAATTGCTTGCAGGAACATACATTTATAAGAATTCAAAGAGAAAGAGATCACGTACTCAGGGGGAGATTCAGATTTGCAGATATATATTGTCATCAATCAAAAAGGGGGAGAATGTTGAGTCACAAGTTTTATGAAAGTTTTGATTTCTGACAAATAAGGCGATCGACAAAACAAGGTCATTAGAGCTACATATGTTACTATAGATTATAGGTTGATTATTTGATATTGTAATAGTTGTCAACTTGTTGAAATCTATCCTCAAATAATCATGCACCTCAATATAATCGATATATATATACGTTTAATAGCATTGCACATTCATTGTGCAAATTAACAGGAACCGGTCGACCGGTTAATAATCATACGGTCGACCGTTTCTGTGTAAAATGCACAATGAACGTGCACACATGCACATAACGTATATATATTTTAAATTCCTGTCTACTGGTCACTTTTTAACCTGTCGACCGTTTTTGAACAGAAAACAATTTTTCCAAAAGACACTTCTCTTCTCCAAAGGTTGCATCTCTTACCTTTCACCAAAGATCATATCTCTTAATGACAAAGAGTTACAACCATTCTTATCTATATAAACTCATCCAATTCATTGATTAAAAAAATAACGATTTCATATTCTTTTAATCTAATCTCTGATCTTATTTCTGCATTATAAAAGCTCTAAATTATTTATTGAATCTTTGAAACTATTTCATATCCTTTGATTCAATAATATACTTTCCTTAATCTTTTCAAAACATCATATCGCATACTTTGAGGATAAGATTATAGGAAGGGTGTACTGCTATTGACAAATCCGTGTTTTCAAGAGCACAAGTTGTCAACAACAATTGTATTTGTTCTTTTGTTGAAGTCCTCTGTTTTATAAGAGGCAAGTGTTGAAGTCCTCAGTGTATTAGAGGCGTGAAATCCCGTTCGGCTGTTCGGGTGTTGTAAACCTGTTCCTCCGGGTGAAGCGAGGTAGTTAATAGTGAAAATCCAGATAGAAGTCTGGGACTGGACGTAGGACGGTGCTCCGAACCAGTATAAAAATCTCTGGTATGATTTTTCTATTTTTTATTTACTATGCTATTATCATCTATTTCCGCATTTGTATTGTAATCCATATTACACGATCCGTGTATACTATATTAGCACATATAATTGTATACACACCGCCCTTTCAATTTCCGATCTCGGAAGAGCCTTAAATGCATGCATGGGCAGTGGTTGTAATTAAAAAATGGTGGAATAGTGATCAGAAGAATCTAAAAAAGCATATCTATATCTATACACAAATATGGTAAGAGATATTCTTTATACAATGTCGTTAATCACATAAATGTCTTAAATTAGTTTAAACCAAAATTCAAAATTCCATTTTCCGGCTTCGTTTCGATCACCACAAAAATTTTAAATTTTAGTTCGATTTTGGTAATTTTGGAAATTTCTTTTTATTTCCGGTTTATAAGTTCCGATGTTATTTCATAATATTTTATATTTTTTTAATATTTAAAGTGTAGAAATAGATTTATATAAAGTTTACAAAATCCTTAGAAATTACATTACTAACCCAAATTCACGTATAACATTATAAAAATTATTAAATATTAATTGGAACTAAAACGATACTTTGACTAGTCAAACTCTAAGCCAATGGCGATTGTTGCTTCTTCTCGTATACGTTATGCATGCTCTGATTCTTTGCCTCCTTCTCATGTTTCATCCGCTTTCTTTTCTATTGGTCGAAATCGCAATTCCGCTCATGATTCTTTCTTCAAGCGTACATACGCCCAGGTGGTTAAAGAAGGGGATTATTTTCCTTATCGCACTTATCAAAGGAATTCAAGAATTGCGAATTGGTTTCTCTCTAGAGGTGGAAGAAAGATTTGTTATGGATGTGGTGGTTTTTCTCATATTGCAAAAGATTGCCATGATCCTGCAAGGTACTTTAAGTGCGGAATATTTGGGCATAAAAAAAATCAACTGTTCGATGAATTCTTCTTTCAAATCAGTTAATCGAAGTGATTCTTCGATTTCGGATCATGGATTCCTTTTTGTTTTGAAGTGTATGAAACTCAAACGTATTCTCTTAGATCGACTGTGGATTCAAAGATCAGAAGTAGACCCGTCAAACGGGTCGCGTCGAGTTATAAATGGGTCGGGTAGAATTTGACCCGTTTCATTCTAGCCATAAAAAAACCTAACTTATTCGACCCACTTAATAAATGGGTTGACCCGACCCGATTATTAGAAGGGTCAACCCGACCCGACCCATTGAACAAAAAATTTCGGTAAAAACTTCGCCGAAGAAGAAAAGAACCGCATACTACATAAAAAATGAAAAACAACACTGAAAAATTAAGAAACTGAACTAGATAATGCAAAACCCAGAAAATATTTGAATGTCCTACATAACATAATTACAAATTGCAACATTAAAAACTAGAGTAAACTTTACTATTTCAATCATTTGACGCATACACAGAGATGAACAACACTTAAGATTGCGGAATTGCTTTGTTCTTATCTAAAAGAGCAGCAAAATCACTGTATGCAGCTACTGCATTGGTAACTACTGCCACAAATATCATGAAGACTGATATCACTCTATCCGTATTGGAAGCAATGCCATGTGAATCCCTACACAACAGTTGATTCATATCAGAACAAACATCATATGATATAAAACGACATTTTCACTCATGTATCATGTTATATATAGTCAGGGTAATGCGTAAGTTACCTTAGTGTAATGGCAGCAGGAAATATGAATCCAATACAAACTACAGTGGTAGCACCCATAATCTGAAATGCATCCCAAATGCTCGGAATAAAATTAGCTGCCAAAAATATTACAGACAGCAATGCCATTGTAATTGATGCAAATCTCACGTTATCCGAAGATAAAATAAGAAAGTAATTATATCGATGCAAATCTCATGTCATTTTTAACCAAGATTTTCATTGTAGAACTGAACGTTTTTTTAAAAATACGTATGCAAACCTAAATAAAAAACAGTTAGCCATTACTGGTTTGAAACTTCAAAATTGTGGACATTGTTACTGTTAGCAGTTACTTTGCTCTGGTTGTTCTGAGACACCTGAAAACTACAGTTGTTTGCAAATATTGTGGACAATTGTTTTTTGCAGCTACTCTGCTATGGATTGAAATTTCAAAAACCTTTTATTTCCCATTTCATCAAAAAAATTACATTATCTTTTTTTAGGCACCTCGAACATTCTTTTAAACATTTGATGGAAGGTTAAAAAAGGTTTAGTGCATTGTGGATTAAAATAAACAATTGAAATAGTGTTAACAGAATGATCCATAATTGAGTAGTATATTGCATAACCAACATACATAAGTAATCAGAACATAGGAAGCAGTAGAAGAATTAAAAAAAGATTAATAAATATCTTAAGACTGTTAAAGAAAAGAATGTATACCAAAATATAATTCTTTGATTCATCTTCAAAAGCAGATCAAAAAATTTAATTTTTAAGTCATCAAGAAAAACTAAAACAGAACTACTATGCAGTACTCAAACTCAAACTTTAGAAAAAATAATTTCAATATCAGTGTATGAAAATTTTCCAAAAAATATCAATTTAAGTTAATGCATTTACTTTCAATCATTTCCAATAAACGCTAATTATGTTAAAAAATGATAACTTTTATTTATAATTTTGTCATAATTTTAATGAACAAAGAGTTTTAATAAATCATATGAATATAATGTATCTTACAATAAATATTAACTTTTTTCACATGAATCATATTTTCAAATTGAAGAAAATAAAAGCTAATTGAAATGTTTCCATGAAAACAACCATGTAGAAGTTCTAATAGGAAATAAATAAATAATAGAATACATATGAAGAGTTTGCAATGTCTGTACTGGTTGTGTTAATAATGTTTTTCCTTTATGCGGTGTCTGTGTATTCAAAATGATCAGCAGATCATTAAAACATAGACATACCCATGCAGCATGTTTTACAAGGATCTTTCATGAATATTAGCTAAATTATGTTGTGCTATCAGTAAAACATATCATATAGTCTTTGCTTCCTAGTATGATAGTCTACTTGAAATAGAAATAATTATACTTGTTGACAGTGCCAAAGAACCAATATTCATAATACACAGCCTTTTCTTTTGCTAATATATATCATGCAGTGGTTTCAGGTACACATTGGGAAATGGAAGTGTGTGTAAGTTGGGAAATATCTCTTTAAAATTTTATAGTAAAGGATCTATATATTCCAAGATGAGTTATAAATTTTGTAGTAAATTTGGAGGTTCACGACTTTTCAATTTTCATTGTTATATCAATGCTTTGTGATAGCCTTTGGAGGCATGTCACATATACCAAGATATGATCATGATTAAATATTCATATAAAGAAATGCGAGCATATTCGATTATTTGTTCACATATCGTTTTCCAACTTTTTTCTGAGTGCTGTTTCTTTATCATTTCACAAACTTCAAGTCAAAAGTATAAGTGGACTATCTACCGACCTTATTTGAGAAGTGATTAGCTTTTAACCTGGTGCGTCTTACTTCAAACTCACTTCATTGCTCTTGTTGTGATTTATAAATGCTCTCTGTAAGTTCCTAGTTGTAAGTTCAAACAAAATCAATTATTATTTGGTGGCCTAGATACATATAGGCTTACCTAGCTCTAACCTGACCCAACAAACATTTCTGACATGGCCCATAATTCCAGCTATCTATAGTCTACATGTGCACTTTCAACAATTGTCTTTTAGTGGTGAAAATATACAGTGTTGCCTTGTTTACCTTAACAATTCGAATAATTTTCTACTGTCTCAGTTGAACATATCTTCACAGTTCTACTCATAAATATTATAATCTAACACATAATGCGTGTCTTTTAAGTATTGTAACTACTGGCTTCCTATCTTTTTTCTGCACTTGACATTCGATTACAAAGAATTATTTTAGCTTTCAACAAAAAAATAATACGATGGCAACAAATTCTATAAGTTTCGCTCAGCCACAACACAGGAAACAGTTTCAACATAGGGACGTGTTCTTAATTTACTCATATATGATTGACTGAATTTTTAGGAAGATCAAATCTAATTAACAAAGCTCGGACTGTAAGCATCTCTAGTTTAATCATGTGAAGTACGCGATCACGATTATACATTATGACAAAAAAAGACAACGTGAAACAAAGGAATTCACTAATACTTGAACAAGTTGCAATATAAATGGCCTATGTTAATTCGTCTGTAATTAATAGAACGAAACAAAGAAAATAGCTAGGTGGTTAGACGAGTTCATGCACTCAATTCATCCCCTTTTCCGCATGAATCACCATAAACAAAACCGAATGCCAGATTTTATTTCACAACCAGAAAATCCATAATGGATGGTGAAGAAAGCAGTTTCGCTTAAGCATCCAAGATTTATTGACATAACAAATCAAAAATTACAAAAAGTTAATTACTTAGGGTTTGCAGATTTGAAAGACGATGAAGCTCGTATTGAAGAGGAGCCACTCGAGT
The DNA here is from genome assembly GCA_030765085.1 of Allium cepa. Lineage (NCBI taxonomy): Eukaryota > Viridiplantae > Streptophyta > Magnoliopsida > Asparagales > Amaryllidaceae > Allium > Allium cepa. The sequence continues at coordinate 181,508,773 of CM060937.1, read as the reverse complement.
TCGAATTCAGGGTTGTCGAACCTATCAATGATGATCTCGCTCTTTAAATCTGGGCTAAATTACGTAACTCAAGTATCTCGGTGAAAGGTAGAAATCGCCGGTTTCTCCTATCGTGACTTGGGGAAAGACTAGGGTTGGAAGCAGCAAACGGGTTGGGTCAGATTTGAAATATTTTTACAGGAAACGTAAACGGGTTGGGTAAAAAAAGAAAAAATATATTAAAGGGCTTATACCCAACCCTTTTAATACTAAGGTTAGTGGGTTGGGTAAATGGATACGGGTTGGTTTTGACAGGTCTAGATGTTGCTTTCTCTATTCTTCTTCAGTCCGATAGTATTAAAATGAATGTGCTTGATGGTAGTGATTCTTCTTTGATAGTGAGCAGTAAGAGGGTTAGAGAAATAAAAAGCATTAACCGATGTGATTTTATTACTTGTTCTAAACAAGATGAGTTGAATGATGGGTCGGTGGATTCTTGAAGATTTGATTAAGGTAAAGGTGGTGAGTGCTCGAGTGACAAAAAATCCCTCCATTTTTCATCATCAAGGAGAGGTAGACGTGGGAGAAATTCAATTGTAAATGGGTCTATTCGCCGTAATGCCAGGATTTGTGGTAGTCGGTCACAATTTTTAGATGAGGTACTTGATTCGAGTGCCATGAGTGGCGCTACGAATTCAGGCTCAGGTATGATTTTTGATTTGGACAGTATATATTCTTCGTATGTTTAAAATTTAGATCATTAGCTCCTGATTCTTGGATTATGGGGGATGATTTCAATGTTACGCGTTTTTTTAGGAGAGCATTCACCGCGAGAATGTGATTTCTCTTCAATGGAAGAATTCGAAAAATTTATAATTAATTCTAATCTGATTAAAATTTCTCTTTCTAATAGAGAATTCACTTGAAGTAATACTAGAGAGTCTCCCTCGATGACCCTTCTAAATAGATTTTTTGTCGGCGACGAAATTGAGGATAAATTTCCTATATGTAGAATTTCGGGTTTGCCGTACACTTATTCCAATCATTATCCCATAATTCTTACGTGTGATCATCATAACCCTATTAATAGAACTTTTAAATTCGAAAAAATATGGTTATTGGAATCCAATTACTCAACTCTATTTAAATGTAAATGGATTTCAATGAATTTTTATAGTATCAAAAATTTGGATAATTCTGCAAAAAAAAATTGTTTAAAGACTTAGGGGACTTTGGAATTTTTATAAGATTTGGAGTAAGAATATTTTTGGTAGTATTAAAATATAAAAGAAAATATTCTTTCTGAAATGCTTAAAATAAGCAGGATTGACGAAATTAGACAACTAAATCTAGGTGAGCGTAATGTTCTCGCTAATTTAAAAGAAGAGCTTAGTAATATTTTAGAAAAGGAAGAGGTTATGTGAAAACAGATATCTACAATTCAATGGATTAATGAAGGTGATAATAATACAATTTTTTTCGTAATATGGCAAATGGTAGAAAATGTAGTAGCATGATAAATTCAATTTTTGTGAACAGTGTAGAATTGGTTAATCAAAGGGATCTTAATATGGCTTTTACTGATTATTATAGAGATATATTTGGTACTAAGAATAAACATAGAATTAACGTTAGATGGAATGATATTTATCCTATTGATTATAGAATTGACCTTTCTGAGTTTGATAATCCTTTTTCTGGAGAGAAACTTTTGAAAGCTATTAATGACATACTTAGTGATAAAGCGTCAGGCCCAGATGGGTTCCCTATTTTATTTTACAAATTATTTTGAGATGTTTTAATATTTGATTTAATTCGCATGCTTAATGATTTTTATAACAATAAATTACAATTAGGAAGATTTAATTTTTCAAATGTAATTTTATTACATAAAAAAATCGATGCTAATAATCTAAAAGATTTTAGACGTATTTCTTTAATTAACTGCTATGTTAAAAGTATTTCAAAAGTTTTAGCCAATAGACTTAGTACAAAACGAATGATTTAATTGATTGTTCAGTACAAAAATGAATGATTTAATCGATTGTTCGCAAACAGCTTTCATTAAGGGTAGAAATATCACAGATGGAGTGGATGTTGTTCAATAATACATCAATCATTGCTGTAAAAATAACATAATTTGTGCTCTTCTTAAAATGGACTTCACGAAAGCTTTTGATTCAGTTGATTGAGATTTTCTAATTGATCTGTTATTAGCTAGAGGTTTCAGTCATAGATGGATTAGCTGGATATGACTTTACTTAAAACTGGTAACTCCGGTATAATGATTAATGATATTTTAGGTAATAAAATCCAATCTAAACGAGGTTATAGGCAAGGTGATCCTTTATTGCCTCTTTTTTTTAACTTAGCCGCAGATGTTTTGACTAAAATAATTAAAAAATCGGCTGATAATGGATCTTTGGGGAGTGTTGGTAGTGAATTCTTGCGTAATGGTCTATCTGTTCTTCAATTTGCCGATGATACCTTACTATTTACCTCTCATTTGCCTAATCATGTTATTGCCCTTAAATTTATATTATATAGTTTTGAACTTCTTTTAGGTTTAAAAATAAATTTTAATAAAAGTTTGGTTTTAGTTTTAAATGATTTTGTAGCATAAAAACAATATTTGACATTAGTAATTGTAGCATTAACATTTTTTCAAACTTACACCATTGTCTAAGTGGTTAAGTGATTTGCCTTGGTGCGAGACGTCACAAGTTCGAAACTTGCGTAGCGTGATTCGAACATTCATTAACATGTGATATGTTGTCCCAGTGACATGTATATAAAGTACCATTTCAAAAAAAAAATTGATGATTTCACTGATTGTCATAATATCTTTTTGATCAAAGGAGCACAAGGATAAGTTTTGTTTTATTTTTAGTTTGCTTTTGTTTTAGTTTATAGATTTTAAATTCTTTTGATCATGGATTCTTTTTAACCTGTTTTCTAATTTTTATTGTATTTTGTCACGTTATCTTAGCTTTTGTATCTTTACTTTTATTTCATTAATACATATATATGTATATAAATTTCATTTATATACATATATATTTATTATTCTTATAATTTTCTTTAGTTCCATTTACAAATACAAGTTTTGGTCAGAAATGGTGTTAGATTATTTTTGCGCGTTCATAGGATTACTGTTTGCAGTGAAGAGTTCTTCTCAGTTCTTCTACATCTTCAATGTGGCATTCTACTTTCTGGATGATTTACTTTTCAGCGAGACGCTCTTTCCAGTTCTACAGAGTCTATAAAATGGCGTTTTTCATTCCAGATCATTCGCATTTCCAGTTCTTCCAAGTCTGCAACGTGGCGTTTCCTTCTCAGATGGAGTTGTCTTCTAGTATCATTAGCACTGAGCTGCTTTATGGATTTTTAGATACTCCTAGCACCTCAATACCGGACGGTGGCCTTACCGGAGCTCGATATTGGGGTGTAATGGGCGGTGGCTTTGCCGGAGCTCATTTTAGGGGCACCTGAGTTCTTTTCTTTATTGTTGTACTATTATTAGCTACCTACCAGGCATGTTGGCACCATCTTGTCTTCTATGATATATACATATTTACATGTGTGCTCGCTTCTATTATAGAGGATCACACATTTTTCTCAATTTTTTTTATCAAATATTAACCGAGTTTAATTGTACAAGTACTTTATGTAAATTATTATAAATAAATCATTTTGTACCAACCCAGCCCAACTAGTCCAATCCAACCTTAAAACAACATTAAAAGGAACGACCGTTTCTTCTTTCTTCTCTTGCTTTGCTGATATCTTTCTTAATTGAACCCATACCCTAGCTCAAATCAACTTCGAATTTCATTCAAATTTGAAAGGAAAAAAAACAAAATACTACTAGATACTTGTAATCGATTAAGATTTAAGTTGTAATTTAAATAAATTATCTCTATATGGAAAACCATCTAAATTATTTATTAATTCAAGAAATTTGAACCGATCAAGAACAAAAATTATCTCTATATTAAAAAACTCAACCAAATTAGTGGCCAAGAAAAAGGAAGCAATAGGCTTCGATTTCATGTCCAGAATTTTTTTACCCTAAATGACGTGTATTGTACATCGAAGATGGAAAATACATTATGTTCGTCAACTTCAATGTGTTTGTTGGTAAAAAATGTACCTGTGATGAGATGTTCAAGTTGAATATCAATAGAAGTATTTTATGCTTATATGATTACATTAAACATTAAACATAATTATACTGTTTTTTGCGAAGCGTTTAATGCTCATACCATTGATTCATTCTTTTTATGGCATAGTATATTAGGATATGCTAGACGTATGTCTGATATGATTACATTAAACATGGTTCCTAAAAATAATAATAACATTGATGATAAGGGTAAGATAGGTTTTCAATCAAAATAAGTAAATCGGGAAAAAATGATTAACTACTACTGTTAAACTTGATCAAAGTGGATCCCATGCTTAGGGGCAGAGGATTGGCATTATTGGTTTTTATTTGATGAAACTAACATTGTTGTGTGTGTGTGTGTATTACTTACAAAAGAAAACAATAAACAAACTTGCTAACATGGACAGACGGGAAAATACTATTTTAAATTAATGCAAATCTATTGAAACCCATTGTTTCTTTGTATTCTCCCACTAACCGCTTGTAGTACGTGTGCTTTTTACGTTATCTCATTAAACTGTCGTTATTCCAATGGCAAAACACACCAACCCTAAATTGTTCATCCCAGAAAACAAATCAGTCGTTTTCCAACTTAGGTATCGTTTGTTTAAAATATTGAATGTTGAATGTTAAATGCTAATTGCTGAATGTTGATTGTTGAACACTTAAATTATTATTTGTTTACATTCTGATTAGAAATTTGTTTTGTAAATATAAATTATTACTTTGACAATATTACTCATCGATAATTATTCTTTAGTGCAACTACCATACAAAACACATTTAATCTTCGTATTTTATGTCCTATATTTATATACAAACAATAAACGCTCACATATGCAAGTACAACAAAATCCACAAAACACGTCGAAAATAGAAAAATTGATGACATAAATATATTTTATAAGAGCTTGGTCGAGAAGAAAATATTTCCTTATGATAAAATTGTAGCTTGTGTTGTGTTTGCATTACCGATTAATGTTTTCAATATTATATATATGTGTGCGTGCGCACGCACATGTGTGTTCGTTTCAAATAAATTGGTATTTTTCAGCTTGGCGAAATTATTTGTTTAAAAAAATTTCACTTATACATTACATATTTCAATTTATTTATTTTTCTTGTATATTCTTATCGACCAATTTATAAATTATCAGATTTTAACTTCAAATTGTATGAAAACGGCGTGATAGGTTGACACTAAATATTTTTCGTCATTAGTATATTCGTTTTAACTGATTGGAAACTACACTATAAAATTAAAATCATAACAACTACACTATAGAGGGAGATAGAACTCTAACAAAATTGACGTTATGTTTGAACTTTTCATTTAATATAGTTAAAATAATGTTGGATCGAATTAACGTTAGAGGGGGGTGAATAGGGTTCATAAAAAAATCACAGATAAATAAAAATTGTATCAGAGATAATAACAGAGTAAATGCGAAAATAAAAGCGATACAAAGATTTATCCAGCTTCGGCAGCACCCGCCTATTGCCGCCCCTAAGGTTTCTATTAGAAATTAAACAATCTGACGCTTACAGACGCTCTAAACTCATGATTCTCGCTAACATGATTGTTCTAACTCTACGCTCAAAATCCTACCACAACTCAACCACTGGGTTGCTTATTCTCAAACTACGCTCCGTAGCGCGTAACCTGGTTAACACTAGAGTTTTTAAATTTAAAACTTAAAATATAAAAGAAATAAAATTACAACCCCTAATACAATATATATTTTAGCCCAAATAACACAATGGCCAAAATCAAAGTAATTACAAAATGTAGTGTATCCCTTTTATTTTGCTTATGCACTTTGTTTCTTTGGCCAATCCCTTTTTATCTTTGTTACGATTTAGGGTTCCAAAAATTGAAGCCGTCGATCCAATTATTCTGTCGATCGAAGAGGAATTTTTGCCTTGAAGCTTTGTCGACCGCTGCTTACTTGATTCCTCTCCGTTGCTTCGTCGTCGTCGAGTTAATTTACTATTTGAATGGTATGAACTTTATTCCCTTTTTAATTTTTTATTTGAACTCGACTTCTGATGCTTCGAGTTAAAAATTGGTATGTGATTTATTTAAATTTTTGCTCTCTTATTTTGCTTGAACTCGAATCATGATTATTGCCGATGACAATAATGGGAGTTACATAGGAATCAATTTCCTATATTATCATTTGTATATTCGAATTGAATTTTTTTGATATTTTACTTTTGCTCGTGGATTTTTGATCGAATGCCTTAATGAGTTTTTGACTTGTTGTTCATTCGAATATATTGTTATATATTCTAAAATCTCGAAATATGCATTGAATATATTTCTTGTTCGATTTGAGCTTGGGCTGAATTTTCTGATGTACGACTTTGACTTGATCAAAAACTACTGCTGTAAAGATTTTGAAATCTTAGTTGCTTTGTTACTGAACACCGGCCTACTCTTATTTCTAGTACACGGGTTTGGATGTTATCGGCAACTTGTTGTTACTCTTGTTTACTGTTTACATTGGTGTATTGGTTCTGTTTTGTCTTGGTTGCTCTACCCTATGCCATTCTTGTGTATATGTATATGCTTGTTACTTCAGTGCCTCTGGCCTAATGTTATGAACCTTGTTTCCTTAAGTCTGAACTGTTTTGTGAATTGATCCTTGTTGATCTGGGTTGCTTATGCATTCTCCTTTGGTCCTGACCATGTGAGATGTTAGTGACTAGTTGTTGTGAGTGTGCATATTTGTGTATGCTGATACAGTTTGTATACAATTTGCATTTGCCATGTGAGATGTTTGCTCTGTTTCATGTATATGTTTATTTGCACTTGTATGTGCATCTGTGTCCTAGTGCACTCGTACATGCTTCTCCTTGTTTTGCTTATATCTTTGTATTTGTATATGTGCCTTGGACTCCTATGAATCATTGCACCTAAGTTAAGCTCAAGACGGCTTGGACTTGACCTTATGCACATTTGCACCGAGTCGAGACTTCAAGCTTGACCTTTGCAATTGTCTATGAGATTGGATCTAGGCTCGTCCTTGTGACATTCGCAGTGATACACTCTGCATATCATGAGTTGTCCATGCACATGTATATCTGTCCCTGTCTAAATGTGAAAAGAAAAACCAACCCATAAACCGAGGCAATATTAATATTCAAATTCTATTTTATTTTTGCAATTTGGGTTTGTTTCTTTTTCCATTTTACTGGGTTGTTTATTTGACAGGTATAGCAGATGACTGGACACAAGCTGGAGCAAGGAGATAGTAAATCAAGATCGAGGATGAGTGAGTGAGTTGATATTGTATGTGAGAATGTAGAGAAATGTTGTATATATGACAGTAATCGTGAAAGTTTTATTGTATTTGATGTAAATATAGTGGAAACTAAATGTGTACTATTTGAATTTGAAATAAAATTTTTGTCCAAATAAAATTGCGATTCATTTATTCCATTTTGCAAATATTTATTTCATTCTATGAAATTGCAAAGTACTATAACAAACACATTTAACGAATATATATACACACATGTTTATTTCATCAAATAAAAATTATAAACCATTATACTCTACAATCTCCCCTTCTGATGATAGCAAACGTATATTAAGATTTTGGCTAAAATAAATGTATTTGGTGCGATATGTTTAAGCTCCCCCTACACAGATGCGTATAATTAAAAATGAAATATTGATTTTTCAAAAATAATTTCAAAACAACTCTTGAATAATAAAAACACTCTTGAATATAAGTAAGGTTATTACCCAGTCAACAACATTTTATCCTCTCTCCCACTTTTGTTATCATCAAAAATAGTAGTAGTAATTGAAATAATAATGAATTTTGATTAAAATTACAAAATCAAATCAAGAGGGGAATATATATCGCAAATGCCGATTAATCAAACAAACATCATAATATTTTATTTATTAGAAACAACTTCCACTTTAGAGAAATGATAAGATTATGGTTTAGGGAAAATTTTATACAGTGACATCAGTTTGGTATTTTCAATAAAGGGGTAATTTCCGAATCTTCCTTTTAAATATTATACCAAGAAAATATTAATCGCTTTCTAACCATGCATAACCATTAGAACTTTTAAATGAGGTTATTGGTTACTTAAAAATGAATGTCAAGTACTTTCTAACCATGCATAATCGTGAGATCATTTAAATAAGATTAGAATCTAATTGAATATTTATCACTTTCTTATATGAGTCATATCCATGCATAACCATAAGGACTTTTAAATGTAAATGGAAGCACATATATAGAAATAAAAGTGATTCACCCATGCATAACTGCGATGACTTATAAATGAGAGTGAATACTATGGGATATTATTATTTTACAAAAAAAACGTTTCTTTGTTTTGAAATACCAACTTCTGCGCACTATATTAATTTTGATGTATGGATTGAAAGGAAGGCGATAGTGATAGAAATGGTCATGGAATAATTAATAATTTAAAATATTATATAATTTGTTTAATTTTCATGAAATTTTAAATTTTACTTTCTCTTGTTATGAAATATAATTTAATCAATATCCATCACTTTCTCAAACAATATTGATAATTTTGATAAGCTTCAAAAAGGTTTAATTAGTCAACGATTTTCTTTTCTAGAGAAATTCCCTTATCAAAATAAATAAAAGTATTTTCATCAAAGTAAAAACCTAAGTTATTTTAAAATTAAAATTTATTAAACTCAATTTTCTGTAGGAGGTTTTGTGAAAATATATGCTAGATGAAAATTAGTTGAATGTAATCAATCAAATGCAAATATGATTTTAACATGATGTTTGTTACCACTTGTATTTGGATTGACCAAGGTGACATATAGTGGCATATAAGAACGCAAGCAAAACTTTTACTTTTGAAAGTCACTCGAATTGATTTTCAAAATTTTCAATAAGACCGTTTATATCAGTCAAAGGCAAAGACATTTATATTAAAGCAAAAACACAAAAATTTCTCCAACCATTACTTTGTTAGTCATGAACAAGACAATGAGAGATAACAATTCTACCAAAGCATTTGAAAATTCATGTTTGAAAGTTCAGTCCATTTGAAACCATTATTTGAAACCTTTAAGTCGGTAATTTGATTTAGTATAAAATATGAAAGTTTTAGATATTCAAAAAAACCACTTATTAACATTGGTTTCAAGTCAAAATGAAAAATTGATCAAAAGTTATGAATGAAATACTATAACTCGTTTGCATAAGTCAGAAATACATTTCAAGTAATGTGCTGAAACGATTGTTGTTTTCAGTATTTTCCAAAATTAATCATACAAAACTCAGATAGCAAATTTTAATGCTACTCGTTAGCTTTTCAAAACTTCAAAATTTTCTAAAATCGGAGTAAAAATGTTTAAGTTATGATGGAAAAACTACAGCTGTCTTAAAAAGTTCCGAAACTGTTTTCAAATAGTACTCCAAATTATTTGAAGTTTTTCACCTACTTAACTTTAGATTCTCAAGAAACACAAAAAATAAAACTAATGAGTCTTCAGTCTATTTTTCAAAACATCTTGAATTTTGAAAATCGGAGTTAAGAAGCTCAAGATATGACAGAAATACTCCAGCAATGTCAAAAAAACATAATTAAAATGAGAAGAGAACATCGGGTTTAGAGATCATACCTCTACTCACCATCTATGCGTAGTATACGAAATGTGTAGATCTCCACCTCATCTTTCGAAGCTAAGGAACATTAGAATTTTTGGCTCATCAGTTATATTGAACAACTCGAATCTATCTCTATCGAAGTTGTTCCTTAGCCCCCTTTTGTGCCTAAATGTTAGAAGAGCTGAATGGTCTAACAAATGATGTAGGACCACTCTTATATTCATTCGTAGAATTTGGTACCCAAACTCTTCTATATAACAAACCGTTAGTACCTATAATCATACCCATAGGAATCCAAACTTGTTTAAATTTCGAAACACTTGCATTTGTACCTTTTGGAACCCAAAAGGTTTAACGGTTTTGTTTTTGTTTCTATTCCAACATTTATTTTGATTGTGTCCTCTTTTTCCACAGATTAAGCATTCTAAAAAATCTTTGACATTATCAAAATTTCTTATCTTGATTGATTTAACTTTATCAAATCCAAGTCCTTTTCCATTTTCAACAAAAGTTTGATTTCTCAGCAATATATTCAATGATTTTTCTCTCTTTGAAAATTTCTTTATTGTTGAACCTTATCTCTAAGGACATTATTTTCATTCAAAAGTGAGGTACATCTTTTAATGGAATTCTCTCTTCTTGTATCGTCTTTATTTTTCAAAATCAAAATTTTTGAAAGTTCCAATTTTAGTTTTGGACCTATCAATTTCTCTTCTAAAGGCTGACACTCCTCACAGTTTGAGTTAAACTTTTTAATGTGTTCAATCATAGATTCTACCTCATTATTTATCCCGGTTAGATTATTTTTCTATGATTCACGTTTGTTATATCTTTCTTTAAGTCTATTATAGCTCTTGTTTACCTCGTGATATAACAATAGCAAACCAATATGTGACAATTTTGACACCTCACTTGGTTCATCATCGCTGTCACTAAATTCTCCCATCACAAGACACTTATTTGTTTCTTCTTTCTCACCATCAATATTCTTCTCAGCCCAAATGGCTGTAGAACTCCTATGCTTCTTCCTCTTTCCATTGTCAAATCGATGTTGCAGATAGTTTGACTTAATGTGACCTGGCTTCTTACATTTATGGCATATAATCTCATGCTCTTTAGAATCAACCAGAACTTTGACAATTTTAGTTTTTATCTGTTGATTTATTACTGGATTTCCATGCTTTCGAGTCCACTTCTTGAATTGCTTCATCAGTAGTGCTAGCTCAGCTGTGGCATCGTCATCGTCATCATTATCGGTTGTACTTTTTAGAGCGATTGATTTCTTTTTCGAGTCTCCGCTTTCACGTTCTTCTCCGACTTTCAATTCTATCACGTCAGCGATGAGATTTCCTATCAGCTCCTTCAATTTAAGCTTTTTCAAATCTTTGGATTTCTGAATTACAGTCACTTTCGCTTTAAAATTTATAGGAAGGATTCTTAGAATTTTTCGGACCATCTCCAATCCTGTATAAGCTTTTCCCAGAGTTTTGGACTTGAATACTACATTTTGAAAATGTCCATACATTTCTATATTCTCGTATTCACTCTCACGAAATTATCGTATTCATTGCTGAGCATGGCTAGATGAGATTTCATGACCTACGATGTACTTTCATAAGTTACTTCAAGAGTATGCCAAATTTCGTACGTAATTTCACAGTGAGAAACACGATCGTATTCATTTTTATCTAAAGCACAAATAATAGAATTTGTAGACCTAGCATTGGAATGATGTAAAATAGTTCATTTTCATTACACTTATCTTTTGACTTAGGAAATTCATGAACATCTATAGTTACCATAGGTAGATTATATCTAGTTTCTACAATATCCCATGCATTTATAGTATCTAGAAAAAATTTCATCCTAGCTTTACAAAATGAATAATTAGCACCACTAAAAATGGATGGTCTGGCAATAGATTGATCTTTAGAAAATGCATTACTAAAACTAGCCATGGTTAAAAAGGTGACTTTTTTCTACCAAGCTCTAATATCACCTGTAGGATCGAATCAACCCTAGAGGAAGGTTGAATAGGGTTTACAAATAAATCACAGATAAATAAAATTTCCAGCATAGATAGTAATACAGTAAATGTAGAAATAAAAACGGTAAACAGATTTATCCAGTTTCGACAAAACCCACCTACTGTTGGCCCCAAGGTTTCTACTAGAAATTAAATAATATGAGCTTACAGACCTTGTAAACTCACGACCCTTGCTATTTGATTGTTCTAACCCGACGCTCAAAACTCTGCCACAACACAACCACTGAGTTGCAAATTGTTGAACTATGGCCTGTAGCTCGTAACCCAGTTAACACTAGAGCTTTTAAAGTTTAAATAAAAAATACAAAAGAAATAAAATTAGAACCCCCAATACAATATAAACTTTAGGAAAAATAAAACAATGGCCCAAATCAAATTTGTTAGAGAATGTAGTGTATCCCTTTTACTTTGCCTATGCACTTTGTTTCTTCAGCCAATCCCCTTTTGTCTTTGTTACAATTTAGGGTTCCAAAAGTTGAAGTCGTCGATCCAATTGTTATGTCGATCGAAAAGGAATTTTCGCCTTGAAGCTTTGTTGATCATTGCTTGCTTGATTCCTCTCGGTTGCTTCGTCATCAAGTTAATTTTCTATTTGAATGGTATGAACTTTATTCCCCTTTTTAATTTTGTATTTGAACTCGATTTCTGATGCTTCGAGCTAAAAATTGGTATGTGATTTATTTGAATTTTTGCTCTTTGATTTTGTTTGAACTCGAATCATGATTACTGCAGATGATGATAATGCGATTTATATAGGAATCAATTTCCTATATTATCATTTGTATATTTGACTTGAAATTTTTTAAGATATCACTTTCGCTCATGGATTTTTATCGAACGCATTAATGAGTTTATGACTTGTTCTTCATTTGAATATATTGCTATATATTCTAAAAGGGGAATTTTATTAGAAGGACAAACTTTGCAGTCCAATTAGTTTCTAGGACACACATCCATAGAAATTAATTTCAAGGTCAAAGTCAACAGAATAATTACTTTTAAGGACAAAGTCAGCAGACCAATTACTTTCAAGGACATAATTTCATAGATTTTTAGACATAAGAAACTAATTACTTTGCATTTTGCCCTTAAAAGTAATTATTTCAGTTGTGTGTCCTAGAAACTAATTGCACTTGCTAAAGAGGCCCTTGTGGCTAATTTTCACATTCTAAAATCTCTAAATATACTTTGAATATATTTCTCATTCGATTTGAGCTTGGGCTGGATTTTGGTTTACGGGTTTGACTTGATCAAAAACTACTTTGTAATGATTTTGAAATCTTTATTTCTTTGTTACTGAACACCAGTCTACTGTTATTTCTGGTATGTGGGTTCAGATGTTATTAGCGACTTATTGTTGCTCTTGTTTACTGTCACATTAGCGTGTTGATTCTATTTTGTCTTTGTTACTCTACCCTATACCATACTTGTGTGTATGTACATTCTTGTTACTTCAGTATTTTTGCCTAATGTTCTGAACCTTTTATTCCTTAACTCTGATTTTTTGTGAATTGATCCCTGTTGATCTGGGTTGCTAGTGCATTCTCCTTTGGTCCTGACCATGTGAGATGTTAGAGGCTAGTTGTTGTGAGTGTGAACATTTGTGTACCCTGATACAATTTGTATACAATTTCATTTTCCATGTGAGATGTTTATTCTGTTCATCCTAGTTTATACTTGTATACATGCGCCATGTCTTGTGCACTTCCCTAACTATCGTTATTTGTTCGTTGTACTTTGCTGCACCATGTCTAGCTTCCCTTAAGCACTTTGATTTGTGTCATGTTGTATACTCGTTGAAATCTAGCATGGTTTATGGCTATGAGTAGGTACATGTTTATTTGCATTTGTATATGCATGTGTGTCCTAGTGCACTCGGACATGCTTCTTCTTGTTTTGCTTATATCTTTTTATTTGTATACGTGCCTTGGACTCCTATGAATCATGTGCACCTGAGTTTTGCCCTAGTCGGCTTGGGTTTGGCCTTGTACACATTTGCACTGACCTGAGCCTTCGAGCTTGACCTTTGCAATTGTCCGTAAGATTGGATCGAGGTTCGGCCTTGTCATATTCACAGTGATACACCGTGCATATCATGAGTTGTATGTGCACATGAATATTTGTCCCTGTCTAAATATGAGGAGAAAAACAAACCCATAAACCCAGGTAATATTAATATTCAAATTCAATTTTATTTTTTCAATTTAGGTTTGTTTCTTTTTCCATTTTACTATGTTGTTTATATGACAAGTATGGCGGATAATTAGACACAAGCTGGAGCAAGGAGATATCAAATCAAGATCGAGTGTAAGTGAGCGAGTTGATATTGTATGTGAGAGTGTATAGAAATGTTGTACATATGAGAGTGATAGTGAAAGTTCTGTTGTATTTGAAAATGTAAATGTAGTGGAAGCTTAATGTATACTATTTGAATTTAAAATAAAATATTTATTCAAATAAAATTGTGATTCATTTATTTCATTTTGCAAATATTTATTTCATTCTATGAAATTGCAATAGTACTATAACCAACACATCTAACGAATATATATATATATATATGTGTGTGTGTGTGTGTGTGTGTGTGTGTGTGTTTATTATCATCAAACAATAATCATAAACCATTATACTCCACAAAAAAAATTATAAAACAATTACATATTATGTTACATACGGATATAATTGGAAAATGTTGTGCAATAAGCGATCAGCACTTATAATAAACATTAAAATTTTGCTTATTTAGTTAAGTGAATAGAAAAGCTTAATGAAAGCACTTATTAGAAATCAAACAACCTAACAATCATTATCACTTATCTAATTAGAGAGTTGCTAAATACACCAAAGAATGTACTAAATAATACCCGGTTGAAAATCCCTTATTTTATTTTATTTTGCACTTAAAAATACCACCACTACTTGTTATAAAAAATACCATCGCTACCGATATTTCCTAATCGAATGCTACATTCCAAATATGGTTTTATAAAATCGAGTTATAAATGATGGCAATAGGTTTTTTACAACCGCATGTTAAATTAAAAACTCAATGTACAACCGAAGCATCATAATTCAATATTATATACACAACTAGTTTTCAACATCTAAAAGTATTACATAGTAGTTGAGGTTCGGTAACTAATTTTGTAAGTAAGACATCAAATTTAGAAAATAAAATCCACCGTTGTTAAAGTAAGGAAGGACATTGAAAAAAACTTAAAGAACGCATCTAAAGTTGATATCATCATCTAACATTGTTATGTCATGAACAGTTTGACCTAATCTAGCAATTGGGATTGAAAATGAAAATTAAATTCGAAATTACTTATTTTTTATAGCTTCCGACTGAAATATTAAAATGATTAATTTATAATTGTGGTGTATTTTTGGATATTAATAAGTAGAGATTCAAATTTTAATGGTATTTTTTGGACCCGGTATTTTCTAGTCTGTTTTGTGTTGTATTTAGCAACACTCTTTAATTAAGTATTCAGCCTTTTTCCCCTAGAAATAAACAGAACCTTACTTTTGCTATTAGAATCTACTTCATCCCCTTTCCACTCCAATCTCTCAGTTTATCTTCCTTATTTCAACTTTCCAACCATTTTTTCTATTTGTGGTTGTTGTAACCATAGTGTTTGGCGACGGCAGTAGAATAGACAATTCACCGAAATTGGATGTCTGCCTCATTTTTATGTCGGAAAATTCAATGCATCGGACCCGGAAGTATACTGAAGGCAAATGGATGGTACGAATTAGGTAGCTGTACTTGAAGACCATTTCTAACTATTAACATGAACCACGAGAGATGATTTGTATTTTGAATTGGATATTTTTTTTATATTCGTGTAATTCATGCACAAACAACAGTTTGAAGTTGGATGGTTTTATTTTGTATTCCATTATTTGTTCCCTTGTTAGATATTTTATAAATTTATATTTGTGTAAAAAACATGTATGGCTGGAGTTTGACATGTAATTTCTGTATGATGATGTCCTTTACTCATGAAAACTTCAGTTGAACTTTGATGCCTTTATTTCCTTTTCAGTTGTTTGATTCCTCTTTACCTAATGTCTCAAAAAACAAATTCTATTTTTGGTGTCTCCACTTTGTGATCTTAATAGAATATGAGTAATAAATTTCTTACATTTTATGCAAATCATTTGCCTATGTGGAATAAGCAAATTTTTTGGGTGTGGAATGTATCATCACTTGTGGATGAATATATAGTATTTGGTAATCATGTCCGATGTTACTACTATGAGATATGAATGAGTTCATATTAGTATGTTTTTGAAAACCTATTTGTTAGCATTTCCATTCTTGGTTATTCCTTTGATGCATATTTATGGTCAATTTTCTTATTATCACAAATGTATATTGAATCCTTTTTGTTTGGTTGGATTTTTTTGTTTCGCTTTTTTCTCACGTTGTGCATGTACATTAGTAACATGTTGTTTTTTACGTTAAAGGTATGCATTAGTTATACAGTACTTCTGCTTCCTAGAGGACATGTTTAAACCTCATTTTGGCATAGCGCAATTCCATTTTGTTTTCAAATGTTATATGTTTTAGTTGGTGTTTGGACTCATTGAACAAACATGTTACTTTACTGAATTTTCTTCCATAAATACAGGTGTAGAATAACACTAAATAGAAATTTGATGCATAGTTTCACACAATGAACTACAATTTTTCGATATATTTTTAATAAATGAAATTTAGCTTCTTATGAGCAACAGTAACCCGATGAATATCAAAATCTATTTTGAGTACAAGGTTGTTTAGAAGGGGGTGAAGAATAGGTATCAAACACATAAGTGTCTTACTTTTCTTTTCATATTTCTCTTTACGGATGTTGGATTAATTCATACCAAATATATGTTTAAAATTACCTACTTAGAATCATATATCTAAGATATTTTTGTATTTTATGTACATTGGTATCAATTTTGAACCTTTAATATACAATTTTCTTATTTTACCATGATGCACTACCATTAGTTATGATGTTAGTGATGTGTTACAATTTTTAATATTATATACCTTTAATTTTATATAAAACCATTTCAATATTAGACTTTGAGAAACTAGGCTAATAATAGCACACTTTTTTACAGCGCTTGACAGTTGAGCAAACCGAGATACATTGTTGAATAATATTTTCAGCTAAGAAACAAGTGGTAGTTATTTTTATCTCCAAATTTTCCTTTAGTAACAGACAAATAACTTAAAATTGTACCCCTATGCATACTTTTAGAAAGCTTTTTTAGGAGGAGGGGTATAAAAAAATTCTTGTCATGCAATGGTATGCATAATGACTTTGGAAGTAAAGTTCACCGGTTGTTAACAAACTGACTGTTATTTCTATAGCTCCTATGATTTAAATCCCTTTGATCGAGCGAAGCTTTATTTGTAGTAATTTTACTATTTTATGTTTTTATTTCTTAATTTTATTTTTCTTATAAGTTTGACATGAATTGGAACTGCTTTTTTTCATTCCTAATTTATGGTTGAGCGTCGTTGATGCATTCTCACATTAAAACAATTCTCCATATTATAATAAAAAGTTTTTTTTCATATATTTTTTCTCTTTTGTGATACAAAGTTTTGTTTGAAGAAGAATCACTGATCACTACGTTGCACATAAGGCAAAGAAGTGTTCTTTCATTCATTATTTTTAACCACTTTTCTTTTCAGGTAATTTTTTTATCTACCTTTCTTTTTCCTTTGTTTAAAACCGAGTTCACTATTTTTTTTCCAATTCTTCAAAATATTGTTATAAGTTTGAGATATGGGTTGTTTTCTTTAAATGCTATATTTCAACATACGACGTACATATAATAGTTCAAATTTCTCTTATCTGATGCTATTATTACTTCTTTTTTGTATTCTTTTTCTGCTATGTATACTAAATACCTTTAGATATAATAGTGAGACAACTAGTTAACGTGACTATTTGGTATAAGCGGTTGTCTAATTTTTCATGGATTAGCAGGTTTAAAAGGGTAAACAAGCAAGAATTACTACTTATATACCCATGGATAATGGAACTACTACAGACTGCAATAAGAAATCAATCAAAATGATATTGAGGTGTGACTTATTTTTAAATTTTGCAAATAAATGAACTACTAGCTGCATTGTGACGACCCGCAAATCCGTAACCTTTGAATCGACAATAAACCACACATGTCCGATCAAAATGTACAGACCAACGGAAAGTCATGAGAAAGAAAAGGAAAGAGAAGAAGAGAAGAGAAGAAAGCGAGAAAAACAAACAGAACATATAGAATCTCACATCGCAACGGAAAACATATAGTATCATATCAATGATCTTTAAAAAACAAAACTGTATATACATACATCAATCAGACTTCAACAATCAATCGCTAGTTATCAACCTGAACAGTTATAATATCAAATCCTCACAATTGCCGATAATATAAAGAACAATACGCAAAGCGGATAATCAAAACAGATACGTGTATATAAAAATGAAGATCTCAAGCTCTCTTGTTGAAGCTCCAAAAGCATCAAATCTAAACCTGTAAATATACTCGGTCTGACCCGAGCATTGAAAGAGAAGAATGCCCGGATCAGTCTGGTAAACTAGCGTGAGAAACACACTCAACTGAATTTATTAAATTACCAAAAATTTCCTTTCAAAACAAAAGTATCTCGTAAGACACGCCCACATATAAACACGGGCATGTTTTTACCTTACGATAACTAAAACATTTCATATCCAATCCTCTTATATTATAATAGTGTCTATTGCACAAATAATATTAATCATAACTGAAATTGTCACATTGATTAAATTCTAGTACATAACTCAAAATGGGTAATACAATCAAAATGGCAGCACATAGTGGAGTTTGTATTTTCACACAAATGACAGATGAAGGAACTACCTTCCGACGGGTACACCTGTAGATTGATGGCCCTCGCATCCTATCGTACACTTAGTGTGAAAAGTAGATTCATGATTCTATCAACACAAACGACAATCAAGCCTACAAAGAAGGCTACGTACTAAGTGTACGATTAAATCGTTCCCACATGAAGTCGAGGAACTAAAATGGCCAAATTTTGATAGTCGGTTATTAGACTATCAAAGCAAACAAACAAATATCTAGCACCATACGCAATCACTAAGCCATTTCGATTAATCTTTTATTAATTAAATCATTTGCCAGATATTCACTTCAAATTATCTTTTCAAAGATATATTCCAAAACCATTTCAATATATCTCCATTCAGATAACATTTCCATATATTTATTTAATAATAAGTAATTCATAATTCAATTTATTTTCAACACTTAGAAAATATTCCATGTACTTAAATCAGGATTAAGTATATATTTATTTTTTTAAGGAAAACATTCTCTTAATCATATTTATTTGGATCAAAACGAATATTGCGTAAAACATCGTTATGGCAATCCAAAATCATTAGTGTAGGGATTCGATAATTAGATAGATATATAAATTCCATATCCTATATAAAACAACTCCTTCCAAAAATCATTTACTATAGCAACAGTGTTATAGTCTATCATTTTCTTACTTCTCGAAAACATCTATTCAACAATGAATGTTGAAATCTATGGTTTCGATACTTAACACATTTTCAAACCATTTATCTCTATTTTTTTAAATGCTGGTTTTCAAAAATATCCATTAAAAATATTATTCACCGTCCAAAATCGGGAATATAATTCGTTTACCAAATTCATTGCTTCTACACATTTAATTTAAAGGATTATCCACTGTCCAAAGTCATGAATATAATTCCATTATTAAACTTCTATACTTAACTTATCAAAATCAATTGGTTTCGGATTTATAAAACAATGTTTATAAATTCAATTTATATTTTATAAGAACTTCAATTTATAAAATCCCTTTATTAACCAATCTCATTTATATACCAAAATCCGATTATAAGTTGATTACTTATAATCCCTTTGTTACAAATTCATTCCTTTATAACTTCATAAATTTATAAATCTTATTACTTATATGATTCAATTATAACTTCATTTTAAACATTTATAAAACTCCTTTATAGTTCCAATATTTTGATTTATAAAAATTCAATTTTATAAATATTATATATAAACCATTTATAATATTTCAAAAATCCCAATTTAAACTATTTTACAAAGTAGTTATTTCCATATTTTCAAAAATCACATTTTGGTACAGTTCACAAAAATCATAATTTTTATAATATAAAAATTATAACTTTTATTTATTTAAAATAAATTATTTCCTTAACAATTTAAAAACATCTATTTTGAAAATCACTTGAAAATCCTTTTTAATTTGAAAATCATTACTTTAACATTTTTAAAATTCCTAAAATAGGCACAATGCTGCAACAATACTACATACATCAATCACAACATTCAAATCATCATATATCACATGATAGCAACGTATATATCAATATCTGTTGATAAAACTAACACGGTGAGGAATCCAGTTGGATCCCTCCAACCTATCACCTGCAACAAACATACATATTAGAAAATATGTACAATATCCACATCGAGGCAGACGCACGTACAAAAGGTCATCCGCTCATACACGAGAACGCATAGGGTCTCATCTGCTCCAATAGGCAGGAATATATCCAAATACCCATCAATATATAGATAATATATCATATATCATCCAAAAATCATCAACCAACACAAAATGAATTTATTCTCACTTATATAAAAATATCCGTGGGTCAGAAAGAGTGAGTTGTACTCACTTTGGTTCCAACAGCAGTCACAGTTTTTTATTCCGAATAAAATTAAACGAGCATTTAATTTTGCCCAAAATTTACACTAGTTCCAATCAACTCCAAACCAGCTCTAAAATGTAGTGCTCGTCAATACGGACCCATCGCAACTTGTTTCGTCAAAAACAGACTCGTATGACAAAGTTATGCAATTTTAAAGTTTATACAAATTATTGTAACAGGAAATTAATATCAAGGACAAAATTTCTCAGCGTTTTAGCCTCAAGGAGTATTTTAGCCTGAAGGACAACTTTCTTTAGGTATCAATTTTTAGTTATTGACAGTAATTTTTAGGTACCCGTTTGTAATTATTAGTAGTAGTTTTTAGGTATCAGTTTTTAGTTCAGTAATAGTTTTGAAAGAATGTTTATCCTTATGAATAATTTTGAAAGAATGTTTGTCCTTGCGAATAATTTCTAGAAGAATATTTGTCCTTGTGGTTAAAATATTGAGGTCATGTCCTTGAGGCTAAAAATATACAAATTTTTGTCCTTTATTTTAATTCCCCTTTATTATAATATAATTTACACAATTTTATTTTTATTTTTAAAACCCTAATTGATCTAGGCCGCATTTTTCTTTCCACGGCAGATCATGGCTGAATGTTCTTTCTTCTTACCCTTCCACACATTCGGGGTTCAAAAAGAACCCGTAGCCACTGACGTTCGAACAATTATCACGCCACCATCGATCATCTACACGATGATCCACGACCACCTTGTCGAAGCACTTCACGAACGCCGCCACCGCCTAGAGTATAGACGAGCTCGGTCGTCACTTATCTTCGAAAAAGGTGCATGAAATCCGTCCAAACGCGGGGCCCTAGTGATCGATCCACTCCATCGTTTTAAATCATCACTGTATGCTTTCAAAGATCTCATTATGCTCTATCATTTTATAGTTGAACATTTTTGGAATAGGTTGATGGATAGAGAGATTTTGAGGGAAGGAAAATCGAAATTCTTGGCCATCGAATACAAAGAACGACGTCTAGGGTTAAAGCAATTAGGGTTTGTGCAAATGTGAAAAAACGTGACCTTATATAGGAAATTTCACGACACCATTCATCCGAAATTTTTCCGAACTCCAATCGAAGCGTGCCGCCTGGCGTTTATAATGTTTTACCCATATTCCAAACACAATGGAATATATATCGAAGGCCAATTCGATCACGTTTGGAAGATAGATTTTCGAATCGACTTATTAAAATTAAAATTTACTTAAACAAATTTCTAAGCGTTTTAACTTGCCACGACTAAACCGTAAATACGATTGGCACGAAATTTGAAATACTACAATAATATAACATTACAAATCCAATGAAACTGCTTTCGTCGAAATCCAAGACCATATGAAAAATGGCTACTTTTACACGTTAATTAAGTATTAAAATATTCAATTTCTATAAATTAACTTTTAATCCAATTGTAAAAGTTCTCTAACATCATTCTAATTCAAATAAAATTTAATTCAACGTTATAAATCATTTTCATTCACATTAAATTCAAATTTCAATTATTTCTACAATTTCAAATATTAAATTAATAATTTAATTATCCAATTAAATTACTATATTCGAAATATAAGTCATTCCACTTACAAAATTAACTTTGAATATTTAAAATTAATTAAATATACGAATTTCAAATAACTGAAATTCTGGGTCGTTACATTCTCCTCACTTAAAAGAATTTCGTCCTCGAAATTATCGAGTAAGAAAAACTCTCAAAATCCGTTAACTTTTCAAAACAACTCGTTCAAATTGATTTAAAATTCATTTAAACATTTTAACTTTTCCAAAATCCAATAATTAAACTTCTTATAAAACTTTTCTAAGTTTCAAATCCATTCATAGTTATCTTTTCAAAAACCAACTAATATCGTTTCACTTTTAACTCAAAATAAAAAATTAAGTTATCACAAAATTTTCAAAATCTCAAAAAAATTCTAACGCCTTAAATTTTTGGAAATTTTTGCCATTGCCTCCTTTGCGCAGTTCGATCGTCGTAGGATCACAACATATATATATATATATATATATATATATATCACAAATATACATCTCATCTTCGAGGATGAGGCATCCCGTAGGGAAAAAATATAAAAGTACGACATGTAATCCGAGATATGTACCATCTATATTATTAGCGAGCATACACGGCTAATATAGCGCAAAAGCGAGCTTTAAATGCAAAGCAAGCGCTATCCTCACCTACTAAATATTCAACAAACAAATGACAAACATACTTCCCTAGGTAATTCCCTAGAGTTTACAAGCGAAGCTTGGTTCTCTAGGTAATTCAAAAAAAAAAAAAAACAATAACTATATATGCCACTATAGCAAATGCAATTAGTAAGCAACAGTTCCAACCATCTAACAACTATCATCCAACAAACCAGTATATATCTAATCAATCCATGACCAAAACAATATAAATTCACTTCTCATTAATATTCATTGAATTGGTTTTCCAATTTATTCACATTTGATTTGTTACATTGGATTTTTCTAACATTCATTTATTCAAATTCAATTAGTTTACATTCAATAATTCATATTCAAGTTAGTTCACTTCAAAATCAAATCAAATTAAATTTCCAATTTGGATTCAATTATTTAACTTTCAATTTTATTAATTCAATTTCATATGAATTTCTATACAATCAACTAACATCCATCTAACAATCAACGTATAACCAGCATAACCAAATTTATTTTGTTTTCTTTGCTTCGTTTACTTTCAATTTGGCTTAACACATTTGATTCCAATTAGTTTAATATCTAATTGACTTTCATTCAGTTATTCAATTGCTAACTCATTTTACCACTAAAGTTGAATTTTACTATATAACTCAAGTTCATATTCATCACTTCACTTTATTAATTCATTTTGATATCAAAATCAACTTCGTTCAAAATCACTTAAGTTATGTTTCATTTCATCGTCTTTTGCATTTACTTCATTATACAACTTAAGTTCATCTCCAATTTAATTCAAATTCTATCTTATTTAACTTTTTACTTAAGTCAAATTTCATACCACTATTATAACGACCCGTTATTTGGACTATTCGCATCCGCACATGTCGGACTTGAATAATTCAAAATACCGATGTTAATTTAAATTTGGCAAAACTCTGATATACAGTAAATAAATAGTCACAGAAACACAGACACAGAGTAATAATATGCAGCGGAAGCAAAAGATAGTAGTTCATGAAGCTACTATACATATATATATATATATATATATATAACAGAGTTAAATAAGTTACAACAGAAGTCACGAATACAATAGTCAAATACAAGAATCGGAATACATTGCTGGAAGCAACTGAATATCTGAATGCTGGATAGATAGCCGGATCTCTAAGCGAAGCTACAACTCCAAAGGTGAGTCTCGAATACTGGTACACTCAGTCTGACCCGAGCGTAAAGCAAAACACAAAACACTCGAGTCAGGATTAACATTCTTACATCAATAAATCCAACTCAAGTGAAATAACAATTGAAATACAAGTAACTCAAAGGACGTCGGAATAACCGTCCTCTAAGGATCCGTTAAACTATCTTCTATGTAGTAATATACGCTAAATAGATAATGCCTATCAGTAATATAAAATATCAAAATAGTGTTAAGGCGTTACCATTGTCCCCCTTAACATATAAATGTCATAGTCTATACAGCACTGTAAACTCCACCGTAAACTAGTGGGATATCAGGGAGTACTCCATAGGTATAACACACAAAAAATTCGTAGTGGTCGCGTATATAGGGATACAAGTATGACAAGGCACATGAGGCAATACCCAAGGTAGTGAAACTACCGTTTGCCTAATCCAGACTGGTGAAAACGCATCGTCGCAACGATCGCAACACCGCGAAACAACACTCCCAATTCCGAGGGTGCACCAATCAATAACAAGTAATGAGTAGTTTACGAAGAAGTGTGTTCGCTCGAGGTGGCTAGCCCCATTTGGCCCGGCATGACTCCTGTTTTAGTCATTTCAAATTTGACAGAAGTGTCAAGGCTATCCATTATCGTTCTCTTTCTTCAGTGATCACGTACATCATTCCAACCACTTCATTCTGGATCACACTCCGCGTATATTATTAAAGTGGTTTTCGGTTTAGACAGAGAGTATGTTCATAACCGATTCCGGTCTCTTTAATAACTTTCGTAATTATTACACCGATTGGTCGTTTAACAAATTTCAAAACAAAATCAATTCCAATTTCAGTTAGAATTTATAAACCAACGTTTCATTTGTCTTTCTAAAACAATTCCTAAATTTACATTTCAAAACTTCCAAATTACTATTTCAAAATCTTATAATTCGATTTCAATTTTTATCTAAACAATTCAATATTGATTCAAGTTCGTATATAAGTTTCATTCCGTAAACATTTAAATAAATTCAATTTAACGTTCAAATCAATTTATACTCATTTATCGATGTCATTCAATATTCATTAAGTAAATTTGTCATTCAAAACAATTTCTATTTAATTTCCAATTCATAAAATTAATTACTTAAGTTCAACTTTATTATATCAAAACTTCGAATTGAATTAAATTAGATTCGTCAATCAAGTTCTTTAACTTACAAGTCTTATATCTATTCCAATAAATCACATTTTATATCTTGTTACAGAAATTCAATTCCATTTATTTATTTACTTAGTTACCAATTCCAAAACTCAGTTGATAAAGAAACTTAGTTTCACTTATTCAAGAAGTTCAATTTTATTTATTGACTTACTTAAATTTTCCAAAACTTAATTAATAAAGAAACCAAATTTCGTAGTTCAAATTCACTTATTCAAAAGTTCAATTTCTCTTATCATAGGATTCACATTTTATTTAATTATCAAATAATTCAATTTTATTTAATTATTAAATAATTTCAAACTAAATTAATAATTTCAAAATTCAATTACTAAATAAATTCCAAAACCTAATTTTTAAATAGTTCCAATCTTAATTATTAAATAATTCCAAATTTAATTATTAAATAATTTCAAAACTTAATTATTAAATAATTTCAAACTTAGTAATTAATTTTAAAACAACGTTCTTTCATCAATTACTACGTTAATAATTTGTTTCTGTAAAGAACCGAAAATCCGTACTCCTTTGAGCTGGCAACATTCCACAACAACCCAGCCAAAGAGGAACAAATTTACGAGTCTTTAGGGTTAAAGAAAAAGAAAACGATAGAAGAAGAAGAAAAATAGAACAGATCAGAAAGAAACAACAGAACAATATCAGAATCTCACAATCGCAGCGGAACAACATATAATAGATAAATAAGTAATCTTTAAACAAATAACTATATCAGTTATTACATTACATCATATTACATTTCATTACATCATCAGATTGTACAACAACAACAACAACAAAAAACAGCGGAAAAGAAATACTATATACTAGTGAATACGCCATGCCATCCAACTTGCCTCCAGCAACTCCTGAATTCCAGAATATCCTGATCACCTAACTCTAGACTGCCCGTGTGGAAATTGGTGGGCACCCAGAGTTTAGGAAGGAAAACAATAAACTCCGAGTCAGTCATGTGACTGGTGTGAAAACTAAAACAGTTTATTTTTAAAACAAAGTATAGGATAATTTTAAAAATAGATTCGCAATGCTTTTTAGAAAATGAGACTACCATAAGGCCTCCCGCACACACACACAATGTAAACGCAGAATCGGAGGAGATTTCTCCTTATGATAGTCAAAGATGCTTGATACGCACTAAAAAGAAACATTTGATATTATTAGTAGTGCATAGTGTAGGAAAAAATCATTTTGAAAATAAAGATATAAATCTTAGCCAGCATAGGCATTTCGCACTTATGCCTACTATAGCTACCATCCAAACAGTGGGGCGCCACCATAAGTGAATGATAGGTTCTACAACTAAAACCAATACAAGATCGTATTGTTTCTTTGGATTTCCAACAAATGGTCAGGCCAAGGAACTTCCCATTGCCACATGGAAACGCCTCTAGAATGACGTCCCGAGAACCAAACCGGATCTCTGCCAACACAAGGCCGGGTTACCCCTAACTGGGTAACTACTAACACGAATATGTCATCCCCCGATCGTAACCGATCTATCCGAGGATCCTCGATTTCCAACAACCGCAAAGTAATAAATTTGCAGCAACAACATAGGTTAAGTATCTGGGCTCCATACCATGACACCACCTCTATCCAGAAGGAATGACATACACTAAAGGGGTGCTACCTCTAATAACCTTGCTGCACCTTCCTGTTTTGACCATTTCCGGGGTGTGTGGTCCGACGAAGTCTCGTCCACAAAGCCACGCTTTATACAAAAGTTGTGCTTTGGGTCAACAAATGATCAAAGTAATGATCACTAAGATAATGATCAAACAAATGATCATATCACAAATGATCAAACAATGATCATCCCACAGCAACACTCAGCATGCCACACTACCAAATTGGGAGTATATCACTAATAACCTTCAACTACATAACCTCTGAGCTTGTATGTCTCAGAGAAGGGTGTTAAGATAAGAGAATAAATTCTCCGCCACCAACAGAAATATATTTGAAAGAAATCAGCTTTATATCTCAATTTGTAATGTCAGACATACAATCCATACAAGTCTGTTCCGGGCTCGAACAGAACTGAAGGCACTTACAAAGAAGTCCTTGCATTCCGGATAATTTCTAATCACGTCCGGACTTCCCGTCACTAAGGGTGATAAAACCTCTATATCGAAGATCAGCCGATGCAGAGCAACTCAACGGTAATCCTTCCGTTTTCAAAAATATCCGGTCTTCAACACCGGTCATCAAATGCCATCCATTACGACGTATCACATATTCAGAATGGGTTATACGACCCCAAGGTCCTTTCCCGGCTAACCCGAATAGTGAGCGCTTATTCAAAAATAAGTGTGGCGTTCAATTTCAAGCAATCACAACAAACACCTATTTAAAGGTAAATATTGATAGTTGGATTATTTAGCTATCAATAGGCATACTCAACATCACCAGATTCCAAATAATTTCCTAAATTATTTACTTTCCAAAATATCTTTACTAGATATATAATTTCCACACTTCAACCATTTGAAAACAAATTTTCAAATCACTTTTCACCTTTATCACTTTTGAAAACAAACTTCCATCATTTTCCTTATGCGGAAATACTTTCATTTCAAAATGGTTCATTTAAACCAATTAAATAAATCCTTACCGACTTACTTTATATTTACGTTCCAAACCCGTAAATTTATTCCCATACTACAAAACTAAATCAACGTTTATTTTTAAACAAATTTTCCTTTCTTTTATAAATTCCATAGTGAATTTACAATTCCAAAATATCTATGAATATACGATTTTTTTTAAAATCGATTTCTAATATTCATTTTCAATTTATCTTTAAAAGATAAAATCTCAAACATTCACTTCATATTGGAAAAACATTTCCACACTTATTTAATAATAAGTAATTCACCAATCTATTTATTTTCAATACTTAGAAAATATTCAATATACTTAATATCGAAATTAAGTATATATGTCATTCTTTAAGGAAAACATTCACTTAAACACATTTATTTGAGTCAAAACGAATGTTGCGTAAAACACCGTTACGACGACCCAAAATCACTAGTATAAGGATTCAAAATTAAAATAGATATATAAATCCCAATACTATACAAAATATTTCCTTTCGGAAACCATTTACTATAACAACAGTGTTATAGTCCACCATTTCCTTATTTCTCGAAAACGTCCATTTCAACAATGAATGTTGAAATCTATGTATTCGATTTATAATACATTTTAAAACATCGTTAAAACGATTAACTTCATTTTATAACATTCATTTTTCCCAAGCATATCCATTTTATTTGATAATATATTCACTGTCCAAATCGTGAATATACTTCCTTAACCAATTTCAACTTTCAATTTATCAAATTCCATTGATTTCGAATTTATAAACAATGTCTATAAATTCCATTTCTATTTATAAGCTTCGATTTATAAATCTCCTTTATTAATCCAATTTAATTTATATAACTCAATTATATACCAAAAGTCCATATTATAAGTTAAATGCTTATAATCCATTTATTTACAAAATCGTTCTTTTAAAACTTCACAAATTATAAATCTTATTACTTATAAGATTTCATTTATAACCCTATTTTCAACATTAATAGAACTCCTTTTAAAATTCTA
This sequence comes from Allium cepa, assembly GCA_030765085.1. Lineage (NCBI taxonomy): Eukaryota > Viridiplantae > Streptophyta > Magnoliopsida > Asparagales > Amaryllidaceae > Allium > Allium cepa. The sequence goes on along the minus strand of CM060937.1, from coordinate 181,479,907 downwards.
TTATTTCGATTTATAAAATATATATTATATAAATCTCAACTATAAACCATTTTTGCTTCATCAAAGACTTCAATTTAAATGCAAAAATCCGATTTATAAGTTAATTCCTTAAAATCTTTTGTCTTACAACATCTATTCATTTTATAACTTCACAATTCATAAATCTATAATTTTCATTCACTTATGAATCCATTTATACTTCATTTTTAACACTTATAACTCGTTTTATAATTCCAATATTTTTAATTTTAAAATATCAAATTTATACATATTTCATATAACCCGTTTTAAAATAATTCAAAAATCCCAATTTAACTATTTTATAAATTTATTAACTACTTATCTCAAAAATCACCCTTTGGTTATATTTCACAAAAATCTTAATTTTTATAACATAAAAATTTATAACGTTTTAATTATTTAAAATGAATCAATTCAAAATTTAATAAAACGTATACTTTCAAAAATTACTTTAAAAATTCTTTTAAAAACAAAAATCATTATTTTAAAACTTCAAAAATGAATCCGATGATGCAACAGCACCAAATAGTCAACCACGACATCCAAATCTCATATATCGATATGATAATCAACAATTATCACAATATCTGTAAATAAATCAATATAGTTGAGGAATCCAGTTGGATCCCTCCAACCTGTTTCCCTGCATCCAAAGATGTTAGCACAATACCAATTCCGTTCCAGTACGGAATTATCACGGTATAAGGGATTTATAAAAATATTATCCGCTTAATAGACGGCGCAATAGGGTCTCATCTACTATATAATGCGGGAAATCAACTCCAAGTACATAAATAATACCAATTTCACTATACGGTGAAACATTCGCGGTATATGTTTTTAATAAATAACCTCCGCTTACTAACGGCGCATAATGTCTATTTTAACAATCAATAGATAACAATCATCATTCAACATACAATCAAGAATTTTAAATCTAACTATTTAAAATTAAAATTGAAACCGATTCGATTGAGTGAGAAGTTCTCACCTTGATTTCAATTTCGTTTTCAGCTTTTATTTCGAATGACGTTTAATTTTACCCGAAATTTTCGCTAGCTCCAAATGATTCCAATCCAGCTCCATAGCGTAGTGTTCGTCAATATGAACCCGTCGCAACTTGTTTCGTCCAAAACGGACCTCGTATGAGCAAGTTACAACATTTCAAAGTTTGATCAATTTTATAATATATAAATTTACAAAAATTTTATATTTCCAAACCCTAGAATGGATCCTAGCCGCACAATTTCAACACCCCAGATTAGCCGTCCCGTTCCTTTCTTCCTCCCCTCCCAGATACGCACGTATGCATTAGGGTTTAGAAACCCATAGCCGCCAAACTTCCTTCAATTTTCGAGGCCACAACATTCACCTTTTCATCGATCAGACACCTCCATTCCATTCGCCATCACACGCTCTACCACCACCATACGTGCGGCAGAACTCGACTCACCATTGAGTCTCGAAAACCATGCTCAACCGGTCACGAACGCGGCCCCTTTTCTCACTCCACGTCGCAACATACCTCATCAACTCCGTATGAATCGAAAGCTCTCTTCGTGCTCTTCAATTTGTTAGTTGAAGATTTTTGCTAATTATCGACGGATTGGAAGTAATTGAGGAGGAAAGAAAGGAAGTTTATGGCCATCGATTTGAGAAGTGGCGGCCAGCCGTTTATTTCTAGGGTTAGGGTGTTCTTTTGCAAAATTGTGAATGAATGGTCCTTATATAGAAAATATTCAAAACACTATTCATTCCGGGTTTTCTGAACTCTGATTTACGCACAGTGACCGACGTTTCTAGGGTTTATCCCGCGTTCCGGACACAATGGAACGTGTTTCGGAGGCCAATTCGATCATCTATGCGAGTTACGGCAATAAACGTTCGATTTTAAATTAAATCGATTAAACGAAATTTCTATGCGTTTTGGCTTGCCCCGGACAAACCGTAAATTCGATTGACACGAAATTTGAAACCTTACAATAATATCACATTACGGATCCGATGAAACTTTTTTCTTCGAAATCCGAGACTGTTTGAAAAATGACCATTTTAACCCGCCAAATTAATATTAAAACAATTTCGATGCGTTTCGAGCTGCCACGGTCAAACGAAAACTCTGATTGCTACGAAAATTGAAATCCGATAATAACAAACTATTACGGATCCAATGGAACTAGTTTCGTCAAATTCTGAGACTGTTCGAAAATTGGCTATTTTTCAGTCGATAATTAAATATTAAAATATTCAATTTTCACAAGTAAACATTTAATTCAACTTTAAAAGTTCTATAACATCACTCTAACTCCAACATGATTAAATAAAATTTTACAAATCATTTTTAATCATATTTAACCCAATTTTCAATTATTTCTGTAATTTTAACTATTAAATTATCGATTTAATTATCCAATTAAATCCAATATTTGAAAATAAATTATTCGACTTTTAAATTTCACTTATTAATATTTAAATTTAATTAAATATTCAAATTTTAATTGGTAGAAATTCTGGGTCGTTACATACTTCCCCCCTTAAAAGAATTTCGTCCTCGAAATTACCAAATAAGAAAAAGTTACAGAATCCATTAATTTTCCAAAACAAACCGTTCAAATTAGATTTTTTACAAATTTCTTAAGTGTTTAACTTTCCCAAAATTCATGGTTAAACTTCTTACAAAATCTTTACTAAGTTTCCAAATCCAAACTCAGTTTTCAAAAAATTTCCAATTTCCTCAAAAATTTTATAACGCCTTAAATTTTCGGAAAAATTCGCCATAGTCTCCTTTGCGCGGCTCGATCCGAAAAAAAAATGACAGTATATATATCACAAATATACATCTCATCAAGTGATGAGGCATCCCGCAGGGAAAAAAAATGTAAAAGTACGATATTTAATCCGAGATATGTACCTTATATTTTATTAGCGAGCATATACGACTAATATAGCACGAAAGCAAGCTCCAAACGCGAAGCAATGCGCAATCCGCACCTACTAAACACTCAACAACAACATGAGAACATGCATATATGACAATAATACCAATATACAACATATATCACTACATAACAACTACATAATATAGCAAATGCAACTAAAGCTACAAATGCAACCCCCAAATCAATATAAATTTACTTCTCATTAATATTTAATGAATTGGTTTTCCAATTGATTCATTAACATTGGATTTTACTAACATTTATTCATATCCAATTTCAATTAGTTTGCATTCACTAATTTACATTCAAGTTGGTTTATTTCCAAATCAAATTCAATTCTATTCATATTCATTTTCTTCCAATTTGAATTCAATTACATTAGCTTTCAATTTCGCTAATTCAATTTCATTAACACTTAATGAATTTATATACAATCAATTAATAACCATATAACAGCCACTGTACATTCAACATAACTAAATTATTTAATTTACATTCTATTTGGTCCAACACTTTTAATTCCAATTGGTTCATATTAAATTGATTTCCATTCAATTTATTCAACTTCCAATAACATTAGCTTTTAATGAATTAACACTTACATTCTTTATTCCATATCAATTTATTTTACATTCAATTGATTAACATTCAATCCGTTAATTTATTCAATCGCTAATTCCTTTAACAATATAAGGTTGAATTTCATTCATATACCTCAAGTTCATATTTTTAATGACTTCATTTCATTAATTCACTTGATTATTTTACTTCGATACCAAAATCAACATCATTCCACATCACTTAAGTTATATTCCATTTTAAACATCATTTGTTTAATTTAACTTAAATTTCCACTTATAAATTCAATTCAAATTCCAATTCTAAAGTAAATTCTATTTAACTTTTTACCAAAGTCAAATTTTCATCACTTATTCATAATTTATTTTGCTTAACAAAATTGTTTAACCATTTTTAACAATTTGTTTCACTTACATTTTCTCATTTTATAAGTTATACAACTTATATTCAACAATTACCACTTGGATTTTTACTGATTCACCTATGCTTACTTTAATTTAACTCCATCCTTTAAGTTAAATTTATTTTATCAAAATTCCAATTATATAAGTTATCGACTCTTTTATCATTCCCATAAATATTTTAAATAGGATTCCAGAGTTTTTCAACCTTTCAAAACCATTTTTGAAATCAATTCAATTATCCTTTGAATTTCAAAACCAAACTCAATTTTTTTTTTCAAACAACTTTCATTTTGAAATAATCTGGCAGCAATTCCTCTTTTGGAAACCCGAAAATGAACACCAATGATGTCGCGATCATCATCGGAATTATTTTCTAATGACCGAAAAGAGTTTAGAGCTTTAATTTCTCCGAAACAATTTTCCAAAATATCAAATCCTTTCAAAACACTTCTCTGGAATTTTTACTTCAGATTATAAATCACATTTATAAATCTTTCACTTATATAAGATCATTTCACAATTGTAAATCACATTAATTATGGTTCCATACTTATAATTCATTTGCTTATAAAATTTATTCTTTTATAATATGTTTCATTCAACTTATTCAAACAACCTTACAATCAATTCATATACACTTTAATAATTCTGAAAAATTATTCCTTTGTATATAAAATATAATCAAGGTAAAATTATTTCATTTACTCAATTTAAAATGATACTATGTCGACTTGCCTCGTTTAAGAGTTTAGAAACCCCTACGATTACGGTTGTACACCCCGCACCGACCAGAATTCATAAACAGCTCAACGGATAAGCAAACACAATATAAAACAATTTATATTCACTAACAAATATGCACTCATATCTATTATTACAATCACACTCATTCTAGAGTACTACTGACTCTATCTCTAATGAGTAATTCCCAACAGAGCGATGGTTGTCGCTTAACCATATGCTCTGATACCAAATGTAAAAATCTAGGCTTTTCAACCGTCGACAGCGGTCACAATCGGTAGGCTTTTCAACCATCCCAGCCCCACCGTGGCTTACACTGATATCTCAAACTTGCTTTTACGGCCAGCCTCTCGACTGTATCAGCTTACGCCTAACCAACCCCGTAAAGAGGACATGTGGGGGCAAGAGTCTCCCGTTCGCCACCTAACCGCGAAGCGAGAACCCCCCATCACGTTTCACCTAGATAAGCAAGACTGGTGTGAGAACTAAAACAGTTTATTTTTAAAACAAAGTATAGGATAATTTTAAAAATAGATTCGCAATGCCTTTTAGAAAATGAGACTACCATAAGGCCTCCCGCACACGCACACACAATGCAAACGCAGAATCAGAGGAGATTTCTCCTTATGATAGTCAAAGATGCTTGATACGCATTAAAAAGAAACATTTGATATTATTACTAGTGCATAGTGTAGGAAAAAATCATTTCGAAAATAAAGATATAAATCTTAGCCAGCATAGGCATTTCGCACTTATGCCTACTATAGCTACCATCCAAACAGTGGGGCGCCACCATAAGTGAATGATAGGTTCTACAACTAAAACCGTAAACGATCGTATTGTTTCTTTGGATTTCCAACAAATGGTCAGGCCAAGGAACTTCCCATTGCCACATGGAAACGCCTCTGGAATGACGTCCCGAGAACCAAACAGGATCTCTGCCAACACAAGGCCGGGTTACCCCTAACTGGGTAACTACTGACACGAATATGTCATCCCCCGATCGTAACCGATCTATCCGAGGATCCTCGATTTCCAACAACCACAAAGTAATAAATTTGCAGCAACAACATAGGTTAAGTATCTGGGCTTCATACCATGATACCACCTCTATCCAGAAGGAATGACATACACTAAAGGGGTGCTACCCCCTAATAACCTTACTGCATCCTTCCTATTTTGACCATTTTCGGGGTGTGAGGTCCGACGAAGTCTCGTCCACAAAGCCACGCTTTATACATAAGCCGTGCTTTGGGTCAACAAATGATCAAAGTAATGATCACTAAGATAAATGATCAAACTAATGATCATATCACAAATGATCAAACAATGATCATCCCACAGCAACACTCAGCATGCCACACTACCAAATTGGGAGTATATCACTAATAACCTTCAACTACATAACATCTGAGCTCGTACGTCTCAGAGAAGGGTGTTAAGCTAAGAGAATAAATTCTCCGCCACCAACAGAAATATATTTGCAAGAAATTAGCTTTATATCTCAATTTGTAATGTCAGACATACAATCCATACTAGTCTATTCCGGGCTCGAACAGAACCGAAGGCACTTACAAAGAAGTCCTTGCATTCCGGATAATTTCTAATCACGTCCGGATTTCCCGTCACTAAGAGTGATAAAACCTCTATATCGGAGATCAGCCGATGCAGAGCAACTCAACGGTAATCCTTCCGTTTTCAAAAATATCCAGTCTTCAACACTAGTCATCAAATGCAATCCATTACGACGTATCACATATTCAGAATGGGTTATACGACCCCAAGGTCCTTTCCCGGCTAACCCGAATAGTGAGCGCTTATTCAAAAATAAGTGTGGCGTTCAATTTCAAGCAATCACAACAAACACCTATTTAAAGGTAAATATTAATAGTCGGATTATTTAGCTATCAATAGGCATGCTCAACATCACCAGATTCCAAATAATTTCCCAAATTATTTACTTTCCAAAATATCTTTACTAGATATATAATTTCCACACTTCAACCATTTGAAAACAAATTTTCAAATCACTTTTCACCTCTATCACTTTTGAAAACAAATTTCCATCATTTTCCTTACGTGGAAATACATTCATTTCAAAATGGTTCATTTAAACCAATTAAATAAATCCTTACCGACTTACTTTATATTTACGTTCCAAACCCGTAAATTTATTCTCATACTTCAAAAATAAATCAACGTTTATTTTTAAACAAATTTTCCTTTCTTTTATAAATTCCATAGTGAATTTACAATTCCAAAATATCTATGAATATACGATTTTTTTTTAAATCGATTTCTAATATTCATTTTCAATTTATCTTTAAAAGATAAAATCTCAAACATTCACTTCATATTGGAAAAACATTTCCATACTTATGTAATAATAAGTAATTCACCAATCTATTTGTTTTCAATACTTAGAAAATATTCAATATACTTAATATCGAAATTAAGTATATATATCATTGTTTAAGGAAAACATTCACTTAAACACATTTATTTGAGTCAAAACGAATGTTGCGTAAAACACCGTTACAACGATCCAAAATCACCAGTATAGGGATTCAAAATTAATATAGATATATAAATCCCAATACTATACAAAATATTTCCTTTCGGAAACCATTTACTATAACAACAGTGTTATAGTCCACCATTTTCTTATTTCTCGAAAACGTCTATTTCAACAATGAATGTTGAAATCTATGTATTCGATTTATAGTACATTTTAAAACATCGTTAAAACGATTAACTTCATTTTATAACATTCATTTTTCCCAAGCATATCCATTTTATTTGATAATATATTCACTGTCCAAATCGTGAATATACTTTCTTAACCAATTTCAACTTTCAATTTATCAAATTCCATTGATTTCGAATTTATAAACAATGTCTATAAATTCCATTTCTATTTATAAGCTTCGATTTATAAATCTCCTTTATTAATCCAATTTAATTTATATAACTCAATTATATACCAAAAGTCCATATTATAAGTTAAATGCTTATAATCCATTTATTTACAAAATCGTTCTTTTAAAACTTCACAAATTATAAATCTTATTACTTATAAGATTTCATTTATAACCCTATTTTCAACATTAATAGAACTCCTTTTAAAATTCTATTATTTCGATTTATAAAATATACATTATATAAATCTCAACTATAAACCATTTTTGCTTCATCAAAGATTTCAATTTAAATGCAAAAATCTGATTTATAAGTTAATTCCTTAAAATCTTTTGTCCTACAACATCTATTCATTTTATAACTTCACAATTCATAAATTTATAATTTTCATTCACTTATGAATCCATTTATACTTCATTTTTAACACTTATAACTCGTTTTATAATTCCAATATTTTTAATTTTAAAATATCAAATTTATACATATTTCATATAACCCGTTTTAAAATAATTCAAAAATCCCAATTTAACTATTTTATAAATTTATTAACTACTTATCTCAAAAATCACCCTTTGGTTATATTTCACAAAAATCTTAATTTTTATAACATAAAAATTTATAACGTTTTAATTATTTAAAATGAATCAATTCAAAATTTAATAAAACGTATACTTTCAAAAATTACTTTAAAAATTCTTTTAAAAACAAAAATCATTATTTTAAAACTTCAAAAATGAATCCGATGATGCAACAGCACCAAATAGTCAACCACGACATCCAAATATCATATATCGATATGATAATCAACAATATCACAATATCTGTAAATGATTAATATAGTTGAGGAATCCAGTTGGATCTCTCCAACCTGTTTCCCTGCATCCAAAGATGTTAGCACAATACCAATTCTGTTCCAGTACGGAATTATCACGGTATAAGGGATTTATAAAAATATTATTCGCTTAATAGACGGCGCAATAGGGTCTCATCCGCTATATAATGCGGGAAATCAACTCCAAGTACATAAATAATACCAATTTCACTATACGATGAAATATTCGCGGTATATGTTTTTAATAAATAACCTCCGCTTACTAACGACGCATAATGTCTATTTTAACAATCAATAGATAACAATCATCATTCAACATACAATCGAGAATTTTAAATCTAACTATTTAAAATTAAAATCGAAACCGATTCGATTGAGTGAGAAGTTCTCACCTTGATTTCAATTTCGTTTTCAGCTTTTATATCGAATAAAATTAAACGGACGTTTAATTTTATCCCAAATTTTAGCTAGCTCCAAACGACTCCAATCCAGCTCCATAGCGTAGTGTTCGTCAATACGAACCTGTCGTAACTTGTTTCGTCTAAAATGGACCTCGTATGAGCAAGTTACAACATTTCAAAGTTTGATCAATTTTATAATATATAAATTTACAAAAATTTTATATTTCCAAACCCTAGAATGGATCCTAGCCGCACAATTTCAACACCCCAGATCAGCCGTCCCCTTCCTTTCTTCCTCCCCTCCCAGATACACGCGTATGCATTAGGGTTTAGAAACCTATAGCCGCCAAACTTCCTTCAATTTTCGAGGCCACCACATTCACCTTTTCATCGATCAGACACCTCCATTCCACTCGCCATCACGCGCTCTACCACCACCATACGTGCGGCAGAACTCGGCTCTCCATTGAGTCTCGAAAACCGTGCGCAACCGGTCACGAACGCGGCCCCTTTTCTCACTCCACGTCGCACCATACCTCATCAACTCCGTATGAATCGAAAGCTCTCTTCGTGCTCTTCAATTTGTTAGCTGAAGATTTTTGCTAATTATCGAAGGATTGGAAGTAATTGAGGAGGAAAGAAAGGAAGTTTCTGGCCATCGATTTGAGAAGTGGCGGCCGGCCATTTATTTCTAGGGTTAGGATTTTCTTTTGCAAAATTGTGAATGAATGGTCCTTATATAGAAAATATTCAAAACACTATTCATTCCAGGTTTTCTGAACTCTGATTTACGCACGGTGACCGGTGTTTCTAGGATTTATCCTGCGTTCTGGACACAATGGAACGTGTTTCGGAGGCCAATTCGATCTTCTGTGCGAGTTACGGCAATAAACGCTCGATTTTAAATTAAATCGATTAAACGAATTTTCTATGCGTTTTGGCTTGCCCCGGACAAACCGTAAATCCGATTGACACGAAATTTGAAACCTTACAATAATATCACATTATGGATCCGATGAAACTAGTTTTGTTGAAATCCGAGACTGTTTGAAAAATGACCATTTTAACTCGCAAATTAATGTTAAAAAAATTTCGATGCGTTTCGAGCTGCCACGGTCAAACGAAAACTCCGATTGCTACGAAAATTGAAATCCGATAATAACAAACTATTACGGATCCAATGAAACTAGTTTCGTCAAATTCGGAGACTATTCGAAAATTGGCTATTTTTCAGTCGATAATTAAATATTAAAATATTCAATTTTCACAAATAAACTTTTAATTCAATTTTAAAAGTTCTATAACATCACTCTAACTCCAACATGATTAACTAAAATTTTACAAATCATTTTTAGTCATATTTAACCCAATTTTCAATTATTTCTGTAATTTCGACTATTAAATTATCAATTTAATTATCCAATTAAATCCAATATTCGAAAATAAATTATTCGACTTATAAATTTCACTTATTTATATTTAAATTCAATTAAATATTCAAATTTTAACTGGTAGCTTTTGGATTTCTTTTCACGGTGGAAAATAAACGTACACAAGGAAACCAACAGCTAAAACGAATACCGAACATATAACTGTTTTGCAGATTGCACAATGTACCAGATGCCGAATCTAACAATTTATCATACCGTAGAGATCAGCATGACGAGACGATCACAACGGTATGCAGATATTTGTGGTACGATTTAATTATAAAAATTTGAATTTTTTACTAGCGGAAAATGCAAAAAAAAAGTAAGAAAATAAGATCGACGGAGCTAAAGAAGTCCGAATTTGGAAAAACGAAAAATGACGTCTTGCTCATAAGATGGTTTAGAATTTTTCTATGTAAAAATATTTAGGTTTCGAAAACGTTTTATTTTCATCGATTTTTAACTGATTAAATTGAAGTAAATTTACGTACGATATAACTTTCATATTTTCGGACGAAAATTTACCAGTTGCTATGTTTAAGTGGACGCATTCCAAATATCAAATTTATATTTCAAAATTTTATCGTTTAAAATTCCATAAAATTTTAATTAATAACGTTATTAAAACAAGTTAAATTTACGGGTCGTTACATTCTCCCCCACTCAAAACTTTTCGTCCTCGAAAAGGAAGGAAGTAGGAGAATATAAACAACCAAAAGAAAATAGATTTGAATTATAAATAACACAATTAATTTAAACCATTTAAATTTCAATTTAAATTAATTTATATTCAACAATTCACTTTAAACTTAAGGAATTTCATTAACTTGGTTTGATTTCACATTTATTAATGTTAGGCACAAAAGGTTTCTTTCAAATGAAATTCAATTTAAATTCAATTAATTCAAGATACCTTATTAAGTCGATTTAATTTCAATTTATAAATTTCCAAACAAATTTTTTATTTTATTAGATTAATCACATCTATTATTCAGTTAACGTATATCCTATTTTTTTCATTATAATCAAATTTAAGTGTATAACATTTATTATACGCACTCTAATTTTATAAAGAAATTTTCATTGTATACTATCCAATTATCCAATATTTACAATTTCTGAAATCATAAATTTGAATAATAGTTTATTATAATCATATTTTATTTAAATTTTCTTTGTTTCAATTTATTATTAAATTCATTCCACTTAATATATCCTATCACATATATTAAATATATTTACACTATTTAAAACCACTCAAATTTATTTATAAATTCCTTTAACATCATTTTATACTGTATAATATTCAATTACATAGTTAACTTTTGAAAATTTAGGTAAGTTATATATAATGCAATTGAGTATTATACAAGTAAAAATTTCAAATTTAATTATTCAGGCTTAAATAGTTATTCAAAAATTTGGTTTCATTTATAGTTGAAATCATCTTTTACAAATTTTAAGAATTAATTTCCGATTAGCTTCAAACAACTTAGAGATATATATATTCATAATATATCAAATAAAATTTAAAATTTTCAATATATATTATAAATCAAGTCATGTTTAGAAATTCAAATTAATTTATTTTCAAACAAAAGTTTAGTGGGGCTACAGAATAGTCTCTCCACTTCGAAATTCGAAAATGAATGTCGATGATGCGGCCGTCATCACCGAAATTATTTTCCAGCGACAAAAGAGAAGAGCTCTAATTTAATAATTTAAAATTCTTTGAAAACCATTTCTATTCGAAAATATTTTAAATAATATACATTTTAAAACTTTATAACTCTAGTTTGAAATTTACCGGGAATTAAATTCTTAATTTTTTTAGTTTAAAACTATTTAGATTCCAAATCAATTTTAACCGAGTTTTATAAATTTATTTATTGATATTATCCAATAGTCAATGGTTTACAATCAATAAATGAAAATCAAATATTATTATTTCAGGCAACAAATTCATTACAGTTTAATTTCAGAAAAATTTATACTTATATATAATATGACCATACAAAATTTATTTTATTTACCAAATTTGAAAACAATATTGTGTCAGTTTACTCTACTCAAGTGTTTTGGAAATCCTATCGATAGCATTGATCAGACGAATCTATCGAAAATCCAAATCAACATCAACAACTCAAACAACACAATATATATAAAACATTTTTAATGTTAATTTACAAATACACTTCGCGCTTGACGATACAAGAAGGGATTCCAAAGCAGTATAGAAATTCAAATTTTTTGATGGACTCAAATTAAAGAGAATTCTCACTCGAATACAAGTTCGAAAGAAAAGATAAGATGATTCAATTAACAGAATCGGGAGATGGATAAGCTTATATTAATTTACGGGCAACCTTTACCAGGTGGACCGTGACTTAAAAAATAAGATCGATGCAGAATTCCGAGGGGAATCTACATTTGATCTCAAGAAATCGAATTCAGGTGTAGCAGGAGATAGCTAGCATCGTAAAACGAGGGTACAGAATTCTCCGGTAAATCAATGCTGTTGTAAAGGAGCTTCACTCTTTCACAAATCAATTTGGAGATTGGCGAGACCGCCGGTTCATTATAAGGATCATTTGAAGTGGAGTTATGGGATACTCCAGAATTAAAAGAAGACGAATAGTGAGGGACACGAATGAATTTTTGGAATCGTAGGGAGCGTTCCAAACTCAAAGGAATCATGCCAAAAGGAAGAGATTTAAACTCGAATGAGAGTGATTCTGTAAATACATTTACCCTATATGCTAAGTTTTGCCTAGAGCTACCATAGCTCTGATACCAACTATAATGACCCCCTATTTTGGACTATTCGCATCCGCACATGTCGGACTTGAATAATTCAAAATACCGAATTGTTAATTTAAATTTGGCAAAACTTGGATATACAGTAAATAAATAGTCATAGAAATACAGACACAGAGTAATAATATGCAGCGGAAGCAAAAGATAGTAGTTCATGAAGCTATTATATATATAACAGAGTTAAATAAGTTACAATAGAAGTCACGAATACAATAGTCAAATACAAGAATCAGAATACATTGCTGGAAGCAACTGAATATCTGAATGCTGGATAGATAGCCGGATCTCCAAGCAAAGATCCAACTCCAAAGGTGAGTCTCAAATACTGGTACACTCATTCTGACCCGAGCGTAAAGCAAAACACAAAACACTCAAGTGAGGATTAACATTCTTACATCAATAAATCCAACTCAAGTGAAATAACAAGTGAAATACAAGTAACTCAAAAGACGTTGGAATAACCGCCCTCTAAGGATCCGTTAAACTATATACTATGCAGTAATATACGCTAAATAGATAATATCTATTAGTAATATAAAATATAAAAATAGTGTTAAGGCGTTACCATTATCCCCCTTAACACATTTTATATAAATGTCATATTCTATACAGCATTGTAAACTCCACCGTAAACTAGTGGGATATCATGGAGTACTCCATAGGTATAACACAAAACAAATTCGTAGTGGTCGCGTATATGAGGATACAAATATGACAAGGCACATGAGGCAATACCCAAGGTAGTGAAACTACCGTTTGCCTAATCCGGACTGGTGAAAACGCATCGCCAGAACGATCACAACACCGCGAAACAACACTCCCAATTCCGAGGGTGCACCAATCAATAACAAGTAATGAGTAGGTTACGAAGAAGTGTGTTCGCTCGAGGTGGCTAACCCCATTTGGCCCGGCACGACTCCTGTTTTAGTCATTTCCAATTTGACACAAGTGTCAAGGCTATCCATTATCGTTCTCTTTCTTCAGTGATCACGTACATCATTCCAACCACTTCATTCTGGATCACACTCCACGTATAGTTATTAAAGTGGTTTTTGGTTTAGACAGAGAGTATGTCCATAACCGATTCCGGTCTCTTTAATAACTTTCGTAATTATTGCACCGATTGGTCGTTTAACAAATTTCAAAATAAAATCAATTCCAATTTCAGTTAGAATTTATAAATCAACGTTTCATTTGTCTTTCTATAACAATTCCTAAATTTACATTTCAAAACTTTCAAATTACTATTTCAAAATCTTATAATTCGATTTCAATTTTTATTTAAACAATTCAATATTGATTCAAGTTCGTATATAAGTTTCATTCCGTAATCATTTAAATAAATTTAATTTAACGTTTAGATCAATTTATACTCATTTATCGATTTCATTCAATATTCATTAAGTAAATTTGTCATTCAAAACAATTTCTATTTAATTTCCAATTCATAAAATTAATTACTTAAGTTCAACTTTATTATATCAAAACTTCGAATTGAATTAAATTAGATTCGTCAATCAAGTTCTTTAATTTACAAGTCTTATATCTATTCCAATAAATCACATTTTATTTCTTGTTGCAGAAATTCAATTCCATTTATTTATTTACTTAGTTACCAATTCCAAAACTCAGTTGATAAAGAAACTTAGTTTCACTTATTCAAGAAGTTCAATTTTATTTATTAACTTACTTAAATTTTCCAAAACTTAATTAATAAAGAAACCCAATTTCGTAGTTCAAATTCACTTATTCAAAAGTTCAATTCCTCTTATCATAGGATTCATATTTTATTTAATTATCGAATAATTCTATTTTATTTATATTAAATAATTTCAAACTAAATTAATAATTTCAAAATTCAATTATTAAATAAATTCCAAAACCTAATTTTTAAATAGTTCCAATCTTAATTATTAAATAATTCCAAACTTAATTATTAAATAATTTCAAAACTTAATTATTAAATAATTTCAAACTTAGTAATTAATTTTAAAACAATGTTCTTTCATCAATTACTACATTAATAATTTGTTTCAGCTTTCAAATATTAACATTTTCCTTTCATCAAAATTTAAATTCTAATTTTATTTCAGACCTTATTATTATTCAAATAAAATCTTTATTTTATTTTATTTCTTTTAAATCAAATTATTGACCAATCGGGTTTTATTTAATTCTCTATCCTAAGTCAAGTTCATTTGGGTATTTATCATTTCAACCCAATTCCATTCCATTTCAAAAATCAAATCATACCAAAGGGAACTTGCAGTGTGATAACCGGGATGATGTCAAAGTAAATAAACACGTAATAACAACCATTGATAACAAACCAATAATTTATTCAAATAATCCCGAAATAATCGTATTAATTCACATTGTTGTTTGTGCAAATTAATATAATTATTTCTAGAATCTACACTATCATTTAATGTAGATTAAAGATTATTACGCTAATATTAATACGGTTCTTCACTGGATATCTATTATTCAATTTCGTACAACATCAATCTAAACAACGGACATTTAAATGATTCAAGGTGTAATTAACCAAATCCTACGTGTCAATTAATTTAACGTAAAGGGGGTCATATTATACGTCGTTTAATCAAATTTACACATATGTCATTTCAAATTTTTAACTATCCTACGTCAAATTAAATTGCATAATATTTATCACTTTATACATTTCACTTTACATCCAATATAACAACAAACAATCAATCAATCATCAACCAAATTGGATTATCATCGTATAAATAACAGACAATAGTGTCAGATGTCACAGGTGAACTGATACAGGTAATAACATATATAACAGTGTAAATAGCTAACAACAGTATATTTCAATTGTTGTTTCAATTGAAATCAAATTTAATAAATAAAAGAACATTAATCGTGAGTGATTGCTCACCTTTCGAGGCTAGAAATTCAATGATGGAACGAGTTACTAATCCAAGCGTAAATTCCCAAGCAAAGCTAGATTGACACGATTCGACGATCAAAGCTGATAGATAAGAGTAGACGGAGTCAAATCAAGACTGGATTGATGACGGAAATTGGTATCAGTGAATTTTTATTTTTATTTTTATAAATAACCATATAAATCAAGTCATATATAGTTCGAAATCATTATTTAAAATAAATTCATGCATTAAAGTCAAATATATATACATAAAATAAATTTTGAATTAATTCATTAACAGTTATATATATGTATTAATAGGACTATTACACTATACGACTTGCATACAAAAAAAATATATCGAAATTTTACACAACTTGAAACATATATACATTTCGACTAAAATAATATAAATATATAAACTGATAAATATGTAAACAAATACAACATCACCACATATATGCGGCGACCAGGAAGCCACAACATCATACTATGCATAGTGTTATATTGTAAACTTAATTTTATATATAAATAAGTGTATATAAACGTACCTTTAAAACCAAACAGATTTGAATAAAATCCTCTAACAAACTTACAGTAGACTATCTATATATACCCATTTATGTACCAAAGCAAAATATAACTTATTTATAACCAACAACAACCCAAAGTAAGCTTATATATGTATATCAGACATTAAACAAAGATATGCCCAAACAACTATATACATAAAACAAACAAGCCGTATAGTATCATATACAGCTAACAACACCCACAATATAAAATTTATATACTATACACATATAAATATGAGTTTATGTAAAACAATATACATATAGCTATAGTATCTAATTTCTTTCTTTTTGATGAAACACGACACGTATATAAAATAGCAGTACAACTTAATAATTTAAAACAATGTTATATGTATATATATACTTAACCAAATATATATGCAAGCTTAGGAACTGTGCAAAAGAAGAAAAGGAAAAAAACATGCAAATATACATACTTTATGCTTTAAACTTGTACACGACCAAAAGCAGAGAGGGGAAAGTCAGCAAGATCGGCCGGCAGTGCATGAATGGGAGGAAGGTTCGGTTGAGATGTATGACCATGATGGTTGTGGAGGAGAGGCTTTCGACTGTGCTTGAGGGAGAAATGAGCTCGGCTATGCCCAGGCGAGGGAAGGCATGCTAGCGACGGGTTGTGCGTGGACAGTGAGCTGCTGCACTCGGCAGTGACAGGGCGGAGGCGAAGTGGGGTCCACTGGTCAGGGGAAAAGTCTCGGCTGCTTGTTGTTAGGTGCGGGAAAGGAAGCAAGGCTGTCGAGCCTTGGACTATCAGGAGGTGCGGCTGTGAAGGCTGCGAGGCAGGGTGAGACAAGGTGGCGGTCGATGTTGTGGGAGTAGGCAGAGGAGCTTCGGCCTTTGACTTTGGTGGAGGAGATGTGGCTGTTTCGGCCATTGTAGAGGGCGGGGGGTGGAGTGGTTCATGGGTTTAGATAAGCTACAGGGCCAAAGACAAGTATTGAATGCATGTTTTAGCTTGTCAGAGACCATCCACTTGAAATTTGCACGGGATAATTCTAATTTATGTATGCGCAACCTGAAAGTTGGAATGATGCATGAGAGCACCTGGTTTTATTATTATATCAACTGATTGATGGGGAAACGAAAAATACAGAGGAGAAGAAGGAGAGGAACAGATAGATATTATAAATGAAACCATGGGAATATAAAAAAGTTAAACCATTGAGTTCAAGAAATATTTATGGAAAGTGACTGGTAGCTTTTGGATTTCTTTTCACGGTGGAAAATAAACGTACACAAGGAAACCAACAGCTAAAACGAATACCGAACAGATAACTGTTTCGTAGATTTCACTATATACCGGATGCCGAATTTAACAATTTATCATACCGTAGAGATCAGCATGACGAGACGATCACAACGGTATGCAGATATTTGTGGTACGATTTAATTATAAAAATTTGAATTTTTTACTAGCGGAAAATGCAAAAAAAAGTAAGAAAATAAGATCGACGGAGCTAAAAAAGTCCGAATTTGGAAAAACGAAAAATGACTCTTGCTCAGAAGATGATTTAGAATTTTTCTATGTAAAAATATTTAGGTTTCGAAAACGTTTTATTTTCATCGATTTTTAACTGATTAAATTGAAGTAAATTTACGTACGAAATAACTTTCACATTTTCGGATGAAAATTTACCGGTTGCTATGTTTAACTAGACGCATTCCAAATATCAAATTTCATTTCAAAATTTTATCGTTTAAAATTCCATAAAATTTCAATTAATAACGTTATTAAAACCGGTTAAATTTACGGGTCGTTACAACTATTCAAATTCAGATTTCGTTTTGCTTAACAAAATTGTTTAACCATTTTAATATTTAATTTTACTTACCTTTTCTCATTTTATAAGTTATATAAATTATTAATTCAAACTTCAAAATTCATATTATATAATCACTTATCTCTTAAGTTAAATTTTCCATTTCAATAATCTATCGAATCTGGTTCAAATCTAATCCGTTTTGTTTAACTTCCTTTAGTTAAATTCCAAAGCATATATTTCACTTACTTACTCAATTTAATATAACTTTTCTCAAGTTAAAAATCTTTATTTCATATTATAAGTACAAATCTCGTTCTCTTATATTCTTCATTTTCAACTTGGATTTTAAATTCAAATTTGTTTATCAAATCAAACATCAATTTTCAATTTACTCTTGATAGCAAATCAATCACACAGAAACTCGAAAATGATACTGACGATGCTACAGTCATCACCCTTATTATTTTCCAGCAATAGTAGTGAATTCAGTGCTTTTTATTCATTCAAAAATTTTCTTTTATCCATAAACCACATTTATAAATTTTCCTACTTATATAATTTCACTATATTAGTTCACTTATATAAGATTCATTCCAAATTTCCTTTTATCTTATTTAGATTATAACAATATAATCTCTTTAACTTTGAAAAATAACTTTCAAAATTAACGAGATTCAAATTCTCAAATTTTAAGTTCAAATCCATTTTCATTTTTAACTCATATTTATAAATATACTCCTATAATTTAATTTCTTATATATATAAGATTATTTCACAATTGTAAATCATTTTAATTATAATCCCATACTTATAATTAATTAGCTTATATATTTTATTCTTTTATAATTGTTGTTTTTATTTAAATTATTCAAATGGTTTTTATTAACTTATATATATTTACATTTTAAACAACCAAACAATTCATTTATATGCACTTTAATAATTTCTGAAAAATCAATCCTTTTATATATAAAATATAATGGAGGTAAAATTATTTCATTTACCCAATTTAAAATAATACTATGTCGACTTGCATTGTTTAAGCGTTTAGACATCCCTATCGATAACATGGCGTCCCACGCACCAACCAGAATTCACAAACAACTCAACGAATAAGTAAACACAAAATAAAACATTTTATATTCGCTAACAAATACGCGCTCATATATATAATACGCTCAACTCAATCTTGGGTGCTATTGTTCCTATCTATACTGAGTACACATCAAAGCCTTAGAATATACAAAATCTAAGCTCTGATACCACGTGTGACGACCCGCAAATCTATGCCCTTTGAATCCACAATAAACCAAACATGTCCAACCCAAAATGCACAGACTGACGAAAATTCATGAGAAAGAAAAGAAGACGAGAAGAGAAGAAAGAGAGAAGAGAAAACCAAACAGAACAATACATAATTTTACATCGCAGCGGAAAACATATAGTATCATATCAATGATCTTTACAAAACAGAAACTGTATATACATACATCAATCAGAGTTCAACAATCAATCGCTAGTTATTAACTTGGACAGCTATAATAACCTATCCTCACAATTGCTGATAATATAAACAACAATACACAAAGAGGATAATCAAAATAGATACGTGTATATGAAAATGAAGATCTCCAGCTCTCGTGTTGAAGCTCCAAAAGCACCAAATATAAACCTGTAATATAATCGGTCTGACCCGAGCATTGAAAGGGAAGAACGCCCGGACCAGTCTGGTAAACTTGCGGAAGAAACATGCTCAACTGAATTTATTAAATTACCAAACATTTCCTTTCAAAACAAAAGTATCTCGTAAGACACGCCCACACATAAACACGGACATGTTTTTACCTTACGATAACTAAAACATTTCATATCCAATCCTCTTATATTATAATAGTGTCTATTGCGCAAATAATATTAATCATAACCGAAATTGTTACATTGATTAAACTCCAGCATATAGCCCAAAATGGGTAATACAATCAAAATGGCAGGCACGTAGTGGAGTTTGGATTTCCATACAAATGACCAAGTGAAGGGACTACCTTCCGATGGGTACACCTCTAGATGGATGTCCCGAGAAATCATCATAAAGTTTCTCTACCAACACAAGACCGGCCCACCTCTATAACTAGGTAGTATCGAATATGTCATCCTCTGGTCATTTCCGACCTTTTCCAAGGGCCCTCATAGCATACAAACCACATTAATTTACATCCTAAACGCTATAGCGGGAAGAAATATATCTAGAAGGAGATGATCATACCCTAATCGGAAATGTCCCACTTAGCCTTGCTGCATCTAACCCTGTTTTGGTCATTTCCGGTTGATGAGGCCGGAGGTAACGATTGCCTTTCACATATCACATATCACATCACTTTGAATGCCACACGGCCATTCCCGTTGACTACTAATTGCCTTCCACAAAAATACAACCCTTAAGATCGTATGTCTCAAGGAGGGTGTTAAGCTAAGAGAATTTTCCTTCTCCGCCACCAGTAATGTACGTTTGTAAAAACCAATGTACGTAGCCTTTAGAAATGCAATGTCAGACAAGCATCCATACAATTTGTCCAGGAACAGGACAAACCAAAGTTACTTTCCTACCACATCCTATCGGGAAATCCCTAGGATAATAGCGAATAGTCCTCGCATTAGATATTTCATAACGAAGAGACCACTACTACTATATGTATATTGGGATTTTAACCCCAAACAATCAACAAGCAGTCCTCCACTATGAAAATCCTGAATATCAATATCATCACAACCAACCTGCACAATCATCGCATAAATGTTGGTCCGAAGTGGGTTTTGGATAAACCAATCTCGGTCTCTTCGCACCAACAACGCAGAAGCGTTTATCAACCTCACACAGAAACTACATCCCATAGACTTATCACATCTCCAACTTTCAACTTGCTATCCTTAGGACAAGAAGGAAGCTCGATAAATGGGAGTAACACTCTGCACTATACGGATCAACATCCTCAAGAAAAACGATAATCAAGCCTACACAAAAGGCTACGTACTAGGTGTACGACTAAATAGTTCCCACATCAAGTCGAGAAACTAAAATGGCCAAATTTGGATAGTCAGTTATTTGACTACTAAAGCAAACAAACAAATACACTATTGATGTGCACGTAAATGTGCATATATATATATATATATACACACACACACATGTCCATATTTTATCTTTTTTTATTTAAATAAGTACCATATTTAGGCAGTTTAACATGTTTAAACCAAAATTCAATTATTTTCAAATCATCATATATTCATCCTCATTCAGGGGCAAAATGGTCATTTTTGTGCATGTGTCAATTTGAGAATTTTTACTTGGAAATTATTTATGATTTTTATAGGAAATTTTGATGTATATGAAAGAGACGTTCATGAAGATATATGCACGCGCAAAGGAATGAAGAGAAAATAATTCAAATTAATGATCATGGAGGACCCCACCCACTTACCTAAATCTACAATTGGAAGCTAACGGACAACTAAGTGGAGGTTAAAGCTTCATGCACATTAAATGATGGATCAATTAGTGGCTAATGGTTACTTGGTGGTCACACCTCTTAAAGGGCATTTTAGGAAGCACCCTAAAAATTAAATTAGGGTTTTATGCATGTATAAGTAGCCTTCTTATGTACATGTAAATATCTTCTACTCTTTCACATTAGTTAGAAATTAAGAAAGATAGTTGTAATGACAATGTTTCATGAAATAAAAATGGCTTCCAAGCCTCTTCCTCTTTTCTTTTCTACATGTTTTCCTTTGCTTTTATGTTAATGTTTATTTCTATGCACTCTTTCTTTTAATGTTTATAGCTTAGATTTACATTCATGTAAGTAGTGTAGCTTTGTTATTATGCAAGTAGTTAGTAGTTAATCTCTCTTTCTTAATTTGCTTCATTTCCATTTCTTCGCATTTTAATGTTGAAATTTACAGGTGTTGATTTGATAACAAAAATGAGTAGTTCAATTTAAGGGCAATGAAGCTCTCTAACATTATGTAATTTCAACATCTCTATGATTTATGATCTCTTTATTTATGCTTCATGAAAGTGAATTTTGATGTAAGTTTATACAAGTGGGTTTGATAGCTTATGTTGCTTTTGGAAATGAGCTATTCTTATTCAACATAAACACAATTTACATCATTATTTGCTAATTGATTTTTGATTTTGAAAAGAAATTAATTTTTTTTTTGATGATCTAGCCTACTAATTACAATAATAAATAGATCATACTTAAAATAGCTTTTGCTTTGGCTTTATTTTCATGAGAATTTGTAAGTGGTATAATTGTTGTATTATAGTTTGATGGTTTGAGTTATGTTAATTAATAACATAAATAAACCATACTTATGATAAATGCAACAATTATTCCACTTAATATCATAAATACAGATCATAAATTATTTGTTTATTGATTTATAAAAATATGAGAGTGGATTTGCCTCTAAATTGCTTTTTAGTCTAATAATTTTCAAATCATATTGTAATCCTAGTTTAGCTTCATTTTTGTAGTCAACAGTTTCCTCTCACTTTGGTTAAATTTGATTGACTAGAAAATTTTAAAATCAAAAACAATTCCGTGCGGATCGATCCATACTTACTACATACTACATTAGTACGTCATGCGCTTGCGGTATAAATTTAATTCAAAATTTATCGGTGGTTTTCTAACTCGATATAAATTCCATCGTTAAACAAGTTTTTGACGCTGTTGCCGGGGAATAGTTTTGATTTTGATTTTCTGTTCTTCGAATTGGTTTGTTTGATTTTTGTGTTTTTGTTTTATGTATGTGTGCATTTAAAAAAGGAAAAAAATTGTGTGTGTTGTTTGATTTTTTTCTTGCATTTTCATTGTGTGTTTGTGGTTGTTTTATTTTCATTTTCATTTGCATTTCAATTTTAAAAAAATTACACAATCTCAAACCCAAAAAAAAGTTTTTGATTCTTTTTCAATTACAACTTGCATTTCATTTTCGTACAATTTTAATTCTCTCTACACAATTTGCATTTTCGATTTACAAGTTGGAAGTGACTGTGCATATCTGCCTTACTGCACATCATTACATTACAACATCGCTCTATTATTTTCCTACCTCTGCCCCTTCATTCCCTTGCTGAACCACTGAGCAGTTCATCAAACAATATCTTCCCCTACTGCCTTCAAAACATTCCCCACTGTAGACATTCTCCCCTCACAACATCACAACCTGAAACCATCCATTCCTCTAAAACACTTCACTCCTCTACAAACTCAAGTTGCCAAACAAACTACTTCCCCCGCCAAACACATACACCACCATACTTGACGGCATTGCAAAGATCAACCACTTCTACAACAAATCCAGACAACAATCAACATTCCTCCACCACTTCAGATCATCTATATCCCTAATAATCCCACTGACACACATAACGATCATCAAAACCGCAACCCTTGCAACTGCTCTACCAGAACAACCATGACAATCACCACCACCCCTAACAAAACAATCTCCAGCACTGTCATGCCCACTGCATCACCAATACAAATCACAACCACTTCCTCATATAGACTTCATCACACCACTGTCCACTTGCAAACTACCACTTCACTACACATCCACGACAACACCTTACTTCAATTGACATACAAAACTTCTATGTGCAACTGACAGTTCACACAACCTTTTACAATAACCAAACACCATTCACTTCTCTACCATTTTCAACAACCGTTGTCTCGGGCACATTCACATTCAAAACCAACCACCTCCATTCAAACAACTCATATCACCTTACTACTACCTTGCTTCAGCAACACATACCTTCTCAATCAAACTGCACTTCCCAAGACCACTGCCTTCATCATTCACTACCACCAATCGAATCGCTTCAAACACACAAATTCCTCCAACCTCACCCGAAATCACTTCGAAATCCAATCTCTAACCTTGACGTCAACCATCGCCAGAAATCCTTCACCATCACCACTGCATCGAACTCCTTTATAATTCCAATGCACAACCGATCACCTCTCGAATTCGAACTACCACGACCATCACTTCAGGCATCAACATTTCGGTAACACCACAAAAACTAGAATCACCTGAAATCACCTACCTTATCGTTTTTGAATCACTTCCGCCCACCTCTATACAACACAGCCACCCAATGCATCTCCTCGTTGAATCATATTGCGACCCTAACAATTGTTCCACGAATTGCAACTTCCATCGTCTCCCTCTGCAACCAATTCCCACCAAACCACCTCCGTGACCAAATTCGCAAGCATTGACAACCCTCAACCCCACCGCGACTCCAAATCGCCAGCCACCTCTTGCCACCGATCAAAATACCACTAATCTCCTCTCCAGTCGCCTATAGACATTCACACTTCTAACCCAACCCAAAAACGAAGCTCGAAATTGCATTAGTAAACTTTTGTTCTGTTGAATTTGTTAAGGAGAAACGGGGAGAGACATTGTGAAATCTTGTTTAAATGGGTTACGAATTGGACTTGTGGGCTGAGTACCTCATACATTTTCTTTTTAATTTTCTTGTTTTGTATCTTCTTTTGGTTTGACAATAATAATAAAAGAACTACAAATGTTTGCAAATTGTTTTAGCTTTATTTGTTTAGTTTTTCATTTGTTTAGTTTCTTCTTTTCTAAATCAAAAAAAATCAAACAAAAAAAATATTTGACCTGTCTCTGAATATATACATATGTATATATATAAAGTTTTGTTTTTCTTCAGTTTTGTTTTTCTTTATCCGTAAGGAAAAAAAACAAGTTTCAATTTGTTTGATTTTCAAATTTTTTGTTTGTTTTATTTTGATTTGATTTCTTCTTGATATATATATATTTAAAAAAACTATTGCATATATGTCGTTTACTTTTCAGGTTGTCAAAGCAGATAAATAAGGATTACTTGCTATGGAATTGCTTGTCCTGCTTGCTAAAAAAATTTCTTTGCTAAAAAAATTGCCGCTTATAAAAAAATAGCTAATAATCTGCACGCTCTGGCATCGTACCATTTTCCCTTGTTTTTATTTGAATTGAATTGTTGGTTGCTTGCATTTGCATTTATATATAAAAAATTTCAAAATCCAAAAATAAAAACAAACTTCATTTTAGTTGCATTGTAAGTTCACGTTTAATTTTTTCTTTGCATTCATCTCATCTTGTTTTATTTTCTAAAGGCAATACCCAATTCACATAAGGTGGGAGATTTCATCACCTTTTCCTCAACCCACAAACCCATTTCATCGTAGAATTTTACTAATAATAAAGATTAGACATTCGACTTAAGGGTGTCGCAAGCTCATCTATGGCTTAATTGTATCTTCACAATTGTTTTCTTTGAACAATTTTATTTCTTGGTGTCTAGGCTACGGTAGAGTAATAACAATTTATATATATTACGGTGATTCGTAAATATTATAGTGGTTGTTCCTCTGAACGTAATTAAACCTTCATTTGCATTGCTACGGTGATTCGTGGTGCACTGATAATCCCTGGCCGTTACCTGGCTAAGAAATATTTTTGTTGATTTAAGACAAAGTGCGGTTGTACAATTTGGGTTAAGAGCTACTTAGGAAAGAAAATTGTAATTAAGTCATTTGCATTTATTTAGTTGAATTAGTTCATGGATATTAAAACAAACAAAAAATTCAAAAAAAAGAATTTTTTTGCTTAACTTTGATTTTAATCCCAAAAATTAAAAAAAAAATCCTTTTTACTTTCCTTTAAAAAAATTCAATCAAAAACAAAAATCCAAAAAAACATAAAATCTTTTGAAAAATAAAAAAATTAAATTGAAAAAACAAAAAAATATCAAATTTCCTGTTTTCATAAAAAATCTTTTCTTTTGGTAAATATTTGAAAGTTTCAAAATGCAGAAAAAAATTATGAAAACAAAAACATAAAAAAATTTGAAAAGCCAAAAAAAAAAAAAAAATCAAACTTCACTTTTTAAAGCAAATTTCACTTAGTGAATAGTTTTCTTTCTTGTGAAAAAACAAACAAGTTTTTTTCACTTCGATTTTCAAATCTTCTTTCATTCTCTAAACTCGATTCTAACTTCTTTCTCTTCTCGACTTTCACTTGTGCATGAGTACTTGGACTTGTGACACAACAACAACTCGTTGGACTCGTGACTCAACAACTAATCGTTTAATTCGAATAGACGATCCTCCAAAATGGCGAACGAGAACGCCCCTTGAACTCTCATGGATAGAATCTTTTCCGATAGAATTTCTATTCCATCTTGCATCACATTACGCGCCCCTATGGGTAACCATTTTTAAATTCATTCGAATCATATTTCCACACTTCCAAAATTTGACAATTTCGAGCATGATGACCCATACATTTTCTTGACTAAATTCAAATAAGTTTGCGCAACCAATAAACTCCAGCAACTTTCCGATGATGGAATCAAACTTCGATTAATACCATTCGCTCTTACGGACTACGTCGAAAAATGGTTGTATAGCTTACTATCGAGCTAGATTAAAATTTTGGAAGAATTTGTAAAAGTTTCTTAAAAAATTTATACCCCTTGGAAATAATGAGTAGAATACGAAACGAAATTGTGAATTTTCATCAATTCAAGAGAGAACCATTTGGAAAATATTCTGAAAGATTCAAAGAACTTTTGATAAAATGTCAACACCATAACTTCAAAAAACGAACGATATACCAAATCTTGTACGATGGACTCGAAAACAACTCATGAACCATGCTCGAATCAATGTGCCAAGACCACTTTCTTTCCCAACATCACGATGATGGTCGGCAATTTCTTGAAAACCTCGCCGAAAAATCATCCCAATGGAAACATTTGAACAAAAATCAATTTACTCACGATTGAGTGCACACTCGATAGGATCTTCTTTTTCTTTGGAAGATAAGATTGACGCAATGATTAAAAAATTCGATAACGTTTTCTCATCAAATCAAATGAACCAAGCTTCCCAACCGATGTGTTATAGATGCAACGATCCCAATCATATAGCCGATCAGTGTCCCAATTCTGTCGAACAAATCAATGCTTTCAATAAAAGCCAAAAACAACCCGTTTTCTCCGATGTACAATCCTGGTTGGAGAAATCATCCAAATTTTGCTTGGAACCAAAACAATTCCACCACGAATACGGTTCGTCCCAATTTTCAAGCATTCCCGAATAATGCTTCGAATCCTCCCTTTCAGCCTAACCATTTTCAACCAAACTTTGTGGATTCATCTCATAATCAACCGCAACAATTAAATTTTCAACCAAATTCTGCTCACCCTCCCCAAGACGATAAATTTTTAACTTCACTTGAGAAAACTCTTGAAAAGTTGGCTAAAGCACCTACTCATAGTCTTCAGTCAAACAACAATTTGCAAAATTTATTGACCTCATATATGCAAAACACAAAGTAATCAATTGCAAAACTCGAAATGCAAATGAGTCAATTAGCTACGTCTGTAAGAGAATGCGAATGAGGAATATTACCAAGCCATCCCCTTCCAAATCCAAGAAATCAAAGCGTAAATTCAAATCAATCCCATGTTGTTCAAGATAGCAACGTCACCCAAATAAATGCTATCACAACTCTACGTTTCGATAAACAAATCGATAATCAAGTTGTTAATCCAAACGATTTATCGAAAACCTCTCTCGACACTTCTAAAACAACAAATAAATCAGAACGGAATGTGGAGCCAAACATTGGAACGAATGCCAACCAAAATTCTTCTTCTTCTACTCGAGTAGGCCCGCCTACCGAGTATCGTGTTCCATTTCCACATCGACTCCGACCTAAGAAACACTCGGACCAAATGGAGTC
Source organism: Allium cepa (assembly GCA_030765085.1). Lineage (NCBI taxonomy): Eukaryota > Viridiplantae > Streptophyta > Magnoliopsida > Asparagales > Amaryllidaceae > Allium > Allium cepa. Next base: position 181,451,726 of record CM060937.1, on the reverse strand, counting down.
AACAAGTTCCAATGTATGCGAAATTTCTTAAGGAGTTGTGTACCCAAAAGCAACACACTCAAGTTCCCGAAAAAGTCTTCTTAGCCACCAGTTTGAGTGAAGTCTTGTCCCAATCCATGCCCGTTAAATACAAAGATCCAGACTGCCTTACGATTTCATGTACAATTGGAGACAAGACGATTAACAGATGTTTGATAGATTTAGGCACGAGTGTTAACTTGATTCCATACTCCGTATACGAACATTTAGGCTTAGGTAAGTTCAAACCCACAAAAGTTACGCTTCAATTCTTTACGATCGCTCCTTTAAGAAGCCCATGGGAGAAATCGAGGACATGCTCATTCGAGTAGGGCAATTCATATTCCCTATTGATTTTATCGTTCTCGAAGCACAATCCATGACAAATCCAACGAGTCAAATTCCATGGATTTTAGGCCAACCATTCTTAGCCACCTCAAATACCTTAATCAATTGTCATAATGGGTCGATGAAAATCTCTTTTAGAAACATGACTTTAGATCTCAACATTTTCAATCTTGAAAGCCAATCGAATGAACTTCGTGACCAGACATTGGAAGTTAATGCCATTTACAGAAACTTTGAAAACGAAACACTTGATCTTAATGATGAATGCGAGGTCGTGTACGAAAAATTGTTTCACGAAATTCCCAACGAGATTGAATACACTCTTCCTTTTGAATCGCTTCCAGGTGAGTCCGAATATCAACCCAATTCTTTGATCGAAAAACTCTCGAAGTTGGACCTCAAACCACTTCCTAATCACCTTAAGTACGCATACTTAGGTGATAATGAAATATTGCCCGTTATAATTTCCGCAACTCTCTCTCTTGATCATGAAGCCTCGTTACTCTCTATTCTTTTGAAAAGCAGAGAAGCAATCGGATGGTGGATCTCCGATATAAAGGGAATTAGTCCAGCTCTTGTTCAACTTCGCGTCCATTTAATCGACGATGCCAAGTCGGTTCGTGACATGCGAAGAAGGCTTAATCCAAAAATGAAAGATGCAGTGCATGAAGAAATTCTTAAACATCTCGACAATGGAATCATTTACCAATGTCTGATAGTGCATGGGATAGCCAAATTCACGTTGTGCCGAAAAAGTCTGGGCTAACCGTTGTCAAGAACGATTCAAACGAACTTATTCCAATTTGTACTCAAACGCGTTGGCGTGTTTGCATTGACTATCGAAAAATAAATGTCGCAACACGTAAAGATCACTTCCCTCTTCCTTTCATTGACCAAATGCTTGAACGTTTAGCCGACCATGAATTCTACTGCTTCCTTGATGGTTATTCCGGCTATAACCAAATTCCAATCGCTCCCGAAGATCAAGAGAAAATGACTTTCACATTCCCATTCGGTAACTTTGCTTATCGACGTATGCCATTCGGACTTTATAACGTTCCTGCTACTTTCCAACGATGCATGGTTGGAATCTTTTCCGACATGATTGAATGCTTTCAAGAAGTTTTTATGGACGATTTCTCTATCTCTGGCGATTCTTTATCCCAATGTTTACATTATCTCGAGTTGGTTTTAATTCGATGTAGAGAAAAATATTTGACTTTGAATTGGGAAAAATGCCAATTTATGGTCAAAGAAGGCATAGTACTTGGACATACCATCTCAAATAAAGGCATTGAGGTAGATAAAGAAAAAGTCGACGTAATTGCAAATCTACCCATTCCCAAATCTATTTAGGACATTCGATCATTTCTAGGACACGTTGACTTTTACTGACGCTTTGTGAAAGACTTTAGCAAAATCGCTCGCCCTTTTATGACTCTACTTGTAAAAGACATTCCTTTCGATTTTAACTCTGATTGTATCTCTACTTTCGAACGTCTTTTCATTTCTGCTCCAATCATTTGCGCACCTAATCAGGATCTTCCTTTCGAAATAATGTGTGACGCTTCTAACTTTGCGGTTGGTGTTGTCTTAGGACAATGCATCAACAAAATCATTCATGTCATCCACTACGCAAGTATGACTTTGAATGATGCTCAACTCAACTACACAACAACTGAAAAAGAGCTTCTAGCTGTCGTTTTTGCTCTCGAATATTTGATGGCTCACACATTACTGTGTACGCGGACCACTCTGCGCTTTGATATCTCTTCGCTAAAAAGGATGCTAAATCCTGTTTGATTCGTTGGATCCTTTTACTTCAAGAATTTGATCTTACAATTAAAGACAAAAAAGGTTCTGATAATGTCATAGCCGATCACTTATCTCGTCTTCCGAACGCACCATCTTCTATGCCAATCAACTAAAACATCCTCGATGAACAACTTCTTTCAATTTCTATCGATCCATGGTGCACTGATATAGTGTACTACTTAGTCACTAAAGAAACTCCCTCATCTTGGTTCAAACAGGACAAATGCAAATTCATGTCCCAAGTGAAATATTTCTATTACGACAATCCATACTTGTACAAATATTGTCCAGACCAAATCATCCGACGTTGCATTCCGGATAATGAGATCAGGAGTATTCTTTCGTTTTGCCACGATCAAGCGTGCGGTAGGCATTTCGGTCCTCGGAAAACTACGAAAAAGGTGCTTCAGTGTGGTTTCCATTGGCCCACTATTTTCAAAGACTCATTTGAATTTTGTAAAACTTGCGATCGATGTCAAATGCTTGGATGAATTTCTCGACAAAATATGATGCCTCTAAACCCCATTCTTATGATCGAAATCTTTAATGTTTGGGGTATCAACTTTATGGGACCTTTTTCAATTCTTTTGGAAACTTATATATCCCTCTCGCTATCGATTACGTCTCAAAATGGGTCGAAGTCGTTCCTTGCAAAACCAACGACCATATAATTGTTGTTAAAATTCTCAAAGAAAACATCTTTTCGAGGTTCGGCACACCTTGCACAATAATCAGTGATAACGGGACCCATTTTTGCAACCGTTCTTTTGAAACTTTAATGAAAAAATACTCGATAACCCTCAAGTTATCCACCTCGTATCAACCTCAGACTTGTGGCCAAGTTGAAGTTTCAAATAGACAAATAGAACTAATCTTGGAGAAAACTGTTAACAAAAACAGAAAAGAATGATCTCAGAAATTGACCGACGTGCTTTGGGCTACCGTACCACTTTTAAAACTAACCTTGGGATGTCCCCATTTTGTTTAGTTTATGGTAAAGCTTGCAATTTACCCATTGAAATCGAACACAAAGCGTTGTGGGCAATAAAGAACTTAAACTTTGATCTTGGAAATGCCGGTGAAAACCGAAAACTACAACTCAACGAACTAGAAGAACTTAAGAAAGACGCGTATGAAAACGAGAAAATTCATAAAGAAAGAACCAAATTTTTTCATGACAAGTCAATCCTAAGGAAAACGTTTTCACTTAACCAAAAAGTTCTTTTATATGACTCAAGACTTCATTTATTCCCTAGAAAACTTAAATTAAGATGGACCGAACCATTTGTGGTACGAACTGTTTTTCCACATGATGTCGTAGAAATAAAAAAACCCTATAGATGGATTGACTTTCAAAGTCAATGGTCGTCGTTTGAAACCTTTCATGGAACTGCCCAGTAAGCAAGAGGAGGGCTCATGATTCTTCATGAGCCAAGCTACGTCTTGTAAGAATGTTAACCCTCTTTTGTAAATATGTATATATTTTTCCCCGTTACACTCATTATATCATGCATTGACTGTGGGGACACAGTCAAAATTAAGTGTGGGGGAGTCTCATTTTCATTTTTTAGTTTTTCATCGCATTTTTGAATTTTCATTTTCTTTAAAAAAAATCTCAAAAATTTTTAAATCTCAAAAACATTTTTTTTTAGCATTTTGATTTATTTTTGAAGAAATGTTATGGGATAAGTATAAGTTTTGGTTAAAATTCAAATTTTTGAAAATTTATTTGTCTTAATAAAAATAAAAATGAAGTTTGATTACAAATAAAAATGGTTTAACTAGTGTATAGGAAGGTTCATATATGTTAATTATGAAGTATATTCTAATTGAAAATCTTTGTTTGAAAAAAAATAGTAAATTTAAAATAAAGGATATAACATTTTTATCTTTTAATTTAATGGTGCTAAGATAATTTTGCAAAACTCTCTCTTTCTAAAATAATATATATATATATATATATATATATATATATATAGAAAAAAACTTTTGTATATACGCTTCTTAACACCTAGAATCATGTGTTCACACTCGTGTGTTCACTCGCCATGCTCTGTACCCTTCTCATGTAAGCCCTAAAGGCAGTGCACGATCGGTATATCTGGCCTCAGTTTATCTGAGTTAGGTGTATGTATATAAAAATTCTTTTTAATAACGCCTATAGTCGATAAGTGTTCACACTTGTGTGTTCACTCGCCATGCTCAATATTCCCCTCACATCAGTCTACAAGGCAGTGCACGAGTAATATATATGGCCTCAATTTATTTGAGTTAGGCATATGTAAGTATTGTAAATATCAATAAAATTTTCAAATAAATAATAATAATAGAGAGAGTAAGCAATTGAAATCTAAACACTATTTTTACCTGTTTCATTTAACTTGTTATTGAAAAGAAATGAGAATATTACTTTGACAAACTTTGATGATCAAGTAAGGATCCATTTCATAATTACATTGTGTTGTCAAGCGAAATAACTAGCCAAACTATAGTCTATATGTTATGACAACTTGATTTTATTGGAAATTTTGACAAAGTAAATGACTTAAATTTTGAAGTTAATGACCAAAACTTATATTTAACTATTTGTGTCTATTTAAGAGTAGATCTTTCATTTGTAAATATTTCAAAAACTTGCATTCATCCCATTGTAAAAAAATCTTGCATTTTGTAAATATTTTCACCTTGCATTTGGATTTTGTAGGCAGTACCCGCTAAAAACCCTCACGAGACAACAGTCGTCCTACTGGGGACATCCAGAGGTTTAACGGCTTGTTACATACGCTCAATGAAATCGTGCTCCCTATGAAAACGGATTTATCTTGGTTTTCCTTTATTCGAGGATGAATAAAAAGATAAGTGTGAGGGTATTTGATGTGCACATAAATCTGCATATATATATATATATAGACATCCATATTTCATCTCTTTTTATTTAAATAAATATCATGTTTGGGCATTTTAACATGTTTAAAACCAAAATTCAATTGTTTTCAAATCGTCATATATTCATCCTCATTCAGGAACAAAATGGTCATTTCTGTGCATGTGTCAATTTGAGAATTTTTACTTGGACATTTTTTATGATTTTTATAGGAAATTTAGATGCATATGGAAGAGAGATTCATGAAGATATATGCATGCACAAAGGAGTGAAAAGAAAATAATTCAAGTTCATGATCATCGAAGACCCCACCTACTTACCTAAATCTACAATTGGAAGCTAATGGACAACTAAGTGGAGGTTAAAGCTTCGTGCACTGTCACGACCCAAAATTCATCGTTCAAAAGTTGACACCAAATACCTCACTTGTATTCGACTGCCGGAGATTCGAACGTCAAATTTCAGTTCGGATGGAGCTTATAACAACATCAGACGAATATAAAACGGCAGAACAGGATAAATATCATGCATATATTACAGATACAACAGTATAATATCCATTACTACATCAGAGTATTTAATACATACACCACAACTACAAATACATCATCATAATAATACAGTGATCATATATCCAAAAAGTCTTCGAATGAAAGAAGTGATAACGAACTCCCAAAAGCTAAACACCTGAGATCTCCAAAAGCTCCTAAGATATCTCCAAAGCAAAAGCTCCAAAATACTGCTAACTCCAGAGTACGGAAACCTGCTACTAGGCTGCCCGTGTAGAAATTTTAGGCACCTAAAGTTTAGGGAAAGAAATAATAAACTCCAGGTCAGTCATGGGACTAGTATGAGTAAACAAAAACAGTTGCTTTCAAAGAAACTAGATTTATAAAAGAATTTCGGTATGCTTTTAAAATGAAACTACCATAAGACCTCCCGCCACACACACAATGCAATCACAGAATTGGAGGAGATTTCTTCTTATGATAGTCAAATATGCTTGGTACGGGAAATTTTCTTTGATATTATTACTAGTGCATAGTGTAGAAAGCACTTCGAAAATAGAATATTAATCTTAGCCAGCATAGGTACCATTATACTATGCCTACTATAGCTACCATATTAGATGGCAGGTTCTACAATTAAAACCGTACAAGGCTCGTATTGTTTATTTGGATTTCCAACAAATGGTTAGGCTAATGAATTTCCTGGGCCACATGGGTACGCTTCTGGAGGGACGATCCGAGAACCTAACCGGATCTCTTCCAACACAAGGCCGGGTTACCCCTAACTAGATAACTACTGACACGAGTATGCCATTCCCCGGTTGTAACCAACCTTTAGCCGGGGCCCCAACAATAAATCACAAGGTAATATATATATATATATATATATCTGCGATATCCACATAAGTTAAGTATTCGGGCTCCATACCATGATACCACTTCTATCCAGAAGGAAAGGCACATACCCTAAGGCGCTCTACCCCCAATAATCTTGCTGCATCTTTCCTGTTTCGACCATTCTGGGGTGTGAGGTTTGACGAAGTCTCGTCCACAAAGCTACGCTTTTCTCAAAGCCATGCTTTGATCAACAAATGATCAGCAACACTTAGCATGCCACATTACCAAGTTGGGAATATATTACTGATAACCTTCAACTGCATAACCTCTGAGCTCGTACGTCTCAGAGAAGGGTGTTAAGCTAAGAGTATAAATTCTCCGCCACCAACAGAAATGTATTTGAAAGAAATCTGCTTTATATCTCAAATGTAATGTCAGACATACAATCCATACAAGTTTGTTCTAGGTTCAAACAGAACCGAAGGCACTTCCGAAGAAGTCCTTGAAATCCGGGCGTCCACAATCCCGATCGGATTCCCTATCACATATGGAGAACTCTATACCGGAGCAACTCAGTGCAGAAATCATTCGACAGGTTATCCTATCGTTCTCGAAGACATCCGGTCTTCACCACCGTCTTCAAATGCTCATCCATTTCTTCATATCACTTATTCGGAATAGGTTACATGACACAAAGGTCCTTTTCTGGCTAAACCGAATAATGAGAGTCAATTTTAAAACATGTGGATATGTCGTTCACAAAAATTCACAGGTTCGATGTGGGTTTCAGATAACTAACCGAAATCTGATTCCCTACCGCATCGAAGTTTAAATGCCGTTTTACGGCTAACAGGGTTTTCACATCAATACAGAACAAACACAAACACAGTGTAGTACATAGCAATCTACATCACATAGTATCGAAATGAGAATAGAAATATAAATCTAGTGCACAGCAATAATTAATTATTTTCCAGTGTGGTTTAAATAAATTTACCACACAATTATTTGTAGTGATGTTTAAAATCGATGATTAAATTTGGATAAATAAATTAAATCTTAATTAGCTTGATTTATTGTTTCATAACTAGTTATTTTAATTAACTGCCAATTAAAATAAATTAACTCGATTAATTTATCTGAATAACAAATTCTCAATTTACAAATAAATTTGAACACTTAATTATTATCAATCAATTTTAATTTCAAATTGTATATCATTCTTAATTTCTTTTCAAAATCATTAATTAATAAAAATTATTTAGCTTAATTATCATTTGAAAATCTTCTTTATACTTTGGAAATCAATTTATTGCAGTTATAGAAAGTTTTAATGTTAATTAACTTAATTTCTTATTTTAGATTTAATTACTTAATTAAAGGGTTAATTAGATTTTAAAACATTGTTACTATTTGCTTGGTTAATTAAAACTTGAAAACGAATTCTTAACTTAAAATATCTAACATTTGTTGCTTCAGAGTTACTAAACATCATAACTTGAAATCAGTTGGGCCGAATCCATTTTAAAAATAAAACCCGAGCAAACAAGATAATGACTCGAGTAGGACTCGAGTTTTCCCAGCAATTTCCCCGGTCATTCTCCTGCATCCTTCTTCTTCTTCTACGCTTCTTTCTCTTCTGTTTTTTTTTCCAGTTAAGTTAAATACCTAAACTCAAATAACGGAGAGTATACTCACGTACAAGAGTTTCATCCCGAAGCCAAATACGCATTTTCTCGAGCTTCAACTCGAGCTTCCCACGGCAAACTCACTGATACCCAAAACTGCAGACACCAACACCACCGTGCACACCGTGCACGTGCACGGTGGTTCGCCGCGACTCCGGTGATCGTCACGTCGAAAATCTCACCCAAACACGAAATTCAACTTCGATTCAACACAGAAAATTTGAAAACGAATTTTTTCCCTTTCGTCGATACTCCAACCCAACATCACCACGCAAAAACCCCTTCGCCGATGCTCCTCAGTCCACCGGAAAACCCACGCTTCTGGCCATGCCACGTCAACACCCCAAGCCATCATCCCCTGGATTCTCGAGCAACTTGATCGCTTCTAGATAACGAACTCGTCACGTCAACAACCATGTGCAAAAGCTCGACTAAAACCCTAATTTAAACTCGATTCATAAATTTACGCAATGAAAATTTTTTCTCAAGATCATCGTCAATCATACTATCTTCAAACAAAATTCCAACATTTATAATTGATTTGATTGCCCGAAATTTGTAAAAATTCAATTTTTATTCAAATACAGACTACTCTTAAAATACAACTAAAAATCTTCATTTTTGTTTTAAAAATCTTGTTTTGCATTGAGGATTCAAGCTGTAAAATTGAATTAGTATTTTGAAACACTTGAATTTAACATAATAACTGGATGTTGTACTGTAAAACAAGATGTCAGTTAATATACTTCACTAACAGGTTGTAAATAAATTTTACAAGCTTGAATTATGTTTAAACAACATATTTTATTTTAAACTCAAAGCTAAATAGTAGCTAGATAAAAACATTTTGGATTTTGAATAGCCTGTTAACTCGGTAACAAGCAAAACAGAGAAAATCAGGGCACACATATATATAAACACAAACTATAGTCACAATATTATCAAGAATCAACTGTTCAATTTGTTTAAATATACTTAAATTTCAAAATCTATTTTTTACTCACAAGAAACAAGTTTGAACAGAACTATATTGATTTTGAAACTGCAGTTCTGATCTTCTTTCTCCTTTTTCTTTCTTCAGCTAATTGTTTTCAAATTTGAATATAAAGTTAGTTCTTCTTTCTCCTTTTGTTTTCCGTTCTTTGCTTTTTTTTCCTTTGAATGAATTTAAAGGTTTGTAGATGTATATATATATATATATGAAGGGTTTGTGTTTAGTGGTGGAATTTCTATCAAGTTCGAAAACCGCCGAAAAATTTCGAAATAAAAATAACTGCAAGCGCACGGTGTACGAATGTAGCACGTGTCGAATACAGGTCGATCCGTAGAGAATTGATGATTTTAAAATTCTACTCAATCAAATTAACCAAAGTTGAAAGAGTGATTAACTAAAAAAGGAGAAAAATGACAAAAGAAAATAGATAAAAATATGAGAGTGTTTAGACAATTTAGAGGCAGCTTCCACTCTCTAGATCACATAAATCAACAAAACAAAGTTATGATCTCTCTTTTCTTTGTCATTAGTTAGCTTAATTGATGTGCTTATCATAAGTATGGCCTATTTGTGTTATTAATTAGCTCAACATAAGCCATCAAACTATAGCACGCCCCTTAAACCATTTACTATCTCACATGAAAAATGATAACAAAGTTGAAAGAAAAATCTATTTTAAGTATGGCCTATTAACTATTAATTAGAAATATAGACCATCAAATTTTAATCTCAACATTCACTTCATTACCATCATCATATGTAGATGAAGAGGTAATTTGCATTAGTAATTGTTTAAGTATAACCTATTTGGTGTCAAAAATATAGGCTATCAAATTCAAAGCAAAAATAACAAGTTAACCACTTCATACATTCTCATTAAAGCACAAAAAGAGAGTATAAAACATCAAAATGTTGAAGCTACATGATTAGAGGCCTCATTACCCCTAAATTGAAGGGATTAGCCTTTCATTTGTGTTATTATATCAACACAAGTAGCATGCAACATGAAAGAAAAAAAGAAAGAATAATGAAAGCTAATGGAAAAGATATCTATTATATTTGCATAAAAGAAAAAGAGATCTACACTACAACATGAAAGGAAATAGACAAAGAAAGGAAAAGATCATGTATTAAATTGCATAAAAAAAGAAATTACATGAGAATAAAAAAGGGCTAAGTATCCATGAAAAAAGAAAGAGAAGAGCTTTGTTTATTTTGATCCTAAAACTAATGAGAGGAAGAGGAGATATTACATGAAACATATGTGTATTTATACATGTATGAAAGCCTAATTCAAATTTTTAGGGAATGCCCAAAATGCCCATGAGGTAGTGTGGCCACCAAGTAATCATTCATATGTCATAATCCCCATTTAAGTGTACATGAAGCCGTTAATTCCATAAGCATGTGCATTGGCCTTTAATTTGTACATTAAGGTGGTGGGTAGGCGGGGTCCTCCATGTTCTTCACTTTGAATTATTTACATCTTCATTCTTTTGTATCTTCTTTGTGCATGCATATTCCTTCATGAAACCACTTCTATTTGAGACCAAATTCATGAAAAAATATATATAAATTTCCAATTAATTTTTTCTCAAAGAAATATATGTACACAAATCACCGTTTTGCCCTTGGATGAAGATGAATAAGTGGCAATTTGGAATTAATATGAATTTTGGTTAAAACAAGTTAAAATACCCAATATATCATTTATTTGATTTAAATGGAATAAATATGGTGGTAAAAATATGCACATTTACATGCACATCAAATACCCCCACACTTATCTTTTTATTCGTCCTCGAATAAAGAAAAAAAACTAAGATAAATCTGTTTTCGTAGGGAGCATGATTGCATTGAGCGTATGCAACAAGCTGTTAAACCTCTGGTTACCCCAGTAGGACGAGTGTTGTCTCGTGAGGGTTTTCAGCGGATACTACCCACAAAATCCAAGTGCAGGATGAAAATATTTACAAAATACAAGATTTAGTTACAAAGTGATGAATGCAAGTTTTTGAAATATTTACAAATGAAGGATTTATTTTTAAATTGACACGAATAAGTTAAATATAGGTTTTGGTCTTTATCTTGAAAATTTTTAGTCATTTACTTGTCAAAATTTTCAATTAAATCAAAGTTATCATAACAAATAGACGATAGTTTAACTCATTGTCTTGGTTGATAACATAGTGTGATTATGAAATGGATCCTTAGTTGATTATCAAAGTTTATTAAAGTGGTATTTTCATTTCTTTTCAATAACAAATCAAATCAAATAAGTAAAAATAGTGCTAGGATTTCAATTGCTTGCTCTCTCATTATTTGCAAGAAAAATTTCACACCTAGCTCACGTAAACCGAGGCCTGATATACCACCCATGCACTGCCTTTCGGGCTTATGTAAGGGGAGTACAGAGCATGGCGAGTGCACACACTTTCGTGCATACACCTATCGATCGTAGGTGGTTTTTATCAAGTTTTTTTACATGTGTTCCATACATGCATAATCGTGAGGACTTTTAAATAAGTATGAAAGCACATAATCAAAAATTCCAAGTAATTCACCCATGCATGATCGTGAGGACTTTTAAATGAGAGTGAATACTTTGGATTTTTTTTAAGAGAGAGAGAGAGTTTTGCAAAATCATCTTAGCACCATTTAACTTAGAAGACAAAAAAATGTTATATCCTTTACTTTAAATCAACCACTTTTTGAAATAAAGATTTTCAATTAGGATGTACTTCAAAATTAACATGTATGAATCTTCCTATATACTAGTTAAACCATTATTATTTGTAACCAAACTTCATTTTTATTATTTTTTTAGGACAAATAAACTTTCAAAATTTTCAATTTAATAAGTCAAAACCATATATTTATCCTATAGCATTTCTTTAAAAATAAATCAAAATGCTTAAAAAAATTCTTCTTTTGTTTTTAATTTTTTTTTGGAAGAAAAATGAAAAATTAATCCTCAAAAATCGAAAAGAAGATGAGTCTCCCCCCACACTTGATTTTGACTATGTCCCTACAGTCAACCCAAGTGAAAGGAACGTTTATTATTATTTACATGAAAATGAAATGTATTTACACGATATCAGAAAGTATATTGCCAATAAGTTAATGAAACGGTCTTCCAAAGATTGATTCATTTGTCTCGTCAAGTATACGAGACACAGCTTAAGCTCGAAAAACCAAACCATAAAAGATTTTGAAGTCGAATGTGGATTTGGAAAAACGATTGTCGTTTTATTAAAAATCTTACGAGTTGTTTTATTTTCAATATTTTTAGGGTAGATATGACGATTGATTGAAATTCACTTTTGTTTTCACCAAATTGAAATTCAAGTTTATCATTGAAAACTTCCTTCAAACTATCGATTTTAAAGTCAAAATGGTGATCGAAATCTTCCCCATCAGAATTTAATGACTCATTTTCGAAAAGTCCATAAAACTCGCGTTCGTTAAATTCATCTTCCTTCGTTGGATTACCAGCAACTTCATCGCATGTATCCATTTCAAAATCCAAAGTTGTTGGATTCAAATTTTAAGAATCGAGAAAAGGAAGATCGAATTTTAAATTTGGTTCCACACCCTCAAAAGAATTGAAATTCAACTCAATTACCATGTTTTCAACAACTTCGTTAAGATTTTCGTTTTCAATTTCGAAAGTTGTTATTTGAAAATCATCGATTTGGGTAAAAGGTGGATTATCACTTGACTTGTCACGCGTTGGAATTTGAGTATGTTTAACACGTTGATTCAAATACGTTTCGAACACCAAATCCATGTGATCATTGTACATTTCATTCATTTGCTCAACAAAGTCAAATTTGTAATTATTAACTTGAAAATTTTCGATTTGGACTTGTTGAGAACAAGAATTGTCAATTTCGATAAACAGTAGATTATTATTTGATTCTTCGCAAATTGAGATTTGATTATGATTTTCATGAATTTTTTTGTATTTTTCAAGTAACAAATCCCCGTTATCTTTTTCCATTTGCTCAACAAAGTCAAATTCATGATTATTAGTTTGAAAATTTTCACTTTGAATTTGTTGATAACCAAAGTTTTCAATTGTATCATGGTCGAGATTATTCCCATTGCCAAAATTATTTACAAATTGGTTCACATTTTCATTTTGATTTTGAAACTCATTTTGGAGTTCAAAATTGAATTGGCATGGGTTATACTTGAAATCATTTGAATTTTGAAGTGAATCCAAATTTTGATTATTTTGAAAACTTTGATTCGTGTTATCGCACAAATATGAATTACACAACTTATTTATCATTTGATTTTGTTGTGTAACGATTTCAAGTAAAGATGAAATGCTATTTTCAAAATTTGAAGGTTGGTCATCATTTTGAAAATTTTGAGGTTCAAAATTCGAATCGTTTAAACAATAGTTATTGTTGAAATATCCATAAGTATTTGAAGTGAAATTATATGGATTATATTGATTTTCACAACTGTTGTAAAATTCATGTATATGGGGAAACTCGGACATTTTCAAGAATGGTTTTGTGTTTTTCTTTTGTAAAAGAAAAATATTTACAAATGGAATTTATTTTTCAAAAGGGAAATTGATTTTTGTTTTGTCTTTTGGTTTTTCAAATTTTTTCTTTGCTTTTGAAAAGTTTTTTTTTGGATTTTGGTTTTTCTAATTTTTTTTTGAAATTTCGAAAAAAAAGGATTTAAAAATTTCAAAGGAAAAGGAATATTTACAATTTTTTAGTTTTGGATTTTGAATTTTTTTTAAATATGCATGAATTAATGCAACTAAATGAATGCAAGGGTTAATTACAAATGATTTATCCTAAGCTAACCCATAATTGTATAATTACAAATTGTCTTAGATAAACAAGATAGTTCTCAGCCAGGTAACATACAGGATTTATCGGTGCACCACAAATCACCGTAGCAATGCAGCCGAAAGTTTAAGTACGTTCCGAGGAACAACCACTATAATATTTATGAAGCACCATAATATTTATAAATGGTTACTACTCTGCCGTAGCCTAGACACCAAGAAATTAAATTGTTCAAAGAAGACAAATTGTCAATATACAATTAAAAATTATGGATTTCTGACCGTTATTATTAACAAAAAATCTAGGATGAAATGAAAAACTAAAAATTAAACGTGTATTAACAATGCAACTATGAATGGATTTTTGTTTTTGTTTTTGGTTTTTGAATTTTTTCTTCTCAAATGCAAGCAATCAACAATGCAATTCAAATAAAAATAATAGATATATACAATGCAGGGAAAATAAAAAGAAAATTGTAAATAAGCAAGCAGTTATTTTTTTTGACAAGCAAAGAGAAGCAATTATTTTTGGCAATCCAAGCGAAGCAAGCGACTCTTTCGATCTGCTTTGGCAACATACAAATAAATACACAATATATACAATATTTTTGTTTTTTTTGAAGGGAAAAATAAAAGACAAAAGAAACTTAACGAAATAAAAGGAAAATTTAACTAAAAAGTTTTAACAAAAGAAAGCTTAAATGGAAAAAAATTTCTATTCCTTTTTTTTTACCTAAGGAAAAACAAAGCTTTCTAATTTTTTTTTAAATTAGTTACTAAAAACAAACCAAAACAAATCACAGTGAAAATGAAAACACTCTAACTAAAAAGGGCATAAAAAACAAATTAAAATCAAAAAAAAATTACAATTTTTAAAAATAAAAATAACTATTCTAACTTCACCAAACTCACGAACCCGGCCCAAAAAGAAGAAGATCCAAAACCCTTATTACCTGATGTTAACCCTAGATTATCAAAACAGACGAAACAACTAAATAACCACTGACTTTCTCCCATCCTAAATCAAAACAATTGACTTGTCGTTCGTTCCCAAACAAAAATAAAATTGAAATTCCTCAAAACTCTGGCGATTGCAAGTCGACACTGAGCTTTATTGAGTTGCGAAGATGATTTAGATGATGCTCGAAATTGTCGAGGAAGAGGGGGAGCTCGACTGTCGATCTGGGGATTTGGAGTCGCGAATGATGGATGATTGAGGTGAATTTGAGGATGGAAGCTGCGTGAAGGTTCGATTGCTTTTGGGTTATTCGATTGAGGTGGCAGTAACAGTAGCAAGGGGGATTGTTTGTTGATGATAGCAGTTGACGATGAATGGAGTGGTCAGAGGATTGAAGAAGTAATGAAGTGGAGGGTTTGATGTCGAGTTGTATGTCTCTGGGTTGTTGTGAGTGATTGAATAGGCAGTTGTCAATTGTGTGTAGATGTTCGAGCATGTATGTAGATGTCAATGAAGTTGGGGATACAAGGAGATGAGGAGTTTGTGCTATATGTGATATGTAGTTGCTGATGTTGGTGGTGATTGCTGCTGTGAAAATGTTTGATAGTGTTGGTGAAGGATGATATTGAGTGGTAGAAAATGAGGAAGTGGAGCAGGGTGGTTTGTATGGTAGTGATTTATAACTGCAAGTTCTGTGGCAGCAAGCAAGACAGTGCACTGGATACAGAGGCAGTTTTACAGTGAAATGAATATGCGTTCCTTGAAATATGTGATGGTGAAATGAATGTGTGGAGAGGCTTGAGGATATTGTGTTGTGAAAGGAGTGAATGGTGACTGGAAGAGATGGAAGTGGTGTATGCAATCTTGTCAGGGTAGGACAGTAGGATGGTGAGGTTGAATGATGAAGTGCTGTTGAGGGAAAGGGTGTTTGTAACAGAGAGGAGGTGATTCAGATATGTGAATAAAGCAGGCAAGCAGGGGTTAGAGGTGGTCAGCGATAGAGGAACTGTTATGGGTGGAGTTGTTTATGGATGATGTGCATCAGGTCAGTGAGGAATATGACAGATTTTTGGGTAGAGGCAGTGAAAAATGTACAGAACTGTGATAAGCAGGTACATAGAACAGTGGAGTAAAAAGAGTCAGAGAGCAGTTTTGAAGATGCACGATTTGTAAATAGAAATGAAAAATATGCACAGTGCAAACAAAACCGTCGAAAAATTTCGAAATAAAAATAACTGCAAGCGCACGGTGTACGAATGTAGCACGTGGCGAATACGGGTCGATCCGTAGAGAATTGATGATTTTAAAATTCTACTCAATCAAATTAACCAAAGTTGAAAGAGTGATTAACTAAAAAAAAAAGAAAAATGACAAAAGAAAATAGATAAAAACATGAGAGTGTTAAGACAATTTAGAGGCAACTTCCACTCTCTAGATCACATAAATCAACAAAATAAAGTTATGAACTCTCTTTTCTTTGTCATTAGTTAGCTTAATTGATGTGCTTATCATAAGTATGGCCTATTTGTGCTATTAATTTGCTCAACATAAGCCATCAAACTATAGCACACCCCTTAAACCATTTACTAACTCAAATGAAAAATGATAACAAAGTTGAAAGCAAAATCTGTTTTAAGTATGGCCTATTAACTATTAATTAGAAATATAGACCACCAAATTTTAATCTCAACATTCACTTCATTACCATCATCATATGTAGATGAAGAGGTAATTTGTGTTAGTGATTGTTTAAGTATAGCCTATTTGGTGTCAACAATATAGGCTATCAAATTCAAAGCAAAAACAACAAGTTAACCACTTCATACATTCTCATTAAAGCACAAAAAGAGAGTATAAAACATCAAATGTTGAAACTACATGATTAGAGGCTTCATTACCCCTAAATTGAAGGGATTAGCCTTTCATTTGTGTTATCATATCAACACAAGTAGCGTGCAACATGAAAACAAAAAAGAAAGAAAAATGAAAGCTAATGGAAAAGATATCTATTCTATTTGCATAAAAGAAAAAGAGATCTACATTACAACATGAAAGGAAATAAACAAAGAAAGAAAAAGATCATGTATTAAATTGCATAAAAAAAAATTACATGAGAATAAAAAATGGATAAGTAGCCATGAAAAAAGAATGAGAAGAACTTTGTTTATTTTGAGCCTAAAATTAATGAGAGGAAGAGGAGAGATTACATGAAACATATGGGTATTTATACATGTATGAAACCCTAATTCATATTTTTGGAAAATGCCCAAAATGCCCATGAGGTAGTGTGGCCTGTCATAATCCACATTTAAGTGTACATGAAGCCATTAATTCCATAAGCATGTGCATTGGCCTTTAATTTGTACATTAAGGTGGTGGGTAGGTGGGGTCCTCCATGTTCTTCACTTTGAATTATTTACATCTTCATTCTTTTGTATCTTCTTTGTGCATGCATATTCCTTCATGAAACCACTTCTATTTGAGACCAAATTCCTATAAAAATATATATAAATTTCCAACTAATTTTTTCTCAAAGAAATATATGCACACAAATGACCGTTTTGCCCTTGGATGAAGATGAATATGTGGCAATTTGGAATTAATATGAATGTTCGTTAAAACAAGTTAAAATAACCAATATACCATTTATTTAATTTAAATAGAATAAATATGGTGGTAAAAATATGCACATTTACATGCACATCAGTTTGTATACAGGGGAAGGTTTACTGAAGCAAGACTTTTCTTATTTTCTTTTGTACTTGTGTATGGGTGAGTTTGAAAGCATTTAATGAAAGCGTGGAATGTAATGCTTCCATGTATACTTACAGTAATCTGTTTGATTTGCTTTTGATAAGTACTAAGTCTTGTTTTATTTTACAGTTTATTTTTTTTATATTTCTACATACTTATATTTGAATGTTCCTTTCTCTTGTGATCTATTCTTGTTCTTGTTTTACTTTGCTGAATGAAAGTGTTTGTTTTAATTATTAACATTTAATTTGTACATATTTTATTTTATTGTTTAATACGATTCTTGTTTTTGTTATATATTTCATTTATTATTATTATTATTTATTTAACTTAACTATCAATATTCATTTAAATTCCATACATCTTTACAATATTAATATTAACAATATTTTATTTTTCTTGAAATTTCACAAATTAAATTTAAAAGTTCAAATAATTTACCGAATTTTAAATTCAAAACTTTGGGATGTTACATGCACATTAAATGATGGATTAATTAGTGGCTAATGGTTACTTGGTGGTCACACTTCCTAAAGAGCATTTTAGGAAGCACCCTAAAAATTGAATTAGGGTTTTATGCATGTATAAATAGCCCTCTTATATACATGTAAATATCTTCTACTCTTTCACATTAGTTAGGAAATTGAGAAAGCAAGTTGTAATGGCAATGTTTCATGAAATAAAAATGGCTTCCAAGCCTCTTCCTCTTTTCTTTCTACATGCTTTCCTTTGCTTTTATGTTAATGTTTATTTCTATGCTCTCTTTCTTTTAATGTTTATAACTTAGATTTACATTCATGCAAGTAGCGTAGCTTTGTTTTTATGCAAGTAGTTAGTAGTTAATGTCTCTTTCTTCATTTGCTTAGTTTCCATTTTTTTGCCTTTTAATGTTGAAATTTACAAGTATTGATTTGACAACACAAATGAGTGGCTAAACCCCTTCAATTTAGGGGTAATGAAGCTTTCTAACTTTATGTAATTTCAACATCTCTATGACTTATGATCTCTTTATTTGTGCTTTATGAAAGTGAATTTTGATGTAAGTTTATACAAGTGGGTTTGATAGCTTACATTTCTTTTGCAAATGAGCTATTCTTATTCAACATAAACACAATTTACATCATCATTTGCTAATTGATTTTTGATTTTGAAAAGAAAGTAAAAACAAAAATTGATGATCTATCATACTAATTACAATAGTAAATAGATCATACTTGAAATAGCTTTTGCTTTGGCTTCATTTTCATAAGAATTTATAAATGGTATAATTGTTGTATTATAGTTTGATGGTTTGAATTATGTTAATTAATAACATAAATAAACCATACTTATGATAAATGCAACAATTATTCCACTTAATATCATAACTAGAGATCATAAATTATCTATTTGATGATTTACAAAAATATGAGAGTGGATTTGCCTCTAAATTGCTCTCTCGTCTAATAGTTTTCAAATCACATTTTAATCCTAGTTTAGCTTCATTTTTGCAGTCAACAATTTCCTCTCACTTTGGTCTTATTTGATTGACCATAAATTTTTAAAATCTAGAACAATTCCTTGTGGATCGACCCGTACTCACTACGTACTACATTAGTACGTCATGCGCTTGCGGTATAAATTTAATTCAAAATTTATCGGTTTTTTTTGACTCGATAGAAATTCCGTCGTTAAACAACCGTAAGCAATCACTAGCCTTTCAATTAATCTTTTATTAACTAAATCATTTGCCAGATATTCACTTCAAATTATCTTTTTAAAGATATATTCCAAAACTATTTCAATATCTCACCATTCCGGGAACATTTCCATATACTTATTTAATAATAAGTACTTCACAATTCAATTTATTTTCAACACTTAGAAAATATTCACAACACCAGAACTGTCATTTTGTAACGGTTATAACCGTTGGTAATCTAATTCCCAACCGTTATAGCCGTTGACGTTATAATTTTTTACATATTTTGTAATAGTTATAACCGTTGGGAATTTTGGTTATTCCCAATGGTTATAACAGTTGGGAATTTTGGAACTTCCTAACGGTTATAACCGTTGGAAAGTTTGGTCATTCCCAACAGTTATAACCGTTGGGAAGTTACAAAATTCCTAACGGTTATAACCGTTGGGAATGACCAAAATTCCCAACGGTTATAACCGCTGGGAAAAACTGTAATTTCCAACGGTTATAACCGTTGGAAATCGTGGTAATTCCCAACGGTTATAACCGTTGGGAATTACTTCACATTCCCAACGGTTATAACCGTTGGGAATATTTTAATTTCCAATGGTTATAAGCGTTAGGAATTCATTGTATAAGTAAATTGCAAAATTACCAACACTTATAAGTGTTATAAATTTGGTATAGCAGAACCATATCTTATTCAGCATCTAATAGTATTTCATTCAACTATATCTATACGAATTTATAACAATAGAAAACACGAAACTAAAATTCAAAACTAACATATCATCAAATTGTTAAAAGCATCAAACGTACGAAATAGTATATATCAAATTCTACAAAGTTCATTATGACAACATCAAATTTCACTACTACAATATATCTAGAAGCTTATAAACAATGAATACGACACTCCGGCCAAACTACAAAACCACCATTAACCAATTCGGACAATGTATAATAACCATTTTGAGGTGCGTCAAAAAGTGGCTCATCAAGAACATCCTCCACCCAAACAACATTTTCTCCGTCTCCAACCTTTCTACCATGACAAATCTTCTGCACTCGAAGTTGTCCTTTAGCTACCACTTCTAGTTTTCATGACAGTAATTGCACCGCTTGTCTTTCAACCATAGAAGATCCAATACCGGAAGTAGATGGAGTAGGAGTAAGGCTAGGATGGTGCTCGGTATGCGAACCAATTTATGTTCTTAGTGTCATAGCATTTTTTCCAATCTGACTAACAAGTAGCCGTATACATTGTTGCATTTCAGCTAGAGTTATAAATTCGTTACTCTACTTTCTTCATGCAATTGATCAATCTTCAATTGCATCTCCATTTTCCATCACTTATCTTTATTCTCTTTGTAATTGATAATTGCTTTTGAAGCTTGAGTGAGTTTTACGTGCTTCACAGTAGATGTAGAACTAATTGTACGACAATAGCTTCTTCTTTTTTATCATTTTCAAAAACTTCAACAATGGAATCCCTTTCAAAAAAAATTCAAACTAACTACTCCTTCATTACCATTAACACTAACTTCTGATTTTTGCCTCTCTTCTGCTGCTTCTACTAAAGCCTAAAAATTAAAACGAATTGATATAAAAATTCATCAGTATGTTATTATTGTGTTGTTTTTGGTTATTAATAAAAAATAAAAACTTATTTATTTATTTTATAAGGAAAAGGTTAAGTTTAATATCTCAATTAATTATGGTAGAGGTTGTGCAGAAAATCCCTATAATATTCACTGGAGTTGAGAATCTCTTAGTTATCTACATATATAAATTTGATGTTACGACTAAAGATTGTTACTGATTAGAAATACTAAAGATTGTTATTTACATGCATAAATGTGAAATACTCTTTCTTGTCCATGTCAAATGCAGGCACTCCTATTGTCCAAAGTTGCTTCAACTCATCCACAAGAGGTTACACTAAATCCTTCAAAATTATTACTTAACAAACTTAATTGGTTTTCACATATTATATATATATATATATATATATATATATATATATATATATATATATATATACAAAATTCCTTTTATTAAAATTCAAATGGAGTTGTCTTTTAACAAAATTAACCGTTTCACAACTTTAAATTTCCATATTTAGTATTTTAAGGAAATGATTTAAATCAAATTATATATGTATATAAATTGGGAAGTAAATTTTACTGGAAAGAGAAAAATAACGAATTAAAGTTCTATACGTTTTCTTATATATAATCTTATATATATATATATATATACATATAGTATTTATTCCCTAAATTTACGTGCCCTTTTTAATGCGTAATTTCCCAGTTCATTTATATACTAAAAAAATTAGAAATTCTGACCATGCCGAGACTCGAACTCGTGACCTGTCGTGAATAGCCCAGATGTCTTAACCACCTAAGCTATTAATGTTTTCTTAATTAAAACTTGATTTTGCTAGAAATTAAGTTATTTACCATCTTCGACAAAATCCAAATTACCAAATTAAAGTTAATTCTTAACCATGTCAAAATTTCAGAGATCTTATTATTAAATTAAAAATTCGGTCACTTTAAATAAACCCTAAAGTTTTTTTTTTTAGAAAAATACAAGTGAAAAATACCTATTAAAAAAAATTGGGCTGTTACATTCTGATTTCATGCACAATTAAGGAGGTAAATTATAAGGAACCATATACACAGGCCAACGACTATAACTGTTAGACTGGACTGTATTAGGATTAAACACATTGGTAGCAATTCCAAGCCAAACATTTCGAGCATTGTTAGCAAACTCTGACCACTTATTCTTAAGCGATCTCCATTCAGCTGAGTCGATAGGATGACGCATGGAATTCCAATAATTTTTTGCTTCACTATGCCATAACATTTTTCGAGCTATCCATGGTATAGTGTACAATCTAGTTAATTTAGGAATTAATGGAAATAATTTTAGAAATTTGCTTGGTTGCTTTATGACTTTTACAATTTCACCTTCATCTTTAACTTTAAATCTCGAAGTATGGCAACGAGGACATTCAACGGCATCCTTATTCTCCTTCCAAAATAATATGCAATCATTTTCGCAAGCATGTATGCACTCTACATTCATTCCCAAATCCTTTAATATTTTTTTCATCATAAGTATTTATCCGGCAGTGTATTTTCATTTGAAAGCCACTTTTTCAATCTCTTCAACAACTCGATCACATTGTTTCCTGACCAATTGAATTCTTTTTTCAAATTATGTAGCTCTATAAAGACACTTAACTTTGTAAGACCGTCTTCACAAGAAGAATATAGTTTTTCATTTGCTTTTCTTTTGTACTCGTGGTACTTTCTTCCTAGATAACCATTACCGATACTGTAAATGCTATCGTACATACCATATGCATTGTCAACGAGGTTTCCAAGAGCACGTTCTACATGGTTTTACACTCGAGTTTGGTGAGAGATGCAAGCCTCGTTGGTGGTAACATTTGGTGTAGGATTGATTACTGCAACTGTGTCGTTTCTCTCACCATGAAAAAACCACTCATCATATGCTGAATCCATACCGACAATGATTAAGTGTTTCTCGACTGTTTTGAAGGATAGTTTTTTTGAATTTCTACACTTTTTGCATGGACAACCGCACATTTGAAAGTCAGGCGGTGCATGCTGCTTTGCGAAGTTTATGAAATATCGAACCCCTTGTATGTACTCATCGGTGTTCCTACGTCGACATCTAATCCACTCTCTCGAAGTAGACAATGACATTTGCAAGAGCTTTTATTTCTTCCTATCATTTCATATAAACACAAAAAAATTATGTAGGTTGCTTGGTTGGACTTGTATTTACACAAATATTTACCGAGAGTATATTGAGAATTGCGTTGTGATGCTTGTTTATTACATCAATTAAAAATGTGACGATACACCGCCGCTACTTGACGTTGGTTATATAAGAAAAATTCAACAACACATAGCCATTGGTAAGTGAGTAGAAGAAAAGAAAAGAAAGAAAAAAAGTAGAGATGAAGAGAATGAGATATGGAATCAAAAACTTATATTGAGAATTGAACATACTTCACTTACCATCGTAGAAAATTCAACTAAGCACTTCAGTTAGATTTTAATTTCTAGTTTATTGGTTTTTACTTTGATGGTTGGTTATCCTACTTCCTATTACTAACACAATTATGTAATTACATTTTATAAATCATTTCAGATTAAACGATTCAACAAATTTTCGGCAGCACTTTCCTTTTGTTTCCTATATCGTACACAAATGCGTGTACACAAGGAACGAGAAGGGCATGCTATCGAAATTTTGTAAACCGTATAAAATGAAATGATTTATAAAATATAATCACTTTATTGTTTTTGTAACTTGTCCAATACATGGAAAAATCCGACAAGATTGTATCAGATGAATATAGATGTTCGTTCTGTTAAAAACGAATATCCATAAAATGATCATATACAACACTTGTCAAACGGGGCCAAAAACTCTCTAAGGGATTAAAAAACACATTTTACAATTACTATTTTAACAACTACAAAAACTATTTTATAATATTCTTGATACATATAGATCTTCTCAATCTTTATCTTGCATTACATTGATTTAAAATAATAATCATCGTGTATCTTAAATAATCAGAACTCTCTAAGGGATATCTTTGGCGTTCAAGCATTACTTTCTCCGTACATGTATTATCAGAGTGCAAGACAATAATCCTTTAAATGATCAAGTGATTGAGATAGTTTGTTATGCATTAAAATAGTATCATTCCATTTCATGTAAGATCAATCAGGATATACAACTGATCAAAGTGATTTAGAAACTTTCTTATGCATGAAAAATGCTAATGCATAGTTAGTGGGACCCAAATGAAAAATGCTAATGTCCTTTCGACATCAAATTCCATGAAATTTATAAGGCATAGTTGTTGAAGAACTCATATTTGAATAAAGTTGTTTCATTGAGTTCAATGTTAACTACTGGTGGTCTACTTATTGAAAAGACGAGAAGGATTATTCAAGGATGAAAAGAAAACGCGCAATCTCGTTGAAGAGCTTTATTTATGGAAAAAGAATCAGATTAGAAGAATTTATAATGCATAGAAAATGACTTTGTTACCCCACCTCTATACCCACGCTAGCCAAGAACACTACTGCGAATGCTGTCAACTAGCACGGAGAATAAGGCTGTTGAGGAGCGACCATCTGTATAATTGCTTTGTGCGAGTACCGATATGCCGGATAAAATATAACTTTTCATCTCAAGAGGAAATCCGACATACCGACACAAACTCAAAGCTACTACACAGTGGCTATAATATCTTCGGAAACAAATATAGAAATAAACATAACACAAATCAGTCACAGACAATTCATATCACAAAGGCGGAAAATAGATATGAATACTACACTTGGAAGTGTACATCAGAGTAGTGGTCTAAAAAGATCCACAATATCACAAAAGAATAGTTACATGAGCTACACAAAAGAATAAGTATACATTATGGAGTCTATATCTCAAATGTATACAACAAAAAACTACTAATCTAAGTAGTTAACCAAAAGCAAGAGAAATCAATCCCAAGAGAGAAGTCAAGCAGAAGCACCTGTAACATCTCGGTCTGACCCGAGTATTATTTAATAAGAAAATAATAAACGGATCAGTCTAACTATAGATATCAGATGAAACGATATAGAATCAGAGTTATGACTAAACACATAATAATCACAAGGCCAAGCTGTGATATATAAGTAGTTGATAATCAACAAGAGATTAACCAATATCACAAAATCTACACAAGAATCCAAGAAGTGTCATACTCTTTATTTCGTTCATCAAACCACAAATATTGACGATAATATCAAGGTCAATCGCAAAAGTCAATGACACACAAATTCACCAATGCACAAATATCGATAAGACTTATCAATGGAAATCACGAAAAATTGGTGAAACACAAATTCTAGAAATCTACACAAGAAATCCAGAAATCACAAAAAAGGGAGGGAGGCCTATCACAAACGGGAGCATAAAGCTCACCAACACGTGTATCACAAACGGAACGCTAATTCCATGGTCGCTAACCATCACAAATTGAGCCGAAGCTCCACAAACGGCCCGAAGACCATGGGTTGCTACCCCATCACAAATTGAGTCGAAACTCCACAAAACGGGGTTTAGTCTCCCTCGCAGACAAAGAGACATCGCACATTGCTAGTCTAAATCACAAAGATGATCGTCATGATCAGCGAGAAGTGTCGATTACACTAAGCTAGTAAATATATGAGTTTAGCTTCATGTCCCATAACCACTTGCTTAACTTAAATATTTACGAACAAACTGTAAATCTCCACTAGAAAATTGTCACAAGAGGTTCAATCGAACAAGTCCAAGAATTAACCGATAAAGTAAACGCAAGCGTTTCATACCACTTGTTTTACTAAGCCGTTTAATTAGATTTCTCATACGAGTGAGGTAAAGGTTTGTATATACTAATAGATTGGAAAACGGTTTTATAAACGAATTTGGTATTAAAATATTATTGAAATCGTTTGAGGAAAGAGTTTTGATATTTACTACTAGTATAGAAAACCTTTATATTTTTAAAGTGACAAATCACGAAGAAGATTGTAAGAACAATCGATTACAAAAATTCACATACGAAGACGTGAATAAAATCCAACGAAATCGATAAAGGATCCATCGAAATGGATATTCAAAAATCCCTAAAAAGAGTCATCAAAGTCATAATAGATGATAACAACAAATAGGATTATCACGAATCGATTTAAATTGGAATTTCAATCCAAAAAGGCAAATTGGACTCAAACAGCAGGTTCAGTCGACTGAACAGAGTTTTCAGTCGACTGACCCTGTACCTGGAAATTTTCCAGGTTCAGGAAACTTTCTGTTTCCAGTTTCAGTCGACTGTGCAGAGTTTTTCAGTCGACTGAATCATGCCTGGAAACTCTCGGGTTTCAGGTTCAGTCGACTGAACAGAGTTTTCAGTCGACTGAATCATGCCTGGGCTGTTTTTCAGCCTTATTCAGATGAAGAGCAAACTCTTCCAAAATGCAACCGGACGAACATTGGCTCTAAGGGTTTATGCCAATCGGCGACCCGGCCCTATACGCTCCTCGATGCATCACCAAATGCATGATCAAACATCCATAAAAGGATTTTCACACAAATTTGGTTTAGAAACCCAAAAATTAGAATATTCACAAAACCAATCCAAATCAAGAGCAAATGCACATGAATAAGTGTTAGGAATTCATACCCAACAACCAAAGATAATTATAGTCATAGATGTGAGATAAAAATCTCACCTTTTCACAAAATCGAACAAGAAGAAGCTTGAAAGCAAATGGAGAATCAACCTCTCTTCAACACAACCCAATTGATCTTGAATCTAAGCTCAAAAACAAGAACATTCCCAAAATTAGGTTTAGGAATTTCTGAAATTGGTAAGAGAATAAGTTGGAGAAGAAGAGGAGAAGCTTACCAATGGTTCTTCTTGAGTTTGGAGCTAGGAATTTGATTTGCAAGGGAAACTAGGGTTTTGGAGTTTTAATTTCCAATCTCTCCCACCATTAATACTCTAAAAACTGAAATGAGAAGAGAATGAGGGTGAGTGGGGAAGAGTGGCTCAGATTTGAGCATAAGTTAACATAGGGCTGAGCCCAAACCAAACCCAAAGTGAAAAGTAGCAAAAATCAACTTTCTCCAAACATATCGAAGCTTATACTCAAAAAGGTCGCAAACTGCATTTTAAACTCAATGGGAGTGGTCCCGAGCCCTAATTCGACCATATGCAAAAAGTAGCTTTTCGGACTAAAATCCGACTAACGATAAAATATTTAAATATAATATTTAAATATAAAATCGACAAATATGCGGGTTGTTACAGACTCCCCTCCTTAAAGAAATTGCGTCCTCGCAATATTACAAGAAGAAGATATATAGTAACAACCATAAAAGCATATTCAACACAAAAGAAGTTTGAAATAAGAAGTTCACCTCAAAGAGCACGAGAAAGTAAGTCCGGATGTGTACGCTCGATGTACTCTCTAGATTCCCAAGAACAATCCTTAGGATTTGAAGACCATTGAACTTTAACAAGCGGAACATCTTTATTTCGAAGTCGTTTGACTTCCGAAGCAATGATACGAATAGGATGTTGCTCATAAGTTAAATTAGGCGAAACTTCAATCTCTTCCACAACGCCGGGCTCAAGAATAGAATCGGAATCTCGAAGACATTTTCGAAGTTGAGAAACGTGAAACACGTCATGCATAGCAGAAAATTGAGCCGGTAATAAAAGGCGATAAGCCATGGAACCAATACGTTCAGTGATACGAAATGGCCCAATATATCGAGGCGCTAACTTTCCCGATCGACTGAAACGTACAACACCTTTCATTGGTGAAACACGAATAAACACAACATCTCCCACAGAAAATTCTAACTTCCTTCTCCGGTTATCGGCATAGGATTTTTGTCTACTCTGGGCTTCTTTCATCCTATGACGAATAAGATCAATCTTTTCTGTAGAATCCCGAATAAAATCTGGACCTAAAACCAGCTTCTCACCGGCCTCAAGCCAACAAGAAGGAGATCGGCATGGCCTTCCATAGAGTGCTTCAAAAGGTGCCATACCAATACTAGATTGGAAGCTATTATTATAGGAAAATTCAACAAGTGAAATATGATCTTCCCAACTTCCACCAAAATCAAGAACACAAGCACAAAGAAGATCTTCAAGAGTTTGATTCACACGCTCGGTTTGTCCATCGGACTGGGGATGATAAGCGGTGCTAAAATTAAGCTTCGTTCCCAAAGCTTTTTGAAGACTCTTCCAAAATCCACTAGTAAACAATGGATCACGATCACTAACAATAGAAGTAGGAACACCATGCAATTTAACAATTTCTTTGATAAATATTTTGGCCAAAAGAGGAACGGTCCGATTAGACCGAACGGGAATAAAATGGGCAGATTTAGTAAGCCTATCAACAATCACCCATAAGCTATCATGACCCGAACGAGAACTGGGAAGGCCATCTATAAAATCCATGGAAATTTGATCCCACTTCCAAACTGGAATTTCTAAAGGTTGCAATAACCCTCCGGGCCTTTGATGTTCGGCCTTAACGAGTTGGCAAGTCATGCAACGTTTAACAAAGTTAGCGATGTCAAGTTTCATTCCCTCCCAATAATAAAGTCGCTTCATATCCGCGTACATTTTACTACTACCGGGATGAATGGTAAATTTAGAGTGATGAGAATCTTCTAAAATATCTTTACGAAGATCCCTAACATTTGGCACGATAAGCCTACCAAATTTCCGAATGCCGCCACGAGAATCGATATTAAAGTCTTTCAAACCTTCAATATCAATTTTATCCTTAATATTATGGCCAAGAAGAACCAATTCAGTATCTAGCCTTTGAGCTTCAAGAATGCAGTCTAAACGGGATGGATGAGCCTCAAGGCTACATAAAACAAATGATGAGCATAAATCGGAAACACGGTCTCGAATTTCGCAAGTGGATAAAATCTCGAGATCGTTCCATTCGGATATCATCATAGAAACAACAGCTTGTTGTTTACGGCTAAGAGCATCGGCGACACGATTACCCTTACCGGGAGTATAAAGAATATCAAGATCATATGGTGCAAGAAATTCGAGCCAACGCTGTTGACGCAAATTAAGTTCCTTTTGAGAGAATAAATAAAGACTTATGATCTGTGTAAAGAACAAATTTCTCTCCTAAGAGATAATGACGCCAAATCCGAAGAGCAAAAACAATAGCCGCGAGCTCTAAATCATGAGTGGCATATCTAGTCTCAGCAGGCTTTAATTGCCTAGAAGCATAAGCAATAACGCGTTCCTTTTGCATAAGAACGGCACCCAAACCAATGCGACTAGCATCGGTATAAACAACGAAATCTTGATTCCCATCGGGAATAACAAGAATAGGAGCATCAAAAAGAAGTTCTTTTAATTTCTGAAAAGAAGCTTCACATTTGTCCGACCAAATGTATTTAACACCTTTCTTCGTCAAGCTAGTGAGAGGCACGACAATTTTAGAAAAGTCTTTAATAAAACGACGGTAATAGCCCGCCAATCCAAGAAAACTACGAATCTCTGTCACACTCTCCGGTCTCTTCCAATCTTGAATCGCTTCAATCTTTGAAGGATCCATGGAAATTACGGATTCGGAAATAATGTGACCGAGAAACTTCACACGAGATTGCCAAAAGTGGCACTTAGAAAATTTTGCCTTTAATTGATTACTCCTAAGAGTTTCCAACACAATCCGAAGATGTTTTTCATGCTCCTCCTCGGTTTTAGAATAAACAAGAATATCATCGATAAAGATGAGAACAAACTGGTCGAGAAAGTCTTTAAAAACTCAATTCATTAAGTCAACGAAATAAGCCGGGGCATTTGTTAACCCAAATGGCATAACAAGCCATTCATAAGATCCATACCGAGTACGGAACGATGTCAAAGGAATGCTATCCTCTGCAATACGAAGCTGATGAAAATCGGTAGCCAAGTCCAATTGTGAAAAGACTCTAGCACCACTAAGTTGATCGAATAGATCATCAATCCGAGGTAAAGGATATTTATTTTTGATAGTAAGATCATTAAGCTTGCGGTAGTCAACGCAAAGCCTAAGTGTATCATCGGATTTCTTCACAAAAATAGCTGAAGCTCCCCAAGGCGAGGAACTAGAGCGAATAAATTGCTTCGTTTCCAATTCAGATAATTGTCTACGCATCTCCTCGTTTTCTTTATTGGACATACGATAAGGAGGACGAGTGATAGGTTGAGCTCCCGGAATAAGATTAATTCTGAACTCAATTGCTCGCTTAGGTGGTAATCCTAAAACGGGCTCGAATATGTCGGAAAATTCACAAACGACGTGAATAAGAGAAATAATATCACCCTCATCATCATCATCGTCATCACGAGGATTTAAAGAATATAAAGATGCAACCAAAGCAGAATCTGAATCTTTAAGAATAACAGAAACCTGATTAACAGATTGAGGATGTCGAAGATGAATAGTCCGCTCAGGACATAGGATATGAGCTTCATAATGGTTAAGCCAATCCATTCCCAAAATCATTCCAAAGCCTAAATAACGCATGACATGCAAATCGGCTTGGAAAGAAAAATCACACAAAATAATCTCGACATCTTTACACAATAAACTGATATTTGCGGATCCCCCAACCGGATTCGCAATTCTCAAAGAAGTCATTAAACACAAAACATCCAAAGAAAAAGTATCAACAAGTTCTTTTGATATAAAAGAATGGGACGCACCCGTATCAAAAAGAACTCGAATAGGATGATCACGAAACAAAATAATTCCATCTAGAATAGAATGAGAAATACCTTGGCCACGAGATGTGTTGCCAGGGGCTTGAGCAACATTTAACTTTCCCTCCTTCTTGCCCTGAAGCTTGGGGCATGAAGATAAAACATGACCGGGAACTTTGCAGTAGCGACAAGAAAGAGACTTTGGGCACTTGTTCGCATAATGGTCCTTCGAACCACAATTATAGCATTCCCCACGACCAAAGGAAGAAGTCTTTGCCACGGAGGTTGCTTGTTTCCCTTTCTTATTGGGATAAGGGCCTTTAAATTTGTTTGGCCTCTTTCTGTTGTTGAAGTTTGGTTTGGAACCCACCACTTCAACATCATTCTCTCTATCCGCCTCTTCAAGACGAAGAGCGATATCAACGAGTTGGTCGAAAGAAACTTCTAACTTTAGAAGTAATGGCTTCTTGAGACTTTTGTTTAAGCCATAGACGAATCTATGATTCTTCTTAAGAGGGGTGTTGATGTGTTCAATCCCATATTTAGAAAGCGACTCGAAGGAGGCAACGTAATCAGTCACGGATGACTCACCTTGAACAAGGTCTACAAATCGTCGAGCCAATGTCACTTTTTCTGCTTCTGGTACGAATTTTAACTCGAAGCGCTCTCGGAATTTCTCCCAGGTGAGATCCGCTTCATTAATCTCAGAAATAAGAAGCTCGTACCAATCCAATGCTCTTTCTCGGAGCATACTAGAGGCCACCTGAACTCGGTGAAGGTCAATAAGATTCATGCGCGAAAAGATGCGATCACATGTTCTTAGCCAAGCCTGTACTTCAATAACAGTTTCGGAACCTTTGAATGGCTCCCCACCCAAATTAGTGTAATCGCTACACAAGCGTGCAAATCCCGACTTTGGGTGAGTAGGTTCCGGGTTAGCTCCAGCTGCTTGAGCATTTGTTACCAAATCAAGAAGCTGTTGAGCAGTCATAAAAACTCCATCTTGGGGTGGAGTGCTAGATGGCACTGCTCTGGGGCGGCCTGGTCTAGACATTTCTCTTCCTTTAGAAAGAAAGAAGAAGAAGAAAAGGTTATTCACCAAATTGAATATCAAGCAATCTTGATAGATAAATAAGGAATCATAAGGAAAATAGGATGAATCGGTACGAAGACTCGAATTAAATCCTAAAGCACGACTCCTAAGAAAGACTTAGGACGATGATCCTTGTTATAATATTCCATATTGTTCCGAAGTTTGGCTCTGATACCAAGCTGTGACGCCCCACCTCTATACCCACGCTAGCCAAGAACACTACTGCGAATGCTGTCAACTAGCACGGAGAATAAGGCTGTTGAGGAGCGACCATCTGTATAATTGCTTTGTGCGAGTACCGATATGCCGGATAAAATATAACTTTTCATCTCAAGAGGAAATCCGACATACCGACACAAACTCAAAGCTACTACACAGTGGCTATAATATCTTCGGAAACAAATATAGAAATAAACATAACACAAATCAGTCACAGACAATTCATATCACAAAGGCGGAAAATAGATATGAATACTACACTTGGAAGTGTACATCAGAGTAGTGGTCTAAAAAGATCCACAATATCACAAATGAATAGTTACATGAGCTACACAAAAGAATAAGTATACATTATGGAGTCTATATCTCAAATGTATACAACAAAAAACTAATAATCTAAGTAGTTAACCAAAAGCAAGAGAAATCAATCCCAAGAGAGAAGTCAAGAAGAAGCACCTGTAACATCTCGGTCTGACCCGAGTATTATTTAATAAGAAAATAATAAACGGATCAGTCTAACTATAGATATCAGATGAAACCATATAGAATCAGAGTTATGACTAAACACATAATAATCACAAGGCCAAGCTGTGATATATAAGTAGTTGATAATCAACAAGAGATTAACCAATATCACAAAATCTACACAAGAATCCAAGAAGTGTCATACTCTTTATTTCGTTCATCAAACCACAAATATTGACGATAATATCAAGGTCAATCGCAAAAGTCAATGACGCACAAATTCCAGAAGACTACACAAGAAATCCAGAAATCACAAAAGTCAATGACACACAAATTCACCAATGCACAAATATCGATAAGACTTATCAATGGAAATCACGAAAAATTGGTGAAACACAAATTCTAGAAATCTACACAAGAAATCCAGAAATCACAAAAAAGGGGGGAGGCCTATCACAAACGGGAGCATAAAGCTCACCAACATGTGTATCACAAACGGAACGCTAATTCCATGGTCGCTAACCATCACAAATTGAGCCGAATCTCCACAAACGGCCCGAAGACCATGGGTTGCTACCGCATCACAAATTGAGTCGAAACTCCACAAAACGGGGTTTAGTCTCTCTCGCAGACAAAGAGACATCGCACATTGCTAGTCTAAATCACAAAGATGATCGTCATGATCAGCGAGAAGTGTCGATTACACTAAGCTAGTAAATATATGAGTTTAGCTTCATGTCCCATAACCACTTGCTTAACTTAAATATTTACGAACAAACTGTAAATCTCCACTAGAAAATTGTCACAAGAGGTTCAATCGAACAAGTCCAAGAATTAACCGACAAAGTAAACGCAAGCGTTTCATACCACTTGTTTTAGTAAGCCGTTTAATTAGATTTCTCATACGAGTGAGGTAAAGGTTTGTGTATACTAATAGATTGGAAAACGGTTTTATAAACGAATTTGGTATTAAAATAGTATTGAAATCGTTTGAGGAAAGAGTTTTGATATTTACTACTAGTATAGAAAACCTTTATATTTTTAAAGTGACAAATCACGAAGAAGATTGTAAGAACAATCAATCACAAAAATTCACATACGAAGACGTGAATATAATCCAACGAAATCGATAAAGGATCCATCGAAATGGATATTCAAAAATCCCTAAAAAGAGTCATCAAAGTCATAATAGATGATAACAACAAATAGGATTATCACGAATCGATTTAAATTGGAATTTCAATCCAAAAAGGCAAATTGGACTCAAACAGCAGGTTCAGTCGACTGAACAGAGTTTTCAGTCGACTGACCCTGTACCTGGAAATTTTCCAGGTTCAGGAAACTTTCTGTTTCCAGTTTCAGTCGACTGTGCAGAGTTTTTCAGTCGACTGAATCATGCCTGGAAACTCTCGGGTTTCAGGTTCAGTCGACTGAACAGAGTTTTCAGTCGACTGAATCATGCCTGGGCTGTTTTTCAGCCTTATTCAGATGAAGAGCAAACTCTTCCAAAATGCAACCGGACGAACATTGGCTCTAAGGGTTTATGCCAATCGGCGACCCGGCCCTATACGCTCCTCGATGCATCACCAAATGCATGATCAAACATCCATAAAAGGATTTTCACACAAATTTGGTTTAGAAACCCAAAAATTAGAATATTCACAAAACCAATCCAAATCAAGAGCAAATGCACATGAATAAGTGTTAGGAATTCATACCCAACAACCAAAGATAATTATAGTCATAGATGTGAGATAAAAATCTCACCTTTTCACAAAATCGAACAAGAAGAAGCTTGAAAGCAAATGGAGAATCAACCTCTCTTCAACACAACCCAATTGATCTTGAATCTAAGCTCAAAAACAAGAACATTTCCAAAATTAGGTTTAGGAATTTCTGAAATTGGTAAGAGAATAAGTTGGAGAAGAAGAGGAGAAGCTTACCAATGGTTCTTCTTGAGTTTGGAGCTAGGAATTTGATTTGCAAGGGAAACTAGGGTTTTGGAGTTTTAATTTCCAATCTCTCCCACCATTAATACTCTAAAAACTGAAATGAGAAGAGAATGAGGGTGAGTGGGGAAGAGTGGCTCAGATTTGAGCATAAGTTAACATAGGGCTGAGCCCAAACCAAACCCAAAGTGAAAAGTAGCAAAAATCAACTTTCTCCAAACATATCGAAGCCTATACTCAAAAAGGTCGCAAACTGCATTTTAAACTCAATGGAAGTGGTCCCGAGCCCTAATTCGACCGTATGCAAAAAGTAGCTTTTCGGACTAAAATCCGACTAACGATAAAATATTTAAATAAAATATTTAAATATAAAATCGACAAATATGCGGGTTGTTACAGACTTCGAGTGATGCAATTGTCAAAAATTGATCCCTACGCAAAGATTTTGCAACTTGGCATATTTGTGTTCGGTGTGTTGACAATGGAAAAAGTAAATAATGTGTTTAGTTTAGGTGCATGTTTCCATATATACCTGAATAAGGAAGACTACAAAGGTTATAAGAAGCAAACTGATAAAATGGAATCAGCTAATGTTTGCCAAATGAATGTTTCCTGTGTTGGTTCAATCAAGTAGAAGTTGTTTGATCGAATGATAATTGTGCTAATGTGAGCCAGGTATGTTCTGCAAATCAAGATCAGCAAACCCAATTTAATACCAAAAATTTAAATAGAACAGAAGTAATTTCTTAATTCGAGATGAATATACGGTGTCATTCTCCCTTTAGTAAAAAAATCAAAGCATCGGCAATTGCGACTATTACAAATTAGTGATTCCTATACAAATTTCACTTAAAGCTCCACTTCAACATTACCAACGATTTTCAAACATTTCAAAATATTTTGCAAAGAATGAAGACACATATAAATATGAATTAGTCATGGATGATCATAACAAACCCAGTGCATAGTTGGACTAATAAATTCAATAGTGCTAATTAATTCGATAGTGCCTGGTTTAACTGTCCTATTTAACATTAACTAACTGGGAACATATGTAGAATACACATTATACAAAAAAATTACGGGTCTAATATTTGAAACCTATAAAATAAGTTGAATGTCAAATTGCATTGAGAGTCCATGTACATTAAACTAAGAAGTGCTCGTGACTAAACAGAACTTCGGACTTCAAACTTAGAAGATAAAACATATGAATTATAGGTATATGGCAAACTAGACTCTAATTGCAATGTAGTAACTCAAACTTAGAAGATAGAACATATGAATTTACGTTTGTTTGGTTAGGCAATGCGCTGTAACTGGTTTTGTCCTACACTCAAAGTCTACGCATTGGTTATAATAATTTACAACTATTAAGGATTTTTTTGTTATCCAGATTTATTTCTACGTAAGGTCGAATTCAAGACCTCCAGCAATCATTTTATTTTTTTCCCTCAACCTGGTTAATTGGCTATTAAACAATGTTATGTTCACTTACAAACAATATTGACATATTGAGGTCTACTAGTTAGTTGGATTAAAATTATTAGCAAAGAACTATCTCTATTTCGAATTAAGATCTCCCCGACATTATTATATGTCCTTTCTTTTTTAGTAAAATTAAAGGAAAAGAAGAAACATATGCCAAGTTTGTTTCCATTACATTATAAACCACCTTGACAGAAATTTATCAGGAAAATAAAAGTATGGACAAATTCTTAAAAAAAATTAAGCTGATATTTCGTTTCAGATCATATATAATACAATAAATATCTGACATAACACATACCATTTGAATTAAAATATTCTAAACTAGATTTCTTTGATATCAATAGATTCAAAAACGGACGATGGTGATCATGTAGAATATGGGGCACACAGAATTTTATGTCAGGCAATCTCATCTCCGTTAACAAGCACAAAACATCAACCTAACACATAACCCAATTTTGAATGAGTTTAAGTAGAATAATTGGTTCTGTATTGAGTAACCCAAATGGCCAATCACAAACCATTGTTTTCATTTACTTTAAAGTTTCAGACCACCTTCACCTTATAGTACTCGACATACTTCAAAGAACTACCAAAAAAATGCAAAATTTTCAAGAGCACCTGATTCGATTATTTCAAACAATTCAGTTTTAACAATTCAAGTCCCTAGTTAAATCCACATAAGATATAGATAATCGAATCAAGCCATTCCAGATCTAGTAAAATAATGTATCACTAATAACAAATTCTGAACCAATTTTTAGCACAAAATACCTAAAATAAGTTAAAGTTGAAGTAATTACCTAATTTGAAATTAAAATTTTGGTTGCAATCAATTGCCAAAATAGAAAGCCCTAATCTTTCGCCGTCTTCGTCAAATCCGCGGAAAATAAACAAATGGAGGCGGCGGTAGAATGATTGAGGCAGTGGCAGAAGGCGACGGTAGAACAGCTGAGGCAGCGGCCGAACGATGGAGGTGATAGTAAAATAAATTGGAGGCGCGATAATTAGAACGAAAGAGGAAATTAAACTAATGATGAAACATTGTCTGTGAAAAATGGAATAGATAATAATAGAATTAAATTTACACTCATATTCATTATACTTTTAACTATTTACAAAATTACCGAATTTTGTAACGGTAATAACCGTGACAAACATTTGTAACGGAAATATCTGTTGTAAATTTGTAACGGTTATTACTATTACAAATTGAAAGCAGAAAACTGTTACGAAATCGGCTATTTGGTGTAGTGATTCCATATACTTAAATCAGGATTAAGTATATATTTTATTTTTTAAGGAAAACATTCTCTTATTCATATTTATTTGGGTCAAAAAGAATGTTGCGTAAAACATCGTTACAGCAACCCAAAATCATTAGTATAGGGATTCGATAATTAGATAGATATATAAATTCCATATATTATATAAAACATCTCCTTCCAAAAATCATTTACTATAACAATAGTGTAATGGTCTATCATTTTCTTACTTCTCGAACACGTCTATTTCCACAATGAATGTTGAAATCTATGGTTTCGATAATTAACACATTTTAAAACATCTTTAAACCATTTATCTCTATTTTTTATAAATATCAATTTCCAAAAATATCCATTTAAAATATTATTCACCGTTCAAAATCGTGAATATAATTCGTTTGCCAAATTCATTGCTTCAACATATTTAATTTAAATGATTATCCACTGTCCAAAATCATGAATAAAATTCCTTTAATAAACTTATATACTTAACTTATCAAAATCAATTGGTTTCGAATTTATAAAACAATGTTTATAAATTCCTTTTATATTTTATAAAAACTTCCATTTATAAAATCTCTTTATTAACCAATCTCGTTTATATCTCATTTACATGCCAAAGTCCGATTATAAGTTGATTACTAATAATCTCTTTGTTACAAATTCATTCCTTTATAGCTTCATAAATTGATAAATATTACTACTTATAAGATTCAATTATAACTTCATTTTAAACATTTATAAAACTCCATTATAATTCCATTATTTTGATTTATAAAAATTCAAT
The DNA here is from genome assembly GCA_030765085.1 of Allium cepa. NCBI lineage: Eukaryota > Viridiplantae > Streptophyta > Magnoliopsida > Asparagales > Amaryllidaceae > Allium > Allium cepa. The sequence goes on along the minus strand of CM060937.1, from coordinate 181,413,823 downwards.
TTTATAAATCTTATATATAAACCATTTATAATAATCAAAAATCTCAATTTAAACTATTTCACAAAGTAATTATTTCCATATTTTCAAACATCACATTTTGGTACATTTAACAAAAATCATAATTTTTATAAAATAAAAATTATAACTTTTATTCATTTTAAAATAAATTCATTTCCTTAACAATTCAAAAACATCTATTTTCAAAATCACTTGAAAATCCTTTTTAATTTGAAAATCATTACTTTAACATTTTTAAAATTTCAAAAATAGGCCCAATGCGGCAACAGTACTAAGTACATCAATCATAGCATTCAAATCGTCATATATCACATGATAATAGCGTATATATCAATATCTGTAAATAAAACCAATACCAGTGAGGAATCCAGTTGGATCCCTCCAACCTGTCACCTGCAATAAATATACATATTAAAAAATATGTACAATATCCGCTTCGAGACATACGTGCGTACAAAAGGTCGTCCGCTCATACATGGAAACGTATAGGGTCTCATCTGCTCCAACAGGCAAGCATATATCTAAATACCAATCAATATATAGATAATATATCATATATCATCCAAAAAATCATCAATCAACATAAATAAATTTATTCCCACTTATATAAAAATATCAGTGAGTCAGAAAGAGTGAGTTGTACTCACTTTGTAACTAATAGCAGTTGCAGTGTTTTATTCCGAATAAAATTGAATGAGCGTTTAATTTTATTTAAAATTTACACTAGCTCCAATCAACTCCAAACTAGCTTCAAAATGTGTGCTCGTCAATACGGACCCAACGCAACTTGTTTCGTCAAAAACGGACCTCGTATGACAAAGTTATGCAATTTTAAAGTTTATACAAATCATTATAATATAATTTACACATTTTTTTTATTTTTAAAACCCTACTTGATCTAGGCCGCACGTTTCTTTCCACAACTGATCATGGCCGAACATTCTTTCTTCTCCCCTTCCGCGCGTTCTAGGTTCAAAAAGAACCCATAGGCACCGACGTTTAAACAATTATCGCGCCACCATCGATCATCTACACGATGATCCACGACCACCACGTCGAAGCACTTCGTGAACGCCACCACTGCCTAGAGTATGGACGAGCTCGACCGTCACTTGTCTTCGAAAAACGTGCACGAAAGCAGGCCAAACGCGAGGCCCTAGAGATCGATCACACCATCATTTTAAATCATCACCGTATGGATTCAAAGATCCCATTACGCTCTATCATTTTGTAGTTGAACATATTTCGAATAGGTTGATGGATCAAGAGATTTTGAGGGAAGAAAAATCGAAATTCTCAGCCATTGAATACAAAGAATGACGGCTAGGGTTTAAAGCAATTAGGGTTTATGCAAATGTGAAAAAACGTGGCCTTATATAGAAAATTTCGCGACACTATTTATCCGAAATTTTTTTGAACTCCAATCGAAGCGTGCTACCTAGCGTTTATAATGTTGTACCTCTATTCCGAACACGATGGAATGTATATCGAAGGCCAATTCGATCGTATTTGAAAGATAGGTTTTTGAATCGCCTTATTTAAATTCTAGTGAATATTAGGCACACATCCTTAAAACGGAACTTAATTCAAAGCCGATCTCTATGATAAAAAATATACTTTCTACATCCCTATTTTTGTTTTACGACAATTTTCTCCCCAAATTATCCCTGCGCTTTACTATTTTCTTCTTATTTTTCGATTTAAATGGAAAACTGCAATTAAATTGAAGACGAATCAAGCTTTTTCATGAAATATGATATTTTTAATATTTGCAGTTATGAATAATCGCAACAAATTTCTTTTAATATTTTTAATATTTTACATGAATAATTACTGATAACAATGCAATTATTGAGAATAATTGCTGAGAACTATGCAATTATTATGAATAAGTATAGAGAATGATGAATTTAATCTTCAATAGTTGCAGAAATTTCTGCAACTATATGCAATAGTTGCAGACATTTCTGCAACTATTTGCAATAGTTGCATTTCTACAACTATACCATATAGTTGTAGAAATGTCTGCAACTATATGCAATAGTTGCAGACATTTTTGCACCTATTTGCAATAGTTGCAGACATTTCTGGAACTATAGTAGCAGAAATGTCTGCTACTATATGCAATAGCTACAAATATTTCTGCAACTATACCATATAGTTGCAGAAAAATCTGCAATTATTTGCAAATTTTGTAAATTTGAAAAAAACATCGAAAATGTTCAAAATTTGCTGAATTCTCTTTAAATATTTGAAATAATTGCAACTTTACTACAAATATGAATTTTTGGTATCAACAATGGATCTCATTTCAAATATCGTAAAATTTGTGATTTTTTGGTGAAAACGGTATGTGATTCGGTTTGTGTACATAAAATTATACGCGTTTGAAATGTTAAAAACATAAAGGGTATTTAGGTATTTTTGCGTGCACGAATTTGAAAATAGGAGGCGGAAATGCAAGTTTGGTTTGTGTAAGATGTTTTCTCTATTTTGAAACTTATTAGGAATGTGAGCCAAACTTACCTTAAATTATAATTTACTTAAACAAATTTCTAAGCATTTTAGCTTGACACGACTAAACCGTAAATCCGTTTGACACAAAATTTGAAATTCTACAATAATATAACATTATGTACCCAATGAAACTGATTTCGTCGAAATCCGAGACCGTATGAAAAATGACTATTTTTACACGTTAATTAAATATTAAAATATTTAATTTCTATAAATTAACTTTTAATTCAATTTTAAAAGTTCTCTAATATCTTCTAATTGAAATAGAATTTAATTCAACTTTATAAATCATTTTCATTCGCATTAAATTCAAATGTTAATTATTTCTAGATATTTCAAATATTAAATTAATAATTTAATTATCCAATTAAATTACTATATTCGAAATATAAGTTATTCCACTTATAAAGTTAACTTTTGAATACTTAAAATCAATTAAATATATGAATTTCAAGTGACTGAAATTCTGAATCATTACATGCATTTTTCGTATGTCCAAATGAATTTATATAATTGTGCAGGGATCTTCGTGTATGATACTATAACATAGGCTTTGTTTAATCAATTCCCGTGGATGCAAATTTCTATGATCATTGTCTTGTAGGACTAATGTAACACATATTTTATGATGTTACCTGTAATCTGTAATCTGTAAACTGATGAAAGTGATAAGATATATTTTCAACGACCTTTCGAATCTTGCATAGCATCAACCTTTGTCCCTTCCTTTCAGTCTATAAACTTACAGCATTTTGAAGAACAGTAGCACTAATAACGGCTCATTAATAAAAAAAAGGATTGTATTATGAACTGGAACGTTTAGTGGTTACCTTTTTATTACTATTTTCAAGAATTTTTTCTAATACGCAACAAAAACTATATATAGTATGAATTAAGATCGTTGTTAATTTCATTATAGCAAACATTTCACGACTTGAGATTAACCCTAAATTAAACCTTTCTTCAAGTAAGTTATAGTATACATCAACATAGTTTTGGAGCAGCAATATCGTATTACTGTAGAAACCATTAGGTTGCAGTGACGGAGGTTCATGGAATTGTCTTAGTTGTTGAAGAACGATGGCACCTTCTAGTCTGAATTTACTTATAGTGGATTTTTTTTTTTTTTCTGACTACGAGCATGCTATAGCGGCATGCCAAGATCTGAGCTTAATAGTTTCTCATCATTTGTAACCTGGATATGCCTTGATGATCAAAATTGGATATCATGGCTCTGGTATGCAGCTTATGATTAATTTTGTAAACTCTCATTTTAATTGCATATATGCATAAACAAGTTAAGCATCATAATTGTCTTGACAACTCCATTTGCTATGCTAAAGTTGTCCTGGTTGTAACATATAATGAAGATCAAAATGTTGCTGCCAGAAGTGGAGTTATTCATTTACATATGAAAATATGAAGATATTTAAAATGCACAAATTGGTGATCAAATTATGTGCATACATTTCACCGATTGCACCATATTGTTTAACAAGAATGAAGGTGTTGCTTAGTAGTAATAACAAATAATTTTTCTTTTAAATTTCAGTTATTATAGCTCATAGGTGTATCTGCTACTTAATTCTTGATCCAACATGTACTTAATTTCCATGTTTTAGCACCTCTTATTTAAATGTTCATTAAATAATGAGATGCTTTAAAAATAGTGTACGTGCAATATTATAAAATATATAAAAGAAATCCACAGTAACGATCAATTTCCCTAGAAGTCTCAGGATACATGCGTGTAAACCAATTTTCCTTTGTCAACTTCAACTTACTTACTAGAACGGTTGTCAATTGCGGTAGTCTTTTGCGTCGGCTAGTGACGACAGCCGTCGCTAGCAGACGTAAAGTTGTTGCATGAACCCATGAACAGACAAATCATTTCCTCCTTCCTAAAAAGAAAAAAAACCCCAAATCCCTCCTCTTGCCGCCGCCGCCCGCCGTTGCAGCTCGCCGTCGCCAACAAGAACTCTGATCCAAAGCTTGTCGGTATCTCCTCTCCTCTAATCTCTATAATTTTTAGGTATCAACTCTACCCTAATTTTGAAATTGGGTGATTTAGGAATTTGGAGTTGATGATTATATCTTATTAGTTGATGATAATATAGTGTATTAGTTGATTTATGCATTTAATTTAAATCCTAATTTAGAAAATTAGTTGATTATGGATTAGAAATTGATGATAATTAAAATTTGTTCGATTTGGGGATATTAATTAGTGATTTGATTGTTTACTTTGTAGTTAAAAATTATGGTTAATTTAAAATCCGAAAATTAGTCCATAATTATGATTAATATGCTTATTGTTGATTTTACACGAATGTTTGTTATAGTTTAGAATAATGTTCATTATAGTTTACGCAAAAATTGGTGTATAATTAATGATTAATATGCTGCTAGATTGGTACGGTTAAACACAGGTAATATTTTTTATTTAATTAGCATGTGTACGTTACAAGTGTTAGTTGTTAATATAAAATAAAATTAATTTAATTTATTACAGCGCTAACATCTAATTGTCGTTTAGAAAATCGATAAAAAAAAATCTAAATTGTTAACTAAAGTTTAAAATACGTTTAAAAATTCCAAATTTATTAAGTAGGCGATTTATATAATTGATTGAATTATATAATTTTGAAATGAACAACAACAACAAATATCAAGCTGAAATCAATTTTGAAAAGCATTAAGAAATGAATATAACAAAAATAAATATTCTACTAAAATCAATTTTGTTAAAAATGAAGAAATGAATATAATAACATAAACTATCTTGCATAAATCGATTTTTTAATAAAAATTAGGAAATGAATATGACAAGAAAAAATATTATACCCAAATCGATTTTCTAAAAAAAATTGAAATGAATATAATGTTGATTTGAAAAGAAGTATTAAATATTATTTAAACAAACAATTGACGCTAAAAAATTAAAGCCTTTAGTCCCAAAAGGTTCAATTTAGTTTAGAAAATACAACAACAAAATATACCCCTTGGATGCAAAGTTATGCGTAGAAGAGAAATGAAGTGAAGTATAGTCAAAATTAGACAGAAGTGTGGTGTGTGAAGCCTTTAGTCTTAATTGGCTTTACTTTATTTTAGAAAATACAACAACAGTATACCATTTGAGTGCAAGTTATGCGTAGAAGAGAATTAAGCTGAAGTGTTATGGAAATCACTAACATATATATTAAATTAGGTATAATGTTCGATTATTTGCTCGACCATACTTAGATGTATGAAGTCAGAACTGGAATGAAAGGTTCATTGAAGCAACATTTCTATAATGATGTACACGAATTTATTAGATTCGCTACATCTAATAATCGAAATAACGAAGAATTTCGATGCCCTTGTAGCAAGTGCCAACATTTGAAGCATTGGAAACCGGACACAGTTAAAATACATTTGTATAAATATGGTTTTGTGCCAAATTATTATTTGTGGGATCATCATGGAGAACATGCTGCACCTACACCTAATTCTATAGCATCAGAGGATGATCATGTTATGACGAACCCAATAGAAGATATGGTGGAAGATGCAGCACGATCAATGTTTCATACCGTCCAAGTTGACGATCAAGACGTAAACATCGAAGAAGAATCGAATATGGGAGCGAATATTATTTTTGATTTATTGGATGCTTCTAAGAGGCTGTTGTGGGATGGTTGTAAAAGTGGAACCGAATTATCAGTAACCGTCAAATACATCATTATGAAATCAAAATTCAACTTTGTAGAAGCTGGATTTACAACGGTTGTACAACCTGCAAAACGACATATGCCACCTAATAATCTGATCTGCGATAGTCATTACAAAGTGAAAATACTTATGTCGGCTTCGGTCTACTGTACCAAACGATAGATACATGTATAAAAGGTTGTATGTTATATTGGAAAGATGACATTAACCTTAGAAACTGCGAAATATGCAATGAGGGAAGATACAAACCAAGAAAAAAAAAGGAAGTTCTGTACAAGAGAATGCATTATTTACTAGACTTCAAAGGTTGTATGCGTCTTCAGCTACGACATGTCATATGCGATGGCACATTGTGAGAATACGGGAAGAGAGAATTTTGACACATCCATCTGATGGAGAAGTATGGAAACATTTCGATAAAACAAACTCTGCGTTTGCTACAGAGTGTCGTAACGTGAGACTTGGTTTATGTATGGATGTATTTTCACCATTCTCTCAGTTTGGTAGTAAATATTCATCTTGGCATATTATCATTACTCCGTATAATTTACCTCCATGAATGTATATAAAATTTCCATATATGTTTCTAACTGTTGTCGTCCCTGACCCTGATGATCCAACACTAGGAATCGATGTTTATTTACAACCATTGATGGAGGAGTTGAAAAAACTATGGCATGAAGGAGTTGAAACATACGACATTTCAAAGAAAAAGAATTTCCGTATGTTCGCTTCTTTGTTATAGATTACTAGTGATTTCTCTGCATATGAGATGCTTTCAGGTTGGAGTATAGCCGATCGTCTAGCTTGTCCTTATTGTATGAAAGACACACGAGCATTTTCTTTATGGTATGGAAAGAAAATTTCATGGTTTGATTGTCATCGGTATTTTCTCCATCCCAATCATACTTTTAGAAGATATAAAATAAAATTTTAAAGTTAACGGAGAAGAGAATATGCAACCACTAAAGGTTTGGTCAAATGAAGAAATATATGAGATTGTGAAGGACTATTTGAAAATACATGAAACAAGAGTGCAGACTGAAATTCCAAGTAAATCTGACATTCATAATTGGTGCAAACAAAGTATATCTTGGGCGTTATCATATTGAAAAGATCTCTTACTTCGACATAATATTGAATGATGCACAATGAAAAAGTGTATTTGACAATGTGTTTAATACCGTTATTAATATAAAGGGAAAAACTAAGGACGACTTGAATTTGCGACTTGATATGGCACACTTTTATAAACATCCCAAACTTCATATGAAGGCCGATGATAATATAAAAACCCAAGCATGCTATGAACTAGAGAGCAAGCAAGTTAAACTTGTTCTAAAGTGGATGGAAGGACTAAGATGTCCTGATGGGATTTGTTCTAATCTCCGTAAATGTGTTGACTTAAAAACAATAAACTTAGTGGGATGAAAAGTCACGATTGTCATATCATGATGAAATATTTATTACCGGTGGTTTTTAAAGAATTGTTGCCCGTAAAAGTATGGAGTGTTGTAACAGAATTAAGTATGCTTTATAAACAGCTTTGTTCGACGACGTTAAAAGTCGACCGTATATGAAAACTTGTAGTATAAATCCCTATACTGCTCTGCAAACTGGAGAAAATATTTTCGTCGGGTTTCTTTAATGCAATGGAGCATTTACCTGTCCATCTTCCATCCGAAGCACTTCTTCGAGGTCATGTGCAATATGAATGGATATATCCATTTGAGAGGTAATACTGACTCTCCTTAATATTAATGTTATTCTAAATTGAATTGAATTAATTTTCTAATAGGTTTACATAAGAAAATTTGAATTGAAATAATTTTCTAATAAGTACTTGAATCATCTGGGGGAAAAAAGTTAGACAAAAAGCATGAGTTGAAGGGTCGATTTGCAAATCATATCTTGAAGAAGAAGCTTTATTGCTTTTCTCTCATTACTTCAGTTACCATGTGAATTCTTCATTTGTAAATGTTCACCGTAATGATGAAGCCGTTGAACAAGATTCCTCTCAAGCAATGTTATCTATTTTTAGACAACATGACTGACATGTTGGAAAATGCTTGGAGATATTGTTAGACGATAGAGATTACCATATAGCGCGTGCATATGTTCTTCTTAATTGTGCTGAAGTTGCACCATTTGTTAGGTAATAACAAATTCATACTTATTTCAGTTACACTTACATGTTACTTATAATTGAACATATTGCATATATGTTTGCAGTATATACGAATCACGACATCCATCTAGAGATCTCAGTAAAGACTTTGCTAAATGGTTTTCAAACTATGTTTGTGATCCAAGAAACAGTGTCGTTGATGAAGAATTACAATATCTTGCACTCGGACCAAAAAGAAATGTCAAGACTTATCCAATATTCTTCGTTAATGGATTTAAATTCAACACCATAGATTATGATGCTAACATATTAACATATAACAGCGGTGTATTTGTCAAATAAAGTAATGATCCAGATAAGCATATAAAATATTTTTATGGCATCTTAACTTAGGTTTTAGAATTGACATATTATATGCAACCCGTAGAAAAAAATATATTCAAATGCAATTGGTTCAGCACTGTTCCTGGTCTGGAATCAACATGCGCAAAGATGATAAGCTTATTGAAATAAAGCATACCTCATATTATTATAAGTATGATCCTTTCGTACTAGTCAAGCAAGCATTACACGTTTATTTTGCTCCGTATCCATCCTTATAAAGAGATAAAGCAGATCGGTCGGCTGTTTTTAAAACAAAAGCAAGATTTACATTTGATGGAATTCAAATTCCAAACAAAGCAGCGTATCAAGTGGATCTTGAGCCAAATGATGAAATAGTAATAATTGGTGATATTGACGTATGGTTGTTGAATGATGAATTGAATGAATTAATAGAAACCTTTGAGAGCACAGAAGAAAACAACGTAGAGTACGAAACCGAATCTGAATCAGAAAATGGCGACGAGTGATAATTCTAAATGATGACTATGTTGTGAGCTATGCACCGGTTGTTGTGTATTGTGTATTATGTATTCTGAGTTTCCGATGTGATTGTTAACAATGATGACTATGTTGTAAGCTATGTATCGGTTGTTGTATATTGTATATTCTGACTTGTCGATGTTATATGTTAATATTGATGACTATGTTGTGAGCTATGTATTGTTCTGTTTTTGGATTTCTATGAAATGATATATTTTATCACTACATGAAATGATTTATTTGTAGCAGATATGCCTTTTAGGAGACATGGCAGCCGATCTCAACCTTCGCAGCCTTCTCCTTCTCCTGGCGCCGGTGCCAGCGGTATAGCGCCAGATGTACGTCCATTGGCAGAGGTTGTTCCCAAGAGTGTAGGGTAATTATCAAATTTATTGCTTGTTTTAATATTTAAAATTATACTAATTAAATTCCTACATTAAAATTTATACAAGGGTTTTGAAGTTGAGCCTTCGGACTACATCGTATAGGTATCCAGGAAGGCCTATATGAGTAGGATGTCTAGATGCTGGCCTCATTGGGATGACATCCCAACCATGTTAAGAAGGCTATATGGGCCGACTTAATGGTAAGTATAAATTTATAATTTAGTTGGAAAATAATTTAATGTGAATAATTCTAAATAATTTCAATTTACAAGTCGCCATCGGTGTTGATCCATAGGATATGGATGTATTTGCAAATCACCGAAACCAGAGGATGCAGAAAAATTATAGAGACACACTCTCCAAAGCAAAGAACGAGAGAAAGAAACCGTCGTGGATGAGCACCGATGTTTGGACCGAATTTCTTCAGTTGTGGGAAAACCCCCGAAATGAAAGTAAGTTATTTAATTTCATATTGTTATTAAAATTTGTTTAAATTCGTATATTAGTTGCATTAAATTAGTTAAACATGTCTTTAAATTTATAGGAACTATCAAGACAAACCGTGCAAACAGGAATAAAAATCCTACTTTGCACCGTAGTGGATCTAAATCCTTTCGACAACATTGCACGGAGTTGGTAAGTTTAGCTATTGCATTTGTAAACAGATGTAACATTAGTTAATCATATTTGTAACATTGTTCGTTAACATTGTTCATTAATCATATTTATAACAGCGTAGGAACTAAATCGTGAGCCTACAATGGCTGAGGTCTTCACAATGACGCATGTTGTCGAGTAGAGATGAGGAAGGTAATGTGTCATATACCTAGACAGATGATAAATCTGAATCAATAATGGTAAACATGTTTTTTTTTTACTTCAAACTTCAAAATTTCTAAATTATATATTTATTATGACAAATTTTTGTTCGTGATCGCGGGCAAGATATGACACAGAGTATGCTTGAGTGGCGCAATCCACTAGGCATCAGTTGACCATAGAGAAGTTAAACAGTGTATGGGATGCTTTGATTGAGCCTCCTTCGTGAAATAGGCGCTACGGTTTCGGAAATCAGGAGGTAAAATGCTTTCGTAACTAATATGTAAGCAATATTTAACATTGAGCATATAATCCGCTGTCAATAATTTACAAGCCATAATGATCCAGTCGTCCTACAGGAGATCTCAGGCTGAAGAGGAGATAGCTCAATTGAAACAACAACTAGTGGAGATCAATGACTGGCGATAGAGTGGGGCGTTGGCGTAGCAGCTAGATGAGCATATTGCTGCATACTTAGCTGAGCATGGGATAATGCCAGGGGACGACGACGACGACGACGAGGATGATGAGTAGGTATGGCTGTGTTTCTGATAGATTTTGATCATTTTGTTTTGTACATATGTGACATAAGTTTGTACATTTATGGATTTGATATTTGTTTGTTGGTTGGGTGTTCGATGGATTAGTGGATGTTTTGTTTGATGTACATGAGTTGGTTGGGATTTGATGAACTTGTTTATAGGTATGGTTTTGTAGTATGATGAGATATTGGTGTTGATTAATGAAATGGTTGTGTAAATATTGATATATGATTAATATATTTGATTATGTGTAATATGTATGAGATTATACGATTCTTGCATTGGTAGTAGTTGTGAAATTGAGTATATAGGTGTTGTAAATGAGGTGCATGGAGATTTATGGGTTTGGATGGCCGAAGGATAAGATTATAAAGGTAATTGTAGAAAAAGTTTCCAGGGTAGCGACGGCCAGCTGTTCCTAGGCTAGCAACGACCATTTGGTTTTAGATTATCGACGGCAGGTGTCTGTTTGCGGCAGCCCTTCAACTTTCAAGATGTTTCCACGTGTCCACCTAGCCGTCATAAACCGTCGCTAAGAGTCGTCGTCTTGTTTGTTGGTGACGAGGTAAATAGCGATGGCTAATAGAGACGGCCGCCGACGCCATTTTGTCATCGCTAAATGAAGCCTATTTTGTAGTTAGCGGCTTAGCTAATTTTGATTTATTTTTTTGACATGTGCTTTGAAATGACTCGTATTTTTAACGATTGGATATTTAAATAATTGATTTAAATATTTAATCACTAATTTAATAAAGGTCCAAAAATATGTTTGTTTGCATAAGGTCGAATCATGAGTTGAGACCACTTCCATTGGGTTTGGATTGACGTTGCAAATTAAAATAAGGGTAAGGATCACGATACTTGAAGATTGGATGATCGATGGTCGAAACAATCTCGAAATGCATGAAATTTGCATCCTCGGGCATACTCTCAGATAGCGACAAGATTTATACCATTGGATCCGAAAAAATAAGATGATGTGCGTAGATGAGTTTTGTTGTGATCGGACGCATTGTGTGATTGTATAAACGCGAAACGTACGACCATTTATTTGGGAAAATAAATAAATCAAATAAAATAATAATATAAATATCTTTCAGATTCTCGCTTTTCCATCTAATTCACTTCTCCATTTACTATTACATTTCTGAGGAGAAAATCATGGCCCCGTCCTTTCAAATCCATTCAAAAAATAAAATCAAGAGATCTGCTCCACTAAAATCACGAAACCAGATCCGATAAGCTCGTATGGATGAGAGCTTCGTGATGATCATGGCGATATTTAGATCGATCGTGATTTGCAAACATTGACCTTCTTGGATCGAATCTAGGGTTTAGAATTGTTGGAGCTATGGACGACGATAGGTGGATCGGAGATTACCATTGCATTTTTCTTGATGAGGCACACATTCTCACAATTTTGGCCACATCAGATCAAGAGGATCAAAATGCGTCTAAAATCCTGGTTGAGGGCACGTGTCGGATCACGATCTAGGGTGTTGGATTGAGCTTCATCATTTTGGGTCGAATACGGAGAGATCGCTTAGTGTGGTTCATTGGTGAAGACGATTTGCGATTCAATGAGAAACAAGAGAGAACGGAGGAGAGAGAAGATGTGTACTTTTGTACATGTACCGACCGTGTATAGGAATGGATTGGAGAAGAAGGATTAGGGGCTAATTAAGGTAATTAAGGGTTTAATTACTGTTATTTAATTAGTCGATAATCTTTTTTCATATATTGATCATATCTTTTGCATACAATTTCTGTTTTGGATGTGGTTTCTTGCTTTGTGCTCATGATGGAGAGATATACGCTTTAGCAATGGTTTGAACATTATTTGTTGAGGTGAGTGATATTGTCTCTCACCATACTATGATTGGTTGTATAGTATTAGATCGACGTTCTGAAATGATTTTTGGTTTTAAAATATGATTTCCTATACTTATACACCTACTAGATTTTTATAAAAGAAAATAAAAGTATTTTAAAATGATTTATATCGAATATCACATATTTTCCATCAACGTACCATTTTTAGGAAGTTATTAGATTTAGGCTATTTTTGATATGATTTCCCCATTGATTGATAATGGATGTATTATATATGTTGTATGTATGTTGTTTTGGATGTATGTATATTGTTTTGGATCTATGTATGGTTGTTGGTTGCATGATTGCTTGTTTGGTTGTTTGGCTTATTTGATTGTTTTTGGTTGAAAATGCCGATTTAGTGGCGATCACGTGTTAGGTAATATCTTGTGTGTTGAGATTTTGTACACGTGAAAGTCCAACGAACAAGATAAATTATAGGGGAGGGTTAGGATAGGTGCCAATGGATCTGAAGGTAGAAGATGAAGCTTCAGACTTCAAGATTGATGCCGGACGTTTTCATTTGGTTTGTATATATTCGTTTTGGTTAAGTACAAGACCAAGGTGGTATTGACCACTATAGAGTTGTCAATGTCCATCACCATTATTGATTGGCGATTTGGCCGATCTTTGGCGTGGGCATTGAGGAGATTTCATGGTGTGCGATGTGATGGTTTGTTCGTGTGACCAACTTAGAGTCTTGATATGATTCTCTATGGCGAGCAATTTAAATGGTGAGACAGTGATGTGGCGCTTCAACATGAGAGTTGGTACTTCATATTATAAGTTGTGGCGTATGAAGTAGGTTCCGAAGTAGATGGTTCGGGACTGTAGATCGTTCTGGAGGTATTTTCTCGTTTGCACCATGGGAGGATGGCGATGTAACAGCATAATGAAAAGCCTTGTATCTACGGTTTGTGACTCCTGGAGGTAGCAAGTACCGAAGATTAGACATTTTGCATCTTTGATTTGTGACTCAAATAAAGAGTATGTACCGAAGAGACCCATGGGGGAGTCGTAGATTGGAGGTGGGTTCCGGATGGTGGAAATTGCATTGAGCTAGTAGGGTTCAGATCGTTGTGTTTGTGCTAAGGGATCTCGGAGTGTTTTCTGTTGTACTCGAAGCAGGAATATTATATAGTATGATGCCCATGGACTGGTAGTGATGATCTGTATACCCTGGACTATGGCTTTGAATCCAGTACCCAATTTTGGGCTGCGAGATACGAGAGTACAACTAAGAACCAGGATTTCCATTAGTCTTTGGCATGTGGTCATACGAGTTATCATATATCTAGAGCATACTAGGTGACAACTAGTATTGTTTGATAGATGATATGTTTGTTTCACTAGCAACATGTCATCTTAGGGATGTCACACGAGATAGGTATTGTGCAAGGGATACCTAGACACCCTGATAGTTTATTTAATATGGAGTTGGTATTGCAGATGAAGATACCTAGGCACCCCATGGTTTACTGATTATGGAGTACCCCTTTTATGATGTTGTAGAGTAACATATTATCGATGTTATGTGCCGACTAATTGTTTGCAATGATAGGTCAGGTATGATTCATATACCCTAAGTTCTGTATACTATATCCACTTTTATAGTATTTTAAGATTGTTTGTCACTCATAACAGACTGTTGTCTGACCCGAGATTTTATGCTTTGCTTCTTATTATCTCGGGTACCATTAAATGAGTAGATTAGCGAGCAAGTGTGGATGATATATGGAGCCCTATAGTTGGACTAGCATGAGGATACATTTACTCATACTTATATTTGAGCTTGTTATTATATATTCTACTGTGTGACACTGTAGAGCCTTGATAGTGTTTGATTTACTATTATTAGAGGCAATTATCATTTGAGTTTATGTATTAGCTGTATAAACTCTTTTACTGTGTTGTATAACTCTGTGGATCTTATACACCGATGATTAGTTCACATTCTTATTGTTGTCTCAACTGTTTTAAATATGTATTAATTATTATACTTTATTTGATGCGATGTGAGATATACGATAGACTATGTGGTTATTTGATGTTTCCTTTTTCTTTTTTTTTCATTCTCTTCTCTTCCATTTCCTCTTCTTTACTTCTTTTTTTTCTTTGATAACTGTTCTGCACCATAGATGTAGGACAGTCGTTACATGCTTACTAAAAAGTAGTGGAAAAGGATTATATAAACCGTCTCTCAGTAAATGCTTCAAAACAGAAGATTGGGGACCAACGGAGTTCACCCTAAGAGCAAAGCATTTTGATCGTCAAGGTAAACATTCGTGCCAATATTATGTGTAAGACAAATAATTTCATACTTATGCTATTTATATATAGCTAGCATGCAGGGCAAACTTACTCGATTGATTGAATTTTTTCATTTGTTCTTCTATTCCATCAAAAATGTAAGTGTATTCAATATAAGCTACTTCCCAACTTAATACTTTTAACCATGTTTAATAATTGGGTTGTACGTAATCACGTTCAGTTTTCAGCACCAAGATAAGTTTCTTAAATTCAATATAATAAAACTTGGCCTATTATAATTTAACGGCGTGGAACATATGAATTTCTGGAAATTTGACGTTGGGCTAGGAAGGTAGTATACAAATAAATATTTTTCTACTACACTAACATACAGAGTTATTTATTCCCCCTCTCCTTTGTAAAATTTCAAGGTACTATCTACAAGCAGATTCATTATGCAAATTTTATAATTTTTATCATCGTCAAGAGATTTGGCTAAAATGGTGAAAGTTGATTTTCTGTGTGCATGCGAATTGATGATAAAATATCAAATTAACTAGGATGGTAGTTCTATAATTTTGTATAATTTATGAATGAACCTATAAACTAACATTAAGTTTTGTTCTTTATTTCAATACACACACGTGTTTGAGCACACAATTGCTGCCATCTAACCTGGATGATCAGTTCTATAACATTCGCTTAAAACTAGACCACCTATCATCGAAGTTGCCAAGTGCTAACTGCAAATACTGTCTCTGTTGAATTTTTCTGACACTATATAGAGAATTGAATAGGTCGAAAGTAGCTTTATAACAGTGAAAACGGTTCGCAAATCAGAGCTCGAAGGAGGAAGATATGGTGAAGTAAGTGATTAATGTGGCCAACACCCACGACATATGTCTATCATAAAGTGACATATGTCTGTGACAACAGATTTTGGAATCCGAGACTTGAAACAGACGTCTGTCACTTTGGGACAGACATTTGTGGTTTCGGGGGAGTTTTCTCGAAACATGTGATAGACGTTTGTCATAAAGTGACAGACGTCTGTGATGTTTTTCAACGTATTTTCAACCTGGGTTTTGGTGTGAAGATTTTTGATATTTGAAGGGACAATTCTGAGATTTTGCCTAGGTTTTCTACTCTCATATATACGCTATTTTCAAGATTAAGAGACGCAAGAAGATTAAGGATTTAATTTAGGGTTTATCCTCCTTTAATTAGGGTTTACCAAAACTAATTTTATTCAATTCTCTTCTCCACGAATCAATTCTATTAGAATTTTGATTATTTTAATAAATCTCTTGTACTCTTTTCATTGGTATTAATAAAGGCTCTCTCTCAAGTGGATGTACACTAATAAGACTCTAGTGGAACCACTATGAATCAGTGTGATTTATTCTTCGTCGTTGCTTTATTTCTATATTGCTCGTTTGGTGATTGTGATCAGATTTGGATTGGTTGTTTGGTTTGAGATATCGATTGGTTGTTTTGGTGCTATTTACCATGATGTCTTTTTTTCGTTGTTCTTTAGGGTTTTGATTTGAGTGGACTTGAGTCGGAATCGCCATAACATTTGGTGTCGGAGCTTTGGCGTTGGTAGGTGGTCGTAGAAATGCTAGAATCGGATAATTACTCTAATACCCACTCAATGGTTAGTCCAAGTGGTGTAGCGCCTTATGTACGTGGATCGTATGCGGCTTCGGGATCATAATTGGTTGTAGACAACTAAAATGGAGATAATGATTTTGAAGTGGCAATGGAAGATGAAAGTAGTTCTAAGGAGGAATCGGATGCATCGGGTAGTGTTTGACACATATTTTTTGCCCGTAGACATCTCGGATGTTAAGAGAGAGGAAATGGAAGAGTGGACAATCACTACACTTCAACTTTCTATGAGGGAGAACGTTATCTTCGAAATTAGCAGTGAGACTACCGCTGGGGGAATTTGGGATAAGTTGGAGGAGTTGTATATGAAGAAGTCACTAACTAATCATTTGATCTTGTTGCGAACGTTTTTTACCTATAAGATGAAGAAAGAAACTTCGCTAAAGGCACACTTGAATGTGTTTGATGATTTGCTAATGAAGATGAAGGCGATAGATTTGAAGACTGAGGAAGTGCAAAAGGTGATGATATTGTTATGTTCGTTGTCAGACCATTGTACGGGTTTCAAATAATTTGATCTATGGTGGTGATTCATTGACATTGGATGATGTCAAAATAGGTCTTCTTAGCGAGGAATTGCGAGATCAAATGAGGGAGTTGGGTGATAGAAGTAGTTGTACTAGTAGTGGTCATGGTTTATTTGTGGAGAAGGAAACATATGCGAAGAAGGAGAACCCTGAGCGTTCTAAATCAAGGAACCCCGGTTGGAGAGGAAATTCGAAGGAAAGAAAGGGCAAGTGCTATATTTGTAAGAAGTCCAGTCATTGGAAGAATGAGTGTCCGGACAAGAAGAAGGCAAAGAAGGAAGTAGCATCTTCATCTATAGTGGTGGAGAGTGGAGTTGATGGGGGAGAGTATATATGTTGACAGCAGTAGCATCAAATGTTTCAGGTAGCGAATAAGTGCTCGATTCGGGAGCGTCTTATCAACAAAGAAGGAAATTAAATTGTTATGGGTAATGGTGCTATTTGTAAGTTGAAAGGCATTGGTTCCGTGCAATTTTGGATGTTTGACGGAGTGGTTCTTACTCTCACTAATGTACGCTATGTTCCGAGACTTCGGAATTCTCTTATTTTTTAGGGCAGCTTGATTCTTTAGATTGTAAGATCACTATTGAGAGTGATAGCTTGGGGATTTCGAAGGGTGCGCTTGGGGCGATGAAAGGCGTTAGAACTTGTGATATTTATCTTCTTCAAGGAGTGACTATTGAAGGTGAAATTTGTATGGGAGTTGATAGTTCTCGTGGCTTGGATGCGACTAGGTTGTGGCATTTGAGGTTAGGTCATGTCTCGAAAAGGAGTTTGGATATTATTCAGAAGAGGGAGATGATCGATGGAGAGAGTTTCAATAAACCAGAGTTTTTCGAGGAATGTGTCATGGGGAAGCAAACTAAAGTTTCATTCGATAAGGGAAAACATGATTCGAGAAGGGTTCTTGAGTATGTTCACACGGATGTTTGGGACCAGCACCAGTAACTTCTTTAGGAGGAGCTTGCTATTATATTTCTTTCGTAAATGATTTTTCTCGAAAGGTATAGGTGTATGTAATGAAGGCCAAGACGGAGGCGTTTGCAAAGTTCAAAGCATGGAAAGCTCTTGTTGAGAATGAGAGCTGCAAGTCTTTGAAGGTTCTAAGGTCCGACAATGGCAGAGAGTATGTTTCCGAAGAGTTCTTGGAGTTTTACAAGCATCATTGTATTTGGAGGCATTTTACTACACCAGAAGATCCACGGTAGAATGGTGTTGTGGAGAGGATGAACCATACTCTAATTGTGAAAGCTCGATGCTTGAGATTGACATTGGGTTTGTCTAAGCGATTTTGGGCCCAAGCTTTGTCAACCGCGGTGGATATTGTGAATCGAATTCCGTGCTTGGCTATTGGTAACAAAATTCTAGGGGAACCGTGGAAGGGAAAGACCATTGACTTGAGTTATATTCGTGTGTTTAGTAGTTCGGTTTATGTGCATGATCAGGGAAATGTTAAGCTTGAATCTAATGCTTTCAAAGGGATTTTGCTTGGCTATACGGATGGAGTAAAAAGCAATCGGATTTGGAATCCGAAAACGAAGAAGATTTTGAATTCTCGTTATGTTCCTTCGATGAGTTGGCTTTTTTCAAGGAGAATGAGAGCTCTTCGGATGTTTCGAATTTGGTTCATGGTGAATCAAAGGAGAAGGAAGTTATTTTCACATTTTGTCCAAGAAGTAGAGAGAGTAGAGTAGTTGAAGATGCTTGTGAAGAGGAATCGGCTGATGTGACATCACATAGTCCACATAGTGCCTCTGGTAGTGTTGGTGATGTGCATGATTCTAGAGAGGATTCAGTTCAAGGTGGAGCTGAAAGGAGTTTGGTTGATTGTATTGCTACTCGGGTTGATCGTCGTGCTATAAGACCACTTGAAAGATATGGTGATTGGAACTATCTTAGCTTTTGTGATAATTTGGAGTATGCTCTTCACGTAGTTCAAGATGAGCCGATGGACCTTGATGTCATCATGAAGTCGAGTGATAGCTCGAAGTGGATTTATGCCATGGAGGTAGAGATGCAATCGTTGATAAAGAATCAAACTTGGGTTTTGGTTCCACTTCCTAAAGGAAACCATGCTATTAGGTGCAAAGGGATATACAAGATGAAGGACGATGGGAGATACAAAGTTAGACTAGTGGCTGAAGGGTTTGCATAAAGGAAGGAAAATAAGTGTGATGATATATCCGCACCGGTTGTGCGTCATACTTCTATTTGGATATTACTTGTCATAGTTGTTATTCACGATTTGGAGTTGGAGTAACTTGATGTGAAAACCGCCTTCTTGCATGGTGACTTGGATAAAGGCATTTACATGGAGCAACCGGAAGATTTTGTTGCAGATGGTGAGTTAAATTTGGTTTGCAAGTCAAAGAAATCACTATATGATTTAAAGCAATCACTTAGACGGTGGCACAAAAGATTTGATCATTTTATCCTTGAGAATGGTTTTGATAGAAGGATCAAGGATGCTTGTGTATATTTCAAGAAGTTGAAAAAATGATTGTTGGGTGTATTTACTCTTGTGTAACGTCTACGATTTTTCGTTGCCGAAAAACCGAAATGTTATGGGTTTAAGAAAGAAGAAAAGAAAAGAAAAAAGAGAGAAGATAGAGATAAGAAGATAGAAAATAGAGAGGAAAGAACATAGAAAATAGAACGGAACAGAACACAACACAATATCAGAATCTCACAATCGCAGCGGAACAACATATAATAAATAAATGAATAATCTTTAAACAAAGAACTATATCAGTTATTACATTAGATCACATTACATTTCATTACATCAGAGTGTACAACAACAACAACATCAAACAGGGAAAAAGAAATACTATATACTAGTAATACGCCATGCCATCCAGCTTGCCTCCAGCAACTCCTGAATATCCAGAATATCCTGATAAACCTAACTCTTAACTGCCCGTGTGGAAATTGGTGGGCACCCAGAGTTTAGGAAGGAAAACAATAAACTCCGAGTCAGTCATGTGACTGGTGCGAGAACTCAAAACAGTTTATTTATCTTTAAAAATCAAAATAGAGGAATATTTTTAAAGTCAATTCGCAATGCTTTTAAAAATGAGACTACCATAAGGCCTCCCGCACACACACACAATGCAAACGCAGAATCGGAGGAGATTTCTCCTTATGATAGTCAAAGATGCTTGATACGCATTTTAAAAGAAAATTTGATATTATTACTAGTGCATAGTGTAGGAAAAATTTATTTCGAAAGTAGAATATAAATCTTAGCCAACATACGACCATTATCGTATACCTACTATAGCTACCATCTAAACAGTGGTGACCACCATAAGTAAATGGCAGGTTCTACAACTAATACCGTACAAGTTTCGTATTGGGAATTGGATTTCCAACGAATGATCAGGCCAAGGAACTTCCCATTGCCACATGAGAATGCCTCTGGATGGACATCCCCGAGAACCAAACCGGATCTCTACCAACACAAGGTCGGGTTACCCCTAACTGAGTAACAACTGACCGAATATGCCATCCCCCGGTCCTTTGGGACCTTTATCCGAGCGCTCGTAATCAATTCACACAATCATAAAGTGTTTTCAACATGAGTAAGTATCTGGGCTCCATACCATGATACTACCCTTTTCCAGAAGGAAATGCACATATCCTAAAGGGCGCTACCCCTCATAACCTTGCTGCATCTTTCCTGTTTTGACCATTCACGGGGTGTGAGGCTCGACGAAGTCACGTGCACAAAAACATACTTTATACAAAAGCCATGCTTTGGGTCAACAAATGATCATAGAAATGATCACCAGGATAGACGATCAAATAAATGATCCTATCACAAATAATCAACACAATGATCATTTACAGCAACACTCAGCATGTCACATTACCAAATTGGGAATATATCGTTGATAACCTTCAACTACATAACCTCTGAGCTCGTACGTCTCAGAGAAGGGTGTTAAGCTAAAAGAATAAATTCTCCGCCACCAACAGAAATATATTTGAAAGAAATCGGCTTTATATCTCAATTTGTAACGTCAGACATACAATCCATACAAGTCTGTTCCGGGATCGAACAGAACCGAAGGCACTTACAAAGAAGTCCTTGCAATCCGGATAATCTCTAATCACGTCCGAATTTCCCATCACATATGGAGATCTCAATACCGGGGATCAGCCAGTGCAGAGACAATCAACAATAAACCCTTTCGTTTTCGAAAATATCCGGTCTTCAACACCGGTCTTTGAATGCAATTCATACGACGTATCACATATTCGGAATGGGTTATACGACCCCAAGGTCCTTTCCCGGTTAACCCGAATAGTGAGCGCTTATTTTAAAAAAATAAGTGTGGCATTCAATTTCAAGCAAATCACAACAAATACCTATTTAAAGGTAAATATTGATAGTCGGTTATTGAACTATCAATAGATATGCCAACATCACCAGATTCCAAATAATTTTCCAAATAATTTATTTTCCAAAAATATCTTTACAAGATATATATTCTCCTTTCTTCAAAAATAAATCAATATTTATTTTTAAACCCAATTTCCAATTTCATTTATAAATTCTATATTGAATTTACATTCCAAAATATTCATGAATATACGATTTCCATTCGTTTCCAAATATTCATTTTCAATTTATCTTCAAAAAGATAAATTCAAAATATTCACTTAATATTGAAAAAGCATTTCTATACTTATTTATTTATAAGTAATTCACAAGTTTTTTATTTTTATTTTCTATACTTAGAAAATATTTAATATACTCTAATCGAAATTAAGTATATATTTCATTCTTTAAGGAAATCATTCACTTAACCATATTTATTTGGGCCAAAACGAATGTTGCGTAAAACATCGTTACGACAACCCAAAATCACTAGTATAGGGATTCGAAATTAAAATAGATATATAAATCCCAATACTATACAAACCATTTCCTTTCGGAAATCATTTATTATAACAACAGTGTTATAATCTACCATTTCCTTCTATTTCTCGAAAACGTCTATTTCAACAATGAATGTTGAAATCTATGGTTTCGATAGTTAATACTTTTTAAAACATCTTTAGATCGTTTTAATTTTATTTAAAACATCCCATTCAAAACATTTCTTTAACATATTATTCACTATTCAAAAACGTGAATATACTTGTTAACAAATTTTATCATTTCTATTCATTTTATTTTACAGGATTATTCACTGTCTAAAATATGAATATAACTTCATTAACAAGTTACAACAGTTTACTTATCAAAATAAGTCGTTGCGGATTTATAAAATAATGTTTATAAATTTCATTTCTATTTATTTTATAACAACTTCCTTTTATAAATTTTCTTTATTAACCTATTCGATTTATAACTCAATTATATACCGAAAGTCCATATTATAAGTTAAATGCTTATAATTTATTTGTTTACCAAAAACATTCTTTTAAACTTCATAATTATAAATCTTATAACTTATAAGATTCAATTATTTATCCAAATCTATTCCCTAAATAACTTTACAAATTTTATTTATAAAATTCTATTTATAACTTCATCGTTATAATCCTATAGATTTCATTCACTTATGAAATTCATTCACAATTCATTCTAACACTTATAAAAGCTCGTTTTACACTTCTAATATTTTTAATTTATAAATATCAATTTATAAATCTTTTAATATGGATCAATTTATATTATTCTTTTAAAACGTCTTTCAACTCCTTTATAATTTATCATTTTGATTTATAAAATAATCAAATTTCATAAATTCTATTTTTAAACTTTTATAATAAATTCAGAAATCCTAGTTTAAGCTATTTTATAAAATCATTAATCTCATATCTTCAAAAATCAACTTTTAACTGTATTTCCCAAAAATCATAATTTTTATAATATTAAAATTATAACATTTATTTATTTTAGATGAATCAATTTCAAAATATATTTTATAAACGTATATTTCCAAAAATCACTTTAGAAATCAAAATCGTTGTTTTTAAACTTCAAAAATTGGATTCGATGATGCAACACATCAATAGTCAATCACGACTTTCAAACATCATATATCTTCCATGATAAACAATCAAATATCACAATATATGAAATCAAATAAATATTTGTGAGGAATCCAGTTGGATCCCTCCAACCTGTTTCCCTGCATCCACAGACATTAGCACAATACCAATTCCGTTTCAAGACGGAATATCGCGGTATATGGGATTTTATAAAATATTATCCGCTTACTAACGGCGCATAGGGTCTCATCCGCTATACAATGCGGGAAATCAATCAACTGCAATATATACATATGCCAATATATATATGTTGCTATATATATATAAAATATAATACCAATTCCACTTCGAGGTGGAATATCGCGGTATATGTGTGTAATAAATAACCTCCGCTTACTAACGGCGTATAGGGTCTATTCACATCCAATATATATATATATATATATATATATATATATATATATATATATATAAAACAATCATCATTCAAGCACAACTAACAATTTTAAATCTAACTATTTAAAATTTAATTAAACAACAAAATTCCGAGTGAGAAGTTCTCACCTTTACTTTTATTAGCAATCCATTTCCATCTTGACTCGATTTTCTTGATTTATACCTTGTATAAATATTTACAAAATTTATTAATATTCGAACAGATCGAATAATAAATTTTCATTTGATAATTTTAATTCATTGGTGATTTCATTTTAATAGTTAAATTAACCGATAGGTTTATTTAAACCAATTTCTTCCTTAATAAATTTATTTTAACTAAAAATTAAATTTAACTAACCAAACTCTCTTTTAATAACTTAATCGATTATAAATTCAATTTTTTACTAAAAATTTTCTTTTTAGTAATTATAATAGATAAAACCAATTAATTATCGTAAACTATTGTTTATAACAACTTAACAAATCATTTTACTTTAAATTGATATCTTTAAATCAATTTCTTTTAATATAAATCAATTTGACTAAAAATTTAAATTTCTTTTAATAAACTTTACAAATTTTATAAACCTACTGCTTATATAAATTTCTTCAATCTTTTAAAAATTCCTTTGTTTAAATTATTTTTAATGACAATAATTAAATGAACCATTTATACAAATCAACTTTTCTAGTCAAAAATTTAATTTCCATTTCATATCAACTATTTCATTTAGAAATAAATTCCTATATTAATCATCAACTTTAAACCAACAATTTGATTTATCAAAAAAAATTCCCTTTCTTTTAATAACTTAAAACTCTTCAATATTTTTAAATTGCAATTATATATTTATATATATATTTTTCTTAAATAAAATTATTTTCCTTTCAACCAAATTTCTGTTAAATAAATTTATTTAACTAAACATTTTACTTTCAAACTAACTTTCCTTTTTAAATAAATTATTTTAACTAAAATAATTTATATACTTCAAAAATCAAATTTTTTACAACTTCTTAACATTTAAACAAACTTCTATTTGATATTTAAATTTACCAATGATTTTGTTTTAAACTAATTTCCTAATTTTAAATTATGATGCTAAATTTTTAATATTTACTTACTGTAAAAATTTAAATACTGTTTTCACATTCCATATATTTTTTTCTTTCTTTATCTATATCATACATATATTTTTAAATATGTAAATAAATAAATAAGAATAAATAAAGACAACCCCGATACCTTACTGTTGACTATCGGAACAGTGAACTCGCCCCATCGACCATCGCCGTGCTCCAGAACCCATCAACCCAACTGTCGTCGCCCTCCATCACCTCGTGCGCCGCCGCACTTGCCGTGCCGCGATCCCCTACGCGCGACGCCGAGCTTCCAATTGACGTCGCCGCCCTCTTCTTCGAATCACGCGCTCGAGTTTCCACCCTATCGCGACCCCTCCTACGCGCCATCGCATCATCACGCGTGCCTCCCCTCCATTGCGACGCGATTTAGGGCTTCGGCCATGCCTTTAAACTTCACAAATTTTATTTGAACGAACGAATTGAAACAGTGAAGGGCTTCGGCATATATATTTTTTTTCGATTTGAAAAAAAACTGAAGAGAGGAAGTAAATGTGTTTCGGCCATGATTATTCTTATACGAATTGATTTTGAACTGAGGAATGAGGGACATTTAAACGTGAAGGAGGCATGATTATTTCACGATTTCAAGCGTGATTTTAGGCAAAAATTTAGGCGTGGTTAAAGGAAGAACGTGCTGTGTTTGACTAAATATTTAAATTAAAATTTAAATTGAATTTTATTAAATTTCAACGCGTTTATATGTCGTGTGCTCACATATCAACTCCGAAAAATACGAAATTTGAAACCCGAGAATAATTCAATATTTCGGACCCAATGGAACTGGTTTCATCGAATTCCGAGACTGTGCCTCGGAAGGCTATTTTTAAATATCAATTCTAACGATTTAATTTCAAAATTGAACAATTCACTTTCAATTTCAATTCTGAAGCTTCTATTATCTTCAGTATTTTCAATATGAATTTTACAAGCCTTTGAAATATTTTTAATTGGCTTAAAATTGAAGATTCAAATTTTTATCCAACTTTCAATAGATTAAATTCTATAATTTAATCGCCAAATTCAAAGTTATATTGAAAATTCAATCCAAACCATTATTCAAATATTTAAAATTAATTAAATATTTTCAAATTAAATTGTTCAAAATTCTGGGTCGTTACAATCTTCCCTCCTTAAAAGAATTTCGTCCCGAAATTACAAGTTAAGAAGAATGCCCTTATCCCATCTATCATTTTTCACAATCCAAATAGTTTTATCAACTTACTAACCTAAATCTTTTTACTAGAGATTCACTATCATTTCAACTAGCTTTCCAACTTCAATTATAAGTTTCAAACAATATTGTTTACCTAACAATTCAAATTTAAATTTTAAACTTTCAAATTTTTTCTCAAAAATTTTCTAACACCCTAAATTTTCAAAAAATTTCGCCAGCGTCTCCTTTGCGCGGCTAGCTCGGTACGACTACAAAATGGCACCACGACCCCTCAGAATCAAAAAGAAAAGAGAAAAGCCAAGTGGCTAGAGAAGAAAGTCATCAAATCTCATACTGAAATTGAAATACGTACCTTTTTGTCGAGCAATTCAATTTTATCTTTGAAATCAAAATCTCAATTCCTTTATATACCTGTATATCCTGCTATTCATAATATCCAATTCCAACATACAAACCATTTTGCCAGTTCTATTACAAAATTTCCAATATATACTTCTTTTACATTTTTACTTCACTATTGAAGTCACATATTCATTTTCATTCAATTCTATATTTCAATTCAATTCACAATTTCATTTGAATTCAATTTATAATTTAAATTCCATTCGAATTCAATTCTCAATTCTAAATATTGAATTCTATCGATTAACTTTCATTTACTAATTCACATTACTTTAAATTAGTTTCATTCACTAATTCATTTCATTTTTCAATTTCGATATTCAATTCATTTCGAATTTTACTTAATTACTAACAAAGGAAATTTTAATTTATTTCTTTTACTTACTGGAATTTATATACAAATTCAAATTTATCTTCAAATTTAGCTCACAACTAAACTTTAATTTAACTAATTCAAATTCCAATTCATTAGTCCAAGAATTAATAATTTATCAAGTTAGTTCACTTGAATTCAATCCATTTTATTTCTTATTTAATTCCATATACTAATGATAATAATTTAATATTATTAACAACCATGCAACCATATACTATAATAATTCATAGAAAATCATTTCTTTTCTATACAAAAATAGTTTTGGGCAAAATTATCTTATTTACTCGATTCAAAAACAATTTTATATTTACTAACAAATATGCGCTCATATCTATTATTACACTCAAACTCATTCTAGAGTACTACTGACTCTATCTCTAATGAGTAATACCCAACAGAACCATGGTTGTCGCTTAACCATATGCTTTGATACCAAATGTAACGATTAGCGATTTTTCGTTGCCGAAAAACCGAAATGTTATGGGTTTAAGAAAGAAGAAAAGAAAAGAAAAAAGAGAGAAGATAGAGATAAGAAGATAGAAAATAGAGAGGAAAGAACATAGAAAATAGAACGGAACATAACACAACACAATATCAGAATCTCACAATCGCAGCGGAACAACATATAATAAATAAATGAATAATTTTTAAACAAAGAACTATATCAGTTATTACATTAGATCACATTACATTTCATTACATCAGAGTGTACAACAACAACAACATCAAACAGCGGAAAAAGAAATACTATATACTAGTAATACGCCATGCCATCCAGCTTGCCTCCAGCAACTCCTGAATATCCAGAATATCCTGATAAACCTAACTCTTAACTGCCCGTGTGGAAATTGGTGGGCACCCAGAGTTTAGGAAGGAAAACAATAAACTCCGAGTCAGTCATGTGACTGGTGCGAGAACTCAAAACAGTTTATTTATCTTTAAAAATCAAAATAGAGGAATATTTTTAAAGTCAATTCGCAATGCTTTTAAAAATGAGACTACCATAAGGCCTCCCGCACACACACACAATGCAAACGCAGAATCGGAGGAGATTTCTCCTTATGATAGTCAAAGATGCTTGATACGCATTTTAAAAGAACATTTGATATTATTACTAGTGCATAGTGTAGGAAAAATTTATTTCGAAAGTAGAATATAAATCTTAGCCAACATACGACCATTATCGTATGCCTACTATAGCTACCATCTAAACAGTGGTGACCACCATAAGTAAATGGCAGGTTCTACAACTAATACCGTACAAGTTTCGTATTGGGAATTGGATTTCCAACGAATGATCAGGCCAAGGAACTTCCCATTGCCACATGAGAATGCCTCTGGATGGACATCCCCGAGAACCAAACCGGATCTCTACCAACACAAGGCCGGGTTACCCCTAACTGAGTAACAACTGACCGAATATGCCATCCCCCGGTCCTTTGGGACCTTTATCCGGGCGCTCGTAATCAATTCACACAATCATAAAGTGTTTTCAACATGAGTAAGTATCTGGGCTCCATACCATGATACTACCCTTTTCCAGAAGGAAATGCACATATCCTAAAGGGCGCTACCCCTCATAACCTTGCTGCATCTTTCCTGTTTTGACCATTCACGGGGTGTGAGGCTCGACGAAGTCACGTGCACAAAAACATACTTTATACAAAAGCCATGCTTTGGGTCAACAAATGATCATAGAAATGATCACCAGGATAGACGATCAAATAAATGATCCTATCACAAATAATCAACACAATGATCATTTACAGCAACACTCAGCATGTCACATTACCAAATTGGGAATATATCGCTGATAACCTTCAACTACATAACCTCTGAGCTCGTACGTCTCAGAGAAGGGTGTTAAGCTAAAAGAATAAATTCTCCGCCACCAACAGAAATATATTTGAAAGAAATCGGCTTTATATCTCAATTTGTAACGTCAGACATACAATCCATACAAGTCTGTTCCGGGATCGAACAGAACCGAAGGCACTTACAAAGAAGTCCTTGCAATCCGGATAATCTCTAATCACGTCCGAATTTCCCATCACATATGGAGATCTCAATACCGGGGATCAGCCAGTGCAGAGACAATCAACAATAAACCCTTTCGTTTTCGAAAATATCCGGTCTTCAACACCGGTCTTTGAATGCAATTCATACGACGTATCACATATTCGGAATGGGTTATACGACCCCAAGGTCCTTTCCCGGTTAACCCGAATAGTGAGCGCTTATTTTAAAAAAATAAGTGTGGCATTCAATTTCAAGCAAATCACAACAAATACCTATTTAAAGGTAAATATTGATAGTCGGTTATTGAACTATCAATAGATATGCCAACATCACCAGATTCCAAATAATTTTCCAAATAATTTATTTTCCAAAAATATCTTTACAAGATATATATTCTCCTTTCTTCAAAAATAAATCAATATTTATTTTTAAACCCAATTTCCAATTTCATTTATAAATTCTATATTGAATTTACATTCCAAAATATTCATGAATATACGATTTCCATTCGTTTCCAAATATTCATTTTCAATTTATCTTCAAAAAGATAAATTCAAAATATTCACTTAATATTGAAAAAGCATTTCTATACTTATTTATTTATAAGTAATTCACAAGTTTTTTATTTTTATTTTCTATACTTAGAAAATATTTAATATACTCTAATCGAAATTAAGTATATATTTCATTCTTTAAGGAAATCATTCACTTAACCATATTTATTTGGGCCAAAACGAATGTTGCGTAAAACATCGTTACGACAACCCAAAATCACTAGTATAGGGATTCGAAATTAAAATAGATATATAAATCCCAATACTATACAAACCATTTCCTTTCGGAAATCATTTATTATAACAACAGTGTTATAATCTACCATTTCCTTCTATTTCTCGAAAATGTCTATTTCAACAATGAATGTTGAAATCTATGGTTTCGATAGTTAATACTTTTTAAAACATCTTTAGATCGTTTTAATTTTATTTAAAACATCCCATTCAAAACATTTCTTTAACATATTATTCACTATTCAAAAACGTGAATATACTTGTTAACAAATTTTATCATTTCTATTCATTTTATTTTACAGGATTATTCACTGTCTAAAATATGAATATAACTTCATTAACAAGTTACAACAGTTTACTTATCAAAATAAGTCGTTGCGGATTTATAAAATAATGTTTATAAATTTCATTTCTATTTATTTTATAACAACTTCCTTTTATAAATTTCCTTTATTAACCTATTCGATTTATAACTCAATTATATACCGAAAGTCCATATTATAAGTTAAATGCTTATAATTTATTTGTTTACCAAAAACATTCTTTTAAACTTCATAATTATAAATCTTATAACTTATAAGATTCAATTATTTATCCAAATCTATTCCCTAAATAACTTTACAAATTTTATTTATAAAATTCTATTTATAACTTCATCGTTATAATCCTATAGATTTCATTCACTTATGAAATTCATTCACAATTCATTCTAACACTTATAAAAGCTCGTTTTACACTTCTAATATTTTTAATTTATAAATATCAATTTATAAATCTTTTAATATGGATCAATTTATATTATTCTTTTAAAACGTCTTTCAACTCCTTTATAATTTATCATTTTGATTTATAAAATAATCAAATTTCATAAATTCTATTTTTAAACTTTTATAATAAATTCAGAAATCCCAGTTTAAGCTATTTTATAAAATCATTAATCTCATATCTTCAAAAATCAACTTTTAACTGTATTTCCCAAAAATCATAATTTTTATAATATTAAAATTATAACATTTATTTATTTTAGATGAATCAATTTCAAAAAATATTTTATAAACGTATATTTCCAAAAATCACTTTAGAAATCAAAATCGTTGTTTTTAAACTTCAAAAATTGGATTCGATGATGCAACACATCAATAGTCAATCACGACTTTCAAACATCATATATCTTCCATGATAAACAATCAAATATCACAATATATGAAATCAAATAAATATTTGTGAGGAATCCAGTTGGATCCCTCCAACCTGTTTCCCTGCATCCACAGACATTAGCACAATACCAATTCCGTTTCAAGACGGAATATCGCGGTATATGGGATTTTATAAAATATTATCCGCTTACTAACGGCGCATAGGGTCTCATCCGCTATACAATGCGGGAAATCAATCAACTGCAATATATACATATGCCAATATATATATGTTGCTATATATATATAAAATATAATACCAATTCCACTTCGAGGTGGAATATCGCGGTATATGTGTGTAATAAATAACCTCCGCTTACTAACGGCGTATAGGGTCTATTCACATCCAATATATATATATATATATATATATATATATATATATATATATATATATATAAAACAATCATCATTCAAGCACAACTAACAATTTTAAATCTAACTATTTAAAATTTAATTAAACAACAAAATTCCGAGTGAGAAGTTCTCACCTTTACTTTTATTAGCAATCCATTTCCATCTTGACTCGATTTTCTTGATTTATACCTTGTATAAATATTTACAAAATTTATTAATATTCGAACAGATCGAATAATAAATTTTCATTTGATAATTTTAATTCATTGGTGATTTCATTTTAATAGTTAAATTAACCGATAGGTTTATTTAAACCAATTTCTTCCTTAATAAATTTATTTTAACTAAAAATTAAATTTAACTAACCAAACTCTCTTTTAATAACTTAATCGATTATAAATTCAATTTTTTACTAAAAATTTTCTTTTTAGTAATTATAATAGATAAAACCAATTAATTATCGTAAACTATTGTTTATAACAACTTAACAAATCATTTTACTTTAAATTGATATCTTTAAATCAATTTCTTTTAAAATAAATCAATTTGACTAAAAATTTAAATTTCTTTTAATAAACTTTACAAATTTTATAAACCTACTGCTTATATAAATTTCTTCAATCTTTTAAAAATTCCTTTGTTTAAATTATTTTTAATGACAATAATTAAATGAACCATTTATACAAATCAACTTTTCTAGTCAAAAATTTAATTTCCATTTCATATCAACTATTTCATTTAGAAATAAATTCCTATATTAATCATCAACTTTAAACCAACAATTTGATTTATCAAAAAAAATTCCCTTTCTTTTAATAACTTAAAACTCTTCAATATTTTTAAATTGCAATTATATATTTATATATATATTTTTCTTAAATAAAATTATTTTCCTTTCAACCAAATTTCTGTTAAATAAATTTATTTAACTAAACATTTTACTTTCAAACTAACTTTCCTTTTTAAATAAATTATTTTAACTAAAATAATTTATATACTTCAAAAATCAAATTTTTTACAACTTCTTAACATTTAAACAAACTTCTATTTGATATTTAAATTTACCAATGATTTTGTTTTAAACTAATTTCCTAATTTTAAATTATGATGCTAAATTTTTAATATTTACTTACTGTAAAAATTTAAATACTGTTTTCACATTCCATATTTTTTTTTCTTTCTTTATCTATATCATACATATATTTTTAAATATGTAAATAAATAAATAAGAATAAATAAAGACAACCCCGATACCTTACTGTTGACTATCGGAACAGTGAACTCGCCCCATCGACCATCGCCGTGCTCCAGAACCCATCAACCCAACTGTCGTCGCCCTCCATCACCTCGTGCGCCGCCGCACTTGCCGTGCCGCGATCCCCTACGCGCGACGCCGAGCTTCCAATTGACGTCGCCGCCCTCTTCTTCGAATCACGCGCTCGAGTTTCCACCCTATCGCGACCCCTCCTACGCGCCATCGCATCATCACGCGTGCCTCCCCTCCATTGCGACGCGATTTAGGGCTTCGGCCATGCCTTTAAACTTCACAAATTTTATTTGAACGAACGAATTGAAACAGTGAAGGGCTTCGGCATATATATTTTTTTTCGATTTGAAAAAAAACTGAAGAGAGGAAGTAAATGTGTTTCGGCCATGATTATTCTTATACGAATTGATTTTGAACTGAGGAATGAGGGGCATTTAAACGTGAAGGAGGCATGATTATTTCACGATTTCAAGCGTGATTTTAGGCAAAAATTTAGGCGTGGTTAAAGGAAGAACGTGCTGTGTTTGACTAAATATTTAAATTAAAATTTAAATTGAATTTTATTAAATTTCAACGCGTTTATATGTCGTGTGCTCACATATCAACTCCGAAAAATACGAAATTTGAAACCCGAGAATAATTCAATATTTCGGACCCAATGGAACTGGTTTCATCGAATTCCGAGACTGTGCCTCGGAAGGCTATTTTTAAATATCAATTCTAACGATTTAATTTCAAAATTGAACAATTCACTTTCAATTTCAATTCTGAAGCTTCTATTATCTTCAGTATTTTCAATATGAATTTTACAAGCCTTTGAAATATTTTTAATTGGCTTAAAATTGAAGATTCAAATTTTTATCCAACTTTCAATAGATTAAATTCTATAATTTAATCGCCAAATTCAAAGTTATATTGAAAATTCAATCCAAACCATTATTCAAATATTTAAAATTAATTAAATATTTTCAAATTAAATTGTTCAAAATTCTGGGTCGTTACAATCTTCCCTCCTTAAAAGAATTTCGTCCCGAAATTACAAGTTAAGAAGAATGCCCTTATCCCATCTATCATTTTTCACAATCCAAATAGTTTTATCAACTTACTAACCTAAATCTTTTTACTAGAGATTCACTATCATTTCAACTAGCTTTCCAACTTCAATTATAAGTTTCAAACAATATTGTTTACCTAACAATTCAAATTTAAATTCAAATTCAAATTTTAAACTTTCAAATTTTTTTCTCAAAAATTTTCTAACACCCTAAATTTTCAAAAAATTTCGCCAGCGTCTCCTTTGCGCGGCTAGCTCGGTACGACTACAAAATGGCACCACGGCCCCTCAGAATCAAAAAGAAAAAAGAAAAGCCAAGTGGCTAGAGAAGAAAGTCATCAAATCTCATACTGAAATTGAAATACGTACCTTTTTGTCGAGCAATTCAATTTTATCTTTGAAATCAAAATCTCAATTCCTTTATATACCTGTATATCCTGCTATTCATAATATCCAATTCCAACATACAAACCATTTTGCCAGTTCTATTACAAAATTTCCAATATATACTTCTTTTACATTTTTACTTCACTATTGAAGTCACATATTCATTTTCATTCAATTCTATATTTCAATTCAATTCACAATTTCATTTGAATTCAATTTATAATTTAAATTCCATTCGAATTCAATTCTCAATTCTAAATATTGAATTCTATCGATTAACTTTCATTTACTAATTCACATTACTTTAAATTAGTTTCATTCACTAATTCATTTCATTTTTCAATTTCGATATTCAATTCATTTCGAATTTTACTTAATTACTAACAAAGGAAATTTTAATTTATTTCTTTTACTTACTGGAATTTATATACAAATTCAAATTTATCTTCAAATTTAGCTCACAACTAAACTTTAATTTAACTAATTCAAATTCCAATTCATTAGTCCAAGAATTAATAATTTATCAAGTTAGTTCACTTGAATTCAATCCATTTTATTTCTTATTTAATTCCATATACTAATGATAATAATTTAATATTATTAACAACCATGCAACCATATACTATAATAATTCATAGAAAATCATTTCTTTTCTATACAAAAATAGTTTTGGGCAAAATTATCTTATTTACTCGATTCAAAAACAATTTTATATTTACTAACAAATACGCGCTCATATCTATTATTACACTCAAACTCATTCTAGAGTACTACTGACTCTATCTCTAATGAGTAATACCCAACAGAACCATGGTTGTCGCTTAACCATATGCTTTGATACCAAATGTAACGATTAGCGATTTTTCGTTGCCGAAAAACCGAAATGTTATGGGTTTAAGAAAGAAGAAAAGAAAAGAAAAAAGAGAGAAGATAGAGATAAGAAGATAGAAAATAGAGAGGAAAGAACATAGAAAATAGAACGGAACAGAACACAACACAATATCAGAATCTCACAATCGCAGCGGAACAACATATAATAAATAAATGAATAATTTTTAAACAAAGAACTATATCAGTTATTACATTAGATCACATTACATTTCATTACATCAGAGTGTACAACAACAACAACATCAAACAGCGGAAAAAGAAATACTATATACTAGTAATACGCCATGCCATCCAGCTTGCCTCCAGCAACTCCTGAATATCCAGAATATCCTGATAAACCTAACTCTTAACTGCCCGTGTGGAAATTGGTGGGCACCCAGAGTTTAGGAAGGAAAACAATAAACTCAGAGTTAGTCATGTGACTGGTGCGAGAACTCAAAACAGTTTATTTATCTTTAAAAATCAAAATAGAGGAATATTTTTAAAGTCAATTCGCAATGCTTTTAAAAATGAGACTATCATAAGGCCTCCCGCACACACACACAATGCAAACGCAGAATCGGAGGAGATTTCTCCTTATGATAGTCAAAGATGCTTGATACGCATTTTAAAAGAACATTTGATATTATTACTAGTGCATAGTGTAGGAAAAATTTATTTCGAAAGTAGAATATAAATCTTAGCCAACATACGACCATTATCGTATGCCTACTATAGCTACCATCTAAACAGTGGTGACCACCATAAGTAAATGACAGGTTCTACAACTAATACCGTACAAGTTTCGTATTGGGAATTGGATTTCCAACGAATGATCAGGCCAAGGAACTTCCCATTGCCACATGAGAATGCCTCTGGATGGACATCCCCGAGAACCAAACCGGATCTCTACCAACACAAGGCCGGGTTACCCCTAACTGAGTAACAACTGACCGAATATGCCATCCCCCGGTCCTTTGGGACCTTTATCCGGGCGCTCGTAATCAATTCACACAATCATAAAGTGTTTTCAACATGAGTAAGTATCTGGGCTCCATACCATGATACTACCCTTTTCCAGAAGGAAATGCACATATCCTAAAGGGCGCTACCCCTCATAACCTTGCTGCATCTTTCCTGTTTTGACCATTCACGGGGTGTGAGGCTCGACGAAGTCACGTGCACAAAAACATACTTTATACAAAAGCCATGCTTTGGGTCAACAAATGATCATAGAAATGATCACCAGGATAGACGATCAAATAAATGATCCTATCACAAATAATCAACACAATGATCATTTACAGCAACACTCAGCATGTCACATTACCAAATTGGGAATATATCGCTGATAACCTTCAACTACATAACCTCTGAGCTCGTACGTCTCAGAGAAGGGTGTTAAGCTAAAAGAATAAATTCTCCGCCACCAACAGAAATATATTTGAAAGAAATCGGCTTTATATCTCAATTTGTAACGTCAGACATACAATCCATACAAGTCTGTTCCGGGATCGAACAGAACCGAAGGCACTTACAAAGAAGTCCTTGCAATCCGGATAATCTCTAATCACGTCCGAATTTCCCATCACATATGGAGATCTCAATACCGGGGATCAGCCAGTGCAGAGACAATCAACAAGAAACCCTTTCGTTTTCGAAAATATCCGGTCTTCAACACCGGTCTTTGAATGCAATTCATACGACGTATCACATATTCGGAATGGGTTATACGACCCCAAGGTCCTTTCCCGGTTAACCCGAATAGTGAGCGCTTATTTTAAAAAAATAAGTGTGGCATTCAATTTCAAGCAAATCACAACAAATACCTATTTAAAGGTAAATATTGATAGTCGGTTATTGAACTATCAATAGATATGCCAACATCACCAGATTCCAAATAATTTTCCAAATAATTTATTTTCCAAAAATATCTTTACAAGATATATATTCTCCTTTCTTCAAAAATAAATCAATATTTATTTTTAAACCCAATTTCCAATTTCATTTATAAATTCTATATTGAATTTACATTCCAAAATATTCATGAATATACGATTTCCATTCGTTTCCAAATATTCATTTTCAATTTATCTTCAAAAAGATAAATTCAAAATATTCACTTAATATTGAAAAAGCATTTCTATACTTATTTATTTATAAGTAATTCACAAGTTTTTTATTTTTATTTTCTATACTTAGAAAATATTTAATATACTCTAATCGAAATTAAGTATATATTTCATTCTTTAAGGAAATCATTCACTTAACCATATTTATTTGGGCCAAAACGAATGTTGCGTAAAACATCGTTACGACAACCCAAAATCACTAGTATAGGGATTCGAAATTAAAATAGATATATAAATCCCAATACTATACAAACCATTTCCTTTCGGAAATCATTTATTATAACAACAGTGTTATAATCTACCATTTCCTTCTATTTCTCGAAAACGTCTATTTCAACAATGAATGTTGAAATCTATGGTTTCGATAGTTAATACTTTTTAAAACATCTTTAGATCGTTTTAATTTTATTTAAAACATCCCATTCAAAACATTTCTTTAACATATTATTCACTATTCAAAAACGTGAATATACTTGTTAACAAATTTTATCATTTCTATTCATTTTATTTTACAGGATTATTCACTGTCTAAAATATGAATATAACTTCATTAACAAGTTACAACAGTTTACTTATCAAAATAAGTCGTTGCGGATTTATAAAATAATGTTTATAAATTTCATTTCTATTTATTTTATAACAACTTCCTTTTATAAATTTCCTTATTAACCTATTCGATTTATAACTCAATTATATACCGAAAGTCCATATTATAAGTTAAATGCTTATAATTTATTTGTTTACCAAAAACATTCTTTTAAACTTCATAATTATAAATCTTATAACTTATAAGATTCAATTATTTATCCAAATCTATTCCCTAAATAACTTTACAAATTTTATTTATAAAATTCTATTTATAACTTCATCGTTATAATCCTATAGATTTCATTCACTTATGAAATTCATTCACAATTCATTCTAACACTTATAAAAGCTCGTTTTACACTTCTAATATTTTTAATTTATAAATATCAATTTATAAATCTTTTAATATGGATCAATTTATATTATTCTTTTAAAACGTCTTTCAACTCCTTTATAATTTATCATTTTGATTTATAAAATAATCAAATTTCATAAATTCTATTTTTAAACTTTTATAATAAATTCAGAAATCCCAGTTTAAGCTATTTTATAAAATCATTAATCTCATATCTTCAAAAATCAACTTTTAACTGTATTTCTCAAAAATCATAATTTTTATAATATTAAAATTATAACATTTATTTATTTTAGATGAATCAATTTCAAAAAATATTTTATAAACGTATATTTCCAAAAATCACTTTAGAAATCAAAATCGTTGTTTTTAAACTTCAAAAATTGGATTCGATGATGCAACACATCAATAGTCAATCACGACTTTCAAACATCATATATCATCCATGATAAACAATCAAATATCACAATATATGAAATCAAATAAATATTTGTGAGGAATCCAGTTGGATCCCTCCAACCTGTTTCCCTGCATCCACAGACATTAGCACAATACCAATTCCGTTTCAAGACGGAATATCGCGGTATATGGGATTTTATAAAATATTATCCGCTTACTAACGGCGCATAGGGTCTCATCCGCTATACAATGCGGGAAATCAATCAACTGCAATATATACATATGCCAATATATATATGTTGCTATATATATAAAATATAATACCAATTCCACTTCGAGGTGGAATATCGCGGTATATGTGTGTAATAAATAACCTCCGCTTACTAACGGCGTATAGGGTCTATTCACATCCAATATATATATATATATATAACAATCATCATTCAAGCACAACTAACAATTTTAAATCTAACTATTTAAAATTTAATTAAACAACAAAATTCCGAGTGAGAAGTTCTCACCTTTGCTTTTATTAGCAATCCATTTCCATCTTGACTCGATTTTCTTGATTTATACCTTGTATAAATATTTACAAAATTTATTAATATTCGAACAGATCGAATAATAAATTTTCATTTGATAATTTTAATTCATTGGTGATTTCATTTTAATAGTTAAATTAACCGATAGGTTTATTTAAACCAATTTCTTCCTTAATAAATTTATTTTAACTAAAAATTAAATTTAACTAACCAAACTCTCTTTTAATAACTTAATCAATTATAAATTCAATTTTTTACTAAAAATTTTCTTTTTAGTAATTATAATAGATAAAACCAATTAATTATCGTAAACTATTGTTTATAACAACTTAACAAATCATTTTACTTTAAATTGATATCTTTAAATCAATTTTTTTTAATATAAATCAATTTGACTAAAAATTTAAATTTCTTTTAATAAAATTTACAAATTTTATAAACCTACTGCTTATATAAATTTCTTCAATCTTTTAAAAATTCCTTTCTTTAAATTATTTTTAATGACAATAATTAAATGAACCATTTATACAAATCAACTTTGCTAGTCAAAAATTTAATTTCCATTTCATATCAACTATTTCATTTAGAAATAAATTCCTATATTAATCATCAACTTTAAACCAACAATTTGATTTATCAAAAAAATTTCCCTTTCTTTTAATAACTTAAAACTCTTCAATATTTTTAAATTGCAATTATATATTTTTATATATATTTTTCTTAAATAAAATTATTTTCCTTTCAACCAAATTTCTGTTAAATAAATTTATTTAACTAAACATTTTACTTTCAAACTAACTTTCCTTTTTAAATAAATTATTTTAACTAAAATAATTTATAAACTTCAAAAATCAAATTTTTTACAACTTCTTAACATTTAAACAAACTTCTATTTGATATTTAAATTTACCAATGATTTTGTTTTAAACTAATTTCCTAATTTTAAATTATGATGCTAAATTTTTAATATTTACTTACTGTAAAAATTTAAATACTGTTTTCACATTCCATATATTTTTTTCTTTCTTTATCTATATCATACATATATTTTTAAATATGTAAATAAATAAATAAGAATAAATAAAGACAACCCCGATACCTTACTGTTGACTATCGGAACAGTGAACTCGCCCCATCGACCATCGCCGTGCTCCAGAACCCATCAACCCAATTGTCGTCGCCCTCCATCACCTCGTGCGCCGCCGCACTTGCCGTGCCGCGATCCCCTACGCGCGACGCCGAGCTTCCAATTGACGTCGCCGCCCTCTTCTTCGAATCACGCGCTCGAGTTTCCACCCTATCGCGACCCCTCCTACGCGCCATCGCATCATCACGCGTGCCTCCCCTCCATTGCGACGCAATTTAGGGCTTCAGCCATGCCTTTAAACTTCACAAATTTTATTTGAACGAACGAATTGAAACAGTGAAGGGCTTCAGCATATATATTTTTTTTCGATTTGAAAAAAAACTGAAGAGAGGAAGTAAATGTGTTTCAGCCATGATTATTCTTATACGAATTGATTTTGAACTGAGGAATGAGGGACATTTAAACGTGAAGGAGGCATGATTATTTCACGATTTCAGACGTGATTTTAGGCAAAAATTTAGGCGTGGTTAAAGGAAGAACGTGCTGTGTTTGACTAAATATTTAAATTAAAATTTAAATTGAATTTGATTAAATTTCAACGTGTTTATATGTCGTGTGCTCACATATCAGCTCCGAAAAATACGAAATTTGAAACCCGAGAATAATTCAATATTTCGGACCCAATGGAACTGGTTTCGTCGAATTCCGAGACTGTGCCTCGGAAGGCTATTTTTAAATATCAATTCTAACGATTTAATTTCAAAACTGAACAATTCACTTTCAATTTCAATTCTGAAGCTTCTATTATCTTCAGTATTTTCAATATGAATTTTACAAGCCTTTGAAATATTTTTAATTGGCTTAAAATTGAAGATTCAAATTTTTATCCAACTTTCAATAGATTAAATTCTATAATTTAATCGCCAAATTCAAAGTTATATTGAAAATTCAATCCAAACCATTATTCAAATATTTAAAATTAATTAAATATTTTCAAATTAAATTGTTCAAAATTCTGGGTCGTTACAATTTGTATGTGGACGACTTTGAAATCGGAGTTCGACATTAAAGATCTTGAAGAAGCAAAGAGGATATTGGACATGGAAATAGAAAGGGATCGAAAGCGTTTTGAGTTGAAATTAACTCAAAAGGAGTACATGGAGAAAGTGCTTTACCGGTTTAGCATGGAGAATGCAAAGACATCAAATATACATTTACATTTGCATATGAAGATTTCGAGTAAGGGATCACCTATCTTGGAAAAAGGCAAGATTTATATGGCAAAGGTGCCACTTGCTAGTGCGGTTGGAAGTCTAATGTGTGCTATGGTGTGTACAAGGCCCGATATTGCAAATGCCATTGGGATGGTTAGTTGGTATATGGATAATCCGAGGAAATCGCATTGGGAAGTTGTGAAGCTTATATTGAGATACCTTAGAGGTACACTATCTCATGGTCTTGTTTTTTACGGTAGCAAAGGGATAGATTGCAAGTTAGTTTGGTATTATGATTCGGACTACGTCAGTGATAGGGATCATAGAAAATCAACTTCTGAATATGTCTTCAGACTTGGTGGTACGCTCATTAGTTGGAGATCAAGATTGCAGACCGTAGTTGCTTTACCCACTACGGAGGCAGAGTTGATAGCCGCGGTGGAGCGGCAAAGAAGGCACTTTATTTGAGACGATTGTTGTGTGACTTGGGATTCGAGCATGATAGCATCGATGTTCAATGCAATAGCCAAAGTGTTATTCACTTGGTGGAGAATTTGACGTTTAGCTAACGGACTAAGCATATTGAAGTGAGAGAGTCATTTTTGATAGCCATGGATGAAGATAAACAAGTATATATTCGGAAAGTGCACACAAAAGATAACGCGGTGGATATGTTCACTAACGCATTATCGGTTGTTAAGTTCGAGCATTGTTCGAACTTGATCCGTTTATTGAAGTGCTAGGTGCTATGGGGTGACACAGTTGAGAGAGAAGCTTGGTTATGGATAAGGAAGAGTATCGTGAGAGATTGTGATTCTATCTTCTTGGTGATTGTTAGTTTACACTTCTTAGCACTTTAGTCTTTAGTGTGATGGTTTAAGGTTTGGATGTTTCAACACTTCGTTAGTGGGCGGGGGCTTTGCTTGAGCTCGTTCATGGAGTGCAATGGACGGTGGCTTTGTTGGAGCTTATTGAGAAAACATTCAAGTTTAATTGAATGTAGAAGTGGTGGTAGGTGGTGCTATCGGTTGCTGATGATGGTATGGTACCATTGAAGTTATGGGTATAGTGTCGAGGTGGAGTGTTGAATTTTGACAACACTGTATGGAGAATTGAAGAGGTTGAAAGTAGCGTTATAAAAGTGAAAATGGTTCGCAAATCGAAG
The DNA here is from genome assembly GCA_030765085.1 of Allium cepa. NCBI lineage: Eukaryota > Viridiplantae > Streptophyta > Magnoliopsida > Asparagales > Amaryllidaceae > Allium > Allium cepa. The sequence goes on along the minus strand of CM060937.1, from coordinate 181,371,553 downwards.
CTCGAAGGAGGAAGATATGGCGAAGTAAGTGGATGTTGTGGCCAGCATCAGGCGACAGATGACTGTCATAAAATGATAGATGTCTGTGACAACAAGTTTTGAAGCCCGAGACTTGGGACAGACGTTTGCCGCTTTGGGACAGACGTCTGCGGTTTCGGGAGAGTTTTTTCGAAACATATCACCCTCAGGGATTGGGGATAAAATGTGAATGTCAAATCCTGATGGGTGCGTGGAGCAAATTTCTCAGTATAAACAAGAGTGGTTCTACATACGTTGTCCTTTCGGTTTCGCAAGAAGATGGATAGAAGGAAGTAAGTCTCATTTTATCCTAGTCCTTGTCTTAAGGCTCGAAGTACATCTTTTCTGAACTTCTTTCAACTCTTATAGGTACCCACCCACCCACGACCTGAAGACGCCGAGTATTCTGAGGCCGTCGAGGCCATTTGAGCTACTCCCGTGGAAGACCGGAACATTAAATCTATAATTACCAGCGATTTTGCTCTCGAAATTCAGATTAATGGAAGAGGGCCGCCGAACAAGCCTTCCAATTAGTGCCACTATAACAAGAACGGTTGCGGGAACGAGCAAAGAACAAGTTGGACCTTCGGTGCCCCTTGTCGATGGACCGCCGATACTACCGAGGAAGGCCAAGTAACAGACGACTGTGACTTTTTTGAGCCTATTTTTAGCCCGGGTTTTGATGTGAAAACTTATGGTATTCGAAGGAGCAAATCTGGAATTTTGCCCAGGTTTCTACTCTCTTATATAAACTATTTTCTTGATTCAAAGACGCCAGGAGATTAAGGATTTAATCTAGGATTTATCCTCCATTAGTTAGGGTTTTTCTAAAACTAATTTTCTTCAATTTTTTTCTCCAAAATCAATTTTATTAGAAGTTTGATCATTATAATCAATCTCTTGTGCTTTTCTCATTGTTATTAATAAAGGCTCTCTCTCAAGTGGATGTACACTAACAAGACGTTAGTGGAACCACTATAAAGTGGTGTGTGTTTTATTTTTCGTTACTACTTTATTTCTATTTTGCTTGTTTGGTGATTATGATCAAATTTGGATTGACTGAATTTGGTTTAAGATATCGATTGTTCGTTTTTGTGCTATTTATCACGATCTGGTTTTTCTGTTGTGCTTCGAGGTTTTGATTTGGATGGTCTTAGAGTTGAAATTGCCATAAAAATCTCTGCTACTGTTGCTCATTGCTAAGTTATTTAATTCATTCAATTTGAACGATTGGTAAATATTGTAACCTAAAGTCTAATTTGAAAAACCATCATATGTAGGGCCCCACGATTTGAGGGGGATAGGCGAAAATTTGGTGACAGAGAAGAATACAGAGGAGCTTCTCGTGCTGGTCAAGGTGATTTTGGTGGAGAAAGGCCGTTGCTCCATTTGAATATCAACCTGGGTTCGAGGTAAGTTCAGTCTATGCAATTGTGATTTATTATTTGATTATATGTAAAATTGATTGTAAATTAGAAATCGTTGTTCCTCATCAAATTGGATAACATAATTTCCATTTTCGATATATGGAAACTTTATGAAACACATGCTCGTGCATAAAATTCTTCTGAATTCATTCTTTATCCGCTATGTTCTGGGATCCATTGTCGATGATGACTCAGTGAATGGTTGTATTTGACTGCAGTACTGTTATATATTTTTTCCATTTCAGCAAAATTGGAGCAAGGAAAAATTTGGAGTCATTTGAATCTTCCTTCTGGATTGTACTGCTAGTTTAAAGATGTCTGCTAAGCCTCCACGCAGACCATTTGGATCTGGCCCACCTGATGATCGCCCAAGGTCTGTGATATTATTTTTTAAAGTAGTTTCACTATGTTTCATTCATATATACCTAACTTTTAACGTTGGTGCATGCTATTGCTTTTCAATATGATCCCAGTTCTTGAAATATTTTCTTTTAGCAAAAAAGAAAAAAGTAAGTTAAATTGATTGAAACTGTTCACTTCAATCCTTCAATAGAAGGTACAAGTTCCTTGCCGCGTTGTTCTCAGAATGTGGGCTCATTATCCAATAATTACTGGCTTCGTTTTATTTGTAATAGGATGTGGGAATTTGCAACTATGAGTTAAACAATAGCGAACAACCCCACCAACGACGCAAAAAAGAAGTCTGAAACACGGAACTTGTAGTTTGCTGTCCTCTCTGCTAAAGCACTCAACAATGTTCAAAACAGCACTGACATGCTTTAGATGTCTTAGTAATGTATGTAAACCATACGTACTTCAGCGTGACCTTTTGCTTCTGCATATAGCTATATGTACGCCGTTTGGTAGAATGTGCTACGTTTGAAATCACTTATTCAATATTCTATTACTGCTGAAAAAAATCAGTATTCTCGGCTGTAAAAGGGAAAAAAGTTTCCTGTAAAATAGCTTCCAAAATAAATTATGTTTCCCTAAACCATCTGTGCGCAAAGATCTCAATCTAGTGTGTGTACGTTGCTGTATTTCTGTAATTTTTCTGCGCTGCTGTAGATGTCGCAGAATTTCACCTTCCCACTGTTACTATATCAACTTCACCTACGCTTACTGAAATAGCAGTCCCACCTTCCCATATGATATCACAATCGTCAGCTATATAATTAAAAATAGTACAATTTGCTACATACAGTAACTCTAAACCGCTTAACGAACTAACGCTGATACCACAAGAGCTGATACAAACATACATAAACGTAAGTGGTAAATCCAGAGAATCATACATCTAAACAGAAGAAGAAAAAAAAGTAGAAATCAAGTTACCATCATCATCCATCATAAGTCGAACAGGGATCACCAATGTCTGGGACTTATAAAGGACACCTGACTTAATACTCAGAATACAAACAATCAAGTCTAGTCGCATAAACAACTTTATCCATCATCAGTCTAAATCGACAAGGAAAGGAATCCATCCACAAACTACATATTAAAAATAAGTCTAAACATGAGAAGAAAAGAAATTAGATGAGGTCCCTAAGCTCTCCTTGCATGATCGGCACGTTTGGCAGCAACCTGCTCCTCGGAGAGGGGCAAGTAATAAATCCTCGGCGTGGTTTTTGTCTTCCTGAAGAGGTCATCTAAAGTGAGAATAGGTGGCTCTGGCTCCTTGGGAAGAGGTGGAGGTGGCGGAAGCATTTCTTTTGCCGCTGCTGGTGGTGGTCCAGGTGGTGGCGGTGGGAGCTTGGGCCCAGAGGTTGTGGTGGGCTTACGAGATTGTGGTGGTGGGCCCGGAGGTTGGCGCTGGAATGGAAGAGCTGTGGTCTGGGTGCCTGGAGTTGTCGGGCCTGGAGATTGAGGAGGGGCTTCTATATGCTTTTTCACTTCCTGTGGATCCACGAATTCTGCTATCAGTTGTCTCCCACCGTTGGTTGGCCATTGTAGGTTGTATAGGGCATCCCTAGTGGCTACTGCTTCTTCTACTGACGAATACTGTAAAAAAAGTAAAAAATAAATAAGTAAAACATCTAAGTCCCAAAAATCAGATCTCACGATCATATTTTGTAGAGAATACATTTAAGCAAGCTATGGATTTTCACATCATCAGAAACATATCTTAAGAGAGGGGAAAGATGCATGGAGTTGTTTGTGAAAACAAAGTAAAACAAAGGGTCCATACTATTCAAGCTAGACATTAAAGTCGGTTATTTCATCTAGTTGTTTATAATTATGATATTCAGTGAAAAGCAATCAATTATAGGGGTGGCAATTAGTCCCGACCCGAGCATCAGCTTGAATCGGGTCCGATTGGGCACTAAAAATACATATATTTCAATGTTTTCTTATTGAGTCTTTCGGATCGGGTCGGTTCGAGTCGGGTTTGATTGGGTCTTTATTGTATTTTTCATCACCCAGACCCGACCCGAGACTCATCAGGTTCGATTCGGATCGGTTCAGTTTTGCGATTCTAATCGCCAGCCCTATCAAACTGTAGGCACTTCACAATCATAAGACTTAATATAATCAATCTCAGCTTCTGCTCGATATCCCACTCTACCTAAATTCAACCTCAAAATGTAAACACAATGAAATTCAACGGTTATGATATATTGTGTCGAAGTCTTTGTTTTTTTTAGCCCTAATAGAGCTGCTTCCATATAAGTAACATGTGTGTGTATTCGCACACCAAAATGTTGCTTGAATATGTGCAACGGATCATCATCTATAACCAGTAAAAAATACTACTTCCAAAACATGAGTTTTTATCATCTTTACTTCAGCTAATCTACAAATACTACATTATAGGGTAAAATAATCATACAGTGACATAGCAATGAGTCTTGATCTGGTCCATCCAGAAATCAGACACAGTTCCGGTTTTTGCAAGTAATTCCTGGACGGCTTTCAGCGTAAAAGGGCGCAGAAAGCGGTCGATCCTCAAAGAAGTAGTAGCTGGCTTCAAAGATGGTGGAACTACAACGCAGACACAAAATGTTAATTTGTGTTTGCATATTCAAACAATGATAACACTAATAGTACCGATGATGATGATGACGACGACAACTAAAGGACCAAAGATATTTCACTATGAAAGCCGTTGCCTGCCATTTTGTACATTAAGCTACTTAATTTTCACCAATAAATGCGCCACTTGGTTAAAAATCAACAAAGTTGTTTACTGCTACGAAGTTGCCATATAAGCAAAAACTGTAGACTTACCTATTCTTTCTTTTGGTGTGGCATCTCCACTAACTGAGGAATTTGACCTATTAAATGATTTTCTGAGAGTAGGCTGGAGAGCAGCTTTTGGTGTATCAGCTGTTAAATTAGATGTTTGTGAATCAGAAACCTTAGTAGTAGCTACATTCCAGCGGCGCTGACGCTTTGGTTCATTGTTACTTTTGGGCTCAGCTTGTTCTGCACAAACATCAAATTAAAGACTTCAATGCACAAACAATATAACAAAGATGTTGCACAGGGTAAAATACCACGTACACAAAATAAATGTAAGAATAACAATTTAAATCAATGTGTTTGTCATTTAGCTCTGTATCAAATGCTTCTACTAATATCCAAATTTATAGCTTGAGAAACTAATAGTACTATCATAAACAAGCATTCAGTTGTGGAGACACATGCTCTTTTTAAGGGCTATTTAATTCTGAGGGAGAAATATACTACCATTTTTGTATGAAATCAAAAACCAGAACCGACTCTGCATAACTCATGGCAACACATCAAACTGATTTGACTTTAATTGTATTTTGCCATGCTATGTTTATCTGATGAAATTTATTACCGATTAATTTCAAAAGAGTAAAAATGGATTTGATCACAAGCAACAGTCTACAATCGTGCAAAAATGTGTTGATATGTGTAGTAGCAAGGAGTTTAACAAATGGCTTACGGATGGAAACTAGGTAGCAATTAGCATGGTCCTACGAACATACAGTACAGTAGCAATGAAGGACCCAGAATAATAAACAGATACTTTAGAGTTGAAATGATTAATGGATTCCAAAAATTGAAATGGCAAAACCTTCACAGTGTTCATATTATCTTTCGCAGACAAATTCAAACAATATATATGCATACAAATTACATATATCATGGATTTGATGTTTTGTGAATAGCAAGATTGTAAATGCATGGAGAAAGATTACTAAGAAGGCGTACATGTCACCATATTAATTATACTGATTAGATCAGAATATGACTATGTACCTTCGGCTTTTCTTTTTTCTGTCATACCAGTGGGTTTGGATTCTTCCTCGAAATTCAAATCCTTGTTCTCCGGAGAGAACCCACTAACCAAAGCATCAATTGGTTTTTCAGCATCCTCTTCTTTCTCAAAATTATTATTTGATTTGATCGGCTTATTTTCAACTATATCTTGCATAAACTCATCACTGGAAATTCTATCTAAATTCAGTTTTTCAGGAGACCCCTCCTCAACATCCTCAATCTTCTTGCAAAGTTCAACATCCATCGCACAGGTGACCTCACTAGATGATGGTTGCACCATCTCCAGCTTAACAACTTCTAATTCTAAATTGACATTGTTAGCATTCAAATTATCCTTTAGTTCATTCTTTACATTAATTGACACATTATCAGTAGTACTAGTAGTAATTGACTCAGATTTTACTTGTAAACCTAAATCTGGGCTGACCTCAGCAGATACCTGATTGAGCTGATCTGGACTGTTGTTATCTGGGTTATCTGGATCCTCTGCAGAAGGCATTGTATCCTTGTTCTTTACTCCAGTCTCTGGATTCTGTTCGATGCTAGTCTCTGAATTTTGTTCGATGCCAACTTGATTTTCAGGTACATCGCCATTCTTTTCATCTTCAATGGAAGGTTTTGAGTCCTCAATCCTTACATCAGTTGCATCTTCATCCAGACAAAGTTTAATATCAGTGCCGCTGTCATCCTTTGTATCAAAACTAGTTCCCTGTCCTCCTTTCTCCTCTTGATCAATATTATCAGCCATGATAGCATCATTTTGATCGGCTTTATCATTAACATGATTTGCTACTCTATCAGCTTTGTCAGTCTCAACGCTATTTTCAAATACAGTTTGTGAAGCTTGCTCAACATTAACTTGAACAGGTTTGTCGCTATTTTCTACTTGTTCCGGTGCAAGGTGCTCTACATGTACTTCGTCAACTACAGTAGGTTCAACAGCTTCAACTGATTCACTTCCATCGACCTTGTCTGTTTCAGAATCGTCACCAGGATCTACTCCAACATCGGTATTCTCCTCATCTACTACTTCTTCAAGCGCGCTAGCCAAACGCCTCACAAGCTCCTCCTTGTTACCACTTAGTTTTAGGCCACGGCTCCGAAGTTCCTCTTTCAACTCGGTAACTTTCCATTGATCAATGTGACGGTCATTGAGCTTCGGGTATGGGCTTGACATCCTTTTGTTTAGTTACAAACAAGCTTAAAATCCTGACAATCAGTTTAACAGATAACCAGTTAACAAAGATGTGAGCACAATGCCAGTTAAGAAGATTATGAATTATCCATTTGAATTTTCAACCAAAAACAAAAACAAAAAACAAAAGGATTATGTATGCTAAATGTGGTCCTGAAGCTTGAAAGCTCTGTGTAGTCATTGTTATGTGGTATCCTTTCATATGTATACTGAAAAATGGCATATTTCGCTTCAACGAGAAAAAACAGCTATACAGAAGTCATCAGTCAAGCAATTGTTACTTCAAATACAAATTTGTCACTGCAGTTACATGTGCATAATACGTTGAACATGAGGCAAGTAAACAGAAATGTGTGAATCTACTACCTAAATGAATATATCTTAAGTTGAGTCAAACTGATACATTGCAGGATATATTCCACGTTATCCAATGGGATTTTGGTTTCAAAAAACACTCTATATTTTGAAACAGTATGCAGGGACATACCCAAAAAACTGATGTTTGATTTCAGAAAAAGAAAGAGAAAGCCAAATTCTTTCCCATAATTCGAACCTAAAATAAAAAGGAAACAGAAATGTGTGAATCTACTACCTAAATGAATATATCTTAAGTTGAGTCAAACTGATACATTGCAGGATATACTCCACGTTATCCAATGGGATTTTGGTTTCAAAAAACACTCTATATTTTGAAACAGTATGCAGGGACATACCCAAAAACTGATGTTTGATTTCAGAAAAAGAAAGAGAAAGCCAAATTCTTTCCCATAATTCGAACCTAAAATAAAAGATAACAGACAATCATCTAGCATAAAGAAGATGGAACTATTAGATTTCAACCATTCAACAAAATCGGGCACCTAAGCAATTCACATCTATCTCAACGACCATCTTAATCTTAATAAGTAAATAAGACAAGACTGTATACCAATCAATGAGCTTCTTTAATTAGATCATATTTATTGATACAGTGTTATTAAAAGTAAAACATACACTTTTTAAATCACATTATATTTAACATATGTTCATCTACGAACTAAGCTCTATCTAGATCCATGTGTTGTACATATATCAGTTGCTAAGGAGAAAAATTGAGAAAATATCGCCAAATACAGCTTACTTTCTCCTATATAACTATCCCTGCATATACTTTTTCAATTAAAAAAAGAGAGAAAAACCACATTCTTTCCTATAACTTGAACCTAAAATAAAAGAAAACAGACTATCGTTTAGCATGAAGAAGATGGAAGCAATAGATTTCAACCATTCAACAAAATTGTGTACCTAAGCAACTCACATCTATCTCAATGACCATCTTAATCTTAATGAGTAAATAAGACAAGACTGTATACCAATCAATGGGCTTCTTTAATTAGATCATATTTATTGATGCAGCTTTATTAAAAGTAAAACATACGCTATTTCAATTACATATTATTTAACATATGCCCATCTACCAACTAAGCTCTATCTGGATCCATGTGTTTTACATAAACCTGTTGCACAAGGAAAATTTTGAGAATATATCGCCAAATATAGCTTATTTTATCCTCTATAACTATCCCTGCATATAATTTTCATTACATATGGTCAGCTATGCAACGCTTAATTTAGATTCATCTCTCTTTAATCAATCCATGACACAATACGGAGCAGGAAGAATACTCAAAACAAAGTTAAGAGGCAAAGGTTTATGCAATTACGTATCCCATAAAGTTACTAAATCTTGTTTATTATTCCAAATATATTAACAGGTAAACAATCAAAAAAACATTGAAAAAAGTGAACTGTGATAATAATATTATAAAAGCTTACAATTTCTGCAGTACATAGGAGAAAGATTTAAACAAATGCAAATAACAAAAACTACATATTCATGAAATAATGATCAACCTAGGACTATCATCTAGGTCAAAATTTTGAAACAAGTACACTAGAATACTGTGCACTCCAGCAAAAAAATTATCATATTTCATTTTGCTTCCAAGCCCATCCATGTTTTTACACATACTTTTTATTTTTAATAGTCGTCATTATCTTAGCATGGGTGGTACAACTTGATAAGCTAATTCAGATGGGGCTTCTCACTTACAAAAAGTTTGTAGCTCAGTGGTAACATAATTTAGTTTATCATATAACATGGTCAAAAGAGAATTAAATTGACATTTAAAATGCTATTTAATTATTAGAACTTATCATTACCAATGTATAGTGGTTCTTTCATAAAATCCGCTTCCCCAATTTTACTGTTGATTAATACACATCATTTACTCAATTTTTGAATGAAATCGGCTGAAAATCATGTTACTATTATGATTTTAAATAAATTCAATTGAGAAGGATTTTGCTAGATTTGAATTGTCAATTTTCCGAGTAGTCCTACTTACTTTGTATGATGTTTTGATTGGACTGTTAATTTAATTATTTTGAGTTGCTACTTGTCAAATCTTTGTTTTTCGGTTGGTTAAATCTTTGCTTAGATCTTCAATTTTGCGACTGGTAATACTGCGGAATTGATAAACCAGATTCTTCGTGGGACTAGCAGAATATCTTATCCTGAGCACTGCTTTGGAAAAAAGGTTGCTTATTAATCATTCATAAACAGATCAGAAAAAGAGCAATTATGATTCTCAATAGTTAACCACCCAAAAGACAACCTTGAGGATGTCAGATGTAGATTTATACCCAGACACCATATGTTATCCAACTTTTCAAAATCCATCAATAATTATTAAGTTATGTGACATGAGAGAAAAAGTAATCGTATAACTGACCATTCAGTGTATCATGTTTTGATTCTTTTTGCTTTCACAAGAACAAAAGAGTAGCATTTTCAACTTTGAAGAGTTCTAAGGCAAACCTTTACGATATGATTAAGACGCTTTTCTTAATGAATGCCTAACTCTCGGCATAGAAATAGAACTTGCAAAAGATATTGAGCTGGGTAAGTGCAAATAGCATAGAATTCCACTATTTATGTCGTTATTGATGTTTGAAAGTTCAAGGTTTTGGTTAAACTCAAACTAATTGGTACTGACAGAATTAATTATGACTGATCACTTCATATCCTTGGTTTGGAAAATAATCACCAAATACAACATAGGTTGAGCAGTAACCATGAAAATCTTGGTTGTTCCGCATGTTCCATTTTCAAAATGTCGCAGGATCAAAAACAAAAATCTTGATGTCACATATATTTTGTACGTATATAACAAGATAAAAAGAATGCTCTTTTTTACAACTTATGAAATACATAATTAACACTACCTATGGTATATCATTTTATTTTATTTCTACTGTTAATTTTACTACGAGAATTTTTGAAGGTAAGTGGGACATTTAGAATCTACTTAAACCCTTCTTGGACTCACTTTAATGGAATCCACCTGAAGTTTGTTTTTCTACATCAAACTGGTCAAAGGTCACTAACTACAAAGAAAATATTTGCATGTTCAGGCTTAAAAATGTAAAGATTAATTATATTAAATCCAAAATTACAAATTTATACAGTTATCAATTCAACACGCATGCATTTGAGCTATAGTATCAAAATTAGATCACAAAACTAAAATAAACTCACCAATATTAAAATGGTACGCCAAAATCCAGTGAAAATCGGCAGAATCAAAAAAAAACCTTAGCCTAGACAGAAACAACAAGAAAAACAAAATTAGAACAAAGATTTCTAATAAAAAGAACAGAAATTTCCTAATCTTTCATCGTCGCAAGCGCATCAATCCCTCCAATAATATGCCCTGAAAAGATTGACGAGAATTAGAGAAATGGGTGAGCTAAGCCGAGATCGACGAAACAAATTTAATAGGAGATTTTTAATTTGAGAAATCGAGGATTACGAGCTAGGATAATGGGAAAGAGAAATTTGTTGTTTACTTCTAGGGTTCGCCCTCACCATATCTTAACGAAAAGCGAGTACAATTGGGCTGGCTGGGTTGGGCTGGGCTGGGCTGGATACGTGAATGTAACAGAATTTAAATGTTTCAAGGATTGTAGCCTTGCATCTCATCTTTTCTCGCTGTTTCGACACTTATGCGGGTTACGTACAACATTTATTCCATCTCTTGCATCCCATCTTACTATTTCATGAATATGTGCTATCCACACGGAGTTCACCCCCACACGGAGTTCACCATGTAGTTTAGATTGTGCATTTTTTGCCATTTATAGCTAGATCATGCCATCGTAATTATTTAAATTGGTTTTTTTTTAAACAATGCAGACAAATGTTTTTTGATATATATTTTTTAACAAATTATAATTAATATTTTTTAGCACAACGGCTTTATCAACAGACGATAACATCAACTATCGTTATTCCTAATTTGGTAAGCATTGTATTACTAAGTACGTGTATTAATTTATTTTTGTATATGATATAACTAACATAATTTTAATCAATGCTTAATGCATAAATTAAAATATATACACAATTTGATTTGATAATAGTGTTCTAAACCTAAAATTGATAAATTGTGTTTAAAGCGAAATAATGTTTAAATTTGGTTCAAAGAAATCACATTCCAACATGTGCATTATTAAACTTTGATAACATTATCAAATATAATTAATTAGAGAAAATATTATAATAGATTTGAACGTTATATTTTCGAAAACAGATAGCGACATGAGAATTACGCGTAATACATACACCGTGTGATCAAATTTTTGGAATAGCCGAATAATTTTTCCGTTTACTTCAAATATTCATGCAAATGTAGTAACTGAAATAATATGATAATAAGCATAATAAAATATCACTGTTAAACAAAAATACTTGTAGATGTGCAAAAAATAGTTTACGTTACATTTCATTGAAGGTGAAATTTATATCAAATGATGTATAGAAACACAACCAACGTAAGTACTGAAAATAGATTATCGTCCATATTTATAAAATAGGCACTCATATACACAAGCAAATAGTATTTGAATAAAGGTAGGAATTGTATATAGTAAATCGATGGTTTATAAAATGCAATAAGTACCCAAATTTAATTTCATTTATTATGAACCGAAATCTGTGGAGTCTATGGGTTACTTAGAGCTAAGTTACTTTATTTTCCACCGGTAGAAAAGCTAAAACTTCAACATCAGTAATGTCCATTACTAATCTTCATTGTTTTCCTGTAAAATTTTATAAATAATTAAATGAATAAAACCATCGCCATGCCTCTTCTCCTTCAACAAACCAACATTGTTTAATACCTAACTCTACATTCAAACATATTTATCATATAAATTCAAACATTATTTAATACCCAACTTTATATTTAAACATATTTATTATTTAGAAAGTTATTTTCACAAATTAAGACTACAAATTTTTCAAAGTAGAATAATATTAGGAAAAAAAGTATATATAAAGAATGCTTTATGGCTTATCACAGGTCATATATCATTATACTTCTAATATTCTCTCTCTCTCTCTCTCTCTCTCTCTCTATATATATATATATATATATATATATATATATATATATATATATATATATATTAAATTTTGTATTCCTGAAAATTCTATAGTTATTATATATCAATAATACAAATTTGGCATAGACAAAGATTTCGATGCATGCAAAGGATTAGTATAATAAACCAAAGTAGTTAATAGTATATTATTTTAGCACGTCAAAATATCAGATTGGTTAATAACGTTTAAATGAAACTCAAATGCAAATTAAAGACAAAAAAACATAAAACACTAATACCGTATATCATTAAAAGATGTATAGCACTAGTACAAAAAATGCATATTGCTTCGCCTCATTTGAATCGGTTGAAATAAAAACTGATGCAAATAGAACTATTTGCATCAGTTTTATCTTAATAACCGATGCAATTGATACGTGAAAAACAATAGGTAATAAAAAATCAAATTTGTATCAGAAAATACATCGATGCAAATAGTTTTAGTCGCATCGGTTCTAAAGTCAACCGACGCAGCTGCTTTAATTTGCATCCCTTAACTATGTATTCCAAAGTATTCACTTCCCCTCACTTACCGTTCCATTTCAAGTCGCGAAAACAAAAACTGTTCCATGGAAGCTTCATCCGTGCTCTGCAAATATCTCATCGTTCTTCTTGTCTAATCAACATTTTTCACCCGATCCTCTTGTTTACTCTGGATCATGCCGATTCTCTTCGAAGTTCGTAGCCAAGTAATCTCCTTTGTTTCATCAATCTCTCTATTTTCTGTTAGGGTTGATTCTGGAAAAAAAAATTGTTTCGATTTTACTTGAATCCGTTATTATTGTCATTTTATGTTAAAACCGATTCTAATTAGGGTTTAGCTTGTATGCTTAATTGGAACACTTAGGGTTTTATGATGATTACAATTAGGGTTTTTATGTTGGTTCAATCCTTTGTCAGTCTAAAGCAAAATAACATGGAACCCTGTTTCTCTACGTGTTCTCTTCAGTACCGCGCTCCCGCAAATTTTATGGATCTAGACTAATTCAGTTTTGCATCATTTCAAATGGACTTCAATCTATTATTTATATTTTATTTATTATGTTAAGATTTCAATTTCTGAACTGATTTGTACTTTGGTTGCTATTAAATTATTATCTGCGGTGGAAAACAGAGATTTGTTACATCCAAAAGAGTAGAGGAGCAAAATGAATGAAAAAAATGGATTTGATTTTGTAAATATTTCTTTGCACTCTTTGTAGTTTAATAGCAATGTCGCTGCATGTATGGTTTAATGGGATATGTGCATGCCTATTGGTTTGATGAGGTCTTTTGAAATATAAGTAGAGTTTAACCAAGAGCATCACATTCAGAAACAAGCTTCCCAATAATAGCAATCACAGTCATAGGAATCATCCTCACAGTCTATTCCTCTTAGCCCACTACATATTCATCATCAAATGTTTATCAGAATCTGCACAGTTCAGACATAATCCAATGGCTATCATGCTCTAGTAGGCGACCGCATTACCACTCAAACTACAACCACGCCTTACCTTCTTTTTAAAAGTAAGGGTTGCATGACTCTGAAATACAAGCCATTCCCATACTCAAGTTCAAAGCAAACTACTCATTCAATGAATGCTTAGTTTGTTTGTATGAGTTTGAAGAAAAAGAAAGGATAAGAATGTTTCCTAGTTGTTTCCAAGCATTTCACATCGACTGCATTGATACCTGGCTACAAACGCATTTGAATTGCATGCTTTGTAGAGCTGTTGTCTCCTGCACAGTTCTGATTTATAACATCTGCGATGATGTTGTGATCGATGCAAGAGAAGAATGCAGCGAAAATGGTAGGAAAATGAATAAGGGTCAGAGTTTAGGAGATGAATGTACTGATTTGAGAGGAAAAGATGAAGAGTTTGAGGTTGAGCCTATCAGAAGATCCTTCTCTATGGGTTCTGCAAGTAATAGACAGCTAGATGCGACAGAACAGGAAGTACTAAGGCAGAATCCTCAGAAGCTTAATGGAGATGGGAGCAGCACGGGTTCAACATGTAAAGTTCTAAAGTAAAGATACAGCTGAGGACCCTTTGCAGGTCCCTTTCCATTATTCTTAGATGGTCTTTGTTGAGGAATATGTGCGTTTGTATGAATGTTAGTCTCCGGTCTATTGACTGTAGACTGTTGTCCTCCTTGTGTATGTTCAGGTGGTGGTGGAGTGTTCTTTCGCACGCCAATTTTCTCTTTCCCTTTAAGTTGGTCTTATTAGCAATGCACATCAGGAGATATGCTAGGTTGATTTGTAGAACTTATATTATCACGTACATCTGTAAACGTAGATTCAAAACTGGACTGTGTTAGAACTATTTTATCTCTTGCCTGATTATCTTTTGTAGCTTCAGATTTTAATTTCCATGTTTTCTGAAAAGAGATGATGATTGCCTCTTACGCTTTTTTTTTTGTTATATAACGTAGGAATCTACACTGGCTATTGCTGAAGCATAGAGAAAAAAAGGAGAAAAAAAAGGAAATTGATCTGCAAGACTAAAAATAGCAAAACACCAAGGTCGAGTCCTGATATTTAGTTTCAGCCAGGTACATGAATTTTTAGCCACATTACTGTGCTTCTACAAATTTTTAGCTGTATATTATTTATTTGCAGCTGTAGGGAATCATTTTAACTACATTTCGCATTAGCTTTTGAAAAATACAGTATTATTTTTCATTACTACTTTATGTTCAAGAACATCAGATTGGTTGTCATCATCTTTGATTTTGATTCAAATAGCATTGCTATATGTTGGTTGTACTGGAAAAAAGTCATGCAGTGCAACATCACTCTACAGCTAAATCTTCAAAGAGCAATTATGAAATGTTCAATTTTGCTACTAATTTACAGGACCTAAATATTTTTTAGCAAATTTACCTACATTTTCTGATACCCACGTGGTAATTTTCTGAATTTAACATATTAATATACTTACTTTGTCACTGCTTTTGAGAAGAGTTTATTCCATGTTTTGCTAAAATATTAATTGTTGTGTATAGCACATAATCTATTTCCCTGTTTTATTTTGAAATTAACTGCTGCGAGAGTGTTTTTGCTTTTATTTGTACAACCAAAATACATGTATCACTTCAGATTCCAATGCAATAACATGTGTGCTTTTGTTCACTTTTTTCCTCTCTCCTATTTTTAGGTGGTGTCTCATTTTCATTAAACATAGCCAACAAGTAAGCCTCTATATTTGTTTATGTTTTCCTTGGTGTCTCTGCATTTCTTTTTAAACGTCTTACCGAATTATTGTTATAAATTTTAGCATACTGTAAAGTAGATGCACTTCCACCACTAGATGGCCAACCTGTCTTTGATACCACCACCTGCCATAGTTAACTGATATAAAATAAAAGAGTAATAATATGAAAAAAAATCTTTTTAAACACAGTTAGTCGATGTCAATGAATTGCTTTTATTTGACCGTTTGAGTAATTTGTCAACTATGCACATAATTAGAAGTGAGAGTTACCATCAAACTAGTAATAGAGTGAAACCATATGTAATGCAAGATACAATCCCTTCAAATAAAGTAGCGTTAGAGAATAAATCGATACCAGATATTATAACTTACCGCATGTCCAATAGTTTATAAATGGGCCTGTACTTCCAACCCAATACGAGCATTTGCAAATGCAATAAATACACTGTATCTTCATTGTATCAGACTGTGTGTGTATTTGTATAACAACAATAAGAGAATCAAGTACATTTTTCATTTCAGCTATATCAAAGTTCTCAATTACTTCTAAAATCTTTCACCTTCTTATTTATAACCTATGACCTTAAGCTTTTGATGATTGTTAAGCTATTTTAGTTTTCATCTCGACAGTTTCCACCATCGACCCGTTACTCTGTTGAAATTTGAGTAATAATATAAAATAGAACCAAATGAATTGCTTGAATAGGCAAATAGCAAAATGAATACGTGACAGTTTTAATAACAGTTGAACCTGATGAGGGTTGTTAACTTTTTGTAATACGATAATCGACAACGTCGGTATATGTTTTAGTTTTTCCACAATTTGTCACCCATGCATGGCCAATTTAGTATGTTCTTACCACATGCAAACAAAATTTGTAGTTGATGAGAAGCCAACAGGGCTGACTTGGGCATAAGCTGTTAGAGCGACTGCCTAGGGACTAATCTAACGGAAGGGTCCTATTTTTTGAATTTATATTATAAAAAGAGAGGCATATATTTTGATTATATGTTGTTGTATTAGTATGTTTGGTATAAGCGTAAAACATTCTGTTTCCAAAATAAGTGTGTATTTATCTTAATTAAAATGTACTTGCTATAATTTTTAGAGGCCTAATTTCATGTTACACTTTCCCTAAGGTTCAAATTGAGGTTGGATCGGCATTGGAAGCCATTCTAGCTTCCTGATCTAAGGTATCAAGTCCACTTGCCTGAACTGGGTCTGGGAAGCATGCTTTAGAATGTGTTGATAAATGTGGGTATCTTACTTTTTCCGTGCTTCTGCACAATCTACCTCTTTTTCTACGTAATGAAGGGAGTTGCTATGTTTAATTTCCTTGTTGAAGCTACTTGCATTACAAACTTACAATATTACCATTTGTAACCAACATGAATGTTATAATATTAACATCCAAATGTACTGCAATAAGGGTATTGAAAGGACATACCAGTGAATGTATTGACAACAGAGTTAGGTCCTTTCATTTTGCCAGAAAAGATGACAATCGTCAAAGCAATACTTTATTCTTCAAAATAGAATGCTTCGTGTTTCAGAAAACCTTCGTGGATTAGTGATTCTATCAAATTGCGAATTGATTGGATTTAGGCACGAAATAAATAATTCAGTTAGCAAATGTAATATGTTAAATCATTTTACCAGAGAGAAGGATACATTTTTGTTCTTAATTGATGTCTAATATCAGTTTCATTAACAACTGATCACTTGAACAATTATGCATGTTTTTGATTTATAATTGCATGTGACCACGATAATAATGACATAAGCAAGGTTTACGGAAAGTAGAATGCAAAAAAAATAAAATCGAATGCAATTTTATAGGGCATTGATACATTATTAATTGATGGACTTTTATTACTGGTCGGGCAAACGAATAAAGAAACAAAAACCTTCTTAGATTCTATTATATTTATATTTATATAATACAAAGCGGTAGCTATAAATTTATAATGATAAAAAATAACTAGAACAATATACAGTTCCATAGTGTTATCATCATCTCTTCTTTCATTGAATGATGAAATTATGATTATAAGCACAATACAGAACTCTGACACGGAGCCCCTTTTGTCATAATTGTCACAAGCAAAGTCAATCTATTTTTGTTGTTAATGAAGAAGGTATCGTCAGCATGTCCCTGGTGCAATTTGAGCAAGAACGAAGAAAGAAAATCCATGTTTTAGAAAAAAATATTGGTTTTTTTCCAAGCAAAAAACAAATTAAAAGCAAGCATACCTTAACGTACCACTTACTTTTGCTTTTCTTTCGCTTCAGAAGAGAGCTTTGTAGTAACTGATATGATAAATAATTTGGTTACACTAACTCAGTGCTAATTGTTTTTTTATTTTACCTTTTGCATTTATCTCCATATACATTGTGCATGCATGTATGTTTCTAATCTAATATATATTTCAATTTCAAATCTTTTCCAATTGTTAAGTTATGATCTAATGGTATATACCCAATTACTAGCACTTATAAGTCTATAGTCGACAAGACTATCTTTAGTATTCACAATGAAAACTAGTTCTCTACAAAATAGATATTTGTGAAAAAGATTAGAGCATCATCACTAATATAGATGATGTTAAGCATTAACTGTAAAAAAAATTATTCTATTGACTATGCTAACCATGTTTTCACTTATGAGCATTTTTCTTAATGTTAGTCAGTGATTATAATGTCAGGTTAAGAGTATCATTGCAATAGCTGTTTTCTGTTGGAGCTTAAGAGTAGAAGCCACCATAATCACCAGCTGCAACAATCCATCTGTCCTTTTCAGGTCTGTATCTATTTATTGTTTAGATTTGTAAGTAGAGAACTTAAAGTTTATTCGAAGTAAATACAAACTGTTATCATGCATGAAAACTTTGGGTATATAATGAGTAACTGTTCTCTCATTCAACTGAGGCTGACAAGCTTAGGCTGTTTCTCGCACCCAAAAGTAGACTGCAAACTATGCATTTCGTGCATGATTTTATTTGGGCCGGCAAATCACATAAATTTGATTGGACTAAGTTATGCAGGCCTAAAAAAGAAAGGGGTATTGTAAGAAAATGTCACATTGTGCTTATAGAGCTATTCTGGGTTGCCTAAACACTAATGATAGGTTACACTAACTGCAATATTTGGTTGACAAAAATTATGTTAGATTATTGAAATGGGATTCTAGACAAATATGATGGTTCATGGTTCGACTCAGTAAAGTGCTTCTAATCTGATAAGTGGATAAAAGTTGCAACACATATTATCAAATTCAAATCATGTCTGAAATCTTTTCATTGCTTGTTTATTAAACTTTCATTGCTTGTTTATTAAATTAAAATGTTTTTAATATTTAGGAGTGACCGTAGTGTCTTTGTGATCATTGTTTGGATAGAAGGGTTAAAGAATTTGATTTAGCTAAAGCTGTAAGTGAAGATTTAATCAAAGAGATGAGAGGGAAGCTTGCATATGAAATTCTTTCAGGTAAACCAAACTGTTGGATAGTGAAGAAGTTTTATTGTTCAGGATAGGAGAAATTTAGCTATTGAAGTTGATGTCAGCATGGTTGGACGTGTTACTTTTAACATTGGTAGTCTATTTTAGAAGAATGTTAACTTGGTGTTGTATGAACTTTAATATTTTTTTGTCTTAAACTATATTTTGGATGTAGTATGGTTATGCTGTTAAATACATGTTTTAGACTGGTTGTAAAGCAAATTTAACTTATGTTATTGATCAGTTTGGTTGTTAGTACATGTTTTATCATGAAATCTATTGAATGATTGTAATATGACATGCAATAATTGCTTGTTATGATCAATAATATATATACATCATCTATAATAATGATTTCTGAGAATGGTTTCTTTGCATCAGGTATAAATAGCTGATGCAATAGAGGAATTAATTTGCACCGGTTGTTATAAAAAACCGATGCAACAAAGAATTCTTTTAAACCCAAATACTCTTATGTTGCATCGGTTTCCAACAAAAACCTATGCAATAAGTTCCTTTGTTGCATCGGTTTTCATTACAACCGATGCAACATGAGGGCTGTGTTCAAGAAACAACCGTATTTTTGCATCGGTTGTTACTTAACAACCGATGCAAAAAGGACAGTTTTGCATCGGTTTTAGAACTGATGCAAAACTGTTAAGCCTGTTGCATCGGATGTTGAACTGATGCAGAAGGGGGGTAAACTACCGATGCAAATGGTCTGTTTTGTAGTAATGTAGTGAGTATAAACAATAATATTTGATCAACTTTTTAAAAAACTCATTAACGAAAAGGTTGGGGTGTCTCGCATTGTGTATTGGTAATGGACGCACATAAAAAAGAAGAATAGTCTTACATTGTGAAAAATAATGCAGGTGGTGTGTGTGTGTGTGTGTGGTCGCATATAACAACAAGGGATCTCTTCTGTTAAAAGGTGTTGACCAAACTCATATAGTGTCCCTATGGAGGGATATGTAGATGGATCCCGAACTTCAACATGGTATCAAAGCCGATAGTAACGCCTGAGACAATGGACGATGTGCAAGAGATCTGTAAATCGTGGTGGTTAGCAGTGTAGGCTTAAGTAGTCAAACTTAAGGTGGAGCTAGAATATGGTACGTTGGATCCGACAGAATGACATGGGAGCAGAGTCTCGATATGGTGCATGCATCGTGTTGTGTGTGGGTAATGGACGCATATTGGAAAAGAATAGTCTCACATCGTGAAAAATAATAGAGTTTGGTCACATGTAAAAATAAGGGATTCCTTTTGTTAAGAAAGTGCTGACCAAACTCTATGTTGCCTGAAGTAGGGATGTGCGAACGGATTTCGATAGAAGAGCATAATATGACCAAATAAATCGTGACAACCCACATTTTTGTCCCCTAGGAACGACACTTTACACATCCTCGGTATTTATGTGTCGTTGCCCAAGCATTAAAAAGATAAATCGTCGTGGGATGAAATAAAGAACAGAATAGTAAACCTCACAACGAAACTTTAAATAAAACATAACAATAAATAGTATATCAGGTAACTCCTTAACAAGGAGTTTTCAGAGTTGCACAAAAGTACTACAAATCAGCTTAGACAGTTATAACATCCCGTCTTTACAAATGCTGAAACAAAATGCACTTAACTAGATAGTACAGTGGAATAGATAAATAAGAATATGAAAAGCCTCTTGCTTGTATGCTGTCTTCAAAAGAGCCCAACAAAGAACTGCTATTCTCGTATTACTCAAATAAAAATGTGTACACGCGGGTCAGACGGTATGTCTGGTATGAGTAAAACTTTAAAGAAAGGTATGTAATAACACAAACACGTGAGACCACGCCGCTGAACACAGAACGGGTTTACTCTTACATATATCAATATCCAAATATGAAGAATGGATAAATAATTAAACGCCATGAAGAGTGGTTGACTCTTTCCGGCTGATAATAAGGAGATAATTTTGAAGGTTCGAATCAAATAAGAAAAGAAAATCTCCAACAAATGACTAGGAAGGTCCACCGCCCTTGAAGAATACATCGAGTAATGTACTCGTGAGAAGCTCATATACTCTATAACACTTCTCAGAAATGTACAAGCCGGACCCAGCCAAACCTTATCGAGAATCCGACTATTTCACATCTAAATGCGCAAATGAATCTGATATAGATGAGATGTGAAAATACCCTGATGGGAGTAGCTCCACATAGCTGGACATCCTTTTGCGATTTGGATTCAGTCATTTACCGATAAAGGATTATTAAAGCTCAACAGAGAAAAAATCATCTTAGGATGATGATAATAAAGAAGCTGAAGTAACCTATAGCCGATGAACCAATTATCAAGGATATAAAATGATCGTAGATGGAAGTTAAGTCTTGTATACTCATCACCACTCATCGAATTCAAACTTTTATTATTTCTTGGTTAACTATAATACCGGACAAGTCAATGTAGTGTTACCTCAAAGTCATGTCTCACAGTTATTCTTGACTTTCAAAATAACGATAAGTCTATTTCTTCAATGTTTAGTGCTAATTATACAAATGAATCAATTTCATATAAGTGAATCGCTTTATGAAAATTAATTCATTTCCATAAAAATTCTATCTTTTCTTTTTAAAACCCGAATTTGTACTTGGCTTCACATTACAAGTATTAGCTTTTAAAATACTCTGTTAAAGAGCTTACTAACTTTGAAACATCATTATAAAAATATTTAACAACTTAAAACATCCTTATTACATTGATTAATTAACTTTAAAATTTTGTTAACTAGTTAATTAATTTAATTCAATAACCTTTAATTAAAAATGGTAAATCTCCTTTAAAACATCATTTATTCAACTAATTAATAATATAATTAATTAAATTAATTAAATATCATTATTTCAAAGTGATAAATTAATTTAAACTTTATTTAAGAAAATATTTATTTGAGGTTAAACAGATTTATTAACCTTTAAAAAGTCATTAATTTGAAAGGGTTAATTAATTTTAAAATATCATTAAATAATAAATTAATTAATCTTAATCCATCATTATCCAAAGATTAATTAGCCTTAAACATCATCAAATAAAATGTTTGATTAAAATTAAATCATCATTAACTAAGTAATTAGTTAAATTTAAAACACTTCATTAATAAGCTAATTAGTTAACTTTAATCCTTATCAAAATAATTAATTAAACAATTAATAAGATTTAATAATCATTATTAAAATAATTAATTATTTTTGGAAACATCATTAATCAAAATCTTGCTTAACTTGTAAAATAATTCCAAGCACGATAATGAAACCAAATGGTTTCGATAAAAGGTGATTTTTCGAAAGTGCCTTTATATCGACTATCGCTATACATGCAGTTTGAAATTCGACCGTATGACATTTGCAACACAACCACACATCACATAACAAAGGTATGAACATAAACGCATGATGATTTATAATAACATAACATGTATTAAGTATTTAATAACAACGACATTAGTTTTACTAATAGATTTTCATATAACTTAAGCTTCGCTCACTAACTTTCTGAAGCGACTTACTTTCAAGAAACAAACCAAACCATCAACCAAGCAATTATTACAATTATATAATAAGCATTTAAAATCTATAAATATGGGTATGAACATAGTTTACACTTTATGGTTCAAAGGTGGAAGTTTTACTCACCAAATTGCTTAATAACTTAACCAAACTTGCGCTAACTTCACGAATGCGACTAGAACAATACGTTATTTTGTTAATGACTTGACTTAGTGGGCCTTGGAGGTGCTTTAGGGCTCGGCCTAGAGGATATATGGCACGGTCATGATGAAAAAGGGGAGTTATGGATGTTGTTTTGAATGTAAAGTGAAGTGGAATGAAGTAGAGAAGGAATAAGTTAGTTTTAAGTGGATGGAAGTGAAAGAACAAGTGTTTTATACCATGAAATTAAATATGGAAGCCATGGAAATTTAAATGAAGAAAATGAAAAGAGTGGAGATGAACTTAGGGAATGGAGATGTAAAGTGAAGAATGGTGAAGATATGGAGATGTTTATAAGCATGAAACAATGGAAACTAAACTGACCTTGCTTTTTCTCCACCACTCACACAATGAGACATGTCCCCCTAAAATCTCCTCTTCCATCATATTACACGGCCATGGTGGCCCCTACACATGCATGAACATGCCTTGCACCATAATATGTACAAAAGTATGGTAGTTTTATATTAAAGTTACTATTTAACACTATTCATGCCACAATGATTTATTACCACTAACACATTAATTAACTTATCATATGACATGTATATGTGTGTTCATGTGTACATTACCGTGCACAACGTTTTCCAACAACTTTATGATGCCAAAAAGTCGAATTTTCGGAAAACGTCCTTTGGTCACATTTTCTATTTTTATTTAAACTATTTATTTTGATAAACAGAATTTGAAAATGATTTTAATAAAATTAATTAATATTTAAAACATGTTTATTTGATTATTAAAAATCCATTATTTAAATATTTAAAAATTATTTAAATATTCAAATACAAAACGATTAATTCACGGGCCGTTACACTCTCTCCTCTTTAGGAGAATTTCGTCCCCAAAATTAATATGCAAAAGACAATCCAAAATTTATGTATTATACCAAGAAATTCATATAACAATGCAAAGCAATTATGCCACAATAGAACATTAATAATGCATTCAAACAACGAACAACTAACCCGACAATACATCAGGGTAAAATTCTCCAATATGATCCTCAGTCTCCCAAGTACAATCGTGGAGATCATCACTCTACTGAACCTTCACAAGCTTAACCACTTTGTTTCTCAATCTCCTTTCATCCCGATCTACAATATGAACTGAATATCGGACAACTGTCAAATGTGGTTCTATCTCCCAGTCATCCTGAACAGATGTCTCTACAATCAGTGATGGATACATGCCTTCTATGATGAGATACATGAAAAACATCATGGACTTCTGACAATCTTTCAGTAAATTCTACCTTGTAGGCCAACAATCCAATCCTAATCAAGGATTCTGAATGGTCCAATGAATCTAGGTGCAAGCTTGCCTGTTCTTTTGAATCTTACAACTCTTTTCATCGACGAAACTTTCACAAATACCAAATCCCCGACCGCAAACTCTAAACCCTTCTCCGTTGATCGGCATAACTTTTCTGTCGATCTCGGGCTTCTTTCATCCTTTCCTTGACCATAGCCACTTTCTATGATGCTTGTCAAATCCTTTCTGGTCCAAGAACTAAACGGTCTCCAGCCCCAACCCAACATGAAGGTGATTTACATGGCCGCCCATATAAAGTCTCGTATAGTGTCATGCCAATGCTAGCTTGGTAATTGTTGTTATAAGAGGACTCTACCAAATATAGACGTCTTTCCAAGAACCTCCAAAATCCAAAATACATGCTCTTAGGAGATCCTCCAAAATCTAATTCACCCTTTCGGTTTGTCCATCTGTCTGTAGGTGATAGGCAGTGCTCAAATTCAACTTTGTCCCTAAAGTGGCTTGTAATGCTCCCTGAAATCGACTGGTGAAGATAGGGTCTCAGTCACTGACTATACTTACTGGAATTCCATGCAGTCGAACGATCTCCCTTAAATAAATCCCTACCAAAGAAGCTGCAATTCTAGTTGACTTTGCTGGAATAAAGTGGGATCTTTGTTAATCGATCTATAATTACCCAAATGCCTTCATTACCTCTTTTAGTTTTGGGAAACCCATCGATAAAGTCCATGGATACTGGTACCCACTTCCAATTTGGTATCTCCAATGGTTGGAGGTACCCAGCAGCCTTCTATTGGTCACTCTTGACCTGTTGACAATTCACACATCGGCTTAAGAAAATCGAAACATCTCTCTTCATCCCTTTCCACCAAAAGGTCTTCTTCATATTCTGAAACATTTTAGTTACTCTTGGATGGATGGATAACTTTGACCGATGGCACTTTCTCAGCACATCCTGTCTAATTCTATTAACATCTGTCATACAAATCCGTCCATTCATTCTTAAAATGTCTTGATAGTCAATCTAAAAACTAGAAGTAATTCCATTTTCAACATTCTTCTTAAGCCGAGCTAGATTAGGGTCTTCTTCCTGGAAATATGCAGTCCTCTCCATTAGTACTGGCTTAACTTCCAAATTCGCAATTGTTGCCACATTTCTACTCAACGCATCTGCAACGGCGTTTGCTTTCCCTGGGGTATAAAGAATCTCTAGGTCATAAGATGCAAGAAATTCCAGCCATCTTTGTTGCCTTAATTTCAAGTCCTTTTTGGTTAAATAACTCAAATTTTGCATCCAAAAGACTCCACACTTTCAATGCGAAGACAACTGCTAAAAGTTCTAGATCGTGCGTAGCGTAATTCTTCTCATAAGGTTTCAGCTGCCGACTTGCATACGCTATTACTTTACCATTCTGCATTGAAACTGCTCCCAATCCAATTGTACAAGCATCTGTGCAAACTGTTAATCCTTCATTCTCGTCTATAATAGTCAAGACAGGAGCACTAGTCAATTTCTCCTTTAATTTGTTGAATGCTTTATCGCACTTGGATGCCCAAACAAATTTACTTCGTTAGCTTTGTTAGATGAGAAGCAATCTTTGAGAAATCTTTAATAAAACTTCTGTAAAAACCTGCCAATCCCAAGAAACTCCTGACCTCCATTACATTTTCGGGTTTCTTTCAATCTTGGACCGCAACTACTTTAGCTGGGTCCATTGATATGCCTTCTTCCGAAACTATGTGCCCTAGAAATCTAACTTCAGATTTTCAAAAATGGCACTTATAAAACTTAGCTCTTAAAACATGACATCTTAAAGTACTAATAATAACATGAAGATGGAACTTATGCTCTTTCTCCATTTTAGAATAAACGAGGATGTCATCAATGAAGACTAGGATAAACTTGTTAAGAAAGCCTCGAAACACTCTATTCATCAAATCCACAAAATAAGCGGGTGTGTTAGTTAATCCGAACAGCATGACTAACTATTCATAATTCTCCTATGTTGCCCTTAATTAATGAATACTAGTGGCAAGATCCAACGGAGAAAATATCCAAGCTCCGTGGAGCTGGTCAACATATCATCAATCTTAGGTAAAGGATTCTTATTCTTGATAGTCTTCTTATTCAATTCTCGATGATCTAAATATAATCTAAGAGAACCATCTGCCTTAGTAATGAACACTAGTGGCGATCCCCAACTCGATGTGTTGCGTCTTATCAAACCTTTCTGGTTTCTGCAACAAATCAAACGTCTGCTTCTCCAACTCTCTTCTTTCCTTTGGAGCCCACCTTTTAGGAGGTAGTACAATTGGTCTGGTTCTTAGAATCAAATCAATGTAGAATTCTACTTCCCGATGATGAAGTAAACCTTGCACTTCTTCAAAAATATCCTTGAAGTCCTGAAGAATTAAGATATTCCTTATATCCTCTTTGGGTACTTTGAGCGAATAAAGAAAACCGCTCATCAACTTATTAGGCTCTCTGCAACATATATCAATGCTTCTACCTACTGCACCTTTTATCACAATGATTCTTTTACTACAATCAAGGATGACATTGAACTTAGATAACCAATCCATCCACAAAAATAAACCAAAACCCTTGAACCGAAGAATGAATAAGTCAAACGAGAAGTGCCAATCTCCATAAGAAATAGGCACTTTCATACACATGCTATTAAGATTGGTCGAACCCCAATTGGGTTCGACACACAAAGAGAATTGTTTAAAAGAATGGGTTTGAGGTTAAACTTACCAACAAGATCTACTGAAATAAAACTATGGAATGCACCGGTATCGAATAATGTTCTAATAGGGATATCGAGAATGTATAATGTACCTTACAACACCTGCTTTCCTTTTGGATCGTTAGAAGTAGATGATATTTCGTCAATAGTAAAAGCTCGTCCATATGATCCCTTTCTTGGAAAAGGGCACTGGTTCATCATATGTCCATATCTGTTGCAATTTTAGCATACCGATAGTTTAGCCTCCGGGCAATTATTTGCATAGTGGCCCATTTTATCGCACTTAAAACAAAGAACCTTGGTCAAGTTTAACTACTTTATCTGAGCCAGAGCTCCACCTTTAGGCTTCTTTCCCGACCACTTTTTCTCCCCTTTGCGCTTGAAAAACGGCTTACTAGCAATAGGGTAACTGATAATGGTTGGACATTAAATGCTGGAACTACCCCCTTTTACACTCCTTGCTCAATATCAAGAACTTCGAATCTCAAAGCCATACTGATCAAATTGGTAAAGGTACCGTTGAGATGATTGGTCATTTCTCGATGGAACTCTGATCGCATTCCTTTCACGACATCTCATTCTTTTTAAGTAGCGTATCAACCAATCCTAGTCCAAAGCGATATTGTCATCTCACCTTATTTCAAATTCATGAAACTTCTGAACAACCGAGTCCTTCCCGCCTTTGGGATAAATTGAGCTTCAAAATTTTCCTTAAACTGCGCCCAAGCGAAATCTTCTTCTGGTGTATTCATGGTGATAGAATTCCACCAATCCATTGCTCCTTTCTGAAGCTGCCATGATGCCAACAATCTCTTTCTGGCATCTTCCAGCTGAAGATCCCTGAATATCCTCTCACAAGAGCGGAGCCATGTTTGGACTTCCAAAAAGTCTTCAGTTCCATAGAAAGGTTTACCACCTAAAGTAGTGTAATTCTTGCATAAGGTCACAAAGTTCTGGTGCGACTGAACTTGCATCACTGCTTCTATTATCGGCTCTACAATTGGCACATTTCTAGGAGCTCTGTCATTTATAGCCATGCTAGTTTCAGATCCCCTCCCTTTTCTTCCTCTTGTACTCATTTTCAATAACCTGGATAAGTGACATGTATCATTAGAATACAAAGACAGGGCCAAAGATGATAAAAGGGAAAGTTGTAATAAAGGATCACAAACCAGATTTTTAAGGGAGAAAAGGAAATGCTCTCTCGTGATTAACTCATTTTAGGGCTCTACTCACCCGGTCTCTAATGAGTTGTACCCCAATCAAGCTAAGGTATTCGCTCAACCGAAGCTCCGATACCAACTGTGACTACCCATCTTTCCATCCTCTAGGAACGACACTTAATACATCCTCGGTGTTTGTGTGTCGTTACCCAAGCATCAGAAAGACAAGTCGTCATGGGGTGAAATAAAGAACAGAATAGAAAACCTCACAATGAAACTGCTAAATAAAATATAACAATAAATAGTACATCAGGTTACTCATTAACATGGAGTTATCAATGTTACACAAAAGTACTACAAATCAGCTTAGGCAATTACAACACTTGCCTTTACAAATGCTGAAACAAAATGCAGTTATACAAACTAGATAGTACAACATGATAGATAAATAAGAAGATGAAAAGCCTCCTGCTTGGATGCCACCTTCAAAAGAGCCCAACAAAGACCTCCTACTCTCGGACTACTCAAATAAAAATGAGTACTCGACAGTTTATGGAAACAAATAACTCGGGTCAGATGATATGTGTGGTATGAGTAAAACTTTAAACAAAGGTATGTAATTAAACACAAACATGTGAGACCACGTCGTTGAACACGAAACGGGCTTACTCTCACATAAATCAATATCCAAATGTGAAGAATGGATAAATAATTAAACACCATGAAGAGTGGTTGACTCTTTCTAGTGATAATAAGGAGATAAATTTGAAGGTTCGAATCAAATAAGGAAAAGAAAATTTCCAATAGACGACTAGGAAGGTGCACCACCCTTGAAGTATATCTTTAGTAATATACTTCCAAAAAGCTCATATACTTTATAACACTTCTAGAAAATGTACCAGCTGGACCCCACCAAACCTTACCGAGAATCCAAATATTTCACATCTAAATGCGCAAATGAATTTGATCTAGCTGAGATGAGAAAATACCCTGATGGGAGCAACCCCATATAGCTGGACGTCCTTTCACGATTTGGATTCAGTCATTTACTGACAAAGGATTATTAAAGCTCAACGGAGCAAAAAATTGTCTTAGAATGACAATAATAAAGAAGCTGGAGTAACCGATCCCAAGGAACCAACTATCGACGATATAAAATGATCATATATGGAAATTAAGTCTTGTATACTTATCACCACTTATCAAATTCAAACTTATATTATTTCTTGGTTAACATTAACACCAGACAAGTCAAGGTAATGTTACCTCAAAGTCATGTTTCACGATTATTATTGACTTTCGAAATAGCGACAAGTCTACCTCTTTGACGTTTAATGCTATACAAATAAATCATTTCCACACAAGTGAATCGCTTTACGGAAATTACTTCATTTTCATAAACAATTCAATCTTTTGTTTTAAAAACCCGAATTCGTACTTGGCTTCACATTACAAGTATTAGCTTTTTAAACACTTTTTCAAAGAGTTTACTAAATATGAAACATCATTATAAAAAAAATTTAACAACTTAAAACATCCTTATTACATTGATTAATTAACTTTAAAACTTTGTTAACTAGTTAATTAATTTACTTCAACAACCTTTAATTAATAAGGGTAAACCTCCTTTAAAACATCAATACTTCAATTAATCAATAGTATAACTAATTAATTTAATTAAATAATAATTAAACATCATTATTTAAAAGTGATAAATTAATTTAAAATTTATTTAAGAAAATATATATTTGAGGTTAAACAGATTTATTAACCTTTAAAAAGCCATTAATTTAAAAGGGTTAATTAATTTTAAATATCATTAATTAATAAATAAATTAATCTTAGTCCATCATTATCCAAAGATTAATTAGCCTTAAACATCACAAAATAAAATGTTTAATTAAAATTAAGACATCATTAACTAAGTAATTAGCCAAATTTTAAACAGATAATTAATAAGTTAATCGGTTAACTTTAATTCTTATTAATTAAATAATTAATTAAACAATTAATTATTTTTGGAAACATCATTATTCTAAAACTTGCTTAATTTGTAAAATAATTTCATGCACATTAATGAAATAAAATGGTTTCGATAAAAGGCGGTTTTTCGAAAGTGCCGATATAACGACTATAGCTATACGGGCAGTTTGGAATTCGAGCATATGACATTTCAGTACAACCACACATCACATAACAAAGGTATGAACATAAATACATGATGATTTATAATAACATAACATATATCAAGCATTTAATAACAATGGCATTAGTTTTACAACTAGATTTTCATATAACTTAAGCTTCACTAACTAACTTTCCAAAGCGACTTACTTTCAAGCAACAAACAAAACCATTATTGCAATTATATTATAAGAATTTAATAGCTACAAACATGAGCTTGAAAATAATTTAAACTTTATGGTTCAAAGGTGGAAGCTTTACTCACTAAATTGCTTACTAAGTTAACCGAACTTACACTAACTTCACGAATGCGACTAGAAAAATGCGCTATTATGCAAATGACTTGAATTAGTGGGCCTTGGAGGTGCTTTAGGGCTCGGCCTAGAGGCTATAGGGCACGACCATGATGAAAAATGGAGAGTTATGGGTGTTGTTTTGAATGTAAAGTGAAGTAGAATGAAGTAGAGAAAGAATAAGCTGGTTTTAAGTGGATGGAAGTGGAAGAACAAGTGTTTTATGCCATGAACTTCAATATGGAAGCCATGGAAATGTAAAGGAAGAAAATTAAGAGAGTGGAGATAAACTTAGGGATTGGAGATGTAAAGTGAAGAATGGTGAAGATATGGACATTTATAAGCATGAAACAGGGGAAATTACTAAACTGACCTTGCTTTTTCTCCACCACTCCCACAATAACACATGTCCCCCTCTAAAATCCTCCTCCCCCATCATAATACTCGGACACGGTAGCCCACACACATGCGTGAACATGCCTTGCACCATAATGTGTACAAAAGTATGGTAATTTTATATTAAAGTTACTATTTAACACTATTCATGCCATACTTTATTAACTTAAGGTCAAATATGTGCATTTAAAGCGCTCGGCAGATTCAATGCGGTGGAGGTGCAAAAAGTCATAGTGGAGATACAACGAGGATATAGCGTGATATTGCGGATGGCTGTAAAATAGCATGTAAAACTCGTACTTAATGTTTTTATAAATATATAAATGGTAATTAAACAAAAAAAATTAACATTTAATTGAATTATAATTAATACATAAATAATTTTAAATAAAAACATGTGCGAATATACTGCAAATAAACGTAAAACTGTTTTATAACATAATTGAATTTAGTAGAATAATAGAGTAATTACATTTCTAAAAATATATTAAAAATTCAAGTAAATAAATTAATTTCATAATTTTTATAATCTATAAATGTCAGTTTTCAATTCATTTCTTTAAAGAAGATATAATGGAAGTAGCGGAATATAGCGGGAAAAAACGATATATAGCGGGGATTAAACCAGAAATGCTATATTTGGGAATGTATGGAAAAATCATAGCGGTAGAAATCCGCTATGAGATGTAGCAGGGTTATAGCGGGGTAATAGCGGAGCATTAATTGCACAGGGTCAAATCAAGTTTATATTTAAACTATGCATGATTTATTACCACTAACACATTAATTAACTTATCATATGACATGTATACGTGTGTTCATGTATACACTAGTGTGCATAGCGTTTCCGACAACTTTTCGATGTCGAAAAGTTGAATTTTCGAAAAACGTTCTTCGGTCACATTTTTTATTTTTATTTGAACTATTTATTTTGGTAAAAAATTTTGAAAATTATTTTAATATTATTAATTAATATTTAAAACATGTTTATTGATTACTAAAATCCATTATTTAAATATTTAAAAATTATTTAAATATTCAAATACAAAGCGATTAATTTATGGATCGTTACGTAAATGCCTAATTAAATTCATCGATTGATTAAAAAACAAACATAATCTGATAATTCGAAAAATGAATAATGTAGATTGCCTCAAACATTCCACGTGATCAAAACTTATTTGATAGTAGCATAGATGATTAGTGAGATTGCCTTTTATGCAAAAAGCATGCCATGGTTGTTTCTGGGCTCTTAGAAGGAAATACGACGAGCTATAAGAGAATGAACATATCAACTTTCATCACAGAGTAGTAGAACACAAACTAAATGAATAGTTGCAAATAGCTAAAGAGTGGTGGTCAGTCCAAATAGAGATAAAATGCATAAAAGTGTTTATCAAATGTGTATTTTCTGTTCAAAGACTTATTGAATATTTTATTTTAATTTTATTATTCTGTATTAAGCATGAAAATTTCTTGCATTATATAAAATATTTTAAAATAAATTAGCCATGAATATACTTTAAATATACACCCTTTAACGTCAATAACCAAAGTCTGCTTATAAATATTTGGATCTAACTGAAAGTGGATTTTGATGAACAATGTAACAAATCATTCATCAACCTATATTAATGAGAGAAAAACATATTCACGTTTTTTACCTTTTATTACAAGCAGAAAAAACTAATACCTAATATAATCTTTCAACGTGAATATTAAGTCCAAACAAAGACATATTTAAAGGAAGCACAAATTGTTGGATAATTACAACAAAAATCAAAGTCTTTTCCATTGCTTGACCTTTTACATTCTTTATTAACGAGAAACATTTTTATTTATGGAATGCTTATTTATTGCGATTGATAGGCTAAAAAGAGAAAAAAAACAATTCTTAGGTTTATTTTATGCGGGTTGCTAAAAGCATACACAAATCTTCTTCCTAATACCAACACTGAAAAATACCACAACTTAACATCACTTTCACTTCTTAATAACACACTCTCATTTGTAGGCTACCATTATTGCATCTCTTTCATTTTGTTGCTTCACTTCAATTTGAAAATTCAATTCCTTAAATAACTCTTAATCCTAAATTAGGAGATGAGAAAGTCATTTAAACTCAACCAGAAGAGCACCGATGTCATTGTGCAATAAGACACATTACAACCACTTACATCGCCACTAGCTCTTCTTCATGTAGTATCTCTAAATAAAATTATCCACGTTTTCAATTTTTATTTTGAATTCTAAGTTAATTAGTTAATATGGGTGTTGAGATAAATTTTAGTTGATATCTACTTATTAATTCATGTTAGGTTTTGATTAGAATTTGAGTTAATTTGGTTTTTATAAACAATGGTTTAGTTTGGGGATGAAAAAATGGTAGTCAATGTTAATTTATAGAGTTGCATTTAGGAATGTAGTCGAAGGATTTTGATAATACGGAGATAGATGAAAACTCAAGTGGTATTAGAAAGCATGTAATTTTATTAAATTTTATAAAAAAATTACGGTATTAGGAAGGGAGTTTATGGATGCTTTTAACAACAAAATTATTTTATTCTCTCTTTCTTTCTTCTTTGAAAGGCGATACAAAAATGCAAACAAAATTATCTTTTTTCATCTCCTCTCTCTGCAGTTTCCTCTAAAATTGAATCTATCTTCCAAATATGCTAAAAACTTCTATGTAGTGACTTATACAAATTTTCAGTTCTTTCAACCTTGAGTGTACAAATTTGAAGGGTTGTTGTGTTAATCTTGAAAAGCGAACGACAATTATTGATTGCATCATAGTCGTGCCAAATTTCGCTTTCAAGGTAATGATTTCATCCCTGACACAACTCCCATCATTTTCTCCTAATTATTCCTACCCATCAATTTCAAACAATTTGAAAGTGAAACTAAATCCATCTTTCAAGAGGACTAATCATTTGGGTTTTGGGCTAAGTTTAAATTGTTATGATGATTGAAGAATGAGAAGAAAATCGAGGATTTTGTGCAAATTTGAATTGAATCCGAGGTATTCAAATCACTAGAATGCTAAAGAAGTATATTAAAGTAATACTAAGCTAGGTTCCACTTTTCCCTTCTCACTTCTTATTCGAGTTCTTTTGGGCTTTGACAATGACTTTATATCATTGATATTGTTGAGAATGTATAGCGTTTCTAAGAAATTGCTTTGTTCAATGGCGCCCTATTATAATCATAACAAGATAAATTTTGATATGCTATGGTGCAAAAATGTATTTACTAAC
Source organism: Allium cepa (assembly GCA_030765085.1). Classification (NCBI taxonomy): domain Eukaryota; kingdom Viridiplantae; phylum Streptophyta; class Magnoliopsida; order Asparagales; family Amaryllidaceae; genus Allium; species Allium cepa. The sequence continues at coordinate 181,337,403 of CM060937.1, read as the reverse complement.
ATATATAAGTTTATAATAAAAGAATTACTAAGGTTGTGGTAAAGTTTTCTAATAGATGTATGAGAATAAAGAATGTATTAAATATTCTTTATATGTAATTTAAGCACTATAACTGTGTATTGTTGATTAAATTAATACATTCGATATACAGAACATAATAGCGAATCATACACGGTGTAGAATAAAATTTAAATTAGTACATTTTATTGTTAAAGTTGACACAAGATATAATCAATGGTCACGAGTCTAAATTGGTACGAATTTATCATATAATTTGACTTGAGACAAATATAAAAAATATGCTAAATTTGTCTAAATTAAAGACTTTTTATTTATAAAACATTCCAAATGTAGACCATTAATTTAAAATGTAAGCATTTAATGAAAAATTAATGGTGTGAAACCATTATAATTATAAGAAAATGAAACGTTTATAGAAAATATAAATTTTATCCTTCCACCCTAAAGTAGCATTTACTAATCATAAATGCTTGTAAATATAACTTTGTTAATTTAACAATTCACTTCATGTGCTTAAGCGATAATCATTGTTTTTTGATAATAGAGTTTAAGTATTTAAATGAATAGACTTGCAAATGAATTTATACGAATTATGTTTAATGTTTTAAGGATTGAAAATAAAAGGACAATTAACCATCTATTTATTATATAGAGTTAACATATAAGTTGTGATTTTCTTGCAAACACACATATGAGCAAATAACATATAAGTAAATGATGAAAATATTAATTTGTTTTAATTAATTTTTATTAAGACTCTTATGAGCATTAAAAGCATGGTATTTGAATTGTTAAATCATGTAATTGATATATGACTTATTTATGAAAGCAAATTAAGAGCAACTGCTGTTTTGTTTAATGTTAAATGAAAAAGTAAATTTGATTCATAAATATAAACGAAAACTAAATAACGAGAGATTTTATGTTTTTTTGATTTATGGAGTTGGATTTATTATGAAAAGAACATAAATTTATCGATGTTAAATATAAAGATTATGAGTCTTTATAATATCAGCGTCATCAAAAGCATATTTTGAAAAATGATTATTGTAGATTTTAATGTCAAAGTTAATAGTATGTTAAAGTTTTATAATACAAAAAATATGTTAAATATGTCAAGATTTTATACCTAGTCAATTATCAAAATGGAAAATTTATGAATATTTAATTTACATATCGGTTACGAAAGTTTTCATCCAAAAGAAGAAAGAATATTATCATATCAAGGCATGATTGCTTACTATTTTAGAATTAAACCCATCTATGTTTATCATGCATATATGGACTTACAATTGAAATATATTCCAAAATATATGAAATATTTTACTTTGTTGACATGAATGAGTTTATTGAAAGTGAAGAAATAATGAAATAAGTTATGCATTATAATATAATTATGGTATAATGTACACAGAACTTACATAGTAGCAAGTTATGAGATTAGTTTGTCTTTGAAATAAAATAAAATATTGGACACTTAAAGTAAGAAGACGTATATTTATGTAGGACATTTATAGATGAAGGGAATAAGTTTTGTTTAAATATACCATAAAGTATTTCAAATCGAGATATTTATACTGTAAACGTTCTTGTTCATATGATTTCTAAATATATGGAGATAGTTATTTGATTCCATATAAGAGCATAAGGAAAAAATTTGATGGTAAAATATGTATTTGGACTATCAATATAAACATTATAAATATGAGAAAATTATTTATTTTAAATACATGTATGAGACTGGGTTTTAATAGCAATTGTTGGAAATATTTGTATTGAATACACACGCATTTGTGTGCATTTATGTATAAACATGATGGTTTATGTGTTTTACCCCTTTGTATGAAGTATGAACTCGGTTATGAGACCCAATGTTTAACATGTCACATTGAATAAGCACATACTTTATGAGTTTATGTATGAAAATAGAAAATTATCATAAGTAAAATCGAGTATTCTATTAATTCATGATTGGTTTTATCTAATCACTATTGTATTGATTTATGTTTATATGTATTATAATACGAAACATGTTAAAATAATATTGACTGTAACTGAAGATATAAAATTAAATATACTGCTCTTTGTAACTTAGATTGTACTGAGGGGAACTAATTTGTTAGGTTGTTTTATACTAATATGATTGCTCATAAGAAACTAGAAAGAGCTATTCTTGGATTATGAAAATGTGTTTCAAACTAGAATTTTTGAAATGTGGGGTTATCTGCTAAAGTCAGTTTATCGTAATTTAGAAAAACCAACAATGAAAATGACATATTTAATTTTAAGTTCCTTCGTGTCCTTCTATTATGAGACAACAGATTTACATAAGACTAATATGAGGAAAATTAAATTTTTGTCTAAGTTAAGCTCAAAACAGTGAGAGAAACATGGAAAGATTTGATTGTTTTGGTATGGCACTTATGTTATCTCTCCATGGTTCTTGCATACTTAAGAATAAATAACACAATCAGCCAAAGGATAAATGTGGTAAAATTTGTGGAATTTTCGTATTTCTAATGAATTATTAAACATACTATTAATTATGATTTAAGGAGATACATTTATACCCCTATTGATGGATATTGGAATTTCTGTAAGAGCATATGATGGGAAGGGAAGATGCATCTATTTCGAACCTAAAGCAGTTGAGAAATTAATGGAAGAAATGATCTCATAAAAATGAATAAGATCAAATAGAAGTTCATGGATCTACTTTCTAAACTACCTTTAACTTGAATCTTCATGGGGAATGGACGTTGAGCCTAGAATAGAGAAAAATGTGATGAATTGGTCAAATAATGCAACATGAAAACTCCTTCTCTTTCTATTTTTGTATTTATGAGTTTGATAGCTTTTGTATAATCCATAACCATTTTTTTATAGTGCTTTTTAAAAGCACTTGATGGATTTTACTATTTATTTAATTTTAAGATCTTTGCTTTTATATAATCTATAACCAATTTTGGTGGTGCTTTTGAGACGCACTTGATGGATTCTTATATCTGATATAAGTTTGAGTTTCATTGCTTTTATATATTTCATAACTAGTTTTTGGTTTTTTGGTGGTGCTTTTGAGACACACTTGATGGATTTTGCTATTTGATATGATTTTAAGCCTCTTTGCTTATATATAATCCATAACCAATTTTGGTGATACTTTGAGACGCACTTGATGAGTTTTTCTATTTGATATGATTTTAATTTTCTTTGTTTTTATATAATCCGTAATCAACTTTTAGTGGTACTTTTGAGATGCACTCGATAGATTCTACCATTTGATATGAGTTTGGACTTCTTTACTTTTGTATAATACATAACCAGTTTTTGGTGGTTTTTTTGAGATGCATTTGATGGATTCTACCGTTTGATATGAATATGAGTTTCATTACTTTTATAATGCATAACCATTTTTTGTTTGTGTTTTTTAGAAGCAATTAGTGGATTCTTTTATTTAATTTGAGTTTGAGCTTCTTTGTTTTTATATAACCCACAATTAATTTTTGGTGGTGCTTTTAAGACGCACTTAATGGATTCTACTATTTGTTATGAGTTTGAACTTCTTTACTTTTGTATATTCCTTCATCAATTTTTGGTGGTGTTTTTGAGATGCATTTGATGGATATAATGATTTATCTTAGTTTGAATATATTTGCTCTTTTCAAATCCATAACCAACATTAGTGGTGCTTTTGAGACACACTTAATAGATTTCATTAATTTATTTGAGGCAATGTCTATTACTTGTATGTAGTTCATAACCAATATTGGGGTGCTTTTGAGATGCACTTGATGAATTATGTTTATTTTTTTTGCGAGGTTGAGTCTTTTGCTCTTAATGAGTTTATAGCCATAAGTAGTGGTGCTAGAGTGGATCACTTAATGGACTCACATACTTAGTTTAAAGGTGAGATATGTTTTATAAGAGGCTCAAGCTCTCCAAAGCACTCATGAGTTTCCCAAGTAGGTGCATGGCCATTAAAAGCGCATTTCGCGGAGTTTGTAGGAATTGAAGTGTAATACATGTTGTGAGACTCAACCCAAATCTTTGTAGTTCAAGAAGTAATTCACTACTTGATTAAGTTTTGAACTCACTTTATGTATCAATTCAATTGAAAGACATTGGTACTTACGTATGAAACTTTTTTCCTGTCTAGGTTATTTTTATTCATTTTCTTTGATTTTTATTTTATTTAGTAAGGGATTGTTGGTAAATTACAATAAGGATCAAAGTCTTTTCATTCTTTGTTAATGAGAAAACATTTTTATTTATGGAATGTTTATTTATTGTGATTGATGGGCTTAAGAGAGAAAATGCTATGATTATTTTATTCCCGCCTACCTTTTTCACCTCCTTTTCGCTACAGTTTACTCTAAAATTGAATCTATGTTTCATATATGTTTAAAACCACTAACTAATGAATTCTACAAATATGAAATCCTTCAACCTTGAGTGCACAAGTTTGAAGGGCCCTTGTGTTAACCTTTGGGAGTTGATGATAATTATCGATTGCACCATAGTCGTGCCGAATTTCTTTTTCAAGGTAGTGACCTCATCCTCGATACAACTTCCATCACTTTCTCTTTATTATTCCTACCCGTCAATTTCCAAAAAATATTTTCCATACAAATACTACAAACAATTTTTTTATTTGACATCATAATACAATATAAGCATATTTTTTCCAAATAAGGTCCAGTTTTAGGGGAGACTTGCATTGTTGCGCAAGCCTTAATCGTATCCATATAATGAATACAAATTACATTTTTATGTTAAGAGATTACAATTGAGAAGATATTACTAAATTAATTAGGAAAATAGCTAATAGTAAGAGGTTTATGCAATTTAGTAATTGTGTTATAACAACCGGTCTTTTCGACCCTCAAAAGTCCACATTAATACATCCACGATATTCAGGTGCCGAGCATCTGAATGTTGGAAAGGCGGATTGTTGGGGTGAAACGAAAGAAAAGACATAATATAATCTTACGTCGTGACGAGTAATGTATAATATACACATGATCTTTACAAAAGAAAACTAATATATATATATATATATATATATATATATATATATTAGAGTAAACTTGTCTATCATCAACCTGGACAGTTATAGTAGCATGTCCTCACAAATGCTAATAAATGTAAAACAATGAATGTAGTTAAAATAAAAGATACGTGAATACGTCTCAGAGGCATCCAGCTCGTCTCTTGAATCTTCAAGCATCCACAATATGCTTGGGATAACTCGAGCATTATAAGAAAACATCGTCTGGATCAGTCTGGTATACTAGCGTGAAAAAAATCAAATCATATAGATTTTTATTGTTATAAAACCTTCAAAAATAAATGTATCTCATAAGACCATGCCTCACATAAACACGGACGGGTTTTTACATTATGATAACCAAACCATTTTATTAGAAAACCCGTGATGTTATAATAATGTCCAGAGTTTAAAATAAATATTAATCATTGCCGGAATGGTTACATTAACTACATACAACAATATATTTAGTATACAACTAGGTTCATAAGGCACGTATTGGAGAATGGTGTAACATTCCCCATTTTAAGGCCCAAAAATAACTGTTATGAATGCTGCAATAATCCATAGTTATTAATTCTCAGTGTTAGAATGCAGCTATGTTAATCATATCAATAATCAGAAGCACAAGAATAAGAAAAAATTCAACATAATTTAATAACAATTTTTCACGTCTCATTTCAAAAATGATATTTCATATTCATTACATAATCCCATTCGTAAACCCATGTTCAAAGAAAATATAATAATTACAAAATACTCCAAGAGCGACATATGAAGATGCCGCCCTTGGTTGGTTGAGTCAAATACTTGGCAATTATAATTACATCCAAATTGACAAAAACAAACTACACAGTGGAAATAGATAAATCTCCGAATAGATAGATTTGCTCTTTCACGTCTCTAGAAGCTTATTCGTCTAACTGGAAACCTAAAAAACCCTTACCCTTAACCTACTCAAATTAATTTTGAGCACATGAGAGTTTAAGTGGAAAACAAAAACTCCGGATTAGACAAAAATTCTTGTGTAAATAATATCCTACCATCTCGAACCAAATAGATATCTAGTGAGATCACGTTACTTAGAGGAACGAGTTTTCCCTCTTTAGTATTTTAACCAAAATACATTAACAATATACTGTGCCTCTGCATAAACAATGGTTAAAACATAATAATATATGATGATATGCAAGAATGAAATATATCCTGGATTACCCATCCTAATTTATCCGACTATCCATCCAAATTTAAAGTTTTTCTAGGGTCACTATGAACCTATTAGTTTTCATGGGCTAACTAATAACCTGTCTCAATTCTTAGGGACAATCGTCTAACTTCATAGTTTTATGGGATCATGAAGAACCTATTTGTTTCTACCAATTACCTTCCAATTATAGTTTTCATGGGCTCACTATGAACCTACTAGACTCTAATAACATCTCTCAATTTATAGTTTTTATGGGATCACTATGAACCTTTTGATTTCTATCAATAACATCATCCAGACATAGTTTTCATGAGATCGCTAGGAACCTATTGGGCCCGTCTAATAACATTTCTCATGACGTGGTTTTTATGGATGATAACGAACCTATTGGACTCTTCTAATAGGTTGCCTACATCAATAACCTTTTGATCAGTTCTAGGTACCCAATCTTTTGGATGCAATTCCACTCAGGAGTTAATTCCGTTTATACTCACTACTAGGTCAACCTAGCTGGTTATTCTGCCCCTTAACACCCCAAAATGCAGTTATAGGTCATAAATGATGTGAGTATGATAATAACAACTAAGCAATAATAACTGATCAATAATATTAGAACATTTAGGCTTCTGTTATTTAATTCCTTGAAACCATTTTCTCAATATATAACCAATCCCTTTAATTCATATTAAAACAAGGAAATACATGACTCTTTAAATAGTTTAAAATGTATAAATGTCGATGGCATCGATGATGCCGACATAGAAGCTTAAAGCCCTCTGTCTTTAATAGAATAAACCATATTTCATGTGGCATTAAACAACGTCGAATTGCATCCGGCTCGAAGACAAAACTTACTTTATAAGTTATGTGGCTCACTGCCGAAGATATATGATCATCGACCCTTTAAAACATAGGCCTCTTCGCCCTTTTAAAATAGTTTTAGGTAACATAAAAAACAAGCCTCTTTAGCATTAAAAAGAAGAAGACCATCGTCGATGCTACACTACATCGTTTCCCACTCCATTTAATATAAAATTCTGAGTATATAATGTCATCGACCTTGATGCACAATGACATTAGTACCCTCGATGTCATTATAAAAGTTTCATTCTTAAATCATTTTGGCAAATGTGCCACTTCATATATAGAGTCGAAATCAATACAAGCGGCTTCACTACCTTAGTATGTAAAACATTCAAAGTAGTTAGGTGCGACATCATTTAAAATAGCAGTGAAAACATGTGACGACGTCTATGTCGATGCTAAGCTTTTAAATGTTTCAATGAATCACGACAAGGCTATACCGCCCAACATATCATCAAAAACGAATCAATCTAAGCAATATTTGAAAAAAATAGGTATAAAAGGAGATGGTCTATTATTATTCACTTTGATTTTAATTATAGAATTGAGATTTGAAGAGTGCTTTAGTTTTTCTAACTTTGCACTTGAATCTCATTTAGATTTATCATGATTTCTCTCTTAGCAATGGCTGGCTTACCTATACTCTTTTGATTTTTATGTTTTGTGAAAGTCAGAATGATAGGGGAGAGGGAGGGTTTAAGGTATGAAGGGTGTTTCTATTCCTAAATTACCCTTCTTATACGTCTATTATTCTTAAGTCACAATATAATCTTATTAACGAATTAGTTAGTTAATTATGGCTCATGCAGGTTGATATCAAATCTACATTCCTTATCACACTACACATAATGTTATTCAATTTGTCTAATTAAATCTTTTGAATAATGTTAATTAAAATTAAGGTGTTACAAATGGATTCCATCAACAACAAGGCTATTGGGGTACCGCCCATCATAGTACACATCTAGATAAAATGTACCCAGGTTACAAACCTTATAATCCCTGCATGGTAAGACTGACCTACCTCTTCCTAGATAGTATTGAATATGATCATCACCTCGGCTGCCATCTTGAAAAATCATTTTTGTGGGCTTAGCATACATCATCCATCAATAAATATCGATCAAGATACAAGTGATGACCATACTCTAATGGTAGCAAACCACATAGCCTTATGTCGTATCCCTTGATTTAGTCATTACCGCATGTGAGGCTTGAGGTTGCATTTACTTTTTTAGCAAATCCTACTTAAAATGCCACATTGCCCTCCAAGCAACAATGCAATGCCAACATTTATCCATACAAGCTATTCAGGATATGAACAAACCGAAGGTACTACTTCTACTCCATCCATTTTGTTATCATCCTCAAGATTAATAGCAAGTAGCCCTTGCACTTTAAAGAACTCAAACTTTGATTCCCTCATCTACAAGATGTTCCCATTCGAACACTTGTGCCATTTTGAAGTAGTTTTTAGATAACATATATGATCCCGGTATCTCTAGGCCGACCATCGATATTTTCAAAACTGGCCAAGATTTTATAGTTGGTTATTTAACTGTCAAATAAACAACAATCCAATTAGAGATTTAAGTACACAAGAAAACCAAGCATGGTTTAGTACTTAAGCAACCACTAAGCCTCTTTAAATAAATCCTTTGTTTAATTAAAATCTATTTTCAAATATTCATATTAAAATAACTTTTTCAAAAGGTATATTCACAACCCTCTTTACTCCTTCAAATACTTGGAAAAAAATTTATATTCTTATCTCGATGGTATAAGTATATTCACAAACCGTCTCACTTTCCATACTTAGAAAACTTTTTATATACTTATCTCAATGTATAAATATACTCATGAACTCTTAAAAAAGATTTCACTTCCAAAACCATAATTATTTGGGTTAAAACAAATGTCATTTAGAAAACGTTGACAAGGATAACCCAAAACACGTTTGGTGCAAATAACAAGGTCATATAGAAATTAAACAAAATTTACTCACCACCACTTTCTGATTTCAAACTTGTACTATCCATCGATTAACAAATGAAGTCTGACAAGTTAGCATACCATCCTTGCCTCGACAGGCATTCTTAGTTCTTAGGATAGGGATGAGTTTCCCACCTTAGAATTTGGTGTTAAGTATGAAAAGAATACTTTCCATACCACAATAATTTAAATTTATTGTTAATTGGGTTTTTAGCCCAACAGAATTCAATGGGAGCCAGAACACCCACGTCAAGTCAAAATGACTCAAGAATCAACCAATAGGACCAAAAGAAGAAGCTTAAAAGGACCTAAAAGGAAAGATGCAAAAATAGACTATGGGGATGGATCGCTAGCGATCCATAAGGATTTCTCGTAGATCCTCCAAACTTCTTGCATCATGAACCAATAACATTTCTAAGGATATATGACAAATTTCATGATATTCCAAGCAAGCTAGTTCGAGAAGTGAGCATTAATCTGATTCCAGTCATAGTTCAATGCAACCTGTACATGAATCACCATCAAAACAAAGAAACTAGTCATGAAATTACATAGAGAGCATCCACATAAGGCAAAGAGCATAATCCAAGTGAAATGACCCAAAAATACATTAATTACATGAATCACTAGCAGTCCATTAGGATAAGTCGGTTCATTGTGAAATTTTTGGCACGTCTTCGTATCATCAAGTATAGGCTTCTGGTAAAGCGGCCTGTCCCAATAGCTCTCCAATCCCTATAAATACTCACCTATCTTCAACATAAAGAGGGTTTTCTGGACTGGTTGTTGAAACTCTACAGAGATTGTTCTTCACTGTTATTCTTTACTCTTCTTCTCCCATGCAATAGTCATGAAGGAGCGACTGTGATTCTCCAATCATCTTTAAGTACTTGTGACTTGATCTAACTTAGAAGATCCAATTACACTATAATTCGATTCAACTTGTAACCGTAGTCAGTTAATAAGAAAAGTTATAAAGTGGACGTAGGGTTCATTAACAGTTGAACCACTATAAAAGTCTTCTTGTTTCTTTACTTTTCTGCGATATACAATTGCTTTTTCTATCTTATTTGCCTTGACAAACAAGGCTGGTGCTTTCATACTCAATCCAAGGTGTGGACCCATTTTTTGGATTAACATTTTGGTGCTTTTACTGAGAACCCAACTCAGGCTTAGATCTAGTTATCTACTTTGGATCAGACATGTTCAAAAGTTAGGTCCTCATTCTCTGCTTAGAAGATTTGCTGTTGAAAGTGAATGGCATCAAAATGAAAGAGAACTGCTTCCGGAAGATCCATATGAGTTGTAATAGTTGAAGAGGAAATCAATCCTCAGTAAGTTGAAGTCAACGAATCTAACAACCCATTAGTTAGAACAAATTCTTACGCCAACACAGGAGATCTAGTGCCGGGATCTTCTATCCAGCATGAAGTTGTCACTAGAGGTGAGTTAAACAAGATGGTTGATGAAATCAACCAAAAGATGGAGAACAGCCAAAAATCTCTTATGGAAAAATTAAATGTCCTCCTGATCTTACAATCACCTGCTACTCCGTGAACTATGCTAGAGCCCACGGCTGCCATGGAGTAAGAAACTCTTCCGCTTTTGGCATAAATAGGAAAAACAGAAAGCAGCAGCAAACAGGAGTAGTAGGTGGAGCTGCAGGAATAACCATAGAAGGAAACGCAAGCACTCCACCTACTGCAAAACAGCCAGCCGTGAACTTGAATCCGGGGACGAAAACTCCATGAGAAGTTATAGCAGTGGATCTCTTCGACTCTGAAGATGGCAAATAACTTGACGACGATGAGTTGAAAGAAAACACTAATGCATTCAATATCGACAGAGAGGTCCAAATTGCCCCTACCGGACCAATCGTAAGCCAACGAAACACCAAGCGAGTGACTCTCTTGAAGACTGGAGAGCCTAGGCTTCAGTCCACTTACCAAGATCATTTGCAAGATCAAACACTTGGTGTAGTCACTGACAACCAACTCATGGACTACCGAACATCAAAGGCATATATCGCTGACATGATCAAGCACTTAATGGACGAAAGTAAGAATATGAGAGATGATGAATGGGGATCCGCTCCAAGCCAGAATCCCTTCATTAATGATATTTTGAATGAAAGATATCCTAGAAAGTTCACTATGCCGACTATTCCGTCCTATGATGGAATTAGAGACCTAAAAACTCACTTGTACAAGTACGGTTAGTGCATGGATGGAGCGAATGCTTCAAATGCTGCTCAATGTAGATGTTTTCCAATCTTTCTGGAGGGAAATGCTTCCATGTGGATGTGGTTCACCAAGCTCCCACCTAAATCCATCTTCACTTCTGACGAATCAATAATAAGGCTTCTTGATTAGTTTAGGCTTCATACAGCACAACCAAAAGATGTGTGTCCTTATCGGGCCTATTTCGAGGGATGAAATGAATCATTGAAATCCTTCATTGGTCGGTTTAACACCACGGTTACTGAAGTAAGTAACCCAAACGAAGATATGGCCTTCAGGGCCCTGGTCCGTGCCGTCCATCTCAATAGTGAATTCGAAAAATGGATCAAATGAAACAACCTACCACCAAGAAGTACTTTAACCAAAAGGCGAGCCAGTACTTGAGATTAGAAGAAGCAGAGGAGCTAGTAGGAAAGCCTGCTAACCTACAACCAACGAACGTTGGGCAGAATGGCATGGCAGCGAACCAAAACGCAAATACCTCCGGGACCGCTGTAGGAAACGCGAGGAAGGATGGGAATCAGAAAAGGAAGAACTAAAATTCCAATAAGTGAAATGGAAGCAATATTAAGGGCTTGACACTCGAAAACTACACCCTACTTAGTGATACTCCAGAGTACATCTACCATGCGACACAAGGGACGAAGGAGTACAAGAAGCCGCCCTAAAAGGAAGCGACTGAACAACAAAAGCATTTCGGAAAGTATCGCCGCTTCCACGAAACCTATGGTCACAACGTGAACGAGTGCCATCACTTGAAGAATCTGATTGAAGAGCTGATTCGGGAAAATAAGCTTCAGTAGTATGCGAGGAAACCACAAAATCCTAACCAACTTGTAGCACGTCAAGCTCCTAGAGACTGGGGAAACCAAGCTGGAACCAGCGAAGAAGGATCCAAGTGGACCGACCAGAGACTCATTATTGGAACAACTTCTGAAGGACCTCATCCCGTATAGAAGAGCTGGGGAGAAATGGAGCGATACGCAAGCTCAATAAGAAACACTCCAAAAGATTCGTGCTTCGCGATTAAAGACAGAACTCCTGCCAAGCAGCAGAGAACCTTGAACGATGACATAGTGTTCCGGAATCGAAACACTGAAGGAATAAAAGCACCGACCCTTGACCTCATAGTCGTGACAGTAGGAATCAGACCAGTCATGGTCAAACGTATATTGGTGAACAATGGAAGTTCTGTGAATATCCTTTTCAAATACACGTTTGATCAGATGAAGATCAGTACGAAAGACGTATCCTCTTGCCAGAAAAAGATCCAGGGATTCATCAGTGAACCTAAGCAACCTAAGAACAATCAATTTACCCATAGAACTCGGTGAAGTTGACCAAAGAGTCGTCCTCATCCAAACCTTTATGATTGTGGATGAAATATCCATGTACAATGCTTTCTTGGGTTGGCCCTCTTTGGCAGATTTCAGGATTACTTTAGCTCAGTGGTGTCTAACCATGAAATTTTCGATAGAGAATGGAGTTGGCTGATCAAAGGAGACTAAAGTGCCGCTAGAGAATGCTACATCACAGAATTCGCGAGTGTAGAAGAAAAGAAAAGGTGAAGGATGTAGGGAGAAATCTCTACATTCATGAACCTACCGAATAACAGCTGTAGAGCCACCCCTAGCTTGGGGACCATAGCCGATTCGATAAGGCTGTGGACCCTAGAAAGAAGAGTTCAAAGGAGGAATGGACAACGCTGGCAGAATTGACGGTGTCTGTCTCAGTCGATATGGATGACCCAACACAGGTCTTAAAAATCAGATCACATCTTGGAAATAAGATGTGATTGGAACTCATCAAATTTCTTCATGCTAACCTAGACGTATTCGCTTGGACACATTCCAACATGCGTGGGGTCTCACCGGAGATTGCATGCATGCACTTAATATTGATCCCAAGTATACACCAGTGAAACAAAAGAGATGTGGCCTAGGACCCGAACAGTCCAAAGTGCTGAGAGAAAAAGTGGATAAGCTAATGGCGAATGGTTTTATCCATGGTGCAACCTACCCAAATGGGCATCCAACCCGGTCTTAGTCAGGAAGTCCAATGGAAAATGACGAACTTGTATCGATTACTCGAACCTAAACAAAGCTTGCCCGAAAGACAGCTTTCCTTTACCTAGAATCAACCAACTTGTGGATGGGACAGCTAGACATGAACTACTATCATTTATGGATGATTACTCGGGTTACAACCAGATCATGATGCATGAACCTGACCAAGATAATACTAGTTTCATTACTAATCTAAGATTATACTGCTATAAAGTGATGCCATTCGATTTAAAGAATATTGGGGCAACCTACCAACGAATAGTGAACGCCATGTTCAAATATCAGATCGAGAAGACTATAGAAGTTTATATAGATGATGTGTTGGTTAAATCGCACATAGCTGCAAATCACTTGGACAACCTCATCGAAATATTTGAAATACCCCGCAAATATGGAATGAAACTCAATCCACTTATGTGCCGTTTCAGGGTAGCCTTTAGTAAGTTCTTAGGATTCAATGTAAGCGCCAGAGGCATCGAAGAAAATAAGAAAACCCAAACAAATTGCTGCTTTACGGGAAGTCGAGGCCCTAGGGAATAGGGAGGAGTTATAAAGCTTGAATGGAAAAGTTGTAGCACTAAGCCGGTTCATCTCAAAGGCAACCGACAGATGTATACCATTCCTTGACGTGCTAAAGAAAGGAAAGAAGGACTTCAAATGGAATTAGTCTTATCAGACTGCCTTTGAAGAGCTGTTGCAACATATGGAAACCCCGCTAGTCCTATCCAAGCCGGTAGACGGAGAAGATTTGTGCATCTACTTAGCAGTCTCGCCCTATGCATTAAGTGTTGCGCTCAAGCTAAGGTCCAACAACCTGTATATTATATCAATAAATGATTTACTGGAGATAAGAAGAACTATTCGAAATTGAAAAACTATATATTTCCTCTTGATCGCATCCAGAAAGTTGCGGTCAGACTCCAGGTACAACCGATCAAAGTACTATCAAATCAACTCTTGAAGCAAGTTTTGTACCACCCCGAGACATAGGGACGGCTTATCAAATGGAACATCGAATTGAGCCAATATGAAATCATTTACCACCTTCAAAGGGCGATCAATGGGCAAGCACTGACAGACTTCATTGTAGAATTTACGATACGAGAAAACAAAGAAGAAATTACTTTGGAAGTAGAGACATGTTGGAAGTTGTTCGTCGATGGTGCATCTAACAAACTGCTCGGGAGTAGGAGTGGTGCTCGAAATTCCCGAAGGACGGTCTATGTCTTACACTTGGAATTCCCTGCAACAAATAAAGAAGTGGAATATGAAGCATTGATAGTCGGGATGAAAGTTGTAGAGGAAATCGGGATAAAGTCCATACATCTATAGCAACTCTCAGCTAGCCGTCTGCCAGGTGAAAGGAGAATACCAAGCTCGTGGATAGAACCTCGCCCAAATTTATTAAATGTGTAGGAACTACTGAATGACATGGAACATTACACCATAACTCATACCCCGAGGGAACAAAACATAAAGGTATACTATCTAGCCAAACCGGCCAGTTCCGGAGAGGCTTAGTCATTAGGACTGGTCCCAGTCGAAATTCTAACTGCTCCAAGCAAGCGAGATGGACAGCGATTGGATTTTTGAAACAACCGAAGAACGGGAAACATGGATAACACTGATAAGGACCACCTACTCAGAGGAACACTCCCTGCTGACCATAATCATCGGAAAAATCTCCTTTGAAAAGCACCGCGATTTGTAGTACAGGACGGGATGCTCTACCGAAGGGAACTCTCCACCCCTTGCTTAGACGAGCAACGACGAAGCTCGAAGAATTCCTTAGGGAAGTTCATGAAGGCGACTGCGGTGACCACACTGGGGGGCAAACCCACGCAAAAAAAGTTCTCCGATATAGGTAATTTTGGCCAATTGTAAATCGTGATACAACAGATTATGCCAAATGGTGCGACCAATGCCAAAGATTCAACAAGATCAAAAGAACTCCTTCGACTGAGCTGACATAGATGGTCAGCCTGTGGCCAGTCGTGATCTGGGGAATTGATCTAATTAGAGTATTACCAATGGATAAAGGAGGAGCCAAATATGCTATAGTTTTTGATGATTATTTAACCAAATGGGCCACTAGCCAGTATAACCACAAAGAAAGTTATTAATTTTGTCACTAAAAATATTATTTGTAGGTTTGGAGTGCTAAATAAATCATCATGGATAATGGGACTCAATTCGAAAGCGTCGAATTCAAAGATTTTTGCAAACGCTTCCGAATCAAGAAAAACTTTTCTGCTATTGCACATCCATAGGGAAACAGACAAGTAGAAGCAATAAACAGGATCATCAAGTCCACCATCAAAAGCGGTCGACTAAAGCTAAAGAAAATTAGGTTGATGAACTTCCACTCACGCTATGGGCTTACGAGGCAATGCACAAATCTATAATAGGGCACTCCCCGTTCGCCTTGGCATATGGTTCAAAAGCAATGATCCTAGTGGAGCTAGAAGTCCCCTCTCATCGAAGATAAAACTTCAATCAACGGCAAAATGAGCAGCTCCTACTCGAGTCGCTCGATATGGTTGATGAAAAGAGGGAAGAAGTCAAATTAAGGACCGCTGCTCACCAGAAAAGGGTCGCACGATATTTCAATTCTAAAGTCCGTAACCATACTTTCGAAGTGGGAGACCTTCCTTAAATGGGTCTTCCCTGTACCAGGAACATTTAGACCAAACTGGAAAGGGCCCTATGTGATCGGCCAGAAGCTAGGGGATGATACATTCAAACTAACAACCATTGGTGGAAACCAAATTCCCCGAGCTTTGAACAACGAATTGCCGCTTCATTACTTTATCTAAGATTGTCTTATATATTTCCTATTTCCCACAGATAAGCCATCTCAAAATACCGAAGCATTGTAAATAGGAAAAACTTGCCCAACTTTTATTAATAAAATTGTTTTTCTTTATGAACCAATAAAACTATGTTAACAAAAGTAACTTGCTGAGTCGATGTGGTCAAATCAACTCAAAACCATCCAATCGCTGCTTGGGATAGTGGAACTATGCTCAAGTACACCCCACCTTCCCGCCGATTCATCGGAAGCAAATCGACTCAAAACCATTGGATTATTGGAACTAAGTCCCTGCCTTCTAAGAACCAGTGTTGCTCTGGCAACACTGGGAAGGCCTAAACCAAAGCTGCATATTTCATAAGCTGCGCACTGCTTCTTGGGTTGTGGAATCATGCCCAAGTAAATATAATTACTTAAACCACGCACTCCCATAAGCCAACATTACCTCTTGAGTCGTGGAGCCACGCTCTCGAAGCACGAACTCCTTACGTAACTCGAAGATTGGTAACGTCAAGAAGTTCCAAACCATTTCGGATCGACGGGTCGTATCAATCCTATAAGTCGTGCCCTCCCAAAAGCCATGCATTTAGTAAGCCACATACTCTCAAAAGCTGTGCATTTCGTAAGCCGCACACTCTTAAAAGCCATGCATTCTGCGCAAGCACTAGTTGATGTCACTGTGGCACCATCAACAAACCATTAAGATCTTGTAACTACAGGAATTGTCCCGACAATACCGAGAAACTTGTCTATTGCAGGACAAAAAAGAATCCACTCCCACTATCAAAAGCAATTGACACGAATCCAGCACTGTCACACAACTAGAAATTGACAAAGAATTCTAATCGTTGACCAAATAAATCGCTGGCATCGAGACGCTCGAGTCACAAATTCCCGATGATAATAACCACAAGGTAGATTCAGCTATAGACTTCCGAAGAATCACTCGGATCAATCGGCCATTTGTCAAGTGTTCGAAGGAAACAACCCTATAAAGTAGGGGGCATGCAGATACCAACATTTAGTTAAAACAAAAGCTATTCCATAGGCTCGTTTCTCCAATCAAATAATTTTGGCAATCACAATGGATCTATTTATAATGTTAAAAAACGCATACATAAAGCGTGAAATCAAGGAATAACATATACCACAAAACATGGTAAAGCAAAAGTATAGAAATTGTAGAACTAGCAAGTATGCTATATACACACATAAGTAGTATGAAAACAAGCTAAGTACGTGATAAATAAGAAAGAACATAGAAGAGACGATAGTAGAAACATCAATCTTTCCATTTCTTGTAACATTTTCTATACAAAGTCAAAATATGGGAACCGTACCCACACAATATCGACCAACAAAAAGAAAAGTACAGATGCTACAACAACAAAAGTAATAAGTGCAGACTCTGCACTTGTACAAAATACATGTAAAACAAATCAGAATGTTCTGGTACCCAGCTCCACCGAGCCTGCCGGTGTTTCTTTCCACCACTTCCCTTCCCACCTTTGGTTTGGAGTTTCTTCTTTTTCTCAACATCCCTACCAAGAGTTTATCGCTGCCGGAGATATCAATTATCGCCTCCATGCCCATTTCTCCTCCTTGTTCTTTGGCCCCCTCAGAAGACTCCCCCTTGGTCTTGCGCTTCCAGGATTTGTGGGAGCTCCTCGAAAATTTTCTCTCCTCGATCATTTCCCTCTTAACTGCCACCATCTACTATTTAGTTTTACTTAGTTGGCTAGCTTGGTCTGTCTGCTCTGAAGTGTCAGCTGCTGTTAAATCGCCCTCCAAAGATACGAAGGGTCGTCTAGGCCATGCGGCAGTCTTTTCGGTGATCAAAGAAGTTGTAGAAACAAGCGTCGAAGCAGTCGAAATACCAGCAGGTCCCGGACCGAAGAAATTGGTAGTTTGATAGGCAAAGAATACAGACCTATAAAGATTAAAAATGAAAGCATTCAATTCGTCTTATTCTTGCGGCGTGAGCTGAAAATTCTCAAACTTGGAGAAACAAGAAGGTTACCTGCATCAGAAGTGTGACCGATAATTTCAATCTCAAACTCCCCACCATCTCCTTCTTTGGATGGTTGCACGATCATCGATGAAGTTCCAAGATCGCCCAAGGCTTCTAAAACAACTGCTGAAGGGGCAGACAACAAAGTAGTACCAGCTGAACCCAAAATAGTTCCTGAATGATCACGAGGCTACTTTGATGACTCGCCAGGACCAAAACAAAAATGCTCTGATAGCGCTTTAGTAGTCGCAGTTGCAGTAGCATCGAAGACCTCTCGCTCCCTCTTAATCTGAATAATCTCTCGGCCCTCTACCAAAGCCTTCTTCAACTCTTCGTTGCTATAGGCATCCTCCAACTATTATCGGTGTATATATCCCCATTTTCTCAGAAACATGCCAGAACTTCTTCCTAAATCATAGCAAGAGTACGCGAAAATTTGAGGACCAGATAGCTGAAGCTGCCCTGATGCAGCAAGTAGTTGACGTAGAAATTCAAGATGGTGTCATCCTTCTTCTCCATCTTTCTTTCAAAGGTATACTGCAGCTCCAAGTATTCCACCATCATATCGTCTTTCTCAACTTCAATTTGGGGCATTTCAATGTTAAGCTGTGCGACTCTTCCCTGAAGAGAAACAATCATTTAAGCCGGGTCAGAAATGGTCTTGTCATAGGATTCCACCATTCTCGCATAATGAGCAATTGTCTTTTTATGAGATTCGATGGCTTCGTCGTGACTAGCAATAGTTCTCTTCTGAGATTCGATGACCTCTCATAAATTTCAAGCTCCTTTTAAACTTAACCTCATCGGTACGAGACTTCTTGATTTCGTCTCTGAACATATCTCGATTTTTTTAAGGCCTCTTTCAATTCATTCATCAAACTAGCATTGCCCTTACTCTCTCGAATTGTAGCATCGCTCTCCTTTTCCAATTGCTTAATTTTGGTATGGCGTTATGTTAACATCCTATCATAGTCATCCTTTTCTGACTCAAAGGAAAGGATCTCTTAGTGGTTGTTACGGTTTGTGTCCACCGGTCGCTTAAATAATTTCTCCCACCCTTCAACTTGATCCAAATTACTCTGAATTGCCATGAGATGGGTCATATAAGAATCCTTACAGATCGGACACATGTCATGATTAAATTTAACTCTCTTTAGAAACCATCCAGGGAGCGTGGCTTCAAGTTTAGGGGGACCAGACGAGAGAATGTAAGTTGGCCTCCTGCGGGGGCATGAACCAAAAGCAAGCGCTATGTGAGTTGACGAAGTTCGGGTTGATGGAGAGACTTGAATAGTAGAAGTCAAAATTTCAAATCCAACAGAAACTGGAGCCGGGGCAAATGCTTGGTGCTCGAATGGATGAGAACCATGATCTACCTTCGATTTATTGGATGGTTCTTTTCGACCGTCGAGAGTTTTTCTCTTCTCATAACCACTCCTATAAACTCTGCGTCGGTCCCTGTCATCCCAACGACGAACGACTTCCAAATATTTCCTCCTTCTCTACTCTTCCTCAGTTTCTCGGGGTTGATGGTGGCTTGAAGTCCGTCTTGACCCACGTTGAGCGTCTGTAAATTGTTCACGGTCCTCATAAAATCCACTACCTCCCTGATATAAAAAATTGAAGAACTTTAGCGATAGAAAATGAACTCAAATAATGCATATAAAAGTGTATGTGATCCTAAAGAAGTGTGTAATATGTCATATGAGGCTTAAAAGGACTTCACAAATCGGATCCCAAAAGTGACTATGGTAGGAGTCAGGCTAACTCTAGGCACATCATGACCAGGATAGGTAGACTATCCCATGAACTGGAAATCATCTCCCACGAGTCCATTGTTGTTTACATAAACATTTCTCAAGTCCCTAAGGTTGATATCGGTTTCCATAGGTAGAGAACCACGAAGTCGTTCGGCTACTAGGGGAGCATCTTTGGCAACAATCTCTTGAGAAGGCGAATCCGGGAGAATAGGACTCATTCCCGAAGTTTTGTCACAAGATTTGAAGTTTCCTTCATTGGAACTTGCATCAAATTCCTCATCATTAGAGGAGGAATCATAGCTATTACTATTCTCAATTTCACCCTTCTCCTTTTCCATGATCACCGCAACCTTGCCCTCATGCTGCTTGAACTCCTCTTCCCCCTCCTCCAGGATCAGAGGCATCCTAATCAGGCAACTGGCTCTGATCATAATGCCTTTTCCTTCATGAATTTCTTTAGTTGATCCACCAGATAGACCTTCTCCTTCTAGTAGGTCGCTGTCTTCGGAGTTGTGCGATGAAGAAATGGAGCGTGTTCGAATCCTAGAACGGGAAGGAGATGGGACTTCAACAGTGATGGCAGATCTCTCGGGATGCAACAACCCGCACCGAGCCAAATTCTCATCCGTTGGCAAAGACTTGACCTATCTCTCTCTAGCGTCTATGGCCTTAAGAGTATGGAAGATGGGATCAAGTGATGAATCTTTGTTTGGCCTTGGAATAACTACAAGGGGTATTTTGTTTATTAAAAATCCCGCATCATCGTATTAAATCTCAACGACTAAAAGAGAAGACTTACCCTTGTCGTACAAAGGTGATTAAATCCCTCTAGACACCTAACGAAAAAATATTGGATCTTTAACTGGGATAAATTACTTTGAAGCTGCAGCATAAATTTATGATTTCTTTGAGCCTCAATGATCATAAGAGATGAACATTCGTCTCTCTTCTTGAATGAGAGGAGGTATCTTAGCTCATCAAAGCTTAGGACATGACTGAATGTCTGCATAAAAAAGTAAAGACAAGTCAAAATAGTGTATCTGTTGGGGTTAATCTGAAATGGGGCAATTCCCAAATTCAAAAGAGTCACTCTCAAGAACTAATTGAAGCACTACTCCGTTTAGGCACATGTACCGATGGAAGGTGGTGTACCATGAAGGTGGCATGTGTGCAAACTCGTTTTTCAATGGAAGGAGTATGTCATCATCCGGAATGCCATACTGTAAACAAATTTTGTGTAGAACTTTCGAAGAAATTTTGGTGGAAGCTCTCTCTGAAGGATTGAGTAAAACCCTAAAATTCGAAGGAGTTCGATCTACAACTGGACCAACTGGAACCAATTGATCATATTCAGGCGGTGGTGCCAAAGAAGTAGGCACCGCTGGAATCCTTTGTGAAGGCATAACTGATGTCGATTCGGCTTCCAAGAGCGCCAGACTTCCTCCACTGGATTTACGATGGGATGACGGGTGCTTCGGTCTATATAACAAAACCTACATCTAACACGATCAGGTAATTCTATTTATAATTAGATGTCCCCCTACGCTTAGCACTTGAATTTCGATAAAATGTTGATTTGTGTCAACTCATCGAATTTCAAGCGTTGTCTGGGGAAAATGCAGTGTGTTATCTGTGTGGGATGGGCTTGGTGTCCTGAACACTACGGACGCTCTATCCTATGTAGATAGTTTACTCGCAGCGAAGAAAGGAAAATGCTTTTCGTATCATTTGTTAAAGTTATTCCTCATACACTTACCCGTTACCACTCAACAATTGATAATGGATCCGTTATCCAAAGCGACACAGAAAGCTCTTCCTATTCTAGGCACATAGACTGTGCAATAACATGACCAATCCAAAGTAAGAAACTATAGATCAATGGGTCTGAATCAAGTAGAGAATTCTCAGCATAAGGTGATTTCAATTCTCTAGAAGGTGATAACAACATGAGCTGCATACAAGACGCTACTTTAAGCTATTATCAACTCCCAGAAAAACCAAAATCAACCCGCAATGCACAATGCCGGGATCAATGGTATAGCTTAGTGTAAGTTAATTCAGACTCTGTGGATGAAGATAGCAAAACATGTCAAGCACTGGAGGAAAATCCTGGTTTCGTTCTATGAAGAATTCAAGACTCGATTTACTATCTTCTTCCACAAAGTCACAATCAGTTAGAATTTTACATTGCATCGATCACCAACATAACTTCATTACCAATCGCTAATACTAAGCCAAAATTCACATTACTAACCTCAAGTCAGAAGACAAACATGGTTAATTTCAAATTGCTGGCGATCCAAAGTGGGCAAGCTCGATGGCAATTCAGGCAGGCAATGAGTCAGGTGTTGGAAATTGGCTCAAAGTGGTAGCGAGATTAGGTGGGGTTGGTATTAGGAAGCTTCGGCGGTGGAGATCGATGACGGCGATGCATGAGCGAGCTTAAGATTTGGTTGCACTTGGATCGGGTCGTAGATAGGTTAGCTCGATTCGCAAGGGAAAATGTCAAATGATGGAAGGTCGACTCGTATAAAGTTAAATAAGAGATTGAATAATTTTTTTTGCTAAGTCTTTGGATTGCTAGCAATCCATGGACTAAGGATTGCTAGCGATCCATCGAGTCGCAATCGATTTTCTCCAAACTCACCAAGTATGATCTAAGTGTTGTTTGCAAGCATTTGGAAAGTTATGAGATTGAAATTGATTTATCATTACGAGCAATAACGGTTCATGTTGAAGAATCAGCAGACGACTGAATAGCTTAAGCCGAATTCGCATGATAGCCTCAACACGATCAATTAAACTTCATGAAAGGGGAACTCAATAGCAGTTACGTCCAGAGCACACCTTGTTTCCAACGAAGGCGTACTTTAGGAGGCAAATGTTAACCAAGTTTTTAGCCAACATTATTTAACATGAGCTAGAACACCAATGTCAAGTCAAAACGACTCAAAAATCAACCAATAAGACCAGAAGAAGAAGTTAAGAAGGACCCAAAAGGAAAGATGCAAAAATAGGATAAGGGGATGGATCGCTAGCGATCCATCATCTATGAATCGCTAGCGATCTATAAGAATTGCTCGTAGATCCTCCAAACTTTTTGCATCATGAACCAATATCATTTCTAAAGATATCTGCCAAGTTTCATGATATTCCAAGCAAGCTAGTTTGAGAAGTGAGCATTCATCTGATTCCAGTCATAATTCAATGCAACCTGTACATGAATCACCTTCAAAACAAAGCAACTCGTTATGAAATTACATGGAAAGCATCGACATAAGGAAAATAAGACAGTCCAAGTGAAATGACCAAAAAATACATTAACTAGATGGATCGCTGGCAATCCTTACCCTATGGATCGCTAACGATCCATCAGGATAAGTAGGTTTGCAGTGAAATTTTTGGAGCTTCTTCGTATCATCAAGTATATGCTTTCGGCAAAGCGGCCTGGTCCAATAGCTCTCCAATCCCTATAAATACTCACCTATCTACAACATAAAGAGGATCCTCTGGACTGGCAGTTGAAACTCTATAGAGATTGTTCTTCACTGTTATTCTTCACACTTCTTCTCTCATACAACAGTCATCAAGGAGGGACTGTGATTCTCCAGTCGTCTTTAAGTACTTGTAACTTGATCTAACTTAGAAGATTCAATTATATTGTAATCCAATTCAAATTGTAACAGCAGTCAGTTAATAAGAAAAGTTATAAAGTGGACGTAGGCTTCATTTACAGTCGAACCACTATAAAAATCTTCTTGTTTCTTTACTTTTTATGCGATCTACAATTGTTCTTCTATCTTATTTGCCTTGATAAACAGGGATTGTGCTTTCACACTCAATCCAAAGTGTTGATCCATTTTTTGGGTTAACATTAATCATTTGTGGAAATCAAATCTCATTCCTTTTATAAAACTTCTTTTTATTAATCTCTTTTAAACTATTTACAAAACTCCTTTATTTATAAAACTCCTTTTATAAATCTCCTTTATAGAATTCCTTTTTTTCAAATTTCAAAATTTTAAATCTCATATACTTATCACAAATCTTCGGTTTCAAAATAGGACTAAATACTTTCTTTAAAACAATCATTCCATATATCACTATAAATTCACAAATGCTTGTTTCAAAATATTTCTATCTTCTTTTAAAAATAGAATTACTAGATTATAAAAGATAAATTCCCCTTTTTCAAAATTAACATTATATTTACTTCTTTAAATAATAAATACATCTCAAAATACCTTTAAAATATTTCCATATATGTTAGAAAAGACTAGCAAAAAGGTTGAAGTAAAATAGAGAAGTTAAGAACCTATTTCCAAATAAATGCTATAGAAAATTCCAAAAAAATCACATTTAAAATCATTCTTCGAATTAAACCAATTTCAAATCAAAACATCAAACCATGGTATTTCAAAATACTATAATAAGGCCCAGAGCTACCATAGCACTTAGCCAATGCTACTGCTACCTTTCTTACTAAAAAGGTTCAACTTTTAACACATATCAAGGCCACATCAAATAAGGCCAAATACCAAACTTTAGCATTTATCAATTTATACAACAAGTATACAAATGAAATCAAAATCATCAGTGGTTAGGAATCTAGTTCCCTCTATAGAATTCCTTGCATTTCATTTTATTTGTCATCCGCGTTCTAAAGTAGAAATTCAACCACACCCAACAACCAAACAACAATAATAACAAACACGTTATTATCAACAATCAACAATAGATAGCCAACACATTATTTATCTAATATTAATTCATCCACGTATTAATTAACTACAAAAATCCTTCTTTCACTTTGCAAGCATTGAATGGGGATTTATTCTACTCAATAGATATCAAAAATTAATCCATTCAATTTAATTATAGCGAACGGTGTTTTATTCTACCAAATAGACATCATAAACAAAGTATAATTAGTTTAACTATATTATTATTTAAATTAACGTAATTATATTTAATACTACTAATTTATCAATAATTTATACTTTGTTAAACATGTCAACAAGTTATGCTATTGTTTTCTAAATGTCGATACGAATCTAATGCAAAAATCTATAGGTTAATCAGATTTAAAATGAACAGGATATCTCATTTTAACGTTAATACATTTAGTTAATATAATTAAACAACTACATAAATAATAACTCTCACCCAAAACCAAAAACTAAAACATCCAAGCATACAAATAATAATTTATCTCAACTCATATATCATATAACATTATACCAAAGGTGAGTTAACTCATTTTTGTTCCAGCCACGCTTACGCATTCCAGTTTGATTTGAAATCGAACGCGTTCAATTTTAGATCAAAATCATACTTGCTCCAAAATTGACGAAATTAATTCCAGTGTGTAGACAGCGCTCCTACGATTGCAATTCAAAAGACCGCTTCTCGATTGGACCTCATATGAAGAAGTTATTGATTTTATAAGATTTGAGATTAAATAATTAACTTATTTATAACTAATTTAGTTACCCCTCTACTAACCCTTCTCCTCCAAATCAGACGTGCTCAGTGCACGTATACAAATACACATCCAAACCCAAAGCCAACCACCTTCTCTCCTTTTTATCTCACTCTACACTTAACGATTCGATGAACTGTCGACTCCACCGCACTCCACTTCGAAATCTCTCCACGACGGTCACTAACTCTTAAAGCTCGGCTCCACCACCTAGAATGTGACATGATGCTCCCATAACCCTTCATAAAAATCTCGATTTTCCTTGCTTGATCGGAGCGACAGAAATTTGGCGAGAAGGTGTGTTTTGTGAAGAGGAACTCGATGGTGCCATCGACGTCGCCAAACTCTCTCTCCATCGCTGACCAACGCAAAACCCTAGCTCGACCATGACTTCGTCAACCTCTACCAAGTAGCATTACACCCATCTCCAAAGCCATGGATTCGAATCCTACCCTTCCCCGAACTCAATGGATCCGGCGGTGTAATTTATCGTTAACCAAAACTCATGATTTAGATTTTTGAATGGGGAGGCTAGGTTTTTGTGTTTAGTGGAATTGGATAAAAAAAGAAAAGAGGGAAAAGGGAGAAGAGTGAGAAAAGAGAGTAAATGTAAGGGTTATTTAATTTATATTTTTCGGCACTTCGCTACACAATATCCCGTTCCTACGAACCGCGAACGACAAAAATAAAATTACGATCACACATAACAATGAAATACGATCGCAAAACAACAATAAAATACACCAGTCATCTTATTCTGTGAAATTTCAAAAATACCAATGTTTGCCGAAAAATACGTCAAACGATATTTAAACATTTTCCGAATTAAAAATTATGAAAAAAATCCTATAGATTCATTTAAAAATACCTCATTAAAAATCAAGTCATTTTATTAACAATTTCTTTTCTTATTATTTATCACATTCGAATCAAATTTGAATATTTAAATAAATTAAATATTCTTGTTCAAAACATTAAAAATTACAGGTCGTTACATGTGTCCTATTTATTTGAAAAGCATGACCAAAAGCCTTCAATAGTAAGTGAAGCTAGACATTTCAGACTTTTTCTACACTAAAGCTTCTTTTAGAAATCACTCTATAGTAAAACTGGTAAATAATAATAATCGTGCAATTATTAATTACCAGCACCTCATTAATTATTATGCTCAGTTGGCTATAATAAAATTAATATATGTTAGCTTAACTATATAATCGTAAATACTTTTATCAAGTATATATCACAAATAATTTTCAATATAATTGTAAATAATGGATCAAACTGGATCAAAGTAGCAGAACATCTTATGTGCTATATTTGTGAACATTTTTAAAATTTGTAGTAATATGTATCTTTTAAATTGCAAATTTATGATATGTTGAAATGAAATAAAAAGATTTAGCTCATGTCTACATTGTTGACATGGATCCAACTTGTAGGTGTAGAAATGGAAGTTGCTTAATGTTTTTAAATAACTAAAGATTGAACAGTCATCGCATCGTTGACATAGATGATTTTATGAAGCTTCAATTTTGTTTTCATCATTCAAAACTATGCTAATTAATAAAGTCAATATTCCACCTAAATCAAGCATTAATAATAGAAATTGAGTTTCTTGTAGGACTGTACAATAAAAAATTGTACTTGCATCATCTTAAAATCTATTCCAAAATAAGAATAAAAATGTGTTAATGGTTAATTATTTATCGGAGTTCTACGCTTAATTTGTGTTTATATTATTTAGATTGCAGCTATTTTGTTATGAAGAAAGGAAAATAAAATCACTTTACTTTTAGCTAACACTGTCCATCTTTAATTTTGGGTGGTCGTAAATTCAATTTTAAATGGAAATGGAAGAAGAAAACAACAAAGAAGTTAACATATATTAAAAAATAATAACAATTAAGAAATCATAATATGTTAATTGATGATTTTACAAAGCTCTATTTTTCGTTCACCAATTATATCAATGCTACTTAATGAAATAACAAATTTAGCCTTAATCATTCCTTAATTTTTGAATTTGAAACTATAAATTAATTATACAATAAACATTATGTTTGAATTAAAATATATGTGAAAAGTAAATTAAAAAGTTGGGTTACAGCTGACCATTTACCTAATTTAATAGGTGCATATGTATGTATTTTTTAGGCTGTAAATTTATAGCTAAGGAAAAGGGGAAAAAAGAGAGATTTATTTATTTTTATGCTAACATTGTCCAAATTCAAAGTCAGTCTAATCATTAGCTTAACTCAAAATTAAAATGGATGGTGGGGAAATGAATGAAAGTTAAATATATGAAAATAATAATAATAAATAACCATTACATGCTTATTAAAGATTTTACAGATCTTTCATTTAGCTTTCATCTTTGAATCCCTATTTATGTCAAAATTTTGTTTTTGTCCTTGATACATTTTAGAAATACAACAAATCCTTCAACTATTTAAGATTATGGAAAATACCCCTAGAATTTGTGGAAATTCAAAGTCGATCCTTGTTTTTAACCATTATTTTAAATGCAACATTGAAATTTGTTGGCTTATGTAAGTAAAATCACATTCAAAATAAAAATAACTGTTATTAACAACAAAGTGTTCATAAAAATATGTATATATGCAATATAATTGCATTCACTGTGTACACTGTTTGTAGTGCAACAATCGCTATTTACAGTGCGAAAGTCTGTCAATACTTCATTTTATTACATTATTATAGTACAATGCATATAACGATTTTAAATTTGTATGTTTTTGCTAAAGTAACTTAAGTTATAGTTATAAAAGTTTATATTTCATGAAATTAAATGATAAA
The DNA here is from genome assembly GCA_030765085.1 of Allium cepa. Lineage (NCBI taxonomy): Eukaryota > Viridiplantae > Streptophyta > Magnoliopsida > Asparagales > Amaryllidaceae > Allium > Allium cepa. Next base: position 181,309,084 of record CM060937.1, on the reverse strand, counting down.
AACATATTATATGTTCAAATTCTGTTTCTTTTCCTTTTTATTTATTGCATTGAACATTTCATTTTAAACAACTCAAGTAACTTGATTCATCGTCTTTTGCATTTGATTTTAAGATTTTTGATTTGAAATATTGATTTAGATTACTAATTTTTTTTATCATACTAAATTTTAACATGATTTTATTTTCGTAAAATTTAGGGGCTTAATTTATATTAGAATGGTAAGAAATGGGTTTTTTTTTCTTATTATGATAAATAATAAGGATGTTATTAAAAAATTCTCTTTGATAAACAAATTAATAAATTACACATAAATTAAGCAAAAATTATAGAAAGTAAAACTCTTATTATAATATTTAACAATATGATTCATCAAGTTAAAGTCTAGAAGAAATGAAAAATAAACATTCGAATCAATAATAATTCTTTACTTGATCGAGAGATTGAAGATTTTCGAGTAGGATTCCACTATTTTTAGTGAATTTATTGTAAGAACCAAAAAGCGAGCTTTAAATTTAGGGATGGAAATGAATTGTGGATTGGAGGTGATAGAATATTATGAGAAAACTTACCGATGAGTACGGAGGAATGGGCAAAAGTGATCTTTACATTCTGAATACTTAATGAGTGTCACATGTCAACATAAGAAGAGAAATTAAGAATGAAGGAGAAATCAAGGATGAGAACTCGACATTAATAGGGTAGTATAGATAAGTTTGCAAATCACACTAGCATGTCCTTTGTATATGTAAAATAAAAGTACATAATATTATGTGTACTATCATAAAGTATAGTAAGACCAAAAATCTCGCTGATATTTTTTGGCATTAAAGGGCCATCTTTTATCCTCTTCAGCAATTTAGTCCTCTAATTTTCCCTAAATCAAAAATTCCAATAAAAAATTTATAATGGCTAAAAAGACTATTGTTTAATCCCCAATTATTTTCAACGTCCCTCTGACCATCAAAAAGCTCATGTAGAAGTAAGTAAAAACTTGACGTTACTTACCAAGTAAGGAACCGAGAATTATTTAGGAGATAACGTCCCAATTCTTGATGTCATCCACCGAATCGTTAATCGACTATATTAAAAAGGAATAAAAAGATCAATAAGCAGAAATCATTCAGAAACCAGCTCATGTACTGGCAACTCAATCGCTCATGCCCAAAAATCCTTACTAGAGAAAGCCAAAAAGGTAGTCCAAGTCATAGGAATGATGTAGCATACAAGGTTATCCCACGGTGGATAAACTAATCTTTGCTAGGCCTTTAGAGGAAGAAAAATGTATGTTGACCCCGGACTACAATGGCAAACAACTACAAGCCCGAACATGCATAGTTAAAGCTCCATTAAATCCCTGTAATATCCCTACTATGACGTGTAGAGCTATCTGACCATTATGCTATTTCAATTTAGCACTGTTAAAGTATAGATCCGCTTTAAGCCCCGCTATTTTCCACTACACCTACTAAATCAAGGCTTTTTAGTACCCGCTTTAGCAATATTATATATAAAGGTTGATTTAACTAGTTTTCTTTTAAACCAAATCAACAAAGTTAGGGTAAAAGCTTAGTTTTAAAGCATAAGTACTCAATATAAGTTGGAAATCTATTATAGTCAACACAACTGGTCTATATAAATCATGGTATTCTTCGGTTTTGTTATATAAGATTAAATAATGTTTATTTTTCCAATACAAATGATGTGAGAATAAGAATAAATTGAATTTAAACATTTGGTGCTATAACAAATGAAGCTTTTTGCACCTTTGTTATATCCCTGCTTTATCTCCACTATAACTTTTTTCACCTCCACTGTTATAGAACCGCTAAACTCTTTAACTACACAGCCTGTACCGCTAATCAGGCTTATTACACGGGAAGCCCGATAGATAAGGACCTCTTAATAAGAATCAACCAACATCTCCCGTGGTCCAATTTCTTGTTCGCACAATGGGCCTCACCAAAAGGCCTGCTCACCCTTTGACTCCTCTCCGGTCCCCTCTTCCACCATCCAAACCGACGATGAAATTAATTCCAAAATCCTTGCGTCCACCCATAGGTTTTGTCCGAATATTTATTTGTTTGTTAAGACACCTCATCGGCCAAATCCCATGCCCGCTTTATCTTGTCGTAAATAGGTATACTCATGAAAAAAACCCTCAGTCACCTTTGAAAAATATGTTGCAACCTCATACTATTTGAATGAAAATGGGACAGATGAAAGTGGGCGAATAGACAGGCTTTATTTTTTTTCCTACTTTGGATCTATTGGGCCTATGAAGTTTAATGGATATAAGATCTAATATAAAATATTTTAAAATATAATATTTGTAGCGACCCGCTCTTTTGTCCCTCTAAAATCAACACTAATATGTCCATGGTATTCACATGCCGATCATTCGAGTGCTTGGAAACCGATCATTAGGGTAAAAGAAAGAAAAGATATAAGAAAAGGAACGAAACAACATAGAAACACATAACGCAATGGAACAATATATATTGCTTAACATAATATATTACAAAGTCATTTTAAAAATGTTACATTAGAGTCATACTAATATAAATTCTACCATAGGACATTATAATAGCCTGCCCCTACCTAGCATGTATAATATACATATAATACAGTGGAAACAAGAAAAATAACAAGCTATAGATGAAGCCACCTGCTTAAGCTCCTCCAAAATGAATCTGCGGAAAAACCTAACTACTTGGCTGCCTATTCGAATTTGAGCACCCAAGAGTTCAGGAAAAGAAAATAAACCCCGGGCCATACATCAGTCTGGCATGCGAAAAACATAAGTCTTTAACTTTATAAAAACTTTAAATCAAAGAAATCTCATAAGACCGTGCCCCATATAAACACGGACGAGTTTTTACCTTACGATGACCAAAACATTTGTATATAAAATCCAGTGATATTATAATAATGTCTATGATTTCAAATAAAATATGAATATAGCTAAAATGTTTGCATCTCACATTTCAACATAGCCGGGTACATCTAAAACTGTAAAGGCACGTGTTGGAGAATGGATTCCATACTATGACAATGTAAGGGACTACCTTTTGATCAAACACCCCTAGCAAATGTACCTGCAGTTTGACAAGAACTTCTTGTACCTCTGCTACACAGAGCTGGTTACCCCTTTAACATGGCGAACCGGATTATCCAATCCCTTTTTGTCACCAAGGCCTTATACTAACACAGTGTTTATGCACAAAACAACTTGAATATGGACAATCTAGAATGGGATGGTGGCTCCTAACGGTAGCTGACAACATAGCTCTACTACATACCCAGTTTTTTCCATTTTACTAGTTGCGAAGCTTGAGGCTACGGTTTACCTTATTTCAACAAGCAAACTATCTAGGAATGCTAACATTGCCTTCCAAGCAGAGATGCAATGCTAGCGTTTCATCTATGCAAGTTGTTCCAAGATCAAATAAACATTCTGCATTACTATCTTCCATTTTGGAATCACCCTTAGAAAGAATAGTATAACTCCACAATGTACTTCAATATGATTTACGAATGATATTAGTTTGAAGTTGTTCTGCTAATTGGGTTTTTAACCCAAGATAATTCAGAAGGAGTTAGAACATTCTGATTAACTCAGGATGACTCGAAACTTAACCCGAAGGCCTCAAAGTACAAGACAAAGAAACATAAGAAGTTTTAGTCCAGAATTACGCTAACTCTTCGGATCGATACCGATCCGACCCAAGTGGATCGGTATTGATCCGAAATATTGGCTTGCAGTTCCTTATAACCACTTACATTGCACTCCTATGCCTCTACTAAGCTCACCTATCAAGTTTGGTAACATTCCAAGCAACCTAGTTCAAGAAGTGAAGATTCATTCAAATACCTACCCGCTTTTGGACCGGAGCAACTTAAAATGGACCTACAGAACTCTTTCGAACTCGGATTGATTTGAAATTTGGAGGGGACACTTAGAAGACATAAAATAAGGATCACGCCAAAAATGAATTTATTTGGCTAAGCCAATTTGGATTGACACCGATCCAAACTCATCGGATCGTCCGATCCATTTAGGGTGGTCCCCACCACCTATGATCCGAAAAGTTAGCTCCAAACACCCCTAAACTTCCTGAGAGACCTCTACATGATGACTATGGGCTTTTAGTAAAGTGGCTCTAGCCTGAATGCTCTCTAACCTCTATAAGTACCATCCTATCTACAACAGTAGGGGGATCTGATCTCTGCTAAAGCTTTGTCATTATTTCTTCACTCTTCTTCTCCCACACAACAGCCATGAAGGGACAATTGAGATCCTTCTTATCTCTAACAATGATGGCTTGATTTAATCTAGGAAAGGATAGTTGTATTGTAATCTAAACTCCTTCGTAATAGTAGTTGGTCAACAAAATAATCCATAAAGTGGACGCAGGCTTCATTAATAGCCGAACGACTATAAAAATCTCTTGTCTCTTTACCTTTTATGTTATTTACTATTGCTTTTTCTATTTTATTTGCCATGATAAATTGGGCTGGTGCTTTCACGCTCAAACCAGGGTGTTGATCAATTTTTTGGGTTAACATTTCGATGCTTTCACTAAGAACCAAGTTAGATCCAGAAACTTGAAGCTTGAATTTGAGATTTGGAAAAATGAAGGGCCTAACACTAGATCTAAAACTAGAGCAAGTCAACTAGAGCCTGAGAGTATTAAGGAAATATCCCCAAATTATCACCAATCCAACTATGTAGCTAGAGAAGAAATGGAAAGACCGATGAAGGAGATGCAGGATGAGACAAAAAGAGATGATTGAGGGATTCTTCCAAAGAATGGGACAATAAGGAACTACAGGAGCTGCAAGAATTCAGACCCTTGGAAATAATATAGGAGCTGCTAGAGTTGGATTAGAATGAGATGGAACATTGCCTCCATGCCTAGAGAAACTGATACTTGGGGGCAACATGGAGCAACCTGGGAATTAACACCAATGATAGGACCAATATTGGAGCGGGCACCAAAACGGCCAACAATGGAGTGACTATTGAAACTCCAGAAACTGGTGGTACGGGAGCTAATCTGAATAATAGAGTGCAAACGACAGAGGAATATGTGCCAAGGCTACCTCGGAGGAGTAGAGAACAGAATGAGACTAGAAGAGTAGGGTAGAATACTAGTGTGCAACCAATGGAGTATGTGCCAGATTTTCCTTGCTAAGGCGGGGGACCAAAACATTGCTTTCGGACGAAGACCTTTATTGGATGGTGAAAATCAAATTGTCGAGTCAGTAAGGAGGTTGGTTAAAGGACCCATAGATCAGGGTTTGGAAGATGTGAATAGAAACCCGTTTACTGCTAATATCCGGAACGCGAGAAATCTCCCGATTTCAAGCTTCCTGCGTTGGAAATGTACGATGGAAAGACCGGTCAAATGATTCATCTGATGTGGTTTAGACAGTTGGAGAATGGGTCTATTAGCACGTGGACCAAATTAGTGGGCAAGTTTTAAAGATAATTCCAAGTTCATGTTTCACAATAGAAGAATGTGACGATGTTGGCAAATGTGAAATAAAGGCCCAGGGAGACCTTGAGAAGTTTTTTAACAAGATTCAATGCAGCAGTGGCTGCGGTCGGTAGGCCAGACCCATCAGTGATTTTGATGGCGGCAGTGTTTGGAGTCGCAAGCAAGAACGACTCCAGGGTTGCACTTAAGAGGGATCCACCAATGGATCTTGCTGAGTTTTACTATGAAGCTAAGAGATATTTATGCCAGGAGGATGCTGAAGCTGAAAATGCCAAAATTTATGCTGTGGGTGGCAAGGGATCCTTTGGACCAAGATTTGGAAAAGACAAAGTGAAAAGGGAAGCCGATGATGATTCTAGGGAACCAAAATGTCAAAGAAGGGAGCCCAAATTCTCTTTCTACTCTCAGTTGATTGAAACCCTTGAAAGGATATACCTTGATACTAGGGGAAAATTCCCTATCGGAAGCCTCCGAGAAGAAAGCCCATTGATTGAGAGGAAGGATCTAGAAAGTTTTGCATCTTCCATAAGCTGGGCAGACATGAAATGAATAAGTGCCGACACCTTCATGATATGATAAAAGAATTGGTTCGGAAAAACTAGCTGCCATAGTACGTGAGGAATAGAGCTGCGATAGCACGACCAGAGCAGCCACCTCCCGTAGAAGATGCTTCAAAGAATGCCCAGGGATCTAGAGCAAGAAAGATAATCCCATAATCGAGATGGATGGTAAGTTAGATATGGCTGCTACTCTTTGCTTTGGTTTCTTTTTTGCACTTTTCTTTTCGTATATTAGCAGTAAAAACAATAATGACTCTAGACCACTTAGACATGTGCTAAACCTAGATTGGTTCCTAGTTGCGCTTTGAGTTGGATATCTAGGATGATTGCTTGGGATAATAATCTCAGACCGCTTGGTCGTGAACAAAAACTAGATTTTTCCCTTGCCATGCTCTAAGTCAAATGTCTAGGATAAACATTCAGGACTTTTGCTTATTTAATTTTCGCTTGTTTTCCTTTGATTTGAATTTTGAATTTTGTAAAATCCATATTTAATTTGATGACTAATTTTGAATGTCATAGAGTCCCAACCGGAGAAACGGGACTGGAGTGCAAGGTACAAGTCTCTTTGTCGGAGAGCGATTGGATGGACTTGTACGATATCGAACGCCATAGAGTCCCGATCGGAGAGACGGGATTTGAGTGCAAGAAGTAAGTCCCATCAATGGAGAATGAGCGGGTGAGCTTACTTAATCCCCCTTAACTTAATAAGCAAATGATCCGAAGAGATCATCCCTCTGAACTGAAACAACAAATGATCCAGAGAGATCATCCCCTAAACTAAACATCAAATGATCCGAAGAGATCGCACATTAAACTTAAACATTCTGGAGAAATCAAACCATAAAACAGATTTGATTTTGCAAAAAGGATTTGAATGCCTTATAAATAGAATAGAACAGATAAATCCTGGATTGACAAGGGATGATTTTGGTATGTGATGTGATATAATTTGATTTTGATGTATTATGTGATATGATTTCGATATATGATGTGATTTTAATATATGATATTATAACTCTGAATTAAATCTGAGTGGTAATGATGTAAATCCTGGATGTACACAGGATGATTAGAGATGTGTAATGTAATTAGAGACATGTGATGTAATAACTCCGAATGAAACCAGAACGATTGTATTGTATATATTATAATTAGGTAGAGTCGAGAGTCTTAGGCTATAACATGTTTGGAACGACTTGTGATTGACGGAAGATTCCAAAGGAATTGGACGGTTTGCCAAGGGTAAAAGCCGTTGGAAAGCTCAACAATCGAAGACTCGTTACTGAAACTAGTTCTGGAGCAAAACACACCTTTCATTCAAAAGACATACTTTGGCGGGCAAGTGCTAACTGGGTTTTTAACCCAACAGAATTCAAAAGGAGTTAGAATATTCTGATTAAGTTAAAAAGACTCGGAACTTGACCCAAAGGCCTCAAAGTAAAAGACAAAGAAACATAAGAAGTTTTGGTCTAGAATTATGCTAACTCTTCGGATCGATACAGATCCAATCTAATTAGATCGGTACCAATCAAAAATGTTGGCTCTCGGTTCCTTTTAACCACTTGCAGCGCACTCCTTTGCCCATACTAAGCTCATCTATCAAGTTTAGTAATATTCCAAGAAACCTATTTAAAGAGGTGAAGATTAATTCAAATACCTGTCGCTTTTGGACCGGAGCAACTTAAAATGGACCTACAAAACTCATTCAGACTAGGATTGACTTGAAATTTGGAGGGGACACTTAGAAGACATAAATGAAGGCTCATACCAAAATCAAGTCATTTGGCCAAGCTAATTTGGATCGACACCGATCCAAACTCATCAGATCACTTAATTAAAGTTAGAAACCATTTTCAAAAAGATCCTTAAGTGGAAACAGGTTTGGATTATGAAAATATTTAAAATTTCCGAATTGCCCGTATAGCTGTAATTTCAAAACTTAAAATTTTGATTTTCCAACTTTCAAAACTTAAAACTTTGGACTTCCACCATTTTGAAAACATATAGTTAAGTTTTTGAAACCAAAAAAAGGATTAAAACCTTTTGAAAATATTTAAAATTAAAATCAAATTCAGAGCTTTTCGAAAAGTGGATATTTATGCATCACTTAAGTTAGTAAGCGCCAACTTTCTTAACTTGATCTGCATACATTTAAACTCTTATCCAACATTACAACCTCATTATAACTACAATAAAAAACATAAGTAAGTTTATGCTCACTAGCTTTTCCAAGCTAACTTGCAATTTAACTAACTAACTTCCAGATTTCAAATACTAACTAACACTACAAATACACACTAATTCACATCCAAATCAATACCATTTCCAACCATACTTTGGATAACCACTCAACATCATTAACATACCAAATTGACGTCCTTATTAAATACTAGTTACACATCCCAATATAAGTTAAAAATAGGATTAAAAGGAGGAACATTCCTCGCTAAAACGTCGCTAAATCCTCACCGAACTTGCTCTAGACCCTAGATCTTGGACCTAGATTGGAATTTTGAACACTTGCGAGTTTGGAGGGCTTGAAGTGGGTAGCTAGGTTTGTATTGGGCTCGGCCTTGGATGTTTTATGGAGATGGAGCTTTCTTTGTGTGGAGTAGTGTATGTGGATGGATGTAGGCAGTTTCAAAGTCTATGTTTTTAAATTTTAAAACTTTAGAAATGTGGCCATGGATGTTCATGAATGAAAATAGGAAGAAACGGAATGAACTTGAGAAAGAAAATGTAAAGTGAAGAATGGATATATATGGAGTTATTTATAGAAATTTAAGAAGGGCATGTTAGTAACAAGCATTAAAATATTATAAAATTTCCATGAAATCATATTTGCTATACCTCCCGCCATCCCCAATATACACGTTCTCCCTGTATCCCCTTCCACCATACTTGCAAATACTTCCTAGGTGTTTTAAGTGATGATAGTGCTTACCCTAGGGTTTACTTAGGTTATTTTATATGTATATATGTGTACCTTTATGCATTTTAAGTCAAATCATGTATGTATATGTATATATATACTAAGTATTCCTATATATACAAGTAGATGCATGTGTATTTATACTAAATCCTAATTATATAAGTGTGTGCATGTTAAACAAAATGTGCACAATGTTTTCCGATAACTTTTCAATGTAAGTCTAAATCTCAATAAACGGTTTACGGCCACATTTTCTATTTTTATTTGAACTGATTATTTTTGTAAACAAATTTGAGTATCTATTTTACCATCATTTGTTATTATTTAAAAGAGTTATATTTTAATTATAAAATCTATTATTTAAATATTTAAAATTTATTGAATATTCGCAAATCAAAGCGGTAAAATTCCCGGTCGTTACACCCATCCCCCTTAAAAGAATTTCATCTCCGAAATTGTACCACAGCTGTAACTACTCGCAAATCTACATAATTCAAGTTGACAATAAACCACACATGTACAACCCAAATCGAATGGAAAGACGGATTGTTATGGGAAAGAAATAAGAAAGAAAAAGAGAAGAGGAGAGAAGAGAAGAAGACAATAAGAAACTAGAACAACACAAAATCTCACAATCGTAGCAAAACAACTTATAATATAATATCAATGATCTTTACAAAAGAGAAACTTTATATACATATATCAATCATAGTACAACAACAAATCACAATCATTGGCCTGGATAGTTATAACAATCTGTCCTGCAAAATGCTGATGATTTCAACAACAAAGCAACGGAAAATAAACATATATGTGAATATGACTTGAAGAACTCCAAATTGTCACTTGAGCTCCGATGCATCCAAAGCAATCTGTAAATATGCTCGGTCTAACCCGAGCATTATAATAAATAACACCTGAGTCAGTCTGGTAAACAAGTGTGAGAAAATACACCTAGTTGGATTTTTAAAGTTATCAAACTCTTTTCAAAATAAAGGTATCTTGTAAGACCACGCCACGCATAAATACGGACGAATTTTTACCTTACGATAACTAAACATTTTATATAGAAAATCTATTGATATTATAATAATTTATAGGGAATTAAAATGAATATATAAAAGAACAGAAATGCTTGCACCTCACGTTTCACCATAGTTTGGCACAATTAAGTCCATAAAGCTCGTATTGGAGAATGGATTCCATACTATGACAAGGTAAGGAACTACCTTCCGATGGTACATCTATAGGTAAAATGCATAGAGGTATGATAAGAACATCTTATACCCCTGACACATAGGACTGGCCTACCACTTGACTAGTAGTGCCAAATATGACCACCCCTTTCATTTATAGGCCTCGAAGCATACATGAGTAGATAGTAACCGATCTAGATTTCGAACGACCATACCCTAATGGAAGCGACCCACTTGGCCCTACTGCATGCTCGATTTTTGTCATTTCTCGGTCGATGAGGCTTGAGGCTACGTTTTACCTTTATATAGCACTTCCTGCTAAGAATGCTAACACTGTCGTTCTGGCAACAACGAAATACCAACATTCATCAATACAAGTTCGTCCTCGGACTGAACGAAACCCAAGGCACCACTTCTACTACACCTATTTTGGAATCATTCTCAAGATTAGTAGCAAGTAGCCTTTACACTTCAAAAGCTCCATTTCGATTATCTTTAAGTTATTCTAATTCGAAACACTTATGCCAGTTCAAAGTGGTTCAGATAACATATCTGATCCCGGTCTCTTCGACCGAACAACGATAATTTAAAACTGGCCAACGTTTGATAGTCGGTTATTTAACTATCAGTCAGACAACAATGCAACCAGAGGTTTAACTTTCTAAGGAAAATAGCATCGGTTAAGCATAAATCAACTCTGGGCCTCTTAAATTAATATCCCTTTAATTTTAAACCACTTTGTAAATCATATATTAAAAATACTTCCACGAAGATTATATATTTCGCAAAACCCGTCTCTACATTTTCCTATACTTTGAAAATATTCATATACTTAATCAACTATATAAGTATATTCACAACCCATTTCTTCGTAAGAACTTAGGAAACTTTCCATATAATTAGTTTAACAGTATAAGTATACTCACAAACCTTAAAGAAAGCTTCCCTTTTTAAAATCACACTTATTTGATTTAAAACAAAGTCATTTAAAAACATAAATACCAATAAACCCGAACACTTTCTTTTTTACAAGCCTCTTTCATAATTTCAACTCCATTCCATATTTTCCTTTCAAAACTTTATTTATAAATATCCAAATCCATTTTATAACTCCTTTATGAACATCCTTTTATATTATTTATAAAATCATTCTTATAAAAATTCTTTTATAAAATATCATTTGTAAACACATTTTATAAATCGTCAATCAATTTATATAACTATTTTACAAATCCAAACTCCAACTATACAACATAACTCCTTTTTAAACACATTCTGTAACAACCCACTTTTCCTTACAATTTAAGCGGCCAATAAACCACATACAGCCCACTCAAATTGAATGGAAAGACAGATAGTCAGGAAAAGGAAAAAAGAAAGAAGACAAGAAGAAATTAAAAACACAGAATCTCATAACATAATGAATAATCTATAATATACAACAAACCTTTACGCAAAAAACTATAATATATATATACAGACATCAAGCAGAGTATACTAGCCTATTTTAGTCCGGACAATTATAACAACTTATCCTCACAATTACTGATAAATACAAAAATAAATGTAACGAGAAAATAACCATGTACATGAATACATCTCTGACCTCCAACTCATCTACTGAAGCTCCTAAAAATCCAATTAAACCTGGAAATTTGCTCGGTTTGACCCAAGCATTATAGGAAAACAACGCCTGGTCAGCCTGGTAAAATCAACAAGAGAAACTCAAATCACAAGGAATTATATGTATTATAGCTTGTAAAATCATTTAAAATCAAATGTATCTCGTAAGACCACGTTGCACATAAAAACAGACGGGTTTTTACCTTATGATAACCAAAAACATTTACATCAGAAAATCCCATGATATTGTAATAATGTCTAAGGATGAAAATAATAATAATTAAGCAGCTGTGATGCTCGTGAGTGTACATCGCAACAATACTAGGCATATAATCAAAAACCGACAAGGAACGTTCGCTAATTATGCAGGATTCCATAGAGGCGCCCTCAGTACTTCGAGAAACGATCCTCCTGCACAAGGATCAGAGATATCCTTCTGAAGCAGCATACATCCCTAGTGATGTACCATAGGAAAAACATAGCTGTTCTCGGTAAGACCGAGTGCATCGCCCCATGCATGCATAATACCTGTAAGTGACGTCTAGGAGGAAACGACTACACCCTATGGGTTTGCCAACCCTATTGGCCATGCCTCATATCTCTGGTTTTAGTCATTACCACTGGCGAGGCGACGTCTGGCACTCCAGCTCAAGCACCGCCATCTAAATAGATCATGGAATCCTACATGGATTCCCATACCCCAACGGGTCTCAGAACCACATATGGACTTCCATATCTCAAATAGATCTTGGAATCACACACGGATTCCCATACCCCAACGGGTCTCGGAATCACATATGGACTCCCGCATCTCAAATAGATCTTGGAATCACACACGGATTCTCATACCCCAACGAGTTCGGGACCACACACGGATTCCAACATCTCAATATATCACAAAACTCCTCCATAGAACCGTATATGGTTTTCAGAGTGATTACGGTCCTTGAGTCATCTCTTATGAGTATACTCTTCCACTTCCCTGGCGCTCTGAAATTCAATCGTCGATTTTCCAGAATGATCAATACCGGTTCTTTAGGAAATAATCAGTACATAAGCACGGGGATCACCCCCTAACCATTAAGTGGATGGATCTCCTTATCATTTGTCTTAGAAGAACAAAATGAGTTTATACGTACTGCATAGCACCACAGACAATAATTATACCATATAATTCTCATATTTCTCTTAGATATTTTCGGAGTTAAAATCCTTCCGTGTTAAGTAGAGAATATTTTTGTACCACCAAAATTAAGAAGAATTACATATTTTGGCCAAAGTTTGATAGTTGGTTATTTAACTATCAAATAATCAAACATTCAAATGATTACATTTCCCACGGAAATCACTAAGCCTCTTAAATTAATCTTTCATTAATTTAAGTTCACATTTCAAAGACTTGGATATCACTTCCATATACTTATCCCAAAAGGATAAGTATATTCACAAAACACTATATTTTTGATATTTAGAAAATATAACAATATACTTATCTCAATTCACAAACCATTTCTTTCAAAATGCCTGCAAATTTTAAAAATAGATATGGAAAGTACCGTTTAATATCGACCATAGATCGCAACTTACACAACGGTTATATTGCTATCCCCTCGAATTCATAATAAACTGCAGGCAATCACTTCCCCTCGAATTATGCCATGAAAATTAACCATTTCTTTCCAAATTTCTTTATTTTATAAATATCTCCAAATCTATTTATAAAGTTTCTTTATAAATTTCCAATCTATTTGTAAAACATTCTTTAAAAACATCAATTCTATTTATAACATTCTTTATCAACATCAAATCTATTTATAACATTCTTTATAAACGTTCCTTCTAAATCTCAAACCCTATTTACAAAAAATTTCCTTTTCAAATCTTTAAAAACACCTCAATAAATTATTTTATAATTATCCAGAACCATTTATAAACTCTTCCCATATTTAACAACTTATTTACTAAACTTTTCAAGTCGGTAAGATTCCCTTGATAAAATATAAATTATTTAGAATAACTTTAAATAATAAGTTGTTATTTAGACATCCTTCTATTTCACTTAAATTAAATCTCTTTTTAAATAATAACTTTAAAATATCATTAATAATATATTAAATTAATTTTAAACACCATTATTGTAATAATAAGTTTACTTCAATATAATAATTAATTAACTTTAAAGCATTATTAAAATAACAATCAATTAAATTTAAACTAATATTAATATAATAATTAATTAACCTATAAATATAATTAAATAACTTAAATCAATATAATTAAATAACTTTAATTAATATTAAAATATAGTTAAATCACTTTAAATAAATAATTAAAATAAAATTAAAACATTTTAAACAATTATTAAATAACTTTAAAATAATAATTAAACATTCATTAAGGAATAACTTTTAGGAATCATATTAATAAAATAATCAACTTAAAACATTATTAAAAACAATTATTAGTTATCTTTAAAACATTATTAGTAAATAATTTACTTTTAAAAATCTTATTACTAAATGATAATAATTCGTAAAATAACTTTAATCAAAATTTAGCTTTTTAAATTTGAAGGAGGTTTGACGATCATCATGGTACCTAAACCAAGCTACCATATTATTCAATTTAACTTTTCAAATTAATAACAGATGTTTACATAATCAATGACTGTGTAAATAAATCCAACACTTAACCATCATTGGTTAACATGTCACTCATTCAAAGCAGGATTTATATTAACGATATATAATCAAATGTCCAAATCTTTAAAATAGCAGAATGTGGATTTATTCATCTAATAATTAATTAGCGGTGGTAATTTTTTCTACTAAAAGGTGTTCAGATTACCATATTCAATCCTATTTAATTTAACAACATTTTATTGGCCAAATAAACATCAATAATTAAGGTATTAAGGTATATACATTTCTAACGACATTATTATTGAAATAATGTGATTTAAACCCGTCCGTTTAAATGTCATAAACTTTTACATGTCCAAAGCTACCAACGTGTTACAGTAAAATGTTGTACTCGTCTATAGGAGTACAAAGCAAAAATCCATAGGTTAAACGGATCCAATATGAGGGAGATATAATTTTTCAAAGTTCAAACATTTAAATTACAAAATATAAATCAAAATAACAAATTTCTCACCAACATCAGATGGGCCGAGCCCGCTTGCCCAACCTTTTGAAACCCGACCTGTTCAATATCCCCTCTCCTTCTTCTTCTTCCTCCCATCAACATACAGGAACCCAACAATTGCATGCACATAGTGCACATGCACTCGAGCCACCGAATCAACAAACTAGCACCACCAACATGTCTACCTCGCCACTCTCGTTCCAACCACCACCTCGTCTACTCCTCGGACCAATTGATAAAAAGCGACCAAACCCATCTTCCCCCAAATTGCGCCTAGGTCCAAAGGTTGCGACGCTTTTCGTCGACGATTCCCACCAAAACTTGCCACAACGAAGCACTCTCCAAGCTCGACATCACACCACTCTCCATTTTGCGAATCGATGACTAAATATCCAACCATTCTCAACCCTAGTCTTCGAGATCGCCAAACATCGACACAAAACTTCGCCAAAACTTCCAGAAAAATACTATGCTTCAAAACAATTCCAGTGATGCTTATGTCGTCGATCAATTCCTCATGGATTGAGAGAAATCAATTTGGGAACATTGATGTACCTTTTTGTGACGCCCCACCTCTATACCCACGCTAGCCAAGAACACTACGGAGTAGTGCTGTCGACTAGCACGGAAAATAAGGCTGTTGAGGAGCGACCATCTGTATAATTGCTTTGTGCGAGCATCGATATGTCAGATAGTATAACATGCATTTCTTTCGAGAGGAAATCCGACATACCGACACAAACTCAAAGCTACTACACAGTGGCTATAATATCTTTGGAAACAAATATAGAAATAAACATAACATAAATCAGTCACAGACAATTCATATCACAAAGGCGGAAATAGATATGAATATTACACATGAAAGTGTATATCAGAGTAGTGGTCAAAAGGATCCACAATAATACAAAGGAATAGATACAAGTGCTAGACAAAAGAATAAGTATACATAAAGGAGTCTGTATCTCAAATGTATACAACAAAAACTACTAAACTAGAGTAGTTAGTCAAAAGTCAGAAGATGGTTCCAGGTAGGAAGCCATGAGTAAGCACCTGTAATATCTCGGTCTGACCCGAGTATTATTTAATAAGAAAATAATAAACGGATCAGTCTAGCTATAAATATCAGATGAAGTGATATATAATAAGAGATATGACATAAACGTATAATAATCACAATGCCAAGCTGTGATAAATAAGTAATTGAAAATCAACAAGAGATTAATCAATATCACAATAATCTACTCAAGATAAAAAGGAATGTCATACTCCTAATTTCATTCACCAAGCCACAATAAATGACATATATATCAATGCCCATCGTAAAAGTTGGTGAAACACAAATTCCAGAAATCAACACACGAAATCCAGAAATCACAAGGAAAGGATCAACGACGTCGTACAGCGGGACATCCGATGAACCAAATCACAATCAAAGGGAACAACGACGTTGTACAGCGGGACGTCCGATGAACCAAATCACAAAGACATAGCACGATGCTAGTCTAAAACCTAAAATGATCGTCATGATCAAAGAGAAGTGTCGATTACAATAAGCTAGTAAATATATGACCTTAGCTTCATGTCCCATAACCACTAGCTTAACTTAAATATTTACGAACAAATTGTAGGTCTCCACTAGAAAATTGTCACAAGAGATTCAATCGAACAAGTCCAAAAATTAACCAACGAAGTAAACGCAAGCGTTTCATACCACTTGTTTTACTAAGTCGTTTAATTAGATTTCTCATACGAGTGAGGTAAAGGTTTATATATACTAATAGTTTGGAAAGTGGTTTTATAAACGAATTTGGTATTAAAATAGTATTGAAATCGTTTGAGGAATGAGTTTTGATATTTACTACTAGTATAGAAAACCTTTATATTTTTAAAGTGACAAAGCACAAGGGGGATTGTAGAAACAATCAATCACAAAGATCATATTCGAAGATGTGAATAAAAATACAATGAAATCGATAAAGGATCCATCGAAGTGGATATATCTAAAATTCCCAAAGAAAATAAGTCATCAAAGATGATAATAAATGATGACAATAAATAGAGTCATCACGAATCGATTTAAATTGGAAATTCAATCCAAAAAGGCAAATTGGACTCAAACAGCAGGTTCAGTCGACTGAACAGAGTTTTCAGTCGACTGACCCTGTGCCTGGAAATTTTCCAGGTTCAGGAAACTTTCTGTTTCCAGTTTCAGTCGACTATGCAGAGTTTTTCAGTCGACTGAATCATGCCTGGAAACTCTCGGGTTTTAGGTTCAGTCGACTGAACAAAGTTTTCAGTCGACTGAATCATGCCTGGGCTGTTTTTCAGCCTTATTCAAATGAAGAGCAAATTCTTCCAAAATGCAACCGGACGAACATTGGCTCTAAGGGTTTATGCCAATCGGCAACCCGGCCCTATATGCTCCTCGGTGCATCACTAAAAGCATGATCAAACATCCATAAAAGGATTTTCACACAAATTTGACTTAAAAACCCAAAAATTGGAATATTCACAAAACCAATCCAAATCAAGAGCAAATTCTCATGAAGAAGTGTTAGGAATTCAAACCTAACAACCAAAGATAATTATAGTCATAGATGTGAGATAAAAATCTCACCTTTTCACAAAATCGAACAGGAAGAAGCTTGAAAGCAAATGGAGAATCAACCTCTCTTCAACACAACCTAATTGAGCTTGAATCTAAGCTCAAAAACAAGAACATTCCCAAAATTAGGTTTAGGAATTTCTGAAATTGGTAAGAGAATAAGTTGGAGAAGAAGAAGAGAAGCTTACCAATGGGTTCTTCTTGAGTTTGGAGCTAGGAATTTGATTTGCAAGAGAAACTAGGGTTTTGGAGTTTTAATTTCCTCTTCCACCCTCCATTAACATAAAAGCTTGAGTATTAGGAAAATAGAAGAGAAGTAAATGAAGAGGAGAGTGTAGGAACTGAGTTAAGTGGCTAATTGGCTCAGCCAAACCAAAGCCCTAAGCGGGAAAAAGTAGCAAAAATCAACTTTCTCCAAACATATCGAAGCTTATACTCAAAAAGGTCGCAAACGTCATTTTGAACTCAATGGGGGTGGTCTCGAGTCCCAATTCGACTGTTTGCAAAAAGCAGGTTTTCGGACCAAAATCCAACGAACGGTGAAATATTTAAATAAAATATTTAAATATATAATCGATAAATATGCGGGTTGTTACAGACTCCCCTCCTTAAAGAAATTGCGTCCTCGCAATAATTAAGAAGGAAATATAAGAAGTAACAACCATAGAAGCATATTAACACAAAAGAAAATTTGAAATAGGAAGTTCACCATAAAGTGCACGAAAGAGTTAGCAAGAAATCTGGTGAAACTTCAATTTCCACAATATTACCGGGCTCAAGAATGAAAACCGGAATCCCTGAGGCATTTCCGTAGATAAAAGACGTGAGGAACGTCAAGAATAGCAGAAAATTGAGCCGGTGCAACGTCGTAGTACAAAAACGGTACGCCCGAGGAACTAGAAACTCAAATAATTTGGGACATCAGCGTAGTACAAAAACGGTACGCCCAATGAACCAAAGAAAAGACATTGATGTAGTATAAACGGTACATCCAATGTATCAAAAGGAGAGACATTGATGTAGTACAAACGGTACACCCAATGAATCCAAAAAGCAAAGTCATTGGTGTAGTACAAACGGTACATCCAATGAATCAAATGGAAAGACATTGATGCAGTACAACAGTACATCCAATGTATCAAATAGCAAAGACATTGATGTAGTACAACGGTACATCCAATGTATCAAATAGCAAAGACATCGATGTAGTACAAACGGTACATCTGATGAATCAAATAGCAAAGACATCGATGTAGTACAAACGGTACATCCGATGAACCAAAAGCAGAGACATCGATGTAGTACAAACGGTACATCCGATGAATCAAAAGCAAAGTCATCGATGTAGTACAAACGGTACATCCGATGAATCAAAAGCAAAGTCATCGATGTAGTACAAACGGTACATCCGATGAATCAAAAGCAAAGACATCGATGTAGTACAAACGGTACATCCGATGAATCAAAAGCAAAGACATCGATGTAGTACAAACGGTACATCCGATGAATCAAAAGCAAAGACATCGATGTAGTACAAACGGTACATCCGATGAATCA
This sequence comes from Allium cepa, assembly GCA_030765085.1. Classification (NCBI taxonomy): domain Eukaryota; kingdom Viridiplantae; phylum Streptophyta; class Magnoliopsida; order Asparagales; family Amaryllidaceae; genus Allium; species Allium cepa. The sequence goes on along the minus strand of CM060937.1, from coordinate 181,289,955 downwards.
AAAGCAAAGACATCGATGTAGTACAAACGGTACATCCGATGAATCAAAGGCAAAGACATCGATGTAGTACAAACGGTACATCCGATGAATCAAAGGCAAAGACATCGATGTAGTACAAACGATACATCCGATGAATCAAAGGCAAAGACATCGATGTAGTACAAACGGTACATCCGATGAATCAAAGGCAAAGACATCGATGTAGTACAAACGGTACATCCGATGAATCAAAAGCAAAGACATCGATGTAGTACAAACGGTACATCCGATGAATCAAAAGCAAAGACATCGATGTAGTACAAACGGTACATCCGATGAATCAAAGGCAAAGACATCGATGTAGTACAAACGGTACATCCGATGAATCAAAGGCAAAGACATCGATGTAGTACAAACGGTACATCCGATGAATCAAAAGCAAAGACATCGATGTAGTACAAACGGTACATCCGATGAATCAAAAGCAAAGACATCGATGTAGTACAAACGGTACATCCGATGAATCAAAAGCAAAGACATCGATGTAGTACAAACGGTACATCCGATGAATCAAAAGCAAAGACATCGATGTAGTACAAACGGTACATCCGATGAATCAAAAGCAAAGACATCGATGTAGTACAAATGGTACATCCGATGAATCAAATGGAAAGACATCGATGTAGTACAAACGGTACATCCGATGAATCAAAAGCAAAGACATCGATGTAGTACAAACGGTACATCCGATGAATCAAAAGCAAAGACATCGATGTAGTACAAACGGTACATCCGATGAATCAAAAGCAAAGACATCGATGCAGTACAAACGGTACATCCGATGAATCAAAGGCAAAGACATCGATGTAGTACAAACGGTACATCCGATGAATGATATATCCTTTAATACTTGAATTATTAAAGTTGGAAAAATATTTTCACAAAATTCTAAGTCCAAAATTTTCTGAAAATTTTGGCAGAGTCTCCTTTGTACGGAGGGACTCTGAAGAAAATATAATATCCAAGTATACAAATATATTACACATATTATCCAAATAAAATATCCCACATGGGAAAATATATAAAACAGCGCTTTAAACGTAATCCGAAATCGTACCTATTTGTCGGGCAATACGCTTATATTTTTATGGAACCAAAGCAATAGCAGTGGCTTCCATCACCTGTATTCACTTATATAATCTAAAAGTTAAATATTTATTTTACAGTGAAATGTTTGGGTAGATTCAATCCTTCATATCCAATCAATTGCAACAACCATACATTTTAACAAACAGCACACACCACAACAAACAGTCGTTCAATCCAACAAACAATCAGTTGTTCGGGTTCAAATTTTTGAAATCATACATCAATCAAACAATTCAAACCAACATCAAGATAGATTATTATACATTTATTTCATAATTCAGTGGTTAAATTTTCTTTCCTTCATTTATGGAGGAATTTCTTTGTTTCTTACAAGTTTTATTTTCCAACTATCACAAAATTCATTATATTTGTATTTCCTTTTTATTACTTAAGTTTATAAAATAAATTCTCATTAATAACAACAATTATTTGAATATCTTCATTCCCTTACTCTTCACTTGTAAGATTTCCCTTAAATTCTAAATCTGCTAACATTCATTCTTATAAGTGGAAGTTTTTATTTATCCATTGACTATGAATTGCAGTCATTTAATTTTTCCTATTTTCCATTATATTAGAATAGGGAAAATTAAAACATACTTAAGTCAATAATCATACAATCAATTCTTATTTTGAATTTCATTTTATATACTTAGGTTCATATCATCTATTAATAATTCTTAACCCTTTTCAGTAAAATTTCAATTATAACCTAAGTTTATACCATTAAAATCTTATTATAACAGTAATTTATTGAATACTTCATTTTTCCTAAATTCCTACTTGTAAAATATTCAATTCCAGTTTCTCATTTAACACTTCAACTTTTATATTTGGGTAAGTTATTTATGTTAAGGAAATTGCAATTGAACTTATACAAGTTTAATCTCCATTCTTTTAATTAAATTTAATGTTTATCCATATTACTCTTTGTCTCATATGTATGCAAATTCATCTTTATAGCTTTGCAATTATTCTCTTATTTCAATTAGAGGTTTCAATTCATTTATTACTTAACTTTTATTTCACTAACAAATTTTAAACAATTAATTAACGGAAAAATTTAGAATTAAGTACCGGGTTAAATTTCAATTTATTTTCAAATAATAGATAAATAAGTTCTTACAACTCAATATCTCTAATTATAGTTAGAGCAATAAAAGAAATTTTTTTTTAGAAAATTTCAAATAAATCTGTAGTAGAATTCACTACAGTAGCCTTTCCCCTTCGAAACCCGAAAATGAAAGTCGATGATGCGGCCGCCATCACCGAAATTATTTTCCAGCGACAGAGAGGAAAGTACAAAATTTATTCTCTCCAAAATCTTCGTTAAAACAATTCTTCCAAATTATACTAAATACTTATATAAGAAAATACTTATAAACCAAATCATTATATTTCATAAATCCTTTGAAAGCAGATTTTCAAAATCCCGGACTTAAGTTCTAAAATCTCCCATTTGATTTATTATAATTTCAACTTAGCTTCAATTTATTATAAAATATTTTTTTTTCCTAACACCCAATCTATAGCAACCAAATATATATATATATATATATATCTTTGTAAAATATTTTTATATATAGAAAATATAATAGGCAAAATTCTTTCATTCACCTATATTAAAACAAATATTATGTCGGTCTGTCCTATTAAGTGTTTAGAAATCCCTATTGATGACATAGCGTCCCATGCATCAACCAGAATTTATAAATACAAAGCGGAACAGATTAACACAATATAAAAATCTTTTTATTAATACTAACAAATACGCTCTCTCATATATATACACTCAGCGACTCCCATAGGATATTTCTACCCTATTAACAAAGAGTCAAACCCCACAAAGCCAAGGTTTATCGCTAAACCAAAGCTCTGATACCAGATGTAACGTCCACTCTTTCCGCACACTTTAAACCGACACTTGTCCCAATTCAAAGCATATGCAAGGGCGGATTGTTATGGGGTAAATAAGAAAAATGGAGAAGAAATAAAACGAAAATAGAATCTCACAGCGGAAGGATAAAATATAATAACAAATATACAGTTTCATAAACAGTTTACAAAAGCTTGATTCTTCTTTTACAATAAATATCAGAGTTACACATACCAATACAAGCAATGCAGCGGAATAGAAAGAGTGTGGTGCAATACTATAGGTAAAATAATACTGATTCTTCGTCTTCGTCCTCCAATGCTAAAATCTGCTATCCTGAAACGCTCGGACTGACCCGAGCGAATTTGAAAAGACAAAAACACTCGAGTCAGACTAGAAAATCTTATGTGAGTTAAATAAACAGAAATAAATATGAGTACAGTAACTCAAGAGATGCTCGGGATTTACATCTCCTAAGGATCCGTTAAACTATTTACTATGTAGTATATTGCGCTATTATAGTAGTGTCTAATTGTAAAATAAACTTACTTTTAAATAGCGTTAAGGCTTTACATTTTCCACCTTAACACGTAAAATGCCAATAGTCTATACAGTACCGTAATACCTCCTGATCGGGAAGCTACCAGAGGATGCTCCATAGGTACGACACAAATAGAAACTCGTAGTAAAGGCTCGATATGGTAGGTGACACGGCACAACTAGGCAATGCCAGGGTAGATATACCAATTGCTATCCAGGCTGGTGGAAACGCGTAGCCGCAGTTACCGCCCACCTCGGACTAACTCCCCAAAATCAAAATATAGAAGTGGCCACTGAATCAAGTCCAAGTCAAAGTATAATATCGAAGAGGAGCGTCCGATCAGAGGAATGACCTCATTGGCCTGAGAATCGCTCATGTTTTAGCCACCTTATGCCAACTCACGGGAGTTGGGTCCACGTATTTACCTTACAGGAAACGTCGCCACCACCTACTTCATTCTGGAATCTCCACCGCGTACACGGTTAGTCAAAGTGGTTTTCGGTATCGACAGAGAGTATGTCCATATCCGATCCCGGTCTCTTTGCCAACCAATCGTTATTATAACACCGCGGTCATTTAAAAATAGTTTATACTTTTAAAACCAAAATAAAATCCATTTCAAAACCATAATATTACGATATCATTTCTTCTTTAAAACCCAAAAAGATTCATTTTGATATTATTTTTATAAAACCCAAATCAATGATATCATTTCCCAAATATAAATCTTTTCCAAAAATTATGCCACTTTTAAAATTTATAATTCCTTATAACCAAATATTTGAACATTAACTTTCAACATAATACTTCGAAATCCATAGTTTTTAAAACTATTACTTTCAAAACTAAATGGTTTGGATATTCAACAATATATAAAATAAGTGATTTAACTTTATGGTTACTTTGTACGGAAAATAATTTACATGGCTTTGTGAATATTTCTTTACTCAATGTTAAAACCATAATCCAAAATATTATTTAAAGTCCCAACCATTCCAATTTTATATATTTTTATATCCATCTTGAGGGTTAATATTTCAACTAAAGTTGGATTTTTATTCTTTCAACAAATCAAATGTTCTATTAATTAGTTTTGAACATTCACATAAAATCCATAAATAATAAGACTTCAATTTCTAGTAATAAAATATATATATTTTCCAATTCAAATTATACTAGAATATTCATTTCAATTTATTTTGGGAAAAATCCAATTGTAAATATACTATCTTAAAATTTCCAACTTAACATTTAAACATAGGATATAAATTATCAAACTCCATTTTCTAAATTTTCTTCCATTTTAATAAAGAGATTTATACACCTTTTTATTTCAAATTTTTCAACTTCATATGTATATAAATATGGAAGAAAACATTTATTCAGTATAAAATTTAAGATTTTTATAAACCGTATTCCATCCAAACCATAGAAATCTCATTAAAAATAGTTATATATAGACCGCGGTGCCTGTATATAGTTTTCTATCCTATGGTCAAGTGATACGGATATTTATCATTTCAATCCGCAATTTAAAAAATAAAACTGCGGTTGTATATCATTTCAAACCGCAATCCCGAATGAAATGTAAATGCATACTAACTTGCAGTTTAATGATATCCAAATAAAACATTCATTCAACAACACATCCATCATCCAATCACACATCGATCAATATCAATCAATAACAATTATATATGTGATCATATATAACAGGTGATAACTGGCAGTTTATTCAAATTAAATTATCAACTATTAATCTAACAGTTTATTCAGTAATAATTTATACAACTGTTAACTAGCAATTCATATGCAACAATAATTTCCAACAGTCAATTAATACGCAATAAATCAATTAAATTAACAGTTAAATTTAATAAAATGCAATTCAACAGATATGAATGAAATAAACATGCCAGATACCCATAAATAAATTTCTATTCATTTCTAAAACTTATTTAACAAACATAAAAGCTTCTAGTAATTGTGAGTGGGTCAAAACACTCACCTTTTGAATTTAAATCGAATTTAAAATTCGATTTAAACCCAAAAATTCGCCCGTCTCGGAATTCGTCCAAACCAGCGTCATCAAGTCCGGAATTAAATTACGATCCTAACAAAAGAAATTTCGTGTGAATCCGACTTCGTATGAGAAAGTTATGGCGAAAAATGATGATTGAATTCAAATTGAAAAATAAATAGAAACGACACACAATTAACAACTTACTACGCCACGTCACCTTCTCTCCCAGGCTTCACGCGCAGGCACCAATTTGCACGCAACAGAGAGAAACGAACCCAACACGTCCCTTTTTGACCAAAATCCGACCGTCGATTCGACCAACGAACCATATAGATCTAACCCTCTCAGTCCCATCTTCAATACCCAGAAACCGTTTCTCGATCCGATGAAGTTTTGTGCGATGATGATGAACGGTTTTGGGGCTGTTTGAATTTATTCTGGATGAACGACAGCTCCAATTGAAAAACGAATTTCACCATGAGATTACGCGTATCGAAAACATCAACATAAATTTTTTTGAAAATTTTCTGAGGTGTTTGAATTTTCACTGAATTTTGCAATTTGAAATTGGATCTGAGATGTATACATTGAGGAAGAAAGAAGGTTGAAGAAAATGAACGTACAACAGATGAAAAAAGAAGGGAGCTAGGGTTTATAACTGTATATTTATAGATAGGCTAGAGGTAGGGTAGCTAGACTGGATACGCGAACGTACGGAATAAACTATGGCCCAAAAATGGCTATTTTTAATATTTATTAAATAAATTAAAATAAATTATAAATCCAGTTTTTATGTTTCAACTTCTAATATTGGCCAAATTTTGTGACTTATATAATTCAAACAATCCCAAATGGTTTTCCAAGCTTGGATGTGAATTAAAATTTATAAGTATATCAATTTTGCAGTGTTAATTTCTGCGTTTTCTTATTATTTGGGACGCAAAAACCCAATTATTAAATCATATACTCTTATACTCTCACTTAAATCCAATTAGATAAATATATTTGACTTCCATTCCAACTCATTTGATTGCAAATAAACTTTTTACCATAAATAAAATTCCAAATTATTAATAACTTTATTCCCATTTCCTTTACACACAAACATCGTATTATAAAGGTATCTACATTATTCTCCATTGGTTTGCCTTAACTTATTTAAGGTAACCTTACATTAATATCTATTGCTATGTTTTCAAATTATTCTTCCCTCATTCTTCTTTACTATTATTAATTCCAATCTTAACGAATTCAACATTATAAGTTTGATAAATTTATTAAATTCACTCAATTGTTTACAAATTCCATTTTAAATTCAATAACGTAATATTTTACGTTTAATTCTATTTTATTTGTAGTAAATACCCTTTGTTGGATTTAATATTCAAATTATAAATAAAATCTTGCTTTCTAAAGTTATATCAACAATGGTCCAACTAAATTTGAATTAGCTTTAACTTTATTTTATGGAATTAACTATTGCAATAAATCCAAATTGATAAATAAGGCTTGATTCCTATATTAACTACTTTGGTTCCAATTAACCTTTTATGGTGAATATGAATTTCAAGGTATAATTGAAATCTTTATATCCATTTGATTTCACTGTTTCATTTTTATTATTAAATCCATTATAGCCAAATGCATGAAATTAATATACACAAATATTTTAAATCCCAACTTAAGTTTTACTTAACGTATAAATAAACGTTTAAATTTTCTTAATTGCAATAACTCAATTACCTTCATTCTTTTTATTCACGTAGCCAAATCTTGATTTAAAATCTTTACTATAACCCATAGTCTTATTAAAATAGGAATTTACACTACCTGTAATGTTAATTTCCATCAGTAAAGATTTTACACCCTTTGTTCCATAGATTTAGATTTCACAAATTTAGCTACTGCATTAATTCTTATTTATATAACATAAATGTTCATATACTTTGAATTCATTCCCAATTCACCAACTCAATTAATTATGCTTTACAAATGTGTTTCCAATATATAGGTATTTTATACTAATTGTTATCATACCCATAATTACACGCTTATAACTAATTCCCACATTTGCATAAATTTATTAAGTTAGAATGTTTATTAAGGTTTATGCATTTCCAACTTGTACTGATTTTACACAATTATTATGATTTCTCACAGAACGTTAAATTTATTAAATGACCATTTATTATAATTTAATTCCCTTAATTGAATCAATTGCTTATTATTATATATATTCTTTTCATTCTACCATTCCTTCCCATTATAAATTCATTAACGTATTTACACATCTCTATCTTTCAAATATCAATAACCAAACTTGATTACAAACACTGTCCTTATCAATCTTCATAAATTTGTTCAGATCTATACTCCTTTATATAATTAGAGTTTATGTCTCTATTAGATTTCTTTTCACTACAGGCATAAATTATTACTATCTTACTAATTACATCTTTGTATTAATGAACACCATTCAAGTTAATATTTGTACTACATTCACAGATTCAACATTTGTTTGTTTCTTAAAATTAACTTTAAATCAAATTGTGACAATTTGCATTATCCACATTTATCGTCATAAAATCTAATTTACAAGCCTATACTTAATTATTACCCTACAATACGTTTACGTTACTATAATATCCACTCTTCCGTTACTACGTTTCTATAAATTTATTCGTTTATAAATTTATTGTCTGAAAGTTCTCCTTTTATTGACTAGACACAACAATAACCAAAATAATTAATTAGATTCATTTATGTACATTAGATAAATGGGTACACTTCTGCAATAATCCTATAAATGAAAATATTTTGGTGCATAAATTTCTACATACTTAGTGCATTCATTTATTAAATTACAAATTTCCTCAATCCACATAAATCACCCATTCACATAGTTTAATTTAGCGTTTATTTAAATCTTCGTTTATACATTTAAAGTTTCTACTAAATTGAATTACACAACTTACAAATTTAGTTCACTTAATAAATTTTCTAATGTTTATTAAATTGCAATCCAATCCAGTTATCATTTCATTAATACCATTTAATCAGCTAATTATAACTAATAGCCACCCACCAATTTACGTTAATTCAATCCATGCCATATAAGTATTTAATTGTCAACATTAAATTACAATCACTATATCAATTTCTACATTTATTCTTAAACAAATTAAAATTTATATCAAATTAATTTATTAAATATTATTAATTCACGGGTCGTTACACTCTCCCCCACTCAAAACTTTTCGTCCCCGAAAAGGAAAAAAAGGGAGAAGGAAGAATAAAATAGTGCATCTTATTTCAAATATTAACTTATAAACAATATTTTACTGGATTAATTCCCTTTAATGAAATACACTTGTTTTATAATCATTATATCCTTTAATACTTGAATTATTAAAGTTGGAAAAATATTTTCACAAAATTCTAAGTCCAAAATTTTCTGAAAATTTTGGCAGAGTCTCCTTTGTACGGAGGGACTCTGAAGAAAATATAATATCCAAGTATACAAATATATTACACATATTATCCAAATAAAATATCCCACATGGGAAAATATATAAAACAGCGCTTTAAATGTAATCCGAAATCGTACCTATTTGTCGGGCAATACGCTTATATTTTTATGGAACCAAAGCAATAGCAGTGGCTTCCATCACCTGTATTCACTTATATAATCTAAAAGTTAAATATTTATTTTACAGTGAAATGTTTGGGTAGATTCAATCCTTCATATCCAATCAATTGCAACAACCATACATTTTAACAAACAGCACACACCACAACAAACAGTCGTTCAATCCAACAAACAATCAGTTGTTCGGGTTCAAATTTTTGAAATCATACATCAATCAAACAATTCAAACCAACATCAAGATAGCTTATTATACATTTATTTCATAATTCAGTGGTTAAATTTTCTTTCCTTCATTTATGGAGGAATTTCTTTGTTTCTTACAAGTTTTATTTTCCAACTATCACAAAATTCATTATATTTGTATTTCCTTTTTATTACTTAAGTTTATAAAATAAATTCTCATTAATAACAACAATTATTTGAATATCTTCATTCCCTTACTCTTCACTTGTAAGATTTCCCTTAAATTCTAAATCTGCTAACATTCATTCTTATAAGTGGAAGTTTTTATTTATCCATTGACTATGAATTGCAGTCATTTAATTTTTCCTATTTTCCATTATATTAGAATAGGGAAAATTAAAACATACTTAAGTCAATAATCATACAATCAATTCTTATTTTGAATTTCATTTTATATACTTAGGTTCATATCATCTATTAATAATTCTTAACCCTTTTCAGTAAAATTTCAATTATAACCTAAGTTTATACCATTAAATTCTTATTATAACAGTAATTTATTGAATATTTCATTTTTCCTAAATTCCTACTTGTAAAATATTCAATTCCAGTTTCTCATTTAACACTTCAACTTTTATATTTGGGTAAGTTATTTATGTTAAGGAAATTGCAATTGAACTTATACAAGTTTAATCTCCATTCTTTTAATTAAATTTAATGTTTATCCATATTACTCTTTGTCTCATATGTATGCAAATTCATCTTTATAGCTTTGCAATTATTCTCTTATTTCAATTAGAGGTTTCAATTCATTTATTACTTAACTTTTATTTCACTAACAAATTTTAAACAATTAATTAGCGGAAAAATTTAGAATTAAGTACCGGGTTAAATTTCAATTTATTTTCAAATAATAGATAAATAAGTTCTTACAACTCAATATCTCTAATTATAGTTAGAGCAATAAAAGAAATTTTTTTTTAGAAAATTTCAAATAAATATGTAGTAGAATTCACTACAATAGCCTTTCCCCTTCGAAACCCGAAAATGAAAGTCGATGATGCGGCCGCCATCACCGAAATTATTTTCCAGCGACAGAGAGGAAAGTACAAAATTTATTCTCTCCAAAATCTTCGTTAAAACAATTCTTCCAAATTATACTAAATACTTATATAAGAAAATACTTATAAACCAAATCATTATATTTCATAAATCCTTTGAAAGCAGATTTTCAAAATCCCGGACTTAAGTTCTAAAATCTCCCATTTGATTTATTATAATTTCAACTTCGCTTCAATTTATTATAAAATATTTTTTTTTCCTAACACCCAATCTATAGCAACCAAATATATATATATATATATATATATCTTTGTAAAATATTTTTATATATAGAAAATATAATAGGCAAAATTCTTTCATTCACCTATATTAAAACAAATATTATGTCGGTCTGTCCTATTAAGTGTTTAGAAATCCCTATTGATGACATAGCGTCCCATGCATCAACCAGAATTTATAAATACAAAGCGGAACAGATTAACACAATATAAAAATCTTTTTATTAATACTAACAAATACGCTCTCTCATATATATACACTCAGCGACTCCCATAGGATATTTCTACCCTATTAACAAAGAGTCAAACCCCACAAAGCCAAGGTTTATCGCTAAACCAAAGCTCTGATACCAGATGTAACGTCCACTCTTTCCGCACACTTTAAACCGACACTTGTCCCAATTCAAAGCATATGCAAGGGCGGATTGTTATGGGGTAAATAAGAAAAATGGAGAAGAAATAAAACGAAAATAGAATCTCACAGCGGAAGGATAAAATATAATAACAAATATACAGTTTCATAAACAGTTTACAAAAGCTTGATTCTTCTTTTACAATAAATATCAGAGTTACACATACCAATACAAGCAATGCAGCGGAATAGAAAGAGTGTGGTGCAATACTATAGGTAAAATAATACTGATTCTTCGTCTTCGTCCTCCAATGCTAAAATCTGCTATCCTGAAACGCTCGGACTGACCCGAGCGAATTTGAAAAGACAAAAACACTCGAGTCAGACTAGAAAATCTTATGTGAGTTAAATAAACAGAAATAAATATGAGTACAGTAACTCAAGAGATGCTCGGGATTTACATCTCCTAAGGATCCGTTAAACTATTTACTATGTAGTATATTGCGCTATTATAGTAGTGTCTAATTGTAAAATAAACTTACTTTTAAATAGCGTTAAGGCTTTACATTTTCCACCTTAACACGTAAAATGCCAATAGTCTATACAGTACCGTAATACCTCCTGATCGGGAAGCTACCAGAGGATGCTCCATAGGTACGACACAAATAGAAACTCGTAGTAAAGGCTCGATATGGTAGGTGACACGGCACAACTAGGCAATGCCAGGGTAGATATACCAATTGCTATCCAGGCTGGTGGAAACGCGTAGCCGCAGTTACCGCCCACCTCGGACTAACTCCCCAAAATCAAAATATAGAAGTGGCCACTGAATCAAATCCAAGTCAAAGTATAATATCGAAGAGGAGCGTCCGATCAGAGGAATGACCTCATTGGCCTGAGAATCGCTCCTGTTTTAGCCACCTTATGCCAACTCACGGGAGTTGGGTCCACGTATTTACCTTACAGGAAACGTCGCCACCACCTACTTCATTCTGGAATCTCCACCGCGTACACGGTTAGTCAAAGTGGTTTTCGGTATCGACAGAGAGTATGTCCATATCCGATCCCGGTCTCTTTGCCAACCAATCGTTATTATAACACCGCGGTCATTTAAAAATAGTTTATACTTTTAAAACCAAAATAAAATCCATTTCAAAACCATAATATTACGATATCATTTCTTCTTTAAAACCCAAAAAGATTCATTTTGATATTATTTTTATAAAACCCAAATCAATGATATCATTTCCCAAATATAAATCTTTTCCAAAAATTATGCCACTTTTAAAATTTATAATTCCTTGTAACCAAATATTTGAACATTAACTTTCAACATAATACTTCGAAATCCATAGTTTTTAAAACCATTACTTTCAAAACTAAATGGTTTGGATATTCAACAATATATAAAATAAGTGATTTAACTTTATGGTTACTTTGTACGGAAAATAATTTACATGGCTTTGTGAATATTTCTTTACTCAATGTTAAAACCATAATCCAAAATATTATTTCAAGTCCCAACCATTCCAATTTTATATATTTTTATATCCATCTTGAGGGTTAATATTTCAACTAAAGTTGGATTTTTATTATTTCAACAAATCAAATGTTCTATTAATTAGTTTTGAACATTCACATAAAATCCATAAATAATAAGACTTCAATTTCTAGTAATAAAATATATATATTTTCCAATTCAAATTATACTAGAATATTCATTTCAATTTATTTTGGGAAAAATCCAATTGTAAATATACTATCTTAAAATTTCCAACTTAACATTTAAACATAGGATATAAATTATCAAACTCCATTTTCTAAATTTTCTTCCATTTTAATAAAGAGATTTATACACCTTTTTATTTCAAATTTTTCAACTTCATATGTATATAAATATGGAAGAAAACATTTATTCAGTATAAAATTTAAGATTTTTATAAACCGTATTCCATCCAAACCATAGAAATCTCATTAAAAATAGTTATATATAGACCGCGGTGCCTGTATATAGTTTTCTATCCTATGGTCAAGTGATACGGATATTTATCATTTCAATCCGCAATTTAAAAAATAAAACTGCGGTTGTATATCATTTCAAACCGCAATCCCGAATGAAATGTAAATGCATACTAACTTGCAGTTTAATGATATCCAAATAAAACATTCATTCAACAACACATCCATCATCCAATCACACATCGATCAATATCAATCAATAACAATTATATATGTGATCATATATAACAGGTGATAACTGGCAGTTTATTCAAATTAAATTATCAACTATTAATCTAACAGTTTATTCAGTAATAATTTATACAACTGTTAACTAGCAATTCATATGCAACAATAATTTCCAACAGTCAATTAATACGCAATAAATCAATTAAATTAACAGTTAAATTTAATAAAATGCAATTCAACAGATATGAATGAAATAAACATGCCAGATACCCATAAATAAATTTCTATTCATTTCTAAAACTTATTTAACAAACATAAAAGCTTCTAGTAATTGTGAGTGGGTCAAAACACTCACCTTTTGAATTTAAATCGAATTTAAAATTCGATTTAAACCCAAAAATTCGCCCGTCTCGGAATTCGTCCAAACCAGCGTCATCAAGTCCGGAATTAAATTACGATCCTAACAAAAGAAATTTGGTGTGAATCCGACTTCGTATGAGAAAGTTATGGCGAAAAATGATGATTGAATTCAAATTGAAAAATAAATAGAAACGACACACAATTAACAACTTACTACGCCACGTCACCTTCTCTCCCAGGCTTCACGCGCAGGCACCAATTTGCACGCAACAGAGAGAAACGAACCCAACACGTCCCTTTTTGACCAAAATCCGACCGTCGATTCGACCAACGAACCATATAGATCTAACCCTCTCAGTCCCCTCTTCAATACCCAGAAACCGTTTCTCGATCCGATGAAGTTTTGTGCGATGATGATGAACGGTTTTGGGGCTGTTTGAATTTATTCTGGATGAACGACAGCTCCAATTGAAAAACGAATTTCACCATGAGATTACGCGTATCGAAAACATCAGCATAAATTTTTTTGAAAATTTTCTGAGGTGTTTGAATTTTCACTGAATTTTGCAATTTGAAATTGGATCTGAGATGTATACATTGAGGAAGAAAGAAGGTTGAAGAAAATGAACGTACAACAGATGAAAAAAGAAGGGAGCTAGGGTTTATAACTGTATATTTATAGATAGGCTAGAGGTAGGGTAGCTAGACTGGATACGCGAACGTACGGAATAAACTATGGCCCAAAAATGGCTATTTTTAATATTTATTAAATAAATTAAAATAAATTATAAATCCAGTTTTTATGTTTCAACTTCTAATATTGGCCAAATTTTGTGACTTATATAATTCAAATAATCCCAAATGGTTTTCCAAGCTTGGATGTGAATTAAAATTTATAAGTATATCAATTTTGCAGTGTTAATTTCTACGTTTTCTTATTATTTGGGAATTATAAATTTTATTCGCAAAAACCCAATTATTAAATCATATACTCTTATACTCTCACTTAAATCCAATTAGATAAATAGATTTGACTTCCATTCCAACTCATTGATTGCAAATAAACTTTTTACCATAAATAAAATTCCAAATTATTAATAACTTTATTCCCATTTCCTTTACACACAAACATCGTATTATAAAGGTATCTACATTATTCTCCATTGGTTTGCCTTAACTTATTTAAGGTAACCTTACATTAATATCTATTGCTATGTTTTCAAATTATTCTTCCCTCATTCTTCTTTACTATTATTAATTCCAATCTTAACGAATTCAACATTATAAGTTTGATAAATTTATTAAATTCACTCGATTGTTTACAAATTCCATTTTAAATTCAATAACGTAATATTTTACGTTTAATTCTATTTTATTTGTAGTAAATACCCTTTGTTGGATTTAATATTCAAATTATAAATAAAATCTTGCTTTCTAAAGTTATATCAACAATGGTCCAACTAAATTTGAATTAGCTTTAACTTTATTTTATGGAATTAACTATTGCAATAAATCCAAATTGATAAATAAGGCTTGATTCCTATATTAACTACTTTGGTTCCAATTAACCTTTTATGTGAATATGAATTTCAAGGTATAATTGAAATCTTTATATCCATTTGATTTCACTGTTTCATTTTTATTATTAAACCAATTATAGCCAAATGCATGAAATTAATATACACAAATATTTTAAATCCCAACTTAAGTTTTACTTAACGTATAAATAAACGTTTAAATTTTCTTAATTGCAATAACTCAATTACCTTCATTCTTTTTATTCACGTAGCCAAATCTTGATTTAAAATCTTTACTATAACCCATAGTCTTATTAAAATAGGAATTTACACTACCTGTAACGTTAATTTCCATCAGTAAAGATCTTACACCCTTTGTTCCATAGATTTAGATTTCACAAATTTAGCTACTGCATTAATTCTTATTTATATAACATAAATGTTCATATACTTTGAATTCATTCCCAATTCACCAACTCAATTAATTATGCTTTACAAATGTGTTTCCAATATATAGGTATTTTATACTAATTGTTATCATACCCATAATTACACGCTTATAACTAATTCCCACATTTGCATAAATTTATTAAGTTAGAATGTTTATTAAGGTTTATGCATTTCCAACTTGTACTGATTTTACACAATTATTATGATTTCTCACAGAACGTTAAATTTATTAAATGACCATTTATTATAATTTAATTCCCTTAATTGAATCAATTGCTTATTATTATATATATTCTTTTCATTCTACCATTCCTTCCCATTATAAATTCATTAACGTATTTACACATCTCTATCTTTCAAATATCAATAACCAAACTTGATTACAAACACTGTCCTTATCAATCTTCATAAATTTGTTCAGATCTATACTCCTTTATATAATTAGAGTTTATGTCTCTATTAGATTTCTTTTCACTACAGGCATAAATTATTACTATCTTACTAATTACATCTTTGTATTAATGAACACCATTCAAGTTAATATTTGTACTACATTCACAGATTCAACATTTGTTTGTTTCTTAAAATTAACTTTAAATCAAATTGTGACAATTTGCATTATCCACATTTATCGTCATAAAATCTAATTTATAAGCCTATACTTAATTATTACCCTACAATACGTTTACGTTACTATAATATCCACTCTTCCGTTACTACGTTTCTATAAATTTATTCGTTTATAAATTTATTGTCTGAAAGTTCTCCTTTTATTGACTAGACGCAACAATAAGCAAAATAATTAATTAGATTCATTTATATACATTAGATAAATGGGTACACTTCTGCAATAATCCTATAAATGAAAATATTTTGGTGCATAAATTTCTACATACTTAGTGCATTCATTTATTAAATTACAAATTTCCTCAATCCACATAAATCACCCATTCACATAGTTTAATTTAGCGTTTATTTAAATCTTCGTTTATACATTTAGAGTTTCTACTAAATTGAATTACACAACTTACAAATTTAGTTCACTTAATAAATTTTCTAATGTTTATTAAATTGCAATCCAATCCAGTTATCATTTCATTAATACCATTTAATCAGCTAATTATAACTAATAGCCACCCACCAATTTACGTTAATTCAATCCATGCCATATAAGTATTTAATTGTCAACATTAAATTACAATCACTATATCAATTTCTACATTTATTCTTAAACAAATTAAAATTTATATCAAATTAATTTATTAAATATTATTAATTCACGGGTCGTTACAATAATACTCGGTCTGACCCGAGCATTATAATTAAATAACACCCGAGTCTGTCTGGAATACCAGCGTGAGAAATCACACTCAAATTGATTATTAAAGTTTCAAATATCCTTTGAAAATCAAAAGCATCTCGTAAGACCACACCACAAATAAACATGTCGGGTTTTTACCTTACGATAGCTAAAACACTTTTTATCAAAATCCTTTGATATTATAATAAGGCCTATATACAAATACTTATTAAAATACCCAAAATTGTTACATTCATTAAATTCCAGCTACTAGCCAGAGTCGTGGGTAATACAAACAAAACTCGAAAAAGGCGCGTAGGGAGAATGGATTTCCAACTAATGACTAGGCACTGGGTTACCACCTGTCACGGTACGTGGCCTAGATCACCGTACCAAGGATTACTCCCAATCCCCTGCAACACAAGACCGGGACTACCCCTTACTGGATAATCCCGAGTAAAATCACCCCACGGTTGTGATCAGCAACCGCACCACTAAGCTGAAATAAAAGGGACATTTAGACAGGGATGACCTCACCCGAAATGCGTGCTACCCACCAGCCTTGCTGCATAACCCCTGATTTTCAGTCATTCCCAGTTGATGAGGCTTGAGGCTAAGCGTTACCTTTTAGAACGTTTCACTTAGAATGCCTATCGTCCCTCCCGACGATGTTCCGAAAGCATTCATCCATACAAGTCCGCCCCGGGTTCGAACGGAACCGAAGGCACTATTCCTACTACATCCTTTTTGGAAATATCCTCGGAATTAGTAGCGACTTGCCTTTGCACTTCACTGCTCCATCTTCGACTCCGAACTCGTTTTTCCACGAAAACGTACAAACCGGATCGAAGTGGTTTTCGAGAAATTAATTCCGATCCCGGTCTCTTCGAAACGATCAACGCATTTGGTCAATATTGATAGTCAGTTATTTAACTATCATTTAACATTCACAAACAACCATCAACCATAAATAATTTCACCAAATAATTTATTAATCTCAAAATATCTTCACAAGATATACTTCTATTTTCAACCCTTTGAAAACAGTTTCAAACTACACTTCTTTACGGAATAAATTCCCAAATATTTATTTCCACTGAAAACACCAAGCACAAAAACTTTAGATTTTTAAATTAATTTAAAACACTTTATTATAAATTATCCTTTAAAACGTTTAAATTCAAAATTATTTTAATACTTATTCAAAATATATACTTTAAGAATTTTAAAATAAAACTACTTAAATACTTTATTAAAAATATATACTATAGGAATATTTGAAAATGAGGTTGCTTTAATAAAATATAAAACTAGATTTTCTTCTTTAAAACAAAATACCAAGTCACCTTCAAATACTTACTGCTATAATCGATTTGAAAAATACTTACTTCAGAGTTTAAACATTTAGAAATAATATTTTTTTTAAACATGCTTTTTAAAACGACATTAAAACTTTTAACTTATATTTAAAAAAATTACTTCGAAACCGTACTTGGCTATCCAGGGAAATATATTTCTCTTCAAATCCTTAAAACTAAATCACTATTTATTTTTAAACAAATTTTCCATTCTTTAATAAATTCCCATCGTGGATTTATTTCTCCAACTATTCACTGATATATCACTTTACTTTTATAAACCCAGTTTATAAATTCCAAAGTCCCACTTCTCTTTTAAAGTTCCAACTTCAACCACTTAAATCAATTTTCAAATTGATTCCCAATCTAATCCATTTTGAAATAAATTTCTTTACTTACTCAATTCATTTCAAAATCCATTAATTGTAGACTTTATTTATTTTTTTCGTTTTGATTTTAAATCTTTTAACTGAAACATACCAATTTCGAATTTTCCAAATTTCTTCTTTATTCTTTTCAATAACTTAAATCTTAAATTTAAAATAAATGCTTTATTCTTGTAAAATGTAACACTGAAGTTTAAAATTCATTATCTTCCTGTTTATTCAAAATCCTCCTTTTCATACATGGAATTTATTTATTAGAATTTTAAAACCACTATTATTCTTATCCAGTTCATTCTTAATTTATTTAAATTTTCTATAATTATTCCACTTACAAATTCTCTTCTTTTATTTTCTTTTCAAAAATCCAATTCTATATATTTTGATAACTCAGTGTACCGGAATATATTCAAGTAAACCGTAGCATTAAATATTGCAATATAATTCATCACAGAATATTAAATAATCATAACAGAGAATATTAAATACTCTAGATAATTTTGAGGGATCTAGTTGGATCCCTCCAACCTATTTCCCTGCATCCACAGATGTTAGCACAATATAAAATACCAATTCCACTTCGAGGTGGAATATCGTGGTATATGGGTTTTAAATATAATATCATCCGCTATTATGCGGCGCATAGGGTCCCATCCGCTATATAATGCGGGAAATCAATCATTCCAAGATATACTATATATACTGCTAATATAGCACATCCAATCAATCCAATCATTCAACCAGATATTAAATTTAACTATTTAAATATAAATTAAAAACCGGATGAGTGAGATTAACTCACATTTGATTTGGTTTGCAATCCGATCCAACCTTGACTTGTTGTCCCCATGATTTTTAGACCTTGTATAACATTTACACGGTTTATTAACATTCGAAATAAATTGAAAAAAAATCAATTTCCATTTACTAAATTTAAATGACCTAT
Organism: Allium cepa; assembly: GCA_030765085.1. Lineage (NCBI taxonomy): Eukaryota > Viridiplantae > Streptophyta > Magnoliopsida > Asparagales > Amaryllidaceae > Allium > Allium cepa. The sequence goes on along the minus strand of CM060937.1, from coordinate 181,270,362 downwards.
GATTTAATTTAACTAAAAATTTGGTATTAAACCAAAAATTAAATTTTAAACTAATCTTCTTATAATAAAATATTTTTAGTGCCTAGAATAATTAGATAAGTAAATTAAACAAATTAATCATTTACTCCATTATTTTCTTAAAATAAATCTAGTAAATTAAAACATGTATATTTATTTCTATTTCTTTTTTCTTTTCCTTTTTCTTCATTTCCAAACTGCACATGCTAAACAATCTATATAAGCCTTGAACATTCAAAATCCTATTTTCTTTCCAAATCTAATTTATAGAAAAAATAATTTTTCCTGTTTCCTGTACATAGCTATAGGCAAATTAAATTAGGATTAACCATATTTAAAATTACTATTTTGAATTTAAAATTGGTGTGAGAATATATTAATTCATTATATTAAATTAAACAGAACTATCTTACCCTACACTGATTGTCGTTCCACCAAGAATCCAAAACCCTAACTGAAGAACTGCAACTCGAAGCATCACGAGTTCGCTCTCCTTCCAACTGATTCTCGTACCTTGACTTCGATCGATCATGTCGTCGCTCGAGCCTCCTGGAGTAAGCGCGTGAAGACTCTCGAAACCCCCAACCCTCTCGTCACCCACACCAGATCAGGCCGCCGCTTCCATACGAACGAGCCCATCCTCATCGAAGAACCGCGACTTCCCTAATCGATCGCGAATTAATCCCTCTTTTTTTTTTAGATTCGTCGAGTCGATTTTGAAACAAGGAGCTCGGCTCTAAAGTTTCTCTGAATCAAAAACGATTCGATTTAAATTAGAGATAAAAGATGAAGGCTTTATCAGTTCGATCCCTTTTTTTTTGAATAAACGAGCTATTTTGATTTTTTTTTTTTAAAAAGGAGAAGGGGATTTGGTTCGAACTATTTTCCTGAAGGAAGCCATATTTTTTTAAGAGGAACGAACGGGTTTATTTCGAGAAGAAGAACTCGGCTACTAATAAAAGATGGTGGAAGATACCTTACGTGATGAAGACGCTTGGCTACAGTGTTTTGAAGGTGAAATCAAAAAGTATTGACATGATTTTAATTTGACTGGTTAACTAGTATATTAATTTGATTTAAATTTAAATTTAAATTTAAATTTAAATTTAAATCGACTCGAATTACACAACCTAAAATCTCCACCTCCTATCGCAACATGCCGCTAGGCGTTTATAATGTTAAACCCCTATTTTGAACACAATGGAAAAGGTTTCGAGTCCTAATTCGATCGTATGGAGAAGATAGCTTTTCGGACCCAATTATTATATTAAATTTCGATATAGATTTAAGCGCGTTTACTTATCGTACGGCCAAACAGTCACTCCAAACACTGCTAAAATTGAAATCCAGTAATAATACACTATTACAGATCCAATGGAACTGGTTTCGTCGAATTTCGAGACTGCGCCTTGGAAGGCTATTTTTGAATATCGATTTAAACGATAAAATTTCAAAACTGAACCAATCACCTTTAAATTCAATTTTAACACTTTTACTATCTTCAGTATTATCGATATAAATTTTACAAGCCTTCAAATTATATTTTAAAAGGCTTAAAATAGAAGATTCAACATTTTACCAAGCTTCAAATTATTAAATTCAATAACTTAATTATCAAATAAATAGTGATATTTTAAATTCAAGTTAGAAACTAACTTTTAAATATTTAAAACCAATTAAATATTCCAATTTCAAACATCTAAAAATTCCGGGTCGTCACATTCCTCCCCTCTTAAAAGAATTTCGTCCTCGAAATTACTAGTTAAGAAGAATGATCCAATACCCATTACTATTTCCCCAAAACCAAACAGTTTTATCAACTTGCCATAGCATATCTTTTATTAAAGACCCACTATTACTTCAACCAACTTTCCAAAACCATCCATAGTTTCAAAATAACTTTACTTATTCAACCACTCAAATTTTAATTCAAAACCAAGTTTTAAAATTTCAAAATTTCTCGAAAATTTTCTATCTCTCGAAATTTCCAAATTTTTTTTACCAGCGTCTCCTTTGCACGGCTAGCTCGGTACAACTACAAAAGGCCTCTACGGACTCCCAAATTCCAAAAGAAAGCAAAAAGCAGTGCGGCTAGATCAAAAACCTAATCAAATTTCATATAGAAATTTAAACACATACCTTTTTGGTCGGCAATTAAAATTTATCATCTGACATCGAAACCAATTTCCCTTTCCCTTTATAACACCTGCATATCCTATTTAGCAATAATATCCAATCATAGCTTTTGAAATTATTTTATACATTTCCCTACATAAGTTTTCATATCTACTTCTATTTAATTTAGTTTTTCCCATTTCCATATGAATTTAATTTATCTTCAACCCTGAATATTGAATTTTATCTTCGATTTATAACTGATTCATATCATTATTTTAAATTAGTTTCAATTTCCATTTCCAAAATTCCTTGTTTTAATTCCAATTCAAAATCGTTTGTCGCTAACAAAAAATTTCTAAAAATTTTCTAACTCCCAAAATTTCCGAAATTTTTTGGTAGAGTCTCCTTTGTACGGAGGAGCTTTTGCAATTTGACAAAAGATATAAATATATATACATCGACCCACACGTTCGAAAAAATAAAAACAGTTCATATTTCCTATTTTTATTGCGTAGGCGTACCTTTATTTAGCATTTTTAAGCAAGCGGCTTATTTATTTAGCATTTAGCGTGCCAAAGTCCATCCAAACGGCTTTCCGGTACCTTGAGTTACTCAATTCAAACATGTAAGTGCCATATATACGAAGTTTAACAACATTTCACTTATTTGCAATAGTTAAACACATGAGTTATAACAGTAATGCACATTAAACACTTTCCGTAACCAATTTATATAGTTTTAATACTAATTCAACTGTTTTCAATTAATTCATATACCATTTTCATTCAATTTGAATGGTTTACAACCCACTTGCTTACATTTAATTCATTTTTAATTTAAACAAACCCATATTATCCCAATTGATTTAAAAATCAATTCTATTCACCTATGTTAATTCATTTACTTTCGTTTACGATAAAATGACTAATTTTCTATGCAAATTTGATGTTATTCATGCAAATAACAATTACTTAAGCTTATAACCATTTTAAATTGATTCCAACTCAATTTATTATTTAATTCCATTTTAATTGATTCATAACCATTTTATTTAGCTTGACACATTCTATTTCAATTTGATCCTTTTTCAGTTTTATTCACGATCCATTCATTTATGTTTCATTCCATATTTGCCTTCATTTCATTTGAGACCATTTTAGTAAGCTGGAACCATTCCATGCTTATATATTGATAACCATTTCCCAATTTAAATTTACCCCAGATTTTATTTAATGGACTTTTACCCTTACTCGAAGCCAAGCTTCCACTAATATTAAACTTAAATTAATTTATTTCAAATTATTCAAATTTCATACTTAAGCTCATTTTCATTTTACAAATGAATTTTTCTTTTCAATTTAACTTGATTCTATTTCAATCAAATCTCATTTCAATCTACAAATTTATTTGATTAGTTATTATAAATTTTGAATTTTCAGATTCAATTTATTCTTAATTCATTTAATTAATTACAAGGCCATTTTCAATTTATTCCCACTCATTTGGGTTTTATTGCAACTACAACCATCCCTATTTTAATCCAATTTCATTTTATTTGGCACATTTTCAATTATATTTACCTCACTAACGATTCAAGTCAAATTTGATTTATAGCTTGAGTTTTATTTCCAAACTTCATTATTAACTCCCAATTCAGCTTCTATTTAACTACATTAGGTTCCATTTACATATTTCATGAACTAATTTATTATCTAACTAGTTCTCCCCTTATTTATAATTCACTACTTGATTTTTAATCTCAAAATCTCTTCATTAAATTTTCTTAAGTTCAATTTATTTTATAGTTCAAGTTTGGGTTTTTGTTTCTTTTCCAAATCATCAAACAATATTTATTTTGGGTTTTCGATTCCACTTTCCAGTTTTATAAGTCACAACTTATTATTTTACACATTTCCATTCATTCTAGGCTTGAATATATTCATCTTTATTTTTAACTCAAGATTTTTCGCTTATTTATAACCCAAGCATATTTTTATTCCATGGATTTTTAATTCTTTTATAAGTTATTCTAATTCATTTATTCCAATCCAATTCTTATCCAACTTATTTCTTATCCAACTTATTTCTTATCCAACTTACTTCCATTATTAAAGTAAGGATCTAATTCCATTCAATACCACCTATAACTCAACTGAATTTTATTCCAATTCAATTCTATTTTAACTTAGATTTATTTAATTCAATTCGATTAAATTTTCTTCCTCAATCCACGTTAATTTCATTTTTAACTTGTCACTTTAAATTTTAATTCCAACATTCAAAGCCCATATTTCCTTCCCGATTTAAAAATCATCTCAATTATAAGCTTATAACTTACCTCACCAGGATTTTTAAACACCCGGCTTTTGGTTTTCAAATCATTTTGAAATCTCCAACATCTCAAATCACACTTCTCAAAAAATTTAAACCAATCCTGGTTTTTATTCCTAACAAATTTCCTTTGAAATTTCAAAAACAACAGGTTCTTTTGAACAAATCAATTTGGCAGCAATTTGTCACTTAGAAACTCGAAAATGAACATGGATGATGCTGCAGTCATCACCGAAGTTATTTTCCAGCGACTGAAGTGAGTTCAATGCTATATCCCTTCCCAAAATTTATTTGAAACAATTCCCTTTCAGAGATACTTCTAAAACAATGATGCTATTATTCGTCTTCAAAATACTTCGAAAAATACTTTCAAAATCTCCGGGGTTTTAAATTTTCAAATTTGAGTTAAATCAAATTTTAACTATAATTCATCTGTATAATTTATGCTCATACAAATTCCTATTTGATTATATTTCAATTTATAAATCATGTTTACAATTCATATTTATAAGTTTCATTTTATAAATGAATTTTTTTCCTAATCTTTGGTTATATTTTCAATTTTTAGTTAAATTATTACACAACAATGATAATAATTTAATATTATCATTCCTAATATCCAAGCAACCATATATTAGCTAAAATAGTTTACAAAAACTTTTCTTTATATCAAAATATATTTTTGGGTAAAATTATTTCATTCACCCACCTTTAAAACAATACCGTGTCAATTTATCGTGTCAGGTGTTTATAAACTCTTCTTGAATAGCGGCCAACTTACCCGATCATAATTCATATTCCACCCAACCAATAAGCCAACACAATATTAAAATAATTTATATTCACTAACAAATACGCGCTCATATCAATTAATATGCTCAAACTCATTCTAGAGTACTACAGACTCTATTTTCAATGAGTAATTCCCACCAGAGCCAAGGTAATCACCAACCTAAGCTCTGATACCAGCTGTAACGGCCAGCAAATCCGTACCCCTTGAGTCAACACCATTCTACATCTATCAACTCAAGATGAACAGAAATACGAACCATTTGGGTTAAAGAAGAAGAGGGAGAAGAAGAAAATAGAAAACAACATCAGAATCTAACCCTCACAGCGGAATAAAATATAATAGATAATCACATATCTTTACACCAAAACAAATACTATATCTGTTTATACATACATCATCAGAGTACACATAACTCACAATACACACCACTGAATACACAGCTAATCATCACAGCGGAATATTTAATAACAAGTACGGAAGTACGTATCGCTATTCAGCTCGTCTCCTGAGCTCCACAACATCATATCCTGTATTCTATAATACTCGGTCCGACCCGAGCATTATAGTTAAATAACACCCGAGTCAGTCTGGAATACCAGAGTGAGAAATCACACTCAAATTGATTATTAAAGTTTCAAAAATCCTTTGAAAATCAAAAGCATCTCGTAAGACCACGCCACAAATAAACATGTCGGGTTTTTACCTTACGATAGCTAAAACACTTTTTATCAAAATCCTCTGATAGTATAATATGGTCTATATACAAATACTTATTAAAATAGACAAAATTGTTACATTCATTAAATTCCAGCTACTAGCCACAGTCGTGGGTAATACAAACAAAACTCGAAAAAGGCGCGTAGGGAGAATGGATTTCCAACCAATGACTAGGCACTGGGGTACCACCTGTCACGGTACGTGGCCTAGATCACCGTACCGAGGATTACTCCCAATCCCCTGCAACATAAGACCGGGACTACCACTTACTGGATAATCCCGAGTAAGATCACCCCATGGTTGTGATCAGCAACCTCACCACTAAGCCGAAATAAAAGGGACATCTAGACAGGGACGACCACATCCGAAATGGGTACTATCCACCGGCCTTGTGCATAACCCCCGATTTTTAGTCATTCCCGGTTGATGAGGCTTAAGGCTAAGCGTTACCTTTTAGAACGTTTCACTTAGAATGTCTATCGTCCCTCCTAACGATGTTTCGAAAGCATTCATCCATACAAGTCCGTCCCGGATTCGAACGAAACCGAAAGAACAATTCCTACTACATCCTTTTTGGAAATATCCTCAGAATTAGTAGAGACTTACCCTTGCACGTCTCTGCTACATCTTCGACTCCGAACTCGTTTTTCCACGAAAACGTACAAACCGGATCGAAGTGGTTTTCGAGAAATTAATCCTGATCACGGTCTCTTCGAAACGATCAACGCATTTGGTCAATATTGATAGTCAGTTATTTAACTATCAATTAACATTCACAAACAACCATCAACCATAAATAATTTCACCAAATTATTTATTAATCTCAAAATATCTTCACAAGATGTACTTCTATTTTCAATCCTTTGAAAACAGTTTCAAACTACACTTCCTTATGGAATGAATTCCCAAATATTTATTTCCACTGAAAACACCAAGCACAAAAACATTAGATTTTTAAATTAATTTAAAACACTTTATTATAAATTATCCTTTAAAACATTTAAATTCAAAATTATTTTAATACTTATTCAAAATATATACTTTAATAATATTTAAAATAAAATTACTTAATACTTTATTAAAAATATATACTATAGGAATATTTCAAAATGAGGTTGCTTTATAAAATATAAAACTAGATTTTCTTCTTTAAAACAAAATACCAAGTCACCTTCAAATACTTACTGCTATAATCGATTTGAAAAATACTTACTTCAGAGTTTAAACATTTAGAAATAATTTTTTTTTTTAAAAACATGCTTTTTAAAACGACATTAAAACTTTTAACTTATATTTAAAAAAATTACTTTGAAACCATACTTGGCTATCCAGGGAAATATATTTCTCTTCAAATCCTTAAAAATAAATCACTATTTATTTTTAAACAAATTTTCCATTCTTTAATAAATTCCCATCGTGGATTTATTTCTCCAACTATCCACTGATATATCACTTTACTTTTATAAACCCAGTTTATAAATTCCAAAGTCCCACTTCTCTTTTAAAGTTCCAACTTCAACCACTTAAATCAATTTTCAAATTGATTCCCAATTTAATCCATTTTGAAATAAATTTCTTTACTTACTCAATTCATTTCAAAATCCATTAATTGTAGGCTTTATTTATTTTTTTCCTTTTGATTTTAAATCTTTTAACTGAAACATACCAATTTCGGATTTTCCAAATTTCTTCTTTATTCTTTTCAATAACTTAAATCTTAAATTTAATATAAATGCTTTATTCTTTTAAAAAGTAACACTGAAGTTTAAAATTCATTATCTTCCTATTTATTCAAAATCCTCCTTTTCATACATGGAATTTATTTATTAGAATTTTAAAACCACTATTATTCTTATCCAGTTCATTCTTAATTTATTTAAATTTTCTATAATTATTCCACTTACAAATTCTCTTCTTTTATTTTCTTTTCAAAAATCCACTTCTATATATTTTGATAACTCAGTGTACCGGAATATATTCAAGTAAACCGTAGCATTAAATATTGCAATATAATTCATCACAGAATATTAAATAATCATAACAGAGAATATTAAATAATCTAGATAATTTTGAGGGATCTAGTTGGATCCCTCCAACCTGTTTTCCTGCATCCACAGATGTTAGCACAATATAAAATACCAATTCCACTTCGAGGTGGAATATCGTGGTATATGGGTTTTAAATATAATATCATCCGCTATTATACGGCGCATAGGGTCTCATCCACTATATAATGCGGGAAATCAATCATTCCAAGATATACTATATATACTACTAATATAGCACATCCAATCAATCCAATCATTCAACCAGATATTAAATTTAACTATTTAAATATAAATTAAAAACCGGATGAGTGAGATTAACTCACATTTGATTTGATTTGCAATCCGATCCAACCTTGACTTGTTGTCTCCATGATTTTTAGAACTTGTATAACATTTACACGGTTTATTAACATTCGAAATAAATTGAAAAAAATCAATTTCCATTTACTAAATTTAAATGACCTATGATTTAATTTAACTAAAAATTTGGTATTAAACCAATAATTAAATTTTAGACTAATCTTCTTATAATAAAATATGTTTAGTGCCTAGAATAATTAGATAAGTAAATTAAACAAATTAATCATTTACTCCATTATTTTCTTAAAATAAATCTAGTAAATTAAAACATGTATATTTATTTCTATTTCTTTTTTCTTTTCCTTTTTCTTCATTTCCAAACTGCACATGCTAAACAATCTATATAAACCTTAAACATTCAAAATCCTATTTTCTTTCCAAATCTAATTTATAGAAAAAATAATTTTTCCTGTTTCCTGTACATAGCTATAGACAAATTAAATTAGGATTAACCATATTTAAATTACTATTTTGAATTTAAAATAGGTGTGAGAATATATTAATTCATTATATTAAATTAAACAGAACTATCTTACCCTACACTGATTGTCGTTCCACCAAGAATCCAAAACCCTAACTGAAGAACTGCAACTCGAAGCATCACGAGTTCGCTCTCCTTCCAACCGCTTCTCGTACCCTGACTTCGATCGATCAAGTCGTCGCCACTCGAGCCTCCTGGAGTAAGCGTGTGAAGACTCTCGAAACCCCCAACCCTCTCGTCACCCACACTAGATCAGGCCGCCGCTTCCATACGAACAAGCCCATCCTCATCGAAGAATCGCGACTACCCCAATCGATCGCGATTTTTTTTAGATTCGCCGAGTTGATTTTGAAACAAGGAGCTCGGCTCTTAAGTTTCTCTGAATCGAAAACGATTCGATTTAAATTAGAGATAAAAGATGAAGGCTTTATCAGCTCGATCCCCTTTGTTTTTGAATGAACGAGCTGTTTTGTTTTTTTTTTAAAAAGGAAGAAGGGGACTTGGTTCGAACTGTTTTCCTGAAGGAAGCCATATTTTTTTAAGAGGAACGAACATGTTTATTTCCAGAAGAAGAGCTCGGCTACTAATAAAAGATGGTGGAAGATACCTTACGTGATGAAGATGCTTGGCTATAGTGTTTTGAAGGTGAAATCAAAAGGTATTGACGTGATTTTAATTTGACTGGTTAACTAATATATTAATTTGATTTAAATTTAAATCTACTCGAATTACACAACCTAAAATCTCCACCTCCTATTGCAACGTGCCGCTAGGCATTTATAATGTTAATTCCCTATTTCGCACACAACGGAAAATGTGTAATATCCTAGAATTTTTAACAATATCAATTTAATAATCTGTATTTAAAATTAAATTGATATTGATATTCTGTTAATAATAATTCAAATAGATTTAATAATCATCTTCAATAATTGTTTAATTGGTTATTTTATCTTTTAAAAATAATAAATTGATTTCTATTTACAATATAAATATATGGGTTATATTTAAAATAGATTAGCATTGTTTTAATTTTAATAAATAAAGCATATTTTTAGTAATTTGGAAATTTGTTTTTATTTAGTATTTAAGCTTTCTAAAGTTAAATAAATAATTTTGGTTTAAACTTAATAAGTGAATCATGTTTTAAAATTTTAATATATACGTATTTATTTGGAAATTTTGATTTTTAAATTAGTATTGAGTTTTTAAAGCTATTTAATAAATAAACATAAGATTTTAAAGTTGATAAGAAAAATATTAAATGTTTAAATTAAATTGGCTTGAGTTTTAAATTTAGAATGAATTAACAAAAGTTTTATGGATTATAAAATAGATAATTTATTGATAAAAATATAATTTTTTTTAAAAATGATTTTAATTTAATAATAAGATATTTATAAAAACAATATCAATAGTGTATTGTTTTACAATAGATTTTTGAATAAAATTTGCTATTGTTATTTCAAATTGAATTTATATACATAACTTGAATTGAAAATAATTGATTTTGAATTTGATTTGAATTTAAAATTCCAAAGTATAAATCTTAATTGCTTTAATTTCTATATGTGTAAGTTTTATTTTATAAACATGATTTGTCTTTATTTCTTTTATAAATTTATACACATATTTAAATATAAACTAACAAATTAAATTAGGCCTAATATACATATTCATTTGTAAATTAAGTATTAATTATTTTAAAAGAGACAAGGTTGCATTCTTTAACATTCATTTAACAAGTGTTCAAAGATTATCATAACAATTTGACGAATATTGAATAATTTTTACAAGTGGCACATTTATGTTTTAATTTTCTTTTATTTGATAAATCTGAAAATATATCTATATATAAACTTGCATCTTCATTCATACATGCATTTTCATTTCCTTAATATAAAAAAAGAAAACTTTAAACTCTTCAAAATCAGTAACTCCTCTTCAAAGAAATCCTGCATATTCAATACCATATCAAAAACACCTCTTCAAAAATCAAAACCCCTCATCAAAATCAAATATGCATACACAAATTCCTCAAAATCAAATAGATCTGCATTCTTTTTATAAATTTGGAGATGAACAAATCTGTCTGCATTTTGTCTCTGCACAACCTCAAATTGAAGCCTGATTTGAAGCCTGTTCAAGCATCTGCATGCAAGTATTTAAGTCAGGAAACCATCAGCACATCTGCATATCTCCTAAAATTGTAGCTTATTCTAAAACAACACCATGCAACAATTTTTAAAGTAATAGGGGAAAGATAGATCGTCTTCTGCAAATTTCAAAAAGGGTATAACAGAGCTCTGCATTTAAATAAAGGTGAGTAACTTTTTAAATTTTAAGGATAAAAATAGGATTGCATGCTAGATTGTTTGATATAAATAAGTATTGCTGTGTATAAATGAAAATGTAATGTGTGTATGCTGTTGTTTTTATTACTTGTTCTGTTTTCTTGATTTTTCAGGCAAATTTTATTAAAACCTTATCTTTTAATTTTAGTTTCTGATATGATTAGATTTATAAAGTAAGGTTATTAATTATCTTATGTTAACTTTTAAAGTTTTAAGTAAGTTAAAAAAATAGTTTTTTTTATGGAATTACAGCAAGTATCAGTGCATGAAAAACTTTAACCAAAATTAAAACATGTTACTTTTGTAGTTAAATTTCATAAACTAAATGCATTACCAAAAAATTGATTTTTAAATCAAGTATTAGGATTTGTAGGTGTTAGTTTAAGTTGCAGTTTAGAATTGAACTAAAAATGAATCTTTAGCAAATGCTGTTGATTCATGAATTTGGAAGTCTTGGGATTCTTCTGAGTGATGAAGAAGGTATAGGAGACGCTCAGAAAAATCATGGATGGGTTTAAAAATAATTTGAGAGGATGTAATTTGAAATTCTTTTTTTAACCCTAGTTTTCTCATTGACTGTTGAATCGACCTTTTCGACGTGCTGGATTGATTGAGTGCTGTGGTGTTTGGGAAATGGGTAATAGGTGTGTGGATAGGTTCATGGCCGGAGAGGTGGATCTCCAGGTGGTCGGAGCAGCGAGGGATGGCCGTTGACAGGTTTGGGGCAGAAACCCGTTAAATTTTCTAGGTTTTGGAAATGTTGAGTTCGAATTTGATTCAGAGGATGGTGTTTGAATTGATGATTGTGGGGGGTTGCGGTGTCATCCTCTGGGTTGTTGAGATCCTCGGCGACGACTAATGATGGCCGGAGTCGCCGTGCATATGCACGGTGATGAAGGGGTTGGGTTTAGTTTGGTTTCAAGGGAAGATTTGAGTGTTACTCGAAGTAAAGGAGTAGTTGACCCGGAGAAATCAGGTTGAAAACCCGAAGTAGTTTAGCATAAGCTAGGGTCATTCTGCATTTTCAAGTTTTCCAGAAAATCTGAGTTTAGCTTTAAATTTTTAAACCTGTAGCACCTGAATTTTTATAACTAGTGAATCTGAAAGTTTAAACCTGGTTTTAAACTTAAGTTTTAAAATTCAAGTTAAATTTAAATATCTCAGTTTTAGATAAAAAAAAGTTTTAAACTTAAACTTGTTTAACTACTTTGTTTTGGAAAGTAGTTTAAATCCCCTTAAATTGAAATTGTAAAATAAGAGCAAGGTTTAAAATTCAATTTAAAATCTGGAAAGTTAAATTTGAATTTCAGTTTTTAAATTAGAAGAAGATTTAAATTCGAAAGTTTTAAACTAAATGTAAATTAAAGTTATTAAAATTTTGAAATGGATTTAGCTTCAAATTTTTTATAATACTTGTTTATTTGTCTTGCAATTTAAATAGTTTTAAATTATTTAAACTTTGATAAGTTTAAATTATTCTTATTTAAAAACTCGTATTTAAAATGGAATTTAAAGGTAATTTTCAAAAGTACTTTGTTTTAAATAAATAATTTGTTTTTAAAAACAAAATTTAGAAATGTTTTATCTTAAATTAATTAAGATAAATGTTTTGAAAATTTATTTAATTAATAAGGTAATTAAGAAATAGTTAGTTAATTTAATTAATTATTGATTAAGGTTTAATAAATATTGATTAATGATTAATCAATTTAAAATTGAGATCATTAATTAGATTTTTAAATTAATGATTTATGAATTATTGATTAAGTAATTAAGTTTTAATCAAGGTTAATTAATTAAATAAATTAGACTTTAATTAATTGATAGTTAAAAATAATTTAATTTGTAATTAATCTAAGTTAATTACTTAATGAAAATAATTAGAGAATAGTTAATGAAGGTCATTAACCAGGATTATTTAACAATTAATTAATGTGGTTATTTTTTTAATTAATTAGATTAATTAATTTAATAATAATCATTTGTGAATTGTTTGGGTGTAATTACTTTATGAAGTAATTTAGAAATTAATTATTTAAGGTAATTAATTAAGTTAAATGTGATTGTTTGTTTTAATTAATTTAGTTTAATTAATTTTAAACACGTGGGTTTTAAAGCTAATTGCTGTATGTAATTAATGGATTGGAAATTACTTAGTTGAATAATTGATTGATAATTACAGAATGTAATTAATTGAAGATGTTTAAGAATAAAGTAATTTGGATTAAATTATTTAGTAATTAATCATAGGATTAATTAAGGAATTAATTAAGGTATAATTAATTTGGTTTAATAAAGTAATTAAGTTAGTTAATTTCTAAATGTAATTTATCTAGGATGATTAATAATTATGAGTTAATTACTTAAGATAATTAATTTAAGAGGATAATTAATTAAGTATAATTAAAGATCATTAATTATTATAATTAATGATGTAATTAAAGTTGATTAATTATGATTAACCAATCAATGATAAATGATTAAAGGTAATTAATTAATGTAATTAATTAATGTAATTAATTAAGGAATAAGGTAATTATTATAGTTAATTAATTAATTGAAGTAATTAAGGGTAATTACTGTTTTGGTTAAGATAACTAATTTGTGAAATTAATCAAAGGATGATTAATTAAGGTGATTAATAATGAATGATTTACTGATTGTAATCAATTAAATGGTTGAGTAAGCAAGATATATTTTGATGAAGTAATTAATTTAATTTATTTTAAATTAATTAAAGATGAAGTAATTAGTTTAATTCATTTTAAATTAATTAGAGATGGATATAGTTAATTTAATTCATTTTAAATTAATTATATTGTAATGAGTAAATCATTGCTTATGTATGAATGGATGACATAGATTGTCTTGGATGCTTTGAGATCTCAGAAATGAGATAAATAAGGTTGTGTGGTATGAATGTTTGGTTGCATTGTGATGATAACATAGATTATCTATTGTGATGGTGATATGGATTACCTATTGAATGAATTATGGATTACCTGTTATTTGATAATGTTGATTATCAATTGTGATTTGTGAGTTATCTATCTGTATATAGATACTGTATTGAATTGTTTTAAACTTTAAAACAACTTGGACCTAAAAGACACGCTTTGGATTTCGATGAGACCGGGATCGGGTTTCCATATTTGGATATCCGAAAACCACATCGATCCAAATTAACGATAGGTCATGAATCTCTTGTGAAGAGTGAAGACTCGAGGTGTAAGGACTATTCGTCAGTATAACTCTGTGAGTGATTCCGTAATGAGTTTGATGGAACTAGTTCTTATAGGTTCGATATGGTGATTCAGAGTGCAAGGGTTATCGTCGTTAACTCTGAGGGTGATTCCAAAATGAGTGTAACGAGATAATGCCTTCGGTTTCGTTCGAACCCGGAACGAACTTGTATGGATTGAATGCTTTCATAACATCGTTAGGTGGACGATGAGCATTCTAAGTGATGTGTTCACTAAAGGTAATCGTAGCCTCAAGCCTCATCAACCGGGAATGTCTGAAACATGGGAGGTGCAGCAAGGCTTCGTGGGTAACCCCCACTTGAGAATGAGATTTACCCCTGTCTATAAGTTCCTTTATATTCGGCTGTGTGGGCGGCTGCTAGCTACAACCGCGGGGTTGTCTTGTTCGGAACTGTTCAGTAAGGAATGGGTCCGGCCTTGTGTTGCAAGGGAGTGGGCGCACTCCTCGGTACGTTGATCTAGGCCATGTACTGTGACGGCGGTACCCCAGTAGCCCTGCAATTGTATGGAATCCAAAATCCAATAAGTGCCATCGGATTTGATTGTATTACCCACTTTTGTGGCTAGTAGGTGGAATTTAATCATGTAACAATTTCGGTTATTTCTTATTTATTTGAAAACCCTAGACTTATCATAATATCATTGAATTTCCTATCAAATGTTTTGGTTAGCGTAAGGTAAAAACTTTTCCATGTTTATGTGTGGGAAGTCTTACGTGATACTTTTCTTTTAAAAAGGTTTTTTAAAAGTTAAGCAACCTTAACTTGTTACTCACACCAGACCCATGTCTGACCCGGAGTTTATCTTCTGTTTTCTTAAACTCTTGGGTACTCAAATTTTTACGAGTAGCCAAGGGATTCAGGTTAGGATTCAGGATAGCTTTGACAAATTATAGAGGAGTTATGGAGCAGGAGGCTTCTGCGTGTAGATATGTAGTATTCCGCTGTGTAGATTTCTCTGAGTTGTTTCTTGTGTGCTGTATTGAGTTGTATAACTAGACAGGTATTTATAACTATCTAGTATGTGTTGTATTATCTGTGTAACTCTGATAATTGTTGTAAACTATGTAATGTTTATGTTATTATTATAATTTATTCATTCTTTTGTTTAGATTCTGTGTTTTTTCTTTCTTCTCTTCTTTCTTTTCTCTTTTCTATCCCTTTCTTTCTTAAAAATGATGCGATTTCCTGGTGATAGGAAGTCGGGTCGTTTCAGCTGGTATCAGAGCATTAGGTTGAGTGAATACCTATGCTCTGTGGTGGTGTCTTTCTTGAGAGAGCGAATTTATAATTTTAAATATATAAATATATTTATTTCTACCTATCTGTTGGGTTACCTGATCAGGTTTTCCAATATATGTTATAAAGGTAAATGGGGTAGTGGTGTGTGTAAATGACTACCATTGGTTGGAGTTTGAATGTTTGAGGTTGGAAGTGTATTCGTCGAGACTGTAGACCTAATACCGTCTCGAGTGAGTTCTGTAGTGATGAAGAACTTCATTAATCTTTGAAGGAAACCTGTTAAGGTTCGGAGTTCATTTCTGAAGTTGATGAGTAGAGTTTGGATCTGTTAGTTGGGCAGAAGCAAGTGATGGTATTTTGGATACCTCAGGAAGTAGTAGCTGCGTGATGAGATGCAGTGATTATGTATGTTCTCGAAGATCTTTTCTTTGGAACAAGTTAAGGAAGTCGGTTTGCTTCGATGTTGTGGCTGTGTTCAGCTGGTGTTTCTGTTTTGATTTGAAAACCGAGTTTCTCGGAGAGCTTTGGATTAGAATTCTTTGGCATCTGTGACAGCAGTGCAGCTTGGAGTGTTCTCGGGGTTGGCAAGAGATCTTCTGGCTTAGTAGTTTTTCTGGAGTGGAGTTCAGAAGCAGCACAGTGGACCTGTTTTTGGGTAGATTGGCTAGTTTAGAGTAAGCTGTTATATTTGGTAAAGGGAGAACATATTTCCTTGGATTTGGTTTGGGTGGATCACAAAAGTGACTTGCGATTGTTTGAGAGTTCTCTTGGGTTATCTGAGTTTTTCTGAATGTCTTCAGAGAATTCAGAATTTTGTCCGCATCTGGAGATTGAGTTTCCTTATTGACTGGAATTCCAGGAGTACTACCGGTGGTTCAGCTTAGTTGAAGATGGTTCCAAGAGATTGAGATGGTGTAGCGGCTCAGGATTTTGGGAAAATTTATGAGTTTCTTATGGATCTGTTGAACCGTATTTCTGGGATGTGTTGTCCAGTTTATGCTCGTGTTCTCCTTCAGCATTCTCTTCTACTTCAGATCAGAGTTGTGCAGCAGAAGCAGTTTGGACGTGCATGTCCTTTTCTTTTCAGGACAGAAGAAGTTGTTGTCTTCTGATGTTTGAGGAGTAGAGTTTGATTTCTTGATTCTGGTTAATCTTGAGGATATCATTTTGTTGAGTTGATTGGTCTAGTTGTTTCTAGAGGTATAAGCAAAGGTTGAGCTGATCAGTAAGGTTGTTGACAGCTCAGGATCGTCTGGAAAATTTTGTGGATTTGGGAAGGAGGAGTTTGAATTCTGAAGTCGGAGATTTAAATTTGGATAAGTTTTCTCCGATCGGGAAGGAGCTATAAGATTGAGTAAGGCTGGGAAGTTAGCTCTGAAGTGTTTTGGATCTTTTCTGTGATCTTGGAGAATAAGTGATTGATCTACAGGATTGGATTGCCAGTTTGGATAACTGGGATTCGATGGGTTTCACGTATCTCTAAGGGAGTACGTGTATGATTTATCTCTGGTTGTGGAACCAGCAGTTCTGGAGTTTTGGTTGTTGAGTCAGATTCGTCTGTAGTCTTATATCTTGTCTAGTGTTATAGATATAGATGAAAAGAAGCTTTGTAGCTTCATAGTATTGATTGTTTGAAATCTCTAAAGCGAGTATTCCGGTATATATATATATACACACACACATTCATACATACTTGGGAAAAACTCGAAGAAATTCTATCCATAATTTGTCTGGATAATTAGATTTGTTTGATTGGTTGAATTGGTTGTTTTGGTTGTTAGCATATGTTTGATATATGATTGTGTTTTAAAATTAAATCTTTAATGAGATTATTAAATTACCCTTGTTTTAAATTTCGGGGACGAAATTCTTTAAAGGGGGAATGATTGTAATATCCCGAAATTTTTAACAATATCAATTTAATAATCTGTATTTAAAATTAAATTGATATTGATATTATGTTAATAATAATTCAAATAGATTTAATAATCATCTTCAATTATTATTTAATTGGTTATTTTATCTTTTAAAAATAATAAATTGATTTCTATTTACAATATAAATATATGGGTTATATTTAAAATAGATTAGCATTTTTTTAATCTTAATAAATAAAGCATATTTTTAGTAATTTGGAAATTTGTTTTTATTTAATATTTAAGCTTTCCAAAGTTAAATTAATAATTTTGGTTTAAACTTAATAAGTGAATCATGTTTTAAAATTCTAATATATACATTTTTATTTGGAAATTTTGGTTTTTAAATTAGTATTGAGTTTTTAAAGCTATTTAATAAATAAATATATGATTTTAAAATTGATAAGAAAAATATTAAATGTTTAAATTAAATTGGCTTGAGTTTTAAATTTAGAATGAATTAACAAAAGTTTTATGGATTATAAAATAGATAATTTATTGATAAAAATATAATTTTTTTTAAAATGATTTTAATTTAATAATATGATATTTATAAAAACAATATCAATAGTGTATTGTTTTACAATAGATTTTTGAATAAGATTTGCAATTGTTATTTCAAATTGAATTTATATACATAACTTGATTTGAAAATAATTGATTTTGAATTTGATTTGAATTTAAAATTCTAAGTATAAATCTTAATTGTTTTAATTTCTATACGTGTAAGTTTTATTTTATAAACATGATTTGTCTTTATTTCTTTTATAAATTTATACACATATTTAAATATAAACTAACAAATTAAATTAGGCCTAATATACACATTATTCTGTAAATTAAGTATTAATTATTTTAAAAGAGACAAATGTTGCATTCTTTAACATTCATTTAACAAGTGTTCAAAGATTATCATAACAATTTGACAAATGTTGAATAATTTTTACAAGTGGCACATTTATGTTTTAATTTTCTTTTATTTGAAAAATCTGAAAATATATCTATATATAAACTTGCATCTTCATTCATACATGCCTTTTCATTTCCTTAATCAAAAAAAAGAAAACTTTAAACTCTTCAAAATCAGTAACTCCTCTTCAAAGAAATCCTGCATATTCAATACCATATGAGAAACACCTCTTCAAAAGTCAAAACCCCTCATCAAAATCAAATATGCATACACAAATTCCTCAAAATCAAATAGATCTGCATTCTTTTTATAAACTTGGAGGTGAACAAATTTGTCTGCATTTTATCTCTACACAACCTCAAATTGAAGCCTGATTTGAAGCCTGTTCAAGCATCTGCATGCTAGTATTTAAGTCGGGAAACCATAAGCAAATCTGCATATCTCCTAAAATTGAAGCTTATTCAAAAACAACAGCATGCAACATATTTAGGTAAAGGGAGAACAGATTTCCAAAATTAGGCCTAAAGGGAGAACAGATTTCCTAATTTTGGATTGATCGAGTGCTGTGGTGTTTGGGAAATGGGTAGTAGGTGTGTGGATGGGTTCATAGCCGGAGAGGTGGATCTCCAGGAGGTCGGAGCGGCAAGGGATAGCCGTTGACAGGTTTTGGGTAGAAACCTGTTTAATTTTCCAGGTTTAGGAAATGTTGAGTTCGAATTTGATTTAGAGAATGGTGGTTCGAATTGATGATTGTGGAGGGTTGCGGTGTCATCCTCTGGGTTGTTGAGATCCTCGGCGGCGACAAATGATGGCCGGAGTCGCCGTGCATATGCACGGTGATGAAGGGGTTGGGTTTAGTTTGGTTTCAGGGGAAGATTTGAGTTTTACTCGAAGTAAAGGAGTAGTTGACCCGGAGAAATCAGGTTGAAAACCCGAAGTAGTTTAGCATAAGCTAGGGTCATTCTGCATTTTCAAGTTTTCCAGAAAATCTGAGTTTAGCTTTAAATTTTTAAACCCGTAGCACCTGAATTTTTATAACTTGTGAATCTGAAAGTTTAAACCTGGTTTTAAACTTAAGTTTTAAAATTCAAGTTAAATTTAAATATCTCAGTTTTAGAAAAAAAAAATAAAGTTTTAAACCTTAACTTGTTTAACTACTTTGTTTTGGAAAGTAGTTTAAATCCCCTTAAATTGAAATTGTAAAATAAGAGCAAGATTTAAAATTCAATTTAAAATCTGGAAAGTTAAATTTGAATTTCAGTTTTTAAATTAGAAGAAGATTTAAATTTGAAAGTTTTAAACAAAATGTAAATTAAAGTTATTAAAATTTTGAAATGGATTTAGCTTCAAAATGTTTATAATACTTGTTTGTTTGTCTTGCAATTTAAAAAGTTTTAAATTATTTAAACTTTGACAAGTTTAAATTATTCTTATTTGAAAACTTGTATTTAAAATGGAATTTAAAGGTAATTTTCAAAAGTACTTTGTTTTAAATTAATAATTGGTTTTTAAAAACAAAATTTAGAAATGTTTTATCTTAAATTAATTAAGATAAATGTTTTGAAAATTTATTTAATTAATAAGGTAATTAGGAAATAGTTAGTTAATTTAATTAATTATTGATTAAGGTTTAATAGATATTGATTAATGATTAATCAATTTAAAATCGAGATCATTAATTAGATTTTTAAATTAATGATTTATGAATTATTGATTAAGTAATTAAGTTTTAATCAAGGTTAATTAATTAAATAAATTAGACTTTAATTAATGGATAATTAAAAATAATTTAATTTGTAATTAATCTAAGTTAATTACTTAATGAAAATAATTAGAGAATGGTTAATGAAGGTCATTAACCAGGATTATTTAACAATTAATCAACGTGGTTAATTTTTTTAATTAATTAGATTAATTAATTAAATAATAATCATTTGTGAATGGTTTGAGTGTAATTACTTTATGAAGTAATTTAGATATTAATTACTTAAGGTAATTAATTAAGTTAAATGTAATTGTTTGTTTTAATTAATTTAGTTTAATTAATTTTAAACACGTGGGTTTTAAAGATAATTACTGTATGTAATTAATGGATTGGAAATTACTCAGTGGAGTAATTGATTGATAATTACAGAATGTAATTAATTGAAGATGTTTAAGAATAAAGTAATTTGGATTAAATTATTTGGTAATTAATCATAGGATTAATTAAGGAATTAATTAAGGTATAATTAATTTGGTTTAATAAAGTAATTAAGTTAGTTAATTTCTAAATGTAATTTATCTAGGATGATTAATAATTATGAGTTAATTACTTAAGATAATTAATTTAAGAGGATAATTAATTAAGTATAATTAAAGATCATTAATTATTAAAATTAATGATGTAATTAAAGTTGATTAATTATGATTAATTAATCAATGATAAATGATTAAAGGTAGTTAATTAATGTAATTAATTAAGGAATAAGGTAATTATTATAGTTAATTAATTAATTGAAGTAATTAAGGGTAATTACTGTTTTGGTTAAGATAACTAATTTGTGAAATTAATCAAAGGATGATTAATTAAGGTGATTAATAATGAATGATTTACTAATTGTAATCAATTAAATGGTTGAGTAAGCAAGATATATTTTGATGAAGTAATTAATTTAATTTATTTTAAATTAATTAAAGGTAAAGTAATTAGTTTAATTCATTTTAAATTAATTAGAGATGGAGATAGTTAATTTAATTCATTTTAAATTAATTATATTGTAATGAGTAAATCATTGCTTATGTATGAATGGATGACATAGATTGTCTTGGATGCTTTGAGATCTCAGAAATGAGATAAATAAGGTTGTGTGGTATGAATGTTTGGTTGCATTGTGATGATAACATAGATTATCTATTGTGATGGTGATATGGATTACCTATTGAATGAATTATGGATTACCTGTTATTTGATAATGTTGATTATCAATTGTGATTTGTGAGTTATCTATCTGTATATAGATACTGTATTGAATTGTTTTAAACTTTAAAACAACTTGGACCTAAAAGACATGCTTTGGATTTTGACAAGACCAGGATCGGGTTTCCATATTTGGATATCCGAAAACCACATCGATCCAAATTAACGATAGGTCGTGAATCTCTTGTGAAGAGTGAAGACTCGAGGTGTAAGGACTATTCATCAGTATAACTCTGTGGGTGATTCCGTAATGAGTTTGACCGAACTAGTTCTTATAGGTTTGAGATGGTGATTCAGAGTGCAAGGGTTATCGTCATTAACTCTGAGGGTGATTCCAAAATGAGTGTAACGAGATAATGCCTTCGGTTTCGTTCGAACCCGGAACGAACTTGTATGGATTAAATGCTTTCAGAACATCGTCAGGTGGACGATGAGCATTCTAAGTGATGTGTTCACTAAAGGTAATCGTAGCCTCAAGCCTCATCAACCGAGAATGGCTAAAACTGGGGAGGTGCAACAGGCTTCGTGGGTAGCCCCCACTTGAGAGTGAGATTTACCCCTGTCTAGAAGTTCCTTTATATTCGGCTGTGTGGGCGGTTGCTAGCTACAACCGTGGGGTTGTCTTGTTCGGAACTATTCAGTAAGGGATGGGTCCGGCCTTGTGTTGCCGGGGAGCGGGCGCACTCCTCGGTACGTTGATCTAGGCCATGTACTGTGACGGGCGGTACCCCAGTGGCCCTGCCATTGTATGGAATCCAAAATCCACCAAGTGCCATCGGATTTGATTGTATTACCCACTTTTTTGGCTAGTAGCTGGAATTTAATCATGTAACAATTTCGGTTATTTCTTATTTATTTGAAAACCCTAGACCTATTATAATATCATTGAATTTCCTATCAAATGTTTTGGTTAGCGTAAGGTAAAAACTTTTCCATGTGTATGTGTGGGAAGTCTTACGTGATACTTTTCTTTTTAAAAGGTTTTTTAAAAGTTAAGCGACCTTAACTTGTTACTCACACCAGACCCATGTCTGACCCGGAGTTTATCTTCTGTTTTCTTAAACTCTTGGGTACTCAAATTTTTACGAGTAGCCAAGGGATTCAGGTTAGGATTCAGGATAGCTTTGACAAATTATAGAGGAGCAATGGAGCAGGAGGCTTCTGCGTGTAGATATGTAGTATTCCGTTGTGTAGATTTCTCTGAGTTGTTTCTTGTGTGCTGTATTGAGTTGTATAACTAGACAGGTGTTTATAACTGTCTAGTATGTGTTGTATTATCTGTGTAACTCTGATAATTGTTGTAAACTATGTAATGTTTATGTTATTATTATAATTTATTCGTTCTTTTGTTTAGATTCTGTGTTATTTCTTTCTTCTCTTCTTTCTTTTCTCTTTTCTATCCCTTTCTTTCTTAAAAATGATGCGATTTCCTGGTGATAGGAAGTCGGGTCGTTTCAGCTGGTATCAGAGCATTAGGTTGAGTGAATACCTATGCTATGTAGTGGTGTCTTTTTTGTGAGAGCGTATTTATAATTTTAAATATATAAATATATTTATTTCTACCTATCTGTTGGGTTACCTGATCAGGTTTTCCAATATATGTTATATAGGTAAACGGGGTAGTGGTGTGTGTAAATGACTACCATTGGTTGGAGTTTGAATGTTTGAGGTTGGAAGTGTATTCGTCGAGACTGTAGACCTAATACCGTCTCGAGTGAGTTCTGTAGTGATGAAGAACTTCATTAATCTTTGAAGGAAACCTGTTAAGGTTTGGAGTTCATTTCTGAAGTTGATGAGTAGAGTTTGGATCTGTCAGTTGGGCAGAAGCAAGTGATGGTATTTTGGATACCTCAGGAAGTAGTAGCTGCATGATGAGATGCAGTGATTATGGATGTCCCCGAAGATGTTTTCTTTGGAACAAGTTAAGGAAGTAGGTCTGCTTCGATGTTGTGGCTGTGTTCAGCTGGTGTTTCTGTTTGATTTGAAGACCGAGTTTCTCGGAGAGCTTTAGATTAGAATTCTTTGGCATCTGTGACAGCAGTGCAGCTTGGGTGTTCTTGGGGTTGGCAAGAGATCTCCTGGCTTAGCAGTTTTTCTGGAGTGGAGTTCAGAAGTAGCAGAGTAGACCTGTTTTTGGGTAGATTGGCTAGTTTAGAGTAAGCTGTTATATTTGGTAAAGGGAGAACAGATTTCCTTGGATTTGGTTTGGGTGGATCGCAAAAGTGACTTGCGATTGTTTGAGAGTTCTCTTGGGTTATCTGAGTTTTTCTGAATGTCTTCAGAGAAGTCAGAATTTTGTCTGCATATGGAGATTGAGTTTCCTTATCGACTGGAATTCCAGGAGTACTACCGGTGGTTCAGCTTAGTTGAGGATGGTTCCAAGAGATTGAGATGGTGTAGCAGCTCAGGGTTTGGGGGAAATTTCTGAGTTTCTTATGGATCTGTTGAACCGTATTTCTGGGATGTGTTGTCCAGTTTATGCTCGTGTTCTCCTTCAGCATTCTCTTCTACTTTGGATCAGAGTTGTGCAGCAGAAGCAGTTTGGAAGTGCATCTGCTTTTCTTTTCAGGACAGAAGAAGTTGTTGTCTTATGATGTTTGAGGAATAGAGTTTGTGTTCTTGATTCTGGTTGATCACTACTACAAAATAGGCCATTTGCATCGGTTGTCTACCCCCCTTTTGCATCAGTTCAACAACCGATGCATATGCAACCGATGCAACAGGCTTAACACTTTTGAATCAGTTCTGAAACCGATGCAAAAAGGTCCTTTTTGCATCGGTTGTTACTAACAACTGATGCAAAATATCATGGTTGGTTGCTTGAACACAGCCCCCATGTTGCATCGGTTGTGATGAAAACCGATGCAACAAAGTAACTTGTTGCATCGGGTTTTTTATAACAACCGATGCAAACTAATCTCTCTATTGCATCAGCTATTTATACCTGATGCAAAAAAACCATTCTCGAAAACCATTATTATTATTATATATATATATTATTGATTATAACAAACAATTAATGCAATATTACAATCATTCAAAATTAAATTTGATGGCAAATACAAACTGAATAACATAATACCAAAATAAACATATATCAATTAAAGTGTTAATAATCTATACAAAATAAACATATATCAATTAAAGTGTTATCAATTAAACTGTTAATAATCTATATCAACACCAAAGCCACAAGCACCACAAGAACCACATCCCCATACATTTACATACCAACTCCAAACCATCTACCCTATTCCACCACCAGCCTTCACAAATCACCACCCATCAATACTTCTACTGACCATCCCAAACTCTGCTACCACTCGCAAAAATACAACACATACATCCCAAACCTTCCATTTGTTCACCCTTCCGTTTGTTTACCAACCTCATACAACATTACAAGCTGTACACCGTTCCATTTGTTCACCAACCTCTGACCATCAATTTTCATACATCATCACATTTCTACTAGCAACCATTCACGTATACTAAATCACACAACCACATTTCAACTTCGTGCCACCAACAACTACCATCTTCCTATTAACCAAATTTCCCAGCACATAATACTCCCCGCTGCAAACTGCTCTACAGTCAACACAACCACTGCCATCCCACTTCGATTCCATGCACATCAAATAATTGTGCACTACCTTCACTGTTTCATCTGTCACACCATGCTCCTCTTCACGACTTTTCCAAACCTTCCCTGCTACAGACACATTCAACCTCTGACCATACTCGCACACACTAGCCTGCACAGCCATAACAATTATCGTATCTCCCCCTCTGACATCATCATAGTCGCCTCAACCTGAGCACTTCAACATCACAGTTGACACTATCACAGCTGCAGCAATACAAACCATCATACAACTTCATTTTCTCGACCGCTACCACCTGCCATCTGACAATATAACATACCATTTGACAATATAACAATATCACAGCTGCATCACTATCACAGTTGGCAATATAACATACCAAACCTCACAACTGGCTCTGCATAAACTCAATCTGGATTAACCCACTTGAGTGTGTACATCACAGGTCGGTCTCGATCTGCTGTAGAAGAAGAAAACGTTAGCTAACGCAGGATGAGGACATACTAACGATTCATTAGTATAAAAGCTATTATTATAGCTGGTATAGTTATTATTAATCATACCTTGAGATGTGAAGTTGTATTGAGACATTGTTTGACTATTCCTTGCAGATGAGAGCATAGAAGGCGAATGTACAACCGAGGATGGTGGTCGAAGAGGGAACGACTGAGCGGTACTTGAAATATTCTGCATTGAGTTTTCCTTTTGACTTGAAAAGCATTGTTTAATGTTAGCGCTAACTAAACGTAATGAGGGGCCATGTATATTTTCATTTCAATCTTCGTTTGACTGACAATTAACAAACTACGCAGATTCAAACTAATGTAAATATGAAGATTCATCCACGAAAAATTCATCATCTATGAACAGTAGAATAATATTTAATATTTGGTCACTTCTACTGTAAATGGGAACTACACAAGTTAAAGAAATATTCCAGCAGCTCTTCGGTGGCTAATTCAGTAAAATCAATCTCTTTCAAAAAAACATCAGTTGATAAGCAAAATGAAAACATGGGAACATGTAGGACATGCAGTCTAAAGGCTCTTCAGTGACTAAAAGTTAAACAAGTAAATGGTGAACAACACACTTAAGCATAAACCCTAAATTTAATACAATACTGACAGGCCAAAATACAATACCAGAAGCTCCATTGTTGCTTCCTCCTACACATGCTGTTGCTACACCAATAATCCCATATCCAGACAATGATAGCATTGTATCAGAAACACCACTAACATCAGAAATAATCGCGTAAAAATAAAACTTTTGAATGCCAATAATTGATTGTCTATGAAGACCTAGATATAAAGGAAAGTAATCGAACAAATGGATCTGCTGAATCTTTTTTTATATTATGAGTACTCTTTTTATTTTTTGGAAATACATCTTGCTCTGAGGCCTTAGGACATTGTTGGCAGGCCTATGCTGGCCTAGCCTGGCTTTTGTTCGCAGATTTTCTTGTAACAAACTTTCAATTTTATGCTATATTGTACAATATACACAAGTAGGGGACTAAAATTAAGTACTCAAAGTTAAACCACCCAGATTCTGATTGGAGGTCGGAAAATTCCAATGCTCTAGTTACATCAAATAACTTGAATTTAGGGGGCACATTTGGCTTATAACCAGCTGAAAAAAGAAATAAAAAACACATTCAAAACTTCACCGAATGCTCCAGTGTAAAGCAACTTCGATCCTAACCAAAAAAAAAAAAAATCTGAGAAACACAACCACTGTCATAGGAAAGAAAATATTGCACCCTTAACAGCCTAAGATTATATCACAGTAGCTAAATTTCAAAATACAGGGCAAAATATAAAGAGTAACAAGCAGCTTCGAATAAGTTTTTATTTTAAAAGAAATTTTTACCAACTGAAAACAAAAATAAAAATCATACGGTTGCGAAGGAAATAGTTGGACAATGCAAGACTAAAATAGTTCAACAGAGAATACATTGAATGAAATCAACCTTTAAACAAACAACCGGAGAAAAAAGGTTTACTAGATCTAGCAGAAATAGTTTAAAAAGCCTTGTTGCTAAACCACCATTTTCCTCCGAACCTGCATCCACAGTGCAGAAGCATTTGATATTAGCTCTTCATAAATTATTGCAAATGGATGCACACTACAAATGATCCTACTGAGTTCGTTACCAGAAAATAAAGAAAGAACGGAAATCATGAATGACTCATGATACTCGGCAATAATGTGAAAATAATGATTGTTTTTAACAGGAGGAGTTTCAAATTGCTATATTGACGGCAAAAATTAAATTGAATTTTTTTTTTGGTACAGTTATTTCCACTTCAAATCACTCTCAGCTCAATACAGCCAATCTCACAAAATCAGCACCTAGACCTAGTTATCTGGAAAATCAAATTTCTCAGCAAAACCTAGTACAGACAGTAACATATCAAACCAAATTAGGAGATCCAAATTTAATCCAGCCTTAGTCTACTCATTAGTTACAAATATTAGAAGTTAAATCATGTAAATTTCACAAGTGACCCAAATACTTTGTAAATCAAGATCAACAGAAGTAAAAATTCGGAAAATAATTTAATTACCATACCATAAAAACCTAAAAGTAAGAAACAACTTTATTTCAAAAAGAAAACAGGAGCAAAAAAATTGATACCTCCAGTTTTGGAACAAACATTTGGATCCTGGGCAATCCCACAATGCTTAGGAAGTTCAAGCGCCTGAGTAACATTAATTTGGAAAGCCTTCATCAAATCATTGGAATTGAAAAGAGAACACAAACAAGGTTGCTCGGTCTTCACTGCCTCTCTCAAAGGATCGCAGCATGAAGCCGGTGGCTTCGTCGAGCATCAAGCTTTTCCTTTTGTATCAGGAGAGATCTACGCTAAGTTAATCATCCCTCTACGGAACGAAAGCTATGGAGGCAAGGTCTGATTTTCTTACCCTTGAACATAAATAAAAACACATCTCCAGATCCTGGAGACTTCTTTACGAAACGATGGAATTGAGATTAGGGACGTTAGGATTTTGGTTGGGAAAGCCAGGATTTGGATGGGGAAAGTTTGGATTTAGCTCTCTTTGAATAAAAATTGAGAAATAAAAACGGTGCGAATGAAAATGAATTGTGTGGCCGAAGGAGCCCCACACGATGGAGGGCAAATAAACTTTGGAGCCAATTTTTCATTGTTTCCCACCTAAATTTCTTATTGCCTTCAACATGTAGTTGCATCGGTTAACTTTAAAACCGATGCGACTAAAACTATTTGCATCGGTTGTTGGTGAGAACTGATGCAAATTTGATTTTTTTATTACCTATTGCTTTCCACGTACCAATTGCATCGGTTATTAAGATAGAACTGATGCAAATAGTCTATTTGCATCAGTTTTTACTTCAACTGATGCAAATGAGACGAAGCAATATGCACTTTTTGTACTAGTGGATCTTGAGGAGATCATTTTGTTGAGTTGATTGGTCTAGTTGTCTCTAGAGGTATCAGCAAAGGTTGAGCTGATCAGTAAGGTTGTTGACAGCTCAGGATCGTCTGGAAAATTTTGTGGATTTAGGAAGGAGGAGTTTGAATTCTGAAGTCGGAGATTTAAATTTGGATAAGTTTTCTCCGATCGGGAAGGATCTATAAGATTGAGTAAGGCTGGGAAGTTAGCTCTGAAGTGTTTTGGATCTTTTCTGTGATCTTAGAGAATAATTGATTGATCTACAAGATTGGATTGCCAGTTTGGATAACTGGGATTCGATAGGTTTCACGTATCTCTAAGGGAGTACGTGTATGATCTATCTCTGGTTGTGGAACCAGCAGTTCTGGAGTTTTGGTTGTTGAGTCAGACTCGTCTGTAGTCTGATATCTTGTCTAGTGTTATAGATATAGATGAATAGAAGCTTTGTAGCTTCATAGTATTGATTGTTTGGATTCTCTAGAGCGAGTATTCCGGTATATATATATATATATATATATATATATATATATATATATATATATACACTTGGAAAAAACTCGAAGAAATTCTATCCAGAATTTGTCTGGATAATTAGATTTGTTTGATTGGTTGAATTGGTTGTTTTGGTTGTTAGCATATGTTTGATATATGCTTGTGTTTTAAAATTAAATCTTTAATGAGATTATTAAATTACCCTTGTTTTAAATTTCGGGGATGAAATTCTTTTAAGGGGGAAGGATTATAATATCCCAGAATTTTTAACAATACCAAGTTTATAATCTGTATTTAAAATTAAATTGATGTTGATATTCTGTAAATAATAATTCAAATAGATTTAATAATCATCTTCAATAATTATTTAATTGGTTATTTTATCTTTTAAAAATAATAAATTGATTTCTATTTACAATATAAATATATGGGTTATATTTAAAATAGATTAGCATTGTTTTAATTTTAATAAATAAAGCATATTTTTAGTAATTTTGAAATTTGTTTTTATTTAATATTTAAGCTTTCCAAAATTAAATAAATAATTTTGGTTTAAACTTAATAAGTGAATCATGTTTTAAAATTCTATATACATTTTTATTTGGAAATTTTGATTTTTAAATTAGTATTGAGTTTTTAAAGCTATTTAATAAATAAATATATGATTTTAAAATTGATAAGAAAAATATTAAATGTTTAAATTAAATTGTTTGAGTTTTAAATTTAGAATGAATCAACAAAAGTTTTATGGATTATAAAATAGATAATTTATTGATAAAAATATATATTTTTTAAAATGATTTTAATTTAATAATAAGATATTTATAAAAACAATATCAATAGTGTATTGTTTTACAATAGATTTTTGAATAAAATTTGCAATTGTTATTTCAAATTGAATTTATATACATAACTTGATTTGAAAATAATTGAATTTGATTTGAATTTAAAATTCCAAAGTATAAATCTTAGTTGTTTTAATTTCTATACGTGTAAGTTTTATTTTATAAACATGATTTGTCTTTATTTCTTTTATAAATTTATACACATATTTAAATATAAACTAACAAATTAAATTAGGCCTAATATACACATTAATCTGTAAATTAAGTATTAATTCTTTTAAAAGAGACAAGTGTTTCATTCTTTAACATTCATTTAACAAGTGTTCAAAGATTATCATAACAATTTGACAAATGTTGAATAATTTTTACAAGTGGCACATTTATGTTTTAATTTTCTTTTATTTGATAAATCTGAAAATATATCTATATATAAACTTGCATCTTCATTCATACATGCCTTTTCATTTCCTTAATCAAAAAAAAGAAAACTTTAAACTCTTCAAAATCAGTAACTCCTCTTCAAAGAAATCCTGCATATTCAATACCATATGAGAAACACCTCTTCAAAAGTCAAAACCCCTCATCAAAATCAAATATGCATACACAAATTCCTCAAAATCAAATAGATCTGCATTCTTTTTATAAACTTGGAGGTGAACAAATCTGTCTGCATTTTATCTCTACACAAATTGAAGCCTGATTTGAAGCCTGTTCAAGCATCTGCATGCTAGTATTTAAGTCGGGAAACCATAAGCAAATCTGCATATCTCCTAAAATTGAAGCTTATTCAAAAACAACAGCATGCAACAATTTTTAAAGTAATAGGGGAAAGATAGATTGTCTTCTGCAAATTTCAAAAGGGTATAACAGAGCTCTGCATTTAAATAAAGGTGAGTAACTTTTTAAAATTTAAAGATAAAAATAGGATTGCATGCTAGATTATTTGATATAAATAAGTATTGCTATGTATAAATGAAAATGTAATGTGTGTATGCTGTTTTTTTTTATTATTTGTTCTGTTTTCTTGATTTTCCAGGCTAATTTTATTAAAAACCTTATCTTTTAATTTTAGTTTCTGATATGATTAGATTTATAAAGTACGGTTATTAGTTATCTTAAGTTAACTTTTAAAGTTTTAAATAAGTTAAAAAATAGTTTTTCTATGGAATTACAGGAAGTATCAGTGCATGAAAAAATTTAACCAAAATTAAAACATGTTACGTTTGTAGTTCAGTTTCATAAACTAAATGCATTAACAAAAACTTGATTTTTAAATCAAGTATTAGGATTTTTAGGTGTTAGTTTAAGTTGCAGTTTAGAATTGAACTAAACATGGATCTTTAGCAAATTCTGTTGATTCATGAATTGGGAAGTCTTGGGATTCTTCTGAGTGATGAAGAAGGTATAGGAGATGCTCAGAAAAATCATGGATGGGTTTAAAAATAATTTGAGAGGATGCAGTTTGAAATTCTTTTTTTTAACCCTAGTTTTCTCAGTGACCGTTGAATCGATCTTTTTGACGTGCTGGATTGATCGAGTGCTGTGGTGTTTGGGAAATGGGTAGTAGGTGTGTGGATGGGTTCATAGCCGGAGAGGTGGATCTCCAGGAGGTCGGAGCGGCAAGGGATAGCCGTTGACAGGTTTTGGGTAGAAACCTGTTTAATTTTCCAGGTTTAGGAAATGTTGAGTTCGAATTTGATTTAGAGAATGGTGGTTCGAATTGATGATTGTGGAGGGTTGCGGTGTCATCCTCTGGGTTGTTGAGATCCTCGGCGGCGACAAATGATGGCCGGAGTCGCCGTGCATATGCACGGTGATGAAGGGGTTGGGTTTAGTTTGGTTTCAGGGGAAGATTTGAGTTTTACTCGAAGTAAAGGAGTAGTTGACCCGGAGAAATCAGGTTGAAAACCCGAAGTAGTTTAGCATAAGCTAGGGTCATTCTGCATTTTCAAGTTTTCCAGAAAATCTGAGTTTAGCTTTAAATTTTTAAACCCGTAGCACCTGAATTTTTATAACTTGTGAATCTGAAAGTTTAAACCTGGTTTTAAACTTAAGTTTTAAAATTCAAGTTAAATTTAAATATCTCAGTTTTAGAAAAAAAAAATAAAGTTTTAAACCTTAACTTGTTTAACTACTTTGTTTTGGAAAGTAGTTTAAATCCCCTTAAATTGAAATTGTAAAATAAGAGCAAGATTTAAAATTCAATTTAAAATCTGGAAAGTTAAATTTGAATTTCAGTTTTTAAATTAGAAGAAGATTTAAATTTGAAAGTTTTAAACAAAATGTAAATTAAAGTTATTAAAATTTTGAAATGGATTTAGCTTCAAAATGTTTATAATACTTGTTTGTTTGTCTTGCAATTTAAAAAGTTTTAAATTATTTAAACTTTGACAAGTTTAAATTATTCTTATTTGAAAACTTGTATTTAAAATGGAATTTAAAGGTAATTTTCAAAAGTACTTTGTTTTAAATTAATAATTGGTTTTTAAAAACAAAATTTAGAAATGTTTTATCTTAAATTAATTAAGATAAATGTTTTGAAAATTTATTTAATTAATAAGGTAATTAGGAAATAGTTAGTTAATTTAATTAATTATTGATTAAGGTTTAATAGATATTGATTAATGATTAATCAATTTAAAATCGAGATCATTAATTAGATTTTTAAATTAATGATTTATGAATTATTGATTAAGTAATTAAGTTTTAATCAAGGTTAATTAATTAAATAAATTAGACTTTAATTAATGGATAATTAAAAATAATTTAATTTGTAATTAATCTAAGTTAATTACTTAATGAAAATAATTAGAGAATGGTTAATGAAGGTCATTAACCAGGATTATTTAACAATTAATCAACGTGGTTAATTTTTTTAATTAATTAGATTAATTAATTAAATAATAATCATTTGTGAATGGTTTGAGTGTAATTACTTTATGAAGTAATTTAGATATTAATTACTTAAGGTAATTAATTAAGTTAAATGTAATTGTTTGTTTTAATTAATTTAGTTTAATTAATTTTAAACACGTGGGTTTTAAAGATAATTACTGTATGTAATTAATGGATTGGAAATTACTCAGTGGAGTAATTGATTGATAATTACAGAATGTAATTAATTGAAGATGTTTAAGAATAAAGTAATTTGGATTAAATTATTTGGTAATTAATCATAGGATTAATTAAGGAATTAATTAAGGTATAATTAATTTGGTTTAATAAAGTAATTAAGTTAGTTAATTTCTAAATGTAATTTATCTAGGATGATTAATAATTATGAGTTAATTACTTAAGATAATTAATTTTAGAGGATAATTAATTAAGTATAATTAAAGATCATTAATTATTAAAATTAATGATGTAATTAAAGTTGATTAATTATGATTAATTAATCAATGATAAATGATTAAAGGTAGTTAATTAATGTAATTAATTAAGGAATAAGGTAATTATTATAGTTAATTAATTAATTGAAGTAATTAAGGGTAATTACTGTTTTGGTTAAGATAACTAATTTGTGAAATTAATCAAAGGATGATTAATTAAGGTGATTAATAATGAATGATTTACTAATTGTAATCAATTAAATGGTTGAGTAAGCAAGATATATTTTGATGAAGTAATTAATTTAATTTATTTTAAATTAATTAAAGGTAAAGTAATTAGTTTAATTCATTTTAAATTAATTAGAGATGGAGATAGTTAATTTAATTCATTTTAAATTAATTATATTGTAATGAGTAAATCATTGCTTATGTATGAATGGATGACATAGATTGTCTTGGATGCTTTGAGATCTCAGAAATGAGATAAATAAGGTTGTGTGGTATGAATGTTTGGTTGCATTGTGATGATAACATAGATTATCTATTGTGATGGTGATATGGATTACCTATTGAATGAATTATGGATTACCTGTTATTTGATAATGTTGATTATCAATTGTGATTTGTGAGTTATCTATCTGTATATAGATACTGTATTGAATTGTTTTAAACTTTAAAATTTGTTACACAGCCACACACCTTAACTTGTTACTCACACCTTAACTTTAAAATATGCTGAACACAGCCACACACCTTAACTTGTTACTCACACCAGACCCATGTCTGACCCGGAGTTTATCTTCTGTTTTCTTAAACTCTTGGGTACTCAAATTTTTACGAGTAGCCAAGGGATTCAGATTAGGATTCAGGATAGCTTTGACAAATTATAGAGGGGCAATGGAGCAGGAGGCTTCTGCGTGTAGATATGTAGTATTCCGTTGTGTAGATTTCTCTGAGTTGTTTATTGTGTGCTGTATTGAGTTGTATAACTAGACAGGTGTTTATAACTGTCTAGTATGTGTTGTATTATCTGTGTACTCTGATAATTGTTGTAAACTATGTAATGTTTATGTTATTAATATAATTTATTCGTTCCGCTGTTTAGATTCTGTGTTGTTTCTTTCTTCTCTTCTTGCTTTTCTCTTTTCTATCCCTTTCTTTCATAAAAATGATGCGATTTCCTGGTGATAGGAAGTCGGGTCATTTCAAAAGGTTTCGATTCCTAATTCGATCGTATGGAGAAGATAGCTTTTCGGACCCAGTTATTATATTAAATTTCGATATAGATTTAAGCGCGTTTACTTATCGTATGGCAAAATGGTCACTCTAAACACTGCTAAAATTGAAATCCGATAATAATACACTATTACGAACCCAATGGAACTGGTTTCGTCGAATTTCGAGACTGCACCTCGGAAGGCTATTTTTAAATATCGATTTAAACGATAAAATTTCAAAACTGAACCAATCACCTTTAAATTCAATTTTAACACTTTTACTGTCTTCAGTATTATCAATATAAATTTTACAAGCCTTCAAATTATATTTTAATAGGCTTAAAATAGAAGATTCAACATATTACAATGCTTCAAATTATTAAATTCAATAACTTAATTATCAAATAAATAGTGATATTTTAAATTCAAGTTAGAAACTAACTTTTAAATATTTAAAATCAATTAAATATTCCGATTTCAAATATCTAAAACTCAGATTTGTCACAGTATAACACCACAGACGGTAACTGTGCCATATAATTCCCGTGTTTCTCCTAGATATTTCCAAAGTTAAAATCCTTCGGTGTTAATTAGGGAATATTTGCGTACCACCAAAATTAAGAAGGATTACGTATTTAGGCTAAGATTTGATGGTCGGTTATTTAACTATCAAATAATCAAACGTTCAAAACAAGATTACATTTTCCATGGAAATCACTAAGCCTCTTAAATTAATCTCTCATTAATTTAAATTCGCATTTCAAAGACTTGGAAATCACTTCCATATACTTATCTCAACAGGATAAGTATATTCAAAAAACACTATATTTTGATATTTAGAAAATATAAACATATACTTATCTCAATGGAATAAGTATATTTACAAACCATTTCTTTCAAATACCTGCAAACTTTAAAAATAGATATGGAAAGTACCGTTCAATGTCGACCATAGACCGCAGCAAACATAATGCTTACATCGCAATCCCAGCGAATCCATGGTAAACTGTAGGAATCACCGCCCTTCGAATTATTCCATGAAAATTAACTATTTCTTTCCAAATTTCTTTATTTTATAAATATCTCCAAATCTATTTATAAAGTTTCTTTATAAATTCCAATCTATTTATAAAACATTCTTTATAAACACCAAATGTATTTATAACATTCTTTATAAATGTCAAATCTATTTATAACATTCTTTATAAACATTCCTTCTAAATTTCAAACCCTATTTATAAATTTCAAATTTTTATAAACTCCTTGATATATTCTTTTATAAATATCCATAACCATTTATAAACTCTTCCCATATTTAACAACTTATTTACTAAACTTTTCAAGTCAGTAAGATTCCCTTGATAAACCATAAATTATTTGAAATAACTTTCAATAATAAGTTATTATTTAGACGTCCTTCTATTTCACTTAAATTAAATCTCCTTTCAAATAATAAGTTTAAAATCTCGCTAACAATATATTAAATTAATTTTAAACACTATTATTGTAATAATAAGTTAACTTTAATATAATAATTAATTAATTTTAAAATATTATTAAAACAATAATCAATTAACTTTAAAATAATATTAATACAATAATTAATTAACCTATAAATATAATTAAATAACTTAAATCAATATAATTAAATAACTTTAATTAAGAATTAAAGTATAGTTAAGTCACTTTAAATAAATAATTAAAATAAAATCAAAACATTTTAAACAATTACTAAGTAACTTTAAAATAATAATTAAACATTCATTAAGGAATAACTTTTAGGAATCATATTAATAAAATAATTAACTTAAAACAATATTAAAAACAATTATTAGTTATCTTTATATCATTATTAATAAATAATTATTACTTTTAAAAATCTTATTACAAATGATAATTATTCATAAAATAACTTTCAAATCGAAATTTAGCTTTTTAAATTAGAAAGAGGCTTAACGATCACCATGGTACTTAAACAAGCTACCATATTATTCAACTAAACTTTTCAAGTTAATAACAGATATTTACATAATCAACGACTGTGTTACTAAAACCAATAATTAACCATCACCGGTTAACATATCACTTATTCAAAGAGGGATATCAGTTAACGATATTATCGAATATCCAAATTTATAAAATAGCAGAACAAGGAGCTAATTAATTGTCAAATTAATTTAATTAGCGAAATGGTGATTAGTTCCAATCCAATTTAACTCTAAAATATTTTATTTGGCCAAATAAACATCAATAATTAAGGTATATATATATTTCAAACGACGTTATTATTGAAATAACATGATTTGAACCCAGTCCATTTAAATATGTCATAAATTTTTACCTGTCCAAAGCTTCCAATAGCTTAAACTAAAATGTTGTACTCGTCCATAAGAGTACAACATAAGAATCCATGTGTTAAACGAATCTAATATGAGGGAGATATAAATTTCCAAAGTTCAAACACTTAAATTATAAAATATAAATCAAAATAACAAGTTTCTCACCAACTTCAAATGAGCCGTGCCCGCCTGCCCAACCTTCTGAAACCTGACCAGTTCAATTCTCCTCTCCCACTTCTTCTTCTTTCTCCCATCAACATACAGGAACCCAACAATTGCGTGAATATGCACTTGAGCCACTGATTCAACGAACTAGCACCACCAACATGTTTGCCTTGCCACTCTCATTCCAACCATCACCTCGTCCACTCTTCTGGCCAATCGAAACAAAAAGCGACCTAACCAATCTCCCTCCTCTCAAATCGCGCCCAGGTTTAAAGGTTGCGACACTTTTCGTCAACGATTCCTACCAAAAATTTCCACAACGATGCACTCTCCAAGCTTAACATGACGCAACTCTCCATTTTGTGAATTGATGACTAAATCTCCGACCATCGTCAACCCTAGATGCAACGATCGCCAAATATCAACATGAAACTCCCTCAAAACTTCCCTAAAAGCACTACGCTTCCATACGATTCCAATGATGCTTACACTGTCGATCAATTCTTCATGGATTAGGAGAAATCGATTTTTGAACATTGATGTACACTCTTCCTCCTTATTGGTATACTATGATAACTTGGTCGTCCTTCGACGAAATAAAGTGCCACCAATTCTAAAAAATTCTCGGAAAAAAGGTGGACAACTCTTATGTTGGGCACTCAGGCTAAATTTTACCGCATTAATCGTAATTGATTTTTGAATGAGGAAAAGAGTGAATTTTCATTCACCGACTAATAAAAAAATTGAAGAAGAGAATTCTCCCTGAAGGCACACACATATAAATGCACATACCTCCTTCGACACCAAGGAAACCAACATTCAAATCAAAGTCAATAATCAAAGGGACAAACAGACAAGGTATAACAAGGCAACATGTAGGATGAAAGGGAACATTGGACAAGGGATAGCAAAATTGTGGCCGAGTACAATTGTTTTGGTGAATGGTGGGTACTCTGTGTGTACTTGTGTGAGTTTATAATGTTTTTGATTTGAATAGGTTTAGGTACCCGACACACAATATCATATCCGCAGACGAGCCACGGACGACAGAAAATGAAATACGATCGCGTACAGAATTGGGACATGATAAAAAAATAACAATAAAATAGGCAAGTATTAAATTCTGTGAAGTTTCAAAATGCCAAAGTTTGCCGTAAAATACATCAAACAAAAATTTCTTAATTTTCAAATTGAAAATTATGGTAAAATTCTAAAAATTAAATTAAAAATACATCATTAAACAGTTATTTGGAACATAGATTTATTATAATTTAATTCAACCTGAATACTTAAATAAATTAAATATTAAATTCAAAGACCTAAAAATACGGGTCGTTAAACATTCTCCAAATAGAACACTAAACTCCACATATAGACAATCTCCAAAATACACCTATGAAACTCATATGGTTTTGTATAACATGACCACCTCAAATATTGTAATGTATTCCCTAATGGAATTCATTTATTCTTTTTACCAAAAGGACATCGATTTCCTTTTCATAAGATATTACTTATAAAACCATTTCTCTTATTCCATAAAACACTTTTCATAATTCTATTTCCACTTATGAAATAATATTTAAAATATATTTCCTTTTATGACTTGTTATACAAAACGATTCACAACTATTACTTCAAATATTCTGATATTCTTTTGAACCATAAAATTCCCTTTAAAAATAAAAGACAACCTTTTTAATTTTGTCTTTTAAAATAAATGTTTATTATTGTTATAATTTTTCTAAAAAACAAATACTCCTAAAATAGTTATTTAAAACATTTCTTATATGTATATAAATTTAAAAGAATAAATAAGAAGTTGACAATAAATATAAAGATTTAAAAGCACATATTATTTAAAATATCACAATTTTTTTCAAAAATTAGAATCAACTATTTTTATAAAACAACCTTACGCATCTTATTATAAATCAAAGATTGTGATTTATCTCTCTAATCTATCCAATGATAAAAGTTTCCTTAATTTATAAAACATCGTTTATAAATCTATCCTTTTATTCGTAAGATAAGATTTTACAAATCTTCACTATATTTGTAAATTGTCACTTTTATATATTATCACATTTATAAATTTCCACAATTATAAATAAATCTTAATATATGTATATGTGTGTGTATCACGTTATATAAAACTGTTAATAAATATATGTACCAAAATATTTCTATCTTCTTTTAAAACGTATTTTTTATTACAAAAGACGGACTTATTTTTTAGATTTTAAAAATCTTTATTTTGTAGTTCAAAATCTCTATTTAAAATATTTTATAAAACTATTAACTTATAATATTTAAAATTCATAACTTTTATTTCATTTAAAATAAATTCCTTCTTTTAATAATTCAAGAATAATTATTAAAATATATAAATTTTCGAAATCACTTAAAATCTTTAAAAAAAATTAAATCTTCACTTTGTAATATTTCAAAATACTAAAAAATTTGACCCAGTGCTAGTATAGCACTAAATAGGAAAAAAATCATCCATGACATCAAATATGGCATCCAACACATCACATATCAAGATATATGAAAAATAAAATCAATAGTGTGAGGAATCCTATTGAATTCCTCCAACCTGTCCCTTTGCATCACATACAGTATATATTCATACAGTATAAACCAACTGCTTTGAGGCGGGATCATATATAAAAGGTTATTTGCTCTTACACGGAAACATAATAGGGTCTCATCCGCTCCATGGACGGGAATATATCCAAACTAATAAAATAGTAAGTCATCCAAACATTGAATCAGCAATTTTTTATCAACTATATATCATGCTAGTTAACCAAAAAAGTGAGTTTAACTCACCTTGATTCCAGTTTTCGTCAAAGCGCTTCGGTTCGAATTAAAATTGAATAGAAATTAAATTTTAACCAAAATTCCTACTAGCTCCATATCCATCCAATCCAACTCCATAATGTAGCATTCACTGATACGATCGCAACGGACTTGTCGCGTTCGATTTCGACATCGTATGGAAAAGTTATGATTTAATGAACGATTAAAATAATTAAACTATAATAAACTTTAATAAATAAAATTTAAACTTTATTTACCCTTTCCCTCTCCTGCATATGCTTGCTCCAGAAAAATAACACACGACTTCAACTCGATCACCGTGCCACCACGTCGTACCACCACGCCGTGCCGCCGTCCACCGCATTGCCACCGTGCGACGCCCAGACCTTGCCGAGCCTCCCAGCACCAACATGGACCCCCCTTACTTCACCAATCGAGCTTAATCCGAACTAAACACCCCGTGAATGCGTGAGATTTCTGGCTACCACGACGCGAATTTTAACAATCCCACCGTTGATTAGCTATGTTTCATCGAGCTCTACATTTCGTTAGTTGAAGCCGTTGGCCAATTCAGCTTCTAGAGAATCCGTTGATTGTCGATCGTTGGATGGAGGGAAGTTTGAAATGGCGGCTAAGGATTTGTTAGATTTGGGTTTGCAAATGAAGGAATATGATGGCCTTATATAGAAATTTTTTAAAGCACTATTCATTCGTCAAATTTTCGAACTCCAAATGAGGCGTGTCGCCTATCATTCTATATGTTATACCTATATTCCTAACATGATGGAATATACATCAGGACCAAATTCCATCGTATACCGAAGTTAACTTCTAAAACCATATTATATTAATTTAAATTCCTTTAATTAATTTTTATATGTTTTGAACTTGCACAACCAAAGGATACGTCCAATCGCCATGAAATTTGATGGCTACTATTGTAACCACCCGGTATTTAGCATCGTTTGATAATCGACATTAAACAATTAATATTTTCGCTAATTGCCCATTTGGAGTTTTAAAATTTAAATTAAAATTATTTAAATAATTTGTTAAGGAAATACGGGTTTTAAATTTATATTGACTCGTTCCCTTTTTACTTTTATTGGGCTTGTTTCCTTTTCATTGAGATAGTGGCGTACCCGCTTTCCCCCCTTTGATTTTTCCCATTCGTTCAAAGAAAAAAAAAACCCCTAGCATACGAAATAAAAGAAACGAAAATGGCGGCTCCAATTCTTCGTGGCTGCTAGGGTTTCGATTCTTCGATTTTGGAACAGCTTCGTGTTGCCACGGCCTCAATTCTCGATCAATTGAAAAGGTGAGTAATCCACTCACATCTAATTCATACCTCATGCTTATTTAAGGTACGAATTCAGTGATTTTCGCTCGTATTTAATTGTTTGAGGTTGTTGATTCAATTTGCTCGCCATCTGATTTATGTTCTTTGCTTGAGATTTTTCTGACTTCTTCAAGTTCGTTTTCGTTTCTTGTTTGTAAATTTCTGACTTTGCCATCTTTGGCCATCACCGTTGCAGTTATATTGAACTGCAGTGGATTTCTTGCTAATTATTTCTCTGAATTTTCTGGTCATTTTGTATTCATTCTTGAGCATCTGCATCTGTTCTGGTTGTCTGCATCCCTTAACTGGTTTGGATTGCATTTGCATTACTACATACGTGAGGTTCAGTTGAGCATATGATTTGTATTGTGGTGCTCTGATGTTGTTTCTTGGCCATATGTTCATCTGAGTCATTGGAAGTTATAGCCCCGGTGCTTGTTACTGTGTTGCCGCATCTTGGGTGCACATGCTTGTTTCAGTTGTAGCATGCTCTGTTCATGCATCTTGATGGTACTGTCCAATTTCATTCAGTGTTCGATGGTGCATTTGTGTTATCTGGTATATATGTGCACTGTTCCACCTTTATATTACAGGGACTGATCATTTGAACTTGGTAGCATAGCTGTTGACTTTGGGTCTGTTACACACACACACACACACATATATATATATATATATTGCTGTTGCAACTGTGGCAGAGGTAAATTTCGACCTTAATCATTCAGCGTAGTCGTCTCGGCCTATTGAGACAGTTTGCAAGTTTGTTTATGTTAGTTTGGTCTTTACCATGCTTCATTGAGTTGTTTGGCAGTTGAGTCGAGTCATGTTATTAGTGACTTGACCTCTACCTTTACCATGCTAAGCCGGAATTCTCTGGTTCATGTATGTGCATCTTTTGCCTTGTGCATTTCGAAGTCTTGTTGCATTTCAAATCTGCATTTTCTGTTCCATGTAGCATATTTGCATATTCGTGTGAACTGACATTTGAACTTGATTTCCTTCGAGTTAAATTTGTCTGCACCGTGTCTTGGATGAGGCTTCACTTAATCAGTGGTCTTGTTTTATTTCTTTTGATTGTGTACATTGATATAACTTACATTGAC
This sequence comes from Allium cepa, assembly GCA_030765085.1. Taxonomy (NCBI): domain Eukaryota; kingdom Viridiplantae; phylum Streptophyta; class Magnoliopsida; order Asparagales; family Amaryllidaceae; genus Allium; species Allium cepa. Next base: position 181,228,152 of record CM060937.1, on the reverse strand, counting down.
CTTCATGTGCATATGCAGACTATGTTGGGGTGGGTTTATGCCTTCATACTTGTGAACTGGTCTTTGAACATTTACTTGTAGCTGACCATTCATTTGTTACCTGTCCCTGGTTTTGAACTTGTACTCAAAACTGATCTGTTTCACTATGGTTTCATGCCTTATAGTTGCATTCCATTCCATGTTTGTATTGCTGCATACATTCCTTCTGTCACTGCCTGCTGTTTGTGGTCAATTGCTTCGAGTTGTTAATCATCCTATTTTGCATTTTTGATACACCATTGCTTGACCTGTCTCATCGTATTTGCATTGTGCTTATGTCCATTGAAGCATCGAGTCTGCAATTTGTTGTTTCACTTATCTGGTCATGATAGCCTTGCATATGTAAACTTGAAGTCTAGTCATCACTGCATATATAAATATATGTCTGAATGCATGCATATCCTTTGTCCTCTTCGAATGCTTGCATATGATTGAGTTGTGTCTGCATTGTGCATTGAACACTTTGTCATCTGTAGTTGTATTCACTTCATATGTTTGCATACATGCTGTGGTCTTGACATTATTTGCTTGCATGTCACTTGTTCTGTTTCTAGTTTGCCTTGTATCTCATTGTGCATGCATGTTTTCCTTTGCCGTATAGCAGTTGCTCGGCCCAGTCATGATTCACTGTCATGCACTTCACTGTGTTCTGATTCTTGATGGCTAGCATGATGGTGTTTATGTCTGTACTGTCTTATGAGACTGTCTCTGGACATTTTGCTATGACATCCATGTTGATTTTTGAAATTTTACTTAAGTTGAATCCAGTTTCAAAAACTCGGGTTTGACCTTGTGCTTGTGTCATGATTTTAGATATATTTCACCTGTGTTGAACCCGTCTTTTTATTTTGGGTTTGACCTTGTGCCCGGTTGTGTACATCGTTACTGTTGTGGCAAGGCAGTGCACGCAAGCGTGAACTGCAGCCACACAGAATTGAGTTTTTGGGTACATTATCACTGTAGTGGCAAGGCAGTGCACGCAAGCGTGAACTGCAGCCACACGGTATGGCTTTTATGATATTCAATCTTGCTTTGATTTATTGATCTTTTGCATATTCCATATGCTGTAGTGGCGAGGCAGTGCACGCGTGCGTGTACTGCAGCCCTACTCGACTTAATATTTTAATTGATATTTCAATGGTTTGAACTATTTCGTTTATTCAATTCAATATTCTGAATTTCATTCTGATTTGGTTGAATTTGCTGATTTTTTTGTTTAACACTGCTACGTGTTATATTTATCGTTATCCGATTTCTTTATTTAAGGATCGGATAGACGAAATTTATTGTGACTATCGTCTATTCATTATTTAATTATTATTGCTTCTGTGCACTAATAACTGAGTTTGAATTAGACTGACCCGACTATTATTTTCTTTTGAATTTAATACTCGGGTCAGACCGAGTATTTCAGGTTGTAGATATCCCGCTTTGGGTTGCTGCTAGAGCTATGAAGTTCTTTCATATCTTTTGGAGTAGTCGTCGTTATTTGTAGTAGTCTGTATAATTGTATTGGAAGATATGTATTCATGTATATTATATACGTTAATGTACTTGTATATGTAACTTCCTGAGTCGACTGTTGTAGTTGTATCATATGTACCGTGTCAAATGTATTGTAACTGATATCAGTTATTGTATATATGAGAATTTCTGTTTTATTTGTGTTCCGCACTATATTATCTGTGTAATATTTTATGTTTACTGTTCTAAAATATTACGAACCATCGTAGTTCGCTTTATACTGGAATTGGGGTATGTCGATGGGAGAAAATAAATCAGAGATGAAAAATGAAAGAATATTTATAGACATATACCATTCCTATCGAGATAACCAATACTAGTGTAAGGCCTAACTATTGATGGCCGCTCCTCAACAGCCTTATTCTCCGTGCTAGTTGACAGCACTACACCGTAGTGTTCTTGGCTAGCGTGGGTATAGAGGTGGGGCGCCACAGCTTGGTATCAGAGCCTGGGGTTTAGAACAAATATAAAACATAACTTGGATGGAACATATGTTACAACTATTTGTCGATATTTTATCTCTCATCTTTGCATATGATTATCTTTGATTGTTAGGTATGAATTCCTAACGCTTATTCATGTGCCTTTGATTTTGATTTCGTGAAAGTATTTTGGCTTCGGCTTCTGTTTGCTTTGCGAACTTAAGTTGAATTCTTTGATGATGGGGATTTTGTTCTTGTGTTTTCGGCTTTGAATTGATTTAGCCGACGTTGATTTTGTTTGAACTTGGCCATTACTTGTTGACTTCGGCATTGACTTGGTTTTCATTTTTTGTTGAAGTCATTTATGCATTTATGCTCGTTTTGCTTCGTTATTCCATTTGTTAATCGATTCTTCTTTTTCGATTAGTTGTTGTCATCTTTGTCGACTTTGATAACTTCTATTTCTGGAATTTTTGGATATTCCTACTTTGATGGATTTAGAATCAAATTCTTTGGATTTTATTCACGTCTTCGAATGTGAATTTTAGTGAATTGATTTGGTTTCCAAATTTAATCGATTCTTGTTAATTCCCTGATTTGTTGCTATCATTTATTAGCAACTTTGATAACATTTTCTTCGGAATTTTTGTGAACATACCTTTTGATGGATACAGTATCAATTTCTTCGGATTCTATTCACATCTTTGTATGTGAATTCTTGTGCTTGATTGTTCCTACAATCATTTTTGTGATTTGTCATTTTAAAAATATAAAGGTTTTCTATACTAGTAGTAAATATCAAAACCCTTTTCTCCAAACGATTTCAAAACTATTTTACTACAAAACTCTTTTCCTAAACCGTTTTCCAATCTATTAGTATATACTAACCTTTACCTCACTCGTATGAGAAATCTAACTAAACGACTTAGTAAAACGAGTGGTATATAACGCTTGCGTTTACTTCGCCGGTTAATTCTTGGACTTATTCGATTGAATCTCTTGTGACAGTTTTTTAGTGAAGATTTACAGTTTGTTCGTAAATATTTAAGTTAAGCAAGTGGTTATGGGACATGAAGCTAAACTTTTATATTAACTAGCTTAGTGTAATTGACACTTCTCGTTGATCTTGATGATCGCTTTATGAATTGGACTAGCAATTGCGCGATGTCTCTTTCATTGCAAGGTTAGGCTAGACACCACTTGTGTGATTCCACTCACACATACCTTTTTGCTTTTTGGTTAGCCTAGACACCATTTGTGTGATTCCACTCACACATACCTTTTTGTTTGCGAGGTTAGGCTAGACACCATTTGTGTGATTCCATTCACACATACCTTTATGCTTTTTGGTTAGCCTTGACCTCATCTGGGTGATTCAGACTCACTCATGCGGGGTAGCTCCCCATGGTCTTTGGACCGTCATGTGATAGGCCTCTTTCCCTTTTCCTTTGATATTGATTGATCTCTGGATGATTATGACGATCATCTTTGTGATTTAGACTAGCAATTGTGCGATGTCTCTTTGTTTCTTTTCTGGTTAGGCTAGACACCACTTGTGTGATTCCATTCACACATACCTTTATGCTTTTTGGTTAGCATAGACACCATTTGTGTGATTCCATTCACACATATCTTTTTGCTTTCTGGTTAGGCTAGACAACATTTGTGTGATTCCATTCACACATACCTTTATGCTCTTTGGTTAGCCTAGACACCATTTGTGTGATTCCATTCACACATATCTTTTTGCTTTCTGGTTAGGCTAGACACCATTTGTGTGATTCCATTCACACATACCTTTATGCTTTTTGGTTAGCCTAGACACCATTTGTGTGATTCCATTCACACATACCTTTTTGCTTTTTGGTTAGCCACCAGGAGATAGCGTCTCGATTTGCGTTGCACGTGTTGGTGATTTTTCATGCTCACGTGTAGGTGAGTTTCCATGCTCCCGTTCTCGCTTTGCGTTGCACGTGTTGGTGATTTTTCATGCTCATGTGTAGGTGAGTTTCCATGATCCCGTTCTCGCTTTGCGTTACATGTGTTGGTGATTTTTCATGCTCACGTGTAGGTGAGTTTTCATACTCCCATTTGAGTTTTCATACTCCCATTTGAGTTTTCATACTCCCATTTGAGTTTCCCTACTCTCATTCGAGTTTCCGTACTCCCATTTGAGTTTCCGTACTCCCATTTGAGTTTTCATACTCTCATTTTGTGATATCTGGATTTCTTGTGTAGATTTCTAGAATTTTTGCTTTCTGGATTTCTTGTGATGATTTCTAGAATTTGTGCTTCACCAATTTTCGTGATTTCTATTGATAAGTTTTATCAATTTCTGTGCATTGGTTAATTCGTGTGCTATTGACTTGTTATGAATACAAGTTTAGGGTATGATACCACTTCCTATCTGTGAGAAGATTCTTGTGACATTTCTGATGAATGAAAATTCATTGGTATTATATTTTGATGCCAATTATTTCGATGAAATTTTGACGTATGTCGAAGTTGCTACTGAAGTTGCTATTTTAATCACGTGTTTTAAAAATTTGTTATTCTTCAAAATTGTTTCAAAAAATTAAAATTAAAATTGATTTCAAATTTTTTACAGTTTACGCTTTCAAAAGAATGAGGAAGCGATTTAAACGTTTCAGAAAAATCGAGGACTATGACCCCTTTCTTTTACTGATTCGCTTAATTCCAGACTTGTCCGTTTGAGAATGTGAAATGTTATTTTTAAAAAATACACAATTATGCACTTTAAAGAAAACGATGAAGTGAATTAAACGATTTAGTAAAACTCGTGGTTATGGGTCATGTGCGTTTGCTATTTCGGTTAATTCCGGACTCGTTAATTGAAATATTTGTGATTTTTGATTATCGTTTTTGATAATCAGATATTTATTGTTTCTGATTATCGCTTGTGATAATCAGATATTGAGATTTACTTATCGTTTGTGATAATTAAAAATTTGAGATTTAATTATCGTTTGTGATAATTAAATATTTGCGATTTAAGATTTAATTATCAATTGTGATAATTAAATATTCGTTGATTTGTGATTTCTGATTATCATTTTTGATAATTAGATATTTATTGTTTCTGATTATCGCTTGTGATAATTAGATATGTGAGATCTAAATATCGTTTGTGATAATTAAATATTTGTGATTTAAGATTTGAATTATCGTTTTTGATAATCGAATATTTGTGATTTGAGATTTCTGAATTATCTATTGATAATTAAATTTTGTTGAGAATTTGTGAATTTCTTTTATGAAATTAAAAGATTTCTTTGGTGTTTACATTGTACTACGCCGGTGTACCGGCTCAATTTTCTACTATTCATGACGTTTTCCACGTCTCCCAATTACGGAAACGCCTTAGGGATTTCCGATTTTTATTATTGAGCAACCTTCTATTCACATCATTGCTTCGGGGGTGTAGCACCTTCGAAATAACGATGTTTTTCTCGTGAAAGCTCAGTTGTTCTCAAATCTTATGGATTTCACTTTGGAATCCAGAGAATTCATCGAGCAAAACATGCTCAGGCTTTCTCTTTCATGCTCTTTATGGTGAACTTCCTATTTCAAATTTCTTCATCTTGTGATGATGTTCTTTATGGTTGTTACCATTTGTTCATTTATTCCTTATGATTGCGAGGACGCAATTTCTTTAAGGAGGGGAGTCTGTAACAACCCGGTATTTAGCATCATTTGATAATCGACATTAAACAATTAATATTTTCGCTAATTGCCCATTTGGAGTTTTAAAATTTGAATTAAAATTCTTTAAATAATTTGTTAAGGAAATACGGGTTTTAAATTTATATTGATCGTTCCCTTTTTACTTTTATTGGGCTTGTTTCCTTTTCATTGAGATAGTGGCGTACCCGCTTTCCCCCCTTTGATTTTTCCCATCCGTTCGAAGAAAAAAAAACCTAGCATACGAAATAAAAGAAATGAAAATGGCGGCTCCAATTCTTCGTGGCTGCTAGGGTTTTGATTTTTCGATTTTGGAACAGCTTCGTGTTGCCACGGCCTCAATTCTCGATCAATTGAAAAGGTGAGTAATCCACTCACATCTAATTCATACCTCATGCTTATTTAAGGTACGAATTCAGTGATTTTCGCTCGCATTCAATTGTTTGAGGTTGTTGATTCAATTTGCTAGCCGTCTGATTTATGTTCTTTGCTTGAGATTTTTCCGACTTCTTCAAGTTCGTTTTCGTTTCTGGTTTGTAAATTTCTAACTTTGCCATCTTTGGCCATCACCGTTGCAGTTATATTGAACTGCAGTGGATTTCTTGCTAATTATTTCTCTGAATTTTCTGGTTATTTTGTATTCATTCTTGAGCATCTGCATCTGTTCTGGTTGGTCTGCATCCCTTAACTGGTTTGGATTGCATTTGCATTACTACATACGTGAGGTTCAGTTGAGCATATGATTTGTATTGTGGTGCTCTGATGTTGTTTCTCGGCCATATGTTCATCTGAGTCATTGGAAGTTATAGCCCTGGTGCTTGTTACTGTGTTGCCGCATCTTGGGTGCACATGCTTGTTTCACCTGTAGCATGCTCTGTTCATGCATCTTGATGGTACTGTCCAATTTCATTCAGTGTTCGATGGTGCATTTGTGTTATCTGGTATATATGTGCACTGTTCCACCTTTATATTACAGGGACTGATCATTTGAACTTGGTAGCATAGCTGTTGACTTTGGGTCTGTTACATATATATATATATATATATATATATATATATATATATTGCTGTTGCAACTGTTGCAGAGGTAAGCTTCGACCTTAATCATTCAGCGTAGTCGCTCGTCCTATTGAGACAGTTTGCAAGTTTGTTTATGTTAGTTTGGTCTTTACCATGCTTCATTGAGTTGTTTGGCAGTTGAGTCGAGTCATGTTATTAGTGACTTGACCTCTACCTTTACCATGCTAAGCCGGAATTCTCTGGTTCATGTATGTGCATCTTTTGCCTTGTGCATTTCGAAGTCTCGTTGCATTTCAAATCTGCATTTTCTGTTCCATGTAGCATATTTGCATATTCATGTGAACTGACATTTGAACTTGATTTCCTTCGAGTTAAATTTGTCTGCACCGTGTCTTGGATGAGGCTTCACTTGATCAGTGGTCTTGTTTTATTTCTTTTGATTGTGTACATTGATATAACTTACATTGACCTTCATGTGCATATGCAGACTATGTTGGGGTGGGTTTATGCCTTCATACTTGTGAACTGGTCTTTGAACATTTACTTGTAGCTGACCATTCATTTGTTACCTGTCCCTGGTTTTGAACTTGTACTCAAAACTGATCTGTTTCACTATGGTTTCATGCCTTGTAGTTGCATTCCATTCCATGTTTGTATTGCTGCATACATTCCTTCTGTCATTGCCTGCTGTTTGTGGTCAATTGCTTCGAGTTGTTAATCATCCTATTTTGCATTTTTGATACACCATTGCTTGACCTGTCTCATCGTATTTGCATTGTGCTTATGTCCACTGAAGCATCGAGTCTGCAATTTGTTGTTTCACTTATCTGGTCATGATAGCCTTGCATATGTAAACTTGAAGTCTAGTCATCACTGCATATATATATATGTCTGAATGCATGCATATCCCTTGTCCTCTTCGAATGCTTGCATATGATTGAGTTGTGTCTGCATTGTGCATTGAACACTTTGTCATCTGTAGTTGTATTCACTTCATATGTTTGCATACATGCTGTGGTCTTGACATTATTTGCTTGGATGTCACTTGTTCTGTTGCTAGTTTGCCTTGTATCTCATTGTGCATGCATGTTTTCCTTTGCCATATAGCAGTTGCTCGGCCCAGTCATGATTCACTGTCATGCACTTCACTGTGTTCTTATTCTTGATGGCTAGCATGATGGTTATTATGTCTGTACTGTCTTATGAGACTGTCTCTGGACATTTTGCTACGACATCCATGTTGATTTTTGAAATTTTACTTAAGTTGAATCCAGTTTCAAAAACTCGGGTTTGACCTTGTGCTTGTGTCATGATTTTAGATATATTTCACCTGTGTTGAACCCGTCCTTTTATTTTGGGTTTGACCTTGTGCCCGGTTGTGTACATCGTTACTGTTGTGGCAAGGCAGTGCACGCAAGCGTGAACTGCAGCCACACGGAATTGAGTTTTTGGGTACATTATCACTGTAGTGGCAAGGCAGTGCACGCAAGCGTGAACTGCAGCCACACGGTATGTCTTTTATGATATTCAATCTTGCTTTGATTTATTGATCTTTTGCATATTCCATATGCTGTAGTGGCGAGGCAGTGCACGCGTGCGTGTACTGCAGCCCTACTCGACTTAATATTTTAATTGATATTTCAATGGTTTGAACTATTTCATTTATTCAATTCAATATTCTGAATTTCATTCTGATTTGGTTGAATTTGCTGATTTTTTTGTTTAACACTGCTACGTGTTATATTTATCGTTATCCGATTTCTTTATTTAAGGATCGGATAGACGAAATTTATTGTGACTATCGTCTATTCATTATTTAATTATTATTGCTTCTGTGCACTAATAACTGAGTTTGAATTAGACTGACCCGAGTATTATTTTCTTTTGAATTTAATACTCGGGTCAGACCGAGTGTTTCAGGTTGTAGATATCCCGCTTTGGGTTGCTGCTAGAGCTATGAAGTTCTTCCATATCTTTTGGAGTAGTCATCGTTATTTGTAGTAGTCTGTATAATTGTATTGGAAGATATGTATTCATGTATATTATATACGTTAATGTACTTGTATATGTAACTTCCTGAGTCGACTGTTGTAGTTGTATCATATGTACCGTGTCAAATGTGTTGTAACTGACAACAATTATTGTATATATGAGAATTTCTGTTTTATTTGTGTTCCACACTATATTATCTGTGTAATATTTTATATTTACTGTTCTAAACTATTACGAACCATCGTAGTTCGCTTTATACTGGAATTGGGGTATGTCGATGGGAGAAAATAAATCAGAGATGAGAAATGAAAGAATATTTATAAATATATACCACTCCTATCGAGATAACCAATACTAGTGTAAGGCCTAACTATTGATGGCCGCTCCTCAATAGCCTTATTCTCCGTGCTAGTTGACAGCACTACACCGTAGTGTTCTTGGCTAGCATGTGTATAGAGGTGGGGCGTTAGAGCTATAATTCACTATTATGGATCCAATGGAACTGGTTTCGTCCAGTTCCAAGGCAGTGCATCGGAACGCTGTTTTACACGTTAATTAAAACGATTATCATTAAAACTAGTTTAATCCCTTTTAATTCAAATTCAAAAGTTTAATATCTTCATTCTTATTCAAATAGAATTTTAAATCAACTCTTGAAATTTTTTTCGTTCATATTAATTCAAGATTCAATTATAATAACAATTCCAAATATTACATTTAATTATCAAATAAATTGCTCTATTTGAAATTCAAGTTATTCAACTTATAAAATTAACCATTTTTAAATATTTAAAATCAATTAAATATTCCAAATTTAGTTGATTGAAATTCTGCGTCGTTACATTCTCTTACCTTAGAAGAATTTCATCCACAAAATTAGCAAGTACAAAAAATGCCCTAAATTCATTAACCTTTCAAAATCAATTAGTTGAAATAGATTATAAAATTTCTAAGTCTTTTAGATTTCCCACCTATACCAATTAATTTCCATCCATTCATTTATTCCATGTTATAACTCAAAATCAAAATTTAGTTATCAAAAATTTCATCTTTGAAATTCTTAAAAAATTTCTAACGCCTTAAATTTACGGAAAATTTCGCTAGCGTCTTTTTTGCGCAGCTCGATCAATTTTTTTTACAATATATATAATTATAGATATACTTCTCACCTTCAAGAATGAGGCATCACGTTGGGAGAAAGATATAAAAATACGATATATAATCTGAGATGTGTATCTTTTATTATTATTTGCAAGCACATATAACCAATAAAATGCGAAAGCGAGCTCCAAATACAAAGCATACGCCACCCGCACCTACTAATCACTCAGCAACCAATGAGAACATGTATGTAGAGAGTAACATCCCTATATAATATATTGAATGTGCAGTAACTTATATATGTGAAGGTTATTATTTATAATATATGTATAAATATGTTTGATTTTAAAGTTAACAATTAAAAACAAACATTTAATTAGAAAGGAAATAAAACATATATGATTTTACTCAAAACTTTAAATTTAGAAAGGAAAGGCTTTGGGTTTTACACAAAAGTGCACCTATGGATTATTGTCGATAAACTTTTAGTCTTATGAAAACAATGCCCAAAATAGTTGTATTCAAAACAACAACCATATTACATAAGAAATAATTTTTAGGATAAATTTAGTTAAATAACATGTAAAGTTTATTTATATGTATATATGAAAATATTATAAAATTGTAAAATAGTTTTTCAAACAAAATTAGTTTTGTTTCGTTTTCTTTTATAAAATTTCCAAAACAAAAGAAAAAAGAATTGGACAACTTAGACATATAATTCATGATAAGAACATTCAGATCTAATAATACAGAGAACAACAACAAATTATTGAAGGAAACAAAGGATCTAAATTATATCAGTCATAATGAACAAATACTGAATGGAGTTAAAAAATAAAAATTGATCTGAATCAAAACAATATAATAAACATACTTTTTTAATTGAGAAAAAAAAGAGATTTGAATTATATGTTGCAAGATGAGCAATTAAAAGATGAGATGAATCATATAGATTTCTAGCATGTAAACAAGAGAAACATATAAATAAATTAAATTAGAGTAGTACCTTATAATGTTGTCTAAAGTTGAACCTTCAATAATGAGTCGATGCTTCTAAATTCAATTTAATCGATCCCTGCATCTTGTAGGAATCAAGAGACAACAACTACCTTTTGTTTTGATTTTATTTTTATTTTAGAATTTTTTAAGAATTGGAAGCCATTTTTTGGACTAGAATAGAACGAGGAAGGAGAGCAGAAGAAAATTTAATTTTGTCAGGAAGAATAGTATTGAAATGAATGAAATAATATTTTGTTTTAAGGAAAACGTCGAAACCTTTCAATTTCTTCATTTAAAATATTCCCTGTATAATTCGTTATTAAATTTCTTCAAATTCTCTCCCCAATCTTAGTAGTTTCAGCTGAAAAAAATAGAAACAAAAAGAAAAGGGCAAAAATCATTTCATAGATGAAATTTAGATGAGTCATAAAGAAGAGTAAAGGGTAGAGATGGAGATTTATTTCCTTCCTTTAAATGCTCCTCTAGATTTTCACGTCACATTTGAAAACTCTCTCCTTTCAATATGCATGGCTAAACATAAAAGAGGCATATGGGCCTCAAATATTTCTAAAACCACTTAGCAATTAGTCTATTTAAATCCAATTTAAATGTTTTATAGATATCGTATACCAAAATGAGCATTTATACTTTTGTATTCGCACTTTATTAGATACGAATGATATTTAAACAAATCAAATAGAATTCAATAGTAAATATTTCATAAATATTAATTAATTAATTTAATTTACAATGATTATAAATTAATTAAATCATGTGGTTTTTCAAATAATTCATCATTACGGCTGTGGAACTCAAAAGTATAAATTCAATTGGCGATTAATATCAAACAATTAGAATATTAACCTTCATACGTCTTCTTAGCTACTGGTATGACATTTTGGCTGAATTTATCACTTACATATCTTTTCGCTAAAATTTAATTTTACTTATTATAAGTTATACTTGGTAGTAATAATTATTTAGACTAATTCTCTTTCTCGGCACTATATCATAGTAGGACTTATGAAATTTGGTTTTGGTCAAAACGCCAACATCGTCCACATTGAATTCTAATAGTCGAAAAAAAATCCTTAGTTCAATACTAAAACTTATTATTAAGCATACTTCTTTGAAAAGAGACTTTAACTTTGAGTTGACTACAATTGATCTCTATTGAACAGTGTTTCACTTCCAAAGCTTCAACTCTGACCCAAGTATAGTAGTTTAGTGGATTCCATGCTATGATTTAAATATAATCAAAATAGAATGTCTACATTGAAGTTCAACAGTATTCTCAAGTCAAGAAAACAGTTTAAAAACGCCACTTCAAGATTCTCTATCTAACCATAGTTATATTAACCAACATAAATTTATCAAGTGAGTCATTCATAGTTATCCACTAGCTATCAGTACATAACCTATTGGTACACCTAGCAGACATTAGTAATACACTGCTCAAATCTTGGAGAGCGTTCCGCACTCTAGCCTCGAAGGATGTATCGATATCCCATCTCAAATCATCTTAACTAGGAATATTTAAAAAAAATATGTTTTATTAATGTGATAAATTTTTCATGATTACAACACATTGTAATTACTATCATATAACATATAATTTAAGGATTTTCTATTTAATATACTTCAAATTAATTACTTAATTAATTATATCAACATATAACAAGTATATATTAGAAAGAAGACACCTTTTATTTTGAACAAAATTGGACATCGAGTTAGATATATGTAATAAATTATATAATTGACCTTAAGACATACTCCTACCTCTAAACATCTCACACTTTCACTTGGGGTCAATTTTAAAATCTTATTCCAACTCCTTTAATCGATTTTCTCAAAAACTAACCGAGCCGGTCCCTTAGTGAAGGGGTAATCTATTTTTTAAATTATCTACTTTGCCAATGAACTCTCTCTAATGCCGATAAATTATCTTTTCATATGGAACCTTTCGAAGCATGTTTCTCAACTTTTAATGAGCTCAATTTTCTTTTATAATATGTATAATGGCAATGTTATCGTATGACAACATTATGGGATTCTCAACATTTGAAATCAGTCCTAGCTTGGTTATAATTTTGTACATTTATTCAAAATTTTGTTATTATAGAACTATCCAAGGTGATGTAATTAACCTTTGGTTGAATTAGCTACTACTAGTTGTTTGGAACATTTCCAACTTAGAGTTCTTAATTTAAGATTGAACATGAATTTAGGATTGACATACGTTACTCGATATCACTTATGAAGTTTGAGTCCATACACTCCTTCATAAGGAGTTCATTGTTTCTATAATAATTCTCCAATATTATGTAAATATTAGAGAACAATCAAAACTATCGTTTAATATCTTAATTTGGACTTATTACATGCTTTATGTATCATATACATAAGTGAAATGCGATATTGTCGACATTAACAAGAGATTTAGCCAACCTTAGAATCAGACTAATGTGCAACGATTACCAGCTAATACTAGGATTAAAGTGAAAAATGAGGATTTAAGTAAGTAGTTGAAAGGTAAGTGTAACAACCCGCACCTCATCTAACGTAGATATTGTCCCCAACTTAGTCACCTCTGCCTTATGGGCCAAGCCAAGGTGTGGGGTTTTATTCCTCAAAAGGCATCGATGTAGTTATGAGGTGTAGGATTTGGTATATAAGCGTCCACTTCATAGTGTTTTCCATGATGTGGAGCTATTATTCCTATTTTGAAGGGGTGTTACAATCTCCCCCCTTTAGAGCCCAACGCCCTCATTGGCTCATGAACACAAGTCGTGGCTGTAATACGTACAGACCATAATTCCGGTTTGAGTTTCTTGGTTCTTATGACTTTGATATTCTGTATTTGATGTTTTATGAATACCGTGAAGATGATGAAGACGGTGATTCGGTTTGTCCCTTCACCTGGACAACTTGTATGGATGTTTGTCTGACATTGCATTTCTATAGATTACCTATCGATTTTGCTTATTGATGTTCGTACATGATAGGGGGTTCTCGCTTCGTGTTTGATGGCGAACAGGAGAATCTTATCCTATATGTCCCTGATAGGTTGGCTGCAGATGTTGAGAGGCTGTTACAGTAAGTAACACAAGATAGAGAACGATTCAGCAAGGTTGCCTGTTTCTATTGTGAAGTTCTCTTACTATATATTTATTTTACAACTACAAGGAATTACAAGAGAATAATAGGAAGCATTTAAGACTAATAAAGGAATGTAATCTTAAGGACTTACGATGTCAAGTGGCCTAAATTTTGTAGTATTCGGAATCCTTGTATGTTTCAATCCCTTTGAAGTTGCAATGTACGGGATAATTATAGTAGTTGAAGTCGATGATTGACGATTGAGATTGAGCTGTCCATTTAGGGGAAAAATGCTTGATCATTGATCTTGCCATAAGAGCAGATGGACGACAGCTGTAAAGGCGCAAGAAGATGTGCAGCGGATGAAATGCCATAGTCAATAGTTCCTATATTTATTTGCAAGAAGACCATGGCATTTCATTTTTCTAGACATGGAAGATGTTTATCTGATGAAATGCCATAGTCATAGAGGATCTTGTTGTAGTTTTTGCTTATTTATCTACACATGACTTATTGAGCAGAGTGCTTTGAATAGCCAATAGTTTCTATATTTATTTGTATAATTGCATTTCTTATTAGGATATGTTAAATATCAGTATGATAACAAGGCGATCTAGGTATAGTCACTAAAGTATACCAGGTAGCAACATGATGTAAAGTGGCAGTTTGTAGCGGCATGAGCTAAAATGCAAGTTTAACCGTGGGTTCTCTTGGTTTGGAAGCAATTAAACAAAGAGTGGCGGACGTGCTCGGGCACAAATCTAAACGCATCGGGCTGTGTGGTTCTCTTAGGTGACACATTATCAGTCGTTGTAACAACCTGAATTCCAATGGTTCGGATTTTTCGAAAAAATGCTAAAACCCAAGCCCACTAAAGCCCGAGTTGGGTATCTGTTATCCTGCAAATGAGCAAAGATAAATATATCAAAGCTCAATTAATTATTTCACGCGGAATTGACTAAAATATAATAGTAAATAAATACTCACCCAAATAATAACACTTTCTAAGCAAGTGTAAGCTGAGATGTCTCTGCCATCTACCTAACCTGTAGGATGTTATGAGGATGGGGTAAGAAGAAAATTTATGGTGAATGAAAAAATTATATACTTCTAGCTTAATTCTACATATATCGTTTTTATTTCCATTTACTCTTATATTAGGTTCATTAGCTTAATACTCTCTCCTTTATACGTGAACCATGCCTATCTAATCTATAGTAGATTAAAACCTAATAACTAATATATACATATATGTAGCTATATGCCCAATGACCATATTGGTCCTAGGTACCACCCATGGTACCTTCCGTATCCTCCTTGAAAAGAGCTCCATCATCTAGCTTCGAGAGTGTTCCTTAACTACATCTGTACAGGACCGCTTCGTAAGGCATACAATACATATGCTCCACTACTTACTATGAAAACGTAAATCGTGTCCGCACTAGTCTATACCAGTGCTCGAACATCCATAATGTACCACCACCCAGTGCGTACATTGAGGACTACGTAATTGTTCTGCCTACTATCTGAATCCCGCCAACAAGGTCTTTCTTGTACAGAACTCAGTCGGGAATTTTCTTTATCTATAAAGGACCCCTTCGTTGAGCCTACAATACAAATACTCTAGCTGGTGTATCCCTTTCTCATCATGGCTATGGCCCCACGCAGCCACCCCTCAACTAATCGAAAGACTTCTAAAGAGTGATGTGGCCGTGCCCTACTGTAGACAATCTAACATCCGATTGGTAGTGCCCCTCCATCCAATGTCTCGATAGTGAAAGAATCATTGGACTGTTGGTTTAACTCTAGTCTTTTCCGAAATCTCTCTTGGTCTTGATGCTGGTCGATATCCACATGCGACTATCCTTAACCTTACTTGCAAGAATTGGACATACGAATACCCTACTCCAAACACCAAGCCCTTCTGACTGCCTATAAAGGTCCGCTTTGTTAGGCCTACAATGCAAATTTAGTCAAGGAATACTCTCTTGATCGAACACCTACAGGCCTTCCCAGATGGCCATTCTAGAGTATCCTTACGTCCCGCTAAAGTCTCATACTTTTTTAAAGCCCAAAAATACTAAGTTGGATGTGCTTCTCCATTGCTGAAATCCATGATGAACTGCTTCGTTCAGCGCTTCATCCTTTGGGTTGTGCCAAACGCATTTTGATTCTTTTATTAGACCCTAAATCTAATCTTTTAATTTTCATTTTGTTTGCTATCTTATTTTGTTGGCTACTTATTTTAATTTAATTGCCCTCGTCTCACTTCTAACTATTATGAGATAGCCATAGGTCTAATAGGGAATGTTGTTAGTATGAGCCACATTCATTATCTTGCGTATTTGACTTAATGAATAAATCCCAAAGTTCAATAAAATAAGCCGCTTTTATTATTTCTTTGTTATTTGCTTGTCAACTTAATATATGTTGTTTAAATAAGCTTCTATCATTATTCTCTACTATCATTGCTTACCAGTTTATTATAAGTCCCAGGATAAGCTTTTCCATTCTTATTTCCTAACTATAACTTATATCATAATTCTACTCGTAATTATTACTTTTTCTTCTTCTTTTATAGTCCATTATGTAATTACAGGCATTTCTTGTCTGCTTTAGTATGCCTTGTTTTATTATGATATAGAATTTTCTTTAATTCTCTAATATTACATAATTCACTTATCACAATAGTTGCCTAGTTATATAGCATGCGTAGTAAATGCAGACTTAGGCTCCTTAATTTTTTTTATAGCCTTAAATTCTTAAATTAATAATTTTCTTATTTCAAATCATACTTTACTTTATTGTCCGCTCTCTTAGGAGGTAATTCTATTTTATTTGGTTGGTTATTAAAACTATATAATCCATTTTCGTATCTTAATATTGGATAGTCCCGTAAACAATAATCCGTAACTACAAGGTATCTCTTTTACTATTTTTGACTAGTGTAAAATACAGTGATTTCTCTATTTTATACTAATTCTCCCTTTTTATTTCTTTTATTCTGGCAGTTATGTTTATTGTTATCTTTTAGATATTACGTTATGAAATTTTATCCTATTTTCTAAACCAACCTATTAATCTAATAATTACACCAAAATTAACTCTTCCCGTTTTAATGCAATTTATTACAATAATCCTATTCCTTAACCTTTATTATTTTACATCTAATTTCCTTCATTTTAGTTTCCTTTATTATATAATCCATATTCATGTTATATCTATTCTAATCCATACGCAAATTAAAAAGAGAGGATATAAGAAAATTGACGCTTGCATAAAATTCAAAACATAGAAAAAGGTGTAAATAAGGCATATAAAACAGTATATAAACACTAATACTGTAAATAAACTACAAGTTTTCTTATATCTCAGCATAATTTAATTAACATGATTAATTACTGAATGAAATTTTCTAAACGTGAATCTAACAATAATATATATTAAACTTAAAAGATATATAAATATATCCACTCACCTGTTGTTCTTAGCTTCGCTTGTGCTCCGCTTGGCTCCACGGTCCTTCTGGATACCTTTCTTCCAAGGTGTATAATATTTTAATTTAGAAGATCTTCTCTCTAAAAATTATTTTCTTTTTAGGGTTCAGCCTTAGGCCAAGAACCCAAAGAAATATTTTCTAGTTAAGGTTCAGCCTTAGGCAATGACCATAGGAGAAAATCTAATTGTGAGAAGATAGCTAGGCTTAGGGTCCTATTTATATTAGAGCTTGGGGACCTCAGACCGTTGGATTCTTGGATTGAACCTGGAGCTGCCACGTCGTAGGGTCGTTCGGAGCCATAGGATCGAAGAACGTATGGCTCGGATGGCATAAATACTAGAAAACACGTCACATACGTACCTGGACGAAAAATTCATCCAGGCACGCAGATCAAGCAGGCGGTCGACCTTCTCTAAGCATCGGTCGACCGTGCGGTCGACCTGTGTGCCAATTGTGTCGACCTATGGTTGGCCCATACGTACATATATATATATATATATATATATATTCATTTTGTCTCCTGTTTTTGTTTCGTTCATAACTTCTTCATATTGGTTCAGATTTTGACAAGTTATACATGGAAACTGATCAGAAAATCGCCCCGGACGCAATGGTACAAGTTTCAGAGCTATATTCTGATAAGTTCAAAATTATTTATTTTCATTACTTATTGTTATACGTTAAATTTTAATTGTATAAAAATGCGGGGTGTTACATTCTCCTACCCTTAAAAAATTTTGCCCCCAAAATTTGACAAGGGTGAAATCTATGTAATCCTCACATTTATTACAACCAATTTGTATACATCCAATTTTGCAAGCATCCATGCTTTTGTGCAAAAGTATTTTTCAAAACAAAATGTATGTATGTACATAAATTTCTAAGTGGTACCTCCTATATGAATGCTTTTTATTTAAAAATTTATTTTTTAAAACATGATGCACACAATCTAAATATACTTGCAATTTCTATATGAATGTAATTTTTTGAAAACTTAAAAAAATTTTCACCCAATTTTTCCCACACTCCTTTTGAATAGGGGTGCAGTTCAACCAATTTTTCATCCAAATCCTAACACACAATTTTTAATACTCAAATTTTAGAAAAATCTAATTTTCCGAATTCAAGTTCTTATGTTAGAAAGAAGACTGAAAACGAAGAAGCTTCATTTTTCTCCAATCTTCTTTTTTGTACATCTTTCCCCATACTTGGAATTTTAGATTGCTATCCTATAAAAATACCTTTTCTATTTTTCCCAAGCACGGTTTACATAAGAAAGTAGCTTCTTTTAAGTCTTTTTTTGACGTTTCCGTTGCTTTTCTTTAGTTTGCTATTTTTCTTTTTGTTATTCTTATTTCTGCTCTTACATTTTATAATAACGTTCTTACATCCTTATCCTCTATTTGTGAACATTACAAATATTAAGAGAAAAGGCATCAATACTGATATTTTACCATAGAATTTTAAATGCATACATAAGAGTACAATTTTATAACTAAAAAGAGAAAACAAACTCCACTACAATACGATACCAGATAGACGACATATGTTGGCTAACATAGCCATCATCTCGGGCTATGAGGTCTATGCCCCTGTTTTCCTTGACACAGGAAGGCTCTAATAAAGGAATCTAGACAGCTAAGGCGCTCCTCCTACCTCCTAGTGCTCGCCTCAACCTCACCCTAAGACCTAGCTAACTCATCCAATCTCCGAATCACCTCCTGCTATCCCTGAAGAATCTCTACGTGCTCCCAAGCGAGGACTCTTGCCTTTCGACAAGGGTCCTAAATTGATCCTCGTAGCTCATCGGTGGAGGGGGCTGAGAGTATCCTGCTCCCTCTCCCCATGATCTATATCCATGTCCATATTCCCATGTACTCTACGTCGTGGGCTCTGATGGCCTAGCGGGACATGGCGACTCAGTATGTCCTACACCACCTCCAAATGGTGGCACGGGAAAGTGCTAATGCTCATGAAAGTACTTGGATGCCTGCCCATGTGGTGAGTGTTATGGTGATGGCTGCTATTCATGCTCCTACTCCTCCTATGGAGCTTGAATCTGAGCCAATCCTATATGCGTCCTCCTCAGAGTGGATGAATCTATCACGGGGTAGGCCTGCTCACTGTAAGCCTCTCTCTCCATCTCAACCCCGACCCACTTGAAGACCCATGTCCAAAGGTGATAGTAAATCATAGTAGATTTGTGAAGTCCGTTTGCTGTCATATACTGGGCCATAATCATCCTAGCCCAGTTCACTTGCAATCCTCCGAATATAGCGTACACTATCCGCCTATCACTCTGACACCAAGCTATCCCTTGTAGTGTGAGGTGGGGAAAGAGGTGAACTAGAGAGGGTCTTGAAAGCATGGTGAAAAACTCTCAGGTCTGTGGAAACAGAGTATGGATCCATGTAGATCTCGCGATACGCTTTGATTTGGCACTAACGGCGAGTTAGAGTTTCAGAGGAATTTGGATAGTTGGAAAGGGTGATTTTTGGGTGCGACTGATATCTTTGAGGAGGAAGCAAAAAAGACGAAGAGAGGCCAAAGCATACATTTATACGCATGCAGTTTGCACTAAGACGATCGACCCGCCTTAGCTACTGGTTGACCGCTCGGTCGACCTCATGGTCGACCTGGTTGGCCTGTGTTATATATATTTTTCATCTTCGGGTTGCCACGTCACCGCCTCCCTTTAACTAATCGAAGCCTAAGAAAATTCTACCTACTAATGAGCTATTCGAGTCGCGGTTACGACTTCGACTAAATATCCCTGTCTACTCTCTACCCTTCAAGTAAAGTCTTGACGTGTTCAATATTTCAATTGAACCTATATTAATATCCATAAGCTTGCTCCGACCACTTAAATCGTCTAAACTAGAAAATTCTTTCTACAAAATAGTTTTAATTTCTTTACAGCCAGAAAAATATTTTTACATACTTAAACCTTTTCATACTTAAATAAGGATTTCAAAATACGTTCCTACTTGGCAAAGACAAATGTCACGCAAAACATCGTCACTACAGCCAAAAATACTAGTTTTCAATTAAAGTTAATAATACTTATATATTTCTAAATTGTATATTTCTCTATTTTCAAATTCAAAAATGCTTTAAAGTTTTTTCTCTCCAACTCTCCATATTTAAACTAATACAATTATAAAGCTGTAAACTTCTAAAATTAAAATTTGAAAATCTTCCGAAACTTTTCAAATTCTTAAGAGTATAATTGCTGGGCTAGACTAAAAAGTGGCTTTTTAATTTACTTTCACCTTTTAAATATCCCTTACCGAACCCAAAAATCTTTACCATATAAGGTCTTTTAGCTTTTTGAATTTCTCGTTCATATACCGAATTTTTTTCTAAACTCTCACCAACTATTGGTTTACTCGAAAAATGGACTTCTCTTTGGGGTTTTAAGAGAGTTTGTGTGTGTATATATATTTATATTACTCACTATCTACCTAGGAATCTAAACCTAGGCTCTGATACCAAACGTAGCAACCCGAATTCCAGTGGTCCGGATTTTTCGCTAAAATGCTAAAAACCAACCCCATTGAAGCCTGAGTTGGGTATTTGGTATCCTGTAAATAGAAAAAGATAAATATATCAAAGCTCAATTAATTATCTCACAATGAAATTGACTAAAATATAATAGTAAGTTAAAATTCATCCAAATAATAACACTTTCTAAGCAAGTGTCATAAAGTCGAAAAGTCTCTGTCATCTACCTAACCCGTAGGATGTTATGAGGAGGGGGTCAGAATAAAAGTTCTAGTGAATGAATAAATTATATACTTTTAGGCTTAATTCTACATATATCGTTTTATTTCCATTTACACTTATATTAGGTCCATTAGGTTATAATACTCTAGCTTATGTTCATGAACCGTGCCCATCTACTCCATAGTAATTAAACCTAATAACTAATATATACATATATGTAGCTATATGCCCAATGACCATATTTGTCCTAGGTACCATCCAGGTTACCTTCCGTATTCTCCTTAAAAAGAGCTCCATCGTCTAGCTTCGAGAGCTTTCCGTAACTACATCTGTAAAAGACCGCTTCGTAAGGCCTACAATAAGATGCCCCACTACTTACTAGGAAAACGTAAATCACGTCCGCACTAGTCTATATCAGTGCTCGGACATCCACAATGTACCACATAGTGCATAGATTGAGGACTACGTAATATTTCTATCTACCATCTGAATCCTGCCAATAAGGTCTGCCTTATACGAAAATTAGTCAGGGATTTTCTAAATCTGTAAAGGACCGCTTTCGTTAGGCCTACAATACACATATTCCAGTTGGTATGTCCCTTTCTCATCATGGCTATGGCCCTATGCAACCGCCCCTCAACTAATCGAATGACTTCTAAAGAGTTAAGTGGTCGTGCTCTACTACAAACAATCTAATATCCAATTGGTGGTGCCCCTTCATCCAATGTCTCGATAGTGAAAGAATGATTGGCCTGTTGATTTAACTCTAGTCTTTTCCAATTGGCAGTTATGTTTATCATTATCTTTTAGATGTTAAGTTATGGAATTGTATCCTATTTTCTAAACCAACCAATTACTCCCAAATTAACTCTTCCTGTTTTAATACAATTTACTACAGTAATCCTATTCCTCAACCTTTATTATTTTACATCTTATTTCCTTCGTTTCAGTTTTTTTAATTATACAATCCGTATTCGCATTTAATCTATTCTTATCCATACGCGAAGAAAAAGGATAAGATAGAAGAAAATCATGCTTGCATAAAATCCAAAACGTTGAAAAAGATGCAAAAAGACATAGAAAACAATATATAAACACTAATACTATAAATAAACTGCAAGTTTCTTATAGTTCAACATAATTTAATTAATATGATTATTTACTGAATAAAATTTTCTAAACAGGAATCTAACGATAATATATCTTAAACTTAAAAGATATATAAATACATCCACTCACCTATCATCCTTAGCTTCGCTTGTGCTCTGCTTGGTTCCACAGTCCTTCTGGATCCCCTTCTTCCAAGGTGTATAATATTTTAATTTAGAAGATCTTCTCCCTAGAAATTATTTTCTTTTTAGGGTTCAGCCTTAGACCAAGAACCCAAAGAAATGTTTTCTACTTGGGATTCAGCCTTAGGCAATGAACCCATGGGAGAAAATCAAATTGTGGGAAGATAGCCAGGCAAAGGGTCCTATTTATATTAGAGCTTGGGGACCTCAGACCGTTGGATTCTTGGATTGAACCCAGAGCCACCACGTCATAGGGCCGTTCGAAGCCATAAGATCGAATAATGTATGGCTTGGATGGTGCAAAAACTAGAAGACACGTCACTTACATCCTGGATGAAAAATTCGTCCAGGTCGCATACGGGTCGACCAGGCGGTCGACCCCCTCTAAGCACTGGTCAGCTGTGCGGTCGACTTGTATGCCAATTGGGTCGACATATGGTCGGCCCATACATACATATATATATATATATATTTCGTTTTGTCTCTTGTTTTTGTTTCGTTCATAACTTCTTTATATTGGTTCAGATTTTGACAAGTTATATATCGAAACTGATCAGAAAATCGCCCCAGATGCAATGGTACGAGTTTCGGAGCCATATTACAATAATTACAAAATTATTTATTTTCATTACTTATCGTTATTCATTAAATTTTAACTGTATAAAAATGCGGGGTGTTACAGTCGTGAAGCAACCACTAGTCTTGAATCGAACCAGAGCTCATTGCCTAACTTAGACAGTCTAATGAAAGTGGGTTGCATATTGGTGAGACTTGTTATATGCAGCTCGTTAATAAAGACTTCCAGATAGGAATTTTTAAAAAAAAGAACTTATCCATAATGGTGGGTTCATATCGAGGTTGCGATGTCCATACTTTTAGATGAGGCGGTCGGTTATGAAAGAGTATGAGCCACCGCCGATGGTTCAAGGTTGGGAGTCTTACAAAGAACTAAGGCGTTTGCCGGTCCATTGGATTTGTTGAGAAAATGGTCGTTGATTGTTGAATGCTCTTGCTGCAGCATGATTGTTAGGAAATCAAATCTACGGTTTCGATGACAACAATTATACAATGGAAATCGAATATGCACATATATTTCTATATACAGGTACTTGCTAGAGCAACATCACTAGAAAGCCAAGAATAAGGCTCAAAGAACATTACAAAAGACTACAAGTTGATAGGATCAAAGAAGCAACAAGAGAGATGCACAAAAAAGACATGCACAATTTTCAGAAGTCTGGGTGCAAAAAGCAGACGTCTGGAAAAGTCCTCTGAAACAACAAAACAAACAAACTCAGATGTCTGAATATATACTATATACAAAAAATTATATAGTATCAGACGTCTGATACAAGTGCCATACATCTGATTTCGAACTCGGAATTTAAATTCAAATTTCAACTGCCGCATTTGAATAGACATCTTCGCTTCTCTTCGTTGCAACTCTTCACCATCAACAGAAGCAACTGTAGAGCACTTGTTAATGAATGCAACTACTCAAGCTCGAATCAAAGAGAACACTAACCAAACTTACTTGTGCTCTCTACTTACATACTCTGTTATATTCTTGATCTCTAACAATATATACTTGTATTTCACTCTTGCATATATTCAAATCTTCACATTCAATACTCTCTAGATATATATTGGAAGCATTTGTACTTATTAGTCAATATCTATGTTATAGAACACATATTTGACTAGAACAATTTATTCTAACACAGCCTATTCCTCCGGACGAAGTGAGGGTGTTTGATAATCGAATTCCGAAGGGGAGCTTCGGGACTGGACGTAGGACGGAAGGTCCAAATCAGTATAAAATCCTGGTGTGCTTATTCTATAGTAACCTAGATTATTACTGCTTTAGTTGGATCATATATTTGGTCACGTATACTTGCATATACACTACAAGATCCAGCCTATTGACTTACAATTGGTATCAAAGCAAGGTTAGATCAAAATAATGTAACACGTTTTTGAATCACTATAATATGGCAAGTATTTTTCAAGAAGGTCAATCCACAGCATGACCCCCACTTTTTGAAGGTTCTACCTACGCATATGGGTCAACACGTATGAGAATTTTTATGGAAGTTAATGGATTAGAAATTTGGTTAGCCACTTAAAATAAATATGGAGCACCTGACACTACTATGAACACATGGACTGATTCACAAAAAACCACAGCTTCTAATAATGCCAAAGCTAGAATGTTCTATTTTGTCCACTAGATAAGAATGAATTTCACGTGTCATGTTATGTAAAACTACATTTGATATTTGACGTACCTTACAAATTACACACGAAAGCACAAACAAAGTTAAACAAACTAAGATTTCAATTTTACAAAATCAATTTTCATCTTTAAAATGAAACAAAACGAATCTATATTAGGCATGTACACTAGATTCCAAACCATTCAACATGATTTAATGGCACTTGGAGTCAAATTCACAAATTTTGATGTAGTATCTAGAATACTCAATTCTTTAACTCCAGAGTGGGAAAGAAAAGTATTGGCTATCAAAGAAACTAATGATCCCTCAGCACTCTTAGTTGAAGAATTCATAGGAAATTTTATGTCCTATGAAGCTAATTTGCAGGCACGAAAAGAAAAAATTCGAAAAACAAGAACATAGCATTCCCGACAACAAATGAAGACCCCGACTTAGACGAAGAAGAAATTGTATTTATCGTCAAAAACTACAACAAATTCAAGAAGTTTAGAAAAATGACTAAATTTCAGAAAGGAGGAAAATCAAGCTCAAAAAATCAAACATCAATCAAATGCTATGAATGTGACCAATTTGGACATAAGAAGAGATACTGTCCCAAGCTTAATAATGATAAGAAGAAGAACAAATTTGAAAAATTCAAAAAGAAGAAAGCCTTCAAAGTAACATGAGATGACTCGGATTCTTCATCATCATCAGACAGTGATAACAATAGTGACAGAGAACAAGCTAATGTGTGCTTAATGGCGTAAACCGATGAGGTACGTCCCGAACTTAGTTATGATGAATTGTTTGAACTTACCATGGAATTAGATGATAAATTTAGACAAACTAAAAAATTGAACAAAGAACATATAGCCAAAAGATGAAAAAATTATTATAGAAGAGGAACTAGAACTATCTCAAGAAAAAATTAAAAATAATTTAGTCAAAAATGAGACTATTGCTATTGATTTTTATAAAACTAAATGAGAAAAGGATAACTTGTTAAAATAAAATGTGGACTTGAAAGTAATATTGAAATATTGAAAATTTAGAATTAAAAGAAAAATTGGATAAAATTACAAATAATGTTTCAAAATTTAATAAAGGAAAACAAGATTTGGAAAATCTTATCAAAACTTCAAAACCATTAGGCAATAGAAATGGAATAGGATTTAAAAATATTCCTAAACAAAGAGGGAATGATATTAAGAAAATTAGTTGTATTTATAAAAAGACTAAAGTTCACCTAAGTCTAATATGAATACCAGAAATATAAAAATTTGAATTCCTAAGACAAATAATAATTTGAGTAGACAAAAAAATATTAATTATTTTTAGAAAATGTGGTCTACAATAAAAATTATATTCATAAAGGTACCAAACCTTCTTGGGTATGGCTACCTACTTCTCCTAACGTCAAGGGCCCTAACAAAGTATATGGGTACCAATTAAATCATCTTTTATTCTGCAAGTACCCGAAATAAAAAATAAGGAGAAATGGATACTTGATAGCGGATGCTCCAAGCATATGATCGGAAATTCAAAAATGTTATCAAATATTACATACGTCGATGGTGGAACAGTAACTTTTGGAGATAACTCAAAAGGATATGTCGTGGGCATTGGAGATGTCATCAACTCTGGTATTTCTAACTCTCCTATTATTACAAATGTTTTTTTAGTAGAAAACCTAAAGCACAACCTATTTAGTGTTAGTCGATTATGCGATTAATGTTTTCAAATCAATTTCGAAAAAGATAGATGCAATATTTTCGACAATAACAAACAACTTATATTTGAAGGTTTTAGAAACAAAAATATTTATATTTTAAACATGAATACAAATTGAAATTGAAATTTGTGTTTAGTCGCCAAACATGACGATCCATGGTTGTGGCATAAACAATTTTGTCATATTAATTTTAAATATATCAATAAATTAGCAAAATATGAGCTAGTTAGAGCTTTACCTAAAATAAATTACAATAAAATTAACATGATGATTGTCAAATTGGAAAACTAAAGAAAAGCTTGTTTAAATCTAAAAATATTATTTCTACAAAATAACCATTAGAATTATTAGATTTAGATTTATTTGGTCCAACTCAAGTACGATCTATAAACCACAACAAATATGTTTTCGTAATAGTTGGTGATTTTTTAAGATATACATGGACTTTATTTTTAAAACATAAAAGTAACACCATTGGTATGTTTAAATTTTTTGCTAAAAGAATTAAAACACAAATAGATTTGAAAATTAAGAATATTCGAAGTGATCACAGTGGAGAATTCGAAAATGATCTTTTTACTAATTTTTGCAATAAAAAGGGTATAAGTCATAATTTTTCTTTTTCCCGCCCACCTCAATAGAATGGTGTAGTAGAAAGAAAAAATCTTACGTTACAAGAATGTGCACGAACACTATTAAATGGTATTGGTCTACTAAAACATTTTTGGGCTGAAGCTATTGCCACAACTTGTTATGTTTTGAATTGGGTAGCCATATGACCTATGACTTAACAAACTTGTATTGAAATATTTTTTAGAAGAAAACCTAAAGTATCATGCTTTAAAACTTTCGGATCAAAATGTTTTATATTAAATACAAAAGATAATTTAGGAAAATTGGACCCGAAGGCCGATGAAGGAATTTTCGTTGGATATTCGGATCGCAGTAAAGCATATAGAATTTTTTATAAACGAAATAACACTATTGAAGAAAGTTAACATGTTTTGTTCAATGAAAATCTTTTTAACCATCATACTAATGACGATGAAGAAATAATTCCAATAACAAATACAACAAATTCTTTTAATAATGAGACAAATGCGCAAAATAATACGTTAGTATCATCTCCTAGAATTCTTACGGATCATCCAAAAGATAATATCATTGGGGATCTCAATGCTAGAGTAGCTAGAAATCAACTTAACCAAATAAGTCATATAGCATTTGTGTCAAATTTTGAACCAAAAAATTAAGCTTCAAACGATAACTTTTGGATAATAGCTATTCAAGAAGAATTAAATCAATTTGAACGTATTAATGTTTGGGAATTAGTACCAAGACCAGAAAATCAATCGGTTATTGGAACAAAACGGGTATTTAAAAACAAAGAAGATGAAAACGGAAATATAGTTAGAAATAAAGCATGTTTAGTTTCTCAAAGTTATAATCAAGAAGAAGGTATCGACTATGATGAAACCTTTGCTCTAGTAGCGAGACTAGAGGTCATACGTACATTACTCACCTTTGCAAATCGTCACAATTTTAAACTATTTCAAATGGATGTCAAAAGTAATTTTTTAACTAATTTTATTAAAGAAAATGTATATGTTGAACAACCTGCATTGTTTATTCACAAAAATATCCCAACCATGTTTTTAAATTAAAAAAGCCTTATATGGTTTAAAACTAGCCCCCCGTGCCTGGTATGAACGTCTTAAAAATCATTTAATTACATCTGGTTTTCAAATAGGTAAAATCAATACAACTTTATTTATTAAACGAGAAAATGATGATATTTTAGTTATACAAATTTACGTAGACGATATTATTTTTGGTTCAACGAATGAAAATCTTTGTAATCAATTCTCAAATATTATGAAAGATAAATTTGAAATGTCTCACATGGGAGAATTAAATTTCTTCTTAGGCCTACAAATAAAACAACTTGAAAATGGTATTTTTATCCATCAAGAAAAATATTGTAACGATTTATTACGTCGTTTTGAAATTGATAAAACTTCAACCAAACCAACACCGATGAGTACTAGTGTTCACTTAGAAAAAGATGATAACAGAAAAGATTTCGATGAAAAATTATATCGGAGTATGATTGGCTCCTTACTCTATTTGATGGCTAGTCGACCCAACATTATGATGAGTGTATGTCTTTGTGCCGATTTCAAGCAAAACCAAAAGAATATCACCAAAGAGTTGTTAAACGTATCTTACGATATCTATTTAGTACTGGAGATTATGGTTTGTTTTATCCTAAGGGATCATCGATTGAACTAGTTTCATACTGTGATGCGGATTTCGGTGGATATAAAATAGATCGTAAGAGTACTAGTGGAACATGTCACATTATCAGACAATCATTAGTTTCATGGTTCAGCAAAAAGCAAAATTTTGTATCCTTATCTACTTGCGAAGCGAATATATTTCAGCAGCTCTAGCATGTGCATAAGTGATATACATGCAACAAACACTTACAGATTTTGGCAAAGATATCAATAAATCACTAATATATTACGATAACACGAGTGCAATAAATCTATGAAAAAACCTTGTGAATCACTCACATACTAAACGCACACACACACACATATACACGACATCATTTTTTACGTGACAATGTAGAAAAGGGAATTATTACATTAGAATAGGCAAATACCGAGAATCAAATAGCAGATACACATCTAAACTAATAACTACATCTTTATTTACTCTATGTTTAGCTAAAAGTTTTTTAGCTACAAATTAAAATTGATAATTCCTTCACCATAAATTTTTTAGGTGGTTAGTTCCTGAAAATTATCTATCAATAATTTTTAAAATTATATATAAATCTTTACACAACAAGAAGTAAAGAATATATAGATTTCATATTTTTTTTCAATAGAATATATAATCATGTCTTTTGAAAATTCTCGTCTATCCTTCTCGACACCTACAACGGATAGCTCAGTGGATACACCTCAACACCTTCCTACCCCTTCATCAAATCAGGAACTGACATATAGGTGGTCCTCCCACACGGGATTCACTCTCGATAACAAGAAGTCCAAACGAGCTCTATTTGTTTCTCCTAACACCAAGGAGAAAATTGATGAGATACATCACTATCAAAAGCAACAAATAGATCTACAACGAGAATTATATTTTGAACAAAAAGTCATGGGACGACGATTAAGTTTTTTTGGAGAAATAGCGATAAAATTTTGTAATTCACGGAAGAAGGATGTATATGAAACACTTTCAATTCCTTGCATTTCTTTGGATCCCCCATCCTTGTATCGTACACCTTTAGATCCTTCACCAAGGCAATTCTATGGTTCCCCGAGAACCCACGAACGTGGAAATATATGGTCTCCAGTCAAGCCATGGAGGGATGATAAGTCTGAAGATCGCAAAACTCCATCGCCATCTACATAGATTAATTTTTTTTTGTATTTGTATCTACGTATATTTATAGTTCCGTTTCACAAAATAATACTATATTTTTTAACAAAAATAAAAAGTCGAAAAATAAGCAACACCCTTTAAAATTAGGCTATTTTTAGAAAAATTGGTCATTTCAGACGTCTGGCCATTGCCCTCAGACGTCAGACACTTCGAAATTACACAAATTATACACCATCGTGCATATGTCAAACATTTGATATAACCTTTCATACGTCTGAAAAATGTCTCTGCTTACTAAAAAAGATACCTGACTATTTCAGACGTCTGTATGAACCAGATGTCTGAATAAAGTCTCCGTCGCTATATTCTAAAAATTCAGACATCTACTATTTATACCAGACGTCTGAGAAAACTATCTGTCATTTAGAAATGAAAATTCAATCTACTACAGACGTCTGATAATATAACCAGACGTCTGAAATATCTCTCTGACTCTCAAATTTTAAAACTCGACCAAATCCAGACGTCTACCACAACAAACCAGACGTCTGGTTCTATTTACTGTTTTAAAACTAGGTTAAATTAGACGTCTGATTTACATTCCAAACGTCTGAAATTCAATCGACACTCTTATATGCTCAGGTAAAGTCTATTTTTTAACCTTTCTCACCACGAATCATTTTATTTCCATAGCTATTTCGATTTTTTTGTTCTTAAAAATCCTTTCTCTTCCACACTTGTTCAAATTTGATGGCTCCTAAAACAAAAATCCTAAAATCTCTAAAAGAAAATAAGACCAAGCAACTTCCTCAAATTCTCAAGTTTTCTCAGATGATCAAATTGAACGATGGATGAATCGAGTACTGCATTCACTCAAGAGATATGAAGATATTTAAAAAAAGAAACTTCAAACAGGTCCATTTTATAACTTACTCATGTTTCCAATGTATGATTTAGTGAAATGTGTGAAAGCGCCGGTTTAGAAACTTCGATATCTTTCAATCCCAATAACATCCAAATTGATCAGTTGGCTATATTTCTCTTCTACGCTAATTTGGACAGCACAACGGTTTGGAACACCGAAAACAAAGATAATTGGCTATAGTCAAGCATTTATGGCAACACAATAAGGTTAGCTCTAGATATCATAGGCAGAACTCTCAGATGTTCTGACACGGGCGAAGATTTATATAATATTCTCGATATGCGTTTCAAACCAAGGGACAATATGACACATCAAACATGGGAGGATGAAATGCCTACACTTGCATCCAAATATCTATGACCTAAGGCAATATTTCTTACTCGAATGATAATCAACACTATCATTCCACGCCTTGGAAGTCATGAGCAGATTACGGAGTTGGAACACAAGGCCCTGTATGCTCTATTCAGCAGAACAAGGGTAAATTGGGCTAAAATTATATTTGATGAGCTCAAACTTTTTTGGACTCGATCACGCCCATCGATTATCTATCCCACATACATCATGAGACTTCTACGTGCTCACAACATCCCCTCCTATTTATCTACTTTTGAAGAAATTTCTCCAAAATATGCTTCCACAAAAATTTTCTCACTAATGCACCAACCGGAAAACCCTTGGTAGTTTATATCTTTTGAAGAGTGGACGCAACGTCGTCAAACGAGACAAGTTGGGCCTCCACCTCAGCCACACCATAAACCATCACAAAAGATGGAATAACATCGTGAGACTACTCCTCCTCCCCCTCAACCATTTGATTATACGTGCCATGATGAGATTTTGGAGACTCGAACAAAGACGAATCCAAATGAAGTATTCAAGGTCTCACTCTTCAAAATCAGCATATCTTATCTCGAAATCAAAAAGTTTTGGCTAAGCGTATTGAAAGCTTTGAAACATTTTTTTTCCACACGCCTAGCGACAGTTGAAACATCACTTTCAACTGTATTATCGGCTCTCAAAGAGGTTCTTCAAAGGGTTCGTGCCCCTACACCACCTTCCGAAGATTTGTCGACCTCAATACCTTCTCCTCCTTCGAAACATTCCAAACTTTTTGAGGAGAACGACGCTCTAGACCAAGTTTCGACATCTCCTACGAAGAAACCTAGCTCTTCCAAAAATGAAGATAAAGGAGATGATCAACAAAAAGCTTCCCCAAAAGACTCATAGATTTTTAGGACTCCATCTTATGTAAAATTGTTAAAAATCTATGAACTTACTCGATTATTGTAAATTAAGGAAATTTCTCTTTTGGTATGTTATTTCTGTATATATCTTTGTCTTACAACGATTGGTCGATATTTATTAATTTCTACCATTAAAAAGTCAGATATTCTTTTTGATAGTGCCAAAGGGGAGAAATAATAAAGATCACAATTATTTATGGAAAACACATATTCAGAGGGAGATTTATAAGATTATATATGAGTACATTGTATAGTTGTCATCATCAAAAAGGGGGAGATTGTTAGAAAATCAAATCTACGGTTTCGATGACAACAACTATACAATGGAAATCGAATATTCATATATATATATATGTATATATATATATATATATTTCTATATACAGGTATTTGCTAGAGCAACATCACTAGAAAGACAAGAACAAGGCTCAAAGAACATTACAAGTCGATAGGATCAAAGAAGCAACAAGAAATATGCACAAAACCGGCTAGCACAATTTCCAGACGTCTGGGTGCACAAGCCAGACGTCTGGAAAAGTCCTCTGGAACAACAAAATAAACAGAACCAAACGTCTAGTAGATGCACTCAGATGTATAAAAATATACTATATACAAAAAATATATAGGATCAGACGTCTAATACAAGTATCAGACGTCTGATTTCGAACTTGGAATTTAAATTCAATTTCAACTGCCACATTTGAATAGACATCTTCGCTTCTCTTCGCTGCAACTATTCACCATCAACAGGTCCAACTATGGAGCACTTGTTAATGGATGCAACTACTCAAGGAACCTCTCTAAAACTATATATATCATCAAGAATCAAATAGAACACCACCGAACTTACTTGCGCTCTCTACTTACATACTCTGTTATATTCTTGATCTCTAGCAATATACACTTGTATTTACTCTTCCATATATCCAGATCTTCACATTCAATACTCACTAGATATATATTGGAAGCATTTGTACTTATTAGTCAATATTCGTGTTATAGAACACATATTTGACAAGAACAATTTATTGTAAACAAGCCTATTCCTTCAGGCGAAGCGAGGGTGTTTGATAGTCGAATTCCGAAGGGAGGCTTTGGGAGTGGACGTAGGAGGGAAGGTCCAAACCAGTATAAAATCCTGGTGTGCTTATTATGTAGTTACCTAGATTATTACTTCTTTAGTTACGTCATATATTTTGTCACATATACTTGCATATACACTACACGATCTACCCTTTTGACTTACAATGATAACATCCTTTACATTCCTAAGGGAAGTCCCATAACATTACCCTACCTTTTGTTGATTGCCCTTGAGTTCTTTGATACCGTTTTGGATAGGGAACTTCATGACAAGGTGGTTGTAGGAGACAGTGACACCCAACTCAGCAAGCGCCAGTCATCCTATTAACAGGTTATAAACAGATTGGAAATCAACTACGGTAAAGTTTACCTGGATATTTACAGTGAAGGGCTCTTGACCGAAAGTTTCACAAGCGAGATTTTGCCTAATGGAAAATGCCTACACCCCAAAGCCATAAATAGGCAGGGAAGATGGGGTGATGCTGGAGGTAGGAAGTCTGAGAGCTTCAAAGACCTTCTTGAACATGACATTGACCGAAATACCCCATCCACAAAGGCTTGATGCACGTTAGAGTTGGTCGAAGTAAGAGTAATAACCATGCGTTCATTATAGGGTAGCGGATTTCTTCCCTGTCTTCGACAGTGAAGCTGATTAGTCATTCTAATTCCATTTGGGGTGTCCTAACCTACAGTGCCAACTTCCCTTTGACATCTGTACTAGGCCCTTCAGTTACTACCGAGCATATGTAGGCTTGCACATATGGTCAGGACCTCAGTAAAGGCTTGGACATTGGCTTACTAGGGTAAGAGGGATGATTTAGCCAACTTTCATGACGTGCTCTTTACTAGACTTGCTTTCGAATAGATTCCAATAGTATCCCTTCCCGGCGAGTCTTTCAATTTCATCATTAAGTGATGGAAGTCTATTGCAGAGTGGCCATTAATTTGATGAAACTTACAGTATTTTCTATTGCGACAATGTTTCTCCCACTTTTCGACCTTAAGGGCCGGGGCTTTTGAAATTGCACTCGATTCCTGGTGGTGAGGTACATTGTGGGTGATGTCCCTATTCAAATAAGAATAATTATTGTATCTAGGTTTTTATTAAGGGCCGGCCTTTGGACACCTCCTAGTGTCAGCTTGATGAACCCTATTTTAGCAATCATTGTTGCTGCAAGGACCGACTTAAGGAGGATGTCTTGCTTCATTGTTATTATCTGAAAGATCAGCGTCTTCCATCCTCAATATGCAATTCTCCCATCGATAGAAGTTGGTTAAGGACAATGCGGGTTTCTTCTGGAGCTCTCTCCACATTCTAGACCTATATTTGACCTCTGAACATAGGGTCACGACCAAGCTACTCACGTTTGCACCCCTAGCCCAGGTGAACTCTTTATTGAAGTGACTAACAAATGACCACAAGCTTTTAAAAGGACCTTCTTTGATATTTCCTAGCTTACTAGCTAACATGACATGGATATAGGACATGAGGAAATGAGTCTTGAGTTTTGCACACAATTGGGCCTAGAAGTTAATACCTCCTGATCGTAGATATAGAAACTTATAGGAGGCCAACCCTGAGAAGATGTAGGGGAAGTGTAATAATCTGTACTTTACGTATTGGAGGATCGCTGAATATTAATATTATTTTTATATGAGCTTGTACGATTATATGATTTTCGGAAATTTCTACTAAAGCCATCTTCCAAACTTAGAATTATTATATGATGATTTTGGCCTTGAAAATCTTTTATGTCATATACCATTTAATAAGAGTTGAATCGAGGTCTAAAACTACTTCTATTAGATCAGGATGATGGTTTCTCTTTCCATAGAGTGGTCATAATAGGAAAGCGGACTTACTGTTAGGGAGTTATGCCTGTTTGAAATTTCACTAGATTTTAAAAATCTTAATGTGTAATTAGTGAGTTAATGGCTAACACCTCGTAAATTTAACAGAAATTTAATAAGAAAATTTAATTAAATGAAAACAAGGAATATAAATAAATTTTCATAAAAGCCTGTATTTGGCTATGAAACTTACACTATTGCATTCGTAGTGATATTTTGGACGATTTTCATATATGACACTTCGAAATCTTAGTAAGTACGGAGAAGTTATGGGTGTCGGAAGAATTGAAAATAGAATAAACATTTAAAAATAAGAATATAACAAAAAAAACACACTGTCCGGTCGACCCAAGTGGGGTGATGGTCAACCAGCAGCGGTCAATCGATATGGGTTGAGCGGTCGACCATAGCTGTGAAAAATCGATATATCGATAACGTGTTCGAACAATGTGGATTTGTTACTTTGTTGCCAAGTTTTTGACGAGCGTACCTGATAACCCTAAATATTTCTTACACTAAATCCATTGGCCTAAACTAGTTGTCAACTCCTATAAATTCAAGCCTAACCTAAACCTAAAATCCACATAAAAGTAACACCATGCACAGAATCTGGTCATGACAAAGGAAAACAAGTGTGTGATGAATCTGGCCATGGTATTTCTGAAAGTAATACAAGAATGACATCCAAGAAATTGTCTAAATCCAATTCTGGTCCTGCTGATTCCCAATCTCCTACAACTAGGAGCAGAAAAAACATAATCCATCAATCACTTTAGTTTTATGATGTTACAAAATATATGAGTATGGAACATTAGGGGTTCTCATTGTCATTTGAAACTTGATCAAGTTAAAAATCTCATCCTCTCTCATAATCTTACAATTTTTGCAATTCTCGAAACTAAACTCAACCTCTTGTTGACTATTAGGGCTGCTAGTTACATTAATCCTAATTGGAATCATCTCCATAATCTATCTGATTCTGAATATGGTAGGATTTTAATCCTTTTTGATCCTTTCGCTTTTTCCATAACCTCTATTCTATCCTCTAGGCAATTCATCCACACAAAAATCATCTGCCAGCAAACTAAAACTTCATTCTATTTAACTTTTATTTATGCGGATAATTCTGCTGCTTCAAGACAAAAACTCTTTGACTACTTGCCTTTTCTCAGGCAAGAATCGCATCCATGGCTGGTCATGGGTGATTTTAATAACTGCTTTCAGCTTGATGATAAGTATGGTGGCCAGCCATTATACCCAAAGCATATCCTTCCATTAAACATTGCAATATCTGATTCTGACCTCCTCAAACTTCAAACTTCTGGTGTTAGATATTCGTGGAATAATAAAAGTAGGAGCGGAGTCAGAACTTTCTCCACTATTGATCATGCCTTCTGCAATTTTAAAACTCTCACTGTTTGGCCTAATCTCTCTATCAATCTTATCCACCCCATCCTCTCTGATCACTCCCCTTTGATTCTATCTGATGGTCCCAAAATGAAAAAGGAAAAAAGAAGTTTCAATTTTTTTAATGATTGGACTCTCTCCTCTGAATTCAAACCAATTGTGGGTATATCATGGTCCTCTCATTGTTATGGTAACCCTATGATTATTCTTTGCAGGAAACTCAAACTTGTTAAAAAGCACTTGAGAACTTGGGCAGCTGAAAAAGTATGGTGATGGTACCAAGCAAACAACTACACTGAAGAGTAGGTATAAACAAGCTCAAGAATTGATGATGAATAACCCTCATGACCCTATTGCTGCTGAGGAGGAAGGAAAGCTCTGCATGCTTCTTAACAAAGCCCTTGATATTGAAAGCGAGATGAAACAACAACAGTTACACTGTAAGTGGTTTATTTATGGTGATCGTAACACTGAGTTTTGTCATTCCTTGATCAAAATTAAGCAAGCTAAAGAAAAAATTCGCATAATTCGTTCTCAAGACGGTACTCTTGTCTCCTCTCCTGACCAAATTGATGCTGCCTTTCTTAGTTATTTTGAAGACTTACTTGGTAACACCTCTAATTTTAGTCCGGACCTTGACATGTTGAATGACATTTCCCTTCCTACTATATCCAGTATGCAGGCTGCTTTGCTTGTTGATTAGGTTATCGACGAGGAAATAAAGCATACTCTTTTTGCTATGAATAGAAAATCGAGTGGAGGTCCTGATGGCTTTAATGTTCAATTCTATGTTAGTTGCTGGGGCATTGTTCAATTTGATTTCTGCAAGGCTGTTCACAATTTTTTCAATAAATGCTCTCTGCTAACTGAAGTCAACTCTACTAACATTGTCTTAATCCCAAAATGTCCTGATGCTAGCTCTGTATCATCCTTTAGACCTATTTCTTGCTGCAACGTGGTGTACAAATGTATATCCAAAATTATTGCCTCTAGGCTAATGCAAGTCCTCCCTCAAATCATTTCACAGAACCAAGTTGCCTTCCTTCCCAACAGAAGTATTTTTGACAACATTCTTCTTGCCCAAGAGCTTCTTTGTGGGTATGCGAGATCTAATGCTACCCCTTCTGCAATGTTAAAGCTAGACATCACGAAAGCTTATGACTCCATTCACTGGTCCACAATAGTGCGTATTATGGCCTTAAAGAATTTTCCAAAGCCTTTTGTAGGTTGGGTTTATGAATGTATTTCAACTCCTAGATTCTCCATTATTCTGAATGGTCGTCCTGTTGGTTATTTCAAGAGTAGGCAAGGAATTAGGCAGGGTGATCCAATCTCATCTTATTTATTTCTTCTTGTGATGGAAGTCCTCACCAGATATATGATAACCAAGTACACTTCCGGTCTGATCAGGTTCCATCCCAAGTGTAAGCTTACAAATGTTACAACTCTTATGTTTGCTCATGATATTATGATATTTACTAAACCACATCTTCCTTTGATCCAGTGTGTTATTAGTACATTGTCTAATTTCTTCAAGATGACGGTTTGCTTCTCAATTGTTCTAAATCTAGTATATCTTTTGCTGGGATCTCCTCCAATCTTTCCTTGTCTCTGATCCAAACAACTGGTCTTCAAAGTTCGGTCTCTAGTATGACATATCTTGGCCTCCCGCTCATAACCTCTAGATTAAAGCTTGCTGATTGCCTACCACTGTATTCCAAAATTGTTTCTTTGCTTGACAGGTGGTCAAACAGATTCTTATCTCAGGCGGGAAGGCTTGTTCTTATCAAATCAGTTGCTTTTTCTATGGTTGTATATTGGTCAAAAGCTTTTATCCTGCCTGCTAAATTTTTGCATATGATTAGAGGTGCAATGCTAAGATTTTTTTGGACTGGTTCCATCAATAACAGAAAGCCACTGCCTTGCTCCTTTAGCCTCTTTGAAAAGGATAGAAATTCTGGAAGGTTGGGAGTAATTAACATTATCAATTGGAACATTGCTGCTTTCAGTACTCATATTAATTCTATAATTGTCAAGAAGAAATCTGGGTGGGTTAATTGGGTATGGGCTCATAGAATTGGTAGGTCTTGTTTCTGGAGTTTGCCAATACCTCAAACTTGTAGTTGGACTAGGAGAAAGATACTTGGATTGCGTGACACACTATTCCCCTCATCGTTCATAGGATGGCTGACTCATCTGAAGTTAATTTTTGGTTTGATCCTTGGGTTGCCAATGGTGTGTTATTGCATAAACTTTTCAGCTATCAACAATTAATTCAATCTGGTATTCCCATTGATGCTAAAGCTGTTGATTTTATTAGCCATGGTGATCTGCTGCTTCCTTACTCCTCTAATCAATTCATCAGGGCTGTTTGGTATGAAATTCAAAGTAATTTCTACCCTCCGGTTGAGGTTGATGCCGTTCATTGGTGTGCAAAACCTCACACTGTCTCTCATGTGTATAATCTTCTGCACCGATCCAGTATCCAGGCATTTAAATGGAGTAAGGTCATTTGGTCTGCTGATTCTTCTACCAGGGATAATTTAATGCTTTGGAAGGTTGTTCAAAATGCATTGTTAACTAAAAGCAAGTTGATGGAGATGGGTTTTGATATTAGAGTGTCCTGTTATTTCTGTTCTAATAATCCTGAGACCACGCAACACTTGTTTTTAGAATGTTCCTGTAATCTGTTGCTATTTGGTAATATGATGCAGCTTGCTGGAAGTAACTTGCTGTCCAATATTAGGCCAATGGATCTTGACATGATATATAAAGCAACGAGGTGGCGAACTATGAAAGCAAGATGCCTTACTATATGCCTGAAGAAATATATGTCTATTGTTTGGCTTGAAAGAAATATGATTTGTTTTGAAAATAAGAGGAGGAATGGGCAGGTGTTATGGAAAGTCTTGAAGCATGACATTTATCTAGCTATGATGATGCAGCCCTCTATACCTGCTGTTTTTAGAGATCCTTGGAGATAGATGGTGGTTTTTCTCTTGTCTTGTTTGCTCCGTGTGCTTGTTTTCCTCTAGTTAATCCCTGTGTGTTTTTCTTTTCTTTTCTTGCTTGTTTTTTCTGTGAACAAGCTATGTATTTTATTGTGTTGTCGCAATAAAATCAGGTAGGGGCCCTGATAACCCCGCTAGCCTTTGCTAAAAAAAAAATCCACATAAAAGTTCACTGTAACGAAACTCTGCCTAATTCCAACCTCTTCTTTTGTCCTAAAATTCTTCAAAAATCAAAATAAAATCAACCTGGAAGAACACAAACAATTAGATCTAGATGGAACAAGCGATGCTAGCGTATCGATAGATGATTTTTAGGCAAACCAAATAGGATGAGCTTAGGCTTGAGGTAAGAGGGAACAAATTTATTAGATTGTTATCTACAGTTAAATTTGATCTACTCTATATTATCTAGGATGTTAGAAATTTAATTTTAAAATGTAAAAACCTAAATTGAAAAAAATAATCTAGGGTAGAATTGAAATTATTGTGAATGGTTAACCAATATTGATCTAGCACACCCTTTAATTTAGTTAACTATAAACCCTAAATTGTGAAACCCTAGATTGAAGAATTGAAATGGAAATTTGAGAAATAGTAGCTGGTCATATTGGCCATAAATGATAAAATCAACAAATTCTAGAATAATCGATTAATGTGACCCTAAATCAAAAATCAAAATCAGAAAACAGCAAAACCCTAATTTTTTACCACGACCTATTGACCCTCACCCCAAGCGGTCGACCGGTTATCAACTGAAACATGCGATATGAACCTTGGCTTAAGACCCAAGTTAATAATAAAAATATATATGAACATTAATTGTTTGTATGTCCATCAATGGCTATTTGGATGCTTGTTAAAAGTAGCATGGAAGCTAATTTCTTTTGAGAGGATGCTTGGTTATTTCGGTGTTGGGTAAATGTTGTTTACTCAAATGGGGTTCGATTATTCGACCAGAGGATGTACTTTCTCAAAAGATACTCAGAGGAGATGCCATGGTGGATGCGCAACACTAACAAGGATGTTGATGGAGTGGTATAGCTTAACATGAATCCTATGCATGATTTCAAACGTGACGTGATACAATTCAGATCAGGGATCCCGGGGCATGTAATAAGAGGCCAATACTACGATCGAGAAGTGGAAGCGAGTGCAGACGATGAGGCACACCAGCAAGTCGGCATTTCGGGTTCTTCCTTTCCAAGTGTAGTGAGAAATGGGTAGATGTATTTAGGGGAAAATAGGTTCCCCAGTAGCCTAATGACGGTGACAGTAGTGGAAATTTATTCACACAGTGGCCTAGTGGCCGTGTTTTCATGGTTAGTAGCCCAAGGGGTGATGTTTCTACATTTAATGGCGTTTTGGCGGTGTTTCCATGTTTTAGTAGCCTAGTGTGGTGTGAGTATTGAGTAGCTCTAGGAGCAGTGATTGATCATTTGTTGTGAGATTCGATCCGTAGTTGGATCCTTGGAATAGCCCACACAAATGGTAGTGTAGGTACGTATTAGATAAGAACCCTTAGGTAACAGAACTCGGTAATCCAAGGATAATTATAGTACATTCTATGTCATCTAGAGTAAAATTAAAGTTAAATGTAGATTAACATCGCATGCTAAACTTATACTCATTTACAAGAATTTTTTATGACCCACCCCTTTTTCTTCATTTTCCCCACCATAGGATGATAAGTTAGTAGTTGATTGCGCATAGTACATGGAGAATGGAGCTTCATGTTGGAGTTCTCACATTCTTTATTATTCATCACATAGTTACTCACTGTATTAAAAGTCTGTAAAACATATATTGTATTTTGAAACAGTGTATATGGAAAATAAGTATTTTTTGAATCTATTTTTTTGAACTATTTTTCAGTACTTATATTTTAATTCCTTTCGCTGTAAGATCTGAAAGTGTAGAATGTCTTAGAATTTACACTTATAATTATGCTCTGTAATGTTTCAGTAACACAACATCTCATATTTCTTGGCATGACACGAGTCTGAAAGTCACAGTAGAATTTGGATCGGTATGTTGGGTTGTGAGGGTTGTTACGTTTGGTATCAGAGCTTAGGTTTAAGATTCCCTATGATTTAGATGCATATTGAGAGAACATACTTGAAAAGTTTGAATGTTTTTTCCAAAAGAGTTTCAAAAAGTTTTTCAAAATGGACTTCTAAAAGGTATATATATATATGTATAGATAAAAGGTTTAAAAGGTTTTACACAAATGTAAGTATATCAAGAAAGAATGATATCAAGTATTCTTGCTAAATACTATCTTTAGGAAAGTTGAAAATAATTCTCAATTGCAGATAGTGAGAATACGTACAAGTCTTAGAGGAATGACTTTAGGAAAACAGCTAAGATTCCAAGCATGAGCATTCCTGTATGGCTCCATTGATATCTAAAGCATGGAGACAAGATAATCCTAACTCGACTATTGGAGTGTAATTATAATTTTGCGATAAGTGTATTAATACACAACAACCTATATATTTTGAATCATAAGGTTATTGTTAGCTTATCCTTTATGGAAGCGGATAATTGTGGGTTAGAATAAGTGTGAAGGTTATGAAAGTTGAAGTGAGAAATAAACTTTTTACATTATTTGGAATTTACCCATAAAGAAATACTGGTCGAGATTTTATACACCAACCAGCAGTATCAAGTAAATTATGGACATAAGGTTGGATAAAGAAAACTAGCATCATAAGACCCATATAATAGGAATATGATATTGATGGCATGAAAAAGGACTTTACAAATTAAAGACAGATTTCACAGTTAAAGTAGGAAACCTATTCTCACATTGGTAGTAGTTATAAGGACTCCTATTTATTTAATGGAAGGGTTAGAGTATTTCCATATTGATGTCGGACAATGTATTGGAAAATAAACTTAGTTCGACAATCTTTGAAAAGGAAGGCTGAACCCTTTTGCACTTAAGCATTGTTAGATATAAGTGGGTTTAGGTAATTAGGTTGCTATTGTTTACTCCGATTTAAGTGATAAACGAATAAAAATGTTTTCTGAAAGTTAGAAACTATAAATTTCTAATATTTGAAACAGAAAGAGAAAGTTTGTTCATGATTATATATAAACTATTCAGATAAACCTTATAGAAACTGTTTAAAATTAAAAATTAGAGAATTAGATGAAAAGAGATTTTTAAATAATTATTATAAAGCTTATGCATTGTCTTTTTGCTACATTGTTATGCTTGCCCTCAATGTGCATTTTGCTTTTAACATTAAGACTTTTGAAAAAAAAAGAAGTATGTAAGATTCGACTTTTGAACTTTTTTTTTACAAATAAGAAATGGTTAGTAGTTGAATGTGTCTTTTATGGATGTTTTTGTTAAACCCTAAAATAAAAATAGTAATAAGTTAAAAGTACCACATTTTCTTTAAAAATACGTTTTTGTGAAAGTTTCTTATTTATGAAAGAAAATTTTAAAATAATGTGTTTTATGCACATTTTGCTAAGATAAGTTCAATGGTTTTTGATAATTTAATTAAAGAAGAATAATACGATCTTAATAAGATGGAAATTCTTGTTAGAATGATAAGAGAATTTTATAGTTTTAAAACTTACTATATTTATGGAAATAAAGTTAAAATCAAAGGTTTTGATTCGAAAGGGAAAAGTGAAAATATTATGACTATCACTTAAACTTAAAAAGGAAATAAATAGGTTCGAAGTTAGAAAAATTGGATTTAATAACCCGTTGGGATAGAATTGACTACGGAATATGAAAGCCTTTAAATGGTTGAGATAGAGATAAAAAGGAAACACCAAAATTTAGTGACCTTTTCAATCAACGGTTGAATTGGAAGGACAAAGTAGTAGGTCAAACTTTCTGTAGTAGTGAAGGGTGAGCACCACCTTATATATTTTTACCAAAGTATGGTTCAAATCATACAATCTTTGTATAAGGAAGTTTGGAAAGATGATTTGGATAAAACATTTTCCGAATAAGGAAATATTAGGGTGAGATGTTTTATTTTATCAAAGGATGCTGCTAATGCAAGAAGTAATTCGATTTGAAACGTAAAAAAGGCTAAGTAGGATCTAATTCAATTTTGTATGGCGAGTTAGGTAACGAAGGGACGATTCCTTGATTACATAAGGTAATCTAGATTGGAATGGTAAGTTTGGCACTATAGTAGTAAAGTCGATATCACATAGGTGAGAATAGGATACCTATAGGCGACGGGCAGCCTACGTATTGAGTTATTCCCTTAAACGCTAAAGGCGGACCAGGTGGACATGAGTGGGAAGTTGTATTAGTAGGAAAGTGGTTCCTACAGTAGAATTATGCGGTGATATTAGTGGGAATTGGTTTCCATGGTAGCCTACGGAGGGTGTTACCTTAGTGGAAATTAGTGGATGTTGTATCATTGTAGAAGTGTTCTGAGTATACCTATGTAAATCTTAGAATTATAGGGTTATAAATTTTCAAATATCTAAATCTAGAAAATATTGGGTATTAGTAGTCCTTGAAACCTACAGATCATGTGATTATTCTAGATTTGTAGATTGGAATGAGTGTGTAAGTAAAATGTAAATTAAGTTATCACAATAAGTAGTTGGGATTTAGGTGATCTCAGATTTTATAGGATAATTGATATGGGTTAGTAGATATAAATGAAAGTAGTGATAAATGGAAAACTGGATTTAAGTAGTATTTTAATTCATTGGAATATAGAGGGTTGCAATGTAAATTTCTATGGATTATCAAGTTTGGATTTATAAATAAAAGTGTATCTCTTGAAATGATAGGAATACACCTATACAGAAAGAGGGGTATAAAATAGAGATATTTACTATATTTTGTACTGTTTATTTCAATAACTAAGAAAAAAAATAATTCCTTGTAATTTCAAACGTAACATAAATTCTTCTTTAAATTAAGACATAGAAATTTACACGGTCAACCGTTCCTTTGAGAGAGAAGTAATTCTAATGCATTAAAATACAAAAATCCCTAAGTATAAACCAAAGTATTGGTCAACATATTATTGGATTAAAATGGCAAGGTTGTCCTAACTGTAGAATAATTTAAATAAATAGATAAGAGGTTATGTTTAGTAAAAAGGTCTCATTTATGGAAGATCATTAGGAGATATAAAAGTTTTAGAAATTCAAACCACAAAGTATTCTAGATAAGGTTATAGTCAAGGTTCTGCAACCGAGATTAACTCAAGGATTTGGGTCTCCATCAAGGAAAAGATATTGTATTGTCACGCATTGAGAATGCAAAGGTGATATTCATAAGATCGAGAATTTTTGGCAGGATTTGAAGGAAGGGATAAAAGGATTCTTCTCAATCATCCCTCGAATTGGAAGGAGATTATTTACTTACGGAAATTCTTGTAAGGCTAAATTAGATTACATAGTTGTGTGCATAGAAATTGCATGCAAATGAAGTACCACTTAGGTGATTATCGGCAATGCTAGAGTGAATCTAATTTATAACCTCAGTTAATTTTAGACAGTTGAGAACTGGCTAGTAGAACTTAGGATACGTCACTATAGATTCTAAATGTGATACCTAGGCACTATGATTTTTAAAGGACTAAAGAAACCATTCTGAAGTAAAATGAGATGATATAAGAGGAAACGAATTAGAAAAGAAGTTTTTTTATTCTTAACCATTTAAGAAATCACCATGTTTGGATACCTATTAG
Source organism: Allium cepa (assembly GCA_030765085.1). Classification (NCBI taxonomy): domain Eukaryota; kingdom Viridiplantae; phylum Streptophyta; class Magnoliopsida; order Asparagales; family Amaryllidaceae; genus Allium; species Allium cepa. Next base: position 181,183,164 of record CM060937.1, on the reverse strand, counting down.
TAAAGTAGAAAAATAGAAAAGAGCTAAGTAAGAAGTAACATAGAAGGAGACACCATCAACATTTGAGTTGTCCCACTTGGTATCTAGAAGCTAAGGTGATTACGCATACCACTGGATGAGTTAAGGCAATATGTTGTGCATTGAGGATTTTATAGAGCTATAGTTTCATGGGAGCATACTTATGCTCAAGTTATTTAGCATGGTGCATGTCGACAACATTTGAGTTAGTAGCAAGGATTGTAGAGACTTACCTGTACACATACATTCGAATTAAAGGTTTATGCTAGCGGTAAAGGATGAGAAGTGTAATTGAAAAACATGGATATATTTGTTTCATAAAATGACTAAGAGTTCCCACTTTATCCTCATGAAATCAACAACAACGACTGCTAACTTCCCAAAGCTATATATGAAGAACATGGTGAGAATGCATAGGGTTCCGAGCAGTATCGTGAGTGATACATACCTATTGTTTTCCAGTGAGTTCTGGAGAAGTTTGCAGAGTACATTGTGTACAAAGTTGAACTAGCATGGCTTACCATCCACTGACTTATGGTCAAACTGAGAGGGTGAACCATATACTCGAGGATTTATTGAGATCACGTGTCTTGTATTTTGGAGGATCCGGGGAAGACCATTTTCTTCCGATAGAGTTTCCTATAATAATACTTACCACTCGAGTATCGAAATGGCACCTTTTGAGGTAATGTATGGTCGACCGTAAGTAACATGTTTGTTAGTCGGATACAAGAGATAGACTTATTTTAGGACCCTATTTGGTAAGGGATGCTACTAAGAAGGTAAAATTGGTTCATGCCAGGATGAAGACAGTGCAATCAAGACAGAAGAGTTATGCTGACAAGCGAAGGAATGATCTTGAGTTCGTGATGGGCAATAATGTATTCGTAAATGTTTCTTTGATATGGGGAATTATGCATTTTGGAAAGGTGGGGAAGTTGGCACCTAGATACATAGGACCATTTCCAATTATCAAGCGGATTGGTAAACATGCCTATCAAGTTAATTTACCAAGTAGTTCGGTGGGTGGCCATAACTTTTTCCATATATCGCACTTGACGAAATGTGTGCACGACCTAAGTTCGATAGTGGAACCAAGGGAGATAAAGAATTTATCTACAGAGCCAGATTTGACATATCTAAGTGGTAGCAGTGAATAGTAGATTGTGATACGAATGAGTTAAGGAACAAAGTTATCAGACTCGTTTGCATCTAGTGGAGCGATGACAAAGAAGATTTTACCTGGAAGGTGGAGGATATGATTAGGAGTATTTATCCCAAGTTGTTTTAAACATTCATGTAGACATTTGAGGATGCTGTGTTTGTGTACTATATGGACTAGTAGAGTACTATTATATTCATATAAGATACAGTTGTGTATTGGTAGTTGCATCGATACCTTCCATTTGATGATTATTAGTTTATATTAGCAAGGTACTAGTGTGAACTTTTGTACTTGTGTGTACTCATATGATGATGATTTTGCACTTTTAGGGTCTTAGTGTAGATCTTGTTTTCCTTGTCGAAATTTAGAGGACGAAATTTTTGTAAAGAGGGAAGCCTATAACACCTCATATTTTGGAGGGTCCATAATATGAGAGATTTAATTAAAATTAATAATAAGAGGATATTATTAAAGAGATCAATAATATGATTTAATTGCAATAATTTCCTGAGAGACATATAATTAATTAAGTGTGGGACAATTTAAATGGTTAATTGAATGGACCGAGGGTAATTAGAGCAATTAATGATGGCCTTGTTTGTGAAAACAAATAGGTTTTAGAATGTAAAGGATTGGTGTTAAGGGATTGAATCAATGAGACTAGGCCACATAGAATTAGCCTAAGCCAAAACCATTAGTCTATTTTCCTTAGCAATATTCTCTTATTCCACCGTTATTCCATTACAAAACAAATCCCTAAATCAAGGCCGACCACCAATACTAAAAGAAAAGGAAGAAAATTAAAGTTAGAAGATCAATTTTTCAATTTTAAGGAACATGAAGATTAAATAAGGTTTTCCTTAACCAAGATGAGTAAAATTTTACCTAAAACTTTCCTAACCCATTTGGGTTTGGATTTTGATTGTAAATGAATGTTTTGATGATGGTTAACATGTTTGGATACCTTAAATATTGTTTTGACTATGATTTGAAATTTAAATAAAGTAATTCTGTTTATGCTTTAGGGTAAGATATAAATAAACCAAGGTTAAACGATTCAAAATTGAGATATAATTTTTTTAATGTTGAAATAAAGATGGGATTTTAATTTCATAGTTTTTGGAATTAATTTGGAATTATTATGAGTTTTCTAAGTTAAGAAAGGGATTAATTTCGGGTAATCAATTATTTAAAATTATAATAATAAATATTTTGACCTAAAATTTTGATACATGGTAAAATATGATAAATCTGATTTTTGGTGAGTTTTTGGAATTATTTCCATTAATTTTCTATTCCGTATCAATTAATTGGATAAGGAAGAAATAATTAATTAGTGATTATTATAAACAAATATGGAAGGTAATCAACATATTCTGAAAAGTAAACTTGAAAAAATAGTGTAGCCAGTGAGAATTTGACAACAAATTGGAATTGGTGAAAGGAGATAACTTAATAAGTTAATGAGACAATTTTCAATATAATTACAAATATGTCATTTTTTAACTCATGATAGCCTATATATTATCTGCCCATGATAGCATTGGGAAAGTCATTATGCGATAGCTCTTCAAGCTCACCCCATGAAAGCTATCAATACAGAGTGGCTATTTGAAGTCAATATGCAAAGGCTTTAATGGAATCAACACGCGATTGCTTTGATGGAGTCAATACGCGATAGCTTTGGGAGAGTTAAACCATGATAACTACTTAAAGTTCAACATGCGAAGGCTTAAGGAAGCTATCTACTCACGATGTTATCACAAATCAACACATGAAAGTTTAGAGGAGTCAACCTGTGATGACTCAAAGGAGCCGACATGTGATGGCTCAAGAGAGTCAAAATGGCATAAGGAAGCTATCAACCCATGATGTCTATTTGGAATCAACATGCGATGACTCAAGGGAGTCAACATGCGAAGGCTTATGGAAGCTAATACACGAAGAGGGGAGTCAATATGTGAAGACTCAATGGAGTCAATATGCGATAGCGTATAGGAGTCAACGTGCGATATCTTGGGAAGTTATCAACTAGCGATGGCCTAGGATTAATCAACACGATATGGCTATGGGATAGCCAACATGTGATATCTAAGCTTGCCATTCGAAGTTTATGGGATAGCTAATATGCGACGACGCATGATAGCTTGAAGCAATATTTTTCTAAGTTAAATAATAAATGCTTATGGCACTTTAGAAGGCAATTTCCATGTGTTATGAACTATTTCATAAGGATGAAATAAAAGAGAAATTTTAGCAAGTTAAAACCGTGTTAACTTATTTTTGAAATGAAGGATAGCTTAGAGAAGATATAAATGATACAACATCATTTAAATTAAAAGATAAAGATGTTTTTTAAAGAAAGTGTGGGGTACACTATAAATCAATAAAAGAAAGGGATAGAACTATGATCGTAAAGATATATCGACTCATGGAGTTATTGGATGACAAGGTGTCATGACTATTATTCTAAAGTCCAACGACATATGATAGGGTGCCATGATTGGGTTCAATCCTAAAAGATTTATAAGCTCTAAAGGGGAGTTATGGTAGTGTGCCATGGAAGGGTGACAAAACATCAAGCTGATGTTATAACAAAAATCAATAAATTAGCAAAGTGAACGATAGTAATTTAGGGACTAAGAGGGACTATTGACACTTACTAGAATGTATTCACGGTGCTTATATTCAACCTCTTAGAAGAGTTAGTGTGGCTCTCCCCAGTGGAATGAGTGGCCATTTCATTAGATGGCGGTGTTTGAGAAAAGATAAAGTTAGTAATAGATAGACCCTGAGAGGTAATCACTAAATAAGTTAATGATAACTCAACGACAAAAGCCTAAACAAGAGATCATGTGATGTTTGAATGGATGATGAATGATTATATGAAATTTTTCATAACGGGATGATAAGGCAAGGGTATACTTAATTTGAATTGATATATAACAATGGTTCATCGCTAGACGATAATTGTACGGTAAACGTCTTAATTGAATATATATGCACATAGTTGCCTTTTATGTAATGTTGTATACATATATGATGTATATTGATGATGATAAAGTGATGGAAAAACCAAGTCTGCATTAGCGGCATGGTCTCGCTATGGATGACTAGGGGTAAATATTTTACTCATACCAGGCTTTATGTCTGACCAATATTTTTATTATTTTTCATAAATTCGCAGGTACTCCTCGAGTAGGCTGAGTTTATAGATTAGACTGTACCTATTGGAAGGATGAATAATGATTTTGAAGACAACGCAGGAGGCTTATCTAGATAATAAATTTTTTTTAATTTTCCACTATGTAAAACAAGGAATTATAACTGGTTATGTGTGGTGTTGGCATCTTCATATATCGGACATAATACTACTATTTGCTATTGTATTTACCGAACGAAATGGGTTAAAGATGGCGTAATGAATTTTAACTTAAATTGATGTAATGAAAAAAATTATTTAGCAGCTTTTTTTACTTATTTTGTGCAAAATAATATTGAACTCATTTTGTCACTGGATAATGATTTCAGTTATGACTACGACATCATCGGTGTCTATTTTTAGGTTTCAAAGTGGGGGATGTTACATGGATTCTACACCCCTTCCTTAGGTATGTTGATAAAGATGAAACGAAGAAAATTATTTAGGACGTTCATTAAGGAAGCCAAAGAGATCACATTTAGGGTAAAATGGCATATAAGGTACTTCGTTAGATATTTCTAACCAACTGTCAACCAAGATGTGAATTTGGAAATATGATATTATTGGAGTTCTACTGTGACTACCATGGGATTCGAACATTTATCGTCTCGCAAAGCAACACCATGCACTAACCGTTGTGTTAAAAGATCTTTGTGTTAACTTTCCAAAAGGGATATTATAGAGTACCCCTCTTAAAGAGACCAACATCCCTGCTGGTTCATCATCATTTATCACTAAGGCATTGTGTTTGTAACCCGCATTAGTACCACAATGACCAACATCCATAGCATTAAAGCACATAATTCCGGTTGGGTATCGTTATCAGATATGATGTCCATGGGATTCGAACCTCTATTTCCATCGAAAGCAACATCATGCACTAACAACTATGTTAAAAGATCTTTGTGCTAACTTCTTAAAAGCGGTGTTACAGAAAGCTATTCCCACGACATAAGAAGAAAGATATAAGTAACGGGGAGCATCTTTGTGTGAGTTCCTAGATGCATACACAAATTTTAGCCTCAATATTGGCAAAGCCCTATGCTTTAGAATCACATACCTTACCAAGTGAGGACTTAACGGCTATAGTGTGGGGCAGTATCCTGACACTAGTCCCTACCCTTGAATCTTGTTTCATAAATATCTATAAGTCATTAAGTCCTCGACATCATAATTTGATCTTCCTAATTTCCTGGATGAAATTTTACTCACTTAGGATTTTGTATCACTATATCAACTACTAGAATAACCCTAATCCATTATTAATTCTTAATCTCTAAGGTCATTAATGTTGGATGATAATATATAAATGTGCATGTCGACAATTAATGCACATAATATCAACTGAACAAGATATAAATTGAACATATAATTCTTCATTATCATATACTTATGTCCACATGATAGCCATTTTATAGACAAATTACTTACACATAAAAATGCTTTTATTCTATAAAAAATTAGTGGCTAAGACATATTTTTTCTTTCTTTAAATTAATTTACATTTAAGTAAATATTTTAACAAAACTATAATTTGTTATAAGGAAAACTTGGCCCGTTACTTTGTTCAAAGCTATTGTGTGCATAAACATAGGCTATCATACTTCTTAAAACCTATAACATTCCAATAACATGTGTTATCGCATTTCAAAACTACGTGCTATCACAACTTTATTTATATGCTATCGCACTTCAAACTATATGCTATCGCATTTCAAAAGTATGTGCTATCGACTTCAAAACTATGTGTTATCACGCCTTTAAAATATGTGTTATAGCACCTCATAAATATGTGCTATCGCACTTCAAATTTTGTTGCTCTCGAGTACCTATATATGCAAAGCTATAGTGCATCAAAAATACAAAGTTATCGAGTGTCTATTGCGCAAAGCTATTGAGCGTCTAGTGTGTAGAGCTATCGAGCTTCAAAAATGGCCTTTTTATAAATATGAGGAAAACTGATTTATTTTCTTTAAACGTAATAACTTTTTACCAACCCAAAATCTTTGTCAAATTCCCATAGGTTGTTCAAAGCCTTTTCACAAATTACTTTTAGAGAACTCAGGGATAATATCCACTTTCCTTAAGAACCATTAATTTATTCCATAATTATATAATTATTTACCTTTAGTAATTAAAACTTTCTATTATAAAATAATTCATTATAAATCAAAAATATTTGGGAAATATCTCCAAATATTAAAAAAAAACCTGAATTTTTTTCTTTTACCGCATATAAAAATTTCGAAGTGAAATATTTTTTTCTTCGTGTTTTAAATAATGAAAATCCAATGTTAATCATTTTCTCAACTTAGAAAATTCATAATAAATTCATATGATTTTAGAAGACTATGAAATAAAAAATCAACTCCAAAATAATATTCTAAACATTATAGCAAAGTTTCAAAGCATTTGGAGATTAAAAAAGTAAGATCTTTCATTCGAAAACCCTTTATAAAATTCCATAATTTCTTAAATAATAATCATTAACTCATATGGATGATTTTCAACCAAATATAGTTTAAATATCTACACTAACCTAAACCATATACATCAAAACACCAAAGAGATGGTGTAATGACCCATATTTTATGCCTCAAAGGATTGTAAAATATTATTTTTATGTCCAAATTGGGTCGTATAAGGTTACAACTTTGATAAATATTGTGTATTGACATTTTTGATCGCTTAGAAATTTTATTAGATGTTTTAGACAGTGAAAACTTATAAGACCTATAACTTTTGTTGGACATCGAATTAGTGCTTAAAATCACTTCAAAATGAAAGATATGATGGTTTTTATTTTCATAGTGTATTTATTATAGATTTTTGGACTTACCATTTGGATATATGGAGGTTTGAAGTTAGATATTTTTGACAACTTAGTGGGTCATTAAACTAAGCCTAAAGTTAGTCCCATTAATAAATTTCAAAATTCGTGGATAACTAAACTAATGGACAACCCCTAGTCAATCTCCGCACTTTCCAAAAATATTCTAACTTCCGTTAATCGTCCCTTTAGCTAAAAAATAACTCAAATCCTTATTTTATTTGCCAACTAAAGTAATTATGAAGAGATTAACAAGGGGATTAGTAAGGAATTCATTGATTATAGTTTGGGTGCATTGAAATTTAGGCTTGTTATTGTTCATCTCTGATTCTTCTTGGTTCTTGTGCATTTAGACTCTTAGGTTTGTGATTTGTTTCTCTCACTATATTATGAATATTCATATAGTGTTAAACCATGTTTTTGGAATGATTCTAGAGTTAAAAATTTTGACTTGATTTTAACTTACCCATGTTTTCAACATAAATTTCAAAAATGAAAAATGGATTTGATATAAATATTGCATGTGTGTTCACATGGATAGCTATTTTGTTCTTTTAACTCGGTTTACACGATATGATGACTGTGTTGCTTATGTAATGACATTGTAATGCTTTTTTAGTGGTTATTGTATGATTTGTTTGTGTAGGATAAGATATGGTGTATTGATAAGTATTATATAGAATCAATTGGATTTAGGGTGTTTGACCCCGAAACAACACAAACAAATTGTTGGGAAAGCTAAAGCATTTAGAATAGAGGGGAAACCAATCAAAAAATGTAGGAATTTGGTCAACTGAATCGATTAGTACCGATAGCCCACACAATTGGTGGTTGATATGGTGGAATTATGGCCTAGAAGAGGATGGATAAGTTATACTTGAGTGGTTGGAGTTGACTTCAGGATTATGAACGTTGCGCTTCGGGGATTGTAGAGGACTCCAAGGCCGAGCTTGAGAAACATGGTATGAAGTGGAGTAAGTGGACTTTGTCAAATTAGCTAACTCCTAGAACTAAAAATGGTTTGGTGAAAAACCATTACGGTTTGACTCTGATCGATTATCATATTGGTATTTTGATCGAGGGACTATAAGGTGGTGCTTCGTGAAATGTTTAGGGCTCACCTTATGCTCTAGGCTAGACAACTCTGGACTAGGTAAAGCAAGACTTTGGGATGAGATAGTGGAGTCAAACCACCATTGTACAATCACTATCTTGCTCCAATGTTGATGCGATCAATGGTTAGGGAGTCATAGTGGCTAGGGGAGCATGTAATATAAATTGCATGGGGCTATGTTCAATGAAATGACGGGAAACATGCTGCAGAATGCCTAAGGAGTTGCTCCAACAATTTCTATTGGCAGTGCTGCCGCAGTGTAGGCATTAAGGGATGACTTTGGTAAATTAAAAAATGAATATTCTAGCCTTGAAGGAAATCCATTTCTTGGAACAGGATAAGCCTTAGAAGTGTAGGAGTGGTTGGACACCTATCAGCATATCTTCAAAGACTTAGAGTTGGAAGACGGTACAAAAAGGAAGTTCGCCACTAGAAAATTTCAGGGAAGGCAATGAACTAGTGGAATACTGTAAATATTGCTACCCCAAAAGCTCGATTTACTTGAGTGCAATTCAGAGCCCGCTTTGAGGAAAAGGTTACACCGCTTGCTTAAAAGTTGGCATTGTTTCGATAATTTTCTGACTTGAAGTAAGGAGATATAACTATTTCGGATTATGAGGTCGAGTTTGACACATTGTCACGCAGGCTTTCTTTTATCGATAATCCATTAAAAAGGAACGAGAAGTTTATTATAGGCTTATATGATTATCTTGAAGAATGGCTAGTGGGTCGTACTAGTGAATCCTTTGAGAAGCTTGTTGAGAAGGCCTTATAACATGAGAGTCTCTATCCTAAGTCCAAGGATAGCCTAAACCACAAGTGAGTGGGTGGAAAAAGAAAATGGAACAATAATAAATGAAAGGAGCAGTTCTAGGAGAAGAAAAGCTAATGGGAGCCTATCAGTTTTAGCTGTGAATAGAAGGGCCACCCTAGCAAGAACAATAGGAATCAGAAGAGTAGGGAAAGAGAGTGCTTTAATTATGATAAGGCTGGTCATTTTGAGAAGGATCACCCCAAGTCACTAAAGAACAAGTAGTTGGTGTCTTCTTATGCGCTTAGTGTCATTCCAACTTCATCGAATTCCCCATCGGAAAAGGAGTAGAGAAAATGCATTATCGTCCAATGTATGCTTTCTATTTATGATATAACTATTTGTGTTCTATTTGATCCAGTGCATCACGTTTTTTCACATCTAATGACCTGGTGAAAGATTAGGGTTGAGATTTGACTTAATGGACAAATCTTTGGTAGTGACGAATCCTATTGTTGGTCCTACCAGTTTGTGGATCATTTGCCATGACTTGCTGTTTTCATGTCAAGAACGTGTGTTCCCTTGTGATTGTTTTATGCTTGGAATTGTTAAGTTAGGTATCATATTGGGGATAAAACGGTTGAAGAAATATGAAGGCATAGTGGACTGTGAAAGATTGTTGGTAACAGTCAGGAAAGGCTGACAATTAGAATTGATGATCGCAAACTTGAATCAAACTGACCCGAGAAGACTCGAACCCAAGCCGAACTCGAGGTGTCTTTGATAGGGTTTAGATTATGAAAAACACCACAAGGACCCAATCAAACTGGACCCAAACTGACCAAAGCCCAAAGTGCCGACATGAAAACATTCAAATATATGCATATTTAATGTTATTACCAAATTGGACGCAAACCAAACCTCTAGCAAGTCGATTCTAGGTTATAAAATGTATGATTTGAACTCGATAAAACTTGACTTGCCAAAAATTAAGACATGTCGGGTCGGGTCTTGGTTTATCAGGTCATGTCTGATTGTCACCTCTATGAACGGGGTATATAGTGAGTGTAGGCTAGAGTTGAGTTGCACGCCCGAGGATGCAGTGATGGTTAGCTTCTTATCCGCTCGAGGTCTCTTGTGAGAAATTGTCATCGGTACTTAAGGTAATATCCAGACATTTTTGAGAAGTTGGCCGAATTGCCTCTCAATGTGAAATCAGGTTCCGCATCAACTTTATGAAGGATATGAGGCCAGTAGTTATGCTACCGTGGCAAGTGGCACCTAGAGGGCAACGTGAGCTTGAGTTGCAAGTGAATGACCTATTAATAAATGGTCTTTTAAAGAAATATATATAAGTGGGAAGCGCCCATAGCATTCACCACAAAGGCTCATGGATCCTTGATAGTTCATGTTGATTATTAAGCTGGATAAAGTGACAAAGAAGAACAAGTATCCCACATACTAATGACTTGTTTGGTCAGCTCCTTGTGCTATAGTGTTTTCTTAGTTGGATTCATCGATTGGGTTCCACCAACTGAGAGTGTATCGATTACTACATTCTATATGCCATTGGATTCTAAGAGTGTTTGGTCTTGTCATTTGGACTAACCAATGCATCAACACCCTTCATTAATATCTTGAATCGTGTTTTCAGTGATTAGCTAAATAAGTCTGTATTTATATTGTTGATAATATTCTTGTCTTCTCCCAGGTGAAAGAAGAACACAAGGCACACTTAAGGATCTTTTAGAGGTGTGAGGAAGCACCAACTAAAGGTGAAATTTCCAAATGTCAAACATCTAGATGGGAGAAGTGTGATTCTAGGATCACGTTGTTTTTGGACATTGCATCGACGTAGATCCTAGGAGAAATTCTGTAATTTTTATAGATTATTAATTCTGAGATAAAAATCTCATTCGAAATAAGGTGTTTGTTTTTTATTATATATTTGTTATATTGTATTATATTAATTAAATAATTAATATAAATATACTTGATGAAAAATCCATAATGATATATTATGCAATAATAATTACAAGGAGTTGTAATCGTGAGAAAATTGTAACAATGTTAAATAACATGTTATTTAAATATTCCTTGCCAAGATGTTTTCTAGAAAGTATATCGATACATCCATTAAGACCAGAGTATGTAAAATTCTCCAAATTTTGGGCAATGCATTACTCATGACTGCTGAGGCACAAAGAGATTGCATATTGACAGTTGTTGGATACCAGTGGATGACTTGTCTGAGAGTTTCGTGTCGGTTAATAACAACTAGGTCAAATGAATCCTTGAAATAGTGATATTACACAGTTCTCACTACTTAAGAATATCGTTGAATCTCAATGTGGAAACTTCATTTTCATTATAGTTAAACCATGACACAGCATCCATCGAACAATTATAGTTGGGTCTGAGTCGAAACATTGGAAGTAAAACACTATTAAATAGAGAATTTGTCTCCTCACTTGCATGAGGTTAGTATCACAGTTAACTATAGTCAACTTAAAGTAAAAATCTCCAGCCATGGTAGTATATTTAATATAAATTTTATCATTGGATCATGGACTTTGTTTATATATTAACCAAGTTGAATGTGGATGATATTGGAATTTTTACCAAAAAACAAATTCCATATGTCATAATGTTATATAGTGTTGACGAAGATAATTGTTGTAAATAATCGTTACTAAAAGGTACCTCTTAAATTTGTAAAATTGGATTTTACCAATGAGATTTGTAAGCAATGAATTACGTCAAACAGTCACACCATTAGCTAAAGTGATGTGTGAACAATAGTATATGAATTATTCAAAAATTAATCGCTAACTATATTCACAATTGTAAGTCGCACAACCGAATCTATTCAATCTCCAAAACACCTATTGATTTATTTAATTTTGTAATAGTTATAAATTAATTAAATTAATATTTATGAAATAATTATAGTTTTTATTATATCGGATGTGTTTAGTAAAATGGAGTAGCGTATAGAATTGTTCAAGTCACTTTTAGTAATTTATTGGGTATGCATATAAAAATTATATATGTATGTTTCTATATAATTTCAATACATATAATTAAATTGGATTTAAATGATATAAATTGCTAATAGGTTATGTGTCTATATTGATACATTTGGGTCTTCATTTTGGCAGTCCTAAGAAAGACAAGAAGGGGTCTTGGGATTTGAATTAGCAAGGAAAAAATATGTGGATATTTTTTTCCAACTTCCAAATAAATTCAGATCAAAGGCACCTTTTTCATTAACTTTTTATTACTCCTCTACAAGCTTTGGTCGAAAATAATTTTGCAAAATCCCATCTCCTTTTTTACATTATTCAACTCCATTCAATATATTATATAGATCCGATATTGTGCAGTTAATGCCCTGCTATTACCTTGCTATAGCCTTGATATATCTCATAGCGGATTTCTGCCGCTACATTTTTTCCTATAGCCCAAATATGGCCTTTTCGCTTTAAGCCCCGCTATTTCCGCTACATCCCGTTATTCCCATTATATTCCACTATATCCGCTATATCTTCTTTAAAAGAAATGGATTGAAAAAATGGCATTTATACATTATAAAAATTATCATATTAATTTAGGTAATCTTTAATATATTTTCAGAAATGAATATAATCTAATATTCTATTAAATTTAATTATGTTATATAAAAGTTTTACGTTTATTTATAGTATATCCGCACATGTTTTATTTAAAATTATTAATGTATTAATTAAAATTCAATCGAATGTTAAAATTTTCATTTAATTACCATTTATATATTTGTAAAAAAAATAAATATTAGTTTTATATGCTATTTTAAAGTCATCCGCTATATCCCGCTATATCCTCGCTGTACATCCGCTATGACTTTTTGTACCTCCGTCGCATTGAATCTATTAAGCACTATAACTGCACAGATCCAATGTTTGCACATCATTCTCTTGCAACATTGGGTGTAGATATGAGAGATTATAGGAAACTTCTTAGATGAAAATGTTAATTATAGGCTTTATCTCAATGGGTACATCTCTTATTTAAAACTATACACACACACACACATATATATTTATGATGTTTTGTGTCTGATGTTGATAACATGTTTATATTTAATTATAACCATTTATATATATAATATATATGTATGTATGTATTTCCTTTCTATATAAAATCATATAAAGCTTATCTATGAATTATTAGTAAATTATGATCAATGAATGTATTATAATAGTTTAGATTAATTTTTTTATACGTATATGTAAATATATCTGGCAATTATACTAAATTGTAATTTTTAAAATAAATTACACATACAATCTATATTTCAAAACAGTATTTATTTTTTAATTATTTTATATATACATTTTTTAAAATTGGATTTATTGATATTATTATATTTTGTAAGCATTTTGTTTTCATAGAAATTAAAAAATTAATTTTTTAATCATACAAATTTTATAATTGATTTTGTAATATTTTAATAATATTATAAAACTAGTTTAATATTTACATATAATTATATATATGTTTAGTATAATATGTATATCATTAAAATGTTTTTGGATTTAAAAAACCTTCAATCGAAATGATACACACACACACACACACACATATATATATATATAGGTTTTTTAATATATAAAATAATTTAAACATTATATATACTAAATACTTATTCTGGATCATAAATATAATTTAAAATTTAAATTATGTTTAATTATTTAATTAGATATTTATTTGAAAATTTGAATTTGAATTTTAAACTCATTTGAAATTTATAATTTGAAATTTATAATATAATTTCTAAATGATATTTTAATATTGTAATTCATAATTTCGAATTATTTATATACGTATATATTTTTTGCAATGAGACACATACACACACAGACATATATAAGCTAGGATCCGCAACCCCTTTGATTTTAGGCACACGTTTATATTTAAATATTTTGCACATGGGAGAGGAGAGGGAAAAGGAAAATAATTAAATATAAATGTGTGGCTGAAATCAGGGGACGAGTGATTGTGCTAAACAAGGGGGTTGTGGATCTTATATGTATGTATATGTGTGTGTATAATATGCAAATTATATACTTAGTAGATTTAAATCCTAGTATCTAATTATGTAAAAACTTAACCATGTACACCCTATGCTATATTGTCTATGCACGTTCTGCACATGTGAGTATAGAATTGTATACTCTTAATAATTTTTTTTAATTAAATTCATTAGTTAATTAAACTAGAAAGTTAAATAAAATATGATTTTATTTGGATTAATTAGAATGGATCTAATACAACCTTTAGACCATATAGGCTCAACATGATCCAAAATTGGAAAAAAATGAAATCTACCCACCCCCACTTCCAGCCGGCCCTGTTCCAACAGTACTGGAGTCTTAATGGTCCAATCGGTCTAAATTAACAACTTTAGGAAAAACTAATGAAGCCTACCTATCATTTGGATGTCTTTAATAGTAACGTTTGGGCTTAGGGTTGGATAATCTATCCCTTACCTTGCTATTGGCATGGATCGTTGATAGAAGTCCAAAAGATTAGCTTAATTGTAAAGGCTTACATTAATTTGAGTCTTGGGCTAATTTCTAAATTTCATTTTGAAAATTTAAAAGTATACTTTAAATTTAAAAGTTAAATTTGAAATATAAATTATATTTCAAAAATTTCTTTTAAATATAAATTAATATTTTCAAAAATTGTTAACTAGATTAATTAAATAAATAATAAATTGAAAGTTTATTAACTAAAATAAACACACACACACACACACATATATGTGTATGTGAGTATCTATAAATGTTATAGTTGAATATATATATATATATATATATGTATGTATGTATGTATGTGTATCTTGAATAGTTAAGGTACGCTATAAATAAATATTTTTGAAATTATTTAATTGTTCAATCAAAAAAATTATTTTTAATTAAATATAAATAATTATTATGTAAATTAGTTAAATGTTAATAATAAAATTATATATATATGTATGTATATATTGAAATAAGTACATAAAACTATAGTGTTATAGTTTATATTCATCTTAAATTATTTAGGACAAATAAAATAAAATTTTGGATCGTAAAGGAATTGAATCAATTTTATAATTAAACTAATTAAATACGATTTCATCAATAATATACATAAGAATATTATATAAGTTAATTAAATTATAAAAGGATATAAATGAATTAAGCTTGTATAACATGAATGTATAATATAAGTAGAACCATAAGAAACCCAATTTAGGTGTAAGGAACGGGTATGTACGTATTATATGTTTACCGTGATTTCAGATGTGTCTAACACTTAATCACGAGGGTATTTCATAACAAATACATAGTTTCATAAATCGATAAAACTCATTGTGTTTGTGTGTGTTAAAGATTATGAATCTTTAACGTATTAGTTGTCCTCTACCATTAATATATTACTTGCATACTCTTTAATTATTGATCTTCCTCAAGCTAGGGATGTTATGTGTAGTACTATCAATATATTAACTAGACAAGGTAATATACATGCTCGTGTTTGTTGATCTTCTTCAAGGTATGTGCATTATACTTAGGTCGTTGTGAAACAATAGGTACAAGTGAATAATCTTTTTCCATTTTTTGATCATCCTCAAGGTCAAGATGAGATTAGTACAAAGACTACGGGTTAGTAGTTTTATACAATACAGTCGATAAGGTGTTACCATCGCATGTTTGCCTATGATTTATCGATCATCCTAAAGGTCAAGAAGGCAACGGAATACTAACACCTGCTCGAGAAATCAAAAGACTTTTATGTTTTATCTTAGGGTTTTGTGAAACATAAATGTCTTGTGGGAGCTTATTAAATAAATGAAATTTAATATTTAGACTATCTAATAATAGAGGAGCATCTTCCATGCATAAATTGTCCTTAATCTACTTAAATTAATTTTGAAACATAATCTCAAACATAAGACTATTTTTGTAAAGCTCGCCAGCAAAACTATACTAACTGGCTAAGAGCTACTAAGATAGCAACATATGAGCGTTTATGGTCGTCTATAATTGAACCTTTAGGAGAGAAACATGCTGAAGACATTGACCTAAAGGAAGTAAAAGTTATAACACATGGATAGCTGATTGTGAAATCGCTCAAATTTTCATGTTGTCTACATTACACAAGCCATTGTAAAGGTAACATGAAAAAATGTCTGTCTATAAAATCTTCAAGAACCGCAAGGCTTTTTTGGGGATTAATCTCATTATGCAAGTACAAGATTACTAAGAAATTGTCTAACGCAAATTTGGTCAAGGGTAATCGCATTGAGGATTTTGTCTTGACCATGTAAGACTATGCTTATAGACTTTAAGAGCTAGATGTTAAAATAGGCGATGAGATGCAAATGGATTTGATACTAGGCTTGCTAACTCTATAGTTTGAGCTGTTTATATCAAACTATAATATGAACCTGCTTAGCATAAACCTCACGAAGTTACTTACTATGTTGAGGTTCGCTAAAGGATCGTTTAAAAAACACAGTGTTAGTATAAAGGGTAATGCCACTTCATTGAAAGGTTTGAAGAAACGAAAGCGGGGTTCTAAGAAAGGTAAGAAGGATGCTTCTACCAACAAAGGTGAATTATCATTGTCATAAGAAATGGCTTCAGAAGCGAAATTGTCTATACTATTTAAAGATGGTCAAAGAAAAGAAGGAAAATGTTTCTTCCACTCCTAGAGGTATTTTTATGATTTTAAATTGTTTTGCAATCAATAAATTATCTTGATTTTTAGATAATGGATATGGGACTCATATATGTAATACATTACGTGTACTTAGGGGAAGACAACAAGTGCAAAGGGTTAAATGAGGCTTCAAGTTGTTAATGGATCTCTAGTAGATGCAACTGGGGATAGGGATTATCACTTGAGTTTGCTAAATGAATTTGAAATGATTTTGCAATGATTGTTATTGTAACGACCCGGAATTTTCGATCCCAAAAATTCCAGATAGTTAGGAAAAAGAAGAAAAAGATAGAAGAATAAGAAGATCAGAAATACCAACATCTCACATTCGCAACGGATAAAATATAATAACAAATAATAAAAGTTTATAAAAGAATTCTGTATCTGTCAAAATGCCTTTATAATACATCAGAGTTACACATATATACAGACACTGGATGTACACAATCATCATGTCTCAGATATACAACAATATAATACAGCGGAAACACTCCATACGTTCTTGCCATCCAGCTCGCCTCCTGAGCTCCAGAACGTCCTTACTTGAAAATCTGTAATACTCGGTCTGATCCGAGCATTACATCAAAGTAACACTCGAGTCAGGTTGGAAAACCAGCGTGAGTAATCCATCTAACATAGAATTCTAAGCATACAACTTATATAAAACCTGGGGTAACTCGTATCAATTTACAAATTCATGATTTGTTATAGACATCACTCAATCCACGCATCAATTTTCTAAGCACCAAAATTTAGATTAAATAATCCAATTCACTTAAATCATTTCATTCTGGCCTATTCATTTCACATATCAATCTATAAAAATTCGAAGTGGTTTCGGGTATTTTCTAATACACGACCCTGGTCTCTTCGAGCCTCATTCAAGACATCCAATACCATTCAATCATCCATAAGCAAACTTGATCACTTCCAAATTAATTTAATTAATTCTAATTGAATTACTAACCTCATTCACTTAGATTCCTTCATTTAACATTAATTAATTTCAAATCAATTAATTAATCATTCCTTAATTATCCATCTTAATTAATTACCCTGGATTAATTATCCTTCAATTACATTTAAGTAATTATCTTTAATTAATTACAACATCAATTAATCTTTAATTAATTCACAAATTAATTAACTATAATTAATTACTTAATCCTTAATTACTTATATTAATTAATTTCTCATAAATCACTTATTATTGATTTATCAATCTTAATAAAGGTTACATCATTAATTATATAAATTAATGATTTCTAATTACATTTTAATTATCCTAAACTAAATTAATTACATTAAGTAATTAATCATTAATTAAACCACAAATATTAATCACTCTTGATTAATATCAACCAGTAATTATCTACCTTTTTGTTTACTTCATTAAATAATTAATTACTCATTTTATATAAGAAGTTTAAAGGAATTAAAACTAAATTCATTTTTAAATTCAAATCAATTTAAAAATGCACTTTAACATTCAAGTTGTTAAAACAATTTAAATTTAAAAACTTTATTTTATTAAAAAAACTGAGATTAACTAACTTGAATTCCAGATTTAACTTTGATTTAAAACTTGTTTTAAATCTCCACTTTACAATTTAACTTCAGTTTTAAAAATCAATTTTATTTCTTTCCAATTCATTCTTATTTTTATTCTATAGTTATTTCAGTTCCAAATTTTACTCTTATATTTCTTTTCAAAAATCCAATTCTATATATTTTGATAACTCAGTGTACCGGAATATCCAATCAAACCATGGTAACCAATATTCCAGTTATCAATATAATTCATCACAGCATATCAAACATTCATAACACAGAATATTAAACAATCTAAATAGTTTTGAGGAATCCAGTTGGATCCCTCCACCTATTTCCCTGCATCCATAGATGTTAGCACAATACCGATTCCACTTCGAGGTGGAATATCGCGGTATATGTGATTTATATAATATCATCCGCTATTATGCGGCGCATAGGGTCTCATCCGCTATAAAATTCGAGAAATCAATCACTCCAATATATACTATATATTACTATATAATATACCACATCAAATCAATTCAATCATTCAACCAATTATTTAAATTTAACCATTTAAAATTAAATAAAAATCCAGAAGAGTGAGATTAACTCACCTTTGGTTTCACAATCCACTTCCAATCCGTCTTGCTTCTTTCAAATTTTGACCTTGTATAACATTTTTGTACGGTTTATTAATATTTGAATCGATCAAATAATTAATTACCATTTGGTTAACTAACAATTTAATTTAACTAAAAATTTGGTTTTTAACTTCACAAATTAAATCTTACTCATAATTCCCTTTTGAAACCCTTCTTTTTTAAACTAAAATAAATTTAATAACTAATTAATCAGGTAAGTCACCCAAATACATTATTTATTTATTTTTTAATTTTTTATAAGATAATCTATATAAACCGAAAGTCCAATTTTAATATAACCGTTCAAATCAAATTGTTTTAAAATTCGTGTTTCAACCTTATATAGTTTGCAGTAAATAAAAATAATTTTTCTAGTTTTTAACTACACATTAAATTCAAATAAATAAAATTCCTTTTATCCTCAAATGAAGGTACATATAAATTTTACACAGAATTGTTTCGAATAAGTTACTGTCAAAAAAATATTACTTTTATTTCTTCCTGTAAAAACACAATAGTAATTCACTTTACATTTACATAAATTCATACTTAAAGAAAATATATAAATTTATAAAACTTACTGTTTACTAATTTTTCTTCTAACCAACACGCATATACATTCCCTGATTTAAAACATATTCATACTATTTAAATTAAAATCAGAAATCTATACCTGAACTACCTCGACTCCAGGTGACAACGATCCCCAAAACTGGTCGACTAAGGCAGCGACATGCGATACCACCTAAATTCTCATCTAAGTTCCACTCGAATCGAACACAAAAATCAGTTGCGACTTCAAGTCGCCACCCTCCGTAAAGCTTGCAATTCACCTCACACCCTCGCCTCCTACCAGAGAACACTGCCATAACCCGACTACGGCAACCGCTACACTAACTTGACCACATCGCGACATCGGCCTTACACTCGAGTTCTTCCAGCAATGAAAGCCACTCGAACCCTACCTTCTATCGTCGTCCTCACCTCGCCAAATCTTTACCAATTCCCACGCGCGCCATTACTGTAGAACGAGGACGAACAGGAACACGGCTCGCGACTTAATTCCTTCTTTTCTTTTTCTTTATAGCCGATTCGAAATTGTAAGAAAAGGGGAATCTTGGCTCTACCCTTAATTTGATTTTCGAACGAAAATCGTTCGCTTCCCTTTTTTTTAAATTTTGAACGAAGGGCTTCATCCATTTTTTTTCTTTGTTTTCGATTTAAGCTCCGACCATTTTTGTACTTGATTTCGTGAACTTGGGTTTAATTCTGAAACGAGATTTGGTATATAGATTTTTTTCGTGACTTCCATCGGAAGGAAAAAGGAGGAAAGAGACGAGATTTGAAGGAAAGGAGGGAAACGTGTTGTTTTCTACCTACAGTGATAGAAAAGAAAGGAAAAGGTTTGATGTGAATGGAATTACAGCTGAGTGTCGACGAGAATATAAAATATATATTTTTAAATTTTAATTCAAATTGTCTTGCCAACGCAACTAAAAATCTTGACCTCCTATCGAGGCGTGCCGCCAGGCGTTTATAAAGTTATACCTCTATTCCAAACGCAATGGAAAAGGTTTCGAGCCCTAATTCGATCGTATGGAGAAGATAGCTTTTTAGACCCAGTTATTATATTGAATTTTCGATATAAATTTCAGCGTGTTTGCTTATCGTACGGCCAAATGGTCACTCCAAACGCTACGGAAATTGAAATCCGATAATAATACAATATTACGGTTCCAATGGAACTGGTTTTTTCGGATTCCGAGACTGCGCCTCGGAATGCTATTTTTAAATATCGATTTAAACGATATTAAAACTGAACAAATCACCTTCAAATTAAATTTTAACCATTCTATTATCTTCAGTTTCATCAGTATAAATTTTATAAGCCTTTAAATTATTTTAACAGGCTTAAAACTCCAAATTCAACATTTTATCCAATTTCAAATTATATAATTCAATAATTTAATTATCAAGTAAATAGTGATATTTGGAATTTCAAGTTAAAATTAACT
Source organism: Allium cepa (assembly GCA_030765085.1). Lineage (NCBI taxonomy): Eukaryota > Viridiplantae > Streptophyta > Magnoliopsida > Asparagales > Amaryllidaceae > Allium > Allium cepa. Next base: position 181,162,137 of record CM060937.1, on the reverse strand, counting down.
TTTCAAATATTTAAAATCAATTAAGTATTCCAATCTAAATTGTCCAAAATTCTGGGTCATCACATTCCTCCCCCCTTAAAAGAATTTCGTCCCCGAAATTACTAGTTAAGAAGAATGATTCAATACCATTACTATTTTCCAAAACTAAACAGTTTTTAACAACAACCCAACAATCTTTATTAAAGACACACTATCCATCCTACTAACTTTCCAAACATTTCCATAGTTTCCAAACAACTTTACTTACTCAACCATTCAAATTATAATTCAAAACCAAGTTTTAAATTTTCAAAATTTCACAAAAATTTTCTAACTTCCTAATTTTTTGAAAAATTTCGCCAGCGTCTCCTTTGCGCGGCTAGCTCGATACAACTACAAAATGCCTCTACGGGCTCCCAAATTCCAAAAAAAACAAAAAGGAAAGTGGCTAGATCAAAAACCCAATCAAATTTCATACAGAAATTTAAACACATACCTTTTTGTCAAGCAATTCAAATTTATCTTCTGAAATTAAAACCAATTTTCCTTTCCCTTTACAGTACCTGCATATCTTACGTAGCAATAATATCCAATCATGGCTTTTAAAATCATTTTATAGATTTTCTTACAGAAGTTTTCATATCTACTTCTATTCAAATTAGTTTTCCCCATTTCCATATGAATTCAATTTATCTTCACTCTGAATATTGAATTTTATCTTCCATTTATAACTTATTCATATCGTTATTTTAAATTAGTTTCATTCATTAATTTATTTCAATTTCCAATTTGAAATCGTTTTGTCGCTAACAATTTTTTTTTCTAACTTCCAAAATTTTCGAATTTTTTTGGTAGAGTCTCCTTTGTACGGAGGAGCTTTTGCAATTTGATAAGAGATATAAATATATATACATCGACCCACACGGTCGAAAAAACAAAAACAGTTCATATGTCCTATTTTTATTGCGTAGGCGTACCTTTATTTAGCATTTTTAAGCAAACTGCTTATTAATTTAGCAATTAGCGCGTCCAAATCCAGCCAAACGGCTTTCCGGTACCTGTATTTACTCGATTCAAATATGTAAGTACTAAATATATAAAATTTATTAACATTTCACTTTCTTTCAATAGCTAATCACATGCATTTCATAAACAACAAGCACCAAACACTTTCCATAAGCGATTTATATGATTTTAAAGCTGATTCAATTGCTTTCAACCAATTCATATGCCATTTCATCCAAATTTAATGGTTTATATTTCAATTTATTACATTCAATTTATTTTTAATCCAAACAACTCACATTTATTTCAATTGATTCCAAAAAAATCAATTTTATTTACCTCTACCAATTCATAGAATTTTTATTTACTTCCGTTTAAGTCGAACGACTAATTTATTCTATGCAATTCAACGATATTCACCTAATGGAATATCCATTTTGGTTTTAAGCCACATCCAATTGATTCCAACTCATTTTATATTTAATTCCATCCCATTTCTAGTTTATTTACCAACCATACATTTTTGAAATCATTTCATTGAGCTTAACAACATTCGATTCTTATATTAATAATTACTTTTCAAATTAATTTAACCCAAACTTTTATTTAATGAATTTTCATTCTTACTCGAAGTTGAGCTTCTAATTATTTTTAACTTAAGTTAATTTACTTCAATTTATTCACGACTCATTTAACTAATTACAAGGCTATTTTCAATTTATTTCTACCTTCTTGAACTTAATTTGGAATTCAAACCATTTCTGTTTCAATCCAACTTCCTTTTTATTTGACAATATTCTAATTATATTCAGTTTAGTATCAATTCAAATCAATTTAATTTATAACTCAAGTTTTCATTTCCAAATTCCATTAATAACTCCCAATTTAACTTCTATTTAACCAATTTAAATCTTATTAACATACTTACTTAACTAATTTATTTAGCTAACTTGCTTACTTCTTTATTTTAAAATTTTAGAAATACTTTTAAATTCACATAATATTATTAAAATAGATTTTTATAAAAAATACTTCTTATAACTCGATGTCTCAACCAATACATCCTTGTCCTCACAGAAATTCGGTCATACGTTGATCAGGCGTAGTACTGAAAATCTATAAGTACTTGGTAAACCCGTTTTCTACACCTAGTGAAAATACTTGAAAAATAATTTTATTGAAATTATAGAAAATAATTTTTGAAAATAAAGGAAATATCTTTGGTGAGAATGCTCTGGAAATCATCACCCCCATCCATGGTCGTAGTTATATCCTGGGATACGTTGCCATCGTAGCAAAAGTCCATGTAACTGTAGGCACTCTGCGCCCCTTGATTACGCCATGGAACCCACAACAGATCGCAATTATATTCTAGGGTTACGTTGTCATCGCAGCAAAAGTCCATGTAAATGTAGGCATCAGCGCCCTCGATTTTCGCTGTCAAAAATGAAACTTCTCCACTTACGCATAGGTCGCAGTCTACCGACGTAAAATCAAACGCAGACTGTTGGCTCTCAGTGGCACACACGACTTTCGCTATGTTACCATAAGTCGTAGTCTACCGATTATACAATCAAACGTAGACTATTGGCTCTTAGCGGCACACACGACTTTCGCTATGGTATGCAGTAGATCGCAATGACATCGAGTTACAATGTCGTCATAGCATAACCCAAATGCCTCTGTAGGCATCAGCGCCATCGACTTTCGCTACACACTACTCATAATCCTCAGGAACTAGTTTTGTTCGGACTCCTCACAGGATCAACTTTAGAACCCCCTTTGGGTTCAAGGCAGTACCACCCTGTGTCACTCCTGAGAAGTTCATTTCAAGAGAGCGCCTTTTCCCAGAGCCATTTTCAAAGCACTTTATACTATACACATATAGTATCTTCCAAATCATATACCGGTATGAATCTCACAAAAATCACCTTTTCTTAAAATCGATTATCCCAAAATACATAATTCTCAAACTAGGCTTTCCAAATTCCAATATTGATTTACCTAAAAATCAAAAGCCTTTCCAAATCCAAAGGTTCCCAAAACCTTTTTCCAAAATCCTCATAAGATCCTTTTTATATATATATAATACTAATATAAGAAATGGCGGCTGAAATTTCACAAACCCTAGGCGACTTGGAAGCAGATGAAGGAGGCGGAGGATGGACGATGGTTAAACGCAAGGGGAAGGAGACTTTTGCATCTGTACTAAAACAATCAATTCCAGATCTTACAAAGCAGAAGAAGAACCCTAAATCCTGGGTGGAGGCGGTGGATAATAATATTGAAATACAAGGCAATCTCAAATATTTTGAACCAATCAAGGAAGGATCTGAGACTTATCAGTTAATAGATGAACAAGACTATAAAGAATCAACTCAGATGTGGAAAAATTCTCTATATGCCTACATGGCAGGTAAACGACCATATCTAATTCACTTTAATGCATATATTAGAAGGGTATGGAACCCATCAGGGGCATGGGATGTTTTTGCCAGAGAAAATGGTTTTTACCTAATTAAGTTTGAAAAGGAAGAAGATTACGAGAAGATCATTAAAGGGGGTCCATGGTTCATGGACAGCAAATTGATTATCATTAAGAAATGGGAAGCAGATTTCAATTTTGAGAAAGTAATGCTAACTACATATCCAGTCTGGATCAAGCTAAATAATCTTAACCTAGCTTTGTGGAATACAAGATGTATTGGTAAATTGGCAAGTTTGATTGGTAAGCCTCTAGATATTGACGAATACACAAAGAAAGTTAAAAGAATCAAATATGCTAGAGTATTGATAGAAATAAAAGCAGATTCTACATTACCAGAGACTGTGAAAGCGATTGACAAAAGAGGAAATGTATACACACAAGAAGTTGAATATGAATTCATACCTTTACGATGTGCATAATGTAAGTGCTTTGGCCATGCAGTTACTCCAGAATGCATTGAGAAAAACAAATCCAAACAAGTATGGATCCCAAAAACCACAAGTTCAGTTGAAACTATACAGATAAACACTACAACAACTGACCCATCCCAGTTAGCATCTACCAGTTATTTAGGTTCACAAAAAGAATTTACAGCAACAAAAAAACAAAATGCTGTAATAGAAAGCCCACCACCCAGTCCACAAATTTGTAACATCAAGGACTCTGTAGAAGAGAAGCAAGAAGCTCATCAATTTCAGAAGACACGGGAGGATCATCAACTAAAGGACTATAGCCAGCAACCACATGAGCAGAATATGACTGAGACAAGTGATGAAGAAGATCTCCCTGGATCAATCAATGAAATTAAAAAATTAGATATACAAATAGAATCATCAGAAGAGGAGGATGAGGATGAAAACATAGTAAAATATACAGAAGTAAATACCAACTATGAAAATATGTTTACTGACACAGGAAAAGAAGAAGCTTGTAAAAAAGCTAAAGTAGTATCAGCTCCGATTACTAGGAGCAGATCTACTAAATCATAATGACTATAATATGCTGGAATGTAAGAGGTCTTAATGGTGATGTCAGGAAATTAGACCTCTATAATCTCAGGATAAAATATAAACCTACAGTCTTGGCTATTTTAGAAAATAAACTTAATGAAGAAAGCATGGAGGAAATACAACAACAAATGGGGGATAAATGGAAAATCATCCATAATAATATAAATAATGTTAAAGGTAGAATAATAATTCTCTGGGAGTCTAATATTTGGAGTTGTAGTTTGCTAAATGCTGATGAGCAACAAATTACTATGGATATGAAAAATATAGGAGGGATGCAAATTATGGTTACAATAGTCTATGCTAACAATTTGACATCCGAAAGAAAGAAACTATGGAAAGTGATCAATGAAAATTCAAAAATCATAACCAAACCATGGATAGTAGTAGGAGATTTTAATGCTGTTTTAAAAACACATGAAAAACAGGGAGGACTTACCCTGAAGGTCTGCCAAATATCTGAATTCAATAATTGTGTACTAACAGAAGGACTTGCAGAAGTACTCCACATAGGCCTGAAATTTACATGGAAAAGTGGTAAGAAGAAAAATATTAATTCTAGACTGGACAGAGCACTGGGAAATGTAGAACTTATTAACAAATTCCCAAATATAAATGTCACAGTACTCCCAAGCTCCATAAGTGATCATAGTCCTTTATACATACAATTCAACAATGAAAAGCAAGAACATAAGGGGAAACCTTTCAGATATGCTAATCATTGGCATCTTCTTAAAGAATACAATGAAATAGTTGATTTCAATAAAATCAAAATTCCAGAAGGAAACTACATGTACAAATACATTATGATGGTGAAGCAGATTAAAAACAAGCTGAAGGAATGGAACAAAATAAGGCCAAAAAGACGTGATGACATCAAAGAAATGCAGGAAAGACTTGGAAGACTTCAATATCAATTGGAAAAAGAACCACAGAATGAAGTCCTTAATGCGGAATATTTTGACAAACAACAACAGCTGAAGAATCTTCTTAGCATTCAAGTCATGGATATCAAACAAAAAGCAAAGGAAAAATGGCTAACACAAGGGGATGAATGCAATAAGTTTTTTTATACTAAAATGTCTGTGAGAAAAAATCAAAATAACAATTTACTAAACTATTTAAATGAACAGGGAAATGTTGCTGGAAACATAAAAGAACTAGAAACAAACGCCATAGAATATTTTACAAGCACATACAATGGGGATCATTCTCAACAAATACCTCATATCCACTGTAGAAAAAGAATCTCCAGTGAAGGTGCCCAAATGCTCACAGCTGAAGTTACGGAAAGGGAGATGAAACGAGCCACTTTCTCTATTCACAATGAGTCCAGTCCGGGGCCCGATGGAATGAGCGCACTCTTCTTCAAAATGCACTGGAAAGACCTAAAGGATACAATGCTCAGAGGTTATCAAGAGGCTTTCAATACAGGTGAATTCATTCAAGAAATTAATCATACTTTCATCACCTTGATTCCAAAAGCCAGAAAACCAGAAAAAATAGAGGACTTTAGACCCATAGCTTGTTGCAATGTTACATACAAAATCCTCAGCAAAATCATTTGTATGAGATTGAATAAAGTTCTACCTCAAATCATTTCGCAAAGTCAAAGTGCATTTATAAAAGGTAGATTCATCTCTGAAAATTCTCTGCTAGCACATGAACTTATTAGGGATTTCAACAAAAAAGGAGCTGACAGAGTGTGCTTAAAAATGGATTTACACAAAGCTTATGATAAAGTGAACAGGCAATTCATTTTACATATGCTACATGAAATGGGAGTACCAGCTAAACTGCTTAAACTAATAACACACTGCATATGCACTCCTACCTTCTCAGTGCTTATAAATGGAACTCCTAAAGGGTACATTACAACTAACAGAGGAATTAGACAAGGAGATCCTCTTTCTCCTTATCTATTTGTTGTTGCCATGGAGTGGTTCTCTCTTCAAATGGAACTTGCAAGTTACCATTCACTGATAAAACCAGTGTACAAATTAAAACCAGAAGTCAATCACCTTATTTATGTTGATGACTTACTAGTTGTATTTAAAGCTACAGACATGGGAATACACACTATAAAAGGAATTTTTAAACAATTTGAGGAATTGGCTGGACTCAAAGTTAATGAGCTTAAAACAAAGTGCTATATGAATAAATTCTGTAAAAACAAAACAAACATATTAGCACAACTTGGAGTAGGGGAAGGAGAGCTGCCAGTTAAATACCTAGGGTTCCTCTATCAAACAATAATATCACTGATGCTGAATGTGGAAAGCTGATAGATAAGATTAGGGAAAAACTACAGGGATGGAGATCAAAAATGTTATCTTTTGCAGCAGAGTGGAATTGGTTCATACTGTAATCACTTCACAAGTAAGATTCTGGCTACAAACATTTTAGATACCAGATTGTTCTATAGCTAAGATAAATACAGTGTGTGCTAATTTCATATGGAAAGGAGGGATACATAAAGTGAATTATAATGAATTGTGTAGACCCAAAAAAGAAGGAGGAGTGGGACTGAAAAACCTTTTTGAACTTAAAAAGATATATGGTCTCAAATTAGCCTGGAAATTCATTTCTTCTGAAAACTTATGGGCCAAATGGATGAGAAGTAGATATTTAAAAGACAATTTTTGGACTATCCAAACTGATAACAATGCTTCAGTGACATGGAAAAATATCTTAAAACAAAGAGGGATCCTTAAAAATTCAATTGAAAGGCAAATAGCAAATGGGAAAGACACAGACTTATGGAGGGATTCGTGGATAAATAACAAAAGCATTATAGACATTTTTGGATGGGAAAGCTACTCAGCTAACAACACTCCACAAATTCAAGTAGCTAGAATAATTCATAATAACAAATGGGAGACAGAAAAACAATTGATTACAAGGAATCTGAAACATCAGATAGAGGGAATCCCTATTCTTTCAAACAAGATAGTTGATAAATGGGTCTGGAAAAACAACAAAAAAGGATATTTCAAAATGAACGAAGTCTGGAATGAAAACAGGAAACATTATGAAATGGTAAATTGGTATAATGTCATCTGGAGTAAATCTAATTGCCCTAAAATGGCGCACACTACATATAAAGCAATCAAGGGCAGGCTGAGTACTAAAGATAGACTAAAAAGCTGGGGTATTCTTAATGAAGATATCTGTAACTTATGCGGGAAAGAAACAGAAACTTATAACCACTTATTTTTCGACTGCAAATTTAGTAAACGGGTGTGGGCTATACAAAAACTTAAAAATTTACAATCAGAAACGGTCCAAAACTTAGAAATTGAGATTATTCACCTGAGTAATCGGGCAGATTTCACGAACTTAATGAAGGAGGTTGTGAAAATTTCTTTGACGACAACTGTCTGGCATCTCTGGAGAGAAAGGAACATAAGGGCTTTCAAAAGTGGAAAAGAAAAGGATGAATTAGAATCAGCAGAGTATATTGCCAGAGACGTGAAAATCAACATCGGAAGGATTAAGAAACTCACCAGCTTAGAGGCAAAAGAAAAACTGCAACTGGAGAACTGGAAGTGGATGGCTGTGAAGCTAGAAAATCAAGCAAACATCTGGTAGTCGCCATTATTATCGAAATGAAAGAACCCTAATTAATTTAGGAAAGTGTTAGTTTGAGATGAGACTGTACTGGATTTGTCGGATGATATCTCAGAATGTTTATTGTAATTGTACATTCAGGCTATTGGGCCGCAAAGCCCGTTTAATATCAATTAACCCATTTTCAAAAAAAAATATAATTTTTTTTAAAAACCTTCGCTCATTTCAAACTTGTATAAAACCTCTTTTATACTTCAAACACTTTCAAAATCCTTTCCTTCCGGCAATAGATTCAACAAGGGGAGATTTATCTTATATAACAAAGATATATAACTTTGTTTATTCAAAATCAAATATTCAAATTTGATTACTCTTCTTTTTTTTATAAAGTTGTTTCCATCTTACTTATCATCATAAAAATATCCAACTTTCACTTTTACCCATTATATATTTCACAAAATATACTTTCATTTCACAAGAAATCATTTCACATTTATTATTCACAAATTTTCAATATCAATTTCATTTAAAGCCGTACGATTTACACATACCATCCGTACGCTATACCAATATGATCGCTCACTCAATCTCATAATTTCACTTCCGAACTAGTATCGTTCACCCGACTTCCTAGTGCAGACACAGATATGGTTTCTTGATCAAAAACCGTCATTCTCCTTGCATAGCCATAGCTATGATAGAGAATATGGAGAACCAATCAACAATCCATATCCAAGTTCGCCATCGAAAATCGATTGAAAAATCCTAACTTGGATCAATAAACTATCTCGAAACTCTGTGCTCGAATCTGGATCAAATCACTATGCGAATAGAATAATATACGTACATCCTACGTATTTATTTTCATTGATTATTAACTAAATCAATTTCTCTTTCTATTCACATTTCCTTTAATTTCTATCCACATAATCATAATTGCTTTAATCCCCATTTGGATTATCACTTCAATTCTTACGTCAGTTGGATATTTAATCAATAACAGTTTGAACTCCGACCAGTTTATATTTAGTAAATAGCTTGAAAATTTTATAGATAGATAAGTAGTTGAAAAATAATAATAATTAGTTTGCAAAATAGCTGTAAAATAGTTAAATAATGATAAAATAGTTGGAAAATAGTCAAATAGTTATAAAATAGTTAGATAATTACAAAATAGTTTAAAATAGTAATTAGTTATAAAACAGTTACGAAATAGTTAAATAATTCCAAAAGTAGTTACAAAATAAGTATAAGATAGTTTTGGGTTTAATAGAAAGGTTGTATATATAATAAATAACTTGGAAAAATAGATTTGCACTAAAACAATTTATTTTAAAAATAGTCTAGAGTCAAACTGCTCAATTCCCAACCTCTATATCTAACCAACTCAATTTAAATTTTCACTTCCATTTAAATTGACTCAACTCCAATTTAAATAACTTCAATTTCCATTGAAATTGATTTAACCCCAATTCAAGTTGAATTAATCTTGATTTCTTTCCAAATTCAAATCAAATTCCATTTAAAATTTTAAACTTAGACATCTTCAATCACAAATCCAATTAATTCAAATCAGATTCAATTTGAATGAATTCAATTCAAATTTCAAATTTAAACCATCCCGAATTATATAAATTCAAGTTAAATTTTTAAATGTTGATTAAATTCTTTAAATCAAATCAACTTATCTCTTTAAACCAATGAATTCTGAATCCATTTCAAACTTATCTTCATTTAATCATTACATCAAAGTTTTCTTTTGGTTTCTAATGGCCTCTCCCGCCCATACCCATCACCATTCCCTGTCCTTTCAAACTGACCTTCCCATTCTTTCAATTGTTCCTCTACCAGCGCGGCTTTCAGCCACCCTTCCAAACTCCACCCAAAACTTTCCTCCTCCTGTTCCTCCACCAGACTTTCCCTCTCTCATCAATCCCGCTTCTTCTTCCTCGTCTTGGTCCTCCCTTTTCAATTCCAAACCCCGAAATGCTGGCGCTTACTCACCAGTTGACATTCCTCTATGTTTTGATGGTCAAGTAATGGTGCCTCCGCCTGATGTGCTGAAAGCTGGAAATGAAGTGTGGGGTGGATGGTTGGTAGGATTCTTCCCTGATAAGCCCCTGTCCTACTTGACAGTTATCAACCATTTAAAAAAACTGTGGAAACTCAAAGGCGAAGCCACTATAAAATCTGATGGAACCTTGTTCCTTTTCCTTCTCTCCTGTGCTGAGGATAGAAGGAGAATTGTTGAAGCTGACCCCATTTTTCTACGGAACAAGATCTTCATTATTAAGGCATGGGATCCTTACATTGGGAACAGTTGCAGTACCATTAAATATGTGCCTGTTTGGCTAAAGCTATCGAACACGCCACTTTATGCGTGGTCTCATTTAGGGATTAACTGGCTAGCATCAAGAATTGGTAGATTGCTCTGTTTGGATACTTCCATTGACAAATTGGAGAGAACTGGATATGCCAAATGTTTAGTTGATGTCTCTCCAAATCAGGAGTTGGTTGATGAGTTTCCTGTGAAATTAATTGATGGATCAACTCAGATGATACAGGTTAGCTACCTATGGAAGCCTGAAATTTGTACTGGCTGTAAAGTATCTGGTCACATGAAAAATGTTTGCATGAGAGAAGGTGAAGTAAATGAAAGGAAAGAGGAAGAGGTAGAACTTAAGGAGAAAATGAAAGAAGGTTATGTCACTGTGCAAAAGGAAGGTAAGCAGGCTAGCAAAACTAAACAGATTTGGAAGAGAGTAGTGAATAAGAAATTAAAGAAAAGGATGGAAATTCTTTGAAGTTGCCAGTGATAAATGATATATCAGTTCATACTGAGGTAGTAGAAAATAACATTCCAGTTCGCCGTATTGATGATAAAGCAGAATATAATGTTGGTAGTGGATCTGAGGTGCATGTAGAGGCTTGTCGAACTGGAAATGAACACAGTATTATAATGACAAGCAACATATTTGATGTGTTAAAAGACATGGAGACTGAGGGTGATAATGTTATTGTGGCAACTACTTGAAAGCAAAATGATGGGATAGATAATAATTCAGTTCTTTTGCTTGATGAAAGCACAGCAGGAATGGAAGGAAAGCAAGTACCCCATGATCATACAAATGCAACATTTGATGAGCACCGATTCATGCAGTCCTCTTTGGAGGAATACGACAAACAATCCGTGCACGTTTCTGAACCTCTTGTGCATGCAAATATTTGCATGTACACACAATGTACTAGCTCTTTACCCAATAATGAAACTTCCTTTTCCACATGTCAACCAACAACCATTTCAAATTCAGACAAACATGAAGTGTCTTTCTGCAACACAATGCAAAAATAATTTTTTGACTTAGTGTACAGCATGCATTCCCAGTCTCTTACTGTAACTGCTGCAAAGTACATTAACCCATCTTGGACCTTGAATCACAATCTTCTTGAAGCAAGCTATGGGAGAATTATGGTCCTTCATAATCCAGAGCAACTTTCACTTGACCTCATCCTTGCAACTCCTCAAATGATGCACTTTCATGCTAAATATTTCAATTCCTCAATTTCTTTCTATATTACCTTCATCTATGCTTTTAACTCCCCCTCTTCTAGACAATCTCTTCTCAATCTTATTCCAGCGCTAAGACAAGACACATATCCTTGGCTTTTCCTTGGTTATTTTAACTGTTGTTTTTCCTTGTCTGATAAACAAGGGGGTCTCCCGCTCTTACCTAGGGATACTCTCCCTTCAAACTCATCTGTCAATGACTCATCCTTAATCCCTATTATTAAATATGGTGCCCCATTCTCTTGGAATAATCGATCAAGATCTGGTGCCCGTGTTTTCTCTAACATTGATCACACTTTCTCAAACTTCAAAGCCCTTACTACATGGCCAACATCAGCACTTTTCTGCCCCATCCAATCCTCTCTGATCACTCACCACTCATCTTGACCACTGGGAAAAAGCCACTTGAAGCCAAAAGAGGATTTAAATTTTTCAATGCTTGGGTCCTTGATCCTGAATATAATAATATAATAAAGAATGCTTGGTCTATTAAGTATTTTGGAAACCCTACTTTTATTTTTTGCAGGAAACTCAGAGCAACCAAGGAAACTTTGAGGGTTTGGGCAAGAGCAAAGTATGGTATTGGCAACCTTCAATCAACAAATCTCATAGACCATTTAAAGGATGCTCAGGAGCAAATGATGGCACACCCTGACAATATTCCCATGGCTGAGAAAGAAGCTACTCTATTCAATAACCTAAATATTGCTCTAGCTAATGAGTCTGACATGAAGAGGCAACAACTAATAATCAAATGGGCAGCTGAACGCGATAGGAATACTAAATTTTTCCATGCCTCTCTCAAGATTAAGCACTCAATCAATAACGTCTCTACTATAGTTGACGAAACAGGTAATCTACATACTACCCCTGAAACTGTGGAAAAAGCCTTTCTTATGTATTATTCTGGCATTTTTAGTAATGCTAGCAATTTTGAACCGGAGTTAGACATTCTATCCACTATCTCTCTTCCAAGACTTAATCATGATGAAGTAAATCTTTTGGTAGCCAAAGTGACTAATGAAGAAATCAAGAAAACCCTATATGCAATGAATAGAAACTCGTCTGGTGGTCCTGATGGTTTCAACGTCGTTTTTTTTACATCTAGCTGGGAAATTGTTGGTGATCAGTTTTGCAGAGCTGTCCACAACTTCTTTAACAAATTCAAGCTGCTGAGATCAGTGAATTCAACCAACTTTGTGCTAATCCCTAAGTCCAAACTTGCTTTGATTGTCTCCTCCTTCAGACCCATTTCCTGCTGTAATGTGGTGTATAAGTGTATCTCCAAGATTATTGCTACAAGGCTCATTTTTGTACTTCAAAGAATTATTTCCAACAACCAAGTAGCCTTCCTCCCTGGTAGAAATATTCTTGATAACATAATGCTAGCCCATGAGCTATTAAAAGGATATCATATTGTTAATGTTTCACCTCATGCCATGCTTAAGCTTGATCTGCAGAAGGCTTATGATTCACTTCATTGGAAGTCTATAGTTAAGGTTATGTCACTCATGGGTTTTCCCAAAGTTTTTGTTGCTTGGATTTATGAGTGTATTTCATCTCCTTCCTATTCTCTGATTATCAACGGCACAAGCACAAGCAACTTTGTTCCAAAGCAGGGAATCAGGCAGAGGGATCCCCTGTCTTCCTACATCTTCATTCTGGTTATGGAAGTTTTCACTAGTCTGTTAAGACCCATGTTTCAAAACAAGCAAATTCAATACCACCCCAAGTGCAAGGACCTTCAAATAATAGCCCTCCTTTTTGCTGATGATATTATGAATTTCACTAAACCCAATTTGCAATCTTTTGAAGGAACTGAAAGGGCCCTCCATATTTTTTACTTGATGACTGGCCTTAAACTTAATCTCCTAAAATCCAGCATTTTGTTCTCTGGAGTTTCTAGTTATCAGGAGTTGAATCTGACCTCTTATGCTCGTATGCAATCCATGTCATCTGATATGAAATATCTTCATCTTCCATTATGTACCTCTAGAGTTACTTATGCTGATTGTCTTCCTCTTTATGAAAAAATTACTGCGGTCATGGATTGTTGGGCCAAAAGATTCATGTCTCAAGCTGGAAGACTGGTGCTTGTTCAATCTGTTAGCCACTCCTTAATGGTATATTGGGCAAGGACTTTTATTCTACCAATTAAACTTCTGAAATTGGTTAGAAGAGCAATGATGAGATTTCTTTGGTTTGGAACCATACACACAAGGAAAGTCCTTCCCTGTTCTTACAATTCCATTGAGAAACCAAGAAGTAAGGGAGGTATGGGTTTGAAAAGTATTGGGGTTTGGAACAAGGCAGCTTACAGTCATCATTTCAATGTGCTGCTGCATAAGCATGACACACTATGGGTGAATTGGACACATAGATATAACAATGGCACAAAAAATTTCTGGCTTATGGAAATCCCGCAGTCATGTAGCTGGATTTGGAGGAGTATATTAAAATTAAGACTCGTATACAAGCCTCTAGTTCAATTGAAGCTTTCTGAGGCTAGCATGTGCATGTTCTGGCACGACCCATGGATAAGCAAAGGTATAATTCTTAACCAAGTTTTCTCTCCACAACAGAAGTTTCAATCTGGCATTGGAAATAATGCACTTGCTATTGATCATATAGTAAATGGAAAAATTGTGATGCCCTATTCTAGTAACCAGATTGTTAGGAATTTTTGGAGCAATTATGTCACTAGAATTTATGAATCATATGACCATGACACTGTCTTGTGGAATGGATAGGAACACTCCATTAAAAATGTTTATGTGGCCTTGAATGGATTGGACACTATGCCAGAGTGTAAGTGGAGAAAGGTAACATGGACTGTGGCTTCTTGTAGCAGTGACAATCTTATGTTCTGGAAGGTTACTTCTAATGCTCTTTTGGCAAGAGATAAGCTGTTGAAATATGGAATGTCTGTTCTTCCCGAATGTGAGCTGTGTTATCAACAGGTTGAGAGTGATTTGCATATCTATTTTGACTGTCCATATGTTCTTTTCATCTGGACTAAAATGTTAAGTTGTATCCTGAGGGTATTTAATCTTCCTATTAACACTAATCAATGGAACCTGATTGAAAGTGCCACTTCTTGGAGGGATGACAAAAGGCAGTACTTCTTCTTCATCTTGAAAAAACTTATGGTGGTTATTTGGAAGGAAAGAAATAAGAGATGCTTTGATGGTATTAGCAGAAGCAAGGAAACTGTTTGGACCGTCATAAAGCATGACATTCTGATGAGGATGAGGTTTTGTCCTTACAAGTTTCCTGACAGTCATTTTGAACCATGGGTTCCTTAGCGACACTTTGATGTTCCTTTCCTTTTCTGTTTTGATGTGGGTGTGTCTCTTGTGTTTTTTTTCTTTATGCTCTTTTCCTCTTCCTTGTCTGCTTTGTGGTATGCTCTTGCTGTATTTCCTTTTTCTATGTTTAATAAGCTGGTAGGCATCCAGTTTTAACCCCGCTTAATCTGCAAAAAAAAAAAAAATCAAATAATATAACAACCAATTACCTTAATATTTATTAGAAGAAAATATTGCTTTATATATCAAAATATATTCTTATATAAAATAATTTAAAATATTTATATAAATAAATAACAAGTATGCTCTCATACACACACACACACACTCAACTCATTCTACGGTACCATTGACCCTATCCTTAATGAGTAATCCCACCAGAGCCAAGGTTCTCGCTTAACCTTCAGCTCTGATACCAACTGTAACTACCCGAAATTTTCGATCCCGAAAATTCCAGATAGTTAGGAAAAAGCAGAAAGAGATAGAAGAATAAGAAGATCATAAACACCAACATCTCACATTCGCAGCGAATAAAATATAATAACAAATAATAACAGTTTATAAAAGAATTATGTATCTGTCAAAATACCTTTATAATACATCAGAGTTACACATATATACAGACACTAGATATACACAATCATCATGTCTCAGATATACAACAATATAATACAGCGGAAACACTCCGTACGTTCTTGCCATCCAGCTCACCTCCTGAGCTTCAGAACGTCCTTACCTGAAAATCTATAATACTCGGTGTGATTCGAGCATTACATCAAAGTAACACCCGGGTCAGGCTGGAAACTAGCGTGAGTAACCCATCTAACATAGAATTCAAAGCATACAACTTATATAAAACCCGGGGTAACCCGTATCAATTTACAAATTCATGATTTGTTATAGATATCACTCATTTCACACATCAATTTTCTAAGCATCAAAATTTAGATTAAATAATCCAATTCACTAAAATCATTTCATTTCGGCCTATTGATTTCACATATCAATCTATAAAAATTCAAAGTGGTTTCGGGTATTTTCTAATACCCGACCCCAGTCTCTTCGAGTCTCATTCAAGGCATCCAATACCATTCAATCATCTATAAGCAACCTTGATCACATCCAAATTAATTTAATTAATTCTAATTGAATTACTAACCTCAATCACTTAGATTCCTTCATTTAACATTAATTAATTTCAAAGCAATTAATTAATCATTCCTTAATTATCCATCTTAATTAATCACCCTGGATTAATTATCCTTCAATTGCATTCAAGTAATTATATTTAATTAATCACACAAATTTACTATTATTAACCAAAAATAGTAATTAATCTTTATTTACTTCACAAATTAATTAACTATAATTAATTACATTAATCCTTAATTACTTATATTAATCAATTTCTCATAAATCACTTATTATTGATTTATCAATCATAATAAAGATTACATCATTAATTATGTAAATTAATACATTTTAATTTATCCTAAACTAAATTAGTTACATTAAGTAATTAATCATTAATTAAACCACAAATATTAATCACTCTTGATTAATCTCAACCAGTAATTATCTACCTTTTTGTTTACTTCATTAAATAAATTAATTACTCATTTTATAAAAGAAGTTTAAAGGAATTAAAACTAAATTCCTTTTTAAATTCAAATCAATTTAAAAATGCACTTTAACATTAAAGTTGTTAAAACAATTTAAAATTAAAAACCTTATTTGATTAAAAAATGAGATTCACTAACTTGAATTCCAGATTTAACTTTGATTTAAAACTTGTTTTAAATCTCCACTTTACAATTTAACTTCAGTTTTAAAAATCAATTTTATTTCTTTCCAATTCATTCTTATTTCTATTCTATAATTATTTCACTTCCAAATTTTACTCTTATATTTATTTTCAAAAATCCAATTCTATATATTTTGATAACCCAGTGTACCGGAATATCCAATCAAACCATGGTAACCAATATTCCAATTATCAATATAATTCATCACAGCATATCAAACATTCATAACACAGAATATTAAATAATCTAAATAATTTTGAGGAATCCAGTTGGATCCCTCCAACCTATTTCCTTGCATCTATAGATGTTAGCACAATACCAATTCCACTTCGAGGTGGAATATCGCGGTATATGAGATTTATATAATATCATCCGCTATTATGCGGCGCATAGGGTCTCATCCGCTATAAAATTCGAGAAATCAATCACTCCAATATATACTATATATTACTATATAATATACCACATCAAATCATTTCAATCATTCAACCAATTATTTAAATTTAACCATTTAAAATTAAATAAAAATCCAGAAGAGTGAGATTAACTCACCTTTGGTTTTTGTTACACAACCCACTTCCAATCCGTTTTGCTTCTTCCAAATTTTGACCTTGTATAACATTTTTATACAGTTTATTAATATTTGAATCGATCAAATAATTAATTACCACTTGGTTAACTACAATTTAATTTAACTAAAAATTTGGTTTTTAACTTAACAAATTAAATCTTACTCATAATTCCCTTTTGAAACCCCCATTTTTTAACTAAAATAAATTTAGTAACTAATTAATCAGGTTAATCACCCAAATACATTAATTTTTTATAAGATAATCTATATAAATCGGAAGTCCAATTTTAATATAACTGTTCAAATCAAAATGTTTTAAAATTCCTGTTTCAACCTTATATAGTTTCCAGTAAATAAAAATAAATTTTCTAGTTTTTAACTACACATTAAATTCAAATAAATAAAATTCCTTTTATCCTCAAATGAAGGTACATATAAATTTTAAACAGAATTGTTTCGAATAACTTACTGTAAAAAAATATTAATTTTATTTCTTCCTGTGAAAACACAATAGTAATTCACTTTACATATACATAAATTCATACTTGAAGAAAATAGATAAATTTATAAAACTTACTGTTCACTAATTTTTCTTCTAACCAACATGCATATACATTCCCTGATTTAAAAAATATTCATACTATTTAAATTAAAATCTGAAATCTATACCTGAACTACCTCGACTCCAGGCGACAAAGATCCCAAAAACTGGTCGACTAAGGCAGCGACACGCGATACCACCCAAATCCTCATCTAAGCTCCACTCGATAACGAATCAAACACAGGATTTTTTTGTAATGAAATTATTTGTTGTAATGAAATTATTTAGCTATATTTTTTGCTTACTTTTGTTGAAAAATAATTATCTCACTTTGTGGCTTGAAAATATTTCTTACGTTGATTGCAGCATCATTGGTGTCCATTTTTGAATCTTGAAGTGGGGGATGTTACAAATTGGTATGAGAGCTTAGGTTGTGGGACACTTAAGTAAAACAGAACTAGGTAGAAACCAAGTAGTAGAAAATAAACACATTGGAAAGGGTATACATTATATGTATTATGTACTTGTTATTTGCATGAAAAGTGGATAAACACCTCCAATCGATTAGATACAGAGATGTGAACACGAGGTGTATCATATAGCTGCTATATTTATATTATAATTAATTTTTAGAGGACTGATCACATTTAGATTATGCAGAAAGTAGTTCGTAGTAGAGTAAAGAGTACAACAATTTATAATGGTTTGGCCAAAAGGTGCCTACATCCACTATCCATTTTTATTATTCTTCTTATAGATCTTTGATATAACACCTAAGAATACAATGATCTGTAGCTCAAAAGAGAGTAAGATAAAGCCCAAGGAAGTCTGTTTGGCTGTTCCCGTTCGCCTATTACTGCCTACCTAGTTCTATTAGACTATTTTTGTTAACCTATGACTATTAGGCAGTTCGTATTAGGCTATTACTGCTATGTTGTTACACTAGGCTGTCCCTATTAGGTTGTTTCTATAGCTTATTCCTAGCTTTCTTTAGCTTGTTTGCCATCACTATTTTAAGCTTGGCTATCTAGAATCTCTCTCATTATTGTTGGATGCTTTGGTATTTAGAGGAGTGAAGGTATATGGTGGTCAATCCAATAAGATTGGCAGCTTCCATGTATAACATGTTCGGATCAGTTATTTCCATATATAGAAAATATGCTCCAGAATTTACATATATTCAAGATTGCATTTCCATATATGCTCTGTTCGGTCCGGTGGTCATTGGTTTGATGGTAGTTGACTCGACAGTGCTTGTTCAACGGTATCTAGGTTCGGTGGTTCTCCAAGTGCCGAACATAAATCGTTGTCCTATAACTTCATACCGGACAAGAAATCTTGGTCACACCCCTACTATAGAATAGGAATTCATGTTCAGTAGTTGGCAATCAGATAGAAATTTCAATCTAGTAGTTGACTATTGAACAAGGATTCATGTTCGGTAGTTGGACTACTGGGTAAGAGTTATTGTTCAGCAGTTTCACTACCGAACAAGCAATTATTGTTCAGTAGTTGGACCACCGGACAAGAGTTTCTGTCCGGTAGTTTGACTACCGAACATGCAAGTATGGTGTGCTTTCCCTTGCCTTTTCCCACACTTCCACTTGCCTTACTTTAAGAGTTTCTTGCCTCTTCATTTTAGGGCACTCAGAGAAAGCGATGATGCTCCACTGATTCGGTTAGCCAAGACTCTGTTAGGCAAGGATTTGTTACGCAGTCTCCAAAGTTCCAAGCTTATCTACCATTTTCTCATTCATCTCTTTTCCAGTTGTGCTCATCCATGAGGTATTTATAGGTGTGAAGTTGAGTAGAGATCTATCAGGTAGTGAATGGTTAGGCACTAAATAATTATATTCCTTACCAGACCATTCCTACCGTTCCATAAAAGTAATGTGCTTGCGGCGAATCGATTCCTGAGCCCTCGGTTGGAAGCTTGATGCTCAACTACTTAAGCAACACACGTGTTTGTGACATAACTCCTTCAAACTTGGACCAGTAGCTCCATATCACTAGGTAGAGTATTCTAATACGTCTTAATATTCCATTTTCTTGAAGTAAGCAATAGCTCTCCAATGTGGATACCGGTCGATTAAGTGGTGGGCCAATTTTAAGATGATCAAATCTTCCAATCCTCAACTAGGATTGAGATGTGGTTTTGACCTTTGTGCACGCCTTGACCTTAGTAACATTTCACAAGTGCTTTGAGTATATTTTTAGATTATGCCAGATTTTTCCCTAACACTTCACCTTGATCTTGTGATGACATGATCATGCCTTTATTATGCACCCTCCAGCCATTTCTATGTTCCTTGACATCTTTTCATATTCAGCATGCTATGGGAAAAAATGCCCACAACACTTGTCCCCTAAAGCATACTTTCGTAGAATATAAAGTATGCTTTGTTTCATCCAAAATCGTCTTTCAATCTCATGCGATGGTTATTTAGAACTTCACATATCCGTGTCTCTGTTCCCATCCTTTTAGTACATTTTCCGTTGCTACTATGTCGTAGAGCCTTGTTAACTAGGAAAACCTTGTTGATCGTTTCAAGACATCCTTCATTAGTATGACGTTCGCAGCTCATTCTTTCTTGGTAGTATTATCATCTCGTATAATTTCCCACCGATTCTCATCCCTGTCCGGTAGACTTTTGCTTCCTCTAATTTAGCCTTCTTGCCTCCTGGGTCCTGAGGGTCGTGCATTACCGTATGAATGTTTGAAGCATATCGAGGTTCCATAGGGAAAGGAATATTTCCATGCTACATGGACTTGAAGATGTGTATTTCATTGCATTGATTATATTTTGGCCAATTAAGATTGGTGGTTGCAATGTATATTTCCTACATGATTTCCTAGTTATTCCAATATTGACTCCTTCACCACTATGATGCATACTTGTATAGATCAATCACCAAAATGTTTGGCTAGGTAATGGTTTATGCTAAAGTTTTGAATGTGGTTGATCATGCACAAGTGATGTGAAGCTAATCTTCTTTTAATGATTATGCATTGTTGTGCCTGATATTTATTTATATCCATATTCTCCACTTCCTATCTAGTAATCGTGATATGTTTATTCCACATGATTGCTATGTTTGCTTGTTCCATTAGTAACCCTTTCTCGTCGCTATCATTCGTACTTGTATGCATTCAATTACTAATAAATTAGTAGAGTAAGCAGTTTTTGTGACTGATGCTTCCCTTAGCCCATACTTTTATTTCCTTTATGAACACTTACACATGCGCATATGTATCTTATACAAATTTTAAATAAAATTACCATACCTGATTAGGATTACTTATTGCATTTGTGTTTGTATAGTATCCTTGGTTAGCCATTAGCTTGTTAGCAATTTTTTCGTTGCTGCCTTAACACTTGTACATGATCACTCGCTGATAAGTTCGGCAAGGTGAGCATACTAGTAAAGTGTTTCCTTATTATTTTACTTTCACTTCCGGTAACTCCTTCTTTATCCTCGACATATTTGCACAGAATCTATCATAAGCAGATTCAACCAGACGAGCAATCTCTGTGAAGTCATGCTCTATTGTTTTGAAAGCTCTTTCTACAGTCTTCCCATTTCTAACACGTGTACTTGTGCAGGATCAATCACTGTCAAGTTCAGTGGGGTAAGCGACCTTTGATGAAGTACCTTCTCATCGCTACCTTGCGCACTTTTCCAGAATCAATCACTATCAAGTTCGCTATGTTGCAATCTCTGGTGGAGTGTCTTTGCAATCCAGTTCTATGTGTCCTTTTTTTGTTTTCATGCATATATTCCCCTTGTACTTTATACAAGCTTGTCATAGTGCCAGTTAGTTAGTATTCATTCTCTGTAATTCTAATATTGATTGCTTACACTGAAACTCCCGACTGGTAGTCATGTTTTACTATGAGCAAGCTCAGGTACCCACTATTAAAAGAAATCCAAGGCATCTTGTCGATGGTGAACCAACCAAGCAACAGTCATGTCCTGACTAGCGGTAAGTCGGGTTCACTGCTGCTAGCCAAAGGTTTGGAGCCGATTGCCAATAGCGAACACCTAGTTAGAGTTACTCTGGTGCACCATTGCTAGTAGGAAGTTTGGGGCCGATCATTAATGGTGGACACTCGGCTAGGGTCTCTTAGGTCTGCCATTTCCGACAAGAATTTTGAGCGGATTGTTAATGGTTGACACCCGGTTAAGGCCACTTTGATCAGCCATTTCAGGCATGAAGTTTGAGTCGATCGTCAATGGTCGACACCTAATTAGGGTCACTCTGGTCTACCATTTCCAGTAAGAAGTTTGAACCGATCGTCAATAGTGGAAACCCGATTTGGGTCACTTTGGTCCATTATTGACGATAAGAATTTTGAGCTGATCGTCAATGGTAGACACCCGACTAGGGTAACTATGATCCGCTATTGCCAAAAAGAAGTTTGGGCCAATCGTTAATGGTGGACATCCGATTAGGGTAACTTTGGTCTGCCTTTGCCGGCAAGAAGTTTCGATCGATCGTCAATGGTGGACACCCGGTTGGGGTCACTGTGGTCCACCATTGTCGGTAAGAAGTTTGGGCTGATCATCAATGGTGTACACCTAGGTAGGGTCACTTTAGTCCACCATTATTGGCAAGAAATTTGAGTTGATCATCAAAGGCAGACACTCAATTAGAGTCACTTTGGTACACCGTCACAGGTAAGAAGTTTGGACCGATCATCAATGGTGAATACTTGGTCAGGGTCACTCTGGTCTGCCATTGCCAATGAAAAGTTTTGGGTCGATCATCAATAATAAACTACCTGTTCCACAATCATTTGCTGATCATGGGTAAATCTGGCTCACTATTACTGGCCATTATTTGTCCAAGCTTTAATGATGTGCCAAAGTCGAGTGCCCTCTAGTATGTAGTGCCTTGCCCATTGTCCTAGAGATTGTGGACATTTTTTGGCGTGGGATGGTAGTTCTTTTGGTGGTATGGTAGCACTGGTCTTCTATCATGGTTTCGTACACCCCATCCATGGGGCTCGATAAGACCATAATCATTGACAATAGACCATCCATAATCCATGTAGTTGCAATAGTCACTACGCAAAAATGAAACAGTGATTTTGAGCATTCCCTGTTTTCTTAAATATTGTTTCGTCCACGATGGTGAATGTGTAGGCACCAGGCCCTGGATCCTTACCGATAAAATATAGTCCTTCCTAGATTGGATTAGGTGCCCCTGACTAAGGGAAAAGTCGCTCCATGATTAGGTTGATTTTCTTCCTTGAACGGGAGATGCTCTGCCCTAGAATTGTTTTGTTTCATTACTTTTTGTTATAGTATCATGGTTTTCAAAGCAGCCCCATTTCGCTTCTTCTCAATCAGATCCAAGGACATGTTTAGAAATTCCTCGTTCTCCTTTAAGTCATAGCGAATTATCTTATGAGATATGACTATAGTTTCAATGGAAAGCATAACTTATAATTCGTATGCCAAACGTTGCAATTTCACGAGAAGTATAATATGTAAAAAGTCCAATGAAAGCTAATCAATCCAAGCTCTCTTATCATTTTTGAAATGCTCATTTATGAGTATTTTAAGAACCTTGTTGACTTCTTCAACCTATCCATTGGCCTATGGGTGAGGCACGTTGAAAAGCTTTTTCTGATTCCGTGTTGCCGATAGAAGTTGGTGAATTTTCGACTTTCAAACTGCCATCCATTATCCGAGATCATCTAGAATGGACACCATACTCGATTTAGTAACCTGCAACCGCTATTTCACACTCAACTCCACTCATATCTATAAGAAGTTCTCCGATCAGATCAAAGCCCATGTGATTTCCTTTTCGAGGGTTTTCCCTATAGCGTAGTCTTCTCGATTGCCTTAATATATGTTATCCAATATTTCCTAAGCTCTCTTGCATCAATGCACCTTAGTAGAAAGTTATGAAACCCCTTCTGTATAGCATGTCATCCTATATGGTGTACCAAGTCGCCTTGTGCATCACCTTCCTTGCTTCATTTCCGTTTAAGGGTGAGGTTTTTACCAACACCAATTTAAAAGCGATCCATCTCCGAGCAAGCCAATTTTTCCAAAATGTCAACATCTTGATTTTCCTCCTATGGAATAACCATATAGTATTCTTACACATAAAGTAAATCCATTACCCTTTTTCTTTTTTAAGTAGTACGCAAACCGTTCTTCTTTGACTTAGATTTCCCAAATTGCTTGATTCACAGTCATTTGCAGGTCGCTATGGGTACATGATGTCCTGATTCCTAATTCTTCTGCTATTTCCAACCATGCTATTAGTGTATTGTACCCTGTTATTCGGTCTAGCCTATAAGGTAAGAGGTCTATCTGACCCCTGGGGTCATGGACATTCGTTATTGCCTAGTTATTAGTGTTTTTCCCACTTCTGTGGGTGTCGCATAGTCATATAGCATGGTGATATTATGCCTTCAGTATTTTTATTAAATATCATTTGAAATTTATTCATTAAACTAAATCATACCTTTGCATCGTTGTTCCCGCACTATATAGGAGTAGTCAATCTTTGTAGTATCATGCTTCATATTCGTATGAAGTTGACTCTACCATTAGGGCTTATTCAAAAGACTGCGCAGCACCATCTCTAGAGATGTTTGGTCCCATCTATTGAATGGGTCAGAATTACACTCCACTATCTCCGGAGGAGCTGAACCTACTCTCCCATTATCTCTAATGGAGTTGATCCCTGTCTTTGGGACTTGGAAGTTTATGCTTCGATGTCTGATTACTCTGTTCTTTACATTTTTATGCACGCCTGTCTTCGGATATCTAGTAGGAGGACATGCTCAAATGTCCATGGGGGGATCCAACACCATGCCCTTGATCATACTTTACACTCTTTCTTTATAGGAACTCATTTCCATCGATGGAATATGGTCTAGAGTTTATGGCATTCTCGGTGGAGTTACCTTAGTGTTTCAACCTAAAGCATACCCATGAGATATATCTATTTTTATTGGTCTTATGACCATAAACCTTATAGAACATGAGGTATTTGTTGGTTTTCGTCTTTACTGCATTTGATTCTTTTCCCTAAGTTTATTATGATCAAATATTTCTATAATTGAATGATAGATTCTTTCTTGAGTCTTTATAAGCTACGAACATAAAATCTTGCCTTGTCTTCTAAAGTGTTTCCTATCTTGAAATTATTCGTCTCTAACCTGGTTGACATTTATCTATTCAGCCTTGACATTAGAAACCTCCAATTGCATGAATTTGTCAACTTGATATTATAAGTCCTTCAAATTAGTTATTGAATTTTTCTTTAGTTCCTTATAAAACTCCATTTTCCTAATAATTCCTAAAGAAACAACCATAAGGACAATCCATTCATTAAGTTGTCGCATAGCGACTACTAAGTTGCTGAATTATGCAAGGTTATTCTGTAAGTTTTCTCCATCCTTCTGCTTATCTCATAGCTCCAAATGCTTCCATATGTTGAATGTAGTTCCTCAAATGTGTTTAAGAGTTGGTCTGTCAAATGTGTTATACTGTGACTAGTGTCTTAAAATCCGAGGGTTGACTGCATATTTGATGTCCTGACTGAACTAACTATGGCTTATCTTGTTAAGCTCCGGTCTCCTGCTTCGTTTGCCTAGCAATCGATGCATTAGCCTAAGGACTTTCTCACTGCTACTACTGAAATGCTTCCTTAGGTTTCATGGTGGGATAAGTCATGCCTTGTGGGAAATGGATTAACCACTTGTGTACCAGTCGGTATGAACTAAGGTGGTCCCAACTTCGGTAGCCAAGCGTGCAGTTCAAACATCATCATTGACTTCTAGTGAGACATCCTCCCTTGGTCTGGCATGGGCCATAGCATTGGTCTAGTACTTATTAGTTCTACATCATCCTGATTTAGTTCGATCCCTAGTTGGTTCGGTTTGTGGAAGTCTATACTTTCATGGCTCCTTCCGCCTTACCTGCTTCATTATGTCCATTCTTGCTGGTCTAAAATTAGAAATTCCAGAGTCGATTTCTCTGGACCTACATTGGTGCTGCTAGCTCCATGAGTCTGCTGAATAGTCCATTATTTTCAAATAGTTAGTTAGGAAAGAAGCTACCATATTTTCCAACGTCATTTGTAGTCACTAACAGACTCTTCTCTAAGAGTTGTACCAAACAGTCCCTCCTAATTAGCATATTCCAACCTTATATACTTCGCCGACTCAAAGAAAAACTCCTCCAGTATGGATGGTTTCTCCATTGTCGATCTCTTAGCAAATTAATATTGCATAATAGTTAATTGATTTTTGGGGTAAACCATTGAACAACATAATGGCTAAGTCTAGCAAGAACAAAGGAAAGCACTTGCACAAGGCTTCCTATGTATGTTCATTAATAAGCATGTGTTAGGTATGTCGTTTTCAATCTATCATGGGGTCAGTTAGTCCTTCATACAGACTTAAAGTAGGCATCCTAAAATCTTAGGGGGTTCCTAGTAGTTCTATCCTTAGGGGAAGGTATTGCTTAACCTAAATCCAATTCCTCATTCCACTTGTTCACATCGAACACATTATCCAATGGTTCGGTCCCCTATCTCTGATTTGGGTGATTGGCAATGATAGCTAATCCTTTCCCTTTGGGTGGAATTATTTCCTTCATCCTCCCTACAGT
The DNA here is from genome assembly GCA_030765085.1 of Allium cepa. Taxonomy (NCBI): domain Eukaryota; kingdom Viridiplantae; phylum Streptophyta; class Magnoliopsida; order Asparagales; family Amaryllidaceae; genus Allium; species Allium cepa. The sequence continues at coordinate 181,135,649 of CM060937.1, read as the reverse complement.
AACTTGATTTTCGATTTCGAGAATGGTCATGGCTCCTACATTGATCCTAGTGATCATTTTATCCTCAATTTACCACAATTTCAATAAGGGAATGAGAAGCATTTGTTGCAACAGCCCTCAGTTTAGCATCATCCTTGTCTGATTTAGTGTGGAACCATTTCCCGGTTTAGCTTCAAGCAGAACTCTTTCTTGTTTCATTCCTCTAGTGTTCTTTCTTCTATCACTTTGAATTTATTGATCGGATTACTTGTCATAATGCGACCCCCTTCACCTTTTAGATACCCTAGATTGGGATCTCCATTGTGTTCAAGTGTTGCGACCAATAGTTTAAGGTTGCCCCAAGCGTGTCATAAGTCGATCCACTATTGTTTGCTGTTGGGCAGCGAAACATTTATTTAGTTTGGCCATAACTCTATCCAGGTTGCCTTTGGTAATTACGTCTACTAGCACTAGAGTGCTTATTAAATGATCATCTTGATTAGCAGTTGCCTATTTCGGTACGCTAGTATTCCCTGAATTCCTGTAGCACCAACCTTATTTTTTGATCTCAAAGGCATGTTGAGAATCGGCAAGAGCACCAAAAACATTTGCATGAAAAGTGGACAAATACCTCCAATCGATTAGTTGTAGAGCTATGAAGACGAGTGCATACCATAGTTGTTATATTTATATATACTATAATTTATTTTCAAAGGGTAGATTACATATAGGTTATGTAGAAAGTAATTTGTAAATAACACAAAGATTTATAATGGTTCAATTATAATATGCCTACTTCTACTATCCGTCTTCATTATTATTCGTATAGATTTTTGATATAATTCCTGAGCTAAAAAATACAATAATCTGCGGCTCAAAAGAGAGTAAGATATAGACCAAGGAAGTCTGTTCAGCTATTCCTACATGCCTATTCCTATTCGGCATTTTTGGTCAACCTATCCTTGTTAGGAAGTTGTTATTCGACTGTTCCTGCTAGGCAGTCCCAGTTAGGCTGTTTCTTCTAGCCTATTCCTAGCTTTCTTTGGCTTGTCCACTATTACTATTATAAGCTTGGCTCTCTAGAGTTCTCTGTCATTGTTTCTAGATGTTTCGGTATTTATAGGAGTGAAGGTATATGATGGTTAGGCTGATAAAATAGGCAGTTTTCTTACATAACATGCTTGGTTCAATTATTTCCATATGTAGAAGATATGCTCCAAAATTTCTATATATTAAAATTGCCTTTTCATATAATCTCTTTTCAGTCCGGTGGTCATTGGCTCGGTGGTTCTTGGTTCGACAGTGTATGGGTTCGGTGATTCTCTAAGTGGCGAAAATACATATTTGTTCAATAGCTATATTACCGGGTAAGAGATCTTGCACAATACTCCTACTACCCAAGGGGGATTCCTATTAGGTATTTGGACCGCTGGACATGAATTTCTGTTTGGTAGTTTGGCTGCGAAACATTGATTCCTGCTTGGTCGGTGGACTACTGGACATATGTTTCTACCCGGTAGTCCGAATACCGAACAGGTGATTCTTATTCGGTAGTTGGACCATCGGACATAAGTTTATGTTCGAAAGTTCGACCATTTCCCACACTTCCACAGTTCATTTGCCTTACTTCAGGAGCTTCTTGCGTCTTCATTTTGGGGGTACTCAGACAACATGACAATGATCTGGTGATTCCATTAGGTAAGACTTGTGGGTTGCGAAATTATGGATCTTAAGGCTAACTAAACACTAGAGGGGTCAAATAGTGTTTTTTGATTTTAATAATCTTTTTTGAAATTCTTTCAAGATTATTATTAACCAATGAAAAATCAACAATCACAGATGCAAATACAAATAAGTATAAATGCAGTAAAGAAAAGTGAAGAATTAGAGAGCGCATCAGGATTTTTATCTTAGTTTGGAGTTACCCTACGTCTAGTACCATACAATTGCTTGTACGTATTTCTTTTCAAAAGCCAATATTTAAATGGCTGGAAGGCAAAACCTAATCAAAATCTTGATTTCGAGGCTATGGGACACACCCTCCAAATTTTTCATGCTTAGGATACAACTATTTGATTTAGATGGGCTATAAGCACACCCACTTGGATTTCTAGGCTACCAAACACACCTAATTGACTTGAACGTGCTGCAATTTCAACCAAGCAAAAACAATTAGAGTTTAATGGTTTTTTCAAATTTCATGTTCTTTAGTTATAATGAACCCTAAGCCTATTGAATAACACTTTGATTTTTGATTGAGAGAGAGATGATTGAAAGCGGAGAGTAAATAGTAGAGAACCAATACAATGAAGATTGAACTGATTCTGGTTGAATTTAAGAAGATTTGAATATGTTTTTCACTAGAAATTTGACAGAGTAAGACTAGAGAAGATAGTAAAAGTAGTTGTTAAAAATTCATTTGAAAACCCTCTATATATAGAAAATAAATTAACATGTCCATTAACGAAGAGTTACGATGAATAGAAACTTTATTTCAAAATTTTATTTTCAAAATTGCAGCATGCATGTCAACATATCATCTGCCTATATGTTGACATATGCTAGTGTAATTTGAAATTTATTTATTTAAAATGTTTTGAAAATCCTATACTACGTAAAATAAAATGATGCTTCGTAAAATAATTTAATCATAGTTTATAAACATTTTAACCTTTGAAAAAATTTTATAAAATATTTTTCAATATTTTTAAATTTTTTTAAAGATAAGGATTAGAAAATGAGAAATAGAAATAAAAGATTGGTACTAGGAGCAATAACAATATACTACGACTCTATAAACTTTACTATAGTCCTAAGATCTTCAAATCTTAATATTTATACTCATGAGCCTTCATGTCCATTCTTTGAGTCTTTATACTGTATAACCTTCAATTCAATACCTATATAATATCTTGCGCTATATACTATATAACTTGGAAAAAAATTAGTATCTATATTTTATATGAGTGTAATATTTATATCAAGGTTGTTATCATTAAAATCAATAAATGAGGCCTTAACGATCTCACTTTTTTTATGATGACAACCATTAATATCCTGTATGTATAAAATATGATATAACTCCCTCAGATTTAGATAACTCCCTCTGAATATTTGCATATGTATATTTTATATTTTTCTCTCCTTTTGTCATCAACAAAAATAGATGAAAAACTGAAAAGTCCACCTAACACAAATGCTTAGAAAATATATATTAATAAATAATGATTTGAGTTAAACTGGTATGATTATATATGACGATATATGATAAGTATATGATAAATAATGCACTATTTTATCTAAACAAGATTATGTGTTATAATGAAACTAGATTTTATTTGTGCAATTTCAAACTACAAACCAATCTAATTCATACATATGCACTAATCCAAATCTAAATCAAACCAAATTAAAGCACACAAATTCAAATACAAAACTAAATACAAAACCATATCTAGTCCTAACAAACTAAACTATTATGTACTTAAATCTTTGGTTTTCTCTTGATTAGGATTACCTTCTCCGATTACAATTGGATTCGTCAAATTATCCAATAGGTGTTTCTGGAGATTGCGAAGAATATGCCCTTGCTTCTCTTGTTCTTTCAGGAGGTGTAGTTGAAAACATCTATTTCTAAAGCATATTGAGTGTATTCTTCAGATATTCTTCAATTTTGGTAACTTTGGCCATGGTAGTGGTTTGGAAAGGGCCTAAAGTGGGAGTTTGGAAGGAAAAGGGCGCATTCTCTTCTCTTGGGCATTTGGAACTTGAGGAAGTCATTAAATTATTTTTATTCAAAATTTATAGAAGGTAGAAGATAGAAAAATGAGTTTAATTTTGAAAATTTGTGGTTATATAGTTGCATTTAAAATTTTGAATTTAGGGGAGAAATATGTTTTCTGAAATTACCAGTATACGTGGACATACAATGAGATGGTATGTCCACATATGGAGTTCAATTTTGACATTTTATTATCCTTTAAATATGTAATTTTAATTTTATTATATTTATATTTGAGAGAAAGAACATATTCCTAACTCTTTTCTAAGCTTCATAAAAGATGTTTGAGTTAATGGTTTTGTTAAAATATCAGCTATTTGATTTTCAACATTTATAAATTCGAGTGAAATTATTTCCTTATTAACGTTCTCCCTCTGAAAATGATGTCTATATCTATATATTTGGTTCTAACATGATATGTTGGATTTTTAGATAGATTTATTGTACTAGTATTATCATAGTATATTGGTGATTTAGTAAAATTTAAACCAATATATTTTATTTTTCGTTTCATATAAATAACATGTGAACAAGCTAAGGCGGCTGAAACATATTCTTCTTCTGTTGTGGACATAGATACATAATTTTGCTTTTTGCTAAACCAGAAAAAGAATGTCCTAAACTGACACATTCCACCTGTACTTTTTCGGTCTATTTGTAACCAGCATAGTCAGCATTACTATATGAGATTAAATCGCAAGAATCTTCCTTTACGTAAAAAAAGTCCATAGTCTAGTGTATTGTTTACATGTCTTAGTATCCTTTTTACCGATTTTTGGTGAGTTTCTTTAGGTTGAGATTGATATCTTGCGCATAGACAGAAACTATGCATTGTATCTGGTCTACTGGAAGTTATATGGAGTAATGATCCTTTCATACCTCCGTATAATTTTTGATATACAACTTTTCTTCCTTATATAATTTCTCATTAGTTGCTATGAGAATTGGCTTACCACTATTATTCAACATACCAAATTTATTAACTATGTCTTTGCCATATTTTTCTTGGCTTATAAAAATTTCATTATTTAATTGCCTTATTTGTAGTCCTAAGAAGAATGTTAGTTCTTCCGTATGACTCATCTCAAATTCCTTGGTCATTATATCTAAAAAAAATTATTTAATTGCTTATTTATTGATCCAAAAATAATATCGTCCACATATATTTTTATAAGCTAAATATCATTATTATTTTATTATTTATTTTAATAAATAGAGTATTGTCTATCTTTTTTATTTCAAAATTAGAATGTAATAAGTAGGATCTTACTCTATACCATCCTCTAGGAGCTTATTTTAGTCCATATAAAGCTTTCTTTAATTTATAAACGTGATTAGGTAGTTTTTCATCTTCAAAAAGCGGGGGTTGCTCTACAAAGACATCTTCTTTAATAAATTCATTTAAAAAGGCACTTTTGACATCCATTTGAAATAATTTAAAGTTATTATGATTTGAAAAGGCAAGTAAAATTATGACAGGCTCCAATTTGGCTACAGGAGCAAAAATTTCATCAAAATTTATACCTTCTTCTTGACTATAACCTTAAGTAACTGAACATGCTTTATAACGACCGCCCATGACTCCCGCACCAAAAAAGGAAATAGTGCGCTGTAAAGGGTGCCAGGCCGCCATGGACGATCATCAGGGTAGGGTAAACACAGAAAAGAATAGTCTATCGTATTACTCACAGTGCATGGATAAAAATACAATAGAAAATATACATAGTGAAGCTCCATAGAACAGAATCTCATCATATAAACTCATAATAGTTTGGATACAAAAATCTGGAAAGTCAATACATCAAGCCTCACTACATAACACTCAGAGAATCATACAAACAGCGGAACATCCAATACATAGAGTAAGAAAACAATATGCAAAAGCCTCCAGCTCGTCTTCGTCATCAACAGCGTTGGTCACTAAGAATAGCACCTGTCACCTGCTACCTAGTCTGCCCATCCCAACATGGATGAACAGCCCAAGGTGATAAGAGTTAAACATAAAACCTTAAGTCAGACGAAAGTCTTAGTGAGCACTAAATCAACTATCAAACATACCAAAAGAGCATAAAGGGTAAAAAGGAATAGGAACTCAACCATCCCACTCCACCTCTTTCTACAGTGATAGCCCCCAGACCCACTAAGCAGAAACAAACAGAGCAAAGCAGACAATTAAAGTAAAGCAATTATCACTCGAGTCAAGGTCGACGTTTTCCAAGTACAAACCCCCAAGGCCTAAACCAAGATCAGGTAAGCACCCTGAAAACATCGCTCTTGGCCCAAGCGACGATACAACCAAAACATCCAAACATCCATGACTCTGGCTATCACTGTTATCATTGCCTCGATTCCACCGTTAATTGAATGACCGGCCCATTATTTCATCCATCCTCCAAGGGCTAATGGTAACCCCGGTTCTAGACATAACTCCGCACGTCGTCGTGACCCGTGCCTAGGACTATCGAATCTGCCAGAGTACTAACACGTCATCGTGACCCATGTCTGAGACGTCGTCGTGACCCGTCCCAACGTACTCTTGCTTTGAGCATGCTAGAACCTTCAATAACGATGAGATCTCGGCCTTCTAGTCATCCTCCCCGATGACTATTCACATAATAGCTCAAGCGCCTCTTAAGCCAACCATTATCAACAAACTCGGACCACATCACCGAGTTACCAACATGCTTGGAATGATCCCGTCTGGATTAAACCAAGGCTTTCTCATATCCTGCTTTGCTTCATCGCATCATAGCAAAGTCCCATCTCAACATCATGCTTTGCCTCATCACATCATAGCAAAGTCTCATCTCAACATCATGATCAAATCTATCCATATGAGCTTTATCATCCGCTTCATATGCCACGAGCAGTTTTCCTTATTCAAGAGCCTTTCCACTTAGATTTTGAATCATCTTTGACCAACTTGTCCAAATTCAATCACTAATCAATCAACCAAATTAATCGTTCATCCAAGTAATCAATCAATCAAAGAAGATTTAAATAACAGTTATAACAATAATGGCAATTTCGTAAATAAAGAGTCCAAATCTAACAAGCATGAATTCTAAGTAATATCTTGATGAATGAACAGCATAGGTTAACATATAGTAAATGGATACCAAAACTTTATGAACAATGGATCTACATGCAGACTTAAGGAAAATGCATGAAATCACTATCTTTAACAGACAAACAAACCACCGATCCATTATACTCCTTTGGGTCCGTGTGAGAGATAACCACCACTCATTGAATCACCTAAACACCTCAAAAACAACAAACTCCAGATCCGGACAGCAAAGGATCTAGCTTGATTCGACAAGGTTTCCCTTCAAATGAAGAAATCTCTCTTCGATGGATGGAGATCTTCAACTTTGGCTCTTGGATCTTCGATTTGATCTTCAATCTTGGAAGGAAGTAAGCACTAGATTAGAGTGGAGAAAAGAAGTGAAGAAGTGTAGTAGTCGAGCTCTCAAAATGGCAGCACTTCGTCGCTTCAAAATCCGGTGCCAAAAAGTGAACCCAACCCCTCTATTTATAGGCAGAAATCCCATAAGTCGGCCACCCCATAAATCGTTGCCGACCTAACGACTTGCGACCTAACACTTAGGCCGACCTACGACCTAAAGTACTGCCGACCTAACAACTTGGGACCAACCACTCACAAACCCATACGCGCACGCGACTTAACACATAACCAATGGGTACGACCTAACCCTTGCCATCCTAACCCTAAGCCGCTACACCGACCTAACTCCAACACAGGTGCTCCTTGGGTCGGTCAATCCCTATAGGTTGTTAACTTCTCTAGGTCGGTCCAACTAGTTAACCCCTAAGTCGTTAACTCCCCTAAACCATTAGCTCTTAGGTCGGTGGCCTTTCTAGGTCGGCAACACTTAAGTCGGCCAACCACTAGGTTGGCTATCTTCTTAACTCGGCCATACTTCCCTAATTCGCTCACAAACCCTTAGGTCGTTCCATCCTATAAATCGCTCAATCCACTAACTTGCTAACCACCTTAAGTCGGCCAATTCCTATGAGTCGGTCACCCCTATGAGTCAGTCATTACCATTAGTCGCTCCAACTCCTCAAGTCGTACAACCCACTTATCTTCTACCCGACTCATCCCTGCACGACTCATCTCTACGACTTAAATTCTGAACGACTTAACCACATTACATCCTAATAACAACAATTCTACGATCCTTCGATCCGTAAAATACGGGTCGTTACATTCTCTCCCCCTTAGGAATTTCACCCCCGAAATTCCAAACAAACAAGAGCAGTCAAAACTATTTTGCATGCCTACCATCCATAGCAATCAACAAACCATGCATCCAATTACTAACCTGGCATGCAGAATTCTAGGACTAGAACAAGTTACAAATTCATGAGATGCCACGACACCTTAGGGCCATACCTCGAATTGTTCAGGATGAGCTGCCTTCATCCTCTCTTCCTCTTCCCATGTACAGTCGTTAACATCATCACCCCATTGTACCTTGAGCAACTTGACTACCTTCCTCCTAAGCTGTTTCGTGTCAGTCTCCATAACACGAAGCGGCTTACGAGGTCTCTTAACTACTGGATCAACCTCCAAATCTTCATAGCTACCAACAGAAACCACCGTACTTGGGTCGTGCACATACCTCCGTAGATACGATACGTGAAAAACATTGTGCACCCCCGACATCTTTTCTGGTAATTCCAATTTATATGCGAGTTTTCCAATTCGCTCGACGATCGGGAATGGTCCAACAAATCTTGGAGTCAACTTTCCTTTCTTCCTGAATCGAATAACATTCTTCAGTGGAGAAACCTTCACGAAAACCATATCACCTACGTCGAATTCCAAATCCTTACGACGCTTATCGGCATAACTTTTCTGACGGTCTTGGGCTGCCTTCATTCGTCGCCGAATGATCTCTATGCAATCAGAAGTCTGTCGTATCATTTCTGGCCCAAGTATCAATTTTTCTCCTGTTTCCAGCCAACATGCCGGAGAGTTACACGGTCTTCCATACAATGCCTCATATGGTGCCATACCAATGCTTGACTGGTAATTGTTATTATACGAAAATTCCACCAAATGAAGATGATCTTCCAACGATCCTCCGAAATCCAAAACACATGCTCTGAGAAGATCTTCCAAAACTCGGTTGACTCTCTCGGTCTGACCATCTGTTTGAGGGTGATAAGCTATACTCAAACACAACTCGGTTCCCAAAACTTCCTGGAAGCTCTTCCAAAATCCACTAGTGAACAACGGGTCTCGATCGCTCACTATAATCTTCGGAATACCATGGAATCGAACTATCCACTTAACATACAACTCAGCCAATTTCGATGCAGTCCTAGTTGATCGAACATGAATGAATCTTGCACTCTTAGTCAAACGATCTATGATTATCCAAATCTCTTCATTTCCTGCTCTGGTCCTAGGTAACCCATCAATAAAATCCATCGATATTTGCTCCCACTTCCATGTAGGAACTTCTAATGGCTGAAGCAATCCACTTGGCTTCTTCTGCTCGGCTTTTACCAACTGGCAGTTCATGCATTTGGAAATAAAATTTCCAACATCCTTTTTCATACCTTCCCAGTAATAGGTTCTCTTCATATCCCGATACATCTTATTTCCACCTGGATGAATTGTCAACTTCGAGTGATGACTTTCCTTCAAAACTTCATCTCTCAATCCATCTATATCGGGAACAACTAGCCGTCCTTGCTTCCGAAGCCAACCCTCTCGATCGACTTCGAATCCTTTATCCTTCCCTGGGTTTGACCCAGATTCCAAATCTTGGATAATCTTGACAAGCTTATCGTCTCTCGCTTTTGGCTCTCGCCAATTCTTTCCACTAGAGTAGGTCTTATCGATAAGTTTGCCAATATTTCAGGTTCCAATTCACATCTAGGCATGAAGTCAAATCCAGCTAAAAACTCAAGACTCTTCCATTCTGAAAACATGGCTTCCAATCCTGCATGTCTTCGACTTAACGCATCTGCCACCGTGTTACCTTTTCCCGGAGTATAGGCTATACCAAAATCATATGATGCTAAAAACTCTAGCCATCGTTGCTGTCGAAGATTCAAATCCTTTTGGGAGAACAGATACTTCAACGACTTATGATCTGTAAACAACTCGAATCGAACTCCCAGTAGGTAATGTCTCCATATTTTCAGAGCAAAAACAATCGCCGCTAACTCCAAATCATGAGTCGGATAATTCCTTTCATGCGGCTTCAGTTGTCGACTTGCATACGCAACAACTTTATCCTTTTGCATCAGCACTGCTCCATGTCCAGTGCCACATGCATCGGTGTAAACCACCATCTCATCATTCCCACTTGGAATAATCAAAACAGGAGCACTTGTCAGTCGCTCTTTCAGGATTCCGAAAGCTTGTTCACACTTAGCATCCCATTTGAACACTTGGTTCTTTTTCGTCAATCCTGTTAACGGTGCAGCTATCTTGGAAAAGTCTTTGATAAACCGACGATAGTATCCTGCTATTCCAAGAAAACTTCTCACATCAGATGCATTCTTGGGTCTAACCCAATCCTGGATTGCTGCCACCTTGGCGGGATCGACCGCTATTCCATTTCCAGAGATAATATGGCCTAAGAACCTCACTTCACTCTTCCAGAAGTGACACTTCGAAAACTTAGCCTTCAGCTGATGTTTCCGCAAGATTTCCAAAACAATACGTAAGTGCGTCTTGTGCTCTTCTTCAGTTCTGGAATAAATCAGAATATCATCCATGAACACAAGTACGAACTTGTTCAACTGATCTCTGAACACTCTATTCATAAGATCCACAAAATATGCTGGTGCATTGGTTAATCCAAACGACATTACCAGCCACTCATAGAAACCGGATGGTGTCCTGAAAGCAGTCTTCGGCACACTATCCTTTGCCACTCTCAACTGGTGAAATCCCGTTGCCAAATCCATCTGAGAAAACACCATAGCTTCGTGAAGCTTATCAAACAAGTCATCTATTCTCGGCAATGGATACTTGTTCTTCCTAGTCACTTTATTCTGCTCACGATAATCCACACACAACCTCAACGATCCATCCGCTTTGGTTGCAAACACAACTGGTGCACCCCATTCGGACACACTACGCCGAATGAATCCTTTCCATAAAAGGTCATCAACTTGCACCTTCAACTCTTGCTGTTCCCTAGGCGCCATCCGCCTAAGAGGCATCACAACAGGTCTGGCTCCTTCAACTAGATTGACACGAAACTCGATCTCCCTATGCGGCGGTAACCCTTTGACCTCATCAAAGACATCCTCAAATCCATTCACAATAGGCACCGATGACAGTCCATCCCGTGGAACAACCAGCGAATACATGAAGCTCATGAGGACGCCTTCCTCATGCTTACATCGTATCACCACCTTTCGCCTCTCCACATTCTCGACTGTCACCTCAAGCCTCTCACAATCAACCTTTGCCGCATACTTCCTAAGCCAGTCCATACCCAAAATAATTCCGAACCCCGCAAAGTTCAAAACAAAACAATCACAAACAAAAGATCAATCATGACTCGATACAACTAGACCACGGCATACCATACACAAACAAGACGAACCCCCAACTGGATTAGTCACAATCAATGGTCTATCAATAATATCCGGTTCCAAACCCAACCGGCCCACAAGTTCATTACAAACAAAAGAATGCGACGCTCCAGTATCAAACAGCACCCTAACTGGAACACCATAAATGGAAAGAGTACCTTGAACCACCACACTCTTTCCCTTCTCTTCAGCGGTAGGAGCTTTCAAAGATGATGGCACAGCCCCAAAAGCATAAGCTTGCACAATCTGCTTGTCCTTCCTCGGTTCTGGACAATTCCTCTTGATATTCCCCGGTTTGTCACAGTTGTGGCACTTCACCAGCACTCTCGGATTCTTGCAATCTCTAGAGAGATGACCCTTCTGCCGACAGTTGTAGCAGGTCACTTCTCCCTTCGGCTTCCTCTGGCCATCCTTACCTTTCTGCTGCTACTGCTTTCTCTTCTTGTTTCCACTTTGCTCCTTGGTCACAGCAACAAAAGATCCTTCTTAAGGAAACAAATTCTCATGCCTGAGAGCTTTCTCCACAAGCATCTCAAATGGGTCATCCAAATGATCCACCAACTGCCTCCCAAGGTAACTGTCCAAGCCTGTCACGAACTTCTCATTCTTCTGATAGGGAGATTCAATATATGACCGAGCATACTTAGACAAAGCTTCAAACTCAGAAACATACTCAAGAACTGGTCTTCCACCTTTCTTGAGCTCCACAAACTTCTTAAACAGAATAGATTTCTGAGCTATAGAAATGAACTTAGCTTCAAATCTAGCTTGGAATTGCTCCCAAGTAATTTCTTCCTCTGGAGTATCTATGGTGATAGAGTTCTACCAATCCGAAGCTCTCCCTTGAAGCTGTCTTGATGCAAGCTTCCTCTTAGTTGCATCCTCAATTCCCAAATCACCAAAAATCCTTCTACAAGCATCTATCCATCTCTGGACTTCAATGGTTGATTCTGTCCCCAAGAAAACCTTCCCTCCAAGAGCAGTATAGTCTTTACACAACTTAGCAAAATCCACTGGTTTTGGGGCTTGAACTTGAACTCCAACATCTACTGATGGCCCCGGAGCTGGCATCCTTCTCATGATTGAAGTCATCATAGCCTCGAACATAGAAGCATAATCAGTAGCCCCCTCAACAGTACGGCCTTCCCTAGCAGCTGGTCTCCCTCTTCGACTCATTCCTAATATCTAAAAGAAATGATTAATATATCCTGAGAAACAACTACATAAGAAGTTCAAATCCTTCTAAGCTACTATATTATATATAGTAATCAACCATCAAAATTACAATTACGTCTCTCATACGCAGTTACGTCAACGAGCGTTGGCTAAAATCGATTAACCAAAGCTCTGATACCAAATGTAACGACCGCCCATGACTCCCGCACCAAACAAGGAAATAGTGCGCTGTAAAGGGTGCCAGGCCGCCATGGACGATCATCAGGGTAGGGTAAACACAGAAAAGAATAGTCTATCGTATTACTCACAGCGCATGGATAAAAATACGATAGAAAATATACACAGTGAAACTCCATAGAACAGAATCTCATCATATAAACTCATAATAGTTTGGGTACAAAAATCTGGAAAGTCAATACATCAAGCCTCACTACATAACACTCAGAGAATCATACAAACAGCGGAACATCCAGTACATAGAGTAAGAAAACAATATGCAAAAGCCTCCAGCTCGTCTTCGTCATCAACAGCGTTGGTCACTAAGAACAGCACCTGTCACCTGCTACCTAGTCTGCCCATCCCAACATGGATGAACAGCCCAAGGTGATAAGAGTTAAACATAAAACCTTGAGTCAGACGAAAGTCTTAGTGAGCAGTAAATCAACTATCAAACATACCAAAAGAGCATAAAGGGTAAAAAGGAATAGGAACTCAACCATCCCACTCCACCTCTTTCTACAGTGATAGCCCCCAGACCCACTAAGCAGAAACAAACATAGCAAAGCAGACAATTAAAGTAAAGCAATTATCACTCGAGTCAAGGTCGATGTTTTCCAAGTACAAACCCCCAAGGCCTAAACCAAGATCAGGTAAGCACCCTGAAAACATCGCTCTTGGCCCAAGCGACGATACAACCAAAACATCCAAACATCCATGACTCTGGCTATCACTGTTATCATTGCCTCGATTCCACCGTTAATTGAATAACCGACCCATTATTTCATCCGTCCGCCAAGGGCTAATGGTAACCCCGGTTCTAGACATAACTCCGCACGTCGTCGTGACCCGTGCCTAGGACTATCGAATCTGCCCAGAGTACTAACACGTCATCGTGACTCGTGTCTGAGACGTCGTCGTGACCCGTCCCAACGTACTCTTGCTTTGAGCATGCTAGAACCTTCAATAACGATGAGATCTCGGCCTTCTAGTCATCCTCCCCGACGACTATTCACATAATAGCTCAAGCGCCTCTTAAGCCAACCATTATCAACAAACTCGGACCACATCACCGAGTTACCAACATGCTTGGAATGATCCCGTCTGGATTAAACCAAGGCTTTCTCATATCCTGCTTTTCTTCATCGCATCATAGCAAAGTCCCATATCAACATCATGCTTTGCCTCATCACATCATAGCAAAGTCTCATCTCAACATCATGATCAAATCTATCCATATGAGCTTTATCATCCGCTTCATATGCCTCAAGCAGCTTTCCTTATTCAAGAGCCTTTCCACTTAGCTTTTGAATCAACTTTGACCAACTTGTCCAAATTCAATCACTAATCAATCAACCAAATTAATCGTTCATCCAAGTAATCAATCATTCAAATAAGATTTAAATAACAGTTATAACAATAATGGCAATTTCGTAAATAAAGAGTCCAAATCTAACAAGCATGAATTCTAAGTAATATCTCGATGAATGAACTAGCATAGGTTAACATATAGTAAATGGATACCAAAACTTTATGAACAATGGATCTACATGCAGACTTAAGGAAAATGCATGAAATCACTATCTTTAACACACAAACAAACCACCGATCCGATATACTCCTTTGGGTCCGTGTGAGAGATAACCACCACTCATCGAATCACCTAAACACCTTAAAAACAACAAACTCCAGATCCGGACAGCAAAGGATCTAGCTTGATTCGACAAGGTTTCCCTTCAAATGAAGAAATCTCTCTTCGATGGATAGAGATCTTCAACTTTGGCTCTTGGATCTTCGATTTGATCTTCAATCTTGGAAGGAAGTAAGCACTAGATTAGAGTGGAGAAAAGAAGTGTAGTAGTCGAGCTCTCAAAATGGCAGCACTTCGTCGCTTCAAAATCCGGTGCCAAAAAGTGAACCCAACCCCTCTATTTATAGGCAGAAATCCCATAAGTCGGCCACCCCATAAGTCGTTGCCGACCTAATGACTTGCGACCTAACACTTAGGCCGACCTACGACCTAAAGCACTGCCGGCCTAACAACTTGGGACCAACCACTCACAAACCCATACGCGCACGCGACTTAACACATAACCAATGGGTACGACCTAACCCTTGCCAACCTAACCCTAAGCCGCTACACCGACCTAACTCCAACACAGGTGCTCCTTGGGTCGGTCAATCCCTATAGGTTGTTAACTTCTCTAGGTCGGTCCAACTAGTTAACCCCTAAGTCGTTAACTCCCCTAAACCATTAGCTCTTAGGTCGGTGGCCTTTCTAGGTCGGCAACACTTAAGTCGGCCAACCACTAGGTTGGCTATCTTCTTAACTCGGCCATACTTCCCTAATTCGCTCACAAACCCTTAGGTCGTTCCATCCTATAAATCGCTCAATCCACTAACTTGCTAACCACCTTAAGTCGGCCAATTCCTATGAGTCGGTCACCCCTATGAGTCAGTCATTACCATTAGTCGCTCCAACTCCTCAAGTCGTACAACCCACTTATCTTCTACCCGACTCATCCCTGCACGACTCATCTCTACGACTTAAATTCTGAACGACTTAACCACATTACATCCTAATAACAACAATTCTACGATCCTTCGATCCGTAAAATACGGGTCGTTACATTCTCTCCCCCTTAGGAATTTCACCCCCGAAATTCCAAACAAACAAGAGCAATCAAAACTATTTTGCATGCCTACCATCCATAGCAATCAACAAACCATGCATCCAATTACTAACCTGGCATGCAGAATTCTACGACTAGAACAAGTTACAAATTCATAAGATGCCACGACACCTTAGGGCCATACCTCGAAGAGTTCAGGATGAGCTGCCTTCATCCTCTCTTCCTCTTCCCATGTACAGTCGTTAACATCATCACCCCATTGTACCTTGAGCAACTTGACTACCTTCCTCCTAAGCTGTTTCGTGTCAGTCTCCATAACACGAAGCGGCGTATGAGGTCTCTTAACTACTGGATCAACCTCCAAATCTTCATAGCTACCAACAGAAACCACCGTACTTGGGTCGTGCACATACCTCCGTAGATACGATACGTGAAAAACATTGTGCACCTCCGACATCTTTTCTGGTAATTCCAATTTATATGCGAGTTTTCCAATTCGCTCGACGATCGGGAATGGTCCAACAAATCTTGGAGTCAACTTTCCTTTCTTCCTGAATCGAATAACATTCTTCAGTGGAGAAACCTTCACGAAAACCATATCGCCTACGTCGAATTCCAAATCCTTACGACGCTTATCGGCATAACTTTTCTGACGGTCTTGGGCTGCCTTCATTCGTCGCCGAATGATCTCTATGCAATCAGAAGTCTGTCGTATCATTTCTGGCCCAAGTATCAATTTTTCTCCTGTTTCCAGCCAACATGCCGGAGAGTTACACGGTCTTCCATACAATGCCTCATATGGTGCCATACCAATGCTTGACTGGTAATTGTTATTATACGAAAATTCCACCAAGTGAAGATGATCTTCCAACGATCCTCCGAAATCCAAAACACATGCTCTGAGAAGATCTTCCAAAACTCGGTTGACTCTCTCGGTCTGACCATCTGTTTGAGGGTGATAAGCTATACTCAAACACAACTCGGTTCCCAAAACTTCCTGGAAGCTCTTCCAAAATCCACTAGTGAACAACGGGTCTCGATCGCTCACTATACTCTTCGGAATACCATGGAATCGAACTATCCACTTAACATACAACTCAGCCAATTTCGATGCAGTCCTAGTTGATCGAACATGAATGAATCTTGCACTCTTAGTCAAACGATCTATGATTATCCAAATCTCTTCATTTCCTGCTCTGGTCCTAGGTAACCCATCAATAAAATCCATCGATATTTGCTCCCACTTCCATGTAGGAACTTCTAATGGCTGAAGCAATCCACTTGGCTTCTTCTGCTCGGCTTTTACCAACTGGCAGTTCATGCATTTGGAAATAAAATTTCCAACATCCTTTTTCATACCTTCCCAGTAATAGGTTCTCTTCATATCCCGATACATCTTATTTCCACCTGGATGAATTGTCAACTTCGAGTGATGACTTTCCTTCAAAACTTCATCTCTCAATCCATCTATATCGGGAACAACTAGCCGTCCTTGCTTCCGAAGCCAACCCTCTCGATCGACTTCGAATCCTTTATCCTTCCCTGGGTTTGACCCAGATTCCAAATCTTGGATAATCTTGACAAGCTTATCGTCTCTCGCTTTTGGCTCTCGCCAATTCTTTCCACTAGAGTAGGTCTTATCGATAAGTTTGCCAATATTTCAGGTTCCAATTCACATCTAGGCATGAAGTCAAATCCAGCTAAAAACTCAAGACTCTTCCATTCTGAAAACATGGCTTCCAATCCTGCATGTCTTCGACTTAACGCATCTGCTACCGTGTTACCTTTTCCCGGAGTATAGGCTATACCAAAATCATATGATGCTAAAAACTCTAGCCATCGTTGCTGTCGAAGATTCAAATCCTTTTGGGAGAACAGATACTTCAACGACTTATGATCTGTAAACAACTCGAATCGAACTCCCAGTAGGTAATGTCTCCATATTTTCAGAGCAAAAACAATCGCCGCTAACTCCAAATCATGAGTCGGATAATTCCTTTCATGCGGCTTCAGTTGTCGACTTGCATACGCAACAACTTTATCCTTTTGCATCAGCACTGCTCCATGTCCAGTGCCACATGCATCGGTGTAAACCACCATCTCATCATTCCCACTTGGAATAATCAAAACAGGAGCACTTGTCAGTCGCTCTTTCAGGATTCCGAAAGCTTGTTCACACTTAGCATCCCATTTGAACACTTGGTTCTTTTTCGTCAATCCTGTTAACGGTGCAGCTATCTTGGAAAAGTCTTTGATAAACCGACGATAGTATCCTGCTATTCCAAGAAAACTTCTCACATCAGATGCATTCTTGGGTCTAACCCAATCCTGGATTGCTGCCACCTTGGCGGGATCGACCGCTATTCCATTTCCAGAGATAATATGGCCTAAGAACCTCACTTCACTCTTCCAGAAGTGACACTTCGAAAACTTAGCCTTCAGCTGATGTTTCCGCAAGATTTCCAAAACAACACGTAAGTGCGTCTTGTGCTCTTCTTCAGTTCTGGAATAAATCAGAATATCATCCATGAACATAAGTACGAACTTGTTCAACTGATCTCTGAACACTCTATTCATAAGATCCACAAAATATGCTGGTGCATTGGTTAATCCAAACGACATTACCAGCCACTCATAGAAACCGGATGGTGTCCTGAAAGCAGTCTTCGGCACACTATCCTTTGCCACTCTCAACTGGTGAAATCCCGTTGCCAAATCCATCTGAGAAAACACCATAGCTTCGTGAAGCTTATCAAAGAAGTCATCTATTCTCGGCAATGGATACTTGTTCTTCCTAGTCACTTTATTCTGCTCACGATAATCCACACACAACCTCAACGATCCATCCGCTTTGGTTGCAAACACAACTGGTGCACCCCATTCGGACACACTACGCCGAATGAATCCTTTCCATAAAAGGTCATCAACTTGCACCTTCAACTCTTGCTGTTCCCTAGGCGCCATCCGCCTAAGAGGCATCACAACAGGTCTGGCTCCTTCAACTAGATTGACACGAAACTCGATCTCCCTATGCGGCGGTAACCCTTTGACCTCATCAAAGACATCCTCAAATCCATTCACAATAGGCACCGATGACAGTCCATCCCGTGGAACAACCAGCGAATACATGAAGCTCATGAGGACGCCTTCCTCATGCTTACATCGTATCACCACCTTTCGTCTCTCCACATTCTCGACTGTCACCTCAAGCCTCTCACAATCAACCTTTGCCGCATACTTCCTAAGCCAGTCCATACCCAAAATAATTCCGAACCCCGCAAAGTTCAGAACAAAACAATCACAAACAAAAGAGCAATCATGACTCGATACAACTAGACCACGACATGTCATACACAAACAAGACGAACCCCCAACTGGATTAGTCACAATCAATGGTCTATCAACAATATCCGGTTCCAAACCCAACCGGCCCACAAGTTTATTACAAACAAAAGAATGCGACGCTCCAGTATCAAACAGCACCCTAACTGGAACACCATAAATGGAAAGAGTACCTTGAACCACCACACTCTTTCCCTTCTCTTCAGCGGTAGGAGCTTTCAAAGATGATGGCACAGCCCCCAAAGCATAAGCTTGCACAATCTGCTTGTCCTTCCTCGGTTCTGGACAATTCCTCTTGATATTCCCCGGTTTGTCACAGTTGTGGCACTTCACCAGCACTCTCGGATTCTTGCAATCTCTAGAGAGATGACCCTTCTGCCGACAGTTGTAGCAGGTCACTTCTCCCTTCGGCTTCCTCTGGCCATCCTTACCCTTCTGCTGCTGCTGCTTTCTCTTCTTGTTTCCACTTTGCTCCTTGGTCACAGCAACAAAAGATCCTTCTTTAGGAAACAAATTCTCATGCCTGAGAGCTTTCTCCACAAGCATCTCAAATGGGTCATCCAAATGATCCACCAACTGCCTCCCAAGGTAACTGTCCAAGCCTGTCACGAACTTCTCATTCTTCTGATAGGGAGATTCAATATATGACCGAGCATACTTAGACAAAGCTTCAAACTCAGAAACATACTCAAGAACTGGTCTTCCACCTTTCTTGAGCTCCACAAACTTCTTAAACAGAATAGATTTCTGAGCTATAGAAATGAACTTAGCTTCAAATCTAGCTTGGAATTGCTCCCAAGTAATTTCTTCCTTTGGAGTATCTATGGTGATAGAGTTCTACCAATCCGAAGCTCTCCCTTGAAGATGTCTTGATGCAAGCTTCCTCTTAGTTGCATCCTCAATTCCCAAATCACCAAAAATCCTTCTATAAGCATCTATCCATCTCTGGACTTCAATGGTTGATTCTGTCCCCAAGAAAACCTTTCCTCCAAGAGCAGTATAGTCTTTACACAACTTAGCAAAATCCACTGGTTTTGGGGCTTGAACTTGAACTCCAACATCTACTGATGGCCCCGGAGCTGGCATCCTTCTCATGATTGAAGTCATCATAGCCTCGAACATAGAAGCATAATCAGTAGCCCCCTCAACAGTACGGCCTTCCCTAGCAGTTGGTCTCCCTCTTCGACTCATTCCTAATATCTAAAAGAAATGATTAATATATCCTGAGAAACAACTACATAAGAAGTTCAAATCCTTCTAAGCTACTATATTATATATAGTAATCAACCATCAATATTACAATTACGTCTCTCATACGTAGTTACGTCAACGAGCGTTGGCTAAAATCGATTAACCAAAGCTCTGATACCAAATGTAACGACCGCCCATGACTCCCGCACCAAACAAGGAAATAGTGCGCTGTAAAGGGTGCCAGGCCGCCATGGACGATCATCAAGGTAGGGTAAACACAGAAAAGAATAGTCTATCGTATTACTCACAGCGCATGGATAAAAATACAATAGAAAATATACACAGTGAAGCTCCATAGAACAGAATCTCATCATATAAACTCATAATAGTTTGGGTACAAAAATCTGGAAAGTCAATACATCAAGCCTCACTACATAACACTCAGAGAATCATACAAACAGCGGAACATCCAGTACATAGAGTAAGAAAACAATATGCAAAAGCCTCCAGCTCGTCTTCGTCATCAACAGCGTTGGTCACTAAGAACAGCACCTGTCACCTGCTACCTAGTCTGCCCATCCCAACATGGATGAACAGCCCAAGGTGATAAGAGTTAAACATAAAACCTTGAGTCAGACGAAAGTCTTAGTGAGCAGTAAATCAACTATCGAACATACCAAAAGAGCATAAAGGGTAAAAAGGAATAGGAACTCAACCATCCCACTCCACCTCTTTCTACAGTGATAGCCCCCAGACCCACTAAGTAGAAACAAACATAGCAAAGAAGACAATTAAAGTAAAGCAATTATCACTCGAGTCAAGGTCGATGTTTTCCAAGTACAAACCCCCAAGGCCTAAACCAAGATCAGGTAAGCACCCTGAAAACATCGCTCTTGGCCCAAGCGACGATACAACCAAAACATCCAAACATCCATGACTCTGGCTATCACTGTTATCATTGCCTCGATTCCACCGTTAATTGAATGACCGACCCATTATTTCATCCGTCCGCCAAGGGCTAATGGTAACCCCGGTTGTAGACATAACTACGCACGTCGTCGTGACCCGTGCCTAGGACTATCGAATCTGCCCAGAGTACTAACACGTCATCGTGACTCGTGTCTGAGACGTCGTCGTGACCCGTCCCAACGTACTCTTGCTTTGAGCATGCTAGAACCTTCAATAACGATGAGATCTCGGCCTTCTAGTCATCCTCCCCGACGACTATTCACATAATAGCTCAAGCGCCTCTTAAGCCAACCATTATCAACAAACTCGGACCACATCACCGAGTTACCAACATGCTTGGAATGATCCCGTCTGGATTAAACCAAGGCTTTCTCATATCCTGCTTTTCTTCATCGCATCATAGCAAAGTCCCATCTCAACATCATGCTTTGCCTCATCACATCATAGCAAAGTCTCATCTCAACATCATGATCAAATCTATCCATATGAGCTTTATCATCCGCTTCATATGCCTCAAGCAGCTTTCCTTATTCAAGAGCCTTTCCACTTAGCTTTTGAATCAACTTTGACCAACTTGTCCAAATTCAATCACTAATCAATCAACCAAATTAATCGTTCATCCAAGTAATCAATCATTCAAATAAGATTTAAATAACAGTTATAACAATAATGGCAATTTCGTAAATAAAGAGTCCAAATCTAACAAGCATGAATTCTAAGTAATATCTTGATGAATGAACTAGCATAGGTTAACATATAGTAAATGGATACCAAAACTTTATGAACAATGGATCTACATGCAGACTTAAGGAAAATGCATGAAATCACTATCTTTAACACACAAACAAACCACCGATCCAATATACTCCTTTGGGTCCGTGTGAGAGATAACCACCACTCATCGAATCACCTAAACACCTTAAAAACAACAAACTCCAGATCCGGACAGCAAAGGATCTAGCTTGATTCGACAAGGTTTCCCTTCAAATGAAGAAATCTCTCTTCGATGGATAGAGATCTTCAACTTTGGCTCTTGGATCTTCGATTTGATCTTCAATCTTGGAAGGAAGTAAGCACTAGATTAGAGTGGAGAAAAGAAGTGTAGTAGTCGAGCTCTCAAAATGGCAGCACTTCGTCGCTTCAAAATCCGGTGCCAAAAAGTGAACCCAACCCCTCTATTTATAGGCAGAAATCCCATAAGTCGGCCACCCCATAAGTCGTTGCCGACCTAATGACTTGCGACCTAACACTTAGGCCGACCTACGACCTAAAGCACTGCCGGCCTAACAACTTGGGACCAACCACTCACAAACCCATACGCGCACGCGACTTAACACATAACCAATGGGTACGACCTAACCCTTGCCAACCTAACCCTAAGCCGCTACACCGACCTAACTCCAACACAGGTGCTCCTTGGGTCGGTCAATCCCTATAGGTTGTTAACTTCTCTAGGTCGGTCCAACTAGTTAACCCCTAAGTCGTTAACTCCCCTAAACCATTAGCTCTTAGGTCGGTGGCCTTTCTAGGTCGGCAACACTTAAGTCGGCCAACCACTAGGTTGGCTATCTTCTTAACTCGGCCATACTTCCCTAATTCGCTCACAAACCCTTAGGTCGTTCCATCCTATAAATCGCTCAATCCACTAACTTGCTAACCACCTTAAGTCGGCCAATTCCTATGAGTCGGTCACCCCTATGAGTCAGTCATTACCATTAGTCGCTCCAACTCCTCAAGTCGTACAACCCACTTATCTTCTACCCGACTCATCCCTGCACGACTCATCTCTACGACTTAAATTCTGAACGACTTAACCACATTACATCCTAATAACAACAATTCTACGATCCTTCGATCCGTAAAATACGGGTCGTTAAATTCTCTCCCCCTTAGGAATTTCACCCCCGAAATTCCAAACAAACAAGAGCAATCAAAACTATTTTGCATGCCTACCATCCATAGCAATCAACAAACCATGCATCCAATTACTAACCTGGCATGCAGAATTCTAGGACTAGAACAAGTTACAAATTCATAAGATGCCACGACACCTTAGGGCCATACCTCGAAGAGTTCAGGATGAGCTGCCTTCATCCTCTCTTCCTCTTCCCATGTACAGTCGTTAACATCATCACCCCATTGTACCTTGAGCAACTTGACTACCTTCCTCCTAAGCTGTTTCGTGTCAGTCTCCATAACACGAAGCGGCGTATGAGGTCTCTTAACTACTGGATCAACCTCCAAATCTTCATAGCTACCAACAGAAACCACCGTACTTGGGTCGTGCACATACCTCCGTAGATACGATACGTGAAAAACATTGTGCACCCCCGACATCTTTTCTGGTAATTCCAATTTATATGCGAGTTTTCCAATTCGCTCGACGATCGGGAATGGTCCAACAAATCTTGGAGTCAACTTTCCTTTCTTCCTGAATCGAATAACATTCTTCAGTGGAGAAACCTTCACGAAAACCATATCGCCTACGTCGAATTCCAAATCCTTACGACGCTTATCGGCATAACTTTTCTGACGGTCTTGGGCTGCCTTCATTCGTCGCCGAATGATCTCTATGCAATCAGAAGTCTGTCGTATCATTTCTGGCCCAAGTATCAATTTTTCTCCTGTTTCCAGCCAACATGCCGGAGAGTTACACGGTCTTCCATACAATGCCTCATATGGTGCCATACCAATGCTTGACTGGTAATTGTTATTATACGAAAATTCCACCAAGTGAAGATGATCTTCCAACGATCCTCCGAAATCCAAAACACATGCTCTGAGAAGATCTTCCAAAACTCGGTTGACTCTCTCGGTCTGACCATCTGTTTGAGGGTGATAAGCTATACTCAAACACAACTCGGTTCCCAAAACTTCCTGGAAGCTCTTCCAAAATCCACTAGTGAACAACGGGTCTCGATCGCTCACTATACTCTTCGGAATACCATGGAATCGAACTATCCACTTAACATACAACTCAGCCAATTTCGATGCAGTCCTAGTTGATCGAACAGGAATGAATCTTGCACTCTTAGTCAAACGATCTATGATTATCCAAATCTCTTCATTTCCTGCTCTGGTCCTAGGTAACCCATCAATAAAATCCATCGATATTTGCTCCCACTTCCATGTAGGAACTTCTAATGGCTGAAGCAATCCACTTGGCTTCTTCTGCTCGGCTTTTACCAACTGGCAGTTCATGCATTTGGAAATAAAATTTCCAACATCCTTTTTCATACCTTCCCAGTAATAGGTTCTCTTCATATCCCGATACATCTTATTTCCACCTGGATGAATTGTCAACTTCGAGTGATGACTTTCCTTCAAAACTTCATCTCTCAATCCATCTATATCGGGAACAACTAGCCGTCCTTGCTTCCGAAGCCAACCCTCTCGATCGACTTCGAATCCTTTATCCTTCCCTGGGTTTGACCCAGATTCCAAATCTTGGATAATCTTGACAAGCTTATCGTCTCTCGCTTTTGGCTCTCGCCAATTCTTTCCACTAGAGTAGGTCTTATCGATAAGTTTGCTAATATTTCAGGTTCCAATTCACATCTAGGCATGAAGTCAAATCCAGCTAAAAACTCAAGACTCTTCCATTCTGAAAACATGGCTTCCAATCCTGCATGTCTTCGACTTAACGCATCTGCCACCGTGTTACCTTTTCCCGGAGTATAGGCTATACCAAAATCATATGATGCTAAAAACTCTAGCCATCGTTGCTGTCGAAGATTCAAATCCTTTTGGGAGAACAGATACTTCAACGACTTATGATCTGTAAACAACTCGAATCGAACTCCTAGTAGGTAATGTCTCCACATTTTCAGAGCAAAAACAATCGCCGCTAACTCCAAATCATGAGTCGGATAATTTCTTTCATGCGGCTTCAGTTGTCGACTTGCATACGCAACAACTTTATCCTTTGCATCAGCACTGCTCCATGTCCAGTGCCACATGCATCGGTGTAAACCACCATCTCATCATTCCCACTTGGAATAATCAAAACAGGAGCACTTGTCAGTCGCTCTTTCAGGATTCCGAAAGCTTGTTCACACTTAGCATCCCATTTGGACACTTGGTTCTTTTTCGTCAATCCTGTTAACGGTGCAGCTATCTTGGAAAAGTCTTTGATAAACCGACGATAGTATCCTGCTATTCCAAGAAAACTTCTCACATCAGATGCATTCTTGGGTCTAACCCAATCCTGGATTGCTGCCACCTTGGCGGGATCGACCGCTATTCCATTTCCAGAGATAATATGGCCTAAGAACCTCACTTCACTCTTCCAGAAGTGACACTTCGAAAACTTAGCCTTCAGCTGATGTTTCCGCAAGATTTCCAAAACAACACGTAAGTGCGTCTTGTGCTCTTCTTCAGTTCTGGAATAAATCAGAATATCATCCATGAACACAAGTACGAACTTGTTCAACTGATCTCTGAACACTCTATTCATAAGATCCACAAAATATGCTGGTGCATTGGTTAATCCAAACGACATTACCAGCCACTCATAGAAACCGGATGGTGTCCTGAAAGCAGTCTTCGGCACACTATCCTTTGCCACTCTCAACTGGTGAAATCCCGTTGCCAAATCCATCTGAGAAAACACCATAGCTTCGTGAAGCTTATCAAACAAGTCATCTATTCTCGGCAATGGATACTTGTTCTTCCTAGTCACTTTATTCTGCTCACGATAATCCACACACAACCTCAACGATCCATCCGCTTTGGTTGCAAACACAACTGGTGCACCTCATTCGGACACACTACGCCGAATGAATCCTTTCCATAAAAGGTCATCAACTTGCACCTTCAACTCTTGCTGTTCCCTAGGCGCCATCCGCCTAAGAGGCATCACAACAGGTCTGGCTCCTTCAACTAGATTGACATGAAACTCGATCTCCCTATGCGGCGGTAACCCTTTGACCTCATCAAAGACATCCTCAAATCCATTCACAATAGGCACCGATGACAGTCCATCCCGTAGAACAACCAGCGAATACATGAAGCTCATGAGGACGCCTTCCTCATGCTTACATCGTATCACCACCTTTCGTCTCTCCACATTCTCGACTGTCACCTCAAGCCTCTCACAATCAACCTTTGCCGCATACTTCCTAAGCCAGTCCATACCCAAAATAATTCCGAACCCCGCAAAGTTCAGAACAAAACAATCACAAACAAAAGAGCAATCATGACTCGATACAACTAGACCACGACATGTCATACACAAACAAGACGAACCCCCAACTGGATTAGTCACAATCAATGGTCTATCAACAATATCCGGTTCCAAACCCAACCGGCCCACAAGTTCATTACAAACAAAAGAATGCGACGCTCCAGTATCAAACAGCACCCTAACTGGAACACCATAAATGGAAAGAGTACCTTGAACCACCACACTCTTTCCCTTCTCTTCAGCGGTAGGAGCTTTCAAAGATGATGGCACAGCCCCCAAAGCATAAGCTTGCACAATCTGCTTGTCCTTCCTCGGTTCTGGACAATTCCTCTTGATATTCCCCGGTTTGTCACAGTTGTGGCACTTCACCAGCACTCTCGGATTCTTGCAATCTCTAGAGAGATGACCCTTCTGCCGACAGTTGTAGCAGGTCACTTCTCCCTTCGGCTTCCTCTGGCCATCCTTACCCTTCTGCTGCTGCTGCTTTCTCTTCTTGTTTCCACTTTGCTCCTTGGTCACAGCAACAAAAGATCCTTCTTTAGGAAACAAATTCTCATGCCTGAGAGCTTTCTCCACAAGCATCTCAAATGGGTCATCCAAATGATCCACCAACTGCCTCCCAAGGTAACTGTCCAAGCCTGTCACGAACTTCTCATTCTTCTGATAGGGAGATTCAATATATGACCGAGCATACTTAGACAAAGCTTCAA
The DNA here is from genome assembly GCA_030765085.1 of Allium cepa. Taxonomy (NCBI): domain Eukaryota; kingdom Viridiplantae; phylum Streptophyta; class Magnoliopsida; order Asparagales; family Amaryllidaceae; genus Allium; species Allium cepa. Next base: position 181,108,874 of record CM060937.1, on the reverse strand, counting down.
ACTCAGAAACATACTCAAGAACTGGTCTTCCACCTTTCTTGAGCTCCACAAACTTCTTAAACAGAATAGATTTCTGAGCTATAGAAATGAACTTAGCTTCAAATCTAGCTTGGAAGCATAGTTTCCTTGGCCCCAAAGTTTTTTCAGAATCATGTCTGTTCCTCTCTCTCCTACCCACGTCCTATCCCATTCCTCCTCCCCTACCAACTGTACTATCCCCATACTTCCTGTCCTTCCCTTGTCCTCTACCCCTATCTCTGCCAACTTCACCACCATTGACCCCGTCCTTACTCTCCCATCTATTCCATCTGTCCACCTCAACTCTTCTGTTCTCCCTTTGACCACTGCCTTTTGTGATGCGGCTCCCCTGGTGCCCCATCCCTCTGTCTCTGCCCCTACTACACCAGTACCACTGCCACTTGTACCTCCTGACCCTCCTCCAACTCTGTTGTCAACCAACTCGAATCCAACATCATCCTTTGTCTCGTCCCATCCAACTCTTGGTCAACAGAAATGGACTTCCCTTTTTAAGCATAAACCGAAGAATGCGGGGAAGTACATCCCTGTTGATCTGGTCCCGGAGTATGAAAATAGCATGTTGGTGCCTCCGAAGGTGGTTTTAGAAGCTGGTGACTTGATATGGAAAGACTCTCTGGTGGGATTCTTCTTGGATAAGCCGCTTTCTTACACTGCAGTTGTTTACAGACTTAAGTTATTATGGAAACTTAAGGGGTCAGTTAGAGTAAAATCTGATGGTACAGTATTTTTATTCAACTTCTCTTGTGATGATGATAGAGAAAAAATTCTACAGTGTGACCCAGTTATTATTAAAAACAAGCTGTTCATAATTAAGCCATATGATGCCTCTGTTAGCAATATTAGTGGTTCTGTTCCTTCTGTTCCTGTGTGGGTTCATTTCTATAATCTGCCTTTATATGCATGGTCTCCTCTTGGTATAAATTGGCTGAGTAGCCACCTTGGCAAGCTTTTGTGTATGGATGAGATGACTGAGAAACAGAATAGAATGAGTTATGCGAAATGTTTGATAGAAGTAAAACCAGAAAAAGAACTCCCGCATGAATTCCTGGTTAAACTGGTTGAAGGTGGGTTTCAAAAAATTTATGTCCGGTATCAATGGAGGCCTGATGTTTGTTCCAAATGCAAGAAGTTTGGACATACAACTGATAACTGTGATGCTGTTGTAACTGGTAGCTCAAGTTATTTGAAAGAAATAAATAAAAATGATAGACCCCCTCCTGGAGAAGCAAAAGTGAACAAGGTTCAAGGGAATAGAAACTTCAATCCTCCCCTAAATTTGAATGAAAGAACATGGCAGAAAGTTGTAAAGAAGAAATCAGACATTCTTATAAGGAATAAAGACAAAAATATTACTGTTGGGGATAAGGTAGATGAGTATTCTGAAGTAGAGGAAAATAGAACTCAAGTAATTCAAAATGATGAAGGGAACAAGCAAGATCATGTCAATAATAATGTTGAAACTTCAAAAGAACCAGGGGAAATAACTGATGAAGACGTGGTGGATATCTGTTTTCCATTAGAGTCTGAAGAAGTTAATGAATTAGGGAAAGGCAAAAATTTGGAACCTGTTGTTGATGTAACAGTTGAAGACATATTGTTAACTAATAAATTTGATGCTCTGATGGAGCTTGAAGACACTGATAATGTGTACGCAGTGCTAGAGGAAAATGACAATAGTATAGAAGTAGAAGAGCAAGATACAAAGGGAAAGAAAAAAAAAACTCCAAGCAAGGCTGATTGTATTCAACTACTAGCAGAACAAGGTGGTACCAAAAACAAACATGTTAAAATAAAAGCAAAAAAACAAGCAACCCAACAAGAAATTCTGTCAAGTCACAATTCTGATTTTAGCAGTGGTAATAAGCAGTGTGAAAAGGAAAAAAACAAGTTAATTGAAGAAGCTACAACATCTAATGGTATGAAGATCCACAAGTCTCAAAATCAGGCTGATCAGTATGCCTTGACTGCAGCAGACAACATGCACAAAATACCAATGACATGCACAGATGTCTCTTCTCTTCTTAATGATAATCCATCTCCTCCCAGACAATTTCAAATCAATCCTTATTCTCATATCATCCCTCCTAAGGCTTATAAACCTCCCAAAGCTTCAACCATTTCTTCTCAACCTGCCCAAGCATTATCCAATCAGTCTCTCATATCTCCATTAAAAGATGGACCTCTCAATAATGATTTGACCCCACTATCAGCATCTATTCCTAATTACTTGTCATCAAAGCATGCAGTAACAAGGAAAATGAAGTTAGAGATGCTTAATACCCCCAATCTCTGATGATGTCCACCATTGGGGCATGGAATATTCGTGGGGGTCATAACATAATCAAACTTGATCAATGCAAACATCTTATTGCTTCTAACAACTTATCAATCTTAGCTGTTCTTGAAACAAAACTGAATCTTCCTCTTACTCTTAAGGCTGCTGAATACATAAATAAAGAGTGGAAGCTCATTCATAACTTAAGTAATTCTCCATTTGGGAGAATTATGATCCTCTTTAATCCCCTTCACATCTATCTTACCTCTCTCCTATCCACTGATCAAATGATTCACTGTCATGCCCGTGATATCAATGATAATTCTTCCTATTATATTACCTTTGTTTATGCAGCGAACTCTGCTAATGCAAGGAAAACTCTTCATGCAGTCATCCCTTCTTTGCGGCAGAATACTCATCCATGGTTGATTATTGGTGATTTTAACTGTTGTTTAAATCTCTCTGATAGAGTTGGTGGGAATCCACTGACCCCAAATGAAATTCAACCATTAAATTCTACTCTGATGGAAGCTGATCTTATCCCAGTGAATTCTGTTGGGATGCAATACACTTGGAATAATAAAAGAAGAAATGGTGTTAGAACATTTTCTCGAATTGACCATTCCTTTTCCAATCATAAAGCCCTTCTCCAATGGCCTCTCCTGTATAATTTCCTTCCCCCTCCTATCCTCTCTGACCACTCCCCTCAAATCATTCACTTGAGAGTAATGGACATGAGAAGAAAATCAAATTTTAAATTTTTTAACTCTTGGGTTCTTGAACCTGATTTTGAACAAATTGTTGCTAATGTGTGGAACAAGTCTAAAAGAGGTAATAGTATGTTTGTTTTGCAGGAAAAACTAAAGGACTTAAAGGCAGTTTTGAAGCAATGGGCATACAACAAGTATGGTAAAGGGAATGGTCTGAGTGCCTCTATTCTGTTGAAGCTTGGTGAAGCTCAGAAAGCAATGATGAATGATGTTAATAACTCTCAACTTTCTGAAGCAGAAGCTGCTCTCTCCAAGCAATACTATGAAGCGTTAACTGTAGAAAAAGAGATGATGCGGCAAAAGTCTAGAATTAAATGGTGGGATAAAGGTGACAGGAACAGTGCCTATTTTCATGCTTGCCTTAAAAACAATCAGAGCAAAGAGAACTTAATTACTGTTGTTGATAAAGATGAAGTTCATCATTCTTCTTCTGATGGAGTGCAACAAGCTTTTGAAAACTACTTCAAATCTCTGCTAGGTAATTCTAATAATTTCAAGCCTGATATTGAATCCATTCCTTCTAAAGTATTACCTAAGCTTGAACAGAATGAATATAATTATCTCTGTTCTGAAGTTACCACTGCTGAGATTCATGATGCTATGTTCTCTTTAAAAACTAACTCTTGTGGTGGTCCTGATGGAATGAATGTCTGCTTCTACACTGCCTGCTGGCCCATAGTTGCTGATGATGTTTGTAAAGCCATTTGTCTTTTCTTCAACAAATCCAAACTGTATAGGTCCTATAACTATACTAATATTGCCTTAGTGCCCAAGATCAAGAATGCTATACATGTTAAAGACTATCGTCCTATATCCTGTTGTAACACTATTTATAAGTGTATCTCGAAAATTATAGCCTCTAGACTAAGATTAGTCCTTCCCACTATTATTTCTAGCAACCAAGCTGCCTTCCTGCCTGGCAGAAGTATTCTTGATAACATTCTTCTTGCTCATGAATTATTTAAAGGCTACAATAATAAAAATTCTGCCCCAAAAGCTATGATGAAACTTGATATCATGAAGGCCTTTGATATGCTGCAGTGGGATAGCATTGTACGCATAATGGGATTTATGAATTTCCCTCCTCATTTTGTTGCTTGGGTTTATGAATGTATGTCTACTCCAACCTACTCCATCAACATCAATGGTGTGATGAAGGGATTTTTTGGAAGCAAACAGGGAATAAGGCAAGGGGATCCTCTGTCTGCATTTATTTTTATTCTAGTTATGGAGCTACTTACTAGAATGATTAATGATGCCATTCAACTTAAAAAAATTAAGCTTCACCCTAAATGTGCTGCACCTCTGATTTCTACACTAATGTTTGCTGATGATCTTGTTTTGTTCTGTGCTCCTGAACTTGACACTGTGCAGGAAATTATGAATACTCTCAATCATTTTTACACCATGACTGGCCTTAAGGTGAACATTCAAAAATCTTCTATATCTGTAGCTGGTGTGAGTGTGCAGCAAATTTCTCAATTAGTCAGTATCTCTGGATTAACTCTGAGCTTGTCCACTGATTCTTACCTTGGTTTGCCTCTATCTTCTTCCAAGATTACAACTACTCAGTGTCTTCCTTTATATCAAAGAATTACTGCTAGAATGAATTTATGGACCACCAGAAAGCTTAGCCAAGCAGGAAGACTTACTCTAATCAAATCTATCATTTTTGCAATGCAAGTGTACTGGGCCAGAATGTTTGTTCTTCCCTTCAAGCTTATTAAAATGATCAGAAGTGCAATTATGAAATTCTTTTGGACTGGCAAGACTATGGGCAGATATCTTGCTCCTATTAAATTCAATTCTCTCGAGGCACCTTTAAATAAGGGTGGGCTTGGTCTTTTCAATCTCAAGCAGTGGAACAAAACTGCCTTTGCTAGGCATATAGACACTTATTTCAATAATACTGCTAGCATGTGGACAACATGGTCTGAAATTAATGTTATCAAAGGAAAAAACTTATGGACCATGAACAAACCACAAAACTTAAGTTGGACTTGGCAGTGCATTTTCAAACTAAAGGACACTATTCTCCCTCTAATACAAATGAATACTGATCCTATTTATAAGACTAGCTTCTGGGAAGACCCTTGGCTTGACAAGGGGTATATTTTAAAAAGAAATCTGTCTTACAATGAAATAATGCAATCTGGAATTCATCTCTCTGCTAAGGTTATGGATGTTCTTTACATTTTTCAAGGTGGTGGAAGGTATTCTTCCAATCAACGTGTGCAAAATATCTGGGACAAGATAAAAAACTTTACTCCTATGCGGCCTACCTCTGATAGAATTGTTTGGGGTGAAAAGAATAATGTGTTTAAAGTTGGTGAAGTTTATGAGAGGATCCAATGTAACAGTGACATTCTGATCTGGCCTTGGTGGAAAACTGTATGGAGTAAAGATAGTAGTATGAGACATAACATCATACTTTGGAAGGTTTTGAAGGATGCTTTATTAACTAGGGATAAATTGGCTAGCAAGGGTATGAGCATTGCTGTGATGTGTCCCTTCTGTGGTATCTATGAAGAGACTGCAAAACACTTATTTTTTAATTGTGACATAGTTCTGAACAGTTGGAATGAGATCATGGCTTGCATTGATGGTGATACTCCTTCTCCTGATAGCAACGTTGAGTGGAACAGAATTCAAACCAAGACAAAGGGTAAGAACCAGCGTAAGCGCATTTTCACTGTGGCTTTAAAAAGCTTCATATATGCTGTTTGGAATGAACGTAATATAAGAATATTTGATTCTAGCAAGAGTAAGTCTGTTGTATCATTCAATCATTGGATTAGGCATGAAGTGAAGAGCTCCTTGGATATGTTGTTTTTTCATGATCCTGGAATTGAGATGTGCATGCATTTCTAGTGCTCAGTCTTCTTTTCTGTCTTAGTGTGTGTTTTTGTGTCTCTGCCTTTGTGTTCTTATGTACTCCTTGTGTGAGTGTTCCTTAATGTTTCTCTGTATTCTTTGTTTTCCTTAATGTTCTTTATGTTTTCGTGAGTAATAAATTGGTCGGGGACCACTTAACCCCGTCGGCCTTGCCAAAAAAAAAAAAAAAATCTAGCTTGGAATTGCTCCCAAGTAATTTCTTCCTCTGGAGTATCTATGGTGATAGAGTTCTACCAATCCGAAGCTCTCCCTTGAAGCTGTCTTGATGCAAGCTTCCTCTTAGTTGCATCCTCAATTCCCAAATCACCAAAAATCCTTCTACAAGCATCTATCCATCTCTGGACTTCAATGGTTGATTCTGTCCCCAAGAAAACCTTCCCTCCAAGAGCAGTATAGTCTTTACACAACTTAGCAAAATCCACTGGTTTTGGGGCTTGAACTTGAACTCCAACATCTACTGATGGCCCCGGAGCTGGCATCCTTCTCATGATTGAAGTCATCATAGCCTCGAACATAGAAGCATAATCAGTAGCCCCCTCAACAGTACGGCCTTCCCTAGCAGCTGGTCTCCCTCTTCGACTCATTCCTAATATCTAAAAGAAATGATTAATATATCCTGAGAAACAACTACATAAGAAGTTCAAATCCTTCTAAGCTACTATATTATATATAGTAATCAACCATCAATATTACAATTACGTCTCTCATACGTAGTTACGTCAACGAGCGTTGGCTAAAATCGATTAACCAAAGCTCTGATACCAAATGTAACGACCGCCCATGACTCCCGCACCATACAAGGAAATAGTGCGCTGTAAAGGGTGCCAGGCCGCCATGGACGATCATCAGGGTAGGGTAAACACAGAAAAGAATAGTCTATCGTATTACTCACAGCGCATGGATAAAAATACAATAGAAAATATACACAGTGAAGCTCCATAGAACAGAATCTCATCATATAAACTCATAATAGTTTGGGTACAAAAATCTGGAAAGTCAATACATCAAGCCTCACTACATAACACTCAGAGAATCATACAAACGGCGGAACATCCAGTACATAGAGTAAGAAAACAATATGCAAAAGCCTCCAGCTCGTCTTCGTCATCAACAGCGTTGGTCACTAAGAACAGCACCTGTCACCTGCTACCTAGTCTGCCCATCCCAACATGGATGAACAGCCCAAGGTGATAAGAGTTAAACATAAAACCTTGAGTCAGACGAAAGTCTTAGTGAGCAGTAAATCAACTATCGAACATACCAAAAGAGCATAAAGGGTAAAAAGGAATAGGAACTCAACCATCCCACTCCACCTCTTTCTACAGTGATAGCCCCCAGACCCACTAGGCAGAAACAAACATAGCAAAGAAGACAATTAAAGTAAAGCAATTATCACTCGAGTCAAGGTCGATGTTTTCCAAGTACAAACCCCCAAGGCCTAAACCAAGATCAGGTAAGCACCCTGAAAACATCGCTCTTGGCCCAAGCGACGATACAACCAAAACATCCAAACATCCATGACTCTGGCTATCACTGTTATCATTGCCTCGATTCCACCGTTAATTGAATGACCGACCCATTATTTCATCCGTCCGCCAAGGGCTAATGGTAACCCCGGTTGTAGACATAACTACGCACGTCGTCGTGACCCGTGCCTAGGACTATCGAATCTGCCCAGAGTACTAACACGTCATCGTGACTCGTGTCTGAGACGTCGTCGTGACCTGTCCCAACGTACTCTTGCTTTGAGCATGCTAGAACCTTCAATAACGATGAGATCTCGGCCTTCTAGTCATCCTCCCCGACGACTATTCACATAATAGCTCAAGCGCCTCTTAAGCCAACCATTATCAACAAACTCGGACCACATCACCGAGTTACCAACATGCTTGGAATGATCCCGTCTGGATTAAACCAAGGCTTTCTCATATCCTGCTTTTCTTCATCGCATCATAGCAAAGTCCCATCTCAACATCATGCTTTGCCTCATCACATCATAGCAAAGTCTCATCTCAACATCATGATCAAATCTATCCATATGAGCTTTATCATCCGCTTCATATGCCTCAAGCAGCTTTCCTTATTCAAGAGCCTTTCCACTTAGCTTTTGATTCATCTTTGACCAACTTGTCCAAATTCAATCACTAATCAATCAATCAAATTAATCGTTCATCCAAGTAATCAATCATTCAAATAAGATTTAAATAACAGTTATAACAATAATGGCAATTTCGTAAATAAAGAGTCCAAATCTAACAAGTATGAATTCTAAGTAATATCTTGATGAATGAACTAGCATAGGTTAACATATAGTAAATGGATACCAAAACTTTATGAACAATGGATCTACATGCAGACTTAAGGAAAATGCATGAAATCACTATCTTTAACACACAAACAAACCACCGATCCAATATACTCCTTTGGGTCCGTGTGAGAGATAACCACCACTCACCGAATCACCTAAACACCTCAAAAACAACAAACTCCAGATCCGGACAGCAAAGGATCTATCTTGATTCGACAAGGTTTCCCTTCAAATGAAGAAATCTCTCTTCGATGGATAGAGATCTTCAACTTTGGCTCTTGGATCTTCGATTTGATCTTCAATCTTGGATGGAAGTAAGCACTAGATTAGAGTGGAGAAAAGAAGTGAAGAAGTGTAGTAGTCGAGCTCTCAAAATGGCAGCACTTCGTCGCTTCAAAATCCGGTGCCAAAAAGTGAACCAAACCCCTCTATTTATAGGCAGAAATCCCATAAGTCGGCCACCCCATAAGTCGTTGCCGACCTAACGACTTGCGACCTAACACTCAGGCCAACCTACGACCTAAAGCACTGCCGACCTATCAACTTGGGACCAACCACTCACAAACCCATACGCGCACGCGACTTAACACATAACCAATGGGTACGACCTAACCCTTGCCAACCTAACCCTAAGCCGCTACACCGACCTAACTCCAACACAGGTGCTCCTTGGGTCGGTCAATCCCTATAGGTTGTTAACTTCTCTAGGTCGGTCCAACTAGTTAACCCCTAAGTCGTTAACTCCCCTAAACCATTAGCTCTTAGGTCGGTGGCCTTTCTACGTCGGCAACACTTAAGTCGGCCAACCACTAGGTCGGCTATCTTCTTAACTCGGCCATACTTCCCTAATTCGCTCACAAACCCTTAGGTCATTCCATCCTATAAGTCGCTCAATCCACTAACTTGCTAACCACCTTAAGTCGGCCAATTCCTATGAGTCGGTCACCCCTATGAGTCGGTCATTACCATTAGTCGCTCCAACTCCTCAAGTCGTACAACCCACTTATCTTCTACCCGACTCATCCCTACACGACTCATGTCTACGACTTAAATTCTGAACGACTTAACCACACTAACATCCTAATAACAACAATTCTACGATCCTTCGATCCGTAAAATACGGGTCGTTACATGCTTTATTTTTGATAACTTCTTCTTGTTCGTTCATTTTATTTCTATATTCTCATTTAGTTCCTATTACAGACTTATCTTCTAGTCTTAGGACTAATTCCCAAACACCATGTCTACTAAACTGATTTTGTTCTTCTTGCATAGCAAGCGAATCATCTAATGGCACTTCTTTTAGATATTTAGGTTTGGTAGTTGAGATAAAGGCAACATTGCTCATTCTATTTAATTGGTTCTTCTTTTCACAACCGAATTATATATTTCCCAGAGTATTTTCTATAAGGTGACCTTTCAAATATTTTGTTCATTTATTTGGATGTAAATTTTTAGAATTATTATTATTTTCGTCATCAACGATTTCATTATTAGTAATTTTATTAATTTATCAACATTTTCTTCTTCATCAAAGCTGGAATTATTAATTTTAAAATTTTCACCAAATGAAACACGTAATGTTTCTTCAATAGTGTTAGTTTGGGTGTTAAAATCTCTGTAAGCTTTACTTTTATAAAAATAACCAATAAAAATACCTTAAGCTTTTTATTATAAAATAATTCATATGGAGTTTTCGTAGTTAAAGGTTGTATTAAAATTCTATTTAAAATATAACAAGCTGTAGCAATTGCTTTAGCCTAATTATTTTAGGTAATTTACTATCATTTAACATTATTCTAGCACATTCTTGTATAGTTCTATTTTTATGTTGTACTACTCTATTTTGTTAAGGTGTTCTTGGAAAAGTAAAATTATGAGTTACTCCTTTTTTATTACAAAAGTTTTCAAAATGATCATTTACGAATTCTCCTCCATGATCGCTCCTAATTATTTTAATTTTAGTTAACATTTGATTTTGAATTATTTTAATAAAAAGTTTAAACATTTCAAAAGCATCACTTTTAAGTTTTAAGAAAACCGTCCATGTAAATCGAGAAAAATCATCTACAATTACAAAATCATATCTATAGTGGTCCATTGATTGTATTTGCGAAGGTCCAAAAGGATCTAAATGAAGAAGTTCAAGAGGATGAGAAGTAAAAATCATATCTTTAGATTTAAAAGAGCTTTTACGAAGTTTTCCTAATTGACAGCATTACATGAGTTATCGACATAAAAACTTATTTTAGGAAGACTCCTAACAAGTTCATATTTAGCAACTTTAGAAAGGTGTCTAAAATTCAAATGAGCAATTCTTTTAAACCAAACCAAGGGTCACATATTCAGTCAAAAGACATAAATTATCATTGGACACCTTCATACTTGAAATGTAGATGTTATGTTTCCTAATACCTTCAAAGATAATGTTTGACTTATTATCTTTAATATAGTAGTTACCATTTTCAAACTTAATTTGAAAACCCTTATAACACAATTGACTAATACTAAGCAAATTATGTTTTAGATTTCCAACTAGCAAAACATTAAAAATAGTAAAAGTTTTAGAGTTGCCGACATTGCCGATGCCAATCACATATCCTTTTGAGTTGTCTTCAAAGTTTACCGGTCCACCATCTTTATAAATTGTATCTTTCAAGATCTTTGGATTTCTAGTAATATGTCTCGAACATCCACTTCCCAGTATCCACTTGTCCTTCTTGCTTTATGATATTTGATTTTTAAGTGTCTATTTACCATTAGCCACATAAAAAATTTCTTCCTGCAATTCAAAATCATACCTTCCCAAGAAATCAAGTGACTTTTCAAAAAAATTAATTTCTAAAAACATATTGGTTTGACAAAATTGTTAAAAATATTACTAGCCATTTAAACTTTTCAAAAATCAAATTATGAGCTTTCGAAAACCTAATGCTCTAATACCAAATGTGGATTGTAGAATTATGGATCTTAAGGCCAACTAAACACTAGAGGATGGTGAATCGTGTTTTCTAACTTTTTTAAATCTTTTTAAGATTCTTTTGAGCTTATTATTAACCAACGTAGAATCAACAACCACAGATGCAAACATAGACAAGTATAAATGCAACAATGTAAAAAGTAAATAAATAGAGAGATCATAATAAGATTTTTATACTGGTTTGAAGTTACCCTACGTCTAGTCCCACACAATTTCTTGTATAGATTTCTTTTCAAATTCCAATCTTTAAACGAGTAGAAGGCAAACCTAATTACAATCTTGATTTCGAGGCTACGAGATATACCCTTATGATTTTCGAGCTGATGGTACACCCACTTGATTTAGAACAGGCTACAAGCACACCCATTCAGATTTTTTAGGCTACTAAGCGCATCCAATTGATTTGAATGGGCTACAATCACACCCAAGCAAATACAACTAGAGTTTGATGATTTTCCAAAGACAATGTCTTGATCTGTGGTTACAATAAATCCTGTAGGCTCTTGGATGACACTTTAATCTTTGATTGAGAGAGAAGATTGAAATCAGAGAGTAAATAGTAGAGAATCAATACAATGAAGATTGAATTGATTTCGGTTGAATTTGAGAAGATTTTATTGTCTTTTCACTAGAAATTTTGACAGAGTAAGAGGAGAGAAGATATTAAGAAACTAGTTGTTAAAAATTCATTTGAAAACCCCCTATATATAAAGAATAAACAAATATTTCCATTCGCAAAGAGTTATGATGAATAGATACTTCATCTTAAAGTTTGAATTTCAATATTGCGGCATGCATGTCCACATATCGTATGCATATATGTTGACATAGGCTATTGTAATTTGAATACTTGGTTATTTAAAATGTTTTGAAAATCCTATACTATGTAAAATAATTCAATTCTTTGTAAAATAGTTTAATCATAGTCTATAAACATTTTAACCTTTGAAAAACTTTTATAAAATATTTTTAAATACATTTTGTTTTAAAGATAAGGATTAGAAAATGAAAAATAGAGATCAAAGATTGCTACCAAAGACTTTAACAATATTCAATGACTCTATAAACTTTACTGTAGTTTTGAGATCTTCGTATTTGATCTTTATACTCTTGAGTTCCATGTCCATTCTTTGAGTCTTTATACGTACAGTCTTCAATTCAACAGCTGCATAATTTCCTGCACTATATACTACTTAACTTGGAAAAACAATAGTATTCATATTTATATGAATGTATTATTATTATCAAGGTCGTTACCATCAAAATCAATAATGAGGTATTGAAAAGACTCTATTATGTAGGGATTTGGTTATGCAGTCTCCAAAGTTCCAAGCTTGTCTGGCATTATTGCTCATTCATCTCGTGTTTAGTTGTGCTTTTAATAATTTAATTTCCATAACAATCTCTTAGTAAAAATCCCCAAAAATCATAGAAATCCACTTTTAATATGTTATCTAACATATGTAAATTTTAGACCCAAATTCACCATATAATAACCGAAAATAAATTTCTAAACCTAATAATGCATGTTTTCCTTTGAAAATTCATATTATATTCTCCACTACTTGGAAAATTATAAAAATTGAAACCAACTCCAAAATCATGTTTTCCATAACATATAATTTTTCCATGGCATTTTAAAATCATTTGCTACTGATTTTGCATTAAAACCGTTCATATATATATTTAAACAATTTGATATTAAATCAAACATGTTATAAAACCAAGCGTATCATTATTCAAATCCTTATAAAATGGATTAATTCACAGATCCGAAAACATATGATTGTAAATAATATAGAGATGATTAGGATTATTATTCACCTTACATTGGATAAGAAAATTAGAGATTTGTTTAAGATTGATTCCCCTTAGCTTGACCCTAATATTTTACCTTGATTTCTCTTCCTTTTTTCCTAGTAATGGTCGGCTTGCTCTTTTCTTTTCTTATGTTTAAATTTTTGTGATAAAATGGACATGAATGATAAGATAACATGAGTATATGGCAGTGAACCGTGGGTGTGGCAATTACCCTAATGCCCATATGTTACTTTAAATAACATTTATCCATTTATAAGCCCATTAAAGTTACTTAAGCACGGCCTCTAAGTTTATTCACCAACCTCAATCTCCTTATCACTCTACATTATTCTATTTAACCGATCTAATTAAATCTCCTGAATAATGTTATATAAAAATTAGGGCTGTTATGGAAGTGTTCGAAGTTCCAGGTCGTTATAGTGTCCTAATCAAATCAGCTCCATACTTGGACAAAGCATTGTAATTTCTGCCAATACTCCGACACCATTAAAATTCCCTATCGTAACGTAACAAATTCCCGAAACATTGATGATAGCTATAATCTAGGAATATACTGTTCTTCAAACATCTCTTTGATCCTCTCAAAATTAATCCCTGGTATAGGAATTTCTTCTCTCATTGTTCCCTAATAGACACTTACGGACCCCTTAAATTGTCTTGATACCAACTTCACTTTCTAGGAGTCGATCCATTCCAAGTCCTCCCAGTTCCTTTCATGCATTACCAGCAAATCACTAGTTGTGACGATTTCCCTACACCATCATCACTCAATATACATAAGATAGTGCATTGTTGTCTTGCCGATCGATGTAGAGCAATCATCAAGGTTTTAAAATGAAACAAAACATCACAGAATACGTAGTATATCTCAAAATGCATGGAATAAAATATAATATCATAAATATAAAATAGAAGAGATGGTAATAGTAAGTGATCTGAATATCAGAGTATAGATACACAAAGTTATACATCATAATAGAGTTTATACAATAGAAGCAACTCATAAGACTGTCTCATACTAATACTAAAAAGCAGCACTGCTAAGGCTCCATAGTGTTGCGCAGTGGAAGTGTGGAGGGAGCTATCTTATATTATATATGGATTTCTATGCTTATTCCACTGTGTAGCACTGTGGAGCCTTGATAGTGCTGCTTATTAATATTAGTATGAGATGGTCTTATGACTGTTATGTAAACTCTATTATAAGTATAACTTTATGTATCTGTACTTTGATATTTGGATCACTTAGTAATTACTGTCTCTTCTGTTGTACATCTATGATATTATATTTTATTTCATGCGTTGTGAGATATACTATAGATTTTGTGATGTTCTCTTTCATTTTAAAACCTTGATGATTGCTCTACATCGATCGGTATGACAGCAACGCACTGTCTTTTGCATATTGGGTGTCAGTTGTTAGGACGGTCGTCACACTAGCATCCAATGTATGTTTCATCCCATCGGACATTTCTCCTTTTAGATTTTGAAATCCTTGTACATCTTAGCGAAATCTTCTACAATTGGCCGCAACGGGCCTCTAGGTACATTTGGGGTTTGTGGTGAAATTTTTTGTTGCACTAAGTTCGCTAAAACTGTCAATTGATCGCATTCAAAGCTATGTTTCCTAAAGCTGGGTCATGCATTTCAGCATCAGCTTCTGCATGAACTTACGAGGTTGCCTCCACTGCCTGTCTGTTGGCCCAAGTATAGAAAATTCCACTGCTATCATTTGTTCTTACACCTCCAAAGGACAAATGCCCACTTCGCAGATCGATTCTAGCTTTTTGTGTGAGCAAGCATTCATATGAAACAAAAGTAAAAGAGGGTGAAAATAACGGTAGAAGGATAGATATATCCACTTATATATCTATATCAAAATACTAGTATTACGGGCATGATGTCATGGAGCATAGAAATGACCGAAGGATGCATAATAAAGGCGCCATCATGTAATCACAAAATCTAGTTGATGTGTTATAAGAAAGTCTGGCACAGTCTATAAATATACTCAAAACACTTATGAAATGTTCCTAAGTTCAGGACATGCGCTAGGTCAAAACCACATCTCAATCACATCTATGGATTGGAAGGTATGATCATCTTAAAATTGGCCCACTACCTAGCCAACATGGGTCCCACCTTAGAGAGCTACAACTTCAAGCAAATAGAACATTTAGAGGTATTGGAATACTATACTCAATGATACAAAGCTATTGGTCTAATTTTCGTTAAAGTATGACTTGAAATGAAGGAATTATAGCACAATTACGTGTATGGCTCAAGTGGTTGAGCAACAAGCTTCCAACGGAGAGGTCATGAATTCAATTCCTAGCAAACATATTATTTTTATGGAATAAGAAGAATGGTCTGGCAGGGAATTTAACTGTTTAGTGTCTAACCATTTACTACCTAATAGATCTCTACATGTGCAGTTAATGCCCCGCTATTACCCCACTATAACCTTGCTATATCTCATAGCGGATTTCTACCGCTACGATTTTTCCATATATCCCCAAATATAGCATTCCTTCTTTAAGCCTCGCTATTCCTCTATATTCCGTTGTTCCCGCTATATTCCGTTATTTTCGCTATATCTTCTTTAAAAGAAATGAATTGAAAAATGACATTTATGCATTATAAAAATTATGAAACTAATTTATTAAATTGAATTTTTAATACATTTTAAGAAATGAAAATACTCTAATATTCTACTAAAATCAATTATGTTATATAATAGTTTTACGTTTATTTATAGTATGTTCGCATATGTTTTTATTTAGTATTATTTATGTATTAATTATAATTCAATCGAGTATTAATTTTTCCTTTAATTATCTCTATATGATTGTAAA
Source organism: Allium cepa (assembly GCA_030765085.1). Classification (NCBI taxonomy): domain Eukaryota; kingdom Viridiplantae; phylum Streptophyta; class Magnoliopsida; order Asparagales; family Amaryllidaceae; genus Allium; species Allium cepa. The sequence goes on along the minus strand of CM060937.1, from coordinate 181,092,931 downwards.
AACATTAAGTACGAGTTTTATATGCTATTTTAGAGTCATCCGCTATATCCTGCTATATCCTCACTGTATCCCCGCTATGACTTTTTGCACCTTCACCGCATTGAATTTACCGAGTGCTTATCCTGCATAGATCTCTACTCAACCCCACACCTGTAAATACCTCATGGAAAAGGTGGACCTAAATGATTTAATTATTGTTAAATGGGAAGGGTTTATTTGTTAAAAGTTAACCTTGTTTTAGATCTGAGAAAATGCGACAGTTATCTTTGGAATAATTTGAAAATTTTAAGGCAACCAATCAAAGTGTTTACACGTGGGCAAGTTAGTTACAAAGTAAATACTTTATTTGGTAAAAACAGCCTTTTACTCAGAAAAGTGAGTTCCGCCTCCTTTGGAAGTAGCTCAATCCAGAGCTTCCGTCTTCGACTATGTCAAAACCAATGAAGCCGAAACCAATACACATGGTATCACTTAGTTGGTACATAGTGGATTGGAGATAACGATGGAAGGTAGGGTGTCGAAAGCAAGGCTTCCGATGGAGTCGTTACCCTGATTTTGTTTTTCTAAAAAAACGCACTTGTCTGCTTCCTTATATGCTTTCGAAGGAGTCGGGACTGATGCGTTCGAAAGCAACTTTTTACTAACTTTTGAAAGAGAGCTGCTGCTTTGGTTTAAAAGAAGTAGCTTCTGAAAGGGCTACTTAGTTTTCAAAATTTAAGTCTTCGGAAGGGGTAGTTTCGACCAAGTCAAAAACCTTCTGCCGCTTTTATGCCTTCGATGGTATTGAAGATATCAATGTTGTTAGAAGGAAGCCATTGTTTTATAAATGTAAGCCACTTCCTATAGCTTTCGAAGGGGTTAGGGGTTTCGAAGGCAATGTTTTCGGAAGGGGTTTCGAAGCCGACCTTCAAGTGTTTTACCCAAAGGACTTATGCTTTCGAAAGGGTAGTGCCGACGCCATCAAGTTTTCATTAATATTTTTAATGGATAAAGAATGGTTTGGAAAGAGGTACCTTCGTTTATATTCACTTGACCCAAATAATATTTTAAGTATGAACCCAATGTTTTCAAAATGGGTACTTTCAAAGGTTTCGAAAGAAGTACTTTCAATTGGTTTCGAAGCTATGTTTCTAAATGTTAGATGCTAATACTTTGATACATTCAAAGGGTTTTGAAAGAAATTTTAAAGTGTTCGAAAGGAAGTTGCCTAATTTTTTGAAAATAGATTTTTATGCTTTCGAAGGTGGGTATCTAGTGAGGTCGAAAGCAGGATTTCAAATGAGTCAAAAGGCTTTGTTTATCAAAACGAATAAATCAAACTTTTAAAGGAAAAAATCGGGGCTAAATTAATGGAGTTTTTGTAATGGTTTTAAGAAGAAGCTTTCCTTGGTAAGTAATAGGTTAAAAGGATTAACCATATTTTATATTAAACCCATAGAAGTGGTATTGTTATGCTATGTTGTTTACTTCTTCAAATATAAATATATTCACATTATAACTGACCCATAACTACATTTTGGTGATAAAATGGGTAGAAGAACTAGCTAGGTTGATCCAGTAGCGAATATAAATTGATTAAACTCCTAGATGAGTAGAATTGCTTCCAAGAGGTTAAGGAGACTAGAATATAGGATGCGTAAATATAGAAGTTTTCAGGGAGATAGTTTCATAGTGCACCCATGAAAATTATGATTAGGAAGTTATTGGAGTTGCCAATAGGTTCATAGTGATCCCATGAAAACTATGTTATAAAGAGTGGTTGGCAGTGGCCAATTGGTTTGTAGTGCACCCATGGAAACTATATCCAAAATAAGTTATTGACAGTTGTTAATAGGTTCCTAGTCAACCCATGAAAACTAGGATAAGAGAGAAGTTATCGGGGACACCAAACCCATGAATTAATTAAGTTAATTGGCATGGCCCAATAGGTTCCTAGTGCACCCTTGAAAACTATGAAATAGGACAGGAAGTCCATATATTATATAAAGGTTATTAGTAAGCCCACGAAAACTAATAGGTTAATAGTGACCCTAGAAACTATAAATATGACAGGGATTCAATTTAACAAGGGATGTGAAATCCAAATGTTTTTAACTTATATGCGTATTATCATAATATTTTGAAACGACTATATTTTTAATCATTGTGGATGTAGGAGCACAACATATGGTTTTATAAAGGTTTTAAGATACTAGTGAGGGGAAAACCCATTCCGTTAAGTGACGTGGTCTCACTAGATATAAAAATGGTTTGAGATGTTAGATTATTATTCATACCAGGCTTTATGTCGGACTCGAAGTTTATGTTTCCTCTTGAACTCTCGGGTACTCAATTGATTTTGAATAGTTTGAGAGTTGAGGTTTTCAAGTACCTCCTTAGATGAATAGTGCTTTTGGAGACATGAAGGAGGCATAATAGATATTTAGAGTTCTCTTTTACTCGATTCCGCTGTATTGTTTGTAATGAAAAAGTTGTTATATTGCCTGTATATACTCGATCGTCCAAGAGGGCCTCCTCACATGTCGCTCTTGGTGTATGTTGTAATTAATATATTTTCTCTGAATGTGGTTTACGATTATGGGATTATGTAATTTGAAACGGAATATGATCTTGTTTGAAGTTTTAAATTTTTTCCATGTTCATGTGTTTCTGTGTATCAATGAATCTAACACCACCGTATTTGGTCGCCGAAGATTAATAACTATGGATGACTATAACATCCTTAACTGTTGGTTTTGGATCTCCAAATAGGGGGATGTTACAAGTTGGTATCAGAGTATAGGTTTATGAAACTTTAAAAGGGAGTTAAACCTAATAGTTTCTTTAACACAAAATCCAATGAATCAAAAATAAGATTAGGGCTTGGGATAATGCTATAGTAACGTACTAATAGTTGACATATGTATAGAAGTACGTATTCCCCTCTCTCTTAGACCGTTCTTCTATATCTTACTAAGGCTCGGATGTAGATTTATGAGAAAGAAGATACAAAAGCAGGAAACGAAAGAGGAAATCCCAGTGGAGGAGGTGCCACAACTAATGGAAATGCTCGATCTAATACTTGGAGGAATCAAGGTCGATAGGCTAATGCTAACCAAAATGATGAAACCAATGTGGGTGTTGGTAATTCGCCAGTAGATTCGAGGATGATGTATGAGTTCTTGGTTAAATTTATGCATGCAGGAGCTGGTGGTATGGCTGGAAATGTGGAAGGAGCTAATCCTGTGGCTCTAGTTGGGAATAACTATGCCAAGCTGAATAGAGACTACACCATTCTGGGTGGAAAACCATTTTTTGGAACAGAGGATGCTATTGAAGTTGAAAATTAGGTATTGCACCGTGAGAGAATCTTTACTGATCTAGGTTTGGATGATGGGAAAAAGAGAAGGCTGGCCTCTTGGCAGTTGCAAGGGGTAGCGCTTCACTGGTGGATAGTGTGACTGCCGAGGTCTCGGAGGAAGAGCTGATGTGGGCTGATTTTAGATGGAGATTTAAGAAAATGTTTTTATTTGAGGTTGCCAAGTCGGCGTTGATGAGGAAGTTCATTGATCTAGTTTAGGGAAAAATGTCAATAATCAAGTATGTTGCTAAGTTTGACGAGCTGTCATGATACAAATATGTCACTATAAACATTGACATCAGAAGGAATGAGAGGTCTATTCGAGGATTAAGGCCCGAGCTTGCTAGAATGACCATGACCTATATCCGTGATCCTTGTAATATGGTGGTGGAGATAGCCATTCGACATGAAGAGATGCTTGCTGGTTATGCTAGAGAGAAGCCAGTTGACTCCCAGAGTCTTCAGGGAAAGAAGAGAGAGTCCTTTAAGAAGAAGGGAGCCCAGAAGGGTGATGTTGCCAAGAAGGCAAAGGCTGATTCAGTATGCTTGAAGTGTGACAAGAAGGATCACTATGCTCACAAGTGCCGATCAGGCAGAGGAAAGAAGGCTGTAGAAAAGAAGAACGTGAAATGCTTCAATTGCAACCAAGTTGGGCATTATAAGATTCAGTGTCCAGAGCCAGTCAGGACGGACAGAGGGAAGGTTTTTCATATTGGACCACCATCTTCTTCTAGGCCTACTACCATAGATAAGGGGAAAACTATGATGAAAGGTACGCTTTTGATTTAGAGTACACCAGTTAGGATACTATTTGATACCAATACATCACATTCATTTATATCACAATATTTGGTTGATAGATTATGATAGAACCCACATACCTTGTTACTTCCTTAAGGGTTGTGAATCCAATAGGAGGATATGCAACTCTAGGGATGAGATGAGACTAGTTAGAACTTGATTTGTTAGGTCATAAGTTGGCATGCAATCTATATGTTTTCAATTTCATAGATTTTGGAATCATTTTGGGCATGGATTGGTTGAGGGGGTATGAGGCCAGGATATTTTGCCAAAATGGGGAGATATCACTAAGACCATGATAGTCATAACCGAATTATATTCTCAGTAGAGAATTCAGACCATGGTAGTTAGGCTTTGTTAAGTGGTATGGAAGTTGGAGAAGATCTAAGTCAGGTTTGAGTCGCTAGAGAGTTTACATATGTTTATAAGCCGGTCTCAGGACTACCACCGAAACGAGCTGTTGAGTTTCGAATAGATCTTGTGCCAGGAGTTGAGCCAGTTAGTAGACCACCTAGCAGGATGACACCAATTGAGATGAAGGAATTGAAAGTGCAACTAGTGGATTGAGAAGGAAGAAATTGTATTAGACCAAGAAGTTCGCCTTTGGGAGCGACCGTGGTGTTCATAAAGAAACTTGATAGATCGTTAAGGACGTGCATTGACTATCGTAAGTTGAACAAGAGGACGATCAAGAATAAGTATTCTTTGTCAAGAATAAATGATCCGTTCGATCAGTTGAGTGGAGCCAGAGATTTTTCCCAATTGGATTTGGCTACGGGGTTCCATCAGTTAAGAGTCGCAGATGACAATATTCCTTTGACAGCATTTCAGACTAAGTATGGATCGTATGAGTGGTTAGTGATGCCATTTGGGTTGACGAATGCACCTGCTTTCTTCGTAGATTTGAAAAACCGTGTCTTCCGAGAATATTTGGATAGATTTGTGTTGGTGTTTATAGATGACATTTTGATATGCTCTAAGGATGAAAGAGAGCATGAAGATCACCTTGGAGTTTTGCTTGAGACACTGAGGAAGAATCAACTAAAGGCGAAGTTTTTCGAATGTCATTTTTGAAAGAAAGAGGTTAAGTTTCTTGGTCACGTGGTTTCAGAGAAAGAATTGTCAGTTGATCCAGATAAGATCAAAACTGTTAATAATTGGAAGAGTGCAGAGACGGTGACCGAGATTAGAAGTTTTCTTGGACTTGCTGGCTACTACCAGAGATTCATCGGGGATTTCTCACGGATAGCAGCGCCTTTGACTAAGCTTAGCGGGAAGGAGGTGAAGTTTGTCTAGTCTGACAAATGTGAGAAAGCATTCCTTAAGTTAAAGCATTTGTTGTCCAATGCACTAGTTTTGGTAGTTCTAGATGGAAATGAAGGATTGGTGGTGCATACTGATGCATGTGGAACTAGATTGGAAGCTGTGTTGATGTAGAAGTGTAAAGTGATTGCCTATGCTTGATGACATCTTAGACCGCATGAGGTGGGATATCCTACTCATGATTTGGAGTTGTCTGCGGCGATCTTCGCATTGAAGATTTGGAGGCTTTATCTCTTAGAGGAGATATTTGAGCTATACACAGATCATAAGTCTTTAAGATACTTATTCTCTTAAAAGGAGTTGAATATGAGACAGCAAAGGTGACTGAAGATTTTGGCTGCTTATGATTTTGGTATAGAATATACACCGGCGAAAGGTAATAAAGTAGTGGATGCTCTTATCTGAAGACACCGGAATGTGGTTTTGGCTATATTGGCAAAATGGAAGGATCTAGAAAATTTGGCCAGTTTGGTGTGCAATTAAGACCAACTGCTAGTTCTAGTCAGAGTATTGCCACGTTGTCCTGTTTACGACTAGTGTTGATCTAGAGAATTGCTTCTAAGTAGAAGGAGGTTCCATTATTAGCCGAGAAAACAAAAGGTTGAGGTTGGAATTGAGATCAATGATTTGAATAATTTTTGTCTTAACCAAAGAGGATGGTTGAGAAAGAAGTGACGATTATGTGTTCCAAATGTTGAAAACTTGAGAAAAGAAGTTCTTGGGGAATGTCATCGATCCAAGTTTATGATTCATCCTAGAGGGACCAAGATGTATTAAGATATGAAGAGAAGCTTCTATTAGGAAGGTATGAAGAGGAATGTTGGCTTATGGGTTAGGCAGTGTGCAAACTGTCAACAAGTGAAAGTCAAACATCAGAAGCCGAGTGGGTTGCTTCAGCCTCTTCAGGTTCCAGTTTGGAAAGGGGATTCGATATCCATGGATTTTATTGACGGGTTACCAAGGTCAAATAGAGGAAATGAAAGTATATGGGTTATAGTGCATAGGTTGACCAAGAGTGCCCATTTCATTCCAGTTAAGTCAACCAGGACGGCACCTTTTTTGGAAAACTTGTTCATGAAGAACATAGTTAGACTACATGCTGTTCCTAATAGCATAGTCAATGACAGAGATGCTTTATTCACTAGCGAATTCTGAAAGATTCTACAGGATGTGATAGGCACTAAGCTCAAGATGAGTACTGCATATCACCTTCAGACGGATGGACAAACAGAGAGAGTCAATAAGGTACTCGAGGGTTTGTTGAGAGCTTATGTGTTGGACTTTGGAGGATCTTGGGAAGATCACCTACATTTGGTTGAGTTTTCCTATAATAATAATTATCAAACTAGCATAAGAATGGCACCTTTTGAGGCTTTGTATTGGAGGTCATGCAAATCACCAACATATTGATTGAAGACTGGAGACAGATTGGTCTTAGATCCGGATATGATTAAAGAGGCATTAGAGAAAATTGAGATGATCTGAGAAAGGATGAAGGAAGCTCAATTCAGACAGAAGAGTTATGCAGATAAGAGGAGTAAACACCTAAAGTTCTCTGTTGGAGATAGGTTTTCATTAAGGTGTCACAAATGAAGGGTGTGATGCGATTTGAAAAGTCAAAGAAGCTGGCCCAAGATATGTTGGTCCATTCTAGATTATAGAGAGGATTGGAAAGCTCGCATACAGAGTAGAGTTGCCGAGAAGTATGGCAGGCATCCATAATGTATTTCATGTGTCTCATCTTCACAAGATGTATGATCCCGAGACTACTATTCCTCCGACTGTGTTGGAAGACTTGGTAGTAAAGCCTGATTTGACTTTTATTAGACAACCAATACGAGTTGTAGCGAGGGATGATGAGAAACGATTAAGGAACAAGACAGTCAAGCTGATGAAAGTTTCGTGGAGTGAAAACGAGAAGAACTGTACTTAGGAGACAGAGGACGGGATTCGAGATACTTATCCTGATCTACTTTGAGGGTATGCCAATATTAGATTTATATAGATATTAGCTAGTCAGGTAGAATAGTATGGTTGTTTGGAGTCATTGCATATGATTGTTATATTTAGTATTTAGTCCTTACCGAAATTCAAGTACGAAATTCTTTAAGGAGGGGAGCATGTAACACCCCTAAATTTTAAATAATATTATTCAAGATATTTAATTAGATAAATTAAATAGAATAATGTAGAGTGATAAAGAGATTTAGATTGGTGAATAAACTTAGAGGCTATAGTTAAGTAACTTGAATAGGCTTATAAATGGATAAATGATAATTAATGCAACATAAGGGAATTAAGGTAATGCTGCGCCCACAGTTCACTACCCTATACTCATGTTACCTTATCACTCACGTTCAGTTAGTCACAAAAATTTAAACGTAAGAAAAAAGAGCAAGCCGACTATTACTAGGAAAAGAGGAAGAGGAATCAAAGTAAAAGCTTAGGATCAAGTTACGAGGAATCGATCTCAAATAAATCTCTAATTTCCTTATCCAATCTAAGGTGAATAATAATCCTAGTCATCTCTATTTTGTTTTCAATCATATGTTTTCGAATTTATGAATTAATCCATTTTATGATTATTTGAATGATGATATGCTTGGTTTTATAACATATTTGATTTAATATCAAATTATTTAAATATGTATATGAATAGTTTTATGGTAGAACCGATAGCAAATGATTTTAGAATGCTACAGAAAAATTATATATTATAGGAAACATGATTTTGGAGTTGGGTTTCAATTTTTATAATCTTCTAAGCTATGGAGAATCTAATATGAATTTTCAAAGAAAAACATGCGTTATTGGGTTTAGAAATTTATTTTCAGTTATTATAAGGTGAATTTGTGTCTAAAATTTACATATGTTAGATAACATATTAAAATTGAATTTCTACGATTTTTTGGGATTTTTACTAAGAGGATTGTTATGGAAATTAAATTATTTTAAAAGGATGACCTAAATGATTTAATTGTTGTTAAATGGTATGGGCTTATTTGTTAAAAGTTAACCTTGTTTTGGATCTGAGAAAATGTAGCAATTATCTTTGAAATAGTTTGAAAAGTTTAAGGCAACCAATCAAGTGTTTACATGTGGGCAAGTTAGCTACAAAGAAATTACTTTATTTGGTAAAACGGCCTTTTACTAAAAAAAGCGAGTTCCGCCTCCTTTGAAAGTAGCTTCGACCCAGTGCTTCCACCATCGACAAGGTTGAAACCAACAAAGCCGAAACCAATATACATGGTATCACTTAGTTGGTATGCAGTGGGTTGGAGAAAAAGGTGGAAGGTAGGGTGTCGAAAGCAAGGCTTCCGATGGAGTCGTTGCCTTGATTTTGTTTTTCTAAAGAAACGCGCTTGCATGCTTCCATATATGCTTTCGAAGGAGTCGAGACCGATGTGTTCGAAAGCAAATTTTGACTTTCTTTCGAAAGAGAGCTGTTGCTTTAGCTTAAAAGAAGTAGCTTCCGAAGAGGCTAATTAGTTTTCAAATTTTAAGTGTTTGAAAGGGCCAGTTTCGACCAAGTCAAAACTCTTCTGCCGCTTTTATGCCTTTTGATGGTATTGAAGATATCAATGCTATCGGAAGGAAGCCTTTATTTTGCAAATGTAAGCCACTTCCTATAGCTTTAGAAGAGGTTAGGAGTTTCGAAGGCAATGTTTTCGAAAGAGATTTTGAAGCCAACCTTCAAGTGTTTTACACAAAGGACTTATGCTTTCGAAAGGTTGGTGCCGATGCCATCAAGTTTTCCTCAATATTTTTAAAGGGTAAAGAATGGTTTTGAAAGAGGTACTTTGATTTAGATTCACTTGACCCAAATAATATTTTAAGTATAAACCCAATGTTTTTGAAAGGTGTACTTTCAAAGGTTTCGAAAGAGGTACTTTCACTTGGTTTTGAAGCTATGCTTCTAAATGTTAAATGCTAGTACTTTAATACATTCGAAGGCTTTCGAAAGAAAATTTCAAAGTGTCCGAAAGGCAGGGGCCTAATGTTTTGAAAATTGATTTTTATGCTTTCGAAGGAGGGTGTCTAGTAAGGTCAAAAGTAGGGTTTCGAAGGAGTCATAAGGCTTTGTTTTTCAAAATGAATAACCCAAACCCAAACTTTTAATGGAAAAACCCATCGCTAAATTAAAGGACTTTTTGTAATGGTTTTAAGAAGAAGCTTTCCTTGACAAATAATAGGTTAAAATGATTAACCATGTTTTATATTAAACCCACACGAGTGGTATTGTAATGCTATGTTGCTTGTTTCTTCAAAAATAAATATATTCACATTATAACTTATCCATAACTGCATTTTAGGGATAAATGGTAGAAGAACCAGCTAGGTTGACCCAGTAGTGAATGTAAATTGATTAAACTCCTGGTTGAGTAGAATTGCATCCAAGAGGTCAAAGAGACTAGAAATAGAATGCCTAAATATAGAAGTTATCAGGGAGACATGTTCATAGTGCACCCATGAAAACTATGATTATGAAGTTATTGTAGTTGCCAATAGGTTCATAGTGATCCCATGAAAACTATGTTATAAAGAGCGGTTGGCAGTGGCCAATTGATTGTAGTGCATACATGAAAACTATATCCAAATTAAGTTATTGATAGTTGTCAATAGGTTCCTAGTAAACCCATGAAAACTAGGATAGTAGAGAAGTTATTGAGGACACCAATAAGTTCAGATGAACCCATGAATTAATTAAGCTAGTCGACAGGGGCCAATAGGTTCATAGTGCATCCATGAAAACTATGAAATAGGATAGGGAGTCCATATATTATATAACGGTTATTAGTAAGCCCATGAAAACTAATAGGTTAATAATGACCCTAAAACAATAAATATGACAGGGAGTCTATTAAACAAGGGATGTGAAATCCAAATGTTTTAACTTATATGCATATCATCATAATATTTTTAAATGACTGTGTTTTTAACCATTGTGGATGCAGGAGCATAATATATGGTTTTATAAAGGTTTTAAGATACATGTGAGGGGAAAACCCGTTCGCTAAGCGGCGTGGTATCACTAGATATCTAAATCGTTTAAGATGTTAGATTATTATTCATACCAGACTTTGTCTGAATCAAAGTTTATGTTTCCTCCTAAACTCTTGGGTACTCAATTGATTTTGAGTAGTTTGAGAATTGAGGTTTTTAGGTACCTCATTAGATGAACAAAGCTTCCGGAGATGTTCATGAGGCATAACAGATTTTTAGAGTTCCATTTACTTGATTCCACCGTGTTGTTTGTAATGATAAAGTTGTTATATTGCCTGTATATACTCTGATCATCCAAGGGGGCATCTTCATATGTCGCTCTTGGCGTATGTTGTAATAAATATACTTTCTCTGAACGTGGTTTATGATCATGGGATCATGTAATGAATTGGAAATGATTTGAAATGGAATATGATCTTGTTTGAAGTTTTAATTTTTTTTCCATATTCATGTGTTTTTGTGTATCAATGAATCTAGCACCGTCATATTTGGTCATCGAGGATTAATAACTCTGGATGACCACAGCATACGTAGCTGTTAGTTGAGCATTCATATAGGCGGATGTTACAACTTCATATTTAAATATCTAAATTATTTAAATATTTGAATCTTGGATTTGATATGATTAAATGCTTCGTCCAAGTATCAGTATGCTACTCTCGCATTAAGGTGCATTGATTTTGTGATTAATTTGTGTGGTCACCTATTTGTTTGCAACCCATATGTTTTTAACTTCGTATGATATGCAGTAATTTTTGGAATGGGTTGGTTAGTGCACAATGATACTAGGATCTTTTGTGCTGATAGAGTTATCACTTTGCAGAATCTAAGTGATGGAAAAAGGATGAGATAAACAGAGCCCTGGTAGTTCAAGAATTTATAGATGATTTTAAATTAGTGACTTAATTAACATTGAAAAGAGCAATATAATTATGTATAGATTTGATGTCAGGGCATAACATGTTAGCAGACCTATTGCAGTACACCGTCCAAGGAAATGGATTGGTAGTGGATCCATCGAAGATGAAAACCATTAACGGTTGGAAGAGGCCAGAGATGGTCATGGAGATGAGAAGTTTCTTAGGGTTGGTTGGCTATCATCGTAGATTCATTAAGGATTTCTCATGTGTAGCAACACTCTTGACTAAGTTGATAGTAAAGAATAAGATGTTCATATGGATTTTTAAGTATGAAGGGTCATTTCAGGAGTTGAAGAAATTATTTACAAATGTTCATATCTTGATTGTACCCAAAGGGAAACAGGAATTGTAGTTTGTATCGATGCTTGTGGAATATGTTTAGGGACGGTGCTGACATAAAAAAGGCGAGTTAGAAAGGCGAGTGAGATTATGAAATTTAAGTTAGTGGAGACTGCATGAAGTTAGAAATCTGACCCAAGACTTGGAGATGGCAGCAACAGTGTTATCCAGCACCTAAACCAAGTGGCATCTCGATGAATCTACACTTCAAGACGATGAAAAAACAGATCTAAAAGCTTATTATGTCAAGAATGATGATGAGACGAAGTGCAAGAGCTTGGACAAGATTTGCAAAAGCGAGACCATGTCATTACTGACATGTTCAATCATGTCAGTACTGAGTTATTTTGAGAAGTATGACCCACGTTGAACTATAGATGAAGTTGCCTTGTACTTTTTCGAGAAAAAGACAGAGATTCATATAAGGCAAATATTTTGGTGCAGATATGATTAGGAAGGGCAATTCTATCAACGGAGATTTTAAACTTGAAATTAGAAAAAAAGTAAAGTTGAGGAAATAAGATGACAAAACCCGTCGGCACCTACATGATCATGCCGAAACCTAGTTGTTTTGACTTACTAGTTTTACTCGTTTCTTCATGCCTAAAAGCGTGGCTATGATTTCTACTCATTCTTCCATGAGTTAGTGACTTTGAGGGGTGGATTCAACAATAAATACCCATCCTTGAGTAATAAAATAAGGAGTTGTCCCATCTCTTTTATCCTTACACGGAAGTTTTACTATTTTTTTTCATGGATTAGTATTAGAACTATACTTTTTGTTTGATAAGTGGTTGTAATTGTAAGGATTCTCGAAAATAAACTAATAGTGGACATAGGAAATTGATCTGAAGCTGAACCACTCTAAACGTTTTGTGTGTTCCTTATTTTCATTTTGGTTTTTATTGATTTCATCTCATTTTTGTTTGATCTGTAGTGTTGTGTCATTTTTTGGCCTAACATTTTGGCGCTTTCACTGAGAAAGAAGATTCCTAGGAATGGATCTACGCTTTTACTTTGGATTTGAAATATATAAAAGGTAGATTAGAGCTATCTAATAAGGAATGGCTCCACAGAAGGCTACATCTAAGTTAGGAGTTGTTGAAGGAGATCATGAAGGTTCAAAGCATGAAGAAGGAACAATCCAACCCTTCAATGCTTTACCAAGACCTTTATATCAGCAAGAGATGATAACATAGGCTTAATTAGATAAGATGATGGTTGAGACAACAAAAAAGATGTTGACGAATCAGAATGCCATCATCGAAAGGATAAGAAATGATTTTTCTATGACGCCCCACCTACCTCAAAGGCACAGAAGAAGCCATATGGATTCATCATCTTCAAATCCTAAAAAAGAAAGCTCGTCTTCATATATTGGAATCGAAAAGATTGCATGCAAAAAATGAAGAGGAAGGATGTTGGGAAATCAAGGAGGCAGACTACAGAAGATGGAGAAAATAAGGAAAATTTTAAAATTGTCGGGTATCGAAAGAAATCAGATCGATGTCAAATTGTTTAATCAAGTTGGTACCGAGAGGTCCAGAGAGGCAATGAATTTTTTAATTAGTGAAGAGGGTTTGCAAGATGATAAGAATGATGAAGGATGCATTATTAGTGATCGGGCTGGCGGTGTTCAAATTAATGCTTAGGAACAAGCGAGGCATCGAAAAAGAGGATTGGGATGAATGGATTTCCTAGAGACAAGGGAGCCTAGACATCGTGCAACGCATTGAGAGTCATTTATAGAGTCAAATATTTAAGGTTGTTCCTGATGATCACCGTCTAGCTGACCAAAGCAGCGAGGAGTATATTGCTGATATGGTTAAAAGATTGTTGTACGAAAATAGACACCAAAATAATGATGGGAGGGGTTCATCTCTAAGTAAGACCCTATACCAAAAACATCCTAAAAGCAAAGTATCGTATCCGAAGTAGTTTGTGATGCCGACTAGTTCATCCTATGACGGGGTGACTGATTCGAGATAACATTTATTTAGATATGAGTGGTATATGGACAATGCTCGTGCAATAGACGCTGTTAGATGTAGATGTTTTCCAATGTCCCTTGATTGGTTATGACAATATGGGTCACTCTCCTTGCTCCAAGGTCCATTTATTCATTTTACCAATTGGCTAAGAAGTTTATGGAGCAATTTTAGGTCCATAGAGTGCAACCAAAGGATGTGATGTCATAGTTGAATGTTAATCAGAGTTCCAGAGAGACTATAAAGAACCTTTTAAAGAGGTTCAATGCTACAGTTAATGAAGTGAGCAACTCGAGAGAAGAGATTGTATTGATGCATTAATCAATGGGGTTCACCCAAGAATAGATTTTGTTACGTGGCTTAAAAGGAAGAACCCATCTACCATGGATGATTTTTATGGAAGGCATACTAATTTTTGCTTAGAAGAGGTAGATTTGGCTATCAGATTGTCTATTGACAGTCAAGGGAGGCTGACTAATGCAATATAGAGCAACAATACTATCAAATAGACTGATTACAGCACTGAAAACGTTGCAAAGATATTAGGAACAATAATAAAAATGCTAAGAGATATAAACCAAGGCATTAGGTAAAAAGCAAGACACGAAGAAGCCCACAAGGTATATCAGATCAGTAGATTATACTTCGTTGAATGATATGTGTGTGTGTGTGTGGGTGTACATGAAAAATATTTACCTTATTATGATAGGTACCGAGCGTTACAAAAAGCCACCTTAGAAGGAGACAATCGAGGAAGAAATACAATAAGACCCATGGGAATGCTAAGGATGAGTGCAAGCATCCAAGGGATGTCATTGGATATTTAATTCGTAAAAAGAAACTATAGTAGTATGTGAGAACTGGCAAAATGGCAGGCAAAAAAGTATAAGACCCCAGGGTTAGCTTACCCAAAGGAATCCGGCTTTATCCAGTAGAGAAGGACCAAGGCAGCCTATGAAAGGAATTGTGATTAATACTATTTTTGGAGGTCCATGTCTAACAAAGAAAAGGCAGAACGAAATGGAGTGCTATAGCAACTCGTTGAGGCATGTGCCTCAAGAAACGTGCTTTGCCATAAAGGATGGGACTCCGGTGAAGTAACAGGGAACTCTTATGTTTTAGAATAGAGATGCAGATGAGGTCGATGAGCCAACACTTGACCTAATGGTGATAATGGTTATGATATGGCCAACTATAATGCACCGAGTCCATACTGACTGTGAGAGTATGCAGAATATCTCTTTCAAACGAACCTTCGACAAGATGCAACTTAATGTATTGAGTTGGAATAAGTTGATGGCAACGTAATGCCAGTGCAAATGTTTGTTGTGTTGGATAGTTTTTTAGCTTACGATGTTTTTCTGGTTCGACCAATCCTTGCTAGTTTTCAAATAAAGCTTGCTCTATGGTGTTTGATGATGAAGTTTTAGATTGGAAATAGGGTATGCATGATTCAAGGTGACCAGAGCATAGGTCCAGAGTGCTATATTGCTAAGCTTAAAGAGGCATAGTAGCATGAGTAAGGGAAGGATATAGAGAAGCCTCTCTACATTAAGTTTCCTGACGCATAGCTACTACTACCAAAGCCCTAACTCTAGTCCAATAGTAATTTTTTTAAACCTATGAACCCCCGAAAAGAGCCATAGATGCAACATCGACACCGGTAGGGTTGATGAATGACATTTTGATAGATGATGATGATCATCGAAGGTCTCCAGATTGGGTCTTAAATCATTCTAAAGATGGAAAAGGAGTTATTAGGGTCTCTCGACGCCGATACGGATGTGTTCGGGTTAATGCATTTTGATATATGTGGAATTTCGCTGGAGATATCATGCCATCCATTGAATGTGGACTTAAGATTCTGCCATGTGAAGAAAAAGAGGCGCAGTATGGAACCAGAGTGATCCACAGCTTTAAAGGAAGAAGTTGACAAGCCAAAAGCAAATGGTTTTATCTGCAATTTGCTACAACCGTAGTGGGTATCAAATCTTGTGTTGGTAAAATAGGCAAAGAAGAAATGACAAACATGCATTGATTTTTCTAACTTGAATAAAGAGTTACAAAAGGACTACTTTCCCTTGTTATAGATTTATCAACGTGTACATGGAATGACCAAACATGAACTGCTTTATGGATGCATATTCCGACCACGGTTAGATAGAAATGCACATCTCAGATCAAGAGCATGCGACTTCATCACTAATTTGGGGCTGCAATGTAATCTAGCATGTTGTTCGATCTAAATAATGTTGAAGCTACTTACCAGCGATTGGTAATTTTTAAAGATCAAATCAGATGAACTATGTAGGTATATGTTAATGATATGCTTGTGAAGTTATAATGATCAATGAATCACATGGGTGATATCTTGGAGATGTTCGATGTACTTCAGAAGTATCAAATGAAACTTATTCCACTAAAATATTTTTTCGGAGTCACATCGGGTAAGCTTTTGGGTTTTATTGTAAACTTGAAGGGGCATTGAAGCCAACTTAGAACAAACTAAAGCACTTAGAGATGTTACTTCACCAATTATAAGGAGGGAGATGCAGAGCTTGAATTGGAAGACCAAGGCATTGAGTAGATTCATCTCGAAGGCGATTAATAAGTACACAATGTTCTTTGATGCCCTAGAAAAGGAGAAATTTTTGTCTGTATACAGGAGTGTTAGAATGATTTCCAAAATTTGTTGGATCATATGGAGGGACCACCATGTTATCGAAGCCTTTGGAAGGAGGAGATTTGTCCACTTACTTAGTTTCTATGTAGGCACAAAGTGCAACTTTGGTGCGTAAGGAGAGAAGAACCCAAAGTGCAGTGTACTATATCAGCAAATAGTTTCCAGGAGAAAAGAAGAATTATCCTAAGTTGGTGAAACTAGCATACTGTTTGTTAATTGTGACGAGGAAGTTGAGGCTATACTTCTAAGTTTGTTTGATAAAGGCGTTGATCGATCAACCGTTGAGGTAAGTAATGCATTAACCTGAGACATTAAGAAGACTGATAAAGTAGAATATCGAGTTGAGCCATTATGATATAACGTATGAACCTAGGAAGGCGATTTAAGGACAGGCTTTGGTAGATTTCATTGTCCAATTCACCGTCCGGGGCGATGAAAAAAGGAGGAATGGGTTCAACTATCTCATTTGAAGTTGTAGGTAGATAGAGCCACCAATAAGCATGATTCAGGGCAGGAGTTTTTCTTATGACCTTGGAAGGACAAAGGATGTGTTACGCCTTAAATTTATATTTCACGGTAATGAACAATGAAACCGAGTATGAATGTTTGGTTATGGGACTCAATATAGCTAAGGAACTTGGAATCAAGACATTGCATATATTCAGCGACTCTCAATTAGTGGTTTGTTTGGTGAAAAAGGAATTTCATGCTAAGAGAGCGAGACATGCCCCTTACCAGAGAAAGGTATTGGAGCTTTGGGTGGTACTGATAACTACCTAACAAAGGGACTCTCCCCAACTGAAGGAATGGATAGCATAAGCTCCTATGTAGGGTATCTCGGTACCTTATGAAATAAGGATTACTTTATAGGAGAGGATTATCGATGCCCTTGCTGAGGTGTGTCCCAAAGATAAACCTAAGAAAATTCTTATATATGTTCCTAAAGGTAGTTGTGGTGATCGCACTAGAGGTCATACATTAGCAATGAAGGTTCTTCACTACATATATTTTGGTTGATAGTTAGCCGAGATGCGACCGACTGTTCAGATGTGACAAGTGCCATAGGTTTGTGAAAATACCCAGAGCTCATATACCGTGCTTAAGTTAGCTTATGGCCATTTGTAGTAAGGGATTAGATATATTGGTTATTGCCACAGTCTAAAGGCGGAGTGAAATATGCGATAATGACCATGGACTACTCTAGAAAATGCATTAAAGCAGAACCACTAACGATGATTACTTTACAAAAAGTGATAAACTTTATAGTAAAGAACATTTTGTACAAATATGGAGTTCTGTAGAAGATAATCACTGATAATGAAACTTAATTTGAGAATGTCGAGTTCAAAGAATTCGTGCTCGGTACTGAATTGAAAAGACCTTCTCGGCAGTGGCACATGCACATGCGAATGGATAGGTAGAGATGATGGACAAGATCATCAAATTCATAATCATGAAGAGATTAAAGGGAGCCATGGAAACCGGGTTGATGAGCCACCACTTTCATTACAGGCATATAGGACAACCAATAAGTCCACGACTGGCCATACTTCATTCACTTTAACCTACAGAACTATGGAAATGATATAGGTTGAATATGAAATTCCTTCTCATATAATATTGCATATTGATCCTAAAATGATGAGGAACTATTACTTGAGTCCCTCGACTTGGTTGATGAAAAATGAGAAATGACTGATTGGAGGGTTGCTGCTCCCCAGATAAAAGTGCAAAGTAATTCAACACCAAGGTCATAAACTGTGTTGTTAAGATATAAGACCTCATTTTGAAATGGAAATTT
The DNA here is from genome assembly GCA_030765085.1 of Allium cepa. Classification (NCBI taxonomy): domain Eukaryota; kingdom Viridiplantae; phylum Streptophyta; class Magnoliopsida; order Asparagales; family Amaryllidaceae; genus Allium; species Allium cepa. Next base: position 181,074,732 of record CM060937.1, on the reverse strand, counting down.
CCAAGTATAGGGTAATGTAGGTTCGCTTTCACCCTAGAGGGGGGGTGAACAGGGTGTACTAATAAAAATCGAAAGTAATGCAGTAGATATCACACACAGATTTACCTAGCTTCGGCAAAAACTTGCATACGTGTTGCCCCTAAGGTTTCTACTAGAAATTAAGTAGTCGAACGCTTACAAACACATGTAAACTTGCAACACCTGCTAATTTGACTAACCTAACTCTAGGCTCAAGACCCTGTCATAACTCAACCACTGAGTTGCGAATTCTTCGAACTATGCCACGTAGTTCGTAAACTGGTTAAATTAGAGTTTGATTTAAATAAGAATTAAAAAACACAATAACTAAAAATAAATACACAACCCTAATCAAACTTATTCGGCCCAAATAAATAATAAAAGGAAATAACTTCTACGACCCACTAAAAAAATTGTTTCCCTTTTATTTTGGATCTGGTTCCATGCTGTCTCGTTTCTTTTTTCAATCTAGAATTAAGGTTAGTGATGAATTGAAGGCGCCGATTCAATTGAAATAGAAATTAGAATTGTATGCTCCTATACTTTCGTTCCTCAATACGATTATAGCTACTTCTTCAATTTGTGTTCTTCGATTTTCTTTGCGGCCGCTTTAAGATCGAGTTTGAATTGAATAACATTGTTATGTGATTTTATATTTTATTTCTTTGTTGATTTGCTTGAACTTGAACTTGATACCTGCTGATGATGAAATTGGGTTCACTTTATAGGGATATAAACCCTATTATATCGTTTCGTATATTTGAGTTTGAATTCTTCAGTTCATTTGCTTGGCCACTAGATTTTTGCTTGAACATCTATGATGATTTTGACTTGTTCATTTGTTAACATGTTGCTGCATATACCTCTGATGAATTCGAATTTTCTTCGTTCTTTTCTGCTTTGACTTTGGCATCGTTCCTGACTTTTTGGCATTTGACTTTGAGATAAACTTGATAAAGTTCGACTTGTTAATAAAGTTACTTTAAACACTTCCCTAAATTTTTAATTGAACACTTCAAGACTGTCTTGTTTGACCTTTTTTTGAAACACCTCCTTGAATTTGTTCGAACTACTTTCATATTGCCTTTGTATTCTCTGGAGTCTTGTGAACTTTGAAGTGGTCTTCATGTATATACATACATATATGTATGTATATATGTGTGATTCATTCTTGTGTTGTTTAAGTGAACCAATATATGTGTTCATTCATGTATACGTATCATTGTGCTTCACTTTGCTGCATCCATTTTGTTCATGTGCATTGTTCTAGCCTGAGTTGCATATGCAGTCTGAAACTTGAGATGTTGTCTTGTGGCATATGGTTGGTCTACACTGTGTACATGTCTTGATTTGAGACTTCACGTTTTTATCATCCCTGTTCTTATGCATTTGAAGTCTTGTTCCACTTGAGGTTTGGTTGTGCTGATATGGTTTCATATAGTGTTGAGCTGGTGCACTTTGAACTCTGCACTTTGAAGTTGTTCATGCCTCTGAACTGCATTTACTCATTGATTTGCTGTCTGATTTCGTTTAAGTATTGTATGTGTTAATGCATTCTTATGCACTGGCCTGTATTTCAGTGTGGTGGTGTTCATGTTGCACTTGGTTTTGGTCTAAATTGTTGTTGTGAGCATGGTCAGTGTTTCATTTGAAGTCTACTTTGGTTTTTGTGAACTTGGTTATTGTAGTCTTTTCTTTTGTTGTTCCTGACCATTGTATTGAACTTGTACATTTTATGTTCGCACTGCTTTGAACATTCATGCAGGTGCCTGACCACGTTTGATTGCTTTGTATTGCTGTTTGCTTCATTCTTGTTTGGTTCCACTGTTACATGAAATTCGTACACATGTTAAAGCTGCCGTGTCTTTTGCATGTTTTGAACTGGTGGTGAACTTGTTCCACTGGCTTGCTGTTTTGAGCATTCATGTGTGTACATGTTTTTTTCATTTGCATCTTACCATGCCTAAAACTTTGTTGCATTCTAAACTGAATTTTGTTTTGTATTTTGGATTACACCTGTGTTGAATCCACCCTCAGCTTGGGTTTGACCTTGTGCTCACCTGTCCCTGCAATTTTAACAAGCATCTATATATCAGTATGCACGACCTTGTGACATGTATAGTGATACACTGTGCATGTCACAAGTTTTTTGTGTCAGATGAATTAAAAGTAAATGATTACGAACAACGCAAATAACCGAGGCAGATAATATTTTCATAATGCACACTTTATTGAGCACTGCAAAATATTTTCTTTTTCAATTTTACTGCATCAATGTTTATATTGCAGATAGTTTAGATGCTGGATAGGGGCTAGAACAGAGTTGAAGATCAAATACGAGTGTTGAGTGAATTATTTAGTAAGGTGAAATATGTATGAAATATTGTATATTGAAAATAGTGTTGTAATTGAAACTTGAATAGTGAGAGCTTAAATATGTACTATTCGAATTTGTAATAAAATAATTGTTGAATAAAATATTTATTCAAATATAAATTCTGAATTATTTATTTTATTCAACAAATATTTATTTAATTATGTGGAAAAATAAAATAGTACAATAACAAATACATCTAAACGAATATGTATATTTTTATTATCATCAAACAAAAATCATAGGCTATTGTATTCTACAATCTCCCCTTTTGATGATAACAAATATGTATTAAGATTTTGACTCCACTAAATGTATTTGACCTTGATGAATTCTATTAGCTCCTCCTATTTGAATGCTCCCCCACAACAGATCACCCCTTCACATATGCATGAAAATAAATAAAAAAATATGCAATTAACCTTGATGAGAATATGCAAATAATAAATTTAACTTATTTACCAAAATCTTAACTTCTTTCCCCCTTTTGTTATCAGCAAAAGAGTAATAGTGTTAGATAAGAGCGATAAAGTGGTTAACAATAATACAACATTAATACCTAATCGATTATATATATATATATATTAAATTTCAATAAAAAATCAAACAAAAATCATAAATACTCTGTTAGGGGCATATTCCATTTTAGAGTGAAAGGGGCGATGTCGGCAAAGAAATACGTATAGTCGCGTTCACTTGTGGTATATTTATGACAAGAATCTTTTTAAATACTCACTACTTATGCATAACCTTTAGGAGTTTTAAATAAGATTAGTAGTATTGCTTATTTTAATCAAAAAAATGAATTCCAAGCATCTTCTAACCACGCATAACCGTGAGGACTTTTAAATGGAGTTAGAGTCAATTTGCCTCTTTCATCCAATTTTGATGTGTGTTCCATACATCATAACCATGAGGATTTTTAAATGAGCATGAATGCACATAATCCAAGATTCCAAGTACTTCACCCATGCATAACCGTGAGGATTATAAAGAGAGAGTACTTTTGGATGATTTTATTGCTATTAACTTTTTTAAATGAATAATTTTTTGATTAAATACCACATTTTGACATACTATATTAGATTTTGATGAGTGATAGTCGCTAGAAATATGATAGAAATAGAGATGGTCATGGAATTTTTACCAGAAAAAGTTATTATAATTTTTTTTAAATTTTTAAAGAAATTTACTAAATATACCGTGTTAAGTCATAATGTATGATTAATGTCAACATTCATCACCTTTTTTTAGTCACTATTTATCTTATCGATAATCAATAGAAATCAGATTAGTTAACATAGGCATTTAAGATCAAATCCAAAAATATAAAATCAAATTTCTAAAATGCTTAAACTGAGACAAAGTCGACAAAAAACTGTTTTCTGGAAGGGTTTTGTAAAAATGTCTGCCAATTGGAAATCAATCAAAATGAAATTTATGCAGATATTTTCTTTGAAAATGTGATACAACTAAAGAATGTCCCAGCATAAAACACGTTTCATCAATGCTTTTTCTATCAACTAGACTGCCAGCATAATCTGCATCTGAGTGCCCCTTTAACTCAAAGTTATCATTAGTTAGATACCACAGACCAAACCATGGAGTGCGCAACAGATACCTTATAATCCTTTTTACAACTTTTAAATGAGTTTCTTTTGGATTTGATTGAAACCATGCATATAAGCAAACATAATGTATGGTCTAGAAGCAGTAAGATAAAGAAGTATACCCACATGTATCTAGAGTAGTCATCAAACAATACAAGTCAATATTTCTTACCATAGTAATTTTCCCAATGGATCACTGGCTGATTGAAATCAGACTATGGTGCATATTTTCACATATAATACATCATTGTTCCCCATTATGACTCTGCCACCTTTGTATTTCTCTAGGCTAAGGAACTTTGATTTGTCTCTCGTCATGTGCCTGGAACAACCAGAATCCAAGTATCATTCTTGTTGTTCCTTAACCTGCCAACACACCTACACGAGGAAAGAGTTTTGTGACCTATTTATTTTTATAGGTCCATAATTGTTAGTGATCGAAAATTTTGAAAAACAAGTTTGCGTAGAACCAAAACAGTTTATGTTTGTTCCTTTTGGCACCCAGATTTGTTTGATTTTAAGGGATTATACATTTGTGCCTTTAGAAAGCCAAATTGGTATGGTTTTCTTGTGTTTGGGTCTAAACCAGCAATTGTTCTGATTATATCCAATTTTTCTACAAATCGTGCACTTGGAATTTACATGATTAATTTCACTTCTAACTCTTTCAGATTGAGTATACCCAAGTCCTTGTCTAATAGTATTAACAGTTTGTTTCCCTAGCAGCATATTTAGTGATCTATCTCCTTTGGAGAATTTTCCTAAAGTTGTAGACGGTTTTTGGACTTATGTTTTAAGAGATTCATTTTCATTCAATAACAAAATGCACTTTTTAATAGAATTTTCTCTCCAAGTATTTTCACTTTCTTTCAAAATCAGAATTTTATTTTCAAGCGATTTAATTTTAATTTCTGACTTTTTTTGCTTCCTCTTCAAACAATGGATACTTATCATATACAAGGCTCTTATTTCTTTAGTTTTGAACAAATTGATCAAGCTGCTTATTTAGTTCTATCAAACTATCTCTTTGTGATTCAATTTTAGTATACATCTACCTAAGTGTTCAAAAAACCATTTACTTCCTTACATATATATATAAGTAATTGCAAGTGAGTAAGTTTTGATACCTCGCTTAGCTCGTCCTCATCGTTGTCATTTGTGTCTCCTGAAAGATACGTATTTTCTCTATCACTCTCACTGTCAGTGCTTTTATCAACTCTATCACTTTCATCCCAAGCAGCTGCAAAATTTCTCCTTTTTGGTTTCTTTCCTCTGCTGAATAGATTTTGAGGACAGTTTGGCTTGATACGATCAGGTTTATTGCACTTAAGACAAATGATCTTTCGGTCTTCTGAGTTGTCTAGAACCTTGACAATTATACTCTTCAGTTGTTGATTTAGGGTAGGACTTCCATAATTACAGTTCCATCTTTTGAATCTGTTTATTCTTAGTGCCAATTCAGCTGCTCCTTTGCAACGACCTGCCTTTTTTGACGTTTTAAGCAAACACACATGCAAGCTCAAGCCATTCAAAAGGGCAGATTGTTATGGGGTAAATAAGAAAAAGAGAAAGAAATAAAAACAAATGTTAACTATGTTTATAGAGTAATAATGGATTTAATAAAAATACTGAAATTGAATCAAATCAATTTATTGGAATTAATTATAAATAATTGGATTTAATCACAATTGAAATTAAACATTGTAATTGGTAAAATAATTAATATTGAATTAATATAGGAATTTGTTTTAAAGGATTATAAATTACTAAGTAATTCAAAGTGATAGAAATTGTAAATTATTAAATTTTAATTTAAAAAGTAATTTTTTTAATTTGATATTAAATTTATTTAGTTAACGTGAAAATAGCCATTTTGGCGACTGACTTGGATTTTGACGAAACTAGTTTCATCGGATCCGTAACAGTGAATTATTGTAAGGTTTCAAGTTTCGTAACAATTGGACTTGTTGTTTGATCGTATGGACATGAAATGCGTAGAAATCAATTTAATTTAAATCAATTTGAAATAAGCTTTTGACATAACCTCTTCATACAATGGAATTAGGACATGAAACCTATTCCATTGAGTTTAAAACTATTGAAAACATCTATTTTAATATATGGGATGACCCATTTTTGTTTCGGAGATAGAATGGGCTTTCCGGGTCATTTATCGTTCGAAACCCAAATCGATCGAGTCCATTCATCCCTATTTCTGACCTACATATAAATAGTCCATTGTAATCCCTAGCTATTTCTTATTTTCATTTGTTTGTAACAACATTCCTTCTCTTCTCCTCCTCAATGGCAGAACCAAAACCCTAATTCTCAAATTGCAAATTCAATTTCAAATTCAATTCCAAATTCAAGCTCCTTCAAACCATATCATATTATATATCATTTTGAAGCTCTCGACGAGCGCAAGTCAAATCTGCGGTCTATTTTTCGATTAGGGTCTCTGGATACTTGGAATTTGGGAAATAAATCTCAGTCGTTCGAATTTGAGGTTGATCGACTGCGACAGTTTCTGAAATTGTTTGAGGGGTTTGGTGGAGCCCGCTTCATGGAGCAGATCGCAGGGGTCGCTTGGCCTAGATGTATGTGTGATGGTCGAGATCAATGAATTAGGGTTTGAAATTCTAAAGTGATGGCCGACAGCCGGTGGCGCGACGCCTGGGGAGGCCACGGTGGCTCCGATGGAGGCGGCACGCGTATGCGATGGCATGGACGAGTTGTACGCTCTCAAGCGACCGGTGGGGACGTGGACGGCGATTTCACGGTGCGGTTAGGGTTATGTGATGGGCGATCACATGCAGACGAGTTCGAACGTGAGAAGGGATTCGTTGTGACGTGGCTGTTTTGGATTGGGTAATCATCTTTTATTTTATTTTTATTTAAATTCAATTTCAAACATTCTAATTATCATATCTTTTGCATACGAGGTCCGATTCATGCACGGTTTGTTTTGCCAAGATCATATCAAAATTTCAGACATTTTGACGCTTGTTTGGATGAATTCAAAGACTGTTTGAATATGGGCCCTAAATTGGATTTTAATTCGATTTAAAATGGAAGGTGAGTGTTTTAACCCACTCATAACTTCCAAAAAATTCTTATGTTAGTTAAATTAATTTTATGATGTGGTTAGAAATATATTGACGATGTTTGGTATATTTAAATGGTCATTATGGTTAAATTTGACTTTTATTGCATTTAATTATCATTTAATCAAATATTGAATTTTAAATTGTCAATTTAATACCTTCATTGATTATCAGTTGTCTATTGATCTTTATTGATAGATTTGGATGATGATTGTAAAGAATGTTTGATTTGTTGATATTGGATGTTTGGATGTTGTATTTTATATTATCATAATTGCACGTTTCCTATGGGTTGAAATGATACATACCCAAATGATCTATATATTAGGGAAAAATCTTTATGGGTTGAAATGATAGACTCGAGCGATTTTATGGATTTTATTTAATCTGGGATTACGGTTTGAAAGGATATATAACCATAAAATTTTAAACTGCGGGTTGAAATGATAAATATCTGTATCACTTGACCCTAAGGTAGAGACTTATATATGGACACCGGGTTGGTTAAATTAAATGATTTTAAAATCCTTAATTTTTGAATTTAGTTAAATGATATTTTGTAATAAAATTTGATTCAAATAAATTGAATTATTATCGAAATTCAAGTTTTATGTTGGAACTGGAATTGATTTAATAGAATTGGTTAAAGAAATGAAATTTAAATTTTAAGTTGGATTTTGAAGTATAAATGGAATTTATCAGAATTGAGTCATTATAATTATGAAATATAACTTTGATATATGTTGAAATAGTAATAGCTTAAATTGATAATTAAACATGAACTGAAAACGACATAAAATTTAATATTTTAGCGAGAATGTGAATGGAGACTTGAAATTGGATTTTTGTTGATTAAGAAATTGAAATGGTTCTATTGTGTTGAAATTAAATAAATAGTAGATTGGTATTAATTTCAAATCCATACTTAATATAAACTGTTTTAAATATATATTAATTTAAAAGATTCTAATTATTAAGATTTTTTCATTTTAAAACTATTTCAGCTTATATTAACTATATTAAATCATTTTAACCTATTTTAAACTATGTTAATTTAATTTAATCCATCTTAAATCTACTTAACATAATTAAATTTATTTTAAACTACTTAAACCATTTTATTTATTTTAAATCTAATTAATCTACTTTAAAGCTATTTAATCTATTTTAATTATATTTAGTCTATTTTAAATCTATTTAACTATCTTAAATAAATTTAAAAATATATGTAATCTATATTAAATTATTTTAGAGTATCTTAACTATTAAATTTTCTATTTAAACTATTTACAACTACTTAAACCTATTTAAACTATCTAGACTATCTTTCTAAAGTTCAACTAAATAAAGTAGATGTGTTTATATCTTAAATCCTCGATTTAAAGTGAATACAGTTAAATGATGATATAACCAAAGTTAGGATTTAAAGGTTAAAATAAATTGAATATGATGATTTTGAAGTAAGGTTAATTTAACCTATTTGGAAATATGATGTTTGAAAGCAATTATGATTTCGAAAACCATATGATTTCAAATTTGATAAGAATTTGAAAGTGAATATAATTTTGAAAGTGATATGGTTTTAATTGAAGATGAGATTTTGGTATCAATCATGAATTGTTTTTGGAAATTTAAAAGCACCATATGGTGTGAAATAAGCGTTTGGTTGTTAAAGAGAACGGGATCAGATATTGTCATACTCTCTGTCAATACCGAAAACCACTTTAACAACTGTGTACGTGGTGGAGATTCTAGAAATGAAGTAGGATGGTTTGGCAACGATTTCTGTATGAGGTATGATGTGACCCTGACTCCCGTAAGTTAGCATAGATGTGACTAAAACAGGAGCCATGCAGGGCCAAGTGAGGTCGCACCTCCAATCGGGAACATTTCTTCGATACCATTCTATTACTTTGTGATTGGTTTGGTGGCCACCCTTGATTTGATTTGGAAGTGTGCCTGAGGTGAACGGTAGTAGCTGCTATGTGTTACCGCCAGTCCGGATCCGCAATTGGTATATCTACCCTGGCATTGCCTCGAGTGCCTTGTTCACATGCCCTAGAGCGTCTTCTACGAGTTTGTTTTGTACCATACCTATGGAGTTCCCTCTGGATAAACCTCACGGATGGGCATACGGTACTGTATTGTTCGGACGGCTAAATGTGTATGAACTAGAAAACAACCGAATGAATTTTATAATAAAAATAACCGCAAGCGCACGGTGTACGAATGTATCACGTGGCGAATATGGGTTGATCCGCAAGGAATTGATGATTTTAAAAATTCTATTCAATCAAATTAAACCAAAGTCGAGTGAAAGTTAAGCGAAAGAATTAGAGAATTAACTAACTAACTAAAAGGAAAGAGAAGCAAATATAAGAGTTAAGTGACAATTTAGGAAATAAATCCACTCTTTAGATCACGTAGTTCAGCATGTATGAAATCATGATATCTCTTTTATGGTTATTAGTGCTTTAATTGATGTGCTTATCATAAGTATGGCATATTTGTGCTATTGATTAGCCAACATAAGCCATCAAACTATAACACATCCCTTAAAGCACTTACTAACTTCCATGAAATTTGACAAAGAAAATGAAAATGAAATCTACTTTAAGTGTGGCCTATTAACTATTGATTAGAAATATAGACCATCAAATTTGAATTTCAAATCACTTTCTTACACCATAATCATATTTTGATGAAGAGGCATTTGTGTTAGTGATTGTTTAAGCATATCCTATTTGGTATTCGATAATATAGGCTATCAAATTCAAAGCAAAAACTACTAGTAAACCATTTCTATCATCATCTTTAAGCACAAAAAGAGAGCATAAATTAACAAATAGTTGAAGCTACATAATTAGAGAGCTTCATTACCCCTAAATTGAAGGGATTTAGCCTATCATATTTGTCATTTGATTAACAAATGTAGTCAGCAACATGAAAGCAAAAAGAAAGGAAAATGAAAGCTAATGTAAAAGAGGACTGCTTAACAAGAATTAGAACTATTCTACTTGCATTAAAGTAAATCTACATTACAAATATAAGAAGAGAAGAAGCATGTAAATAAAAGAGAATTAACTTTGCATTAAAAAAAAGAAAAATTACATGAAATAAAATGGCTAAGTAGCCATGAAAAGAATAGAGAAGTTTTCTTTTATTTGGAGGAATAGGAAGAGATTACATGAAACATATGGGTATTTATACATATACGAAACACTAATTCATATTTTTAGGGAATGTCCAAAATGCGCTTGAGGTAATGTGGCCAACGAGTAAACATTAGCATGTCATAATCCCCATTTAAATGTACATGAAGCCATTAATTCCATAAGCATGTGCATTAGCCTCTAATTTGTACATTTAGGTGGTAGGTAGGTGGGGTCCTCCATGTTCTTCAATTTGAATTATTTCCATCTTCATTCCTTTGTATTCATTTTGTGCATGCATGTGTCTTCATGAAACCACTCCTATCTGAGACCAAATTCTTACACAAATATATATAAATTTCCAATTAATTTTTCTCAAAGAAATATATGCACACAAATGACCATTTTTACCCCTATATGAAGATGGATATGTGACAATTTGAAATTAATATGGATTTTGGTTAAAACAAGTTAAAATACCCAATATGATCATTTATTTAATTTAAATAGATTAGATATGGTGGCAAAAAATATGCACATTTTTGTGCACATCATGTATAGAATATGAGAATATATAAAATGTGTTAAGGGGGATATGGATAACGCCTTAACATTATTTTAATGCTTTTACTTTACTGGAGACACTATTATAATAGCATATTGCACTACATAGTAGATAGTTTAACGGATCCTTAGGAGATGGAAATCCCGAACATCTCCTAAGTTATTGCACTCACGTTAGACACTGGATAGGAGATGTCAAACCCTGTAAATATCTCTGACTTCGTTGCACTCATATTTACCGTTGATTTAACTTACATAACACCTTTTAGTTCTGACTCGAGTGTTTTGTCTTTTCCATTCGCTCGGGTCAGCCTGAGCATTTCAGGGTTGAAGACCTTATTTCTAGAGGACAAAGATTTGTACTATTATTATTCAGTATAATTATTCCACCATATCATCTTGTTACGCTGCATTTATTTATTCTTGTTGTCTGTAACTCTGATTCTTTATTGTATTAGTATAATCAAATTTATTTGTAAATGGCTTCATGAACGGTTATTTGATTATTATATTTTTTCATTCCGTTGCGAATTTCTGTATTTATTTTTTTCTTTTTTTTCTTATTTACCCCATAACAATCTGTCCTTTTGAATGGTTTGAGCTTGGCATATGTGTCTACTTAAAACGTCCAAAAAGGCAAGTCGTTACATCCTTCATCATCACCATCATCATCTTCACTTTTAGTTGTTCCTTTGAGAGATATTGATTTCTTTCGCGTATCTCCTCCTTTACGTTCTTCCTAGAGTTTTATTTCTAGCTCATAAGTGGTAATGTTTCTGATGAGTTCTTCAACTTTAACTTGTTTTAGATCCTTTGATTCCTGGATAGCAGTTACTTTTGCTTCAAAATTTCATGGAAGAATTCTGAGGATCTTTCGAAATATTTCTAACCCTGTGTATGGTCTTCCTAGAGATTTTGATTTGTATACAAGATTAGAAAGTCGTCCATACATTTCTTTAACACTTTCATCCTTTGCCATTGTGAAGTTTTTGTACTCACTACTAAGCATGGCAAGGTAAGATTCTTTAACCTGGGAGGTTCCTTCATGAGTCACTTCAAGCGTGTGCCAAATTTCCTGTGCAGTTAAACAATGTGAGATACGATAAAATTCAATTTGATGTACTGAACAAATAATAGAATTCATAGCTTTGCATTAACATTTTATAGTTTATTTTCAAGATCTGTCCATTGATCCATAGGTTTTTTAACTTCTTGATTATTTACCATTATTGTTGGTGTGCTATATCCCGTTTCAACAATATTCCATGCATCTATGGTTTTCAGAAAAATTTTCATTCTAGTTTTCCAATACGTATATTCACCATTGAACAAGGGTGGTCTAACTATGGACTGACCTTCAGCAAAAATATTATTGAAAGAAGCCAATGAAAGAAAAAATCAAAAAAAAAATTAACAAAAAAATGGTTTTTTTCCTAGCTCTGATACCACTTGTAGGATTGTTTCCACCCTAGAGGGGGGTGGATAGGGTGTATTGATAAAAATTAGTGCGGAAATAAAAATAGAAAGTAATGTAGTAGATATCACATATAGATTTACCTAGATTCAGAAAAAACCTGCCTCCGTGCTACCCTCAAGGTTTTTACTAGAAATTAAGTAGTCGGACGCTTACAAACATACGTAAACTTCCGACACCCGCTAACTTGACTAACCTAACTCTAGGCTCAAGACCCTGCCATAACTCAACCACTAAGTTGCGAATTCTTCAAACTATGCCATGTAGTTCATAACCTGGTTAAATTAGAGTTTGATTTAAATAAGAATTAAAAACAAACACAAAAACTTAAAATAAATACACAACCCTAATCAAACTTATTCGACCCAAATAAATAATAAAAGGAAATAAACTTATACGGCCCATTTAAAAAATTATTTCCTTTTTATTTTTCTTCTGGTTCCATGCCATCTCGTTTCTTTTTTCACTTGGAATTAGGGTTAATGATGAATTGAAGGTGCCGATTCAATTGAAATAGAAATTCGAATTGTTTGCTCGTATGCTTTCGTTCCTCAATATGATTACAGCTACTTCTTCAATATGTGTTCTTCGATTTGCTTTGCAGCCGCTAATTCGAATTTAATGAAATTGGTATGTGATTTTATATTTTATTTCTTTTTTGATTTGCTTGAACTTGAACTCGATACTTGCCGATGATGAAATTGGGTTCTATTTATGGGGATTGAAACCCTATTATATCGTTTCGTATGTTTGAGTTTGAATTCTTCAGTTCATTTGCTTGGCCATTTGATTTTTGCTTGAATGTCTGTGATGATTTTGACTTGTTCATTTGTTGACGTGTTACTACATATACCTCTGATGATTTTGAATTTTCGCCGTTCTTTTCTGCTATGACTTTGGCATCGTCCGTTGACTTGTTGGCATTTGACTTTGAGATAGACTTGATGAAGTTTGACTTGTTAATCACATTACTTTAAACACTTCTCTGAATTTTTAATTGAACACTTCAAAACTATTTTGTTTGACCATTTTTTTTAGAAACACCTCCTTGACTTTGTTCGAACTGCTTTCATGTTGCCTTTGTATTCTGTAGAGTCTTGTAAACTTTGAAGTGGTCTTCATGTATATGCATACATACATGTATGTATGTATATATGTGTGATTCATTCTTGTGATGTTTAAGTGGACTGATATATGTGTTCATTCATGTATACATATCTGTGTGCTTCACTTTGCTGCATCCATTGAGTTCATGTGCATTGTTCTAGCCTGAGTTGCATTTGCGGTTAGAAACTCGAGATGCTCTTGTTGTATGTGGTTGGTCTACGCTGTGTACATGCCTTGATTTGAGACTTCATGTTTTTATCATCCTGTTCTTATGCCTTTGAAGTCTTGTTCCACTTGAGGTTTTGTTGTACTAGTCTGGTTTTATGTAGTTTTGAGCTGGTGCACTTTTAACTTTGCACTTTGAAGTTGTTCATGCCTCTGAACTACATTTACTCATTGATTTGTTGTTTGATTTCATTTGAGGGTTGTATGTGTTCATGCCTACTTATGCACTAGCCTGCGTTTTAGTGTGGTGCTGTTCATGTTGCACTTGGTTCTGGTCTGAATTGTTGTTGTGAGCCTGGTCTTTATTTCATTTGAAGTCTACTTTGGTTTTTGTGAACTTTGTTATTGTAGTCTTTTCTTTTGTTGCCCCTGACCATTGTATTGAACTTGTATATTTTATGATTTGGTTTGGTCTTCATGTATACATGTATGTTCTCACTGCTTTGACCATTAATGTTGGTGCCTAAACTTGTTTGATTGCTTTGTATTGTTGTTTGCTTCATTCTTGTTTCGTTTCCACTTTTACTTGAATTTCATATACATGTTGAAGCTGCTGTGTCTTTTGCATGTTTTGAACTAGTGGTGAACTTGTTCCACTGGCTTGTTGTTTTGAGCATTCATGTGTGTACATGTTGTTTTCATTTGCACCTAACCATACTTGAAACTTTGTTGCATTCTGAATTGAATTTTGTTTTGTATTTTGGATTGCACCTGTATTGAATCCAGCCTCGGCTTAGGTTTGACCTTGTTCTCACCTGTCCCTACAATTTTAACAAGCAAGTGTATGCCGGTGTGTATGACCTTTTGACATGTACAGTGATACATTGTGCATGTCACAAGCTGTTCATGTAAGATGAATTTAAATAAATGATGACAAACAACCCAAATAACCGAGGCAAATATTATTTTTAATACACACTTTATTGGGCATTGCAAAATATCTTCTTTTTCAATTTTACCGCCTCAGTGTTTATTTTGTAGATAGTTCAGATGCTGGATACAGGCTGGAACAAAGTTGAGGATCAAATACGAGTATTGAATGAATTATGTAGTAAGGTGAAATATGTATGAAAAACTATACATTGAAAATTGTGTGGTAATTGAAACTTGTATAGTGAGAGCTTAAATATGTACTATTCGAATTTGTAATAAAATATTTGTTTGAATAGAATAATTGTTTAAATATGAATTCTGAGTTATTTATTTTATTCAACAAATATTTATATAATGATGTCGACAAATAAAATAGTAAAATAACAAATACATTTAAACAAATATATATATATATATACATATATGTGTGTATGTGTGTGTGTGTGTGTGTGTGTGTGTTTATTATCATCAAACAGATAATTAACTATACGATCCATGGCAGCTGCATCTTCATCATCGAACTCTAACCCTACGAACTTGACCTTTTCATCTGATCTCCATTCTTAGGAAGGAGAAGACAAAGATAATTGGCAAGAGGTTAGAAGAAAAGGTAAGCAGAAGATGGCGGCTAACTCTAACTCAAACAAAGTTCGCTCGATTTATGCTAATGCGCTAAGATCTCATTTATTCCTATCGGAAAAGATTAAAAGTTGGACAAAAGCCACAGACTGCAAGGAGAGCATAGATAGTAATGTTCGATTTTATGAAAAAACTATAGATGATAAAGAATAATTTGCAGAGATTGATGAGGATGACTTTGCAGAGGATTTAGTATGTGGAAAAAATATGTATACATATATATGGTAAGAAAAAGGCCATATTATTATCATTTTAATGCATATATCAAAAGGGAATGGAAACCAGAAGGGGGATGGAACATATTTGCAAGAGAAAATGGTTACTATTTGGTTAAATTTGAACTGGAATCAGACTGTCAATTTTTTTATTGAAAATGGACTATGGTTCATGGACAGTAAATTACTTTTTATTAAAAGATGGGAAGCAAATTTAAGACTGGAGCATGATATGCTAGATTCGCACCCTATATGGATCAGGTTAATGAACCTTAACTTAGAATTATGGAGCAGCAGAGGAATAAGTAAACTTGCAAGTTTTATAGGCAAGCCAATAATGATGGATGAGGATACAAAACACCTGAGAAAACTTAGATTTGCAAGGGTCTTTGTAGAAATTACAGCAGATTCAAAATTACCTAATAAGCTATGTGCTAAGGATAGTAATGGCAAAGAATATGTACAAGATATGGAATATGAACTTGTTCCTCCGAAATGTACACGATGTTTATGTTTTGGGCACACACAAATGCTATGTACAAGAAGCAAAATTATAAGAATGGAGGATTAGTGAGAAAAATCTAGAAGATTAAAGTGTAAGTGATCGGAGAAGCAATCCAGATGAAGTGAGAAGATCAAGCAATATACATGCAAGTCAAAATGAAGCATCAGATCTACCAGATATATTATAAGGCCCACAAAAACCTACAGCTGATAATATAAACATGGAACCAGCTGAAAAACAGAACACACATAGCACTGACAGTACATTCACTGATTCAGTATATCATAGTACTGTTGATAGTCAAATGCACTCTGATTATTCCCCAAGCTCTGAAATGGATTACCCGGTGATTGACCAAACAATCCAGCAACATGAGAATATGAAAAACTTGCTCCAGGATAAGGCACAGAAACAGGTGCTTTATGGGACAGACCGGAATGAAAAGGAACCTGAATCATTGGAAGATATTAATAAAATGAATATAAACTTGGATTCCAATGATGAGGAGATGAATGTTGGTCCAAAAACAAGAACTTACACTAAACCTAATCAGGCATACATAGAACAGTTCAATAGAACTCAAGTAAGCATGGTCCAAAGAACATTGCTCCTAGAAATTTGAGGAGTAATAAGGCACCACCCTCCTAATGACAATTATTTGCTGGAATGTTAAAGGTCTTAATAGCGATGAAAGACAATTCGGCCTCTTTAATTTAAGAAATAAATATAAACCATCATTATTTGGTTTACTTGAAAATAAAATGAACAACGATAATATAGATAATTTTCATTATACTTTGGGGGAAAATTGGAGTATATATCATAATAACTCATCTACTTGCAAAGGAAGAATCCTAGTTACTTGGTGTTGTGAATTTTGGTACTGTAAACTGTAAGCATGGATGATCAGAAAATAATATTAAAAGCTACAAACACTAGAGGTTTGACAATTCATATTATGTTTATATATGCTAGTAATTTTGCACCAATTCGTTCAGGACTCCGGAAACATCTTATAAATATTTCAAATCAAATTGATGGTCCTTGGTTTAATATAGGAGATTATAATGCAATGTTAAAGGCATAGGATAAAGTTGGTGGTTTCACATCAAAGGCATCCCAGCTGAAGGAATTTAATGGTTGTGTTATTGCTGTTGGATTGATTAAGGTTGCCTACACTGGATTGAAATATACATGGAGAAGTGGAGAAGTTAAAAAGATTGCTTGCAAACTGGATAGAGTGCTTATGAATGTTGAGGCTATTAACTTGTTCCCAAGCATGAAAGTAATAATTTTGCCTTGATCTACTAGAGATCACTCCCCACTCCTCATTGAACTTATATAAGCCAACTTACAGAAGGGTAAGCCGTTCAGGTATGCCAATTTTGGCCATCATGTAAAGACTATTACATTGCAGCTGATTTTTCTAATTTAGATATCTTTGAAGGTAACAACTCATTTATCTTGACTATGATTCTTAAATACATAAAAATGAGACTCAAAGAATGGAACAAGTGTAGAATAAAGCAAATAAACAAAATTACTCAGCTTTAGGAAATTCTGGAAAAAAACACAATCTGCACTGGATGAAGACCCTTACAATAATGAGTTAAATAAAGAATTTTTTTTGAAGTGCAACATCAACTCAAGCATGCACTACAACTTTAAGCTATGGAGTTGAAGCAAAAAGCCAAGGAAAAATGGTTGATTGAGGGAGATTAAGGCTCAAAGTTTTTCCACACTAAAATGTCTCTTAGACAAAATTATAATAATTTGTATAATGTCATTAATGAAAAAGGTGAACAGGTTACTAATCTGAGTAAGTTGGAGGAGGAAGCAATAGCTTATTTCACTGATCTATTCAACGGAGAATATCCAGTGGATTTACCTATTGTTAAAACTAGAAGCCTGGTTACTGAAGGGGGAAGCCATATGCTGACTAGGGACATACAAAGTAGGGAAATTGAGGAAGCTGTTAAATCCATTCATCATGACTCCAGTCCAAGGCCAGATGGGTTGGGCTCTCATTTCTATGTAACCCACTGGAAAGACCTGAATTTTTCTGAGACTAGCTTATCAGGAAGCTCTCGATACTAGTAAAACAAAATAAATAAACTGCACATTCATTTGTCTTATACCAAAAAAAGATAAACCAGCACAAATTCAAGACTACGTGCCAAGTTCATGTTTAATGTTTGTTATAAAATTCTAAGTAAAGTTATTTAGAATAGGATTAAACTCGTTCTGTCTGAATGCATTGGCGAATGCCAAAGCGCATTTATTAAATGGAGAAGTATATCTGAAAACTCTTTGTTATCCCATGAACTGGTCAGGAACTTGAAAAAGAAGGGAGCTGATAAAATATGCTTAAAGGTTAATCTTCAAAAGGCTTATGATAAAATAAATAGAAAATTTATCATCCATGTGTTGAGGTGTATGGGTTTTCCTAGAAAAATCTTGAATCTTATTAAAGAATGTATAAGCTCACCCACATACTCAATATTAATCAATGGTGTACCTAAAGGGTTTATAAAGATTAATAGAGGTCTGAGACAAGGTGACCCCCTATCTCCTTATCTATTTGCTGTTGCAATGGAATTCTTTACTCTCTAGATGGGAATTTACACCCACGGCAGCATAATACAACCAGTTTATAAAATTCAGCCTCAAATAACACATCTTCTATATGCTGATGATCTTATTATTTGTTATAAAGCTAATCATACTTTTATTATTAGTTTGAAAGACATATTTCACAAACTTGAGCAGTTTGTTGGACTAAAGGTTAATGAGTAGAAGACTAAATGTTGCTTTAATGATCAGTGTAGAAACAAAGTGACTTTTTGTTCACTCCTTAATTTTGAGGAGGGCCAGCTTCCTGTTAAATACCTTGGTGTGCTATTATCAACTGATGTTATAACTGACAGGAAATGTGGAGTGCTTATTACAAAAATTAGAAACAAGTTACAAAGCCGAAGCTCAAAATTGTTATCTTTTGCTGGCAGAATTGAATTGGTCCACACTGTTATTACATCTATGGTAAGATTTTGGCTACAAACATTTTAACTTCCTAGTGCATCCATTGATAATATTGAGAGTGCTTGTGCTAAGTTTATATGGAGAGTGGCATACACAAAGATTCATATCACACTATGCAAACCAAAAAATGAAGGAGGAGTTGGACTCAAAAACCTCAGGGATCTGAAAAAAGCTTATGCAACTAAACTGGCTTGGAAAATTCTCAGCGGAAAAGGTCTATAGGCTAAATGGATGAGAAGCAGATATCTAAAAGATAATTTCTGGATTCAAAAGGAGGATATAAATTCACCAGGTACGTGGAAGACAATTCTTAAATCTAGATGTAACCTTCAGAATTGGTGTACAGAAAAATTACAACTGGAAAGAATACAAGTTTCTGGTTTGATCCCTGGTTGAATAACGAAAGTGTTATAAATAAACTAGGCTGGGATTGTTTTACTGCTTATGGAGGAAGAGACTTTATGTTGGACAAAATTATCCATGATAACTCATGGGTATTTCCTTCTGACTCTCCAGCAATTCGGATAAAACAGGAAATAATGAGCATTCGTCTAAGTCCCTCTACTACCTTGGATGACTCTTAATTATGGAAACCAAATAAAAATGATTTCACTCTGAAATCTGTTTGGGAATAACACAGGGAAAGAGAAAAAAAAACTTGAATGGGCTCAAATAGTCTAGAATAGAGCTAGTACTCCTAAAATGTCTCAAACTACTTACAAGGCACTCATCCATATACTCCCTACTATGTTAGATTAAGAAAATGGAGGATTATACAGAATTCAACCTGTGTTCTATGTAATGTGGGGGAAGAAAATCATAAACATCTCTTCTTTTCCCGTGCTTTTACCAGAGCTATTTGGGACAAACAAAAGCTAATTCTAGATTGTAACTTACAAGATGAATATCTAGTGAAATCGCGATCTACCTGACTAGATGCTGGAAAACCAAAAGCTTGATGGGAAAAGCTGCTTCCATTTTGCTGACTACTTTTGTTTGGCATGTGTTGAAAGAGATGAATAGACGAATTTTTCAAAACAACCACAAAATGAGCATGCAGTCAGTGAAATGATCATAAAGGATGTTCAAATAATCATGAAAAAGTAGGGAGGCGAGCTCTTACAGATGTATCAGTTACTGAATAAGAGACATCGCAGTAGAAAATACTGAGATTCATTTGGAGAAGACATGGAAACCTCCGTGGTAGTTTGAAGGAAGACGAAGCAGTCTTTTTTTACCTTCTTTATTTTGCGATGTATGGTGAACTTGCGAACTGATAGCTAATGTAATGGGTCGGGCCGACCTTTTTTGGGCTTAATAATAAAGCTTTTACCCATTTTCAAACAAAATTTATTGTCATCAAACAAAAATCATAGGCTATTGTATTCTACAGGTACATGATATGAATTTGGAAGGTCCCTGCATGATTGCATAGAATCTTAAGGATGGAACTTTCAAGCTATCGGGATGCCAATCCTACGAGCATGGTATAGTGAACACTTGTAGAGCCGTTTCACTTAAATTCACTTTTGCAAATAAAACATCCTATTGATTAGGTTTGATGCAATAGGGAACAGACTTCCATTCTTTCATTCATAAATAAAGTTGGCTTTGTGAATCAATGGAACTGAATGTGAGAAATGCGGATTACGGATCTTAAGGCTAAGATTAAAACTAGAGGAGGGGTGAATAGTGTTAATAAAGAATTACTAAATCTTTTTCGATTTATGTTAATTTAGACACAAAAGTATGCAATACACGGACACAGATATGATCACCGAAACAATCACAGAAACAGAAATGAGATAAAAGCAGTAAAGGAAAGAACACACCGGATTTTATATCGGTTCAGAGTTACCCTACATCCAGTCCCGCAACACAAGTACGGATTTCCTTTCAAAAGTAATCGTACAATTACACCCTCGATTTCAAGGCTACGAGGTACACCCTCCAGAATTTCGATCCTCTAGGTAGAGATACTTGATTTCCGGGCCACAAGTTTACCCAATTGATTTACCAAGGCTACAATCACACCTTTTCCCTTTTGATTGATTTCCAAGGCTACAATCACACTTTTTCTCGCTTAATAGATTACAAAGAAGTCTATAACTCTGAATAGCACTGAGAATCTTATAGAGATAGTGATAGAGAATCAAATTAGAAGTAATCGAGTATGATTCAATGTTGATTTCGGCAGAGTAATGATAAGAATATGTATTAAGAAAAGAGTAAGAAGAAGAGGAGTGAAAACTAGAAAAAAGTGATTAAAAATTCGTTGAAACTGACCCCTATTTATAGAAGAACAACAGCCATGTCCATTCATGAAGAGTTATGGCGAATAGACACTTATTTTGAAATTTGAATTTTTGAATCAAACTGTCACCATGTCGACATGGTACCCATAGGCATGTCGACATCCCAAAGCTTTTTATGATGTTTTGAATTTCTTTGAAAATAACCTTTATCTTAAAAATTAATTTAAACTTTATAAATATACTTGACTATAGTTGAAATTCATAAGTAAATATAAAGAATAATATATATATAGAATTTAGCCATAATTTTATATTTAAATCTAAGTATAAATGTTTAAAAGTTAAATATATTATTAAAAGCATAGTTTAAAATCAGGAGTAATTTGACTTTGAAAACAAAGATGTTTTTGAGCCAAAAATTATTTAAAATCAGGATCGAGGGTTTTGAATCTTTTAAAGGGAAAGTTTTGAAAACATTTTGAAAATAGGATATTATTTTGAAAAGTCATTTTGAATAAAAGTTAGCGGGTACAAAACAATGTTCCACTAGATTTTTCGTAGGTTCCATCCTACTTAGGGTTCCATCCCTTTAACGGGCTCGAAGTGGATTCCATTCCACGAATAAATTGGATTTTAAGATGCCAGTGCTTTTCTATGAGTTTTAACAAAAGTTCCTAAAAAATACTTGTCCTTGAAATCTTTAACTCTTGATAGTCTCGATACCCATGAGTCTTCTTTCTTGATATTTTATCTTGATATCTTGAATCTCTATAATGTACAGTCTTCATTCTTAGTACCTGCATGGTTAAATCCTGCATATACATATATATCTAAGCTTATAATGTTAGTATTTATATTTTATAATCTATTCTAAGGTTGTTGTCATCAAAACAATCATCTCACGGACTAACAATCTCTCCCTTTTTGATGATGACAACCTTTGTTTATAAAATATTATTTCTATCCTAATAACTCCCTCTAAAACTAACAACTCCTCCTTAATCTATACCTAACTACCCTATTTTATATTTCTCCTCCTTTGTCATCAACAAAAACTTACTCCCCCTCATTCTTGGACTTCGGTACCTGCATTGATAAACTATACAACGGAATATATATAGAGTAAGAAATAATTATACTTCTAAGCATAATAACTAATTCAATGTGTATATATATATGTTTTACACACCAATCTTCAAATCAATAAGAAATCAATCCACACAAAGTATCAATTCAAACCAAATCCATTCAGAAAAATCAAAAAGTAAGTAAAAAATCAAACGTTACATGGAACTTCCACCCATCCTTCTTCTCTAAAGATTTGGTCTGCCTTAATAGCATCCCAATTATCATTGTCATTGGTGAGAGAGACAGAATGATGTGCTTCGTTATCATCCTTGTGCAGAGAGGAGATCATCCATCGTATCGCATCGAAGTGCCTTTCTTGTTCCTTTATCATCTGCATTTGACTTAATTCTAAATGACGCTGGTTTCGTAGAATAAATTGGAGAATATTCTTGAACGAATTAAAAGTTTCTTCAAGATTTTCGGATAAATTGTGAATAGGATTAGTCATAGTTGAATTTGTGAAAGAAATGGAGGAGATGATAAGAAATAAATTTCAATGAAGAATTCTGGAAGAAACAGGTATTTACAGGTGTAGAAATTCGTTTGAATTGAATAGACATGTGGTAGCTATGCAAATTTCAAATTCAAAATCAATTGCCATTTCTGACCAGTACATGTCGACATGGTCACATAGGGGATGTCGACATGGGTTAGTGAAATGATATGACTAATTTTGATTTTGTGAATAATTGTGTGTATATATGTATATATAATATAATAACATTTATTTTAGAGATAAGATAAGGTAGATAACAGAAAGAAAATCTCATTTCATTGCATACTAGGATAATACAATGATTAAGCACACAACAAACTACATGAACATTAGAAATAAAGCAAACTAAAACAAATACAACAAGATACGAAAAGATAAAACTAGTTAGAGGATGAAGATGATGAAGATAGTCCAAGTTTCTTGCTGACTTTTGAAAAGAACTTGTTCATCTTCGAAGAAATGTTATCCAACTTTTTACTAACGGATCGTTTTAGAATCCGTTGATTCTCTACATTTATCTTTTGGTTTTTGAGAAGGGTTTGTTGGATGGATTGGAAGGATATTCAATGCTTTCCAAAGACGTTTCTCCTTCTTCTTCTTCTTCAATTTCCATTTCATCCCCTTCTTCTTCTTCTTCTTCCATTTCCTCATGAGCCAAACGCTCTTCCTTTTCAGTAAGTGTCTCATAAGGTTGAAAAACAAATGGAATTTTCATAAGCGAAATGTTGGAATGATTGAAAACTTTTCTAGAAACAAATTCTACGCCTTTGAAATCCACTCCAAAATAGTTAAAAATTCGAGTGAGATAAATTTGGTATAAAGTATTCTCATCCATTTTAAGATTTTTTAGGACGAAGTTCATCCAAAATAACTTGCGCCCAATTTATGTCATAGTTTCCGAAAATAGAAAAAAGAGCTTTGCAAACTTTTGAAGTATGATTGTTAAAATTTCCCGATCTTGGGGTCAAAGTATGTTGCAAAAGAAGATTAACAATTCTTTCTTTTGGTCGAAAATTCCTATTTTTAAAATCAAAATCATCATCTCCTTCGAAAATGCGATGAAATGTCTCACGATCATGTTCATCGATTTTAAAGTTAGAAAGATCAATTCTCGAACTCTTGCAATTGAGAATGGTACCCAAAAGATCACAATTCAAAACAATTTGAGTGCCTTTGACACTACTCCGAATTTCATCTTCGTTTCCAACATAAAAACCGCGATTTAAATTCGCATAGAAAATTTTGACAAGATTAGGATAGCAAAAAAAATCATTTTGAGAAGCATCAATAAGACTAAGAACACCATTGTTTGCAAAAAGAGAATCAATTTCATAAGAAGAAAAATCTTGAAAAATAGCAAATTTTTCGGGATGGACTTTGGTATAGTTAGCATAATTGATGTATGCTTTAATTGCCTCCGGATCATTGAATAATTGCTCTTTGATTTTTCTGGAAATTCTCATGGTTGAGGGGTTGCTTGAAGAAGCCATTAGAGTAGAGAGTAGAGATCTTGAAGTTATGAAGAGAGAGTTTGAATTTGAAAATGAAAGTGAAAAGATACGATAAAAGATAGTGAATAAATAGATTCTCAAATGACATATTCTCCGGTCAAAAGGTATCTTTTCAGAGAATTGAATGAAGTGAAAAGGTGGAGGGAAATTCAAACATTTGAATTCAAATTTTGAAATTCAAATTCAGGTGGCCATGTCGACATCATGGTAGGGACCATGTCGACATGTGCTTTTGAATTTTCATGAATTTATTTTTTCTAAGATCTCTAATATATATATATTATTATTATTAATGTCTATTATATATTACTGAAATATTATTATACTTATAATATATTTCAGAAAGTATTAAAATAATAAAAATAATAATAAAAATAATAAAAAATAGAAAATAAATTTTAGAATTCAAACAACACACCAATTCAAAAATCAATCAATCAAACAATCAAGCAACTAATTCTAAGCAATCAATTTCAATCAATTATATTGTAAACGTGTACCTTTTTCTGAGTCCATTTCTCTGAATTCGTCGGAGTCGTGAACAGCTGTGAAACACAAATTCGAATTAATCCATCCTCTGATTATCATCACTTGAGGACGAGTCTGAGTCA
The DNA here is from genome assembly GCA_030765085.1 of Allium cepa. Classification (NCBI taxonomy): domain Eukaryota; kingdom Viridiplantae; phylum Streptophyta; class Magnoliopsida; order Asparagales; family Amaryllidaceae; genus Allium; species Allium cepa. The sequence continues at coordinate 181,049,832 of CM060937.1, read as the reverse complement.
TCTAGAGTAGTAGTAAATGCACGCTTCCGTTTCTTTGCTGGTTCATTGTTCATAGGAGGATTCTTCCTTTCTGGATACGGACAGTCTCTTTTGAAGTGGCCTGGTTATCACAGTTGTAACACTTGTCATTATTTGGCACTATATTCTGATCTCCAGAATTCTTATAGTTGTTTCTCTTGAGATTATTCATCTTTCTGTATTTTAGGAATCTCCTAAAATTTCTGGTCATAAAGGCTATCTCTTCATCATTATCGTTGTTTGAGTCTGATCCATCAGTCAATGCACTGAATGCCATTGATTTCTTTTCAGATGCTTTACTTTCTCTTCTCCCAATCATTTTAACTTCATACGACATTTGATTTCCAATTAATTCATCTATTTTAAAATAGTGATGTCATTTGCCTCTTCGATCGTAAGTGTCTTTTGATCCCATTTTGGAGTTAGAGAATTTAAAAAATTTCTGACTTGATCTTCTTCAGAAAATTCCTTTCCCAAAGATATTTGAGAATGCACAATATCCTAAAATCTACTATACATATCTGAAATAGACTCATTAGCATTCATTTTAAATAACTGAAACTGATTTGTTAGCATGGAAATTTTGGTCTGTTTAACTTTGCTTGTTCCTTCGTGAGTAACTTGCAAAGTTTTCCAGATTTCATATGCAGACTTACAAACTAACACTCTATTGAATTCATTTCTATCTAGTGAACAAAATAGAATACTCATTGCCTTAGAATTATTTTGTGCAACGGTCTTTTGCTCAGCAGTCCATTGTGCAAAATCAATTGTGGGTTCAGAATATTCAGTTTGTGTGATATTTCAAGTGTCTAATCCTATAAATTGTAAATATATTTTCATCCTACATGCCCAATATGCATAGTTACTTCCATTAAAAAGTGGTGGTCTGACAGTAGACTGACGCTCTACAAATGAACTAGTGACAGGGATACTAGTGTTAATAACAGCACCAGTGTTAGTAGCCATTTTGAAAACTTTTCAAAAATCAGATTATGAAACTTTGAAAACCTTGCTCTGATACCAATTGTGAGAAATGCGGATTATGGTTCTTAAGGCTAAGATTAACAATAGAGGGGTGTGAATAGTGTTAATAAAGAATTACTAAATCTTTTTCGATTTATGTTAATTTAGACACAAAAGTATGCAATATACGGACACAGATATGATCACAGAAACAATCACAGACACAGAAATAAAATAAAAGCAGTAAATGAAAGAACACACAGGATTTTATACTGGTTCAGAGATACCTTACATCCAGTCCCGCAACACAAGTACGGATTTCCTTTCAAAAGCAATCGTACAATTACACCCTCGGTTTCAAGGCTACGAGGTGCACCCTCCAGAATTTCGATCCTCTGGGTAGAGTTACTTGATTTCCGAGCCACAAGTTTATCCAATTGATTTACTAAGGCTACAATCACACCTTTTCCCTTCTGATTGATTTCCAAGGCTACAATCACACCTTTTTTCACTTAATAGATTACAAAGAAGTCTATAACTCTGAATAGCACTGAGAATCTTGTAGAGATAGTGATAGAGAATCAAACTAGAAGTAATCGAGTATGATTCAATGTTGATTTCGGCAGAGTAATGATAAGAATATGTATTAAGAAAAGAGGAAGAAGAAGAGGAGTGAAAACTAGAAAAAAGTGATTAAAAATTCGTTGAAACTGACCCCTATTTATAGAAGAACAACAGCCATGTCCATTCATGAAGAGTTATGGCGAAAAGACACTTCTTTTGAAATTTGAATTTTTGAATCAAACTGTCACCATGTCGACATGGTACCCATAGGCATGTCGACATCCCAAAGCTTTTTATGATGCATTGAATTTCTTTGAAAATACCTTTATCTTAAAAATTAATTTAAACTTTATAAATATACTTGACTATAGTTGAAATTCATAAGTAAATATAAAGAATAATATATATAGAATTTATCCATATTTTATATTTAAATCTAAGTATAAATATTTAAAAGTTAAATATATTATTAAAAATATAGTTTAAAATCAGGAGTAATTTGACTTTGAAAACAAAGATGTTTTTGAGCCTAAAATTATTTAAAATCAGGATCGAAGGTTTTGAATCTTTTAAAGGGAAAGTTTTGAAAACATTTTGAAAATAGGATATTATTTTGAAAAATCATTTTGAATAAAAGTTAGTAGGTACAAAACAAGGTTCCACTAGGTTTTTCGTAGGTTCCATCCTACTTAGGGTTCCATCCCTTTAACGGGCTCGAAGTGGATTCCATTCCATGAATAAATTGGATTTTAAGATGCCAGTGCTTTTCTATGAGTTTTAAAAAAAGTTCCTAAAAAATACTTGTCCTTGAAATCTTGAACTATTGATAGTCTCGATACCCATGAGTCTTCTATCTTGATATTTATCTTAATATCTTGAATCTCTATAATGTACAGTCTTCATTCTTAGTACCTGCATGGTTAAATCCTGCATATACATATATATATATCTAAGCTTATAATGTTAATATTTATATTTTATAATCTATTCTAAGGTTGTTGTCATCAAAACCATCATCTCACGAACTAACAATCTCTCCCTTTTTGATGATGACAACCTTTGTTTATAAAATATTATTTCTATCCTAATAACTCCCTTTAAAACTAACAACTCCTCCTTAATCTATACCAAACTACCCTATTTTTTATTTCTCCTCCTTTGTCATCAACAAAAACTTACTCCCCCTCATTCTTGGACTTCGGTACCTGCATTGATAAACTATACAACGGAATATATATAGAGTAAGAAATAATTATACTTCTAAGCATGATAACTAATTCAATGTGTATATATATATATATATGTTTTACACACCAATCTTCAAATCAATAAGAAATCAATCCACACAAAGTATCAATTCAAACCAAATCCATTCAAACAAATCAAAAAGTAAATAAAATATCAAACATTACATGGAACTTCCACCCATCCTTCTTCTCCAATGATTGGGTCTGCCTTAATAGCATCCCAATTATCATTGTCATTGGTGAGAGAGACAGAATGATGTGCTTCGTTATCATCCTTGTGCAGAGAGGAGATCATCCATCGTATCGCATCGAAGCGCCTTTCTTGTTCCTTTATCATCTGCATTTGACTTAATTCTAAATGACGCTGGTTTCGTATAATAAATTGGAGAATATTCTTGAACGAATTAAGAGTTTCTTCAAGATTTTCGGATAAATTGTGAATAGGATTAGTCATAGTTGAATTTGTGAAAGAAATGGAGGAGATGATAAGAAATAAATTTCAGTGAAGAATTCTGGAAGAAACAGGTATTTACAGGTGTAGAAATTCGTTTTAATTGAATAGACATGTGGTAGCTATTCAAATTTCAAATTCAAAATCAATTGCCATTACTGACCAGTACATGTTGACATGGACACGTAGGGGATGTCGACATGGATTAGTGAAATGATATGACTAATTTTAATTTTGTGAATAATTGTGTGTATATATATAATATACTAACATTTATTTTAGAGATAAGATAAGGTAGATAACAGAAAGAAAATCTCATTTCATTGCATACTAGGATAATACAATGATTAAGCACACAACAAACTACATGAACATTAGAAATAAAGCAAACTAAAAAAAATACAACAAGATACGAAAAGATAAAACTAGTTAGAGGATGAAGATGATGAAGATAGTCCAAGTTTCTTGCTAACTTTTGAAAAGAACTTGTTCATCTTCGAAGAAATGTTATCCAACTTTTTACTAACGGATCGTTTTAGAATCCGTTGATTCTCTACAATTATCTTTTGGTTTTTGAGAAGGGTTTTGTTGGATGGATTGGAAGGATATTCAATGCTTTCCAAAGACGTTTCTCTTTCTTCTTCTTCTTCAATTTCCATTTCATCCCCTTCTTCTTCTTCTTCCATTTCCTCATGAGCCAAATGCTCTTCCTTTTCAGTAAGTGTCTCATAAGGTTGAAAAACAAATTGAATTTTCATAAGCGAAATGTTGGAATGATTGAAAACTTTTCTAGAAACAAATTCTACGCCTTTGAAATCCACTCCAAAATAGTTAAAAATTCCAGTGAGATAAATTCCATGGTATAAAGTATTCTCATCCATTTTAAGATTTTTAGGACGAAGTTCATCCAAAATAACTTGCGTCCAATTTATGTCATAGTTTCCGAAAATAGCAAAAAGAGCTTTGCAAACTTTTGAAGTATGATTGTTAAAATTTCCCGATCTTGGGGTCAAAGTATGTTGCAAAAGAAGATTAACAATTCTTGCTTTTGGTCGAAAATTCCTATTTTTAAAATCAAAATCATCATCTCCTTCGAAAATGCGATGAAATGTCTCACGATCATGTTCATCGATTTTAAAGTTAGAAAGATCAATTCCCAAACTCTTGCAATTGAGAATGGTACCCAAAATATCACAATTCAAAACAATTTGAGTGCCTTTGACACTACTCCAAATTTCATCTTCATTTCCAACATAAAAACCGCGATTTAAATTCGCATAGAATTTTGACAAGATTAGGATAGCAAAAAAAATCATTTTTAGAAGCATCAATAAGACTAAGAACACCATTGTTTGCAAAAAGAGAATCAATTTCATAAGAAGAAAAATATTGAAAAATAGCAAATTTTTCGGGATGGACTTTGGTATAGTTAGCATAATTGATGTATGCTTTAATTGCCTCCGGATCATTGAATAATTGCTCTTTGATTTTTGTGGAAATTCTCATGGTTGAGGGGTTGCTTGAAGAAGCCATTAGAGTAGAGAGTAGAGATCTTGAAGTTATGAAGAGAGAGTTTGAATTTGAAAATGAAAGTGAAAAGATAAGATAAAAGATAGTGAATAAATAGATTCTCAAAGGACATATTCTCCGGTCAAAAGGTATCTTTTCAGAGAATTGAATGAAGTGAAAAGGTGGAGGGAAATTCAAACATTTGAATTCAAATTTTGAAATTCAAATTCAGGTGGCCATGTCGACATCATGGTAGGGACCATGTCGACATGTGCTTTTGAATTTTCATGAATTTTTTTTTTTAAGATCTCTAATATATATTATTATTATTATTATTATTAATGTCTATTATATATTACTGAAATATTATTATACTTATAATATATTTCAGAAAGTATTAAAATAATAATAATAATAATAAAAATTATAAAAAATAGAAAATAAATTTTAGAATTCAAACAACACACCAATTCAAAAATCAATCAATCAAACAATCAAGCAACTAATTCTAAGCAATCAATTTCAATCAATTGTATTGTAAACGTGTACCTTTTTCTGAGTCCATTTCTCTGAATTCGTCGGAGTCGTGAACAGTTGTGAAACACAAATTCGAATTATCCGTTTTCTGATTATCATCACTTGAGGAAGAGTCTGAGTCATCTGGAGTAGTAGTAAATGCACACTTCCGTTTCTTTGCTGGTTCATTGTTCATAGGAGGATTCTTCCATTCTGGATACGGACAGTCTCTTTTGAAGTGGCCTGGTTATCACAGTTGTAACACTTGTCATTATTTGGCACTATATTCTGATCTCCAGAATTCTTATAGTTGTTTCTCTTGAGATTATTCATCTTTCTGTATTTTAGGAATCTACTAAAATTTCTGGTCATAAAGGCTATCTCTTCATCATTATCGTTGTTTGAGTCTGATCCATCAGTCAATGCACTGAATGCCATTGATTTCTTTTCAGATGCTTTACTTTCTCTTCTCCCAATCATTTTAACTTCATACGACATTAGATTTCCAATTAATTCTTCTACTTTAAAATAGTGATGTCATTTGCCTCTTCGATCGTAAGTGTCTTTTGATCCCAGTTTGGAGTTAGAGAATTTAAAAAATTTCTGACTTGATCTTCTTCAGAAAATTCCTTTCCCAAAGATATTTGAGAATGCACAATATCCTGAAATCTACTATACATATCTGAAATAGACTCATTAGCATTCATTTTAAATAACTGAAACTGATTTGTGAGCATGAAAATTTTGGTCTGTTTAACTTTGCTTGTTCCTTCGTGAGTAACTTGCAAAGTTTTCCAGATTTCATATGCAGACTTACAAACTAACACTCTATTGAATTCATTTCTATCTAGTGAACAAAATAGAATACTCATTGCCTTAGAATTATTTTGTGCAACAGTCTTTTGCTCAGCAGTCCATTGTGCAAAATCAATTGTGGGTTCAGAATATTCAGTTTGTGTGATATTTCAAGTGTCTAATCCTATAAATTGTAAATATATTTTCATCCTACATGCCCAATATGCATAGTTACTGTCATTAAAAAGTGGTGGTCTGACAGTAGACTGACGCTCTACAAATGAACTAGTGACAGGGATACTAGTGTTAATAACAGTACCAGTGTTGGAAGCCATTTTGAAAACTTTTCAAAAATCAGATTATGAAACTTTGAAAACCTTGCTCTGATACCAATTGTGAGAAATGCGGATTATGGTTCTTAAGGCTAAGATTAACACTAGAGGGGTGTGAATAGTGTTAATAAAGAATTACTAAATCTTTTTCGATTTATGTTAATTTAGACACAAAAGTATGCAATATAGATATGATCACAGAAACAATCACAGATACAGAAATAAAATAAAAGCAGTAAATGAAAGAGCACACAGGATTTTATACTGGTTCGGAGATACCCTACATCCAGTCCCGCAACACAAGTACGGATTTCCTTTCAAAAGCAATCATACAATTACACCCTCGGTTTCAAGGCTACGAGGTACACCCTCCAGAATTTCGATCCTCTGGGTAGAGTTACTTGATTTTCGAGCCACAAGTTTACCCAATTGATTTACCAAGGCTACAATCACATCTTTTCCCTTCTGATTGATTTCCAAGGCTACAATCACACCTTTTCTCGCTTAATAGATTACAAAGAAATCTATAACTCTGAATAGCACTGAGAATCTTGTAGAGATAGTGATAGAGAATCAAACTAGAAGTAATCGAGTATGATTCAATGTTGATTTCGGCAGAGTAATGATAAGAATATGTATTAAGAAAAGAGGAAGAAGAAGAGGAGTGAAAACTAGAAAAAAGTGATTAAAAATTCGTTGAAACTGACCCCTATTTATAGAAGAACAACAGCCATGTCCATTCATGAAGAGTTATGGCGATTAGACACTTCTTTTGAAATTTGAATTTTTGAATCAAACTGTCACCATGTCGACATGGTACCCATAGGCATGTCGACATCCCAAAGCTTTTTATGATGTTTTGAATTTCTTTGAAAATAACCTTTATCTTAAAAATTAATTTAAACTTTATAAATATACTTGACTATAGTTGAAATTCATAAGTAAATATAAAGAATAATATATATAGAATTTAACCATAATTTTATATTTAAATCTAAGTATAAATATTTAAAAGTTAAATATATTATTAAAAAGATAGTTTAAAATCAGAAGTAATTTGACTTTGCAAAAAAAGATGTTTTTGAGCCTAAAATTATTTAAAATCAGGATCGAGGGTTTTGAATCTTTTAAAAGGAAAGTTTTGAAAACATTTTGAAAACATGATATAATTTTGAAAAATCATTTTGAATAAAAGTTAGCGGATACAAAACAATGTTCCACTAGATTTTTCGTAGGTTCCATCCAACTTAGGGTTTCATCCCTTTAATAGGCTCGAAGTGGATTCCATTTCACGAATAAATTGGATTTTAAGATGCCAGTGCTTTTCTACGAGTTTTAACAAAAATTCCTAAAAAATACTTATCCTTGAAATCTTGAACTCTTGATTAGTCTCGATACTCATGAGTCTTCTATCTGGATATCTTAAATCTCTATACTGTACAGTCTTCATTCTTAGTACCTGCATGGTTAAATCCTGCATATATATATATATATATATATATATATATATATCTAAGCTTATAATGTTAGTATTTATATTTTATAATCTATTCTATGGTTGTTGTCATCAAAACCATCATCTCACGGACTAACATTGTATTCTTAAAGTCTGACTTTATGCTCCATGATTAGTGGAAAAATTAGACATTCTGTGTTCTACAAATTTAAATTACTAAGTACCCAGAGATAGGTACCATTGAACTCCTTTGATCTATGTTGGGGTCGTTGGATTATGATCGTATAAGGGTTGATTGGATGATTTACCCTAACACATCCAATCTTTGACCAACACCTAGAAATCGGCAAGGTCAAGGATTGATGCTTGAAGATAGGCATCCAATACACCAAATCCTAGTGATAGGAACCGATGTAGAATTGTATCTTTTGCGGATGCTTGACTGTTTATCGCCCAACGAGATGCATTCGGTTGACGATAAATGAAATTGACAGAAGAAACATCTGCAACTAATGCCCGAAGATATGTGAAGTCGGAGATGTGTGCCTAGATTAGCCATCCAAGACGTTGACACTCAAAGGTCGAAGTCGATGTATAATTGAATTTCCTAGCTATACAACTTTATTTATGACTAAGCAAGATATATTCGGTTGATGATAAACGATGTCAAGCAATGAATTATAGTTGTGTCAAGCAAGATATATTCGGTTGATGATAAACGATGGCCATTGTAGTGACGATGGTGGATGTAGTTGTGATTGACAGAGTTATGGGTATGCCCTAGGGCAATTATGTTATTTGTTACATAAACTTAACTCGATAACCAATCTTATCCGAAATAAAACGTGTCTAATATCTGTTATATACTTAAATAGTGTATTATGTTAATTAATTTAATTAAAATTTATTTAATAGAAAAACCATAAATGATTTATTTTGTGATAACAGTTACAATGTGTTGTAATCTTGAGTGACTTATCATAGTAGAATAAACATATCGTTTGCGCATGATACCATGACTTTACATCTCACTTACCTAGACATATTATAGCACTTAAATTTATTTTATATAATTTTGAATTGCTCTCTGGACTAAAGATTAATTTTGATAATAGTTCCCTATTAGTATTGAATGGTGTAGATAAGATAGAAAATTAAGTCCTAGTATATTAAATTGTAAAATTACCAAATTTTCTATAGAACATTCTAGACTTTTAATAAAACCAACTAAACTCAAACATGATGACTGGTTGATAATAATAGATAAAATTTACAAAAGATTAACTAAATGGAAGGGAAGATTATTATCAAGGGTGAGTTGGATAGTCCTTATTAACTTTGCTTTATCAGCATTACCCATATATTGGATGTTGTTTTATCGCTTTCCAGAATGGGTAATTGAAAAAATAGATATAATTAGAAGAGATTTTTTATAGAGCGGTGATAATCCTAGTAATAGTTCAAAATGTTTAGTTAATTGGGAAATAGTATGTAAATATAAAGTTAAAGGAGGGTTAGGTATTATAAATTTACATAATTTAAATGTCTTTATTAGGAAAATAGATATGAAAATTTACAAATAATAATGAGAATTTAATTTGGAAACAAATAATATCAAATCAATGGTATGGTGGTACATATAATTTATATCATATTTCTACTAATAATAAAAATATATTTCTTAATTAAATTAATAATAATAACTCGTGATATTTATAAATTATGAATTAAAAATGTGGTACATTTAGGGAATAATATCTCTTTCTGGCATGATAGTTGGAAATCTATAATTCCTCTTAAAGTAGAATTTAGTGAACTTTATGAAATTTGTAATTTTAAAAATTTCAGAAGTATATAGACCAAATTCAAATTTTCCATGGGAATTTAATTTTAATCTACTTTAGCTAGAAATATATAATCTAAGTTTGCCCTACGTTGTGCTATATTAAAATCATATAACATTGATAATTAACATGACATTAAAATATGGTATTGGGATAATAATAAAATCTATACGATGCACTCTTTTTATAAATTTCTTAATTTTTTAGGTACAAAGTCAAATATGTTTAGATATATTTAGAAATATAATACTCCATCCAACGCTAAAGTACATATGAGGTTAATTATACATGGAAAATTAAACACTATTGAACTTTTCAAAAATAAAAATATAGTTATTGACGATAAATGTTTTTTTTGTAATATAGGAATGGATTATATTTCACATTAGTATGTTTAGTGTCATATCACTAATTATATTCTATAAATTATCTTAATATTTTTTATATTAATACAGCTAATAATGATATTAATTGTGAATTATTTTGTAATAGGCTAAGGTTTTGTATTAATAGATTTCATAGATTAGTAACTAGTACTATTTTTATTATAATATGTTGGTATATAGGGTTGAAAGGAACCAAAGGGTTTTAAATAATATAAATACTTCAATAGATAATCTAATATATATATATATATGTGTGTGTGTGTGTGATTTTTTTTGTTATGTTTTAATTGGATTTCAAACCCTAGTGATAATAAAATAATAATCTTAGTTTCAGTGAATACCTCAAAGAGGTTAAATATCATATTAATTTAGTTAATAAACATGTAGTATTTACAAGTAAAAATTCTAATTTCTCCTTAAATACATTTTTAATTGATATGTATGCCAATGAATCCAATGTTATATTATATCTAAGAAACTAGCTAATTTTAAAATTTTGTAATCTTTTAATCTAACATAGATATTTAAACTTTTGGTGTTTAGGAATCATAGTCTTACTTCTAGGAGTTTAGTTGATTGAACTCATTAGCATATTTGTCCATAAGTCTATTTAAGTTATGTGTAGGCCTATTTCCTCACATGATTCACGTCATACCTAGGTTACTATTTCATGTACATATTACTTCCTCTCCTCTTGCATATTTATATGTATATAATAGACTTATATACATACATACATGTATATATATATGTATGTATGTATGTATATGCCTCACATTGTCCGTTGAGTTTCATCATTTTGGCTATTGACATGGGATGTTCAACTCGAATGTTTTCATTCCTTGGATAAGCCGAGCTTTGATATGTTGCTAGGCCTTCTACATCTTATTTGGATTTCATATCTCTTTTGGGAATGGACAAGACCTTTTCTCTCATCGCAGTTCTTTCTTGTCAGGACACGATTCTTCGTCTTCCGAAAATTCGACATCGACACTCACTTTATCGACTGCCGAGGAATCGAACGACGAAAAACCGAACACTGAGGGTTTTAAGAAGAATTTAAGAAAAGAAAGAAGAAAGAAGATAGGAAAGAAGGAAATAGAAAATAGAAATTAGAGAGAATAGAAAATGGAGGGGAAAGAAAAAATAGAAAATTTTAATATAGAAGGAAAAGAGAATAGAGGAAAAAGAAAAACAGAAGAAAATAGGACGGAACAGAAAACAACAGAACAACATCAGAATCTCACAATTCGCAGCGGAACAACATATAATAATAAATGAATAATCTTTAAACAAAGAACTATCAGTTATTACATTTTATACATTACATTACATCATATCATCAGAGTATACAACATCAAACAAACAGCGAAAAAAGAAATACTATATAAGTAATATGCCATGCCATCCAGCTTGCCTCCAGCAACTCCAGAATATCCAGAATATCCTGATAAACCTTAACTCTTGACTGCCCGTGTGGAAATTGGTGGGCACCCAGAGTTTAGGAAGGAAAACAATAAACTCCAAGTCAGTCATGTGACTGGTGTGAGAACTCAAAACAGTTTATTTATCTTTAAAAATCAAAATAGAGGAATATTTTTATTTCAATTCGCAATGCTTTTAAAAATGAGACTACCATAAGGCCTCCCGCACACACACACATGCAAACGCAGAATCGGAGGAGATTTCTCCTTATGATAGTCAAAGATGCTTGATACGCATTTAAAATAACATTTGATATTATTACTAGTGCATAGTGTAGTGGAAAATTCATTTCGAAAGTAGAATATAAATCTTAGCCAACATACGACCGTTATCGTATGCCTACTATAGCTAACTATGTTCAATAGCAGGTTACCGCCACATTCCATAGCAGGTTATACAACTAAAACCGTACAAGTCACGTATTGTTTCTTTGGATTTCCAACAAATGGTCAGGCCAAGGAACTTCCCATTGCCACATGAGAATGCCTCTGGAAAGACATCCCCGAGAACCAAACCGGAACTCTGCCAACACAAGGCCGGGTTACCCCTAACTGGGTAACTACTGACACGAGCACGCCATTCCCCGATCGTAAACGACCTTTCTCACGGGATCCCGAAAACCAACAACCACAAAGTAATAAATTCGTAGTAACCACATAGGTTAAATATCTGGGCTCCATACCATGATACCACCTCTATCCAGAAGGAAATGTACATACCCTAAAGGGTGCTACCCCTCATAACCTTGCTGCATCTTTCCTGTTTTGACCATTTCCGGGGTGTGAGGTTCGACGAAGTCACGTCCACAAAAACATACTTTATGCAAAAGCCATGCTTTGGGTCAACAAATGATCAACACAATGATCACCAAGATAGACGATCAAATAAACGATCCTACCACAATAATCAACACAATGATCATTTCAGCATCACTCAGCATGTCACATTACCAAATTGGGAATATATCGCTGATAACTTCAACTATATAACCTCTGAGCTCGTACGTCTCAGAGAAGGGTGTTAAGCTAAAGAATAAATTCTCCGCCACCAACAGAAATATATTTGAATGAAATCGGCTTTATATCTCAACTTGTAATGTCAGACACACAATCCATACAAGTCTGTTCCGGGCTCGAACAAAACCGAAGGCACTTACAAAGAAGTCCTTGCAATCCGGATATTCACAATCCTGATCGGATTCACCATCACATATGGAGAACTCTATACCGGAGCAACTCGGTGCAGAATAAATCGACAGGTCATCCTATCGCTCTCGCAAATACCGGGTCTTCAACACCGATCTTCAATGCAATTCACAACGACGTATCACATATTCGGAATGGGTTATACGACCCCATGGTCCTTTCCCGGTTAACCCGAATAGTGAGCGCTTATTCAAAAATAAGTGTAGCATTCACATTCAAACAATTCACATCAATTACCCATTCAAAGGGAAATATTGATAGTCGGTTATTAAACTATCACTGGATATGCACACATCACCAGATTCCAAATAATTTTCCAAATTATTTACTTTCCAAAATATCTTTACAAGATATATAATTTCACACTTCAAAAATAAAACAATATTTATTTTTAAACCAATTCCACTTTTCATTTATAAATTCCATAATGAATTTATATCCTCAAATATTCATGCATATACGATTTCAATTATCCATTTTCAATTTATCTTCAAAAAGATAAATTCTAATTATTCACTTCATATTGGAAAACAATTCCATACTTATTAAAAAAAAGTAATTCACAAATCTTTTTATTTTCAACACTTAGAAAATATTCAATATACTTAAATCGAGATTAAGTATATATTTCATTCTATTAAGGAAATCATTCTCTTAACATATTTATTTGGGCCAAAACGAATGTTACGTAAAACATCGTTACGACAACCCAAAATCACTAGTATAGGGATTCGAAATTAAAATAGATATATAAATCCCAATACTATACAAAACATTTCCTTTCGGAAATCATTTACTATAACAACAGTGTTATAGTCCATCATCTCCTTCTATTTCTCGAAAACGTCTATTTCAACAATAAATGTTGAAATCTATGATTTCGAATCTCAATACCTTTTAAAAACATTGTTAGATAGTTTTAATTCTATTTAAAACATCATATCTAAAACAATTTCTTTAACATATTATTCACTATTCAAAAATGTGAATAAACTTCGTTAACAATTTCATCACTTCTATTCAATTTATTTTAAAGGATTATTCACTATTCAAAAATGTGAATATAACTCCTTTAATAGGTTTCAACAATTTTCTTATTAAAATAAGTCATTTGCGAATTTATAAAACAACGTTTATAAATTCCATTTCTATTTATTTATAAAAACTTCCTTTTTATAAATCTCTTTATTAACTTATTCGATTTATAATTTTAATTATAAACCAAAAGTCCAAATTATAAGTCAAACACTTATAATTTATTTATTTGCAAAAATCGTTCCTTTGAACTTTACAAATTTTATAAACCTACTGTTTATAAAATTTCCATTTATAACTTCACCGTTATATAATTCTATAAATTTCATTCATTAATGAATTTCATTTTCACTTCATTTAAACACTTATAAAAACTCGTTTTATAATGTCCATATTTCAATTTATAAATATCCATTTATAAATCTCTTAATATAATTCAATTTATATTATTCTTTTAAAACGTCTTCAAATTCCTTTATTATTTCACCATTTTGATTCATAAAATAATTAAATTTTATAAATCCTATATTTAAACTTTTCACAATAAATTCTAAAATCCCAATTAAACTATTTTATAAAATCATTAGCATCATATTCTCAAAAATCAGTTTTTAACTATATTTCTCAAAAATCATAATTTTTATAACATTAAAAATTATAACGTTTATTTATTTATAATGGATCAATTCCAAAATATAGTATATTCTCAAAAATCACTTTAAAAAATCATTTTAAAACCCCAAAATCTGGGTCCAATGATGTTACACACCAAATAGTCAATCACGACTACAACGATATCATATATCAATATGAAAATCCATCAAATATCAAAATATCTGAAATTAAATAAAAACTGTTGAGGAATCCAGTTGGATCCCTCCAACCTGTTTTCCTGCATCCACAAACATTAGCACAATACCAATTTCGCTCCAGTACGAAATTATCGCGGTATATGTTCTTATTAAATATTATCCGCTTAATAACGGCGTAATAGGGTCTCATCCGCTAAACAAAAAATGCGGGAAATCAATAACTCCAATATATACATATGCCAATATATATATATTGCTACTATATATAATACCAATTTCACTGTTTATGAAATATTCGCGGTATATGTTTTTAATAAATAACATCCGCTTACTAACGGCGTATAATGTCTATTTTAACAATCAATATATATCAATCAACATTCAAACATGCATTCCAATATTTTAAATCTAACTATTTAAAATAAAATCGAAACTGATTCGATTGAGTGAGAAGTTCTCACCTTGATTTTATTTCCGTTTTAGCGATTTATTTCGAATAAAATTAAACGGACGTTTAATTTTACCCAAAATTCTCACTAACTCCAAACGACTCCAAACCAAATCCATCGCGTAGTGCTCGTCCATACGATTCCAACGCAACTGGTTTCGTCCAAAACGGACCTCGTATGAAAAAGTTATGATTTTTATAAGTTTGTACACGATTTATATACACAATTTCAACATACTTTAACTATTTTTAACCTCCATCAATTTAGAGCCGTAGGATCCCACTTCATCAAATCCTGGCCATCCCCATCTCTCCCTCTCCCTCACGTTCTCCTCCTACAGACCATAGCCGCAACAAACAACCCATGAACTCAAACTAGGTTTTGAATTTACAACCTCCATGCTTGATTAAAACATGATCAGAGACTTGCATTTTGAAGCTCTCCACCATAGCCATGCTCCGCCTCAATCCCCCTAAGCTCGGCCTCAAGATGAGCCTCGAATTTCGTGCGCAGGCCTGAAGAGAACGACCCCCTTTTCTCCTCCATCGTCGCTCCAAATTTGATCATAACCGTTGGATCTCTAGTTCGTGTTGTGCTCTACCACTTTGTAGTTGAACATTCTTGCTAATTCTTGATGGATTTGGAGGAATCGAGGGATGAAGTTGAGAAAATTCTGGCCATACATTGGTTAGGGCCGGCTGCAGTTTTGTATTAGGGTTTTGTATATATTTTTTATTAATTTTTGAGATGGTGGGCTATTTATAAGGAACCGACGAAACACTATTCATCCCGGAAATTCCGAACTCCGATTTAGGCGCCGTAACCAGCGTTTCTAGGGTTTACCCCGCGTTCCGGACACAATGGAACAGGTTTCGAAAGCTAATTCGGAAGTATGTGCGAGTTATGGCTATAAACGCTCAATTTGAATTAAACCGATTTAAGCGATTTTCTAGGCGTTTTAATTCGTACCGGGCAAACGGTAAATCCAATTGACACGAAATTTGAAACCTTACAATAATATCACATTACGGATCCGATGAAACTGGTTTCGTCGAAATCCGAGACTTTTTGAAAAATGGCTATTTTAACTCGCTAAATTTAAATTAAAAATAAATCGATGCGTTTCGAGCTGCCACGATCAAACGATAACTCCGATTGACACGAAATTTGAAATCCGGTAATAACTAACTATTACGGATCCAATGGAACTGGTTTCGTTCAATTCTGAGACTGTTCAAAAATTGACTATTTTCACTAGTCGATTTTAATATTAAAATATTGAATTTTCACAAATTAACTTTTAATTCGATTTTAAAAGTTCTAAAATATCATTCTAACTTCCATATGATAAATTAAAATTTTACAAATCATTTTCAATCATATTTAACTATATTTTCAATTATTTCCATAATTTAACATATTAAATTATCGATTTAATTATTCAATTAAATCCAATAATTCAAATAAAAATTTATTTGACTTATTAATTCACCTTTTAAAATTTAAAATTAATTAAATATTCAAATTTTAATTATCAAAAATTCTGGGTCGTTACAATCTTCCCCACTTAAAAGAATTTCGTCCCGAAATTACAAGTAAGAAAAGTACAGAATTTATTAATTTTCCAAAAATTCATAGTTAAACTTCTTACAATAACTTTACTAAGTTTTCAAATCATACTTAGTTATCTTTTCAAAAACAACTACTATTGTTTAACTTTCAATTCCAAAATCAAAGTTTAAGTTTTCAAAAAATTTCCCAATTTTTCTCAAAAATTTTCTAACGCCTTAAATTTCCGGAAAAATTCGCCATAGTCTCCTTTGCGCGGCTCGATCCGAAAAAAAAATGACAGTATATATATCACAAATATACATCTCATCAAGTAATGAGGCATCCCGAAGGGAAAAAAGTGTAAAAGTACTGTATTTAATCCGAGATATGTACCTTATATTTTTATTAGCAAGCATATACGGCTAATATAGCGCAAAAGCGAGCTCCAAATGCGAAGCAAACGCGATCCGCACCTACTAATTACTCAACAAACAACATGAGAATCATGCATGTAGATAATAGTATCAATATATAACATATAGCAACATAATAACTATATATGCCAACATAGCAAATGTATGAAAAGCAATATATTCAAACATCAACCAACTAGCATTCAACAAATTCATAATCAATATATATTCATTTATATTCTCATTAATATTAAATGAATTGGTTTTCAATTTTAATCACATTTGATTCATTTAACAGTGGATGTTTTTACTAACATTCATTTTCAATTAGTTTCTATTCACTAATTTATATTCACGTTGGTTCACTTCCAAATCAAATTCAATTCTATTCAAGATTCACTTAACTTCCAATTGGATTTTAATTACTTTAGCTTTCAATTGGTTTAAATCAATTTCATTAACACTTAATGAATTATATACTATCAACTAACAATCATATAACAACCAATGTATATATAATTACAACCAAATTACTTTGCTTTCAATTGGTTTAATCAATTGATTTTTATTCAATTATTCAACTTTCTTATAACATTAGAATTTTAATGAATTAACACTTATATTCATTATTTCATTCCAATTTACTCACATTCAATTGATTAACATTCAATCCATTCATTCAATTCAATTACAACAGTTGAATTTCATTTATAAAACTCATGTTCACATTTATCACTTAACTTTATTAATTTAGTTTGATACTAATATCAACTTCATTCAACAACACTTAAGTTATATTTCCATTTCTAAAGTAAATTTTTATTTAACTTTAAATTCATTTTTATTTATAACTCATATTCATATCCATATAGTTTCACTTCTTATATATATAAGTTTATTTCACAATTGTAAATCACTTTAATTATAATTTAACTCTTATAATTCTTTTTGCTTATACAATTATTCTTTTATTTAGATTATTCAAACAACTTAACAATCAACTTATATACACTTTAATAATTCTGAAAAATTATTTTCTTTATATATAAAATATAATCAAGGCAAAATTATTTCATTTACCCAATTTTTTTTTTAAAACAATACTGTGTCGAATTGTTCTATTCAAGTGTTTAGAGATTCCTATCAACAACGTTAATTACTCGTATTAACCAGAATCTATATACCACTCAATAAACCAATCATCACAATATAAAACAATTTCATATTCACTAACAAATACGCTCTCATAGCTATTATTACACACAAATTCATTCTAGAGTACTACTGACTCTATCTCTAATGAATAATACCCAACAGAACCATGGTTGTCGCTTAACCATAAGCTCTGATACCACATTGTCAGGACACGATTCTTCGTCTTCCGAAAATTCGACATCGACACTCACTTTATCGACTGCCGAGGAATCGAACGACAGAAACCCTTAGGGGTTTTAAAAAGATTTTAAGAAAAGAAAAAGTAGAAAAGAAGGTAGAAAGAAGAGGGAAGAGAAAATAGAAATTAGAGGGAATAGAAAATAAGCAGAATAGAACAGAATTTTAAAATAGAGAGAAGAGAAGATAGGAAATTTTAAAAATAGAAGAAATAGAAGAAAAGGAGGAGATTTCTCCTTATGATAGTCAAAGATGCTTGATACGCATTTAAAATAACATTTGATATTATTACTAGTGCATAGTGTAGTGGAAAATTCATTTCGAAAGTAGAATATAAATCTTAGCCAACATACGACCGTTATCGTATGCCTACTATAGCTAACTATGTTCAATAGCAGGTTACCGCCACATTCCATAGCAGGTTATACAACTAAAACCGTACAAGTCACGTATTGTTTCTTTGGATTTCCAACAAATGGTCAGGCCAAGGAACTTCCCATTGCCACATGAGAATGCCTCTGGAAAGACATCCCCGAGAACCAAACCGGAACTCTGCCAACACAAGGCCGGGATACCCCTAACTGGGTAACTACTGACGCGAGCACGCCATTCCCCGATCGTAAACGACCTTTCTCACGGGATCCCGAAAACCAACAACCACAAAGTAATAAATTCGTAGTAACCACATAGGTTAAATATCTGGGCTCCATACCATGATACCACCTCTATCCAGAAGGAAATGTACATACCCTAAAGGGTGCTACCCCTCATAACCTTGCTGCATCTTTCCTGTTTTGACCATTTCCGGGGTGTGAGGTTCGACGAAGTCACGTCCACAAAAACATACTTTATGCAAAAGCCATGCTTTGGGTCAACAAATGATCAACACAATGATCACCAAGATAGACGATCAAATAAACGATCCTATCACAATAATCAACACAATGATCAGTTCAGCATCACTCAGCATGTCACATTACCAAATTGGGAATATATCGCTGATAACTTCAACTATATAACCTCTGAGCTCGTACGTCTCAGAGAAGGGTGTTAAGCTAAAGAATAAATTCTCCGCCACCAACAGAAATATATTTGAATGAAATCGGCTTTATATCTCAACTTGTAATGTCAGACACACAATCCATACAAGTCTGTTCCGGGCTCGAACAAAACCGAAGGCACTTACAAAGAAGTCCTTGCAATCCGGATATTCACAATCCTGATCGGATTCACCATCACATATGGAGAACTCTATACCGGAGCAACTCGGTGCAGAGTAAATCGACCGGTCATCCTATCGCTCTCGCAAATACCGGGTCTTCAACACCGATCTTCAATGCAATTCACAACGACGTATCACATATTCGGAATGGGTTATACGACCCCATGGTCCTTTCCCGGTTAACCCGAATAGTGAGCGCTTATTCAAAAATAAGTGTAGCATTCACATTCAAACAATTCACATCAATTACCCATTCAAAGGGAAATATTGATAGTCGGTTATTGAACTATCACTGGATATGCACACATCACCAGATTCCAAATAATTTTCCAAATTATTTACTTTCCAAAATATCTTTACAAGATATATAATTTCACACTTCAAAAATAAAACAATATTTATTTTTAAACCAATTCCACTTTTCATTTATAAATTCCATAATGAATTTATATCCTCAAATATTCATGCATATACGATTTCAATTATCCATTTTCAATTTATCTTCAAAAAGATAAATTCTAATTATTCACTTCATATTGGAAAACAATTCCATACTTATTAAAAATAAGTAATTCACAAATCTTTTTATTTTCAACACTTAGAAAATATTCAATATACTTAAATCAAGATTAAGTATATATTTCATTCTATTAAGGAAATCATTCTCTTAACATATTTATTTGGGCCAAAACGAATGTTACGTAAAACATCGTTACGACAACCCAAAATCACTAGTATAGGGATTCGAAATTAAAATAGATATATAAATCCCAATACTATACAAAACATTTCCTTTCGGAAATCATTTACTATAACAACAGTGTTATAGTCCATCATCTCCTTCTATTTCTCGAAAACGTCTATTTCAACAATAAATGTTGAAATCTATGATTTCGAATCTCAATACCTTTTAAAAACATCGTTAGATAGTTTTAATTCTATTTAAAACATCATATCTAAAACAATTTCTTTAACATATTATTCACTATTCAAAAATGTGAATAAACTTCGTTAACAATTTCATCACTTCTATTCAATTTATTTTAAAGGATTATTCACTATTCAAAAATGTGAATATAACTCCTTTAATAGGTTTCAACAATTTTCTTATTAAAATAAGTCATTTGCGAATTTATAAAACAACGTTTATAAATTCCATTTCTATTTATTTATAAAAACTTCCTTTTTATAAATCTCTTTATTAACTTATTCGATTTATAATTTTAATTATAAACCAAAAGTCCAAATTATAAGTCAAACACTTATAATTTATTTATTTGCAAAAATCGTTCCTTTGAACTTTACAAATTTTATAAACCTACTGTTTATAAAATTTCCATTTATAACTTCACCGTTATATAATTCTATAAATTTCATTCATTAATGAATTTCATTTTCACTTCATTTAAACACTTATAAAAACTCGTTTTATAATGTCCATATTTCAATTTATAAATATCCATTTATAAATCTCTTAATATAATTCAATTTATATTATTCTTTTAAAACGTCTTCAAATTCCTTTATTATTTCACCATTTTGATTCATAAAATAATTAAATTTTATAAATCCTATATTTAAACTTTTCACAATAAATTCTAAAATCCCAATTAAACTATTTTATAAAATCATTAGCATCATATTCTCAAAAATCAGTTTTTAACTATATTTCTCAAAAATCATAATTTTTATAACATTAAAAATTATAACGTTTATTTATTTATAATGGATCAATTCCAAAATATAGTATATTCTCAAAAATCACTTTAAAAATCATTTTAAAACCCCAAAATCTGGGTCCAATGATGTTACACACCAAATAGTCAATCACGACTACAACGATATCATATATCAATATGAAAATCCATCAAATATCAAAATATCTGAAATTAAATAAAAACTGTTGAGGAATCCAGTTGGATCCCTCCAACCTGTTTTCCTGCATCCACAAACATTAGCACAATACCAATTTCGCTCCAGTACGAAATTATCGCGGTATATGTTCTTATTAAATATTATTCGCTTAATAACGGCGTAATAGGGTCTCATCCGCTAAACAAAAAATGCGGGAAATCAATAACTCCAATATATACATATGCCAATATATATATATTGCTACTATATATAATACCAATTTCACTGTTTATGAAATATTCGCGGTATATGTTTTTAATAAATAACATCCGCTTACTAACGGCGTATAATGTCTATTTTAACAATCAATATATATCAATCAACATTCAAACATGCATTCAAATATTTTAAATCTAACTATTTAAAATAAAATCGAAACTGATTCGATTGAGTGAGAAGTTCTCACCTTGATTTTATTTCCGTTTTAGCGATTTATTTCGAATAAAATTAAACGGACGTTTAATTTTACCCAAAATTCTCACTAACTCCAAACGACTCCAAACCAACTCCATCGCGTAGTGCTCGTCCATACGATTCCAACGCAACTGGTTTCGTCCAAAACGGACCTCGTATGAAAAAGTTATGATTTTTATAAGTTTGTACACGATTTATATACACAATTTCAACATACTTTAACTATTTTTAACCTCCATCAATTTAGAGCCGTAGGATCCCACTTCATCAAATCCTGGCCGTCCCCATCTCTCCCTCTCCCTCACGTTCTCCTCCTACAGACCATAGCCGCAACAAACAACCCATGAACTCAAACTAGGTTTTGAATTTACAATCTCCATGCTTGATTAAAACATGATCAGAGACTTGCATTTTGAAGCTCTCCACCATAGCCATGCTCGGCCTCAATCCCCCTAAGCTCGGCCTCAAGATGAGCCTCGAATTTCGTGCGCAGGCCTGAAGAGAACGGCCCCCTTTTCTCCTCCATCGTCGCTCCAAATTCAATCATAACCGTTGGATCTCTAGTTCGTGTTGTGCTCTACCACTTTGTAGTTGAACATTCTTGCTAATTCTTGATGGATTTGGAGGAATCGAGGGATGAAGTTGAGAAAATTCTGGCCATACATTGGTTAGGGCCGGCTGCAGTTTTGTATTAGGGTTTTGTATATTTTTTTATTAATTTTTGAGATGGTGGGCTATTTATAAGGAACCGACGAAACACTATTCATCCCGGAAATTCCGAACTCCGATTTAGGCGCCGTAACCAGCGTTTCTAGGGTTTACCCCGCGTTCCGGACACAATGCAACAAGTTTCGAAAGCTAATTCGGAAGTATGTGCGAGTTATGGCTATAAACGCTCAATTTGAATTAAACCGATTTAAGCGATTTTCTAGGCGTTTTAATTCGTACCGGGCAAACGGTAAATCCAATTGACACGAAATTTGAAACCTTACAATAATATCACATTACGGATCCGATGAAACTGGTTTCATCGAAATCCGAGACTTTTTGAAAAATGGCTATTTTAACTCGCCAAATTTAAATTAAAAATAAATCGATGCGTTTCGAGCTGCCACGATCAAACGATAACTCCGATTGACACGAAATTTGAAATCCGGTAATAACTAACTATTACGGATCCAATGGAACTAGTTTCGTTCAATTCTGAGACTGTTCAAAAATTGACTATTTTCACTAGTCGATTTTAATATTAAAATATTCAATTTTCACAAATTAACTTTTAATTCGATTTTAAAAGTTCTAAAATATCATTCTAACTTCCATATGATAAATTAAAATTTTACAAATCATTTTCAATCATATTTAACTATATTTTCAATTATTTCCATAATTTAACATATTAAATTATCGATTTAATTATTCAATTAAATCCAATAATTCAAATAAAAATTTATTTGACTTATTAATTCACCTTTTAACATTTAAAATTAATTAAATATTCAAATTTTAATTATCAAAAATTCTGGGTCGTTACATTTCTCAATTGCTATTTTTAGCTTTTCTTAGTCACCATTTTTTGTTTATTTCTTTTCATGGCTTTTAGATTTTTTTCTATGTTTTATAAGAGGTTTTAATTTTATTTTATTTGTATAGGCTCATGAAGAATAGTCACCTACCAGGATTGTTGGTCCTTTTTAAGTTTGGAATAAAATTACATGACTGCTTTTATCCTTACGGAGGATCACTCTTCTCAAAATAAAATAAACATATCATTTTAAATATTCATAGTCAAGATGTATCGACACTAGATAGCGGTACATCCGTTGAGACTAAAGTACGTAATGCTCTCTAAATGTTGGGAGTGTATTACTTATGACTACTGAGGGCACCATGGTATTACGTACTAATAGTTATTGAATAACTATGGAATGACTCACTCGATAGATTTTTATTGGTTAATATAACTATGGTTAAACAGAAAATATCAATGTGACTAATTTACGCGGTTCTCTTGACTTGAAAAAACCATCGATCTTTAATATGAAAGCTCCGCTTTAATTAAAGTCAAATCATGGTACGAGGTCCATCGAATGACTGTAGTTGGATCGAGTGAAAGTATTGGAAGTGAAACCCTATTCAAGAGATGATTCGTCTCCTCACTTATATGGTTTAAGTATCACGGTCAACTAAAGTCAACTCAAAGTCAAAACCTCTGGTTCGGTTCATAATAATTGTTGTTATGTACCAAGGACTTTGTGTTTGGATTATAGAGTCAAATATGGACGATATAGGAATTTTAACGATTATCAAAGTCCATAAGTCCAAAATCATATAGATTTGACGAAGAGAATTGGTGTAAATAATTATCAGTAATGGGTAACATTTATAATAAATAAGATTAGATTTTACCAAAAGACGTGTAAGCGATAAATTTATCAAAATGTCACAACGCTAGCTAAGGTGACATGTGAACGTTAATATTTGAATTATTTAATATTTATCATTGACTGAATTTACACATAAGTAATCAAAATGATGAAGATTCCGTATGAGCCACATGATATAATTAATTTTTAATTGCTGAAAACTAATTAAATTTATTAATATTTATGAAATATTTATTATAAAATTTTATTAAATTTATTTGAATATTGTTAGTATTTAGTAAAGTGCATATATAAAAGTTAAAAATGTGTGTATCAATTTTTGACATCAATAGAGTGTTTAATTTGATTTAAGTAGAATAAATGCTAAATGGATTTAAATAAATTAAATTAATTGGTATTTGTAAAATATTAATTGTTAGAAAATTTCTTATTTAATTTGTTCATTTACATTAGTATTTAATTAAGTGCATGTATAACAATTATAAGCATGAATACCAATATCGATAGAAAAATTAAACTTGATTTAAATTAGAGTAACACTAATTGTTTTTTGGAATATTTTGGAGCCCAAATAGACCATGTAATGGTTGGCCTTTCTTTGAGGAATAAAAGGGGTCTTTTGTTTTGAAATGAAAATAAAATGTAATTAAAAGGAGAGTAATCAACATATATTGAATGCCACATTTATTTCCTCCTATAATAAATTTTCTTTCTATCATTTGCCTCACTCATTCTATGAAATTTCCATGGGATGTAGTGCTAAAAATTTCAAAACAGAGCTAAAAAGACAAAAAAGAGAAAAGGTAGTTGTCCCTAGATAGCTGCATATTTGGAGACTGATTCGTAGAATCATGGAATTCTTCTTCATTCAAGGTGTATTCTTTATGCTTCATCTGAAAAGTAATTTTTTTATTATATATATATGAATTATCATGTTCACATTCTTATAATTCTCCACATCTTTTATTTCTTCGGCTGTATGTTTTGGGTTATGTATGGTTATAAAAGTTCTAGTTTTGAACCATTTATTTTGTCATTGTGTTGAATTTGATTTCCATTTTTCTGCTACCTATTTGATATTAATTATATTAATCAAAGATTATCTTCTACGACCTTTTATTTGATAATTATGCAAAATGTAATTTTGATCTAGACCTGATTGTCATGAATTCATATATGCCTAATTTGTCTAATCCTTTTAATTAAGAAACATTACTTGAACAAAATTTTGGAATCATTATGTTAATGGATCATACTACATATTTTAAAGTTATGGATTGAAGGATGTTTTACAAATATTTTGAAATATTTTGAGTAGTGTTTACATGTAAATTAATTGAATTCAAATTTCATATGTTGTTTTCAAAAAAAGAGAAAAAGGGAAACCTTTAAATTTTCCTTGATTTGTTTCTTAATTTATTGTTTGGACTTATGGTAAGCTATTTTGTTGTAAAAATATAGTTTTAAATTGTAAATTAGTTAAGCACATGTATTATACATTTGAATTCTTTGACAGTTGATTTTTAAGATTATAGATCTCATAAGGGACTTGATGCATGAATATAGTTTTGAGTAGTGTAGTGTAAAGTTATTTCTTCTTGCCCTGTGAGATCTTTGATAAAAGGAAATGCCGATTGATTTGGTTTGATAGGGAGCTATGATGGAAAGGGTGAGATGTCCAGATGATGGAGGAATATCAAAATGGGAAGACTAGTGATGCAGAGAAGGTTGAGCGTGTGAGTGCTAGTAATGGTGGGAGTCGCCGTCACATTCAGAATAGTCATGTGGCCTCTTTGTTCCTCATAACGACGCTGTCGATCTTTGGCTTTGAGCTATTCTTTATTCTTCCTCCTTAGCCTCTCCCTCTCAAACGTGTGATAAGAGCCTTAGGCGATCCCCAGAGTTTGGGAACAGTACTGCTGGGTGCTTTCGCAAAGTCCCTTCATTTAGCTGTATGTCCCCATTTACATGAGAAAAAAAGAAGGATTGGAGTAGAATCGACTTACTAGATTTAGAACAAGTGTAGAGTGGTCGTGCTTGTGATCCTAAAAGTGTGTAGAGTGTTTGCATGCCCAAAGTAATCCATGGACCGAGTTCGAGGGGACCTAGGGACGGAGTCTCTTTACACTTGGAGGACCAAAGTATATCTCCTGAAGGAAAGCTAAGTTTATGAGGGCTATTAACTAGGATGCCATCATAGTTCAACCTTCCAAAAGGGAAATCTGAAAGATTCTCAAGATCTCTAGAGAAGCAAAGATATTGTCAAACGTGTCTGCTAGTGGAGTTGACTCTTTAACAGGGTCATGACATGGTTTAAGCGCAAGCTACGAAGACATAATGATGGATTTGGATATGAGGTAGCCAGAGTGCCTTTAAGGGAGGTTTCACCAAGCGATTCGTCCTCTCTAGCATGGTCATCACTCTCTTCTTCCTCTTCTTTCTCATT
Organism: Allium cepa; assembly: GCA_030765085.1. Classification (NCBI taxonomy): domain Eukaryota; kingdom Viridiplantae; phylum Streptophyta; class Magnoliopsida; order Asparagales; family Amaryllidaceae; genus Allium; species Allium cepa. Next base: position 181,023,023 of record CM060937.1, on the reverse strand, counting down.
CTCTTCTTCACCCTCTTCTTTGTCTCATTCTTCGTTTATATTTTATCCTCGTATCTCCCCTTTATCTAAGTTCTCAACTCCTCCATCTTCCTCCCCCTCTTTAGTGTTTTCTTTGCTTCTTTGACCTTTATGACACTCCTATTCATCATCATTGGAGCTCCAAAATCTAGGCAGCAAGAGCATGAGCAGCTAGAGTGGCTCTAGTTTGAACTAGGATAGATTGAACACTCCTACCATTATAGAGAAGATGGAATTGACGCTTGCTAACATTGGTAAATAGAAAGAAGATTTTTCCTTAAATCTAGGTTGATTCTCTTTAAAAGCGCCAGACTATTTACAAGAGCAGAAGTTGGAGCTCGTTTATCTGTCAGGGATTTCGAAACCGTATTAGTCGCTTGGGTGAAGAAAGCCTAAGTGTAATGAAGGTTTTAGATAAGGAAGCTTACGGATAGATAACCAGTAGTTGTTGAAACCTTTCGGACAACGAACGAAGAAATATTACCCTTGAAGTAACTCCTTTTTTTATGAAGTCCCTAGAAAACCTCATATCGGTCAAAGAATTCAATGATTAGCAACGAATGAGTGTCGTGTCTCCTTTTGAAGTTGATTAGGTAAAACTTCTTTGAAGGTAGGGCGACATATATTCATCATGAATATGATATAAATGAACTCAAGAAGGCATGGCTATTAGGATGCGGTTGGATTGGAGCTAGCTCGAGCTCTTGAAGAATGAAGTTGAGGAAATTATTAAAGGAGGCACATCCAGAAAAACACATATATCATTGCATGTGGTATAGCCACCTAGAGGAAAATGAGCCCTTTGTTGGGATTTATAAAGGACTTCTTCTTCGGAAATGTTGTGTTTTAAATAGATCTGCCTCGGCTCTTTGGTAGTTAGTCTAGAGGCTGTGTGATCTGGAAGATTATTAAGCACCATTAAGATGAGTAATTCATCCTATGGAATGGTAGGGCCATGAGGTTGGACCACCAAACTGGCTTGCAGTTAGATTGTTGAGTGATTGACCACCTTACTCCTAAAAAAGTGGATATAGATTCAAGGGCAGTTGATGAACTAGCTTTCTAAGGTGTAGAAGGGCTAGTGTTAGATCAACGACAAGGAGATCATTCAAGCTCTACAACTATATACTGATAACATGATAACCGCCGTAATCAGGTATGATTTATCTTAACATTTGCTTAAGGTCAAAACCCATGTGGCCAATGTTTAGAGTCCAATGGATGTCGACTTATGATAACCAATTAGATTCTACCCCATCGACCTTGGTAGTGCAATATGTCAATCTATGCATTGTGCATCCTTTGTCCATGGCATAGTGTACGTGAACACTCTATATAGAAAGCCCGCTCATGTTGGCGAACGAGCTCCATCACACCATAGAACTATTTGTCGGATTTTACTTGTTACCATATAATACATACTAACAGAACCATTTTTCAGAGCGACATGAAGCTTTCTTCGCAAATCAAAGGATTTGTTGTTTGGCTTGGAGTGTCGGCACTAGATTTTGTTAGATTCGAAATGCGTTCGATATGCCATTTCTTGATATCTTCCTATCAAAACCGATGCTCTAATCCTTATTCAACCAAAGCCTAATGAAAACTAATCACCTCCTTTCTCATCTACCATTCCCCACTCTATGATTTGTCACCCAAATTCGACTCTAAGATAACGCAAAGTTGGTTCCAGAGCTTAAAGAACCTTAAGGAAACATGAAGCTGGAACCTTAATGACTCAAAGTTGGCACCAAGAAACTCAAGGCCAACATCGCAATGGGGGCGGCTCAAGGTCATGTCTAAGGAAATTCAAAGTTGGGCTTAAGGGACAAGATTTCATCCTTGAGGTTTGTCAATTCAAGTTGGCAATGGAAAATATGGGGCACGATTTCGAATTTGAACATGAATTGGTGATGGCGGTGTGGTGCCAACAATGGTTGGTGAGAAAATAACAGTGGTAGTGCCAAGAAAAATGTTGTCTCACCTATGATCATGATAGATGGTGCAGTGTGTTGAAACTTGGGTGGAGCTTTTACAAAATCAGTATGTCACGACTTGATTAAGATAGCTTATATTATGGTGGCGCTAGAATCGTTGCAACAATAGTTGAGTTGATAGTAGCATCATCAAGGTTTAGAAAGTTGCCATCTTGAATTTGCAAAGTATAGAAACAATTTGTTGAAAAGTGAAGGTAAACTTACGAAATTTTCTTAAGTGTTACTTGTATATTATAACGACCCGTATTTATTTATTGAAGGTTCGTAAAATATTACCTTTAAATTTAATTGAGGTCATATGACTTTATAATTCTAGTAAATGTCTATTAGGGACATTTTCTATCTTTATAATTTTTATCGGACAATTTTGGTCCTAAAAATCTTATAAAGCCTATAAATTTTGATAAGATTTGAATTAGAGTTTGAAACCACTTTCATTAGATCAGGATAATGATTTCTTTTTCCATATATTAGTGACATTAAGAATTTTGACTTGCCAGTTAGAAGATATATCCAATTAAAGTTTAGATTGTCACTGCTCAGATTAGTGGGTAATTAATTAAGCTTATTAGTCCAATTTAGGATTTGTGCCTAATTAAAGATGATGGGATAGACCTATATTATTCCCCACTTCACAAAATAGATCTAAACCTCCGTTAATTCATTCTCAACCACAAAGCTCTTATTGTTCATACATTAATTAGCCTAAACGCATCATTATGGGTGCTTAGTAAGGGGAATCTTAGGATTATTATATGGACTACTTTTGAATCCATCCCATCAGTGTTCATCTTGGAGTTGCATTGATATTTGGGTAAATTTGGTACTAGGTGGGTGATATTGCGTGCCTCACTAATCAAGCATGTAGATATCAAAATTATGGTTTTGAAAATGATTTTCAAAGTTAAAGCATTTTGAAACTTAGATTTGATGTTAGTAACACCCTATAACCGTATTATAGAAGAAAGATTTGGATTTTGATATGTTTTATACCATTTACCAATCATAATTGCTAGTGTATAGATAATTAAATCTCGGACGCTAGCAAATCTATTTGGATGATTTTATGCATTGTTTGCATGTTCTATGATGATATTTGATTTTCTACGAATTTTTTTGATGTTTGGTAATTGTTTTGCATAGTTAGGATTACAGTACGTCGTTTGGTGAAAATGGCATCAAGTGTCTGAAACGCGATGCGACTTGGATATGATGTTGTTTGAACCAAGAAACCCCATAACAAGTCGTAAGCAATTTTGAGTCGATTTGGTGGCTTAAAATATGGCCATCGAAATCATGTCTGTAGTGACTAAAATATGCTCTTGATTTGGTGCTTTGATTCATGGATGGGGTTGCTTTGGATTTTAAAGGCAAAAGCTTTGGGTAAGGCTTGGGAAAAATCATGTCAGCGTTGGAGTTGTACTAAGGAAAAATTTGTGGTTGGAAAAATCGGGTCAGTAATAGGAAACTTCGGGTCAAAGCAGGCTTCACTTCAAGTTTTTGGCACAAGTACTTAGGGTTAGGCTTAGGAAGATGCGAGCAAAATATTTTGGGACTTAGCCAAAATCTAGATGGTGAGACATGGTTGGTACCAACCATGTCCACTTCAGGTTTTTTCACGTGAAATCTTTGAGTTTAGGGCAAGGTGGCTTTGGGTTGACTTAAGGACAATGAGGTCAGGCCTTGAGGGACATGCATGTGATGTTATGGTGGTAATCTATTTGTGTTCTTTCGTTCTTTTGAACTCATTTTTTATTGTTATGGCACGATGAAGAATGATGATAAGCGATGAGGTAAAGGCATAGCAATTCGACAGGATAGCTTATGCTTATGAACTTTGATCAATTGATTCTAAGACCAATGTGGACGTTTAGAAGTGTTCCGATGATGGCGAACTGATTGATGGAGTCATGATGATGATACATCAGAGTGGTTGAGGAAGGGAACTTGTGAATAAAACATTGAATGGTTCTATTATGGACAGTGGAATTTTGAATGGTTCTGTAATGATAAATAAATACAGATGGAGCGAGGAAGGGTTCAAATATGCGTCAAAAGGATCGTTGATACTCAAAGTGTTTTTTAGTGTATTCTAATGCAAAGGTATTACGAGAAGGCTCATTGGGTACTTAGTCGGCTATCTTAGAAAGTTAAAGGGATCCACATACCACAGATTGAGAAAGGTATCTAGTGTTAGCTTTGGGTTGGTGTTCGGGTACACATAAAATGTTTAATTTTCCATTAATCCTGGAAGAGGAATAGTCATACGCATTTTCATATATCCAAAGCACATTGAGTGACAGTGCGGTATGTTTGATGGATTCCATGCTTGCCATGTTTGTCGCTCTAGGGATGTCACAGGACGTAGGTATTCCAAAAGGTTGATACCTAGGCACCTAATGTGTACATGACGTTTGTACATTTTATGATGTTTATATATTATCATATTATTATGTTCTAACTCTTTGGGTGCACAAATAGGTTAGGTATTATTCTTTATACTATTGGTCTTTACTATATCGATATCATAGTATTTGGATTGTTTATTGCTCACATCAGACTGTTGTCTGACTCTAGGTTTTATGTTTTACTTCTTATTTCTCGGGTGCTCTTCAATGAGTAGACCGGATAGTAGGTTTAGGTGATATGTGGTACTATTCAAATGGATAAGCGTAAGGTGATGATTTCTCATATTATATTTGGACTCATTATCATTTATTCCACAATACAACACTGTGAAGTCTTGGTAGTGTTGTTAATTCTATTTAGAGACATATTTCATTTGAGTTTATTTTCAATTATATAAACTCTACTACTATCTTGTATAACTTTGTGAATTGGTGTACTCTGATATTATGGTCCATTTAGTTACTACGGTCCCTCGCCTAACTTATTCTGCGATGATTATTATATTTTATTTGATGCGTTTGAGATATACGACGGGTTCTGTTACCCGGCTGTTTGGCCCGGTTAGAAGAGGCCAATTATTGAGTTTATTTATTGGAACTAAGTGAAACATGATCCAGTGAGAGATTGACTTGAATTGAGAAGCTTGGCTGATCATTGTTTGGTTTGGAGGTATCGTTCGGCATGCAAGAGTGGTTCGGTCTATATACCATTCGGCTTGGAGGCATCGTTCGGCATGCAAGAGTGGTTCGGCCTGTATACCGTTCGGCTTGGAGGTATCGTTCGACATGCAAGAGTGGTTTGGCCTATATACCGTTCGGCTTGGAGGTATCATTCGGCATGCAAGAGTGGTTCGGCTTGTATACCGTTTGGCTTGGAGGCATCGTTCGGCATGCAAGAGTGGTTTGACTTGTATACCGTTCGGCTTGAAGGTATCATTCGGCGTGCAAGAGTGGTTCAGTTTGTATACCGTTCGGCTTGGAGGCATCGTTCGGCATGCAAGAGTGGTTCAACCTATATACCGTTCGGCATGCAAGAGCAGAGGAAGTCCAGCCGTTCTTCGTCTATAAATAGAGAGGCAGGGGTGAAGTGAAAGGGGACCTGATTTCAAGAACTCTGAGGACACTCTACCATTTGCTATGCTAACTTCCTTTCAGTAATAAATTGTATTCAAGCTATTTTTCTACAGATTGTATCTGTATTCCAGTCCTAAAGGAAAGAAATAAAGTTTATATTAACATTGGACGTAGGCAGTTACACCAAACCACTATAATTCCGGTATTCTTGTTTTTATAGTTAGTTTTGCATACAGTTTTCGGTTTAAATTTATTTTCTTCATTAATCTCTCTACACAATCCTACTCAAGGGTGTTAGTGACCACTTTTGGTGCCAACATGTTCTGTGATTGTTTTATTTACTTTTCAAATTGGACAATCGTCCCACATCGGTTGGGCACCATCACAATGCATTACACACGTATATTGGATGCTGGAGGTTTAAGGTGGTCATCACATTTGACATCGGAGCTTAGGTTAAGTGATTCGACTTAGGTTAACTTTCTTAGTTCTAAGTTTATACTATGATCCATTAGAGATAAGGAGGAGTTATCCTTTAGAATGGATCAAGAGTATATGTGTAAGCGTACTTATCATATATTTTGGTTTTTAAAACTATATATATATAAGTCACATTGCACACATGATACCAATGATGCAATATTCTTTATAAGAGACCGATCGTTCTTGTTGCAAACTAAGAATGAGTCAGCATACAAGAAACGCTATGAGGAACTTCGTTTCTTGAGTTAAGGAGGAAGGAGCAGGCTCTAGGGATGCTGATCCTGACTTGTAGGAGATGTTCGATACCATGACGATGAACAAACAACAAAATACCCAAGCTGCTGCTTTTAATGTTATTGGTGGTGGTGGTGGTGCTCAAATGTAGGCCCTATGGCTGTTTTCGCAAAGCTGGATAAGGATTTTACCAGCTATGGTGGTAAACTGTTCAGAGGAACAAAATCAGCTATGGAAGTGCAGGATTGGTTGGATACCTACGAAAGGATTTTTGATTATTTGGAACTTAATGATGCTATGAGATGATAGCTCCAAGGGCGAGCTATGAACTGGTAAAATGCTATAAATTTGCTAATCCCAAGGATGAGTTCACTTGGGATCAGTTTAAGACCAGATTCAAGGAGAAGTTCAGACCGGTGTTGTTTGGGAAATTTGCAGAGTTGAAGCAGGGAGACATGTCTATATTCGAGTACATAACTGAGTTTGATGCTTTGTCAAAATATAGGATGTCCTTTATCAACACTCCATTGAAGAAAAATGAAAGTTTACTATGGGTTTGGATGATTATCTGGAAGAGAAATTAGTGGGATATATTGACGAGCCTTTTGAGAAACTCGTCAAGAAAGCTCTTTGATATGCAAGTTTGTACCCAAAGTCCAAACCAGCTGCTGCTATTAAGAACGAGAGAAAGCTACAACCGAGCGAGGGAGGCAGGAAGAATTGAATAATAAAAGGAAGCGGTCCAAGGGTAAAGATGATTAGAAGAAGCCTAAGTGGAACCTTATTTTCCATAACTATGATGATCGAGTGTAACAACCCGCCTTTTCGATCCTCGAAAGCCTATACTAGTATATCCATGTTATTCACGTGCTGAACATACAAGTGTCGGAAAGACAAATCGTTGGGGTGATAGAAAAAAATAGAATAGAATTTCACATATATAAAACACCAAACACAAAATAATCTCAACCAAGATCGACACAATTATTAGCAAAAACATAAAGTTTTAAACTTGTTTAAAAATGTGAGCTTAACTCACCAAAAGCTTATGGAAACAAACCAAACTACCACCATAACTTGAATACAACCTAGATCTGGGATTTTCCTTAGTAAAAATTGAATTTCGTATTTGGGAAGTATGTTTTAGGTTCGGCCATGGTGGGGTATGGGATTGGCATGGGTGTACAGGGAGCTTTTGGTTAGCTTTTGGACGAGAGGAGGTGTAGGAAAGGAAGGAAGGGTGTTTAAATAAGGTTTTTAAGAATTAAAAGTGGAAAATGAAGGATTTTAGACTTTGAAAAATCTTTGGAAGCCATTAAAGGGCTTTGAATTTAGAAAAGAGAAGACGATGTTTGAAAAAATGAGAGCTGCGAATAAAAGTGAGAATGGAAAAAAGAAAAAGCTTTTATATAAAATGGAGTAAGGTAAATTACCCTTTTACCCTTTAAGTTCATACCTTCCTCTATGCTACATCATCACTATCACATCCCTTCCTATCTTGTTGCACACGCAACCCACAAGGGCCCCCTCATCACATCACCCCCGTTCCATCAATACATCAAAGTACTAAACATTGGATTACATGTTGGATAATAGGGTGAATTATGTGCTTAAATCAACTTTTATACTTAAGGAATCACATCTTCTTTATATTTACTTAAGTGGATGTATTTTTACCATATTATTACCTTATCCATACATATGTTATTAATATATATATGTGTATATGTTCACTAAAATGCGCACAACATTTTCGAAAACTTTTAGAAGATGAAAAGTCGAAAATTAAGAAAATGATTTCCAGTCACATTTTCAACTTTTCTTCAAACTAGTTATTTTTGTAAACACATTTTGAAAACCATTTCACCATCATCAGTTATTGACTAAAAGAAGGTATTTTAATTATTTAGAACCAACAATTGAATATTTAAAATAAATTAAATATTCACAAATCAAAGTGATAAAATTCCAGGTCGTTACATTATCCCATTAAAAGAATTCAACACTGAAATTTCACTATATGAACATCCAATATTATTCATAAGTATGTATGATGTTCATAGATCCTCCCTATGAAAAATCTGATTTGGTCTCTACTTGAGTACATATCTTGACTTCCGAACCAGTATCACTCATCAGATTCCCTTGTGCAGACTTTAATCTGGCTTCTAAGTTAGAAACCTCAGTTCTCCTTATATAGCCATATACTATGACAGAAAATTTTGGTTTCATGTTAAGAACCCTCACCAAGTGTTCGCCATCTAGAATAAAGTAATAGATCCTTATTCGGAGTGGTGTGAGACACCTAAATGTCACGTACTCGGATCTTGGGTCCAAACCTATGCGAAAAAGAAATGATCTACAATCAACTTATGTACTTATTTATCCTTATTGGTTCTTACTAATACTAATTTTTTTCTGTTAAAATTATTTATGAAAACATTTCATAAAAACTAAACTTAAGTTTAACTTATATACTACTCTACTACAACCTGAGAGTAATCGTTATCTGGTTCAACCTTTTCTAATTTGAATTTATGTCCCCTAAGGAAACTCAAGATCCCAATACCCATTTTTATTCCAAAATCCACTTCCAAATGAAACTATATATTTAATCGTAGAAGATGCATACATATAGCTTGAGTAGCCCCAAAATGACACTATGGAACTGGGTATTACCAAATAGTATCTTATATTACTTTACCAAGAAGGCTAATTTTAACGACCCCGCCGCGATGCCTAGTTTAGCAAAGAACATTACAAGTAATGTCATCTGCTAATCTGAAGAATACGACTTGTTAAGGACGATCGATTGTGAATATATCTTTATACTACACTGATATGTCATTTATACCTTTTCACTTAGTATCTGAACTTAAATTTGACGTGTACAATTGTTTTCCGGCACTTTGGTCCGACTACATGGCGATAGTCGTAGAGCCTATGGACTAACCTAGATGGGACTTGAGCTAAGGATGGGTTGGAAGCATGAGAGTCTGGTGTAACCTGAAGTTGGACTGACCTACATACATAGGTCAACATGATTGGCATGGGCTCGGCCGAAGTGTTACGGTGGTAGAGTTTAGGCTTATTCATTCGGCCAAAGTGTTCAAAGGAAAGTGGTTCGGTTAAGAAGGTATCAGACCTGGTAGGTTGGTGTGGAGTTGGTCCAGCCCTGGTCATTCCACCAATGGTGGCCCAACCTTATAGGTGTTGAGACATGTATCACTCGGCCAATGAAGTAAAGGCATGATAGTTTGGTCTAGATACTCAAGGAAGAGTGGCTTGGAGTTTAGTTAGATGGCCTTGGAGAGTTTCATTTCGAGTGGTTTGGTTGTAGCATGGTTCGACCAAGGCGCATAAGGACAAAGCGGTTCGTTCTAGTTAGCCTGGCATACATCATTCAGCTTGAACAAGTTAGCAGGTGTCGCTCGATCATGGAGGGAAGGCCAAGGTGGACCGGCCACTCATCGCTCGGTCATAGTGGGAAAACTAGCGTGGGTCGGCCATTCATCGTTCGGTCCAGGAAGTTAGCAGATTTCCAACAGGACAATGTGGTCAGTTTTTCTTTACCTCGGGTTGCATCACTAGCTGCTCCGAGTTATGGGAGACTTTGCTTCGAGTCATACACAAGGAACTCATGGTTTGGCTAGAGATGCTCAAGGATTTCCGGTTCGGTGGAAGTGGCTAAGCCTAACTTGTTTGGTCAACTTGAGTTACAACGATGGGCCAAGCTACCTTACTTTTGGGCTTGCGTAGGGAGTCTCGCCTATCTTCGTCTGTAAATACAGAGGCAAGGGACTGCCATTTTTCGAAAATTCCAGGAAGACTCTGCCATTTTCTATTCTCATTTCTTTTCTGTAACAACTTGTACTCAAGCTATTTGTGTACGGATTGTATCTGTATCCAATTCTCTGAAGAAGCAATAAAGATTACGTTCAAAGTGGACGTAGGCAGTTACGCCGAACCACTATAATTCTGATGTTCTTGTTTTTACTATTCTTATTGTATTTACTGTGATATTCCTCTGTTTTAATTTATTTTTTTCATTAATCTCTCTACATAATTCTACTAAAGGGTGTTAGTGACCAATTTTGATGCTAATAATAGTATTAATAAAAAGTAATATATACACTGATTTATCAAAATCAGAAAAATATATCATATAAGCATCTATCACATATCATGGAAGAACAATAATATACATTTATACTTATGCAACCCGAGAGTCTAAAAAATGAAATACTAGACTCAAATAACATATAGGATTTTGCAATTCTCTAATAAGTCTCTACTTAAATATATAAATAAAAATATCCTAAGTGACATAAACTAGAGATTCAAATTATCTATCTTTCTTCTAGCTCAAACATCCAAAAGTTAACTTGTCTTATAACCTGAAAAATCCCGGCCTGACCCAAACAAAATAACACCTGGGTCAGACTATCTCTAAATATCAATAGGGTGAGAAAAAGATTTAACATAAGAAATATAATACATAAGTATATACAGATGTCCAAGACATAACAAGTCATGGGATTAGTTTAACTCAAATTAATATTATAAGTTTAAGTCACAAACACAGAATAGTCATTAAACACATAATCACATAATTAAATTAACTAAGCATCCATCACAAGACACAAGAATGTGTGTGTGTGTGTATATATATCACAAACATAGAATAGTCACGGAATCCAAATATCCAGAATCCAAGAGATCCTACTCAAAACGATCATAATGATCGTAATCAGGCCCCATAGCAAACAAATAAACAATTTGGTATCATCTAAACCAACCCGATACTGAGGATTGTACTTAGGATGGGAAATATGGGATCACAAGACAATCTTAAGGATAATCCAGGACGATCAAGATGATCGTAACAACTATGACTCAAAAATTCTAGATTTTATTTTATATCATTACACTTGAAAAGAAATCCAGAAGTAAACTTCTTAAGGATCTAGCAGCCACTTGTCGCACACTAAAAGAGAGTAAACTCTAAAGCACCAAATACTATCACCTTCTATAATCACTAGAAATTAAACAACATATCCTATACCGTATGGTGGAATCTAAGTATTTACTAAAAGGTAGTAAATATCACTTATTATGGATACCACTGGAAAACCCGAACTACATTCGCTTAAGGATCCGATAGCCACTTATCTCACACCAGAAGATAATACAACTATAAAGTGTTAAATACATTCCCAAACAAGAATTTAAATCAAGTAGCCCATACTACTCAATTAAGTTCAAATATTCGCTAATGGGCTAGTAAGTTCCACTTAAACATTCTATGCAATGATTGTACCATATTTGACGAAGCATTATTTGAAAGCATTTAAACCAATCAATAACACTAAGTCGATCACTAGCACTCCCACCATTAAGTAAGGTTCTCAAAACAATTTCTCTTTTGAGTTTATTGTTTAAAAACACTTATTATACTCTTTCATAAATCCATTTACTATTTAACTTTAAACAAATGTTCACTTATTTGATAAAATATTACATAAACCCGAATTGTTCCAAAATTTCACTTATATACATAAAGTTGTCTCAAATTTCCATAGAGTTGTATTATTCAATAACCATATTTAATTACTCTTCTAAATCTATATTAAAATATAACCATTTTATTTAGAAATAAACTAAGTTTATACTTTTCAAAACTACGTGTCCAAATTCCATGAGTCCTAAATTATTTATTTAATAAAACTATAATACTTACATTCCAAATCCATAATCACTTTTATGTAAAAATAGATAGATTTGTATTTCCAAAGTCATATTTCCAAATCCATAAATATTTTACTAACCATACTTAATACATAAAATAACTTTCTAAAAATAATTTTTAATATTTGTTAACTCGATTTAGAAACAATTTTAAGATTTATAGATAATAGATAATTCTCTTTTGTAAAATTACTTGTATACGAAGCTTATCAACTTATTTCATTTAACAGAAATTTAGGGTCTAAAGGTCTGCAGTTTCGACCACTTAAATATCATAATTTTACAAAACTTTAAAGATGAAAGTTATAGATAAAATTCTCATCTTTTAAACAAGATGAAAGATCATCCAATTTGGACTTATGGTTCTAAAGTTATGACCGAAATAAGTTTTAGATTTCAACTTATTAGCTCTATCTTTCATTGACAGGACAACGACAAAGAAACCAATTTTTTGACTATTTAAACTTCGAAATTATGAAAACTGAAAAAATGAAGTTGTAGCACATAGTCTATGCTTTTTAGAACATAAAGAATCATTGAATTCCGATAAGTAATGAAAAAGTTATGGCCATTTTGATTTCAGGTTTCAATTAGCAAATACACAGAACAGAGCAGCACTATCAAATTCAAACTCAATTTCATCCAATTAATCTGCATAATTTCTAAAAGTGATCGAAAGGAAGTTTTAGCTAACTGAAAGACCTTTCTACCACAAAAAGATGAGTCATTTTGGATTATTTTACATCATGATATCGCTATTTTACTGCGGCGATTTTTACATCAAATTTCAGCAAACAACAACCAAACAATCACCCAAATTAAAGCAACCAATTCACAAGCAAATTGAAAGCAATTCAATCAACAAACTAGCTAACTGAATGTTATCATTTCCTAACAAATAAAGACATCAAAACAACATTGTTCGAAAATTATCCATTTTTATATAAAATATACCTCTAGGTAAAATTATTTCATATACTTATTTGAAACAATACTAGGCCAGTTAGCCTTGTCCAAGTGTTTGGGAATTCAAATCGATAAAGTGGGCCAGACGCATTACTAGAATTCATAAATCACTCAACATAATATAAAACATTCTTATAACACTAAACAAATACGCGCTCTTAACACACACACACTCAAACTAATTCTTGGGTGTTACTGACCATATCTCTAATGAGTTTACCCCACCAAAGCCAAGGTTCTCGCTTAACCTTCAGCTTTAATACCAACTATAACAAGCCACTTTTAGATCCTCAGAAGTCGACACTAATACGTCCATGGTATTCATGTGCTGAACATTTAAGTGCCAAAAAGAAAAATCGTTTGGGTGAAAGAAAAGAAAAATTAGAACAAAATCTCACATATATACAACACCAAACACAATATAATCTCAACCAAGATCAACATAATTATTTGCGAAGATATAAAGTTTACTTGTTTAAAAATGTGACTTTTACTCACCAAAAGCTTATGGAAATAAACCAAATTACCACCATAACTTGAATACGACCTAGATCTTTGATTTTCCTTAGTAAAAGTTGGATTTTGGACTTGGGAAGTGTGTTTTAGGTTCGGCCTTATAGGGGTATGGGCTCAGTCGTGGGTAAATAGGGAGTTTTTGGTTAACTTTTGGATGAGAGGAGGTGTAGGAAAGGAAGGAAGGGTGTTTAAATAAGATTTTAAAGAATTAAAAGTGGAAAAATAAAGGATTTTTAAACTTTGAAAAATCTTTAGAAATCATTAAAGAGTTTTGAAATTATAAAAGAGAAGATGGAGTTTGTAAAAATTGAGAGATGAAAATGAAAGTGAAAATGGAAAGGAATAAAAAGTTTTTATATAAAATGGAGTAAGGTAAATTACTCTTTTACCCTTTAAATTTATACCCTCCACTATATTTATGCCACCTCATTACTGTCTCCTCCCTTCCTATCTTATTGCGCATGCAACCCACAAGGTCCCCCCTTCATCACATCACCGTCATTGTCAAAATACTTGTTTGCATAAAAAATGGGCAAACAACTCCAAGTCGTATGATTTAGTCGATTTTATGTTGTTCTTAATGATTTGGATGAGTTATGCAAATATGTAAAAAGCAGGGACTAAACTGTAAAAGACACACAGATTTATAGTGGTTCGGCCAGAATGTGCCTACGTCCACTTTATATGTTATTCTCTTTCACTGTTCAAATTACAAGTACAAGGCTTTTATTATAAGTGTATGAAAGCTGTTTGAAAGTTCTGTCCGTGCTTGAGCCCTCAAACCTTGTCCCCCATTGTTGTACCCCTACCCCTCTATTTATAGAGTGAGGCTGGAAGTAGGGGTCTTGGATGTATATAGCTGTTGGTGGGCCTGGGCTGACGTGATCTGGCCTGGCAATGTTGTTTCGGTAATGTCTTGGTCCGGTGGTGAGTAGAGCATGGGTTGGTCCGGTGGTGAGTGGAGCGTGGATTGGTCCGGTGGTGAGTGGAGCGTGGATTGGTCCGGTAGTGAGTGGACGTGATCTAGTCCGGTAGTGGGAGGAGCGTGGATTGGTCCGGTGGTGAGTGGAGCGTGGATTGGTCCAATAGTGAGTGGAGCGTGATCTGGTCCAGTAGTGGGAGGAGCGTGATTTGGTTCGGTAGTGCCTTGGTCGTGCCTTGGTTCGGTCGTGCCTTGGTCCGGTGGTGAGAATACACCCAACATATAGAGTGAGGCTGGAAGTAGGGGTCTTGGATGTATATAGCTGTTGGTGGGCCTGGGCTGACGTGATCTGGCCTGGCAATGTTGTTTCGGTAATGTCTTGGTCCGGTGGTGAGTAGAGCATGGGTTGGTCCGGTGGTGAGTGGAGCATGGGTTGGTCCGGTGGTGAGTGGAGCGTGGATTGGTCCGGTGGTGAGTGGAGCGTGGATTGGTCCGGTAGTGAGTGGAGTGTGATCTAGTCCGGTAGTGGGAGGAGCGTGGATTGGTCCGGAGGTGAGTGGAGCGTGGATTGGTCCAATAGTGAGTGGAGCGTGATCTGGTCCAGTAGTGGGAGGAGCGTGATTTGGTTCGGTAGTGCCTTGGTCGTGCCTTGGTTCGGTCGTGCCTTGGTCCGGTGGTGAGAATACACCCAACATTTGCCCCCCAAAGTGGGGCATATGCCTGCATATGTCGCGCTTTGTTTTAGATCATTCAGTTTGGAAACACTCATTCGGCCCAAGTGCCGAACCAGTTGGTCCGGTTATCCTACGCTCGCCTATAAGTATGGGCTTTACGCCTCTGCTATTCCATACCTTTTGAAATAGCCGAACCAAACTTTGGTCTACTGAATCAACAATATCACCGAACCAAATTTGACTGCCGGTCCAGGTGATTTAGTCTTCCTTCGCCGAATGATCTTTATGCTTGA
This sequence comes from Allium cepa, assembly GCA_030765085.1. Lineage (NCBI taxonomy): Eukaryota > Viridiplantae > Streptophyta > Magnoliopsida > Asparagales > Amaryllidaceae > Allium > Allium cepa. The sequence continues at coordinate 181,007,693 of CM060937.1, read as the reverse complement.
ACTACCGATTGAGTCCGGGGAGTACGAGTGCCGAATGAACTCTTAGCCTCGAACTACCGAATGAACTTAGGGAGTACGAGTGCCGAATGGTCTTTTCGCCTCGAACTACCGAATGAACCTGGGGAGTACGAGCGCCGAATGGTCTTTTCGCCTCGAACTACCGAATGAACCTGGGAGTACGAGTGCCGAATGGGCTCTTAGCCTCGAACTTTCGAATGAATCTTTTATGTTTTGAATCATGAATGAGATTCTGGACTGTTAGTACTTGTTTTCCTACATCCCTTATTCTAACGATGTGTTTTCTCATGTTGCAGATAATGTCTCGTAAAGTAGAAACTCGTTCTGATAAGAAGAAATTCAAGGACAAAGAGGAGTCCTCCATAGCCCCCGGTTCATTCAGAGTCAGAATGACATGGACCGTCCCCGAGATCATTAGTAGATGGGTACGGCCCTCAGGAGCTCTTGGACTCACCACCTGACTGTTTTACCAGCTCCCTCAAGGATGAGCATCTTGACGTTATATCTAGATCCTTTGGGATTGACAGAGCGCATATGATGTTTCCAGGGAAAGGAGTGATGCCGTATAACCCCCCTGAAGGATATTTTGCTTATAGTAGATATCACTGCATGTGCGGAGCCATTCCTCTGATCAACGCTTGGATAGTCAGCTTCATTACATACTTGAAGGTGGCCCCTTTCCAGCTTCAGCCCAACTCCTATGCCATCTTGGTGAGTCTGTTCATTATCTTCCAGAGAAAATACGGGCGTCCCCCTTCCAACCGGGAGATCCGGTACCTGTACAACTTGAGAGGCTACAAGAAGGGGTCTCCATATATTAGCTTAGAAAAGGTCGTGTCTTTCAAGCCAGTCCTGGACTTATATTCAAAATTTAGCATGTTCAGGAAGGAATGGTTCTTTGTCAAGGATGACTCTGTTTCTTTCCACCGCTTCACCTCTGGCTGTAAGTTGAATCTCATTTATAATTTCCGTTTTTCACAATGCTCCTCCTTATGTGCTTTATTTCTTGCTAGCGACATGTGGATTTGCGGTTGTAGAGAATGATCTTCTGGTTCAGATGGCTGCGGAAATAGAAGCCATTCCGGAAAATGAGAGGGCAGCTTCTTATTTGATCAGGAATGCTACTCTTTTGGGGCTCAACTTGATTCTGCCACGCCAGTCTGTGGTCAAGCAAAGAGACACAGCTGAGGAGAGGGCCGCCAAAGCTAAAGGAGGTGCTACAGCGAAGAGCGGCAAAAGGAAACTCTTTTTGAAACATCCAATTGCCGAGGGAAGAAACTTAAGAAGTCCGATGAACCCTCCTCCAGCACATGTCCAGACATCCCGGAGGAGGAAGATGTGGAGGAGGAAAGAGGCGAGGATGAAGGAGGTGAGGTGGAGAGTGGAAGTGGTGGAGAAGGTGATGGTGATGGTCATAGCGATGATGGTGGCGACGGACAGAGTGGCGATGGCACCTTCTAAGCAAGCAGGTGCGATCCAGGAGTGAACAGATGATGCTTTCCGCCTAGCTTTTGAAGGGTTAGAGGAAGGATCGACTTTAGTGGAGAAGTCTAAGAAAGCTGACAAGGCCGAGACGGGCGTCGATTCCTCTTCTAAGAGCGCTTTAGCTGAGGCAATTCCTTCGATTCAAGGTGAAATTTTGACTCCTGCAGACTCCATTTATGATAAGGATTTAGGAATATTTTATGGTCAGCTCCCGTCCTGGAATGAGATCCAGGACTTATTGCAGTATCCTACTCCTCCCCAGGGTTTGTATGGCAAAAGCGTCTCTTTACTCTTCTTAACTTGATATATTTCTTGAATTATAGTTCAATGTCTGCTTGTAACGCTTGGTTTTTATCCCAGAAGCGGGTAAGGCGGCCAAGGCATCAGATGTTCGGTACCGTCTTTAACATACAAACTTCTCAAGGCTTCTACTAAACCAAAGCCTCCGACTAATCGCCCTGGAGATGTAGTCGGCTATCGCCCTCTTCTTGGAATTATCGAAGAGGACGTTCAAAGGAAGAAGAGGAGTCATTCCTTGTTTGAATCCCCACCTTGTCCTCAATCTCCAACTCAGCTTCTTCAGGATGCCACGGAGGAGAATATTGAATTTATATCTTCTCCGCACCTGTCTGAAAATCCTACTGTTACCCAGATAAGTCATCCCAGCTTGGCTCGTAATCCTTTTGCAGGTCATCCGGATCTGGATCCGAGTTCTCGTGATATTACCTTTGATGAGGCTACCGGTGAGCACTTTCTCCCCCGTAATCCTATGGTGAGAGTATTGGATGAAGCTAAGTCCCTGGATCTTGATTTGCTTACCACTCGGGTTGTAAATTTGGGGGACGAAGCTAAGGCAAATATTGACCGGGTTGTAGAGGAAACCAGAAAGCTGATGGGGCATCATGCCCGACTGGTCAAGGCTGGAGAAGAAATTGGGAGTGCTAACATTCGACTGCGACTAATGGTTTCCGACCAGGCCAAACAACTTGCTGCTCAGGCCATCCAGATCTCTCAACATGAGGCCGCCTCAAGACAACTAAAGGAAACCATGGAAAAGGCCAGTCGAGCAGAGTTACGGAAAATGGAGGCTGCTTGTAAGGGACGGATTGATATGGCTATCGCGACGGTGGATGAGGTCCGGAAAGCGGATCTCGAGCGGGTACAGGAGTTATCCCGGAAACTTGAAGCCGCAGAGCTTACTCAAACCAAGCTGAAGGAGGAGATGGAGGCAATGAGGAAATCCTTTCAGGCTGACTGCTCGCGATACCAATCGGAGAGGGATGCTGCTACTGTAAAGTTATTGGCTTCTGAGGACCGAATAAGGGAGTTCAAGGAGAATGAGGGGATAATGGATGAGATGCTTCAGGACATATACTTTCGCACTTGGAAACAGGGCAACTTATCTTGGATGGATGATTATCCCCGAGTCATGGCCAGGATTTATCTCAGGGCCCTGAAGGAGGCTAAGGCCAATGCAGATAGGGAGGGTGGCGTGGCCTTTAGAATGGATGTGGTCATGGCTCAATTCACCAAGGAGGAAAAAGCGGCGGTGAAAGAGGGTATGCGGCTGCTTACTGTTGAGGAGGTTGGTGTGCAGTTAGAGTATGATGATCAAGGAGCAGATGTTGATAAGTCTTCCCTTTTAGCTTCTCGTAACTTGATTGCTTATTGTTTTATGACTATTAATGGATTCTCTCCCGAATTGGACAGGTGGGACCTTTGGAGCACCAACCACCTCTGGTCGGTCAAGGAGTTCTCGGAGGGCCAGTAGGATAGAGGTAAAGCTCCGACGCAGCCGATTCCTGACTTGATCTGGATATTTTTTGGTTTGTTTGACATTGCTGCCTATGTCAGTCCCAAAACATTCGTGTAACCTTTAAGCTGTAATTGTGTTATTGGTACGAACGACTTTACTATGTAATTTCAAACTTAGGCTGATTCTGTCATATTTGAATGCATTTGTCATTTTGGTGTGTTGCATAAGAAATACAGCTGTGCACACGCCCGTGATTTTATTGTGTTTGATGTCAAGTTCTTGCTTAAAACATAATTTCATATCTTGCAATATTAGTGTGATGTGCGAATAAATTATAGCTACGTATTCATATACAAAAGAAGAAAGTATCGCCCTTCATATTTTAGTTATAGATGGTTGCTTTGAATGCTTTGTACAAGATCCAATCTTTCTTCAAGGCAACTCACTTTCGCTACGCACCTACGGACCCATGGAACTACTCGGGCATTTACAGGGTCTTGCCGTCCTGCTCATTAGAGTCGTTCTTGAATCTATGAATTAATATACTGGATTTTCGTTGATCTCCCAGTTTGTTTTATTTTAGTAGTACAATAATTTTAACAGTGACTTGGGTCTTTAACCATTACCCTATGACTGAGTATGGAATGCAGCTGAGTGACCTGTCATCCAATTGTGAGTTCCCGTCCCCATTAGTGAGCGTCTCCTATTTCGTGTCCTGTACTTTAGGGATCGTTATAGAGGATAAGAGGGAAGTTTTTAAATAAAATAGAAATATAAGAAACAGTAAAACTTCCAATCACGGAAGGCCTGCGATGTGCTTAAGCTCATGGCAACGGGTTTTGTAGTCACTTTCCCTAGCTGTGGGTCATGGACACATTTGTCACCCATCTTACGCCTCCGCGGGGAGTTTCTCTTTTTTACCACAGCCGTACTTAAGACACTCGGAGCCGAGATCACGCAAAGTAACTACCCGAGCCATTATGGCCCGTAATCGTGGGTATTATTCGATTTACCGTGGCCGGCTATCGTGGGTGTCGATCGTCAACTGTGAACTACCCCTGGCTGGCCACACCTTATGTTGGGGTTTAAAGTAGGTTCACGGTTGTCGGCGAGCCGAACGCCGTAATGACCTGCCTAGGCTATAGTCGGCCTACTCGGTGGCTTATAATCGGCTCATTACAGTTGGCTTTAAGGGCCGATCGCGGGCAATGAGTTAACCCGCAGCAGGGATGCTGGAGCAAAAGTATCCCATTGGCAAGGGCATAGATTCGTATAGTACCTGTTAGGTCTTGTCCAGGTGAAGTCGCGTTGTGATGTGTCTTGAATGGAAATGCCATTACACATGATTTTTTTCAACAGAAAAGGATAAAGTTAACAAGCAGCCAAGATATAAAGAAACAAGTTAAAAAAGAGACAAGTTTTTAAAGTGGTTCGACACGAAAATGCCTACGTCCACTGATTCTCTTTGTTAATTCACTTCATATGGGCAGTACAAGTTAAGAAAAGTATCGACGAAGGTGTTGGATGTTCCATGCCCTCTGGAACACCTCTCCGTCCATTGTTGACAAAATATAAGCTCCGTTGTGGAGATCTTTATGAATTACATATGGTCCGTCCCAGATTGGATCTAGTACTCCAGGGCACGGGAATACTCGCTTGAGGATAAGATCTCCTTCTTGTAAGCTACGATGCTTGACTTTGGAGTTGTATTGTGCTGCCACTTTTTGCTTGTGAGCTGCTGCTTTGAGTGCTGCATCGTTTCTTCTCTCTTCAATTAGATCAAAAGACATGTGAAGGAGTTCTTCATTCTCTTCTGGGTTATAGTGGATCCTACGGTGGGAAGGCACTACAGTTTCGACTGGGAGCATGGCCTCCGATCCGTTTATGCCAAAGAGAAAGGAGTATGCCCTATTGATGTTCTGAAAGATGTGCGGTAGGCCCAAAGTGCCATAGGAAGTTCATCCACCCAAGCGCCTTTTGACTTTTTAAGTTTCTTCTTGATTAGAGTTTGAGAATTTTGTTGACAGCTTCGACTTGTCCGTTGCCTGGGGGTAAGCTAAATATGAGAAGCTTTTGTGAATTCCGTGCTTTTGGCACCAGTCGGCGAACTCTTCGCTGTCAAACTGAAGTTTATTGTCCGATATGATTTTGAGTGGAACCCGTACCTGCATAGAACATTTTTGATCAAGAAGTTAATAACTTTTGCAGAGTATATTTTATTTAGAGGTTCCACTTCCACCCATTTGGTGAAATAGTCGACTGCCACTATAGCATATTTGGCTCCGCATCGGCCCACCGGCAGTTCGCCAATCAAGTCAACTCCCCATACTGCAAAGGGAAAAGGGCTGGTCATTTGAGTGATCTCATTTGTTGGTAGTCGAGGAATCTTAGCAAACTTCTGACATCTGTCACATTTTTGACGAAGTCTAAGGCGTCTTTGTTTAAGGTGGGCCAGAAATACCCATATCAGAGTATCTTCTTTGCCAGAGTCTGCCCTCCAGTGTGATCTCCGCGGCTTCATTGATGGATTTTTGATAAGATTTCCTTGGCTTCCCTTCCAGCGACACACCTTAATAAGGGGTTAGAGAAGCCGCGCCGATAGAGGATGCCTCCTTGTATTTTGTAGCGGGAATCTCTCCTCAAGATTTTCTTGACTTTGTTACGCCCATCAGGCAGTGTGTCATCTTGTAAGAATTTTCGGATGGGAGTCATCCAAGTTTCCTCTTCGATTGCAGCTATCAGATTCACTTGCTCGAAACTCGGGGTTAGTTGCTTTGAGATGGCTACTGTTCTGGAAATGGTGCCGTCTCTCATGCTAGCTTTCTTTGCCAGTTCGTCGGCCTCTTGGTTCTCTTCTCGAGGAATGTGTTTGATTAAATAGCGATCCAATTGATCGAGTAGCAGTTTGGTCTTCTTTAGATATGCTGTGAGTCGTTCTCCTCGAGTTTGAAATTCTCCTAGTATTTGATTTACAACAAGTTGTAAATCATTATGAAGACATAAAGAACTGACTCCAATCTCTAAGGCAAGTTCTAATCCAGCTATTACTGCTTCATATTCTGCATCGTTGTTGGTGGCAGCGAATTCCAACCTTAGAGCATAGTGTAGCTTCCTTCCCCTGGGAGTGATTATTACAATACCTGCCCCCGAGCCTTGTTCGTTTGATGCTCCATCCACAAAGAGATTCCACTTGATGTCTTCTACTATTTCAGATTGCTCCTTACCTGCGTTGGTAGTGAATTCGGCAATGAAATCGTCCATGGCTTGTCCCTTGATGGAGGTGCGAGGATGGTAGGTGATATCATATTGACTCAGTTCAATGCACCATTTAAGTAGTCGCCTAGAAGTGTCGGGACGATGGAGTATCTGCCTTAGCGGTTGATCGATTAGAACTCTGATGGAATGGGATTGGAAATAGTGTCGCAGTTTCCGTGATGTGGTCAGTAAACAGTATGCTAGCTTCTCAAGTTTAGGATATCCGGCTTCTGCCCCCGTAAACCTCTTGCTCACAAAGTATACTGGCCGCTGTGCGCGGTTGTCTTCTCTCACCAAAGCGGCGCTCAGAGCATGAGATGACACAACAAGGTATAGGTATAGCTCTTCGTCTTCGTTTGGAGTTGAGAGTACTGGTGGTCTCTTGAGGTGTTCGATTAGGTTGAGGAAGGCTGTTAAGCATTCGTCAGTCCATTTGAACGTTCCTTTGTCTTTCTTAGAGCTTCGAAGAAAGGGATGCACTTGTCAGTCGCTTTAGAGATGAATCTGCTTAGGGCGGCCACTTTCCCATTTAGGCTTTGCATTTCTCTTCGAGTGGAAGGTATCCTGATATCTCTCAGAGCTCGGACTTGTTCGGGGTTTGCTTCAATCCCCCTGGCATGTACGATGAATCCCAAAAACTTTCCTGATGATACTCCGAATGAGCACTTTAGAGGATTCAGCTTCATTCCATATTGGCGAAGTACTTGAAATATCTCGCCCAGGTGGCTTACGTGATCGTTGGCTTTCCTCGATTTTACTAGCATGTCATCCACATAAACCTCCATAGTTCATCCTATCAGTTCCGAAAACATCTTGTTGACGAGGCACTGATAGGTAGCTCCAGCGTTGTTAAGTCCAAAAGGCATTACTATATAGCAGTACAATCCCCGGTCAGTGATGAAACTAGTGTGGTCTTGATCGGGGGCGTGCATAGGAATTTGGTTGTATCCTGAGTATGCGTCCATAAAAGATAAGAGTTCGTCCCGGCTGTGCTGTCCACAAGCTGATCGATTCGGGGGAGTGGGAAGCAATCCTTCGGGCAAGCGTCATTTAAGTTGGAGAAGTCAATGCATGTTCGCCACTTCCCATTAGCCTTATTTACTAGTACGGGGTTAGCGATCCACTCTGGGTAGATGGCTTCTCGTATGAAGTTATTGGCAAGTAGGTTCTTTACTTCTTCATCGAGGGCTGCTGATCGTTCTGCCTCCATACTTCTCTTTTTTTGCTTTATTAGAACCTTGGTAGGATCGATGTTCAGTACGTGGCATGCTACGTCTGGGGAGATTCCAGTCATGTCAGCGTGCGTCCATGCAGATACATCCAAGTTGTGGCGGAAAAAATCAATGAATTGATCCTTCAATTCTGCTTTTAGCTGAGATCCGATTTTCAATAGTCTACTTGAGTCGTGTTTGCCTACAGATACAAACTCCATAGCCTCTGCAGGCTCGGCGGTAGCCTCCTCCTCTTTATCCCTGGGGTCTAATTCATTGAAAGGATCACTGGTATATCGAAGAGGAGGGGCTTTCTTTAGTTGCTATGCTTCCAAGTTTTTCGTGCAGAGAGTAGTCTCTGCCTTCTTCCTTTTATCCTTCCTGTGGTTATTGCGAAGTTTAGTTACATAGCAATCTCGAGCAGCGTCTTAATCTCCCTCTACTTCCCCTATTCCATCGTCTGTTGGAAATTTCATCTTCAGGCACCAAGGGGCAGGACAATTTGGAAGTCAGACAAGGCTGGTCTTCCTAAAAAGGCGTTGTAGGCCGAGTGGTTATCTATTAGCACAAATGTTTGTTTCTGCACAACGGAGCAGGGGTGACTTCCTATTTCAACAAAGAGGTCCAATTGCCCGAGGGGCATCTTCGCGTCTCTAGTGAAACCGTGTAGTGGTTTGTTGCAGGGAGACATATCCTTCATTGACAGCTTCATTCTGTCGAAAGCATGCTTGAATAGGATATTTACTGAGCTTCCAGTGTCTACTAGAATTCGAAAAACTTTAGTTGGGCTGAACCCGGGCAGAGATGACCATAGGATCCATGTGAGGGTACTGCCTTCCTTCTAGGTCACGCCTATTGAATGTAATGTCATCATTCTCTTTTCGCTTCGGGTGGCGTTCTTCCATAACAGAATTAACGCAGCCTTCATTGTTTCTAAGTGACTTTCCGTATCTTTCCATCTCCGCCCAGTTCCAGTCGGCGATGTGTGGTCCTCCCGATATGGTATGGACCACTATCTTCTCTTGACTGGAGCCGCTGGTGTTGCGATTTCCCCCTCCTGTTTCTGGGAGGGGTAGCCTTGGGTTCTCATTGGCAGGAGCTGTGGTCCTGTTCTGACCTTTTACATAGCGTTCCAGTCTCTTCCTTCTGATGTGTTCTTAAATTAAGTCCCGGAGATGATGGCATTCATTGGTATCATGCCCATGAGATTCGTGGAAGCGGCAGAACTTTCCAGACTTAATTGCGTTATCTGATCCCTTCTTGTACGGGGGGCGTCTGTATTTAACTTCCTCTTGGGTGGCCAGGAAGATGTTTTCGATTGTTTCATTCAAAGGAGTGTAAGTGTCAAATCTCGGTCCTGGCCGATATAGACGCTTTTCTCCCTTCTTGCCTCCAGCACCATCTCTGGAGTCACTTCTTCGAACGTCCTTTGCTGCAGCGGATGTGTCGCCATGAGCTGCCTTAGTTTTTTTCCTGTCTGCCTTTCAGTGGCAGCGTCTTCAAGTCTCATATACTTTCCGGCTTCATGGAAGAAATCTGGTAAGGTAGCTGGTTTTTCTTTCGTTAATCTTCTAGCAAATTTAGTATCCGGATGCACACCACTACAGAGGGCCATTAAGATAAGTTTCTCATCGACATCTTGGACTGTGGCCGCTGCGGCATTGAATCGGGTTAGATATTGTTGCAATGTCTCTCCAGGCTTCTGTTTGATATTAGATAAGGAATAAGCGTCCTTGGGTTGTTCCATATGAATGCGGAACTGGCTGATGAACTTTTCTTTCAACAGTTTCCATGAGCTGATGGATCCTTGGGGCAGATGGAAGAACCAGGAGGTAGCTAGATCTGCCAAGAATAGTGGAAAGCATTTGCACAATACTCCTTCTGTTGCTCCGCTCATGAGCATATGCTGTGTGTATCTCTGCAAGTGTACAACGGGGTCAGAGGTTCCCCTGTAAGGTTCCATTGTTGGCATTTTCCATTCTCGGAGGGTGATGGCAATTTCGATATTGCGGGCAAAAGGGCTGGTTACCCTAGCGCCTATCCCTCGATTTCTTTGATCCCGTTGGACGCACTCTTTGAACAATCGTGCCATCCTTTCATCAGAATTTGGAGCAGATAAAAATAAGTTTGGTTCTTCTCTGCGGGATTAATTCCGTCCATATGACCTGTAGGGATGGTATCGTCTATCACTCCTAATTTTTTCAATGGCTGTCTCTGGTCTTCTGGGAGCATGCTAGGGTCAGCTACAGTTGGCCCTTGCCTTGATCTTCCCCTGCTGGGTTTTGTTCTAAGCACTTCCTCGAGTCCAACTTCGGGATGGACCCTAGCTCGGCCCCGTTCATTGGTGTTTCCATGGCTAGGTAGCATGACAGGCTCAGCTACAGCCGATCCTCGCCTGGTACCTCCCCCGCTGGGTTCGGTTCCAAGTGTTTCCTCGGGTCGGAGTTCGGGTTGAGTTCGGGCTCGGCTCCTACCATTGCTGTTTCTGTTGTTAGCTTCTTCGAAGAAGAAAGATCTTTGTTGCCTCCGAGATCCTCCAGACTGGGACTCATCCCATGATTCAATGTCGCGGTTGGATTCTTCAGCATCCCTTAAGCGTGACATGAGCTGGTCCACCAAGGCTTCTTGTTGGGATGTGAAGTAGCCAGTCACTTCAGCCACAACCCTGTCTAGATCTGCCCTAGTAATTACTGCTGACTGCTCCGTGGCAGGGGCTGTCGGATTTGCCTGATTTCCATTTTGTACTGCTGTTGGAACGGGACGATTCTCTTAATCTGTGACCATTGGATCTGGAATACTGCTAGTTGCGATGTTCTTTCCTTTGTTAACATCTTTCTTCTGCTTGGGAGGCATGTCTTCCAAGCAATATGCGATGCTGTTGGGAAGAAGGTTAAGTGGGAGAAGCTGAAGCTCCGTGCTCCCCGCTCTCAGTGAAAGCACCAAAAATGTTTGCACAAAAAATGGGCAAACAACTCCAAGTCGTATGATTTAGTCGATTTTATGTTGTTCTTAATGATTTGGATGATTTATGCAAATATGTAAAAAGCAGGGACTAAACTGTAAAAGACACACAGATTTATAGTGGTTCGGCTAGAATGTGCCTACGTCCACTTTATATGTTATTCTCTTTCACTGTTCAGATTACAAGTACAAGGCTTTTATTATAAGTGTATGAAAGCTGTTTGAAAGTTCTGTCCGTGCTTGAGCCCTCAAACCTTGTCCCCCATTGTTGTACCCCTACCCCTCTATTTATAGAGTGAGGCTGGGGGTAGGGGTCTTGGATGTATATAGCTGCTGGTGGGCCTGGGCTGACGTGATCTGGCCTGGCAATGTTGGTTCGGTAATGTCTTGGTCCGGTGGCGAGTAGAGCATGGGTTGGTCCGGTGGTGAGTGGAGCGTGGATTGGTCCGGTAGTGAGTAGAGCGTGATCTGGTCCGGTAGTGGGAGGAGCGTGGATTGGTCCGGTGGTGAGTGGAGCGTGGATTGGTCCGGTAGTGAGTGGAGCGTGATCTGGTCCGGTAGTGGGAGGAGCGTTATTTGGTTCGGTAGTGCCTTGGTCGTGCCTTGGTTCGGTCGTGCCTTGGTCCGGTGGTGAGAATATACCCAACAATACTAAACATTGGATTACATGTTGGATAATAGGGTGAATTATGTATTTAAATCAACTTTTATACTTAAGGAATCTCTTTAAATTTCACATCTTCTTTATATTTACTTAAGTCGGTATACTTTACCACATTATTACCTTATCCATGCATATATATTAATATATGTATGTGCATATGTTTACTAAAACGTACATAACATTTTCTATAATATTTAGACGATGAATAATAGAAAATTCAAAAAACTTATTTTGGTCACATTTTCGATTTTTCTTCGAACTAGTTGTTTTTGTAAACACGTTCTGAAAACCATTTAACAATCATTAGTTATTAATTAAATGAGGGTGTTTTAATTGTTTAAAACCATTAATTGAATATTTAAAATAAATAAAATATTTCATAAATCAAAGTGATAAAATTTTGGGTTGTTACATCGAGGTTATCCGAATGAGGACTGCAAATCCAAAGGGAAAAAGTATGATAACTATAATAAGGCAGGACATCTGAAGGATTGCGCTAAGCTGGTGAAGCAGAGGAAGATGATGAAGTCATACGCTTTTAATGTTGTTCGGCCTTCGTCGAGTGCTCCTTCGGCGAAAGAGAAAGGGAAGGACATCACCTATAATGACCTGTATTTTGGACAACTAAAAATATTAAATTAAATAAGATTTTAGAATTTAATATTGTGATAAATTAAAATTTATGGTTTATTAATGAAAAAAATCATTAACATATAATTTAACAATATTGAATGAATGTAATTGACAATTGTTTTAATGTAATTTCAATCAATAGTGATAACAAGAGGTTAATAAGGAATCAAATAAATGATGTATTAATGGTGAAATTATAAGTTATCTAATTGAAATTGGTTTTAATATGGAAGTTGAAATCAATTATTTTGTATGTAAATTGATTAACCTTTGTTTGTAAACAATAAATTTATAAATGCATTTAAATTATTTAAATGTAAATATTATTTTATTTCTCATCTTATTATTTAATCCATTTTGAAATTAATTTTATAAATAATGAAATTTAATGTAACTAAATATTGTAGTTAATATGAGCGGAGACGTTAACTGTAGAGTAATGAGTGTAACAAATGGAAACTTATTTTAATTAACACATAAAGTATTTGTTGATTTAATAATAAGAATTTAAATAAAAATAAAAGAATTTGTTTGAAATTTAAAATATAATGAACTAGGATTTTATTACAGTTGTAATTAAACTTTTTAAATTAATTTAATATTTAAATCTTGGATTTAACATGGAAAAAATGAACTTCAAAAGATTATTAATTCCTATTTAACCAAGAATGACGATAGGAAACTTTTAATTTAGAATTTGATAGTGATTAAATCAGTTAATAATAATTCGGTTAATTAATGCACAAAAACGAATATAATTTGATTTTAAAGCTAACTTCTATATACAATAGAATTAGAGTTTGAAATTAGTTTCATTGAGTTTAAAATATCGTAAACCAATATTTCGATATATTAGATGAGCTATTTTCTTTTGGGAGCGAAACAGGCTTTCCAGGCCTTTGTTATCGCTTTGGCCCAATCGATCTGTTCCATCCATTCTTATCCATCTTTGCATATATATATATATATATATATATATATATATATATATATATATTGTATAAACCCTAGTAGCTTTCTATTCTAATTTCTGTACATACATTTCAGTTCTAATATTCTCCTCCTCAATGGTCATTACCCTAAACCTTAATTTACTGATTTCAAATCAAATCTAAAAATTCGAACTACTCAAACCCTATCATATAATATATTATCGCAAAGCTCTCGACGAATGGAATCAGCATCTTCAATTCGTTTTTCGATTGGAGGTTCTGTTTATCCAGAAATCAGCAATTTATTCTTGGTCGTTCATTCTAGGGTTTGGATTCAGCGGTGGGTTGTCGACCATACGACGATCAGAGGGCATTGCGGCATAGAGGCGGCCAAGAGGAGTAGATCTAGTGGGTTGGATCGTGTCATAGCCGCTCCAATTTTCTAGAATTGGCAATTTAACAGCGGCGGTAGCAAAGCCACATAGAGCAACCAGAGTTGGCCATGCGCGGCCTAGTGGGTGCGCCTGGCCGAGGCGGTGGCGGTAGGGTGGTCAGGTCAGAGGATTATCGCCTGTAGCAGCGGCGATCTCGACACAAACGTAGTGGTGAAGACGACGACTTGGGTCCGATGCATTGCGTAGGGTCTGGGAAGATAAAATTAATTACAATTTTTTCCTTTTTTAATTTAATTTAAAAATTAAAATTTAAAATTCAAACTTCTAACGTTAATAGCTTTTGCATACGAACTTCGATTGAGGCATGGTTTCTTCCGTTGGACTCATATTGAAATTCCAGAAAACATGAAATTGGTTTGGTTGAATTTGGAAACTGTTGGAATTTTGGGCTTTTATTGGATTTTTAATGGGCTATAAATCAAATGTGAGTGATTTAACCCACTAACGTATTACTAAGTTTTCTTATGTTTGTTGAATTAAATTTATGAAGCGATAAGAATTTTGTTAGTTGCTATTTGGTAGTTTAAATTGACATTTATGTTAATTTGAATTTTATATTGAATTAGATTAACATTTAAATTTATATTGAATTTAATTGCTATTTAAATATCGAAAATATGATAAGTAGCAACTGTTATGTTATATTGGTTGATTTGGATGTTGATTGTAATTGGATGCCTATTGATTGATATGTTGGATATATGGTTGTTATTTATTTTGATATACCCTATTATTATCCCATTATTTATCTGACATCCTATAAATTGTTAGTTGAGTTATTTCAAATAAATTAAGAAATGGGTTGAAATGATATATACCTATGTCATTTAATTTTGGGTTGAAATGATATATATCCATCCACATAATTAAAATTGAAATAACTGATCACTTGGCCATAGGGTAGAAAATTATATACAGACACCAGATTTGGGGTAAATTAAATAGTTTTAAAATCTTGAATTTTGAGTTGGTTTAAATGGTATTATTTTAAAGAAAATAAAACTTTGATTTATATGACTTAAATTATTTTCTAGCTTGAGATTTGAAATGTTGGAATTGAATCTATTTAAATGAAATTGTTTAAGGATTTAAAAAATGGGATATGATTTGAATTTATGGAAAGTGAATAATTGTGAAGATTTATATTTAATTTGAACCTTGAGTTCACTTTAATTAAAATGGTTTAAGTTGGCATTTCAAAGTTTGGATGTGAAATGGATTTATACCAAATTGTTTAAAAATGATAATTTGAATTGAAACTTTCAACCATTTGAATAGAACTGTTAAAATTTAATTTGAAGTAAAGTTTGAAATCGTTTTGAATTGAAGCTGATTTCAATAGGACTTTGAATATGAAGTTTACTTGAATTGGAAGTTGAAAAATGAATTCAATGTGATTCAAAATTGGAACATGAGTTTAAATTGGTGTAAAAGTAAGAAACAGTTTTAATGTAAACCATCTGAATATAAAAACTATTTTGATAATCAAATTATTTTAATATATAATTTTTTTTAATTATCTAAACTATTTTCAATATTAAAATCTATTTTATATTCAAAATTATTTCCAATCTTTAAACTATTTTAATAATTCCAAACTATTTTTCAATATTTAAATCTATTTTTAGTTATCCAACTATTTTTAATATTCAAACTATTTTAATTATTCAAATCCATTTTCAATATTCAAACTGTTTAAGACTGGGAATTATTTAGATTTAAATCATTGATTTATATACAGATGTTTTGAAGGTCTGACCTATTTTGAATTCAAAATGATTTGAAGCAAATCTGATATTTTGAAATGGAATATGACTTATTCTTGAAATTTAATAGAACAACTAGGGTGTGAAATGACGTTTGGTTGTTAAAGAGACCGGGGCTTCTATTGGCATACTCTCTTTCAATATTGGAACTATTTTAACAACTGTGTACGTGGTGGATAATCCGGAATGAAGTGGTTGGATTGGGAGAACATTGCTGGATTTGAAGAAAGAGAACGATGATGAATAGACCCCCGACACTTGTGTCAATTGGAATTGACTAAAACAGGACGACTTGTCCTGACCTGTAAGGTTAGCTACCTCTAGCGACATATATTCTCCGTATTACTATATCGATTTTGACTTGATCGGTGCACCTTGAATTGATTATGGGATGGATGTTTGCGGTGGGCTGTTAGGGGTTACCACCAGTCAGGCGACTTGAATTGGTAGTATCATACCTTGGGCATTGTCTCACGTGCCTTGTAACGACAAGGGATTTTCGACCTTCAAAAATTGACATTTATATGTTCACTCTATAGATTGTTGAGCAATCGAGTGTCGGAAATACCATATCATTAGGTGTTAAGAAGAAAAGGATTGAAGAAGAAAAAGAAACAACAACATAGTATCTCATAATCGTAGTGGAATAAAATACAACACACAATAACATATTTTTATACAAAAAAACTGTAACGGTTAATATACATACAAATTATCAGAGTACAACCATCAACATATAAATCAGGACAGTTGTATGACAACGGATCCTCACAAATGCTGAATATAAAGCATACAATACATGGCGGAATGAAATCAAGTACACGTAATACGTCTCTTCCATCCAGCTTGTCTCCTGAGCTCCAAAGCATCCTCAACCTGAATCTGCAATACTCGATCTGACCCGAGCATTACAATAAAGTAACACCCTAATTCAGGCTGGAAGCCAGTGTGAGTAAACACACTTAATTTGAATTACTTAAGTTATCAAAATCCTTCGAAACAAGGGAATCTCGTAAGGCTGTGGCACACATAAATACGGTGGGTTTTTCCCTCACGATAACTAAAACACTTTTATGGAAATCCATCAATATTATAATAGTGTCTAAGTACAATACTTATTTAAAATAGCCTTGTTAAATTAATTAAATTCCAACATATTAGACTCTAAAATTAAAACCGTAAAGGTTCATAGTGATTATTGGATCGAAGTGGTTCTGGATAATGCTAATATCCGATCCCGGTCTCTTCGAACTCCAAACGATAAATTCTTAAAAGGTCTAAGTCAGTAAATAAACCATTTTACAATCAGGGTGTTAATGTTTACATATGGAAATTCATTCCATATGTTTACTCTGACATGACCGGCCCATCAGCATTAATTCACCAATAATCATCCTTTTTTTAAATTTGGAATGGTGATCAGTTCCAGTCGATTTACTTGTCAATAAAATGTGTTAACATTTTATTCTTTTCTACTTTAATTTGTCTGGCTACTCAACAGCATAAATAATAGATAATTGAAAATAATATCTAAGATCCATATCGGTCAATTATTGAACATAACTCAATCAACAATTTATAATCAATATCAATCCGTTTACAATTCAAATTAATCGTTTTCAATTGACTGGGTCGTGTAATTTTTTAAAACCAGATTATTTCCACTTAAAGAAAATTAAATAAGATAATTTATTTTATATAAATTTGGGATAAAATAGTTCATTAATTAATTAATTAATTAAAATGTAAATAAATAAATAAATAAATAATACTTATTTGTTTCACCTAAATTATTATAGACCATCATTATTATAACCATCATTATAAGCCATCATTATAAACCATCATTCATTATAAACTATTAAATTATAATAAACTATCATTATTAACCATTATACCATAAAGCTTCACTTAATTCCAAAAACCCTAAACCAACCCATAAGCATTCACCGGCCCATGCTTCACCCGACCCAAACCCAACAAGCCCAAACCGCCTTCCTCCATCCCCTCCATCCAGCTCTTTTTCATCCCTCTTGTTTGAAATGCATGAAGACAATCGTCCATGCCACCGTGGACCTGCACAAAACCACTAGCCACCCAAACCCATCATCGGCCATCCTCGCTTGCCGCGCTCGACCACCTCACCATGTTCCACCCACGGAACACCGCCAAAGACACATGTTCCAATTTTCAAACTACCGCTCCAATACGAACAACGGCTGAGCCACCCCATCGCTTCTCCATGCCACCACAATCGACAGTATACCACCACACGACCACCTCTTCCAATCCCCCTTCGTGCACACGCCCCATGCTCCTCTCAACGTCGTCGTTATCCCACGACCCGAACCCAAAGAAACCGTAGTTAAAACCCTACTTTTGCCTCGACAAACCACCACAAGCGTTTGAAAAATGCCACCTTATTTTTCGTGAGTGCCCCATACTCCAAGCCTTCCCCATGCCAAGCCTTAAGTCACGAAGTCTTATGCAATTCTCACTCCACAATACACAGAAAATCCAAAACTACCTCTAAAATTCATATTTTTCAACAAAATAATCAAGCTATATGATAGATTCTCTATATTATGATGGTTGGAATTTCCACCATGTAGAACCCATTTACTGTAAAATACCATTTCTCTTTCCATGCTTGATAAGGTTTTATGAAACAAAATTTAAAAATGTCCTACATTCAAAAACAAGAAACTTTTGTTTTAAAATCAAAGTTTAAAATGAATTAGATAAGTTAATGATTTCTGAAGTTGAAAGTCTTAACTGATTTTTACAAAAAAAGGAACAAAGGAGGTTCTTTACAGGTTTTTTTGGTAGATCACCATGTCCAGTATGCCCATACTTATATATCTTCATATTGCAGCCATAGATAATTGATATCTACCCATGATCTATTCATTACTAAGTCATATATGTATATATACATTCATAAATAATAACTAGTGATCAAAAATTAAGTTTTTGTACTCAGTTTTCCAGCAGAGATGAGCCACTACCGCCTCTAACTAAATTTTCCTCTATAATCTTTTAAATGTCTTGATCTTTTAGGTTATAATGGCAGAACTCTTTGTATTCTTATTTTTATTATATGTATGAAAATGTGTGTAAGAGGCTGTGTGTATATATAGAAGAGAATGAGGGGAAGAGTGAGGGTGTGTAAAGGCAAAAGCATATACATGCTTTCATTTTATATAATTTTTATTTTATTTTATTCTTTTAGTTTCTTTTTGATTTGATTTTTGAATGATTTGATTTTTCATCAAACTTGATTATATGTTTGCTTTGACTTGATTTTGATTTGTGTGTGACTTGATTTTGAAATTGTCATGATGATGTTTCCTTATGCGTATATACAAATAAGCATATATGTGTGTGTGTGTGTGTTCTCATATATATATATATATATATATATATATATATATATATATATATATATATATATATATTACATGCTTGCATATTCACAAATTCATTTGTTTTCATATATATTTACACACATATATTTTTGTCATCATAATGTTCACAATTATATGTATATATATTTACACATACACTATTTTTACCATAAATACATTTATATATACATGCATACATATACAATGTACATATTTATTTTATCATATCTATCTTTACACATATTTACATTACTCGATATAAACCTATATACATATCTCTATAATATTTATCATATTTAGAATGTTATATCTTAAAATTAAATATAGTTTAATTAATTTATTGATTTAGATATTTTAAATATCAAAATTTTTTATCTATCCGACTTAGAAAAATTACTATTTCAATATTTAAAATTTGTTAATCATTTTTTCATATCGAATTTTATTATTTAAAATTTTATCTTCATATCCAATAAATTACATTAATAAGTCATTGGATTTTATTTTAAACCATTTTAATTCAAAAATTATATTAAATTTAATAACTTAAAATAGTTAAAATTTTGAGTCACTACAATCTCCCCCACTAAAAACTTTTTGTCCTCGAAAAGGAACGAAGGAATTTAACATACGATATATTTTTCTCAAAGTAATCAACATATTAAATATAAGATTCATTAATACGACTATGTGCAACACATAAATTTAATCTAACTAATAGGGATGATGCCAAACTACATGCAACCAAACAGCATAGCAATACTAAGCAAGAAACAATCATAGCTAGCAACCATAGCATACAATCATTTTTTAGAATTCGTACGATATACACACACACACACAACTCGTACGTATAATAATTTCGATTTCATATTCGAACACACAATTTTATTTTCCGAACTAGCACTGGTAACTCAACCACTCTAGTGCGGACTCTAATCCGACTTCTTGATTAGAAACTTCTATCCTCCTTACATATTAATAAACTATGATAGAGAACTTTAGATTCGTATCAAAAATCCGTATCAGTCTTCATCGTCGAGAATCGAATGAACAATCCTAATCGGACAGGTATGAATTACTTAAGATCGTGAATTCAAATCTGGATCAAAACTATAAAAGCAATTAGAATGGCCTATATGCAACTTACATATTTATTCTATTGGTTTCTTAATTTCACCAATAGATAATTCGAATGGTTTTTATATCCAAATTTTAAATGATTGAAAATTTTCTTTGTTAAAAATTCTTTTACAACAAAAAACTTTTATATCGAAAATACTTGTGATAATTGATGTTTCCACAAGTTTATCCTCGTTCTTACAGAATCTAGTAATATGTTGATCAAGTGCAAGACAAAATCTATAAGTACTTAGTAGACCCGTTTCAACACCCGGTGAAAATACTTGGAAATTTTTTGAAATAGATATGGAAATCACATTCCAATCATCGAAATCAAATGAATGGGATCGTCATGGAACGCAGTCCCTAAGGTCGTTCTCTCATTAGGTTGAGAGGACAGAGCGACGCAGCCTCAGGTGGCTTTAGGCAGCCACTGCCCCACGTCTTATGCCATGACATACAAAACAACCATAGATCGCAGATACACAATGGTTTCACGTAGGTCCCCTAACAAATATCCGTACCCATGAGCAATCATTGCTCTACGAATTTCTCTATGCAAAACACTCGCTTGGATCGTAGTCTACTTAATAGTAACATTGGTGGTTACGTCGCTATCAGCCATAGACTCAAGGCAATCATCTTCCCCTCGAATTACTCCATGTGGACCACAAATACACAATGGTTTCACCTGGTTCTCCCAGGAAACATCCGTACCTCGAGGAAATCGCTCTACCCAGGTGGATTAAGCCAAAAACGACCATAGATCATAGTTACACAATGATTTTGCCTGGTTCCCCCAGGAAACATCCGTAACCGTAAGCCTTCGCAGCCCTACGAATTTCGCTATGCATCCGCATCATAAGACCATAGGTTACGCTATGGAATTCGAAGGAACTCATGAGTTTGTGTCTAGGCGACCTAAATCAATCAATATAATCAATAGAACGTATCCTCAATGTGGCCACAAAGCGGATAATCAAGCAGAAGGTACTTCCCATTTCTTTAATTTCAAAATGTATACCATACTATACATAGTACCTTTTCAAATCACCAATTTCGAATATATCATTCTTATATAATTCCGTTATATATAAGATTATCCTTTTCAAATCGAGTATCTTTCAAAATCAATAATTTCGAAATAACTTCATACTTATACAATTCATTTTATATAAGTTCGAAAACTTCCAAATCAACATTTTTATATAATCAAAGGTTCTCGAAATCCATCACTTTCAAATATCGGTCCCGCTTCAAATTTGTATATGATTTCAACAATCATTTTTCAAATTGAATACTATTCAATATTCATATATTTTAAAATTCCAATCATCAGTTTTCAAAATTAACTTCAGTTTCATATTTACATAAAGTCATATCTATGTAAAATCAACTTTCTTTCTAGATCACTTTGTAAGTAATTAAGTCTTAAAACCACAATTTATTTTCAAAATTAAATACTTTACAAAATCCTATACACATAACCGACTTTATAAAATTTATTTTATTTTATTATTATAAATTATTTTTCTTTTTAAACATTTCTCAAACAAATTCATTATAAAACTCTTCAAAAGTAGATTTCATGTTTGTACATAATTAAAAATTGCCTTTAAAATAATTTTTGCAAAAATAATATTTTATAAACATTTACTACATTCAAGCATTTCTAAAAACACGATTTCATTTAAATTAATTAATCAACTTCCACTTTGTATAATACAAAATAATCTTTCTTATTTTGCTTATCAATATGTTTAACATTTTAAAACTTGTCTAACTTCTATTTACCTTTATTTAAAAATTTCAAAACTAAACTTTATACTTCCCAAAAATTCTTTTATAGTTTTCAAAAATGCTTAGCTTTAAAATTTTATTCCCAATTTGGAAGTGTTCAACTATTCAGAATACTCAAAAAAATCAAATTCCAATTCAAAATTGGAATCGGCAACCAATCATCTCAACAAGATGCAAAACCAATCAATCAATCCCAATGCATAGGGTACAAGTGTTCATACTACCATTCAATCCGAAAAATCGAGAATTGAACAACAGGTTCATTTCAAATAGATATGTACGTATATCTTTCGAATATCAAATCATATTTTAGGGATTTGAATCAAAATCAGACTTTTATTTTCTTTGAAATCATTTTGAAAATCGTTTTGAAAACATTTCTATTTGGAAAAATACCTTTCAAATAGTATATAATATTATTTTTTAATCCGAAATCAATTTCAAGTATTTGGAATTCAGATTCTCAAATTTTCAGTTTGGATTTCTTTTTGTTTATTTTTTAACCATGTCTTGATAAATCGTATTTCATATATCACTTTCAAATGGTATCCATTACTCTTTAAAATGATACAAGGGGAAATTCAAATATGTATTCACTTTAAAATCCATTTTATACATGTAATTTCTCAATTGATTTAAATATTTTTCAAAAATCCAAAAATTTCGAACCATGGTCAAATGCTCAAATCAACAGTCAATAGTCGATGCTCATAAACTGGTCGAGTATGACTCATCAATCAATAAGCGTTAATATGTATAACCATATTAATCAAATAATTAATCAATAAGAGATAACATCCAATTTTCCATCAACAGTCATGGATGAATTTATCGGTTTAAAGGGTTCATTCTTTTATATCCTATAAAAAATCCATGTTAAAATCATTTCATTTTTAATATCAAAATATTTTTGTATCACTAACAAATAGGCTCTCCCTTAAATGTATATACACTCAGACTCATTTTAGGGTACTATTGACCCTATCTCTAATGAGTAATCCCACCAAAGCCAAGGTTCTCGATTAACCTTCAGCTTTGATACCAAATGTAACAACCGGAGATTTTCGACCTTCGAAAATCGACATTTATTCATTCACTGTATAGAATGCCGAGCAATCGAGTGCCGAAAATACCAGATCATTAGGTGTTAAGAAGAAAAAGATAGAGTGATCCCGGCATATTAGACCCTAAAATTAAAACTGTAAAGGTTCGTAGTGGTGATTGGATTGAAATGGTTCCGGATAATGCTGATATCTGATCCCGGTCTCCTCGAACTCAGAACGATAATTTCTTAAAAGGTCTAAGTCGGTTATAAACCAGTTTACAATCAGGGTGTTAATATTTACATATGGAAATTCATTCCATATGTTTAATTTATCATGACCGGCCTATCGGCATTAATTCACTTACAATCATCCTTTTTTAATTTAGAACAGTGATCAGTTCCAGTCGATTTACTTGTCAATAAAACATGTTAACGTTTTGTTCTTTTTACTTTAATTTGTCTGGCTACTCAATGGCACAGACAATAGATAATTGAAAATAATATCTAAGATCCATATCGTTCAATTATAGATCATAACTCAATCAACAATTTATAATCAATATCAATCCATTTACAATCAGAATTGATCGTTTTCAATTGATTGGGTCGAGTAATGTTTTAAACTAGATTATTGCCACTTAAAGAAAATTAAATAAGATAATTAATTTTAAATAAACCTAAGATTAAATAGTTCATTAAATAATTAATTAATTTATTAAAATGTAAATAAAAAATAAAAAAATACGTATTTGTTTTACATAAATTATTATGGACCATCATTGTTATAAACCATCATTATAAACCATCATTATAAACCATCATTTATTATAAACTATTAAATTATTATAAACTATCATTATTAACCATTATACCATAAAGCTTCATTTGATTCCCAAAAACCCAAACCAACCCATAAGCATTCACCGGGCCATGCTTCACCCGGCCTAAACCCAATAAGCCCAAACTGCGTTTCTCCTTCTCCTCCCTTTAGCACTTTGTCCTCCCTCTTGTTTGAAATGCACAAAGACAATCATGCATGCCACCATGCACCAGCACACAACCACTAGCCATCCAAACCCATCGGCGACCATCCTCGCGAGTCGCGCTCCACCACCTCACAATGTTCCAATTTTCGAACTGCTGCTCCAACATGGACAAGGACCGAGCCACCTCATTGCTTCTCCACGGCACCATAGAAGACCGTACACCACCAAACATATCCCATACGTTCGCCACGACTACCTCTTCGAATCCTCCTCTGTGTGCACACCCCCATGCTCCTCTCAACGTCGCCGTTATTCCATGACTTGAACCTAAACAAACTACAATAAAAACCTTACCTTTTCCTCGAAAAACCACCACAAGAGTTTGAAAAATGCCACTTATTTTTCATGAGTGCCCAATCCTCTAAGCCTTCCCCATGCCAAGCCTTAAGTCACAAAATCGTGTGGGTCGTCGAAATTTGACGAAATGCCTAAAACCGTTCATGTACGCAATTCTCACTCCACGCTGCATAGAAAAATCCCAAACTACCTCTAAAATTCATGTCTTTCAATGACAAATCAAATTATATGATCCATTCCCTATGTTATGATTGTTGGAATTTCGACCATGTAAAACCCATTTACTGTACAACGCCATTTCTCTCTCTATACTTCATAAAGTTTTATGAAACAAATTTTAAAATGTCCTACGTCCAAAAACAAGAAAATTTGGTTTCGAAATCAAAGTTTAAAATGAATTATATATTGTGTTAATGATTTTTGTTGTTGAAAGTCTTAACTGATTTTTACAAAACAAGGAAAGAGGAGGTTCTTTACAGGTTTTTTGGGTAGATCACCATGTCCAGTATGCCCATACTTGTACATATTCATATTGCAACCATACATACTTAATATATACCTATGATCTATTCATAACTCAGTCATACATGTATATATACATTCATAAATAATAACCAGGGAACAAAAATTAAGTTGTTGTACTCACCATTTCTAACAGAGATGAGCCACTGCTGCCTCTAACTAAATTTTCTTCTGTAAGATTTGATATGTCTTGATCTTTTAGGTTATAATAGCAGCACTCTTTATTTTTATTTTTATCATATGTATGAACAAGTGTGTTAGAGTTTATGTGTATATATAGAAGAGGATGAGGGGAATAGTGAGTGAGTGTGAAGGCTAAAAGCATGTACATGCTTTCATTTTATATAATTTTATTTTATTTTATTCTTTTATTTTCTTTCTGATTTGATTTTTGAATGATTTGGTTTTTTCATGTGACTTGATTTTATGTTTGCTTTGACTTGATTTTGATATGTGGGTGACTTGATTTTGAAATTGTCATGATGATGTTTCCTTATGTATATATACACATAAGCATATATATATATATATATATATATATATATATATATATGTTCTCATATATATACTTACATGCTTTCATATTCACAAATTCATTTTTTTCATATATATTTACACACATATATTTTTGTCATCATAAAATTTACACTTATATGTATATATATTTACGCATACACTATTTTTACCATAAATATATATACATGTATATATATAAACATGCATACATATATAATGTACATATTCATTTTATTATATCTATCTTTATACATATTTACATTACTCCATATAGACATATATACATATATCTATAATATTTATCATATCCAGAAAGTTGTATCTTAGAATTAAATATAGTTTAATCAATTTATAGATTCAAATATTTTAAATATTAGAAAATATTTATCTATTCGACTTATAAAAATTAATATTTCAATATTTAAAATTTGTTAATAATTTTTTTATATTGAATTTTATTATTTAAAATTTTATCTAAGTCCATATCCAATAAATTACATTAATAAATCATTAAATTTTATTTTAACCATTTTAGTTCAAAATTATATTAAATTTAATAATTTAAAATAGTTAAAAAATTTGGGTCATGACATGCCTTGTCATACTTTAATGCTTATATGCGCCTACTATGATTTTGCTTTAGTATGATACCTATAGGGGACTCACTAGCTATCGACGTTACTGGTTGTATTACAGGACCTACATAGAGTGCCTGCTTAAAATTGTGTTAAGGGGGATTAATGCAAAGCCTTAACGCTAGGAAAAAATATTTGTTTTATTAATAGACACTACATATATAACGTATCTTACTACATACAGGTTGTTTATTGGATCCTTAGGAAATGGAAAATCTCGTAACATCTCCTAAGTTATTGCACTCTCGTTATACACTTGATAGGAGATGGAAAATCCCCTAAACATCTCTGAAGCTATCACACTCATATTTTCTTGTTATTAATTTAACTTACATAGGAACTTTTAGTTCCGACTCAAGTGTTTTGTCTTTTCGTTACGCTCGGGTCAGCTTGAGTATTTCAGTGTTTGAAGACATTACTCCTCGATGATGAAGATGGATGTTGTTAGACCATATTTACTATTATTATTCTTCTTCATTATTTTGGTATGTTTGTTGATTATACTCTGATTATGTTATAAAATTTTTGTAATCAAATGTATATTGTAAAACAGCTTCAACTGTTTATTTGATTATTATATTTTGTCATTCCGCTGCGAGATTCTGTGTTTTGTTTTCTCTTATTTTCTTATTAAACCCCATTGATAATCTATCCTTTTGAATGGTTTGAGTTAGACATGTGTGGTTTATTGTCGACTTTAATCATCCAAAAAGGTGGGTCGTCATATCACTATTCAAGGTATGCTTTCTATTTATGGTGTTCCCATACATGTTTTATTTGATACTGGGGCCTCACGTTCCTTAATATCCCGTGACCTGATAGATAGATTTGAATTGAGACCTAAAATATTTAGCTGGCCTTTAGTTGTAACAAACCCTATTGAAGGCCCTACTAGGCTGTGTATGGTTTGTCGTAGTTTGGTTTAAGTGAGTCGTGGATGTTTTCTCATTTCTAGTTATGACTTTAAACCTCCATGTGATCTCGAGTCAATGGTGTTGAAAAGTTTAACTATCAAATCTAATTTGGTTGAACGGATAGGTACTAGCTAGAGACATGATGCTAGTCAAGCGGAGATCATTACAAAGATTGAGAATGGAGTTGAGTCTGAAGATATGAAATAGTATGGACTCGATCGAGATGGTTAGCTCCATAAAGTGAGTTATTATTTATGCCTAGTGTCGATAGGATAAGGGATGAGGTTCTACATGAGTGCCATTATTCAAGATTGACTATACGCACTGAAGGTTGTAAAATGTATCATGATATAAAGTAACCATATTATTGGGAAGGGATGAAAAAGAATGTTGGGATATTCAGCTTGAAATGTACGGACTACCATTTAGTGAAGGTTGAGCAAAAGAAGCCAAGTGATTGTTCAAGCCTTTAAATTCCCAAGTGGAAGTGGGAACAAGTATTAATGGATTTCATCGAGAGATCACCAAGTACTGAAGGATGGTATGATAACATTTGTGTCATAGGTGATAGATTGACAAAGAGTGCTCGATTCATGCATAAAATCTAATAGAATGACATCTAAATTGGCTAAGTTGTATGTGAAGTGTGATTCCATGGTGTACTGAAAGCATTCTTAGAGACCAATTATTCACTAGTCGATTTTGGAAGAGCATATAGGAGATGTTGGGGATGAAATTGGATTTAAGTTGAGCCTATACCCACCAACTGATGGGCAAACCGAGAGAGTGAATGGTATCTTAGAGGAACTCTTGCAAGCTTGCATACATGAATTTTAGGGCTTGTGGGGCAATCATTTTTGTCCTATTGAGTTTGCATATATACAACAGTTATTTGTCTAGAATTGGTATGTCACCATTCAAAAAAATTATATGGTCGACCATGAAACGCTCTTTCAAGTTGGTGGGAAACAAACAAGAAACTAATACTTAAACATATATAATCAGAGAGACTATCAAAAAGCTCGAGTAATTCGACAATAAATGAAAGCCACTTAAGATAGACAGAAACACTATTGTGATAAGTGACATAGAAATTTGAAGTTCTCTACCACCGATATGATGTTTTAAGATCTCTCCATTGAAGAATGTAGTTTGATTCGGTACTAAGAGAAAGTTTGCACTGAGATTTGCGGGACTTTTTCAAATACTCAAGAGGATTGGGAATCTAGCTTATAGAGTTGACTTAACTTAGAAAATGGCAATTGTGTACAATGTTTTCCACGTTTCTCATTTGCGGAAGTTTGTGCCACTAGACCAGAAAAAGGCTTAGCATCCAAAAAACTTTACCAAATCCTATAGTAGCATTTTGGTAAACATCATTATTCCGGTGGTCCTGACTCGACCTTCGAACATCAGCACCAAATACATCACCCGTATTCGAATGCCGCAGATTCAAACGTCGAGTCTGGTTCGCCAAAGCTTATGACACATTAATTACAACAACACAGAGGAAAAAAATGAATAACTTTATTGATACACAATAGATACAACATTTGATACAAATGAATATCAACGTATCAGAGATAGATACAACAGCAGCAGAAAGATAATATCATCGATGCCAAGCAAGAGAGAAAGAAAATCCAACAATACTGCAACTCCATAGCCAAAGCTCTAAACCACTAGCTCGAACCACCATCATGTTGTATTAAGAAAGGTCAGTCATGATGCGATTGCCAAAATCCAAAGACTCCAAAGAATTCCAAACAGAAAGCTGAAGGCTACCGAATCTATATCTACTAGCTGATTATCTGAAAATCTGACTCTAGGCTGCCCGTGTGGAAAATTGGGGGCACCCAGAGTTTAGAAAGGGAACAATAAACTTGAATTTAAGATAATATATATATGTGTGTGTGTTTAAGTTGATTTTAAATTGGATTTTAAATTTGAATTTAATATTCAGATTTAAATTTGAATTTAAAAAATAATTATTTTGAAATAGTTGGATATAAAAATATATGAATAAAGTTTTCATTTGAATATAATTTGTTTTATATTGTTTTTCCTTAAAAAATTTATTTATATAAATCTAGAAAGTATTTATTTAAACAGTAAATAAATACAAAAGTTTTATATTTACATTTATAAATGGATTAAATATAATATATATGATTTTATTTAAAACATGATTGTTTTTTATTTTTATTTTCTTTTAAAGGTTTTATTTTTATAAATTTAGAAAAGGCATTTATTAAATTAGAAATGTATTAATTCATTATGATATTTATATAAAGGCTTTTTAAAAGCATTTTAAAAATATATAATAATGAATAAATACATGTGTTAGCTTTTAAATGCACTTGATAACATGTGTTAAGAAATTAAATATGGTATAAGACAAGTGTCACCCCTTGTAATTTATTTCTCTTAATTTTTATGAAATCATAAATTAGATTATATAAATATACATCTTTCATTCTTATTTCTTTTTCTCATTTCTAAACAAAGAAAACTTCGACCTGTTCTGTTCTCAAACCAGAAGAATCACTACCCTGTAAATCACTTTCCAGAATCAAAAACAAAAACCTACACTTCAATTCTTAAATCAAAAAGCAAACCTGTCAGCAAATTCTCAAAGAAATTTCTAAACCTGTAACCTATATTCAAAAAGCAAAACTGTAAAGACTCTTCAAGCTCAAAACACAAATTCCTGTAATCCATTTTCCAAATCAAAAGCCCCAAGCCTGTAACAATTCTCAAAGCAATTTCCAAGTCTGTAAACCAAGAATTCAGTTTCAATTTGATAATGCAACTTGGATTTTAAAAGCTATCAGCTGCAAATTAAAGTTTCAACCTACATCAATTAAATAAGAAACAAGTTCAAGCATAATTTATCAAGCTTCAACATCTCAGTTTTGCAAAGCATCTTTTAAATCTGAAGTTTATTCCAGTTTCCTGTTTCAAACTCTCTGCTGTCTACAAAAAGGTGAGTGAACTTTTAAGTAAAAATTTAAGTAACCAATATATGTTGCATGTGAATCATTGTTTCGATGGTTGCTTTGCATATCTGTATATATGTAAGCCTGGTGTATTTCTGGTGATTTTATCATCTCTGTTCTTAGTTTAAGCCTCTGTTCTTTAATCTGTAAATATGAATCACCTTAGATTTGATGCACGTGACTTATGGTTAAAGTAAACTAGTGATGTAAGTTTGAAAATGCGCTTACATGATGATTTTAAGATTGTGAAACATATTTATATATATGCAGATGCTGTGTATTGGTTGTGCATGTCTGAAAATCAGACAAATGAATTTTTCCCAGGGTTACAGGCATTAAATTTATTCAAAAATCTTTTCCCACCCTCTGATTTATTTTAGACAATAGAATCTACACAAAAGATGTTAGTTTTAACAAGAGTTAAATCTTAAAAATAGTTTAAGTAAATCAAAGCAAGGTTTCGCTGAGAAATTAGGAATTTACAGCCAAAATTCAAAATATGATAAATTTCAAACATCATAATTTATTGTTTCAAGATTATAACTTGAATCTATTTAGAAAGTTATGATTTTTAAAACTAAAATCAGAACTTTTAATATTGCATTGAGGATGCAATTTGGGTTTGACTGGAAATTGAATTTGTGGAAATCTCTGGCGATCTAAAGGTTGAGGGGTCTCGAATTTTCTTCTGATGATGGAAGAAGTTGCGGGTTACTTGGGAAAATTGCTTGGAAGTGTTCCAAATCGTCAAGGCGACGTGGAGGAGGGGATTTGGGTTTTTAAACCTGATTTGGGAATGTCTGAAATCGAGATCATTTCGACGTCTCGGATGCATCGAGTTACATCAAACTTTGTGATGGGAAAATATGGATGGTTAGCAAGTCATGGTCCAAACCGCAGTGAGTTCTGGTGAACGGCGTCGTGGTTTCGAGGGATTTCCTGGTGATGGCCAGCTTCTGGTTCGATCGTGAAGCTCGTTTTTGATTTGGGTTCTGTGGTGACGTAGGGATGATCGGAATTGGCTGTAAGGTGGATCGCTAACGTGTGGGAGGTTTTGGAGTTGGTCGCGGTGGCGTTGATCGCCGGTGCATATGCACAGGCGAATGTGTCAGTGGGTTTGAGTGTTAGTCTGGAAAGAAGGATTATCTTGAGTTGTAACTCGAGTATGTAGGATGTTCGCTCGAGTTTTGACTCGAGTAATGCCTGAGTGTTTTTAAACTTGTTAACAGTTTTTGGTTACAGGTTTAAATTTAAAACTTCAACTAAAAAACTAAACTAAATTTTGAAATGGAAAAAGGGACTCGGGTCAAACCCGAGTGACCTTCGGTTTCGACCTGAAGCGTGTGTTAAGCAAATGTTTAAAAGGATTTTAAAACTTAATTTTTGAAATTTTAAAATGGAGTTAGTTTTAAAACTTTATTATAGAAGTTACTTATATAATAGTTGTTAACTATAACATTGTTTATGAAGTTTTGAAACTTTGTTAATTTTAAATTTTGTAAAATAAAGTTAAAGTTATTTTAAAATTTAAGTAGAATTGAAATTTTAAAGATTGTATAAAAGCAAGCTTATTAATTTAAATTGGAAATTGATTTAAAACTATTACTTGATAATATTTTAAAAACATTTAAAGGTAAGTTGTGATTTGTAATTTTTAATTTATCAAGTTGAATAAGTATATTGAAACTTAATTAATGGTTTAATTAAGTAAAGTTGTCTTTAAAATAAAATGTTTTTAAATGATAATTAAGGCATTAATAAGATAAGATAATTATGGTTTATCTTAAGAGGATTAAAGTTTTATTTATTTGAGATTAATTAAGTTAATTTAGAAATTTAAGTATGATTAATTAACTTAATTAATTAAGTATAAAGGGTTAATTATGCAATTAATTAAGAATAATTAATTAATTTAATTAACTAATGATTAAGGATTAATTAATTTATAATTGTGGGTTATAATTAATTAATTAAAGTTTAATTAAATATAATTAAGGATTATTAATTAAGTAATTAGTGATTGATTAATTTGTAATTAGAAATTAATTAATCAAGTAATTAGAGGTGGATTAAATGGTAATTAAGAAATAATTAATTAAGTTTTATTAATTAATGATTAAGTTTTATTAATTAATAATTAAGAGATGATTAATCTAAAATTTAAAATTAATTAAGGACTAATTAACTATTAATTAAGGATTGATTAACTGGTAATTAAGAAGTACTTAATTTGTAATTAAGTTATATTAATTAAGGATTATTAATTAGTGATTAAAGAATAATTTAATAAAGATTAACTAATTTGTTTTAAGGGTAATTAAGTGATGAATTACCCAATTGTAATTAATTTGTTAATTAATTAAAGATAATCTCTTGGTGATTAATTAAGTATAAATATTTATTTAATAGTGTAATTACTTAGTGAAGTAATTAATGTACGTTACTGGATGTAATTAATTAATGGGAATTACTTAATGAGAAGTAATTAAAGGGTGATTACTTAGTAAAAGTAATTAAGGATTAATTACTTAGTGTAATTAATCAAAGGGATTATTATAATTAATTAAAGAGTTAATTAATTATGTAAGTAATTACAGTATGGTAATTACTGTTTATGATTCATTGAGGTTGATTAATGGAAGTAATTAATTAATGTAATTCATTAAGGATTAATGTAATTAATTATAATTAATTAATTAATGGAAATAATTAATTAAGGATCATTAATTAATGCAATTAAATATTAATTAATGAGAGTAATTAAAGGTTAATTACTGTAAATGGTTAAGAATAATTAATTTGTGTAATTAATTAAAGGATAATTACTTTATGTAATTAAAGAATAATTAATCAAGGTGATTAATTAAGATAATGATTGATTAATTAAAGGTTAATCAATTATTGATTAAGCAAAGTTGGTGATTAATTCTTAAGTAATTGATTTAATTTAAGTTGATTAAATTGATTATAATATTAGTTAATAATTGTTGCTTATGGATGATTGATTGAGTAGAATATATGAATTGGATGATATCTATTGGATGATATGTTGTGATATTCTGTGATATGATATTTGATATATCAGTGATAAATGTGTGATATTTATCTGTGTTGATGTTGTATGAATTCAAGTATTGAATTGAATTGTTTTAACTTTAAAACAACTTGGACCTAAAAGATGGCATTTTGGATTTTGATGAGACCGGGATCGGGTTTCTAGATTTGGATATCTAAAAACCACATCGATCCAAATTAAACGTTAGGTCGTGAATCTCAAGTGAAGATGAAGACTCAGAGTGCAAGGTTATTGTCGTTAACTCCGAGGGTGATTCCACAATAAGTGTAACGAGATAATGCCTTCGGTTTTGTTCGAACCCGGAACGAACTTGTATGGATTAAATGCTTTCAGAACATCGTCACGTAGACGATGAGCATTCTAAGATAGATGTGTTCTATAAAGGTAATCGTAGCCTCAAGCCTCATCAACCGGGAATGGCTAAAACAGGGGAGGTGCAGCAAGGCTAAGTGGGTAGCACCCAAGTAGGATGAGATTTTCCCCTGTCTAGAGGTCCCTTTTATTCGGCTGTGTGGGCAGTTGTTGAGCTCCAACTGCCGGGGTTTTCTTGTTCGCGACTCTCCAGTAAGGGATGGTTCCAGCCTTGTATTGTGGGGGATTTATGGTGGATCCTCGGTATGTTGATCTAGGCCACGTACTGTGACGGGCGGTACCCCAGTAGCCCTATCATTGATGGAAACCCATTCTTCCTACGTGCCCTTACGATTTTGATTGTATTACCCACTTTTGTGGCTAGTAGTTGGAATTTAATGAATGTAATAATTTTGGCTATTTTCTATTTATTTGAAAACCCTTGACCCTATTATAATATCACAAGATTTCCTATCAAAGTTTTGGTTAGCGTAAGGTAAAAACTTACCCATGTTTATGTGTGGGGAGTCTTACGTGATGCCTTTTGTTTT
Organism: Allium cepa; assembly: GCA_030765085.1. NCBI lineage: Eukaryota > Viridiplantae > Streptophyta > Magnoliopsida > Asparagales > Amaryllidaceae > Allium > Allium cepa. The sequence goes on along the minus strand of CM060937.1, from coordinate 180,974,276 downwards.
TAAAGGTTTTTAAAGTTAAGAAACTTTAACCGTTTACTCGCACCAGACCCATGTCTGACCTAGAGTTTATTTCCGTTTTATTAAACTCTTGGGTACTCAAATTTTTACAAGTAGCCAAAGGGATTCAGGTTAGCTTTGAAGAATTCTGGAGGTGATATGGAGCAGGAGGCTTCAGCGTTTGTAGATAGATAGTGGTTCCGCTGTGTTGACCTCTGTGTTGATATCTGTATTGTGTATTGAGTTGTATAACTAGAAAGGTGTTTATAACTTTCTAGTATGTGATGTATAAATTGTGTAACTATGATGTATATGATACTATGTAATATTTAAGTGATTAATATAATTTATTCGTTCCGCTGTTGAGATTCTGATGTTGTTTCTTTCTTCTCTATCTTTTCTCTTTTCTATCCCTTTCTTTCTTAATAATGATGGGTCTTATTGTGGAGAATAAGGCAGGTCGTTTCATTTGGTATCAGAGCGCTAGGTTGAGCGCATACCTAGGCTCTGGAGTGATTTCTTTCTTGAGAGAGCGTACTTGTGATTTTGATATATATGTATGTATGTATGTATGTATGTATGTATGTATTTCTACCTATTTGTTGGATTACCTGTTCGAGTTTTCCAATATAAGTTATAGAGGTAGGAAGTGTAGTGGTGTGTGTAGCACGACTACCAATGGAAGAAGTCCGAGTGTTGAGGTTGGAAGAGTATCTTTCGAGACTGTAGACCCAATACCGTTTCGAGTAAGCTTTGTTGTGGTGTAAGGATTTCACCAATCTCTAAAGGAAACCTTTTAAAGGTTCGGAGTCCGTCATTGAAGTATAAGTTTGATTGCGCTCATGTGAGCGGATTTTTGAGAGTTTGGATCTGTTGGTTAAGCAAAAGCGAGTGATGGTATCTTGGCAACTTCAAGGAGAAGCAGATGCATGGTGAGACGCAATGACTATGAATGTTTCCAAAGATGTTTCTTTTGGGGAAAGTTTGAGGAAGTATGTCTGCATCGGTGATGAGACTGAGTTTTAGCTGGGTGTTTGCATTTGGTTTGGATCCCGAGTTTCTTGAGGAGATGTCTGCCCATCTCAAGGCTCTTTTTATTGATTGATATGATTTCTGAGGATTAAGGAGCTTATGGATAAGGAAGTCTTTGGCATTAGTGGCAGCGGTGCAGCTCAAAGTGTTTGGTGTGCCTACAGGAAGATCTTTTGGCTTTGCAGTTTCCTAGAGGTGGAGTTCTGAAGCAGCAGAGTGGACCCGTTTCTTCGATGGTTTGGTCAAGGATAACCTATTCTGATTTGTGGAGAGAGAACAGTATCTATGGATATTGAGCTGGATAGGATCGCTAAAGTGACTTGCGATAGTTGAGTGATTCTCTTGGATAATCTTTTGCATGGGTTTGAGGCATCTCTGGAGGATGTAGGAGTTATAGAGTTGTCAGAGATTTTTTGGATGTTTTCTGGAAAGTCTGAGGTTTATTCGCATTAGAGATTGAGTTCTGTATCAACTTAGTTCATGGAGCTACCGGTGATTTAGCTATGTAGAAGGATGTCTCCTAGGATGAAGTTTTTGGTGAAGCAGCTTAGGATTTCTTGGAGCTTCTGTGTTTTCTCTTAATGGATCTGTTGAACCTTATTTCTAGGATGTGTTGTCTAGTCTGTGCTGTAGAATCGATTTCACCCTAGAGGGGGGATGAATAGGGTGATACTATTAATTATAAAAAATTATTTCAGAAGTTTATAAAATAATATCAACACAGATATTTCAAAATTATAGCAGCACAGATAATAGCAGAATAATAAATGCAGAAATAGAACGATACAGAATTTACTCAGCTTCAGCAAAACCCCGCCTACGTACTGCCCATAAGGTTTCTACTAGAAGTTAAGCAGTCAGACGCTTACACATGTAAAATCGCGACACCCGCTTTCGACTAGCCTTAACTCTACGCTCAAAACCCTGCCACAACTCAACCATTGAGTTGCGAATTCTCAAACTACACCACGTAGTTTGTCCCCTAGTCACACGACTAGACAATACACAAGTTTAAAAGGAAAATACAAACTAAAAAACAAACTAAAAACAAAACCCTAAATTATTAAAGCCCAAATGTATATGGTGAGGCCGGCCCTAAAATAAATTAAGTGTTTAAAAAAATCGTCCCTCTACTCCTTTTATTTCTTCGGCCTGGTATCTCTTTCTTGTGAAAAATGGCGGCTTCCTGTTGCTCGTTCTCGTTCGTTCCGATTTAGGGCTTCATGATTATTTTCGAAGATGCCAACTTTTTTGATCAATCAAGTGGATATTTGTGTGTAGCTTTGGTGATCGGTCGTTTCTTCGTTGCTCAGTTTTGGCTGCTTCGATGATCGAGTTCGATTTAACAATCTGGTATGTGATTTGTTACTTTTTCTTTACTATTTTAGCTTGCTTGAATTCGATTGCATAATTTTGTCGATGATGTTCGTTTATATAGGGTTAAAAACCCTTGATTTTCATTCGTATATTTTATACGAATTCGTCAAATAATTTAGCTTGAGTTCGTCTCGGCCACTGATTTTCGTATGGATGATGGTGATGATTTCTGACTTTGTCACTTCGTATATTTTTTATTTTACTTGATACTCACGGTGTTGATTTCTGAATTGGTTCAATTTCGTTCATTGTTTCCTTAGTCATCACGACTCTAACTTGATGCTGCAAATTGACTTCGGTCATTTTTGAACCTTCCTGCTTGGTTTTGTTTCTTCCTATACTTGTGCATTTGAACTTGAATTATTCCTCTCTGCCTTTGTTCAATTTCAGCCTTGACATATCAAACTATTTGTATGTTCGGTAGCTCTGCCTTTGGCTCGACTTGATACTTGTAGTTGTTTTCACTACACATGTATATGTTGCACCATAGTTGAACTTGTCTGAACCTTGAACTGATTTATTATGTGTTGTTGTATTTGGACTTGTACTCTTATGCTTCACTTGCACTTGATCACTGTCACTATTCAATTTGAATTTATGTTAACTTCGGTTTGTACCTTATTTACTTGTGGCCTTGACTTTGTTATATCCTGCATATACTCTCTGATGTTGTCACTGCATACATGTATACTTGTCTCTTTCTCTTACCAGTATGGGTTTGTTTGCGTACTTGAGTCATTTGCATGTTGCCCTATTGTTGTGTATGTCTGCTCTTGCATTGTCCATACGGTTTCTTCATGAGCATTGCAGCCCTTTGTACATGTGTAGTCTGGTTAGCTTGTCACTGTATTGCACTTGTTTTGGTTGCTGTAGGCTTCTCTTGTATGCTTCACTTGATCTGTACATTCAAATCTGCACTGTGAACATTGTAGCCTTGGTCGAGTCTTGTGTTTTGTGTAGACTGGTACTCCTTTTTTCTTTGCATTGTGTTGTAGCTGCTGTCCATTTTGGTTTTGCTAGCTGTACTTGTGTTCACTTGAGCTTGAGTTCATTGTGTAGCCTGGTTGACTTTTGCAGTTCACTGGTCTTGCATCATTTGTATACATACATTCATGTATGTATATATGTGTGTGTTAGCTTGTGTTTTGTACTTGCATTTTGATCTTTGGTTTGTGTTTGAAAACTTGAACTTTGTAGCTTGATGTCTACATGCTTATGCTTCTATTTATGATGCTATGAACTCTGGCCTATTTCACTGTCATGTGTATATATGTGCACTTCGTTCATTTGCTTTGGCTTCTCTCGGGTCATGGCTGGTCTGGTGATGTATACACAGTGTATTTTATGTCACAGTGATCATTTGTGTAGTCCTTGAGTATTATCATGCTTTGAGTAATTTTAGTTGTCTTGACCGTTTGAACCTGTACATTTGGTATTTAAGTTCATTGGCCTACCCTTGGTTTCTTATGCATATCATATCGAACTGGTTCACTTGAGTTTTCCTTCATGTACAGTCTACTTGACTTGATTACTTGTGCAGTCTTGTTCTCTTCATGTTTCACCACTGTTACATTGACTTTGTACATACCGTGCTTGTATTTTTGGACTATACCTATGTTGAATCCAGCTTTAAAGCTCGGGTTTGACCTTGTGCTCGTGTTGTGACTTTATTTATATTGCACTTGAGTTGAACTCGGCTTTTAATTTGGGTTTGACCTTGTGCTCATCTGTCCCTGTAATTTTATCAACTGTATATATCGGTGTGCACGGCCTTGTGGCATGTACAGTGATACACTATGCATGTCACAAGGTGTTCGTGTATGATGAATTTGAATTAAATGATGAAGAACAACCCAAATAACTGAGGCAAATAAAATTTTCAAAATCACATTTTATTTTACACTGCAAAAAAATATTTTCTTTTCAATTTTACTGCGTCAGTATTTATTTTTGCAGATTTCTCATATGCTGGATTCAATCTGGAATAAAGTTGAAGATAAAATACGAGTGAATGAGCGATATGTAGCGAGGACATTTGTAAATGAAAGATTGTGATGTAATTGAATTTGTATTATAATCAAAATTGTATATGTATAGTGAGAGCTTGAATTTGTAATATTCAAAATTGTAATAAATATTTGTTTGAATAAAATATCTGTTTGAATTTAAATTTCGTGTTATTTATTTTATTCACCAAATATTTATTTAATTATGTGAAAAATAAAATAGTACATTAACAAATACATTTAAATGAATATATATATATATATATATATGTTTATTATCATTAAACAAAAATCATATACTCGCATATTCAACATGTGCTCGTGTTCATCAACGGCATTCTTATCTACTCCAGATCAAAGTTGTGCAGCGGAAGCAAGGTGGCAGCTATTATAGAGTGGAAGCAACCGGAAGTTGCAGTATTTGGATTAGAGGGTTTCTACAGGAAATTTTTCTGGATCTGAAGGCCAGATGGACGAGTGCACCTGTTTTGTCTTTTCCGGGTAGGAGAAGTAAGTTTGAAGTTTACCATTGATTGTGGAGTGGAGTTTGTGTTCTTGATTTCGATAGAGGATCATTTTATTGGATTGTTTTTGATCCAGTTTATTTCAAGAAGCATCCGTGAAGGTTAAGCTGATCAAGAAGGATGTAGGCAGCCCTGGATCGTCAGAAGAGTTTTATGTTAAGTGACGGAGGAATTTGGAATTCGAAGTTGGAGATTTGAATTTTGGATAAGGTTTCCTCCGGTAAAGAAGAGTTATAGGATTAAGTAAGATTGGAAAGCTAGCTCAGAAATATTTTGGATCATTCTGTGTTTTTGTAAGGATTAGTGTTGGCCTATGGGAGTTGAATTGCCAAGTTTGGAAGACTGGGATTCAAGGTATTTCATGTATCTCTAAGGAAGTACGTGTTTGGTCCATCACTAGTTTTTGAACCAGCAGTTCAGAAAGATTTGGTTGTTGAGTCGGACTTGTCTGTGGTCAGATCTCTTCTGTAGATGGTAAATCTAGATGAGTAGAAGCTCAGTAGCTTAGTTGTGTAGCTAGTTTGGATTCAGTAGATGAGTATTTTGGTATCTGTATCTGGGAAACTCAGGATGGTTTTAGGAAGCTTATCCGGATTTGTGTCCGGATAGCTAGTAATGTTTGTTTGTATGAAATTATTTGTTTAATTGATAGTGTATGGTTGATATGTATGTTTGAAATTGTTTGGAATATAATAAAAACTTTGGGATTATCATTTGTTTAAATTTCGGGGACGAAATTCTTTTAAGGGGGGAGGAATGTGATATCCCAGAATTTTAAGCAATTTAAATATGATAATCTCCTGGATTTAATTAATTAAATTTGGTAAATTGTTATTTTAATTAATATAATGTGATGATTTTAATGTAGTATAAATAGATTTTTAAATGGAATAATTATTTAACAAATTTAGTTTGGTTATTTTATAAGTAGAATTTTAATAGACTTATTATTTTCAAATTTAAATAAGTATTGTTTAAATATATATGTATATATATTTATTTAAGTTAATTTTAAAAATAGAATTATTATTTTCAAATTTAATAGTGTGTTTTGTTTAAATTAATGTGTTTAAGTTGATTTTAAATTGGATTATAAATTTGGATTTGAATTTAATATTTGGATTTAAATTTGAATTTAAAGAATAATTATTTTGAAATAGTTGGATATAAAAATATATGAATAAAGTTTTCATTTGAATATAATTTGTTTTATACTGTTTTTCCTTAAAAAAATTATTTATATAAATCTTGAAAGTATTTATTTAAATAGTAATTAAGTACAAAAGTTTTATGTTTACATTTATAAATGGATTACATACACTATATATGATTTTATTTAAAACATGATTGGTTTTTATATTTATTTTCTTTTAAAGGTTTTATTTTTATAAATTTAGAAAAGGCATTTATTAAATTAGAAATGTATTAATTCATTAGGATATTTATATAAAGGCTTTTTAAAATCATTTTAAAAATATATAATAATGAATAAATACATGTGTTAGCTTTTAAATGCGCTTGATAGCATGTGTTAAGAAATTAAATGTGGTATAGGACACGTGTCACCCCTTGTAATTTATTTCTCTTAATTTTTATGAAATCATAAATTAGATTACATAAGTATACATCTTCCATTATTATTTCTTTTTCTCATTTCTAAACAAAGAAAACTTCAACCTGTTCTGTTCTCAAACCAGAAGAATCACTACCCTGTAAATCACATTCCAGAATCAAAAAAAAACCTGCACTTCAATTCCCAAATAAAAAAGCAAACCTGTCAGCAAATTCTCAAAGAAATTTCTAAACCTGTTTTAAAAAACAAAACTGTAAACACTCTTCAATCTCAACACACAAATTCCTGTAATCCATTTTCCAAATCAAAAGACCCAAGCCTATGACAATTCTCAAAGCAATTTCCAAGTCTGTAAACCAAGAATTCGGTTTCAATTTGATAATGCATCCTGGATTTTCAAAGCTATCAGCTGCAAATTATAGTTTCAACCTGCATCAATTAAACAAGAAACAAGTTCAAGCATAATTTATCAAGCTTTAACATCTCAGTTTTTCAAAGCATCTTTTAAATCTGAAGTTCATTCCAGTTTCATGTTTCAAACTCTTTGTTGTCTACAAAAAGGTGAGTAAACTTTTAAGTAAAAATTTAAGTAACCAATATATGTTGCATGTAAATCACTGTGTTGATGGTTGCATTGCATATCTGTATATATGTAAGCCTGGTGTATTTCTGCTGATTTTATCATCTCTGTTTTTAGTTTAAGCCTCTGTTCTTTAATCTGTAAACATGAATCACCTTAGATTTGATGCATGTGACTTATGGTTGAAGTAAACAAGTGATCTAAGTTTGAAAATGTGCTTGCATTATGATTTTAAGATTGTGAAACATATTTATATGTATGAAGATGCTGTGTATTGGTTGTGCATGTCTGAAAATTAGACAAATGAATTTTTCTCAAGGTTACAGGCATTAAATTTGTTTAAAAATCTTTTCGCAACCCTTTGATTTATATTAGACAATAGAATCTACACAATAGACGTTAGTTTTAACAAGATTTAAATCTTAAAAATAGTTTAAGTAAATCAAAGCAAGGTTTCTCTGAGAATTTAGGAATTTACAGTCAAAATTCAAAATATGATAAATTTCAAACATCATAATTTGTTGTTTCAAGATTATAACTTGAATCTATTTAGAAAGTTGTGATTTTTAAAACTAAAATCAAAATTTTTAATATTGCATTGAGGATGCAATTTAGGTTTGACTGCAAATGAATTTGTGGCAATCCCTGGCGATCTAGAGGTTGAGGGGTCTCGAATTTTCTTTTGGTGATGGAAGAAGTTGCGGGTTGGTTAGGAAAATTGCCTAGAAGTGTTCCAAATCGTCGAGGCGACGTGGAGGAGGGGATTTAGGTTTTTAAACCTAATATGGGCATGTCTGAAATCGAGATCATTTCGACGTCTCGGATGCATCGAGTTGCATCAAACTTTGTGATGCGGCAACGTGGATGGTTAGCAAGTCATGGCCGGAATCGCAGTGAGTTCTGGTGAATGGCGTCGTGGTTTCGATGGATTTCCTGGTGATGGGTAGCTTCTGGTTCGATCGTAAAGCTCGTTTTTGATTTAGGTTCTGTGGTAACGTAGGGATGATCGGAATTGGCTGTAGGGTGGATCACAAACGTGTGGGAGGTTATGGAGTTGGTCACGGCGGCGTTGATCATCGGTGCATATGCACATGCGAATGTGTCAGTGGGTTTGAGTGTTAGTCTGGGAAGAAGGATTATCTCGAGTTGTAACTCGAGTATGTGGGATGTTCGCTCGAGTTTTAACTCGAGTAATGCCTGAGTGTTTTTAAACTTGTTAACAGTTTTTGGTTACAGGTTTAAATTTAAAACTTTAACTAAAAAACTAAACAAAAATTTGAAATAGAGAAAGGGACTCGGGTCAGACCCAAGTGACCTTCGGTTTCGACCTGAAGCGTGTGTTAAGCAAATGTTTAAAAGGATTTTAAAACTTAATTTTTGAAATTTAAAAATGGAGTTAGTTTAAAACTTTATTATAGAAGTTATTTATATAATAGATGTTAACTATAACATTGTTTATGAAGTTTTCAAACTTTGTTAATTTTAATTTTGTTAAACAAAGTTAAAGTTATTTTAAAATTTAAGTAGAATTGAAATTTTAAAGATTGTATAGAAGCAAGCTTATTAATTTAAATTGGAAATAGATTTAAAACTCTTGCTTGATAATATTTTAAGAGCATTTAAAGGTAATTTGTGATTTGTAATTTTTAACTTATCAAGTTGAACAAGTGTATTAAAACTTAATTAATGATTTAATTAAGTAAAGTTATCTTTAAAATAAAATGTTTTTAAATGATAATTAAGGAATTAATAAGATAAGATAATTATGGTTTATCTTAAGAGGATTAAAGTTTTATTTATTTGAGATTAATTAAGTTAATTCAGAAATTTAAATGTAATTAATTGACTTAATTAATTAAGTATAAATGGTTAATTATGTAATTAATTAAGAATAATTAATTAATTTAATTAACTAATGATTAAGGATTAATTAATTTATAATTGAGGGTTATAATTAATTAATTAAAGTTTAATTAATTATAATTAAGGATTATTAATTAAGTAATTAGTGATTAATTAATTTGTAATTAGAAATTAATTAATTAAGTAATTAGAGGTGGATTAAATGATAATTAAGAAATACTTAATTAATTTTTATTAATTAATAATTAAGTTTTATTAATTAGTAATTGAGCGATAATTAATCTAAAATTTAAAATTAATGAAGGACTAATTAACTATTAATTAAGGATTGATTAACTGGTAATTAAGAAGTGCTTAATTTGTAATTAAGTTATATTAATTAATAATTAAAGATTATTAATTAATGATTAAAGAATAATTAAATAAAGATTAATTAATTTGTTTTAAGGGTAATTAAGGGATGAATTACCTAATTGCAATTAATTTGTTAATTAATTAAAGATAATCTCTTGGTGATTAATTAAGTAAAAATACTTAATGAGACTAATTAGTGTAATTACTTAGTGAAGTAATTAATGTATAATTACTGGATGTAATTAATTAATAGGAATTACTTAATGAGAAGTAATTAAAGGGCGATTACTTAGTAAAAGTAATTAAGGATTAATTACTTAGTGTAATTAATCAAAGGGATTAATATAATTAATTAAAGAGTTAATTAATTGTGTAAGTAATTACTGTTTATGATTAATTGAGGTTGATTAATGGAATTAATTAATTAATGTAATTAATTAATGTAATTCATTAAGGATTAATGTAATTAATTATAATTAATTAATTAATGGAAATAATTAATTAAGGATCATTAATTAATGTATTTAAATATTAATTAATGAGAGTAATTAAAGGTTAATTACTGTATATGGTTAAGAATAATTAATTTGTGTAATTAATTAAAGGATAATTACTTTATGTAATTAAAGAATAATTAATCAAGGTGATTGATTAATCAAGGTGATTAATTAAGATAATGATTAATTAATTGAAGGTTAATCAATTATTGATTAAGCAAAGTTGGTGATTAATTCTTAAGTAATTGATTTAATTTAAGTTGATTAAATTGATTAAAATATGGATTAATAATTGTTGCTTATGGATGATTGATTGGGAAAAATATCTGAATTAGATGATATCTATTGGATGATATGTTGTGATATTCTGTGATGTGATATTTGATATATCAGTGATAAATGTGTGATATTTATCTGTGTTGATGCTGTGTGAATTCAAGTATTGAATTGAATTGTTTTAACTTTAAAACAACTTGGACCTAAAAGATGGCGTTTTGGATTTCGATGAGACCGGGATCGGGTTTCTAGATTTGGATACCTGAAAACCACATCGATCCAAATTAAGCGTTAGGTCGTAAATCTCAAGTGAAGATGAAGACTTAAAGTGCAAGGGTTATTGTCGTTAACTCTGTGGGTGATTTCAAAATGAGTGTAACGAGATAATGCCTTTGGTTTCGTTCGAACCCGGAATGAACTTGTATGGATTGAATGCTTTCAGAACATCATCAGGTGGACGATAAGCATTCTAAGATAGATGTGTTCTATAAAGGTAATCGTAGCCTCAAGCCTCATCAACCAGGAATGGCTAAAACAGAGGAGGTGCAGCAAGGCTAAGTGGGTAGCACCCAAGTAGGATGAGATTTTTCCCTGTCTAGAGGTCCCTTTTATTCGGCTGTGTGGGCAGTTGTTGAGCTCTAACTGCCGAGGTTGTCTTGTTCAGGACTGTCCAGTAAGGGATGGTTCCGGCCTTGTGTTGCAGGAGATTTAGGGTGGATCATCGGTACGTTGATCTAGGCCACGTACTGTGATGGGCGGTACCCTAGTAGCCCTGCCATTGATGGAAACCCACTTACGGTTTTGATTGTATTACCCACTTTTGTGGCTAGTAGCTGGAATTTAATGATGTAACAATTTCGGCTATTTTCTATTTATTTGAAAACCCTAGACCCTATTATAATATCACAAAATTTCCTATCAAAGTTTTGGTTAGCGTAAGGTAAAAACTTACCCATGTTTACGTGTGGGGAGTCTTACGTGATACCTTTTGTTTCCAAAGGTTTTTAAAGTTAAGCAACTTTAACCGTTTACTCACAACAGACCCATGTCTGACTCGAAGTTTATTTCTGTTTTATTAAACTCTTGGGTACTCAAATTTTTACGAGTAGCCAAGGGATTCAGGTTAGCTTTGACGAATTATGGAGGTGATATGGAGTAGGAGGCTTCAGCGTTTGTAGATAGATAGTGGTTCCGCTGTGTTGATCTCTGTGTTGATATTTGTATTGTATATTGAGTTGTATAACTAGACAGGTGTTTATAACTTTCTAGTATGTGATGTATAAATTGTGTAACTATGATGTATATGATACTATGTAATATTTAAGTGATTAATATAATTTATTCATTCCGCTGTTGAGATTCTGATGTTGTTTCTTTCTTTCTTCTCTATCTTTTCTCTTTTCTATCCCTTTCTTTCTTAATAATGATGCGTCTTATTATGGAGAATACGGCGGGTCTTTTCAGGAGACAACCAAAGAATGGATGGACATATAAAGATAGAGAAACAGTTTTCCAGGTCAAACTGAATATCTATTCTATATTTGGCTTACCAAATCAGAATATCATCAATAAATATACGAGAATGATCTCATACAAATCTTCACGAAATATTTCGGTCATCCAGTCTACGAAATATGCAGGGGCATTGGTTAGTCCGAAGGGCGACTAACCATTCGTAGAATATATTTGGACCCCAAAGAATAAATAAATGGATTCAATCTTCCACAATTCTCTAATAGTAGGTATGGATTCCAAACTCAAGTCGGAATACTCCAAAGTATATACTAGCTTGTCCCTTTTCGAACTTACAAAATTCTCAAGTTTAGTTTTAACCGAAATCGTCCTATCGATATAATCCAGTTTATTCCAATTAAAATTCCAAATTCATTAAAGTTAAAAACGAAAAGCTGAGGGAAACTGATAAAGAGAATACGAATTAGGAACTTATCTACAACGATTCGCAGGGCCACCACCATACCAAAGCTTCTCCTTATAGCTGCCAGGAAGTCATCAAAGAATTGAAATCGGATGATGAACAAAAGAGATTGATAGAGAGAAGTTGTACTTATTGTTACAAGGTATTGACCATCTGTATTGGTACTCCCCTGTCCCCTATCTCATCCTCTTCTTGCACTCATACTCACTATCAATGAATAGTAAGAGGATTTAATGAGGCATACGGATGGATATCTTAGGGATATACTCATTCAAGGGTATTTGTAACCTTATCTCTAATGAGTCACCTAATGTGTTATACTCCCGATGTAATGACCCGCCTTCCGTCTCCACAGAATAACGCATCATTAATAAGAAAGAAAGGAATAGAAAGAGAAAAGAAAGAAGAGAAGAAAGAAAACAACATCAGAATCTAAACAGCGGAACGAATAAATTATATTAATAACATAAATATTACACAGTTTACAACCATTATTAGAGTTATACAGATAATACAACACATACTAGAGAGTTATAAACACCTGTCTAGTTATACAACTCAATACAGTACAAGAAACAACTCAAAGAAATCTACACAACGGAATACTACAAATCTACACGCAGAAGCCTCCTGCTCCATTGCTCCTCCATAATTCGTCAAAGCTAACCTGAATCCCTTGGCTACTCGTAAAAATTTGAGTATCCAAGAGTTTAAGAAAACAGAAGATAAACTCCGGGTCAGACATGGGTCTGGTGTGAGTAACAGGTTAAGGTTGCTTAACTTTCAAAAACTTTTTGAAAAGAAAAGTATCACGTAAGACTTCCCACACATAAACAAGGAAAAGTTTTTACCTAACGCTAACCAAAACATTTGATAGGAAATCCGATGATATTATAATAGTGTCTAGGGTTTTCAAATAAATATGAAATAGCTGAAATTGTTACATTATTAAATTCCAGCTACTAGCCACAAAAGTGGCTAATACAATCAAAACCGTGTGCACTTATTGGATTTTGGATTCCATACAATGGCAGGGCTACTGGGGTACCGCCCGCCACAGTACGTGGCCTAGATCAACATACCGAGGAGTACGCTCGCTCCCCTCAACACAAGGCCAGAACCATTCCTTACTGAACAGTTCCGAACAAGACAACCCCGCGGTTGTAGCTAGCAACCGCCTACACAGCCGAATATAAAGGAACCTCTAGACAGGGGTAAATCTCACTCTCAAGTGGGGGCTACCCACGAAGCCTTGCTGCATCTCCCCTGTTTTAGCCATTCCCGGTTGATGAGGCTTGAGGCTGCGATTACCTTTAGTGAACACATCACTTAGAATGCTCATCGTCCACCTGACGATGTTCTGAAAGCATTCAATCCATACAAGTTCGTTCAGGGTTCGAGCGAAGCCGAAGGCATTATGTCGTTACACTCATTTTGGAATCACCCTCAGAGTTAACGACGATAACCCTTGCACTCTAAACCACCATCTCGAGCCTGTAAGTACTATTTCCGTCAAACTCATCACGGAATCACCCCCAGAGTTATACTAACGAATAGTCCTTACACCTCAAGTCTTCGCAAAGTTCCACTTTGATTCACGACCTAACGTTAATTTGGATCGATGTGGTTTTCGGATATCCAAATATGGAAACCCGATCCCGGTCTCATCGAAATCCAAAGTGTGACTTTTAGGTCCAAGTTGTTTTAAGGTTTAAAACAAATTCAATTATCTATATACACACCGATAGATAACTCACAATTCACAATTGATAATCAAATAAACAGGTAATCCACATCATCATCACAATAGATAATCTATATTATCTTCACAATGCAACTAAGCATTCATACCACACAACCTGTCTCATTTCTGAGATCACAAAGCATCCAAGGCAATCAATGTCATCCATTCATACATAAGCAAAGATTTACTCCTACCACATCTATAATTAATTTAAAATGAATTAAATTAACTATCTCCATCTCTAATTAATTTAAAGTGAATTAAATTAATTACTTCATCTTTAATTAATTTAAAATAAATTACATTAATTACTTCATCAATATATATCTTGCTTACTCAACCATTTAATTGATTTACAATCAATTAATTAATCATTCAAAATTAATCACCTTAATTAATCACCCTTGATTAATTATCCTTATTTACATTCATGTAATTATCCTTAATTAACCCCACAAATTAATTATTCTCAACCAAAACAGTAATTAACCTTTAATTTACTTCAATTAATTAATTAACTATAATTAATTACATCAATCTTTAATTAATTACATTAATTAATTACCTTTAATTACTATTCATTGATTAATTAATCATAATTAATCAACTTTAATTACATCATTAATTATAATAATTAATGATCCTTAATTATATTTAATAAAATTATCTTCCTAAATTAATTACCTCAAGTAATTAACTCATAATTATTAATTATCCCAGATTAATTACATTTAGTAATTGACTAACTTAATTATTTAAAACAAATTAATTATTCCTGAATGAATGTCTTAATTAATCCCTTGATTAATTACTAAGTAATTACATTCCAAATTACTTCATTCTTAAACATCTTCTATTAGTTACAATCTGTAATTATCAATCAATTACTTCCCCAAGTAATTTTCCAATCCATTTATTACATACAGTAATTATCTTTAAAACCCAAGTGTTTAAATTTTAATTAAACTTAATTAATTAAAATAAACAATCACATTAAACTAAATTAATTACATTAAATAATTAATTTCTTAATTACTTCATTAAGTAATCACACTTAAATCATTTATAAATGATTATTATTAAATTAATTAATCTAATTAATTATTAAAAATTAACCATATTGATTAATTGTTAAATAATCCTGGTTAGTGACCTTTATTAACCCTTCTCTAATTATTTTCATTAAGTAATTAACTTAGATTAATTACAAATTAAATTATCTTTAATTATCCATTAATTAAAGTCTAATTATTTAATTAATTATGTGTTAATTATCACTTAATTAATCCTTAATTATTTAACTAATTATCCTCGATTAAAACTTAATTACTTAATTAATAATTCCTTAATCATTAATTTAAAAATCTAATTAATGATATTAATTATAAATTGGTTAATCATCAATCAACATTCATTAATTTCAAATCATTAATTAATTAAATTAATTAACCATTCCTTAATTACTCCATTAATTAAATTAATTTCAAACATTAATCTTAATTAATTTAAGATAAAACATTTCTAAATTATGTTCAAAAACAAATTTATTTGTAAACAAATTTTCTTTTGAACTTACTTTTAAATTTCATTTTAAATACATGATTTAAAATGAATATATTTTAAACTAAATCAAAGTTTAAACAATTTAAAACCTTTTAAAAATTTCAAGACAAACAAGAGTTTGTCTTAAAAATGAAATTCATAAAATTTTTGAAGTTAAATTCATTTCAAAATTTCAATAACTTCAATTTACATTTAGTTTAAAACGTTCAAATTTAAATCTTCTTCTAATTTAAAAATTGAAATTGAAATTTAACTTTTAGATTTCCAGATTTAAATAAAATTTCAAATCTTGCTCATATCTTAAAAACTTCATTATTAAAAGGTTTAAACTACTTTACCAAAATAAAGTAGTTAATTAAGTTCAAATTTAAAACTTTATTTTTATTTAAAAATTGAGATTTTAAATTTAACTTAAATTCTAAAATTTAAACTTTGAATTTAAACTTGAATTTAAACTTTCCTTAACATAAAAAAAAGAACTTCAGATTTTAAAAAATTTGAACCCAGATTTAACAGGTTTCTGTAAACCTGAAAAATACAGAGCAACTCGAGAACATACAAAACTGCTTCGAGACAAATGTCGATCTACTCTGAGTCAACAACCCAATTACTTCAAGTAAATCTCTCAAACTTTCCCTAACCAAAACTACTCATACATCTCATTAGAAAAACCCATCACCGTGCATATGCACGATGACTCCGGCCACAAATAGTCGACGCCGATGAACGCCCCACTCCAGCAACCATCTCAGCAACCATCCACGACCCTCGAATCAAACAACCATTCCAAAAATCAAAATCAAACTCAACACTCCAAACCTGGAAAACCATAATCAGGTTTTTGCTTCAAACCTTTCAACGGCCATCTCTCGCCGCTCCGACCACCTGGAGATCAACCCCTCCGGCCTCGTCTCCAACCATGCACCAACTATCAATTCCCCAAACATCTCAACACTCGGTCACTTATACAAACCAAAATGGCTGATTTCTTAAAACCTAGCAAAACTAGGGTTTAAAATAAATTCCCAAATCTGCAACCTCTCTGATAAGATTTAACACCATCCATGTTTTTTCTGAGAATCACCTATTCCTTCTCCATCACTTAGAAGAAATCCAAAACTCCTCAATTCAAGAATCATTAGAATTTGCTTGAAATTCAATATCGGTTCAAAACAAAGTTGCAACTTTAAATTTATACCTAAAAATCCAAATTCTTGATTTAAAAATCATATTTCAGTTAATGCTATTGTTTTATGATACTGAAATACAGAATTAACATGTTTTAATTTTGTTAAGAATCAACATGCATTGATGTTTCTTGTGTTTCCAGAGTCAATACTCATATTTTAACTTACTTGAAATTTTAAATGTTGACCTAAGAAAATCAAACAACATTGTTATATAAATTTCCTTATATCAGAAGCTAAATTAACAGATAAGGTTTTTGTATCACAGATTGCTTGAAAAACAGGACAAACATGGAATTACAGCATGTACACAAATGCATATCACATCCAACTTTTATCAGCACACAAACCATGCTTATTTATATCAAAATATTCTAGTATACAACCTATTAAAATTTTAAAATTCAAAAGTTGCTCACCTTTTTATTTGAAAGAAGCAGAGCCTCTGTTTTCCCCCTTTTGAATTTGCAGCAGACAAATTTTCTTCCCCTATTACTTTAAAAAAAAACTGTTTGCAAGCTGTTGCTTTTGAATAGGCTTCAAATCTGAAGTTGTGCAGAGAGTAGATGCAGATTTGCTCTATTTCCAAATGCATGTAGATCCATCATTTCCATATTTATAAAAAGAATGCAGACCTCTTTTTTTGATAATGAGGAATTTGAATTTCATGAGAACAGGTTTGCATGTTGTATTTGTAAACTGATTTGGGTTTGTGAAGGTATTAGAATTGTTTTGGATAAGAGGAGTTTTGATATGGAGATGTTTTTAAGAGTTTACTGATTTTAGACTTGTACAGGAACTGAATATGCAGAATTTTTGAAGAGGAGTTACTGATTTTAGATATGAAGAGTTTGATTTAAGAAATAAACAAAATGAAGTTCTTTGATTAGGAAATGAAGAAAATAAGTATGAATGAAAATGCAAGTTTATATAGATGTAATTATTAGATTTAATTAAATAAAAGAAAAATTAAAACAAAATTTAAACTTGTACATAATCCTAATATTTATCACATTGTTATGTTAATCTTTTAACACTTGTTTAATTAATGCTTAAGAATGCAACACTTGTCTTATTTAGAGTAATCAATATTTAATTTACAAGTTATTATGTACATTAAGCCTAATTTTAATTTGTTAGTTAATATTAAATATGTATATAAATTTATAAAAGAAATAAAAACAAATCATGTTTATAAATGAAACTTATACATATAAAAATTAAAACGATTAAGACTTATACTTTGGAATTTTAAATTCAAATCAAATCCAAAATCAATTATTTTCAAATCAAGTTATGTATATAAATTTAATTTGAAATAACAATTACAAATTTATTCAAAACCTATTTGTAAAACAATACTCTATTGATATTATTTTTAGAAATGACTCATTATTAAAATAAGATCATTTTAAAAGAAATTATATTTTTATTAATAAATTATCTATTTTATTAAGCCATAAAACTTTTTGTTAATTAATTCATTTTAAATTTAAAACTCAAGCCAAATTATTTTAAACATTTAATTTTTTTCTTATCAAATTTAAAATCATATATTTATTTATTAAATAGTTTTAAAAACTCAATACTAATTTAAATCAAAATTCACAAATTAAAATGTATATATTAGAATTTTTAAAACATGATTCACTTATTAAGTTTAAGCCAAGATTTATTTATTTAACTTTGGAAAGCTTAAATATTAAATAAAAACAAATTTTCCAAAATACTACAAATATTAGAATTATAAAAATATGTTTTATTTATTAAAATTAAAACAATGCTAATCTATTTAAAATATAAACCATATATTTATAATATAAATAGAAATCAATTTATTATTTTTAAAAGATAAAATAACCAATTAAATAATTATTGAAGAAGATTATTAAATCAATTTGAATTATTATTAACAAAATATCAATATCAATTTAATTTTTAATACAGATTATTAAATTGATATTGTTAAAAATTCCGGGATATTACAATCCTTCCCCCTTAAAAGAATTTCGTCCCCGAAATTTAAAACAAAGATAATTTAATAATCTCATTAAAGATTTAATTTTAAAACACAAGCATATATCAAACATATGCTAATGATCAAAACAACAAATTCATCCAATCAAACTAATCTAATTATCCAGAAAAAATTCTGGATAAAATTACCTCGAGTTTCCCCAGGTGTATATATACATACCGGGATACTCGCTCTAGAGAATCCAAACAATCAATACTATGAAGCTACAAAGCTTCTATTCATCTATATCTATAACACTAGACAAGATATCAGACTACATACAAGTCTGACTCAACAACCAAAACTCCCAAACTGCTGGTTCCACAATCAGAGATGGATCAACATGTACTCCCTTAGAGATATGTGAAACTCATTGAATCCCAATTATCCAAACTGGCAATCCAATCCTGTAGATCAATCACTTATTCTCCAAGATCACAGAAAAGATCCCAAAACACTTCAGAGTTAACTTCTCAGACTTACCCAATCTTATAGCTTCTTTTTGATCGGAGAAAACTTATCCAAATCAAATCTCCGACTTCAGAATCCAATTTCCTCCGTCTCAAATCCATAAAACTCTTCAGACGATCCTGAGTGTCTACAACCTTACTGATCAGCTCAACCTTTGTTGATGCCTCTAGAAGCAAACAAAACCAATCAACACAACAAAATGATCACCTCAAGATCAACCAAGATCAAGATCTCAAACTCTACTCCTCAAACTCAGAAGACAACAACTTCTCCTATCCGGAAAAGAAAAGCAGATGCACTTTCAAACTGCTTCCGCTGCACAACTCTGATTCGAGTAGAAGAGAATGCTGAAGAAGAACACGAGAACAACTCAACAACACACTCCAGAGATATGGTTCAACAGATTCATAAGAAAAATTCAGAAGCTCCATCAAAACCTGAGCTGCTGCACCAACTCAATCTCTAGGAACCATTCTTCTATAAAGCTGAACCACCGGTACCACTCCTAGAATCCTAGACGATAAGAAAACTCAATCTCCATATGCGGACAAAATTCTGACTTCTCTGAAGACATTCAAAAAAATCCAGATAACCCAAGAGAACACTCAAACAATCGCAAGTCACTTTTGCGATCCACTAAACCAAATCCAAGGAAAAAATGTTCTCGCTTTACCAAACAGAATAGCTCATACTTAACTAGCCAACCCATCGAGGAAACGGGTCCACTTAACTGCTTCTGAACTCCATTCCAGAAAAACTGCTAAGCCAGAAGACTTCCTGCCAACACACAGAACACTCCGAGCTGCACTGCTACCACAGATGCCAAAGAATTCCAAATCAAAGCTCTTCGAGAAACTCGGACCTCAAAGCAAACAGAAACACCGGCTGAACACAGCCACAACACTGAAGCAGACTCACCTCCTTAAACTTGTTCCAAAGAAAACATCTTCGGGAACATCCATAGTCACTGCATCTCATCACACAACTACTACTTCCTGAGGTATCAAGATACCATCACTTGCTTCCACCTAGCCATCAGATCCAAACACTACTCATCCAACATCAAACAATTAACTCCAAACCTTAACAGGTTTCCTTCAGAGATCAATGAAATCCTTCATCACTACAGAACTCACTCGAGACGGTATTAGGTCTATAGTCTCGACAGATACACTTCCAACCTCAAACATTCAAACTCCAACATATGATAGTCATGTTACACACACCACTACCCCATCTACCTTTATAACTTATATTGGAAAACCTGAACAGGCAACCCAACCGATAGGTACAAATAAATAAATATATATATTTAAAATTACAAATATGCTCTCTCAAGAAAGACACCACTACAGAGCCTAGGTATTCATTCAACCTAATGCTCTGATGCCACTGTGATGACCTTCCATCCGTCTCCGCAGAATGACGCATCATTAATAAGAAAGAAAGGAATAGAAAGAGAAAAGAAAGAAGAGATGAAAGAAAACAAAATCAGAATCTAAACAGCGGAACGAATAAATTATATTAATAACATAAATATTACAAAGTTTACAACCATTATCAGAGTTATACAGATAATACAACACATACTAGACAGTTATAAACACCTGTCTAGTTATACAACTCAATACAGTACAAGAAACAACTCAGAGAAATCTACACAGCGGAATACTACATATCTACACGCAGAAGCCCCCTGCTCCATTGCTCCTCCACAATTCGTCAAAGCTAACCTGAATCCCTTGGCTACTCGTAAAAATTTAAGTACCCAAGAGTTTAAGAAAACAGAAGATAAACTCCAGGTCAGACATGGGTCTGGTGTGAGTAACAGGTTAAGGTTGCTTAACTTTTAAAACCTATTGAAAACAAAAGTACACGTAAGACTTCCCACATGTAAACATGGAAAAGTTTTTACCTTACGCTAACCAAAACATTTGATAGGAAATCCGATGATATTATAATAGTGTCTAGGGTTTTCAAATAAATATGAAATAGCCGAAATTGTTACATTATTAAATTCCAGCTACTAGCCACAAAAGTGGGTAATACAATCAAAACCGTTGGCACTTATTGGATTTTGGATTCCATATAATGGTAGGGCTATTGGGGTACCGCTCGTCACAGTATGTGGCCTAGATCAACGTACCGAGGAGTACGCACGCTCCCCTGCAACACAAGGCCGAAACCATTCCTTACTGAACAGTTCCGAATATGACAACCCCGCGGTTGTAGCTAGCAACCGCCCACACAGCCGAATATAAAGGAACCTCTAGACAGGGGTAAATCTCACTCTCAAGCGGGGGCTACCCACGAAGCCTTGCTGCACCTCCCCTGTTTTAGCCATTCCCGGTTGATGAGGCTTGAGGCTACGATTACCTTTAGTGAACACATCACTTAGAATGCTCATCGTCCACCTGACGGTGTTCTGAAAGCATTCAATCCATACAAGTTCGTTCCGGCTTCGAACGAAACCGAAGGCATTATCTCGTTACACTCATTTTAGAATCACCCTCAGAGTTAACGACGATAACCCTTGCACTCTGAACCACCATCTCGAGCCTAAGTACTATTTCCGTCAAACTCATCACGGAATCACCCCCAGAGTTATACTGACGAATAGTCCTTACACCTCGAGTCTTCACAAAGTTCCACTTTGATTAACGACCTAACGTTAATTTGGATCGATGTGGTTTTCGGATATCCAAATATGGAAACCCGATCCCGGTCTCATTGAAATCCAAAGCGTGTCTTTTAGGTCCAAGTTGTTTTAAGGTTTAAAACAAATTCAATTATCTATATACACACAGATAGATAACTCACAAGTCACAATTGATAATCAAATAAATAGGTAATCCACATCATCATCACAATAGATAATCTATATTATCATCATAATGCAACTAAGCATTCATACCACACAACCTGTCTCATTTCTGATATCACAAAGCATCCAAGGCAATCAATGTCATCCATTCATACATAAGCAAAGATTTACTCCTACCACATCTATAATTAATTTAAAATGAATTAAATTAACTATCTCCATCTCTAATTAATTTAAAGTGAATTAAATTAATTATTTCACCTTTAATTAAGTTAAAATAAATTAAATTAATTACTTCATCAATATATATCTTGCTTACTCAACCATTTAATTGATTTACAATCAATTAATTAATCATTCAAAATTAATCACCTTAATTAATCACCCTTGATTAATTATCCTTATTTACATTCATGTAATTATCCTTAATTAACTCCACAAATTAATTATTCTCAACCAAAACTGTAATTAACCTTTAATTTACTTCAATTAATTAATTAACTATAATTAATTACATCAATCTTTAATTAATTACATTAATTAATTACCTTTAATTACTATTCATTGATTAATTAATCATAATTAATCAACTTTAATTACATCATTAATTATAATAATTAATGATCCTTAAATATATTTAATATAATTATCTTCCTAAATTAATTACCTCAAGTAATTAACTCATAATTATTAATCATCCCAGATTAGTTACATTCAGTAATTGACTAACTTAATTACTTTATTTAAAACAAATTAATTATTCTTGAATGAATTTCTTAATTAATCCCTTGATTAATTACTAAGTAATTACATTCCAAATTACTTCATTCTTAAACATCTTCTATTAGTTACAATCTGTAATTATCAATCAATTACTTCCCTAAGTAATTTTCCAATCCATTTATTACATACAGTAATTATCTTTAAAACCCAAGTGTTTAAATTTTAATTAAACTTAATTAATTAAAATAAACAATCACATTAAACTAAATTAATTACATTAAGTAATTAATTTCTTAATTACTTCATTAAGTAATCACACTTAAATCATTTAGAAATGATTATTATTAAATTAATTAATCTAATTAATTATTAAAAATTAACCATATTGATTAATTGTTAAATAATCCTGGTTAGTGACCTTTATTAACCCTTCTCTAATTATTTTCATTAAGTAATTAACTTAGATTAATTACAAATTAAATTATCTTTAATTATCCATTAATTAATGTCTAATTATTTAATTAATTAAGTGTTAATTGTCACTTAATTAATCCTTAATTATTTAACTAATTATCCTCGATTAAAACTTAATTAATAATTCCCTAATCATTAATTTAAAAATCTAATTAATGATCTTAATTATAAATTGATTAATCATTAATCAATATTCATTGATTTCAAATCATTAATTAATTAAATTAATTAACCATTCCTTTATTACTCCATTGATTAAATTAATTTCAAACATTAATCTTAATTAATTTAAGATAAAACATTTCTAAATTATGTTCAAAAACAAATTTATTTGAAAACAAATTTTCTTTTGAACTTACTTTTAAATTTCATTTTAAATACATGATTTAAAATGAATATATTTTAAACTAAATCAAAGTTTAAACAATTTAAAACCTTTTAAAAATTTCAAGACGAACAAGAATTTATCTTAAAAATGAATTCATTTCAAAATTTCAATAACTTCAATTTACATTTAGTTTAAAATTTTCAAATTTAAATCTTCTTCTAATTTAAAAACTGAAATTCAAATTTAACTTTTAGATTTCCAGATTTAAATAAAATTTCAAATCTTGCTCATATCTTAAAAACTTCATTATTAAAAGGTTTAAACTACTTTACCAAAATAAAATAGTTAATTAAGTTCAAATTTAAAACTTTATTTTTATTTAAAAACTGAGATTTTAAATTTAACTTAAATTCTAAAAATTTAAACTTTGAATTTAAACTTTCCTTAACATAAAAAAAAGAACTTCGAATTTTAAAAATTTTAAACCCAGATTTAACAGGTTTCTGTAAACCTGAAAAATACAGAGCAACTCGAGAACCATACAAAACTGCTTCGAGACAAATGCTGATCTACTCCGAGTCAACAACCCAATTACTTCGAGTAAATCTCTCAAACTTTCCCTGACCAAAACTACTCAAACATCTCATCGGAAAAACCCATCTTCGTGCATATGCACGGTGACTCCGGCCACAAATAGTCGACACCGATGAACGCCCCACTCCAGCGACCATCTCAGCAGCCATCCACGACCCTCGAATCAAACAACCATTCCAAAAATCAAAATTGAACTCAACACTCCAAACCTGGAAAACCATAATCAGGTTTTTGCTTCAAACCTGTCAACGGCCATCTCTCGCCGCTCCGACCACCTGGAGATCAACCCCTCCGGCCTTGTCTCCAACCATGCACCAACTATCAATTCCCCAAACATCTCAACACTCGGTCACTTATACAAACCAAAATGGCTGATTTCTTAAAACCCAGCAAAACTAGGGTTTAAAATAAATTCCCAAATCTGCAACCTCTCTGATAAGATTTAACACCATCCATGATTTTTCTGAGAATCACATATTCCTTCTCCATCACTCAGAAGAAATCCAAAACTCCTCAATTCAAGAATCACTAGAATTTGCTTGAAATTCAATATCAGTTCAAAACAAAGTTGCAGCTTTAAATTTATACCCAAAAATCCAAATTCTTGATTTAAAAATCATATTTCAGTTAATGCTATTGTTTATGATACTGAAATACAGAATTAACATGTTTTAATTTTGTTAAGAATCAACATGCATTGATGTTTCTTGTGTTTCCAAAGTCAATACTCATATTTTAACTTACTTGAAATTTTAAATGTTGATCTAAGAAAATCAAACAACATTGTTGTATAAATTTCCCTATATCAGAAGCTAAAATAACAGATAAGGTTTTTGTATCACGGATTGCTTGAAAAACAGGACAAACAGGGAATTACAGCATGTACACAAATGCATATCACATCCAACTTTTATCAACACATAAACCATGCTTATTTATATCAAAATATTCTAGCATACAACCTATTAAAATTTTAAAATTTAAAAGTTACTCACCTTTTTATTTAAAAGAAGCAGAGCCTCTATTTGCCCCTTTTTGAATTTGCAGCAGACAAATTTTCTTCCCCTGTTACTTTTTAAAAAAACTGTTTGCATGCTGTTGCTTTTGAATAGGCTTCAAATCTGAAGTTGTGCAGAGAGTAGATGCAGATTTTCTTTATTTCCAAATGCATGCAGATCCATCATTTCCAGATTTATAAAAAGAATGCAGACCTCTTTTTTTTGATAATGAGGAATTTGAATTTCATGAGAACAGGTTTGCATGTTGTATTTGTAAACTGATTTGGGTTTGTACAGGTGCTAGAATTGTTTTGGATAAGAGGAGTTTTGATATGGAGATGTTTTGAAGAGTTTACTGATTTTAGACTTGTACAGAATTGAATATGCCGAATTTTTGAAGAGGGGTTACTGATTTTAGATATGAAGAGTTTGATTTAAGAAATAAACAAAATGAAGTTCTTTGATTAGGAAATGAAGAAAACAAGTATGAATGAAAATGCAAGTTTATATAGATGTAATTTTTAGATTTAATTAAATAAAAGAAAAACTAAAACAAAATTTACACTTGTATATAATCCTATCATTTGTCACATTGTTTTTTTAATCTTTTAACACTTGTTTAATTAATGCTTAAGAATGCAACACTTGTCTTATTTAGAGTAATTAATATTTAATTTACAAGTTATTATGTACATTAAGCCTAATTTTAATTTGTTAGTTAATATTAAATATGTATATAAATTTATAAAAGAAATAAAAACAAATCATGTTTATAAATGAAACTTATACATATAAAAATTAAAACGATTAAGACTTATACTTTGGAATTTTAAATTCAAATCAAATCCAAAATCAATTATTTTCAAATCAAGTTATGTATATAAATTTAATTTGAAATAACAATTACAAATTTATTCAAAACCTATTTGTAAAACAATACTCTATTGATATTATTTTTAGAAATGACTCATTATTAAAATAAGATCATTTTAAAAGAAATTATATTTTTATTAATAAATTATCTATTTTATTAAGCCATAATTTTTTCTGTTAATTAATTCATTTTAAATTTAAAACTCAAGCCACATTATTTTAAACATTTAATATTTTTCTTATCAAATTTAAAATCATATATTTATTTATTAAATAGTTTTAAAAACTCAATACTAATTTAAATCAAAATTCACAAATTAAAATGTATATATTAGAATTTTTAAACATGATTCACTTATTAAGTTTAAACCAAGATTTATTTAACTTTGGAAAGCTTAAATATTAAATAAAAACAAATTTTCCAAATTACTACAAATATTAGAATTAGAAAAATATGTTTTATTTATTAAAAGTAAAACAATGCTAATCTATTTAAAATATAAACCATATATTTATAATATAAATAGAAATCAATTTATTATTTTTAAAAGATAAAATAACCAATTAAATAATTATTGAAGAAGATTATTAAATCAATTTGAATTATTATTAACAAAATATCAATATCAATTTAATTTTCAATATAGATTATTAAATTGATACTGTTAAAAATTCCGGGATATTACACCCGAGCTAAAGTACTTATTCAACCTTCAGCTCTGATACCAAATGTGACGGTCCTGACTTGACCTTCGAACATCAGCACCAAATGCATCACCCGTATTCGAATGCCACAGATTCAAACGTCGAGTCTAGTTCGCCGGAGCTTATAACACATTAAGTACAACAACACAGTGAAAAACAAATGAATAACTTTATTGATACACAATAGATACAACATCTGATACAAATGAATATCAACATATCAGAGATAGATACAACATCGGAAACAACAACAGCGGAAAGATAGTATCTTCAATGCCAAGCAAGAGAGAAAGAAAATCCGACAATACTGCAACTCCGTAGCCAAAGCTCTAAACCACTAGCTCGAGCCACCATCATGTTGTATTATGCAAGGTCAGTCATGAATGCGATTGCCAAAATCCAAAGACTTCAAAGAATTACAAACAGAAAGCTGAAGGCTACCAAATCTATATCTACTAGCTGATTATCTGAAAATCTGACTCTAGGCTGCCCATGTGGAAAATTGGGGGCACCTAGAGTTTAGAAAGGGAACAATGAACTGCAGGTCAGTCATGGGAATGGTGTGAGCAAAAGAAAACGGTTTTATTTGAAGCAAAACAAACAAAAATAAATAAAAAAGAAATTCGCTATGCTTTTTGAAAAATGAAACTACCATAAGGCCTCCCCGCACACACACAATGCAAGTGCACAATTGGAGGAGATTTCTCTTTATGATAGTCAAACATGCTTGATAAGCGAAATCCTTTTGATATTATTATGAGTGCATAGTGTAGAAAACATTTCGAAAGTATAATATTAATCTTAGCCACATACACAGTTCGTGGTACGCCTACTATAGCTACCACTTAAATGGCAGGTCACCACCATAAGTTAATGGCAGGTTATACAACTAAAAACGTACATGGCTCGTATTGTTTCTTTGGATTTCCAATAAATGGTCAGGCTAAGGAACTTCCTATGCCATATGGGTACGCCTCTGGAGGGATACCCCAAGAACCTAACCGGATCTCTGCCAATACAAGGCCGCATTACCTCTGTAACTAGGTAACTACTGACACGAGTATGCCATCCCATGGTCGTTACTGACCTTTATCCGAGGGCCCTCAACACCAACAACCATAAAGCAAAGCAATAACCACATAAGTTAAATATCTGGGCTCCATACCATGATATCACTTTTTATCTAGAAGGAAATGGACATACCCTAAGGGGCGTTACCCCCGATAACCTTGTGGCATCCTTCCTGTTTCGACCATTTTCGGGTTGTGAGGTTCTGATGAAGTCTCGTCCCACAAAGCTACGCTTTTCAGAAAATCCATGCTTCGATCAACAAATGATCAGCAATACTTAGCATGCCACATTACCAAATTAGGAATGTATCACTAGTAACGATCAACTACATAACCTCTGAGCTCATACGTCTCAGAGAAGAGTGTTAAGCTAAGAGAATAAATTCTCCGCCACCAAACAGAAATGTATTTGATAGAAACCAGCTTTACATCTCAAAGTGTAATGTCAGACATACATCAATACAAGTCTGTTTCGGGTTCGAATGGAACCGAAGGCACTTCAAAGAAGCCCTTGCAATCCATGTATTCACAATCCCGATCGGACTCCCCATCACATAAGGAGATCTCTATACCGGCGTGACTCGATGTAGAGACATTCGATAGGTAATCCTTTCATTCTCTAAAATATCCGATCTTCACCACCGGTCTTCAAATGTTATCCATTTCGTTGTATCATTATTCGGAATGGGTTTTATGGCATAAAGTCCTCTACCGGCTAAACCGAATAATGAGCGCTTAATTTTAAAAACATATGGATATTGGGATCTTAGTTAAGTCGCAACTTTTTAACCCAAAATCTTTCTTTAAATGGTTTAAACAAATTTCCATTTTAATCTTTTAAACAAAAGATTTACCCTTAAAGATCCTCTTCAATTTGAAAACAAAGTTCATTAATCTTTCACAAAGATTCATTCATAGCCTTCAAAACTATTTCCATTTCAAATTTGAAATCTATAAAAACTGGAAGTTCTTACTTTAAATGAAAGCCGCTATTTTTTTTGAAACTAAATGCCTTTTGTTTCGGAAAAATCCGATCAAATATACACAAGCTATAGCCTTTAAAAGTATAAACCAGAAAAATCAGCGAACTGCCATATCATCGGCAAATTCTATTTGGATTAATTTCAAATTCCCAAAATAATTTGTTTAAAATATTTTTAAATCCATATAAATACATTATATAACTTATATAACCCTTTCAAACCACAAATTCCAAAATGATTTCAAAATTTAACAAGATATATTATATTCAAACTAAATTTCAACTTCAAAATTTCCTTTCCAAAAGCTTTCCATATTCAATTCAATTCTATTTACAAAACCATTTGGATTCAAAATTCAACTTTTTGAATAAAAAATATTAAATTCAAAATATCTATGACTTAACAAATTCCGCGTGAAATCCATATTTGTGTGTGTGTGGTGTAGTCCAGGGTTTTTACACACAACAATACAATATCATCAATCATCACAAATCCAAGCACAACAATATTGATAAGCGGTATAATCCTATAACGCTTATCTTTATTCATAGATTCACAATCAAATATGTAAATTCGCCACAGATAAATAAATCACATTTCATAGCATAATTCAAAACAATTCACATCACAAAATATCACACATCAAGGATATCAAAAAATTCAAAGCATTCAATATAATCCAAACATCCATAAGTAAGATCAATTAATCATCTGATTAATTTAAATCGGATTAATTACGTATGAATAAATTACTAATCCTGGTTAATTAACATTAATTAAGTACAAACCATTTTAATTAATTATCCTTTAATCATTATTACTTAATCTTTAACCTTTAATTATTAATTAATCAATCTCGGTTAATAAATCAATCAATCTTTAATCATTAAATGATTAACCTTTAATCATTTAATTATCCTTCGATTAATTATTCTTAATTACACTAATTAATTAACCCTTAATTAATTACCATTTAATTAATTACTCACATAAATTAATTATCCTTTAATTAATTATTCTTTAATCACATGATTAATCAACCTTTAATCATTAATTAATTATCCTTAATTACTTTCATCAAGTAATTATTTTAAGTGATAAATTACCCTTTAATTACTTATCATTAATTAGACTTTACTTAATTAATCATCCTTTAATATAATTACATAAAATAATTATCTTTAATTAAGTAATAATCTTTTACTAATTAAATCAAGTAATTATTCTTAATTGATTTTATTAAGTAATCATCCATTAATTAAGTAATTATCATTAAATTTCAAATTAATAATCCTTTAATCTTAATATAACCTATTTATATTAATTAATTTTATAATCATTATTTGAATCTTATTTTAAATAATCTTTGAAACAAATTAACAAAATCATACAATTTAAATTAAACCCTTTTAAGTTAATTGATAATCAAAATTATTATTTCAAGATGAACCATTTTATCTTTAAAATCCTACTTAAATAGCCTTGAAAATAAATTATCATCAACATATAAATTAACTTTATATCTTCAAGTTAATTACAAAACAAAAACATCATTTAAGATAAACCATTATCTCTTAACTCAGTTTCTTAATTTAAACTATTAAATTTTATTTTGTAAATAAACTTAAGAAAAACAAAACTTAATTAATTTGAAGTTAAATAAACTATACAACTTTCGTTGACCCAAAATTTAAATAAAATTTAATTACGTAAAAGAATTTTGTTTCAAAATTTTTGAAACTTATTTAATTTCAAAACTGATTTGTTTAAATATTTCAAACACGATACAACCCCATGTGAAACCCGATAAACTCGAGTTTCTTCCTCTGCTTCATTGCTTCGAGTCATACACGAATTCATCCCGAGACCAATCCCAAACAACCTCCTTTCTTCCCAAATTTCACAACCACCCAGGCATGAACGTGTACGCGTGCACATGCACCACTATTCCGACCATCTTCGATCATCGTCGAGTCCCTCAACAAGTCGCCGACTACACCTACGAGCTTCCCAAACACACAGATCTGATGATAGCAACGTCAGTCCAAAATCGAGCATACGATGGTCACAGGAACCAAACTCACGGGCAAAGAATTACCTCGACCCGCCTATTCCGATCATCAGAATACTTGCCATTCCATCCAAAGCTGCGCCACAACACCACGGTTCGTTCCCCTTGGTCCAGTCCAACTCGATGCGATGTCGACAACGATATGGCCTGAAAACTGGAGTCGACCAAACCAAGCAAGTAAACCCTAAATCGCCACCCAACATCCGCTCCTATGATCAATAAATTCCCCGGCTATTTTTACGATGACCACCGTCACATCGGCCACTTTCAGCTTCAATCCCGAGGTCCACAATCACTCTGATCGCCGCGAATTGCCAAAAATCCATTTCACATTCAACTCACAAATTCCTGCGATTTACTAAACTAAAATTCATGATTTTCTTTTAAAAATCATAATTTCCAGAAGCAAAACATATTATATAAAGGAATCAAGTAATTAAGATACTTGAAATTCGTATTTGGGTTTACTGTTTTATCTTCTTTCCAGACAAAAATTGCTTTCAGTTTCAACTTAAAATTATTTTTAGAACTTTAATCTTGATTTTTCAAACAATTTCTATTTTTACTTTGAAGCCTAAAAAGATTTATAGGGAGATTTTTAAGATTTTGAACAAGTTTAATTTTTGTAAACCTGGAAACAGAGATGTATGCCTGTACAAGTAGACATGAACAACTAAATATATACATATTTGTATGTATCCAGACATATTCACAAACATTCAAACATTTTCCACAACTTCATTTTCACAATCATTAAAATATAACCATACCAAGGTTTTAAAAAGAATGTTTGCTCACTTGATTGCAAAGAATAGAGAAGCAAGCCTGGAATTTTGTTTTAAAACCTGGAATTGCTTGATCTTTGAATTACTGAGTTGAATTTAGATCTCAGCTAGCTTTAGGTTGAAGTTGTAAAAGATTGTTTGTTGTAACACTGACTTGAATTTGTTAATTTGGAACTGCTTCAGGCTTTTAAAATTTTCTTTGATCTGATCTGGGTTTTAATCGATGAAGATTATTTACTGGAATTTGATATTTGGTTTGAATTGAAAAACTGAGAAATTGATTTTGCTGAACTGCTTTGATTCAGGTTTATATCTTCTCAGGTTTAAATGTTTTGAGTTTTATCTCTGGTTTTGTTTTTATTTTGAGAAGATGATGAAGTTTTAACTGATAAATGAAAGAACCAGGTTTTCTCAAATTACTTACCTATATATATAATTTTATTTAAAAGAAAACATAACTTGCCACTTGTTAATTCATATGATAAAATAACCACACTTGTTTAAATGTAAGTTTAAATGGTTTACACTTGTTAAAATTTATTTTACAAATGTCATATGCATGAGTTAATTATATTACACTTGTTAAAATTTTGTTTTAAACCTTTGATTTATCAATTTGTATAAATTACGTAATGCATTTTCTATTTATTTTAAATTTATACAAAAATAAATTTATTTCAAGTATAAAAGAAAAGTATTTTATAACTTTTTATATACTTACAAACTATATTTGGTTATGTTTTATACATGTATATATATATATCAAATTTTATACTTATTTCTTTCAAAAGATATATACATATTAAAGCTTTTATATTTATTTACATATATAATACCTATATTTATTTCCAATTATATAAAAGGAAAGTATTAAAAATCTTTTTTATCAAATTTTTATTTAAATCATACAAACCATATTTATTTCAATATATATATATATATATATGTATATGTATTAGTTCCTTTGAAATATAAAGTTAATAAATCTAATTTATTTATAAAATATCTACAACTGAATTTCAAAATTAGATTTTTTATTTACAATCTCTTTATATATATTAATATTATCTTAAGAAAATGATTTAACTAAATTATACACTAATATATATATATATATATATATACATATATATATTAACATATATATTACAATTTAATCTTTAAATACCCTTTTATTATATTAATCTAAATCATACTTCCAAATCAAAATGCCTATTTAATATAATTAGAAAACAAAATTTTTATTAATTGAAAATATAGTGTTTTCAAATTCAATTTATTTTTTACTATCTTTATTTTTGGATTTCAAATTCAAAATTCAATTTAAAAAATCAATTTGTATACATATATATAAACAAATAACATATATTATTTATTTTGGGAAAATTCAAATTCAAATTTCAAATTATAATCTATTTATATAAATAAACAGGCATATATCTTATTTAATTGGAAAAAAATTCAAATTAATCCACCATTTAATCCAAAATTTTATATTAATTACCAAATTAAATTTGACTCAAAACCGGGATCGTTACAATTATAGTAGGTGGACTAAATGTCAAGAATTTCCTGTTGCATTTCCATAAACGCCACCGTAAAACCAACATATTATAGCATTTTTGTATAGAAAACTTCTTTTGTAACGTCCAATAAATGTACTAAAGACTGTAGTTGCATTTTTAAAACGATGCTGTATAATTTCTGTAGCATTTACTAAATGCTAGTAAAATTTGTTGATTATTTTGCCGCACCTTTTACGCGCTACTTTTCTTTGTTAGTTGCTTGTTCAATTTCTGCTACATTTTGGTCGTTGCATATCTCTACTATTAATAATGAGAATTTAGTGAATGTGATTTCCACGGTTTCTTTTTGAAATTCCAAAATATCCACCCATTAACAGAATTTCGTATCCATTTGCAACCTCAACCACCATCCCCTTTTCGACTAGCCATCAACAGAATTCCACTATCAATTTGCAACCAATACAACCAACAAAACTATTTGAAATAAAAATGTTGTAACACTAAAGTTTTTGCACCTATAGTGCACATCCGTCCATTAATTTTTTATCAAATAAAAAAATAATATTTCTATAGATGCATGTGTATGCGATTATACCAAGATAATATAGTGGTAATTAACATATTTTGATATAAAAAGAGATTCAATCAAGTAATCATAATACTCAAACAAATGACAAAACATATCAATCACATAACAATATATGATATCAATAACATGCATACAAAAAGTCTTTATACAAAATAAGCAAGTTCACATGAAATTCTTGAAAATTCATAGACACAAGTTTACACTGCTAACAAAATGTTAGAATATAAATGACGATTAGAATCATGTACCATTCCTTTGCTACAACTGGTCTTTTCACCAAAAAAACTTAATTATCCATGGATAAATTTAAACATCAACAACGAGAATTTGTACAAAAATTTTAACAACTGAACAGAACCTTAAATGCGGAGGGCATCTTATATCATATAAAGAAAAAAAATGCAGACCTAACACAAAATAATATGCTTTCAATTTGTTGAAAAAAATACTTCTCGGATAATGGATGAAACACCTAGAACCTAGGTATGTGTTTGAGAGCCAAAATCAATTTTTCCATATAAAAAAAACAATTGTAGTATACAGTAAAAGTTGCATTCCTACATGAGGATCGGGCATTTGGACCTCTAAGCCTTAAAGAATATTGTCCTGCTTTGGTTCACACATATTTACGTAATAAATAGAAAACAAAATATAACAAAAAAAAAATCAAATATGATGGCTAGTAGGTTTTAAAAGGAACCCAAATAGGTGTCTTTAACATAAACTACAACACAAAGATATTTTTAAAGAAACTTGGGATAGTTTTAACTGATAGAACTGAAGAGACAGCTGAACAACTCATCATGAATGTTTGCGAAATGCGCATTGGGTTGCATAGCAATAAAAATATACAAAATCATGTTTAGAAATGTGCAAACATTTGGCCTTCTTAGACTGTACTAAACTGTTTGCGAAATAATTCAAAAATAGTGTATATACTTTTCAAATTGGAAGTTTATGGTGAATAAAATGCAGAAACTTATAGCAAAGTCAAGTCACCTGATTCCTATGAAAACACTGGTCAAAGTCTCAAACTCCACGGTATATTCTGGGAACTAGAAACTAGGAACCTGCATTTGCTTACAACAATTGCCAGTATACTCTATACAAATTAGAAACCAACAAATTTATAATATTTTTAACTTGTGCCGCTTCGATGTGGTGTTTATCCAATGATTTCTCCGATGCGGCGTTTATCCAATGATCGCTCCGATGTTGTACTAATGCAGCGGCATACCTGGATCCGAGAATAAATTCTGGTCACTTCATATCTCGCTCTTCCTCTTTAAGTCGCGTACAAATCCTAAGTCGCGAACGAGGTCGCGAAGAAGAAGAAGGTCGCGAACGACCTAACCTAGGTCGCGAACGACACACCCTAGGTCGCGGCGAGCGTATTCTCCTTAGGTCACGAACGAAGCCTCCTCCTTAGGTTGCGAACGAAGAGGTAGGTCACGAATTGCTTGAAGCGCTCCAGCCCTATGACGCTCTGTCTTGAGTCGCGGCAAATGCTTAGGTCGCGAACGAGATATGGTAGATCGTTATTAGGTCGCGAGATTTTTGTTGTTGTTGTTACTGTTGTTTTTTTTAATTTTAGGTCGCGTGTGTTTTTATGTCGACTGTATGTTGGTAAGTCAATTGTACTGATTGTGATGTACCTTTCTTAAGTCGTGTGCAGTATTGTAACGTGTGCTGAGTTGTAAATTGCTACAAATAGGGGTGTGGTGTCACTTGTAATGGTTGTTGATTTTTGAATAAAAATTGGTTTGTGCTTTGTGCCTCCATTAAAATTGGTAGTTGAGTGTTATCTCATATCTCCACTTTCGACATTCGAGTGCGCTCGAATCGACGATTGTTGAAGCCAATTCACGGAATCAAGTGCGCTTGATCAACGTTCGAAGAATTGTAGATCTTCATTCACGGTATCGTGCGCGATCAACGTGACGAAGATTGCTAGAATCCGGTATCGTCGTGATCAATGGATTTGGGCATTTAGGTATTCTTCAATTCAACGATTTATCATCGATTCACCGATTATTTCCGCTAATCGTGTGAGATCCTGGATGGATTCGATTTACATCGTCGAATTCACTTCTTTGGGCTGCATCATTTGGTATCAAAGCTAGATTGCAAGGAGTTTGCATTAATTGGAGATCAGATTTACAATTGTTGAGAAGTTGGAGTTCATCGTGTTCATCGTGAAGTTGCAACAAGTTGGGAGTTTCGATCCATATCGTTTTGGATCAAAGTTCAGAAAGTGTTTGAATTTTGCTTGTTGGGATTTTTGCGCGCCGAGTGAAGTTTGAATTTTTAAAGATTTGTTTGAAGTTCAATCATGCCGCCGAGAAGAGCTAACCGTCATCAAAACATTGCAGATGTGTATAGAAGAGAAGATGCTGAACAAATGGAGCACGAATTAGTGATAAATTCAATGAAAAGTTCGATCAAGGAATT
This sequence comes from Allium cepa, assembly GCA_030765085.1. Classification (NCBI taxonomy): domain Eukaryota; kingdom Viridiplantae; phylum Streptophyta; class Magnoliopsida; order Asparagales; family Amaryllidaceae; genus Allium; species Allium cepa. The sequence continues at coordinate 180,938,285 of CM060937.1, read as the reverse complement.
GGTAGGTTAGAGAGGCTCATGATGAATATGAACCCAACTCGACAAAGAACATCACCAGTGTCAAATCGGGGTGGAAATAGGGTTTCGCCGTCGGTTTTGGGTGAATGAAGAATATCGCCACAGTCTTGTAGAGAAAGAAGAGAGCCATCCATTTCGGGAGAAAGAGACGTGCGTGGAAGTAGAAATGTTGATGGTCGGGATCGACATCGACATATGTTAGATTTGGAAGAAGATAGTGATTATGAAAGTAGATCTTGTCGAAATCATGGCCAAGGGAGAAATCGAGTTAGAGAATATGAAGATGATCGTAGATGGGAATCGGGGATGAAAATGGAAATTCCAGAATTTAAAGGTGGAATGGTTGCGGAAGAGTTTTTGGATTGGGTTTCAAATGTTGATGAAATTTTTGACTTCAAAGAAGTTCCCGAGAATCGTAGAGTGAAGTTGGTTGCTACAAGATTGAGAGGGAGAGCTATGGCGTGGTGGCAGCATACTAAACTTACACGGGAGAGAATGGAAAAGTCAAAGATTATTACATGGGAGAAGATGAAGAAGTTAATGAAGCTACTTTCTTACCTTACAATTATCAGTCTCTAATGTACCAACGTTTGCAGAACCTGAGGCAGAGGACAAAGACTGTTAATGATTATGCTGATGAGTTTTATCAACTGATTGCTCGAAATGACATCATGGAGACGGAAGAACAGTTGACCGCTAGATTTGTTGGGGGGTTGAGGATCCAGATCCAGGATATGGTAAATATGTTTGACCCTATATCTGTGGCTGAAGCGCACCAGAAAGCGTTGGTTTGGGAGAAGCAGGGAAGACGAGGAGGTGGTGTGTTTACAAATTCCAACAATCAAGTGAAGCGAGCTAGTAGCAATACTACTGTTACAAAGGCTGTTACTAAACCGATTGTCAATGAGGTAGCAAAGACCAAGGTCAACAATAGTATCAAGTGCTTTAATTGTCAAGAATTTGGCCACAAGAGCAATGAATGTTTGAAACCGAAGAGGCGAGCTATGATTGCTGAAGTGGAAGGTGAGGATGTTGATGAAGGTTATTCTAGTCCAGTTAAGGAGGATGAATATGATATCGCGTCAGGAGATGAAGGATGTAATCTAATGTTGAGGAGATCATGTTTGACACCGAAGCAGGAAGAGGAGGCTAGTTGGTTGAGGAGTAATATCTTTCAATCGACATGCACTATACCGGGGAAGGTGTGTAAATTTGTGATTGACGCGGGAAGTTGTGACAATATCATTTCTACTGAAGCCGTGAGAAAGTTGAAGTTGAAGACGGAGAAGCATCCAAATCCTTACAAGTTAGTGTGGTTAAGGAAAGGAGGAGAGGTGAAGGTGGATAGGCGAGTTCATGTTCCATTTTTTATTGGGAAGAAGTGTTAACGCTAAAATTTGAGCGCTAACACCCCGGTGTATGAAATTAGATCGTGAAAGCACCACCCGATAGCTCGGGAACAGATTATAAGCAGATAGTAGTAAAGAAAAACAGTAGACAACAGCAATTTTATAGTGGTTTGGCTTAAGGGATAGCCTACGTCCACATTGAATATCTTTATTGATGATTTGATTACAAGTCAATGCAGTTACACTTTGATTACAACACACTTTGAGTTTCAAGTGACTTAGAACAAGTAGCCTAAACTTCAACGTCGATCCAAATCTTTGAACACATGTTTGACATGTTTGATTTCTTCGCGAAGTTCCTTGTAGGTGTTGAAGTAGTTCAGAATGCAGCAGAGTAACGGCGCTTGAAATGAATGAGCCAAAAAGGTCCTTTGCTAGTTGGAACTAGGGTCGTATTTATAGGCATTTCTCGGAGTTAGGTCGTAGGTCGTGACCGACCTAAGCTAGGTCGTAGGTCGTGACTGACCTAAGATACACTGTCCTCTTTTTCACAAGAACACGCATGCTGATTTACATAAGTTCTAGGTCGCTAACGACCTATCCCCCTGCGGCACAGTATGGGTCACTTCTTTACTCAGGCATTTAGGTCGTTAGCGACCTATCCTAGGTCGCGTGTACTTTTCTCATAGTTATAACTGTAGTCTTTTAGATCACGACTCTCCTTAGGTCGCGAAGTATTCCTAGGTCGTGGAGTTTCATAGGTCGAGACCGTTTTTAGGTCGCATTCTCTCTTAGGTCGTCCTACTTCTTAGGTCGCGGCTTTCTGTTAGGTCGCGAAGCTTGATAGGTCGCGGCCTCCTTTAGATCGCGAAACATATTTAGGTCGTTCCATCCCTTAAGTTGTAAGGTCGCTCTGGCTCATAGGTCGCTAAGTCGCTGAAACTTTAGGTCGCGGCCTTCCTTAGGTCTAAGCACCCAGTTAGGTCGTGTGAGTGCTATAGGTCGCAGAATTCTATAGGTCGGTGCTTCCCTTAGGTCGCAGATACTTTTAGGTAACTTGATGAGTTAAGTTGCTAGGCCGCTCCATCTCTTAGGTCGTTGGTCTAGTTAGGTCGTTGGTCTAGTTAGGTCGCTCCACATTTTCCAGTTTCCAACGAAGAGGAGTTAACATTTGCCCCTCGAAGTACGTGCCTAGGTCATAGGTTGTGTGCTTCGATTCTCTTAACTCGAGCTCTGATGAGTTGTTAGGTCGCGAGCGACCTATCGAGAAAATTAGGTCGTGTGTGTCGATTCACATCTCACTTCCCTGGGGTATAAATGACATAGGTCGTTCCTCCTTTACTTCATCTGCTCTGAACTTCCTATTCAGCCATTATCAAGCTCTCAAGTTTTCGAAGGCAAATTCAACCCATTTAGCTGTCAATTTATCTTCACCAACATAATACGTAAGTGAATTCAATCTCCATCCCACCATAATCACTGTCGAATCACGAATCCCCATTTTCTGACCTTGACCCAATTCCTTGCATCGTGCCATATTTTGAATCGTTGCAATCGATTTTCGATCGCCGCTTGAGTAGGCACGAAAATGTATTGAATGTATGATGGATTGGAGATTCTTTGAATCGCTTTTCAAGTGATTCGGTGATGTGTGGAGATGATGGACTTCACGAAGAGGATGATGGATTTCTGTGTAGTTGATAGCGGGTTATCGGGTCTGGTGAAGCATTGCGTGGAGAGGAAGTTAGTGACCTAGCGGATTTGAGCGATTTAAGATAATTCGCGATCTAATGACCCTTGCGACCTAAGGAATAGTTTCGACCTACACTAGGTCGCTGAACGACCTAATATTCATGCGACCTAAGACTTTGCATGAGTTAAGAGTTGCTCGAGCTAAGAACTGCACGACCTAACTTCCTTGCGACATAGGCTTTAGGTCGCGGCCGAGCTAACACTAGGACGAATTTGTAAAGCCTTATCTGTTTGTGTCAAAATTGGGCACAACACTCTTCGGAAGTTTTTGAAGAGATAATAAATGAAGAAAGCAAATTAAAATGAGGATTATCTAACAAAAACTCCAAATAACAGAAAGTAAATTGCACAGAAGACAACGATTTAGAGTGGTTCGGCAAATTGCCTACGTCCACTATGAAGCTTTGTTATTTTATTGCTCGATATCCGGAGAATACAACTTTTATATGGCTAAGTACAGCAGTTCTTAAGCAAAAAATTCGAAGTCTAAGGCAGCGGCGGTGTTTTGAAGTAATTCTGGCGGCGTCCGGGCGTGCTTTATCTCTAGGAATTCTCCGATCCCCTTTCTGAATGACCAGGGGCTCTATTTATAGGTGTTGGAGGCTGATATTTCTCCTAAAATCCGGGAAGACCACTTCTGACACGTGCAGGGGGCCCACATGGCCGAATTCTGGAGATCCGGGCCCGCTTTTGGATCGATTCGACCCTTGGTTCGAATCGATCAAAAATGTGTCCAATCGGGATGAAACTTGGCGTGGACATTCTTCTATGTACGTGCAAGCTCCTGTGAAAATTTCATGGCATTTGGACCTGTAGATCTCAAGTTATGATCGATTCAAGATTGTATTTCTGGTCAACATGCGTGCTTCGAATCCATAGCCTTCGAATCGATAGGGTCGAATCCCTGTGTTTCAGTAGCTACAATTTGATGGTTTCGATGTTTATGGATTCGAAGGTACCCTTATGCGCGTCCTTCGCGTCGTTCAGAGTGTCTCGTAGTTGGCCGATGCGGAGCCTTCTTTGATTGATGGAATCGAAGGACCTTCATGGGATGGAGTCGAAGATAGGAATTCTTCGAGGGATTCGAACCAAGGCAGGCATGGATGGGTTCGAAGCATGGCTACCTCTGATGGATTCGAACGAAGGCATGTCCTTGATGGGTTCGAAGGAAGGGCTTGTCTGATGGAGTCGAAGCAAAGGAGCTTTCCATGGATTCGAAGACAGGAGCGCCTTGATGGATTCGGGGGCAGGGTTCGAAGGTATACTCCTTCGACTCGGTCAATTGTGCGCTTCTTCGCATCGATCAAAGCGTTCCATGGTTCGATCGATACGAAGGGTTCTCTGCTCCATGGATTCGAACGTTGCTCCTGCTTATGGATTCGAACCTTGATCGATTCGACCCTGGGTCTCTCTGATGGATTCGAGACAAGGCCTACCCTCCTTATTTCCTCTTGGTGATATCTTGAGCATATGAACTCGGATCTCCCCGAAATTTGAAACGCGGACTTTTACGATCTTTCTGGTCATATCCTATCAATTGTGGATCAATCTGGACTCAGACAGGATTCATCGATATCCGTAGCGAAGAGAAGTGCAACCAATCTCTGAGACGAACTGTCCTCTGTTTCTGGCCAATCTCTTGGTATCACGGCTTTGCCAAAAAGCGGGATAACATTTTGCCCCCCAAAGTACGTCTTGTGGGAACATGACGTGCTTTGAATAGTTGTCATTTCTTTCTTGACATGATTGATTGCTGTATAGTAGCGCTTAGCCACTGGCCGTTGTTGTTGTAACAGGGTGACTGTTTGATCCCGATGTCTTTTGATGGATTCGAAGTCACGTCTGCTCGAATCGATCGTCTTCAAGTCGATGCCTAGCGCTTCATTGAATCGATGATGCCTTGCCTCGATAAAATTGGGATGGATTCGAAGATATGGCTTTTCACTGTGATGGATTCGAAGTTATGGGTTATCGAGTGCTTGTTCGAATCGATGGGATTTGGCTAGTGACCGGCGGCAGGAGGTAAACACAACCGGGAGTCGAAAAGCCACGCGTTTTCTGTGGAATCCATATAAATATCCAAGGCCGTCCTTATTTTTACTTCTTACTCTTCACTTTTTACTGTAGTTCCACCTTCGAAACGGTTCTCCAACGTCAGATACAACTGCCTTCTGCACGAATCGATCCAATTTCTCCAAGTTTCTCACCGCCATCGAATCCAATCAGGTAGATCAAGGGATCGATCCGAGTATAGAACAATGAAAACTGAAAATTTGACATCGACTTTTAATCTTCTCTTTCGAAACCCATGAGTGATAGTGAGGTCTAAAGTGGGTTGACTCGATGGATCTGGGGATTGAAGCCATTCAAGTCGTATCGATTTTGAATGTCATCAGGGAGAAGTGTAGGCAACGTTGGCCGTTATCCTCCTTCCTTGCTTCGCATCGATTAGGGCACTGGTAGTTCGAACCGATCAAGAAGGTGAGGCTTCGAATCGATGTAGGAATAGGTAGTTCAAATCGATCAGGATTGCGAGATTTCGAACCGATGGATTCGAAGGACCGTGCTGATCGATTCGAAGTGTCAATACCCTGATCGATTCGAAGACGTGCAGTGTTGATCGATTCGAAATTACGCGAAGCTAATGGATTCGAAGCACCTACTCCACCCTAAAGCTGCATCGGGTCGACCTTCCTGGCTTCGAGGCGCATGGATTCGAACGTCTTCGATTCGACTCGTATCGATTCGAGTCGATTGATTCGAACGTTTGAACATACGAGATTTCTAACTCTATGATTGGCTCCAACTTTTTAGTCTATGACCATCTTCAAGTTTGAACTTTTCGTTGAGCTTAATGATATTTAGCATACTTGACCCCGACGAGCTTCGGCCTTGCATAATCGAATCTAACTTGACATCTCTATTGAAGCTCGTCAATGGCACCATGACTTAAACAAAATACAACGAGTTTATTACTTGGACTAGCCAATAGCTTCTGGGTGGCGCGAAAATGACGGTCAGCGATGACGGTCGTTTTCATTCTCAAATCCAAAATTTCGTAGTTTGGACGCCTCGTTTCATCTTTGTAAAGTCTGCTTAAAATTTTTCCTAGCACTTATATTGCACGACATATTCATACACTCCGCACCGTGGGAATGCTTGGGTTTTTACGTTTTTAACGCCACTTTCTGGTGAGTTAGTTAATTATGGAGTCTTCGAGTTCTCAACAACAAGAAGCACAAAGCTCGCCCTTTCCAATGCTTGAGCTCCCGGACATCCCTCCTGAAGTCGTAGACCCGGCCCCGGATGAATTGCCGGAGGCCATATTTATCGAAGATCCTGTCGATTCTGTTCAATCCAATATCTCAGAGTCTCTGTTGGGCCGATTATGTTCGAAACACAACATATCTTTGGACGATGTTCTATTACCCAGTGCCAGCGATAGACCACACAACCCTCCTGAGGGATATACTGCTTTTTACCGCCATGCTTGTGCGGCTGGATCTCTTCCTCCTTTTAACCAATATATCAGAGAGATGTTATCGTATTTAGGAATCGCTCCTTCACAACTTCATCCCAACGGGCATGCACTACTAAACAGCGTCTTCGTCATATTTATGGATTGCCTTTTTCGTCCACCAAGACCTAACGAGATCAGGCACATCTTCAATTTTAAGAGTAGAGGTGATAGCCCGTCTTTCACTTTTCTGGAGGCGGTCAGGAACTGTCAGGTTGTGACTGGGGCCTGGACCAGGCTTAGTTATTTCAAGAACGAGTGGTTTTTCGTTCGTTGTCCCCCAGGGTTTGCCAGGAGATGGTTATCCAGACGTAAGCATCATAACTCGTTATTGAGTGGTCATTCTTAATACTTTACACTAATATTCTGCTACCCTTGCAGCCATCATTTCAAGACCTGCTGGCGGGCATTATAGGGGTGTCGTTCAAAGCTTGCAAAGGGTTCCCCATGACTTAAGGCACATAGATTTGCTATTGACCGACGATAACTTAAGGACACTGGGTTTGATTGAGACGGGCCAAAGTATTGTGATTGAAGGTTTGGCGCAATCGGTCTCGAGGAAGAAGAAAAAAGTGGCAAAAAGAAGACCTGGCGTTGTAATAAGAGAAATGAGCGATGACGAAAGAACGCCCACAGATACTAATATAGCTGCCGACCTTTCCCGAATAGAAGAGGGTCATAAAGGCAAGGCTGTTGTTCCTAAGCTTAAAAGACGGAAGTCTGTAGTTGTAACCCGTTCCCAACCTGAGGTTACCGTATCCCGTGCTTCTCCTTGTCAGTCTGGCGACCTTTTCACCGGGTTGGACGATATTCCCATTCCGGACTACGTATCTCTCCATCACGGGTCCGGGCTGGAAGAGCCCCGGGGAGCGCTTGACATAAGCGATTCTTTACCCGTTAGTGTAATCGACGCTTCTGGTTGGTCGGGGGGTTTGCGCATTTTATTCACTTTTCACGACACTTCACGGCTTCCACACGCATTGCGGTGTTTTTTCTTGGTACTTAATCGAATTGTTCCTTTTTTACAGGCATTATGTCGAATCGTCCTTCCACACTTGACAAGCTTCGGCGAGTGCACCATTCCTCATCCTACTATGAGTCTCGCCGCAGGGATTCTGACCGAGATCGTGAGCGGAGGTATTATGAGCAGGAACACCGTGATAGGGACTATTCCCGACACTACTCCAGCCAGGAACATTCTGATATGGACCGAAGGTATCGTTCACCCTCTCGTTCTCCTCCGTCGTCCAGGGGCCAAGTGCATGTAGTTGAAACTTCGCGGCAACAATTATCTCAACAAATTTCTAAACCCGGTCCACATCGCTCGAGGACCGATACAGCCACGACCGCAACCGTAGAGGAAGCACCCCTTGAACCGTCTGGTGAAGGGGCTATTAGAATTGCTCAGTTGAAAAAAGACTTTCCAGAGATATGCTTTGACGCCTATATCTTTCCACCCAGCCTTAAGAGAATTCCCGAAGAGGCTATGCACACCGCCCTCAGCTATACTCGGGATTTTTATGCTCAACATAAAGAGTGGTACAAGGAAGCTGTTAAAGCCTCAAAAGTAGCCTTCGAACGAGCCAAAGTTATTGAGAGCTTGGAAGCAGACTTGGCTCAGAAGAATCGTATCGTTGACGTTCTTCAATCTGAAACGGAGTCTTCTCGCAAAGCTGAACTGGAGTCGTTACAGAAGGTCGATGAGACATTGGCAGAGATGGCAAAAATGCAACAAGCGCACTGTACTTTAGTTGAGGATTTAGGCCATCGATACAAAAACATTGAGGCCGAACGAGATGCGGCGGTCAGGGAACTTGAGGAGTTAAAAGCTAAATTCGCCAGCTTAAATAAGGAAAAAGATGATGCTAATGCAGCTGCACAGGAAGCGTGTGAGCAAGCTGTGTCTCTTCGGGCCGAGCGAGACGCAGCGGTTGCTAAGGTTGGAGCGGTGGAAGCAGAGGTAGAAGGGAGAGTTCAAGCGGAGATTTTTAGAGTAGAAGCTGAATTTGACGATCTTCTCGACACATATAACGCCAATGTACTCGAGCACAGGAATCTCTCGTGGCTCGGAGATTATTCTGCGCTCCTGCTCAGCGCTTGGAAAAAACTGGTGGCGGACAAAAGAGCTTCTCTCCCTGAAGGCGCCGTAGATGAGTTCGAACTTGAATCTCGCTTGTTGAACGAAGAGGAAAGGAAACTCCTCCACGACGCGATGATCTCCACCGAGAGGGAGAGACTTGGGTTTCATCATGTAGAGACGGGTGAAGGTTCCGGAGCCGCACATGACAGTGAGAATGTTCCAGTCGATGCTCCACCCCCATCCGGAGTCGTTACTACAGCTGGTCCACAAGTTATCCCTGCTTATAATCCGGATCGACCGGAATTATCTCTCGGTACATCTACCGCTTCCGAACCTGTTCTATCAACGAGTCGCAGCAAAGAAGGTATTATAAATGTTGCTTTAAGTGTTTCTGGAATTTTGAACTTGTAGTCGATCTTTTGACCATTTCTTTTGTGTTTTAATCAGCGGCTGAAAGCGATGCGCCAGCACTTCCAATTCCACAAGTTTCGCAGCCAACGCTAGGAGCCGTTGTTACCGAGGCCATCACGACCACTGTTTTTACCAGCGAGATGGGAGGAGGGAGCTCGGTGTCGTTCGATGTTCAGATGATCGAGGAGCTTCTCAAACAACCTTGTGAACCTTTCCCTGACCCTTCCATTACAATGGGTGGTGTTACCTCTTCTTTTGGCTCATTTATACCGATCGTCCCTGTTTCCAGTGCTGATCGATCAATCCGAGAAGAGGAAATTCTCGCTGAGATAAGTGCTGAAATGGCTACGGCAGTTGGTGGTTCTGGAGGCGATGTCGCTCCACCAAGCTTAACTTCTTCAATCATTACTTCTCTCACCAGCACTGTTACAACTTCTAGTGTTGAAGTTTCGCCACCCGCTACGGCTCCCCTGCCTTCGGTTCGCCCTCTTAAAAGGATCTCTGTCCCTTCTAGTTCTGAGGAAGATGTAGATATCATGCCAGACCCTGAGGACGCTCCAAAGAAGGACAAGAAATCTCGTAAGAAGCCGGGTAGCGGGTCTAGTGGCTCAACCCCAAAGAAGAGACATCGGAAGAAGAAGGATTGAACTTTTTGTTTTGTCATGCAATCGCGAAGCAGTATTTCTTTTCCCTTCTCTTTTTGTTGGCCGTGTACGAGTGTGGACCCGGCATCCACTTTATGAGTTGTTTTTGGTTTTATCATGTAATCAGACTCTTTTTTTTTGTTTGTTAATAAAATAGAAAACAACTCTTTCCATATTTGCTTAAGTATTGCATTGATTAGTTTGTGCCTGCGCATGCTATAAGCCTTGTATACATGTCCGCACTTCGGGGACTTAACATAATCTGCAGTTAACAGTTTGGTGTACTTGTGGTGTTTTCATCGTCAAGTAGAGTTTGTTTTTTATTTGCCAAGTTTGAGGATCTTGGTCGCGAGTTGTGATTGATGAATAACCGAACTTCGGACGTTACCTCACTTTGGCTAACGATTAACACTTAGTTTCTTCTTCTTCTTTTTTCTCTTTTTTTTTTGCCCCCTAGTCTCGGGGAGTAACATTTGTGTTTTGGTGGTTGAGTGCGTTTAATGTAGACCTTAAGCACGTTTCCACATTCTGGGGACTTAGAATAACTTGTAATCGATAACTCGGTTCGCACTATGGGAATTTGGGAGTTATCGATGTTTTGCAATATGGTTCGTACTATGGGAACCTGGAATTGACGTTGATACTCCACTTCACGCTTTTGGGAATCTGGAGTTAATGTGAATCCTCCGGTTCACGCTCTGGGAACCCGTAAGTTACGTTTATACTCCAGCTCATACTCTGGGAAGTTGGAGTCAGCCGATAGATGGTCAGTCACACCTGTTTGGGCTTTTTGGGAATTCGTTCATACTCTTCGGATGAGGGATTTGATGTTTATACTCCAATTCACACTCTGGGAAGTTGGAGTCCGTTCGCACTCTGGGAACGAATCGTTTAATGTTTATACTCCAATTCGCACTCTGGGAAGTTGGAGTCCGTTCGCACTCTGGGAACGAATTGTTTAATGTTTATACTCCAATTCGCACTCTGGGAAGTTGGAGTCCGTTCGCACTCTGGGAACGAATTGTTTAATGTTTATACTCCAATTCGCGCTCCGAGAAGTTGGAGTCCGTTCGCACTCTGGGAAGGAATCGTTTAATGTTTATACTCCAACTCGCGCTTCGAGAACCGAGAGTTGAAGTTTATACTCCAATTCACACTCTGAGAATTCGGAGTTGGCGGGGGGGATTGTCGTGTGTTAATCCCCGTGAATGTTGATGTAGTGTTTTGTTCCCGAGCTCGGGTTTCACTTAGTGAGTGACTGGTCGCATCACAATCACTCCCTACTTGAATAAGTCCCTCCTCGTGATGGGACTTAGCCCTTCGTGCATTGTAATATAGTGCGTCATATTCAGTAAATCACAGCTCTGGCTCGAAGAGATGGCATTTTATTGCTGAAACGAAAGAATACGGCAAAGTCAGTCGCCTTATTACAAACTTAAGTCTCAAAGTACTAAAATAAAATGCAAATAAGTAAATTGACGGAAAGTAAATAAGTAAAATTTCTCATATGTAGTAGCGACGAAGACTTTCGCTATTCCAAGCTCTCGGCAAGGTAAAACCGTCAACTGTTGATAATTTGAACGTGCCATCCCCGAGCTTTCGTGAAATCACATACGGCCCTTCCCAATTAGGCTTCATGTGTGAAGGGACCGGATAGACTCTTTTGAGTACGAGATCGCCGAACTCGAAGGTTCGTGGACGGACCTTGGCGTTGTACAGTCGGGCGACTTGATTACGATATGCGGCTGCCCTCAAATCAGCCTCTTCGCGCCTTTCATCGAGTAAATCCAAAGATTCAGCAAGCAATATGGCGTTTGTTTTCGGATCGTAATACGCTACACGATGGGAATGCACCTCCATTTCGACCGGAATAACGGCTTCAGAACCATAAGATAAGGAGAACGGGGTGTGACCGGTTGCGGTTTTATGGGTCGTCCGATAGGCCCATAGTGCCATAGGAAGTTCGTCGACCCATCTGCCCCCAGCTCTTTCCAGTCGCTTTTTTAGAATGGACTTGATAACTTTATTAACAGCTTCAACCTGACCATTTGCTTGTGGGTGCGCTACTGCAGAGAATTTCTTATGGATGTGAAATCGTTGACAGAAATTTTTGAATTCAGCACTATCGAATTGAGTTCCGTTATCGGTGATGATAGTATGTGGGAGACCGAAACGGCAGATGATGTTACGCACCACAAAGTTGATTACTTTCTTCGTTGTGATTGTCGCAAGGGGTTCAGTTTCGGCCCATTTGGTGAAATAATCGACTGCGACGATGGCGTATTTCGCGCCGCCTTTGGACAGAGGTAACGAGCCGATGATATCCATTCCCCATACCGCAAATGGCCAAGGGCTGACCATTTGGGTTATCCCAGTTGGTGGGGCTCTCGAAATTCGAGCATGTTTCTGACATTTGTCACATTTTCTAGCGTAATCTGCAGCATCGCGATTAACGGTAGGCCAATAATACCCATACCGAAGTATCTTCTTTGCCAGTGCTTGCCCCCCAGTGTGATCATCACATTCTCCTTCGTGTACATCGTGTAACACTCGTTTGATTTCATCGTGTGCGATACACCGGAGGAGAGGAACAGAGTATCCTCTCCGATACATGACTCCATTCTGAATAACAAACCGTGAAGCCTTTCGCAGAACTTGTCTTTTCTCGCTTCGCCGCTCGGGCAATACACCGTGCTCGATATAATCTTGATAAGGAGTCATCCACGACTCCTTGATGGAGGTTGCTTCAAATGCGAAATCAGTCTCCCTTCGATCAATGCTCGGAGATGACAGGGTTTCAATCGGAACAACCCCCATCTGCTGAGCCTCACCCGTGCTTGCTAACTTTGCCAGTGAATCAGCTTTCTGATTATGCTCTCGGGGTATATAGAAAATGGCATAGTAATCGAATTGATTAAGTATCTCTAGAACTTGAATTAGATAAGCGGCCAGTCTTCGATCTTTGGCTTGATATTCACCTCGGACTTGATACACTATCAATTGGGAATCACAATAGATCTCTACAGCGAGGATTTTCAAATCACGGGCAAGTTTTAGTCCGGTAAGTAGAGCTTCGTACTCGGCTTCATTGTTGGTTGCGCGGAACTCGAATTTCAAAGCGTAACATATGGATCGTCCTTCGGGGGTCTCAAGCACTATCCCAGCTCCTGAACACCGATCGTTTGACGCACCATCGGTGTACAACTTCCAGGTGTATTCGGGAGATATGCTGGTTTCGGGCAAGTCTTCAGGAATAGTGAATTCGGCTATAAAATCTGCTAGGACCTGGCCGTGAATGGCTCTCCTTGGAGTATAAGTGATGTCGAATTGACTCAGTTCGATGTTCCACTTCAGTAACCTACCAGACGTCTCAGGCCGCGTAAGGACCTGTCGTAACGGCTGATCGGTGTATACAGTAATAGGATGAGCCTGGAAATATGGCCGGAGCTTCCTTGAGGCAATGACTAGGCAATATGCCAACTTTTCAAGCTTTGGATAATTTCTCTCGGCTCCGGTTAATCGTTTACTCACGTAATAGACCGGCTTCTGCACTCGGTCTTCCTCCCGAATCAATGCAGCACTGATCGCATTCTCTGATACTGCCAGGTAAAGATATAACTGTTCATGATCTACAGGCTTTGAGAGGATTGGTGGTACGGAAAGATGCTGGATTAGTGATTGAAATGCGCCCTCGCAGTCTGCGTTCCATTCGAAGTTTCGTTTTCCCTTTCGAATTAAATCGAAAAATGGAAGGCATTTGTCGGTCGATTTTGAGATAAACCTGCTCAGTGCTGCCACTTTCCCGTTAAGACTCTGAACTTGTTTTATGGTTTTCGGAGTTTGTAGATTTCTGATTGCCCAAATCTTTTCGGGGTTGGCCTCTATTCCTCGGGCATTGACAATGAATCCAAGAAATTTTCCGGATGCGACTCCGAAGTGACACTTGAGTGGATTAAGCTTCATTCCGTATTTCCGGAGGATGTTAAACATTGATTCCAGGTCCCTGACATGATCACTAGAGTATCGTGACTTCACCAACATATCACCTACATATACCTCCATAGTTATTCCAATCTGATTGGCAAACATTCGGTTGACTAAACGTTGATAGGTTGCGCCAGCATTCTTTAATCCAAAAGGCATGACTTTGTAGCAATACAACCCCAAGTTGGTTACGAAGCTTGTGTGTTCTTGATCCGGTACATGCATGGGTATCTGGTTGTAACCTGAGTAAGCATCCATGAAAGATAGCAATTCATGTCCAGCGGTTGAATCTACCAGTTGATCGATCCGGGGGAGTGGAAAACTGTCTTTTGGGCAGGCTTTATTTAGGTCAGAGTAATCGATACACGTTCTCCATTTTCCATTCGGTTTTCGGACAAGTACGGGATTGGACACCCATTCTGGGTATAAAGCGTCTTTGATGAACCCATTTGATTTCAACTTATCGACCTCTTCTTTCAGGGCAGCAGATCTCTCTGGATCCATACTACGCCTTTTCTGCTTGACCGGGATATATCGCGGGTCAATGTTCAAGGTGTGGTTCGCAATGTCAGGCGAGATTCCGCACATATCAGAGTGTGTCCAGGCGAACACGTCAAGATTCACCCGGAGAAAATCAACCAATTCCTGTTGTGTCTTTCGATCAAGTTGAGACCCAATCTTTAATATTCTCGAGTCGTCATGATCATCACCAATCTGGACATCAATGGTCAGCTCGGCCGGAGAAGCCTGACTTTCTGTAGATTTTTCTTTAATATCATTATCCCTCGGATCAAGATCCTTTTGGAATTGGTTGTGGTGCCCAGGCTGGAGCCCAGGCGCTAGTTGTCAATCGTCAGTTAAACGGGCGCAAAGAGATTCCTCTACGCCTTTTCCTTTCTCTTTCCGCTGCGCCTCTCGTAGCTCAGCAACATAACAGGCTCTTCCAGCAGCCTGATCTCCTTGCACAACTCCTATTCCGTGGTCAGTAGGAAACTTCAGAGTTAAACACCATGGGGCGATAGCATCCCTAAATTCGGCAAGGGCCGGTCGGCCCAAAAAAGCATTGTATGGGGAAGGAATATCTAAGACAACAAATTGCAATATCCGAACTCTTCGGCATTCTCCCGCTCCCAACTCCACTGGCAATTCGACTATTCCAGTTGGTATTGTTGCACTCCCATTGAAGCCGTGGACGCGCGATTGACAAGGCTTTAAGTCCTTTGCTTCCATTTTCATTAAATCATAGGCTCTTTTAAATAAGATATTTACAGAACTTCCGCTGTCTACCAGGATCCTTTTCATCCAAGCAGGACCAACTTGAGCGGATATAACCAATGGGTCAATTGTGGGGGCTTCGACTTTATCAGCATCTCGATTCCTGAACACTATTTCATCAGTCATTGTCTTTTGTTGCTTGGCTGGTGTTCCGTCTTCCGAATTGCTGCAACATTCAAAGTCTACATGCCTGATTGATCTAGCATATGACTCCATTTCTCTCCAACTTCTGTCAGCTGGATGTGGACCACCGCTTATGGTATTGATAACCAACCTCCCTCCTGTGCGAGCAGGTTCACCGTTTCTTTCTTGGTTCTGTGTTCGATTTTGATTAGATGGACCCGCTCCACCAGACTGCGGTATCCGAACAAACTGGTCCAACTTTCTTTCTCTGATCAACTTTTCAATGAGGTCTTGCAAATGTCTACACTCATTGGTATTATGCCCATAACTTTCATGAAACCTACAGAACTTCCCTGTCTGAATTTGCTTCTCCGATGAAGGCTTCGGAGCAGGCTTCTTGTATTGCATAGTATTACAAGTCTGTAAGTATACATTCTCCAGCGTCGTGTTAAGCGGTTTATAATTATCAAACATTGCGGCCCTACGCCTCGGACCACGATTTTGATTCTGTTTCTTGCTTCGGTTATCACCACTTCTTGATTGTTGGGCCTGTTTATTTTGAATATTCAATTCGACTTTTCCCGAATTTTCTCCGGACTGTTTAATCGCAACATTACTCTGAATCCCTTCACTGCTGGGCCTTGCATCGTCCTGCTTCCTAGACTGTTTCGCATCCTCTCGCCTCAAGAATTGAGCAGCTTTGGAATAGAAACGGTCCAACGATGCGGGAGGTTTTCCGGCCAGCCAATTTCCAAATTTGGAATCAGGGTCGATTCCTTTAGTCAGGGCCATTAGAATGGAATTATCATTAGGGTTGGTAATCTCTGCGCATGCAGCATTGAACCTCTCCAAATATCGTCTAAGTGTTTCTCCGGGAGCTTGAGTAACACTTGATAGGGTATTAACATCTTTAGGTCGGGCAATATGCATGTGAAATTGTTCAACAAATTTAGTAGCTAACTGGTCAAACGAAGAAATAGATCGTGGCGGTAATCGGGTGAACCACATTGTCGCAATTCCCCCCAAGGAAATAGGAAAACTACGGCACTTTACTGCATCATCAGCTCTTGCAGCAGTCATTGACCATTCATATTTCAGAACATGTTGATTTGGGTCAGAATTTCCTTCATACATGGGAAGGGTTGGCATCCTGAATCGGCGAGGAGGTTCAGCATACAATATGTCATCAGTAAATGGGGTATGACTCCGGGAGATTCCCCAGTCGTCATTCGTTAGGCCTTGACTCTCGCGAATCATTTGCCGTACCATGGCTGAAAAATCTGGTATTGGAAAATTCTGTGGGTGGTGAGACAAAGTATGGTCGGGTTCCATAGTGCGAGGTGGGATCGGACGCTGTCGACGATCCTCATCTCGCCTCCTTGGCTCAATATCTTCTGGGATATATGGCTCTGGAGCCTGTCCCTGTTGATGATAATTTTGATTGGAGTGATCTCGAGCATCAACCCCTATGCCAACTGCAGCGGTTGTAGCAGTTCGACCATCTGCAGTGTACTGAGGAATAGTGCCTCCTCGGGAGGAGGGTCCGGTATGGAAGCTGGTGGAAGGGCCAACCCTTATCTGCCCAACGGTTACTGCCTGTTGACAGTCAGCGGCTTGCGTATGATTTCCGTCTAGCCTGGGACGGATAGATCGGGTATTGTAATCTGAGGAAGCGGAGCTTTCGGTGGAAGAACGAGGAGCTTGATCCCTTTTGGATTTTCTTCGTTTTTGGTGATTTAGTTGATTGGTCAACTCAGCGTTAGCGCGCAATTGCTCAGTTAGCTGTTGTCTGCTCTGGGTTAGTTCTTGAAGTAGTGCTTGGAACTCTTGCCTCGTAACTGGACCTGACTGATCTGTGTGCCCAACAGCATCTTGGTTAGTAGATTGTAGTTGTGTGGGGTTTTGCCCCTCCCGGCCTTCCTGATCACCAATGTTGGAAGTGGTTCTTGTACTCACCATCTTGAAATGTTGAATTCTTTCCTAGACTTTTGACAAATCTGAGTAGAATGGAATGAGTTTCAATATGAAATCTGGATCTCCCTCTTAGATTTATGCAATCCGGTATCGAAGATAGATCCAAGGAGTAGGAGAAAAAACTGGGTTTGTTCTCAGTGAAAGCACCAAAGTGTTTGTGTCAAAATTGGGCACAACACTCTTCGAAAGTTTTTGAAGAGATAATAAATGAAGAAAGAAAATTAAAATGAGGATTATCTAACAAAAACTCCAAGTAACAGAAAGTAAATTGCACAGAAGACAACGATTTAGAGTGGTTCGGCAAATTGCCTACGTCCACTATGAAGCTTTGTTATTTTATTGCTCGATATCCGGAGAATACAACTTTTATATGGCTAAGTACAGCAGTTCTTAAGCAAAAAATTCGAAGTCTAAGGCAGCGGCGGTGTTTTGAAGTAATTCTGGCGGCGTCCGGGCGTGCTTTATCTCTAGGAATTCTCCGATCCCCTTTCTGAATGACCAGGGGCTCTATTTATAGGTGTTGGAGGCTGATATTTCTCCTAAAATCCGGGAAGACCACTTCTGACACGTGCAGGGGGCCCACATGGCCGAATTCTGGAGATCCGGGCCCGCTTTTGGATCGATTCGACCCTTGGTTCGAATCGATCAAAAATGTGTCCAATCGGGATGAAACTTGGCGTGGACATTCTTCTATGTACGTGCAAGCTCCTGTGAAAATTTCATGGCATTTGGACCTGTAGATCTCAAGTTATGATCGATTCAAGATTGTATTTCTGGTCAACATGCGTGCTTCGAATCCATAGCCTTCGAATCGATAGGGTCGAATCCCTGTGTTTCAGTAGCTACAATTTGATGGTTTCGATGTTTATGGATTCGAAGGTACCCTTATGCGCGTCCTTCGCGTCGTTCAGAGTGTCTCGTAGTTGGCCGATGCGGAGCCTTCTTTGATTGATGGAATCGAAGGACCTTCATGGGATGGAGTCGAAGATAGGAATTCTTCGAGGGATTCGAACCAAGGCAGGCATGGATGGGTTCGAAGCATGGCTACCTCTGATGGATTCGAACGAAGGCATGTCCTTGATGGGTTCGAAGGAAGGGCTTGTCTGATGGAGTCGAAGCAAAGGAGCTTTCCATGGATTCGAAGACAGGAGCGCCTTGATGGATTCGGGGGCAGGGTTCGAAGGTATACTCCTTCGACTCGGTCAATTGTGCGCTTCTTCGCATCGATCAAAGCGTTCCATGGTTCGATCGATACGAAGGGTTCTCTGCTCCATGGATTCGAACGTTGCTCCTGCTTATGGATTCGAACCTTGATCGATTCGACCCTGGGTCTCTCTGATGGATTCGAGACAAGGCCTACCCTCCTTATTTCCTCTTGGTGATATCTTGAGCATATGAACTCGGATCTCCCCGAAATTTGAAACGCGGACTTTTACGATCTTTCTGGTCATATCCTATCAATTGTGGATCAATCTGGACTCAGACAGGATTCATCGATATCCGTAGCGAAGAGAAGTGCAACCAATCTCTGAGACGAACTGTCCTCTGTTTCTGGCCAATCTCTTGGTATCACGGCTTTGCCAAAAAGCGGGATAACATTATCCTTTACTCTGCACAGCGCGACCTAAGAAGGCTCCGACCTATGCTAGGTCGCTGGACGACCTAGGACTTGTGAAATCCTGAGACAACTTTGATTGAACTGTTTGAACTTTGAACTATATGGACTTGAATTTTGTCGTATTTCTTTGCAGATTATCTCTAATGCTAACAACCTGTTTAAACATAACATTTGCAGAAAAATGGGACGAATATACTGTCATTGACTGCCTACATCGAATGACAGATTAGTCGATAAAGAATAATCAACTTAAATGAACTGTGTGAGTGAAATGCTGCGAATCAACCGAATCAAATGAAGTGTTAAAGCAAAGCTAAAATTTTGTTTGAATTAACACTGCGCTTGAGTTTTAAATTAACAAGTCCTGAAATCTCACAATCGATCAGTTGTCAATTAGTTTAATTTCAGTTATTTCGCTTGTTATTTTTATTAGTTTCGCACAACACTTCACACTTTTAGGAAACGTGCACCTTCACACCTGAACATCCAGTTACTCATGTAGAATGACGTCTCAACCAGAAGAGATGATAGAACACGTCGAAGGGGCTTTCCCGGTTGCTATTCCACTAGAGAACCCTCCGGAAAGAACTCCTACCCTTCTGAAACAGCGGGTGCTTAACCAATTATGCATTCAATTTGGCATTGCCGAGGCAGAAGTTTTACTCCCTGGACCAAATGATTTCGCTGATAGACCTTCTCCCGGTTTTGTTGCCATTAATCGCCAAATGTGCTTAAGTGGAGCAATTCCTCCCTTTAATGAATTTCTTCAACAAATCCTTCTTCGACTGACGATCTCTCCTTTCCAACTGCATCCCAATGGCTATGCCATCTTGATGGGATTGTGCGTTCTGTTCAGGAGAACTCTTGACCGTCTTCCGAGTTTTGAGGAAATCTGTTACCTGTGCACTTTTGCGAAGAACAAGGATCACCCTTCGATTGTACTTGTAAGAGGCGCGAGGAACCGTAAACTAATTTTGGATTTGCCGGAGAGTGCGCATGGTTTTTTGAATCAATTATTCTATATTCGTTGCCCCGCAGGATTTTACGCAGACTGGAGAATAGGAAGTGAGATCTTTTTTCCCTTCTTTCTTCAATTCCATTCTAAGTTTTTCATGGTTCGTATTGCTAGATGTTGATTCCATTCCTTATTTTTACAGCACTTCCTCCTCCTTCTAGAGATTCCATTCATAAACCAGTCTTTGAAAGGCTAAGCATTGTGGCTGCTGAAGAGAGGAGCACAAAATTTCTATTGACAGATGAACTCCTTCATCGATTTGGGCTTTTACATTCTTCTCGTTCTACTCAACTTCATGAAGTTCCGACTGAGGTTCCCGATTCTCCGATGAAAATTCCTGATGCCCCGGTCCCTACTAAAGAGCACATGCAGGGAGGAACCTCTATAGAAACTTCACTAGTAAAGTGTTCAATTCCGAAAGATGTTGCGGGGCCATCTGACAAGTCTGTACTTGCCCCAGTTATCGAAGAGGAAGAACCTCCACGATCTTCCGAAAAATCTACTAACGAAGGAGTCAAGAAAGCAAGTCCCAAAAAACATAGTGGTGATGATGTTTTCGAGGGGTTGAGTGATTTAATTGTGACTTCTCAAGAACTTTTCAAAGATGATGTTTCCAAAACTATCTCTTCTGTAATCGAGGCGACATCTTCTTTACAACAAATGTCAACTCCCCCTACTCAAGTTATCATTACCTCTATTCCACAGAGTGGTTTGTAACTCGATGCGTGTAGTTTACACGTTACACGACACTTCGGATTTTTCATCACTTCTACACACTTATCTTCTTGTACTTTAAAGATTTCTAAAGCTTATTATTTTTATTCCAGATTCTCCTATGGGGCGCAGCGGCTCGTACTATGATGATTTACAGCGCTACGGGAGGCGTAGCCAGTATGATTATAGGCGTTACCTCCCTTCTTACAGAGAATCCGATGAAGAGAGGGCCATCAGGAAAGCAGACGAGAGACGAGCATATGAAGAACGTCACCGAAGAGAACAAGAAAGACATGACCCTCCCCACAGAGATGATGATACCCAAAAAAGAAAGACTCACGATGAGAGAGGTAAAGGACACATGGAAGATTCTTCTAGCAAGCGGGCTAAACTTACTGAAGAAACAATGCCGACAGTTTCTCAAAACGTTCCTGCTCAATCTCCTGCCCCCGTTCGCTCCGACATTCAAACAATCATCAACCGGCCCGCATACCAAGTTGGGCAAGGCCCTCCCACTCTTCAAAGTCGATTTCCTCAGTGGTGCCTGAGAGGGGTTCGATTTGATCTCGACTTGGTTCCTCTCGACAAACCGGCTATGCTGCGAAATCTTGATTCTGTCAGGACCGATATTGAAAGAATGTCGAACTGGCAAAAACTTGTCGACGAGCTTCAGAGGGTTAACCGAGCCAATCTTGAGGCCATGCTCACAATGGAGAACGATAAGGCTGAGTGGCAGAAGACTCTCGAACAGCATGACGCCGAAATGAGAAGTATTGCTTCCTATAATGAAAAGTTGGAAGCGGAAGTAGAAAAGCTTAAGGAAGAATTAGCTACTTCATCTACTTTCCATTCTCAAAAGGAGAGCATGCTTCAGCAACAAGTACGAGATGCGCATGCCAGTCAAAGGGCAGTCGAAGATAAGCTTACACACCAGGAGAAGGTCATAGAAGAATATCGCGCTGAAACTTTACAGCTGCGAAAACAGGCCGGCTCTCAAAGCTTGGAGATAGAGATGCTAAAAGCTCGACTTGCTATGGCCGAAAAGGAGCGTGACGAGGCTGTTGCTGGTAAACTCGCGGCCGAAGAGGCCCATCAAGCAACCAAAGCTGACATTAGCTCCACATTATTTGATTTCTATCTGCATAGCATTTTGGGGCGCGGCAGCCTTGCCTTTCTAGGCCCTAAATACGAAATTACATTAGCTGAAGTCTGGGAGGCAGCACTTGTTATGCTAGGTGGTAAAGGTGCTGGCTACGATGAGACAGCTCTTGAAGAGCATTATCTCGATGATGATGCCCGCGCCGCTCTTGCCAAGGGAAAAGAGCAACTCGCCAAGGTACGGGCCGGAATGGCGGAAGGAGAACGTTCTGAGAAAGAAATACCACCTACCACTTCTGAACGTCCTTTAGTTTCTTCCGAAGTGGACATTACAGGCTCTAGTGCTCATTCGCTGCCTCCTACAAGAACCGGGGTAATCACCCCTACTGATGATGAGGCTTTGGAGGATATCGGGGTTCAGAATTATGAGATTGAGCTAACGAAGCAAACATCTTCAGGTAATTTTGATATTGGTCCGATTCAAGTGGATCGCTTGCTTACTCCTCAAAAGTTTGATGAGCTTCTCGATTAATTCTTGAATCTCGACGAACCCATATCTCCCTTCTTTCGGGGAGATACTAATATTTTTAATTTCTCTTCTTCTGCAGTTGAAACACCAAGTGCTGTGCAGACTTCACTTCCTCCGGTTATCCCTCCTCCGTCTCTTCAGGTGACTCCTCATTCTGCTTCACAACCCGGGTCACAAGAAGAACAGATTGAGGCTCTTCACGGCTTGGATGACCCTATCGCTTCGCAAGAGCAGAAGGACGAGGGACTTGAAGGAGGCGAGATCTCTTCGGAGCGGACTCCCTCTGATGACGTAGTTTTGTCCGCTCTTGTTACTCCAGGGAGTGAGTCTTCTTCGAAGAGAAGAAAGAAGCACGGAACATCGAAGAGGAGGGGGAAGAAAATCATCACTACTGAAGAGGAACCGGAAGTTGCACCGGTTGCTCCTCCCTCTCCTTCTTCCTTATGCCTATAGATAGACCTGAAAAACTAATCATTCGGCCAGGCAAAGGGTCCAAAGGTAGCAAGAAGAAGTGAAGAGTCGGACTTCGGGCTTTTTGACTCCTTTTTTGTGTAATGGTCGGATGTTGTGCAGGTACCGGCCCCTGCTTTTTTTTATTTTGAAACTTGTATCTGCAATTGAATAAAATGATCCTTTATTTGTACAGACTCTTGTTTGAATTTGAGAATGCATTTATTATTCATTTTTGCACAAGTTTATTTATATGATATTGCGGTGAACTTGTGGTATGTTGTTTGAGCGTACTTTACCGATGTAGCTATACCATTTTGTATACAACTATACCACTATACCATGTTGCCCCCACACCATAAGTTTGCTGCAATATTTTATACTTTGAGGGGACTCGCACTCTTTTTTTTTTGAAGAATAATTACTTCATTCTTGAAGAAATTTTTCGTAGAGTACAACTTCCTTCATATAAGTTTTTATGCTTTGTCCCTCGAAGAAATCACTTTTTTCTTTTGCTTAAGTACGCATTTTGCCAAGTGAATTCTTCTATGTGGTAAAGCAGGCCTCTGAAGAGTACTTTAACTTTCTTCCTCTTCTTTTTTTTTTTTGAAATAGAAATTTGTACTTCTGAGGAGGGATTTTTCACGTTTCAACACTTGGAAGTTTTATTTCAATCTTAGTGAAACGTGTACCTCCAAAGAATTGTGCCTTCGAAGAAAGCCTTTTCACGTTTCAACACTTGGAAGTTTTATTTCAATCTCGGTGAAACGTGGGCTTCCGAAGAAGTCTTTCTTTTTGATTGTGTTCCCGGGAGGGGTTGTACCTCTGAGGAGGGATTTTCCACGTTTCCACACTTGGAAGTTTTATTTCAATCTTGGCGAAACGTGTACCTCCAAAGAGTTGTGCCTTTGAAAAAAGCCTTTTCACGTTTCAACACTTGGAAGTTTTATTTCAATCTCGGCGAAACGTGGGCTTCCAGAAAGGTCTTTATTTTGTTTTGCATTTCAACTTCGGTGAAGTGAAATTCCGAAGAGCGGTCATAACACTTCAATTCCTGGTGAAATGGGCCTCCGAAGAGGGCTTTTATTTTGTTTACATTTCAACTCTGGTGAAGTGAAACTCCGAAGAGCGGTTGTTACACTTCAACTCCTGGTGAAATGGGCCTCCGAAGAGGGCTTTTATTTTGTTTACATTTCAACTCTGGTGAAGTGAAACTCCGAAGAGCGGTTGTTACACTTCAACTCCTGGTGAAATGGGCCTCCGAAGAGGGCTTTTATTTTGTTTACATTTCAACTCTGGTGAAGTGAAACTCCGAAGAGCGGTTGTTACACTTCAACTCCTGGTGAAATGTGCCTCAGAGAGGGTTTTCATCGCTTGGAAGTTACTCTCTCATGGTTGGAGGGTCATGACTCCTCCAATCTTTTTTGTTGAGTAGAGAACTTTCTTTTTTGTGGCGTATGACCCATTAGAGGTCTTTATTCTCCGAATAGTTGTGCCTCCGAAGAGGATTTGTGCTGCCGATGATGGCTTTGGTTGTTCCCTTGTCCACTTGCTTATGCCTTTACAGTGATCCCCCTTTTTTTTTTTACCAATGACTTGTTTAATCCAAGGAAATGTACTTCATTGTCAGGCAAGTTCGTGAGAACGAGCATTAGCTTCTTAATTGGATGTTTGTTTGTTCAAACGATCTCAATTCATTAGCAAAGGCTCGTTTCTGTCGAAATCATAGGCCGTTCAATTGAAGTACTTCCTATCTAGGATTTGAGTTTGGAGCTTTTGTGACTTGAAATTTGGCGAGAATCACTGGGTCTTATTATGTGCAAGTTTCACTTCCATTGTCTGCAAAAAATTTGAATCGACATTTCAGCAATACATTCTATGTACTTTTTATATCGAAAATAAAGCAAACATGTAATAATAATAAGGAACACAAGATTTATAGTGGTTCGGCTAGGAAACTGGGCCTACATCCACTTTATATTTTTTCATTATTTACTTGCATCAGTTTTACAATTGCCTTCAATTACAAGAATCATACATTCATAATTCTTTTTACAATATTTCAACAAAATTTTCAAGTAAAGTATGGACGCAAATGATTGCTGTTCCATGCCCTTGGAATTTGATCTCCTTCAACAGTAGTGAGTTTGAATGTGCCGTCAAGAAGCTTCTGACCTATGACATATGGTCCTTCCCAATTTGGCCCAAACACACCTGTCGCTGTCATAATTCTCTTCAGGACTAAGTCTCCAATCTCAAAGCTGCGTTAGCGAACTTTGGAATTGAAATGTCTGGCTATCCTTTGCTGATGAGCTGCACTTCTGAGATTAGCCTCATCTCTTTTTTCATCAAGGAGGTCTAGCGCTTCAAGTTGTAGCTTTTCGTTTTCTGCTTGATTGAAATGGATTCTTCTGTGTGAAGGAACCTCTATTTCTACCGGAATCATTGCCTCTGACCCGTATGCCAATGAAAACGGGGTGTGCCCAGTCGCAGTTTTGTGAGTGGTTCTGTATGCCCATAGTGCCAGTGGTAGCTTATCAACCCAACCACCTTTTGCTCTTTCAAGTTGCTTCTTGATGGTTGACTTAATAATTTTGTTCACGGCTTCCACTTGCCCGTTTGCCTGCGGATGGGCCACTGCTGAAAAGCTTTTCCGGATCTTGAATTGCTTGCAAAAATCTTGGAATTCTTCACTTTCAAACTGAGTACCGTTGTCTGTAATTATTTTTTGAGGCACACCGTATCTGCAAATGATGTTTTTAGTCACAAAACTTATCATCTTCTTTGAGGTGATAGTAGCCAGTGGTTCAGCTTCTGCCCACTTAGTAAAATAATCTACAGCAACAATGGCATATTTAATTCCAGATTTGGCAGTTGGTAACGGTCCTACAAGATCTATTCCCCATATTGCAAACGGCCATGGACTGACCATCTGTGTGAGTTCAGTGGAAGGAGCTCTAGGAATTTTGGCGAATCTTTGACATCTGTCACATTTTCGGGAATACTCTACTGCATCTCGATTAATTTCTGGCCAAAAATATTCGTATCAGAGAATTTTCTTTGCTAATGTTTGGCCACCTGAATGATCACCACATTCTCCTCCGTGTACCTCCGCTAGGATTGCTTTGGACTCTTCCCTGGATACACATCGAAGTAATGGCATTGAGAATCCCCGTCTGTACAATCGGCCATCCTGGATTATATATCGAGAGGCTTTTCTCAGTAGTTTTTGTCGTTCTTTTGAGTTCCCTGGTAAAGATCCATTGAGCAGATATTCTGTTATCGGAGTCATCCATGATTCTGGCTCTTGAGACATGCTCATGATCCAATCAATATCCATCTTATCAATGCTAGGAGTCGACAGGACTTCCACTGGAGTTAATCCCAGAAATTGGGCTTCGCCTGTGCTAGAATACTTTGCGAGAGAATCTGCTTTCATGTTTTCTTCTCGAGGAATGTGACTTATCATGTAATGATCGAAATCACCCAGGAGCTCCCAAGCCTTTGACAAGTAGGCGGGAAGATTCCCCCCTTTTGCTTGGAATTCCTTTTTGACTTGGCATACAATAAGCTGAGAATCGTTGAATATCTGTAACGCTCGGATGTTTAATTCTTTAGCAATCCTTAAGCCAGCGATAAGGGCTTCGTATTCTGCTTCATTGTTTGTTGAAGGAAATTCCAATCTTAGTGCATAGCATAATGATCGGCCTTCAGGGGTCTCAAGTACAACTCCGGCTCCAGAACAGTAGTCGTTTCTCGCACCATCGACATATAACTTCCATTGGATTGGGGAATCGTCGACTGTTTCCTCCTCACTGTTACCCTTATCTGTGAATTCTGCAATGAAATCTGCTAAAGCTTTTCCATTGATTGCTTTTCGGGGATGATAAGTGATGTCATACTGACTGAGTTCAATATTCCACTTTAGAAGACGACCCGAAGTCTCAGGGCGAAACAGGACTTGCTTCAAAGGTTGATCAGTGAGGACTCTGATAGGATGAGCTTGAAAATATTGCCTCAACTTCCTAGATGCTATTAGTAGGCAATAGGCGAGTTTTTCCAACTTAGAGTAATTCATCTCTGCCCCAGTGAGTCTTTTGCTGATATAGTAAACTGGATGTTGAATCCTTTTGTCTTCTCGTATCAGCGCTGCACTTAAAGCATGAGATGATACTGCCAAGTATATAAGAAGATCCTCGCCATCGCCAGGACTAGAAAGTATTGGAGGCGTTTCCATATGGTGAATCAATTCATCGAAGGCTTTTTGGCATTCGGGAGTCCAATCGAAGTTTTTATTTTCTTTCTTTAGGGCGTCAAAGAATGGGATGCATTTATCTGTGGCTTTGGAAATGAACCGACTCAAGGCGGCGACTTTTCCATTGAGACTTTGCAATTCCTTCTTTGTTCTAGGAGCTTTGACTTCTTTCAATGCAGTAATTTGAGCTGGACTGGCCTCAATGCCCCTAGCGCTCACGATGAAGCCTAAAAACTTGCCGGATTCCACTCCAAATGAACATTTTAAAGGATTGAGCTTCATTCTGTATTTCCGAAGGACTACGAACATGTCTGCTAAGTGTTCTATGTGATCCACTGCTTTCTTAGACTTTACTAACCTGTCATCGACGTAGACTTCCATAGTCTTGCCCAGTTGCGGTTTGAACATAGCATTAACGAGTCTTTGGTATGTTGCCCCTGCATTCTTCAACCCGAAGGGCATTACTCTGTAGCAGTAAAGACCAGTGTCAGTGATAAAGCTCGTATCCTCCTCATCCGGCTCATGCATCATGATCTGGTTATATCCGGAGTAAGCATCCATAAAAGATAACAATTCGTGTCCCGCTGTTCCGTCTACCAATTGGTCGATTCTGGGTAATGGGAAGCAGTCTTTGGGGCAGGCCTTGTTTAGATCTGAAAAATCGATGCATACTCTCCATTTTCCGTTGGCTTTCTTAAGCAGCACTGGATTTGAAACCCAATTCGGATAGGTAGATTCCTTGATAAAATTATTCTCCATTAGTCGATCAACTTCTTCTTTTAATGCTGCCGACCTTTTTGGACCTTGAGATCTCCTCTTTTGTTTCACAAGTGTAAATTTTGGATCAATATTTAGAGCATGCACTGCAACTTCTGGGGATATTCCGCACATATCGGCATGAGTCCAAGCAAAAACATCCAGATTTGCCTTTAAAAAAGATATTAAGATATTCTGAATTGACACATTAAGTTGTGAACCCACATTCAACACCTTGTTTGGGTCCTTTGGGTCAACAGGTATTGGTATTGTCGTTTCCACTGGTACCACTCTATTTTCCCCTGCACTGACTTTTCTAGGGTCCATCTCTTTCCTTGCTCGGCTGTGCTCGCCAGTGCAGGGTCCGCCCTGTAATTGCTACAAGGCTGGTTCTTTGATGCGGACTGGGGCTACCGCATTCTTTCCCATCTCTCTTTTTCTGGTTTCTCGTAGCTCTGTCAGATAACACTCTCGCCCAGCATTTTGATCCCCTTTTATAACTCCTACTCCATTGTCTGTAGGGAATTTAATGGTGAGGCACCACGGGGCAAGAACAGCTTTGAACGCTGCCAGAGTTGGACGACCAAGGAAAGCATTGTAAGCAGAAAATTCGTCGACAATCACAAAAGTTTGCTTGCGGACCATTTTTCTCTCTCCTTCTCCAAGTTCCACAAACAAATCAATGGTTCCTACTGGCTGTTTTGGCTCCCCAGTGAAGCCAGCAATTTTATGCGATGAAGCTTGCACATCAGCCATAGGGATCTTCATTTGGTCGAATGTTTTCTTGAAGAGGATATTGCAGGATGCGCCACAATCGATGAGAACTCTTCTGACAATAGCTGGCCCGATACCAGCCGAGATGACTAAGGGATCCAAGGTAGGAGCTTCAATACCTGCGGAATCCCTAGCTTTGAATACAATATCATCATCAAGAGTTCTTTGTTGCTTCAAGGGCGTAGCACCTTCCAAAACGAATACATCTTCCTCGGTCGGTACATACTTTAAAGCTCGGGTATACCTTTCCATCTCACCCCAGCTTCTGCCCGCTGGGTGAGGTCCTCCTGTAATGACATTGATAATGGGCCTTCCAGATTCATGCCCTGAAGCCTTCTCAATCGTCCTAGGCTGATGAGTAGGAGCCTGTTGCCCCTGACTAGATGAAGCAGGATTGTTGCTATTCTTTTTCACAAATTGCTGCAGTTTGTTTTCCCTTAGCAACTCTTCAATCAGATTTTTCAACTGTCGGCATTCGTCGGTTTCGTGACCGGGTTGATTATGGAAGCGGCAGAACTTCCCACTCTGTATAGCCTTTTTCCCGGTCCTTAGAGGAGGAGGTTTAGGAAAGTCAATAGAATCTTTAGTGGCAAGGTAGATACACTCCGGCGTATCTGATAAAGGAGTATATTCTGATGGCTTGAAGGATCGGGGCTTCTTCAGATTACTCTGCTTCTTCCCATTGTTATTTTCCCTTTTTTGCCCTACAGATTCATTCTTGCGTGGAACAACAGTGTTATCTTCGGCTTTTTCCAACACTGCCTTTACCGGTACGGGACGGCTTTCTAAGCGTATGAATTCATCTGCTTTTTTATAGAACTTTTCAAGGGAATTTGGTTCCTTCATGTTTAGCCATTTCCCAAACTCGCTCGACTTGTCAATTCCCTTCATCAGATAAGTCAATATCATTCGCGGTTCTGCATTGTCCACCTCAGCTAGCGCTATATTAAAGCGGTTTAAGAAAGATCTGATAGTCTCCCCTGGATTCTGCTCCAAACTTGACAGTGACATGATATCCTTGGCTTTTGAGGCGTATAGTCTGAACTGCTCCTTGAACTTCCGGGTTAAGTCAGAAAACTGATCGATAGATCGGACTGGAAGTTTGGTAAACCAAAGCAGAGCTACACCTTCGAGATACACAGGAAAATATCGGCACTTTATTTCATCAGAGGCTCTGGCACCTGTCATGTGCCAATCATACTTGTATAAGAATTCGTTCGGATCACTCGTCCCCCTGTAAGCTGGAATGGTTGGTGGGACAAACTTCCTTGGGAATTCAGCCTTTAAGATTTTCTCAGTAAAAGGAGTTTTACTTGGGGCGAAACCCCATTCTTTCTCGTCTTCAACCCTCTGCATACTTTCTTTCATAATTTGTCGGACCATTCCAGAAAGATACTCCTCATCATGTCGAGTTCTAGATCCACCAACCTCTGGAAGTGTTCGTTCAAAGGGGCTAGCAGCCCTTTCAGGAGCATTTCTTTCTTTAGCATCACGAATGTTGCCAGCAAAATTCCTTTCATTATCTGCCGGTTGACGGTTTGCCCCAAGCAAATCGTTCAACCTATTCAGAATTAGGGCATTCTGGGAATTCTGAGCCTCGAATTGTGCATTTTGGGCATTTATCTGTTGGTTCAGCCCTAAGATTGCAGCATCCAGCTCTGCCTTTGTAACTCCGACAGTTGGAGTGGCTTGATTCGATATAGGGGAAGCAGAGGTTCCCTCTTGAATATTCCTAGATCTGACAGATCTACTTTTCCTTCCAGGAGCCATAATCTCGGATAGACTTCTGGTTTTCAAGGAAATTCTCTCTACAAACCTCTGTGAAGCAATGATGATGACTCTCCTGAGTTCAATTCTCAGTGAAAGCACCAAAAATGTTAACGCTAAAATTTGAGCGCTAACACCCCGGTGTATGAAATTAGATCGTGAAAGCACCACCCGATAGCTCGGGAACAGATTATAAGCAGATAGTAGTAAAGAAAAACAGTAGACAACAGCAATTTTATAGTGGTTCGGCTTAAGGGATAGCCTACGTCCACTTTGAATATCTTTATTGATGATTTGATTACAAGTCAATGCAGTTACACTTTGATTACAACACACTTTGAGTTTCAAGTGACTTAGAACCAGTAGCCTAAACTTCAACGTCGATCCAAATCTTTGAACACATGTTTGACATGTTTGATTTCTTCGCGAAGTTCCTTGAAGGTGTTGAAGTAGTTCAGAATGCAGCAGAGTAACGGCGCTTGAAATGAGTGAGCCAAAAAGGTCCTTTGCTAGTTGGAACTAGGGTCGTATTTATAGGCATTTCTCGGAGTTAGGTCGTAGGTCGTGACCGACCTAAGCTAGGTCGTAGGTCGTGACCGACCTAAGATACAATGTCCTCTTTTTCACAAGAACACGCATGCTGATTTACATAAGTTCTAGGTCGCTAATGACCTATCCCCCTGCGGCACAGTATGGGTCACTTCTTTACTCAGGCATTTAGGTCGTTAGCGACCTATCCTAGGTCGCGTGTACTTTTCTCATAGTTATAACTGGAGTCTTTTAGATCACGACTCTCCTTAGGTCGCGAAGTATTCCTAGGTCGTGGAGTTTCATAGGTCGAGACCGTTTTTAGGTCGCATTCTCTCTTAGGTCGTCCTACTTCTTAGGTCGCGGCTTTCTGTTAGGTCGCGAAGCTTGATAGGTCGCGGCCTCCTTTAGGTCGCGAAACATATTTAGGTCGTTCCATCCCTTAAGTTGTAAGGTCGCTCTGGCTCATAGGTCGCTAAGTCGCTGAAACTTTAGGTCGCGGCCTTCCTTAGGTCTAAGCACCCAGTTAGGTCGTGTGAGTGCTATAGGTCGCAGAATTCTATAGGTCGGTGCTTCCCTTAGGTCGCAGATACTTTTAGGTCACTTGATGAGTTAAGTTGCTAGGCCGCTCCATCTCTTAGGTCGTTGGTCTAGTTAGGTCGTTGGTCTAGTTATGTCGCTCCACATTTTCCAGTTTCCAACGAAGAGGAGTTAACAAGAAGTATAAAGACGAGATCTGGTGTGATGTGGTGGAAATGGACGTCTGTCACTTGCTTTTGGAAAGACCATGGCAGTATGACCGAGCAGTCCAGCATGATGGCCGAACCAATAGCTACAGCTTTATGTTTGAGGGTACTAAGATCATTTTAGTTCCGAAGAAGAGACAGCAAGGAGAGAGCAAATCAGAAGAGATTGAGGAGCTGAAGACTTTGTTGACTTTGAAGGAGTTCGTTGAAGAAGTAGAGGAGAGTCCAGAGGTGTTTTTTTTAATTGGACATGAAGCTACTGAATCTGTTGAAGTTCCAGAGGAAGTAAAGCCGGTATTGGAAGAATTCATAGATGTGTTTCCTGAAGAGTTGCCAACGGAGTTACCACCATTGAGAGATATTCAACATCAGATTGATCTTGTGCCAGGGGCAGTATTACCACACAGGCCACATTACAGGATGAGTCCTAAGGAGCATGAGGAACTGAGAAGGAAGGTGGAGGAGTTGTTAGAACAAGGGCGTGTTCAAGAGAGCTTGAGTCCTTGTGCAGTACCAGCTTTATTGGTGCCGAAGAAGGATGATTCATGGAGGATGTGTACGGACAGTCGGGCTCTAAACAAGATCATTGTGAGATACAGATTTCCTATGCCGAGGTTCGATGATTTGATTGATCAGTTGAGTGGAGCTGTTGTGTTATCAAAGATTGACTTGAAGAGCGGATACCATCAGATTCGTATTAGACCGGGTGATGAGTGGAAGACTGCCTTTAAAACTAGGGAAGGTCTATACGAATGGCTGGTTATGCCATTTGGCTTATCAAATGCTCCTAGTACTTTTATGAGAGTAATGAACCAGATTTTCAGACCATTAATTGGGAAGTTTGTAGTAGTTTACTTTGATGATATTTTGATCTATAGTGGGAGTATGGAAGAGCATGTCCAGCATTTGCGAGAAGTATTGTTGATTCTACGACAGGAGCAATTCTATGCAGCAACGAAGAAGTGTGTATTCATAACGCACAGTGTTTTGTTTCTGGGATATGTTCTGTCGAAGGAAGGTATTCAAGTGCATGAAAGCAAAGTGGAAGCTGTCAGGAGTTGGCCACAACCCAAGACAATTACTGAAGTGAGGAGTTTTCATGGGTTGGTATCTTTCTATCGAAGATTCATTCCATGTTTTAGCAGTGTGATGGAACCTGTAACCGATTGCATGAAGGGAAAGAAGTTCGTGTGGACAGAGGAAGCAGAGTTAGCTTTTGAAAAGGTTAAGACACTTTTGACGTCAGCACCAATTCTAGTTTTGCCGGATTTTCAGTTGTTGTTTGAGTTGCACACTGATGCTTCAAAGGTTGGGATTGGTGGAGTATTGAGTCAGAATGGAAGACCAGTTGCTTATTTCAGTGAGAAGTTTTCTGGAGCCAAGCTGAGATATAGTACTTATGACATGGAATTTTACGTAATTGTTCAAGCTGTGAAGCACTGGAGACATTATTTGTTTCAGAAGGAGTTTGTTCTTTATACGGATCACGAAGCTCTGAAACATTTGCAAGGGCAGGACAAAATTTCAGCCAGACACGCTTCATGGGTCGCGTATCTGCAGCAGTTTACTTTTGTTGTAAATCACAAATCAGGGATGACGAATCGTGTAGCTGATGCCTTGAGCAGGAGGAATAATTTGTTGACGACAATGAAGGTTGAAGTGACAGGATTTGAACTATTGCCAGAGTTGTATGTGTAGGATCTAGATTAACCGTAGAGGGGGGTGAATAGGGTTATAGCAAATTTTCTCGATTTAAACACAGAAACAAACTGCAGAAATAAATACGCTGAAAAGTAAATCACACACAAAATTTACCCAGCTTCGGCAACCCCTGCCTACTGCTGCATTCCCAGATTTCTATTAGAATTAAACAGTATCCCGCTTACAAACACTCTACTAGACTCGCAAACCCTTTTGCTCCCGCTCACAAACACTTTCATAGACTCGCACACCCTGCTCCGCCTATAGAGTTTCGCTTACTCGCAAACTCTGCTCCGCCTATAGAGTTTTGCAAACTCGCATACCCTGCTCACTGAACTAATTCTAACTAGACAATCTGACACTACCTACAACCTAGGTGGTGATTTACAAATTCTTTGACTCGAAAAAGAAAAACAGACTTCAAAAATAAAAGCAGGAGCAAAAATTAAAATACAACTTTGAATCCATAATTTTTGCTCGAATAAAAAATAAAAAAAACCCCTTTAATAAATTAAACCCTAAATAAAAACTAAAGCCCTTTTTAATAAGAATAAAGGCCGGCCCTTTTAACCTGATCCTTTGTTCTTCCTTCTGAAACAATTGCGGCCGACGTTGTATTCCTTGTTCGTTCTGAAATTAGGGCTTCGGCTCGCGATCCAAATTTGGGGCTTTTCTGGAGCACGCCTATGTTGATTCTCTGGTTAACGTGTTGCTCCTCTGTTGATCGATTCTCGTTGCTTGGCTTGCTCGTTTTCTGATGATCGAGTTGTTGATTCGGTATGTAATTTTTTCGTTGCTGGTTTGATTGTTTTCTATTTACTCGATGCCGATGATGAGTTTTTTGGTTCAGTATTTATATGAATTCGAATCACTTGATTTGCTCGTATCAATTTGGTACTTTCCTAAATTTTGTTTCCTTGATGTGCACGGCTTTCCTGATATATTTTTGGACTTGATGCTCACGTCTTTGATTTTGATGCGTTCGATATTTACTTGATTGATACGGCAACAACTTTCCCTTTTACTATGTGACTTTTTCCAAGATACGTATTTGATTTTCTTGACTTGGTCATCTCTAATCTTTTGTCAACTCTGACTTCGGCTTTGCTGTGAATTACGGCTTTGACTTTCTGCATTGTTAATCTTTCAAATTTCACTGTGAATTACTTTAGTTGATTGCCACTGCTTCGGCCATCTTTGTGTTCATCCCTGTGAGCTTTGACTCTGGCCATCTTCTCTGATGATGTTGATTTCATGTGACCTTGGTTATTGATATTGATCAAACTTGTTTTGATTGATGTTCTGTAGTCTTCAAGCATCTGTGATTGCCACATCATGTGCATCACTTGTTAATTCACTTGAGTCTGTTGCTTTGCTTATTTGTAGCTTGCATCATTGGTGCAAATTATTTGCTGTGACACTTGTTCACTGGTGTACTTGAGCTTCTGGCCTGTATTTTGATGTTGCCTTGTGTTGAACCCAGTTTTAAAACTCAGGTTTGACCTTGTGCTCGTGTCGCAATTTTGAATATATTTTGCACGTGCGTTGAACCCGGTTTTTCATTTGGGTTTGACATGTGCTCACTTGTCCCTGTAAATCGATCAAGTGTATATCGATGTGCACGGCCTTGTGGCATGTACAGTGATACACTGTGCATGTCACACTGTTCGTGTGTGATGAATTCAAATGTAAATGATGATGAACAACCCAAATAACTGAGGCAAATCATATTTTCAAAAATCATATTTCATTTTATATTGCAAAAACATTTCTTTTTCAATTTTACTGCGTTAGTGAATATTTTTGCAGATTTCTCAGATGCTGGATTCAAACTGGAATGCAGTTGAAGACAAAATACGAGTGTGAGTGATATGTAGTGAGGTTATTAATGTAAATTGAATTGTGATGTAATTGTGATGTAATCAAAAATGTATATGTATAGTGAGAGATTGAATTTGTACTATTCAAGATTGTAATAAATATTTGTTTGAATAAAATTTCTGTTTGAATTCAAATTCTGTGTAACTTGTTCTATTTGAATTCAAATTCTGTGTAATTTATTTTATTCGACAGATATTTTTTTAATCTATGAAAAACAAAATAATACATTACCAAATACATTTAAATGAATATATATGTTTATTATCATCAAACAAAAACATATAAGCGCATATTCAACATTCTCCCCCTTTTGATGATAACAAACATATATTTAAGATTTTGACCCTGTTAAATGTATTTGATCAATGATATACTCTAATTGCTCCCCCTATTTAAATGCTTCCTCTCTAGATGATGCTCCCCCTACATATATGCATACAATAGAAATATATGAATGAGCCTAGATGCAAATGGAAAATTATTTGACCTTTGCTTGATTCTATTTGACAAAATCTTAACTTTTCTCTCCCCTTTTGTTATCAGCAAAAGAATAATAGTGTTAGAGAAAAATAGAGATTAAGCGATCAATATTAATCCAACATTAAACTCAAATTGAATATAAATATTTAAACTTCAATAAAAATCAAACAAAAATCATAACTACCCTTGTTAGGCACATATTCCACTTTTAGAAAGAATGGAAATGATATTCTCATATAAAATCATACAGTTGTATCTGCTTGTGGTACATTTATATCAGGAATTTGAATATCTACTAATCATGCATAACCGTTAGGACTTTTAAATGAGATTAGTAGTATTCCAATTTAATTTTAAAAATGTTCCCTGATTATAGTACCATATATCGACCAACTATATTTAAGATTTGATAAACAATGGTCGATAGAAATATGATAGATATAGAAATGATCATGGAATCTTTAACCAACAAAATAGTTTTATAACTCTTGTTTGAATTCCTAAAGAAATTTTCCAAATATACTCTCTTGAGTAATATATGTTAAATATCAACACTTATCATCTTTTCAATCACTATTTATCTTTTCGATAATTAGCAGGGAGTCGGATTAGTCAAAATTTGTCATTTAAAATCAAATAAACATGACTAATCTAAAAATATGGTCAAAATGATTTTCTCATAGGGGTTATATGAGAAAAAAAAATCTTCTATTTGAAATTTATTTCAAGTGAAAAATATGCAGATATTTTCTTTGAAAAACGATGCAGCAAATGAATGTTTCAAAAAAATCACGTTCAACTAGTAATTTTTCTATCAACTAGATTACCAGTATGATCTGCATCTGAATTTCTCTTTCACTCCAAAATATCACTAATTAAATTTGATAGACCAGATCATGAAGTGTGCACAAAAACTCAAACTCAGCTTTTTACAGCATTCTTGAATTTGAATTGAAGCCGTGGAAATAATCAGAAAACCGTGAATATAGAGTTAGCCGTATTATAACCAAAAATATTATCATCCAACAAAACACTATGTTTTTAATCCAAACGTATATGTATGAAGTAATTCAAAGAATAATGTTTTTTGGCATAAATGTAATTGGCTAATTATGTTGACCAAGTCGGAATCAAAAAATCATCATCTCTTTTCAACATCTCAATAGTGGCTGATTTCATTCAGAATATGGTGCAGATTATCACAATTAATATATCGATCAGATAAGTATACCTTCACCTGTTTTACCTTTACGATAATTTTTCGTGGTTGCCATTGTGATTCTGTCACCTTTGTACTAGGCTAAGGAACTTTGCTTTGTTGCCCGTCGTGTTTCTGGAACAGCCAAAATCCAGAGAACACTGTTGTTGTTTCTTAGCCTGCCACCATACCTACACGATGAAAGATTTTTGTGACCTATTTGTTTTTATAGGTCCATGATTGTTAGTGGCAGAATATTTGTGAATAAACAAACCCTTTGGAACCCAAACTTGTTTAGTCCTTTCATTCTTGTTCCAATAGACATAAAATTTGTTTGTAGAATTCTTAGGGACCCAGACTTGTATAAATTTTGTGTTCTTGTTCCTATGACTACAATTTTCAACCCGATGCCCAATTATTTCAGATCGAGCAAAGACACTTTTACCTTTTGCATTATCATCATCTTGTGATTTCCCAAAACCTAGTCCTTTTCTGTTGTTAGCAAAAATTTGATTTCCCAATAATGTTTTGAAAGATTTTTCTCCTTTTGAAAAGTTATTCAGAGATTTCTCAAGATTTTGGACTTTGGTTTTTAATGTTGTGTTTTCAGTTACAAGTGAGGTGCATCTATTTATAAAATCCTTTTTCCTAGTGTCAATGTTTTCCTTAAGACTCAAGTTTTCTTTTTCAAGATTCTCAAAGCTATTCTTAAGTCTTGATAATTCTGAATCTAAAGATTTACATTTTTTACAGTCTAGGTTTTGAATATTTTCAAGTTCAGTTTCTAACCTAGAATTTTCATGGGCGAGTTTCCTCCTTTCAGATTTCAGTTTTTCAATTTTTGATTCAAGACTATCAATTGTTTTAGTAAGATCTAAGCACATAAAAACAAGATCTCTATAGGAATACTCACCTGCCTCACTAGATTCCTCAGAGCTTGCTTCTGATTCTGATTTTGCCATACAACACAAGTTAGCCTCCTTTGAGCTGCTATCCGAAACTTCCTCTCCTTCTTCATCATCCCAAGTCGCTGCAAAGGCCTTCTTCTTCTTTTTCTTTCCTTCGTTTTTTTTGATAAGTGGGCATTCTTGTTTGAAGTGGCCAGACTTGTTGCAGTTATAACACGTCAGTTCATTATCGGAATTGTCAGAATCTTTTGACCTATTACCCTTTGTTTTCTTCTTGCGTGGCTTGAATCTTGACCATTTTATAAGATTATTGACAGCCATTGCAAGCTCTTCAATTGGATCTTCTCCTTCTTCATCGCTCTCTTGTTTGCTCTTTAAGGCAATCGTCTTCTTCTTTGGTTCGGAGTTGTTGCGTTCTTCCTTTTCTTTTAGCTCAAGCTCATATGTCATCAAGTTACCAATCAACTCCTCCATGCTTAGTTTACTCAAATCTTTCGATTCTTGGATTGCCGTGACTTTTGCCTCAAAGTTCATCGATAAAACTCGTAGCACCTTCCACACAAGCTCAACCTCAGTGAATACCTTCTCAAGCGCTCTAGCGTTGTACACCAAAGTTGAAAAGCGTCTGAACATGTCCTTTATGCTCTCGCCTTTGTCCATCACAAAGTTCTCGTATTCATTGCTGAATAGGGCTAGACGAGACTCCTTGACTTGAGAAGTTCCTTCATGTGTCACCTCCAAGGTATGCCAAATTTCCTGTGCAGTTTTACAATGAGAAATTCTATTAAATTCATTCTTATCAAGAGCACAGATCAAAGCATTCATGGGTTTAGCATTTGTAGTTTTTAATCGCTTATCGTTAGCATCCCACCTATCCTTAGGTTTAGGAATCTCAGTATCACCAA
Organism: Allium cepa; assembly: GCA_030765085.1. Taxonomy (NCBI): domain Eukaryota; kingdom Viridiplantae; phylum Streptophyta; class Magnoliopsida; order Asparagales; family Amaryllidaceae; genus Allium; species Allium cepa. The sequence continues at coordinate 180,899,835 of CM060937.1, read as the reverse complement.
CGGTTATAGTGGGAGATTTATAGCCAGTTTCAATAATATCCCAAACATCATAATCAACAGAACTAAGATAAATGCCCATCCTAACCTTCCAATAAGCATAATCACTCCCATTAAAGATGGGTGGCCTAACAATAGATTGCCCCTCAGAAAAAGCATTATTTGATGAATTCATGACTCTAGAGTTAAAGAAAAATACCGTGCTATGATACCACTTGTAGGATCTAGATTAACCCTAGAGGGAGGGGGGGTGAATAGGGTTATAGCAAATTTTCTCGATTTAAACACAGAAACAAACTGCAGAAATAAATATGCTGAAAAGTAAATCACACACAAAATTTACCCAGCTTGGGCAACCCCTGCCTACTGCTGCATTCCCAGATTTCTATTAGAATTAAACAGTATCCCGCTTACAAACACTCTACTAGACTCGCAAACCCTTTTGCTCCCTCTCACAAACACTCTCATAGACTCGCACACCCTGCTCCGCCTATAGAGTTTCGCTTACTCGCAAACTCTGCTCCGCCTATAGAGTTTTGCAAACTTGCACACCTTGCTCACTGAACTAATTCTAACTAGACAATCTGACACTACCTACAACCTAGGTGGTGATTTACAAATTCTTTGACTCGAAAAAGAAAAACAGACTTCAAAAATAAAAGCAGGAGCAAAAATTAAAATACAACTTTGAATCCATAATTTTTGCTCGAATAAAAAATAAAAAAACCCCTGTAATAAATTAAACCCTAAATAAAAACTAAAGCCCTTTTCAATAAGAATAAAGGCCAGCCCTTTTAACCCGATCCTTTGTTCTTCCTTCTGAAACAATTGTGGCCGACGTTGTATTCCTTGTTCGTTCTGAAATTAGGGCTTCAGCTCGCGATCCAAATTTGGGGCTTTTCTGGAGCACGCCTATGTTGATTCTCTGGTTAACGTGTTGCTCTCTGTTGATCGATTCTCATTGCTTAGCTTGCTCGTTTTCTGATGATCGAGTTGTTGATTCGGTATGTAATTTTTTCGTTGCTGGTTTGATTGTTTTCTATTTACTCGATGCCGATGATGAGTTTTTTGGTTCAGTATTTATATGAATTCGAATCACTTGATTTTGCTCGTATCAATTTGGTACTTTCCTAAAAAAAAATTTCCTGATGTGCACGGCTTTCCTGATATATTTTTGGACTTGATGCTCACGTCTTTGACTTTGATGCGTTCGATATTTACTTGATTGATACGGCAACAACTTTCCCTTTTACTATGTGACTTTTTCCATGATACGTATTTGATTTTCTTGACTTGGTCATCTCTAATCTTTTGTCAACTCTGACTTCGGCTTTGCTGTGAATTACGGCTTTGACTTTCTGCATTGTTAATCTTTCGACTTTCACTGTGAATTTCTTTAGTTGATTGCTACTGCTTCGGCCGTCTTTGTGTTCATCCCTGTGAGCTTTGACTCTGGCCATCTTCTCTGATGATGTTGATTTCACTGTGACCTTGGTTATTGATATTGATTGAACTTGTTTTGATTGATGTTCTGTAGTCTTCAAGCATCTGTGATTTCCACATCATGTGCATCACTTGTTAATTCACTTGAGTCTGTTGCTTTGCTTATTTTTAGCTTGCATCACTGGTGCAAATTATTTACTGTGACACTTGTTCACTGGTGTACTTGAGCTTCTGGCCTGTATTTTGATGTTGCCTTGTGTTGAACCCAGTTTCAAAACTCGGGTTTGACCTTGTGCTCGTGTCGTGATTTTGAATATATTTTGCACGTGTGTTGAACCCGGTTTTTCATTTGGGTTTGACCTGTTCTCACCTGTCCCTGTAAATCGATCAAGTGTATATCGATGTGCACGGCCTTGTGGCATGTACAGTGATACACTGTGCATGTCACACTGTTCATGTGTGATGAATTAAAATGTAAATGATGACGAACAACCCAAATAACTGAGGCAAATTATATTTTAAAAAATCATATTTCATTTTATATTGCAAAAACATTTCTTTTTCAATTTTACTGCGTTAGTGAATATTTTTGTAGATTTCTCAAATGCTGGATTCAAACTGGAATGCAGTTGAGGACAAAATACGAGTGTGAGTGATATGTAGTGAGGTTATTAATGTAAATTGAATTGTGATGTAATCAAAAATGTATATGTATAGTGAGAGCTTGAATTTGTACTATTCAAGATTGTAATAAATATTTGTTTGAATAAAATTTCTGTTTCAATTCAAATTCTGTGTAACTTGTTCTGTTTGAATTCAAATTCTGTGTAATTTATTTTATTCGACAAATATTTATTTAATCTATGAAAAACAAAATAATACATTACCAAATACATTTAAATGAATGTATATGTTTGTTATCATCAAACAAAAACATATAAGCGCATATTCAACAGTATGAGGAGGATCCTTACTTTGCGAAGATAGTTGAGAAAGTCAAGGATGGGAGTACTGATGAGTTTGTGTTGGTAGATGGATTTTTATTCAAAGGGAATCAATTATGCGTACGAGATTGCAGCTTGAGAATGAAAATTGTAAAAGAGTTGCATAAAGAAGGACATGTTGGTCGGGATCGTACTTTGCATTTGATCTCAAGGTCTTATTTTTGGCCGTCAATGAGAAAAGAAGCTGAAAAGTTTGTCCAGAGATGTCATGTTTATCAAGTTTTGAAAGGGACAGCTACAAATGCGGGATTGTATATGCCATTACCCGTGCCTTCCAGACCATGGGTTGATATCAGCATGGATTTCGTTTTGGGTTTGCCAAGAACTCAGCGAGGAAATGATTCCATATATGTGGTGGTAGATAGATTTTCGAAGATGACACATTTCATAGCCTGTAAGAGGACTGCCGATGCCGTCCGAGTTGCTCAGTTATTCTTTAAAGAGGTGTACCGATTACATGGGCTGCCTGAATCTATTGTTTCTGATCGGGATACTAGATTTCTAAGCCATTTTTGGTTGAGTTTGTGGAAGATGGTCGGAACGAAGCTGAATTTTAGTAGCACTTACCATCCGCAAACAGATGGGAAAACAGAGGTGGTGAATAGATCATTGGAAAACTTGTTGAGATGTCTTGAGAAAGATAATTTGAAGAGCTGGGTATGAAGTTATGTCAAGCAGAATTTGCACATAATCATGCTGTTAATCGAAGTACTGGTTTTAGTCCATTTCAAGTTGTATATTCAGCAATTCCAAAGGGACCGTTAGATTTGACGACCGTGCCATATCAGAAGGGAGTTGTTAAGCGAGCTTGTGATTTTGTGAATGAATTACAGGAGTGTCACAAAACTGTTCATGAACGATTACTTGCATCAAATGGGAAGTATAAACAACTGGAAGATAAGAAGCGAAGGAGTGTCGGCTTCAAAGAAGGTGATTTTGTTTACGCAGTATTGACAAAAGATCGATTTCCAGTTGGAACTTACAACAAGTTGAAAGCTCGAAAGATTGGTCCAGTAGAAATCTTGAAGAAAATCAACGATAACGCGTATCAGTTAAGGTTGTCAGAAAATGTTAATACCTCTGATGTTTTCAATGTCAAACACTTAATTCCGTATTGTGGGGAGAAACTTGTCGAAGAAGAGAAGAGCGTGAATTTGAGGTCGAATTCTTTCCAACTAGGGGAGGATGATGCAGCGGCATACCTGGATCCAAGAACAAATTCTGGTCACTACATATCTCGCTCTTCCTCTTTAAGTCACGTACAAACCCTAGGTCGCGAGCGAGGTCGCGAAGAAGAAGAAGGTCGCGAACGACACACCCTAGGTCGCGGCAAGCGTATTCTCCTTAGGTCGCGAACGAAGCCTCCTCCTTAGGTCGCGAATGAAGAGGTAGGTCGCGAATTGCTTGAAGCGCTGCAGCCCTATGACGCTCTGTCTTGAGTCGCGACAAATGCTTAGGTCGCGAACGAGCTATGGTAGATCGTTGTTAGGTCGCGAGATTTTTGTTGTTGTTGTTACTGTTGTTTTTTTTTATTTTAGGTCGCGTGTGTTTTTAGGTCGACTGTATGTTGGTAAGTCAATTGTACTGATTGTGATGTACCTTTCTTAAGTCGTGTGCAGTATTGTAACGTGTTTTGAGTTGTAAATTACTATAAATAGGGGTGTGGTGTCACTTGTAATGGTTGTTGATTTTTGAATAAAAATTGGTTTGTGCTTTGTGCCTCCGTTAAAATTGGTAGTTGAGTGTGATCTTCTATCTCCACTTTCGACATTCGAGTGCGCTCGAATCGACGATTGTTGAAGCCAATTCACGGAATCAAGTGCGCTTGATCAACATTCGAAGAATTGTAGATCTTCTTTCACGGTATCGTGCGCGATCAACGTGACGAAGATTGCTAGAATCCGGTATCTTCGTGATCAACGGATTTGGGCATTTGGGTATTCTTCAATTCACTGATTTATCATCGATTCACCGATTATTTCCGCTAATCGTGTGAGATCCAGGACGGATTCGATTTACATCGTCGAATTCGCTTCTTTGGGCTGCATCATGTACTTATATAGGGATTAATCATTGAGCTACTACACTTTTGCGAGGTCAGTTCTGGCATGCAATTCTAGCATTTTCTTCCGTTTCGCATGTGGCATCATCTTTGAATTCTACATCAAGCTTTATGCTAGCTTAAACAACAACTAAACTGTGTAGCCACCATTCAATTCAGTTGTCGGGAAGCTGCAGTAAAACTCTATTTGGCATTTGTGTAATATCCCGGAATTTTGGACAATATAAATTTGATAATCTGTGTTTAAATTTATATTGAATTGATAATTTTTGTTAATAAATTTGATTTGATTCTATAATCTTCTTTACTTAAATATTTAATTTGTGAAATTATTTTTTTATGAGTTAATAAATTGTTTTCTATTTAATAATGTATATGTATTTGTATATATTTTAAATAGATAAGTTGTTCTTAATTAAATTAGTATAGCATAATTTTAATGTTTTAAAAATGGAAATTTTGATTTGTTTTTAATTTAAACTTTTCAAAAATATTTAATAAAATACTATATGATTTTAAATATGTAGGATAAATGTTTTATTGGATTAAAATTCATTTGTTTTATTCAAGTTTGAATATTAAAATAGGTTACAAAAATGTTGTGTTATTCTTTTTAAAATAATGATTTATAAAATGTGATTTGTACATTTAAAATACAATTTAATATATGAAACATGTATTCATTAAGTTACAAACTCATGTGTAAATTTATTTTAATTGTCTAAAAGTTTCTTTTTCAAAAGATTAATTTGTATGTTGTTTTATTTATTTTAATACTTTGCTTATTCTTTAGAAATTTATTTAAATACATAACTAAGTATAAGAATTAGTTAACTAAGTTTAAACATTCATTAAGCTTAATTTTTCTTTAACATTTAATTAAGATAACAAATCATTTAAAAGATACATGTGTATGTAATTTAGAACATGAATTTACATGTGTTGATAGCTCAGGACAAGTGTCTATTTCTTTTACAAGTGTCAAATTTATATCCTTTATTTTTCTTTGTTTTTAATAAATCATAAATTTAAATTATAAAACATTTTATTTACTCATTTCTTTCCTTTTCTCATTTTTCATTTCTGAACAAAGAAATCTGAAAACCCTTGTAAACCAATTTGCAAATCTGTAACATTTTCTACATCTCAATTTTAATCAGGCAAACACCTGCATTTCTCAAACCTATAAACCAACCTGCATTCAACTCCTCTTTTTCAAAAAAAATACAAACATGCAATTGAATCTGGAAAGGGAAAAGACCTGCATTAATTCATTTTTCAAAATTCTGGAACATACAAATTACATCAAATTGAAGCCTGCATTTCAATTTTAAGCATGAAGGTCTGCATTCATGTTTTCAAGACAATCTGGATCTGAAACTACAAATACAAGTTGCATCTGCATTACAAACAAGCCTGTAGCTCCTCAAAATGCAAAATACAAGCCTGCATGTTTTAAAAAGCAACATTCAAGTTTAAAAGGCATTCAAGCTACTACATGCTAAAATCTGGACAGTGCTATGCATTTTGGCAAATACAGGTGAGTAACTCACTTATAAATTTATTAAATAGGTAAAGTTGTTTATGTTTTTTTTTAAAAAAAATTTGATATGAACTTATATGAAATGACTGTGAATTTTATACCTGTGATATATGCCTGTATACTTGATGATGAAAGTTTCATGTCTGTGCTTCAAATTTCCAAACTCATGTTTGATCTCTGAGTTCTTTTCTTTGACTTGTTTTTTTTGTTGTTGTTATGACTTAACTTTGAATAAATCATGTTTGTTTTAGTATAGCATAAATTTAAATTTTATATAAACTAATTAGAATTGGCTGTAACCTGAAAAATCATGTTATACAGAGCAAAATAACATAGAGTAAAATTTAAACTCAATAATTTAAATTGTTTCAGGCTTATTAATAGAATCATTAAGTGAATTCCAGAATTTTAAAACAAAAATTTCAATTTGTAGTGCTATAAATAAGGTGCAGTTCCAAATTAACTGCATTTTTCATTTTGGTCAAGTTCTGTTGAATCCTGCAATGGATTAGGTTGAAATTGTTTATGAAGATAGTGTATCTATCAGGGATTATAGAAAAATTAGGACTTTGGGTTACTTGTCATTATTGGGGTTGTAATTTGGAATTTGCAGTAAGAACCCTAGTTTATATGGGTCACTGATTTTGGTTCGACTGCAGCTTCATCAATGAATCGAGTTCAGAGATACTTTGGGTATTGATAGATGATGGGTTGATGGAATAGTCACCGGAGTATGGAAGTTGATGATGGTCGGGAAGAGGAGAATTGGATGTTGACAGGTTAGACACTGAGTTGGGAAACTGTTTCCAGGTTTTTGGGTTTTAAAACTTGAATTTAAATTCAAGTTGAATTCTGAATTTTGGAATGTTGAAGTGTAATGTGGGGATTGTGGTCAATGGGGGATGGCCAGAGATGATGGTCAGAGGTGGCCTGAGATGGGTAAGTGGTGCACAGGAAGGAGTGTGCAGGTGTGGTGATATTATTTTTGGGTGTAGGGTTTAGTTGCTCGGGATTTTCTCGGGGAAATTAGTGAGTGACTCGAAGTAAGTGGGTTACTGACTCGAAGTAAAATGGGGTTGCTCGAGTGTATTTATGTTTCAGGTCTTAGCAAACAGAACCTGTTCTGTTTTAAGAAATGTAAAAAGTCAAGTTTAAATTTAATCTGGAAGTTTAGCTTAGGATTTAAACCTGATCTAAAGATGAATTCAAATAGTTTGAATTCTGATTTTGCAATAATTTGATTTAAGAAATTTAAGTTTGGTTTAAAATAAAAAATAAAAAATAAAAAAAAGAACATGGAAACCTGTTTCTAGATTTATAAAATTTGAAATAAATGCAAACTAAAATTTTAACTTAGGATTTTGAAACTGAGTTTAAATATTAATTCAAATAAGTTTGAATTCTGGTTTCTTTAAAATAATTTAAATTCCGAAATTTCAAAGTTTGGTTTCTAAATAAAACAGAAACTGTTTTTCTGTTTTTTTTAAAATGTAAAGGTAAAGTTTAAAATTTCAGGTGGAAATTTATTCTGAGTTTTTAAAATCTGAAATTTGGATATGAATTCAAATTTATTTGTCAGAGATTTAAATACATTTATGTTTTAAAATTTAAATCTGATTTTCAAACTCACAAGTGTAAATGCATATGTGATTTGCATTTGAATTGAAAGGTTAAATATTTAAATTAGAAATTCAAAGTGAATTCAAAACTGAGTTTTTAAAACTGGGATTTAAAATTCAAACTTCAAATTTTTAAAATAAAGGTTTTAATTCAAATTGCTTTTGGATGATTAAAATGATTTGCATTTGAATTAAGGGTGTAGGTTGTAGGAAGAAATTTTAAAGAGTTATAACTAAAATGAGTTTGGAAGTTGTAATTCAATTCTGAAATTTTAAAGCAATTTTAAATTGATTTGAATTTAAATTGAATTGAAATTGAAATTTAAATTCTTTTAAACTTATTAATAAAGTAGATGTTTCTTTTAACATATATGACAAAAGTTTTGAATTGTTTTAAAATCTTATTTAAGATAAATTTGAGTCTTAAGTTAAAATGAAGTTAAATAGAATTTAAAGTAAATTTAAAAACATTTTGTTTTTAAATGCTTGATTAAATAAGAAATGTTTATCTAAAGATAAATAAAATTAAATGATTGGATTCATTTAATTATTAAGGGAATAAGATGAAAATTAATTATTTAATTAATTAATTATGTGGTTGTTTAATTAGGTAATTAATGATTTTTAAGATAAGTAATTAGATTTGAGATTAATTAATTAAGGTTAATTAATCTATAATTAAGGATGATTAATCAAATTTTAAATAATGATTAAGATTTATTTAATCAAATGATTAAAGATAATTAAATTTTAATTAATACTTAATTAATTAATAAATAAAGATTAATTAATGAAAATTAAATATTAATTAATTGATAATTAATAATGATTAATTTAAGTTAATTCTTAATTTAGTAATTAAGTAATGTTAATGAAGGTCATTAACTTAAGATTATTTAACAATTAATTAATGTGATTAATTTAGATAATTAATTAGATTAATTAATTAATAATAATCAATTGTTTAAGTTTAATTACTTAATAAAAGTAATTAAAGAATTAATTACTTGGTGTAATTAATTTAATGAATGTGATTAGTTTAGATTAATTAAGTTAAATTAATTTAAACATTTGTGGATTGTTTGATAATTACTTTATGTAATTTATGAATTTGTAATTACTTAAGGAAGTAATTAATTAATAATTACTGTATGTAATTAAGGATATTTATTATAGAAGTAATTTGGTTTTAAATTACTTTGAAATTAATCAAGGATTAATTGAGATAATTAATTAGGAATAATTAATTATGGGATGAGTAATTAAAGTAGTTAATTACTGAATGGTTATTAATCATGGGTGATTAATATATATATATGGATTAATTTCAGATTAATTACTTATGTAATTAATTTTTATTTAGAAATTGATTAAATGTAATTAGAATCATTAATTAATTAGTTAATGATGTAATGTGGAATTGATTAATCAAGGTATAATCAATAATGAATACTTGATTAATTAATTTAGTAATTAGAAGTTAATTATTTGCAAAGGGTTTAAGTAATTAATTTGTGTGATTAACTTATAAGCTAATTACTTATTGTAATTAGAGATAGTTAATCAATATTAATTGAAATATTGAGATGGTGATTTATAAATTGATTTGAAATCAATGGATGGATAAGTTAAGCAGAATTTTAATGATAAAGTAATTAATTTAATTCATTTTAAATTAATTAGAGAATAAGTAATTAATTTAATTCATTTTAAATTAATTACAAATTGTGTTATCATTAGATCATTGCTTATGTTTGATGAATGGTATTTGTTGCCTGGTATGGTTTGAAATCTCAGTTATGAGATGAGTAGTATATGTGATATGAATGCATTGGTTGCTTTTGGATGATAATATGGATTATCTGATTTTGATACGAATTATCTGTTGATAATGATAAGGTTGATTATCTATTGTGTTGTGAATTATCTATCTGTGTATATTTAGATAATGAATTGAATTGTTTTAAACTTAAAACAACTTGGACCTAAAAGACACGCTTTGAATTTCGTTGAGACCGGGATCGGGTTTCCATATTTGGACATCCGAAAACCACATCGATTCCAATTAAACGTTAGGTCGTTAATCCAAGTGGAGCGAGTGAAGACTCGAGGCGTAAGGGCTATACGTCAGTATAACTCTGTGGGTGATTCCGTAATGAGTTTGACGGAATAGTACTTATAGATTCGAGATGGTGATTCAGAGTGCAAGGGTTATTATCGTTAACTCTGAGGGTGATTCCAAAATGAGTGTAACGAGATAATGCCTTCGGTCTCGTTCGAACCTGGAACGAACTTGTATGGATTGAATGCTTTCAGAACATCGTCAGGTGGACGATGAGCATTCTAAGTGATATGTCCTATAAAGGTAATCGTAGCCTCAAGCCTCATCAACCGGGAATGGCTAAAACAGGGGAGGTGCAGCAAAGCTTCGTGGGTCGCACCCACTGGGGAGTAAGATTTACACCTGTCTAGAGGTCCCTTTATATTTCGGCTGTGTGGACGGTTGATCATGACAACCGTCGGGGTTGTCTTATTCGGAACTGTTCAGTAAGGAACGGGTCTGGCTTTGTGTTGCAAGGGAGTTAGGGTGGCTCCTTTGTACGGTGATCTAGGCCACGTACTGTGACGGGCGGTACCCCAGTAGCCCTGCCATTGTATGGAATCCAAAATCCAACAAGTGCCATCGGTTTTGATTGTATTACCCACTTTTGTGGCTAGTAGCTGGAAGTTAATAAATGTAACAATTTCGGCTATTTCTTATTTATTTGAAAACCCTAGACCCTATTATAATATTTTCAGATTTCCTATCAAATGTTTTGGTTAGCGTAAGGTAAAAACTTTTCCATGTTTATGTGTGGGAAGTCTTACGTGATACCTTTCTTTTCAAAAGGTTTTTTAAAGTTAAGCAACTTTAACCTGTTACTCACACCAGACCCATGTCTGACCCGGAGTTATTTCTGTTTTTCTTTAACTCTTGGGTACTCAAATTTTTATGAGTAGTCAAGGGAATTCAGGTTAGGATTCAGGTTAGCTTTGACGAATTGTGGAGGAGCATATGGAGCAGGAGGCTTCTACGTATAGTTATATAGTTCCGCTGTGTTGGTATCTCTGAGTGTTTCTGTATTGCGATTGAGTTGTAATAACTAGAAAGGTGTTTATAACTGTCTAGTATGTGTTGTATATGTCGGTGTAACTCTGATATTTGATGTATACTATTTTATACTTATGTTACTAATATAATTTATTCGTTCCGCTGTTGAGATTCTTGTGTTGTTTCTTCTTTCTCTTCTTTCTTTTCTCTTTTATATCCCTTTCTTTCTTCAGGATGATACGACTTTTTGTGGAGAAAAAGTCGGGTCGTCTCAATTGGTATCAGAGCGTTAGGTTGAGTGAATACCTAGGCTCTGTAGTGATGTCTATCTTGAGAGAGCGTATTTGTATTTTTAATATATATATATAATTGGTTCTACCTATATGTTGGATTACCCGTTCAGGTTTTTCCAATATAAGTTATAAAGGTAGATGGGGTAGAAGTGTGTGTAACACGACTACCATTGGTTGGAGTTTATATGGATGAGGTTGGAAGTGTATTTGTCGAGACTGTAGACCTAATACCGTCTCGAGTGAGTTCTGTTGTGATGAAAGACTTCATCGATCTCTGAAAGTAACCTGTAAAGGTTCGGAGTTCATCTTTGAAGTGCAGAATTGAGTTTGATCTGTCGGTAGGGCAGAAGCAAGCAAGTAAAGGTGTCTTGATACCTCTGGAAGTAGTAGCTGCGTGATGAGATGCAGTGACTGTGGATGTTTCCGAAGATATTTCTTTGGAACAAGAGTAAGAAGTGAGTCTGCTCGGTGATGTGGCTGAGTTTGACTGATTATTCTGAATTGGTAGGGAGTCTTCTGGCTGAGTAGTTTTTCTAAAGTGGAGTCCAGAAGCAGTAGAGTAGATCCATTTCTCTGGTAAGTGGGCTAGGCCAGCATAAGCTGTTCTGTTTGCTAAAGAGAGAGCAGTTTTCTTTGGATTTAGGCTGAGTTGATCGCAAAAGTGACTTGCGATAGTATGATCTCTTGTGTTTGTTGGAGATTATCCGGATTTCTTTCAGGAAGTCAGAGTTTGTCTGCATCTGGAGATCGAGTTTTCTTTTCAGGATTGGTACAGGTAGTTCAGTTAGTAGATGGATGGTTCCTTGAGATAGAAGTTGGTGAAGTAACTCTGGTTTCAGAGAAACATCTGAGTTTTCTTACGGATATATGGAACCATATTTCTGTGCTGGGTTGTCTAGTCTGTGCTTGTGTTCTTTGTCAGCATTTTCTTATGTTTCAGATCAGAGTTGTGCAGCGGAAGCAGTTTGGGAATGTTTTCTTTTCCGGATAAGGAGAAGTTTGTTCTGTCTTCTGTTGTTGAGAAGCAGGATTTGAGTTCTTGGTTTTTGAGTGATCTTGAGGTGATCATTGATTGTTTTTGATTCAGTCTGTTTCTTTTGGAATCAGCAAGAGTTAAGCTGATCAGGATGGATGTTGGTAGCCCAGGATCATCCGAAGAGTTTTTATGGATAAGAGACAGAGAAATTTGAATTCTGGAATCGGAGATTGGATTTTGGTTAAGTTATTCTCTGATCCAGGGAGCTATAAGTTTGGAAAGCTAGCTCCGTAGTGTTTGGGTTTCTTCTATATTTGGTAAGATCAGTGTTTGGTTTTCTAGAGTTGAATTGCCAGTTTGGATAACTGGGATTCAGTATGTTTCACGTATCTCTGAGGGAGTACGTGTTTGATATTTCTGGTTGTAGAACCAGTAGTTTAGAATGGTTTGGTTGTTGAGTCAGACTCGTTTGTAGTCTGATATTCTGTTTAGAATTGTTGTTATGAGCTCTATAAGTTAATAGTATTGGTTGATTGGATTCTATAGAGCGAGTATCCCTATATATATATATATATATATACACACACACCGGGGAAACTCGTAAAGTTTTATCCAAAATTCTTTTGGATAATTAGATTTGTTCTGATTGTGTGAATTGGTTGCTTTGGTTGTTGGCATATGATTCATATGCTGTGTTTTAAAATAAAATCTGTAAATAGATTATTAAATTACCTTTGTTTTAAATTTCGGGGACGAAATTCTTTTAAGGGGGAAGGATTGTAATATCCCGGAATTTTGGACAATATAAATTTGATAATCTGTGTTTAAATTTATATTGAATTGATAATTTTTGTTAATAAATTTTATTCGATTCTATAATCTTCTTTATTTAAATATTTAATTTGTGAAATTATTTTTTTATGAGTTAATAAATTGTTTTCTATTTAATAATGTATATGTATTTGTATATATTTTAAATAGATAAGTTGTTCTTAATTAAATTAGTATAGCATAATTTTAATGTTTTAAAAATGGAAATTTTGATTTGTTTTTAATTTAAACTTTTCAAAAACATTTAATAAAATACTATATGATTTTAAATATGTAGGATAAATGTTTTATTGATTTAAAATTCATCTGTTTTATTCAAGTTTGAATATTAAAATAAGTTACAAAAATGTTGTGTTATTCTTTTTAAAATAATGATTTATAAAATGTGATTTGTACATTTAAAATACAATTTAATATATGAAACATGTATTCATTAAGTTACAAACTCTTGTGTAAATTTATTTTAATTGTCTAAAAGTTTCTTTTTCAAAAGATTAATTTGTATGTTGTTTTATTTATTTTAATACTTTGCTTATTCTTTAGAAATTTATTTAAATACATAACTAAGTATAAGAACTAGTTAACTAAGTTTAAACATTCATTAAGCTTAATTTTTCTTTAACATTTAATTAAGATAACAAATCATTTAAAAGATACACGTGTATGTAATTTAGAACATGAATTTACATGTGTTGATAGCTTAGGACAAGTGTCTATTTCTTTTACAAGTGTCAAATTTATATCCTTTATTTTTCTTTGTTTTTAATAAATCATAAATTTAAATTATAAAACATTTGATTTACTCATTTCTTTCCTCTTCTCATTTTTCATTTCTGAACAAAGAAATCTGAAAACCCTTGTAAACCAATTTGCAAATCTGTAACATTTTCTGCATCTCAATTTTAATCAAGCAAACACCTGCATTTCTCAAACCTATAAACCAACCAGCATTCAACTACTCTTTTTCAAAAAAATACAAACATGCAATTGAATCTGGAAAGGGAAAAGACCTGCATTAATTCATTTTTCAAAATTCTGGAACATACAAATTACATCAAATTGAAGCCTGCATTTCAATTTTAAGCATGAAGGTCTGCATTCATGTTTTCAAGACAATCTGGATCTGAAACTACAAATACAAGTTGCATCTGCATTACAAACAAGCCTGTAGCTCCTCAAAATGCAAAATACAAGCCTGCATGTTTTAAAAAGCAAAATTCAAGTTTAAAAGGCATTCAAGCTACTGCATGCTAAAATCTGGACAGTGCTCTGCATTTTGGCAAATACAGGTGAGTAACTCACTTATAAATTTATTAAATAGGTAAAGTTGTTTATGTTTTTTTTTAAAAAAAATTTGATATGAACTTATATGAAATGGCTGTGAATTTTATACCTGTGATATATGCCTGTATACTTGATGATGAAAGTTTCATGTCTGTGCTTCAAATTTCCAAACTTATGTTTGATCTCTGAGTTCTTTTCTTTGACTTGTTTTTTTTGTTGTTGTTATGACTTAACTTTTAATAAATCATGTTTGTTTTAGTATAGCATTAATTTAAATTTTATATAAACTAATTAGAATTGGCTGTAACCTGAAAAATCATGTTATACAGAGCAAAATAACATAGAGTAAAATTTAAACTCAATAATTTAAATTGTTTCAGGCTTATTAATAGAATCATTAAGTGAATTACAGAATTTTAAAACAAAAATTTCAATTTGTAGTGCTATAAATAAGGCGCAGTTCCAAATTAACTGCATTTTTCATTTTGGTCAAGTTCTGTTGAATCCTGCAATGGATTGGGTTGAAATTGTTTATGAAGATAGTGTATCTATCAGGGATTATAGGAAAATTAGGAATTTGGGTTACTTGTCATTATTGGGGTTGTAATTTGGAATTTGCAGTAAGAACCCTAGTTTATATGGGTCACTGATTTTGGTTCGACTGCAGCTTCATCAATGAATCGAGTTCAGAGATACTTTGGGTATTGATAGATGATGGGTTGATGGAATAGTCACCAGAGTATGGAAGTTGATGATGGTCGGGAAGAGGAGAATTGGATGTTGACAGGTTAGACACTGAGTTGGGAAACTGTTTCCAGGTTTTTGGGTTTTAAAACTTGAAGTTAAATTCAAGTTGAATTCTGGATTTTGGAGTGTTGAAGTGTGATGTGGGGATTGTGGTCGATGGGGGATGGCCAGAGATGATGGTCAGAGGTGGCCTGAGATGGGTAAGTGGTGCACAGGAAGGAGTGTGCAGGTGTGGTGATATTATTTTTGGGTGTAGGGTTTAGTTGCTCGGGATTTTCTCGGGGAAATTAGTGAGTGACTCGAAGTAAGTGGGTTACTGGCCCGAAGTAAAATGGGGTTGATCGAGTGTATTTATGTTTCAGGTCTTAGCAAACAGAACCTGTTCTGTTTTAAGAAATGTAAAAAGTCAAGTTTAAATTTAATCTGGAAGTTTAGCTTAGGATTTAAACCTGATCTAAATCAGAATTCAAATAGTTTGAATTCTGATTTTGCAATAATTTGATTTAAGAAATTTAAGTTTGGTTTTAAAAAAAAAAAAAGAACAGGTGGTGTCTATCTTGAGAGAGCGTATTTGTATTTTTAATATACATATATATATATATATAATTGGGTCTACCTATTTGTTGGATTACCCGTTCAGGTTTTTCCAATATAAGTTATAAAGGTAGATGGGGTAGAAGTGTGTGTAACACGACTACCATTGGTTGGAGTTTATATGGATGAGGTTGGAAGTGTATTTGTCGAGACTGTAGACCTAATACCGTCTCGAGTGAGTTCTGTTGTGATGAAAGACTTCATCGATCTCTGAAGGTAACCTGTAAAGGTTCGGAGTTCATCTTTGAAGTGCAGAATTGAGTTTGATCTGTCGGTAGGACAGAAGCAAGCAAGTAAAGGTGTCTTGATACCTCTGGAAGTAGTAGCTGCGTGATGAGATGCAGTGACTATGGATGTTTCCGAAGATATTTCTTTGGAACAAGAGTAAGAAGTGAGTCTGCTCGGTGATGTGGCTGGGTTTAACTGAGTATTCTGAATTGGTAGGGAGTCTTCTGGCTGAGTAGTTTTTCTAAAGTGGAGTCCAGAAGCAGTAGAGTAGATCCGTTTCTCTGGTAAGTGGGCTAGGCCAGCATAAGCTGTTCTGTTTGCTAAAGAGAGAGCAGTTTTCTTTGGATTTAGGCTGAGTTGATCGCAAAAGTGACTTGCGATAGTATGATCTCTTGTGTTTGTTGGAGATTATCCGGATTTCTTTCAGGAAGTCAGAGTTTGTCTGCATCTGGAGATCGAGTTTTCTTTTTAGGATTGGTACAGGTGGTTCAGTTAGTAGATGGATGGTTCCTTGAGATAGAAGTTGGTGAAGTAACTCTGGTTTCGGAGAAACATCTGAGTTTTCTTATGGATATATGGAACCATATTTCTGTGCAGGGTTGTCTAGTCTGTGATTGTGTTCTTTGTCAGCATTTTCTTCTGTTTCGGATCAGAGTTGTGCAGCGGAAGCAGTTTGGGAATGTTTTCTTTTCCGGATAAGGAGAAGTTTGCTCTGTCTTCTGTTGTTGAGAAGCAGAATGTGCCTTTTACCTTGAATGCTGCTAGTTCCAACATATGTGATGTTTATAGCTTCACCATTTTCCATATGTATAAAATGCATACATGCATATTCTTTATTGCTAATATTAAGATTCTGAACGTTATTTGTGAGATGAATGGTGGCACCTGAATCTAGATACCAGTCTTCACTTGCGCTGTCCTCTACCTTGTAAGACATTCTGAATTTAAATGCTGCATTCTTGAACCTTCGGACTGATTGTTTTGTCTTTGATCCATATGAGTAACATTTGAACTAGAATGGTAGTTTCTTTGATTCCCTCAATTTTGTTGACTTGGGTAGTATTCAGTGTTCAGTCTAAAGTAACATTGCCTTGCTATGTGTCTAGGTTTTTCACATATTTGACACTTTGTTCTGTTAGTATTCCATCTATTATTCCTGCCTCTTCCTCTCTGAGTAGTACCACCTCTTTGATCATATGATTCTTGTCTGATATTTTGATTTTCTTATCTTCCTCCTTGGTTCTTATTTTTAGAATTTGAGGCATAGTTGATTGACAACTCTGCGTTGCTTTCTTTTCTCTGTTCTACTCTTCCTTCATGTGATAATAGAGTTAAGTGTACATTTTGTTCTAACTGTGTTACCTAAAAATGTAGTTCACTCAAAATATATCATCATTTCTTCATTTTCTTATGGCACCTATTAATTATTATGAAACCAACAACCAAGGTTCCGTATGGCGAAATGATCAGGAAAAATCCTTCTTATGTATGTTTAAATAATATATCATCATGTCTAGATAGTTGAACAAACTTTAATAGTTTGACCTATATTTTTATATTTGAAGCCAAAAAAGATTAATTTTTGGAAACCTGAGTGGGATGCTATTCTGGACCATCCCCAGCATTGATAACTGGAAATATTAGATGTAGATGCTGCCCGCTTTGCTGCCCTACTTAAATGCTTCATCACAATTATATCAGAGTAACCTTCAACAATCCTTAAAAGTATCTACAGTCAAATTTTACCAAGACGTATTAACAAAACTGTAAAATTGTCTGTATTCATCCAATTTTTTTTGCAATACTACTTGTAGCTATGACTTTATAGACTTTGTTTGTTTCAGCATAATGTTAAAAATTTAACCATAAAAGTACTAAAATATGATACAAAATTGACGTATTTAACTCAGTAAGATTACCAGTTTGTGTTTGCAATAGTATATTACAAAATGAAGGTACCTTAGAAGAGGTCTTGAGTTAAAATCTTTATACTGGCATATCGGACTACTAAATATTCAAACTCCACTGTCTATTCATATGTAAAAGTGGACCGCAAGACTAGTCTGTTACTATTTTACCATGCCTGGTTATGATATTATGTGATACTTATTTGTCTTTGTGCAATCATGTTTTGATTGGGTTCAATGATTCGACTTCCGGTTCGTGATGGCATTTGGCCATGTCCCACATATTCCTAAGGTGGCGGGATCCACAAGAAATTTTGGCGCCTGTTCTTGCAACATATAAGCATGGATTTAGATGATAAGTTCTAAGTTTCCTAAAGCTAATATTTGATATCACATAACATAGTTGTATATTTACAAAATGAGCATCATAAGCATAAGAATTGAAATTCTCGAAGAGCCAAGAGAAGTAGCTATGATGAAATAATTATAGGATACTGACTTAAAGCACAAAACATTTCAGGACTTACTCCTTCACAGATTGTTGGGGGAAAAATCCCTCAAGGTCACCTTAGGAACAGAAAACCCAATCTTGTAAAAAAAATAAATAGGACCGAATTGATGGTGACGCAAAACAAACAACAGTTAGTCACCAGCTAATGCCAATCACAAATCAAGCAATAAAAGAAAGTAACACATGTGATTTATAGTGGTTCCACTACCACGAGGTAGTGTACATCCACTTGGTGAAATGATATTTTATTATTTTCTAAGAGGAATTTTTTTTACAAGATTGATAATGGAGAAGAATAATAAGAAATATAACCGAGAGAGATAATTCAACTCATGCTAATCTCCGCCTTTATATAGAGATTATTACTTAGGTTTGAAGCAATTGATTTGTGCTCATAAATAAATGCTTCATTAATTCTCCTCTTCATAAAGGAAACATTTATCCATTTAATTTTCAGTTTCTCCTATTTACATGGCCTGATAAGGTTCCTTCTTTAATCGGCTAATTAAAGAATTAATTAATTACCTCAATCTCTTAAAATAATTCTTCTTCTCGCGTAGGTAATTTATTACTCTCTTTAATGCAATAATGAGCCAATATATATTTGAGTAATTATCTTAAATATATTTGAGTAATGTATCACCAAATCTTACAATATCCACCTTAATAATGTATTTCCCTGCAAGCCTATCAAGTCCACATACATCATCATACTCCAAATAGCTCTCCGAAAAGACACCACATATAATTTCTCAATGAGCTTCGGCATAGCCATCACCTATTGCACTTTGTCAACGAACTCCAGCAAGCCCACCGTCCGCCAATAAAGTGTTGAAAGTACTCTCTTTAAGTAGGACCTATCACTCTCCACATTTAAAACAAACGTCTCTATCTACCAACTCACTCTCCCCTGTACCACTCGGTGGCACCGGCACTTCATCAAAGGAATCAAGTTCGAGCAATGCTCGAACTTTGCAACGGGTAATGACTTGCTAAATATATCCACTGAATTCTCCTCTATGTGAACCTTCTGAAGATGTAGAAGCTTCTCTTCATCCATGGAGACAAGAAAGGACTCTCTTACCCCCATTATGCTTTGTCCTTGAGCTGAAAGCTAAATTTTCAGCTAAGTGCATTGCACTTTGGCTATCACAATTCGCTTCTATATCTTCATATATGAAGCCTAAGTCACACATAAACGCTTCAAGTAAAGTGCCTTCTTAGCTGATTCAATCGCAACTATAAGTTATGCCTCCGTAGTAAAAAAATCACAGTCGTCTGCAACCTCGTTCTCCAACCAACAGCTGTCCCACCAATGATGAATACATAACCTGAGGTTTACTTCCTTCGATCTCTATCACCGGCATAGTCAGAATCACAAAATCCAACCAAGCTGAAATCTCTATCTCTGCCACCAAGATATGCCCATGGTCTAAAGTCCCTCTAAGATATCTGAAAATATACTTCACTGCCTCACAATGCGCCTTTCCTGAATTTAACATGAATCTACTCACCATTCCAACTGTCTGTAATGTCAGGCCCAGTCCAAATCTGTGATGACCCGGAATTTTGGCAATAGCAATTTGATAATCTGCATTTATAATAATTTGAATTTGGGAATATTGGTTTGATAATTTTCTTTTATAATCATTTAATTTGACAATATTGATTGATAATCTAATTATTTAATAATTTGACAATATTGATTGATAATCTAATTATTTAATTTAACAAAATTTATCTTTTCAAAGCTAATAATATTTAATTGACAAATTTATCTTTTCTAAAGCTAATAAAAATATATTGTCTAATTAATATATATATATATATATATATATATGCATGTATATTGTGATGGGAAGATTTGTTTTAAATTAAATATAATAATTTTCAAAGTTATTTTAAGTTAAATTTTATATTCTTAAACACTTAAGATGGTATATGTATATTTATTTATTAAAAATATTTAACTTAATAGGATTTTTCATAAAGATTTAGTACATTTTCTTTTAAAATTTAAAATGAGATTTAAATAAAAAGCTTTTCTTTTATACTTGAAATATGGTTTGTCTATATAAAATATATAAACATAAATTAATATAAACATAAACATAAACATAAACATATTAATATAAAACCATAAGTAATTAAGAAAATATTTAATAAAGGTTTAAAAATTTGTAAACATTTAATTCTTGCATTTAAACATTTGTAAGCAAAATAATTCATGCATTGACATTTGTTACTTAAGTGCCATTCAAAATAACAAGTGGCAAATATTGTTCTTTTAATTGAAGTATATATGAAAAAAAAATAGAGGTAAGAAACCAGGCTTCATTATTCTTCACTTCTTAATTCTTCTTTCATTTTCAAAATTTAAACTAAAAGGAAAATAAATTCAAAACAACAACAACACTTTCAAATCTTCAACCTTAAGCAAATTCAACTCAATTAGATTGAAATTCAAAAATCAGTTCAACATCAAGCAGAAGTTTAGGCTAGAATTCAACTCAAACATCAAAATTCTAAATCAAAAATAAAAAACCCGTTCTCTATTTTCAATTCTATGGTGAGTAAACAAAAATTTTCAAAGTTTAAATCTAGTTGAATATTTGTTGCATGTGATTAACTTGTGAAGAGATATTGAAAATATGATTTGCATGGTTGTTCTTAACTGGAATACTCTATATAAATATGAAAGCCTATACATGTCTGTATATGTATATACATATGTTTCTGTTTATTCTATAGGATCTAACCCATTCAAAATAAATTAAATTGCTCTTTATATAATCTATTTAGGCTGTAATCTCTGAAGAGAAAATAATTGTAATAGTGTAATATCATTTTTAAAGATGGTTTCGATAATTTATATTAAGTAATTAATTCTAAAATGATAAATTACAGTAAAAAAACAAATGCAAATCAAAATTTGAAAGTCTAGAACTCATGTTTTGAGTTTACAATCTGATTCGCTTTGGAAAATCATGAATTTTGATATAGATATCTTGATTTTTAAGTGAGTGAATGTCAAAATTTTCTGAGTTGATCAGTTTTCGTATTATCGTCGAATTCCGACAATCGGCGAGGTGTTTGTCATCGTGATCAAGGCTGGAGGGAGTGTGGAGGATGGTGATCACAGGAAAAATAGTGGGAGGTTTTTTAGATGGTCGTGGTGGCCAAGCAGCGTCGAACTAGGGTTCGATGACCTATTTTGGTCGAGGGTGTTGTCGGAGCTCGTACGCCGACGATAGAGCACCGGAGTCGATAGATGCATGAGGGATCGAAGCGTGGGTTCGAGACGCTGCTCTGGGTTGATTCGACGGGTGTAGTGGTCGATCATGGCGGTGCGTGGTGATTTTTAGTCAGTGGTTTGGTTCCAGTTTTGGGTCGATCAGCTCTTTTTTGAATTCCAGACGAATCGATGGTGATGGATGATCGAGTCGTCGAAGGAGGTGATCGTCGATTTGTGGGTGGTCTCGGCGAGGGTCGGAGTTGATCGGATGGGGGTGCACGTGCACGTTTGTTTCTGTGTGTTGTTTTGTATTCAGGGAAGAAAGAGATGCTTGGGTCAGGCTCGGGGTTGAAGGCTGATTGTCTCGAAGTAGAGTGGGTACGTGGGTTTCTCGGGGTTTTTGTTTGGTTGACTCGGGGTTTTTGTTGATAAGCTCGGGTTTGTTTTTGATAGCTAACTAGGTTTTAAAGGTAAGTAAAAACATGAATAGTTTTATAAAAGAAAAATGTTTTAAACAAGTTTAAAGTTTTAAAAGTTATTAAAATGATTTAGTTTTCAAAAGAATGTTTAGCCCAGTTTTAAAAGTATATTTAAAATGAATTAGTTTTCAGAGCAAAAATAAATTTAATTAACAAATTTTCAAAGGTATGAGTTAACTAAGTTTTAAAGGTAAAATAAATATGAATTTAGCTAACAAATTTTAGAGTTTTAAAGAAAATGAATATGTTTTCAAAGGATTATTAATCGGGTTTCCAAAGTAATTTATTAAAACAAGTTTTTAAACAAGTTTCAAGGATTTAAAATGTTAAAATTTAAATGTTTTAAAAATTGTTTGGTTTAAAAATAATTATGCTAGGTTCATTAATATAATTAATTTCTAAATATTTTTCAAATATGATTTAATGAGGTAATTAAGATGTGATTAAAATAAGAGTATTTAACTTTAATAAATCAAAGAGTGCTCAAATGATTTTTGTATAAATTAATTATGTTCAAGCATCTAATTTAATGATAAATAAGTGTTTAATTAAGATAAAAGGTTTATCTTAATTAATTAAGGTCTTAGGAATTAACGTATAATTACTCAATTAATTAAAGAATAATTAATTAGTGAAATTAATTAAGATAATTACTTAATGTAACTAATTAAAGAATAATTAATGAATGTGATTAACAAAAAGTAATTAAGGGTAATTACTTAATGGAAGTAATTAAACAGATTAATTACTCAATGTAATTAGTCAAAGGATTAATTAATTAATGTGATTAATTAAAGGATATTTAATTAGTTTAATTAATTTAAGATAATCGTTTAAAGAAATATAACTACTTAATGTAATTAATTAAGTATAATTACTTAATGTAATTAATAAAGTATAATTACTTAATTAAAGTAATTAATGGATTGTTAATGAATGTAATTAATTTAAGGATCATTAACTAGTGATTAAGAGGTAATTAATTAATGTAATTAATTTAAGATAATTAATTAGTTTAATTAATTAAGGAAAATCACTTATGAAATTGATTAATTATAATTACTTAATAAAGTATAATTACTTAGTGTAAGTAATTTATGGATAATTACTGAATGTAATTAATGAAAGGATAATTACCGAATGTAATTAATTATAGGATAATTAATTAATGTAATTAATTAAGGATCATTAATTAATTTAATTAGTTATAGTATAATTAAGTAATGATAGTAATTAAAGGTTAATTAATGTGAATGGTTAAAGGATAATTAATTTATGTAATTAATTAAAGGCTAATTACTTAATGTAATTAAAGAATAATTAATTAAGGATGATTAATTAAGATGGATAATTAAACGATGATTAATTAATTGATTTGTAATTAATTAATGTTAAGTAAGAAGGATTTAAACGTAATTAGAGTGATTAATTTAATTTATTTGGAGATTAAGTTAAATTTGTTAGGAATTGTAAATCTAGTTAATCTTTCTTATGGATGATTGAATGATATTGAATGCCTTGGATTATTTGATATCTTTGAGATGTGATATGTGTTGCTCTGTGATATGAGATGCTTTGGTTGAATTGTGATAATATGGATTATCTATCCGTGATAATGTGAATTATCTATCTGTGTGAATATGTTATTCTAAATAGTAAACTGAATTGTTAAAACTTAAAACAACTTGTCCTTAAAAGATGGTGTTTGGATTTCGATGAGATCGGGATCGGATTCCAAATTGAATATCCGAAAAAAACATCGATCCAAATTAAACAATAGATCGTGAAATCTTAAGTGAAGACCAAGATGAAGAATTCAAAGAGGAAGGTCTATTTCCATTAACTTTGAGGGTGATTCCAAAATGAGTTTAACGGAGATAGTGCCTTCGATCAAGACGAAGATTCAGAGTGCAAGGGCTATTGTCATTAACTCTAACGGTGATTCCAAATTGAGTGTAATGAGATAATGCCTTCGATTTCCTTTGAACTCGGAATAGACTTGTATGGATGAATGCTTTCAGACCATCGTCATCGAAGGACGATGAGCATTCCAAGATATATGCTCTAAAAAGGTAATCGTAGCCTCAACCCTCATCAACCGAAAATGGCTAAAAAAGGGGAGGTGCAGCAATGCTAAGTGGGTAGCACCCAAGTAGGATACGATTTCCCCTGTCTAGAGGTCCCTTTTATTCGGCTGTATAGGCAGTTGGTCGCGACAACTGCAGGGTTGTCTTATTTGGGGTTATCCAGTAAGGGGTAGTTCCATCCTTGTGTTGCAGGGGATCAGGGTGGATCCTCGGTACTCTGATCTAAACCAGGTACGGTGACAGGCGGTAACCCAGTAGCCCTACCATTGTATGGAATCCAATCTCCAATAAGTGTCGTACATTTTGATTGTCCCAACCATGTTGGAACGTGAGATGTAAGCATTCCAGCTATTTTCTATTTTACTTGAAAACCCTAGACAAAATTATAATATCATTGGATTTCCTATCAAATGTTTTGGTTATCGTAGGGTAAAAACCTGACATGTTTATTTGTGGCGTGGTCTTACGAGATATATTTGTTTTCAAATGATTTTCAGAGTTAAACAACTTTAATCCGTTTACTCACACCAGACCCATGTCTGACCCAGAGTTTATTTTCTGTTTTTCTTTAACTCTTGGGTACTCAAATTTTTATGAGTAGCCAAAGGATTCAGGTAGCTTTGACGAATTCTGGAGGAGATTTGGAGCAGAAGGCTTCAGCGTATATAGATATCTGTATTTCTGCTGGGTTAGTAGCTCTGTGCTGTGTTTTGAATTGTAATGATAGACAAGTCTTCACAACTGTTTAATGTGTTATGTATAATCTGTATGACTCTGATAGATGATGTATATTATGTAATAACTACGTAATATAATATATTTTATTCGTTCCGCTGTGAGATTTTGATTTTGTTTAGTTCTTTCTTTCCTATCTTTTCTCTTTTCTACATATTTCTTTCTTATTGATGATGCGTCTTTCTGTGGAATGAAAGGCGGATCGTCACAGTTGGTATCAGAGCTCTAGGTTGAGAGAATACCTAGGCTTTGGAGTGATACCTATCTTAAGAGAGCGTACTTGTATTATATATATATTAGGTTATCTGTTCAGGTTTGCCAACATGAGTTCTTTGGTTGAGGGTAGTGGTGTGTGTAGCACGACTACCACTAATGGAAGAGGCCCGAATGGTGAGGGTGGAAGAGTATCTGCCGAGGCTGTAGACCCAATACCGCCTCGAGTAAGCTTTGCGACATTGTGTAAGGATTTCACCAATCTTGGAGGACAGCCTTTTTAGGGAACAGAGTCCATCATTGAAGTGTAATCTTAGTTGCGCTCGTGTGAGCGGATTTTCTAGAGTTTGGATCGGTCGGATGTGCAGAAGCGAGTGATAGCATCTTGGCAACTTCAGGAAGGAGCAGCTGAGTGGTGGGACGTAATGACCATGGATGTCCCCGAAGATGTTTTCTCTTGGAGTAAGTTTAAGGAAGGGTTTGAGGAGCAGTTTATACCCACCACAGGGAAGACTCGACTGTATAGGAATTTCCTGGATCTCAAGCAAGGGAGTTTATCCGTATCGGAATATGAGACTGAGTTCAATGAGATGTCTTGCTACGGACCTAGTCTTATTGTCACCCCTTAAGAAGAACGAGATGTTTGTGCTTGGTTTGAGGCCTGAGTTTCTTAAGAAGATGTCTTCCCATCTCAAAGGCTCGTTTATGGAATCGGTTGATATGGCTTTGAGGGTCGACGAGCTTATGGATTAGAAGTCCCGTGGCATCTGTGTCAGCACCAAGTGGGAA
Organism: Allium cepa; assembly: GCA_030765085.1. Taxonomy (NCBI): domain Eukaryota; kingdom Viridiplantae; phylum Streptophyta; class Magnoliopsida; order Asparagales; family Amaryllidaceae; genus Allium; species Allium cepa. The sequence goes on along the minus strand of CM060937.1, from coordinate 180,874,167 downwards.
TTTTTCAACCGGAACGAAAGGAATTTCAATCCGAATTGGAAGAAGAAGGGTAAGAGGAAACCCGGGAGGCAACTTCGTGGTTCGGAGTGTTGTGTGTACCAACAGGAAGATCTTTTTGCTAAGCAGTGTCCCAGAGGTGGAATTCGTAGATAGCAGAGTGGACCCATTTCTTCGGTGGATTGGTTAGACAAGCACCAAGCTGTTCTGATTGTAGGATCTAGATTAACCCTAGAGGGGGGTGAATAGGGTTATAGCAAATTTTCTCGAATTAAACACAGAAATATAATAGCAGAAATAAATATGCTGAAAAGTAAATCACACACAAAATTTACCCAGCTTCGGCAACCCCTGCCTACTGCTGCATTCCCAGATTTCTATTAAAATTAAACAGTATCACGCTTACAAACACTCTACTAGACTGGCAGACCCTTTTACTCCCGCTCACAAACACTCTACTAGACTCGCACACCCTGCTCCCGCCTATAGAGTTTCGCTCACTCGCAAACAATGCTCCCGCCTATAGAGCTTTGCAAACTCGCACACCCTGCTCACTGAACTAATTCTAAATAGACAATCTGACACTACCTAATCCCTAGGTGGTGATTTACAAATTCTTCGACTCGAAAAGAAAAAACAATTTCAAAAATACACGCAGGAGCAAAAATTAAAATATAAACTAGAATCCCTAATTTTTGCTCAAATTAAAAACTAAAAACCCTATTATAAAATTAAAACTAAACCCCCTTTTAATAATAAGGCCGGCCCCTTATTCTTGTTTCACCCGATCTTCAATTCTCTCTTGAGAAGAAAAATGGCGGCCTCTGTTGTTTTGTTCGTTCTGAAATTAGGGCTTGCGATCCAAATTGGGGCTTTTCAATATTCGATTCCTCTGATGTTGCTCGCGCTCGTTCTCTGATGATTTGGTTGACTTTGAGATTGCGTTGCTCGGCTTGCTCGTTCTCTGACGATTGATTTGCGTCGACTTCGAGGTTGCAAATTGTTAGCAGCTGATTCTTATGATTGATTTTACTGCTGTGGTATGTAAATTCTTTGCTTGTTTGTGCTTTTGTGATTTTAGAACTCAAACTCGATTGCCGATGATGAACTTGGGTTTGTGTTTGGATTTGATTCAATTTTTCTCCACAGCCGATGATGATTTTGGGATTGTATTTATATGAATTCTGAACACTTGATTTTGCTTGTATCGATTCGATACTTTCCTAAATTATGCTTTCCTGATTTTAATTACACCTTGATACGCACGGCTTTGATTGTGTTGCGTTCGATTCTTCTTGAATAACAAGACAGAAACTTTCCTCTTTTTAACATCTCTGACCATTTCAAAAAATAATGATACGAATTTTATATTCATTGAATTCTGACTTCGGCTTGTATTTTACTTCGATCATCTCTGTTATGTTGAACTTCGTCAATACTGTATTCATACGTGAATCTTTTGCGTTACATTTGTACGTCTGCATTGTTATTCTTCGACTTTGGCACTGATCCATGATTTCGACTTGGACTTTGAATTAAGTACATATGATGACATCCACATGCTGCTTGCTTTATTCTCGGCCTGAACCTTTGCATTTCATCCATACACATATGCTCACTGTCTTTGTATACATTTTGCACAGCTGAACTTGTGTTGTCTTTGATGTTGTTGAACTTGGTATTGCTGCATCCATTGTAGCTTGCTACTGTATCATTGAGTAGCTGTCGGTCTGCATTTATTCGATTCCCTGAGTCACTTGATCTATCACACTGTTGCATACATTTGCATTGTATATATTCTTGGATTTGAACTGTTTCATGTACTTGATATTGTGGCAAGTAGTCTTTGCTGTTATGTTGATGCATTGTGCCTTTGTGGTTGTAACTGGACAGTTCATATTGCTTTGCTTCATTGTTTGTGTCCACTGCATTCTATTTCACTTTGGTTTTGGAGTTGCTGCTATATTGGTTTAAGTTGCACTGTACTTTGTGCTACTTCACCATGTCACTTGAGGTCTTGCAGTTTGGTTTATTGATGCATTCATGTACACTTTGTATTGATGCAGTGCTGTCATGTTGTTTGCAACTGTGTTGCACTTGTATCACTGGTATTTGAACTAAACTTGTGTATCTTGTAGCTTTCATCACTGGTGCATGTACATTTCTTCATGTTGCCTTCAGTAGCTTCACTGTTGCATTTGTATTACTGGTTCATTGCACTGTTTCATGCATGTACTCTGTTGCAGTATAGTAGTTGCTTCTGTAGTTGCACATTGCTGCTTGTAGCACTTGTATACTTGGTCGAGTCCATTTGCATTCTGCAGGCTTGTACTGTCCACTGCCCTGTAATCTTGAGTTTGTTTACTTGGTGTCTTCATTCTTGATGCAGAACTTCAGTGCTTGTATTGACATGTTATGGCTTGTACTCGGTTGCTTTTGATGCATTCTGGTGCGGTGTTGTTCATTGTATTTGCACTGCAGTTTCATTATGACTGCTCTATGTTGTCACTTGATCTTGTATTACTGCCCTTGTGTCTGCACTTGTGAACTTTGTTGCATTCATGTCTTCGACTGTTTGATCTGAACTTGACGTTGTATTCACTGGTCAGTGGTGTTCATTGTGATGATTTTGTTGCTCTGACTTGTATCACTTATGCAGTCTTCACTGTTGCTGTTTGATGCTGTCTTGATTTTGCGCAGTCCATGTTGCATTCATTCCATTTTGCATTGATGCAGTTTGAAGCTTGCCACTGACTTTGGTTCTTCGCTTGCATCGTTGTAGTTGCATTTATGTCACGTAGTTGCATACTTTGACTTCACTGAGTCATTTGGAATTGGTATGTTGTGATTTGTCGAAGCTTTGAACTGTTTGCAACTTGACACTGTTGTACACTTGCTCTTGTTGGCTGCGCACACGAGTTGGCGAGGCAGTGCACACGTGTATGAATGTACACGTGTGTATTGCAGCCACTTATGGCTACCTGTCCCTGTAATCTCTATGTGCACTACTTTGTGATGAAATCAAGTGTGAATGATGACGAACAACCCAAATAACTGAGGCAAACCATTTTTTCAAAAATCGTATTTCATTTTATATTGCAAAAACATTTCTTTTTCAATTTTACTGCGTTAGTGAATATTTTTGCAGATTGCTCAGATGCTGGATTCAAACTGGAATGCAGTTGAAGACAAAATACGAGTGTGAGTGATATGTAGTGAGGTTATCAATGTAAAAATATTTGTGATGTAATCGTGATGTAATCAGAAATGTATATGTATAGTGAGAGCATGAATTTGTACTATTCAAGATTGTAATAAATATCTGTTTGAATAAAATTTCTGTTTGAATTCAAAATCTGTGTAATTTATTCTGTTTGAATTCAAATTCAAATTCTGTGTAATTTATTTTATTCAACAAATATTTATTTAATCTATGAAAAACAAAATAGTACATTACCAAATACATTTAAATGAATATATATGTTTATTATCATCAAACAAAAACATATAAGCGCATATTCAACAATCTCCCCCTTTTGATGATAACAAACATTTTTTTAAGATTTTGACCGTGTTAAATGTATTTGATCAATTATATACTTTAATTGCTCCCCCTATTTAAATGCTTCCTCTCTACATGATGCTCCCCCTACATATATGCATACAAATAGAAATATATTCAAATGAGCCTAGATGCATATGGAAAAATTATTTGACCTTTGCTTGATTCTATTTGACAAAATCTTAACTTTTCTCTCCCCCTTTTGTTATCAGCAAAAGAATAATAGTGTGAGAGAAAAATAGAGATAAAGTGATTGATATTAATCCAACATTAAACTCAAATTGAATATAAATATTAAACTTCAATAAGAATCAAACAAAAACCATAATTACCCTTGTTAGGCGCATATTCCACTTTTAGAAATGATGGATATGATGTTCATATAAAATCATTTGTGGTACATTTCTATCAGGAATTTGAATATCTACTAATCATGCATAACCGTTAGGACTTTTAAATGAGATTAGTAGTATTCGAATTTAATTTTAAAAAATGAAATCAAGTATCTTTTAACCACACATGACCGTGAGGACTTTTAAATGGGATTAGAATCAACTTGTCTATTTAAGCAATTTAATTTTGATATGCGTTCCATACATGCATAACCGTAAGGACTTTTAAATGAGCATGGAAGCACATGATCAAAAATCCAAGTAATTCACCCATGCATAACCGTGAGGACTTTTAAATGAGAGTGAATACTTTGGATATTTATTTATTTATTAAAAAATATGACATGAAAAACAAATGATTCCTGATTATAGTACCACATATCGACAAACTATATTGAATATTTGATAAACCATGGTCGATAGAAATAATGATAGATATAGAAATGGTCATGGAATCTTTACCCAACAAAAAGTTTTATAATTCTTGTTTTAATTCCTAAACGAATTTTCCAAATATACTCTCTTGAGTAATGTATGTTAAATATCAACACTCATCACTTTTTCAATCACTATTTATCTCTTTGATAATTAGTAGGGAGTCGGATCAGTCAAAATTTGTCATTTAAAATCAAATAAAAATGACTAATCTGAAAATATGGTCAAATAATTATTTTCTCGAAGGGGTTATATTAGAAAAATTCTGCTAAATGGAAAAATTATTTAAAGTGAATAATATGCAAATATTTTCTTTGAAAAACGATGCAGCAAATGAATGTTTCAAAAATTAATCACGTTACACTAGTAATTTCTCTATCGACTATATTACCAGTGTAATCTGCATCTGAATTTTAAATTTCACTCAATATTCACTCGTTGGATGTCAAAGACCAGATTGTGAAATTTCAACAAACTATTTCAGAATGAAATTTGAAATGAAGCCATGTTCACACTCAAACAAATATCATGGTGTTAATTTCAGAAACCATAGGATAAACAATTTTATTCATGAGTAATCAACAATCAATCAACATCATAATTATTTCAAAAACAATTTCTTGAAGTTTCAACAATTTCTTAAAATCCTTTTTCACATGAATTTGAAATCGTGCAAATTTACAGGCAGTGATCAAAATGTCAAAATATATCTACGTGTAGCATGAGTAGACAGTAATCAATCAACATCATAATTTGACCAAACGGATTAAGTTCAATGATGAAAGGATGGTTGGTCTACTTTTGAGCACACATCAAGGTAAGAACAAGTCAAAGGAAAAATCATATCAGTAAGTCAGAATTAAAGACATCACATCATTATCGCAATTTTGGCTGATTTAATTTAGAATATGGTGCAGATTATCACATTTAATATACCTTCACCTGTTTTACCTTTACAATAATTTCTCGTGATTGCCCATTGTGATTCTGTCACCTTTATACTAGGCTAAGGAACTTTGCTTTGTTGCCCGTTGTGTTTCTGGAACAGCCAAAATCCAGAGAACACCGTTGTTGTTCCTTAGCCTGCCACCACACCTACACGATGAAAGATTTTTGTGACCTATTTCTAGGTCCATGATTGTTAGTGGCAGAAACATTATGAATAAACAAACCCTTTGGAACCCAAACTTGTTTAGTCCTTTTATTCTTGTTCCAATAGACATGAAATTTGTTTGTAGAATTCTTAGGAACCCAAACTTGTATAAATTTTGTGTTCTTGTTCCTATGACTACAATTTTCAACATGATGTCCAATTATTTCACATTTATCAAAGACACTTTTCCCTTTTGCATTATCCTCGGCTTCTGTTTTCCCAAAACCAAGTCCTTTTCTGTTGTTAGCAAAAATTTGATTTCCCAATAGCATGTTGAAAGATTTTTCGCCTCTTGAAAAGTTATTCAAAGATTTCTCAAGATTTTGGACTTTGGTTTTTAGTGTTGTATTTTCAGTGACAAGTGAGGTGCATCGATTTATAAAATCCTTTTTCCTAGTGTCGATGGTTTCCTTAAGATTCAAGTTTTCTTTTTCAAGATTCTCAGAGTTATTCTTAAGTCTTGTCAATTCTGAATCTAAAACTTTACATCTTTTACATTCTAGGTTTTGAATATTTTCAAGTTCAGTTTTTAACCTCAAATTTTCACGAGCAAATTCTCTCCTATCAGATTTCAGTTTTTCAATTTTAGATTCAAGAGTATCCACTACCTTAGTAAGATCAGAACACATAAAAACAAGATCTCTATAGGAATACTCACCTTCCTCACTTGATTCCTCTGAGCTTGAATCTGAATTTGATTTCGCCATAAGACACAAGTTAGCCTCCTCTGAGCTGCTATCCGAAGCTTCTTCTCCTTCTTCATCATCCCAAGTCGCTGCAAATACCTTCTTCGCCTTTTTCTTTTCTTTGTTGTTTTTGAGAAGTGGGCATTTTGGTTTGATGTGGCCAGGCTTGTTGCAGTTATAACACGTCAGTTCATTATCGGAATTTTCGGAATTTTTTGACCTATTGCCCTTTGTTTTCTTCTTGCGTGGCTTGAATCTAGACCATCTTCTAAGATTATTGACAGCCATTGCAAGCTCTTCAATTGGATCTTCTTCATCGCTTTCTTCTTTGCTCTTTAAGGCAATCGTCTTCTTCTTTGGTTCGGAGTTGTTGCGTTCTTCCTTTGCTTTTAACTCAAGCTCATATGTCATCAAGTTTCCAATCAACTCCTCCATGCTTAGCTTACTCAGATCTTTCGATTCTTGGATTGCCGTGACTTTTGCCTCAAAGTTCATTGGTAAGACTCGTAGTATCTTCCGCACAAGCTCTACCTCAGTGAATACCTTCCCAAGTGCTCTAGCGTTGTATACAAAAGTTGAAAAGCGTCCAAACATGTCCTTTATGCTCTCGCCTTTGTCCATCACAAAGTTCTCGTATTCATTGCTGAATAGGGCTAGACGAGACTCCTTGACTTGAGAAGTTCCTTCATGTGTCACCTCCAAAGTATGCCATATTTCCTGTGCTGTTGTACAATGAGAAATTCTATTAAATTCATTTTTATCAAGAGCACATATCAAAACATTCATGGCTTTAGCATTTGTCGTTTTCAATCTCTTATCGTTAGCATCCCACCTATCCTTAGGTTTAGGAATCTCAGTACCACCAACGATTATAGTGGGAGGTTTATAGCCAGTTTCAATAATATCCCAAACATCATAATCAACGGAACTAAGATAAATACTCATCCTAACTTTCCAATAAGCATAATCGTTCCCGTTAAACATAGGTGGCCTAACAATAGATTGCCCCTCAGAAAAAGCATTATTTTGTAGACTCATGACTCTAGAGTTAAATAAAAAATATACCGGGCTCTGATACCACGTGTAGGATCTAGATTAACCCTAGAGGGGGGGTGAATAGGGTTATAGCAAATTTTCTCGAATTAAACAGAGAAATATAATAGCAGAAATAAATATGCTGAAAAGTAAATCACACACAAAATTTACCCAGCTTCGGCAACCCCTGCCTACTGCTGCATTCCCAGATTTCTATTAGAATTAAACAGTATCACGCTTACAAACACTCTACTAGACTCGCAGACCCTTTTGCTCCCGCTCACAAACACTCTACTAGACTCGCACACCCTGCTCCCGCTTATAGAGTTTCGCTCACTCGCAAACACTGCTCCCGCCTATATAGCTTTGCATACTCGCACACCCTGCTCACTGAACTAATTCTAAATAGACAATCTGACACTACCTAATCCCTAGGTGGTGATTTACAAATTCTTCGACTCGAAAAGAAAAAACAATTTCAAAAATACACGCAGGAGCAAAAATTAAAATATAAACTAGAATCCCTAATTTTTGCTCAATTTAAAAACTAAAAACCCTATTATAAAATTAAAACTAAACCCCCTTTTAATAATAAGGCCGGCCCCTTATTCTTGTTTCACCCGATCTTCAATTCTCTCTTGAGAAGAAAAATGGCGGCCTCTGTTGTTTTGTTCGTTCTGAAATTAGGGCTTGCGATCCAAATTGGGGCTTTTCAATATTCGATTCCTCTGATGTTGCTCGCGCTCGTTCTATGATGATTTGGTTGACTTTGAGATTGCGTTGCTCGGCTTGCTCGTTCTCTGACGATTGATTTGCGTCGACTTCGAGGTTGCAAATTGTTAGCAGCTGCTTCTTATGATTGATTTTACTGCTGCGGTATGTAAATTCTTTGCTTGTTTGTGCTTTTGTGATTTTAGAACTCAAACTCGATTGCCGATGATGAACTTGGGTATGTGTTTGGATTTGATTCAATTTTTCTCCACAGCCGATGATGATTTTGGGATTGTATTTATATGAATTCTGAACACTTGATTTTGCTTGTATCGATTCGATACTTTCCTAAATTATGCTTTCTTGATTTTAATTACACCTTGATAAGCACGGCTTTGATTGTGTTGCGTTCGATTCTTCTTGAATAACAAGACAGAAACTTTCCTCTTTTTAACATCTCTGACCATTTCAAAAAATAATGATACGAATTTTATATTCATTGAATTCTGACTTCGGCTTGTATTTTACTTCGATCATCTCTGTTATGTTGAACTTCGTCAATACTGTATTCATACGTGAATCTTTTGCGTTACATTTGTACGTCTGCATTGTTATTCTTCGACTTTGGCACTGATCCATGATTTCAACTTGGACTTTGAATTAAGTACATATGATGACATCCACATGCTGCTTGCTTTATTCTCGGCCTGAACCTTTGCATTTCATCCATACACATATGCTCACTGTCTTTGTATACATTTTGCACAGCTGAACTTGTGTTGTCTTTGATGTTGTTGAACTTGGTATTGCTGCATCCATTGTAGCTTGCTACTGTATCATTGAGTAGCTGTCGGTCTGCATTTATTCGATTCCCTGAGTCACTTGATCTATCACACTGTTGCATACATTTGCATTGTATATATTCTTGGATTTGAACTGTTTCATGTACTTGATATTGTGGCAAGTAGTCTTTGCTGTTATGTTGATGCATTGTGCCTTTGTGGTTGTAACTGGACAGTTCATATTGCTTTGCTTCATTGTTTGTGTCCACTGCATTCTATTTCACTTTGGTTTTGGAGTTGCTGCTATATTGGTTTAAGTTGCACTGTACTTTGTGCTACTTCACCATGTCACTTGAGGTCTTGCAGTTTGGTTTATTGATGCATTCATGTACACTTTGTATTGATGCAGTGCTGTCATGTTGTTTGCAACTGTGTTGCACTTGTATCACTGGTATTTGAACTAAACTTGTGTATCTTGTAGCTTTCATCACTGGTGCATGTACATTTCTTCATGTTGCCTTCAGTAGCTTCACTGTTGCATTTGTATCACTGGTTCATTGCACTGTTTCATGCATGTACTCTGTTGCAGTATAGTAGTTGCTTCTGTAGTTGCACATTGCTGCTTGTAGCACTTGTATACTTGGTCGAGTCCATTTGCATTCTGCAGGCTTGTACTGTCCACTGCCCTGTAATTTTGAGTTTGTTTACTTGGTGTCTTCATTCTTGATGCAGAACTTCAGTGCTTGTATTGACATGTTATGGCTTGTACTCGGTTGCTTTTGATGCATTCTGGTGCGGTGTTGTTCATTGTATTTGCACTGCAGTTTCATTATGACTGCTCTATGTTGTCACTTGATCTTGTATTACTGCCCTTGTGTCTGCACTTGTGAACTTTGTTGCATTCATGTCTTCGACTGTTTGATCTGAACTTGACGTTGTATTCACTGGTCAGTGGTGTTCATTGTGATGATTTTGTTGCTCTGACTTGTATCACTTATGCAGTCTTCACTGTTGCTGTTTGATGCTGTCTTGATTTTGCGCAGTCCATGTTGCATTCATTCCATTTTGCATTGATGCAGTTTGAAGCTTGCCACTGACTTTGGTTCTTCGCTTGCATCGTTGTAGTTGCATTTATGTCACGTAGTTGCATACTTTGACTTCACTGAGTCATTTGGAATTGGTCTGTTGTGATTTGTCGAAGCTTTGAACTGTTTGCAACTTGACACTGTTGTACACTTGCTCTTGTTGGCTGCGCACACGAGTTGGCGAGGCAGTGCACACGTGTATGAATGTACACGTGTGTATTGCAGCCACTTATGGCTACCTGTCCCTGTAATCTCTATGTGCACTACTTTGTGATGAAATCAAGTGTGAATGATGACGAACAACCCAAATAACTGAGGCAAACCATTTTTTCAAAAATCGTATTTCATTTTATATTGCAAAAATATTTCTTTTTCAATTTTACTGCGTTAGTGAATATTTTTGCAGATTGCTCAGATGCTGGATTCAAACTGGAATGCAGTTGAAGACAAAATACGAGTGTGAGTGATATGTAGTGAGGTTATCAATGTAAAAATATTTGTGATGTAATCGTGATGTAATCAGAAATGTATATGTATAGTGAGAGCATGAATTTGTACTATTCAAGATTGTAATTAATATTTGTTTGAATAAAATTTCTGTTTGAATTCAAAATCTGTGTAACTTATTCTGTTTGAATTCAAATTCAAATTCTGTGTAATTTATTTTATTCAACAAATATTTATTTAATCTATGAAAAAAAAATAGTACATTACCAAATACATTTAAATGAATATATATGTTTATTATCATCAAACAAAAACATATAAGCGCATATTCAACACTGATTTGTGAAGAGAGAACTGAGTCTTTTGGGAATTGAACTAGTTAGGATCGCAAAAGTGACTTGCGATAGTTTGAGTGTTCTCTTAGATAATCTTTTTCTTGGGATTGAGGCATCTTATAAGGAAGTAGGAGCTACTAAAGTTGTCGGGAATTTTTTTTTCAAATATCTTCGAAGAAGTCAAAGATTTTCCCGCATCGGGAGTTGGATAAGGTGACCATTAGGAATAAGTATCCCTTGCCTCGTATTGGTAATCTTTTGATTTTCTTCTTGGTGTTGTTGTGTTTTCTCATTTAGATCTAGTTTGGGTTTTCACCAGCTAAGGGTAGCTGAAGACAGTACCCTTGACTGCATTCAGAGAACTCATTTGTTACTTTGAGTGGTTGGTTATGTCTTTTGGGTCAACCAACGCTCCAGCTTATTTTGTGGATCTGTTGAACCGTGTTTTCTAGGATGTGTTAATCAAGTATGTGCTCGTGTTCATCGACGACATTCTCATCTACTCCAAATCAGAGTTGCATAGAGGAAGCAAGGTAGTAGCAGTTCTAAGAGTGGAAGCAACCACAGACTCCTACGGAAATTAGCTTTGTTTTGGATTAGAGGGTGTTAGCACCAGAATTGGTCACTAACACCCTTAAGAGAGTTTGTGTAGAGAGATTAATGAAGAAAGTAAGTTAAACAGAGGATAATATGCAGATTTAAATGCAGAAAATACGAACATCAGATTTATAGTGGTTCGTCGTAATTGCCTACACCCACTTTGAGATTAATCTTTATTGCTTTTCTCGATAATCGATTACAGATACAATCCGTATACCAATTATATTGAATACAAGTACTAAGCAAAAAAGATAAGTCTTGAATGAATCTTGAATGCAGCAGAGTCTCCCCGGTGTTCTCGAAAAAAGGTCTATTTCATTGTGCCCCTGCCTCTCTATTTATAGACAAAGGTAGGTTGGACTTCCCTGGTGGGCCTACCAGCTTAGTATCTCGGCCTAAAAAAAGTGATCTCTGTGTGCCGACCCAGAGAGGTCGAACGGCAAAATGCCGAGCAAGGCATAAATGCCGAACGATGGGATGCCGAACAACCTGAATGCCGAACGAGGCATTTGTACCGAACGAAGTGATACCGAACAGCCTGAATGCCGAACGAGGCATTTGTGCCGAACGAAGTGATACCGAACAACCTGAATGCCGAACGAGGCATTTATGTCGAACGATGTGATGCCGAACAACCTGAATGTCGAACGAGGCATTTGTGCCGATCGAAATGATACCGAACAACCTGAATGCCGAACGAGGCATTTGTGCCGAACGATGTGATGCCGAACAACCTGAATGCCGAACGAGGCATTTGAGCCGAACGAAGTGATGCCGAACAATATGGAGTGCCGAGTGACTCTGCCATGCCGAACATCCATAGATGCCGATCGATATTCAATACCGAACGTCTCTCAATACCGAACGCTCTCGCATGCCGAGCACTCTCGCATGCCGAACGTTCCTGAATGCCGAGCGTTCTCTAATGCCGAACGTTCATAAATGCCGAGCGTTCACTAATGCCGAACGAATCATATGTGCCGGACGATTCTGGAAGACGAGCACTTTCTAATGCCGAACACTCCTAAATACCGAGCGTTCTTTTATGCCGAGCGTTCTACTAATGCCGAACAAATCATATTTGCCGGACGATTCTGGAAGCCGAGCACTTTCTAATGCCGAACGCTTCCAAATGCCGAGCGTTCCTTTATGCCGAGCGTTCTTCTAATGCCGAACGCTCTTGAATGCCGAACCATTTTGTCATGCCGAACGGCCTTCAATGCCGATTGACCATAGGTGCCGAACGGCCTGATCTTGCCGAACAAGATTGCCGAGTCCTTAGTTGCCTGGTCAAAACTCCAGGTAACACTTGCCCCCCAAAGTGCATCATGTGGTCGAACGTGATGTTCTTTGAACCATGAGTCCACTACGCTTTGCTTCGAGATGTGGTTCAGTTTCCTCGATAGTGACTTCCCTTGATCACTAGTTGAGGTGGAGTGTGCCGAACGATATGCAAGTGCCGAACGATACAGCCGAAGCCGAACGTTCCATGTATGCCAAACGAATTAAAAGCCGATGCCGAACGATGTTGCTTTGACCGGTTCTATCGGTCATTGCCGCTTTGACTTCTTCTTCTTCCCTATAAAGATCAGCATTTTCCATCTTCTTCTCTTTTCACTTTCACCTCTGCTATTTTTTGCTCACGAACCGCGCCTGTTAACAGACTCTAAAGTCTTAACAATCCTTCCCAATCCATTCGTCATTAATTAATACCGCGCCCTCAACTCCAGAATTCTTCCAAGTCTTGATCTACTAACTAGGTATCGATCCTTCTATTTAAATCCCTTCCCTGACTAAAAAGTTTTAAGAAGAGGCTCAAATTCGTAAATTAGAACCGTAGCCGATAGGTGTTGCGTGGATGAAAGAATCGAACTATGATTAGGATGTTTTTTAGGGATACATGATGTGGAGGAAAGGAGAAGTAGCCAGAGATGAGCATATGAGGGAGTTGTTGGGAGATGTATTGTGTTTCGGCATGGTTCCCTCGTGCCAAATGAGATTGGAGGAGAAAATAGAGGAGGAGCAAGAGTTGGCTTGAATGCCGAACAGTAGGGTCCGGTATGACTCGTCGAACGATTCGTCCATGTTGTTCGATGTGGATGGAGGAAGAAAAGAAAAATGAAACCGTTGTTAAGGATGGAGTGCCGAGCGTCGGGGCTCGGCATAACTTTGGTTCGGCATGATTCGCCACATGTCGAGCAGTGGAATGGAAGGATAGGAAGGAGGTACGAGTTGGATAGGATGCCGAACGGTATTTCGACCGAACAACGCGTAGGCCGGACGGTCATGAATACCGAACGATACTTAGGCCGACCAATAGTTTGGCCGAACGATACTTAGGCCAATCAAGGTTTAAGCCGAACAAGGTTTAGCCGAACGATAGTTAGGCTGACCAATAGTTTGGTCGAACGATACTTAGGCCGATCAACATTTACTTTGCCTAATCTTATGACAAAAACAAGGACAAGGACCTAAGTAAACTAGCATATCGAACTGATCTGGACTGATAACTTCCTAGTTTTAGTAGTCACAAGCCTGAACCTAAATCGGCAAAAACGGATAATTTCTTCTAAGATTTAGCGCCAATGTTTGAGTCCGAAATTGTAAACACCATAAGGCAGGCTTTTGGAGACGGTCAGCGATGACGGTCTTCGAAGGCGACGATTCAAAGGTCAACTTTATATCATTAACTCTGTGACTTTCAATCTTTCAGCGCTTTTTCTTGAATTAACACACTAGTCCGCACACCACACGGGAGGGGGGGGGGATAATTGTGTTGTTAAGTCTAACGTCGATTGTTTTTCAAGTGTAGTTCAAACAGGTACTCTACTAGATTCAATTTCTATCAAAGATGTCTAAGAAATCTATCTCCGCCACAATCTCAGATAGACCTGGGCCGTCTTCTAAACAAGGGGTCGCAGATACTTCTAACCCGTCGACTTCCCCAGCTCATAACTTAGCTCCCAACGCCTTGGAGGCATCAATTTTCTTGGACAACCTGGTTGATTCACAGGCTTCGAAGATCAATGAAAGTGCACTCCGTCGGATATGCTCCGTCCACGGAATCCCCTTCGACGATGTATTAGTTCCATCGGGGCACGATCGTCCACACCTGCCCCCAGTTGGATATACTGCTTGTAATAAGTTTATGTGCTGGGTCGGCAGTGTGCCACCGTTCAACTTTATTCTTCGGGACGTGTTACAATACATCGAATTGCCCTGTCACAATTGCACTCGAACGGTCACGCCTTCATCTACAGTACCTACATCCTTTTCATGACTGTTCTCTCCAGGCATCCAACCCCGGGTGACATCATATATATATATATATGATCAAGAAGCGGAGAGATAGCCCCTCTTTCATGTTTCTCAAGCCGCACCACAAATGCCAAATCTTGACTGGAGCATGCAGCAAGTTCGCCCTGTATAAACATGAATGGTTCTATGTGCGTTGCCATCCTGGTTTCGCAAGGAGATGGGTGGAAGGAAGTAAGTCTGGATTGATATTCATACTTGGTCAAAGCCATGCCTCTTCTAATTCTTTTTTCCATCTTTTCAGGTATCAATCCACGTCCTAACGTCGCGGGTATTCTAAAGCCGACGAAGCCATTAGAGCCCTTCCTGCCAACGAATGGGACATCCGAACTCTCATTTCAAATGAGTCACTATCGAGGTTTGGACTGTTAGCAGAAGGTCGTCGGATAAGCCTTCCTGAGGGCGTTTCCATACCCAGGCCCGCCTCTGATAAAGGGAAAAAAAAGATGAGTCTTCAGCACGCGGCGCTCCTGATGCACTAGATTAAGGAGAAATCAAAGAAAATGAAACACCCAAAGCACAAGATGAGAACATTGGGCCTACCCAGGACCCGCCAGTTGAAGTTTATGACATCAAAACGTCATCCTCCGATTCGAAGAAGAAAAAGAAACTGACGTATAAGATAAGGAGGGAAAAAGTTAGTGCAACCTCAAAAATTACTCTTATTCCGACAGAGAAAGAGGTCTCCACACAACGTTTAGAAAGTTCTTTAAAGGGCCTCTCAAACCTCTCGATACCTGACGATCTACTTAATTACGATTTCGATGATCCGGAGGCACTTAAACTTCACTCGTCCATCAGAGGCGATGCAGGCGTTCAAGCCCACAATCAGGGAGAAAAAACTCCCATTAGTAAAGAAACTGGTCCGTCGGGGGGAAACACTAGGACACACACACAAACACATGCACTTCACCTTGCACTTAATTTTCCGTCGTCACATTGCTCTTTGCTAATTTGTTGTTATTAAAATTCTATGCAGGTGACATGGGGCGTACACACGGAATTGATTGCCTCCGTGGGTCATCTGTCTTCCATCACTCTGAACGTGACTCAGGTTCCGAGAGACGTCAGGACAGAGACGATGATGGCGATAGGGATTATCATTCTCGGGACTCATCATCTCGGAAGAAAACATATTACCAGCCCAAGTACCACCAACATCCCTACTCTCACTTGGAACAAAGCAAAGATAAGCATGGCTATAACGGGTCGCAATCCGACGTACCCCGAGACCAACACTTCGATTCCTCTTCCACACGACAATCCCGGGATCCTCGCAGGAGAGCTGAACTTTCAAAGCCGTCTCCTCCTGTTCTCGCAACAGATCCAATAGTATCGGAGGGACTGGCCGAGCTTAAAGCTAAATTTCCAAAGATTTGCTTTGATGGTCTAAAGTTCCTCCCGTCGATCCACCATATACCTGGAGATATTAAACAGAGCGCCATCGCCTGCACCAACGATGTCTATGTTCAACATGACGCGTTTGTTCATTTGGCTGAAAAACTTTCAGAAGTCTCCATGGAGCGCCAACATGAGATAGATCGCCTGAAGCTTGAGGCTATCCACGACAAAGATATCATTAAAGCTCAAGACGAAGAGATTGTGACTTACAAATCTGAACTTAAGGCCGCCCAATAGAGCGCCAAGGATACCGCCGAAGCTGTAACTCGTCTGGAATCGACTGACAAAAAAGAACTCAACGAGGCGGTACAACGGTTTGGGGTTTTGGCTTTGGAAAAAGATTCTGTGCAAAAAGAGATGGATGCATTCTATCTTCGGGTTAAAGAACTTGAGGAGCGACTCCGTAAAGAACAAATGGAGAAGGTTGCTGCCCAAGAAGAGTCGCAATGGTATTGCAACGAGATTGTTGCAACGTGATTCCTAAAGGCAAAACTTAAGGGCGGGCTTTTTAAAGTTGAGGCGCTGAAGAATGAAGCATGCGAAGAGGGCAAAAAGATAGCCTCTGCGGAAATCAACTCCCGTTTTGAGGCGGCCAAGGAAGAAGGTAGAGAAGAAATCAAAACCATGTTCGACCCGCTTATTGCCGAATTCAATGCCAGCGTTCTCATGCACCGGGACTTAACTTTTCTGGGCGAGGGCTATCTTGAATCTTTGGCCGAGGCATGGGAGACTTTAATTGAAATCAAGAAGGCCAAACACGGTATCGAGGAGGTTGATGAGGGGGCCCTGATAAAAGAATTCCTCATGGGAAAAGAGCCTTCGGACCTATCAATGGCTAAAGCTATTTTTGCAAAGGCTACCCTTCAACAAAAGGGAAAGAAGTTATCGCCGGTCCATCCGGGATTGAGTCTGCAGCTCGTGTGCCTACCCAGATGACCAGTTGGCCGATACTCGATCCTTTTGAGCAGCACATCGGCTATGATCCGGAGGACCCCGGCCTTGGAGTTTATGTTTTGTCACCTATTCCAGAAGGCGAGACCCCCTGACGGTTGAGAGCCAGCCGGAACCTGGTAGGCAACTCTTTCACTTTAACATTCCAAGAGTTTTCGCTTTCCACAAGAAGCTATTGCATTCTAATACTTGCTTTTCATGATTTTATGCAGGCTGTTCTGATCTTGTGCCCACTCCGAGGAGCAATGTCGCCAAGGAGGTTAGGGGAAAAACGAGTTAAGCCACTCATGCAGGAGAGACTTCCGGTCCCGATGCTCGGGTGATCGGAGCGCTTGACGAGGGCAAATCAGAGACTTCCTCCCCCATCGATGGGAGTTATGAAGTCGAAATTACAGGCATCTTCGAGCACACGTTCGAACTGAGCATGAAGGAGCAGCTTGATAAAGAGAATGAAAAGACGGTCAAGATCAAGGTCGATCCTCAAGCTGTGGACCCGGACGACCCTTTTGAACAAGCCGTTGAAGGTCATTGCCCCAAGCGGGTTCAAACCCATGGATGTTCCTCATACCTCTTCGGCTGTCACTCCCCCGTCAAAGAAAACCATCAAGGGTAAACGTACCGGGGAGGAGTCATTGGGCAAAAAGTCGAAGAAGTCAAAGAAGTAGATTTCACTCTCGTTCAACAAGAGCTAATTTAGATTATGTAATTATTGTTGTTTTCGTAGTCTATGTAAATAAACTTTTGACTCCGAGCTTTGGAGGAGTTGTAGTAGAAACTTATTTTTGATGAATAAAACTTAGTTCTTTTTGCCTTTCAGAAGATTTCTGTTGTCTGATTTTCTGCATAATCATGGTCGGAACCCAAGCTATTGCGAGTTACATCAGTGTCTCAATTCATCTTCTAATAAGTTGATAATATTTTGGCATTGCACATTTTTTATTCCATGCTCCAGGTACTTAGGATATTTTCTAGTCCGTATGCCAAGGGCTTGATGACTTCAAGTCACGTTACATCCAGTCTGCCTTCAGAGGACTTGGTCATTTAAATCATTTATACTCGAGTTCGCGCTCTGGGGACTTAGAGTACTCTAGTCCGCACTCCAGGGACTTGGAGGTTTCGAGTCGTTTATACTCGAGTCCGCACTCTGGGGACTTAGAGTACTCCAGTCCGCACTCTGGGGACTTGGAGGTTTCGAGTCGTTTATACCCGATTCCGCGCTCTGGGGACTTAGAGTACTCCAGTCCGCACTCCAGGGACTTGGAGGTTTCGAGTCGTTTATACTCGAGTCCGCGCTCTGGGGACTTAGAGTACTCCAGTCCGCACTCCGGGGACTTGGAGGTTTCGAGTCGTTTATACTCGAGTCCGCACTCCGAGGACTTAGAGGTTTCGAGTCGTTTATACTCGAGTCCGCGCTCTGGGGACTTAGAGTACTCCATTCCATACTCCGGGGACTTGGAGGTTTCAAGTCGTTTATAATCGAGTCCGCGCTCTGAGGACTTAGAGTACTCCAGTCTGCACTCCGGGGACTTGGAGGTTTCGAGTCGTTTATACTCGAGTCCGCGCTCTGGGGACTTAGAGTACTCCAGCCCGCACTCCGGGGTCTTGGAGGTTTCGAGTCGTTCATACTCGAGTCCGCACTCTGGGGACTTAGAGTACTCCAATCCCCGCTCTGGGGACTTGGAGGTTTCGAGTCGTTCATACTCGAGTCCACGCTCTGGGAACTTAGGTTTCGAGTCGTTCATACTCGAGTCCACGCTCTGGGAACTTAGGTTTCGAGTCGTTTATACTCGAGTCCACACTCTGGGGACTTAGAGTACTCCTGTCCACACTCCGGGGACTTGGAGGTTTCGAGTCGTTTATACTCGCGTCCGAGCTCTAGGGGCTTAGAGTACTCCAGTCCACACTCTAGGGACTTGGAGGTTTCGAGTCGTTTAAACTCGAGTCCGCACTCTGGGGACTTAGAGTACTCCAGTCCGCACTTCGGGGACTTGGAGGTTTCGAGTCATTTATACTTGTACGTATGTCAGACAAAGTATTGTATCTCTTAGTCATTTGTTACAACATTATCATACACAGAAACATCGACAATTCACGGGAAAAGGAAATAGCTTCATGCCTTTACTAATGTAAATAAGCTAAATTGTCTTTTCACATGCCGTAAACTAAGACTAAAAACTTGCTGGAAACAAATGCAACTAAAATATGATAGAAATGAACTAAGTGTAATAGTGCCGCAAATGTTCACTATTCCATGCTCGGGGGAGTGTCGCACCATCAACGGTCGCTAACTTGAAATTTCCTTCTCCAAGCTTCCGTTCAATGACGTATGGACCTTCCCATGCCCGACTCATATATGACGGAACTGGAAAAACTCATTTCAAAACGAGATCACCTACTCCAAAGATTCTTGATCGGACTTTTTCATTATAATATCGAGCCAATCGGTGCCTGTACGCGGTCGCTCTTAAATTAGCTTCTTCGCGTTTTTCATCGATGAAGTCCAAAGATTCCAGCAAGAAATCTTGGTTTGACTCCGGGTCATAATAAGTTACCCGATGTGATGGGACTTCAAGTTCCACGAGTATGACAGCTTTCATGCCATATGCTAATGCGAACGGAGTGTGGCCAGTCGCGGACTTGTGGGTGGTTTTGTAAGCCCAAAGTGCTATTGGAAGCTCATCCACCCACTTGCCTCTAGCCTTTTCCAAACGTTTTTTCAATATGGATTTGATTATCTTGTTTACGGCCTCCACTTGTCCATTAGCTTTCGGATGAGCAACTGCTGCAAACTTTTTCTCAATACCATATTTTTGGCAAAACTCTTTGCTTTCAAACTGAGTTCCATTGTCCGTGACGATGGTTCGTGGAAGGCCAAAACGGCATATAATATTTCGTACGACGACGTTAATGACCTTTTTCGTGGTTATAGTGGCCAAAGGTTCTGCTTCTGCCCACTTGGTAAAGTAATCGACCGCAACAATTGCGTATTTTGCACCACCTTTGGATAGAGGCAAGGAACCGACTATGTCGATTCCCCGTATTGCAAATAGCCAAGGACTAACCATTTGTGTGAGTTCCGTCGGCGGAGCTCTTGGGATTTTCACATACTTCTTACATTTGTCACACCTTCTCACGTAGTATGCGGCATCTCGATTTACAGTTGGCCAATAGTATCCATATCGGAGGATTTTCTTTGCTAATGTCTGCCCCTGGTATGGTCGCCACATTCACCTTCATGGACTTCCGTCAGGACTCGTTTTATCTCATCCTGGGCAATGAACTAGAGCAATGGGGTCGAGAATCCCCTCCGATACATTATTTCATCCTGCATTACATAACGAGAAGCCTTACGAATGACTTGTCGTCTTCGCTCCTTCTTTCGGGCATGGCTCCGTGTAACAGGTACTACTTGAATGGGGTCATCCATGACTCCTTCTCGATTTTTGTTTCTAACATGAAATCTACCTCCATCATACTCGGCTTTGTTATTTGTTGCTATGAATTCGAGCTTCAAAGCGTAGCAAACTAATCGGTTTTCAGGAGTTACCAGAACTATGCCAACCCCTGAACAGCGGTCGTTAGATGCCCCATCGATGAACATCTTCCATCGGATAGGAGGTATGACATTGCGACCATTTGATTCATCTGTCATGGTGATTTCAGCGATGAAATCCGCTAGCGCTTGTCCCTGTATGGCCTTTCGCGGTAGGTAAGTAATATTGAATTGACTTAATTCGATATTCCACTTTAACATCCTTCTGGAAGTTTCCGGTCTTTGGAGTACCTGTCACAGGGGTTGATCAGTGTAAACACTGATTGAGTGTGCCTGGAAGTATGGGCGAAGCTTTCGTGATGTAATCATTAAGCAATAAGCTAATTTCTCGATCTTGAGATAATTTCTTTCTTCCCCCGTCAAGCGTTTACTGACATAATATACTGGCTTTTGAACTCGGTCCTCCTCGCGAAGCAGAGCCGTACTGATAGCGTGCTGGGATACCGCCAAGTATACATACAGCATTTCATGGTCGATTGGTTTTGATAGCACCAGGTGCTCTCCAAATACCTTACCAGAGCTCGAAATGCTTCCTCATAGTCGGATGTCCACTCGAAATTCCTTTTTCCCTTCTTAATCACGTCGAAGAAGGGAATGCATTTATCCGTGGCTCAGGATATGAATCGGCTCAGCGCTGCCACCTTTCCTTTCAAGCTTTGTACTTGCTTTATAGTTTTGGGCACTTGTATGTTCCGAATAGCCTGAATCTTTCCCGGGTTAGCTTCAATTCCACGTGCATTCACAATGAAACCCAAGAACTTTCCTGATGCCACACCAAAAGAGCACTTCAAGGGGTTGATCTTCATACCATAAGTCTGAGTATACCAAACATTTCTGCCAAGCCTCGAATGTGGTCGTTTGACTGTCGTCACTTCATGAGCATGTCATCCACATAGACTTCCATCGTCTTACCGATCTGGTCTTTAAACATTCGATTCACCAAACGCTGATAAGTTGCTCCCGCGTTTTTCAACCCAAAGGGCATTACTACATAGCAATATAGCCCTATATTCATGACAAAACTGGTGTGATCTTGGTCTGGAATATGCATCGGGATCTAATTGTATCCTGAACACACATCCATAAATGACAATAATTCATGTCCGGCGGTAGAGTCGACGAGCTGGTCGATTCTAGGTAAAGAGAAACTATCCTTCGGGCATGCTTTGTTCAGATCGGAGTAATCAACACAAGTTCTCCACTTTTCATTTTCTTTCTTCACTAGCACTGGGTTAGATACCCATTCAGGATAGAGGGCGTCGCGGACGAACCCATTGGCTTTTAGTTTGTCCACCTCCTCTTTGAGAGCCGCAGACCTCTCCGGGTCCATACCTCTCCTTTTCTGTTTTACGGGAACGTGTTTCGGGTCTATGTTCAACATATGACTCGCAATTGCTGGAGAAATCCCGCACATATCAGAATATGTCCAAGCGAAAAAATCCAGATTCGCTCGGAGGAAATCAGTAAGATCCTCGGCCACTTAGGGGTCGAGTTGTGATCCAATCTTAAGAACTCGTGATGGGTCATCCCGGTTGACTGGGATGTCGATCGTCAGCTCAGCCGGTGCTGCATTCGTTTCCCTGGGTTCCCCATCATCATCTCTCGGATCTATGTCCCTAAGGATCCGAGAATGCTGCCCGAGCCAGGGCTCGGGCACTACTTGTCAATCATCAGTCTTTAGGATGCGGACGGAGCTATCCGCAACCTTTCCCTTCTCTATCCGCTGAGCTTCTCTCAATTCCACCACATAACATGCGCGACCGGTCACCTGATCGCCATGTACAACACCGACTCCTTTGTCTGTCGGAAATCTTAATGTCAAACACCATGGGGCCAAAGTAGCCCTAAATTCTACCAAGGCTGGACGACCCAAAAAGACATTGTATGGGGAGTCAACATCCATTACTATGAACGGTAGGACTCGCACTCTCCTACGCTCACCTTCCCCCAGTTCAACTGGTAGCTCTATATACCCCATCGCATCGGTTGCAGCACCGTTAAAGCCGTGGATACGGGCTTTGCATGGTTTTAAATCTTTCGTTTCCATCTTCATTTGGTCATAAGCTTTCTTGAAGATGATGTTAACGGAGCTCCTTCAATCAATCAGGATTCTTTTCACGTAAGTTGGCCCGATTGTTGCAGATATAACCATCGGGTCGATAGTAGGAGCCTCCACCTTGTCCGCGTCTCGACTCCTAAGCACTATATCGTTAGTCATCATGCGTTTTTGCTTTGCGTGGGTTCCATCTTCCACATTCGAATAACATTTGTAATCCGCATGCCTTAAGGAGGTAGCATATCGTTCCATCTCCTGCCAATTCTTGTCTGCAAGATGAGGTCCTCCGACAATAGTGTTTATAATCAATCTACCCACAGTCCGAGCAGTTTGTTCTGGTTGGCGTGTAACCGGCCCGCGTCCGGGGTCTGACGTTCCTTGCCTTCCATCTTGTGGGTTTTTGACAAATTCCTGTAATTTTTTATGTCTGATTAACTTTTCTATGGCGTCATGGAGGTGTCTACACTCTTCAGTATCGTGCCCATGGGTCTCATGGAAGCGACAGTACTTCCCTGTCCGTTTCTGTTCTTCAGTGGACTCCTTTGGGCGTGGCTTTCTGTATTCGAAGGTGTTACAGGTAGATAGATAAAAGTTTTCAAAGAAGTATTTAGCGGGGTGTATTCATTGTAGGTCGGAATCCTTGACTTCCATTTCCCTTCTTCTCTTTTCTTTCTGGGATTTCCACCTCCGGATCCTTTAGACTGCCAGGCTTGTTCTGGACGTTGACTTGAACCTTTCCCGAACTATCGTCGGATTGCTTCACGGCGATATTACTTTTCACAGTCTCCTGAACAGGCCCTGGTGCCTTATCTCGTCTCGCCCATCGAGCCTCCTCCCTTCGTATGAACTGATGAGCTTTGGAATAGAATCGTTCTAATGTAGCTAGGGGCTTTCCCGCCAACCAATCTCCAAACTCCGAGTCTGGATCTACATCTCGCATTACTGACATCAAAATCGCATGGTCGTTAGGATTGCTAACTTCAGTGGCGGCAACATGAAACCTTTGTAAGTATACTTTCAAAGACTCTCCCAGAGCTAGGATTACGCTTGATAATGACCTAACATCCTTTAGACGGGTAGCATGTATCCTAAATTGTTCAACAAATTTCTTCGCTAACTCGTCGAAGTTGGATATAGATCGTGGAGGGAGCCGAGTAAACCACACAGTGGCAATTCCGGACAGAGTGATTGGAAAACACCTACACTTAGTTGCGTCATTCGCCCTTGCCGAATCCATCATCTATAACGACCTGAAATTTTCGATCCCGAAAATTCCAGATAGTTATGAAAAAGAAGAAAGAGATAGAAGAAGAAGAACAGAAACACCAAACATCTCACATTCGCAGCGGATAAAATAAAATAAAATAATAAATATTAACAGTTTACAAAGGAATACTATATCTATCGATTACATTTAATATACATCAGAGTTTCACACATATATATATATAGTCACTGAATACATACAATTATCGTGTCTCAGATTAACAATAATATAAATACAGCGGATATACTATATACGCTATTGCCATCCAGCTCGCCTCCTGAGCACCAAAACGTCCTAACCTGGAAATCTGTAATACTCGCACTGACCCGAGCATTACACCAAAGTAACACCCGGGTCAGGCTCAAAACCAGCGTGAGTAAACCCAACTAACATGGAATACAAAGGTATACAACTCATATAAACCCGGGTAACTTATATCAATTCACAAGCCACAAATTGTTATAAACAACACTTAGCCCACATATAAGTTTCTAAATACCAAAGATTTAGTTTTTAAAATAGTTCAATATCTCCAACTTACTATACTCCAGCATATAAATTTTATATATCAATCTACAAACATTCGAAATAGTTTCGGGTATTTTCCCAAAACCGACCCCGGTCTCTTCGAATCTCATATCATCCTTTTCCAAATTATCGATTGCTACTCAACATTTCATATCAGAGTTATCAACTCCTTTAAATCATCCAATACCATTCAATCATTCAGAAGCAAAGCTTAATCACATACAAATCATTTCTATTGATTCTAATTGAATTTCAAGCCTTAATCACTTAGATTCTTCCATTAATTAATCCCAAATTAATTTATCAACCCTTCCACATTCATCTTAATTAATCACCGTGGATTAATTATCTTCCAATTCCATTCAAGTATTTATCTTTAATTAATTTCACGACATTATTTATTCTTACCAAATCAATGAGTAATCTCTAATTTCTTCACAAATTAATTAACTATAATCATTTACACTAATTCTAATTACTTATATTAGTTAATTTCTCATGAGTCACTTATTGATTAATTATTTTAATTTATCAATCTTTAATTACATCGTTGATTATATAAATTAATGATTTCCAATTATATTCAATTTATTCCAATCCAAAATAATTATATTAAATAATTAATCATTAATTAAACCATAAATATCAATCATTCTTGATTTATCTCAACCGATAATTAACCATCTTTCATTTACTTCATTTAATAAATCAATTTCTCCTTAATTAATCATCTTGATAAATCTTTGATTAATTACTCAAAGTAATTATATTTTATTAACTTCGTTAAGTAATTACTTACTAAACCATCCATCGATTATTCTAAATTCTTTAAACTTAATTAATTAACTTAATTCATAAACTTATTTAATTAATTATAAATTATCCCACCTATTTAATGAATCACCAATCATTAAATCCTCATTAACTTTAAAATGAACCATTCTCTTATTTATGATTTAAGTTTAAAGCCATTTAAAACTCAAATGATTCGAGTCAAACAACAATTAACTCGAGAGTCAAACAAAACCAAAGTCACAGATCATCAACACACATTCAATCAACTCAAGCAAACAACCAATTATTTAAATTTAACCATTTAAATCTAAATGAAAATCAATCAGGGTGAGATTTACTCACCTTTGATCCCTGTTTGCGACCCACTTCAATCCGACTTGCTTCCTTTCATATCTTAACCTTGAATAAACATTTATTAGATTTATTAATACTTGAAAATAATTAGACAAATTTATTTCTATTTAATAATTTTATTTAGTAATTTATTTTCAAACCAATTTTCTTTTAATAAAATATTTTTAGCCATTAAAATAATCAATTAAGTTTTAAAAACAAATTTATCTTCGTAACACATTATTTTAAAATAAACCAGCAAATTCAAACATACCTATACCTTTAATTTTTTTATTTATTTAGAGATTCGAAAATCTAGCTTTTGCAAAACTTTTCTGTACTCAAGATTCCTGTGTAAATTTTTCCCAAAACCTCATATATTTTAAAATCGAAACATGCATGTGCATCTATCTATATAACATATCCTGTTTGTAGAAATTAAACCCGTGTCTGAATTTTTTTTTAAAAATAAACTAGTAAATAAAAATGTGTAAATGTATATTTATGTTATTTTACTTTCTTTAAAATTACATATATTTTAAAACTTAAATTATACCAATACAAAAGTCTAATTTTGTATATATTACCGTTTATATCATACTATGATTTACTGCAAATCCCTTTTCCTTACTGTTACAGATTTCAAACTAAATAGGTTTAATAAATTTTCAAATGTACAAATAAATCAACAAATCTACTTTTTTTTATACCATTAGTAAAATAAAATAAAATAAAAAACTTATACATGCACTGTAGTTCGAGTCGAAGTCGAAACCCCATGCTCCAGTGCGACACGCCCTAAATCGCGAACCCCAAAATCGCCGCCCCTCTGTCGCACAGTCCCCCGTCTCTCCTCACGACCTTCGTGACTCGCCACCACAACCATTGCACGCGAGCTACAAGCGAGCCGCCGGAATCGAAACCCTAGTCGCCTTCCACGCGCACGAGCACGAGCTGCCTCGGCTCTGAGGTTACGAATCAAAATCGATATTCGATTTCGTATCGATTTCGTACGAGTTATTTATTTTTATTATTATTTTTTTAAACGATGGGCTTCGGCCATTCCTTTTTTTTTTAAGAAGAGAAGGGAGTAAGGCTTTAGATTCGAGAATGAATCTGTAGGAGTGAGGGAATGGAAGAAGATATCCTTCGATCGGCCATTTTTTGTTTTAATAATTTTTTTTATAAGCATCAAATTTCGATTTCTGTTCTAGGCTTAAAGAGGAAGACGGAGATAAAAATAGGGATTTGGAAATGGCTTCTTGAGTACGCCTGATTATTAAATAATTAAATATTGAAAATATCTTGCTGTATAACGCGAAATTCCTAAACCCGAATCAGCCACTCCGACAGACGTTCATAAGGTTTTTCCCGCATTCCGAACACAATGGAACTTGTTTTGGAGGCTAATTTGATCGTATGTTACGGAATTGAACGATTGATATTAAATTAAATCGACTGAAATAATTCTAAGCGTTTTGAGCTGCAAGGGTCAAAAACGACAACGCTGATTGCTACGAAAATTGAAATCCGATAATAACTAACTATTACGGATCCAATGGAACTGGTTTGTCGAATTCCGAGACTGTGCCTCGGAAGGCTATTTTTAAATTTAATTTAAACGATATATTATTAAAACTGAACAAATTACCCTTTAAATTAAATTTTAATCATTCTAATTTCTTCGGTATCATTATTATAAATTTGATTAGCCTTCAAATTATTTTAAACAGGCTTAGAAATTTCTGATTCAACAATTTACCAAATTTCATTTATTAAATTCAATATTTAAACTATATAATTCAATGATTTAATTATCAAGTAAATATTGATATCTTGAATTCAAGCTAAAATTAACCTTTAAATATTTTAAAAATCAATTAACTATTCAAATTTAAATTGCTAGAAATTCCGGGTCATCACATTCCTCCCCCCTTAAAAGGATTTCGTCCCCGAAATTACTAGTTAGGAAGAATGGCCCAATACCCGTTTACTTTTTCCAAAAACTCACAATTCGACATCCTACTAACTATCATTTATTAAAGACCCACTATCACCTTAACCAACTTCCAAAACCTTCAATAGTTTCAAACAATACCCCTTTGCTCAATCATTCAAATTTCAATTTAAAAACAAATTTTGAATTATCAATATTTTCTCAAAAAATTTCTAACTTTCTAAATTTCCGAAATTTTTTGCCAGTGTCTCCTTTGCGCGGCTAGCTCGGTACAACTACAAAAGGCCTGTACGGGCTCCCAAATTCCAAAAGAAAACAAAAGCCAAGTGGCTGCATCAAAAACGCAATCCAATTTCATCTAGAAATTTAAATACGTACCTTTTTGTCGGGCAATTCAAATTTATCCTTTGAAATGAAAATCCAATTCCTTTTCCCTTATAATCCCTGCATATCTTGTTTAGCAACAATATTCAATCGTAACTTACAAATCATTTTATACATTCTCTTATATAGGTTTCCATATTTACTTCTATTCAAATTTGTTTTTCCCGTTTTAATATAGACTCAATTTATTTTCAATTTTGAATATTAAATTCTATTTTCCATGTATAATTGATTCATATTAGTTCACTTACAAATTTACTTTAAATTTCCAATTTGAAATTGTTTTGTCGTTAACAAAAAAATTTTCCCAAAAATTTTCAAAAAATTCTAACTCCCAAAATTTTGGAAATTTTTTGGCAGAGTATCTTTTGTACGGAGGAGCTTTTGCAATTTGACAAGAGATATAAATATGTATACATCGACCCACACGGTCGGAAAAAGCAAAAACAGTTCATATTTCCTATTTTTATTGCGTAGGCGTACCTTATTTAGCATTTTAAGCAAGCATCTTATTAATTTTAGCAATTAGTGCAATCCAAATCCAGCCAAACGGCCTTCAAGTACCTGTACTTACTCAACTTAAACATATAAGCACTATATATATGAAGTTTATAACATTTCTCTTACTTAAACAACTGTAACACTTCAATTCTAAAAGAAATGCATTCAAAATAACTTCCACAAGCAATTTATATGTTTTCAAAACTAATTCAATTGCTTTCAACCAATTTATATACCATTTCATTCAATTTCAATGGTTTGGAACTCAATTTCTTACATTCCATTGATTTTTAACCCAAACAAGCTCATATTCACTTCAAATGATTCAGAACCAAATTTATATAATCTTTATTGACTCATAGCATTTTAATTACTTTCATTTACGCCGAACGACAACCATTTTTATGCAATTTCGACGATATTCGTTTAATAGAGTATCTATTTTAGTTTATAATTATTTTAAATTAATTTTCAACTCATTTTATATTTAATTCCATTTCATTTCTAATTTATTCACCCACCATTCATTAGCTCGACACATTTCATTCTTGTATACTACTAGCCATTCCCAAATTAATTCAATCCAAGATTTTATTTTATGGGCTTTCACTCTTATTCGAAGCCAAGCTTCCATAAATATTAAACTTAAGTTAATTTACTTTTATTTATTCCAACATCAAACTTAAGTTTACTTCTATTTGATCCTCATTTAATCAACTTCCATTAAATTCAGTTAGCCCATCAATTTTAAATTTTAATTTTAAATTCACCTTCTCAATTTATGAAAATAATATCCAACCACATACTTATCCCATTTATACTTCAAATTAATATACCATCAAATTTATGTTCAGTCCGATAATCTAAGTCCAATCACAATTTTGATTTAGTTTTTATTCTATCAGACTTCATCCATTTATTATTTAACTCAATTAACCTATTTTAAAATTTTAATTTACGTACTTAATTCATGTTCGAATTTATTTTATTAATACAAGGCCATTCTCAATTTATTTCTATTCACTTGGGTTTCTGTTTGCACTCTAACCATTTCTATTATAATTCACTTTTATTTCATTCGACAACACTTCTCTAATACCTAATATACTTACAAATTTCATTAAATATTATTCAAATCACACTTGGATTTTATTTGTAATTCAAACCATCACTTTTTCAATCCATCTCTTCTTATTTAATTCATTATCAAATCCAAGTCGAATTCTATTCACAATTCGAATTCATTTTGAAATTCCATTATTAACTTGCAATCCATTTGTTTAATTATTAAATTTTCCCGAGTTTCAATTTTATTTTATACTTTTAGTTTAGATTTCCCTTGATTTTCCAAAATTCCAACTTTCTATTTTAAAATTTCAGAAATACCTTTAAATTCACATCATACTAAATAAATAGCTTTTTATAAAATATTTCTTATAACTCGATGTCTTAATCGGTCCATCCTTGTTCTCACAGAAATACATTCATACGTTGATCAGGCGTAGGACTGAAAATCTATAAGTACTTGGCAAACCCGTTTTCAACATCCAGTGAAAACACTTTTGAAAAATAATTTTATTGAAAATATAGAAAACAGTTTTTGAAAATAAAGGATATATTTTTGGTGAGAATGCTCTGGAAATCATCACCCCCATCCATGGTCGCAGTTAACCCGATGGTTACGTTGCCATCCCGACAAAATCCATAGATAATTGTAGGCCTCCGCTCCCCACAATTACACCATGGAACCCACGACAGATCGCGGCTACAACCGGGGTTACGTAGCTATCACAGCAAAAAACCATATAACTGTAGGCATCAGCGCCATCGAATTTCGCTGCCAAAAATGAAACTTCTCTACTCCACTTGACCATAGATCGCAGTCTACCGATGTTGCGTTGCCTTCCTGGCAAAATCAAGTGTAGACTGTTGGCACTCATCCTCCACACGATTTCGCTATGGTCCCCACAGTAGATTGCAGTGACATCGAGTTACACTGTCGTCACAGCATAACCCAAATGCCTCTGTAGGCATCAGCGCCTCCGACTTTCGCTACCCAATAATCCTCAGGAACTAGTTTTGTCCGGACTCCTCATAGGATCAACTTTAGAACCCCCTTGGGGCTCAAGACAGTACCACCCGGTGGCACTCCTGAGAAGTTCATTTCAAGGGAGCGCCATTTTTCCCAGAGCCATCATCAAAACATTTTATACTATACACATATAGTATCTTCAAATCATACACCTAGTATGATCTCATACAAAGCTCATTTATACAAAATCGATTATTCCAAAATCGATAATTCTCAAACTAGGCTTTCCAAATTCTCATATTGATTTTACCCAAAAATCAAAAGCCTTTCCAAATCCAAAGCTTCTCAAAACCTTTTCCAAAATCCTCATAAGATCCTTAATATATATATATATATATATATATACACAGATATATATAATTTTTAAAAACTTTGGATCTTTTCATACTTGTATAAACTCCTTTTATACTTCAAACATTTTCAAAAACCCTTTTCTTCCGTCAATAGATTCAACAAGGGAAGATTTATCTCTTATAACAAAGATATATAACTTTGTTTATTCAAAACAAATATTCAAATTTGATTTCTCTTTCCAATATCAATTTCATTCAAATCCGTACGATGTACACTTATCATCCGTACGCTATACCAATCTGATCGCTTACTCGATCACACAATTTCACTTCCGAACTAGTATCGTCCACCCGACTTCCTAGTGCGGACACAGATCTAGTTTCTTGATCAAAAACCGTCATTCTCCTTGCATAGCCATAACTATGATAGAGAATATCCAGAACCAATCAACAATCCATATCCAGGTTCGCCGTCAAAAATCGATTGAAAAAAATCCCAACTCGGATCGATAAACTATCTCGAAATTCTGTGCTCGAATCTGGATCAAATCACTATGCGAATAGAATAATATACGTACATCCTACGTATTTATTTACATTGATTATTAGCCAAATCAATCCCATTTCTATTCTCATTCACTTGAATTTTCATTCACTTCAATTCTTATCTCAGTTGGGTATTAAATCCATAACAATTTGAGCTCCGACCAGTTTATATTTAGAAAATAGCTTGAAAATTTTAAAAAAAATAGATAAGTAGTTGAAAAATAATTAACAGTTTACAAAATAGCTATAAAATAGTTAACTAATCGTAAAATAGTTGGAAAATAGTTAAATAGTTTCAGAAATTTTAAATAATTGCCAAATAGTTGTAAAATAATAATTTATTTGTAAAATAGTTGAAAAATAGTAATTAGTTTAAAAAAATTGAAAAATTGTTAAATAGCTCCAAAAATAATTGTAGAACAAGTATAAAACAATTTGGCTTTAAGAAAGAAAGGTTGTGTATATTTAATAGCTTAGAAAAATAAATTTATACTAAAACAATTCATATTGAAACTAGTCAAGAGTCAACTGTTCATTCCCCAACAATCCAATGTAAATTTACGCTTTCATTTAAATTGATCCAATTCCAATTTGAATAACTCCAATTTCCACTGAAATTTATTTAATCCCAATTCAAGTTGAATCAACCCTGATTCCCTTCCCAATTTAAATCAAATTCCATTTGATTTTAATCATGTTCAACTTATATTATAATTTCAAATTATTCCAATCAATGTGAATTATTATCAATTTAATTTTCAGAGTCCAATTCTCCAAATTCGATTTTAAATTATCTTTACTTATATATTTCAAGGTTCAGCTAAGAATTCAACACAATTTTATTTTAAAAGTTTAATTTATTACTCAATTTATCTTCCAGTTTGAAGCCGGTTCTTAAACAAGTTTATTTTACAATTCAATTATTCAAAAAATTTATTTATACAATACCATTCTCAATTTAAAGATTTTTTTTTAACAATAGGATGATATCATCCAATTTATTTTAAAACGTCCATCCATTTTCAATTTTAAATCTCAAACCCGTTTTGAGATTACATAAATTCCCAATTCAAATCAACCATTTAACTTTCCAAGTTAAATTCCAATTTCATCTCGGATCTCAATTCAGGTTGCCTTTTCTATACTCAATTTGAATTCCCGCTTCAATTTCAAAATTCTTTCCCTCTTATAATTTCACAACTTATATCACTCAGGGTTTAACATCACACTTCAGGGAAAATCAAAACTCAACCTCTTAGAGTTTATTTAACTATTTTTATTATCATGTATATCCATACATATATACATATTTTTTTCTCTTCTTGGCCCTCCCAGCCATGTTTTACAATTTTAAACTACCCTTGGTTTTAAATTCAAATCAAATTTCAAACAACCCATTGTTTCCAACAAGTCCCAGTTATCCAAATAATACTTATTTATTATTTTTCATTACTTTGAAACAAAATTTCCTAATTCTGGGGCCAGATTTAGAATTTCATTTTCAATCCATTAAATTTTAATTTGGTTGTATTTTTGTTTCTACTTAATTTAATCCCAATTCTAGACTTCAGTTTGGTTGTATTATATTACTTCTTAATTTTAATTTCAATAATTAACAACCAACCACCTTAATATTTATTAGAAGGAAATATTGCTTTATATATATCAAAATATATTTTATATAAAATCATTTAAAATCTTTATATAAGAAAATAACAAGTACGCGCTCATATATATATATATATATATATATATATATATATATATATATATATATATATATTCTCGACTCATTCTAGAGCACTACAGACTCTATTAAATGAGTAATCCCCACCAGAGCCAAGGTTCTCGCTTAACCTTTCTGCTCTGTTACCAAATGTAACGACCCGAAATTTTCGATCCCGAAAATTCCAGATAGTTACGAAAAAGAAGAAAGAGATAGAAGAAGAAGAACAGAAACACCAAACATCTCACATTCGCAGCGGATAAAATAAAATAATAAATATTAACAGTTTACAAAGGGATACTATATCTATCGATTACATTTAATATACATCAGAGTTTCATATATATATATATATATATATATATATATATATATATATATATATATATATAGTCACTGAATACATACAATTATCATGTCTCAGATTAACAATAATACAAATACAGCGGATATACTCTATACGCTATTGCCATCTAGCTCGCCTCCTGAGCTCCAGAACGTCCTAACCTGGAAATCTGTAATACTCGGTCTGACCCGAGCATTACACCAAAGTAACACCCGGGTCAGGCTAGAAACCAGCATGAGTAAACCCAACTAACATGGAATACAAAGGTATACAACTCATATAAACCCGGATAACTTATATCAATTCACAAGCCACAAATTATTATAAACAACACTTAGCCCACATATAAGTTTCTAAATACCAAAGATTTAGTTTTTAAAACAGTTCAATATCTCCAACTTACTATACTCCAGCATATAAATTTTATATATCAATCTACAAACATTCGAAGTAGTTTCGTGTATTTCCCCAATACCGACCCCGGTCTCTTCGAATCTCATATCATCCTATTCCAATTTATCGATTGCTACTCAACATTTCATATCAGAGTTATCAACTCCTTCAAATCATCCAATACCATTCAATCATTCAGAAGCAAAGCTTAATCACATACAAATCATTTCTATTGATTCTAATTGAATTTCAAGCCTTAATCACTTAGATTCTTCCATTAATTAATCCCAAATTAATTTATCAACCCTTCCACATTCATCTTAATTAATCACCGTGGATTAATTATCTTCCAATTACATTCAAGTATTTATCTTTAATTAATTTCACGACATTATTTATTCTTACCAAATCAATGAGTAATCTCTAATTTCTTCACAAATTAATTAACTATAATCATTCACACTAATTCTAATTACTTATATTAGTTAATTTCTCATGAGTCACTTATTGATTAATTTATTTTAATTTATCAATCTTTAATTACATCGTTGATTATATAAATTAATGATTTCCAATTATATTCAATTTATTCTAATCCAAAATAATTATATTAAACAATTAATCATTAATTAAACCATAAATATCAATCATTCTTGATTTATCTCAACCAATAATTAACTATCTTTCATTTACTTCATTTAATAAATCAATTTCTCCTTAATTAATCATCTTGATAAATCTTTGATTAAGTACTCAAAGTAATTATATTTTATTAACTTCGTTAAGTAATTACTTACTAAACCATCCATCGATTATTCTAAATTCTTTAAACTTAATTAATTAACTTAATTCATAAATTTATTTAATTAATTATCCATTTAAATTATCCCACCTATTTAATGAATCACCAATCATTAAACCCTCATTAACTTTAAAATGAACCATTCTCTCATTTATGATTTAAGTTTAAAGCCATTTAAAACTCAAATGATTCGAGTCAAACAACAATTAACTCGAGAGTCAAACAAAACCAAAGTCACAGATCATCAACACACATTCAATCAACTCAGCAAACAGCCAATTATTTAAATTTAACCATTTAAATCTAAATGAAAATAAATCAGGGTGAGATTTACTCACCTTTGATCCCTGTTTGCGACCCACTTCAATCCGACTTGCTTCCTTTATATCTTAACCTTGAATAAACATTTATTAGATTTATTAATACTTGAAAATAATTGGACAAATTTATTTCTATTTAATAATTTCATTTAATAATTTATTTTCAAACCAATTTTCTTTTAATAAAATATTTTTAGCCATTAAAATAATCAATTAAGTTTTAAAAACAAATTTATCTTCGTAACACATTATTTTAAAATAAACCAGCAAATTCAAATATACCTATACCTTTAATTTTTTTATTTATTTAGAGATTCGAAAATCTAGCTTTTGCAAAACTTTTATGTACTCAAGGTTCCTGTGTAAATTTTTCCCAAAACCTCATATATTTTAAAAACGAAACATGCATGTGCATCTATCTATATATACATATCCTGTTTGTAGAAATTAAACCTGTGTCTGAATTTTTTTTTAAATAAACTAGTAAATAAAAATGTGTAAATGTATATTTATTTTATTTTAGTTTCTTTAAAATTACATATATTTTAAAACTAAAATTATACCAATATAAAAGTCTAATTTTGTATATATTACTGTTTATATCATACTTTGATTTACTGCAAATCCCTTTTCCTTACTGTTACAGATTTCAAACTAAATAGGTTTAATAAATTTTCAAATGTACAAATAAATCAACAGATTTACTTATTTTTTTTGTATACCATTAGTAAAATAAAATAAAATAAAAAACTTATACCTGCACTGTAGTTCAAGTCGAAGTCGAAACCCCATGCTCCAGTGCGACACGCCCTAAATCGCGAACCCCAAAATCGCCGCCCCTCTGTCGCATAGCCCCCCGTCTCTCCCTCGCGACCTTCGTGACATCGCCACCACAACCATTGCACGCGAGCTACAAGTGAGCCGCCGAAATCGAAACCCTAGTCGCCTTCCACGCGCACGAGCACGAGCTGTCTCGGCTCTAAGGTTACGAATCAAAATCGATATTCGATTTCGTATCGATTTCGTACGAGTTATTTATTTTTATTTTTATTTTAAACGATGGGCTTCGGCCATTCTTTTTTTTAGAAGAGAAGGGAGTAAGGCTTTAGATTCGAGAATGAATCTGTAGGAGTGAGGGAGTGGAAGGAGATATCCTTCGATCGGCCATTTTTTGTTTTAATAATTTTTTTTTATAAGCATCAAATTTTGATTTCTGTTCTAGGCTTAAAGAGGAAGACGGTAATAAAAATAGGGATTTGGAAATGGCTTTTTGAGTACGCCTGATTATTAAATAATTAAATATTGAAAATATCTCGCTGTATAACACGAAATTCCTGACCCCGAATCAGCCGCTCCGACAGACGTTCATAAGGCTTTTCTACCACTCCGAACACAATGGAACGTGTTTCGGAGGCTAATTTGATCGTATGCGCAAGTTATGGAATTGAACGATTGATATTAAATTAAATCGATTGAAATAATTCTAAGCGTTTTGAGCTACCAGGGTCAAACGACAACTCTGATTGCTACGAAAATTGAAATCCGATAATAACTAACTATTACGGATCCAATGGAACTGGTTTCATCAAATTTCGAGACTGTGCCTCAGAAGCCTATTTTTAAATTTAATTTAAACGATATATTATTAAAACTGAACAAATTACCCTTTAAATTAAATTTTAATCATTCTATTTTCTTCGGTATCATTATTATAAATTTTATAAGCCTTCAAATTATTTTAACCAGGCTTAGAAATGTCCGATTCAACAATTTACCAAATTTCAATTATTTAATTCAATATTTAAACTATATAATTCAATGATTTAATTATCAAGTAAATATTGATATCTTGAATTCAAGTTAAAATTAACCTTTAAATATTTTAAAAATCAATTAACTATTCAAATTTAAATTGCTAGAAATTCTGGGTCGTCACATCGTCCATTCGTTCCTCATCACGTGTTGCCTAGGGTCAGTCTTCCCTTCATAGGCTGGAATAGTCGGCATATTGAATTTCTTGGGATACGCAGCCTGTAGGATAAAATCTGTGAAGGGAGAATGACTTCTGGACACTCCCCAATCTTCATTGGTCAGGCCTTGGTTCTCTCTCATCAACTGCCTGGCCATGGCCGATAAGTCCGGAGTTTGTATGGAGGGTGGGAGGTTGGGTTTCGTTCCACGGGACCGTGCGGGTTGATGCCCCGCTTGATTTGGGTCTTGGTGATCCGGGCGTCCGGTCTCATCACGTGCCTGATCTCTGATGGATCGATCGGTAGCACCTGCTTGTGCAGCTTCATCCCTACGGCGTCTACGCCTAGGAGGTTCATCAGCTGTGGTTGAGCTATCAGATTCAGAATAAGGAGCAGGACTACTTCCAGCATTTTGATGTTGCTGCTGGGCAAGCTGAGTCATGAGATTAGTGTTGGCTTGAATCTGCTCAGCAAGTTGCCTTCTACTTTCCCTGAGTTCTCTTATCAAGTCGTTGAACACTGTTCGGGAAACAACCTCCGCTTGGTTCTGGATGGAGGTTCCCGTGCCTTGAATTACTGGTTGGTTGCTAGGTCCTATCTGTTGTACACTAGCAGTTTCGTGGACATCTGCATTGTGAGAGGCCGATCTAGTTCGTGGTCTCCCCATGGTAGAGTTGTTGGTTGTAGCTCCGAGTCCGATCAAAGGAGTAATCAGATTTGGTAAGACTGAAAAGCTAGCTCTGAGACATATTGGACATTTTCCGTGTTCTTAGAAGGATTGGTACTTTGGCCTACATGATTGAATTGCCAGTCTGGATGGCAGGAGTTCACAATGTATATTTCACATATCTCATCTGAGGAGTACGTGCTTGATCCATCACTGGTTGTAGAACCAGCAGTTCAAGAAGATTTGAAAATTGAGCCGGACTTGATTGTGATCAAACATCTTGTTCAGATTGTAGATCAAGGTGAAAGGGAGCTCATGATAAGTGGTGAAGCTTGTTAAGATTTAGTAGAGCAAGGATTCCATGGATTGTACCTGGAAAACTTAGACAGTATTAGGAAGTCATATCCTGAATTGTGTCAGGATAGTTAGATTTATTTGTTTGAATTAATTGGTTGCTATGGTTATTAGTGTATGGTTGATATGTATGCTTTGCAGTTTGAATATAATTTTTTTTGGATTATTAAATTATCTTTGCTTTTAAATTTCGGAGACAAAATTCTTTTAAAGGGGGAGGAATGTGATGACTTGGAATTTTGGCAATAACAATTTGATAATTTTCATTTATAATAATTTGCATTTGGCAATATTGGTTTGATAATTTTCTTTTATAATCATTTAATTTGACAATATTGATTGATAATCTAATTATTTAATTTAACAAAATTTATCTTTTCAAAGCTAATAATATTTAATTTGACAAATTTATCTTTTCTAAAGCTAATAAAAATATGTTGTCTAATTATAATATATATATATATATATATTGTGATTGGAAGCTTTGTTTTAAATTAAATATAATAATTTTCAAAGCTGTTTTAAGTTAAATTTTATATTTTTAAACACTAAAGATGGTATCTATGTATATTTATTTATTAAAAATATTTTAATTTAATAGGATTTGTCATTAAGATTTAGCGCATTTTCTTTTAAAATTTAAAATGAGATTTAAATAAAAAGCTTTTCTTTTATACCTGAAATATTGTTTGTATATATAAAATATATGAACATAAACTAATATAAACATAAACATATTAACATAAAAACATAAGAAATTAAGAAAAATATTTAATAAAGGTTTAAACATTTGTAAACATTTAATTCTTGCATTTAAACATTTGTAAGCTAAATAATCCATGCATTGACATTTGTAGCTTAAGTGTCATTCAAAATAACAAGTGGCAAATATTATTCTTTCAATTGAAATATATATGAAAAAAATAGAGGTAAGAAACCATGCTTCATTATTCTTCACTTCTAAATTCTTCTTTCATTTTCAAAATTGAAACTAAATGGAAAATAAATTCAAAACAACAACACTTTCAAATCTTCAACCTTAAGCAAATTCAACTCAGTTAGATTCAAATTCAAAAATTAGTTCAACATCAAGCAGAAGTTCAAGCTAGAATTCAACTCAAACATCAAAGTTCCAGATCAAAAATAAAAACCCTGTTCTTTGTTTTCAATTCTCTGGTGAGTAAACAAAATTTTTCAAAGTTTAAATCTAGTTGAATATTTGTTGCATGTGATTAACTTGAGAAGTGATATTGAAAATATGAATTGCATGGTTGTTCTTAACTGGAATACTCTGTATATAAATATGAAAGCCTGTGCATGTCTGTATATATTTATACATATGTTTCTGTTTGTTCTATAGGATCTAACCCATTCAAAATAAATTAAATTGCTCTTTATATAATCTATTTTAGGCTGTAATCTCTGAAGAGAAAATAATTGTAATAGTGTAATATCGTTTTTAAAGATGGTTTCAATAATTTATATTAGGTAATTAATTCTAAAATGATAAATTACAGTAAAAAAAACAAGTGCAAGTCAAAATTTGAAAGTCTGGAAATCATGCTTCAAGTTTACAATCTGATTCGCTTTGGAAAATCACGAATTTTGATATAGATATCTTAATTTTTAAGTGCGTGAATGTCGAGAATTTTTGAGTTGATCAGTTTTTGTATTATCGTCGAACTCCGACGATCGGTGAGGTGTTTGTCATCGTGATCAAGGCTGGAGGGAGTATGGAGGATGGTGATCATTGGAAAAATAGTGGGAGGATTTTTAGATGGCCATGGTGGCCAGGCGGCATCGAACTAGGGTTCGATGACCTATTTTGGTCGAGGGTGTTGTCGGAGCTCGAGCGCCGACGATAGAGCATCGGAGTCGATCGGTGCAAGGGGGATCGAAGCGTGGGTTTGAGATGCTGCTCTGGGTTGATTCGACGGGTGTCCAGTGGTCGCTCATGGCGGCGCGTGGTGATTTTTAGTCGGTGGTTTGGTTCCAATTTTGGGTCGATCAGCTCGTTTTTGAATTCTAGACGAATCGATGGTGATGGATGGTCGAGTCGTCGGAGGAGGTGATCGTCGATTTGTGGGTGGACTCGACGAGGGTCGTAGTTGATCGGATGGGCAGTGCACGTGCACACGTGCACATTTTTTTTGTGTGTTGTTTGTATTCGGGGAAGAAAGAGATGCTCGGGTCAGGCTCGGGGTGGAAGGCTGATTGTCTCGAAGTAGAGTGAGTATGTGAGTTGCTTGGGTTTTTTGTTTGGTTAGCTCGGTTTTTTGTTGATTAGCTCGGGTTTGTTTTTGATAGCTAACTAGGTTTTAAAGGTAAGTAAAAACATGAACAGTTTTATAAAAGAAAAATGTTTTAAACAAGTTTAAAGTTTTAAAAGTTATCAAAATGATTTAGTTTTCAAAAGAATGTTTAGCCCAGTTTAAAAGTATATTTAAAATGAATTAGTTTTCAAAGCTAAAATAAATTTAATTAACAAATTTTCAAAGGTATGAGTTAACTAAGTTTTAAAGGTAAAATAAATATGAATTTAGCTAACAAGTTTTAGAGTATTAAAGAAAATGAATATGTTTTCAATAGATTATTAACTGGGTTTCCAAAGTAATTTATTAAAACAAGTTTTTAAACAAGTTTCAAGGATTTAAAATGTTAAAATTTAAATGTTTTAAAAATTGTTTTGTTTAAAAATAATTATGTTAGGTTTATTAATTCAATTAATTTCTAAATGTTTTTCAAATATTATTTAATGAGGTGATTAGGATGTGATTAAAATAAGAGTATTTTACTTTAATAAATCAAAGAGTTCTCAAATGATTTTTGTACAAATTAATTATTTTCAAGTGTCTAGTTTAATGATAAATAAGTGTTTAATTAAGGTAAATGGTTTATCTTAATTAATTAAGGTCATAGTAATTAAAGTATAATTACTCAATTAATTAAAGAATAATTAATTAGTGAAATTAATTAAGATATTACTTAACGAAATAAATAAAGAATAATTAATGAATGTGATTAACAAAAAGTAATTAAGGGTAATTACTTAATGGATGTAATTAAAAGGATTAATTACTTAATGTAATTAATTAAAGGATTAATTAATTAAGTGATTAATTAAAGGATAGTTAATTAGTTTAATTAATTTAAGTTAATCACTTAATGAAATATAACTACATAATGTAAATAATTAAGTATAATTATTTAATGTAATTAATAAAGTATAATTACTTAATAAAAGTAATTAATGATGGTTAATGAATGTAACTGATTTGAGGATCATTAACTAGTGATTAAGGGATAATTGATTAATTAATGTAATTAATTTAAGATAATTAATTAGTTTAATTAATTAAGGATAATCACTTATGAAATTGATTAAGTATAATTAGTCAATAAAGTATAATTCCTTAGTGTAAGTAATTTATGGATAATTACTGAATGTAATTAATGAAAGGATAATTATTGAATGTAATTAATTATAGGATAATTATTAATGTAATTAATTAAGGATCATTAATTAATGTAATTAATTATAGTATAATTAATTAATGAGAGCAATTAAAGGTTAATTAATGTGAATGGTTAAAGGATAATTAATTTATGTAATTAATTAAAGGATAATTACTTAATGTAATTAAAGAATAATTAATTAAGGATGATTAATTAAGATGGATAATTAAAGATGATTAATTAATTGGTTTGTAATTAATTAATGTTAAGTAAGCAGGATTTAAACGTAATTAG
The DNA here is from genome assembly GCA_030765085.1 of Allium cepa. Classification (NCBI taxonomy): domain Eukaryota; kingdom Viridiplantae; phylum Streptophyta; class Magnoliopsida; order Asparagales; family Amaryllidaceae; genus Allium; species Allium cepa. The sequence continues at coordinate 180,832,647 of CM060937.1, read as the reverse complement.
AGTGATTTATTAGGAATTGTACATCTAATTAGTCTTACTTATGGATGATTGAATGACACTGAATGCCTTGGATTATTTGATATCTCTTATATGTGGTATGTGTTGCTCTGTGATATGAGATGCTTTGGTTGAATTGTGATAATATGGATTATCTATCTGTGATAATGTGAATTATCTATCTGTGTGAATATGTTATTCTAAATAATATCTTGAGTTGTTAAAACTTAAAACAACTTGGCCTTAAAAGACGGGGTTTGGATTTCAATGAGACCGGGATCAGATTTCAAATTGGATATCTAAAAACCTCATCGATCCAAATTAAACGATAGATCGTGAAGTCTCAAGTGAAGACCAAGATGAAGAATTCAAAGAGGAAGGTCTATTTTCGTTAACATTGAGGGTGATTCCAAAACGAATTTAACGGAGATAGTGCCTTCGATCAAGATAAAGATTCAGAGTGCAAGGGCTATTGTCGTTAACTCTGAGGGTGATTCCAAAATGAGTGTAATGAGATAGTGCCTTCGGTTTTGTTCGAACCCGGAATGGACTTGTATGGATGAATGCTTTCATACCATCGTCATCGGAGGACGATGAGCATTTTAAGATATGTGTTCTAAAATGGTAATCGTAGCCTCAAGCCTCATCAACGGGGAATGACTAAAACAGAGGAGGTGCAGCAAGGCTAAGTAGGTAGCACCCAAGTAGGATAAGATTTCCCCTGTCTAGAGGTCCCTTTTATTCGGCTGTGTGGGCAGTTGGTCGCGACGACTGTGGGGTTGTCTTATTTGGGATTATCCAGTAAAGGGTAGTTCCGACCTTGTATTGCAGAGGATCAGGGTGGATCCTTGGTACTCTGATCTAGACTAAGTACTGTGACGGACGTACCCCAGTAGCCCTGCCATTATATGGAATCCAATCTTCAATAATTGTCGTACGTTTTGATTGTTCCCAACTACGTTGGAACGTGAGATGTAAGCATTCCAGCTATTTTCTATTTTACTTGAAAACACTAGACACTATTATAATATCACTGGATTTTCTATCAAATGTTTTGGTTATCGTAAGGTAAAAAACCGACATGTTTATTTGTTGCGTGGTCTTACGAAATACCTTTGTTTTCAAATGTTTTTCAAAGTTAAACAACTTTAACCTGTTTACTCACACCAGACCCATGTCTGACCCAGAGTTTATTTTCTATTTTTCTTAAACTCTTGGGTACTTAAATTTTTATGAGTAGCCAAGGGATTCAGGTAGCTTTGATGAATTCTGGAGGAGATTTGGAGTAGGAGGCTTCAGCGTATATAGATATCTGTATTTCCGCTATGTTAGTAGCTCTGTGTTGTATTTTGAATTGTAATGATAGACAAGTCTTCACGACTATCTAATGTGTTATGTATAATCTGTATGACTCTGATAGATGATGTATATTATGTAATAATTATGTGATGTAATATATTTTATTCGTTCCACCGTAAGATTTCGATTTTGTTTAGTTCTTTCTTTCCTATCTTTTCTCTTTTCTACCTATTTCTTTCTTATTGGTGATGCATCTTTCTGTAGAATGAAAGGCGGGTCATCACAAAACCATGGAATACATAGGACTACCAACTTCACTTCATAGGAAACCTTCTAAATATAAGCCTTGCCCTTCACTAAAATCGGAGACCCTCTACTAGAAAGCTATATGTGCAAAGACATTGGTCTGCTAATTTCCTTTCCTCCTTCCATGCTAAACCGAGCAAGCACTTTTAGAATATTTTCCTTTTGAGTGAGCCTCAAAAGTCCAAGTTTTCTATCCCTTCGGATTTGCATACCCAAAATCTTCCTTGCTTCTCTATGGTCTCTCATATCGAATTCTGCCTTAAGCATCAACTTCAGACTATCAGTTTCAACTTTATCCTTGGAAACAATCAACATATCATCCACACAGAAGAGTAAAAACACCCAATAACCACTCTTCAAATGCTTGAAGTACATACAAGCATCTTTGATACTACGATCAAAACAAGTAAAAGCATAAAAGAACCAAACCTCTTGTACCACTCTCTAGGTGATAGCTTAACTCCATACAACGACTTCTTTAGCTTGCAATCCCAAATCTCTTTTCCATCTATGACATTCTGTCTGGCTGCTTTATGTAAATGGTCTCATCCAAGTCTTCATCCAAGAAAGCGGTCTTCACATCAAGTTGCTCCAACTCCAAGTCATGAGCGGTAATTATAGAAAGAAAAATACGAATAAAGGTGTCTCACTACAGGAGAAAAAAAATCTCATCATACTTCAATCCCTTCCTCTGTGAAAACTTTTTAGCAACAAGTCTAGCCTTATATCTTCCATCGGCCTTCACCTCAAACACCCACTTGCAACCTATGGCTCGACTTTCTTGAGGAGGAGGTACCAAATACCAAGTCTTGTTATTCTTCAACGACTTAACTCCTCTTCTATAGCGCACATCCACTTCGAACTGTCACATGACTTCAAAGCTTCATCAAGGTCAAACGGCTCCTCATGAACCGCATGTCAGGCATAATCAAAATGATCACTAAGGCTAGGGTTTGCATAATGCCAATCACCATACTGCTCAGGCAGCCTAATAGTCCTACGACTGGCCTGAGTAGGAACAACTTCGTGTAAGCTCCTTTCTGCTCCACCTTGAACTAAACTTCCTCTAGTCTCATGCACATCACCAGCACTACTACAAGGTACCCATATACTACTTTGCGATATCACATCAACTACTTCTATCTCACTTTCAACAGCATCGACAACTCTACACTAGGCTGTAAAATAGGAATCTCTTCCATTTCCTTAGGCCTATCAGAAACATCTGATGTGGTAGGTAAGTCTTTCTTAGGATTGAACATTGCTAAATCATCAAAATCAACATGTCTAGAATGAACAATCTTCTTATCAACAGGGCGCCAAATATGATACCTTTGATACCATTTGTGTATCCCAAGAGGATGCCCTTTTATGCTCTAGCCTCCAACTTATCATCGCATGTATGGTGAACATACACAGGGCAACCAAAAATATGAAAGTAACTAAGGTACATGGCTTTACCTCTCCACTTCTCTTCTGGAATCTTCCTATATATGGCGGAGCATGAAATCTGATTAATAAAATGCACCGAAATTGATAATGCCTCGGCCCAAAAGCCTCCAGATAAGACCACCATCAATCTCAAGCAACGAGCCTTCTCAAGTAAATTCCAATTCGTCCTCTCAGCAACCCCATTGGATTGCGGATCACCCGGTGTAGTGAAATATCTCTTAATGCCATGATGTCTAGAAAAGTTGAGGAACTCCCCAAAGATAAACTCGCCTCCGTTATTAGATCTCAATACCTTTAATTTAGAACCAGATTGGTTCTCAACAAGCATCTTCCAAACCTTAAACTTCTCAAAGCTCTCTGATTTGGCCTTCATCACAAACACCCAAACTTTTCGAGAATAATCATTAATAAGAGATATAAAATACTTCACTCCCGTAATGGAAGTAGTAGCAACTGGTCCCCAAACATTTGTATACAGATAACTAAGTAACCTCTCTGATCAATGGAGTCCAACTCCAAAGGATACCTTAGTCTCCTTACCTAACACACACTCCCGGCAGAATCTAACTTTTCGAAGTCACCTTTGACCATCTTCTGTCCGTGAACAAACTCCAAGCCCTTCTTAGAGATATGGCCCAATGTGAGATGCTAAAGTCTGGTGGCATCCAAAATACGAGAACTATCAACTCCAGCACACGACTCTTCAAGAACAGTAGTCCCCTTAAGCAAATACAAATTGCAACACATATATTCCTTCATAAGAACAAGATCACCCATCGAAACTTTCAAACTATCCTTCTCTAAAGTGACCTTGCACCCATGGATATCCACTACCCCAAAGAAATCAAGGACTTTTGAAGAACCGAAATATACCGGACACCTATCAAAGTGCGTATCACTCGTTAAACGTTCAAATCCGCACTGTACCTTCTCCCATGGCTCTACAACTGGCATCATTACCCATAAGGATTGCACTTCCCTCTCTGTCGACTATAGAACTTACGTAATCACTATCAGACGTCATATGAAAAGATGCTCCTAAATCAAGCAGCCGATGGTTTGATACATCTGATATCGCTGTAGATAACACATCATCAGATACAGCTTTCTCCACTACAAATGATGAAGAACCATCTTTTTCTTTCTTCTTCTTCCAATCCGTACAGTCTCTTTTCTAATGGTCTGATTTCTCATAATGGTGACATTTTCCATCCTTAGATTTCCTCTATAATTATTACTGGGCTTTCCAGATTTGGAACACCCTTTAGAATTCCAATTCCTCTCCTCCTCTCACCCTTTCTCAGCAAATAGGCATTAACTACAACTTCCTCCTCTACCTCCACCCATCCCCTTCATTTGATCCCTCAAGTCCTCAGATAGAAGACCTGACTTCACATCTTCAACGATCAAAGTATCTCTCGCAAAGGTAAGATTTTTAGCGAAACCCGTGTAACACTCCGGAAGGGAACACAAGAGCATTATAGACATATGTTTTTCAACTACCTTCAAATCCACAGTCTTCATCTTCATCACTAGATCATCGAAGAAACCTGGATGCTCTTCGATAGAAATATCATCTCTCATCCTTATAGTGAAAAATATCTTCAACAAAATCAAACGGTTAGTTAAAGATTTCTTAAGATAGAGATTTTCCAACTTGGTCCAAATGTCCTTAGCAGTAGTTTCACCGCTAATCTCAGAAATAACATTTTCTCCCATAGCTAATTACAAAGTAGTAAACTCCCATTTTTCCATCTTCTTCCTTTCCGCCGTTGAAATTTTAGCCAGCAACTATTCATGAGCAAACACCACATGATGAACTTCTTTTCTTAATGGAACACCTTTCATCTTCCATTGCCACTTATCGAAGTCTTTATCGCCCTTCCACTTCTTTATTGCTAAACTAGATCCTGATGCAATATATCCTTCTAACATAAGGTCTTGGTACAACTGCCAAAGTGTCCTCATCTCCTGCCATAATGCCTAACACGCTTTCTCAATCAACCTTGTCGCTCTGATACCAGACTGTTGGGGAAAAAAATCACCTAAGTTCGCCTTAGGAACAAAAAACCCAACCTCGCAGAAAAACTAATAGGACCGGATTGATGGTGAGGCAAAACAAACAACAGACAGTGACCAACTAAAATCAATCACAGATCAAGCAATAAAAGAAAGTAACACACATGATTTATAGTAGTTCCACTACCGCGAGATAGTGTATATTCACCTGGGGAGAAGAGATTTTATTACTTTCTAAGAGGATAAAATTTTACAAGATTGATAATGGAGAAGAAGAATAAGAAATACAATTGAGAGAGATAATTCTACTCATGCTAATATCTGCTTTTATATAGAGATTATTACAGGGGGTCGAAGTAATTAATTTATGCCCATAAATCAATGTCTCATTAATTCTCCTATTCATGCAGGAAACGTTTATCCATTTGATTTTTCAGTTTTTCCCAATTTATATGCCCTTAATAGGATTCTTCTTTAATCAGCTAATTGGGGAATTAATTGATTATCCCAATCTTTCAAAATAATTCTTCTTCTCACGTAGATAATTTATTAATCTCTTTAATGCTATAAATGATGCAATATATATTTGAGTAATTATCTCAATTATCTTCCAAATCTTCTGCAATTGGAAATATCGTATCACTGAAATTAACAATATCTTCCAAATCTTCTGCAATTAGAAATATTATGCAATTGGAAATATTGTATCACTAAAATTAACAATATCTTTCATATCTTCTGCAATTGAAAATATTGCATCATCAAATATTACACATATGGCATCCTATGACAACAATAGAACTTTTAGATTATTTTGACAACCAAAAAAAAATAAAGCATATTTCTAAAATAGCGAATCAGAACTATTTTCAGTGCAATTTCATGGGCGGTGCACGCAGAATGCAACTTATAACAAAAAAAGGTTGCATCAATGCATGAAAGAAACAAGAAATAGAACTTCTATGTCAATATGTAAGTCAGATTTTTGTTGAATATGATTAGAAATTTGAGAGAGTGCAACAAATCTACATATATATACTATACTTGTTTCTTTAGCTTTGAAGCACCTTTATTTTTCTTACTGAAATCTTTCCTAAGCAAGCCATGTGTACTCGAAAACTCGTCCGTCGTCTAAAGTATTTTTTCCTTCGGTCTACGAAAGCTCATTTTTTAAATAATTCTCAACTTCCTCTTTACTCCTCTTAACCCTAACCTAATTTGACATACTCCCCGAATCCCGTTGCCATAAAATGTAAGGCGCTGGTGAGTCTTAATCTTTGTTCATTGAGGATTATTTGTGGTGTTTTGATGATGAGGGGTGATAATATAGTGGCTGTTGTATGTGCAGGTGAAGGATTTCAAACAAGAAAGTTGCGGGAATGGGTTGTGTTCAGGAAAGTTGATTTCAAAGTATTGTACAGTTCCTGTGACTTAACATTGAAAATGAAAGATAGGTTGCAGGAACTATGAACAAGTGGCAAATTGCTATAAGAAATAAGGACAGAATTTTGTAAATTGCAGGAAGTGAACAAACAAGGAATTTGTGAAAACAAGAACAGGAATTACAAGAGCAAATATATATTAACTAATAATAAGATCTAATAGCAAGAATTAGTGGACTGGAAATGTTAGCTTCAGGAAGAAAAACAAGAACTGATATGAGATAAATGCAAGTAATATAAGAACTGCAAAGAAATTTAGCAAGAAAGGTAAGTGCAAAAATGTGATAACAGAAAATTGTAATGGTATATGAAATGAACAAGAAGAACTGAAATTATATAAGGTAAAGTGATAACAAACAGAGAATTGTAACCGCTAGGAGAACAAGAATATAAACTGAAATTGAAACATGATCTGAATAACTAGAATTATCTAAGTAACAAAATCAAGAGGAAGGGAATTAAGCTGCAATTGCGAATGAACTGAAATGAAAGAAGAAAGTAAACTGCGTCAGATTCTTAGCCACTCAAATAACCAATACAAGTGCTCTTATATATTCAACCCATGCACAAGCATGCTTGACGCAGCGTAGGAAGCGAAGTCGACGATGTAAATTGAATCCGTCCAGGATCTCACACGATTAGCAGAAATAATCGGTGAATCATTGATAAATCGATGAATTTAAGAATACCGTAAGGCCCAAATACGTTGATCACGAAGATACCGGACTTTAGCAATTTTCGTCACGTTGATCGCGCACGATACCATGAGAGAAGATCTTCAATTCTTCGAACGTTGATCAAGCGCACTTGATTCTGTGAATTGGCTTCAACAATCATTGATTCGAACGCACTCGAATATCCAAAAGTGGAGATAGGAAATAACACTCAACTACCAATTTAAATGGAGGAACAAAGCACAAACCAAATTTTATTCAAAATTCAACAACCGTTTACAAATGACACACCTTGCCTATTTATAGGCGTTACAACTCAACACTGACCAACCGACCTAACAATATACAAATTACAACACAATGACTTAAAAAAAAATAACGACCTAAACAAGCACGACCTATCAGCATACAACTCGACAAGACCAAGCAGCGACTTATTGCGACATTAGGAAGCTTCAGCGACCTAAACTTCACGACTTGAGGGTCTGGAGCGACTTATGGAGTTTCGCGACCTAACTGGATTCTCGTTCGCGACTTAAGAATCTTCCACGAGCTAAGATAAGTGCGGCCGCGACCTAGAAAAGGAGCTCCGCGACATACTGGAAGGCTTTGCGACTTAATGGAAGTCGTTGCTTGCTCGCGACCTAGGCTTTGGCGTGGTGGGGAATAGATCGTTTGCGGGTTGGATCTGGAATGGAGAGGCGAGCAATTCGAGGGTCGGACGCGACCTATGTGGGGAACGATCCAAGCTAAGGTCGTTCGTGACCTAGGTTATGCCGTTCGTCTTCCTTTTCTTCGCGAGAGGTAGGTGCTGCATTATCCTCCCCTTGTTGGGAAGAATTCATCCTCGAATTTACACTCTTCTCATCTTCGACAAGTTCCTCTCCATAATACGGAATTAAGTGTTTGACATTGAAAACATCAGAAGTATGAATATTTTTCGGCAACCTTAACTGGTACACATTATCATTGATCTTCTTTATGATTTCTGAAGGACCAATCTTTCTAGCAGCTAGTTTGTTGTAAGTACCGACAGGAAATCGATCCTTGGTCAATATTGCATATACAAAATCTCCTTTTTTGAAGACAACACTTCTTTGTTTTCTTATCCTACATTTGTTTATACCTCTCATTTGTTTTTCTCCAATCGTTCCTGAACGATTCTATGGCATTCTGTCAACCCATCAACAAAATCAGCAGCCCGCTTAATTGTCCCCTTCGGTTGTGGTACTATTGTCAAATCCAACGGCCCTTTGGGTAAGTTTGAATATACAATCTGAAATGGACTGAAACCTGTACTCCGGTTAACTGCATGATTGTGTGCGAACTCAGCTTGACACAACTTCAAATCCCAACTCTTCAAATTATCTTTCACAAGACATCTCAGTAAATTTCCCAACGATCGATTAACCACCTCCGTTTGCCCATCAGTTTGTGGATGGTAAGCGCTACTAAAATTTAGCTTCGTTCCGACCATCTTCCACAAACTCAACCCAAAATGGCTCAGAAAACGAGTATCTCTATCCGAAACAATAGATTTAGGTAAACCATGAAGTCTATAGATCTCTCTGAAGAACAACTATGCCACATGGACTGCATCTGCCGTCTTTTTACAAGCAATAGAATGTACCATCTTCGAGAAACGTTCCACTACAACATATATAGAATCATTTCCCCTCTGAGTTCTCGGCAAACCCAACACAAAATCCATGCTAATATCAACCCATGGTTTAGTAGGCACAGGTAACGGCATATATAATCCGGCATTCATAGCTGTTCCCTTCGAAACTTGACAGATATGGCATCTCTCCACAAATCTCTCAACTTCTTTTCTCATTGATGGCCAAAAATAAGATTGGAAAATCAATTGCAATGTACGATCTCTACCCATATGGCCTTCCTCATGTAATTCCTTCACAATTTTCATCCGTAAAATGCAATCTGGTAAGCATAATCGACTCCCCTTGAATAAGAATCCATCTACCAACACAAACTCATCAGTACTCCCATCCTTGACTTTCTCAAAAAACTTCGCAAAGTAAGGATCTTCTTCAAACAACTCTGGTAATAGTTCAAATCCTATCACTTCAACCTTCATCGTTGTCAACAAATGGTTCCTCCTGCTCAAAGCATCAGCTACACGATTCGTCACCCCCGATTTGTGATTTACAACAAAAGTAAACTGCTGTAGATACGCAATCCATGATGCATGCCTAGCTGAAATTTTCTCTTGTCCTTGCAAATGTTTCAAAGCTTCGTGATCAGTACATAAAACAAACTCCTTATGGAACAAATAATGTCTCCAGTGTTTCACAGCTTGCACGATAGCATAAAATTCCATGTCATAGGTACTATATCTCATCTTCGCACCCGATAGCTTCTCACTGAAATATGCAATAGGACGCCCCCTCTGACTCAACACCCCTCCAACCCAACCTTAGATGCATTATTATGTAGCTCAAATAACAACTGAAAATCTGGCAATACTAAAATTGGTGATGACGTCAAGAGTTCCTTGATTCGTTCAAAAGTAACCCCTACTTCCTCTGACCATGAAAACTGCTTGCCCTTCATACAATCCGTAACAGGCGCCATCACGCTACTAAAGTATGGAATAAACCTTCGATAAAATGAAGCCAACCCATGAAAACTTCGAACTTCTGTTATAGTCTCGGGCTGTGGCCAATCTCTAATGGCCTCAACTTTACTTTGGTCCACCTGTATTCCTTCTTCCGACACAACATATCCCAAAAATAAGACACTCCGTGCCATAAACACACATTTCTTCGTTGCTGCATAGAATTGTTCTTCACGAAGAATAATTAACACCTTCCGCAAATGCTGAATATGCTCCTCTGTACTAGCACTATATATCAGAATATCATCAAAGTAAAATACCACCAACTTCCCAATGTACGGCCTGAAAATTTGGTTCATCACCCTCATAAATGTACTAGGTGCATTCGAAAGACCAAACGGCATAACCAGCCATTCATACAACCCCTCCCGTGTCTTGAACGTTGTTTTCCATTCATCACCTGGTCTAATTCAGATTTGATGATAACCTCTCTTCAGATCAATCTTAGAAAATATAGTAGCTTCATTCAACTGGTCTAGCAAATCATCCAATCTAGGCATAGGAAACCTGTATCGGACAGTAATCTTGTTAAATGCCCTACTATCGGTACACATCCTCCACATCCCATCCTTCTTTGGCACCAACAATGCCGGTACTGCACATGGACTGAGACTCTTCTGAACACGCCCTTCCTCAAGCAACTCTTCCACTTGCCTTCTCAACTCCTCGTGTTCTTTCGGACTCATACGATAATGTGGCCTATGCGGTAAAATAGCACCTGACACTAGATCAATTTGATGTTGTATGTCTCTCAACGGTGGCAATTCTTTTGGCAGCTCTTCTGGGAATACATCTTCAAATTCTTCCAGCACTGGCTTTACCTTTTCAGGAACTTCCACCACTTCACTACTCTCACGTCCAATCAACAAAAACACTTCAGGTTCCTCCTTCACCTCTTTAACAAACTCCTTCAAAGTCAACAGAGTCTTTAATTCTTCAATCTCCTCCATCTTGTTTTCTTCTTGTTGTCGTTTCTTAGGAACTAAAGTGATTTTTGTGCCTTCAAACATGAAACTGTAGCTATTCGTAAGACCGTCATGTTGCACAGTCCTATCATACTGCCACGGTCTTCCCAGCAATAGATGACATACATCCATATCCACAACATCGCACCAAATCTCATCTTTGTATTTCTTCCCAATCGAAAAATTCACACAAGCCCTTCGACAAACCTTCACTTCACCATCCTTCCTCAACCAAGCTAACTTGTAAGGTTTTGGATGCTTCTCTGTTTTCAATGCTAACTTCTTCACAGCCTCTGTAGAAATAATATTATCACAACTGCCCGCATCTATAACAAATTTGCAAACCTTCCCCAGAATAGTGCACGTCGATTGAAAAATATTACTCCTCAACCAACTTGAATCATCATCTTGCTTTGGTGTCAAACACGACCTCCTCATCATCAAATTACAACCCTCATCTCCCGACAATTCTTCTTCCTCCTCAACATATGGTGAATTGGAACATTCAGCTTCTGCATCCTCATCTTCAATCTCAGCAATCATCGCCCGCTTCTTTGGCTTTAGACATTCATTGCTCTTATGACCAAATTCTTGACAATTAAAGCCTTTGATATTACTATTGACCTTTGCCTTCGCAACCTCATTCACAACTGGTTTACTGACAACCTTGGAAACGTTAGCATTTCTACTAGCTCCCTTTACTTGATTGTTGGAATTTGTAAATACACCACCTCCTCTTCTGCCTTGCTTCTCCCAAGCTAACGCCTTCTGGTGTGCTTCTGCAACAGATCTCGGATCAAACATATTTACCATATCTTGAATCTGCATTCTCAACCCTCCAACAAACCTAGCGGTCAACTGTTCTTCCGTCTCCATGATGTCATTTCGAGCAATCAGTTGATAAAACTCATCAGCATAATCATTAACAGTCTTTGTTCCCTGCCTTAGATTTTGTAAGCGTTGATACATAAGAGATTGATAATTGTAAGGTAAGAAAGTAGCTTTTATTAACTTCTTCATCTTCCCCCATGAAACAATCTTTGACTTCCCCATCCGTTCTCGTGTAAGTTTTGTCTATTGCCACCACGCCATGGCTCTCCCTCTTAAACGAGTAGCAATCAACTTCACTCTACGATCTTCCGGAGCCTCCTTGAAATCAAAGATCTCTTCAACATTAGATAACCAATCTTGAAATGCTTCAGCCTGCATACCACCCTTAAACTCTGGAATTTCAATTTTCATTCCGGACTCCCATTTGTGATCATACTCTAAATGATTTCTTCCTTGGCTTCGATTTCGACTATGAACACTACCACCATCAAACTCATCATCAAAATCTGATGCATATCGTTGTCGATCATGACCACCAACATATCTACCACCATTTCTACCACCAACATTTCTTCGATCTACATTCCTCCGATCACGATAATCCATATCTCTCTGATTTCGTTCATCAACATTTCTATCACGATCGTCAACATTTCTACGATCATGATCTTCTCTTCTCTCCCGATCTGAATGTGGTGAAACTCTATTTCCCCCATGACTCGATTTAGGTGAAACCCTTCTTCTACTTTGATTCATTTCAAGCATCATTCTCTCTAATCGACCAATTCCTTCATTCAACTTCTCAGTGAAACTCTCATTGATTCATTGCTCCATTTCATCGGCCTCTTCTCTTCCATACAAAGCATTAATATTGCGATGACGTTAAGCTCATCTTGGCGGCATGATTGAACTTCAACAAATCAAATAATTTTCAAAAACTTCAACTCAAACTTGAAAAAACAAGTCACGGCTTTCTTCAACACTTGTCTCTCGGCCTTGAACACTTCAAAGTGATGCACGGCTCAACTTCAAACACTTTCCGGACTTTGATCCAAAATGATATGGATCGAAAACTCCAAACTTTTTGTAACTTCACGATGAACACGATGAACACCAAACTTCTCAACAATTGCAAATCTGAACTCCAAATGATACAAACTTCTTGCAATCTAGCTCCGATACCAAACTGACGCAACGTAGGAAGCGAAGTCGACAATGTAAATCGAATCCGTTCAGGATCTCACACGATTAGCGGAAATAATCGGTGAATCGTTGATAAATCGATGAATTTAAGAATACTGTAAGGCCCAAATCCGTTGATCACGAAGATACCGGACTTTAGCAATCTTCGTCACGTTGATCGCGCACGATACCGTGAGAGAAAATCTTCAATTCTTCGAACGTTGATCAAGCGCACTTGATTCTGTGAATTGGCTTCAACAATCATTGATTCGAACGCACTCGAATATCCAAAAGTGGAGATAGGAAATAACACTCAACTACCAATTTAAATGGAGGAACAAAGCACAAACCAAATTTTATTCAAAATTCAACAACCGTTTACAAATGACACACCTTGCCTATTTATAGGCGTTACAACTCAACACTGACCAACCGACCTAACAATATACAAATTACAACACAATGACTTAAAAAAAATAACGACCTAAACAAGCACGACCTATCAGCATACAACTCGACAAGACCAAGCAACGACTTATTGCGACATTAGGAAGCTTCAGCGACCTAAACTTCGCGACTTGAGGGTCTGGAGCGACTTATGGAGTTTCGCGACCTAACTGGATTCTCGTTCGCGACTTAAGAATCTTCCACGAGCTAAGATAAGTGCGGCCGCGACCTAGAAAAGGAGCTCCGCGGCCTACTGGAAGGCTTTGCGACTTAATGGAAGTCGTTGCTTGCTCGCGACCTAGGCTTTGGCGTGGTGGGGAATAGATCGTTTGCGGGTTGGATCTGGAATGGCGAGGCGAGCAATTCGAGGGTCGGACGCGACCTATGGTGGGGAACGATCCAAGCTTAGGTCGTTCGTGACCTAGGTTATGCCATTCGTCTTCCTTTTCTTCGTGAGAGGTAGGTGCTGCATTAATGCTTGACTCAACCAGACCCAGACTAAGTCAACCAGGCCAAACTCATATGCATACAAGCCCTTACATTATTCAACAATGCAAACTGAACAAATATACAGCAACATATGCACAAACTTTACATGTATCAGATATGCACGTGCACAGTTTGCACACACTGCTACACTCAAACCACTTACTCCTCAAGCCTTGTTTCCATCAACCACAGCCTCTGACGCCTGCTTGGAAGCCTCCAGCACCACCTCTGATGAACTGACCGTTGTACTCTGGTGAACTTCGCCAGAGTTTGCTTCCCTCTTCATTTTCAACCTGTAAATAGCAGTTTTTCATTTTCAAAATTCAAAAATATGGCAACCAATCCTTGGTTGTTACATAAAACAACAATCGGTGATGACTTTTCCTCCTACCAGCGGTGCAAGGCCACTTCGAATCCGAAACTCCAGCTTCATCAACCCTTAATTTCAGTTAGCTCGATACCCATTGGTGACATTTTGTACTCTTCCATCTTACCTCAACTTTGATTGCTTATTTAATTTACGAAATCAAATGCAAATGAACATGATGGCGTGTTATCAAACTAAACTCTCTTCAACACAGGTAATTTCCTTTTCTTTGGGTATTTAACTTTACTGTATTTTTCATTTTCAATTGAGACAAATGTTTTGATCATTAGAATTTCATTTCAGTTTAGCATTTAGATTTAAGAATTTATTCACCTCTGAATTTTTGTTTCCCCTATAATGTGTGACTCGTATAATTCATGAACGTATTTCATTATCATTGGATATGTTTATTTTGAATACAAATTTTGGCGAAGTACTTTTAGTTTGTTCAATTTCTACCTGCCTGATATGCTATTGATGCCAACTTGTGTATTTATTTCCTCCCACTCTGCCATTTCATTGAATGTGAGTTTCAGACTTTAATATTGGTAATTTCAAGCACCTTTAAGCACAAATTTGGATGGTGGCAGTAATTTTTTTAACGCTGTTTGAAAATAGCAGGTATGGAACGTTCAATTAACTATTTCGCCAAGTTGATTGATTTTGATATTATCAAAACGACTATTGAAGTATACGAGGATTTACAAATCTTTTGATTGTTAGTTCTAAACATAGCATCTTTTTATAACTATAATTACCCTTTCAACAAAGAAGCGATGGAATATTCCAAGTTTCACAAAATCTTATGGATCCGCATTGAATTTTCGACATATATTTTATGAGAAACGCGGAAACATCAAATTCCATAGAGTGTGCCATTCTTTCCTGACATAATCGTTTTAGGAGTTTAAGAATTGGTTCTTCATACAAGGCCTGTTATCATTTATATATGTGAGTTCAGTAAGGTTTTCATTCTTAGAATCACCAAAAACAATAGCAATTAATCGGTAGGGAACGTAATGATAATGAACAAAAAGGAATCTAATAAAAATTCATTATGACGTTTGTGCTTACCTTTTAATTATTTTAAGACTAAAGAGGAAACATATTCTTTTCTTTGTTTTCACGTAAATTCTTTTTTTTTATTACTGTAATGCAAAACATATAAGCTGTCTGTTGTCAAAGTCTTCATCCAATATTCTTAGATTCTTGGCTAAACTGGAGCTTCCCTGGAGTTTGGCCAATTCAGAATGATTGAATTTAATATATTGAATTTAAGGGCTCTCTATGAAGGTATAGGTACAAGACTGATAATCCAACTTAATAAGCTATCTTACTATAGATGATTTTTTTAGTCATTCACATCAAATAGTGAAATCTTTTTGTATACTAGAAACATAAATGAGGTTGGTGAAAACAAACTAACTCAAAAAACATTTATTATTTTTTTCTAGAGGAAACAAAGACCAGTAAAGAATTAGAAATATGGTGATCATATTAATATTTAATGGTAGATTGATATTTTCATTTTTTTTTCTTATGATAAATATGGCCATCGACCCAAAATTGTAAATTCAAGCATTTGCCACAATTGTTCTATAACAGTCTAATTATTGGTTTTTACAACGTTTATCTGTTAGTAGTGATGCACGCATGATTTATTAGGGATGGTTGAATGAATTGCACTTTAGTTAGGTTTAACTATTGGGT
The DNA here is from genome assembly GCA_030765085.1 of Allium cepa. NCBI lineage: Eukaryota > Viridiplantae > Streptophyta > Magnoliopsida > Asparagales > Amaryllidaceae > Allium > Allium cepa. The sequence goes on along the minus strand of CM060937.1, from coordinate 180,816,829 downwards.
TGAACCAAAAATATAAGGTTCATAAAAAAATAATCTATTTGTTTAGTTCTTACCTCACATTCCTCATGATATTATTTTTCCAACTATTTATTTGCTCAAAGCAAACATTTAAAACAATGTAACTTCCTTTAAGGCACTTATCATTTGGTGAAACCCAACTTTTGAAATTAATGCTTTTTGTGGCAGAAAAGAATCACCAAAAAACTATTTCGAAATGCTACTCCTAATATGAAAAAAAACATATCTTACACTCTTCAATTTTCCATATATTGCTTTCTCAGTCTTCAATCAACTATGCTATACTGTGCATCTAGGGTTCTTCTCTTCTTTTTGAAGTTGATTATGTTGATATTTGTACTTAAAACTTATGCATCTCGGTTTTTTTCTTGCAGAATCAGGTAGATTTTGTTACCTTTGATGCAAGCCTTCTACGATTCAATTGTAATTAAACTTACTAATTCACATATATTGTGGTAGTTGAAGAAACTGAAAATATGATATTGGATTTATTTCTAAACTGAGTTTTCTTTCAGTACAATGCTTAATACTTTACATTGACAATACACTTGTATTTATAAAGAAAAGAAGTTGGGCTGCGGATTGGCCCAATAAACAAATACAACCCGCATCTGCAAAATGTAAGAGAGAAAATATATGAAGCTTTGCATATCTCATACCTCATGTCTGTTATATCGCTTATTCGCCCCCTCAAACCCAAGCTAGGGTTAGGGTTTGCGAGCGATATTCAGATCTCGCCCCCGAAACCAAAAATAGAGAAACTCGAGATGAAAATTCAGATCAAACTGGCTATGGCCAGCACCATAGACTCGAATAGTGGAAGATCTGTGAGTAATCACATCTTCAAGCTCAAATCGAGGTAGAACCAGAAACAAGTCACTAATTAGCGATAGCATCATTGATGTTGATCCCATGCTTGAGATGACTGAGGTTTAGTCATTAGAGAGCTGTCAGGTGCTTCAGTTTCTACTAGAAGTGTCTTGGGAACATAGATCTGAGCTTTAGATCTCATATTAATGTCATCTTCATCAACGTTAAGCTCGTGTTTGAAGCGAATGAAGTTAGGCCTTGAAAAGAGTTTGGTAAAGATGTCGGCTTTCTGGTAAGTAGATGGTATATAACTGACTTTAAGCTCTCCTTTAATGACTTGCTCTCGTACGAAGTATAAATCTAATTCCATGTGTTTCGTACGAGAATGTAAAACTGGATTGACTGTAAGTGCAATTGCGCTTTGATTATCACACCATATTGTGGCTCCAGTATTATATGCAACATGTAATTCACTTAAAAAAGATTTTATCCACATAATCTCAATAGTAGTTCTAGCTAGGTTACGGTATTCAGCTTCACTGCTGGATCTAGACACTGTTGGCTGTTTTTTTGCGCACCAAGATATAGGGTTGTTGCATAAGAACACACTGTAACCAGTAGTAGATCTTCTATCATCGGTGTCTGTTGCCCAATCTGAATCAGAATAACCATTGATATGTAGAGATGAGCATGATTACAATATTAATCCTTGATTGATTGATCCTTTAAGACATCTTAAAATTCGTTTTACTGCATTCCAATGATTGTCTAGTGGTCTTTGCATAAACTGGCTCAATTTATTAACACTATAAGATATATCAGGCCTGGTAATTTTGACATACTGAAGTGCTCCCACTATGCTTCTATACTGTTTGTCATTTAGAATTGGTTCTCCTTTTTACTTTGGTAAATGCAAGTTGCTAGTCATTGGAGTAGGAAGTGGATTTTCTTTATCCATCTTGGCTCTAATTAGAATTTCACTGGTGTATTTTTTTCTGACTTAATAGTATCTCAGAATTTGACATTTTTTTAACTTCAATGCCCAGGAAATAATTTAGCTCTCCTAATTCTTTAATGGAGAACTCCTTCTTTAGACATTATGTTATGTGACAGATTTCCACCTTGTTGTCTCATGTAATAATAAAATCATCTACGTAAATTAGCACATAAGTCACTGTATGATTAAAAAAATTAGTAAATAAGGAATTGTCAGATTTTGTTTGATTGTAGCCATGGCTGGAAAGTTTGTCAAACCAGACTCTTGGTGCTTGCTTGAGCCCATAGAGTGCTTTATTAAGTTTGAACACCAGTTGCTCACTACCTTTTTGTATAAATCCATATGGTTGCTCCATGTATACTTCTTCCTGCAAATCACCATTAAGAAAAGCATTGCTAACATCTAATTGCTGAATAGCCCAATTCTTATGCAAAGAAATTGTTAATATTATCCTGATTGATGTGGGTTTCACAACTGAAGAGAAAGTTTCAATAAAATCAAACCCATTTTGTTGTGAATACCCTTTTGCCACCAATCTTGCTTTGTACCTAAGAGTTGAGCCATCGGGATTTTTCTTCAACTTATATGTCCATTTGCGTCCTATAACAATTTTATTTTTGGGTAATTGAACAAGATCCCAAGTTTTGTTTTTGATTAGTGCGTTATATTCCTCTATCATGGCACTTTTCCAATTGTCATCAATAATTGCCTGTTGATAAGTGGTTGGCTCACTTGTGTCAAGTTCAGTACTATATACTTTTGGTTTAAAAATACCATTCTTTGCCCTAGTTATCATATGATGACCAGTGTTTGCAGGAACAGTAGGTTGATTTCTATCATCATTAGTGATCTCTTGTTGAGTATTGATTGACTGTTGGTCATTCAATACTTAGCATGGATCACCAGAGCAATTGTGTGTTGTGAGCAGGAGTCCTTTTTGTCATCATCACCTTCACTTTGGATTGGTATGACTATCTCAAGTGAGAATGATATTGGAGGTATGGAATATTTTGCATTGTATATCTTCTGAGATGTTTTGATGCCTGCATTACTAAAAGTAAATTCATTCTCATTAAATATCACATGTCTGGATATACACACTTTACCATTGTTATCTAGGCATTTATAGCCCTTCTGACTTACATGATAACCTATAAATGTGCATGATTTTGATCTATAATCAAGTTTATGTGAGTTGTATGGTCTTAAAAAGGGAAAACCTTGACATCCAAAGACTTTCAAATTTTGATAGTCTGGTTTAACTTTGGTTAGCACTTCCAAAGGACTCTTATATTTAAGAGTCTTTGTAGGCAGTCTATTAATTAAGTAGACTGCTGTAGAAAATGCATCTGGCTAGAATTTGACTGGCATAGATGCTTGTGCTTGTAAAGTTAAACATGTTTCAACAATGTGTCAGTGTTTTCTCTTCATAAGACGATTTTGCTCTGAAGTATAAGGGCATGTGATTCTATGTGTGATTCCCTTGCTTTCAAAGAATTTTCTTAGTGGCAGAAACTCCTTACCTCCATCTGTCTGAAAGATTTTTACCTGATTGTTTGTCTGTCTTTCTACATTTGTGATGAATTGCATCACTGCATTGTTAGTCTCAGATTTTGATTTCAAGAAATAGATCCATACAAATCTAAAGTAAGCATCAATAAATGAAATGTAATACTTATAACCATAATCAGTACTAATTGGAGCAGGTCACCACAGATCTGCTGCAATTAGTTCAAGATTATTATTGTACATAGTCTCAGAGTCTAGAAATGCAAGTTTATGACTTTTGCCTAATTGACAATATGTACATATATAAGAGGTGGGAATTTATCAACAAGAATGCCATCACATTTACTCAGCACATGTTTTACAATATTTATACTAGGAGTCCTAGTTTACAGTGCCAAACAAAAAAAAATTCAGTGTACTTTTCAACATTACTTGTTTCAGAAACATTACACCATTTACTTTCATACTCTGATTTTCTTGAGCTTGTAACATCAAATTTGTATAACCCCTTATGTTCTTTACCCTGCAAAAGAACTTCATTAGTTAGATTATCTTTCACCAAATAGTGTGTTGAGTGAAATTCAAAATACACATTATTATCTTTGGCAAATTGTGATACACTCATCAAATTTTTCCTGATTAATGGTTCCCTCAGCAAATGTTTGAGATAGATTTGTCTAGTACCATTAAAGCTTGCATTTCCAATATGAGATATGTGTGTAGTTTTACCATTACCCATATACAGTAATTGTTTACCTTTGTATTCTCTATTGCCAAGATTTAGCTGACTCAAGTTATTAGTCACATGATTGGTTGCACCAGAGTCAAGATACCAACTGTCATCATGTATATCCTCTATTCTTGCTGTGCTAGTGTCTATACTCTCTGATTTTAGTTCTTGATGCATGTTCACCATGTTAGCACTTGGATTTTGTGGTCTTGTATTGTTGTTATTCTGCTGTGCTGGAGTGAAGTTTGCATCAAACCTGAAGTAACACTTGTTTGCAGTGTGGCCATATTTTTTACATATTGGCATCTTAGCTTATTATTACTGTAGTTCCATCTGCCACCTCTAGCTCTGCCTCTGCTGGATTGTCCACCTATGTAGTTGTTTGACTGATTCTTATTACTTTAACCTTTTTCTTGATTTCTTTTCTTGCTTACTGAGACATGATTAACATTGTATTCCCAGTTTATTGGCTTCTTTTGCTCTAGTCTCCCTTCATAAGCAAGAAGCATTGATCGAACATTCTAAAGTGATGGCAGTTTTTCATTAGATGATATTATGGCCACAACTGCTTCATATTCATTATCTAGACCACTTAGTATGCATAATATTTGTTCTGTGTCTGTCACTTTATGACCAGCACAAGCCAATTGATCACATATGCTTTTGGCCTTGGATAGATAATCTCTCATACTTGCATTGTCTTTCCTCAAGTTTTGCAACTGCCTTTTATATTGCATTATTCTTGCTGCAGATTGAGAACTAAATATCGGTTCGATTGTATGCCAAATTTCATGAGCTGTCTTGCATCCTACTAATTGTGGTAATAAATTTGTGCCTATGGAAGACAGTAGCCAAGAACTGATCAGGCTGTCTTGTCTTTCATGGATGATGTAATCTTTATTATTGATTAACTTTCCTTCATTGTCTGTAGTGAATCTTGGTGGAGTAATCAATGTGCCATAAACGAATTCTTGCAAGCCATAACCCCTTATGGCTGCCTTAACCTGAAACTTCCACAGCAAGTAGTTAGACTCGTCTAACTGTATGGTGATGACTTGACTCTGGGGTTTGATGAGATCTTGGGTGATACTTGACTGATCTTAAGCAGTTCTTGAATCAGTTCTTGGTGATGCAGCAGCATTGCTACTTTCTACAGCCATTTTGATGATAAGAAATTGTGAGAAATCTGAAGATGAGTCGAAAAGAGAGTAGATGGGAATCGAGAAGTGCAGCCGAAGTCAGGTGGATGACGAAGAATCTCTGACACCTTCTTCTTGGCACGATACTGCGGGTAAGTTGATCAGAACTTTGAAAATTCTGATGAGTCGATGCAGCCGAGAAGGTGTTTGATGATGAGAATTCTCTGAAACGCCTTCTTCTTGGCACGGCATTGAATTCAAATGATGAATTTTATGATAAGTGACTGTACACAATTATTTACTTGTGTACTTTGCTCTCATATGATGATACTTCTCTGATGAGAGAAATTATATCAATCAGTTTTGCTGCTAAGCAATCCAACTTGCTCTGATACCAAGTTGAAGAAACTGAAAATATGATATTTGATTTATTTCTAAACGGAGTTTTCTTTCAGTACAATGCTTAGTACTTTACATTGACAATACACTTGTATTTATAAAGAAAAGAAGTTGGGATGCAGGTTGGTCCAATAAACAAATACAACCCGCATCTGTAAAATGTAAGAGAGCAAATATATGAAGCTTCGCATATCTCATATCTCATGTCTGTTATATCACTTATTGTGGTATAAAAGAATAATCACATAAATCTGTTTTGGGGGTTGTGGAATCACAATCCATGCATGATGGAATAATCAGCGCATGTACGAATGTAAAAAAAAATCAGAGTTGGATAAGTTATCCCAAAAAATATTTATGCTTATGAGAGCAACGAACGTGGTAGTAACCGTATGAGCGCAGACCTGTAAACGAAACACAAGGGCATTTTTGGTTTTTCAAAAAGACACCGAGTAAATTAGTTTAATTAATTTTCTTTATTAGTAGCAGAGATATGTAACCATATCAATATCACTATTCATTACCTAACAAAAATTGAAATAAGTTCACAAATTAATGATAATAGTTATGTGGTCGTTATACACTTGATAAAGGACAAATTCCCATTTTGAGCCCTAGAAAAAAACTTATTTCCTCTTTAGGCCTCGTTCAAAACTATTTACAAACATAGGCCTAGTTTTGCGGACTTCAAATTTGCTCAAGTGTATTTTTTTAATTTATGCTTGCACAAATATGTATTGTGCAAGTGTATTTTTTTTTAAAAAAATTGTGCTTGCGTATTTTTGAAATGCACAAGTGTAATTTTTTAAAATAAATTTGTGCTTGCGTATTTTTGTAATCCGCAGGTATAAAATGTTTATGGAAATAAGTTATTTTCCCGGATCTAAAATAAAAATTTGTCCTCTGATAAATGAGTTATGCCACTACGTTTTGTAGCAGTTTTTGGTTAGCTAAAGATTTAGAATCCTTTTTCAAGAAGGGAAACCATTGGCATAATAAATGAATGCAACACTTAGTACCTTGCAATTACATAACCAACTACCACTTCACCTTCTCTTATCTTGGAGTAGTATTCTCTTATCTTGGAGTAGTATGCGGTAATGGAGGAGACATCAATTTACTTTTATGTAATATGTTTTTCATACATATCTATTTGATCAAATCAATCATATTATTCATTATTTTAGATAATGCTAATTCATAATCTTGAGGTTTTTTTCTACATGGTTCAAATTTCAACTTTGCTAGAAGGTCAGGCATGATCGAAAGCACCCTTTGATCGAAAATTGAAGGCCCTTATGAGAAATTAACAACAGCTGTATGTAATTTGTTAACTAATATTTTTAACCGACTTTGGAAGAAGCCAATAAGAAAATAATGATACGTGGATGCATTTTGTTAAATAATATTTCAAATTGAGTGCCGAAGGACCCAATAAAAAAATAACAATAGTTTGATTAAGAGATTTATTTTTAAACATGATGTAAAACTTTGAATTATTTTATGTTATTTGCTATATCTACATGTTACCAAATCCAGCTTTTATAACTATAATTGCTATGTAAGAGTCTGATTGAGAGACTCGTTATGAAATAAAATTTTAAGTTGGCTTTGTGAAGTAGGATAGAATTGAAGAATCTTTGAGCGTGAAGAAAGATTGAAAGGGAAATTTTCTATAGTATGCACTGTTAAACAATAATACTACAAAGCTGTTACGAAACTATTTACAATGATTGTTAACAGTAACGTTACAAAGGTATTACGAAACTGTTACAATTATGTTGCAAAATTGCAACAACAAACTATCACAAGTACGTCGCAAGAACTGTTACGAATAAAACTATGCAGTTAATAGATAATGTAATAAATATAATACCGATTAGATTGTCCGAGTCCATCGAAAAATATTTCCTTGAAACAATATTGCTCATCTACGGCGCTTAAGGATATCGAGCAATTGTTTTACAAGATGAAACAGACCTTCTCTACGATGCTGCGCAACAATCGCAGGGCAAAGATGAACTCAAGAGAGTTTATTTAAGAACAGAGTGTTGTGGAGAGAATGAAAATGCAGAAAAACTTAGTATTATTTACCGTTTTCTTTCTGCCTATATATAGATGCAGATAAGTGCACGTATTCGGCAATAGATGCTTATTCGAACAGATGCGACCGTTGGAAATGTTGTGACCTTATACCAGGCGATGCGGCCGTTTGAGTTTGAGCGCACAAAAAAAACTATTCGATCTGAACAGCCACGCCAAACCAACTGCCAACTGTAAAGTGCTAAGTGCATCTAATACGCCTCAGACGTCCATTCACCCACGCAGCGGGTACGGGCGCGCACGCGTGCAAGGTGGTGCGTTGCACCACCCGTCATGACTTGTGTCTCTCTTTGTCTCATAGGAATTATAATAGTGCTTACATCTTAGAATATAAACACAAATAGTTTATTATATTCTAAGATATGAGACTATTCATTTTACAAGGTATTAAATACCTTCACATTCCCCGATGCTCATTCATTTCTAACAATCCCCCACATGAGTGAGTAATTGTTTAGTTTGTTCTTAAAATTTTGCAAAACATTTATTGTATCGGTTAAAGTAGCACATTGGTCTTGAACTTTCCTAGTGTTTATCCTTTTGACTTACTGGTGAATTGGTAGACTAAGGTTTCTTTGAACTGTAAGACTTTTGTGTAAATCTAAAATTAACAACACGCAATAAGTGTTTTTAACCCTTCTTGGTTCTCTGTTTGTGTTCATTTTTGTCCTGAACACCAGCATGGTCTCATGTACTTTGAAGAATTTGGCTTCCAATTCACCTTGAAGCGGCGCTTTCACGCTAAGGTAGGTGACTCTATATCGGTTATTTTTACAATGCTCTACATGGTACTTTAACATTAGCAAGTATAGACATCATTAAAAGTATCAAAAAACTTGTCATATTCTTAGGTGAGTACTGCACTGACTTATCATAGGAATGGTTTGAATATTTACAGTGCTATCAAGTTTATCTAAACTTAGTTATCCCTTTGAATCTAGATCTTGGAATCTCCACTTAGCTAGGTGGGGTTGCCGTTTAATTTTTTTTAGTTTATGGGTCTTAACCTCATTCCCATCGATAAGGTGTTAACCTTCTCTCTACGTAAACCTTTTGTTAGTGGATCCGCACTGCTATCATTTTATTTTACATGGTCAATTGTGACAACCCTATTGGAGAGAAGTTGTCTAACAGTTTTATGTCTACGATGAATATGTCTAGACTTGCCATTATAAAGCTTACCATTGGTCTTTCCAATAGCCGATTGGCTATCGCAATGTATGCTTATTGGAGGTAAAAGTTTTTCCAAATTCGAAATACCTTTTAAGAAACCTCGAAGCCAATCCCTTCTTCTGCAACTTTGTCTAAGGCAATAAATTCTGATTTTATGGTCGATCTTGCTATACAAGTTTGTTTAGAGGATCTCCAAGATATTGCATCACTAGTTAAAATAAACACATATCCACTAGTGGATTTTGTATCTGATGAACCAGTTATCCAGTGTGCATCACAATGCCCTTATATTATAGATGGTTACCTATCATAATGTAGTCCATGACTTTGTATATACCTTAGGTATCCTAGTACTCGAATTATAGCTTTCCAGCGATTCTTTCCAGGGTTGCTTGTATATCTGCTAAGTTTACCAACAACATATGCTATATCACGTCTAGTGCAGTTCATTACGTACATCGAGGTTGTCAATTTGAGATTTAAGTCGTAAATCGTAATGTTCATATTTTGAATCGAATCGGGATTTAAATCGTACATCATAGATTTTAATATTTTTATATGTGAATACTAAGTGTATACATGTTACATTTCAGTGAAATAATGTACACCGGCTAGCCACCTACTAACAAACAAACATAATTAAAATAATGCAAAAGAAAAAGCTGCTATGTCTTGTGAATGACAACCATGCTTATTTTGACTTCAAATTGTTTTTAGTGGACAAGGGGAGATGTGTCATTTAATAGAAAGCTATTCAACATATTAAAATATAATTTATACATCTAATTTGTTCACACTTGCAGACTTCTGTCAGAAGTAACAAAAAAGAATAATAAAGCAAATGAAATAGAAGGAAGTAGCGAAAGGGAATAAGAAGCTAAAGAAATAAATTAAAAAATAAAATCTTTTCTCACATTTCAATACGCGAACAGCAGTAAGTTAAATTTTCTTTTCTTCTTTTCTTTCTCTGATTTTGCTGCTTCCTTTTACCTTTCCTTTTCTCTGATTTTGCTGTTTTGATTTTACAGCTTATTGATTTGGTTTTTACAACTTAAATTGCAAACTCATATGTAGATTCAATTATTCAGTTTGCGTCTTTTGATTTTCTTATTGAACAAATGTTGCTTCAGTTTTGGATGTGAATGATCAGATGTGAAAAGTTAGGGTTTTTCAATAATCATGAGGAACCGTCGATTCGAATTTGCGAACGATATTTTTTATTTAGGTTTAGATCGTACGATTTTTATTAACTTCAATTTTTTTTCTGTTTTGAATCGGTAAAGGCTACGATTTTACGATTTTTTACAACAGTGACGTACATAGTGCTGCCTAGTATACGAGAGTACCCAATTGGTAAATACTGTCACACTATTTTTAACCCAGTTTTGGTTCAAATCCACGGGTGATTTTGATGATATTATATTGTGTTGTTTAAAATTTTATAGTATTTTCACTATGTAATGTGATCGGGACAACACATATCCTTGGTTGGTTTATGTATTTTTTCACCAAGTATCACATCAGCGATTCCCAGATCTTTTGTAACAACTTTGGTTTGGAGACTACCTGTCAATATTAAATTATAATGGTAATTATAATGTAATATTGTGAATTAAATTAAAATTGGAGATTTTAAATTGTTTATTTGGAATAAACAATGAATTTTGGAATTAAAAATGAGAAAATAAAATTTCAAACTTTATTTGATTTGGTTAGAGTGATAATAAATGGGAAATGGCCTTACTTTAGAGAAAATGCAATAATTATATTAATTATTTCCCTTTTGCTTCTTTTAATAATTTTTAAGAGAAGTATTTTATTTTTAAAGGTTTTTTATTGAAATAAAAGGTGGAAATTAGTTTATAAATATGTTTTGGCTATAAATAAAGTTTGGAAATGGTTTAAAATATTTTTCTATGTAAGAAAAGCATTTTTGGTGAATTTTAGAAGTTAAATATAGAATTTTATTCATTTATTTGAGTAAATGGTGTATTTTTGTTAAATAAAGAGTTTTAATAATAAAAATGTCTTAAAAATAAAAATTTACCCTTTTATATGATAAAAAATGTTTATTTTATATATATACAAGCTTTCATATTTTCTTATGTAATACTTGAGAGAAAAGTGCATTTTGTTTTGTGCATATGTGATATATGTACATATTTTTAGTTAAGAATTAAGTAATTATCTTAATCCATTTTATTTTCTTTTGATTTGGGTCCTTTGGCCCATTAGTCTTAGCCTGTAAATGAAGAAGTGAGAAAAAAGAATACGTTCATTTTTCTCAACTTTATCATCCTCTTCCACCTAAAAATAATACACAGTAAAACACTCAACCAAATTTCACAATCCAAGCTAATTTCTCCATAAAATTCAAGCAAATTAAAGTCTTTTACAATCTATAGAATAAATCAAAATTAAAAACTCCAAATCACTTAATTTCATCAAAAATCTCTAATTTGTGAAATGTTTCTCTAATTACAGTAAAATTTCCTTTGCATGTTATTTCTATCATCTGTGCAGGTTCTTAGAAGCTATTTCTCAAATCAAAGCTTCATACTTGCTACTAAAATCTAAGTTTTTGCATCTAAATGGTGAGGTGGTTGAAATACTCATATAATCTAGCTGAGCCATGCTCAAAAATTGCAAAAGCAGTCAAAAATGAGCTTCTATTGATAAATTTTTGTAGTAGTTTATCTTTGTTTGAAATATGTTTCATATTGCTTCTTTAAAAGCCTGTTTCTTTTGATTTCGACAACGAAATGTTGTCGGATTTCTTCATTTGTTAATTATGTTAAACTTGGTCTCTGCAAAATTAGGTTGAAAAATATTAACACTTGAGTGTTCAACTGCTCCTGAAATTGCATACGAACAATGGAAACAACCTGGAAACAAAATTGCGTAAAGAGGTCACCTCCCTTTCTCAGGGTCGACATGCAGGTCGACCCAAAGTCCTCCTAGGTAAATTATTAAAGTATTATATATATGTGGCGATTACCTTATGGGAATTTGAGTTAATGAGAATTTAAATTTTGCAAGCATTTGAAATTATTGAGCATTAATATTTAAAATTCTTTGAAATAATTTTTAAAATTAATGAGCATTTAAAATTATTATTATATGATATTTTAAAAGTATTTTCAAATATAAAATCTATTTATTCTCTATAATAAGGGGATTTTCAAATATGGATTTCAAAATTGATTTCGAAAATTGGTTTGAAAAGCTTGTTTTCCAAAGTAAATTATTTTATATATAAAATACACGTTTTTGCACTATTCGAGCGAATGAGAAGGAGAATTAAACGATTTGGTAAACATGTGGTATGGGAAACATATGTTTATCTTATCGGTAAATTCCTGACTTGTTTGTTTGATCGTTTTGACCTTCGAGTGGTGTTTACCGATTAGATGAGGTAAATTTTTTACTGCTTTGAGTGTGAAATTTACTAGCGGTTTGTAGACCGTTTAGTACGAATGTGTGGTTTGAGACGCACGTTAACACTGTTCGAGTTCCTATCCGAAAGTTTGTGACACATTTGTCTTCGAGATGTATTGCCAGTACTTGACCTTCGAGTCATTCTCCTAAAGACGTTTGCGATTGTGGCGTATTTTCCATTGCGGCTTATTTGTTTTCGACATGTTTTCCATTGCAGCGTATTTGTCATTGCGGCGTATTTGTCCATTGAGACATATTTGCCTTCGGACATGGTACCATATTTGAGAGAGAGCAGTACTTGGCAGGCTTCGGCCATATGCATGTGCAAAACTTTTGAGATAATTTCATTGATTATTATGATTTTCCGAGTGTATCGCCTTTTTCATAGTTGGCCATTCGAGGCGTTTTAAATATATGGCGATTACTTTATGGGAATTTGAGTTTCTTACACTGGCGTTATTTGAGATTTTCCTTTTGGCATATTATTTGGGATTTGCCCATTGGCGTTATTATGTGAGATTTGCCTTTTAGAGTTTATTTGGGATTATATTCTCGTATGTTGGAGTTTTATATTTGATTGCCTTATGGCATATTTTGAGATCGGGATTTCTTTGAGTTGCTTTTGAGTTTGCCGATATGGCACGTTTGGGATTTCTCCTATTTAGAGTTATGTTTTTTTTCTAAACCATATTTGATGTTTTGTGATACGTCGATGAGATGAGGTTTGCTTTTATTGTGAGATTTGTTATAAAGTTTTATCGCATTTGAGTTGCATTCATATTTAGTGATATCCTTATGTCACTTTAAATTATTATACCTACTTAGTTATGCCATATGAACTAACTATGTTCTCTTGAATTATTCCTTCTCACTTGAAAAGATAATCACCTTACCTTATGCTTATGTTATAGATTATCCTCTTAAACAGATTTGTTTAGCTAGACTGACCCATATACTAGGGTCAAACCGCGTTGTTTCAGGTTAGATACCTGCTGTTGGACTTTTCTTGATGCTTCCGCCTTGGGTATCAGTTTATCTCTTTGTAGTTTTATAGTCGTTTTGTATGACTCTGATATGTATTTATTATATTGACTCGTTGTATATATTGCGGCCCTTGTACCACTTCGGTTGTGTCATTTGTATTGTATTGGATGTATCTATGTATATGTGTGTGTATATATATGTTTGGCTACTGTTCTGTGATACGATATATATATATATATATATATATATATATATATATATATATATATATATATTGTTGTTATATTTTGTTCTGACAAATCCCTTAGCCACTGTAGTTTTGTATTAAGTATTTATTTAATATGTCGATCCACTTGAGAAATAAAAAAATAGAGCACTAAATCGATGTATTCAATAGATGTTTAGGACAAAGCTATGGATGGTCACTCTTAACTAGCCCTACTCTCCACATCAACAGACAATATTATACAGTAATACTCTTTATTAATGTGGGCCTCGAGGTATGGCATCACAGCTTGGTATCAGAGTTGAGTTCAGAACAAAATATGATAAACGGAAAACAAAAACATATATTACGATACATTAAAGTATAGTACAATTGTTACAAGTCCCTTAATCATCGTGCCCTTTATCTTATTGTGTCCTTTGAGATAGAAGTTTGGGATATGTCTAGGAATATTTTTATTCCGTAGTATTCCAAAAATAGAATTGATGACATCTTATCTTAGGAGTAATCCTAATCGTGATTGTTTTATTCGGGTCCTCTTCAATACAGTGCTTGACATCCATCCATATCGGAGGAGTTTATTGATGCTTTTGGATGTTCATGTCTTGTTCTTTTGTGAGGACTGCGAATCCTGTTGAGGGGATCCGCAATATTTTGTCATGGTATACGAGGATTTGGGATTGTTGCTTATAGCTTATCTTTTCGTGCGATTTAGCATGCCATTTTCTAGTTAGAGTTTGGAGTGTTTGAGATGAAGTGGCTTGCCTATTATCAAGCCACATTTGTGAATAGAGGGACCCTATATTAAGTAACCTAGTTCGGCTGATTCGTTGTTTCTTGTTCTTCGAAATGTTAATGATGATTTCAAAGTCTCTATATTCACTATTGAGTTTCGAGATGTTGATGATATATCTGGAATTCCAGTCACTGTGACTCTGTTGATTTCTGTGAGTCCGTTTTGGGTATGACACCCAGTCGAGCAATCAAATATTGTATTGATTTCATTCCTGGTTTATAGCCCTTCGATCATCCTCCGACGAGGATATCCACTAGAGAAATGAGGTGATTCATTGCATTTATTTGATATTGTCATTCTTATTCCTTTTGAGATATCCTCTTGGGATACTCAATTGTTGATATACTTTGTTGTATTACTTCATTCGAAGTAATGATTTGTTGTTAATGTTATTTCTCCTCATTCAAGAAGATATTTTACCTTACTTTTATATCTCATTTCTCTCTTTTTAATCTATTGAGTGGTGCTAGGGTCATTCCTCAGCTTGACCCTACACCGATTTTTCATGAGCTACGAGTCATAGAGAATAGTGTTACTCTTACCGCATTCTGCACTCATTATGAGTCTTGCGAGTGGTTTGTTATACCGTTCGAAATAATGAACACTCTAATCTATTCCATCAATATTAAGGGTCGAGTATCCTGAGAATATCTCAATGAGCTCTATTTGTGTTCCTTGATTTCGAGAATAAGTAATAAACCGTGTTTTCAAATTTTTCAAAAATTGAAGATATGTTTCTAAGAGAAGTTGGATATTTTTTTTTTAGGAAAAACAAAGAATATTTTGAGTATTATATATGAGGTATTTATTTTTAAAGAAAATTAATTTTTTTGTTGGGTTGTCCTTCTTGTGCTTTAAGAATTCTGGTCGATGCATTTGGCCAACGTTATCGATTGGAATTTCCTAAACGCTAAGATGAGACAGTCATACATGGTAAATTGAGTTTTAATAAAGTTTGGAAATAATTAATATGGTGGAGTATTGATTCTTATTTCAAATTTTTAATGAATCCATTGAACCATAGTGAGTGTTGGATGAGTGGCAAGGCAGTTTTGATTATTTGATCAACTCTATAGCCAATCGATAGGGTTATTCACTATAATCAATGGAGAGGCAATACCCTTATATTATTTGAAATTTGAGAAATTGAATATGGTAATTTGCGTAAGTAAAGTGAATGATTCTAATTAAGGGGATGTTTTAATTAGAAGAAAATATCATTTGATGCTTTGATTAATAAAATGCTGTACTTAAGGTAAAAGAATACTTTAGTTTGAAACTAATATTAATTGAATATTTTAGTACAAGTTATTAATGATGAATATAATATTTGTTTTGGCACTTAGTTATTTGAGTAATAGTAAAGTATAGATATAAAACTATGCTAATTTTAAACTTTTAGCATGAAGTTGTGAGCAAGTTTTGTTTTATGTTTTGGTTGTATTAAAAATTGGTTGGTGTGAATTTGTAAAATTCTTTGGAAAATATGTTTGAATTAATTATCAATTTTTATTAGTTTATGTTGATAATTAGATCGAAATTTAATTTTGTGACAAGTGAAATGGTGAATTTGAATTGTTTTTGATAAATGAACAATTCATGTAGTATAATCATTTTAATTGTGAGAATAATTAAAAAGAAATTATATATATATATATATCCCAAAATTTATCTTTTGGATAATTAATAATCATTTCTAGATAATGAAAGATATTAGTTATCCCTTCCAAAAAGGGTTTTCAAGTTAATTGTTTTAAAGATTAGATTTTGGAAAGTAATGAAAATATTTCCACTTAATAAAATGTATTATGATGATTATATAAAGTTGATCATAATTTTGTACGTCTTAGATTTCCGGGGAAAATTAAATCATTTAATAAATGATTTAACAAAAAGCTTGTTTGAAAATGTAGTTTGAGATTAAAATGGTTTGGGAAAATTTCAAATTTTAAATTGATTTAAAAGCTGAAATTTTGTTTGGAAATGTGTTGTACTAAAACAACGATAACTTGAGATTTATAACTCCAATTAAATCTTTTTGTAAATGAAAGAGCTTTTAGTAAGCTATAAATTTTCTTTTTACCACTTTGGAAGATTTCTATTTAATTTAGTTTAAAATAGGTTTGAAAGTGGATAGGCATTTTTGCCCTATTACAAAATTATCTAAGATTTAAGATGAAAGTAAATTTAACACAAATTTCAAACCGTAAATCTGATTTTGATGATCTTTATATTGCTGGAAAGCTTAGGCTTAGTAAAACAACTTTTATTTTATAAAAAATTTCAGATTGTCTGGTTTGCCATGTCAAAACTTGTCTTCTTTACAGCAGGTCTGAAATGAAATTGATCTATTTCCCTTAATAGTTAAGTGTAATACTTCTTATTTATGAACATGAACTATTATCATCTATTTGAGTTAAGTACAGGTGAAAGAGGATAGTTAGAATTCATTTGAGCAAAAAGAATATATATAAGTTTGTCCAAAATCGCTTTAAAATGCTAAAAAGGAAGGTATGTTTTCGAATTAATTTTTTTGAAGTTTTAAATGATGATATATATTGTGTTTCCGACCTAATGGTCGATGTATATTATATAAATCATTTTTGTAGTATTGTATGCGGCCCTCCGCACAAATGAGACCCCGTCGATTTTTTCAAAAACTTTTAACACTTCGAAAATTAGAGAAACATATGTGAAAATATACGTTACCATTTAAAATTTATGGAAGAATTAGAGGATAGACAACTCAAAAATTTTATTTACTCTAAATAAAGAGTAATGAGTTTAAATTAAGAATCTAAGTAAGAAGCTTTAGAAATTTTCAAATGTTGAAAATTAAGAATTCAATTATTTTGAAAATAAATGGGTTTGTGAACTTTAAGAATATTTGTTTAATAAAAGAAATATAAAAATTTATTCATTGAGTTTATTTTGCATTTGTGCGATTATTTTACGACTTGTATTTATGCAATCATATAAGTTTGGTGGCATTGGGAGAAACCACCTACCTTGTATTAGGTTTTCTTTCTGTAATAGTTATCAATCTAATATTGGTGTGACTCCCTTGGTAGTGTTATACAAAAATTCGTATCAATAATCATCTTATGGGTTGGAATCCGAGATAAACTTGTGGTTAAATCCCGACTCTGTTCGTGAAACTTCTGAGAAATCGATCTCATCCGATTTGTCTATTTCAAAACCTTCTATTTATGTTTTCCTTCGAAGGTGAGACGCCTTCAAAATCATGATGTATTGCTTGTAAAAATCCAATAGTCTGCTAATCCCAGTAATCACACTCGGGAAACCATAAAATTTATCAAGCAATCTTAACTTGGTTTTCTATCATCTTGTGTTAGGGTGAGAAATTTTTACACACTAGCTTATCTATCTTTCTTTTGAGTGATGAAATTAATAAGCTCAATACAAATTCTTCTATAGAAATTGCAAGGACGCAATTTTGTTAAGGGGGGAGTCTGTAACAACCCTAGTTTAGGGATTACCTATCAATATTAAATTATAATGGTAATTATAATTTAATAATGTGAATCAAATTAAAATTAGAGATTTTAAATTATTTATTTGGAATAAACAATGAATTT
Organism: Allium cepa; assembly: GCA_030765085.1. NCBI lineage: Eukaryota > Viridiplantae > Streptophyta > Magnoliopsida > Asparagales > Amaryllidaceae > Allium > Allium cepa. Next base: position 180,798,908 of record CM060937.1, on the reverse strand, counting down.
TGAAATTCAAAATGAGAAAATAAAATTCAAAACTTTATTTTATTTGGTTAGAATGATAATAAATGGGAAATGACCTTACTTTAGAGAAAATGCAATAATTATATAAATTATTGCCCTTTTGCTTCTTTTAATAATTTTTAAGAGAAGTATTTTATTTTTAAAGGTTGTTTATTGGAAAAAGTGAAAATTAGTTTAAAAATATTTTTTGGCTATAAATAAAGTTTGAAAATGGTTTGAAATATTTTTCTAAGTAAGAAAGGTATTTTTGGTGAATTTTAGAAGTTAAATATAGAGTGTTATTGATTTATTTGAGTAAATGTTGTATTTTTGTTAAATAAAGGGTTTTAATAATAAAAATGTTTTAAAATATAAAATTATCTTTTTATATGATAGAAAATGTTTTATTTTATACGTATACATGTTTTCATATTTTCTTATGTAAAACTTGAGAGAAAAGTGCCTTTTGTTTTGTGCATATGTGATATATGTACACATTTTTTGTTAAGTATTAAGTAATTATCTTAAACCATTTTATTTTCTTTTGATTTGGGTTCTTTGGCCCATTGTTCTTAGCCTGTAAATGAAGAAGTGAGAAAAAGGAATACTAGCACGTTCATTTTTTTCACCTTTATCTTCCTTTTCCATCCGAAAATAATACACAGTAAACCACTCAACCAAATTTCACAATCTAAGCCAATTTCTCCATAAAATTCAAGAAAATTAAAGTATTTTACAATATAGAGAATAAATCAAAGGTAATCTAACTCCAAATCACTTAATTTCATCAAAAATCTCTAAATGGTTCTCTAATTATGGTAAACTTTCCTTTGCATGTTATTTCTATCTTCTGTACAGGTTCTCAGAAGCTATTTCTCAAGCCAAAGCTTCCTACTTGCTTCTAAAATCCAAGTTTTTGCATCTAAACAATGAGGTGAAATACTCACATAATCTAGCTGAGCCAAGCTCAAAAATTGCAAAAGCAGTCAAAATTTAGCTTCTGTTGACAAATTTTTGTAGTAATTTATCGCTATTTGAAATCTGTTTCATATTGCATCTTTGAAAGCCTATAACTTTTTATTTTGGCAACAAAATGCTGCTGAATTTCTTTCATTTGGTAGTTTACATGTTGAACTTGGTCTCTGCAAAATTAGGTTGAAAAATATTATCATTTGAGTGTTCAAAACTGCTCTTGAAATTGCATACGAACATTGGAAACAACCTGGAAACAAAATCGCGTAAAGGGGTCGACCTCCCCTTTCTCTGGGTCGACATGCAGGCCAACCCAAAGGCCTCCTAGGTCGATCGGCTTGTCGACCTAGGGGAACTATGGTCGACCTGCAGGTCGACTGCTAGGTTGACCTGGATGCTGGGCTTTCCAACCCAATTCCCCTTGTTGTCTTGTGTGTTTTTGACCCGTTTCACTTGATTTTCTTGCTTTGTTTTGTGATATTTCTAAATATAACTAAAGGCCATGATATCAATAGACTAGCCAAAATTTGGAGATTTTAAAATTCAAATTTTGAATTGAATTTTAATTAAATTGGAAATGAATTCGAATATCGATTTGAGTGATTTTCTTCGTTTTTATTCGTTTTCGAGCACGGATTTTTCCAAACTTCTTTGAAATAATTTGTAAAATTAGCGAGCATTCAAAATTATTATTATATGATATTTTAAAGTATTTTCAAACATAAAATCTATTTATTCTCTATAATAAGGGAATTTTCAAATATGGTTTTCAAAATTGTTTTTCAAAATTGGTTTTAAAAGCTTGTTTTACAAAGTAAATTATATTTTATATAAAATACACGTTTTTTGCACTATTTGAGCGAATGAGAAGGAGAATTAAACAGTTTGAAAAAACATGGGGTATGAGACACGTGCGTTTATCTTATCCTTAATTTTTGACTTGTCCGTTTGATCGTTTTAACCTTCAGGTCGAGTTTACCGATGAGATGGGATAAACTTTTTACTACTTTGAGTGTGAAATTTACTAGCTTTTAGTAGACTGTTTAATGCGAATGTGTGGTATGGGACGCACGTTAACACTATTTGGGTTCCTATCCGAAAGTTTGTGACACATTTGTCTTCGAAATGTATTGCTAGTACTGGATCTTCGGGTCATTTTCTTAGAGACATTTGCGATTTTGACGTATTTGTCATTGCGGTGTATTTATCATTGCGGCATATTTGTCTTCGAGACGTTTTCCATTGCGGCGTATTTGTTATTGCGGCTATTTGTCATTGCGGCGTATTTGTCCATTGAGACGTATTTGCCTTCGGGCGTGGTACCATATTTGAGAGAGAGCAGTACTTGGCAAGCTTCGGCCATATGCACGTGCAAAACTTTTGAGATAATTTCGTTGATTATTATGATTTCCCAAGTGTATCGTCTTTTTCATGGTTGACCATTCGAGCCGTTTTATATACATATGTGGGAATTACCTTATGGGAATTTGAGTTTCCTATATTGGCTTTTTTGAGATTTCCTTTTGGCGTATTATTTGGGATTTTCCTATTGGCGTTATTATATGGGATTCGCCTTTTGGCATTTATTTGGTATTATATTCTCCTATGTTGAGAATTTATATTTGGTTGCCTTGTTGCATATTTTAAGATGGGGACTTCTTTGAGTTGCTTTTGAGTTTGCCGATATGGCGGGTTTGGGATTTCTCCTCTTTGGAATTATGTTTTACTCCTAAACCATATTTGATATTTTGTGATACGCCAATGAGATGAGCTGTGCTTTTATTGTGAGATTTGTTATAATTTTTTATCGCCTTTGAGTTGCATTCATATTTAGTGATATCCTTATATCACTTGAAATTACCATACCTACTTAGTTATGCCATATGAAGTAACCATATTCACTTGAATTATTCCTTCTCACTTGAGAAGATAATCACCTTGCCTTATGCTTACGTTATCGATTATACTCTCAAACTGATTTGTTTAGCTAGACCGACCCGTGTATTTTATACTCGGATCATACCGAGTTGTTTCAGGTTAGATACTTGCTTTTGGACTTTTCTTGATGCTTCCTCCTTAGAAGTCAGCTTATCTCTTTTTGTAGTTTTATAGTCGTTTTGTATGACTCTGATATGTATTTATTGTATTGACTCGTATATATTATGGTCCTTGTACCACTTCTGTTGTATTATCTGTATTGTATAGGATGTATTTGTGTATATGTGTGTGTGTGTGTATGTGTGTGTGTGTGTGTTTGGCTACTCTTCTATGATATGTTGTATATATATTATTGTTGTATTTTATTCTGATGGATCCATTAGCCACTGTAGTTTTGTATTAAGCATTTATTGAATATGTCGATCCAATTGAGAAAGGAAAAAAAAAATTTAAGTAGTTAATCGACATATTCAATAGATGTTTAAGACAAAGCTATGGATGGTCACTCCTAAACAAAATATTCTCCACATAGCAGACTATATTACCCAGTAATACTCTTTGCTAATGCGGGTCTCGGGGCGGGGCGACACATCTTTTATATCAAATCTGGTAGGGAGCATATCTTTTGTAGATTTTATTATCTCATTGTTGCTTCCAAATATTAGTAGATCATCTACATATAAACATACAATGACATATCTCATATTTGTATACATTTATCACATTCATTTATACAAAATCAATTTAGTATCATATTTTCATAAAAAATTTCATGCCATTGTTTAGGCGCTTATTTAAGTCCATACAGTGATTTTCTTAATCTACAAAACTTACTTTTATTCTAGTTTTTTAGGAAACCTTCAGGTTATTTCATGTATATTTCACCTTTTAGTTCACCATTTAAAAATGTTGTCTTTACATTCATTTGATGTATTTCTAAATCAAGTATGATGTGATTGCTATCAGCATTCTTATTGATGTTATTCTAATTAAAGGAGAGTGTATCAAAATAGTTCAGGTTTTCTTTTTGCCTGAAACCTTGAACCACAAGTCGAGTTGTATACCTGTCTGTTTAACCATTAGGTTTTAATTTCTTTTTAAATATCCATTTATTACCCAAGGTCTTGCATCCTTGAGGTAAATCAACTAACTCTCATGCATGGTTGGCCATAATGGATTCGATTTCATTGTTAACGGAATTCTTCCAGTAAGGGGCATCAGAGGAAGACATAGCTTGTTTGATGTTAATGATCGTCTTCTAACATAAATGTATAGAAGTCAGGTCCAGTTTTTTTTTATCCTTGATCTTTTGCTTCACCTTAGTTCCTTCTCTTGTTGATTAGCAGTGTTTTGCTAATCATTATCATTATTTTGTTCGGTATTCTCAAAAGAATTAGAGATTTCATTTTTTCTTGGTCTCGTTTGAGGATAATTTTCAGTACCCTGTTTTAAAGGGTATACATATTCGAAAAATCTAGCATTTCTCGACTCTATGATGATATTTACGAATATCATCAATTTCGGATTTGTGTACCGAAAACCGATAAGCGGCACTGTTTTCTGCATATCCAATGAATACACAATCAATTGTTTATGGTTCAGTTTTGACTTTGTTTGGTTTAGGTACCTTTACTTTCGCAAGACACCCCCACACTTTTAAGTATTTATATGATGCTGGTCTATTATTTCAAAGTTTGTGGGGAGATTTACTTTCATGGTTTCTTGTTCAAAATATGATTTGCAGAAAGAATAGCTAAAGAATAGCCATTCCCCAGAGGTTATCTGGCAAGACAGAACTAATTAGTAAGGCATTCATCGTTTGTTTAAGAGTTCTATTTTTCTGTTCGGCTATACCATTGGAGTGAGGTGAATAGGAGGCTGTAGTTTGGTGTGTAATACCATGTTCGGTGCAGAGTTCCTTAAAGGGAAATTCATATTCTTCTCCTCCATTACTTCTTAAAGCTTTTATTTTCTTGTTGAGTTGATTTTTGATTTCTGCTTTATGCTATTTAAACATGTCAAATGCTTCGTCCTTACTTCTAAGGAGATGGACGTAACAGTATCTTTTACAATCATGACTGAAGGTAATGAAATATTTTTTTTCATCTTTAGTTTGACACATTTTAAATCAAATACATCTATGTGTACTAGGTCTAGAGGTTCAGTTTCTCATTCAACATGATGAGACGAGGTTCTTATCAATTTTTCTTATGCACAAACTTGACATTTATAGTTGAAATCTATTTTGCAATTTGGTATAAAATCTAGATTAATCAATTTTCACAAGGTATCATATTTTATACGACCTAATCTGGAATGCCATATATTAGAGGAGTCAACAATATAAGCAGAATATTAAATTTTGTTCATATCATTGTTTGGTACAATAGTGGTTATATTTGCCTTAAATAAACCATCACAAACATATCATCTTTAAACATACACTCCATTCTTTGACAACATAAACTTATCAGACACAAAGGTAAGTTTGAAGCCATGCTTGCTAGGCAGCAATCTGCAAATCAGGTTCTTGCGGATCACTTGAACATGAAGAACATCTTCCAAAGTTAGTTCTTTTGCAGAAGTCATTTTCAATACAATCTTTCCCCTGCTTTCGACTTTTGATGCGGACGAGTTACCCATAAAAAGTTGTTCGTCCTCAGTAGTAGTTTTGTAGGTTGTAAACATCCACGTATTTGCACGTATGTATCGTGTGGCTTCTGTGTCTACAAACCATTCCTTCAAGTCACCAACAAGATTGCATTCGGACATTACTGCGCATAAGTCCATATCAAATACACCTTATGAGATGTCAGCCATGTTTGCTTCTGAATTTTTTCTTGGATGCGCGACATTCGGCGGCTTTATGTCCTTTCTTTCCACAATTATGGGACGAACCCTGAAATTTCTTTGATTTCTTAGGAGCATGCTCTCGTTTCCTTTTGTTGGGTTTTTTCTGACTTGACTACATTTGTCTTAGCAATCATGGTATACAAAGTCTTCTTCTCAGATTTCCTATTATCTTCCTCCGTTCTCAATTGTATTATGTTTGAACGGATGTGACTGTTGGAAAGGTTGCGACTTTTTATCAGGCAGTGCGACCATAAAGTGCTAATTGTCTCTAATACACAAAAAATGCTCATTCACCCACGTCGCGAGTGCGGGCGTAGGTGTGGGTTGGTGCATTATACCACCCGTCATGACTTGTGTCTCTCTTTATCTCATAGGAATTATAATAGTGTCCACATTCTAGTATGCAAACATAAATAGTTTATTATTTCTAAAATGTGAGACTATTTATTTCTCAAGGTATTAAATGTCTTCACATTCCATAATGCTCATTCATTTCTAACATGCACTTTTTTATCTATGAAGCTGCATTTTTTTCATAAATGGGTTGTTCTTCTGGGGTTTCTACTGAAAAACGTTGAAGGGAAGTTACTCCCATGTGTTTTCAAAAAGTGGCATGGAACTTTCTATTGCAAACTATAGAGGGGTGATGAAGAAAATATCAATTTATTTAAGTTTAGATTTGATCAAATGATTTATTTCTTTCCTATCCTTTACAAACTCATAACAACAAATAAATATATTGACATTTTAGTTTCATTTTTCCAAGTTCAGATTGTAATTGTGCTCTTTTGTTTAGATTAAAATATATGAAACCAAATATATTACACAAGAAGTTAAGGTAATGGATGGGCTTTGAAGAAGCTTCCTAGTGTATAATTACTATGTTTCTTTCCATTTGGCGTATATGCATTTATTTGCTGAACAATGTAAATTCTTTTTATAAATCTTTAATAAGTGTTTGAACTATTAGAAAATTGTTAGAATGAGAAAATTATTTAACTTAGCATGTGATTTAACCAATTAAAACTTGAAACTAATAGCATATATGATTTAATCTTTATTTGTTTGATTTTCATATGACTGTTAAATTACTCCAATATGAGATAAAATGATATATTGGATAACAAATTTCGTATATAATGTGTTATACTGCAGAGATTTCTCCTAAGTGATTTGTCATGTGAATTAGTTCACAGTATTCTCTCTCTGTGTTAAATCCTGAAGTTATGTATGTGTTTTTATCTTGCAAGGCACTATATGTATGTATAAGCATTAATGTACGCTGCCATAGTAAGCTACATGAGTTAATAAGCAACTCCGTCAGTGTAGTTTTCTATGTAGCATGTCTTAAACCAGGATAAATGAGGAGAGTTGTGATAGACTTGGCGAGCCAATATAAAAACCATAGTCTTTCTTATGAAAATGGAACCTTATTATATTTCGTTGGGACGTAACCCTTTTAGAGACGCACCATATCGAGGCTCGGTTATGGTGATAAGTGAGCAAGAGTCCGGTCGTCATTCCCTTTGTGATGCCCCATATCGAGGCTCGGGTATGGTGATAAATATGCAAGGGTTGGGTCGTCACTCTCTTGGTGGTGTGGTACATCGACGTCCCGATGTAGTGATAAATGAGTAAGGGTCTTCGCAATTTACTCGGCGGGTGTGAGTGGCAAGGAAGTTAGTCAATGAAAGTAGGATTCGGTTCGATAGTTGGAATGTAGGATCCTTAACATGAAAGTTAAAAGAGTTAATTAATACTATGACTAAAAGACCAAATGGACGGGCTAGAAGGAGAAGGAGGTAGAGAACACATGCTTCAAATTATGGTACACGGAAAAAGAACATAACAAGAACGAGGTATGCATATTAGTTGACAAGAACCTTAAAAATGGAGTGGTCAACGTTAGGAGACAAAGGAACATGATCATCCTAGTCAAGCTTATAGTTGGTGATATGATTCTGAACGTCATTAGTGCCTATGCCCCAAAAGTAAGCCTAAGTGAAGCCATTAAGAGGAATTTCTGGAAAGAGTTAGATGTTATGGCTAGAGATATACCTAGTAGCAAGAAACTGTTCACAGGAGAAGAACTCAATGGCCATTGGTACAACTAGTGGGGGTTTGAGAGAGTGCATGGTGGTTTTAAATATAGCGAAAGAAACCAAGAAGGAGAAGAATATTGAATTTCACTATTATTTATGGCTTCATGATAGCTAATATCTTCTTTAGAAAGAGACAATCGTACTTTCAGTAGTGGCCAACACTTTATCTAGATTGACTTTATTATTACTAGAAGAGATGATAAATAAGCTTGTATAGATTGCAAAATCATACATGGAAGATTTTTCGTCTCAAAACATCAGCATTTGATATCTGAATTCCGTCTTCGAATATGTGTTTGACAGGATAAAAGAGCTAAGATTAGTCTGACAAAATGGTGGAAGTTCAAAGAAGACGCCTCACAGGTGTTTAAGAATAGAGTGATGGGAGAAGGGGCATGAAATATAAAAGGAGAAGCAAATGACATATGGGATGAGATAGCAACGCGCACTTGAAAAGTGGCTACTGAGGTGTTTGAGATAACCAAATAAAATAAACGCGGGCCTAAAGATTCATGGTGGTGCAACAGCGGTGTGCAAAAGGCTATCAAAGAAAAAGAATGTTATAAGTGCTTACAGCATTACAGGAGCAAGGACAACATGCATAAGTACAAAGTGGCAAAGAAAAACACAAAGAAAGCGGCGAGTGAAGTAAAAGGTCGGGCGTATGAAGATCTATATCAAAAGTTAAGTACGAAGAAGGGTGAAAATAATGGTTATACAATAGTTAAGCTCCGCGAGAGGAAGATGAGAGACTTCAACCAAGTTAAATGCACCAAGAATGAAAATAATAGAATTTTGGTGAAGGATGATGAGATAAAAAATAAAGAGATTACTTTGATAAGCTATTAAATGAAGAAAGTGATAGCATTACGATTGAGCTGGATGACTCTTTTGATGATACCAGTAGACATTTTGTTTAGAGAATTCAAGAGTCTAAGGTAAAGGAGGTGCTAAAACGGATGAAAGTAGGCAGGGCATTATGGCCAATGACATTCCCATTAAGTTGTGGAGATACCTTGGAGATGCAGGCATATCCTGGCTAACTATGTTGTTCAATAATATTTTCAAATCAAACAAGATGTGAGATGAGTGAATAAGAAGCATATTAGTTCCAATTTTAAGAATAAAGGAAATATTCAAAATTGCACAAACTACAAAGTAATTAAGCTTATGAGTCATATAATGAAGCTTTGGAAGAGAGTCACTGAACATCGATTAAGAAGGATAACAAGCATTTTAAAAAACCAATTTGGTCACATGCTTGGAAGGTCGGCCATGGAGGCGATTTTCATGATAGGACAACTTATGGAGAGGTCTAGAGAGCAAAAATTGGATCTACACATGGTATTTATCGATTTGGAGAAAGCTTGTGATAAAGTACCAAAAAGGTTATGTGGTGGGCTCTGCAAAAGAAGAGAATCCCTACAAAGTACATTACCCTTATCAAGGATATGTACGATAATGTTGTGACTAGTGTCAGAGCACGCGAGGGTGAAACTAATGACTTTTTCATTAACATAGGATTACATCAAGGGTCAGTTTTGAGCCTCCGCATTTTTTCCCTAGTGATGGATGTGGTTACGAATGGTATACAAGGTGATATTTCTTGGTGTATGCTCTTTGTCGATGATGTTGTGCTAACAAAAGTAGGATTGGGGTTGATAGACAACTGCAGCCGTGGAGGCATATTTTAGAATTAAAGGGTTTCCGGCTTAAGAAAACTAAAACAGAGTATATGAAGTGCGAGTTCAGCGGCGTCAGGTCAAAGGATGAAGATGTCACTCTGGCCGAACAAGTAGTACCCAAGAAGGAATCCTTTAGATATTTAGGATCAATATTGCAGTTTGATTATGAGATTGATGAAGATGTTAGTTTTAGAGTACCAACAAGATGAGTGAAATGACGACAAGCGTCTAACATTCTCTATGACAGGAAAGTCTCATAGAAGCTTAAAGGAAAGTTCTGTAGAACGACAGTCTGTTCTGCGATGTTGTATGGTGCAGAATGTTGGTCTACTAAAAGCTAACACGTTCAGAAGATAAGTGTAACAGAGATGCGTATGTTGCGATAAAGCTGCGGTCATACACGAAGAGACCGAATTAGAAATGATGATATACATGATAAACTAGAAGTAGCACCAATTTGAGGAGAAGCTAATCCAACACCGTTTAAGGTAGTTTGGACATTTCCAGCGAAGGCATTCTGAGACACATGTGCGCATTGGAATTATAATCCGCGTCGAATGCTCAAAGAGAGGTAGATATCGACTAAGGTTGACATGGAAGAAAGCAGCAAAAAGGGACTTGAAGGATTAGAATATATCCGAAAAGTTAGTGTCGGACATGAGCGCGTTGAAGTTAGCGATCCATGTAACAGAACCATGAGTTAGAAGTTTTTTCTGCTTAGGGTTGGTTTAGGGGTACTTTTATAAGTTTTAGATTATACGACTAGTGAATAGGAGTATAAGACGTAGTGTTTGGCCTTCAATAATAGTATTAGTATTACTATTATTATCATCATGGTTTTTTTTAATTTTATTTTACTTAGTTGTTGTTGTTATTATTATTTGTTTACTTATTTAACTTTATTTTATTATGATTATCATGGTTATTATTATTATTATTGTTATTGTTATTGTTATTACGATTTTTAAATTGACTTTGCCATTTAGTTTTGGGTTCCATCTCTAACCGACCCCAAATTGTTTGGGAAGAATGGCTTAGTTGTTGTTTTTTTTTTTTGCTTAAGGTTGGTTAGAGATAGTGTTATAAGTTTTAGATTATAGGACTAGTGAATATGAGTCTAAAATGCAGTGTTTGGTCTTCGGTCAATATTACTATTAGTATCATTATTACTATTATTATCATCATCATCATCGTCTTTTTTTATTTTTATTTTACTTAGTTATTATTATTATTATTATTATTATTAATATTTGTATACTTATTTGACTTTATTTATTATTACGATCATAGTAATTATTGTTGTTGTTGTTATGACTTCTAAATTGACTTTGTCATTTAGTTTTGGGTTTCATTTCTGGCCGAATCCAACTTATTTGAAAATAATGGTTTAGTTGTTGTTGTTGACGACAATACATGCAATTTTCAGCATTGCTTGATATTTACTTCTTTTTGACAGAATACAAACCAAATTTAGTGGTTGTTTGGATGCATAAAATGGTATGAAGCGATATGGGTTACTAAAAATGATAGTAAACCAATCTTTTCTATAATCTATTATCTTTTGTTATTTTTGAATAGCATTTAATTGATATTGATGTGCTCTTGCTTGATGAAGTTTGGAATACCAATTCCCATTTTGTTTCTATTGCTACAAAGTTATGGTGAAATTGTTCTGAGTTTTTATCGTCATAGTGAATTTTTTCCAAGCTTTGTTGATCTGTTTACTTGAATTGTCATTTCATATTGAAGTTTTACCTAGACAACCAAAAAGTATTCACTGTGCTCGTGTGGGATCTATTGAGTAAAGGTGGGCATTTGGTTGGTTCGTTTGATCCGGTGATGAAATTTTTTAAATCGAACTAAAACCAATAAAAATAAAAACCAAACCGAATCATGTTTGGCTGGTTCGGTTGGTTATTCGATTTGACCAAATTAAAAATTGTTCACGTTTTATGTTTAGAGAATTCATTATAAATAAAACATAAATTTATGATTAAAGTATTCTTTTTTAGTATTATTATGTTTTTTAATACTAATTTCGGCACATATATGATAAATAAAATTTATTTAGACCACTAAACTAATCTAATTATTGTAACATTAGTATTTTTAGCAATATAATAAAGTTTGGTTAATTTGGTTAAACAATAACCGAATTAATTTTTTTATGGACCGATTAGATACCAATAACATACCAATAACCGAATAAATTTTTTTATGGACCGATTAGAAACCGATATAGTTTCAAAATCAAGGCAAATCGATTGAAATAAATTGTTTTGGTTGGTTAGTTTGGTCGAACCAAAGTTTGCCCACCCCTCCATTGAGTGGTGCTTAATCAAACTATTTTGTTGTAGGATAAATTATAAAATATATATAACACATGTCCAATGCCCACCTCTCTGTCTAGGGGTATCAACTGGTTATTAAATACAATGTCCCTATGTGAACAATTAATCCAGACGCCAAAACAGCCGCAATGAAAAATCTTATTTTGGTTCAATCTCTCCGAAATCAGTGACATTTACCTAATTTACACTGAATTTCAATGGTTAATTATTGCAATAAAAAGATAATACCCAATAATCCAGGTTTTGTATTGCACGTGGAAAGAAAACCATACATGTGCGTAAATTGATTTTCATTCGAGCACCATGTATATCATGCATGAATGAATTTTCTAAATAAATTACGTGTGCATTTTTGTATTTTGAGGTTGAATAATCATTACATGAGACGTTGTATAAGATTTATTAAATGGTGGTAAAGCCACCTTCTTTTTAGTGAGAATTATATACATACTAGTACATGGAACCGTAAAATTTGGAATGGATATCTTTACTGTCAAATGAATACCAAACAAAATCTCTAACAAGTTATTGATTGATGACATTTTCATCAAGTAGCAATAAACAAAGCTTGAAATCAAATGTGGTCACATTGAGTCGGTATAAGTACTTGATTTATGATTATATTTCATTGCATTTGTAAAAGAAAATTGCTCCACGTCATTGATAAGCTTTGAGATGGCGAGTTTTGGTAAAATATATAATATTTGTTTACTATATTAATTTTCTTACAGATTATGGCTATTAACAAATTTCTAATCTTGCTTTTTAATTTTGATTTATTGATTATTGCATATATCTCTAGCAAGAATGCAGTAGGGAAAGGGTATGATCCAAATTCATTTCAATCTGTCATCTTTGTATATCATGTTTGTACTTAACAAAGTACATGTATTCTCTATTTTTAGGAATTTTGCTGAAGTAATTTCTATTCTTTTCATAGATTGGGACTGGATTTTATTAGATCTACTTATCAGGAGGCAGCAAGCAACCGCATCAAATTTCTTACTAAGGTGCTATACAACACATCTCAGTATTTTAGACAGTAAGGTTTATTTGATTAATACATTGAGACCTAATATTTGTATTTTAGAGTCCATTGTTTTGCTAAGCTACGTTAACAACTACAGACAACCATTAGTCCTCCTACTAGCTTAAGCTGCGTTTTGTTAGCTCCCATGTCTTTTATCTATACATTTAAAGCTACACCTATATGCATCGGATTTGCGATATAGTAACCATTGTTGTCAAAATCTGAAACTCTTACAATTTCAATCCCATTTTAAATCAAATTCCTTCCATTAAGATTCAATTCAGATATTTAGATTAAAGTTTAATTGATTAAAATCATTCAATCCATGTTGAAATAAAACCGAGGTATTTGCTTGTAAAGGAAAAAAAAAAAATTCTTTCTGTAAATAAATTAAGATGAAGCAACATTTTTTTTTTTTTTTTGATTTACTGTGGAAACTCAAACATCAAAATCAAATCTATATTATACGATTAAAATTGAGTTGTTAAACTCTTTTCTCCTCAACTCTTGCTTTTTTCTCTCTGCATTGCACGTGTTTTTTTTTTTTTTTTTTTTTTTTTTTTAATAAAGAAAATATATATAACATCCACCAAAAGCTGTCAACAAGCCTGACAGGTAACCTGAGAACAAAGCAAAAACAGAATCTATACAATGACAAAACCAACAAGCCCTGAAAAACAGCAACAACCAAATAAAGATAAAACCACCACAAACAACCCAACAACAGACAGGTCGGATACCGGAAAGAGAAACAAAACTCTGAAAACAAAGACCAAACAAAGATCGGGCGAAGAACCACGCCCTCCCCATAGAAATCCCTAACAATAAGCAAAGCCAGAACCCAGGAACCAGCCAGAGAACTATTCCGAAAAACTCCCAGAAACAACCCCATAACCAACATCGTCATCGAGCTCCGGCAAGGCCACCGCCCGACTACAATGAAGTAGGAACAGTACCCAAAGATCAAGCCAATCACCGCTTCTACTACCATATCCGGAGGAAAGACAAATGGAAGAAGGCCAGCGGACTCACAGCAGAAACAATAGTTTCCAGAACCCAGCAAACCACAACCCGAATCCGAGCGAAAAGAAGGAGCATAAGATCCCAAACCAGTACCCCATGGAAAAGATAGGAGAACTCGATAAACCCAAACACCGAAACCAAAACAATCACCAAGAGCCTGAAGACAGCTGCGCTAGGAAGAATGACAAGACGACCCGAACACCACCGGTAACCGAACCTGAAAAGAAAAGCCACACAGCAAAAAAACGAACAAAAACACAAATAAAAATGGGGAGGAAGATGGGAGAGGAGAGACACGTGCAATGCAGAATTGGCTGTCTGCATTGCACGTGTCTCATTAGATTTCTCAAATATTTGGCTTCTCAAATACTGATATCACAATGTCACCATTTCATTTCTGTTTCTTTAGCTTGTGGCCTAATAGCTGTTTTCCTTGTGTGCTAACAAAGATATTTCCTTGGAAACTTTATCCATTGTCTTAGGCTCTTCCCCAATTGAACAAATTAATCGTTGAAACAATCAACCGATACCTGTTGAAAAGTTTGGATCGTTGCATCGAAACTCGTCGAACATGGTGTGGAACTCACTGAATCCACTTGATTGAAATTCATGGTGTACGAAGTTACCGAAAAATGAAGCAGCCTAAATAAAATGTTTATCTCTGTTGTACTCGTTTACATATAAGAGTTTTGAGACTATTTCTGTAATTTTGCCTCTATGTACAGCAAGACCAAGCCAATAGCTTGCATTATAGCATACGTACATACATGTGTCAAGATAGTTTTTTCATTCTCTCAGCAATAAAACTATCTGTTCATCTTACTCTACAAATCAGTTTAATCCAAAAATCTTAATTTGGTATCCGAGCCAAATCATCATCATCTAACGGCATATTCTTTTTAATCTGGATATCATCGGAAAGATCATCATCTGATATATTAGATCATAAAAATCTCATCAGAAAGTAAGAATCATCATCTGAGATCAGAATTTGAAGATGATTTAGTGATCAAAGGGGTACCCTGCCATAGAATTCTCTTAAGAAAACTGGCTGCACCAGATTTGATCATAAAAGCATATTATTCAAATTCAATATTCAAGAAAAACATCAGAAAATTATCAAACCATCAAAGAAAGTGCCGTGTTTGAAAAACCCATCATCAGAAATCAATCATTTGGATTTTTGGCAGCACATACCTGACTGTTTGAAGACCCTTATCAAGTTCTTGAATTATCTTTAACCCTCTGGTACTAATCTTTTCTTTTCTTTTGAATTGCTTTATTTGTTGTATTCTCCACTCAGCAGTCTTGCATCATGGGAGAGAGGTCTGCAATATCTGTAACCCTCAATATTGACAAATCTGCCACAGAAAGCCTCATCAAAACCATTGTCAGTCCTCAGAGTCAACTAGTCACAGCACACTTAGAAGAAGATAATTATCTTCTTTGGAAAGTGCAAGTTGAAACTGCTGTTAAAGGATATGGACTCGAAGAATATCTTCTTGGCATGCACATTATACCTCCAAGATTCGTCACTAATGAAGAAAAAAAGACAGTCAGTAACCCAGAATTTACCAAGTATCAAAGACAAGATAGCCTGATCTGTTCATGGCTGTTGTCATCTATAAGTCTTAAACTACTGCCACAAGTTAATTATTGGAAGCTAGAAGCATATGGAATATGGTCAGCTGTTGAGAGAATATTTAGCTCTCAATTAGCAGCAAAAGTAATGCATCAAAAAAGACTATTGCACGGTATCAGAAAAGAAAATCAATATATGGGTGATTATCTTTCGAAAATTAAAACTATATGTGATATTCTTGAAGCAGCAGGGTACAAAGTCCCTGCAACAGAACAAATTCTGATTATCTTGGTGAAGATTATGAGGCTGTTGTAGCACTTATTTCATCTCAAAGAATTAAGCCATCTACTGAAGATGTTCATTCTATTCTACTTGCACATGAAGGAAGGTTAGAATTCATGAAACCTATTGATTCAGATATGTCTGTAAACTATACAGCAGGTCACAAAAACAAGAATCAATACAACAATAAGAGTAATTAGACATTCCAGAGAGGAAATGCAACAACAAGAGGCAGGGGCAGAGGAAGATGGAATAATAACAACAGACCAAAGTGCCAAATCTATGAAAAAGTAGGACATATTGCAAGCAAATGTTATTTCAGATATGATTCTAACTACAACCCATCTCAGAACACAAATGTTCAAAGGGGATATAGTGGAAATGCAAACTTGGTGAGTATACAGAACAAGTCAAAAGGTTCAACAGATGATCATAGTGCAAACTTACGTGAAACAGGAAGATGCGAAGAAATTCAAAGTGAATGCTAGCATTCAGACTCTAGTGCAACGCATCATGTGACCAACAATCTACAAAATCTGAATCTTGGAAACAAAGAATACAAAGGTAATCAATCTATTTGTATGGGTAATGGCATTAACATTAATATCACACACACTGGCTGTGCACAAATCATTGGACAGAAAGTATTACATTTGAATAATCTACTACGTGTTCAAATAAGAAAAAATCTTATTAGTGTGTCACAGTTTGCACATGACAATAATGTATTTTTTTGAATTCTATCCAAGATACTGTATAGTTAAAGATACTGAAACTAAACAAACTTTACTACAGGGTGAGACATACAAGGGTCTGTACAGATTCAACTTGTCAAAAGCCAATCAATTCAATAATACAATAAAATGGTGCAATCTAATAGAATCATGTATAGAAAGTAGTAACAGTGATTTCAGTATCTGGCATTCTAAGCCAGGACACCCAAGTGTAAAAGTTGTAAAGCAAATATCGAATGATAATGAAATTCAAATTAGAGATATACTTGTATCTTATACTTGTACTTACTGCCAAATGGGAGAAAGTCGTAAATTGGCTTTTCCTCAATCACAGTCTGAATATAATAGACCACTACAATTGGTTGCAATAGACCTATGGGGCCTGCATCGATAAATTCAGACTATGGATTTAATTACTATATCTCCTTTGTAGATGCTTATTCCAGGTACACTTGGATATATTTCCTGAAATCAAAGGCTAATACATATAATGCAGTTATACACATTATAAGACAGGTAGAAAAGCAGATAGATCAGCAGGTAAAGACTATTCAAACTGATGGAGGAACAGTGTTCAAACCACTTAAAGAATTCCTTCAAAAGAAGGGAATAATTATAAGGGTGACGTGTCCCTATACATCAGAACAAAATGGATTAGTTGAAAGAAAGCATAGACACATAGTTGAGACTAGTCTTACACTACTTGCACAAGCATCACTTCCATTGAAGTTTTGGCCTAATGCTTTCTCAATAGCAGTAAATCTAATCAACAGACTACCCACAAAAATTTTACAAGGCAGGACTCCAATGGAAGTGTTGTATGGAGTAAAGCCAGATTATAAGGCTCTAAGAATTTTTGGTCATCTATGCTTCCCTCACCTAAGGCCATATAATTCTCATAAGTTAAACTTTAGGTCCAGTCCATGCAACTTTTTAGGATATGGAGTGAATCAGAAAGGATATAAATGTCTTGACAGCAATGAAAAATTATTTGTGTCAAGACATGTTGTGTTCAATGAAAACATATTTCCATTTAAAAGTAGGAGCATAAAGCAACCCAGAAGGTGCACAATCCAACTGTGTCAATACCACCCATACCAATATACAACAACACTGAAAGTCGAGAGAATGCTGAGAGTCAGAATGTTTCAGATGCTCAACTTACAGTGTCAGACATCAGACCAGGTCAAGTCATCTCAGAACAATTGCAACATCTCATTCACTCTCTAATAAATGAAGATAATCAACAAATCAGAAGTGAAGAGCATGAACATCAAGCAAGTTCAGATCAAACTATTATACAACAGGAACAACCAGACAGGAGGCATCATATGATAACTAGATCAAAGAGTGGCATATTTAAACAAAAGCTATATACAACTTGTGTTGTTAATATAGAGCCAGACACATATGAGCAGGCTATCAAAGATGACAAATGGAAATAAGCAATGAATGAAGAATATTCTGCATTGATGAGAAACAAGATTTGGAGCCTTGTTCCAGCACCAAAGCACAAAAATACAAAAGGTTGCAAATGGACATACAAGTTGAAAAAGAATCTAGATGGCACTATTCAAAAATATAAAGCAAGACTTATTGCAAAAGGGGTACACACAGCAATATGGCTTCGATTTCTATGAAACCTTTTCACTGTAGTCAAACCAACAATAATAAGAGTTATATTAACTATCGCTTTACACAAGAGATGGGATATCAAACAATTAAATGTGAGCAATACATTCCTAAATGGTGATCTATAAGAAGAGGTCTATATGGAACAGCCACCAGGATTCAGACATGCAAATAAAGAAAACATGGTATGCAAACTACATAAAGAAATTTATGATTTAAAACAAGCTCCAAGAATGTGGTTTGACAAGTTAAAAATTACCCTCATTCACTTAGGATACAGTTCAGCAATATTAGACACTTCACTTTTCATTAACAACAAAGACGGCACAACATATATATTGGTCTATGTTGACGATTTCCTGATTATTGGAAGTTGCAAAGAAGAGATAAAACATGTTATTCAATTTTAGACAAATAATTTTCAATCAAAGAATTGGGGCAACTAAGCTATTTTCTTGGCATAGAGATCGCTAAAGTGTCAAACCCGGAATTGCATTTACGTCAAACAAAATACATTGGAGTTACCTATCAAGACAAGGATGAATGAAGCTAAACCTTCACCAACACCCATGACAAGCAATCTTCACTTATCAAAATACAGAGGTGAAGCTATAACTAATGAAAGGGAATACAGAAGTGTTATTGGGGATCTACGGTGCGTAACAGTCACAAGACCAAAATTGGCATACAGTGTAAACAAGGTGTGCCAATTCATGCATCAGCCATTAAATGAACATTGGAAGGCTGTAAAAAGAATACTTAGGTATTCAAATGGTACTTTAAAACCATGGTTTGATGCTAAAGTCAAATAGAGGTCTATCTATCACTATTTTTTTAGATGCAGACTGGGCATCAGATCATGATGACCGTAGGTCAACAATAGGATACTACATTTTCCTTGTAAAAAAGCCAATCCTGGTGTTCAAAGAAACAACCTACGATATCACGCTCAAGTACAGAATCAGAATAACGTAGCCTTGCTAGCATCACATTAGAAATTATATGGTTGGAATCGCTACTACAAGAGCTACAGATAAACGCAGATAAAAAGCCTATAATATGGTGTAATAATCTTAGTGTCGTTTCTCTGTCGGCAAATCCAGTATTACATTCACGAACGAAACATATAGAACCGATCTATACTTCGTTCGTGAATGTGTAAATGCTGGAAAATTAAGTGTAAATCACGTACCTGCCTCTTACCTGAAGGTCAATATACTCACAAAAGTTTTATTGGACAAGAATTTTTCCTGTTTAAGAGAAAGCTGAAAATCAAAAGCAACCATAACAAAATTGAGGATAAGAAGGAACTTTTAGCTCAAAATCAAGAAGGGAAACAATTTCCTGATAGGAAAAATCATAGTAATCGCAAAGCAATAGGAACGGCAGCTGAACTTTGGAGACAAGAGGAAAACCCTAGCTCGAAGCAAAGGGGAGAAATGAAGTAGCCGAAATAAAATGTTTATCTCTGTTGTACTCAAGTTTATATGCAAAGGGTTTTGAGGCTATTTCTATAATTTTTCTCTATGTACAACAAAACTAAGTCAATAGCTTGCATTATAAAAGCATATATACATACATGTATCAAGATAGTTTTTTCATTCTCCCAGCAATAAAACTATCTGTTTCATCTTACTCTGCAAATCATTTTAATCCAAAAATCTTAATTCCAAATTGTTATTTGATCAGTCGATTTTTTTTCTGTAGATATGAAAGTGGAATTCACGCTAGTAATTCATTGGTTCATTTTACTTTTTTTGATTTATTTTGCTTACAATGGTTGAAAGAGAAGTGATACTAAATTTACTACCAGATTCATTCAAAGTCAAATTGTCCATGTTATTGGATGTTTCTTGAAGTCAAGATTATTAGTGCCAAAGACAATGTTCATCCTGGATTTTAGGCATTGTTGGTTTTTCCTTTCAACCTCATCAACTAACTAAGCTAGTGATGTATATATGTGTCTACATGTGTGCATAAATTTTTGACTTTGTTAAATTTTATGCTTGCTAGAGTAGAAGTTAAAAGCTTGCATTCAATACATGTATTTATCAATGCATCTGCTGAGGTTATTAAGGTTACATAGGTTGCATGTTGTGGTGGTGTGAGGAAATCTATGGTGTCCACTTTGCTTGCTATGGTGTTATATGATAATTGTGAGGATAACCTATTTATGAACAAAGCACTTAGACTTCTTTTGAATAACTAGTTAGTTTTGTTCTATCGCTCAACTTCATATTTTAATATGGTGATAAGTAAACCGACTAATATGGTAATCGGTGTCCTATTCAAACTTATACACACAAATTTGATGATATTTTGTACTTTAGGCTCTAACCTAGGAGAAGAAAAAATTGAAGAATACAAAAGGTATGTTTACTAGATTGTTTGTGTTTTGCGTTCTCTTTTTAACTGTTACGTTTTTATTCATTCCAGTTTCAGAAATTATTTCCTTCTTTAGTTTTATAGAGGTTTAGAGTTTGAAGGAACTATGTGTGTTATAAAACCAAGTCTATATGAAACTAGAATAGGACTAAGAGTAAATATTTTCTTTTCGTTTGTTTTTCTCCTTTTAATTATATATGTTTGAAAAATACACAGATCGCTTGATTAGACACATTGGATATGACGAGTACCATAGGTTTATTCACCACCTAGAATTTCATTTGTTTACCTTGGAATTTTCTATGAATCGTATAACATTTGAATCCAGGCCGTGTATACAGTGCTTTATGAAAAACATTTTCAGTATTGAGTATATAGTGCTTTATGAGTTAATATTACTGCTTTGTATGTAAGTATGTGTACAAACCACATACACATATGCATGCATGTGTAGATATATAGACAAAAATGCATATATGTAAGTATAAATATACATGTACATAACAAATTACCAATATAACACCAGTTCACTAGTAAACAAGGCGGATGATAGTCCTGTTTGAATAATTTGTTACCCATTTTGAAGCTTTACAATTTCCTTCCATAATGGATAAACAAGGCCACAAAAACCCCTCTCTATTTCATGTGTGTCGATCTATCTACACACGAATTTATTGGATTTTAGGAGTGTTCAATTGGTCTTTGCATGTCACCATGGTTGCTATCGTACACACGTCCCAGATGTTTCGTAAGTGTCATTTGCAAAGGAAGCCTGGGAATTGAGTAGGTGAGATTTTTATTTAATTCTTTCATTTGCAAAAAAAAATATCCAGTTTCTATTTATTGACTATCCCATTGAAAGATTTACAGCATATTCCTACCCTATTTCGACATAATACTATTAAAATTTATACTATATGATAACATGTAGTTATGTACATTGATAGATTATAATGAATATGACACTATGTTCTTTTAATCGCTACCATACTCATAATGCTTCTGTCAATCACATCATTTATTACAAGCTTCTTCTATTTAGGTAAGCAAGCATTATTTAGTTAGTTCTCGAAGATGGTCTATGTCCTACATGTGCAGCTAACTGCATGCCTTATAGATCAACAAGTAGTTCACAATTCATGGTGGTTCTCAGTGTATTTTTTGATAGTATTTGCAGAAGTTGAGGAGACCCAAAGACATAGTTCTTTCCTTTACACACTTAAATATATTTTTCATTAATATTGACATGTATACTTCTTTTTTCTTCATGTCAATCCACGGTTTACCATCTTTATTTGCTATAATTATTAGATTTTGTTTTCATATAACATGTACACTCTTATTTATTTTATTTTTGGATTTTCAATTTTTTCTTTACTTTTTATGGATTTCAATAAGACGTGATACCTAATTTTGATAAATATGACTATTGTAAACCAATCACTTTCTAAATTTTCAACAGAGAACAAAAAAATTAGTTAACGAATCTCTGAATGAAAATCCTGCCACCAAGTCATATCGAGTACAAAGCTTTAATTTGGTTCAAAAGATTGAAGAAATCGAAAGAAAAGAACAATAAAAAAATGACTTAACGTCTAATGCTTCCAAATTCAAAAGCACAGCCAAAATTAAATAGATTATCGTGGCATATAAGAAGTACAGTATTGTCCTGCCATAAGTTGGAAACATATTTTTCTTTAAATTTTAGAAGGAATTTATTATAATTTTGTTATTTCTAATCATAACAGCAGCGATATGCATTTATGTATAATATAATCCTGTATTTATTCTATTTAATTTATAGATTTGTTAACGTTAACTAGGTTTTTAACCTAGCATAATTCAAAAAGAGTTAAAACATTCAGATTAAGTCAGAATGACTCGAAATTTGATGGAAGGTCTAAATGTACAAGACAAAGAAACATAAGAAGTTTGGTCCATAATTACGCTTACTATTCGGATCGATACCAATCCAAAATATTGGCTCTTGGTTCCTTCTAACCACTTGCATTGCACTCTTATGCCTCTACTAAGCTTACCTATCAAGTTTGGTAACATTCCAAGCAATCTAGTTCAAGAAGTGAAAACTCATTTGATCCATTCAAGTATCCATCCACTTTTGGTCCAGAGCAACTTAAAATGGACCTACATAATTTATATATATACCTGGATTGACTTGAAATTTGAAGGGGACACTTACAAGGCATAAAGGATGACTTACACAAAAAATGAAGTCATTTGGCCAAGTTAGTTGGGATTGGTATCGATCCAAAGTTTGGATCAGATCGGACCCAAATAAAGTGGACCCAACCACCTAAGATCCAGTGTGTAGGTCTCACACACCCTCTAGAAGCTACTTGCAAAGTTTCATCTAGTTTCGATAAGTATTGAACGAGTCACAAATAGATCTCCTCCAAATTGAGCTAGTTTGACGAATTATGTCCGACCAACTTAGGACGTGCCTCGCCCCAATAGATTCTATTTGGAGGCTCTCCTACTCATCTACATTACATGTACAAAGTTTCGTGTCATTTGGTGAAGTATTAAATGAGTTATGGATGGATCTTCTATGAAGGGATGGATTGGATGATCTATGAAGATGGATGATCAAACTAACTGCAAACGACTTGATATTCAGATAAGGAATTCAATTATGGGATAGGAAGAAAACCAAATTAAGAAGACTCAAAAATTGCACAACTTTTTGGATCGATACCTATCTGAAAAGTTAGCTCCAAACACCCCCAAACTTCCTGAGCGACCTCTGCATGATGGCTACAGGCTTTTGATAAAGTGGCTCTGGCCAGAGTGCTCTCTAACCCCTATAAATACCATCCTATCTGCAATAGTAAAGAGGATCTGATCTCTGCTAAAGCTCTATCATTATTTATTCACTTTTCTTCTCCCACACAACAACCATTAAGGGACAATTGGGATCCTCCTTTTGTCTCCAACAATGGTGGTTTGATCTAATCTAGAAAAGGAGAATCATATTGTAATCTAAACTCCTTTGCAATAGCAATTGATCAATAAAAGAATCTGTAAAGTGGACTTAGGCTTCATTAACAGCCGAACCACTATAAAAATCTCTCGTCTCTTTTCTTTTTCGACGATTTACTTTTGTTTTTTCTATATTATTTTCCTTGGTAAACAGGGTTGGTGCTTTCACACGCAATCCAAGGTGTTGATCCATTTTTAGGTTAACATTTTGGTACTTTCACTGAGAACCTTGAACAATATCTAAAGAACTGAAGTTTGAATCTAAGATGTAGAGAAGATAAGTAGGCCTGATACAAGATATAGAGCTGTAGCAAGTCAACCGAAGCCTGGGAGTAGTCAGAAGGTACCCTTAAATTCTCAGCAACTCAACTATGTGATTAGAGAGGAGATGGAAAGGTTGATGAAGGAGATGCAGGATAGGTTCTTAGCTAGAGAATATGAGATGATGGATGGCTTCTTCCAGAGTATGGAACAACAAAGGATGGCTAGATCTACAGGGAATAGGAATCAAACTCTAGGGAACAACACAGGAGCTATCGGAGTTGGATTGGAACAAGACGATGTCTTACCCTCCCTCCTAGAGCAACCGATACTTGAGGGCAATGCTGGAATCAACATGGGAATCAATCTCAATGTAGGAATGACTGTTGAAACACCAGGAACCGATGGTACGGGAGAGAATCCAAAAACTAGTATGCAACCAACAAAATAATATGCACTAGAACTTCCTCAGAGGAATGCATGTCTGAATGAAGCTAGATTTATGAATTAGAACACAGGCGTGTGGTTGGAAGAGTACATCCCGGGTTCCCCCATTGGAATAGGGGAAAAAATATTGCTTTAGAATGGAGACCTTCATTGGATGGTGAGAACTGAATTGCTGAATTGGTACGAAGGTTCAGTAGAGGAGGACCCCAAGACCAGGGCTTAGAAGAGGTGAACAGGAATCTGTTTACTGCTAATATCCGAAATGCAAGAAATCCTCTAGATTTCAAGCTTTCGACGTTGGAAATGTACGACAAGAAAAAGGATCCGATGATTCATATGATGAGATACATCCAACATATGGAGGTGTTGGGTGCTTCTGAGGAGGTAATGGGGCAGTGCTTTCCATTATACTTAACGGATTTGGCTGCAATGTGGTTCAGACAGTTAGAGAATGGGTCCATAAGCACATGGACTGACTTGGTGAGCAAGCTCTTGAGAGAGTTCAAAGTTCACCTCTCACAATCGAGGAATGTACTTATGCTCTCAAATGAAAACAAAGGCTTGGAGAGTCCTTAGGAAGTAATTTAATAAGATTTAATGCGATGGCGGCTGCGGTCGATAGGCCAGATCCATCGTTTATCCTAATGGTAGTAGTATTTGGAGTTGCGAGTAAGATTGATTTCAAAGCTGCATTGAAAAGGGATCCTCGATGGATCTTGCGGAATTCTACTACGAAGCTGAGAGATATTTGCGTCAGGACCAAAAGGTGGGATAACATTTGCGGATTCCAGCATTGACCAAAAGGTGGGATAACATTTGCCCCCCAAAACATGCCTTGTGGTAAGAAGGTGTATTTTGAATAATTCTGAATCCGATATCCAAAATCCATAGCCAATTCCATGTTCATTCGAACAAGATAACTGAGTTTTAATCCATCCTTATCCAATAACCAATAACTGAATCCATGACCTCTCTGGTTCAACATCCGAATACTTAACCTCTCCGGGTTCTTGCCAAATGCAATCCATATCTGACGACCGTGGTCTAGTGTCCTTGGACGTTGAATAATGCCATAGCTTAAGTATTAAGCCGAATCCCGATCACTCCAACCCTTATCGAGCATAGTCCATATCCGACGACCTGAAACAATAGCCAATAACGTAGGGCCTAAGTCCTAGGCCGAATCTCGGTCTCTCCGGACCCTTGCTCGGCATAGTCCATACTCAGCGTCCTGAAATAATAATCGATAATACGGGGACTAAGTCCTAGGCCGAATCCTGGTCACTCCGAACCCTTGTTGAGCATAGTCCATGCTCAACGACCTGAGTAAGTCGACTTACCACGTTCGGGCAAAGCGACTCACCCCTTGCCAGGTATAATCCATACCCAACGACCAATTACCAAAAACCAGACAAAAATCCAATCAAAATCCAATCCAAAATCCAAATCAAATCAAAAAATCTAAAATCCAAACCAACATCCAAAACAGAAAACAACCATCCAAACGAGAATCAAAGCCAGAAAGCAAACAAAACCAGGAGTTCAAACCAAACTCCAAAACCAAACTAAAAAAACAAGTATCCAACCCACAAATGGAAAAAAGATTTCACAAACCATAGCATCACGGTCTACCACCATTCAGAGCATGCCTAGGGGCCATCTCTGTCCCCATACATGTGTAAATGATTTTTCCATTTGCCAGTGGCTTGCTACTTATTTCATAACATCCCACTCATTTGATAAACAATCGACCATCATCCCTGAGCCTCACACCATCATGATTTAAGGTAGACGGTGGTTGCTCCTGCTCCACCGCTGCATTTCAACCCCCGACATATTGCCTCAATTGTACATTCCTCACATGCTCCTCAATTATATCCTTTAAGTGCCTGCAGCTGTTGGTATCGTGTCCATCCAAATCATGGAAGAGACAGTGCCTTCCTGATGCCCTTTCATGTTCAGAAGGTTCTCTCCTAGATGGCCTTCGGTAAGGAAGGCGATTCCGGGTTTCCATAAATATCCGCTCAAGCGTCTCGTTTAATCCCGTGTATGTGGAAAACTTTGGATCCTTCCATCACTTCCTAGCTTTTTCTGAATCATCATCCAGCTTCCTTTTTCCTTTTCCTTTATCTTTGTCTAAGCCTCTGTTGGATGGTCCTCCACCCTCAGTCGCATTCACCTCCTTTAACTTTGACTCCATATATGCGTCTTCTTGCTGTAGGAATCTTTTAGCTTCGTAAAAGAATTCTCCGAGATCCAGTGGTGGGTCTCGTATTAAAGATACCTTGAAATTCGACTCCTCTCTGAGTCCTGAAACTGTTGTCGTTAGAACCATTGATGGATCCGGCCGATCCACCGAAGCAACCGCCGCATTAAACTGAGTCAGGAAAGCTCTGAGTGACTCGTCCACCCTTTGCTTGACTGACATTAGTGTCATCACGTTCTTTGGCCTCTTGATATGAACCCGAAATTGCCCAAAAAACTTGTCCACCAACTCCGTCCATGTTCTGATGGATCCTTCTTCCTGCTGCCTGAACCACATTGCAGCTATATCCGTCAAGTACAGTGGGAAACATCAGGCCATAACTTCCTCCGATGCCCCCAGCACTTCCATATGTCTGGTGTATCTCATCAGATGATCGGTTGGGTCAGCCTTGTCGTTGTACACTTCCACGCTAGGTAGCTTGAACTCAGGTGGATTTTGAGCTAGCCTGATTTCCCTAGTAAATGAACTCTTGTTCACTCCTTCCAAATCTCTATTGGTCAAACCTCCATGCATAGTTCTCCTAATAATCTCAGCTAATCCAACATTGTTTGTCAAAGGTTGCCCCCATGCCCCCGAGGGAATTCTGGTACATATTGCTCATGCGGTTCATTAACGTTAGCGCTCGCTCTAGCCTGTTGAGCTCCATCCAAAGGTCTTCCAGTGTCAGATCCTGCGGGCCTGCCCTGCATCCTGGCCTTGAGCTTGACCTCCATTGGTCTCTACAATCCTAACTCCTAGTTCTGCATTCGCAGCCGTTGTAGTTGGTCCAAGATTTTGCGCACTCGCTGCTCTCATCTGCTCGAAGAAGTTTTGCATCATCTCCAGTTGACTCTTCAACAATCTCTCATGCAGTGAATTCGCCATAGCTTCCATCTCGTCTCTGGTAATGTGGATAGAAGCTTGTCCTTCTCCAGCTTCGGAGGATGCCACTTGGCTTACTCCTTGTAGGCTTCTCTCAGCTCTTTGTCTTCTGCTTGTTTGCCGAGTCATTGTCTTTCAAATCTAATTCCTTCAAGCCTTCAAATGTGGATTCCGAATCTGGTATAGCGGGTGTTGATTGTTCTCAGTGAAAGCACCAAAGTGTTTGCACCAAAATTGGTCACAAACCCCAAATATCATGAAGCACCGATATATGAATATAAATCAACGATATTCGAGCACAACTCATAGATCTAAGCAAACAACAAACAACAATCCATAAATAACGGACAAAAACACAAAATTTATAGTGGTTCGGCTATCTATGGCCTAGGTCCACTTCAAAGGTTTTCCTTTTATTGATTATCCTTGCTGGTTACAATGATTACAGTAATTACAATGAAGAAACTTCAGTATAACAGCGGTGATGAAGTGCAGAGTTGAATCCGGCAGAGTCTGGACGTTGAATGGCCAAAAGATCCTTTTTCTGTAGGCTCCAGGGGGCTGTTTATAGGTGTAGGAGGCTGATATCACGCTCAAACTTCGGGAGACTCCTTCTGGCACATGAGTGGGCCCATGCGACCGATTCCGGAAAGTTTCGACTCTATCCATGATCGATACGAACAAATTTCGTGTCGATCAAAAAATGATCTAATCGAGCTAAAACTTGGCAGTAATGTTCTTTAGCTTGTACGTAAGCTGATGTGAAAATTTTGAAGCATTTGGACCTGTGGTTTAGGAGATATGATCGATGCAACTTTGTATTCTTCGAAGGTCGTCGACTTCGAATCCATGGTTCGTATCCCTCCCTTCGTATCGATCACAAGCACGTGCACATGGGATGATGTGGCGCGAATTTCCTAGATCGATCCAATTTTTGCGGCGAGTTGATGGAGTCGTTCCGAGGCTTTCGCCTCGTTTACATCGACACATTCGCATCAATAATTGGGAATTTTTGTATCGATGACGCTGTTCGCATCGATGGTTAGAGTGTCGTTTCGTATCGTTCATTGAAAGAGTGCACTATTCGTATCGATCGATCTTTGAGGATCGATACGAACAGCGAGCATTGGATCGATGTGAACCAGATCGACATGAACAGTGTAGAGGTGGAGTGCGAACAGTATTGATGCGAATAGAACCAATGCAATGACTCCGGATCGATTTGAACATATGGATACGAACAATTGAGCATGCATGAATCTGATCGATGCGGACCTGATGGATTCGAACTATACAAAATCTAATGGATTCGAACAGATTGAAGCGATGTCATTCCGATGGATGCGAATTTGATGGATTCGAATAGACCATCACCTCGGTTCTTCAATGGATACGAACAACATATTTCTTTTACTTTGTATCGATCATATCTCCTTTATACGAGCTCCGATTAACCTGAAACTTGAAAAGTAGCCTCTCCTAACCCTTATCATCATTCCCAATCGATTTCGTCCTGATCGAAGCTCGGCCAAATTTCAATGACATCGATCACAGCCTTATTTCCAATCAATCTCCAATCTTGATATCCATCATTTCTTGCCAATTTGTTGGTATTCCAGCCTTGACCAAAAGGTGGGATAACAGGCTGTACTAGGGGTTAAAAATATGTATTCCGAAAAAGTTAAGTATATTTTTAAAGAAACCTTTTAAGTAATAATTATAATATTTAAAAGTGTTACAGAATGTTTAGAAAAATTTATTATTTAATTATTTTAAAATTGTTAAAGTAAATATTATTAAAGGTTAAATCAGTATTATTATTTTAATAGGATAATTATTCAATATTAATATTTTATATAATAGCCTTTATTCAAAGGTAGTTTTCTCTAAAGTTAACTTGGAATTTTTTTATTGGAATTTCATAAGTGTTATTTTGAAATTATTAAATAGAGTTTTTAGGAAGTATTGGTGTATTCGTGTGGCGTAAATCGAGGCAGTGAGTGCCTGTAGTTAAGTTTTGAATTTCTTTTGGATAGAGATGTAACCATTGAACTGTGATCCATGGTTTAATACCGAAGTGGTACTTTCCATATTATTTAAAAGTGTTTCCAAACATATTTTTTAAAAAGAAGATAATTTGTAAATATGCTGAATTCGATAAGATAAGTGTATATTTTCGGATAAAGGGATTTAATTTATTTAAAAATTTGAATTAAATAAGATTTGATGTTTTCAGTGAAAATGAAGTGCTTGGTTGAATTGATTATATACTTGATAGTTAAATAACCGACTATCAAATCTGGACTCAAAGATAACTTTGGAAATATCTAGAAGAGGTACGAGAATTATATGGTACGGTTATCGTTCGAGGTGCTATATTGTACGTATAAACTCACTTCGTTCTTCTAGGATGTTTATTAGAAAATCCGTCCACCGACGGTTAGGAGGTGATCTTCGGTCTTATCTTCATCTGTGTATTTCCTAAAAAAAGAGGTTGAGTTTATCGAAAATATCGAAAGTTGTTTTGAAGAAACCGAGATGGGATTTGTGATTTGAAAACCACTTCGATCCAACGAGTATGTTTTTGAAATGAAGGCAAGAGCATGGAGTCAAAGATGGAGCAGTGAAGTGCAAGAGCTAATCGCCACTAATCCTGAGGGTGATTCCAAAATGGATGTAGTAGGAATAGTGCTTTCGGTTCCGTTCAGACCGGGAACGAACTTGTATGGATGAATGCTATCAGTACATTGTCATTGGAGGACAATGACCATTCTAACCAAATGTTTCTAAAAAGGTAATCGTAGCCTCTAGCCTCATCAACCAAGAATGACTAAAAATAAGGGGAGATGCAGCAAGCCTAAGTGGGTCGCACCCAAGTTGGGTAAGGTACCCCTTTCTAGACTCCCTTTTATTCGGCTGTGTGGTGTGGTTGCGGATCCCAACCGCAGGGTAATCTTATTTGGGCTATCCAGGTTAGGGGTAGTCTGGTCATGTGATGGCAGGGACTGATAGGTTCGATCTCGGTACGCTGTTCTAGATGTGTAATATGACAAGTGATACCCCAGTGCCTAGTCATTCAGATGGAATCTATTCTCCAATACGTGCCTCTATGGTTTTGATTGTAGAGCCTAGTATTGCTAGAATTTAATTAATGTAACAATTTCAGCTATTTGAATAAATATTTATACTTAGACACTATTATGATATTAGAGGATTTTGATATGAAATGTTTTGGTTATCGTAAGGTAAAAACCTATCATGTTTATTTGTGGCGTGGTCTTACGAGATACCTTAGATTTTCAAAGATTTTTTGGAACTTTAATAATTCAAATTGAGTCTGTTTTCTCACATTGGTTTTCCAGGCTGATTGGGTGTTATTTTATTATAATGCTCGGGTCAAACCGAGTATTACGGATATGGGATAGGATGCTATGGAGCTCAGGAGATGAGCTAGATGACGAGACATATCGCACATATCTGATTTATATTCTGCTGTGTATTGTAGGTTGTATATTCAGCACTTGTGAAGACAAGTTGTTCTGTTGTGTCATTGATGTATTGTACTCTGATGATATAATGTATGAATAACAGATATAGTTCTTTTTGTATAAAGACCTGTGTTATCTATTATATATTGTTCCGTTGTGATTGTGAGGTTCTGTGTTATTATTTTATTTTCTTCTTCTACCTCTTTCGTATTTACCCTAATGATCTGGTATTTTCGGCATTCGATTGCTTAGCATGTAATACAGTGGAAGTATTGATGTTGATTTTCGAAGGTCGAAAAATTGGACCGTGACAATTGGAATTTTGACCATTACCAAATTGCATAAATCCAAAGTGGTACAGTTTTTGACGAAGAGAATTGGTGTATATAAATGCACACGGGTAACACTTATTAAATAAGATTTTAATAAAAATGAATAAGCGATAAATTTAGCCATAATGTCACACAACTTGCTAAGTGACGTGTGAACGTTAACATTCAAATAGTTGGGTGTTAATTGCTGACCAAATTTACACCCAAGAGATAGACAACTGAAATGATGAATTCCCTTAAGAGCGAATGATTTAATTAGTTTATAATTGTTGTAATAAATAAATTAATTAATATTTAATGAAATATTAATCATAAAAATTTGGATACGGTTTGTGAAATAAGAATTGTGATATATTTATAATAGTTATAAATGTACCAATCGATATACGATATCGATAAGCAATTAAATTAGATCTAATTGCATAACATTTTGGCTTGGGCTTAAATGAGTTTGCAGCCCATCATTAGGGCTGCAATTTTTGGTTTTGATAAGTTATTGGAGGTTGCTAAAAGTTAGGATTAGACCTAGAGATGGATGGCTAAGATAAGAGAGAATAGGTAATGAGATTGTCCTAATATCTCTCTTGTACAGGGCAATATATATGGATCTCTAAATTCTTAATCAAAAATAACTTTTGGCTGCCATAGTCATCAAGTTTGCTGGTCAAAATTAATTCCCTTATCAGTTTTAAGAATCTCAAATCAATTCAAGTTAAGTAAAAACACTATTCGATAAAAAAGGTCAACGATTTCAGACTTGCAATCTAATGGATCGAGCATAACTAAAGAAGGAAATTCATTGATTCAAGTGGACTCAAAGACATCATCAATTGGTATTTTGTTTATATATTACAGTAGTCATATCATATTTTATAATTTAATATTGATTAATCCCAAATCTGTATATATATTAATGTTGTATATCTAGTTAGGTGAAATTTTCATAGGTATATGTAATTGTCATAAATTAGTTTGGTTATGTGCATGGTTGTAATATTATGTGTCATAATTTATGTATAAAAAAATCTAATTTTCTGTAAAATTTAAATTTTGTCATTATTAATTATCTTATGTATATTTATATTAATTTAAATATAGACTAATGTATATTTTAAACATGTAATTACATATATGTATATTTATAATGTATAAACAGCTTAGAATTTTTCCTTACACCTATTTATACATAATAGGAATTATCAAATACGCAAATAATTTTTTTATACATACAAATAATTTTAAATTATCTTCTATTGATTATTTGAATTGTTTATTATATCTAAAATAATTATTACACTGAAAATTCAATTTTATACTTTTTTAAATTAATACATCTATATAGTAACTAATAGAATTTTTTGTTAAAATTTAATATTTTTAATAATTAAATTACTTTGGTTGAACATTTTTTTATTTATTAAAAATAATATTTTATTTCAAAAACTCGTGAATTTTTTTTCAACCTTTATTTTATGATCTTAAGTTTTAAAAAAATTTAAATTTGATTTTTAGTATTTAGTACTAATATTTTTAATTATTACGACCAAAACTATTTATTATAGATATATTTATATGATAATGATTAAATTATAAAATTATTATTTTATGTTTGTTATGCTAGTTTAGATTTGGAAATAATTTTAAAAAATATTTTTATTTATTTTAAGTATTTGAATGTAATTGATTATTTATATATATACATTTTATTTAACCTTATATATATATAATTTTAATTATTATATGTACATATGTATGTATAATTTTATATGTTTAATTTTGTATATATATTTATACAAATGTTTTAAATTATATATATATATATATATATATATATATATATATATATATATATATATATAATTTTGAGACTTTTAGTTACAAAATATATTTTAAATATATGTATACGTATTTATATAAATATACTTTGCATTATAGATTTATGCACATATTTAGAGAACATACAATACATACGAAATGAGCTAATGTGTCTGTTGCGATGAAATCTGAACATTTATATATTATGTTACACATGCACACACATATGTATATGTATATGTATATGTATATGATACATGTATATATATATAAATTAAATCATTCAATTAACTTTACATCAAAAAATGCTTAAATTTAAATAAAATACGTGATTTTATTTAAAATAAAATTAGAATTGTTCTAAATGAATTAGACTTCATAGACCCAATAAAGATCCAGTAGGATAAAAAATTTGAAATACACCCACCGCTACCGCTGCGTACTGGCCCAATTCCAACAATGGTATCAGATCCCAATAGCCTATGCGGTCTAAATTAGTCATATTTGGGCTAACTTATTAAGCTTGCCCACTCAATACGATGTCTAGAAAGGTAATGTCTAGGATTGGAATTGGATAATCAAGTACCCTGTCCTACCTGGTTACCGGCCTGGCCTGAAAGGTGAAGTGAGCCAAAATGTTACCCCTAATAGAAAATGCCCAACTTAATTTGGGCCTTGGGCTAATTTTCAAAATTGTCTTGAAAAATAAAGTAAAAAATTCTAAATTTAATTGTTAAATTGAAAATAAAATAAATGTTTATTATAATAGTTGTAATGTAACATATTTTTCAAAATGTTTGAAAACCAAAATAACATAATTTTTGAAAATTATAAATTTTATTAAAAAATTACTTAATAAAATGTATGTGCATGTAGTAAATATATTATGAAACATGTTATGATATTTTAAAACGTTTAAGATATCATAAATATACATGCATACACATGAATAATGATTTTCGAAATCAAGATAATATAATTAATTTAATTAAAAGGTTAAATAATTGAAATTATAATTACACATGTAAATGATATATGTGTTATACTATAAAGGTTATAGTACATAATAAATATAAATGTTACATCAATATAAAATTAATTAAAATGTTAATTAATTAAATATGATTTAATCAATATAATATTATACACAAGACTATTATATAAGTAATGTGAAATATAAAAACTATATAACAAAAAAAACTTATATGATATGAATGTATAAACTAAAAATGGAACATTAAAGAAATCCAAATAGACTTAAGGAATAAATACATATGTAAATGTACGTATAATATAATTTATGATGTGTCTAACACTTGAATCACAAGGGTATTTCATAAGAAATACATTATTCCATAAGTCGATATTACTCAGTATAATATATTGAAGATTATGAATCTTCAATACAATGTTGCCTGTACCATATGTAAATTAATAAATTACTTGCATACTCCTTAGTTATTGAGCAAACTCAAGCTGGAGATGTTATGAGTAGTATTATTAATATATTAAACATATGAGGTAAGATAACTATATGTATTCGTTGAGCAAACTCAAGGTACATATACTATACTTAGGCCATCACGATATGGTAGGTATGAGAGAATAATCTCTTTCAATTTATTGAGCAAACTCAAGGTCGAAATGAAATTGGGACAAGGAAAAATGGGTTTGGAGTTGTATGTGATACAACCGATAAGGAGTTATCCATTGTTTGTGGGGCTATGATTTGTTGATCAAACTCAAGGTTAGAATACCAAAACAAACAAGTCCTAACACCCTTTAGTGAAGTTGTAAGACTTCTATGTTTCATCTTAGGGTTCGGAGAAACATAAGAGACTAGTGGGAGCCTTATTAGAAAAATAAAATTGTAACATTTAACCTTTCTAATATTGTAAGAAAATATGCCATATAATGTTATAATTATCTACAATGATAAATTTGTGCATTTAATATGATTGATAAAACGTTTGTCAGTTAACATATATAAACAAACTAAATTGAAAATTGACAAATAGAAATATAATATATACTTACTAATAATTCTAATTGCATGTTATATAATGTTTTTATACCCATTCAAGTGCCTAATTTCAACTACTTAATATATTCATAAGTTGGTCACTTATATTTTTATTTGGTTTTGACCATGTATTGCATTTAATGAGTTTTTGAACTCTAAATGCAATTCAAGACTATGGATATTTGATCCATGTACTTTCGTATAGAAATGTTATATGGTGAATAGTCATAGTTTGTGGGGTACAATATTTCAATGAAGTTAGTTCATTCGAAGTAAGCCAATAAATAGTATTTTAAGACCATGTATTCAACTTGAATGATTTCAAAAGAATTATATTGTGTTAATGTAACACAAGACCATAAACTACGAGATACATCTAAGAACTCAATCGATGAAATGTCATCGTAATCAATTTACATAAAGTGCAACATA
The DNA here is from genome assembly GCA_030765085.1 of Allium cepa. Classification (NCBI taxonomy): domain Eukaryota; kingdom Viridiplantae; phylum Streptophyta; class Magnoliopsida; order Asparagales; family Amaryllidaceae; genus Allium; species Allium cepa. The sequence goes on along the minus strand of CM060937.1, from coordinate 180,763,417 downwards.
TTTGATGTCTTAAATGTTAAGAATAATCGAATGTGCTTTTGTCAAAAGTTTGTTATGATATTGTAGTAGGGCTTTCTTTTGAATAGTTTGGCCATTTGAAAGGAAAATGAATGTATAAGAATAGATGTAATTTATGGTACATTTGGAATGAAGAGAATGAATACTCACTTCTGCTTCATAGAGAAACATTGGAAATATGAATTGTAATAAATAATTGATACTTAATATTGGAATAAGAAATATGATTTCTATTATGACATGTATTTTTATATAGAAATTTTTTTTCTGTGAGATTTATTTCTTTGAGCTCAAGATATTTGATCAACGAACTCTCCACTATAAATAGTTGCAGTGTATGAAATAAACAAATTGTATTAAGTGAATAACGAATCTCCAAATTTAGTATGCGATTACAGTAATGGCGGAAATAGTAGGAGCATAAAATATAGCACTTATTAATTACATCGTAGTACGAAAATTGTTTTCGTATAACTTACCATACATTATTTATGAAATAATGATTATTTTTTGGTATCGATTGAAAAAAATAGACATAGCTATATTTCAATATGAATATTATGAATATTCTACGTTGAAATAAAACTATAATGTGGTAAAGAATTTCTTATAAGAAAAGTGATGCATTGGAAAATACAAAGTATCTAATATTATTTATGGTTGTTTTGGAATTATAGACTAACCCGTAGTTTTGAGAAATAATTTTATTGTATGATTTTGAATCATATGATACTTGTTAATTATATCTCAAACAATAAAGGGCTATGCACCCATTTAGTGGGACTATCATAAGCGTCAGTGAATTCCTCGGATTGATACATACAGATGTATGCAATCATAATCCTGTAAATACCAAAACGATTCCTTGTATTTCGTCATATTCACCGATGAGTTATCGGTTGACAGGACATGTGAATTTGATACACATGTAGTATGTCTATGGTAAACTCATAAAGTACAAAACATAAGTAGATAAAATAAGATGCAATAGAAATGATTCGATTTGATCGAATGACTGAGTATATAGTAAAAAGGTCTAAAAGTACCTAAAAATGAATAAAGATTCAACCTCAAAAGTCACTCCTCCATGTGATGCATAATGATGCATAGATAAAGGATAATCGAACTTTATTAAACAACGTGCGATTAATTGTGAGTGAATTTGAGTAGCACACAAGGTTAATATTATTTCATCTAAATAACGATTTACAAAACCACGCAAGATAAGGGTTTATAAGAAACTCCAACATATCCTAGGCCAACGAGTTGGCAGGTTGTGTGAGTCAAAAGATTGCATGTAATAATTGTTCATGAAGGATCTTGTAGAATCTTCCCAAAAGGATTTGGAAAAGACTATCATCGGATGACATATTTATGTTTCAAACATAACTTTGGTAAACTAAAACCAAATTAGTTTAATGAATAAGTGAATTCACAAAACATTTACGAATACCTATTCTATTGCGCTAAGAAACATTTCAAGAAATGCCAACTTCATTGTGAAGGAATTTCCTTGAGAAATTATTGATAGCAAAAAGAATTTGGATACGATCCAAAGATAGAACTGATTAGATGAGACGAAATAAAACTGACTAACCTAAACGATCATATTACATTAGAATGTCTAATAAGTATTCTAGCTCATTAAAGAGAAACTATGAGTTTCTTGTCAATATCGAAAATATATTATCCTCGATTGTTTAACTAAACCACTAAGAGTGTTGACTCTATCATATGGTATAATGCGCAAATCTGAAGGAATTCCAAGTACGCTGTCAAAATATGATTTTGGTAGTCATAACCTAAGGGATGTGATCTATTAGCTGTGATTATGTCTTTATGAGCAAGACTAATGCAGTTGGAATTAAATGAGCAACGTTTATGAGAATAATATCACAAATTTCAATTGTTGAAATTAGTGTAATAATAGTTTAGTATTCAACGTGCTCAAGTTAATTCGAATTTACTCATAAAATTATCACTTGATATGAATTTATATTTGGTACGTATGTATTGAAACAGAAAATTCTATATAATGATTTAGAGTAAAACGTTTACACATAATAACCAAAATGTCTCGATGTCGGTGGGAATGATATTGAGTTTGTGAATATTTAGATATGATCCAAGTAATGATTCAAAAGTATCATTGTATAAGCATCAAGATTGAATAACTATTTTGATAGAAATATCAAATAGTTTGATTTTCAATCAAAGTGTAGAGGAAGCATGTGTTCATAAGGAAGAATGTTAAAAGGTATAATGATATTTCTAAGCTATAAGTAAACAGCACGTTGTTGATTTTAACGATGTACTTGTGTTAAAATCAGTCTTAGTTGTTTAATACTTAACATTGGACTAATAAATGATGTCTTTTATAGTAAGTATAAAAGATGCCGGGAATGTCCCAAATGGTATGCAAAGATACCTCATCAAAATGTTTTCTATGGAACATGTAAGATTGATTCCTTTGCATTGGCAAAAGGAATTATCATACATGTTATGTTGTCTACGATTTCATGATTTGTTTATGTATTTGATACATGAAACAAATATCAAATCCAAATTGATATCACTAACTGGTTGTTTGAAGTTTTTGTGTATTTATAAAAAACTAGAGAATTGTTTACAAAAACATAAATTCCTTATGAAGGAATGTTCAGACTCCAACTTTCACAAGTAATATTGAGTATAATATTTTAATAACAAATCTTTAAGTTGGAAATGTTTCGAATGAAAGACCTTGGCTGATTCAATAAATAAAAAGGCTAGGTACATCACCTTGAATAGCGCCGCAAACAAAACAATGTATATAAAAAAAATAAGTGCACAAATTAAAAATTGAGTCGATTCCAAACGTTGAGAACCTCATGACAGAGTTATATGATAACAATGTCGTAATATAGTTCGTAATAGAACTCAGAGCTCACTCGAAGTCGAAAGACATACCCCGAATTTTTCCATATGATAAAACAGTCTATCATCGTCGGAGAAAGTTGATTGATAGGGTAGATAATTAAAACATTATAGCATACCCATTCACAATGGGACCGACCTAATTTTTTTTGAGAAAACTAATTGGAGAGGTTAGAACAAGATTCCATAATTGACCCCAAGTGCAAGTGGGAGATTGATTGAGTTAGGGGTATGCCCTAAGGGCAATTATGTAATTTGTTACATATATCTAACTCGTTGACCAATCTTGTTCGAAATAAAGGTATTTTCCTTCTATTATATACTTGATATGATGTGGTTATATTAATTAATATATTTAATTCAAAGTATATTTAATAGAAAATCCATAAATGGTATGTTTTGTAATAGTAGTTACAAAGTGTTGTAAAGTGAGCAAATCAAAATGAAACAAACGTACCATTTTAAATGTTCCTAGTCAAGATGCATCGAGACTGGATATCGATGTATCAGTTGAGATTAGAGTACGTAACGCTCTCTAAATGTTAGGCAGTGTATTGCTCATGACTACTGGGGGCACCAAGGGGTTACGTGCTGATAGTTATTGGATAACTAAGCAATGACTCACTCGATAGTTTACTATTGGTTAATATAACTAAGGTCAAATAGAAATATCGATGTGACTAATTTACACAATTATTTCGACTAAAGAATACTGTCAACCTTCAATATGAAAAATATCTGCTTTGATTATGGTCAAATCATGGAACCACATCCATCAAGTGATTATAGTTGGGTCGAGTGGAAGTATGGGAAGGAAGACACTATTCAAGAGAGGATTCGTCACTTCAGTTATATGAGGTTAGTATCATGGTCAACTCAAGTCAACCCAAAGTCAAAATCTCTGACCAGAATAGTACAATTAATAATAATTGTTATTATTGAACCAAGGATTTTGTGTTTGGACTATGGAGTTGAATATGGACAATATTGAAATTTTGACCATTACCAAATTCCATAAATCCAAAGTGATACAGTTTTTGACGAAGAGAATTAGTGTATATTAATGTCACTAACAGGTAACGCTTATTAAATGAAATAATATTTTATTGAAAATGAATAAGCAATAAATTTGGCCATAATGTCACACCACTTGCTAATGACGCGTGAATGTTAACATTCGAATAGTTCGGTGTTAATTGCTGATCAAATTTACACCCAAGAGTTACACAACTGAAATGATGAATTCTCTTAAGACTGAATGATTTAATTAGTTTATAATTGTTATAAATAAATCAAATTAATTAATATTTTTGAAATATTATAAAATTTTGAATATGGTTTGAGAAATAAAAATTATTATATATTTATAATAGTCATAAATGTACCAATCGATATACGATATCGATAAGCGATTAAACTAGATTTAATTGCATAGCATTTTGGCTTGGGCTTAAATGGGTTTCTATGTCTACGGGGAAGATTTAGCGATTATCAGTACTTTGGTCCCAACTGATCACGAGACCATGGCGGCAAGGTTGAAGGCAGACTAGAGAAAATCAAAGCGAAAAAGGATCCTGGAGTCACCCAACTTGCCCACTCTAAGCCAACAAGTCCGAGATCCAAAATTCCTACGCTGAAGATCCGACCGACTAAGATAATGCCCATCAAGACCCTAACTGGCCAATCTGAAGAGCCACATACTACAACCGACGAAGAGTCCACCCATTCCAAATGTGATACTCCCCAGACAGGGTGATTGAAGATGAGAAGAAAATGCACAAGACTTTCCCTGGAGGAGGTAGTGGCAAGGGCAGTAAAATGGGAAAGAGTAAAAAGTGCTTGAAGGTGGTAGGTGTGGCAGTTCGTTTGTTGTGTTGTGTCATCATTGACAGCAACAACAACTAAGCCATTATTCCTAAACAAGGTAGGGTCGACTGGAGATGAAACCCAAAACTAAATGACAAAGTCAATTTAAAAGCAGCAGTAGTAGTAGTAATAAATAACCATGACACTAATAATAAAATAAAGTAAAATAATTGAAGAAATAATAATAAATAAGTAAAATAAAAATAAAGATAAAAATAAAAATAAAGATAAAAGTAAATATATAAAAAAATTAAAAAAGCCATGATAAATAATAATAATAATGGTACCAATAGTAATAGGGACCGAAGACCAAACACTATGTTTTAGGCTGCTATTTACTAGTTCTATAATCTACAACTTATAACACTACCCCTAAACCAACCCTAAGAAAAAAAAACTCCTAGCTGATGGATTGTGTCATCATTGAGTCTGTATTTTTTGCTTTTTTGTTTTGAACAGGCCAAGATTGTGTGGGTATGGCCCTCACTTCATATTGTACATAAATGTTATGGTAATGAAATATTGAATTTTGCTTTGTAATCTCTCTGCATTTTACCTTTCCATTCTTTTATGTACTTTGCTTGTTTGTGAATAATGCATGTGTATATAATATAATTGCTTGTGCTGATTTTTCTATATTATATACTTCTGTATCTATGCAATATGCTTATCTACCGCAACTCTGCACATGTGAATAATATTCCCAATATTACTTCAATTGTATCCTGTTTCTTAGCCCTATTCGCAACTGCCAAAATGCTCTCACTTGGCAAAACATAACTGTTGTTTAGCCATCTCTGCGCTTACTCCTATTCAGGCCCGGTCGAGTTCTTTTCGACCAAGTGTTGGTATGTATGCCCCTATTTACACGGCTTATTATTCTAGATGCTCGATTCCGGGCATTTACCGGGGATTGCATATTGTGAGTAATTGTTTGATTTCCCCAGTCTAGTCCTCAATCCTACTCTAAAATAGGGTATATATGATATTCTGGCTTTTGATTTTCTTCGACCATCCTTTCTTATTCTCGTCCAAGTGTCTCCCACTTTGCTTCTAGCACTATCGTTGAGATTCCCATTCATATACTAGTTCCCATCTCCGGTAATCAATGACTTAAATACTTGATTCCAAGTATTAATTCCTTGACGCCTCCTATCTTCGGGTTGCATTTGAATTTTCCTAAGTTCGAAGTTGGAAATTTGACTATACACTGGTTTCTATCTCTGAAAACCAACATCTTAGCAGTCAACTGTTAAGAATTCTATCTTTTATGTTGCCTATCTCTGAGCAACGATGAATTCCTGAAGGATGAAGCTGAATGATTCGATCGAAGTCTGGATCGGGTCGACGAACCTTCCTGCCGTCGCCTATCTCCAAGCAAATTTGAATTCTTGAAGGTTGGCTAAAATATTTCTCATTGTCACCTATCTTTGGACAATAATGAATTCCTAAAGACTTGTGATTCTCTAAAGGTTGATGGTCGATATTCTCCGTCGACCGGGCGGTTTGGACCTTCTGGAATCGCCTGTCTTCGAGCAATGCTAGTTCTTTGAAGGTTGAGGGTCGATTTTCTCCATCGACCAGGCGGTTGGGATCTTCTCGGCGTCACCTATCTTTGGGCAATGTAAGTTTTCAAAAGGTTGAGGGTCGATTTTCCCCATCGATCGGGTGGTTTGAGTCCACACTCTTCGTTGATTATCCTAGGATGGAGGAGCATTTCCTCGACTGTGTTGCTAATTGCACGATCTTTGCTTACAAGAACATGGTTCCATTGGTTCAAGAAGCTAGCTTTATTAATGAATGGGAAATTTGGCAAGTCCTGCCTTATTACATTACCACAAGTGCCCTTAGGTGGCTTAGTTGTGAAATAAATAGAGAAGAAACAAAGTGTAGCAGTGTCATAGCAAGTCGTTGTTCCAAGCATGTAGGATCGGGATTCCATCGACCTTTCTAGCTTTTGATCAATTGCGTAGGGTCCTTCCCAGTTTGGGCCAAGCACTCCCATACCTAGGGGAATTGGTTTCAGAATGAGATCCCTTACTTCAAAGGTGCAGTTGCGAACCTTGGGATTGAAGTGTCGTGCTACATTTCTATGGTGGGCAGCAACCCTTAATTATGCTTATTTCCTCTTCTCATCAACAAAATCGAAAGATTCAAGCAAGAGTCTTCATTCCCCTTAGGATCGAAAATCCTTTTACAATGAGAGAGGACTTCCAATTCTATTGGGATAATTCCTTCTGATCCATATACCAAAACGAACGACGAGTACCCAGTTGCTAACTTATGTGTTGTTCCATAAGCCCAAAGTGCTAGTGGAAGTTCGGCAACCCAATTGTCAGCTCTAGTCAATCATTTTTTCAAGGTGGATTTGATGATTTCGTTCACGACTTTCACATGTCCGTTCGCCTGCAGATGTGCTACCACAAAGAAGCTCTTCTCGATTCGGTTGCACTTATAGAAATCCTTGGACTCGTTACTCTATAACTGAGTTCTGTTATCTACAATGATTTTTTATGGCAGCCAAACCTTCAAATAGTATTCTTTGTTACAAAATGTATTATCTTTTTCATTTTAATTGCAGCAAGCGGTTCGGCTTCAGCCCCATTGTAAATTAATTTACTACAATGATAGCATATTTGTCTCCTCCTTTTGCTATTGGTAACACACCGATTATGTCGATTTCCCAAATTTCAAATGGCCATGGGATGACTAACCGTGTAAAGTTTTGAAAGTGGGGCTCTCAGAATCTTGGTAAATCTATGACATCAATCACACTGCTTGGTGTAAGCAATTGCATCTCAGTTTATTTTTGGCTAGAAATATCTATAGCAAAATATCTTCTTTGCCAAAGTATTCTCCCTCGGTGTGATCACCAAAGATGCCCTCATGGATTTTTATGGGGATATTTGAGGCCTTCTCCTTGGCTACACACTGAAGTATAGAAGTTGAGAGTTCTCTCCTATAACTATTCAGTCTTGTATCACAAACCGTGGCACTTTTTTGAGGAGCTTTTTCTATTCATCCTTTTCTTCTGGTAGAGTCACATTGATTGGTAGCCTTTGATCGGAGTCATACATGACTCCCCTCTTCTATAGTCTCCAAAATTCAGTCGACGTCCATCTAATCAATGCTTAGAGCGATTAAAACCTATACTAGAACCAATCCAATCAATCGTGCTTCCCCGGAGCTAGCTAGCTTAGCTAATGAGTCGTCCTTGATGTTTTCCTCTATAGGGATCTAGTTTGTTGTATAATTCTCTATGTCTTCAAGCAGTTCTAGTGCATTTGACATGTAAGGGGCTGGTCTCGCACCCTTGGCCTAATACTCCTTCCTGATATGGCAAATCACTAGCCGAGAGTCGCTAAATATATGCAGCATCTTTATCCCTAGTTTCTTTGCTATGCTCAATCCTGATATTAATGCCTCATACTCAGCTTCATTGTTAGCCATGAGAAATTCCGATTTCGACGTGTAGCATATTGATCGTCCTTCTATCATTTCAAATACGACTCCTTCCCCCAAGCTAAATTCATTCAAAACACCGTCTACAAACAAGTTCCAGTGAGGAGCTGAGACTGCAACATCCACTTCCTTTTCACCATCACGCGTGGTAAACTTGGCGATAAAATCTGCTAGTGCTTGCCCATTTATCGCTCTTCTTGGATGGTAGGTAATATCGTACCGATCAACTTGAAATTACATTTCAGCATCCTTCCCGAATGCTCGGGTCGGTACAAAACCTACTTTAGAGGTTTTTCTGTAAGTACTTTGATCGTATGTGGTTGAAAATACAATCACAACTTCCTTGACGCAATCAACAAGCAATATGCAAGCTTCTCTACCCTCGGGTAGTTCTTTTCTGCTCATGTAAACAGCTTGCTGATGTAGACTGGTCTTTAAATCCTTGCCTTCTCACGTACCAATGCTGCCCTCGGGTGTCTCCATGTGCCTAATAACTCTACAAAAGCATTTTGAAAATTCCAATAGCATTCAAAATTCTTTTTACCTTTCTTGAGAGCATCGAAGAAAGGTATGTGTTTATTTATCGCCTTTGAGATGGATCGACTCAAAGCAGCGATCTTTCTATTTAAGCTCTGAAGTTGTTTCTTCGTGGTTGGGGAAGTTACATTTCTTAAAGCATTAATCTATTCTGGATTGGGTTCGATGCCCCGTGCATTCATAATGAATCATAGAAACTTCCCAGAAGCTACTCCAAACAAAAAAATAAATTTAGTTTAATTCCATATTTTCGTAGAATCTCAAAAATCTCTGAGAGATCATACACATTTTTTCAAGACACCCACGACTTCACAAGAATATCGTCCATGTACACCTTCACCGTCCGTCCAATTTAATTCTTGAATATTATATTTATCAATCGCTAGTACGTAGCTCCAGCATTCTTCAAACAAACAACATTACTCGGTAGCAGTGCAATCCCAAATCCATGATAAAGTTAATATTCTCATGACTAGCTCATCAATCATGATTTGATTGTATCCAAATTAAGCATTCATAAACGAGAGCAATTCATGCACTACTGTTCCATCAACAAGTGGGTCGATCCTGAGCAAAAGAATGCTACCTTCGGGCAATCTTTGTTTAGATCATAGTAATCGATGCACGTTGTAAAGGCCCGCAAATCCGTACCCCTTTGAACTAACAAAATTCCACAACAATTCTGTCCAAAATGGCACAAAAGTATGAGTCTTCAGGTAAAAGAAGAAAGAGGTAGAAGAAGAAATAAAAACAACATCAGAGTCACAAAATCGCAGCGGAATAAAATATAATATATAATAACAGCTTTTAAATACAAAGAAATATGTACTGTATACATATACATACATACATACCATCATCAGAGTACAACAAACATCCATACAGAGACAACTCAATATTTGTCCGGAAATAATAGTCAAATACGGAAGTACGCTCTGTCACCAGCTCGTCTCCTGAATTCCTTAGCTTTCAACCTGATCCTGTTTAACTCGGTCTGACCCGAGCATCATATAAAACAACACCCGAGTCGGTCTGGAAAACCAGAATGAGAAATCACACTCAATTGGATTATTATATTTTCAAAAATCCTTTGAAAAACAAAAGCATCTCGTAAGACCACGCCACAAATAAACATGTCGGGTTTTTATCTTACGATAGCCAAAACATTTTTATCAAATTCGTCTGATATTATAATAGTGTCTATAGAAAGTAAAATAGAATCTAGCTAAAATGCTTGCATCTCACGTTTCAGCAATAGTTGGGCACAATCAAAACCGTACAGGCGCTTATTGGAGATTGGATTCCATACAATGGCAGGGCTACCGGGGTACCGCCTGTCACAGTACCTGGTCTAGATCAGAGCACCGAGGAGCCACCCTAACTCCCCTGCAACACAAGACCGGAACCATCCCTTACTGGACAGTCCCAAGCAAGATCACCCTATGGTTGGCGCGACCCACCACCCACTAAGCCGAAATAAAAAGGGACATCTAGAAAGGGGAAACCTTACTCTCCAATGGGGGCTACCCACGAAGCCTTGTTGCACGTCCCATGTTTTAGCCATTCCGGGTTGATGAGGCTTGAGGCTAAGCGTTACCTTTCAAGAACGAGTCCCACTTAGAATGCTCATCGTCCCCTTAACGATGTTCTGAAAGCATTCGTCCATATAAGTTGCCCTGGGTCTGGACAAACCGAATCACCGTCTTTAACTCTTCACGGTCTTCATTCGTAATCGTTCAAACCGGATCGAAGTGGTTTTCGGATAATTAAATCCGATCTCGGACTCTTCGAAACGATCAGCGCATTGTCCAATATTGATAGTCGGTGATTTAACTATCAATTAACCATTAAATATTTTTTCCCAAATTATTTATTTCAAATATCCACCCAGATATTTATTTCTATTCAACCCATTTAAATCAATTTTCAACTCCTTTTTAATTTTCCCATGAAATCATTTAGATGATTTCCACACTCTAATTACACTTCTATTTACCCTTTGAAAATATCCTTTACTTTCTTGTTCTTTTTTCAAAAATCAATTTGCACTTTTGCTTATAAATTCTTAAACCCGATTGCCCACTTTACTTGGTGAATCTTTATTCCGTTTCCAAAAAACTCTTATTTCATACTTGTAAATTTATTTAAGTTTCTGTAACTCCACTTAGAAGATTTTCTTCTAAATCTTATTCATTTACTAAATTTGTTTATCATCTCAAGAGACTTTATGGTTGGATTTTCAAAAAGAAATATTTGAAAACATCTAAGGTTATATAATAGAATAATAATCATATTTAAATTATGGTTCGAAGGAAATATTAAATATAAACATTACAATTTATATCAAATTATTGATAAGACTCAAAGCCGGTTTTAGAAATTTTGAGTGTATAATAAATTACTAAGCTTTCGAATAACTAATTTAACATAATTATTGTTCATAAAATTTTATAGTAGTAATTTAAAAATATTCATTTAAAATAAGTTTATCATTTTTAGAAAACCCAATATCCACATAGAAATGTCTCTTGTCCAAATTCACACTTATCACCATCGGAAATATTCAACTATTCCCTTCCAACAAATTTCATATCTCAATATAAGTTCAGTTTGACTTATCTTTTCCAATATACACTGATATTCCATGTCTCATCTATAAACTCCATTTATAAGTTTATAAAACCTCCCTGAGTTCTCCCTTTCCTTTTTTATAAAATAGTTTTATTTAAGAATTCCAACTTATAATTTGTTTATTTATTTATATAAATCTCCATATTGCTCTTTAAATAAATTCCATTCATTACTTAATAAAAAATTCTTTTTATTTCATAATAAAATTTCCTTTACTTCTTAATAGAATTCTTAATTGTACTTCTTAATAACATCTTCTTTTTAATTCTTAATAAATTTCACTTATTGATTATAATAATTCTTCAAGTGTTAATATATTTAAATCTTTCCAAAAACTCAACTTTGACTAATTTCAGTATATAAGATATCTATATTTCTTTTTCTTTATTCTCTATTTGAAATAGATTCATTATTTCAATAATTATTTTCTATTGAGTTTTATTTATCTTTGTTAAATTAATTTATTTAATTTATATATTTCAAACTTCAACTTCAATGTTATTTTACTCTTAATAATTCAATTCACATACAAATCTATATCAATTCCTTCATCCAGTCATATCACAACATATATAATGAGAAGTAAATACTTTTGAGGAATCCTGTTGGATCCCTCCAACCCGTTTCCCTGTATCCATAGATGTTAGCACAATAACATATCAATTCCACTTCAAAGTGGGATATCACGGTATATGGGTTTATAATATCATTCAGTGAATAAACTATTATAAATCAACCAAACACATCCAATGATTTATATTTAACATTTAAATTTAATTTATGGCATCCAAATGAGTGAGAAAGTCTCACCTTGCTTTCAAGTCGCAATCCTTTCCAATCTCGACTTGTTTCCATACTTTTGACCTTGAATAACAAATGTATGAATTTTATTAATATGTGGACAAACTGAATAATTATTTGTCGTTTAATAAATTTGTTCTTTAACTATAATAATTTAGTTTTTAACTAATGATTTATTTTAACAATTAATTATATTTAAACTAATTCTTCTTCTTTTTTTAAAATCTTTTAGTAACTAAAATAATTTAAATAAGTTAACTAAACAAATTATTCACCAATTTCATATTCTTTTAAAATGAACTAGTAATATTTAAAATGTAGAGATGTATATTTATTTTATTTTTATTTTTATTTTTCTCTTTGAAACTACTTATCCCAAATTGACATATATTGATTTTATTTTTGAAACTACACACATATTTATATATACACACACTCATAAAAATAAGTAAATAGATTTCAAAAGTCAAATTTTATATAGACTTCAAATAGTTTAAAAATTCATATTTACTCCTAGAAATCCTATATATATACACATATTTACTATTTTACTTATACGTATATATTTTTTACCTTATTGTTGTTCTCTGAGTATGTATAAAAATATGAATACATATATATATTCTTTACTGTAAAATCACATACTATGCTGTATATTTGCTTTTTCTATTCTTTTTTTTATTATTTATACACAAACATTAAATAAATAAATAAAGGATAACAGCAATTACCTACAGCCCAGACACTCGTTCGACGTTGCTACCACTCACCCGAAGCCCTAGCTTCCACCGAACTCCTCGATCGAACTGCCGCACCCTCCCGCGCAGCCACCCTATGACCCCCACCTTCCCACTCCCCTCGGCCTTGCTCGAGCTCGCGACCAACTCACCCTCAAACGAATGATAGCGACCCCTTATCGCGAAACATCTAGCCGCATGCTCAACCACCTCGTGCCGCCGTATTCCCCAAAGTCACCGCCACGCTCCTCCAGATCAAACTGCACACCATCGCGCGCCTCGCGAAGCTCGACACGAGAACTCCAACCATCATCGAGCCGCCTACACGCGTGCGACTCACATCCCCTCGACCTTAATCGCGACTCGATCGCAAGTCATCCCTTCAGGCCGTAAACATACGACGCGAGCTTGGACTCGATTTAGGGTTTCAATCATTTTTTTTAATATACCGTTGAATTCGGATAAAGGAAGAAAAGGGGGAAAACGAAGAGGGCTGATCGAATAAAATAGGATAAGGGTACCGTGATTATGAAGAAGGGAAGGCAGCCATTATTATTATCGTCTCAACTGATTGAAAAAAAGAAGCGAGAAACATCGCGTTGTTAAAGAAAAAAGAAAGCGTATGGGAGAAGACGAACAAAAGTGTTCTGATGGGATGAAAGTGTGTTGAGGAAGCTTGATTAATTTATTTTAAACTTTAAATTTAAAATCTTCTCGAATAACGCAATTCAAAATCCTGACCTCCTATTGACACATGCCGCTCGACGTCTATAATGTTATACACCTATTTTGAACGTGATGGAAAAAGGTTTCGAGTTCTAATTCAGTCATATAGAGAAGATAACTTTTAGATCGACTATTAAAATTAATTCAATTAATTAATTTCTAGGTGTTTACATTTCATATGATCACAGAATAGCTCCGAAAGCTACAAAATTTGAAATCCGATAATAATTCAATATTACGGATCCAATAGAACAGGTTTCGTCGAAATTCGAGACTGTGCCTCGGATGGCTATTTTTAAATATTAATTTAAACGATATATTTTTAAAATTGGACAAAACACTGTTAAATTCCAATTTTAACTCATTTATTATTTCCAGTATTATTAATATAAATTCTGTAAGCCTTTAAAATATTTTAAACTAGCTTACTACCTTAGATTTAATATTTTACCCGATATTCAATTACTATTTTAATAATTAATTAATTCAGCAGGTCGTTATATTTAAATTCTGAATCCTTTCTATCATATAAAACCAAACTGTTCATATTATAATCAAATTAAAGTTCAAATTAAATATTTAAATTCATTTTAAATATCCCAAATTAATTGTTAAAAATCTGGGTCGTTACACACGTTTACCACTTTCCATTTGACTTCTTGACCAATACAATATTAGATTCCCATTGAGGGTATAAAGCATCGTGGAAAGAACCATTAGCCAACAACTTATCAACTTCTTCCTTCAACGCAACGAATCACTTCAGACCCAAGTTGCACCTTTTTTGTTTCATTGGTGTGAACTTGGTATCGATATTTTTTACGTGACATGCTACCTCCGACGATATTCCACACATATCATAATGCGTCCAAGAAACTCGTCCAGATTCCCTCGAAGGAAATTAATCTGTTCGTTCCATAATCCAATTTCGAGCTGAGAAACAACCTTCAATACTTGAGTCAGGTCATCCATAACAATAGGGACACCCATCGTAAGTTTCGCCGATGTTGCCCGTACTTCCCCTAACTTCTTCCTAATATCCATAGACTTTTCAAATTGGCCATGGTTCTCAAGCCAGGGGCTGCTCTGTAACTGCTATGCTTATGGTTCCTGAATGTGGAGAGTTCTCCACACATTCTTTCCCTTCTCCCGGCACTTAGCTTCTCATAGTTCTACAACATAGCATTCTCTTGCCACGCTTTGGTCTCCGTGCACCACTCTAATCCCATTCTCCATAGGGAACTTCATTGTGAGACACCATGGAGCCAAAGCAATCCTGAAGTCAGCTAGGGCTGGTCGGCCTAAAAAAGCATTATATGCCAAAAAATCATCAACGATAACAGACTCCTAGATGTGAAGCATCAAATGTTCTCCTTTTTCGAGATCTACGGACAAATCAATCGTCCCGATTGGCTGCTTAGCTTCACACGTAAATCCTTGAATCTTCGTTTTGCAAGCGACCACATCTTTCATATTAATCATTATCTAGTCAAACGTCTTTTAGAATAGAACATTAACTAAACTCTCATTGTCCACCAACACTCGATGCATAACTATCGGCCCGATTCTGATTGTTATCAACAATGGATCGTAAGTTGGCACCTCGACTCCTTCTGAATCTTGATTTCTAAACACAATGTCATCTGTTATCATCTTCTGTTGCTTAGTTGAAGCTTCGTCTTTGATGGCATAGCACTCTCTTATGTTGCATGCTTCTACAAGCTCCCATATCTTTCCATCTCACCATGGCTTCTCTTCATTGGGTGAGGTCCTCCCATATTGTGTGGATAACTAGTTTTCCATTCTTCCGCCTGGGTCCTTCTCTATTGGATCAAGGTTGTTTAGCTTGTGCTAACGACCCTTGTGGTCCTAAATCTTGGTTAGGGTTTTGTTGTTGCTTCACGTACTGTTGGGGCATGTTCTTCCATATCAGCTCCTCAATTAAGTCCTTCAAGTGACATTATTCATTAGCATTATGACCATGACTTTCATAGAAGCGGCAGTAATTGCTAGATCGATTATGCTGCTCTGTTGCTTCCCTCTTGGTTGGTTTCTTATATTGCTCAGTTCCTTGAATAACGAGATAAATATTCTCTAGTGTATCATTCAAGGGCGTATAATCTTTTAGTCTCATACTCCTCAGAAGTTTCATGTTATCTTTACGCCTACCATCGAGGCCTTGGATTTCGATTCCTTTGGTTAACGGAGTTATCAGCATTTGCCACCGCATTACTAGCGCTATCTCCAGACTGTTTAACCACCATGCTACTCTGGATACCTCTTTTTACTATCCATTACTAACATTCCCTTCAACCAGACTTGCTTCCTCTAACCATAGAAACTGATTCGCTTTTCGATGAATTCTTCCATCGTAGTTGGTTGTTTCATCTTCGGCTACCTACCAAAATTCGTGTCTAAGTAAATATCTCGGACCACTGCCATGAATACAAGATCTTCCTTCGGATTGCTAACCTCTATAAAAACGATGTTGAATCAGCTTAAGAAACCCTTCATTGATTCCTTTGGTCCTTGAGACAAGCTAGATAGGGACATCACGTCCTTTGGTCGGGCAACATGGAGCCTAAATTGCTCTAAAAACTTCTTAGCTAATTCATCAAAAACAGATATATATCTTGGCATGGGCCTAGTGAACCACAGAGACTCCTTTTTGTAGAATATTCTAGTGTATGACTTTTGTTTGATTATAATAAACATATATCTATTCGTTTAAATGTATTTGTTATTGTACTATTTTAGTTTTCCACATAATTTAATAAATATTTTTTAAATAAAATAAATAAATTGAAATTCTTATTAAAAAATATTTTATTCAAACATATATTTTATTAAAAATTCAAATAGTAAAAATTTAATCTCTCACTATATTTACACAATTTCAAATACAAGTTTCAATTACAACTCAAGTTTCACTATACAATTTTACATACATGTTTCACCTCACTACATATTCACTCATCACTCGTATTTGATCTTCAACTCTGTTCCAACATCTGAACTATCTGCAAAATAAACACCGACGTAGTAAAATTGAAAAAGAAATCTTTTGTAGTGCACAATGAAGTGTGTGTTTGTGAATATTATTTGCCTCAATTATTTGGATTGTTCGTCCTTATTTTTTTAATTCATCTTACGCGAACAATTTGTGACATGCATAGTGTATCATTGTACATGCCACAAGTTCGTGCACACCGATATACACTTTCTTGTTAAAATTGCAGGGACAGGCAAGCACAAGGTCAAACCCAAGTCAAGACTGGATTCAACACAGGTGCAAATGCAAATACAAACCAAAACTAACCATGGTAAGTCAAAGCAATCATGAAAGAGCCTTCATATGTTCAAACATACAAATAACTCAACATAGAAATGGTTAGTTCAACAAACATACAAGCAGACTACCAGATATGTACAAAGAATAAAGAAAAGGTCAGTACAGGGTAATTCTCTAAATCAATGCAGATAGACACAACAGTGCGCAGGGCTTCAGAGGCAAACATGCATGTACATACATGAAGATTTCAATGGAACCATTCGACATGAACATGAAAATATATATGTTTACACATATATCAGTTCAGGCATGAACACACATAATTGAGGCTACAGAATACAAATGAAACAAATGTCCAAGCAAAATCAGTCATTCAATCATGTGGAGCCAGACCAGACACAGAAAATTCAAAATGCAAGCACTCGGGTGGACAAAAAATAGCCATAGCAATCACACACATATTTAAATACATACATACATATATGTATGTATGTACTCGCTCTCATTTAAAAGTCCTCACGGTTATGCATGGGTGAACTACTTGGAGTTTTGATTATGTACTTTCATGCTCATTTAAAAGTCTTCACAGTTATGCATGTATGGAAAACATATCAAAATTTGATGAAATAGGCTAGTTGATTCTAATCCCACTTAAAAGTCCTCCTCACAGTTATGCGTGGTTAGAAGATGCTTGGAATCATTTTTTAATAAAAGTTGAGAATACTACTAATATATTTAAAAGTCCCAACAGTTATGCACGGTTAGTAAGTATTTAAAAAATTTCCATCATAAATATACAACAAATAGACATAACTATATGGTTTTCTATGCCGACATCACCCTTATCACTTTAATATGGAATATGCACCTAATAGAGTACCTATGATTTTTGTTTGATTTTTTTTTTAAATTTACTTTGTATACTCAATTAGGTATTAATGTTGTATTAATGTTTATCATTTTATCACTCGTATCTAACACTATTATTCTTTTGCTGATACAAAAAGGGGAGAAAAGTTAAGACTTTAGCAAATAAGTCAAAAAAATTATTTACATATTCTCATCTAGGTTCATTACATTTTTTAATTTATTTTATTTGCATATTTTTTTCCATGCATATGTGAAGGGGGAGCTTTTTTGTAGGCGGAGTATTTAAAATAAGAGGAGTTAATAGAATTCATCAAGACCAAATACATTTAATAGATTCAAAATCTTAATATATGTTTGTTATCATCAAAAGGGGGAGATTGTAGAATATACTAGTGTATGATTTTTGTTTGATGATAATAAACACACACACACATATATACACACATATATATTCGTTTAAATGTGTCTATTATTATACTATTTTAGTTTTCCATATAATTAAATAAGTATTTATTGAATAAATTAAATAACTAAGAATTCTTATTCAAACAAATAATTTATTACAAATTCAAATAGTACAAATTTAAGCTCTCGCTATATTTGTACAATTCCAAATACAAGTTTCAATTACAATGCAAGTTTCACTATACAATTTTACATACGTGTTTCACCTCACTACATATTCACTCATCACTCGTATTTGATCTTTAACTCTGTTTCGGCCCATATCCAGCATCTGAACAATCTACAAAATAAACAGTGACGCGGTAAAATTGAAAAAAAAAAATTACAGTGCACAATGAAGCGTGTGCTTGAAAATATTATTTGCCTCAGTTATTCAGGCTGTTCGTCATCATTTTTTAAATTCATCTTACGCGAACAAATTGTGACATGCACAACATATCACTGTACATGCCACAAGGTCATGCACGCCGATATACACTTGCTTGTTAAAATTGCAGGGATAGGTGAGCACAAGGTCAAACCCAAGTAAAGCCTAGATTCAACTCAGGGGCAAATGCAAATACAAACCAAAACTAACCATGGTTAGTCAAAGCAATCATGTAAGAGCCTAAATATGTACAAACATGCAAATAACTCAACACAACAATGGTCAGTCCATCCAACATACAAATAGACCACCAGATATGTACAAAGAATAAAGCAATGGTCAGTATAAGGCAGTTCTCTAAATCAATGCAGACAAACACAACAGTGCACAGGGCTTCAGAGGCAAACAGGCATGTACATACATGAAGACTTCAACAGAACCAATCAACATGAACATAAAATTATATATGTTTACACATATATCAGTTCAGGCATGAACACACATAATTGGTGCCAGAGAATACAAGTGCAACTAATGACCAAGCACAATTAGTCATTCAGGCATGTGGAACTAGACCAGACACAGAAAAGTCAGGATGCAAGCACTCGGGTGGACAGTAAATAGCCATAGCAATCACACACACATATGAATACATACATACATGTATGTATGTATATACATGGAGATGTTAGGCTAGTACAAAGCAATAAGTAAGAACATCAAGCAAGATACTACATGAACAGAGTTCATCATCACTGGACAACCAACAAACAAAATACATATATACGTATGTGTATACACATGTATACATATATATAGTGGAAATCAAACTAGTAAACATGCATCAGTTCAGTTCCCAAAAACATGCTCAAGAGGAAAGAGAATGTCAAGTGCACAGAAATGTCCGAACTCAAGGCAGATGGATTCAGTGCATGTATATAAATGCAAACGTAGCAAACAAATCAATAAGGCAATATACCAATGGAAATTAAGACATGCACAGATAAGACAAACAAAAATGTGCACACAGAGGCTCATAAATTCAGCAATAGGTAACTCAAGTGAAAATTTCGAATTCTTCTTTTCAGGGTTCGAAATTAATGTGATCAGTCAAGTGCAAAATAGTCCAAGCATCAACATAGAAAAGTTGGACAAAATTCAAAATATGCAGGAGTTTTGAACATGTCAACCAGGGAAATATATTCGAAATTATATGCAGAACCTTCGAATATATGAATACATCAGAGAGCTGTATATATCAAAATAGAACAAGAGAGAAATCAAAACACCGTTCATCAGAAAATCGAACGGCCAAGGAAAGAAGTTAAAGAATTCAAATCAATTTTCAAAGCCAACGCATAAACGAAAATATAGGAAAATCAATCCCTATATAAACCCAACATCAGCATAAAAGAATTCAAGTGTGAAAAAAATTAGAGTGCAAGCCATGAAATAAATCACGAACCAATTTATAACTCAAATCAAAGTCGAGTACAATGCATAAAATCGAAAATTTAAATCAGAGAGTTCATACCAAATCAATCGAAGAATTACTCGACTCATTGAAGCGACCAAGTGCATTCAAAGCAAGGCGATTGATTTATGAAGCAGTCAAAGCAAAAACATCTCTTCAATCGATCAATTGGAATTAGCGCTTCGATCAGAAGGAAACCCTAATTTATAAAGAACGAAGAAAAGGAAATCCATATTGAATATGAGAACGAATATCTCATTCTACCATAGGCCGCACTAATTTTAGTTGGGCCATGTCTTTCTTTATTTAATCAAGTTTATTTTGGGCTAAAATTGTATTTGGAATTTCCATTTTGTTTATTGTAATTTTATTTTTTTGTTAAACTCTAGTGTTAAATAAGTTATGAACTACGAGGCGTAGTTAGAGAATTCGCAACTCAGTGGCTGAGTTGTGGTAGGGTTATGAGCTTAGAGTTAAGTTGATTAAGTTAGCGGGTATAGCAAGGTTATGTGTTCTTGTAAGCGTCTGATTACTTGATTCTAATAGAAACCTTTGGGGCAGCACGTAGGCAAATTTTTGCCGAAGTTGAGTAAAATTGTGTGTGATTTTTACTGCATTACTTTCTGTTTTTATTTTTTTCCCCATTAATATTTAGTAGACCCTATTCACCCCCCCTTAGGGTGAAAACGATCCTACAAGTGGCATCAGAGCTAGGAACAAAAACCATTTTATGTTAAATTTTTTTTCAATGGCTTCTTTTAATAATGCTTTTGTTAAAGGTCAGTCCATAGATAGACCACCATGTTCAATGGTGAATATGCATATCGGAAAATTAGAATGAATTTTTTAAAAAAATCATAGATGCATGGAATATTGTTGAAACGGAATATAGCACACCAACAGTAATGGTAGATAACCAAGAAGTTGATAAACCTATGGATCAATGGACAAATCTTGAAAATAAACTGCAAACTGCTAATGCTAAAGCTCTGAATTCTATTATTTTTTCATTAGATCAAATTGAATTTAACTGTGTCTCACGTTGTCTAACTGCGTAGGAAATTTGGCACACGCTTGAAGTGACTCATAAAGGAATCTCCTATGTTAAAGAATCTCGCCTTGCTATGCTTAGTAGCGAGTACGAGAACTTCACAATGGAAAAGGATGAATGTGTCAAAGAAATGTATGGACGACTTTCTAACCTAGTATACAAATCAAAATCCCTAGGAAGACCATACACAGAACTGGAAATAGTCCGAAAGATCCTTAAAATTCTTCCAAGAAATTTTGAACCTAAGGTGACTGCCATCCAAAAATCAAAGGATCTAAAAAGGGTTAAAGTTGAAGAACTCATCGGAACCTCACCACTGATGAGCTAGAAATCAAATTCAAGGGCGAACGTGAAGGAGGAGATACTTGTAAGAAATCAATAGCTCTCAAAGGAAAAATAGAAAGTGAGGATGGTGATAATGAAGGAGCAGCTGAACTGACACTGATAGTAAAGAGATTCAAAAGGTGGAACAACAATTATGGAAATGTAGCCCTAAATCAACAAGTAAAAAGCAGAACCGTCAAAGTTCTAGACAACTCAGAAAAGCAGGAGATCATTTGTCACAAGTGCAATAAACCTGGCCATATCGAGCCAAATTGTCCTCAAAATCAATTCAGCAAAGGAAAGAAACCGAAAAAGAGAAGTTTTGTGACAACTTAGGATGAAAGTGATGAAGATGATAATGAAAGCATTGGCAGTGAGGGTGAAAAAGCAATTCCATGTCTTCTAGGAGAAACAAGTGACAACGACGATGACGATCCAAGCGAGGTATCAAAACTTACTTATTCGCAATTACTTATATATTTTCCTGAATTAAATGACTGTTTTGAAAGACTTAGGAAGATGTACGCTAAAATTGAATCATAAAAGGATAGTTTGATAGAACTAAATATGCAGCTTGATCAAATGGTTTAAAACTATAGAAATAAGAGCCCTAAGTTTGATAGGTGTCTATCATTAGAAGAGGAAATAAAAAATCAGAAACTAAATTAAATTGCTTGAAAATGAAATTCTGATTTTGAAGGAAAGTGAAAATACTAGGAGAGAAAATTCTATTAAAAAGTGCACTTTGTTATTAAATTAAATAGAATCTCTCAAGTCACAAGTCCAACAATCATCTACAACTTTAGGAAAAATCTCCAAAGGAGATCGATCACTAAACATGTTATTAGGGAAACAAACTGTTAATACTATTAGAAAAGGACTTGGGTATACTCAATCCAAAAAGGTAGAAGTAAAACTGATCATATAATCTCCAAGTGCACGATTTGGGGAAAAAGTGGGCACAATCAAAACAATTGTTGGTATAGACCCAAACACACGAAAACCATACCAATTTGGGTTCCTAAAGGCAGTAATGTAAAATTCTTAAAATCAAACAAATTTGGGTGCAAAAGGAACAAACATAGACTGTCTTTATTCTACGCAAAGTTGTTTTTCAAAGCTTTCTGTCACTAAAAATCATGGACCTATGAAAAAAAATAGGTCACTAAACTCTTTTCTCATATAGATGTATTGGCAGGCTAAGGAACAACAAGAGTGGTACCTGGATTCTGGCTGTTCCAGGCACATGACGGGTGACAAATCAAAGTTCCTTAGCCTAGAGAAGTACAAAGGTGGCAGAGTCACAATGGGCAACAACGATAAATGTAAAATTATCATAAAGGTGATCAACTGGGAAAATTTAAGCCAAAAGCTGACAAAGGCATGTTCATGTGATATTCTTTCAGAAGCAAAGCTTAAAGAGTATATAAGAAAAGGACGAGAATAATCACGGAGTCAATCAATGTGAAATTTGATGAAGGCATTGATGATCAAAGCAAGGAAATAATCAAAAGCAATGTCGAAGAGGAGAACGAATAAGATGAAAGTGAAAATACAAAAGAAGCTGCAACCACGGAAGAAGTCCAAAGAAATTTGGAACTAGAGAGATTGAAATTCAAAGCAGATCATCCTCCAGAATTGGTAATAGGCAATCCTACCATAGGTATCCAAAATCGTTCCCTCTTTAGAAATTTATGTGATTTGTGTCTATACAATGGATTTATTTCAGAAATTGAAACCAGAGACATAAATACAGCTCTCAATGATGAGAGTTGGTTTATGGCTATACAAGAAGACCTAAATCATTTTGAACGAAATGATGTTTGGATTCTAGCACCTAGACCTAATGATTATCTAGTTGTAGGAACCAAATGGATTATTAAAAATAAATTTGATGAATCTGGATATGTGATTAGGAACAAAGCTAGGTTAGTTGGTAAAAGTTATAATCAAATTGAAGGAATTGATTTTGATGAAACTTTTGCACCAATTGCAAGATTAGAATCTATTAGAATCTTGTTAGCTTTTTCTTGTTATAAAGGATTTAAAATAAGACAATTGGATATTAAAAGTGCTTTTCTTAATGGAATTTTAAAAGAGGATGTATTTGTTGAACAACCTAAAGGATTTGAAAATCAAGAATACCCTAACCATGTATATAAACTTAAAAAGGCATTATATGGATTAAATTAAGCCATATGGCTTGATATGAATGTCTTAGCACTTATCTCCTTGAAAACGGGTTCAAAAAGGGTTGTGTAGACACCCCATTGTTTCTATTGCATGAAAATGAAGACCTATTGATTGTTCAAATATACGTTGATGACATTATTTCTGGTACCACTAACAACCTTTTGTATGAGAAATTAGGAAAAGTCATGCAGGAAAAGTTGGAAATGAGCTTGGTAGGAGAGTTCAAATTCTTTTTGGGATTTAAAATCAAACAAAGCAAAAAAGGTACATTCATCTCTCAAACAAAATATATCAGAGAGCTTGTCAACAAATTTGGATTAAAAGATGTTAAATCTGCAAAAACTCCTATGAGCACAACAATTAAACTTGACAAGGATGACAAAGGTAAAGTAGTTGATCAAAAGAAATATCGAGGTATGATTGGATCACTTCTTTATCTTACTACTTCTTTACCAAACATTATGTTCTCTGTTTGTTTATGTGCATGGTTTCAATCAAATCCAAAAGAATCTCATTTAAAAGCTATAAAAATGATTATCAGTTATCTGTTGCACACCCTACATTTTGGTCTATGGTATCTAATGATAACTTTGAGTTAAAAGGATATTCAGATGAAGACTGTGTTGGAAGTCTAATTGATAGAAAAAGCACTAGTGGAACATGTTTTATGTTAGACATTTGTAAGTTGCATTATCAAGTAGAAAACAAAATTGTATTGCATTATCTACCACTGAGGCAGAGTATATGAATCTAAGCGGTTGCCCAGCTCAAATCTTATGGATGATACAAACTTTACAAGACTATGGTCTAAATTTTAAAGGAGTTCCACTTATGTGTGATAGCAAAAGTGCAATTGATCTCTCAAATAATCCTATACATCATTCTCGCGCCAAGCATATAGATGTTAGACATCATTTCATTAGAGATCACATTTCCAAAGTAAATATCCATATAAACTTCATTTCAACTGATACTCAATCGACATACATTTTTACAAAGCCCCTTCCAAAAAATAGTTTTTGTCAACTTCGTCCCAATTTAGGCATTTTAGAAAGTGATTTTTTTTATTTGATCTTAAATGCCTATGTTAACTAATCTAACTCCCTATTGATTATTGAAAAGATAAACGGCGACTGAAAAAAGTTGATGAGTGTTGATCTTGATCATACATTATGCCTTGAGACAGTATATTTAGAAAATTTCTTTAAAAATTTAAACAAAATTTGCATTAACTTTGGTTGGTAAAAATTCCATGACCATCTCTAGTTCTATCATATTTCTACGACAATCACTCATCAAAATCCAATATAGTATATCAAAATATGGTATTTAACAGGAAATTATTCATCTTTTAACTAATTAGTAATAAAATCATCCAAAAGTACTCACTCTCATTTAAAATTCTTCACAGTTATGCATGGGTGAACCACTTGGAATTTTGATTATGTGCTTTCATGCTCATTAAAGTCCTCACGGTTATGCATGTGTGGAACACATATCAAAATTGGAAGAAATAGGTGAGTTGATTATAACCCTATTTAAAAGTCCTCCTCATGGTTATCGTGGTTAAAAGATGCTTGGAATTATTTTTTAATAAAAATTGAGAATACTACTAATCTCATTTAAAAGTCCTAACGGTTATGCATGGTTAGTAAGTATTTAAAAAATTACTGTCATAAATATACCATAAATGGATACAACTATATGGTTTTCTATGTCAACATCACCCCTATCACTTTAAAATGGAATATGCACCTAACAGAGTATCTATGATTTTTGTTTGATTTTTTTTTGAAATTTACTGTGCATACTCGATTAGATATTAATGTTGTATTAATGTTTATCATTTTATCACTCGTATCTAACACTATTATTCTTTTGCTGATAACAAACAGGGGAGAACAGTTAAGATTTTGGCAAATAAGTCAAACTTTTTATTTGCATATTCTCATCTAGGTTCATTACATTTTTTAATTTATTTTATTTGCATTTTTTTCATGCATATGTGAAGGGGGAGCTTTTTCGTAGGGGGAGTATTTAAATAGGGGGAGATAATAGAATTCATCAAGACTAAATACATTTAATAGATTCAAAATCTTAATATATGTTTGTTATCATCAAAAGAGGGAGATTATAGAATATACTAGTGTATGATTTTTGTTTGATGATAATAAACACACACACACACACACACACACACACACACACACACACACATATATATATATATATACATTCGTTTAAATGTATTTGTTAATGAAATCTTTACCACTAAATCGAGAAGTCAAGGAGAAAATACAGTACATGCCAATATACAATGGGCGAGAAAGTGATATATGGATATGGAATCCTACGGGTGAAGATTTCACTACCAAATCAGCCTGGGAAAAGATAAGACGTCGTGAAACTAAAGTTGATTGGAGCAAAGTCATCTGGAACAAAGTAAATAATCCTAAAATGGCTCTCATGGCCTACAAAGCGATTCAAAAGCGCTTGCCTACCAAAGACAGACTAATGAAATAGGGGGTTATAAAAGAAAATAAATGTGAATTATGTGAACAGGAGGAGGAAACGCATAACCATCTATTTTTTAAATGCAGAATCTCTAAAGAGATATGGACACAATGTAAAACACAAGAACACTTGTCGAATCAAGATAGTATGTTGGAGGAAGAGATACTCCACCTGATGCGAAGAGGAGACGGAGTAGACGACAAATCCAACCTGGCCAGTATTCACATCACTGCAACCGTTTGGAACATATGGAAGGAGCGGAAACATAGATTATACCAGAAAAAACAATGGAAAATGTGGAGATTAGTAAAATAATCAGATCTGACATTCAACTAGTGAAGAAGACAAGCAGAAATCAGGTTCTTACCTCATGGGAACTAGACGAAGCTCGAATTGTAGTAAGGGATCAACAGAGCTCATCGGGAGGAAACCCAGGTACAAGTCAGTGGCCGCCATGATTTCGTAAGAAGGAAGAAAACTGTTGAAGTATAATTGGTATCTTCAGTTGTATGTAATTGTTCTCGGTTAACATTGTATACGAACCCAAACGGTATGTCGTATTGGGTCTTTCCTACTTTGGGCTGTATATGCCTATAATAAAATCTTACCAATTTTCAAAAAAATGTATTTGTTATTGTACTATTTTAGCTTTCCACATAATTAAATAAATATTTGTTGAATAAAGTAAATATCTAGGAATTCTTATTCAAACAAATATTTTATTACAAATTCAAATAGTACAAATTTAAGCTCTCACTATATTTACACAATTCCAAACACAAGTTTCAATTACAATGCAAGTTTCACTATACAATTTTACATACATGTTTCACCTCACTACATATTCACTCAACACTCATATTTGATCTACAACTCTGTTCCAGCCTGTATATTGCAAAATAAACAATGATGCAGTAAAATTGAAAAAGAAATATTTTGCAGTGCACAATAAAGTGTGTGTTTGAAAATATTATTTGCCTCGGTTATTTGGGTTGTTCGTAATCATTTTTTTAATTCATCTTACGCAAACAAATTGTGACAGGCATAGTGTATCATTGCATTGTACATGCCACAAGGTCATGCACACCAATATACACTTGCTTGTTAAAATTGAAGGGACAAGTGAGCAAAAGGTCTTACCCAAGTTAAGCCTGGATTCAACTCAGGTGCAAATGCAAATACAGACCAAAACTAACCATGGTCAGTCAAAGCAATCATGTAAGAGCCTACATATGTACAAACATGCAAATAACTCAAGACAACAATGGTCAGTCCATCAACATACAAACAGACCACCAGATATGTACAAAGAATAAAGCAATGGTCAGTATAAGACAGTTCTCTAAATCAATTCAGACAAACACAACAGTGCACAAGGCTTCAGAGGCAAACAGGCATGTACATACATGAAGACTTCAATGGAACCAATCAACATGAACATAAAAATATATATGTTTACACATATATCATTTCAGGCATGAACACACATAATTGGTGCCAGAGAATACAAGTGCAACAAATGTCCAAGCAAAATCAGTCATTCAGGCATGTGGAACCAGACCAGACACTGCAAAGTCAGGATGAAAGCATTCGGGTGGATAGAAAATAGCCATAGCAATCACATACATATATAAATACACACATACATATATGTATGTATGTATATACATGGAGAGATTAGGTCAGTACAAAGCAATCAAGTAAGAACATCAAGCAAGATACTACATGAACAGAGTTCATCATCGTTGGACAACCAACAAACAACATACATATATACATATGTGTACACACATGTATACATACATACATATATATATATATATATATAGTAGAAATCAAACTAGCAAACATGCATCAGTTCAGTTCCCAAAAACATGCTCAGGAGGAAAGAGAATGTCAAGTGCACAGAAATGTCCGGACTCAAGGCAGATGGATTCAGTGCATGTATATAATGCAAATGTAGCAAACAAATCAATAAAGCTATATAGCAATGGAAATTAAGACATGCACAGATAAGACAAACAAAAATATGCACACAGAGGCTCAGAAATTCAACAGTAGGTAACTCAAATGAAAATTTTGAATTCATCTTTTCAGAGTTCGAAATTAATGTGATCAGTCAAATGAAAAATAGTTCAAGCATCAGCATAGAAAAGTTGGACAAAATTCGAAATATGCAGCAGTTTTGAACATGTCAAATAGGGAAATTTATTCGAAATTATATGCAGAACCTTCGAATATATGAATACATCAGAGAGTGTATATATCAAAATAGAACAAGTGAGAAATCAAAACACCATTCATCAGAAAATCGAACGGCCAAGGAAAGAAGTTGAAGAATTCAAATTAATTTTCAAAGCCAAAGCATAAACGAAAATATAGGAAACCAATCCCTATATAAACCCAACATCAGCATAAAAGAATCCAAGTGTGAAAAAAATTAGAGTGCAAGCCATGAAATAAATCACGAACCAATTTATAACTCAAATCAAAGTCGAGTACAATGCATAAAATCGAAAACTTAAATCAAAAGTTCATACCAAATCAATCGGAATTACTCGACTCATTGAAGTGACAAAGTGCATTCAAAGCAAAGCAATCGATCGACGAAGCAGCCAAAGTGAAAACATCTCTTCAATCAATCAATTGGAATTGGCGCTTCGGTCGGTAGGAAACCCTTATTTCTAAAGAAAGAAGGAAGGGAATCGGCCAAATTGAATAAGAGAACGAATATCTCATTCTACCATAGGCCGCACAAATTTTAGTTGGGCCATGCCTTTCTTTATTTAATCAAGTTTATTTTGGGCTAAAATTGTATTTGGGGTTTCCATTTTATTTATTGTAATTTTATTTTTTTTGTTAAATTCTAGTGTTAAATAAGTTACGAACTACGAGGCATAGTTCGAGAATTCGCAACTCAGTGGCTGAGTTGTGGCAGGATTTTAAGCTTAGAGTTAGGTTAATCAAGTTAGCAGGTATCGCAAGTTTACGTGTTCTTGTAAGCTTCTGATTACTTAATTTCTAGTAGAAACCTTGGGGGCAGCACATAGGCAAATTTTTTCCAAGCTGGGTAAAACTATATGTGATCTGTACTGCATTACTTTCTTTTTTTATTTTTGTTTCTGCATTAATATTTAGTAGACCCTATTCACTCTCCTCTAGGGTGAAAACGATCCTACACTTCCATGAAAATATAGAAACATCTACAACGAACAACATCCATAGCTCTAGTTTCATCCATTTGTCATTCGTATTTGAGTAAGTGCTGTCAAGGTTCAGTAGTTTCGTTGTATGATGGCACCGTTGGCATCATGGACTTTCTACGGTACACTTGTCTTAGAATATTTTCAATGAACGGAGTCCTGCTTGGTGCAGCGCCCCAATCCTCGTTTTTTCTACCTCTGCTTTCCTTTACTAACCTTTTAACCATACATCTATGTATTCCTTATTCGTATGGTAATCCGATAGTCGGGCATCAGGGGCTAGATCGAGTGTTTGACTCAATAAATGATCTCGTTTTGCCAGTTGACGCCTTGGTCCTTATGTCTCTGGGAGAACTACTCCTTATGTATTCCTTGGGTGTGCGGTTTGTTGTGTTGCAGCTGTGTGAACTCCATCTCCATTAGCATTATCATCCAATTCAAAACCTTCATCATCAAGCCATAGATCCACTTCCTCATCAAAGACCACTATTGCATGAACTTCTTATGCATTACCTCCTCCTATATTCCTCTTGGTGTCAAGAGAAATCCTCTCGGTATCGGTTGGTCCTCTTGTGGGAAGAGCGCTTCTTCTTCATGCAAGTCCTTGAACTATTCCAGCAATTCCTACCTTCTGTTTTTGCTTCCCATCTCTTCTATTTTAGCAACAAACAAAGGAATTCTCTTATTCTACCACAAGTGAAGTTTCCCTTCTAGTTACTCTAGTTCTCGGTGGTTGCAAGGTTAACAAAGCATCCATCTTATCCATCAGAGCTTTCTGGCTATGTGCAATCTTTTGGTTATGCTCTTGCAGCATCTTGTCAAGTTCTCCTCTAGTAACCACTTTTTGTTAAGCAGATGGTCCCGATATTGTCCGTTGGTTACTAATTTCAATTTAGTGAGGATTCCCTTCATCACATCCAGCTACCACTTTAGATGATTTATTGGACCTTCTAGGTGCCATTGACTTCAAATAGCAAACTTCCAAATTCTTTAAGCAAAACCTCTGGATCTAACCACTGAATTTCTCTATATCCACAATAGCAAGCTAGATCTAACCATGAGTACAAATCTCAATGAAAGCACCAAAATGTTGATGCCAAAAGTGGCACAACATCCAAAGTTTAGATGAAATATAAAAATCTAACAGAAAATTCATGCAAAAAGTAAAGAACACACATGAATTTGTATAGTGGTTCGGCAAACTCTGGCCTACTCCACTTTAACCTTTGTTATTAATCATTTTGTCTTCGGATTACAACTGATTTTATCAGACCTAACCACAATCTAGTGGATCTCAGATTTACAATGGAGTTGCCAAATTAAATTTAGGGAAGAAAATAAGAGTGAAGAAGATGTAGAGTGTGAATCCCCTCTTTAGTTGCTATAGGGCTAGTATTTATAGAGAAATTCATCAGTAGACTTAGAAGCCCATGTAGAATAAAGTCCAAATGCAATTCCAAGTATAAAGTAGGGAATATGCTAACAAAAACCTCTCGGTACCGAGTGGTTGGTTCTGATGAAAACTTCTTGTTAATGCCAAAAGTAGCACAATACCTAAATTTAACCTGCTGTAGGATTAGATCTAGTAGTAATAACAGAAAAATGCAAAATAAAGTAGAAAAGTAGAGAGACATAAGATTTTTATAATGATTCGACAGTCTCTGTTCTACGTCCACTTTATAGTTTTATTGATTTTAGATTTGAGAGAGAGTTAAAGTTACTAATACAAGGGGTTGACAGCTTCCTAAGCTTGGATATGCCAATAGTATCTGTCCAGCTGACTATTGTGAGGGAGAGATAGGAGATGAAGAATGAGCAGAGTCCAAGATCCTTCTTTAGTTGTAGTAGGATTGATATTTATAGAGAGACTTGTGTACAGGTTCAGGAGCCTGCTTTCATTAAAGTCTAGAAGCAAGCCCAATGTCGCACAAGTGACCAGGTGGGCCCATGAGCCATTTAAACCTCTTGGTACCTAGTGGTTTTGCTTTGCGCGGTTCGACTTCCTTCACTTATTTCATTCTTCTATCTCATATTTGATGTGTTTCAAGCTCTTTTCCATAGATTTTGGATTGATTCCAATGACTCATTCGATAATACTTGTATTATTTTCTTTCTTCTCGTCAATCTTGAGAATTTCACATATATTCCTTGAGAAAAGATCTTAACGACGAGTGGTTGACATAGAGTATAAGAATATGAGGTTTGTGAGGCCAAAAGGAAAGGAATTACCTCTACTTATCTCTAAACTTGATGATTTTCCTTGAGTTCCACTCTCTTATCATTTTGATCGTATTTTCAATTTCTCAAGTTGTTTAGTTTTCGTTTTGACCTTTTACTTTCGATTGAATTTTGCTTGGTTAAAACTCGGTTAATAATAATTGTTCAAGAAATCATTTGATCCAATAATAAGTGAGAAAATCGCCTTTTTCCATAGACATTCTCTTGCTTTATCCTTCCCAGTAAACCATCAATTTATTTTCTTTTTATATAGAAGTAGTCTACTTATATGTCCATCCATATCCTATTAATCTGCATTAAGAAATAATTTCATCCTCTATTACACATATTATAGATATCATTTAAAATCTACTTAAATATTTGTATTGATAAAAAAAATTAAAAAGAAAACAACATAGAAAGATTCAGCCAGTGTTATTTAAAATCCTCCACCCCCATAAGCATAATTCTCCTCTTGTAATATAACTGACCCTGTTGCGTTTGGAGCTCGAAATGGCGGTGCATATCCTTTTAGTGCCAATTTCTCAGCTACATATCAAATAAGTAAATTATATACACTCAGGTATGACATACACGCCTTCGAAAAGAAAATGAAAAAAATACATACCAATGATGCCAAATGCAAATTTATTACAGGAGATTGTATACACTCAATGCACGTAAAAAATTTACTCGTATGAAAATTATATGTTAACGACATGGTATGAGGTGTCAGACGGTACCTCGAAATTTCGATGACACCATACTAATGCCGCTAAGCAGCGATCCGAAACTGATCAAGCTTATCAGTTTCGATTAGGGTTTCAATAAAAAAATTGGCATGATAGGAAATCCTAATTGCAGCAAATTCACGAGAAATCGAAGTGAAATCATAAGAAATCAAAATGAGAATTCAAATCAAAAATCAAAGAAAAATTATCCGAGCACGACTTGTATTATTCGATCATCTTCATCTTCAGTCATCTTCGTGTCGACAATAGTTTTTCTTGTTTGTCTTCGTCTTCTTCAACGAGATCGTCGCGTTATTCTTTCTTCTTCCTTAGCATTTGTGTTTGACTAGTATGCATACCTTTGTGTTTGAGTAGTATGTGTTTGTGGGCTGAAAATGTATGTTTGATTAGTGCGAGACTGAAATAATTACAATAAAACTATGTCGGGCCGGTATTAATGAGATATGTTCTGGGTTGGCATTAACTATTGTGCCCTAGTATTAATTAGTTTTAGGTAGTATTTAGTGTAATTTAATTTAGTTTTAATTAGTATTTAGTATAATTTAGTTTTAGTTAGTAATTAGTATGATTTTCATTGACAAAACCATTGTAAACTGAAATCAGGACTAAAACCGAAGTTAAAACCGAAACTTTCGAAATTTCCAAAACCGTCCGAAACTAAAAATAAATCAGATGACTGAAACCTAGCCCGAAATCGACTTATTCAACCTTGGTTAATGAATGTGTTAAAGTATTTTTGTTATATCATGTTTTTGAGGGAGTGCAGCTTATTTGCATTTCCTTCTATTGGCATTGGCAATGATATATGCCAAATGCAACAAGGAACAAATTATAATTAATCATCCACTTTCAATGTGTCATATCTGAGAGTGTAAAGAATTTGGCATAATATATGTAAGCGCTTTACTACAAATTAATTAATTAATTAACTCGAACACTTAAAATGAGGACTTTACTTCATAACGGTGATCTATCAACATTCAATGTTAATGTATATCTTATTGCCAATAACAATATGTGGTACTAAACATTATTAAGTAACTATTTTCTGTTATTTGTTCAGCTAGTGTGTTACTCGTGCGTTGCACACGTAACATTGTTAAAAAATAGTATTTATATTTTAATTATTGCTAAATATATATTTTATGATGCAATATATGATAAATTTATTATTATGTATTAATCATAAACTAAAATGACTTGCGATGCTCGGATGGCTGAGGGTTCATTACTCGCTAACTACATATCTCTGTAAAAATTAATATCCTAACTCAAAAAAATTATAAATTAAAATTGTTAATACTATATATATGTAAATAATTTATGTTATGTGATATTTTTTTTATTTGTATGGGTGAATAAGTAACTTCACCATTTTGTCAATATGACTGTTGTGTATATATTGAATTGTCATCTTTTTAAAGATTTTATAAATGGGTTAATGAACATTAAATAATTGAATTTATTTGAATAATTTGAATTAATGATCAACGTAACTAATTAAATATAAAAGATAAATGTAAAAAAATTGTATGAAATTGAGAAGAGCTTTATACAGATTTCAATCGAGAAAAGCACATAGATCTTACGGTTACTTATCTACATGTGAACTTTTGTTTTTGAATTAGGCATGTGAACTTTTACTCATTATTAAGCATTCATTAAACAAATTTATCTTTATGGTTAATCATAAATTTTATGTTCTTGTAGAAGTGTCATACTTACAACTTTGATAATCGTAAAATAACGTTATGTAGCATTTAATTGAGTTATGAGTTGGGTATGATTTGATAGCACGTTGAAAGTAAGAATGTTTATATAATCTAATTTTTATCGGTGTAATTTGTACGTTTACATCGTAATATTGTAAAATATAAATTTATATTTTAAAGGTTGTTAAAGAAATTATGTTATGTAATGTACAATAATGTTTTTAAGATAAATGAATTAGAAATTAAAATAGTTATTATTATTTATGTAGACATTTTGTGTTATATGGTTTAAACATCTTTATATATCTAAATAAAGAAGAAATAATTTTATCATCTTTCCCATATACGCGAAAATTGTATATATTGAAATCTCCATATTTTTATGATTTATTAGATGGATTAATAAATATTAGTTAATCATATTAATTTAAATAGTTTAAATTAAGACCACACAATTAGTTAAATATATGGACTTGAATGTAAAAACATTAGAAGATAATTGAGAAGGGTTTCTAAGTAATTGTAAAAAAATTAAAATTTTAGGTATTAGAAGTTAATAGAATTTTATAGTGTATTGTATGATAAATTCTAGTAAATAAATATAATTTATTATTGTCTTTATTTTATATCATTTATGTTATGTGATTTATATATATTTGCATATAAATGAATTTTTTTTATACCAATTTTTTGATACGCCTGAGTATACTTATTGAAAATTTCATCTTTTAAAATTTATTAATAATTATTAGCTGACTAAATTGATCGGTTAGTTTAAATTTTGGATTATGTAATTAATTTAAATGTGTTGACTATAATGTAAAATTTCATGAGAGAACCATGAAAGATTTGTAAATAAACATAGATTCTTTAAAAAATAGGTATTTGAATGTAAAATAGTGTGAAAAGTACAGTAGAATAATTATAAAATGGTAAATAACAGGATGTTGAAAATAAAATACCCACCCGGAGAGAAGTAAGCAGAATAAAGCCTATAATCAATGAAAGAGCTTCAAATTCTACTGTTTTACTATTATTTAATAGATGATGTTAGATGTAAAACAAAATTCCTAAAATAAATGTTCATACTGCACTTACCTTTCTAAATAACGAGTAGGAGCACTACTACTCTGTGAAGTGATTGCTTTATAGAACACTGCCATGGAGAATAAATTGAATCACCCTGCAAAACTAAAAGATGTTAACTACGTGAACAATGCAAATATACTAATCGACTGAACTACGAAATATAAACATTACCCAACCAAATGTTTATGATAGCTAATTTCTCATGCTGAGTGGGAATATAGCAACTAGAGGAATAGTAACACCTTTCTTAAACAATTCATCAAGCCTTCTCCATACCGAATCAATTGCTCCATTACCTCCAGCAACATTAAAAGATTAAAATAGTATAGTTGACTGACCAAAAAGTACACCTTGAGGCCATCCAATTACCACATAAATCTATAATTAGCCATTGTCACGTAGTATTTCCTAGCAACTTCTCAGTCCATAATAAAAATAATAATAAGAACATTGCTTGAAAAATGCATGTAGGAAGCAAGGTCCATGCTGTGATTGTCAAACGTCTGTCCAAAATTGAATTTAATTTTCCAGTTAGTCAAAATAATGATAACTCAAAATACATAAGGAACACTCAATATTTTATATACTGCAACTAATTAATGCTGGCAATACAAACCATTGTTTGCTTCATTGTAGATTTCTTGAAGATTAGTTTTTGAATAAAAGAGTCTCTCCTTAACTTTGTTCTTGTTGGATTTATAAATGATTTTCTGATACATAATATTTTATTTTACTAATAATCAGTAGAGAACGAGGCTAAGCGGATGTGATACGACAAAATATGGCATTGTATTCAATTTTCCAGTGAAAGCTAGACAATGGATTCAGATAGTTTTTATTCCAACTTAGAAAACTATATGTTTTATAGTATAAATTCAGCTGAGCAATCAAACCAAATCCTAATTAACAAATTAACTGAGTGGCGAGCATTAAACTAAATTTTAATATAAAAGATTATTGTTACCAATTGAGTAATTAAACAAAATTAACAAATGCAACTGTATTGGTGACAAAATTTCAACTTCAACTGCAAACACAATGTTTTCTCATAACACCAAGTTTACTATTCTACGTAAGAATTAATATATTGATGCAGATCGTTGAAAACAGCATAGTAAGTAAACTCCAAATCCAAATAAACAGTAAGAGTAAACGCAATTACACAACAACAGGACACATCTAAAAAGTAAATTACTACATAAAAATATTTTAAAATTTAACATTCGAAACTTGTAAGCTGTAAATGGTGACGAGAACGTTGGCTCTCTCAGTGGCATTTGCTATTGCTGGCCGCTGATTTGAACGGTTATAATATAGGGTTTTGTAGTTTTGCGCAAAATTTGTGGCGATGGAAGAAAAAACCAACCGCGTTCGTTTTGTTTTCGCCTAAAGAGCAAATAGTATGATCCCACGCAAATGAATGTTGCCATTTTGTCTTTGGTTTAGCGGTTAAATCTCGGCTGAAGTAGGTGAGAGGTTTAAACATTTCAGTAGAAATGTTCAAATGTTAAGAGAATAAAAAGAGAAGATATGGGCGGCCAAATAAACATTTCAGCAAAATTTCAATGAATACTTGACTGGTTCACTTGCAGCTTCTCTTTGTTTATTTTTATATTTTTATACAACCAACGGTTGCCTATAGCTTTAGAAAGCTACCAATCGATGCTGCTGCTAGCAAGTTTTGTTGTAGTGTACATGGCCCGGGCTTAAAACTTTCACAGGATCAACTAGGTGACATCAAGAATGAATTCGAAGCTTCGAGACCTCATAGGCCTATTCGTATAGTTGGACATGATACAGAGCAATTTAAAAAGAAGACAGTGAAGTTAGTGAATGTTCAATGGAGTGATAACGAAATCAATTGCTCTTGGAAGACAAAGAACAGCATGAAGACTGCTTATCTGAAGCTCTTTGCTTATCAAGCCTATTTTTGTTACATTTACTTTTACCTTTGATATTATGTAGAGTAGTTTAGTACCTTGCATGGTAGGGTAGGTATAGCTCGTATTATTTGATTGTGTATGCATGGCTTACAAATGTTACGCTTGCTTATGGTTGCTAGGCATAAGGGGTAACTATATGTTTGAACTTACCTTATTTGATGGGATTTCAGGGCGAAATTCTAAAGGGTGGGGGTTGTGGGGTGGGATTGAATATAACAACCGGTACTTTACATATCATATTATCAAAAACTATCATTTTTAAATCCAAATTGGATCATATGAGGCTATAGCTCTGGGTAATGTTGAATATTGACATTTTTGACCCTTATGAATTTTATTGGACGATTTTGACCTTCAAAATTTGTAAGACCTATAACTTTTGGTAAAAGCCGAATTAGAGTCTTGAACAAACTTCCAAATAAAAGATATTATGGTTTCTCTTTCCCGAAGTGGTTAAAATAGATTTTGACTTTACCATTTAAGAGATATGGTGGTTTGAAGTCGGATAGTTTTTGGACATATTATTGGATCATCAGACTAAGCCCAAATTTAGGCCCATTATTGAATTTTGAAATTTGTGCAAACCTAATGGGATAACCCCTAGTCATTTTCCACCCTTCCTAAAATATTTTAACTTCCATTAATCATTTCCTTAGCCCAAAAACAGCTCAAATCCTTACTTTATTTTGCCAAATCAAGTAATTAAAAAGAGATTAGCAAGAGGATTGACAGGAGATATATTGATTAGTGTTCGGGTGCATTAGAATTCAAGCTAGCTACCATTCATCTTGTATTCTCCTTAGTTTTTTTTGGAACTTTAGGTGAGTGATTTGCGTCTCTCACTATACTATGAATGATAATATAGCATTAAACCATGTTTTTGAAATGATTTTAAAGTTATAAATGGGATTTTGACTTGATTAAACTTACCTATGTTTTCAAAACTAATTTTAAAGTGTAAATACGAATTAGATCTAAACATTGCATGTATGTTCATATGGAAAGGCTATTTTGTGTTTTACCATGGTTTACATGTATATGATTGTGTTGATTATGTAATGATGTTGTAATGCTTGTTTGGTAGTTCTTGTACGTTTTGTTTGTTTAGGATATGGTTTGGTGTTTTGATATGTATTTTGAAGAATCAATTGGATTTAGAGTGTTTAAGACTAAATCAATGTAAACAAATTACTAGGGAAGCTAAGGCATTTGGAGTAAAGGAGAAACCAACTAAGAAAATGCAAAAATTCGACTAAGGAATTGATTTGCACCAAACGATCTCGGTAATTCGGTACTCACCAATCGAAATTTGCCATTTTCTCATACGATTGATTTGGAGAGTTGGTGATGGTGTAGAGAGCTTACAAAATCAATTGCATGCAATTTGGGGTTGTATGGTGGAGTTATGGCCTATGAGAGGATGGATTACTTGTACTCAAATAGTTGGAGTTGAATTCAAAATTGTGAATGTGAAACTTCAGGGATCGCATAAGGAAACTCCGAGGCCTATCTTGGATAAAGTGGTGTGAAGATAAATTTCTAAGTCCTAGAACCAACATGGTTTGATGCCAAACCATAATGGTTTGGCACTGCCCGATTTGTGTGTTAGAATTTTGATAGAAGGGCTTTGAGGTTGTTTTTCATGGAAGGCTAGGGGCTTATTTCCGGCTCTAAACTAGACAATTTCGGGCTAGGTGAAGCAATACGTCTTGACGAGATAGTGGAGTTGAACCACCATTCAAATGATTGCCAACTAGCTCCAATGTTGATGCGATAGATGGTAGGGGATTCGCAATGGCTAGGGTAGCATGTAATATTAGTCGCATGGGGTACTGATGAGTGGACGTTGAGTCGTAGAGCATGGACGATCGATATGTGATGTAGAATATAATGCCAGGATTTTCTAGATTAACTTTGGGCTTGGTTTAGGGAGTGCGATAGGAGATTTCGTGTTCCATCTTGGAAGACCCTAGGAATTTAGCGTGGTGTTCGAAAGTTTCACAAATTGAGAATGTGAGTCATTTTGAGTTCTTCAGGTGAGAAGGGTGTATGGGGCTTAGTGATAGTCTAAAGAGGCATGTTCGATGATGTGAAGCTTAAAATGGAACATAATGTGTTCTACTATTGATTCGTGTGCCAAAAGGATCGCTGGTAACTCCGGATGTGATGTATGTATCATAGGTCAAGGGTATGTGAGGATGCTCACATGTGTTTTTGGGACCTTAATGATGGTTTGGACTGCTTTAGTGAGGAAGGTACCTGTGTGATGATATATGATCGAGTATTGAATCTGATTGTGACATAGTTTGTCGTCGACCTTCGTGGTAGTCGTACAAGTTATCATATATCTAAAGGAAACAGATGGTGATGTAAGACCTGAGTGATTATTGTTGTGATTGCTTTGATTGCTATGTGTGCTACGTTTGCTATGTTTTCTTTAATTAATATGCGATAGAAATGGATATCTTGTGACGTAGGTATTGTTGTGTTAGATACCCAGACACCCATGTTGTACTTAGTATTGTACACTTATATGATGATAGTATAGCATATATTATTTTATATGCTAACTTCTTGGATGCAAGCATAGGTCAGGTATGATTATCCATACCTTGTGTTCCTCTTTATTATATCAGCTTTTATGGTATTTTAAGATTACTTATCGCTCACACCAGACAGTTGTCTGACTTGAGGTTTTGCACTTTTCTTCTTATTATCTGGGTATTTTAAAATGACAATGTAATAGGTCCAAGATTAGTGCATGGATCTGTTCATAGGATGAGCAAAAGACTGATGCTTATATATACTTATATTTTAAAGTTTATCATTATTTCGCCGTGCAATACTGTGGAGCTTTATTGTTACTTATCTATTATTAAAGACAATACATTTGGGTTTATTATTTGTTATATAAACTCTGTGGTCTAAATATAAAACTATGATGAATCTTTTACACTCTGATTATGCAGTTCACTTCAGCTATCACTATATTACTTTTTTATATCTCTGTTGATTATGATATTTATCCTTTCGCTGTAAGATATGTGATAGGTTTATTTTGGAGTTTAGTTACTTTACTTTACCACCATTGAGAATTATACTACATTGGTCGAGTATTGTCGTAGCGCACTCTACATGTTATATTGAAAACCGAAGGTGTATGCGCTTATCACATATGGTAATATTATTCACCTTAAATAAGCTTGTGACGACCCGCCTTTCTAACCCCAGAAAGACGTTTCATCATTAAGAAAGAAAGGGATAGAAATAGAAAAGAATAGAAAGAAAGAATAACAACATCAGAATCTCACATCGGAATGGAACAAAATATAATACATCACATAACTATTACATAGTTATACATACATCAGAGTCATACAATATCATATAACAGGGCTGTCATATACATATATGTCCATACATATATCCAAAATACAGCATACGCTAACTACACAGGGGAACTACATATATAGGTACATACGTGTAGTCTTCTTATCCAAAATAGCTCCTCCAGAAAATCAACACTTCCAATACCTATCACTTGGCTACTCATAAAAATTTAAGTACCCAAGAGTTTATGAAAAACAAAATATAAACTCTGGGTCAGACATGGGTCTGGTATGAGTAAACAGTTTAAAATTGCTTAACTTTGAAAATCATTTGAAATAAAGGTATCACGTAAGACTCTCCACAAATAAATACAGGTAAGTTTTTACCTTACGCTAACCAAAACATTTTATAGGAAATTCAGTGATATTATAATAGTGTCTAGGGTTTTCAAGTAAATAGAAAATAGCCGAAATTGTTACATTCATTAAATTCCAGCTACTAGCCACGAAAGTGGGTAATACAAAACAAAACCGTAGGGTCTCGTAGGGAAAATGGGTTTCCAACAATGACAGGGCTACTGTGGTACCGCCCGTCATAGTACGGGGCCTAGATCACCGTACCGAGGATCACTCCCGACCACCTACAACACAAGGCTGGAACCATTCCTTACTGAACAGTCCCGAACAAGATAACCCCGTAGTTGTGGCCAACAACTGCTCACACAGCCGAATATAAAGGGACATCTAGACAGGGGAATATCTTGTCCTGCTTGGGCATGACCCACCTAACCTTGCTGCATCTCCCCTGTTTTAGCCATTCTCGATTGATGAGGCTTGAGGCTGCGATTACCTTTATTGAACATATCTCAGAATGCTCATCGTCCGCTTGACGATGTGTTGAAAGCATTCAATCCATACAATTTCGTTTCGGGTTCGAACGAAACCGAAGGCATTATCTCGTTACACTCCTTTTGGAATCACCCTCAGAGTTAACGACGATAACCCTTGCATTCTAAAATACTATCTCGATCTCCAATTGATAAGTCACGACCTAACGTTTAATTTGGATCGATGTGGTTTTCGGAGAATCAAAATTGATTCTTCCGATCCCGGTCTCATCGGAATCCAAACGCCATTTTAAGGGCCAAGTTGTCTATTTAACTTAACCATTCAATTTAATATCAGAATTCACATAACAGGTATAACAGATAGATCATACACAGTTATCACAGATATCCATAATATATTATAACATATCACAGAAATATCATCAACAGATATCAAAGTCAATCAAACGGAATTATCAATTCATACCAAACAGTTTGGTTTTACTTAACTTAATTATTTGCTTAAGGATAAACTATATTTTATTTAATTAATCACTGAGTAATTTACTTATTAATGATCAGTTAATTACTTTGTTAATCATTAATTATTAATTTATTAATCATCTAATCTTTAATTAATTTCTTAATTAATTAACTCTTATCCATCAATTGTTACTTAATTACTCAGTTAATTAATTTATTTTTAATTGTTAATTAATAACTTACTTATTAAAAATTAATTACTTATTTAATCATCACAATTACTTTAATAAATCAATTATTATCAATTTAATTAAAGTATAATCCCTAATTAATCACTTAAGTTAATTTCCATTAATTAACTTCAAGTAATTAGCTAACATTCTTATGATTTAAATTTATTTAAATATGATTTATTTTAATTACCAAAATTAATTTAAAGTTATCAATTTAAAATTTCAAGTATAAATTAATTAACATTCTAATTACTTATTATTAATCACCTATCTTTACATACTTACCTTATTAAACCTTTAAATCAAATATTAACCTAACTAACTAATTGCTAAATTAACTTAGTTATAACACATACTTAGATAAAAAATTATGCACGTCCATAAGAACTGGACCCGAGGCAGCACCATCTTTACTCGAGAAAGTCTCGAGTTTCCATTGTGTGTTTCCCTGCATCTCTCTCCCTCATCCACCCTTTTTCTTTTTCCTGTAACTATTCTTCTTCCCATTATATTTTTTTAGGTCATAAGATTTTGAGCAGCTGAAACAAAAAAACACTCTCGTGCAACCTTAGGAAAAACTCGAAGCGACATCCAAAAATCATGCGTACGAACACACATCACTCCCAGCAACTCGACAGACACCTCCTCACCACCGTGCACGTGCACGGTGGTTCGCTTTGCCTTCGGCGACTCGCGCCAGCCCCCACAAACCCCAAATTGTCCCTAGCATCAAAATCAAAACCCAGATTTTCAAATACAAGTTGAAATTGAAAATTCGCCTGGAGCTCGAACACGAGCCATGAACGCACCACAAAAACCCCTCTCGGCCCACCGACAATGATCACCGGAGGTGATGGAACTCCACCAAAACTTCGACCACCTCCCCCCTAACACCACCTGAAAACGCGATCAACTCGGTTGCCTAATGGAGCCGAAAACAATTTTTTTACAGAGCATTAGAAAATATGAACTTAAACCCTATTTTAGATTCAAACCCAAAATCCATGCATTCGAAAAATCTTTCACCATTTTCCCCATATTCCTGAATCAATAACCTAACTTCACAACAAATTTCAGCATTAACTATTGATTAATTCGACAGGAATTGATGAAAAAGTATTTTCGGTTCTTTACTGAATTGCTCCTTAAATCCATGCCTAAAAATTATCATTTTTTGTTTAAAATTCCTACCTTTATATGTATATTCAAGAAATGAAATCAAATCAACAATTTATGATATTCGAATTTTACATATTTATTTGCTTTCTATTGTAAATTTGAATTACAAGACTTATCTTCCACTGCCAACCATCAAACAGTTTCCAAGCTCTGGTCTTTAGTTTTAAACAAATTTATTTAATTAAATTTCTAAGTTAAATATTTTTATATGAAGAGTATAAACCATTCTTTGCTTCTTTTTCCTCAGAAACATGAAAAGCTTGAAGAACATCATAAGACAGAGCATCCAGTAATTTACAAACATCACATAATAGTATATATCAACATAATATCTATCATGAACCAATTATTGAGGATAAAGTTTTGACAAAAATTGGTTTACTCACCAGTCAAAACTTTGAACAGACAGTGATGTGTTGAAGAAGACACTACAGGTGAAATTTTTCTGAAACTCTTTTTTTTTCCTCTGTTTCTTTTTCTTTGTTTTTCTGTTTTCGAATTAGTTTATGTTTACAAAGAAATAATGTTCTCAGGTTTACTTTAGGTTTTGTTCAGTTTTTTAAACGAACATAATATATAGGTGGATATATATAGAAGCTACTTAACAATATGGGTTGTATCTAGGCAGTTTCTATTTGTTTGTCATTTTTTTATTTAATTGGTTAAGTACCATACACTCCAGAAAGAAATTACCACATAAAATTTGGCTGCAGTACTTACCTGAACAAGAAGTTGTGCTAATTAATGCTTATGCTTTATTTATGATAACATGTAATTAATGTTTTCGGATTTTGTTTATTTTTGTACAAGACAAAGAGCTGTTTTATTTATATTGAAGTGAAAACTTTGATTCTTATGTACAAAAATTTTCAGCAACATCACAAGTTAATATATTTAATTTGTGTCTTTGTCTCTTGCATACTTGTTTCTGCAGCAACTTAATATGATCTTTATTAAAATTTATGTACTGCATAAATGGTTTCACAAGTTAGTGTTTTAGGCTAACTTATTCTATATATATTTAGTAAACTTACATAGTCATTGTTAGTATTTTATTTTATTTATGTTGTTCATGTATGATTTCCATGTTTATGCTTTCTAAATTTATCCTATTTGTAGTTTAATTATCAAACATTGATTTATATCATATACTTGCATTTTTATACTTCAAGTTATAATTTATATTTGCAGATTTATCTCTTTAGTTACATTCTATAATTTATGATTATGTTTTATATTTACATTCCCATACTTATGTTTAATATTACTATGTTTTTTTATTCCTAAACTTTAT
Source organism: Allium cepa (assembly GCA_030765085.1). Classification (NCBI taxonomy): domain Eukaryota; kingdom Viridiplantae; phylum Streptophyta; class Magnoliopsida; order Asparagales; family Amaryllidaceae; genus Allium; species Allium cepa. The sequence goes on along the minus strand of CM060937.1, from coordinate 180,718,912 downwards.
CATTTTAAAAACTACAATTGTATTCATATGTATATTATCAAAGAATAAAAATATAGAGTCTTGATTTTATTGTATGAGAGAGATTTTATTATAAATAATTTTTTAAAAGATTGTATTTTAAATTTTCAATTCCAAAATTTCTTTACAGTCACATATAAAACTGATAAACAATTTAGATCTCATTAGTTTATAAAATTGAAAAGCTTGTATTTAATTTAAATTAAATTAAACATTTATTAAAATATGCTGTCAAAAATTCCGGGTTGTTACATTCCTCCCCCCTTAAAAGAATTTCGTCCCCGAAATTTAAAACAATAGTTAATTCAAAAGCTTTTATATTAACAATCCAAACATACATATCATTCATACAATAGCAAACAAACAAACAGTCTATTCTAACAAACATCACTAGTTATCCAGACATAAATCCGGATAAGCATTCTTAAAACTATCGAGAGTTTCCCAGGTACAATCTCTGGGATCCTCACTCCATTGCATCTTGACGAGTTTCACCACTTTGTTCCTGAGTTGCTTCTCGTCTTGATCCATAATTCGAACTGGATTTCTGACCACAGTTAAATTGGGTTCAACTTCCAAATCTTCTTGAACTACTGGTTCTACAACCAGTGATGGATCATGAACAAATTTCCTCAAATGCGATACATGAAACACATTATGAATCCCAGACATCCGCTCTGGCAATTCAATCCTGTAGGCTACAGTTCCAATTCTTTCCAACATTCGAAATGGTCTAATGTATCTCGGAGCAAGTTTTCCCGTCTTTCTGAATCTTATAGCACCTTTAATTGGGGAAACTTTGACAAAAACCAAGTCTCCGATCTCAAATTCCAATGGCCTTCGTCTTCGGTCAGCATATTTCTTCTGACGATCTTGAGCAGCTTTCATCCTTTTCTTGATAAGCTCAACCTTCGCAGAAGCTACTCGAATAAGATCGGGTCCGAGCACAAGACGATCCTTCGATTCAATCCAACAAGATGGGGATCTACACGGTCTTCCGTATAAAGCTTCATAAGGAGCCATCTTAATACTCGCTTGATAACAGTTATTATAAGAGAATTCCACAGATGAAGATGGTCCTCTCAAGATCCTCCAAAATCTAAAACACAAGGCCGCAGTATATCCTCAAGAATACGATTAAGCCTCTCCGTCCGTCCGTCCATTTGAGGATGATAGGCTGTACTCAATCTCAAATTTGTTCCCATTGCTGATTGCAGAGCTTCCCAGAATTTTCTAGTAAAAATAGGATCACGGTCACTTACTATGTTGACTGGGACACCAAGCAATCTAACTATCTCCTTCAAAAAAAATTCCGCCAGAGAAACTGCAGTACGGTTGCCTTTACGGTATAAAATGGGCACTCTTAGTTAAACGGTCCACAATAACCCATATACCATCATTCCCTTTCCTGGTTCTAGGCAAACCATCGATAAAATCCATCGAGATCATCTCCCATTTCCAATTCGGAATCTCCAGAGGCTGCAATAATCCGGCAGATTTCTGTTGATCACCTTTAACTTGTTGGCAGATGGCACAACTGTTCACAAAAGCAGCTACATCTTCCTTCATGCCCTTCCACCAAAAGACTCTCCTCATATCTTTGTACACCTTCGAAATTCCTGGATGAATATTCAATTTGGAGCGATGACTCTCTGATAAGACTTCCTGCTTCAAATCCTTGAAATTCGGAACACAAATCCTTCCGTTGATCCTTAACATTCCTTGGCCATCAATTTCAAAATTGGGACACTGACCTTTCCTGACTCTTTTAATGATCCTCCTCAACATCTTATCAGATTCTTGCTTGCTTGAGATCCTTTCAATAAGAGATGGAACCACTTCCAGAAGAGATAGAACCGCATTCCTACTGAGAGCATCGGTTACGACATTCGCTTTTCCCGGAGTGTACAGAATGTCCAAATCATAGGACGCTAGAAATTCAACCCACCGCTGCTGTCTCAGATTAAGATCTTTTTGAGAGAATAGATATTTCAACGGTTTGTGATCCGTGAACAATTCGAATTTCTCTTCCAAAAGATAATGTCTCCAAATTTTCAAAGAAAAAACAATGGCTAGCAGTTCAAGATCGTGCGTAGCGTAGTTTTTCTCATGAGGCTTCAACTGCCGACTAGCATACGAGATAACCCTTCCGTTCTGCATCAGAACTGCTCCCAAACCCACTATACAAGCATCAGTGTAAACCTCGAATTTGCTCTTCCCATCCGGAATAGCAAGTACTGGTGCACTAGTTAACCTTATCTTTAATTCTTGAAAAGCTTCTTCGCATTGGGGTGTGCATTTGAATTTTTCTCCTTTCCTGGTTAGCTTAGTCAGATGTGAAGAAATCTTGGAATAATCCCTGATAAATTTCCTGTAGTAGCCAGCCAATCCCAAAAAACTGCGAACTTCCATCGGTGTCTCTGGCTATTTCCATTCCAGAATAGTTTCAACTTTCGCTGGGTCTACAGAAACTCCTTCACCCGAAACAATGTGCCCTAAAAATTTAACCTCCAATTTCCAGAAATGCCACTTCGAGAACTTCGCCTTCAGCACATGCTTCCTCAGAGTCTCCAATACAATCCTTAAATGCTCCCTGTGCTCTTCTTCGGATTTGGAATAGACCAAGATATCATCAATGAATACCAGCACAAACTTATTCAACACATCCCTAAAGACTCGGTTCATGAGGTCAACGAAGTAGGCAGGAGCGTTGGTTAATCCGAACGGCATAACCAACCACTCATAGAAACAATTCGATCCCCTAAATGCAGTCAAGGGAATACTGTCTTCAGCTACCCTCAACTGGTGGAAACCTGAAGCTAGACCTAGTTGAGAAAAGATAGAAGAACCATGCAACTGGTCAAAAAGATCATCGATGCGAGGAAGAGGATATTTGTTACGGATAGTCACTTTGTTCAATTCTCTATAATCTACACAGAACCTCAATGATCCATCCGATTTGGTTACAAACACTGCTGCCGAACCCCAACAAGAAAAACTGGGTCTAATCAACCCCTTCTCTAAAAGATCCTGCGTCTGCTTAATCAATTCTTTTCTTTCCCTAGGAGCCATTCTCCTACTGGGCTGAATCACAGCTCCTGGAATCAAATCAATACGGAATTCTATTTCTCGATGTGGTGGCAGACACTTAACTTCTTCAAATACATCAGCAAAATCTTGAACCACATCGATATCTTCAATCTTCTCTTCAGAAGTCTCAATTCCACACAAAAGACTGCTCAAGTGAATTCCAGAATTATCACACGATACTCTGGCAATTCTACCCAGATCAGTTTCCAATGAAACTGTTCTTTCATCACAATTCAAAACGACTTTATACTTGTCCAGCCAATCCATTCCCAAAATAAGATCAAATCCTTTGAAATTCAATACATACGGATCACAAGAAAAACTGTGAGATAGATAAGAGATCTTCAAGTTCTTACAGATAGTGTCTAATTTGGTCACCCCTCCTATAGGATTAGATACCAAGATAGGACTGTCTACAGAACTAGGGGTAAGAGAGAACCTTTCAACAGAGCCCAGAGAAAAAAAATCAATGAAGCACCCGAATCAAACAAAACTTTAATATATTTTCCATCTAAAAGTAAAGTACCTTCTAATAATCCTTTGCCTATCGAAGAAGAAGATGGTCCGGCTTCCAAAGCAAAAACTTTATTCTGAGGCGCCCTCTGCAGAAGTGGACAATTCTTGATCATGTGTCCTGGCTGATGACAATTAAAGCACAATGATTTCTGAACCATAGCTGATCCTGGGCCACTCTGATGCGGTTGCTGTTGTTGCTGCTGGAATCCTTTTCTAGGACACTTATTTGCCAAATGTCCCTCCTGTTGACAAATGTAGCACTTTCGAGGTCCGTTGTTATTCCCAGGTTTCTTCTTGTTCGGCTTTCTCCATTTAGGATCGAACTTTCGCTTATTTGAATTAGTGAAATTCCCACCTGAACCTGCAACTGGAGCTACCGGTTTCTTACTCATCAAACTTTCGTACCTCAATGCCATATCAATCAAATCAACAAAAGATCCCTTCAAAAGCACCGTTAATTTTCCATGGAATTCAGGCCTCAACCCTTGCACAAATTTCTCATTCTTTTTAAGAGGAGTATCGATGAGTCCTGGTCCATAACAAGAGAGTTCGTTGAATCTGGTTTCATACTCTGAAATAGACATACTACCCTGCTTCAAATATAGAAAATCCTGATACAATTGGGTTCTCCATGCCGTTGGCATAAACTTCTCTTCAAACAACTCCTTAAATCTGTCCCATGAAATGTCATCCTCAGAAATATTTGCAATTGTTGAATCCCACCATGCTGCTGCACCACCTTGCAATTGCCACGATGCCATATGCCTCTTACGCTCATCAGACAATTTCATGCTCTTGAAAATACGTTCGCAAGAGCGTAGCCAGTCTTGAACTTCAATTATTGACTCAGAACCTTTGAATGGTTGGCCTCCGATATTTTTGAAATCCTTGCATAAAGCTGCAAAACTAACTTGAGGCGGTACTGGATTAACAGCCTCACTAGCATTTTGACTCCGTCCATCATCTGTTGAAGTAGTGGCCCTAACTCTACCTCTTCTTCCGGAACTCATGCCGGTCACCTGAACAGGTAACTCAACAAATTTAGATAGATATATATAATTATATGAAAATATAAATACGCACTCTCAAGATAATTATAACACAAGAGCCTAGGTACTCGCTCGACCTAGCGCTCTGATACCAACTGTGACGACCCGCCTTTCTAACCCCAGAAAGACGTTTCATCATTAAGAAAGAAAGGGATAGAAATAGAAAAGAAAAGAAAGAAAGAATAACAACATCAGAATCTCACAGCGGAATCGAACAAAATATAATACATCACATAACTATTACATAGTTATACATACATCAGAGTCATACAATATCATATAACAGGACTTTCATATACATATATGTCCATACATATATCCAAAATACATCATACACTAACTACACAGCGGAACTACATATATAGGTACATACGTCTAGTCTTCTTATCCAAAATAGATCCTCTAGAAAATCAACACTTCCAATACCTATCACTTGGCTACTCATAAAAATTTGAGTACCCAAGAGTTTATGAGAAACAAAATATAAACTCTGGGTCAGACATGGGTCTGGTATGAGTAAACAGTTTAAAATTTCTTAACTTTGAAAATCATTTGAAATAAAGGTATCACGTAAGACTCCCGACAAATAAATACGGGTAAGTTTTTACCTTACGCTAACCAAAACATTTTATAGGAAATTCAGTGATATTATAATAGTGTCTAGGGTTTTCAAGTAAATAGAAAATAGCCGAAATTGTTACATTCATTAAATTCCAGCTACTAGCCACGAAAGTGGGTAATACAAAACAAAACCGTAGGGTCTCATAGGGAAAATGGGTTTCCAACAATGGCAGGGCTACTGGGGTACCGCCCGTCACAGTACAGGGCCTAGATCACCGTACCGAGGATCACTCCCAACCCCCTACAACACAAGGTCGGAACCATTCCTTACTGAACAGTCCCGAACAAGATAACCCCGCAGTTGTGGCCAACAACTGCTCACACAGCCGAATAAAAAGGGACATGTAGACAGGGGAATATCTTGTCCTGCTTGGGTATGACACACCTAACCTTGCTGCATCTCCCCTGTTTTAGCCATTCCCGGTTGATGAGGCTTGAGGCTGCGATTACCTTTATTGAACATATCTTAGAATGCTCATCGTCCGCCTGACGATGTGTTGAAAGCATTCAATCCATACAAGTTCGTTCTAGGTTCGAACGAAACCGAAGGCATTATCTCGTTATCCTTTTGGAATCACCGTCAGAGTTAATGACGATAACCCTTGCATTCTGAAATACTATCTCGATCTCCAATTGACAAGTCACGACCTAACGTTTAATTTGGATCGATGTGGTTTTCGAAGAATCAAAATTGATTCTTCCGATCTCGGTCTCATCGGAATCCAAACGCCATTTTAAGGGCCAAGTTGTCTATTTAACTTAACCATTCAATTTAATATTAGAATTCACATAACAGGTATAACAGATAGATCTTACACGGTTATCACAGATAGATCATACACGGTTATCATAGATATCCATAATATATTATAACATATCACAGAAATATCATCAACAGATATCAAAGTCAATCAAACAGAATTATCAATTCATACCAAACAGTTTGGTTTTACTTAACTTAATTATTTGCTTAAGGATAAACTACTTTATTTTATTTAATTAATCACTGATTAATTACTTATTAATGATCAATTAATTACTTTGTTAATCATTAATCATTAATTTATTAATCATTTAATCTTTAATTAATTTCTTAATTAATTAACTCTTATCCATCAATTGTTACTTAATTACTCAGTTAATTTATTTATTTTTAATTGTTAATTAATAACTTACTTATTAAAAATTAATTACTTATTTAATTATCATGAATTACTTTAATATATCAATCATTATCAATTTAATTAAAGTATAATCCTTAATTAATCACTTAAGTTAATTTCCATTAATTAACTTCAAGTAATTAGCTAACATTCTTAAGATTTAAATTGATTTAACATATGATTTATTTTAATTACCAAAATTAATTTAAAGTTATCAATTTAAAATTTCAAGTATAAATTAATTAACATTCTAATTACTTATTATTAATCACCTATCTTTACATACTTACCTTATTAAACCTTTAAATCAAATATTAACCTAACTAACTAATTGCTAAATTAACTTAGTTATAACACATACTTAGATAAAAAATTATGCACGTCCATAAGAACTGGACCCGAGGCAGCACCATCTTTACTCGAGAAAGTCTCGAGTTTCCATTGTGCGTTTCCCTGCGTCTCTCTCCCTCATCCATCCTTTTTCTTTTTCCTGTAACTATTCTTCTTCCCATTATATTTTTTTTAGGTCATAAGATTTTGAACAGCTGAAACAAAAAAACACTCTCGTGCAACCTTAGGAAAAACTCGAAGCGACATCCAAAAATCACGCGTACGAACACGCATCACTCCCAGCAACTCGACAGACACCTCCTCACCACCGTGCACGTGCACGTGCACGGTGGTTCGCTTCACCTCCGGCGACTCACGCCAGCCCCCACAAACCCCAAATCGTCCCTAGCATCAAAATCAAAACCCAGATTTTCAAATACAAGTTGAAATCGAAAATTCGCCTGGAGCTCGAACACGAGCCATGAACGCACCACAAAAACCCTTCTAGGCCCACCGACAATGATCACCGGAGGTGATGGAACTCCACCAAAACTTCGACCACCTCCCCCCTAACACCACCTGAAAACGCGATCAACTCGGTTGCCTAATGGAGCCGAAAACAATTTTTTTACAGAGCATTAGAAAATATGAACTTAAACCTTATTTTAGATTCAAACCTAAAATCCATGCATTCGAAAAATCTTTCACCATTTTTCCCATATTCCTGAATCAATAACCTAACTTCATAAAAAATTTCAGCATTAACTATTGATTAATTCGACAGGAATTGATGAAAAAATATTTTCGGTTCTTTAATGAACTGCTCCTTAAATCCATGCCTAAAAATTATCATTTTTGGTTTAAAATTCCTACTTTATATGTATATTCAAGAAATGAAATCAAATCAACAATTTATGATATTCGAATTTTACATATTTATTTGCTTTCTACTGTAAATTTGAATTACAGGACTTATCTTCCACTGCCAACCATCAAACAGTTTCCAAGCTCTGATCTTTAGTTTTAAACAAATTTATTTAATTAAATTTCTAAGTTAAATATTTTTATATGAAGAGTATAACCCATTCTTTGCTTCTTTTCCCTCAGAAACATGAAAAGCTTGAAGAACATCATAAGACAGAGCATCCAGTAATTTACAAACATCACATAATAGTATATATCAACATAATATCTGTCATGAACCAATTATCGAGGATAAAGTTTTGACAAAAATAGGTTTACTCACCAATCAAAACTTTGAACAGATAGTGATGTGTTGAAGAAGACACTACTGGTGAAATTTTTTTGAAACTCTTCTTTTCTTTTTTTTCTCTGTTTCTTTTTCTTTCTTTTTCTGTTTTTGAATTAGTTTATGTTTGCAAAGCAATAATGTTCTCAGGTTTACTTAGGTTTTGTTCAGTTTTTTAAACGAACATAATATATAGGTGGATATATATAGAAGCTACTTAACAATATGGGCGGTATCTAGGCAGTTTCTATTTGTTTTTCATTTTTTTCTTTAATTGGTTAAGTACCATATGCTGCAGAAAGAAATTACCACATAAAATTCGGCTGTAGTACTTACCTGAACAAGAAGTTGTGCTAATTAATGCTTATGCTTTATTTATGATAACATGTAATTAATGTTTTTAGATTTTGTTTATTTTTGTACAAGACAAAGAGCTGTTTTATTTATATTGAAGTGAAAACTTTGTTTCTTATGTACAAAAATTTTCAGCAACATCATAAGTTAATATATTTAATTTGTGTCTTTGTCTCTTTCATACTTGTTTCTGTAGCAACTTAATATGATCTTTATTAAAATTTATGTATTGCGTAAATGGTTTCACAAGTTAATGTTTTAGGCTAACCTATTCTATATATATTTAGTAAACTTACATAGTCATTGTTAGTATTTTATTTTATTTATGTTGTTCATGTATGATTTCCATGTTTATGCTTTCAAAATTTATCCTATTTGTAGTTTAATTATCAAACATTGATTTATATCATATACTTGCATTTTTGTACTTCAAGTTATAATTTATATTTGTAGATTTATCTCTTTAGTTACATTCTATAATTTATGATTATGGTTTATATTTACATTCCCATACTCATGTTTAATATTACTATGTTTGTTTATTCCTAAACTTTATCATTTTAAAAACTACAATTGTATTCATATGTATATTATCAAAGAATAAAAATATAGAGTCTTGATTTTATTGTATAAGAGAGATTTTATTATAAATAATTTTTTAGAAGATTGTATTTTAAATTTTCAATTCCAAAATTTCTTTACAGTCACATATATAACTGATAAACAATTTAGATCTCATCAATTTATAAAATTGAAAAGCTTGTATTTAATTTAAATTAAATTAAACATTTATTAAAATATGCTGTCAAAAATTCCGGGTTGTTACAAAGCTTCTGTGGAGGGATTCGCATTGATCTTCTTCTTTTCCTTAGCTTTCCATTTCTTCTTTATGGTGAGTGTTTTAATGGAGATTCCTTCTTTGGTTTTCTTTTTCTTAGTTATGAGGTATGATTGAAAATAAAAGGAGATGGGGAGAGAATCAGGGGAAATAAATTACAAGTCTTATCTCTCTTTCCTAATCCTTCCTTAATTTAATTAAATCTCTTAATTCTTTTTCATATTTAGTTTAAAATTTCAATTTATTAATATAGCAAATCTTCACATTTAAATCTAATTTTCTATATTTTTTAACTAATTAACTAATAATTAACTTTGCTGAATAATATGCTACAAAAATTAAGGGTGTTATAGGCTCCTCATCTTGTAAAAATTTTGCCCTCAAAATTCCTATAAGGTTCGACAATCAAGCATATCAATCTGCATGCATGTGGCACAGGCACACAAAAATTAAATATTACTACATGACAACTGGTCAATAGTCTATGCAAACATATAGAACATACATCAAAATAACTTAGGATAAGCCTCTCTAATCTTATTCTTAGTCTTTCAAGTATAGTCTCATTCATCATTACTCCATGGGACCTTCACTAACTTGACTGTCTTATTTCTTAGTTCCTTTGTATCGTTATCCATTTATAGTTCACCTAATAATGGTCATATTAGGTTCCACTACTAAATCTTCCAAAACCATTGGCTCAATAGTAGTCTTCAGATCATGTAGGTATTTTCTAAAATGGGATATGTAAAAAATTATTATGGACTCCAATCAAAGTATGAGGAACTCAATATAATATGCAAGTTTTCTAATCTTCTCTATGATTGGAAATAGTCCAACATATCACGGTACCAATTTTTTAGACAACCAAAATCATATAACACCTTTCATTGAGGATAATTTCATAAAAACATGATCTCCAATTATGAATTCTAAGTCCTTGCACCTTTTATTGGCATAATTTTTCTGCCCTGATTGAGCTACCTTTATCCTTGCTCGGATTAACTAAATCTTTTCAATCCCTTCTTTTACCAAATCCTTACCAAGCATTGGTCTATCACCTGTTTTGAACCTATATGCTGGTGAAATACGTGGTCTTATATAAAGAACTTTGAAAGGTGTAATTCATATACTAGTCTTATATTTATTAATATAGGATAACTCAATAAAGTGCAGATGTTCTTTTCACGAGCCTCCAAAGTCTAGTATAAAAGCCCTCAATAAGTGCTTATGTACCTTATTAACCCATTATGCAATCTCATCACTCTATGGATGGTAAGTAATACTCATATTTAACCTAGTACCTAATACTTCTTGTAAGCTCTTCCACAACACACTAATAAACAAAGGATCTTTACCACTTACAATGCTAATTGGTATCCCATGTAGTCTTACAATATTTTTCATGAACAACTTCATCAAACTAAATGTTGTCCCACTACAACAAAAATACCATATTACAACGCCCTTTTTACAACAGACATCGGTTGCCCGTTGTAATAGTTGGCTATTACAACGGTCCATTCAGGCCCGTTGTAATAGATACCCTATACAATTCCCTTTTTACAACGGGCAATGACTGTCCGTTGTAATAGAATGCTATTACAACGGTTCTTTCATACCTGTTGTAATAGATAACAATTTTACAACAGTCAAAACATGCCCGTTGTTAGAGGAAACCCGACCCGCTTTTAGAAGCTTTAGATTAAAAATTCCATCGCCGCCTCCCTCATTCATACAAGCAGCCAAATTGAAAGACGTTAAGAAATCCCTACATCTAAACCCTAGATCACCTCTTGCTCCATCAGAAGCCGTCACAGCCCCCTCCACACTTCAGCTTCATCTCCGCAGCTTCTACGAGCAACTGCATCTCGACTTCGCATCATCGCTTCAAAAGCAAGATCCTCTACTAATTCTTGCTATGATCGCTTCAAAAGCAAGGTTTGTTTTTCCTTTTCCTCTGTATTCTCTATTTTCCAGGCTCATATTGATTAATGATAAATTGAATTTTTTCTATTGGCTGACCTAGCTTTGCCGCCGCCATCTCTTGTTGCAAATTAGGGTTCTAGTTTTCGTCCCTAATATTGGTACTTGATTGTAGCAAATGGCGTATGCAGCTATGAAGCCATCCAAACCCGGGCTGGAAGAACCATTGGAGAATCTCCACTGCATCAGAATCACCATCTTCGAAGAGTATCAAAAATCTCGAAAAAGGTATTTTGGAATCCCCCATTTAGCTTGTTCTCGTTCGTTCTTAATATTAAAATATTTTATGATGATTTTGTTTCCATGTAGTTTGCGTTAATTTGGTGAGAGGAGCTAAGGATAAGAAGCTTGCGGTTAAAGGTCCTGTAAGAATGCCAACTAAAACCCTTCGCATTACTACTAGGAAGGCTCCCTGTGGTGAAGGTATAATTTTCTATTTGATAATTCACTGATATTATAATAATGTGATAATATATATTAAGAGTTGGCTGGGAGAACGCAGTGGATGCTACATTAGTGAAAGTGCAATTAAACTAATTTAGTTTGATATAATTTGATATTAAGTTTGATTTTATGTTAGCTTTGGTTGAATTGATTAGTCATTATTAGATAGTACCTTAGGATATTAGGTGTTGACTTGTTCATGTCTTTGGTATATAGTTGAATATACTTATATATATAATATATAATAAAATGGCTCAGACTTAAAGGTAGAGACAAACCTGAGACAAAGTGCGGATAAGATCTCATATCTTAATGTATATCAAGCGGCCAAAAATTAAAATGTTATCTGACTGGATATATTATTTAACGGAGTTAAAATAACTAGATAAAAGTCCATCCCATATTGTATGCCCACGTCTCTCTCTCCTCCACAATTAACTCAAAAGGAAAATTAAGGTTTGTTTTCGAAAGCTATGTTAGATTATGTATCCAAATCAAAATCATTTCAGATCAGTTCAGGTAACCATGGATTTGTATTCAAAAACATGTATAGTGAGTCAATTCTATTCTTTTGCTCTTATGTATTCAAGTCTATTTTATTTATTTTTTGGTTTTTCAAATGTGGAGTCCAATCCATACTACTATTTTTTTGTTGTTTTATTAACTGTTCTAAGATTGGTAAAATATTGCCATTCTGCCTTCTTTAGTCAAATGGGACCAGTACTAAAGTAGTCTGATTTTGATATTACTATTACCATAAGTGGTCAAGTACTAATAAATATATGAATCGTGTAAATACATTTTAATATATTGGTTCTAAAGTTACACCGCATTTTCTACTATCAATTGGTATGCTCAAGAATTTACTACCGTTCTTCTAGGGAAGATTACAAAGCAAAATAGTAAGCATTTATTTAAATTAAGGTTTATGATTTTGATTTGTGTTTATTTAAAGTTAATCTTAATGGGACATATTACTGCATATGAATATGAATATAAATATCATGTATTAGGTTTGAATCATTAGATAACCAAAGGTATTACTTAAAGGATTATTCGCACTACTTGCTCTACCTGACTTTGTTTTGATTAGCCAGAATCACTAATTGTCATAGTTGACTCATTAGACAATAAAAGATGGTATTTAAAGGATTATTCACACTAAAAAACTCTGCTGTGTACAATTATTTATAATTATGGTAATACTAAACTGTGAAATGGTAACTACTAAAAGAATGAATAATCAAATTTGACTACTTTAACAAAAATTTACTATGCCATATTTATGTAATTGAAACCATGTAGAAGAGTAGAATGATTTAGAATTTGTAAACATGATGATCAAATTAGCTTATTATACAAAGTTTTAAATGATAAGTTTACTCTAAATGGTAATTTTTAGTAACTTACCATTTATTCATATGGTCAAGTGCATTTTCTCCGCATTCTTTATGGGTAAGCTTACGTATAATTGAATTATCTATTAAGTAATACAATAGTGTACTATATCACTAGTTTATGGATGAACTATTTTTATTTTGTCACGTCAACTATGTTATTAAAAGATGGAGGGTAATGTATGACTTTGCATCAATTTTTAACATTACCGAGGAATATGGAATATAATAAAAAAATGAGGAAAAAAGAGAAGAATAATTGGTTTCCCTTCAGTAAAATAAAATTAATGACTCTCTATTCTTAGGCCTTTTCTTTTGTAATATGGAAGATATGAGTTGTTCATCTTAATGACTAAATTATTTTAAAATCTATTCTGAATCATACTTCTTAAAAATCGTTTGTCTTCATATTTACGCTAGAAAATTAATTCTCTAAAATTAATTTAATAACAGATATGTATAAATTTTGTACTATGGTTTGTGTATATGTAACTATGATATACTTGGATGTTGTTTGTGGTGATAAACAGGAAGGGCAATTCCTTATCGAAATGGTGTTATATAGAGAACTAGAAAAATGATATAACCTATATATTAATTCGTAAAAAAATATTGGATACAATTTCATCTATGGGATATAATTAAAAAGAAATATGTGACATGTAGTTTTAATTGCATCTTACGGATGCAGTTTAAAACATCAACGGTTTTCAAGCTTTTCAAAGACTTTGGAGGAATTTTTTTAAAAATTTAAGTTAATTCCAAGAGATGTGATAAAAAAAATTAATTTATATGTTTGTACGCTGCAAATCAATCGTTAATATACTATTTATATAAATATTTGATTTTTTCCAAAAGAAGCTTCAGTGCTTAATGCATAATTTCTATCATTAGAATTATTGTAAGTTTGTTGATGAAAATGGTTCGTCAATCTAATATTTGTACAAAAAATTATTGCACTTTGACATTATATTATATTTGAAATTAGGTTTGAAATATTTATAGGAGCATGACAATAGTGACTATTAGTGAAGGAAATGGATGGGAAAAGACTTGATCTACAAATAAATATGTAGGAATGATGTTTTGTATATGATAATTAATAATGAGGACTTTCATATATTTTATATATTTGGTTGATATTTAAAGCAGATGCATTTACAAATTGCCCAAAACATTTACCCATGCATATATGTTTATCAGGTTGAAAAAATTATAATTTGCCGAGTATTGGAATAATGTTTGGCTTCCCTCTGTTTTAGTAGCAGCCGATATTATGTGTTTGATTAAAGGTTACGTGCTCCTGGCATATGTAATTTGTGTTTCCAAAATTTTACTTTAAGAACTTTTTTTCTCCATCTCATCCAAAAATGCAAAATATAAAAAATAAAAGAGAAAGAAATTAATTTTGGCAATCTAGGCACTGATTTAGTACCAAAAATAATAAAAACGAATCATTTCAACTCTCATTATCGAACTTTCTTCCTTACCTTTATTTTATAGTTAAGCAGAATATAAAATATGTAGTTTATCCTTCTAATTTTTAGAAGGACCATTGTTACTTATTTTTCCATGACTTTATACAGGATACTAAATTTCATTTTAATAAATATGGCAATATTTTTCCTATCTATTGTTATCTTACTATACTAATAATACATTTATTTGAACTATTTACTTTTTTTGCTTACTTTATAGGACCTTGGAAATTGGTTATAATTTTTCCTTTCTAAAACTAATGAATATTTTCCTCAGTATACAAATTTTTTTACTAACATACGTTTCATAGTGAATAATAATCACACGTCGATTCTTTTTTATTATTATCTTTGGTAACAAGAGAATGGTATACATTTTTGAATCTAAATTTCACATATTGTGTTCCTAAAGAATTTCTTTTAGCTATTTTTGTTGTTGTAAAATCTTCATTAATATTGTACCAATATATAGAGTTGGCTTACTGTATATACTACTTACTTTGAGTTTTTATATTATGTAACAGGTTGTTATGCTTAAACATTCTTTTTTATATTGTGTTTTAGATTGTTATGTACAACACTTTTTTTTAATATTATGTAATGGGATCATCATTAAAATATATTAAAAACGAAGCTCATTACTTAGCACTAACTCTGTGAATAATAATCATTACAATAAAAATTTCACAATTTGAAACTTTATTTTGTACGTTTTGGAAGTTCTAAATATAGTGTAGATGTAGAAAATACAATCCACATAACATGATTCTTGAACTTGACTATCTGATGGCCAAAACTATAATGGGATAGGTCCACTTAGGATAAATTTTTATGTTAAGATGGGCCACACTTGATAAATTTATCTTCTTTATGAAGAAGGAAAAAAAGAACCCCATCAACTTGGTGAAAGTTTATATATAGGCCCCTCCATGTTTTTGTAATATATTTTCCTTATACTAATTGGGTTCCTCCAGCGATTACTTCACGATTTTTTATTATCATTTCATTGGTTTTTTTGCTATGTGTACAACTGTTAGTGATCGAAATTCCTGAAGTGAGGGGATACACTTATGTGGATATTTGCAAATATATATAAAGAAACTAACAAACCATGAAGCCATAATAAAGAGTTTATATGATATGCATTTATACAGTGCTACATAAACATGTTATGGCCTTGAATGAAGTGGTTAGCTTGGTGTGAGTCCGTGACAACTGTTGAGTTAGGATGACTGTTAATAAAATTGGAATGATTAATTTATCTTGGATTTACTTTTTAATGATAAATACATTAAATTGTCCCTTTTCATGTTATAGCGCCAATACGGACCTAATATAATTGTCCCCATGAAAAAATTCTACAAGGAAATATATTACCCGGATGTTTTTGTTGGTCCTTAGTCTCCTTTTATCATTCAAAAAAAGAAAGGGAAAAAAGAAGAAAAACAAACAGAGAGAGAGAGAGAGAGAATTGGCAGTATGAAAACATCATTGAAGAGTAGCTACTTAAAACAACAACCTCACTGAATTTGTTTTAAAATGGCAAAAAAGGACTATTTTACTTCATTGTGTGTCAAAATAACAATATCTTTGTCGTTTTAATAACTAGGTAGACCATGGTTAAGTAGCCACTGCGAGAATTTCGTTTTTTTCTTTCAATCGAACAAAGCTCTGTTGGGTGCATCTTGACTTGTTTTGTGCGATTTTCTAGCCGAACAATGCATATTGAGTTTGCTCTTAGGCGCTTTATAACCTTTTGATATCAATTGGATTTCACAAGTCAATCAAAGTATTTACTGTCATTCTTTTTCTTATATAATAATCCAATCCATTCATTAATTTTGTGAAAATGGCTCTTTGATAGCATATGTTCTGTAATTTGCTAAACTAGCTCTACTCAATATTATTAGAACCAGTAGTGAATGGATGAACTTGCAAATTCTAAGTCATACTTGTAGATTTTCATACGATCAGTTATATATAGTGAACACTTAAAATAACTATTTGATTTATAGACAATTGCGACAACAATAGTAGTTGGTGTGATACTCCATGTAGGAAACCATCTCAGCTACAATTTTCCACGCTTAATAGCAGTAGAAGCATCATTGTACGAAAACATGAAGTACGAATTTGGAGAAGAAAAACCTTCATATGCAAAATTAGTTCGAGGCCCAAAAGGAATAACAGGCGTTATCATGTTGATTCTCATGATAATTGCCTTCGTGTTGGCTACGCATTGGTTTAGGCGAAGCCTAATCAAGCTTAGGAAGCCATTTGATAGAATCATGGGATATAATGCATTCTGGTACTCCCACCATTTGCTTGTGATAGTTTACATACTCTTCCTTATTCATGGAAATTTCCTTTACATGGTTCATCACTGGTATGCCAAACGGTAATATATTATGATTCACTCCCTTTGCCTAATCTTTTAACTCTGCCACTAGCTATAAAATTGTTCATATAAGATGTTATAAACTACAGACATGGATGTATATATTGGTTCCTGTAATTTTGTATGCCTGTGAAAGAGGATTGAAGGCTTTATGGTCAGGCCATTACTCTGTCAAGCTACTAAAGGTATATATCTTGAACTATAATATCTTAAAAAGTCCTTTCTTTCCATAATAAATAACTAAGCATGACAAATATTAGGTGGCAATATATCCTGGTAATGATCTTACACTACGGATGTCTAAGCCTCCAGCATTCAATACAAGAGTTG
Organism: Allium cepa; assembly: GCA_030765085.1. Lineage (NCBI taxonomy): Eukaryota > Viridiplantae > Streptophyta > Magnoliopsida > Asparagales > Amaryllidaceae > Allium > Allium cepa. The sequence continues at coordinate 180,701,651 of CM060937.1, read as the reverse complement.
GCAATCTTTGGAGTTTGCCAAGATTCGAAGTTAAAAAGGTGGAAGCATCCAATTAGCAACTGCAAATATCATGACTGTGGCATAAAGGCTTCATCTCTGTGGTATAGTATGATTGTACTTAGAACATGATATTTGTAGCAAACTGTTATGTGTTAATGCTTTATGTATTCGACATGTAAACTTATCTAACTTTTTGGAGTGTTAGAATTCTATGACTCTAACTTTTAGTCTTTTCGTATGTGATTTTAATTATTTTGATTTTAATTATTTTACGACAATATTTAGTATTAGTATGGATGTATTGCATGGATGTTGCTGTAATCTTTTTTAAATTTGCATTTATTTTGCAACGGGCAACGTGCGTTGTTATATGAGCTTCTTACAACGGTCACTGCACGTTGTTATATAAAAAATTTACAACTGTCAACACACGTTGTTAAATATATATTTTACAACGGTTAATACATGTTGTGAAATAGGCTATGCAATTAGTATGGTTAGTCTATTGCAACGGGTTATGGCCATTGTAAAAAGGTATACTGCAACGGTTTTTACAACGTGCATTACCCGTTGTAAAATGTGGTGGATCTATTACAACGAGGCCTATTACAACGGGCACATGCCCATTGCGAAAACCATATTACAATGGGCATTTCCCGTTGTAAAAAGACTGTTTTGTTGTAGTGTCCTTGTCGACTTAACAGAGATAAAGTATGCACTCTTTATCAGTCTATCAAACATAACCCGAATACTCTAATTTCCCCTATTCGACCATGGCAACCCATTGATAAAATCCATCGATATAGAATCCTATTTCCATAGTGGCACTTATAAGGTTAGAGTAATCCACTTAGATTTTGATGCTCGGTTTTTACTGTCGGCAATTTAGACATTGCTTCATCCACAAGCCTACATTTTTTCATCCCTTCCCAAAAGAATCTTCTCTTTATATCTTAGTATATCTTCATACCTCTTGGATGAATAGTAAACTTTGATTGATGATATTCTCTAAAGAAGTTCTTTCCTTAGATTATCCACATTCGGAACATAGAATCATCCCTTCTTTCTCAACCATCATCTTTGGTCAATTTTCAAATCATCGATCCCCTTTCCACTTTTAGTCATCCCAAGCAAACTGTCTTTCAATACTCCTATAGTTACATTATTCCGCCCATACAAAGTAGCTCTTTGCAATTGTCTTGAAGCCAACCTCCTTTTTTTCTCATCGTTCTATCCCAAATCAACAAGATCCATTCAAAATTAAGAATCCAACCCTCGACCTTGATGGTATTCTCCGTTCCCAAGAATGATTTTCCACCTAAATTTTATAATCTCTATTTTACCCAGCATAATTATTGTGAACAACCACTTGAGGAATAACAGCTTCTGCATTACCAATGCTTCCTCCTATCAACCTAGCCACCACTCCATTTGCATCATATTAACTATGAATTGGTACACTATCCCCACATCAACTGATGTGGCTCTAATACCCACAATAGCATTAGGGTCAGCATTGGTAGTTCGTTAGCATTTCTAGCGTCAGGGTGAACGTTTCCATATGGACATCTGGTATCCATTTCTCGTAATCTTCATACGAGCCATCATAAGATACAAAAGAATGGTCTAAAGACAAAGGGGATAGTGTATATTGGTATACATACACATACAAACGTACATACATGTTTATTAAATAACAAGTATGTTACCATAATACTATCTCATTTTCAATTTATTCTTTCTAATTCATTTGGTTATGTTTTAAAAAAATATTATTAAGTTTTGAGTAATCCTGTGCTCTGATACCAAGTTGTAACTTCCTGGAGCTACCCTGCTAAAGCCCTGCAAAATCATTGCTATAGCGCATAACACTCTCCAACTGCTATGCAATTTCAATTTAGCACTATTAAACAGTAGATCCATGTTAAACCCCACTATTTTCTAGTACAACTGCTAAATCAAGAATTTTTATTACATGCTTTAGCAATATTAATATACAAAGTTTGATTTGAGTGGTTTTCTTTTAAATTCAATCAACAAAGTTAGGTTAAAGACCTAATTTTAAGGTATAAATGCACAACATAAGCTAGAAATCTATAGTAGTCGCTAAATCTAGTCTGCATAAATTATGATATTCTTCAGTTTTGTTGTAAAAGATTAAAAAATATTTCTTTTTCCTACATGAATGATGTGGGAACGAGAATAAATTAAATTTAAATATTTATTTTTACATATAATGAAGCTTTTCACACCTCCTTATTTTCCACTATGTCCCCACTATATCTTGTTACACTTCCACCGCTATAGAACCACTAAGCGCTTTAACTCCATGGATTTTGAGATCCAAAAATATGCTGCAGTCATATTTAGCATTATTTTTCAGTGTCAATAATGAGACTAGTTATTGTATCACTAACATCAAAAGCACGAGAATTTACAATTTTCACAAAACATTTTCATTCAATCAAATTTGAATTCATATGTATAAAGAGCAACAAGCATGAACGTGAACCATTGCACATATACACACAAGATAGTAAACAAATACGGCTCGAATAATACAAAATTATGGTGAACACAGACCAAACTACAACAATACATGGAATGCAACCAGATTACAAAATGATTGAAGTTCAACATGACTCTAGTCCTTCCAATCACACTTCAAAGTAGTAATGAACAAAATTGTGCCCGAATTCATGCGAAACAAAGAACACAGCATGAATATGATAATAGGCTCATATACAAAGCGCAGACCAAGGCAACCCAGTCCAAATGAACAAGTTCAATGAAATGTCAGCAAAATCATAATGCAAAACATGTCTAGACCAATGCAGTTCAAAACCAGATATGGCATAAATACAAATGAACTGGCTCGAAGCAACAGAGGCTACAACTCAGTGCGTACACACACACACACAAAATACTAGCTCAGAGAATTCAAGACAAACTAACATGTACACGCATGTATTTCTCATTCGTATGAAACCATAGATCAAAAAGGCTCAATGCAACATGAAATTGAACCAGATCGTAAAGACTCAACACAAGTGAAGCCTTAAAAAAGACACATAGAAGACCAAGATAACAAAGCAACAGACTTCACATATATATATATTTCAGAGAATACAAAGCCAACCAAGTGCAGAGACAGGCAAATAAATATATGCAGCCTAGACTAGGAATGAACACACACATCGAACCAGTCAAAGCCAAAAATATTGGAACAAAGGGTAATAGGATGAACAAGTGTTGATTGCTAGCAAAGAAAATTCATGAAGTCGAAATCAAGCTTTTATCTCAAAAATTCAAAAATACCGAAGTCGCGGGAGAAAAGGCCAGAGCAAATGCAGTAACACGTATAAGATGAAAATATCAAAAATTTCAACATCGTTCAAACAAAAATCCATGGTCGAGAAAAACAACGTGAAGAATTCAAACGAAATATACGAACGTATATTTAGGGATTTTATCCCTGTTTATTCCCACATCATCATCGACAAATTGAAGGGATTGGAGTTCAAGAAAAATACCAAGAGTAATAAATCATTAAACTCGAATCAAAGTCGAGTATGATCAAAATCGAAAGGAGGATAAATTGCATACCAGTATCACTCGAACTCGACACAATTGAAGCCGCACGAATTATCAAGGCCAGTGAATTAGTTGATAATTCCAATCAAGTGATAGCTATTTCGGTCGATCGATTTTCCAAGCAGAGCTTCAATAAATCAAAAACCTAACTTTTTGAAGAGAAATGAAGAAACTAAAGGGAGCGGCCACAAATACTAAAGAAAAGAGGAAGACGCCTATTATTTTCATGGACCGACTCTATTATATTCTAATTTGGGCTCAATTTTATAATTAAGGTTTTTTTTGTTTTTTAGTTTGTAATTTCCTCTTAATTTGTGATATTCTATTTGTATAACTAGTTATGAACTACAGAGGTGTAGTTCGAGAATTCACAACTCAATGGCTGAGTTTTGGTAGGGTATTGAGTGTAGAGTTAGGTTAGTCATTAGCGGGTTTCGCAAGTTTACGTGTGTAAGCGTCTAACCACTTAATTTCTAGTAGAAACCTTGGGGGCAGCACGAAGGCATGGTTTTGTCCAAGCTGGGTAAATTTGCGTATAATCTCTTCTACATTATTTACTGTTATTGTTTTTACTTCCGCATTAATATTTATATTACTAGTATCACCTTATTCACCCCCCTCTAGGGTGAAAACGTTCCTACAACCTTGTTTGTGTATGAAGGAAGTTCGGATCCTAATCAGCACATATTAAAGCATTAATGGCTCATGAACACCGCTCGAGCTGACGATGTGGTTTAGTGTAGGAGTTTTCCTATATCCGTAGAAGGTATCGCTACTATGTGGTTCACTCGACTACCTTCTAGATTTATTTCAAGCTTTGATTAGTTGGCTACAAAGTTTGTCAAACAATTTTGGATGCATGTTACACAACCGAAGGATGTCAATACCTTATCAAGTGTAACCCAATCCCCAGGGAAACACTTAGATGTTATCTGGAAAGGTTTCATGCTGCCTATGCTGTAGTCAGCAACCCCAATGACAATTTTATCTTAATAGCATTGACTAAAGGATTGGTCCTGATTCCAAGTTTGGCAATTGATTGGCTGGGAAAGCCCTTGGGTCGCTGGATCGTTTCTATGCTAAGGCGGCCTAGTTTTTTTGGAAAGAAGACGCTGGACGATCTAGGAAGCAGGATGATGCAGGGTCCAGTATCGAAGGCATTCAGAATAATGTTGCTGTGAAATAGACCATTAGAGTTCCGGTAAAATACAATTGAATATGCAGAACAAGTAAGTTCAACAAAAGGGTAACGAAGGTCAGGGGAAGAAGAGAGATCCAATTCATAGACCGTGACCCAGAGCTCCCATTTCGATCGATATACCCCTTTGAACACATCGCTGGAAAATGTTTATTTGTACACTTGTAATACAGGACAATATAAGAAACCAGCTTTGAAACAGTCATCTAAAAAGCAAATTCAAATTGGAAAGTTTTATAGATTCCACGATTCTTATGGCCACAACACTAATGAGTGCCGTTGCTTGCAAGGCATTATTGAGAAGTTGATTAGAGAGAGGAAGTTGGAAATGTTTGTTCGAACGCCGTAGTATGGAGGTGCGGGCCCATCTAACCCGAATCAAGGTCAAGGCCAAGCTAGCCCCGAAGAACCCACATCTACTGGCAGGAGGTTGGTTATAAATACAGTTAGTGGTGGTCCTCATCCAACTGATTGGAGCTAGAAGGAAATGGAGTTGCATAACAATTCGATTAGGCATGCAGACTTCGGATGTTATAGTAATGTTGATGATGGTACCCTGACAAAACAATAGAAAACGATGACAGATAACATCGTTTTCAGGAACAGAGATGCTGATTGAGTCAAGGCCCCCACTATCGATCCGTTGGTCATTTTAGCCCAGATAGGTCCTTCTTGGATGAAGAGGATCTTAGTCGAGATTGGAAGCTCCATAAAAAAAAAATTAAGCGAGCTTACGACCAAATGAGAATGGAGGTGAAAGAGCTAAAGCTGTGTTAGTCATGCATACTTGGTTTTAATGGTAGTGTAACCATACCAACAGACATGGTGGAGTTTCTAGTTGAGTTAGTTATTGGAGATCGCCGGAGAGTCCGAATGTTGTAGTTTGTTGTGTTAGACGTTAATTCCCCTTATAATGCTTTCTTAGGCCGACCACCCTCGCTGAATTCAGGACAGCGATTGACCCATGGTGTTTGACTCTGAAATTTCCCACTGATAACGGAGTTGGAGTAGTACATGGTGATCAGGCGGCTGGTCGCGTCTATTATGTTGCTGAGCTGAGGGATGTGCAGGGTAAGGAGAAAGGCATGGGAATAGAGGAATCTCTCTACGTTTCTTTTTCATAGAATTGACAACTAACACCTGGGCCTAGGCCCGGGTGCCACAACCAGTTCCTTAAAGATCCTGATCCTTGAGATAATAATGATGAGGAAGAAGTCAAAGACTCCCAGGCTTCCTCAACAGAGTTGACGATCGATATTCTGATCTATGATGACGATGATTTTAGAACAGTAAAGGTCGGGTCTCAACTTAGCCACCGGATGATAGGAATTGGTTGATTTTCTCCAAGGAAATCTTGATGTGTTTGCTAGGACTCACTCAGACATGTGTGGGATCACGCCAGACATCGCAAGCCATGCATTAAATATTGACCCACTGCATGTCCCGGTCAAATAAAAAAGGTGCGCTATGGATCCAGGGAGATATCCGCCCTTAATGAAGAAGTGAATGAACTCAAGTCGAATGGGTTTAGTCATGATGCATTATACCCGGAGTGGGTATCAAATCCAGTGCTTGTCAAGAATTCAAACGGAAAATGGAAAACATGCATGGACTACTTAGATCTAAACAAAGCATGCCCCAAAGTCAATTTTCCACTTCCCATAATTGATCAACTTGTCGATTTAACAGCCGGACACGAGCTCTGATTTTTCATGGACGCGTACACCTTCCCGACCAAGAGCATACCAGTTTCATCACAGATTTGGGACTCTATTGCTACAAAGTGATTCTATTTTGACTTAAAAACGCTGGTGCGACTTATCAAAGGCTTGTAAACCGAATGTTCGCTAACAAAATCGGAAATACTATAGAGGTGTATATGGATGACATGCTCGTGAAGTCGCGACTATCCATCAACCATGTCTATGATTTGGAAACAATGTTTAACATACTCCGATAATATAGAATGAAGCTCAATTCGTTGAAGTGTCACTTTGAAGTTGCATCGGAAAAGTTTCTTCGATTCATTGTCTACGCTTGAGGAATTGAAGCCAATCCTGAGAAAATTTGGGCGATTTGAAATCTCGAAACTCCCAGAATCATAAAGCAAGTGCAAAGCCTTAACGAGAAGGTGGCAACCTTATGCAGGTTCATCTCTAGATCTATAGACAATTGCGTCACTTTCTTCGATTTGATTAGAAAAGGAAAGCATAATTTTGAATGGACGAAGAAGTGTGAAGGCGCATTCCAAGAACTAGTTCAACATCTGGCGACATCTCCCATTTTGTCGAAACTGGTTGATCATGAGAGATTATACATCTATCTAGTGGTTTCAGCAAATGCGATTAACGCTGCATTGATTCGAGAAGAGGATCGGATCCAACAAGAAGTCTATTATATCAGCAAAAGGCTAACTAGGGCAGAAAGAAACTGCCGGACGTTAGAAAAGCTAGCTTATTACCTCGTCATAGCCTCAAGAAAGCTCTGTCCATATTTCTAGGCTCATCCGATCATAGTCTACACCGACCAAACATTAAGATAAATCCTAACACGACCTGAGATGTCTCGTAGGTTGCTCAAGTGGAACATCAAGTTGAGTAAATTTGATATTGCTTATATACTGAGGCGAGCCATCCAAGGACAAGTTCTGGCATGCTTTATAGTCGAATTCACCATATCTAAAGACTTGCCCAAAGCTAGTGAATCTCCTAAGCATATGTGGAAGTTGTACACCGATGGTGCATCAAATGACCGTTTCTTAAGCGCTGGAGTGGTAATTAAAACCCCAGATGGTCGATCCATATGCTATGCTCTAAAGTTTGACTTTCGTGCAACTAACAACGAAGCTGAGTACGAAGCTTTACTTGCTGGACTTAAGCTTGCCACAGACTTAGGAATTATTGCTGTGGAAATTTACCGTGATTGTAAATTGAGGACAGTACCAAGCCAGAGACCGGAGATTGGCTACCCACCTTACTTTGGTTCAAGAAGTGTTAAATTGATTTGACTATTACACTATTCATTGTAAACCCTAAAAGCATAATCAGAAAGAAGATTCTTTAGTGAAACTGGCCAGCACTGATGAAGCACAACAAATAGGATTCCTCCCCATTGAGAAACTTATGGCTCCAAGTATCGATCAAACGGAGATAGACTGGGTGCATAAGGAGACACCAGAGAAGGATTAGTGGATGAATCAATTCAAAAACTACCTCGAGCATGGAGCTTTACTCGAGAACAGAAGCGAGAAAAGATAGATTCTCCGAAAAGATTCACGATTTATTATCCATAATGGAGTCATGTACAGGAAAGGGTATTCTGTTCCTTTACTCTGGTGTATCGCCCACGATGAGATCAAACGAGTATTACATGATGTGCACGAGGGAGAATGTGGCGATCACACTGGAGGGCAAGCCTTTGCTAAAAAGATACTCAGATATGGATATTACTGGCCAACTGTTGATCGAGACGCATTGTCTTATGCTTATAGATGCGTCAGAAGCCAAAAGCATGCGAGGATTCCAAGAGCCTCGTCTACCGAAATCACGCAGATGGTCAGTCCATGGTAGTTTGCCATATGGGGCATTGATATAATAAGGTCTTTACATTTACCCAAGGGTGGTGTGAAGTACGCCATCATTGCAGTCAATTATTTAATCAAATGGGCAGAAGCCGAGAACCTTGCTACTATCACGTTGAAAAAAGTAATCACCTTTGTTGCGCACAACATCATTTGTTGTTTTGGCCTCCCACGCATAATTGTAACTGATAAAGGAACCCAATTCGATGGTGTCGAGTTCAAAGATTTCTATCAACGCTACCGCATCTAGAAGTTCTCAGCAGTAGCTCACCCACAAGAGAATGGACAAGTTGAAGCTATCAATAAGGTTATCAAATCCATTTTGAAGATATGACCAGAGAAGGCTGGGAGCAAGTGGATCGATGAACTTCCTACGTCCCTATGGGCATATCGAACTAACCATAAGTCCGCGATTGGCCACTCCGTTTGCACTTTCCTACGGCACTGGAGTTGTTATTCTAGTTGAATTAGAAGTACCTTCTCATCGAGTGACCTATTATGATCCAAAGACGAATGCCATTTTGCTTGCATAAATCATTGGATTTATTGAATGAGAAGCGTGAAGAGGCTGATTTGAAGGTAGCCGCACACCGCAGTCGAGTCGCTCAGTTATACAACGCTAAGATCAGACCCAGAACCTTCAAAGTTGGTGATCTTGTACTCAAGAGAATCTGTTCGGTCCCTTCACACATGAAACCAACATGGAAGGACCATATGTCATTGAGCGGAGACTTGGTGACGGCATATTCAAACTATCAACCGTTGATGGTCTTACTTTACCAAGAGCATGGAACAACGCGAGTCTCCATCGCTATTACACATAACTGGCTTTTATTCCTCTAGTTTGCTTTTCCTTTGAAAATTGTTTATGCATTTTTTGAATTCGAACTTGTAATAAGGAAACTGACTTTGCCATACTTTCTTATTTCAGCAATGCAATGCAGACTCATCAAGCTAGATAAACAATTTATGAAATGCATCGTGTGACGTCACGATGTACGAAGAGCTAAGTTACATCTCAAGGTGGGACTTATTCAAATTAGGGGTGACTATGATCTGATCCGTCACTCGCTAAGTGAAACCCCAAGCTCAGAGGCAAGCAACAATAAAGTAAAATGGATTGAAACATGACAATCCTCCAACAAACTCCAGCTCCGGAAGTGCGAGTTGGAGTACAAACTCTAAAACATAGGCCCGAAGAGGGTGGATCCGTCCTTCTATGACTTCGCATTAATTCAATCCAAGCTTGAAGAGAGTGGAACCATCCATCTAAGACTTTGCTTTCCAACTCAGGGTGGATGCGATCTAACCGTCCACAACCCTGATCAACTTCTCGTTCCTGAAGTGCAAAAGAGATCCTAATACTTAAACAGATGTGATGACCATATGTCAATTAACTCTGGTCCCGAGAGCGCAGACTGAAGTGTAAACACCAAATGGGTGTGACCGACCTCCCATCAACCTACTCCAGATTCCTAGAGTTCGAACTGGAGTATAAACATTAAACGGGTGCGACTGACCACCCACCAACTAACTCTGGTCCCGAGAGCATAGGTCAGAGTATAAACACCAAATAGGTGTAACTGATCACCCATCAGCTAACTCTTGTCCCAAGAGCACAGACCGAAGTATAAACACCAAATGGGTGTGACTGACCACCCATCGAATAACTCTAATCCCGAAAGCACGGATTGGAGTGTAAATGCCAAACGGATGTCACTGACCACGCATGAAATTAACTTATGTCCCCGGAGCATGGATATAATTCTAAGTCCTTAACGGGTGTGACTGGCCATCCGTAAAACAACTTAAGTCCCCAGAGTGTGAATATAACTCTAAGCATTAACAAGTACATTGAATGGAAACGCGAGCGCTAAAATGCTTAAACAAATAAACATAGAGTTATGCTGGAAAAAACAAAACGAATATTTATTTTCACTATTCCTTAAAAATACAAGTACAAAAACTTATTCGAAGAATTCCTATAAGCAGGGGACGAACCAGCATTTATACATCGACTACAAAAGCAAAAGGAATTCTTATTCTAAGCTTTCTGCAAAAAGAAGAAGCAAATGTGCAAGTCTATGCATTTGATTTTTTATCTTTCTTGCCCTTCTTCAACGTATACCCGCTCGAACTGCCGCTCAGCTGCCACATCAAGCCTTTACCTCCCCGGCTTGCTTTAACTGGTTTGTCTTCGGCCGGGGGAATCAGAACATCCTCATACTCGGAACTGACAGGATCGAAATACCCTCCATGTATGGAACTGGAGGAATGGTGGCACCCTTAATGTTGGAAGAATGAGGCGCTGGTATCGATGATGGTGCCACCTAGAGAAACAGTACGCGTAGGGATCGGGCCAGGACCCGCCATGCCACCACCAACACTACTAGCTTGCTTGGCTTGCTCTATCTCGGCTTTAATTTCTGCCATTATCTCCTCAGTCTGATCTGCACGAATCCCCGTTGGCATGTTACTAGTTGGGCCTAAGGAGCTAGTAATCATCACATCTTCATCAATGACGAAAGGCATTGCAGTGATTGGTTCGCTTTGACGGCCAAGAAGTGCTTCCAACATTTGATCATCAAGCATGCAACTTCTTTTGTGCATCTCACCGGACGATGTGGCAATCGATGTAGTCATCGCTTCCGCCATTAGTGCCTCCTAATCATAATACATTCCTTGAGTTGTAGGAGGATCAAGTGATGCAACATCTATAACTGAATAAATAGGAGAAAATATTAGTGACATCTTCCGACATTGCTCCTGCATTTAGTCAAATGGAAGAAGTGTTATAGTACCTTCCTCAGATTGACTCACGTGTTGAGCCGATGTGCCTCCAGAGCCATGTTCATGGACCGAAGATAGGCCCGTCCTGTCGAGGACATACGTCGTAACAGCTGGAGGATCAATTGTAGAAGTAAGCTCAGGTTGGGTCGCTGCAGGAGCTTAAGAGCTTACTTCATGTGATCGACTCCAAAACATTCTCCAACGTCCGGATACTTAGTGGCGAGCTTTTCCTTTTCAAAAGCAACGATGGTGTCATGAAGAACTTTTGCCTCATCCCCAACTAATATCTGATTTTCCAGTTCAAAGTTGTCGATAGTTGAATTATTACGGTCCACCTTCTCGTTCTCTACCAGGCAGCTCCAAGCCTTATACAGATGGAAGGGATAATCTTCGAGCTAGTTGAGATTGCGGTGTCTTAAGACGTTGATGTTGTACGAAACCAGGAGATCTTCAATCTCATTTTCTATCCTAGGCCCCGACGCTTTAACTTCCACCTCAATCCTCGCCTCGGCTTCCTGAGACTTTAAAATTGCCACATTCCTTTCATCCTTTAGCACCACTGACTGTTCGAATGCCTTTTGGGCAGCTTTGTTGGCATCATCCTTCTCCTCGATGGCCTCGGCTGTTAGTTACTAAGATGATGGTTTTGATGACAACAACCTTAGGACTGGTTATAAAATATAAACACTAATATTCTTGTCTAAATATATATGTATATGTAGGATATATATATATATATATATATATATATATATATATATATGCAGGTACTGAGAATAAAGACTGTATAGTATAAAGATTTAAGACTGACTTTAGAGATTCAAGACCGACGAATTCAAGATTGAAGAAATCAAGACAAAAGACTCATGAGTATCAAAAGTTCGAGATATCAAGATAAGTAATAGAGTCTAGATTTATGTTAAAACTTCATAATAGCACTAAAATCTTTATTCGGATTTTACTTATGGAATGGAATCCACCTTCTCGCTTTAATAGTGGGATGGAACCCACGACCTCTTCAGTGGGGTGGAACCCACGACCTTCTCTAATGGAATGGAATCCATGAAATTTTCAAAATGATTTATTTTTTCAAAACAATCTTTTTAAAGTCATCTCTATCAATACACATATTTTAGCATTAATCCAAAAAATATTTTTAAGCATATTAATTTCAAAATCATCTCTTATTTTTTAAACTATATCTTGATTTTAATATTTTAGCTTAATATATTTTAAAAAAATCTATACTTAGTTTTTAATATTACTTTTATATTATAGATTATATATTAGGATAACTTTCTAAACTCTTTATAAGTTTAAACTAAATTCAAAATGGTTTACAAAGTTTAGAAATTGTTTTGACAAGTTTTAGAATAGAAATCATTTAAAAAAAATCTAGTTTCAAAAATAACATAGGCATGTCGACATCCATCATCCCCCCATGTCGATATGGTTGCCGTAGAATTAAAATTTCAAATTTTCAAAAGAAGAGTATATTCATCATAACCTTTCACGAATGGACATGGTCGTTGTTCTCCTATAAATACCAATTGTTTGCAATGAATTTAAGTTAGTTTTTCTTCACTTTTTTCACTACTTCTCCACTCAAATATTCTCTTATATTTCAAATGCTTTAACAAAACTCTGTCGAAATTCTAAGTGAATCAAACTCGATCAAATCTAGTTTAATTCTCTGTCATTCTCCCTCAAAGATCTCGGTGCTATTCAAAGTTATAGGATCATTTGTAATCAAAGAAGTGTATCAAGTCTCTCTCTATCAAAGTGTGATTGGAAACGTTGTGATTGTGGCCCATAAATCAATTGGGTGTGATTGTAGACCATAAATCAATTAGGTGATCTGGTAGGCTAGTTAAATCAAGAGAGTTTGCCCTGGACTCGGAGACAGGAGGGTGTATCTCATGGCCTTGGAAACAAGGTTGTAATATCAACATTATATTTGAAAAGAAATCTGCACAAGAAATTATGTAGGACCGGATGTAGGGTAACTCCGAACAAGTATAAAATTTCGGCCTGTTCTTTCCTTTACTGCTTTTATTTACTATTCACATGTGTCTGATTCTATGATTTTCTTTGTATTTGTGAAATTGCATCTGTACGTGTTTAATTCGAAAAGATTTCAAAAATCCATAAAATCCATTAAACACTATTCACCCCCCTCTAGTGTTAATCCAGCCTTAAGATCTATAGTCCGCATTTCCTACATTTGATAGTGGAGCATTGGTTTTCAAAGCATTCATAATTTGATTTTTGAAAAGTTTTCAAATGGCTACCTACACTGGTAATGTCAGCACTATCACTAGTTCATTTGTAGAGGGTCAGCCTACTGCCAGACCGCCTCTTTTTAATGGCAGTAACTATGCATATTGGGCATGTAGGATGAAAATCTATTTATAATCAATAGGATTAGACACTTGGAATATCACACAAACTGAGTACATTGAACCCACAACTAATTTTGCACAGTGAACTGCTGAGCAAAAGACTGTTGCGCAAAACAATTCCAAAGCCGTGAATATTCTATTCTACTCACCTGCTAGGAATGAGTTTAATAAAGTGTTTGTCTATAAGTATGCATATTAGATCTGGAAAACTTTGCAAGTTACTCAAGAAGAAACAAGCAAAGTTAAACAGACCAAAATATCTATCTTGACCAATCAGTTTCAATTATTCAAGATGAATGCAAAAGAGTCCATTTCAGACTGTACAGTAGGTCTCAAGACATTGTGTGCTCACTAATTGCATTAGGAAAGAACTTTTCCGAAGAAGACCAAGTTAGAAATTTTTTTGAATTCACTCACTCTGGAATAGGATCAGAGGACTTTAGCAATTGAAGAGGCTATGGTATTAGTACTCTAAAAATTGATAAATTGATTGGGAATTTGATGTCATTTGAAGTATAAATGCAAGGGAGAAGAAAGCGAGACCTCAGAAAAGAAGTCAATAATGGTTCAGACTCAAACAGTGACAACGACGAAGAAATAGCCTGGATGACAAGGAATTTTGGAAAGTTTCTGAAATACAGAAAGATTAACAATTACAAGAGAAATGATCACAAGAATTTTGAAAATAATAGTGAAACTCAAAACAACCACATATGCTACAATTATGATGATCCATGCCACTTAAAAAGAGACGGTCCGCATTCGTATAAAAAGAAATTTTCTCTAAGTAATGATTTGTCAAAGAAAAGAAAGAGACCATATACTGCTTCAATGGATGATTCAAACTCATTCTCCGCTGATGAAGATCAAGAGATGGAAAATTCAAACATATGCTTTACAGCTTTTGACGAATCTGATGATCTTAGAAATATGGATCTAAAAATGGGTATGCATTTAAATTATATTAATTAAAATTGCTTGTATGAATGTTTTATTATTTGCATGGTTTGAATTGATTGTTGTTTGAATTTATATTTAGGTTTTCAAAATAGTACTATTTTAATAATATTTTAATATTAAAATATTAATGTTAAAGTGTTATTATTTTTAATATTATTTAAACCAAAATATAAATTAGATTATAGGATATATATATATATAAAATGAAAAAACAAAAATAAGTCACATGATTTAAGGGACCCATGTCGACATGACCCTACCCCCCATGTCGACATCCCTTCAGAAATTCAAAATTCAAATTTGAATTCAAAACTTTGAATTTTCCTCCACCTTTTCACCAACTCCAAAGCTCTGAAAAGTTGTCACTTGACCAGAGAACATGGCTCTTAGATATCTATTTATCTTCTTAACTTTATCCAATCTTTTCACTTTCATTTCAAAATTTAAACTCTCTTTCGAACTCTCAAGCTCTCTACTTTGTTCAAAAATGGCTTCCTCAAGCACTCCATCCACCATTAGACTATCCAAGGCCACCAAATAGTTCCTCTATAATGATCCGAAAGCTATCAAGGCTTACATAAGCAGTGTAAACTTTGGAAAGGTCCATACGGGAAAATTTGCTATCTTTAATGATTTTCCTTCCTATGAAATCAATGTTCTCTTTTTTAAGAGAATCACATTCTTAGCTTAATTGATGATTCTCAAAATGATTTTGTTCGTTATCCTAATATTGTCAAAATGTTTTATGCAAATTTGAATCATGTTTTTTATGAAGGAAATGAAAGGGAAGTGTGGGGTAGCATTAAAGGAACACGTACTGTTTTAAATAGTGAGATTTTAGGTAACTTTCTTGGTTGTAAGTATATGAGAATGGATCTTTCGGATTTTCAAATTGATGAACATGATCGTGAGACATTTCATCTCATTTTTGAAAGGTATGATAACTTCGAGTTTATAAACCGAAATTTTCGTCCTAAAGCTAGAATTGTAAACCTTCTTTTGCAACATATCATAACTTCAAGATCGGGAAATTTTAGTCACCCTACTTTAAAAGTTTATAAGGCACTTTTTCTATTTTTGGGCACTATGACATTAATTGGGCGTAAGTGATTTTGGATCAATTTCATCCCAAATTTTTTACTTAAGGTGAAAACACTTTATATTATAGGATTTATCTCACTCGAATTTTTAACTACTTTGGTGTTGATTATAAGAGCGAGGAGTTTGTTTCTATAAGAGCGTTTAACCATGCTAACATCTCTCTCATGAAAATTCCATTTGTGTTCCAACCATATGAAACACTTGCCCAAAAGGATGAGAGATTGGCTCATGAAGAGATGGAAGAAGAAGAAGAAGAAGTGGAGAAAGAAGGGAAGAAGATGGAAATTAAAAAAGAAGGAGAGGATGAGGAAGAGATTTCATTGGAAAGCATCAAATGCCCTATCACTCCTAACAATCCATTCAACAAAACACTTCTCAAGAACCAAAAGATTATCATGGAAAATTAATGGATTCTCGAAAGATCCATTAGCAAAAAGTTGGATAAGATTTCCACCAAAATGAATAAGTTCTTTGGGAAAGTGAGTCGCAAGCTTGGATTATCATCATCTTCATCATCCACTAACTAATACTAGTTTCATTTCATGTTGTATTAGTTTGTATCTCTTTTTAGTCAATGTTATGTATCATTTATGTAATGTTAACAAAATTTACCAATGAAAATCCTTTATTTCTATTTATTAGCTCTAAAATATCTATGGAATGCTTGTTATTATATTATATAAGTTTTTATATATAGACTTGTATATATTATAAAGAAATAAAACAAATTGCCAAAATTAAAAAGGGCATATCGACATCCCCCTGCCCACTATGTCGATATGTAACAACCAGAAATTGGTTTTTTAACTCGAAATTGACATAACTACCTTGTGTCTTTTCATTTCAAACGACTTTCTAACTCTTTAAATACCCGTTTCTTCTAGAAAAAAGCATATTTGCAATTCTAAGGAATTTCTTCATATTTTATCAAAAAATGGCCTCTACTATTCATAATCTAAGTGAGAATCTTGAAGGAACTCTCAAATCCTTCAAGAACATACTTACTTTTATCCTTCGTAATCAACGTCACTTAGAATTAAGCCAAATGCAGATGATAAAAGAACAAGAAAGGCATTTCGATGCCATTCGATGGATGGTCTCAGCCCTCAACGAAGAAGAACTTGAAGCGAATCTAGAAAGGAACTCTGAACAAAGATAATGAAGAATGAGATGCTGTAAAGGCAGATTTACATTGGTTTGACATACGTGGTTTGATTTACATTGGTTTGATTTGGTATGGATTGGATTGATTTGAATATGGTGTGTAATATATGATTGAATATGGTGTGATTTGACAAAAACATGATGTATATATTGATTGATTATGTTTGAAAATTTCATCTCTCACATTTACCTTACTGTATTTTATTCATATTATTATCTGTCTCATTTATATTCTACTATACTGTGTTATTATCCTACAGTGCTATAGTATAAGATTTAGGGGGAGTTATGTAGTTTAGGATTAGTTTTTGTTGATGACAAAGGGGGATAATTATAAATAGGTTAGTTAGGCTTAGAGTAAGGAGAGTTAGTAGATTAAGAGGGAGTAGTTGGAATAAGGGGGAGTCAGAGTAGAATCAGAGTTTGGTGGAGTATATTTTATAAACATAAATGGTCATCATCAAAAGGAGGAAGATTGTTAGTTCCTGAGATGATGGTTTTGATGACAACAACATTAGGACTTGTTTTAAAATATATACTAATATTCTTGTCTAGATATATGTATATGCATGAGATATATATATATATATATATATATATATATATATATATATGTATGTACTAAGAATGAAGACTGTGTGGTATAAAGATTCAAGACTGAATATAGAGATTCAAGACTGACGAATCCAAGATTGAAGAAAACAGGACTGAAGACTCATGAATATCAAGAGTCCAAGATATCAAGATAAATAATAGAGTCTAGATTTATGTTAAAACTTCATAATAGCACTAAAATCTTTATTTTTAATTGTAGAATGGAATTCACCTTCTCGCTTTAATAGTGAGAAGGAACCCACGACCTTCTCTAGTGAATGGAATCCACGAAATTTTCAAAGTCATTTATTTTTCCAAAACAATCTTTTTAAAGTCGTCAGTATCAATTTAAATATTTTAGCCTTAATTCAAAAATTATTTTTAATCATATTAATTTCAAAATCATCTCTTGTTTTTTCGAACTACTTCTTGATTTTAATATTTTAACTTTAATATATTCTAAAGAAATCTATACTTAATTTTTAATATTACTTTTATATTATAGTTATATAATTTAAGGTTACTTTCTAAAACTCTTTTATAAGTTTAAACTAAATTCAAAATGGTTTACAAAGTTTAGAAATTGTTTTGAAAAGTTTTAGAATAGAAATCATTTTAAAGAAAAATCTATTTTCAAAAATAACATAGGCATGTCGACATCCCTCATCACCCCATGTCGACATGGTAGCCGTAGAATTTAAATTTCAAATTTTCAAAAGAAGTGTCTATTAGTCATAACCTTTCGCAAATGGACATGAATGTTGTTCTCCTATAAATACCAGTTGTTTTCAACGAATTTTAGGTTAGTTTTTCTTCATTTTTTCACTCTTTTTCTCCAATCAAATATTTTCTAATATTTCAAACGCTTTAACAAAACTGTACCGCAATTCTAAGTGAATCAAACTCGAACATCTTTAGTTTGATTCTCTACCGCTCTCTCTTCGGTGCTATTCAAAGTTATATGATCACTTGTAATCAAAGAAGTGTATTGAGTCTCCCTCTATCGAAGTATGATTGGAAACGATATGATTGTGGCCCGTAAATCAATTGGATGTGATTGTATCTCGTAAATTAATTAGGTGATCTTGTAGTTTGGTTAAATCAAGAGAGTTCTCGAAGACAGGAGGGTGTATCTCGTGGCCTTGAAATCGAGGTTGTTATATTGACATTATATTTGAAATGAAATCTGGACAAGAAATTGTGTATGACCGGATGTAGGGTAACACCGAACTAGTATGAAATTCTAGTGTATTCTTTCATTTACTACTTTCATTTACTATTTGCAATTGGGCTGATTCTGTGATTGTCTCTATGTTTGTGAAATTGCATCTGTATGTGTTTAATTTGAAAAGATTTCAAAAGTTTTATAAAATCCAATAAACACTATTCACCCTCCATAGTGTTAATCCAACCATAAGATTCGTAATCTGCATTTCCTGTATCAGCAAAATTTCGCCTTTAGCTCCTCAAGCTCTTTGAGCTCAACATCTCTTTTGGCCATAACAGTGGTGTTCTGGTGGCCAATCTCCTCAACCAAGACAAAATGCATCTGTCGCATTTTTTCCATAGACTCATTTGCCTCATTGGCTTTCTTATTAGCCTCTATTTTTGATTTCCTAGAAGATTCGGCCTCATTGTTAAGCACTTCTATTATATGGTTCTTTTGAGTGAGATCTTTCTCTCGTTTCTCAGTTACTTTTGCCCGTTTGAAGGCTATCGCTGAATTTTCTGTAGTCTTTACCCACTCCCGGTACTGATTGTAGACATCATGCACGTAATTATGAACCGTCATTTCCACATCATTAGGAATTCGCTTTAAATTTGGGGAAAAATGGGAGCTATCGAAGCAGATATTTGGGAAGTTAATTTTTAACCTAGCAATTCTGATGGCTCCCTCCATCGTGGGCTCCATAGCAATTGGTGGAGTGACAATGGGAGCTTCTGCCTCTATTCTATGGCATTGATCACTGGATGTCGAAGTATGGGAAGGCAATGCTTGGCGCACAGACTCAGAAGGTTTCCTGCCAGAGCCTGATAGTTTCGAGGGACCTCTAGGTGGTAGAGTTCACGACCAGGAACGGCGCCTATTTTGATGTTGCCTCTCCCTCCCTCTTTCAAAACGATCATGCTCCTGGCTAGAGTGGCGGCTGCGATCATGGTCTCTTTCTGATTCATGCCTATGGGATTCATAATATGAGCTGGAAGAATGGCACACAGAACGAAGACTGTCGAGATAGATCCCTGTCTCACCATCGTATTTGTAAAATGAAAAGGGAAGCAGAATTAGTTATCTCTAGGGATTGAAAAACATGCGATTAGAAGTTGTGTGGTGTCTTGATGTGTGTGCATGAATGTGCAAACCCCCAACCAACCGGTTGTGGTAGCCTTGCTTGCAGAAGGTGGTTCCCTTATATCTAAAGCACTTTGAATTCCCTCAAATCCAAGGTCTTGATATGAAGAAAGTCATCTGAAATAGGGATGTCTGCCAATCCTTTCAAAGAACTCTCCATTCGCAGAGGAGAAGTCTTCGGATTTATAGCAGTTGCTACAGGAGGAGACATCACAGCAGTTTTACGTCTCTTGGATTTGTAGAAAATAGTCTTGCCTTTTCTTTTCAACTCTGAAGATCGAAGACTCTGCGAAGGCACAGCTATAGGCTTATCTCCAATGGGCACACCCACATCACCATCCTGTTTAGTGATTACGATTCTAGGGGCTCTTCTTCCTCCATGCCTCACCGGAGCCATTCTGAGAACACATGCAGACCTAATGCTTTGGCCTCTTAACCCAGTGATTAAGTTTTCATTAGTGAGAACTTCATCGATCTCTTTAAGCTCAACAACACCGATTAGAGAGTCCGTACTATCTCTTTGAAGTGCTCTCCTTAGGGCCATGGAATCGAAGCTATAAATGAAACAAAGTATTAAACTCGACATCAACTTATAATATCTAGTTAACCAAATGAAGAGGTTGGGACTCTTTCGTCTTACTAGCCACCGTCTCGCGAATCCTGGCGGACACCGAACAGAGAACCATTCAGTCTTGAAATAGCTTGTTTACTCTAGGCCTTTGCTACTACTTGGAAGTTACTGACTGCTTTCAAAAAAGGGAATAAAGGGTTGTCCCTGCGACTCTTAATGTTAAATAAGTATCTAATTTTATCTAAAGTCGGGGGTCGGAAAAGATGCTCCATGAAGATAATGTATAAACTATTGAGAAGAGCATATCCGTTCGGATGTAGTTCAGATGGCGCAATTATCAAGAAGAGCAACACTTTCTGGATAAATTGATTGAAAGGGGCAGCGTTTCGGTAATGCACATGAATCTATTGCAAGCAGTATACCCTTTTAGGGGATCATGGGCTCTGTCTTCCGTGCCCGGTACCAAAACATCTTTTAGAGATAGCCTGTACCTAAGACAGATTTTGCCACGGATATCTTCGGAGACTTTCGAATAGACAGAATCCTATGGATTCATAGTAAAAACTGCACCCGGCATCTCATCCGGAGTGGAACTTATTACTTGAGCTGTGATCTCTGGCATTCCTATAACTGGAATCGAAGGACTTTGGATATCCTATGGCTCGGAGCTCCCAGGATCTGTAGCTATTGAACTCAGTAAAAGCATCATTAGATGGCAATAAACCCATGTTCCCCATGATTGTGAAGTGAGTGATCGTGTTGTGTAGTGCAGTGTTACATAATACATTAAATTTCTTCGAATACGAAAGTTATTAAAACGACAAGACTTCGAGAATCAACTGGAGTGACTGTCATCGGTGACCATCCCTACCATGTTATCCCGACTTCAGAGAACGATCCATGTTAGAGTTCGTTAAGTTTATCAAGTTATGGTTCCATCGACGAGCTTCGAGAGGAGTCAAGTATGTAGTTTAACAGTTAAGTCCAGATATGCATGGCTAAAGCTCATCAGAGTCAAATGTTCGAGTATGCAAAAGCCTCGTATCCATCAAAGTTCAAACTTGGATCGTTCCACAAGAAGCCCGGTTCGCATCGATCGGGGAAATTAGGTTTCAAATCGATTGCAAGAAACCCAATTCATACCGATCATGAAATGAGTCTTCATATTGATCAGTAACTATGGCTTCGTATCGATCGCCGTCAATGTTTTCATATCGATCACTCTAGATCGACACAAACTCCCACCATTCTCAATCGATACGAAGCTACTCCATCATTTCAAGATCGATATGAGCGACCATCGTTACCAGGTCGATACGAGCTTCCAAATTCTCAGATCGATACAAGGTACTTCCTAATGCTCTAGTGATTCCTTTGTATCCATCAACAGTTCTTCTTCCCCAAGCTGCTAAAATGTCATTGCTCCCTCCTTGGTTTCACTTCAACCAAATTGCGATATCAACAACGTCGGAGTCGGCAACAACTTTGGACAAGTTGGCATTAAAACTCGAGTCTCATCATTTTAGAGTGGTTTTGATTGGTTAATTACCTAGCTTAAACAATTGGTTCAAAGAATTAACGAGTTATTCAATTTGGAGACGAAGACAGTTCTTCTTTCTCGAGTTCTCTATCCATATGTAGGCGGAAAGGGAAATCAAGGCAAGTAAAAAATTCAACTATGTACAAATCCTTTTATATAAGTTCGTAACCAGGTAAAAACGTTTCGTCTACCAGTACCCAAAACCGATTGAAGTGGTCACAGGTTCCATTGATACGAAGACGCTTGTTCGTATCCATCAACCCAGAACGGTCCGAAAATTAGCGTTTCGTATCCATCTATTTGAAGACCAAAAGGGCTCGTATTCATCGATACATATAATCTCCAGAGACCATCTACTTCGTATCGATAGCCAACGATACGAAGCATCCATTCCAATTTATTTGATTGATCCAGGAGAGGATCAATATGAAGGGATGTGTTAAAACGACCATCAAACATTGTTACAACTTGAATTTCACATCGATCCAGGAGAGGGTTGATACGAAACTCCATCCAAACAAAAACTAAAAGGCTCGACAACGACACGTGAACATGCAAACGTGAATAGGAGTCAGTTAATACATGCATGTATGACAAACTAACATTTGATTTCAAAATTAACAGGAATTGAATGCTTGCCTGATGACAACTAGAACAACGAACAACAAATTACTAGCACTCGACCTTGAGTTACAATAAACACTGCATGATCATTGGCAGTCAACAATTAAACATTTATAGTGTTGAAAATCAATCAAAGGTCATATCTCTTGATGAAAAGGCAGTGACTATTCAATGAATCAGATAGAGCTTTTTCAAAATTAAAGAATGCAGCTTTTCGAAGCACATTATGTTCACACAAGACGTACTTTGGAGGGAAAATGTTATCCCACCTTTTGGCAAAGCCATGACACCAAGAGCACGACTAGAAATTAAGACAGTCCATCTTGAAGATCGTCTTTACACAGGTTCACTATGGATACTGGCAAATTTGGTCCAAGTCTGAATTGGGATACAATTGATATGGTGTACCAAACAAAACTATGAAAGCCAACATTCCAATTTTAGGTCAATCGAAGTTCGTATGCTCAAGTTATGGATCGATTAGGTTTCATGAGAAGCACGTCCATTTCGTATCCATCGGCTTCGTATCCATCTAGTTCACATCCATCGACTCACTTGGAAACCATTCCCTTTGTATCCATCATCCATCAACGAATGTCCATTTCGTATCGATCTCCCTTCATCCATTTCATATTTATTAGCCAATGATCAATAAGAAGAGCAGCAACCATCGAGCGATACGAAGAAAGCAACGTGAAGCCTCAATTCAAAGGCGGTCTCTAAATATCGATACGAAGTGGCAAAGCATCGACACGAAAGGAGTTACACTAGACCGATACGAAAAAACATGGTCAACCAAAGGAAGTGGTCTTCTAGCATGAAACTTGGATCTCTCCTGAACTATCGCTCCACGTCATCTGATCGATAAGCAGAGGGATCGATATGAAGGCTGATCGATACGCAAGTATCGATATGAACGCTCCAACCTACCTACAAAACCAACCTTGGATCGATCATACCTCAAAATCTACAATTCCAAATGCTATCAAATTTTCATAGGGGCATGCTTACCTCCTTAAGAATGTCTCTGACCGATCTCAGCCCAAATGGACATCATTTTGATCGATATAAATAAGATGGAGATCGATCTCAATCGATCACAAATGACCCCTGATCGATCTGGTGGGCCCACCTACATGTGAGAAGGAGTATTC
The DNA here is from genome assembly GCA_030765085.1 of Allium cepa. Taxonomy (NCBI): domain Eukaryota; kingdom Viridiplantae; phylum Streptophyta; class Magnoliopsida; order Asparagales; family Amaryllidaceae; genus Allium; species Allium cepa. The sequence goes on along the minus strand of CM060937.1, from coordinate 180,678,029 downwards.
CGAGTTCATAGGCAGATATTTCAGACCTACACCTATAATAGCACCCCTATGCCCATAGAAATAGGACTTTTCACTTTACTATGCCGTTATACTGCCATAACTCCATTGTAACTTGGGTGTTAGAGTGTTGTACTATTATAATCAGTTATCAATCACTAATAAACAGCAATACATTCAAAGTGGACGTAGGCTACAACGCCAAACCACTATAATCTCTTGTCCTTTTCTATTTCTACATGCTTTTATTGGAGTGATTTTAGATTAGCCTTTTTTCCATTTAATTTCTTCATTTTAATCTCTTCAATCACATTCGAATAGTGTGGTGCCCAATTTTGGTACAAATAGGAGAGGTTACTCCTATAAGTAAAACTCCAGCTCATAGTCCGTCGAGGGTACACTAGGACACTCACGCACACATGCACTTCACAACACTCACACTTGAACCATGTCCTTGCTTATTAGATCTATCTTGGTCTTATTCCCTTGTAAGATCCATAAAGAAAAGGAAATACTTATATCGATCTTTGGAGGAGAAAGCATCCCAAGCACAAAAGCCTCGGTCAAGTTCATACTGTTCGGGAAGCGGTCGCAATAATGAGTCCGGCCATCATTCTAGCCAAGATAGAGATGACCGAGATAGAAGCCGTTACGACATAGATCGCTCATCACATGATTCTGCTTCTAAGCGTCGCTTAGGTCTAGATCACCTCCTCTTAGAGGTCCAGATATGCAAGCTAATCATTGTGATGACATCCCGCCTAGTGATGCTTCTCGCATTCCATCTTCAACTTATTTTCTTGCGCAACCCCTAGCACTATCTTATTCTAGCCGTTCCTTTGATCCCAGACATCACAAGAGTGGCTCTAAAACTTCCCAACATAGGCCTGTCAATGAAACCTCTATATCCCACCTATCTCTACGGAGGAATAGCTTGCGACCAGTATTCGTATGGTCAAGCTAAAGGAAGAATTTCCAATCATTTTCTTGGATGGTCTAATGTTTATGACTAACATGAAAAGAATCCCTACTGATGTCCAAAAGATGACCATTGATTGCATGGTCGATGTTCACAACTAGTATAATGAATGGAGAAGGTAGCTAAGAAAATTTCCAAAGTCTCCAGGGATAGGCAGTTAGAGAGCGGCAATAAAAAACTCATCGAAGCTGACAATAAAAGAATCATCACTAATTTTGTTACTGAGGTCGAGAAACTATGAACATCCCAAGCCAAACGCCGAGAAGAAAGCTGAGGAGGCCATTAAAGCACTCAAAGCAGATTAAGCATCGAGATGAAATGAAGAAAGCTTTCCACCAAAACCATGCTCTAGTAATGGAGAGGGATACTACAAACAAAAATGCGACTGAGCTAAAAACCAAGCTAGAGCATGAAACAAAAGAAAATGATGAAGCCCTCCAAAAGCTTAGACTTATTGTTACGAGTTGCTCCATGCCAGGGAAGAAAGAGACAAAGCGCTCGAGCATGCTAAAGATGTTGATGCACTCATTAAAAGAGAATTTAAGGCTACATAATAGTGAGCAGAAGATCATGTGATGGAGAAGTTTGAACTGTTTCTGAACCAGTACAACGGCAACGTGCTTAAATTTTGAAACTTAGAGTGGTTCAGAGGTTCAAAGACGATTATCCCAGAATCATTACACTTGCCAAGGAGTCGATTGTTGAAAGGAGATAGCTTTCCTCAAAGGTGGTGAGGTGGATTCAGTGCATAGTAACTGAACGAAGGCTTTGGATCGATGCCACGTGATGCTATTGCCAGCCAAATGCTTGGGTCCTAAGCTGCATTGGATTTTTCTTCTGATCCTAGGTATGATCATGAGATGCTTGAGATCCACAGGCCTACCATTCTTTCTTTGATTCTTAAAGGGAACTCTACCGGCACTTCGGCCCACACATAACCCCCAACTGAAGAAGGTATCTCATTGACTTCTTCTATATTCCAGAAAGTTGATGTGTCACTGATTAACGTAGCTAATCTCTCTCTTTGATTCTCAAGCCTTAGGTCATCCCCACATCACTCCATTTCTCGACAAGGGCTCTCAACCAGGACTGCCTGTGCCTATAACAGATTCAATTACTGTTACCACATCAACAACAATTCCAACAATCATAGTTGAAGATACTCCCGTACTTAATGAGTAGATAATTGATACTTTATTGGATAAAGGAGCTGGTGGGACTCGAGAAACTCAAATTGATGAAGATGTTGTTAATACTGGGGTATCCAAGCACTTGTCAAATCCCACCATGCAGAGCTTGGGCAGGAAGTTAAGAAAGACATCCTCCTTGCCATAGAATTCAAGCGGGAGAAGGTTGAAGTAATTCTTCCTCCTCTATCCATGCCTTTCCTAGGAAAGGTATCTTCACTCCGGTCCATATTCCTCCACCTAGCACTCAAAGCAAACTTATGGTATCCTTGCAAAGCATTCTAGCCTCCGTTCCTCCACTTGGAAGTGCTCAAACCGTGCCTGCTGAATTATCGCAGAGCACTCCATTTAAGTGCAAAGGAATTGACAGAAAAGGAGGAAAGAGGAAGGGTGAGGGCTTAGGCGTAGCATGTCCTGGTGCAAAAAAGAAGCAAAGGAGAACGAAGCCGAAAAAATGAGTGTAAGTTTGTTATGTGTACATGAAATATTTTTGGTTTTTGGCTGGATTTTTAGGGGTTCATCCCATGCTTTTGCTTTTTCTTTCTAGTGTTAATAACACTTGTACTTAGCTTCCAAAATTCATGTGGATAATAAAAGTTTTTTCCGTTTAACTCCTTGGTATGGATTTGTCTAAGTACATAAGAAATGTGCTTTCCATTCAATGTACTTGTGATCTATTTCTTTTAGTTATTATTGTCAGACTGAATCCAATAACCCGTTCTATAATTTACCATCCTTTCATCGTTCTTTCGAATGTAAATTAATTGTTGAAGTGCCAAGCTTTAAGCATTAGTTGGAGTTAACCACTTAGAACAATGGTTCAGGTATCTTGATTAAGGATCATGGTATTTGATTGCACTTAATTTCGAACGCTATTCTAAAATAACTTATCGTAGTTCGCACACCCTTGTCCAAGATGTACACTTCTAATCGTGCCTAACTCTGGGTGTCGATTCAAAGTTCACGGGAACGATCTCACCTTACATTGGGCATAGATCTTTAGTTTCACGTACTCCAGGAAAAGTGTTAGGAGTTGGATGGTCTTTTCACGTCCATTTTAGTTTATACTCCTGCCCACAATCCGAGGACAAGAGTTAGTATATAGACGATCGTGTCACATCCAGTTTGATTTTATACTCCTGCCCCAATCTGAGACAAGAGTTGGTTGACGGATGGTCGGTTCATGTCCATAGAGTTTATACTCCTTCCCTTACACCGGAAGTAAGAGTTAATATCAATCTTCAAATACCATGAAAGACTTTAAGGGTCCGATCATGGTCCGTAGAAGTTTGGTTGGCATCTATCTCTGGGTACCTTCACAGTTGTATTATTTGCATGCATATTCATTTGAGTCGGTCAAGTTACAACTCTTAAGTGATGGAAAGACAGAGTCTTGGACTCAAAAATTCATTTTATTCCATATAAGGTGGAAAAAGACAGTTAGCCAATTATTGACGAATTTATTTCTAAGTGAAATAGCATCGTAGGTGCTCGTTATTCCATGCCGTAAGGAGCGAAATCATGTATGTCGTTGCAAGCCTGAAAGTTCCATCTCCAAGCTTCTGCTCTACTGTGTATGACCCTTCCAAGGTTAGGCCCAAGTTTTCAGGGCTAGGGATGATACGTTTGAGAACTAGGTCGCTAACTTCGAAAGTCCAATTTCTGACCTTAGTGTTGTAATATCATGCAACTTGGTGTCAATGCGCAACAGCCCTCCACTCGGCAGATCGTGCTTCTCGTCGATCATATCAACAGACTCTAGCAGAAGCTGCTCATTAGTCCACGGATTGTAGTAAACCATCCAATGAGAAGGTAATAACAGTTCAACCAAAACCAGAATCGTAGGCTAGGGCGAATAGAGAGTGGCTAGTAGATGACTTGTGAGTTGTTCGATAAGCTCATAGCATTAGTGGAAGTTCATCGACCCACTTGCCCTTGGCCTTTTCCAACCGCTTCTTAAGGATGGACTTGATAATCTTACTTGCAGCTTAAGCCTATCCATTTGCCTACAGATGTGCCACTGTAACAAATATCTTCTCTATGCAATATCGACAGCAGAAATCTTTGAACTCGATACTGTCGCATTGGGTTCCGGGTAATGATTCCCTGTGGAACTGCAAAACAACAGTTGATATTCTGGACAACAACTTTGACTACTTTCTTTATGGTGATCGAGGCCAATGACTCTGCCTCAACCCATTTGGTGAAGTAATCAACTTCAACAATAGCACACTTTGTGCCACTTATAGATATCGACAACACACTGACTATTAATTTCGTAGACTATAAACAACCAAATGACTGACCATTTGAGTAATCTCTATTGGCGGGGCTTTTGGAATTTTAGCTAATCCCTGGCACTTGTCGCATCTACGAGCATAAGCAAAACCGTCTCGGTTGGCAGTCGGCTAGAAGTATATGTAGCAAAGGATCTTCTTGTAAAGTTTGCCCCTGGTGTGGTTGCTACATTCCCCTTCATAGATTTCTTTCAAAACTTGCTTGATCTCATTGCGGGAAACTCATCGAAGCATAAAGACAGAGATACCCTTCCTGTAAAGCATCCCTTCCTACATGATATATCTCGAAGCTCATCGAAGGAGTTTTCATCATTAATTCCTTCTCTCCAGAAGGATTCCTTTCTCCAAATAACCTCTTATTAGAGTCATCCATTACTCCCCTTGGAGTTCAACTTCCTAGATCCAATCGACGTCCATCTGGTCGATGCTCGGAGTTGATAGTGCTTCCAACTGGACCCAGCCCATGAGCTGCCTATTTTTGGAACTAGCCAACTTAGCCAGTGAGTCTACCTTCTCATTTTCCTCCCTGGGAATAGGAATGATTGTGTGGTATTCAATATCAGTGAGCAGCTCAAGGACTTGGTTCAAATAAGGAGTCAGTCTCTCCCCTTTTGCTTGAAACTCTTTCTGAACTTGGAAAACCACCAGTTGGTAGTTGCAGAAAATGTGCAAAGTTTATATTCCCAGTTCTTTGGTGACTTTGAGTCTTGCAATTAAGGCCTCATATTCAGCTTCGTTATTCATCACCGGGAATTTGAGTTTCAAGGCGTAAGAGATCGGGTGTTCTTAAGGAGTGACAAATACCGCCTTGTACTGGAATAACATTCGTTAGATGCACCATCTATATACATCTTCCACTAGTTTCTTTTTCACCATTACTCTCTATAGGATCATATCGTACAATGAATTCAACTATGAAATCTGCCAAAGCCTAACCTTGAGTTGCTCTTCGAGGCCGATAAGTTATGTTATATCAGCTTAATTCAATGTTCTATTTCAACAGCCTTCCAAAAATCTCAGGTCACTACATGATTTGTTGGTAAGAACTTTAATCGGATGAGCTTGGAAATAAGGGCAGAACTTTCATGAGATGACCAAAAGGCGGTATGGGAAGTTTTTCGACTTCGGGTAGTTTCGTTCTATGCCTATGGACTGCTTACTGATGTAATAGACCGGTCATTGGATGCATGGTTCCATGCATACAAGTGTGGCACTCAAAGCGTGCACTTGTACCGCCTAGTATATAAACAAGTCAAAGTCATCCACCAGCTTCGAAACGATAGAAGGTCTCTCCAAGTATCCACCAGAGCTTGGAATGCGTCTTTACACTCACAATTCCATTCAGAGTTCCATTTTCCCTTCTTAATCACCTCAAAGAAAGTGATGCATTTATCTGTGGATCTAGAAATAAATCTACTTATGGCAGCGGCCTTCCCATTTAAGCTTTGGACCTCCTTGATCGACTTCAGGGCTTTGATTTTTCTCAGTGCCTCGATCTTTTTTGAGTTGGCTTTAATCCCATAGGAGTGCATAATGAAGCCCAAGAATTTGCCTCATACAACGCCAAAAGAGCATTTCAAGGGATTGAGATTTATCCCATATTTTCGAAGGACGTCAAACATCTCTATCAAATCATCGATTTAGTTTCTTGAATGCCATGACTCCACCAGCATATCATCCACTTAGACTTCCACTGAGCATCCAATTTGGTCTTCGAAAATCCAGTTCACAAGCTTTTGGCAAGTTGAACCTGCATTCTTTAATCCAAAGGGAATGATCAGGTATCAATACAGTCTGAGTCAGTAATGAAGTTGGTATGTTCCTAGTCTAGGACGTGTATCGAGATTTGGTTGTATCCAAAGTATGCATCCATTAATGAAAGTAGCCCATGTCCAGTGGTTGAGTCCACCAGCTGATCGGTCCTCAGAAGTAGGAAGTTGGCTGAACACCTTATTCAAGTCTAAATAGTCGATGCATGTCCTCCACTTTCCGTTTTCTTTACTCATCAAGAAAGCATTAGTTACACAATTCTGGTATAAGTCATTGTGAATGAGGCTATTGTCCTTTAGCTTATCCACCTCTTCTTTGAGTGTAGCGGATCTCTCTGAACCCAGGCTATGGCGCTTCTGTTTCATAGGAACGCATTTGGGATTTATATTTAATGCATGGCTCACTATCTTCAGCGAGATCCTACACATACCCACTCTGTCCTGGCAAACACATCTAGGTTTACATGGAGAAAACCAACCAACTCTTTCATCACTCTTGCACCGAGCTGCAATCCGATCTTTACGAACCGATTTAGATTATTCTAGCTGACTAGAATAGCGATCGCCAACTTGACGGGAGCTATTCTTCGACCTTTTGTCAGTCCATGTCATCGTGGAACCGACTAGGCTAGCCAAGGCGGGGCTCAGGCGGTAGTTTCTATGCATCCAAAGCCTTAATTCAAAAGGTCCACTCTACATTTTTTCCTTTCTCCTTTCACCTCACTTCCTTCAGCTCGGCGACATAGCACTGGCGGCCAGCACCCGATCTCCTTGCACGATTTCCACTCCATTCTCTATAGGGAACTTCATTGTTAAGCATCAGGGAGCGATTGCCACTCTATAGCCGAGAATGGTGGGCCTAGAAATGCATTATAGTCTGAGTGAATGTCCAACACCAAAAAAGGCACAACCTGTACTCGCTTGCGGTCACCCTTGCTAAGTACCATTGGTAATTCAACAAATCCTAGGCCTTAGTAGCCATCACGTTGAACCCCTGCATTCGAGACTTACAAAGTTTGAAATCATTCTCTTCCAACATCATTTGATCATAAGCTCTCTTGAACAAGATATTAACTGAACTCCTATAGTCAACCAGCACCTTCCAAACAATAGCAGGACCAATTATGGTTGTGATCATGAGTGGACCAATCATTGGAGCTTTCACTCCATCAGCATCTCTATTTCGAAAAACAATATTGTCAGTCATCCTTCTGCATTATTTTGCTAGAGTCTCGTCCTTAACGCATAGCAACTTTCATTCTTCGCATATTTAAGAGCACCAACATATCTGTCTATATTCGCTAGGTTTTTATCAGCAAGGTGTGGCCCAAAGATGATAGTATTAATCATTTTTATAGCCGCTTGAGTGCAACATCACCGGGCTAAGCTTTCCCTATTGAGAAGACAGCCCAACGATAATAGAGTTTCCTTATCGGCCATCCTATAGGGCTTTCATATACTGCTATAACTTTTTCTTGCGAATCAACTCCTCAATCATATCCCACAAGTTTCTAACTTTTTTTATATTGTGTTATTGAGTTTCAAGGAATCTGTAGAACTTGTCTAACTTTCTTTCCTTTTCAATCAACTCCCTTGGAGATGGCTTTCTATACCGCTCAGTGTTTTGAATCACTATGTAGATTTTTTCTATTGAGCTGTTCAGTTCAGTATAACAGTCGTATTTAGGAGTCCTAAAATGATTCCTATTATCTGGCTTCTTTTTCTTAGCCCTATCATTGTTTCGATTATTGTTTTGAATACCATCATTCATATCCACACTCCTAGAGCTTCCTTCAGATTGCTCTACGACAACGTTGTTTTTTATGAATTCACTCAAATTTGTAGCACCGGTCCATAGTGGATGTTTCTTCGCTTCCTCCAAGAATAAGTATTCATTAGCCTTTCTATAGAAAGCATCCCTCATTGATGGAGGCTTTCTTTCAAAACATTCCTCAAACTCTATGTCGGGATGAATCACCCTAATCAATGCCATCAACACAATGTCATCCTTGGGATATATAACTTCTTTCACGGCTGTGTGCAATCTATTTAAGGAATCCTTTAGCGACTTTCCCTCAACTTAAAAGAGGCTTGACAAAGACATCACATGCTTTTTACTTGTAGTATGTAAACAGAATTATTATACTAACTTTTTGGATAACTCAATGAAAGACGATATAGAGCTCGATGGAAGTTTGGTGAACCACGTTGTAGCTACTCTTAAGAAAATCGAAAAACAATATATTTCACGGCATCGAAAGCTCTGGCTAAATCCATATGCCCTTCATATCTCATCAAGTGCTGCCAAGGGTCTGTCATTCCTTCGTACAACGACATAGTTAGTATTGTGAATCTCTAGGTATATCTCCCATATAGAATGTCCTTTGTAAATGGATTCTAACTGGGTTAGGTACCCCATTCATCAATACTCCTAAAATGATTTTTTGCTAACAAGTCTCTTGAACATGTCCTTAAGATAATCTTAGTCAATAGGTTCGATTGAAAGATGGTAATCAAGCTCCGCTCCGAGTGTTCGGCCCGGCGAACACTCTTGATTCGGCTCTCGATACCTAGGTTCTCCAGCCTCTGGGAGATCCATTCGTCCACCAGTCCCACCTGTTTGATTCATGTAAGCGACATCATCAGCAGTAGCACGATTCTCCAGATTTTGACCACCAGCATCGCGTCCTGAAGCCAAGTCCATGTCACCTTCCATGGGCTTTGAGCCCACCATTGGAGGGGTCGATACCAACCCCTAACCTTGGGTCAGTACAGTTTCCTAAACTTGAGCCTAGGGGGCATCCTCTTTCTTGGTACGATGTTTCAGTAGCATTTTAAGTCCTCTTCTACTTCATGCCCCTCCATCTCTGCTCGGATGATAAAGATCTTTCAAATGAAGAACTAGAATCCCCTTTACTTCTTCTATGGCTATTTTGGGTTAGCACATTCAATAGTCTCAAGCTTTGCTGCATCGTTTGATTTATCTAATTCTAACTAGCCTGGAATATATCTTCCATCCGCTACATCATCTTATCCATCTTCATTCTGGACATGACGTTAATTAAAGTCTGGATTTCAATTTGAGTAGGTTGGAAAACTCCATCTTCTTGTTGAGGATTCTGATTCTCAGCATTAATAATAGCTTTGGAATTGATAAAACGGTCTCTTCTTGATGGGGCTATGACAGATAGCTTCTAGTAGATCTTTGCAAAACTTAGTTGTAGAATTAAAAGTTAGAGAAAATTGGATCTATCTCTTGGATATAGGATATCCAATGGTAGAGGATGAATCCAAGTAGCTTGAGAATTTGATTTTCTCAATGAAAGCACCAAAATATTTGAACCAAAAGTGGCTCAAACACCCAGAAATTTATGTCGAAAATAAAATATGAAGAAATGTAGATAAGAAATAAAAAAGACATAATCATTTTTACTAGTTTGGCAAAGCAAGACCTACATCCACTTTAAGATTTTATTGCTTATATCCGACTTGGAGGCAGAAGTTCTTAGGAGTCGGTACAACTCCGACACTTAGGTTTTCAGAATTACAAGAATATAATATGGGTAAGAATAAGAGCCGGAAGATCCTGAAAAATAAGTTCTACCCTCATATTTATAGAGCTAGGGAGCCTAAAATCTGGTACAAAATATCTCTAGGCTGTCACTCATGATTTAGACCAACTCTCCCATAAAAGTGGGTGCACATCATCAAGAAGTAGGGGTCGGTACCGATCCCTAAGATGTCCATATTGGTTGTCTTCAAGTATTCATCTTAATTCGCCTTGTTGTTAGCCTCGTGATTACATAATTGCTTGCATCAATATTAGCTTGATTCCAAGTCTAAATGATGGAGCTGTGGAAGAATAGAGTTGGAGCTTCAAGTGTTCACGGAGATTGATAGAGAACTACATTGGATAAACGAAACGACATTGGAGATAGGATATTGGAATCAAGTAGGACTAGTAGGCAGAAGATGAGAATCATATGAGGAAGAAAGTGGAACCGGTACCGACACCTAATTAAAGGGCTCTGGATCTTATTTCATTGGATTGGCTTGGAATTGGCCTTGTGACTCTATTTGCATTTGGTTTCTGGACTCTTAGCCTATCTCTCGAGGCTTCCTGCCTTGATAACTCTAAGTCTGATTCGTCCGGTTTGTCCAAATATTGCCTGGTCAAAAGTCTAGTTAACACCAGTATAATACCAAACCCTATGAAACCCCAAACAAAAGAAATCACAAACAAGTAAACATCCACGACTTAATTAGGCTAATTTTCGACAACCATGCAAAGGCTAGTCGATCCTCCAATGGGATTTGTAGCAAACAAAGGTCGGTCAACTATCTTGGGTTAATCCCAATCTACCTACTAAATCATTAATTATGAAGGAATGTGACGCCCCAATATTGAATAGAACACATACATGTGTATCGAAAATAGAAAGCATTCCATATGTAACGAATCTCTTCCCCTTCTCCTTTGCAGATGGAGCACTCGATAAAGCTAGAACAACGTTCAAAACATAAGCAGACACAACATACTTATTCCTTATTGGTTCCGGACAATCCTTCTTGATACGGTCTAACATGTTTCATTTGTAGCAATTCTTGCCTTCTACCTTACAATCTTTGTAAAGATTTCCCTTCTTCCTATAATTATATTAGATGGGCACCCACTTTCTCTTCTTATAGCAGACCTTGTTCTATAGCTGCTTCTTATTATTATTGTTGTTGTTGTTGTTCCACTTCTTCTTACCTCTCCAACCTACTTGCAACTTCGGCCCATCTTTTGAATCAATACTGACCTAGACTTTGGATACAGTCCCTCTTGTTGAAGAGCCTTCTCCACCAGCTTCTCAAAGAACTCATAAATGAGAGTTACCGTGGATCGTGCTATATGGAATTATACTATACTGGTGCGGAAATAAACTAAAATACTATAGCAATGTAAAATAAGTAAAAATAAAACAAGCACACTAGGAATTTTTATACCGGTTCGAACATCCCGTTCTACGTCCAGTCCCAGACTCCTTCTGGAATTTCAACTACAACAACCCTCACTTAACCCGGAGGAACAGATTTATACAACCCTTAAACAGCCGAACAAGGGACCTGAGCAGCAGAACAGGATTTCGCCTCAATAGCCGAAGAGGACTTCAACTTATACAGAATGTATAAGACACAATGTGTTCTTAATAACATGAATTTGTCTCTTGATAGTACAAATTTTCTATAATCTTTATCCTTTATGATATATGTGTGAATGCGTGAAGATTAAGGAAGTAGGAAATGGATTTGAATGATGTTGAAGGAACAAATGTATTAGAATCAAGAATTTCAAGAATAGAATAATAATCAATAGACTTGGTGTTTTTAAAACTTGATTCTAATGTGTTTATATAGATAATAAATGGTTGAAATTGTTCATGAAGAGTTATCATCAAGAGTTATGATTATCTGTTGAATTAAAGATCGCAACTCTTCATGAATGGAAATGCCTTTTCAAAAAAAATAGCCGTTGTAAATATTCGTACGTCTAAAATTAAAAATTCAGACTTCTGAAATGCAACGAGATTAAATTAGAAGGAAAATAGGCAAAATTTTGTCATATTCAGACGTCTGAAATATAACTTTCAGACGTCTGAATATTGTAGTTTGCAATATTCAAACTTCCAGAATCAGACGTCTGGAACGGGAAATTCAGACGTCTGAATGTAACATAAAAAATGTGATTTTCTTTTTGAAGCAAATGAATGAAATGATAATGCAATATATATCATATAGGAGAGATTTTAACATATTTTAACTTCTAGACACATACTTAAAGATAAAGCTCATTTGAATCCGATCTTTGATTGATTCCTGTAAAAACAAGTTAGTATACAATAAAGACTTATATAGTTGCTATAGTCAAAATATCGTAATTACGAGATATCGTAAATACGAAGTTCCAACATTATCCCCCTTTTTGACGATGACAACTATATATAATATCAGCATATATAACAGGAATTAGAGTTATATTTACTCCCCCTTACTATAAGCTCCCCCTCAAAACATTCTCACGTCGACAAAATAGGAAAGTTTAAAATATAAACAAGAAGTAGGAAAAATTAGAGAACCATCAGAATCATTACTAGATACAAGGAGCCAATAGTAGCACATGTTTAACTTACAAACTGAAGGTAATAGTAGCAAATGTTTTAAAGTTACATACCAACATAGACAATTGGAATAAACAAGCAGTTCAAAAAGATATGTTATGAAATTTTGAAGTGAAAGATTTATACCACCACCATTTTAGAAAGAAGAACTAGGATGATCATCACATTCTTCATCATCGTCATTATCATCATCATCATCATTGTTAGTAACAGAGCTAGATGACCATTGAGAGAAGGAGGTAAAACATTTTGAAATCCATTGCAATAACTTCTTTGATAATAAGAAAACAGAAACGATTTGGTAATAAGAGATACTAAGTTTGTACGAATAAATAGAAGAGCAAAGGTTTATATTTAGAATTTTTTGTTAAGGAATGAGTGGATGAAAGTCATAGTTTAATAATACTCATTCGTTAAAATAGGAAGGAAAATAAAAGGTGAGGAATGAAAACAATATCAACCAAGTAAAATTTTGTAATTATGAAATCTCGTAATAGTTAGTAGTTAGGAAAAAATATGAAATCAAGATCACAAATTTGGATATGTCATAAAAAAATTATAGATTTCTAGGAGAGACAATACCAAGCTCTCATCTTAGTTTGATAAAAATGTTTTCTAAAAGTGGTTTTGTAAAAATATCAGCCAACTGATTTTCAGAAGAAACAAAATCTAAATTGATTGTTCGTTTTTCAACATTGTCACGAAGAAAATGATGCCGTATGTCAATATGTTTTGTTCATGAATGATTGATAGGATTTTTAGACAAGTTAATCGCACTAGAGTTGTCACAATATATAGTTGAATTTGGTAAATTTATATAGAAATCTTTAAGTGTTTGTTGCATATAGATTACTTGAGTACAAGCCAAAGCACCAGAAATATATTCTGCTTCACATATAGAAAGAGAAACGCAATTTTTCTTCTTACTAAACCAAGATACAAGTGATTTTCCAATAAAATGGCACGTACCACTTGTACTTTTTTGATCTGTTCGAGAGCCACCGAAATCAGTATCACTATATGAAACTAATTCGAATGGACATTCTTTAGGATAGAATAGACCAAAATCCTTGGTGTTAGTAAGATAACGTAATATACGTTTTACTGCTCTTAAATGTGGTTCCTTTGGATTGGCTTGGAATCTAACACACAAACATACACTCATTATTATGCCAGGACGACTGGCAGTTAAATAAAGTAATGATCCAATCGTACTTTAGTATAATTTTTGGTCAACACTTTTGTCATTGACATCTTTTTCAAGATGTGTTGTCGTACTCATTAGAGTTGGTTTGGCAGAAGTATTTTCCATTCCGAAATGTTTGATTAAATTATCACAATATTTTTCTTGATTAATAAAAATGCCATTTTGAAGTTGTTTAATTTGTAAAACAAGAAAATATGTTAATTCTCCTATGTGAGACATTTCAGATTCCTTGGTCATTATTTCTGAGAAGTCCTGACACAACTTGTCACTAGTAGAACCAAAGATGATATCATCAACATAAATTTGAACTATTAAAATATCCTTTTCGAATGTTTAATAAAAAGTGTTTGATCAACTTTCCCAATATGAAATCCCGAAGAAATTAAATATGTCTTTAGTCGGTCATACCAAGCACGTGGTGCTTGTTTCAAACCGTAAAGAGCTTTCTTAAGCTTATAAACGTGATTAGGAAATTTCTCGTGAATAAATAGAGGAGGTGGTTCAACATACGCTTTTTCTTTTATATAACCATTTAGAAAAGCACTTTTAACATCCATTTGATAAAGTTTGAAATTGTGAAAACATGCATAGGCCATTAAGATTCGAATTGCTTTTAGTCTTGCAATCGGAGCAAACTTTTCTTTGTAGTCAATTCCTTCTTATTTATATCCTTGTGCCACTAATTTTGCTTTATTTCTAGTGATGTTTCCTTGTTCATCTGCTTTGTTCTTGTATACCCATTTTGTTCCAATAATAGTTTGATCACTTGGTCTAGGAACTAATTCCAAAACTTCATTGCGTTCAAACTGGTTTAGCTCTTCTTGCATTGCAATTATCCAGTAGTCGTCTGTGGAAGCTTCTTTGGGATTCTTTGGTTCGATATTAGAAAGGAATGCTACGTGGCCCATTTGATTTAGTTTACTTCTAGTTCGTACATTTGAATTAATTTCTCCAATAATATTTTGAACAGGATGATCCCGTAATATTTTTGGTGAAGATCTTAATTCAACATTATTGTCAACAATATTTTCATCAATTTCAAAATTTTCAGTTTCCGTATTTGTAATGTTAACTGGAAAATCTTCATCATCTTCTATACTAGGTTTTTGTAGAAAATTTTCATCGAAAGATACGTGTAACGTTTCTTCAACGGTATTTGATCTTTTATTAAATACATGATGAGCTTTGCTACGATCTGAATATCCTAGAAAGATTCCTTCGTCGGATTTCGCAACGAATTTTCCAAGCTGATCTTTTGTATTTAATATAAAGCATTTTGAACCAAACACTTTAAAATAAGAAATCTTTGGTTTTCTTCCAGTAAAAAGTTCATAAGAAGTGTTTTTCGTTAGAGGTCGAATAGATACACGATTCAAAACATAACAAGCAGTTGCAATAGCTTCTTCCCAGAAATGTTTTGGAAGAGTGCTTCCATTTAACAAAGTTCGTGCACATTCTTGTAAAGTTTTTTCTTTACATTCTACAACCCCATTTTGTTGTGGAGTTCTAGGAAATGAAAAATTATGAAAAAATCCTTTCTTTTTACAAAAATGGTCAAAAACTTCATTTTCAAATTCTCCTCCATGATCACTTCTTATATTCTTTATTTTCGAACCTTTTAAATTTTGAATTTGTTTGACAAAAAATTTAAAATGCTCAAACATATCACTTTTGTTTTTCATAAAAATGGTTCAAGTATATCTAGAAAAATCATCTACTATTACAAACACATATCTATTGTGGTTTAAGGATTGAACTTGAGTTGGCCCAAATAAATCCATGTGTAGTAGTTCAAGTGGTTGTAATGTAGAGATAACTTTCTTAGATTTAAAAGATGATTTGTTCAATTTTCCTAATTGACATGCATCACAAATATGATTGACCTTGAAGATCATTTTTGGAAATCCTCTAACTAAATCATTTTTAGAAAGTTTGTTTATATTTTGAAGTTGATATGACAGAATCTTTTGTGCCATAGCCAAGGATCATTTTCATTAGCTATTAAACACATATCTGAATTGTGATTAATTTTCATATTCAGAATATAGATATTTCTGCCTCTATTTCCTTCAATTATAAGATTTTGATTTTTATCAAAAATGCTACATTTATCTTCAAAAAAAGTTATTTTGAAACCTTTGTCACATAATTGGCTGATACTTAAAAGATTGTGTTTTAAATTTTTGATTAGTAAACATTAGAAATAAGAGGTAAATTAGATGTACCGACATTGCTGACGTCGCCTTTTCCAATGATATATCCTTTGAAATTGTCTCCAAAAGTGACTGAGCCTCCATCTGAATAAGTAATATTTGATGGCATATTTTTGTCTCCAGTCATACATTTTGAGCAACCGCTATCGAGTATCCATTTTCCTCTCTTTTTAAGTGGGTCCTACAAGAAATAATAACAACATTGGTACCCACTTTATGATAGGGTCCTAAGAGTTAGGTCTTAGGAAACCAAACCCAAGTAGGTTCAATATTCCCCTTAAAAATATAATCTTTATTTTTATGAACTGTTTCTAGAAATATATTTATATATTTATTCCTAATCAAATTATTGTTTGTTTTAGGAACCCATATTTTTATGGTTTTTGAAATATTATTTCTTTTTGGATAAGTATTGGCATTAGAAATATTTCTCCTAATTTCCTTCTTAGGTGGAGATTTTGATTTCTTAGTGTATCCTAGACCCTTCTTACTAGAAGTGGATTGAGAATTTTCAATAATACTGGATAAATTTTCTCTACCTTTATTAAAGTTAGAAACATTTCTAGTAATATCATCTAACTTGGTTTTGAGGCAAGTATTATCTAATTCTATCATTTTAATCTTAGTTTTTAACTCATGATTTTCAGAGACAAGAGAATCATTCTTTTCTTTTTGAGTTTCAATTTCTTGACTCAATAAAGTAAGTTGAGAGTTATCATTAGAGGAGGTATCTTGAAGTTTTTCAAGTTCTTCTTCTAATATTTTTCTTTTCATCATTTAACATATCTCTCTCGAATTCTGCTTTTCTCTTATTTTCTAGAGCCTCTTTATATTTTCTTTTGATGCTTTTTAAGGTATCAAGAAGTTCTGAATTAATTTCAATCATATCATCAAAAGTAATATCATTTACCTCATTTTCTGTAGCCATGAAACAAACATTTGCTTGTTCATTCTCACTATTACTGCTGCTTTATGAAGAAGAAGAAGAATCCGAGTCATCCCATGTTACTGAAAATGCTTTTCTTTTAGACTTGTCCTTTCGATTCTTATTGTGATATGTCTTCTTTTGTTCTGGACAATCCTTTTGCATGTGCCCTTTCTTGTGATAGTTAAAGCATTCTAGTATAGATGAGGATGGCTTATTTGAATTGTTGTTGAAGTTTCTTTTCCCGTTGTTTTGATTTCCTTTTCTGTACTTCAAAAACTTTTTAAAATTTTTAGCAATGAATGCTAAGTCTTCTTCATCCGAGTCTATTTCTTCTTTTTCAACATGGAACACCATATTCTTTTTGTCTTGCGCTTGCACTCTTTCAGCTTGTAAATTCACTTCATAGGACATTAGATTTCCTATCAACTCTTCTGGTTTCATGGTAGAAAGATCATTAGCTTCTTCAATAGCTAAGAATTTTCTTTCCCACTCATCTGTTAAAGAGTTAAGAATTTTTGAAATAATATCAAAATTAGAATACTTTTCTCCAAGTCCTAGTAATGAGTGATATATATCTTGAAATCTAGAGTACATATCGTTTATAGATTCATCCTGCTTCATTCTAAAATTTTGAAATTGACTTTTGAGCATGGATATTTTGCTTTGTTTAACCTTGTTAGTCCCTTCGTGAGTAACTTTAAGTGTTCTTCATATTTCATAAGTAGTTGCGCACATGCTAACACGGTTAAACTCATTTCTATCTAAAGCACAAAATAACATATTCATAATTTTTGCATTTGAAGTAGCATCTAGTTTTTGTGTGTTTGACCATGTACAGTATTCTGTCGTAGGAATGTTATACTCTGTTTGAGTGATATTCCATGACTCAAAACTACTTTCTTGCATATAAATATGCATTCGAGTTGCCCAATAGTTGTAATTCATGCCATTGAATAGTGGAGGTCGTGCAGCAGATTGACCTTCAATAAAACTAGTATTAGTGGTAGTGCTAGTGTTGTTTTCCATATTAACAAGATATCAGATAACTGTGTAATGGTTATAAGATGCCACGCTCCCATACCAATTGAGAGTTACCGTGGATCGTGCTATATGGAATTATACTATACTAGTGCGGAAATAAAATAAATACTATTCAATGTAAAATAAGTAAAAATAAAACAAGCACACTAGGAATTTTTATACTAGTTCGAACTTCCCATTTTACGTCCAGTCCCAGACTCCTTCTGGAATTTCAACTACAACAACACTCACTTAACCCGGAGAAACAGGTTTATACAACCTTTAAATAGCCAAACAAGGGACCTGACCAGCAGAACAGGATTTCGCCTCAACAGGCATAGAGGACTTCAACTTATACAGAATGTATATGACATAATATGTTCTTAATAACACAAATTTGTCTCTTGATAGTACAAATTTCCTATAATCTTTCTCCTTTATGATATATGTGTGAATGCGTGAAGACTAAGGAAGTAGGAAATGAATCTAAATGATGTTGAAGGCACAAATGTATTAGAATCAAGATTTCAAGAATAGAATAATAATCAATAGAACTGGTGTTTTCAAAACTTGATTCTAATGTGTTTATATAGATAATAAATGGTTTCAATTGTTCATGAAGAGTTATCATCAAGAGTTATGATTATCTGTTGAATTAAAGATTGCAACTCTTCATGAATGGAAATGCCTTTTCAAAAAAATAGCCGTTGTAAATATTCAGACGTCTGAAATTAAAAATTCAGACTTCTGAAATGCAACGAGATTAAATCAGAAGGAAAATAGGCAAAATTTTGTCATATTCAGACGTCTGAAATATAACTTTCAAACGTCTGAATATTGTAGTTTGCAATATTCAAACTTCCAGAATCAGACATCTGGAATAGGGAATTCAGACGTCTGAATGTAACATAAAAAAAATGTGATTTTCTTTTTGAAGCAAATAAATGAAATGATAATGCAATATATATCATATAGGAGAGATTTTAACATATTTTAACTTCTAGACATAGGCTCGATACATACATAAAGATAAAGCTCATTTTAATCCAAACTTTGATTGATTCCTGTAAAAACAAGTTAGTATACAATAAAGACTTATATAGTTGCTACAGTCAAAATATCGTAATTACGAGATGTCATAAATACAAAGTTCCAATAATAAATATGTTCTACTAACTTCTCTCCTAATTAGCCATCAAAGCCCATAATAAACTTCTCGTTCTTCTTGAGTGAAGTACTGCTAAAAGATGGACCATACTTCGACAACATGTTGAACTCGACTATGTACTCCGACACAGACATATACCCCTATCTTAAATCGACAAACTTCCAAAAAATCACCAACTTCTGAGAAGTCAATATAAACTTCTACTCAAACCTTGCCTTAAATTTCTCCTAGGTAATCTGATCCTTAGGAGCAGTAATCTTGATGACATTCCACCGCCTCATAGCTTGCCCCTAAAGCTATCTAGAGGTCAGCTTCCTCTTCATCGCATCCTCCACCTCCATATCCTTAAAGATGCGTTTGTAGGTGCTATGGCTGATTTCATTCTAAGAAATGGTTTGGCTCCCAAAGTAGACTAGTCTTTGTTTAGTTTGGCAAATTCAGCTCTTGGTGCTTGCATTGGAGTACCACCACTAACCATCAGAGAAGCAACTCGTTGGGCACTCCGTAGTATGTTCCAAATCATGTTGTTGAACATAACCTTCATATTGGGGTTCACACTACTCCATCACCAGCTCCCTGCTCTATGCCAAAAGCAGAAGTCCTAATAGCATTCCTCAGTAGCCGACTCATCCTTATAAGGCATAATAAGAATGATCAATCTCTCTAAAAGGAAAAGGTAGTATCCATGAATGCAATGCGAGTTATATACTCCTAAAGTTTTGAAAATCAAAATATAATAAGTATGATCTCTAGTATATTGCTAGATCCATTCTACGACGATAACTCCTACCCGTCTTTAATGGATCTAAGTATCAACTTAGATCGTTGACACAACCTAAGCAATGAAACCAAATGTGACGATTGCACTATACCTCAAGTATCCAATATACTTGTAGAGTGCGATGTGGAGGTAACCGGTAGATGTAAGAAAATAACCAAGGGTGTAAAGTAACAAAAAGCTAAAGATAAAACTTGTAAAACATCTTACGGTGCATAGAAAATATATAATAATAATAATATAGAAGTAAAACAAGCGAGATATTAATATAATTAAATGAACCATAAATAAGAATATAGAGTGCAATAAGTTCACAGATTGTACAAAACTGAAAATAAAAGAATTTATACATCCCAGATCTCTAAAGTAAACCCTACAACTGTTTCTAAAGTAACATAAGTACCAATATAGATCCACTGTATTGCATAGTGGAATATAAGAATTATTAAGCTCCAAAGTATAGATACATCAAAGTGTAGCCTTCCGATCGTTTATGTATAGCTCCATGTGCTATCCAGACCTGTTATCCCTAGTCTACTCATTGAAGAATAATCGAGATAATAAGTAGGAAAGCATAAAACCTCCTGCCATAAAATAATGTGGTATGAGGGGTACATCATCCAAAATACTATAAAATTTGTATATAGTAAATAGGGGCATAGGATATGAAAAATCATAATTGACCTATTCCTGAATCTAAAGAGTTAGCACATAACAATTGATATATGCTAGTTTACTATCATCGTCATATAAGTGTGCTAAAGTCAAAGTACAATACCCAGCATCTAGGTATATGATCGAAAATACCTACATTGTGTGACACGATATAGTGATTAGCAACTATAGAATCCATCAAAAAATCCTCACCATTGCTCATGCATTTGATACATGATAACTTGTCTGACATAAACGCAAACCAGGAACTCAATCAAATTCTAGCTTTATTGTCCCCTGAATCCATGCTACTTCATAAGGCTAGAAACAAGAATCAATATCATAAACGTCCAGAGTAATATACCATCGCAAAGATCTGGATACTGTCACAAATCCAGGAGGGTGCCCTACATACCCCTTCTGTAATAGAACACAAGAAACCTACGAATTTTCAACAATCTTTTTGCACACATCTCCAAAATACTCAATTGTTATTCTATCGCGGTTATCTCCAAAGTAGAAAAAAGTTGAAAATTCTATTCATTAGCTCTCATTGTTGGACTTATCCTTATGGATCACCATAGCAACTCCACTCATGGAGTCGTCATTATTGAAATGCCCCTAGACACCTATCATAAGTCAATGTACCATCATATCAAAGATCTGAATTCGTTGTGTTAGAGCATCATTCTATCATTTTACTAGTCACCACGGGAACCCTAAAGTCGCCTTGATCCATCCCAAAGTCATTCGCCAATACCCTAAGAAAAAACTCCCAAGTCCGTATTTTTGTTTGGATCATCCCATGGTCAAACCTGAAATCGCCCCTTTGTAAATTTAAAGCAGTAATAACCCTAACCAAAGTAATCCAAAACTCACAATTCCATTTCCTTTCCCAAAAGATCCTCGGTCTGGTCCCAAAGCAACACCCTTCATGTCTCAAAGCCAAACCCAAAACATGCCATTACAACCCCTGAGCAAGAATTCCTG
Source organism: Allium cepa (assembly GCA_030765085.1). Taxonomy (NCBI): domain Eukaryota; kingdom Viridiplantae; phylum Streptophyta; class Magnoliopsida; order Asparagales; family Amaryllidaceae; genus Allium; species Allium cepa. Next base: position 180,656,681 of record CM060937.1, on the reverse strand, counting down.
ACCAGCATTGAACACAACACTACCGGACAACATTCGCTATTTTGTCCTCCTTCAATGCCAGTCTGGAGCAACCATGAAGCAAGCAATCCTCAGACACAAAGCATACCTGAGCACTCTACCACTGAACTAGTGCTACCCGGAAGAAATGTTGTAATATCTCAAAACTTCGATTTTGCATCGATTTCATCACGACACTCCATTCTTTGAATAATTGATCCTTTCCCATGCTTTGATATGACTCCTAATGTCCTTGATTCTATTCATCAAAATTTAGTTATGCGGTTCCTACTCCTATTTCACTCTGATGAGCGTATTCAACCATTGATGCATAAACACAAACACTACACACTAAAAAACACCCAAGCATGCAAAGCATATAACAATTCATTGCAACCATCATATAATGTATCTACCACATAGCCTAATATCTATCAAGGAAATCATACATCCAAATAACATAATTGAAACACCAAAAATCATTTTACGCACGTTTTTACTGTTGATAGTGTTTTAAAATAGCATTAAAACATAATTTTTACTTTAAAAATGGATCCAAATCATGTTAAAACAAATATAGTAAGGTGTGGGACGATAAATCACTCACCAAATCCTCTATAATCCAGGTTTTGCATGCAAATCAAGGTAAATCCAAGAAAAGAGTAAAGCCCTAAATTTTCCTTCCTAAAAATATAGATTTGAATGTCTCTGGCTTATCCCCTTGCTAATCAACCCCTAATCTATGATTTGGAGTTGAATTAGAGGAGAAATACGAAGGTTTTGGTGAAGAAGGGGTGAATAAAGGCTTAAATCTATTTCGAAGATGAGAAAAATGGTTTGGGGAAGGTTATTTCAGTCCCTAATAGCCTGACCTGAAATGGGTTAGTAGTCATATACCTAATTACCCGTTAAGTTGCTTTAGAAATTGCCAAATTCAAAGAACCGTATCTCATTTTTTGAAAGTCCAAATCGCTATTACGGTCACTCTATGGAAAAGGAAACCATCATATCTTTCTAATGGACAGTGGTATCAAGCCCTAATTCAGCTTCTATCAATAGCCATTACAATTTTTTAAAGGTAAAATCATCCAATAAAATTTCTTATGGTCAAAAATGTCGCTACTCGGCACTCCCTAAAGTTATAGTGTCATACGACCCAATGTGAGTTTAAAAATAATATTTTACGACCCTTTGATATGTAAAATACGGGTCATTTACACTTTCCTACCATTGGGAATTTCGTCCCCAAAATTCCCAGTACGACCAAGGCAAAGTCAAATACAGCTACCCCGCATGCCTAACATCCACGAGTAATCATATCGAATGACAAACATGCACACATAAGCAAGAAATAATATCTATGCCTACCTTAGCATGTAAGAAACTAATCTGCCCTATATGACATTAAGAGTGCAAGTAAATGCTATAAATAGAAAGTATCACCAAGTAAACAGCTTCAGATAAGCCATTCCTGTGCTCTACTCGGTGTCAGAAGTACAATCACCTTTTCTCTCACTCCTTTGAACCTTCACAAGCTCTACCTTCGTTCTCCTAAACTGCTTCTTATCATGTTCAATGATACAAATAGGCCCACAAGGCCTTGAAGCTTCTGGCTCAATCTCGATATCATCAAGCTGATTCAGTTTAACGATCTCGCTTGAGCTATGCACAAACTTAAACAAGTGAGAGATGTAGAACAAGCTATGCATGCCTGCCATCTTATGAGCCAAGTTAACTTCATAAACTAGGTTCCCAATCCTTTCAAGTTTTGGAAAAGGACCAATGAATCTCGATGCCAACTTCCCTTTAGTACCAAATCGAATAACATTCTTTAATGGAGACATCTTGATAAACATCGTACCTCCAACAGAGTCTCTATATCTTGTTTTCTCTTATCATTGTAGCTCTTTTGTCTATTCTTAGCAGCTTTCATTCATTGACGAATGATATCAATCTTCTACGAAGTCTCTCAAGCCATATATGGCCTATGTATCAGTTTGTCACCCACTTTCCACCAACATAGTAGAGCGTTGCATGGTCAGCCATATAAAACCTCAAATTGTACCATACTATTGTTGGACTTATAACTATTGTTGTATGCAAACTCTATCAAATACAAATGATCGTCCCATGAGCCTTCGAAATCGAGAATGAAAGCTTGCAAGAGACCCTCCAAGATACGATTCACCCTCTCGATCTGTCCATCAGTTTATGGGTGATAAGACGTACTAATATGCAGCTCCATCGCCAACGCCTCTCGTTAGATCTTCCAAAACATGCTAATGAACATAGGCTCTTGGTCACTCGCAATGCTCTTTGGTATCCCATAGAATTGCATAACCTACTTCACATATAACTCATCCAATTTGGATGCCATCGAACTACACTTTACAAGCAAAAATCAATCACTCTTCATCGATCTATCGACCATGACCATGATGTTATCATTCCCTCTTCTATTTATAACATCCCCCATTTGGAGACCCAAAACTAACTACTATGGATGTTGCATTCATCCATAGTTATTAATTCTTGGTGACCAAATGCAGTAATGTTTGATACATTGATATACCAGAAATAATCCCAATTTGTAAACCACGTTCAGAGAAATATAATTACTGCAAAATATGCCAAGAATAACATATGAAGACGCCCTCCTTGGTAGATCAGAGTCTAATTAAACAACTTTGCCATTACATCGAATAACACAGTGGAATCAAATAGAAAGAACTCCTAATAGCTAGCTTCCTCCTGCACGTCTTCGGAAGCTTATTCTTTAAAAGGAGAACCTAAAAACCTTAACTTTCAAACTACTCAAAATCAATTAAGCACCCAAAAATTTAAGGGGAAAACATAAACTTCGAGTCAGACAAAAAGTCTGGTATGAATAATAACCTACCATCTCAAACCATATAGGTATCTAGTGAGACCACCCCGCCTAGCTTATTAGTATCTTAATCCAATTTATAACAACCATATATTATGCACCTGCATCCTCAATGGTTAAGACATAACATAATAAAATGTATCATGATGATATACAAACATGCAATAAACTCTGGATTTTCTATCCCCATTTACCTGACTATCCATCTCAAGTTATAGTTTTTAGGGTCACTATTAACCTATTAGTTTTTATGGGCTGACTAATAACCTTTTAATTCTTTATGGAATTTCCATCCACTTCCATAGTTTTCATGGGGTCACTATGAACTAATTGGTTCCTACCAGTACTATCATCTAGTCATAGTTTTCAAGGGATCTCTATGAACCTATTAGTATCTACTAACAACTTTCTACAATCATAGTTTTCATGGGCTTACTATGAACCTATTGGATTCTCAAATAACATCTCTTATGTTATAGTTTTCATAGGCTACTATGAACTTATAGATCTCTTTCAATAAATTATTCCAGACATATTTTTCATGAGATCACCAAGAACCTATTGGCCCTTACCAATAACAATTTCCATACATAGTTTTCATGGGTTTACTAAGAACCTATCTAAACCAATAATTCTTTGATTAGTCTTCGGGCATCCTATATTCTGGTATGTCTAACCTCCTCGATGCAATTCTACTCACACAGGAGTTAACTCAATGCATAATCACTACTAGGTCAACCTAACTGGTTATTCTACCGTTAACACCTAAAATGCAGTTATGGGTTAATTATGAAGTGAATATGTTTACAAAAGCATGCATGATAACCGATCAAAACATAATAGTGTAAAACTCTATGATTTAATTCCTTTTAATCATTTTTATAATAAAACATGGTTAATACCCTTAACCCAATATGTTTAGCAAGGAATATTTCTTCATGAATTTCAAAGTAAAATGACATTCCAAAACTTTTTTATATTGCCATGGGGTTTCTTTAAAAATGAGATTGGGTTTCTTATTTGAAAACTAAGGCTTTCGACTACATCCTTTATATACTTAAAACCTTAGATGCTCTTCTTTTAAACCATACAACATATCTTTTGAAAGCATTGAAACCTTCCTTTTGAAACCATTAAAGATATACCTTTTGAAACACTCAAAACATTTCTTTCGAAAGCATTTAGCTCAAGCAAGAATTTATGGAAGCATACCTTCGAAACCATTTGAAAGTATCTCTTTCAAAATCATTGGGTTTAACATTAGTTTAACTACTAAGTTAAAGAGAACAATAATGAAAGTATCACTGTCCAAAGCATTGATTTTAAGTAAAATAATTGGGGAAAAGGATAGCTTTGAAACTAACCTTTTGAAACCATTGCCTTCGAAACCATTGATAAAAGAGGCTATAAGGACCTTTTTGAAAGCATTGGGAAGGCAGCTTCAATATTAATGAAAGCCTTCCTTTCGAACTCATTGTTATGAGGCCATCAGGAAAAGCGGCCTTTAACCAATTCGAAAGGTATGAAGGCGGCAGCTGGGTATTGAATATGATCAAAATGCGACACCTCATTCGAAAGCTTCTTTAAAAGCAAAGTCAAGTAGAACTGATTCGAAAGCTAAATAAAAGTAGTTTCAACCCTTTCAAAAGCATTTATTAAAAACAAAGGCAAGTAATGTATTCAAAAGCTTATAAGAATGACTACAACCTTTTCGAAAGCATGCCTTCGACACAGCTCGTTCCGCCTTTTCTCAATCCACTACGTATCAATAGCTTGATACCATATACATTGGTTTCGAGTAGGTTATTAGCAAAAATATGGTGACAAAAGCTTGCAAATGGAAGCGGCAAAGTTGTAACTCAAAAAAAAAACTAGTTTTATTGCCTTCAAGAAATTCATTTTTACCTAACTTACCCAATTTGTCAAAATATGACCGGTTGTGAATTCTTTGTCAAAATCCTTTTCTAAATGGGCCGCCAAATTCAATAATTAATAATTGAAATCATTTTAAAAAATAACCCATTCCCTTCAGCAAAACATTTAAACATTTAAGTCCTCTAACTTAAATAATTTTAACCATATTAAAACACTTAGGAAAAATCCTCAAAAATAATGGCTATTCACTTTTAATGTGTTTTCTAACATATTTAAATTTCTGACCTAAAAACTTTACTTATTTGCCTCAAATAATTTAAACCTAAATTATCTATATCTTCCATTCAAAATACATAATAAATTATCCATAGCTTGGAATATTATGAAAATTTAAAACCACTTCCAAAATAATGTTTTACATAACGTATTCAAACATCATGTCATTCAAAATCAATTTTCACGATTTTAACCTAAAAATGAATTATATCATTATACAAAAATCCTTTTCAGATCAAAACATGGCATAAAATCAAAGCATGTCATCATTCATCCATCCAAAAGGTTTTAAACCTTAAAATCACAACTAAAAGTTCAAAAAGACTTTTATGAGATGGTTTAGATCATTATTCTCCTTTCTTGGTTAAGGAACTTGAGATTTGTTCTTACTTTAATCTTCCTAGCTTGAATCTTAGCTTCTAACTGATTTTAAGTTTTTCTTCTTCTAGGGTAATGGACGACCTTGTTTCTTCTTTGTTTTTTAATGAAAACCATGAATTAGAGTGAAGTAAGGGGTTAGGGTATACGGCTATTACCATATTACTCTTGCCTTATTCTCTTAGGTATTTAACTTATAAACCATTTTTATAAATTCATTTAGTTGAGGCACGAACCTAAATAGTTTTTAAATCTCAATTCTCTTATCACTCTAACGCCTACATTATTATATTTAATTTATCTAATTAAATTTCTTGAAAAATGTTATTTAAAATTAGGAGTGTTACAGGCTCCCATCCTTAAAGAATTTTGTACTCAAAATTCAGTAATGACTAAATACCAAGTATAATAATCATCTGTAACATCCCTAACTACCATACTAGCCTACCTTAGTAGTAACAGTCTATAGAAAAATATATAGAACATACACTTAAAGAAGATTAGGTTAAGTATCTCTAATCTTGTCTTCTCTCTCCCAAGTACAATCCTTCTTGTTGTCGCTCCACCGAACTTTAAACCGTCTTATTTCTTAACTTCTTCTCATCTCTTGCTGCAACATGACCTGTTTGCCTAACAAAAGTCAGATTTGGTTCTACTATTAAGTCTTCCAATGTAGTCGAAGGAATAGTAGTCTCTGGATCATGCACATACTTACAGAAATGAGACACATGAAATACATTATGGTCACCTGCCAAACTGCTCGGCAACTCTTCTCTGTATGCGAGAGTTCTTCTCTACAACTTGGAACGGTCCAACATATCTCAAAGCTAGTTTCTCCAACTTTCCAAAGCATACCACACCCTTCATCTCTGATACTTTAATGAAAATGTTATTTCCAACTGAGAACTCAAGATCCTTATGCCTCTTATCTATGTAACTCTTTTTTCTAGACTGAACTTCCTTCATCCTACATCGGATCAACTCTATCTTATATGTTGCCTCTCTTACCAGATCTGGACCTAAGACTAATCTGTTTCCAGTTCCTAACCAGTATGTTGGTGACTTGCATGGCCTTTCGTACAAAGGTTTGAAAGGTGCCATTCCTATACTAGTATGCTAATTGTTATTATAGGAAAACTCAACTACGTGTAGGTGATCTTCCCATGATCCACCAAAATCTAGCATACAAGCTCTTAACAAATCCTAGGGTACCTTGTTGACTCTCTCTATCTGTCCATCTGTCTACGAATAGTGGGCGGTAATCATCTTGAGCTTGGTACCTAAATCTCCTATAGACTTTTCTGGAACGTGCTAGTAAATAAGGAATCTCAATCACTTACTATGCTACTAGGAATTCCATGCAGTCTAACTATGTTCTTCGTAAATGATTTCGCTAAAATAAGTGTCGTCCTAGTTGACTTAACTGGAATGAAATGCGCACTCTTGGTCAACCTGTCCACTATGACCCATATAATTTCATTTTCTCGATTCGACCTTGGCAACCCTTCTACAAAATCCATGGATATCGAATACCATTTCCAAACTAGTATCACCAAAGGTTGAAGCAACGCACTCGGCTTCTGATGTTCGGCCTTCACTTGTTGACAGTTCACACACTGCTTTACCTCCAAGCCAACATCATTCTTCATACTTTCCCAGTAGAAACTCCTCTTTATGCCTTGATACATCTTGGTTTCCCCAGGATGAATCATAAATTTTGATTGATGACATTCTCTAAGAACTTCTCTCCTTAAGTCCCCAATATTCGAAATACACAACCGTCCCTTCTTTCTCCACCATCCCCTCTATTCAAGACTAAAATCTTTCAAATCATCAATCTCGATTCTAGCCACTAGCCTTCTAATCTTCTCGGCTTACAGTGGATCCTCTTTCTGCTTAGAAGAAATCCTTTTGATCAGTACTGATTGACCATCCAAGCAGGATAATGTGGCGATACTCTGACTAAAGCTAACGGTTGATTCTAACTGCACATAACAAGTAGTCAAAGCCACTCGGTCCTTCCATTCTATTAACATAGCTAACGCCACATTTTGATGTTTTCGGCTAAGTGTATCCACTACTTTGTTTCATTTTCTAGGTTTATACTCTATACCAAAATCATAAGCTGCTAAAAGCTCCAACCACCACTACTATCTCACATTCAAATTATTCTGAGAGAATAAATATTTTACGGACTTATGTTCTATGTATAACTCAAATCTCTCCTCTAACACATAATGTCTCCATACTTTCAGTATGAAGATCATCGCTGCCAACTCTAGATCAATGGTAGAATATCTCACTTTACCTTTCGACAACAACACAACCCCTAATCTAGTTCCACATGCATCGGTATACACTACTAGTCCTCGATTCCCATTTGGAGATACTAACACAAGTGCATTGGTCGATAAATATTTTAACTTAAGAAATACTTCCTCACATTTGTCGGACCAAATAAACTTCATGTCCTTCCTGGTTAGTTTATTCAAAGGAGCTGCTATCCGCGAGAAATCCTTAATGAATCTCAAATAATAGCTAGCGTATCCAAGAAATTTTTTGATCTCAATCACCTCTCTGGTCTCTTCCAGTTGTTAACAACTTCGATCTTATTCGGATCAGCTGATAAACCCTTCTTTGAAACCACAAGACTAATAAACATAACTTCTTTCCTCCGAAAATGAAACTTTGAAAACTTTTCTTAAAGTCGATGCTGCCTCAGCGCCTCAAGCACTACTCTAAGATGAACTTCATGCTCTCTTTCATCCTTAGAGTATATTAAAATGTCATTTACGAATACTAATACGAACCTATCCCAGTTCTCTCGGAAAACTTAGTTCATCAAATCCACGAAGAAAGCTGGCGCATTCGTTAACACGAATGGCATCACTAACCACTTGTATGAACCATACTTAGTCCGAAATGTCATCAACGGAATACCGTCCACTACCACTCTTAGCTGATGGAAACTGTCGCCAAATCTAATTGGGAAAATACTCTGGCTCCACTCAATTGATCAAATAAATTATCGATTCCCGGTAAAGGAAACTTATTCTTGATCGTCTTCTCGTTCAACTTACTATAGTCGATAACATCCATAATGGCCCATCTTGTTTCTTCTCGAACACCGTGGTCGCTGCCAATGGCAAACTGCTTGGTCTTGTAGGATCGATTTCACCCTAGAGGGGGGGTGAATAGGGTGATGGTATTAATTATAAAAATTAATTGTGGAAGCTTATAAAATGATTTCAACACAGAACACAGAATAATAGCAGCACAGAAAAATAGCAGAATAATAAAATGCAAAAATAGAACGACACAGAATTTACCCAGCTTCTGCAAAACCCTGCCTACGTGCTGCCCCCAAGGTTTCTACTAGAAATTAAGTAGTCACACGCTTACATATGTAAACTCGCGACACTCGCTACTGACTAACCTAACTCTACGCTCAAAACCCTGCCATAACTCAGCCGCAGAGTTGCGAATTCTCAAACTACGCCACGTAGTTTGTCCCCTAGTCACACGTCTAGAAATTTAAACGGTTTAAAAAGGAAAATACAATTAAAAACAATTTAAAATTAAAATAACCCTAATTTTAAACACAAAGCCCTTTTTTATTCTTTAACAAGGCCGGCCCCCTTTTTACTTCGTTCCAGCTCAATCCTTTTATTACCTTGAGAAAAATGGCGGCCTTTCAATCTTTGTTCCTCTTTGGCGAAATTAGGGCATGTGCAAATTGAAGGCGCTGCTTGAATTGCTCGATCGAATGATGATTGGCGTGCTTCCTTTGTCGATCGATGCTCTCTTTTTTACCACACGGCTTCTCCAATTTGGATCGAGTTTGTCTGCGATTCCGGTATGTAATGTACTCCTTTTGCTTTGCTGGGTTTGGCTTGCTTGAACTCGATACCTTTTGCCAATGATGTTAATTTCAATTTATAGGGTTCGATCCCCTGAATTCTCATCGTATATACTTTATTTGAATTTGTCAACTGATATAGCTTGGTCGTTGATTTTCGTATGGATGTTTGAGATGATTTACGACTTGTTCATAATCGTATGTATTTTCGTTGCTTGATGGTCACGGCTTTGATTCATTTCGTGATGACCACGGCTTGATCGATTCTGACTTTGACTTCAGTCATTGAATTTTTTCGTTCTCGTTCTAGTTGACTTCGACCTTGACTTGATTTTTTTCACTGACCTATACATATTGTTGCTTGATTCTGGTCTCTAACTTTGTCTTGTTCGACATTGCTTTTGGTCATTATGGTTGTCGATTTAGTGGCCGTTCTTTATATCAAAACTGCTACTTGAGAATTTGTAGTTTTGTTTTTCTGGTCTTGGCTTCACTGGTGCAACGATATTGGTCTTTGTTATCAAGTTGCACTACTTTGATTTAGTGTGTGCACTTGCTTGTAGTTATGTACTCAGTTACTTGACATTTTTGTATTTCTCGATGAACTCGGGCAGTTTTCATTTGAACTGTTCTTGAAGTCTGTAGCTTGGTCCCCCTGTTCTCTGTAGCATATACATGTTTGCTTTGTAGACTTGAGCCTTGTGATCTTCATACCATGTGTACAGACTTCATTTGTTCTGTTGGCACTATTTATTGGTCCTGGTTTGAGTTGAGTTGATCATGTAGTCTTAAATGTGGTATGTGCCTTGTCTGGTTCATCTTGTAGTCTGGTTCTGACCATTGTGTATCCATTGTTGTTTCTGTTGTAGTTTGAATTGAATTTTGTGCACTGTCTATTCAGTTGAGTAAATGTGGACTATCTTGATGCACTTGGGGTCGGGTTATGTGCATGAAGTTTTGTAGTAGTTATACACTTGTGTACTGGTGCTTTATCTTTGTGTATGGCTATTCCTTGACCACTTCTGATCTAATTCTTGAGTCTTACCATATATGTGCATACCTCCATATGTTTTTGCGTATGCATATATTGTTTGATTTTTACTGAGCTTGTGTTATTGGTTTCTTTGGTACTTGAATACTTTGGATTTGGGCTTTGACTTATGTCACTGATTTTTGGTCGAGACTTGTTTTAGTTGTCATGACCGTATTTCCATACTTGCACATTTTTAAGTGCACCTGTGTTGAATCCAGTTTTAAAACTCGGGTTTGACCTTGTGCTGATGTCGAGACTTTATTTATATTGCACTTGAGTTGAACCCGCCTTTTTATTTGGGTTTGACCTTGTGCTCACCTGTCCCTGTAGCATTATCAAGTGTATATTTTGATGTGCACGGCCTTGTGGCATATACAGTGATACACTGTGTATGTCACAAGCTGTTCGTGTATGATAAATTCAAATTTAAATGACAACGAACAACCCAAAAAGCCGAGGCAAATAATATTTTCAAAATCCATATTTTATTTTATATTTCAAAAATATTTATTTTTCAATTTTACTGCGTTAGTGAATATTTTTGTAGATTGCTCAGATGCTGGAGCTGGAATGATGTTGAAGATAAACTACGAATTAAGTGAATGAGTGATGTGTAGTGAGGTTAAATGTAAATATGAAATTGTGATGTATTTGTAATCAAAATTGTATATGTATAGTGAGAGCTTGAATTTGTACTATTCAAAATTGTAATAAATATTTGCTTGAATTCAAATTCTGTGTTATATAATTTTATTCAGCAAATATTTATTTTACCTGTGAAAAATAAAATAGTACATTAACAAATACATCTAAACGAATATGTTTATTATCATCAAACAAAAATCATATAAGCGCATATTCAACAATCTCCCCCTTTTGATTATAACAAACATATAGTTAAGATTTTAATATGTTAAATGTATTTGATCATTGATATGCTCTAATTGCTCCCCCTATTTAAATGCTTCCTCTCTACACAAAGCTCCCCCTACATATATGCATACAAATAAAAATATACTAAAAATATGCAAATGAACCTAGATGCAAATAGAAAATTATTTGACCTTTACTTGATTTTATTTGACAAAATCTTAACTTTTCTCTCCCCCTTTTGTTATCAGCAAAAGAATAATAGTGTTAGAGAAAATAGAGATATGGTGATCGACATTAATTCAATATTAAAACTCAATTGAATATAAATATTAAATTTCAATAAAAAATCAAACCAAAATCATAGATATTTTGTTAGGCGCATATTCCACTTTTAGAATGATGGGAATTATGTCATCATATAAAACCACACAGTTGTGTCTATTTGTGGTATATTTATATCAGGAATTTGAATATCTATTAACCATGCATAAGCGTTAGGACTTTTAAATAAGATTAGTAGTATTCCAATTTTATTTTAAAAAAAATGAACTCAACTATCTTCTAACCACGCATAACCGTGAGGACTTTTAAATGGGACTAGAATCAACTTGTTTATTTTAAAAATCAACTTTTGATATGCGTTCCATACATGCATAACCTGAGGACTTTTAAATGAGCATGGAAGAACATAACAAATTCCAAGTAATTCACCCATGCATAACCGTGAGGACTTTTAAATGAGAGTGAATACTTTGGTATTTATTTATTTATTATTATTATTATTATTATTATTATTTTTTATTTTTTATTTTATTTTAAAAAAAATGTAAAAATGAAAAACGAACGATTCCTGTTTAAAGTACCACATATCGACAAACTATATAGAATTTTGATGAGTGATGGTCGTTAGAAATATGATAGAGATAAAGATGGTCATGGAATTTTTACCAACAAAAAGTTTTATAACTCTTATTTAAATTTCTAAAGAAATTTACTGATTATACCGTATCGAGTCATAATATATAATAAATATCAACACTCATCACTTTTTCAATCACTGTTTATCTTTTCGATAATTATTAAGGAGTCAGATTAGTCAAAATAGTCATTTAAAATCAAATTCAAAAATAATTATGAAATCAATTTTTCAAAATGACTAATCTGAAATGTGGTCAAAAATGATTTTCTCGAGGGGGTTTTATCAGAAAATTTTCTGCTATTTGAAAATTGTTTGGAATGAAAAATATGTAGATATTTTCTTTGAAAAACGATGCAGTTACTAAATGTCTCAAAAATCACGTTCAACTAGTAATTTTTCTATCAACTAGATTACCAGTGTAATCTGCATCAGAATTTCTCTTTCACTCAAAATCATCATTAATTGAATTTGATCGACCAAACCATGAAGTGTGCACCAAAAATTTTAAACTCAATTTTAACAGCAATTTAAATGACATTCCCTTGAATTTGAATTGAAGCCGTGTAAACAATCAATAACCGTGAATATAGAGTTAGCCGTATTATAAGCAAATCGATTATCATCCAACACTATTATTAATCCAAATTAATATATATGAAGTAATTCAAAGAATCTAGAGAATTTTATAGTGTTTTGGCATAAGAATATAATTTGGCCAACTATGTTGAATAAGTCAGAGTCAAAATTATCATTATTTCATCATCGCATTATTGGCTGATTTAATTTAGAATATGCTGCAGATTATCACATTTAATATATCGTTCAATTAAATATAACTTTACCTGTCTTACCTTTACGATAATTTTTCGTGGTTGCCCATTGTGATTATGTCACCTTTATACTAGGCTAAGGAACTTTGCTTTATCGCCCGTTGTGTTTCTGGAACAACCAAAAATCCAGAGAACACTGTTGTTGTTCCTTAGCTTGCCACCACACCTACACAGGAAAAGATTTATGTGACCTATTTTTTTTTTATAGATCCATGGTTGTTAGTGGCAGAAAGTTTTGAAAAACAATTTTGTAAAGACCCAAAACTATTTTTAATTGTTCCCTTTGGCACCCAAATTTGTTTAACTTTGAGAGATTTTATATTTGTGCCTTTTGGAACCCAAATCGGTATAGTTTTCACATGTTTGGGTCTATACCAACAATTATTGTGATTGTGTCCGTATTTTCTACAAATCGTGCACATAGAATTAACTTGATTAATATTTCTTTCAACATTTTCAGAATGATTATATCCAAGTCCTTGTCTTACCGTATTAACAGTTTGCTTTCCTAATAGCATATTCAACGATTTTTCACTTTTTGAAAATTTATCTAAAGTCGCAGACAATTGTTAGACTTGTGTTTTGAGAGACTCATTTTCGTTTAACAATTGTGTGCACTTTTTAATAGAATTCTCTCTCCTAGTATTTTCATTCTCTTTTAAAATTAGAATTTCATTTTCTAGCGATTTTATTTTAATTTCTGATTTTTTAATTTCTTCATCAAATGGTGGACACTTATCACACTTAGGGATCCTACTTTGATAGGTTTTAACTAATTGGTCAAGTTGTTCATTTAATTCAATCAAAGTGTCTTTTTGTGATTCAAGTTTAGCGTATTTTTCCCTAAGTCGTTCAAAACAGCCATTTACTTCATGGAAATAAATAAGTAATTCGGAGTGAGTAAGTTTTGATACCTCGCTTGGCTCGTCATCATCGCTATCGGTTATATTCCCATGAAGGCACATATCTGCTTTCTCACTTTCACTGCTATCGCTTTTATTCCACGTGGCTGAAAAACATCTTCTTTTTTATTTCTTTTCTTTGTCGAGTTGAAATCAAGGATAATTGGGATTGATATCACCGGGTTTGTTGCAAATGATCCCGTGTTCTTCTGAGTTGTCTAGTGCTTTGATTATTCTGCATTTTAATTTTTGATTTAGAGCTGGATTTCCGTATTTGCGGTTCCACCTTTTGAATTTCTTCATTATTAACGCCAGCTCAGCTGCTCCATCATCATCATCCTCATCACAACTGCTTTTTTACAAATCCTGTTAAGCACAATTCTTTAACTGAGTTGGTTGTGGAGGATTTCTCATTGTTGTTGACTTTTGCACCATATATTGCATCGAAAGTATTCCAGATTTCCTGTGCATTTTCACAATGAGAGATGAAATTAAAATTATCTTGATTAATATAAGAATATAATATATGCATAGCAAGAGCAATAATCGAGATAATTTTCTTGTTATTTATATCACACCCATTTTCAATAATATTCCAACATTTAATATTAACAGGTTTTAAATAAAATTCCATTTTCAATTTCCAATTCAAAAAATATGTTCCATCGAAAATAGAAGGAATAATATTGGAACGACCCTCAACAAAAGTATTATTAAAAGAAGCCATTTTAAAAATTCAAAATTTTAAAACAAAACCGATTTTTGAAACACGAATTTTTAAAACAAAAATTGACTTCTAAATCGGGCTACAATACCACTTGTAGGATCGATTTCACCCTAGAGGGGGAGTAAATAGGCTGATGGTATTAATTATAAAAATTAATTGCGGAAGCTTATAAAATGATTTCAACACAGAACACAGAATAATAGCAGCATAGAAAAATAGCAGAATAATAAAATGCAGAAATAGAACGACACAGAATTTACCCAGCTTCGGCAAAACCTGCCTACGTGATGCCCCCAAGGTTTCTACTAGAAATTAAGTAGTCACACGCTTACACACGTAAACTCGCGACACCCGCTACTGACTAACCTAACTCTACGCTCAAAACCCTGCCACAACTCAGCCGCTGAGTTGCGAAGGGACAAACTACGCCACGTAGTTTGTCCCATAGTCACGCGACTAGAAATTTAAACGGTTTAAAAAGGAAAATACAATTAAAAACAATTTAAAATTAAAATAACCCTAATTTTAAACACAAAGCCCTTTTTTATTCTTTAACAAGGCCGACCCCCTTTTTACTTCATTCCAGCACGATCCTTTTATTATCTTGAGAAAAATGGCGGCTTTCAATCTTCGTTCCTCTTTGGCGAAATTAGGGCTTGTGCAAATTGAAGGCGCCGCTTGAATTGCTTGATCGAATGATGATTGGCGTGCTTCCTTTGTCGATCGATGCTCTCTTTTTTACCACACGGCTTCTCCAATTTGGATCGAGTTTGTCTGCGATTCCGGTATGTAATTTACTCATTTTGCTTTGCTGGGTTTGGCTTGCTTGAACTTGATACCTTTTGCCAATGATGTTAATTTCAATTTATAGGGTTCGATCCCTGAATTCTCGTCGTATATACTTTATTTGAATTTGTCAGCTGATATAGCTTGGTCGTTGATTTTCGTATGGATGTTTGTGATGATTTACGACTTGTTCATAATCGTATATATTTTCGTTGCTTGATGGTCACGGCTTTGATTCATTTCGTGATGACCACAGCTTGATCGATTCTAACTTTGACTTCGGTCATTGAATTTTTTCTTTCTCGTTATGGTTGACTTCGACCTTGACTTTATTTTGTTCACTGACCTATACATATTGTTGCTTGACTCTGGTCTCTAACTTTGTCTTTTTCGACATTTCTTTTGGTCATTATGGTTGTTGATTTAGTGGTCGTTCTTTATATCAAAACTGCTACTTGAGAATTTGTAGTTTTGTTTTTCTAGTCTTAGCTTCACTGGTGCAACGATATTGGTCTTTGTTATCAAGTTGCACTACTTTGATTTAGTGTGTGCACTTGCTTGTAGTTATGTACTCAGTTACTTGACATTTTCGTATTTCTCGATGAACTCGGGTAGTTTTCGTTTGACCTGTTCTTGAAGTCTGTAGCTTGGTCCCCCTGTTCTCTGTAGCATATACATGTTTACTTTGTAGACTTGAGCCTTGTGATCTTCATACCATGTGTACAGACTTCATTTGATCTGTTGGCACTATTTATTGGTCCTGGTTTGAGTTGAGTTGATCATGTAGTCTTAAATGTGGTATGTGCCTTGTCTGGTTTATCTTGTAGTCTGGTTCTGACCATTGTGTATCCATTGTTGCTTCTGTTGTAGTTTGAATTGAATTTTGTGCACTGTCTATTCAGTTGAGTAAATGTGGACTGTCTTGATGCACTTGGGGTCGGGTTATGTGCATGCAGTTTTGTAGTAGTTGTACACTTATGTACTAGTGCTTTATCTTTGTGTATGGCTATTCTTTGACCACTTCTGATCTAATGCTTGAGTCTTACCATATATGTGCATACCTCCATATGTTTTTGTGTATGCATATATTGTTTGATTTTTACCGAGATCGTGTTATTGGTTTCTTTAGTACTTGAATAGTTTGGATTTGGACTTTGACTTATGTCACTGATTTTTGGTCGAGACTTGTTTTAGTTGTCGTGACCGTTTTTCCATACTTGCACATTTTTAAGTGCACCTGTGTTGAATCCAGTTTTAAAACTCGGGTTTGACCTTGTGCTGATGTCGAGACTTTATTTATATTGCATCTGAGTTGAACCCGTCTTTTTATTTGGGTTTGACCTTGTGCTCACCTATCCCTGTAGCATTATCAAATGTATATTTCGATGTGCACGGCCTTGTGGCATATACAGTGATACACTGTGTATGTCACAAGCTGTTCGTGTATGATAAATTCAAAATTAAATGACGACGAACAACCCAAATAACTGAGGCAAATAATATTTTCAAAATCCATATTTTATTTTATATTTCAAAAATATTTATTTTTCAATTTTACTGCGTTAGTGAATATTTTTGCATTTTGCTCAGATGCTGGATTCTAACTGGAATGATGTTGAAGATAAACTATGAATTGAGTGAATGAGTGATGTGTAGTGAGGTTAAATGTAAATATGAAATTGTGATGTATTTGTAATCAAAATTGTATATGTATAGTGAGAGCTTGAATTTGTACTATTCAAAATTGTAATAAATATTTGTTTGAATAAAATTTCTGTTTGAATTCAACTTCTGTGTTATTTAATTTTATTCAGCAAATATTTATTTAACCTGTGAAAAATAAAATAGTACATTAACAAATACATTTAAATGAATATGTTTATTATCATCAAACAAAAATCATATAAGCACATATTCAACAGGTCTAATAAAATTCTTTCTTTCTAAATCCATTAGCCGCACCCTCAATTCCTTCATCTCGGTAGGTGTCATCCTGCTAGGTGGTCTAGTTCTGCTCCTTATTAGTTCCTGAGATGATGGTTTAGATGACAACAACCAAAGGTCTTGTAATAAAATATATATATAAACTAATATTCTTGTCTAGATATATGTATATGAAGGATATATTTATACACACACAACGCAGGTACTAAGAATGAAGACTGTATAGTATAGAGATTCAAGATTGATGAATTCAAGATGGAAGTAATCAAGTCTGCAACTCGTGAGTATCAAGAGTTCAAGATATCAAGATAAGTAATAGAGTCTAGATTTATGTTAAAACTTAATAACAGCACAAAAATCTTTATTCGGATTTTAATTATTGAATGGAATCCACCTTCTTGCTTTAATAATGTGATGAAACCCACGACCTCTTTAGTGGGATGGAACCCATGACCTTCTCTATTAGAGTACAATCCACGAAAATTTCAAAATGGTTTATTTTTTTCAAAGCTATCTTTTTAAAGTCATCTCTATCAATTTAAATATTTTAGCCTTAATTCAAAAACTATTTTATTCATATTAGTTTCAAAATCATCTACTGTTTTTTAAAACTATCTCTTGATTTTAATATTTTAGCTTTAATATATTTTAATGAAATCTATACTTAATCTTTAATATTACTTTTATATTATAGATTATATATTTTAAGATCACTTTCTAAAACTTGTTTACAAGTTTAAACTATATTTAAAATGGTTTACAAAGTTTAGAAATTATTTTGACAAGTTTTAGAATACAAATCATTTTAAAGCAAAATCTATTTTCAAAATTAACATAGGGATGTCAGCATCCCTCATCCTACCATGTCGACATGGTAGCCGAGAATTTAAAATTCAAATTTTCAAAAGAAGTGTCTATTCATCATAATCTCTTGCGAATGGACATGATCGTTGTTCTCCTATAAATGCCAGTTGTTTTCAACGAATTTCAAGTTAGTTTTTATTCATTTCTTCACTCCTTCTCCACTCAAATATTCTCTTATATTTCAAATGTTTTAAAACTCTATCGAAGTTCTAAGTGAACCAAACTCGATCATCGCTAGTTTGATTCTCTACCACTCTCTCTCAAAGATCTAGGTGCTATTTAAGTTATAGGATCGTTTGTAATCAAAGAAGTGTATCGAGTCTCTCTAGTAAAGTGTGATTGGAAATGGTGTTATTGTGTCCGTTAAATCAATTGGGTGTGATTGTAGCCCATAAATCATTTAGATGATCTTGTAGCCTAGTTAAATCAAGAGAGCTTGCCCTTTACTCTGAGACAAGAGGGTGTATCTCGTGGTCTTGAAATCAAGGTTGTAGTATCGACATTATATTTGAAAAGAAATCTGCACAAGAAAGTGTGTGGGACTGAAGTAGGGTAATTTCGAACCAATATAAAATTTTGGTGTGTTCTTTCCTTTACTACTCTTATTTACTATTTGCATCTATGTCTGATTATGTGATTGTTTCTATGTTTGTGAATTGCATCTGTTTGGATTTAATTTGAAAAGATTTCAAAAAAATTCATAAAATTAATTAAACACTATTCACCTCCCTCTGGTGTCAATTCTACTTAAGATCCGCAATCCACATTTCCCACATTTGGTATCGGAGCATTATTTTTCAAAGTTATCATAATATTAATTTTAAAAATGTTTAAAATGGCTATTTTTGGAGATTCTGTTAACACTAGTTCAAAGCTTCCCAAATCATCATTGTCTCATAAGTTTGCAAATTGTTATTACAGAAAATCAAGTTATCTACCAATTTGGTGTGTTATGCATGAACAGATATGTTACATGGCTTTTGAAGAATTAACACTCAATGGACAAATGGTGCAAATCAAGAAAAACAAATGGATACTTGATAGTGAATGTTCAAGGCACATGATTAGTATTCCGGAGATACTGAATGACCTAATTTATGAAGATGGAGGAATGATCAACTTTAAAGACAATCCAAAAGGATGTGTGATTGGCATCGGCTATGTCGGTAACTTTAAAACTTCTACTATTTTTGATGTTCTGTTATTTAGGAATCTAAAATACAACTTACTTAACATAAGTCAACTATGTGATAAGAGCTACGAAATTAAATTTGAAAAGGATAAGTGTCACATCGAAGATAATAAATCAAATATTATCTATGAAAGAATTAGGAAGAAAAATATTTATATTCTCAGTATAAAAATCTTAAATGATAACCTATGTCTTTTGGCTAATATAAGTGACCCTTGGATTTGACATAAAAGATTTGGGCATTTGAATTTCAAACTCTCATCTAGACTTTCAAAACATGATCAAGTAAGAGGTCTTCCTAAAATGGATTTTAAACTAAATAGTATATGTGATGCTTGTCAATTAGGAAATCTTAGGAAGAGTCCACTTCAATTGAAAGATATGATTTCAACTTCAAAATCTCTTGAGTTACTTCATTTAGATCTATTTAGTCCATCTCAATTCAGTCAATAAATCAAAGTAAATATGTTTTTGTAATTGTAGATGATTATTCTATATTTATATGGACAAATTTTTTTGAAACATAAAAGTGATGCTTTTTATTTATTTAAAATATTACAAAAATAATTCAAAATCAACTTTCTTTAAAAATCAAAACTATTCGTAGTGATCATGGTATAGAATTTGAAAATGAAAGTTTTGAGAATTTCTGTAATCATACAGGAATAACTCATAATTTTTCTCTTTTAAGAACTCTACAACAAAAACGTAGTGGTAAAGCGTAAAAATAGAACGATTCAAGAGTGTGCAAGAACTATGCTTTTAGATAGTAAATTACCAAGAAAGTTTTGGGATGAAGTAGTCGCTACAGCTTGTTACATTTTGAATAGGATTTTAATTAGACTCTAACCAATAAACATCATATGAACTTCTTTTTAATAAGAAACCAAAGGTATCTTATTTTCAAGTTTTTGAAAGTAAATCCTTAATTCTAAATACAAAGGAAAATTTGGATAAATTTGATCCTAAATTCGACGAAGAAATCTTTATCGGATATTCTAATAGAAGTAAAGCATACAGATTTTAAAAGACCATTCTATAGAGAATATACTAGGAAATATTGAATCTGTTGTTAGAACTAGAAATCAACTAAACAAGATGAGTAATGTAGCTTTTATATTAACAATTGAACCTAAAAATCCAAAGGAAGCATCATCAAATGATTCATGGATTCTTGCTATGCAAGAAGAACTAAATCAATTCACTAGAAATAATGTATGGAACTTGTTCCTAGACTTGATGACAAAACTATAATAGGAACTAAATGGGTTTATAAAAATAAAATGAATGAACAAGGTAAGGTCGTTAGAAAAAAGCTCGTTTAGTCGCGCAAGATTATTATCAAGAAGAAGGAATAGACTATGATGAAACTTTTACACCTGTAACAAGATTAGAAGCCATTAGAATTCTACTTGCTTTCGCGAACCACAACAATTTCAAATTATTTCAAATGGACGTTAAAAGTGCATTTTTAAATGGTTCTGTTAAAGATGATGTTTGTGTTGAACAACCTTCAATTTTTGAAAAATAAAAGTTTTCAAATCATGTTTACAAATTAAAGAAAGTTTTATATGGTCTGAAACAGACTCCTAGAGCCTAGTATGATAGACTAAGATCTTACCTATTACAATCAAATTTTGAAATCGGTAAAGTAGATATTACTCTTTTTATTAAAAGAAACAAAAATGGTATCAAATTAGTACAGATTTATATAGATGATATAATTTTTGGATCAACAAACAATGAAATGAACAAAGAGTTTTCTGAAATAATGACAAAAGAGTTTGAGATGAGTCATATGGGTGAACTTGCTTTCTTTTTAGGATTGCATATAAAACAATTAGATAGTTGTGCATTAATTATTCAAAAAAAGTATGCTATGAATCTAGTTAGTAAGTTTGGTATGACCACTGGAAGTGTAAAACCCACTCCTATGGCTACTAATGAAGCCTTAAATAAAGAAGACATGTCAAAAGATGTTGATCAAAGACTATACAATGGAATGGTTGGATCGCTACTCTATAAAACTGCAAGTAGGGCTGATATCATGCATAATGTCTCCCTCTGTGCATGGTACCGATCTCAACCCAATGAAACCCATTTAAAAGCTATTATACGTATCCTAAGATATGTTAAACACACTTTAGACTATGGCCTATTTTTCCCTAAAAATGATTCATTTGATTTAATCCCATATTGTGATGCACTATTCTGGTTGTAAATCAAATCGAAAATGTATAAGTGGAACTTGTCACTTTTTAGAACATTCTTTGGTTTCTTGGTTTAGTAAAAAGAAAAATACAGTCTCACTATCAACAACTGAAGTAGAATATATCTCTGTTGCTTTGTCTTGTTCTCAAGTTATCTATATGCAACAGACTTTAAAGGATTTTGGATTAAATATTTCAAAATCACCAATTTATTGTGACAATACAAGTGCAATAAATTTATCTAAAAATCCTACTCATTATGCCAAAAAAAAACATATGGATACCAGACATCATTTTCTCAGAGATAATATAAGTAAAGAGATTATTTCTCTTGAATTTATCAACACTGAGAATCAAATTGCTGATATTTTGAAAAAACCCTTGAATCAAACACCTTTATTAAATTAAGAAGCAAACTAGGTATTTGTTCTATAACTGAGATATAGAATATAGATATACTAACATATATATTTAAATAAATAAAGAAAAACCAAATTTCCAAAGGGATGTCGACATGCCCCTCCCCCCATGTCGAAATACAACGATAAAATATGAAATTTTGATTTTCCCTCTAAAATCAGTTTGGTGGTTGTAGAATCACAACATTTCGAATTTTTCGGTCTTCTTACTTCATATTCTCTGTAATAAACTTTTGAAAATATAAATTAATGGCGTCCTCTTCTAAATCGAACCAAAATGCAACCTTTTCCTTCCTTTCTCCTAATTCTGACCCATTTCAACGAACTACATTGGCTCGAGTAATGAAGATTAAGGAAATCATGAAGGATTCTCTGCAAATGCTGACTGAATTACAAGTCACTCAAATAAGGATGGCAAAGGAATAAGAGAAACAAACCAAGATTCTTAGAAATGAGAAAAAATTTCTAAAGGACAATCATGTAGATCCTATTGTGATTAAAGATGATTCATCTAACATATATATTCATAATCCATTAGAGGACAACGAAGAAGAAGAAGCAGAAGAAGCGCAAATGGATGAAGACGATAAAGTAATCTTGCGTTTGAGAAGTCTGTTTTGACAAAAATGGTAATTTGGTCAAACAACATGGAAACTTTTATCTCCACTACTCTAATTGTTTGATTCACAAGTTACCAATTGTCAAGGACTTTCGTTATGTTATTATTTTAATGTTTTTATGTTTTGTATACTTGTACATATTTGTGTCATATATGTGTAATGTAACATCGTATATAATAAAATTAGATTTATGTTTCGCTATTAGCATTTAGTTCCATAGTATAAATTTAAGGGAGAGTTATGTAGTTTAGGATTAGTTTTTACTGATGGTAAAGGGAGAGAATTATAAAATAGGTTAAACAGGCTTAGATTACGGGGGATTTGTTGGAATAAGGGGGAGTCGGAGTAGAATCGAAATCTGTTGGAGTAGAGTTTATAAACAAAGGTTGTCATCCTCAAAACAGGGATGATTGTTAGTTTCTGAGATGATGGTTTTGATGACAACAACCTTAGGAATTGTTAAAAAATATATATACTAATATTCTTGTCTAGATATATATATGCAGGATATATATGTATGTATTGAGAATGAAGACTGTATAGTATAGAGATTTAAGACTGACGAATTCAAGACTGAAGAAATCAAGACTAGAGAATCATGAGTATCAAGAGTTTAAGATATCAAGAGTATCTAGAGTTTAAGAGTTCAAGATAATAAGATAAGCAATAGAGTCTAGATTTATATTAAAACTTCATAATAGCATTAAAATCTTTATTCGGATTTTAATTATGGAATGAAATCCACCTTTTCGCTTTAATAGTAGGATGGAACCCATGACCTCTTTAGTAGGATGGAACCCACGACCTTCTTTAGTGGAATGGAATCAACGAAATTTTCAAAATGATTTATTATTTTCAAAACTATATTTTTTAAGTCATCTCTATCAATTTAAATATTTTAGCATTAATTCAAAAAATATTTCTAATCATATTAATGTCAAAATCATCTCTTGTTTTTTAAAACTATCTCTTGATTTTAATATTTTAGCGTTAATATATTATAAATAAATCTATACTTAGTTTTTAATATTACTTTTATATTAGGGATTACATATTTTAGGATTACTTTCTAAAACTCTTTTATAAGTTTAAACTATATTAAAATGGTTTACAAAGTTTAGAAATTGTTTTGACAAGTTTTAAAATAGAAATCATTTTAAAGAAAAATCTATTTTCAAAATTAACATAGGCATGTCGATATCCCTCATCCCCCCATGTCGACATGGTAGTTGTAGAATTTAAAATTCTAATTTTCAAAAGAAATGTCTATTCGTCATAACCTTTCACGAATGGACATGACCATTGTTCTCCTATAAATACCACTTGTTTTCAATGAATTTTTTAGTTAATTTTTCTTCATTTCTTCACTTCTTCTCCACTCAAATATTCTCTTATATTCCAAATGTTTTAAAAATCTACCGAAATTCTAAGTGAATCAAACTTGAACATCTCTAGTTTGATTCTCTGCCACTCTCTCTCAACGATTTCAGTGCTGTTCAGAGTTATAAGATCATTTGTAATCAAAGAAGTGTATCGAGACTCTCTCTACCAAAGTGTTATTGGAAATGGTGTTACTGTGGCTCGTAAATCAATTAGGTCTGATTGTAGCCCGTAAATCAATTAGGTGATCTTGTAGCCTGGTTAAATCAAGAGTGTCTTAGACTCGAAGACAGGAGGGTGTATCTCATGGCCTTGAAATCGAGATTGTAATATCGACGTTATATTTGAAAAGAAATCTGCATAATAACTTGTGTGGGACTGGATGTAGGGTAACTCTAAAGCAGTATAAAATTCTGGTATGTTCTTTCCTTTACTGTTTTTATTGACTATTTGTATCAGTGTCTGATTCTATGATTATTTCTGTATTTGTGAATGTTTGGATTTAATTTGAAAAGATTGCAAAAAGATTCATAAAATTAATTCAACACTTTAGTGTAAATTCTGCCTTAAGATCTATAATCCGCATTTCCTACACTCCTGGCATAAGATCTATCCGAAACTCTATAGCTCGCTTCGTGGTAGTCCTGTGACCGGCTCAAAAACATCTGCAAGATTCAGCTCACTTCCATTACATTCAGCAAAGCACAAGCACTTGAGTCTAACTTCTACACCGAGTATAGATTCGGTTATGACTATATGAGTGTCTTAGCGATGTTTCCTATCTTGGCAAAATATCTTAGCATCATATTTAACTAACCAATCCATATCCAAAATGATCTCGAAATCTAAGAAATCAAAAACATATAAGATGCATGCAAACTTATGACCTAACAATTCAAGTGCTAACTGGTCACATCTCATCCTTAGAGTTGCACACCCTCATAAAGGATTCACAACCCTTAAAAAAGTAACAAGGTATGAGGGTTCTAAACATAATTTACCTACCAAACACTGAGATCTAAATGAATGCGATGCACCGGTATCATATAGTACCTAAATTAATATACTATGAATCAAAAGCGTACCTTCCATCACAATCATTCCCTTCCCAGCAGCAGTTGGTCTATGTAACAACCCAGAATTTCTGTCATTTAAAATTTGTACATTTAATTAATTTTAAATATTTAAAAGTCAAGTTTACAAGTAGAATAGATTATATTTCGAATATAGTGATTTAACTGGATAATTAAATTATTGATTTAATATTTGAAATTGCAGAAATAATTGAAATTTGAATTTAATGTGAATAAAAATGATTTATAAAGTTGTAATAAATTCTAGTTGAATTTAAATGATGTTACAGAACTTTTAAAATCGAACTAAAAGTTAAATTCTAGAAGCTGAATATTATAATATTTAATTGACGAGTAAAAATAGTCATCTTTCAAACAGTCTTGGATTTCGACGAAACCAGTTGCATTGGATCCGTAATGTTATATTATTATAAGATTTCAAATTTCGTGTCAATTGGATTTACGGTTTGTCCGGGGAAAGCTAAAACGCGTAGGAATCGGTTTAAGTGAATTTTAAATTTAAATAGTCGATTCAAAAACCTATCTTCCAAGTATGATCGAATCGACTCCCAATATATATTCCATTGCGTTCGGAATAGGAGTAAAACATTATAAACGCCAGGTGGCACGCTTCGTTTGGAGTTCAAAAAAATTTCGGATGAATAGTGCACGAATATTTTCTATAAAAGGCCCTAGTTTTTCACAACTTTCACTAAACCCTAATGGTGCTAGGGCTAGCCGCCACCCACATTCTAATGGCCATAATTTCGTTTCGATCTTCCCCATTTTTCTTCCTATCCACACATTGATTCGAAAAACCTTCAACTGCAAACTTGTAGAGGGGGATGAGATCTATGTTTCCAACGGTGGTGATCGTATAGTTCGTGATGTGGAGAGGGCTAGGGGCTCACATCCATCATGGGTTTGCATAAATTTTTCTTGGCCTACGTGCAGCCGAGCTCGTCGTGGTTCCAGCCAAAGGCGACTCTCGTGATGGGCAATCAAATGATGTCCCCTGATCGTTGTTTAGATCGTCGATGGTTGTGATAAAATTCAAGATGAAGTGGCGGTGATGGGTTTACTTCATACGAACATGAATTAGCCGATGAACGAAGAAGAAGGATGCGCACAGTTCAGATCTAGGGTAAGTGAAATCGAACGGCTATGATTAAGTGAGGGTATAAAAATAAAAAGGATTGTGAAATTTATATATATTTTAATTCGTATCAACTTCTAAACTGCATAACTTTGCCGTACGAGGTCCGTTTCGTACGAAACGAATTGCGTTGGGTCCGTATTCATGAACACTACGAGATGGAACTAGTTTGGAGTTGATTGGAGTTAGTGTGAATTTTGGGTAAAATTAAATGCGCGTTTAATTTTATTCGGAATAAAACGCTGAAACCGCTATTGGAACCATTGTGAGTACAACACCCTCTTTTCTGACTCACTGATATTTTTATATAAGTGAGAAATAATTTATTATATGATGATTGATGATTATTTGGATGATATATGATATATTGATTGATATTTGGATATATTCCTGCCTAGTGGAGTAGATGACCCTATATGTTCCCGTGTATGAGCGGATGACCCTTTGTACGCGCGTCTACCTTGAAGCGGACATTGTACACATATTCTAATATGTATATCTGTTGCAGGCGATAGGTTGGAGGGATCCAATTAGATTCCTCAACAGTATTGATTTATTTATAGATATTGATATATATTTTGTTATCATATTGATATTGAAATTTGGATACCGTAGTTGATGTATTTAGTGATGTTGCAGCATTGGGCCTATATTTTGGAATTTAAAAATGTTAAAGTAACGATTTAGAATTTAAAAGAATTTTAAAAGTGATTTTGAAAATAAATGTTTTATTGAATTTTTGAATCGTTAAGAATTGATTTATTTTAAGTAAATAGATGTGACAATTTTTATTGTTATAAAAGTTATGATTTTGGAAAATAATACTTAAGTATGATTTTGGGAGTTATCTAAGCTTTAATAATGATTTGTGAATTTCTAAAAGAATAAGCTTGTTTAAAGTGGAATTTTTGAATAATTATAAATGGCTTATGTATAAGATTTATAAATTTGATATTTTTATAATTCAGAATGAAGGAATTATAAAGGAGTTTTATAAGTGCTAAATTGGAGTTATAAATGAATCTTATAAGTAATAAGATTTATAATTTGTGAAGTTATAAAATGAATGAAAATTGTAAATAAATAATTTATAAGTGAATTTACTTATAAATTGGATTTTAGCATTCAAACGAGATATAAATAGAAGTTGTTAATTAAGGGATTTTATAAGTTGATGTTCTTATAAAATAATAAATGGAATTTGATTTATAAATTGAAGTTTTTATAAAATATAAACGTGATTTATAAACATTGTTTATAAATCCGAAATCAGCTGAATTTGATTAGTAAATATGAAAGCTTAATAAAGGAGATATGTTCACGATTTTGGACAGTGGGTAATTCTTTAATTAAATATGAAGAAGTGTTGAATTTGGTTAGAGATTTATATTCACGATTTTGGATAGCGAATAATAAATTAAATAAATGTTTTGGAAAGTGATATTTTAAAATGGAGTTAAATGGTTTAAAGATGTTTCAAAATGTGTTAAGTATCGAAACCATAGATTTCAACATTCATTGTTGAAATAGACGTTTTTGAGAAGTAAGGAAATGATGGACTATAACACTGTTGTTATAGTAAATGATTTTCAAAAGGAAATATTTTGTATAGTATTGGGATTTATATATCTATCTTAATTTCGAATTCCTATACTAGTGATTTTGGGTTGTCGTAGCGATGTTTTCCGCAACATTCGTTTTGACCCAACTAAATGTGTCAGAAAGAATGTTTTCCTTAAAGATTAAATATATACTTAATCCTGATTTAAGTATATTCAATATTTTCTAAGTGTTGAAAATAAATAGATTTGTGAATTACTTATTATTAAATAAGTATTTGGAAATGTTTTCCAATATAGAAGTTGAAATGGTTTTGAAGATGTATCCATTTAAAGATAATCTGAAGTGAATATTTGGCAAGCGAATTAATTAATAAAAGGTTAATTAAAAGGGCCTAGTGATTGATAGTGCTAAATATTTGTTTGCTTGCTTTGATAGTTAAATAACCAACTATCTGACTTGGCCAAATTTTAGTTCCTCGACTTGATGTGGGAACTATTTAGTCGTACACTTAATACGTAGACTTCTGTGTAGGCTTGATTATCGTTTGTGTTGAGGATGTTGATTCATATAGTGCGGAGTATTACTCCAATCTATCGAGCTTCCTTCTTGGCCCGAAGGATAGCAAGTTGAAAGTTGGAAACGTGATAAGTCTATGAGACTTAATTTCTGTGTGAGGTTGAGAAACGCTTTTGCGTTGTTGGTGCGAAGAGACTGGGATCGGTTTATCCGAAAACCACTATGGACCAACATATATGCGACGATTGTGTAGGTTGCTTATGATGATATTGATATTTCGGATTTTCACAGTGGGGGACTGCTTGTTGATCGTTTGGGGTTAAAATCCCAATATACATCCAGTAGTAGTGGTCTCTTCATTATGAGATATCCAATGCAAGGACTATTCGCTACTAATCCTAGGGATTTCCCGACAAGATGTGGTAGGAAAGTACCTTCGATTTGTCATGTTCCTGGACAACTTGTATAGATGTTTGTCTGACTTTGCATTTCTATAGATTATGTACATTGGTTTTTGCAAACGTACATCAGTGGTGGCGGAGAAGGCAACTTCTTTTAGCTTAACACCCTCCATGAGACGTATGAGCTTAAGGGTTGTATTTTTGTGGAAGACAATTAGTAGTCAACGGAAATGGCCGTGTGGCATTCTAAGTGATGTGATTGTGCTTTGTGAAAGGTAATCGTTACCTCTAGCCTCATCAACCAGAAATGACCAAAATAGGGTTAGATGCAACAGGGCTAAGTGGGTCATTCCCATTAGGATATGATCATCCTCTTCTAGATATATCTTTACACGCTATGACATCGTGTATCTGATTATTGTGGTTTGTATGCTAGAGGGCCCTCGATAAAGGTCAGTAACGATCGGAGGATGACATATTCGGTACCATCTAGTTAAAGAGGTGGGCCAGTCTTGTGTTTGTAGAGAAACCTTGTGATAGTTTCTCGGTACATTCTTCTAGAGATGTACCGCCGGAAGGTAGTCCCTTCAGCTGGTCATTTGTATGAAAATCCAAACTCCACTACGTACTTGCCATTTTGATTGTATTACCCAATTGGGCTATATGCTGGAACTCAATTAATGTAACAATTTCGGCTATGATTAATATTATTTGTATATAGTAGACACTAATATAATACAAGAGGATTTGATATGATATGTTTTAGCTATCGTAAGGTAAAAACATGTCCGTGTTTATGTGTGGACTTGTCTTACGATATACTTTTGTTTTGATAAAGGAAAAGTTTGGTGATTTAATAAATTCAGTTGAATGTGTTTCTCACGCTGGTTTACCAGACTGATCCGAGCGTTCTTCCCTTTCAATGCTCGGGTCAGACCGAGTATATCCACAGGTCTAGATTTGATGCCTTTGGAGCTTCAGCAGGAGAGCTGGAGATCTTTATTTTCGTATATACGTATCTGTTTTGATTATTGATTATCCGCTGTGCTTAGTTGTTGTTAATTACCGGCATTTGTGAGGATAGGTTGTTATAACTATCCAAGCTGATAACTGTTGATTGATTGTTGACTCTGATTGATGTGCATATATACAGTTTCTATTTTGTAAAGATCATTGATATGATATTATATATTTTGCGCTGTGATGTGAGATTCTGTACTATTCTATTTGGTTCTATCTTCTCTCTTTCTTCTCTTCTCTTCTTCTCTCTTCTTTTCTTTCTCTTGACTTTCCGTCGGTCTATCCTTTTTGGGTCGAGCATGTGTGGTTTATTGTCGATTCAAAGGGTACGGATTTTCGGGACGTCACACGTGGTATCAGAGCTTAGATTTTGTATATTCCTAAGCCTTGATGTGTACTCATTATAGATAGGGATAGTAGCACCCTAGATTGAGTTCAGTGTATTATATATATA
Organism: Allium cepa; assembly: GCA_030765085.1. NCBI lineage: Eukaryota > Viridiplantae > Streptophyta > Magnoliopsida > Asparagales > Amaryllidaceae > Allium > Allium cepa. Next base: position 180,626,527 of record CM060937.1, on the reverse strand, counting down.
AGCACGTAATTGTTAGTGAACATAGAATGTTTTATATTGTGTTTACTTATCCGTTGAGCTGTTTGTGAATTCTGGTCGGTATGTGGGATGCCATGTTATCGATAGGGATTTCCAAACACTTAAACGAGGCAAGTCGACATAGTATTATTTTAAATTGGGTAAATGAAATAATTTTACCTCGATTATATTTTGTATATAAAGAATGATTTTTCAGAATTATTAACATGTATATAAACTGATTGTTTGGTTGTTTATAAATGTAAATATATATAAGTTACTAAAAGCTGTTTGAATAATCTAAATAGAAACAACAATTATAAGAGAATAAATTATATAAGAAAAAGAATTATAGGTATGGAATTATAACTAATATGATTTACAATTGTAAAATAATCTTATATATAAGAACTGAAACTATATGTATATATTTATAAATATGAGTTATAAATAAAAATGAATTTAAACTAAAAATTTGAAAATTGGGATCCCGTTGATTTTGGAAGTTATTTTTCAAAAGTTAAAGAGATTATATTGTTACAAATCTAGATAAGGTAAATAAGTTGAAATAATCTTACATAAGTAGAGTAAAATAGTGAAATTGTATAAGTACAGATTTATAAATAAAAGGAATTTCTTTGAAAGAATATAAAGCACTGAATTCACTACTGTTGCTGGAAAATAATAAGGGTGATGACTTCAGCATCATCAGTTCATTTTCGAGTTTCTGTGTGATGGATTTGCTACCAAAGTAAATTGGAAATTGAAGTTTTGTTATGATAAACAAATTTGATTTAAAATCTAAGTTGAAATTGATAAATATAAGTGAAATGAGTTTTGGACTTATAATATGAAATAATAAAGATTTTACTTTAGTAAAGTTAAAATAAATTTGAGTTAGCATAATAAATATATGATTTGAAATTTAACTAAGGAAGGTTAAATTGAATTGAATTTTAATTGGATTAGATAAGTGATTGTATAATATCAATTTGGAAGTTTAGATAATTAAGTTGTATAACTTATAAAATGAGAAAAAGTAAGTAAAACAAATGGTTAAAAGTAGTTAAACAATTTCATTAAGCAAAACAAAATATGAATTTGAATAGTGATATGAAATTTGACTTAGGTAAAAGTTAAATAAAATAGAATTTGAAATAAATTAGAAGTTAACTTAAGTTGTTTAGTGTAAGTGAAAGTAAATGAAGTTGATTATGGTATTGAAGTAAATTAATAAAGTGAATTAATGAGATAAAAGTAGTTAGATGAAAATGAATTTGAGTTATATAAAAGAAATTCAACATTAGTGGTAAAATGAATTAGCATTAAAAATGTTGTTGTTAAGAATTGAATAAAACTTAAGTTAAGAAGTTGTGAAGTGAATAATTGAATGAAAGTCAATTGAATGTTAAACCAATTTGAAATTAAAAGTGTTGAACCAAACTGAATGTAAGCAAATTAAATAAATTTGGTTATGTTGGATATACCTTGTTTATTAGATGGTTGTTAGTTGATTGTATAGAAGTTCATTAAGTATTAATAGAATCGAATTAATCAAATTGAAAGCTAAAGTAATTAAATTCGAAATGGAAGTGAATTTGATGTAATTTGGAAGCGAACCAACTTGATTGAAAATTACTGTGAATGTAAACTAATTGAATATAAATGAATGAATGTTAGTAAATCCAATGTTAATGAATCAAATGTGATTAAATTGAAAATCAATTCAGTAAATATTAATGAGAAGTGAAAGTCTATTGATTTGGTTATGGATTGATTGGATGTAGATTTTGGTTTGTTGGATGATAGTTGTTTGATGGTTGGATCTGTTGCTTTTGTTGCATTTGCTATATTGGCATATATAGTTGTCGGTATATGTTGTATATTGATGTTACTTTCATATATACATGTTCTCATTTGTTTTTGAGTGTATAGTAGGTGCGGATGACGCTTGCTTCGCATTTGGAGCTCGCTTTCATGCTATATTAGCCGTATATGCTCGCTAATATTATATAAGGCACATATCTCGGATTACATATCCCTTTTACACTTTTTTCCCTTGGGGATGCCTCATCCTCGTAGATGAGATGTATATTTGTGATATATACATTATTATTATTTTTCCGGATCGAACCGCTCAAAGGAGACTATGACGAATTTTTTGGGAAAGTTAAACATTTAACTGATTTTGAAAAATCTAAATTGAACGAATTGTTTTGAAAAGTTAATGGATTTTGTGACTTTTTCTTACTTAATAATTTCGAGGACGAAATTCTTTTACGTAGGGGAGAATGTAACGACCCAGAATTTGTGTCATTTGAAATTTGCATATTTAATTAATTTTAAATATTTAAAAACTAAATTTATAAGCAGAATAGATTATATTTCGAATATAGTGATTTACTTGGATAATTAAATTGTTGATTTAATATTTGAAATTGCAAAATAATTTAATTTTGAATTTAATGTGAATAAAAATGATTTATAAAGTTATAATAAATTCTAATTAAATTTAAATGATGTTACAGAACTTTTAAAATCGAATTCAAAGTTAAATTCTAGAAATTGAATATTTTAATATTTAATTGACGAGTAAAAATAGTCATTTTTCAAACAGTCTCGGATTTCGGCGAAAAAAGTTTCGTTGGATCCGTAATGTTATATTATTATAAGATTTCAAATTTCGTGTCAATCAGATTTATGGTTTGTCCGGGGCGAGCTAAAATACGTAGAAATCGGTTTTAGTGAATTTTAAATTTAAATAGTCGATTCGAAAACCTATCTTCCAAATACGAACAAAGTGGCTCCCGATATATATTCCATTGCGTTCGAAATAGGGTTAAAACATTATAAATTCCAGGCGGCATGCTTCTTTCTGAGTTCGAAATTTTTTTGGATGAATAGTGCACGAATATTTTCTAGAAAAGGCCATAATTTTTCACAATTTTTACTAAACCCTAATGGTGCTAGGGCTAGCCGCCACCCATATTCTAATGACTATAATTTCATTTCGATCTTCCTCATTTTTCTTCCTATCCACACATTGATTCGGAAAACCTTCAACTGCAAACTTGTAGAGGGGGATGAGATCTACGTTTCCAACGGTGGTGATCGTATAATTCATGACGTGGAAAGGGCTAGGTGCTCACGTCCATCATGGGTTTGCATAAATTTTTCTCGGCCTACGTGCAGCTGAGCTTGTCGTGGTTCCAGCCGAAGGTGGCTCTCATGATGGGAAATCGAACGATGGCCCATGATTGTTGTTTAGATCGTCGATGGTTGTGCGAAAATTCAAGATGAAGTAGCGGTGATGGGTTTACTTCATACGATCATGAATTACCTGATGAATGAAGAAGAAGGATGCGCACAGTTCAGATCTAGGGCAAGTGAAATCGAATGGCTATGATTAAGCTAGGGTTTAAAAATAAAAAGGATTGTGAAATTTATATATATTTTAATTCATATTAATTTCTAAACTGCATAACTTTGTCGCACGAGGTCCGTTTCGCACGAAAGAAATTGCATTGGGTTCATATTCGTGAATACTACGTGATGGAGCATGTTTGGACTTGATTGGAGCTAGTGTGAATTTTGTGTAAAATTAAACGCGCGTTTAATTTTATTCGGAATAAAATGCTGAAACCGCTATTGGAACCATTGTGAGTACAACTCACTATTTCTGACTCACTGATATTTTTATATAAGTGAGAAATAATTTATTATATGATGATTGATTATTGTTTGGATGATATATGATATATTGGTTGATATTTGGATATATTCCTTCCTAGTGGAGCAGATGACCCTATACGTTCCCGTGTATGAGCGGACGATCCTTTGTACGCTCGTCTGCCTTGAAGCGAACATTGTACATATATTCTAATATGTATATTTGTTGTAGGTGACAGGTTGGAGGAATCCAACTTGATTCCTCAACAGTATTTATTTATTTTTAGATATTGATATATATTTTGTATCATATTGATATATGATGTTTGGATACTGTGATTGATGTATTTAGTGCTGTTGCAGCATTGGGCCTATATTTTGGAATTTAAAAATGTTAAAGTAACGATTTCGAATTTAAAAGAATTTTAAAAGTTATTTTGATAATAAATGTTTTATTGAATTTTTGAATCGTTTAGAATTGATTTATTTTAAGTAAATAGATGTGACAATTTTTATTGTTATAAAAGTTATGATTTTGGAAAATAATACTTAAGTATGATTTTGGGAGTTATCTAAGCTTTAATAACGATTTGTGAATTTCTAAAAGAATAAGCTTGTTTAAAGTCGAATTTTTGAATAATTATAAATGGTTTTATATATATATAAGATTTATAAATTTGATATTTTTATAATTCAGAATGAAGGAATTATAAAGGAGTTTTATAAGTGTTGAATTGGAGTTATAAATGAATCTTATTAGTAATAAGATTTATAATTTGTGAAGTTATAAAATGAATGAAAATTGTAAATAAATAATTTATAAGTGAATATACTTATAAATTGGATTTCGGCATTTAAATGAGATATAAATAGAAGTTGTTAATTAAGGATTTTATAAGTTGAAGTTCTTATAAAATAATAAATGGAATTTGATTTATAGGTTGAAGTTTTTATAAAATATAAACATGATTTATAAACATTGTTTATAAATCCTAAATCAATTGAATTTGATTGGTAAATATGAAAGATTAATAAAGGAGATATATTCACAATTTTGGACAGTGGATAATCCTTTAATTAAATATGAAGTGTTGAATTTGGTTAGATATTTATATTCACGATTTTCGACAATGAATAATAAATTAAATAAATGTTTTGGAAAGTGATATTTTAAAATGGAGTTAAATGGTTTAAATATGTTTTAAAATGTGTTAAGTATCGAAACCATAGATTTTAACATTCATTATTGAAATAGACGTTTTTAAGAAGTAAGGAAATGATGGACTATAACACTGCTGTTATAGTAAATGATTTTCAAAAGGAAATATTTTATATAGTATTGGGATTTATATACCTATCTTAATTTCGAATCCCTATACTAGTGATTTTGGGTTGCCGTAACGGTGTTCTACGCAACATTCGTTTTGACCCAACTAAGTGTGTTAAAGAGAATGTTTTCCTTAAAGATTAAATATATACTTAATCCTGATTTAAGTATATTGAATATTTTCTAAGTGTTGAAAATAAATAGATTTGTGAATTACTTATTATTAAATAAGTATTTGGAAATGTTTTCCAATATAGAAGTTGAAATGGTTTTGAAGATATATCTATTTAAAGATAATTTGAAGCGAATATTTGGCAAGCGAATTAATTAATAAAAGGTTAATTAAAAGGGCCTAGTGATTTTATAGTGCTAATATTTGTTTGCTTGCTTTGATAGTTAAATAACCGACTATCAGACTTGGCCAAATTTTAGATCCTCGACTTGATGTGGGAACTATTTAGTCGTACACTAAGTACGTAGCCTTCTGTGTAGCCTTGATTATCATTTGTCTTGAGGATGATGATTCGTATAGTGCGGAGTATTACTCCCATCTATCGAGCTTCCTTCTTGGCCTGAAGGATAGAAAGTTGAAAGTTGGAAAAGTGATAAGTCTATGAGACTTAGTTTCTGTGTAAGGTTGAGAAATGCTTTTACGTTGTTGGTGCGAAGAGACCGGGATTGGTTTATCCGAAAACCACTTCGGACCAACGTATATGCGACGATTGTGCAGGTTGCTTATGATGATATTGATATTCCGGATTTTCTTAGTGTTTATTTGGGGTTAAAATCCCAATATACACCCAGTAGCAGTGGTCTCTTCATTATGAAATATCCAATGCAAGGACTATTCGCTACTAATCCTAGGGATTTTCCGACAGGAGTGGTAGGAAAGTACCTTCGGTTTGTCCTGTTCCTAGACAACTTGTATGGATGTTTGTCTGACATTGCATTTCTATAGATTACGTACATTGGTTTTTAGAAATGTACATCAGTGGTGGCGGAGCTCTTAGCTTAACACTCTCCTTGAGATGTATGAGCTTAAGGGTTGTATTTTTGTGGAAGGCAATTAGTAGTCAATGGAAATGGCCATGTGGCATTCTAAGTGATGTGATTGTGCTTTGTGAAAGGTAATCGTTACCTCTAGCCTCATCAACCGGAAATGACCAAAACAGGCTTAGATGCAGCTGGGCTAAATGAGTCATTCCCATTAGGATATGATCATCCTCTTCTAGGTATATCTTTACACGCTATGACGTCGTGTATCGGATTATTGTGGTTTGTATGTTAGAGGGCCCTCGATAAAGGTCGGTAACGATTGGAGGATGACATATTCGGTACCATCTAGTTATAGAGGTGGGCCTTGTGTTGGTAGAGAAACTTTGTGATGGTTTCTCGGTATATTCTTCTAGAGATGTATTGCCGGAAGGTAGTCCCTTCACCTGGTCATTTGTATGGAAATCCAAACTCCACTATGTATTTACCATTTTGATTGTATTACCCAATTGGGTTATATGCTGGAATTTAATCAATGTAAAAATTTCGGCTATGATTAATATTATTTGTATATAATAGACACTACTATAATATAAGAATTTGATATGATATGTTTTAGTTACCGTAAGGTAAAAACAGTCCGTGTTTATGTGTGGACTTGCCTTACGAGATACTTTTATTTTGATTAAAAAAAATTTGGTAATTTAATAAATTCAGTTGAGTGTGTTTCTCGCGCAGGTTTGCCAGACTGATCCGGATGTTCTTCTCTTTCAATGCTCGAGTCAGACCGAGTATATCTACAGGTCTAGATTTGATGCCTTTGGAGCTTCAACAGGAGAGTTGGAGATCTTCATTTTTGTATATACGTATCTGTTTTGATTATTGATTATTCGTTGTGCTTAGTTGTTGTTAATTATCGGCATTTGTGAGGACAGGTTATTATAACTGTTTAGGCTGATAACTGTTGATTGATTGTTGACTCTGACTGATGTGTATATATACAGTTTCTATTTTGTAAAGATCATTGGTATGATATTATATATTTTCCGTTGCGATGTGAGATTTTGTATTGTTCTATTTGGTTCTATCTTCTCTCTTTCTTCTCTTCTCTTCTTCTCTCTTCTTTTCTTTCTCTTGACTTACCGTTAGTCTGTTCTTTTTGAGTCGAGAATGTGTGGTTTATTATCGATTCAAAGGGTATGGATTTTTGGGATGTCACAGTCTAGAAGAAGATGGTTCTAAAGCAAAAGCCTTTCCCTTGTCTGCTCTAACTGGGTTTGGACACTAATTCTTGTAGTGTCCAATCTGGTCACAGTTGAAGCACTTCACTCCTTTCTTCTCTGCAACTTTCTTCTCTTTCCAGTTTGACATTCATGAGCATAATGTCCTTTCTTGTCGTACTTGTAGCAAACTACATCGGCCTTCTCTTTCTTGGCAGCTCCACTATTTTAAGCTCCTTTCCACTTAAGGAATCTTCTCTTCTTGCCCTGAGAATTCTTAGTTCCGACGTGCTTCTCATTCCCATGAGTAGAAAGCATCTCTTCATTCCTGATTGCCATCTCCACTACAACTGTACTTGGATCACGGAGGTGTGGCATAGTTGTCATAGCAATCTCGGGTCTTAACCCTCGTATAAACTTCTCGTTCCTTTTAATGACGATGTCAATGATAGCATATCCGTATATGGACGGCTCATCAAACTTTATAGTATACTCACTCACCGACATTTCACCTTGCACTAAGTTCAAGAATATTCTCAGCAATACTGACTTGAAAACTTCAGATAAGAACCTCTCTTCGAATATCATTCGAAACTCTATGCAAGTAAACTCTTCCTCAGGAACTCCCAGGGTAACACTATTCCACCAATAAAGTGCTGCATCCTGCAACTATCTAGAAGCAAGTCTTCTCATCTTCTCATCATGTAATCCCAAGTCAGAAAAAATCCTTTCACAGTGCAATAACCAGTTTCTACTTCAACATCATCTTCTGTTCCCAAAAATGGCTTCTTACCAAGACTGGAATAATCCATCTTCAGCTAGGCATAGTTATTGCCAACTAGGGCCATAAGATTTGCTCCTCCAACATTCACAGCATTTACCTTAGCTACTCCTACTGCAGCTCCAGCTTGCATCAGATTGACAAAGAACCGATACATCATCCCATATCTACTAGAGGGGTTCCAGCACCAATGTTGGCATTTGCATTTGGATTAGCATTTATCTGTCAACCCGGATTTCTCCTGGTATTGGATTGAGCATTTCCATTAGTTATGGTGCTTCCTCCACCTAGTTTTCTCTTCCGTTTCCTACCACGTTATCTTCCTTTTTCGTAAATCTGCATATGGGTCTTAGTAAGATACAAAAGAATGGTTTAAGAAAGAGGGGAATACGTAGGTATATGTATAACAATTGCAAGTACGTTACTATATTGTAAATCCAAACCCCAATCCCATTTTCTGGTTCATTGGACTATGTTTTGAAAATCCTTTAGGTTCAAATTTCTTCAAATTGCATAAACCAACACTCTAATACCAACTTGTAACATCCCCCATTTGGAGGCCCAAAACTAACTGCTACGGATGCTGTGGTCATCCACATTTATTAATTCTCTGTGACCAAATGCGGTAATGTTAGATATATTGATATAACAAAAAAAACGGATATGAAAAAGATTAGCTCAATTTTTAAAACTAATTTCTCATTCCACTTCAAATCACATTTCAAATTCATTACATAATCCCAATTCGTAAACCATGTTCAGAGAAATATAACTATTACAAAATATGCCAAGGGCAACATATGAATTGGTTGATCAAAGTGTAGGATTGATTTCACCCTAGAGGGGGGGGTGAATAGGGTGATAGTGTAAATTATAAAAATTAATCGCGGAAGCTTATTAATTCAGATCACAGAATAGCAGCACAGATATCGTAGAATATAAATAACAGAATAAAACAGAACAACACAGAATTTACCCAGCTTCGGCAAAACCCTGCCTACGTGCTGCCCCCAAGGTTTCTACTAGAAATTAGATAGTCCCTCGCTTATACATGTAAACTCGCTATACCCGCTATTGACTAATCTAACTCTACGCTCAAAACCTTGCTACAACTCAACTACCGAGTTGCGAATTCTCAAGCTACGCCACGTAGCTTGTCCCCTAGTCACACGACTAAAAAAAAATAAACGGTTTAAAAAGAAAATACAAATTAAAAACAATGTAAATAAAATAGCCCTAATTCTAAAATAAAAACCCTTATTATAAATTTAAGAACCCCAAACTAAATTAAGGCCGGCCCAATTATTCTTTCTCTATGTTTTTATCGGCCCCGTTTCTTTGTTTGTGATGGCGGCTCTTATTTCTTCGTTCGTTCTTCTACGCAACTGATTTAGGGCTTGCGTTTTCGTTCTTCGATCTGAAAATTATGAGAGGCGGCTTTGTTTCGATGCTCTTTAATTTTGGCTATTGCTCGATCTTCGTTGCCCTGGAATTCACGGCTTCGCTTTCTCGTGGTACTGTGATTTAGGGTTTATGGATTTGGGGCTTTGATCCCTTTAATGCTCTGCTTTGCGAATTAGGGTTGAGATGATTATCGGCTTGGCTTGACTTCGCTTTGGTGAGTTCGGTTTCGCTTCAGGTAAAATTTTAGCTCTGCTCCTCTTCGATTTTCGTATTCGAACTCACACCTTTATGCCGATGATGATCTGGGGCTTTTATAGGATTCGTTACCCTTGAATTCCGTTCGTCTGATTGTTTCAAAATTATTGCTTTGGCCGTTTGATATTTGTTGAACGTTGATGATTTATTTGACTTTGTCAATTTCGTATTATCGTTGCTTGGTTGACACGGTTTCGAATTGATATCGTGGTCATCACGATTTTGACTTTGATTAGAAACACGGCATTGATTTCCTTGATTTCCCGTGACTTTCTCTTTGACTTTGGCATGTTCGAACTGTTGTATTTGGTATTGATACATGGTTGTTCTGTTGGTTCTTCTCATCCTGATGCCGAACTTGCTTGCTTCTGTACTGATGCATTAGTTGTTGGCATATTGATGCATTCATTGTAGCTCCATTTTGACTTGTGCTTTCTCACTGTATCAGATGTTATACTTGTTCATGTATTCGACTTCACTGTTGCACTTGAGTTTGTAGCTTGGTGTCATATTTGCTGGACTTGTTGTTGGCATGTGCATTGTGTTTATTTGTGTCCACTGAAGCTTCGAGTCTGCAACTTGTAGCACTTCACCTGTTATGTCTGCATTTTTGCTGCAATCTTCATGATTGCACTGTTCTCTGCATTTACTTGGTTGTAGACACTGATCTGCATACATGTGCTTAATTGCTGGTTTGCATTGATATTCTTTTGGTTGGGCATCTTGTACCTGCTGATGTTTGTTGCAGTCACTTTGTCACTGCATATCCATATATGCTTGACCTGTTTCATTTAGTTGTGCATGTTGAACTGGTTTTCTTGTTGTTGCATACTTGTATCACTGCTTCCATCCTTTCTTTCTCTGGCACACTGGTGTACATGATGTACTTGAGCTTCTGGCCTGTACTTTGATGTTGCCACTGTGTTTTTGTTTTGCTTGGTGGCATTGTGCATCTCAACTTGTTCTTGTACTTTGATGGTTGATCATTTTTGTTGTCCACTGCAGTTTGTGTTTGTTAACACTGGTCTGCATACATGAGTTTGTTGTGTATACTTGTGGCTGGTGATTCATCTTTCTGCATTCATCTATATATGCATTCATCATGTCACTTTATCTGTTTCAACTTGATGTTGCTTTAACTGCCTGTCTGAACTGTGCACATTGTTGCACTTTGGTTGTTTATCATGTTGCATTCACTCCATGGTGCATTGCTGTCATGTTGGTTCGAATTGCACTTGTCACTGCTGCAGTCGCTATGCAGTTGCTATGCCTTCGGTCATGTTGCCTTGTGTTGAATCCAGTTTCAAAACTCGGATTTGACCTTGTGCTTGTGTCGTGATTTTCAATGTTATTGCACGTGAGTTGAACCCGGTTTTTCATTTGGGTTTGACCTGTGCTCACCTGTCCCTGTAAATCAATCAAGTGTATATATCGGCGTGCACGGTCTTGTGGCATATACAGTAATACACTGTGTATGTCACAAGTTGTTCGTGTATGATGAATTCTAATTTAAATTATGACGAACAACCCAATAACTGAGGCAAATCATATTTTCAAAATTATCTTTTATTTTTGAATTGCAAAAATATTTCTTTTTCAATTTTACTGCGTTAGTTTATATTTTTGCAGATTTCTCAGATGCTGGATTCAAACTGGAATGCAGTTGAAGATAAAAATATGAGTGTCAGTGATATGTAGTGAGGTGAATTGTAAATATGAAATGTGATGTAATGAATTGTAAATATGAAATGTGATGTAATTGTAATCAAAGTTGTATAGTTATAGTGAGAGCTTGAAATTGTACTATTCAAAATTGTAATAAATATTTGTTTGAATAAAATATTCGTTTGAATTCAAATTCCGTGTTATTTATTTTATTCAGCAAATATTTATTTAATCTGTGAAAAATAAAATAGTATATTAACAAATACATTTAAACGAATGTATATATGTTTATTATCATCAAACAAAAATCATATAAGCGCATATTCAACAATCTCCCCCTATTGATGATAACAAACATATATTTAAGATTTTGAATATGTTAAATGTATTTGATCATTGATATATCCTAATTGCTCCGCCTATTTAAATGCTTTCTCTCTACATGATGCTCCCTCTACATATATGCATACAAATAAAAATATGCAAATGAGTCTAGATGCAAATAGAAAATTATTTGACCTTTGCTTGATTTTATTTGACAAAATCTTAACTTTTCTCTCCCCCTTTTGTTATCAGCAAAAGAATAATAGTGTTAGAGAAAATAGAGATAAAGTAATCGATATCAATCCAACATTAAAACTCAATTGAATATAAATATTAAATTTCAATAAAAAGTCAAACAAAAATCATAAATATTTTGTTAGGCGCATATTCCACTTTTAGAATGATGGAAATGTTGTCATCATATAAAACCATATAGTTATGTCTATTTGTGGTATATTTATATTAGGAATTTGAATATCTACTAACCATGCATAACCGTTAGGACTTTTAAATGAGATTAGTAGTATTCCAATTTTATTTTTAAAAAAATGAATTCAAGTATCTTCTAACCACGCATAACCGTGAGGACTTTTAAATGGGATTAGAATCAACTTGTTTATTTTTAGAAAAATCAACTTTTGATATGCGTTCCATACATGCATAACCGTGAGGACTTTTAAATGAGCATGGAAGCACATAACAAATTCCAAGTAATTCACCCATGCATAACCGTGAGAACTTTTAAATGAGAGTGAATACTTTGGTATTTATTTATTATTATTATTATCCCCCTTTTTTTAAAAAAAAATGTGAAAATGAAAAAACGAACGATTCCTGTTTAAAGTACCACATATTGACAAACTATATCGAATTTTGATGAGTGATGGTCGTTAGAAATATGATAGATATAGAGATGGTCATGGAATTTTTACCAACAAAAAGTTTTATAACTCTTGTTTAAATTTCTAAAGAAATTTTCTAATTATACTTTCTCGAGTTATAATATATGATCAATATCAACACTCATCACTTTTTCAATCACTATTTTTCTTTTCGATAATCATTTGGGAGTCAGATTAGTCAAAATAGTCATTTAAAATCAAATTCAAAAATAATTATGAAATTAAATTTTCAAAATGACTAATCTGAAAATATGGTCAAAAATGATTTTCTCGAGGGGGTTTTATAAGAAAATTTTATGCTATTTGAAAATTATTTGAAATGAAAAATATGCAGATATTTTCTTTGAAAAAAGATGCAGTTACTAAATGTCTCAAAAATCACGTTCAACTAGTAATTTTTCTATCAACTAGATTACCAGTGTAATCTGCATCTGAATTTCTTTTTCACTCAAAATCATCATTAATTGAATTTGGTTAACCAAACATGAAGTGTGCACCAAAAATTTCAAACTCAATTTTAACAACAATTTAAATGACATTCTTTTCAAATTGAATTGAAGCCGTGTAAATAATCAGAAAACCGTGAATATAGAGTCAGCCGTATTATAACCAATATTATTATCCAACAAAACACTATTTTTAATCCAAACTGATATGAAGTAATTCAAAGAATCTAGAGATTTTTATAGTGTTTTTGGCATAAGAATATAATTTGGCCAACTATGTTGAATAAGTCAGAATCAAAAACATCATCTTTTCATCAATCTCAATATTGGCTGATTTAATTCAAAATACGGTGCAGATTATCACATTTAATATATCGTTTAAAACATACCATACCTGTTTTACCTTTACGATATTTTTCGTTGTTGTCCATTTTGATTCTGTCACCTTTATATTAGGCTAAGGAACTTTGCTTTGTCGCCCGTTGTGTTTCTGGAACAGCCAAAAAATCCAGAGAACACTATTTTTGTTCCTTAGCCTGCCACCACACCTACACGGGAAAAGATTTATGTGACCTATTTGTTTTTATAGGTCCATGGTTGTTAGTGGCAGAAAATTTTGAAAAAAAATTTTGTGGAGACCCAAAACTATTTATAATTGTTCCCTTCGGCACCCAAATTTGTTTAACTTTGAGAGATTTTATATTTGTGCCTTTTGGAACCCAAATCGGTTTAGTTTTCACATGTTTGGGTCTATACCAGCAATTATTGTGATTGTGTCCATATTTTCTACAAATTGTGCACATGGAATTAACTTGACTAATATTGCTTTCAACAATTTTCGAACAATTATATCCAAGTCCTTGTCTAACCGTATTAACAGTTTGCTTTCCTAATAGCATATTCAACGATTTTTCACTTTTTGAAAATTTATCTAAAGTCGTTGGCAATTGTTGGACTTGTGATTTGAGAGATTCATTTTCGTTTAACAACTGTGTGCACTTTTTAATAGAATTCTCTCTCCTAGTATTTTCATTCTCCTTTAAAATCAGAATTTCATTTTCAAGTGATTTTATATTGATTTCCGATTTTTTAATTTCTTCTTCGAATGTTGGACACTTATCACACTTAGGGATTCTACGTTGATAGTTCTTAACTAATTGATCAAATTGTTCATTGCATTCTATCAAAGTGTCCTTTTGAGATTCAAGTTTGGCATATTTTTCCCTAAGTCGTTCATAACAGCCATTTATCTCATGAAAATAAATAAGTAATTCATAGTGGGTAAGTTTTGATACCTCGCTTGGCTCGTCATCGTCGCTATCGGTTATATTTCCATGAAGGCACATATCTGCTTTCTCACTCTCAGTGCTATCGCTTTTATTCCACGTGGCTGTAAAACATCTTCGTTTTGATTTCTTTTCTTTGTCGAGTTGAAATTGGGGATAATTGAGCTTGATATCACCGGGTTTGTTGCAAATGATCCCGTGTTGTTTCGAGTTATCCAGTGCTTTGATTATTCTGCTTTTTAATTTTTTATTTAGAGCTGGATTTCCGTATTTGTGATTCCACCTTTTGAATTTCTTCATTATTAATGCCAGCTCGGCTGCTCCATCTTCATCATCCTCATCACAACTGCTATTTACCAATCCTGTTAAGCACATCTCTTTAACTGAGTCAGTTGTGGAGGACTTCTCATTGCTGTTGACTTTTGCTCCATATATTGCATCGAAAGTATTCCAGATTTCCTGTGCATTTTCACAATGAGAGATGAAATTAAAATTATCTTGATTAATATGAGAATATAATATATGCATAGCAAGAGCATTAATCGAGATAATTTTCTTATCTGTTATATCACACCCATTTTCAATAATATCCCAACATTTAATATTAACAGATTTTAAATAAAATTCCATTTTTAATTTCCAATTCAAAAAATCTGTTCCATCGAAAATAGAAGGAATAATATTGGAGCGACCCTCAACAGAAGTATTTATAAAAGAAGCCATTTCAAAAATTCAAAATTTTAAAACAAAAACCAATTTTTTTTAAACACGAATTTTTAAAACAAAAATTGATTTTTGTAAAAAAAAAATTAAAATAAAAACGACTTTTGTTCCTAGCTCTGATACCACTTGTAGGATCGATTTCACCCTAGAGGGGGGGGTGAATAGGGTGATAGTGTAAATTATAAAAATTAATCGCGGAAGCTTATTAATTCAGATCACAGAATAGCAGCACAGATATCGCAGAATATAAATAACAGAATAAAACAGAACAACACAGAATTTACCCAGCTTCGGCAAAACCCTGCCTACGTGCTGCCCCCAAGGTTTCTACTAGAAATTAGATAGTCCCTCGCTTACACACGTAAACTCCCTATACCGCTATTGACTAATCTAACTCTACGCTCAAAACCTTACCACAACTCAACTACCGAGTTGCGAATTCTCAAGCTACGCCACGTAGCTTGTCCCCTAGTCACACGACTAGAAAAATATAAACGGTTTAAAAAGAAAATACAAATTAAAAACAATGTAAATAAAATAGCCCTAATTCTAAAATAAAAACCCTTATTATAAATTTAAGAACCCCAAACTAAATTAAGGCCGGCCCAATTATTCTTTCTCTATGTTTTTATCGGCCCCGTTCCTTTGTTTGTGATGGCGGCTCTTATTTCTTCGTTCGTTCTTCTACGCAACTGATTTAGGGCTTGCGTTTTCGTTCTTCGATCTGAAAATTATGAGAGGCGGCTTTGTTTCGATGCTCTTTAATTTTGGCTATTGCTCGATCTTCGTTGCCCTGGAATTCACGGCTTCGCTTTCTCGTGGTACTGTGATTTAGGGTTTATGGATTTGGGGCTTTGATCCCTTTAATGCTCTGCTTTGCGAATTAGGGTTGAGATGATTATCGGCTTGGCTTGGCTTCGCTTTGGTGAGTTCGGTTTCGCTTCAGGTAAAATTTTAGCTCTACTCCTCTTCGATTTTCGTATTCGAACTCACACCTTTATGCCGATGATGATCTGGGGATTTTATAGGATTCGTTACCTTTGACTTTCGTTCGTCTGATTGTTTCAAAATTATTGCTTTGGCTGTTTGATATTTGTTGAACGTTGATGATTTATTTGACTTTGTCAATTTCGTATTATCGTTGCTTGGTTGACACGGTTTCGAATTGATATCATGGTCATCACGATTTTGACTTTGATTAGAAACACGGCATTGATTTCCTTGATTTTCCGTGACTTTCTCTTTGACTTTGGCATGTTCGAACTGTTGTATTTGGTATTGATACATGGTTGTTCTGTTGGTTCTTCTCATCCTGATGTCGCACTTGCTTGCTTCTGTACTGATGCATTAGTTGTTGGCATATTGATGCATTCATTGTAGCTCCATCTTGACTTGTGCTTTCTTACTGTATTAGATGCTATACTTGTTCATGTATTCGACTTCACTGTTGCACTTGAGTTTGTAACTTGGTGTCATATTTGCTGGACTTGTTGTTGGCATGTTCATTGTGTTTATTTGTGTCCACTGAAGCTTCGAGTCTGCAACTTGTAGCACTTCACTTGTTATGTCTGCATTTTTGCTGCAATCTTCATGATTGCACTGTTCTCTGCATTTACTTGGTTGTCGACACTGATCTGCATACATGTGCTTAATTGCTGTTTTGCATTGATATTCATTTGGTTGGGCATCTTGTACCTGCTGATGTTTGTTGCAGTCACTTTGTCACTGCATATCCATATATGCTTGACCTGTTTCATTTAGTTGTGCATGTTGAACTGGTTTTCTTGTTGTTGCATACTTGTATCACTGCTTCCATCCTTTCTTTCTCTGGCACACTGGTGTACATGATGTACTTGAGCTTCTGGCCTGTACTTTGATGTTGCCACTGTGTTTTTGTTTTGCTTGGTGGCATTGTGCATCTCAACTTGTTCTTGTACTTTGATGGTTGATCATTTTTGCTGTCCACTGCAGTTTGTATTTGTTAACACTGGTCTGCATACATGAGTTTGTTGTGTATACTTGTGGCTGGTGATTCATCTTTCTGCATTCATCTATATATGCATTCATCATGTCACTTTATCTGTTTCAACTTGATGTTGCTTTAACTGCCTGTCTGAACTGTGCACATTGTTGCACTTTGGTTGTTTATCATGTTGCATTCACTCCATGGTGCATTGCTGTCATGTTGGTTCGAATTGCACTTGTCACTGCTGCAGTCGCTATGCAGTTGCTATGCCTTCGGTCATGTTGCCTTGTGTTGAATCCAGTTTCAAAACTCGGATTTGACCTTGTGCTTGTGTCGTGATTTTCAATGTTATTGCACGTGAGTTGAACCCGGTTTTTCATTTGGGTTTGACCTGTGCTCACCTGTCCCTGTAAATCAATCAAGTGTATATATCGACGTGCACGGCCTTGTGGCATATACAGTAATACACCGTGTATGTCACAAGTTGTTCGTGTATGATGAATTCAAATTTAAATTATGACGAACAACCCAATAACTGAGGCAAATCATATTTTCAAAATTATCTTTTATTTTTGAATTGCAAAAATATTTCTTTTTCAATTTTACTGCGTTAGTTTATATTTTTGCAGATTTCTCAGATGCTGGATTCAAACTGGAATGCAGTTGAAGATAAAAATATGAGTGTGAGTGATATGTAGTGAGGTGAATTGTAAATATGAAATGTGATGTAATGAATTGTAAATATGAAATGTGATGTAATTGTAATCAAAGTTGTATAGTTATAGTGAGAGCTTGAAATTGTACTATTCAAAATTGTAATAAATATTTGTTTGAATAAAATATTCGTTTGAATTCAAATTCCGTGTTGTTTATTTTATTCAGCAAATATTTATTTAATCTGTGAAAAATAAAATAGTATATTAACAAATACATTTAAACGAATGTATATATGTTTATTATCATCAAACAAAAATCATATAAGCGCATATTCAACACAAAGTCTAAATATAGGCAATTAAATAACTTTGCCTTTACATTCAATAACACAGCAGAATCAAATAGAAAGAACTCCTAATATGTCGCTTGCCTTCTGCACGTCTCCGAAAGCTTATTCATCTAAAGGAGAACCTGAAAACGTTAACTCTTAAACTACTCAAATTAATTGAGCATTCAAGAGTTTAAGGGGAAAACATAAATTTCGAGTCAAACAAAATGTCTGGTATGAATAATAAGCTACCATCACGAATCATATAGTTATCTAATGAGACCACGCCGATTAGCGGAATGGGTTTTCCCCTCACTATATTCTTAATCCAATTTCTAATAATCATATACTGTGCACCTGCATCCACAATGGTTAAGACATAAAAAAATAAAATGTATCTTGACGATATGCAAACATGCAATATGTTTTGGATTTCCCATCCCCATTAACCCGACTATCTGTCTCAAATTATAGTTTCTAGGGTCATTATTAACCTATTAGTTTTTATGGACTGACTAATAACCTATTAATTCTTTACGGAATTCCCATCCACTTTCATAGTTTTCAAGGGGTCATTACAAACCTAATGGTTCCTACTAATACTATCATATAATCATAGACATCATGGGATCTCTTGAACTTATTGGTATCTACCAACAACTTTCTCCAATCATAGTTTTTATGGGCTTACTATGAACCTATTGGATTCTCCAGTAACATCTCTCATCTCATAGTTTTCTTGGTATGACTATGAACCTATTATTCTCCTTCAATAACTTATTTCGAACATAGTTTTCATGGGATCACTAAGAACCTCTTGGCCCCTGCCAATAAAAATTTCCATACATAATTTTCATGTGTATACTCAGAACTAGTCTAAACCAATAATTCTTTGATCAATCTTTGGGCATCTATATTCTGCTATCTGACCGCCTGGATGCAGTTCTACTCATATAGGAGCTAACTCAATGTATATTCACTACTAGGTCAGCCTAACTGGTTATTCTACCCTTAACACCCTAAAATGCAACTATGAGTTAATTATGAAGTGAATATGTTTACAAAAGCATACATGATACCTGATCAAAACATAATAATGTAAACCTCTATGATTTAATTCCTTGCAATCATTTTTCTAATGAAACATGGTTAATACCCTTAGCCCACTATCTTTAGCAAGGAATGCTTCTTCAAAAATTCCAAAGTAAAATGCCATTTCAAAACTCCTTTATATTACCATGGGTTTTCCTTTAAAAATGAGATTGGGCTTCTTAATTGAAAATTAATGCTTTCGACTGTATCCTTTGTATCATTACTTAAAACCTTAGATATTCTCCTTCAAGACCATCCAACATATGTTTTGAAAGCATTAAAACCTTTCTTTCGAAACCATTAAAGATATACCTTTCGAAACACTCAAAAAAATTCCTTTCAAAAGCATTTAGCTCAAGCAAGAATTATGGAAATATAGCTTCAAAACCATTTGAAAGTATCTCTTTCAAAATAATTGGGCTTAACATTAATTATCGCTACTGGGTCAAAGAGAACAATAGTGAAAGTGTCCCTTTCGAAAGCATTGATTTTAAGTAAAATAACTAGGGAAAAAGATAGCTTCGAAAGCATTAGGAAGACGCCTTCAATATTAATTAAACGAAAGCCTTTCTTTTGAACTCATTATTATAAGGCCATAAAGAAAAGCGGCATTTAACTAATTTGAAAGGTATGAAGGCAGCAGCTACGTATCGAATAGGTTCAAAAAGCGACTCTCATTCGAAAGCTTCTTTAAAAACAATGGCAAGTTGAATTGATTTGAAAGCTAAATAAAAGTAGTTTAAACCCATTCAAAAGAATCTATTTAAATCAAAGGCATGTAATGTATTTAAAAGCTTATAAGAATGACTTCAACCCATTCAAAAGCATGCCTTTGATAGAGTCCCTTCCTCGTTTCCCCAATCCACTACATATCATTAGTTTGATACCATGTACATTGGTTTCGAATGAGTTAATTAGCAGAAGTACGGTGACGAAAGCTAGCAAATGGAAGTGGCAAAGTTGTAAATCCAAACTGGTTTTATCGCCTTACAAAGAAATTCCTTTTAACCTAACTTACCCAGATTGTCAAAATATGGTTGGTTGCCAATTCTTTGTCAAAATCCTTTTCTAAAAAGGCTGCCGAATTCAATAATTAATAATCGAAATCATTTTAACAAATAAGCCATTCCCTTCAACAAAACATTTAATCCTCCAACTTAAATAATTTAATAACCATATTAAAACGGTTAGGAAAATCCCCAAAAATCACAATTATTCACTTTTAATATGTTTTTTAACATATATAAATTTATGACCCAAAAACATTACTTATTTGCCTTAAATAATTTAAACCCAAATTATCTATTTCTTCCATTCAAAATTGATAATAAATTATCTGTAGCTTTGAATATTATGAAAATTTAAACCCATCTCCAAAATAATATTTTACATAATATATTCAAACATCATGGCACTTGAAATCAATTTACATGATTTTTACCTAAAAATCAAATTATATTATTACACAAAAATCCTTGTTTAAATCAAAACATGGCATAAAATCAAAGCATATCATCATTCACCCATCCAAACGGTTTTAAACCTTAAACCCAAAATTAAAAGTTCAAAAAGACTTATATTAGATGGTTTAGATCATTATTCACCTTGTTTGGATAAGGAACTCTAGATTTGTTCTTGCTTTAATTTTTCTATTTTGAATCTTAGCTTCTAATTGATCTTAAGCTCTTCTTCTCCTAGGGTAATGGCCGACCTTGTTTCTCCTTTGTTTTTGTTTTATGAAAAACGTGAATGAGAATGATGTAAGGGTTTAGGGGTTATGGGATTAGGTTATACAACTATTCCCATATTACCCTTGCCTTATTCTCTTAGGTATTTAACTTATAAACACTTATGTAAATCCATTTAGTTGAGGCCGACCCTAAATAATTTTCAAATGTTAATTCCCTTATCACTCTAATCTCTACATTATTCTGTTTAATTTATCTAATTAAATTTCATGAATAATTTTATTTAAAGTTACAGATGTTACACTGGTCCTCGACAATCCATGAAAACTTATTCCTGTTTCCACTTTTGAATCTCGAGCGGCTGTAGGAAATCACTCTTATTGCGCTTCGATGTGAATGCCCACAGCGTCCTTTTCATCCCTTCCTAAAAAAATGTCTGCCCGATATCATGGTACATTTTATCGCCGCCGATATGTATATTCAATCTCGAGAGATGGCACTCTTATAGAACCACAACCCACCGACATTTGGCATAAACAATCTCCTATCCTTACGAAGCCAACCACCATGATCGATCTCGTACCACTTCATCCTTTCTTACTCTACTCCTTTCTCTATCTTTCCCATGAACTCTAATAGTCTAGTGTATCACCTCTGATCATCAAGCTAGCTAACACTTCCGCCTCCAGCTCACATCGAGGTCTGAAATCATAGCCAGTGATAAACTACAACTGCTTCCACTCCAGGAACATCACTACCAAGCTGACTTGTCTTCTATTCAAATATTAGCAAATGTAGTTTCCTTATCGTATGTATAGGAAATTTGAAACCTTAATTGAGATGTGGGAAATTTGAAAATTTCCCTGGTAACTTCTAGGATCCATTTCCCATATTACTACAACCTTAAGGGTGCTTAACAAATTGTTGTTTCCATAATGGTAAATAAAACGTTATCAGTAATATCTCGTTTATAACTCTTAACCATACATACTTTTTCTCCTAATCATCTTCATAACTTTGAGTGTGCTCAACAAATCATAAAATACATTAGATGCTCAGAACTCATCATTTTGTGATTGCCTATGGAAAATTTTGCATCCCTTGAGGGTGCGCAATAAAGTGATAAATTTTTCTTACCAATCTAAGGGCAATATGAACATCACTATAAATATTTTATGGCTCGTGGGTGCTCAACAACCATATGTATATATAGAACTCTATTTATATGTAAATGTTAGAAGCAACATTATTTCAGATTCTTAATCTTAAAATAATAATAATAATAATAATTATTATTATTATTATTATGATCTATAAGGAATAATGAGTATTCACAACACTCAGTTACATCATTTTTCATTTTATTAATGTAATTACATACATATGTATTTATTACTTATAACTATATGTATTTTATTTTGATTTTAACCTTTATAACCACACTTTTATTTTACTTCATATACATTTTATAAGACTCTTATTTAATTATAATATAATCTTAAATCTTCTGTTTATGTATATATTATTATTAGTTAACAATTAACTAGTATTACAACTTTATTGTAAACTTTTTCGAATTATAACATTTATAATCAAGAATATAATTTAAAATTATTTTGAATTTATCTATTCTAAACTTTTATAATTTTAAATTACAAAATAATTTCAAATTTACTTATTTATTACTTTTATAGATTCAAGTTTATACTATTTTAAAGTTGCTCATTTATAACCTTTATGAATATAAATTTAAAATGATTTTAGATTATATTCATAACCCTTATCAATTTCGATTTTTGTTTAAAATAATTTTAAACAAATTAATTTATAACTGTTATGAATACAAACTTAAAATATTTTTGAAGTTTATTCATAAGCTTTATAATTTTAAATTTACACTAATTTAAAATTCATATTTTATATATTATTAAAAAAACACGATATGGGCCAAAATACCACTGTTGGATCGCGTATATCAGGTAGCAGGGTAAAATGGGATTATTTTAAAACAATTCATTTTTAATTCATTATGCATTAAATCTTTTCTAGCATTGTTATAAGTAATGTTTTAAAATCAGACCATGTTTAATGTTTTATTGCATGAATTTTATTTTAGTTTTAAGTTAAATGGTATAATCGTTATATTGACATTATTAACTTTATTTATAATATTATTACTGGTTTAGAATATTTAATAGAATAATTTATAATCAAATTAATTAACATTCACTCAATGATAAAATTTATATAATATTTTGAAAAATTAATATCTAAATAATAAGAAATAATAAAACAATTTTGCTACAAATTCAAATTTATATTTCATAGATTAATGTTATAAATTTAAATGATTATGATTCGTCTTAATTCAAATGTCAAATTTTTGAATTAAATGAGTAATGTCTTAATATGTTAATTTCAGTTAATGTTGTTTATATGTAAATATTTAATGATAATATAAATGTTATAATTCTTAATTTACAATATTAGTAATAATTATATAGTTTATTTTAAGATAATGTCAACGATTTCTTAATTTGATTACAAACTCAACGATGCAAGTTTCATGAAAAAATGAGGTTGCATGTGAGAGTTATGATATTTATAAGATCTAGGGTTATTTTGAAAATAAAGCATATTAATGTAAAAATATAACTAACAATGACCTTTTATAAATTTTACCTATCTTCTTCGATATACCCTATCCACTGCTAGGTCCATTCCTTTGTCAGGTTATTCACATATCTTGTGACAGTTAAAGATGCCACATCTGACGTCGTTCATTTCCTCATGTGACAAGCAACCCAATAATGTAAATGAAACCCCACTTGATGCCTTAATTCTCTAAAAAAAAAAATCATCGGTCTTGAAATTCAAAGCCGCTCGAAATCGTTAAAGTGTAGTCTGACTCCATCAATCCCTTTCCCTTATGATTCATACTAGTTGACATCTCGCTATTCGATCTCCGGAGATGTCAACATGATGCATGGGCATATATACACGGCATTGGTGCGCAATGTCTTGAATATATATGTACATACATACATATATATATATATATATATATTGTATTCATTTTAATTAGAAATCTAATTTTAAATTTATCAAAATATTTTAGTATAAAATTTCAAAATACATTTTTTTGAAAATAGTAAATATGAATATATGCTATGAAAAGATTGTAGAATAAAATCAACATGGTAACCTTGCCTGTTGTTCACATCTTGAACCCTCATCTTCATCTTAGAGAGAATACTACTCTAACAATTGGTGGAGTTACAAAGTCCATCACTAAGATATAATTTATTTCATGGAGAGAGAGAGAATAAATTTGCGTTTTTGTAGAATGCCGCACCTAGGTATGTTAATAGCATTGCTATTGGGTTATATAAATTACCTACATTAACCGGCCCCAAAATAGAATTAATTTCGACCCCCTTAGGACCATATCAATGCAAGTTGTTAACTTGATAAAATTAAAATGTTATGTAGTACATAGAGCTATCTATATAAACTTTCAAAATCTCACAATGGAATGAATAAAATATAATACCTGAAACAAGTACTCATCTCCAAAGGAAAACCATTTCTAAAACATAGCATGTTAAACGTTACAACATTTTTACATAAAGCTTCCAAAGTAAAGTAACATAATTGTCTAAACTTCATACAACAGGAATACTTAAAAAGCATAAATAAATAAATAACTTCCATAAGTCTTTTTCTCTACCTTTGTCTCCTAAATCAGCATTACTCTCTTTAACCTGTATTGTAATGGGAGTGGTCAGAATAACAAATATCCAGTGAATGAAAATATCAAGCTTTACATATTTGTACTTGGGTAGTATTATTTGAATACGAAATATGTTTTACATATAAAATCACAATATACATATAAATTCAACTATTAGCCCAAAGGCTCTTCTAGTCCAACTATATAACATTTGTATAAAGTCAATTGTAGGCCGAAGACCCTTCCAGCCCGACTACACAAAAGTCAACTAAGCCCGAAGGCTCTTCCAATCTGACTGTACAACTCTACGTAACTAGCACATACTATGTAAGTGGAAATACTCAAACCACTTACTACCTTCTTAAAGGGGTTTAGGCAGACTCTGATCATTGAAGACCTATAAATTAAGCAAATCCTCGTCAATAATGACCTAACGCAAAGGCGGGTCCTTACATGGTTCCTCCTTACTAGCACCCTAAGAAATCCTAATAGGTCACTTAATACTTCACCTAAGAAAGAGCGACCCTATCTTGGCCAATTAATACCTCAAACCCGAAGCGGACCCCTTATATGGATTTCACACACCGTATCAAAAATGCAATTTATGAACAATAACCCACTTGTGACATCTCACATTAGTTCGACTATTCATGCATACTGGTAGTCAAATTAACTAGGCAGGTTTATCCTACAAAATTGAGGCTAACCTTTCATCCACTGGAGTTACTTATTATAGCCGATATCCCATGTTATTTCGCAAAGCCACATCGCTGTTAGCAAGATTTAACCGGGCAGATTTCCATGTTGCTTTGATTTAACCTCGCATCCCTTTAACTTAGTCATAACTGATATGCATATCCATTACATATATTACCCTATACAAAAGCTACTTTAGGCCATGTAAGTATCCCCTTATTTTGCCCCTAATTAGGGATTGATTCCCTAATTAACTCTAACTATCTTTCTAAGATTAATATTACATAACTATTTTAATAATACTACATTCAATGTGCTATCATCAATGCGCTATAATCAATATGTTATATTATATTTGTATACTTTTATTTACATGCGGAATTTTGGTGTAATCCTTACATTACAACAATTTGATAATAATTCGTTTATAGGGTATCTTGAAATATCAATCTCATACAGATGTACAATTCCAACTATAAATGCTACCACTATAGCCAATGAAAATAGATTTGTACAAACATGGAATATCTACACTTGTTCCATATTAATACACTAGAATAACTTTTTTGTTTTAAAGAACAGATCAAACACAAATTAGATCGCCTATATTCAATTTAATCTTTGTATACAACATTTTGAAGTGAGAAACAAATTCCTTATTTATTTGAGTGGTAGAAATAGGCAGTACAAACTACAAACAATTCAATTCATAATTTACACAACATTTCTAAATTATTTTCTTTTTGATTTCTTAAACAATTCAGTTCAAAAGATGAAAAATAATTTAAGTAGACCACTAGTTATCTAATTCTAATAGTTAATTATATTCTAATGTACCAATACCAAAAATAATTATAATTCCAATATATACAAAGACTGATATTTACTTAGGGAAATTCTCGGGGTTTAAGTGTTATGTTTTTGTTTCTAAAATTTTCCATGGAAAACATCAAATCCTAATAAATACCATTCAATTATAGAAATGTGAAAAACTTGATATTTCCACACATAAAGATTTGTTTGCTTCCTAACTGATTTATTCCGCCATGCCTAATTATCTTTCAGATCTCCCTCTTTTAGAATATACAACTAAGTGAATTGTATAAAGAAATTAGATTTAAAATCAAAAACTAGAGAGGAAAAATATTAGAAATCAAAAGAATTAAAAATCTAACCCTCGTACCTGAAAATCCTAACTAATTCTGACACCCAAAGAAGAAGAGATCTGATTAATAACGCCCCTAATTCTCTGCCAGATCTTCTCCATTTTGAATATACAACAAATAGATTATATTTGCAAATTAGATTTAAAAATCAGAAGATAGGAAGAAGAATGATTAGTTTAAATTATAGATTAGAAACTAGAATTACTTGCTAGAAAAGTTCACTGTTTCGAAAACCATGAAGGGAAAGATTTTGACAAAACTTTTTCCAAAATTATATGAAGAAAAAGCAAGGGCCTAGTGGTCTATTTATAAAGGTAGGAAGAACTGAGGATCATTAAATCGAAACCAAACGAATCCGGGTCATTCGCTCATGGAAAATATGCCCAGTAACGGCATATCTAGTTGACCGCTACAATAGAGGCAGTCGATCGACCCTATAAAGGTGGTCGACCGGCCTCGTTTTAGCAAGTGACTTTTGATTATTTTCCAGCTTCATTGATGTATTACCCTTTTTTGATTCTAATTAAATCATCGTTAACTTTAATTTCTCCTTTACATTAGTTCCAACTTAAGTAAGTGTTCCAATTCAAATTTCAAGCTTTTGAAATTCTCCCAAAATTCAGAATTTTAAAATTCAAATCCATGTTAAATTATTTTAAATCTGAAAACTTCAAACGTCTGTAACTTCTCCATACAAGAAATCTGTTTTCAGCATATTATATATGACAATTGATCAGAAAATCACCATGACGTAATGGTGCAACTTACATGACCAAATTCCAACATTGCTGAAATTCAACTTTTAGCCTTATTTTAATTATTAATTTTTTTAAATTTTTCGGTGTGTTACATTCTCCCTCTATAAAAAGGATTTCGCCACCAAAATCACCAAGGAAAGATAGTGTAAGGCACACTTTATGCCCATATTTGATGTGCAAGTAAATGTGCATATATTTACATCCATATTTTATCTAGTTATATTTAAATAAATGTCATATTTGGGAATTTTAACATGTTTAAACCAAAATTCAATTATTGTCAAATCATCATATATCAACTTCATTCGGAGGCAAAATGGTCATTTTATGCATGTGTCAATTTGAGAATTTTTACTTGGACATTTTTTTATGATTTTTATAGAAACTTGGATGCATAGAGGGTTTTATGAAGATACATGCATGCGCAAATGAATACAAAGGAATGAAGAGGGAAATAATTCAAGCTCATAATCATGGAAGACCCCACTTACCAACTTACCTAAATCTACAATTAGGAGCGTACAACTAAGTGGAGGTTAAAGCTTCATGCATATTTGATGATGGGTTAATTAAAGGCTAATGGTTACTTGGTGGCCACGGTTCCTACATGTTCATTTTGGGAAGCACCCTAAAAATTGAATTAGGACTTTATGCATGTATAAATAACCCTTTTATGTACATGTAAATAACTTTTTACTCTTTCAAAAATTAGTTAGGAAATTAAAATGCAAGTTGTAAGCTCTATGTTTCATGAAATAAAAATAGCTTCCTAGCTTTTTTTCTCTTCTCTTCTCTACTTGTTTTTATTTACTTTTGTGTTAAAATTTATTCCTATGCTTTCTTTCATTTCATGTTTATAGCTTACATTTACATTCATGCAAGTAGTGTAGCTTTATTTTTAATGCAAATAGTTAGCAGTTAATCTCTCTTTTTTCCTTGTTTAGTTGCTATTTCCTTACCTTTTTAATGTTGAAATTTACAAGTGTTGATTTGATAACACAAATGAAAAGCTAAACCCTTTGATTTAGGGGTAATGAAACTCTCTAACATTATGTAAATTCCATATTTCTTTGATTTATGGTCTCTTTTATTTATGCTTCATGAAAGTGGATTTTGATGTAAGTTTATACAAGTAGGTATAATAGCTTATGTTGCATCTGCAAATGACCTATTCTTATTCAACATAAACACAATTTACATCATCATTTGCTAACTAATTTTTTATTTTGAAATGAAAATAAAAAACAAAATTTGATGATCTATATTACTAATTACAATAATAAATAAATCATACTTAAAATAGCTTTTTCTTTGGCTTCATTTTCATGAGAATTGATAAGTGGTTTATTTGTTGCATTATAGTTTGATGGTTTAAGTTATGTTAACTAATAACATAAATAAACCATACTTATGATAAATGCAAAACTCATGTCACTTATATCAAAAATAGAGATCATAAATGATATGTTTGTTAATTTACATAAATATAAGAGTGAATTTGCCTCCAAATTGTTTTCTAATCTCATAGATTTTAATCACATTTTCATTCTAGTTTTAACTTCATTTTGTTGTTAGTTAATAGTTTTCTCTTCATTTGGATAATTTGATTGAATAGATTTTTAAAATCTAACAAATCCTGCGGAATGAATCGACCCGTACTCACCACGTACTAGAATTGCACGCCATGCACTTGCAATTCTTTTTCTTTCAAAATTCGTTCGGCTATTTTCTAACTCAATAGACATTTAGCCGTCCAAACAATATTATACAACCAATTTATTTACAATGATATATACAACCATCTACTCAACAAAAAATATAATGTGGTTATGTATTCATACGTACTATAGTGAGCTCAATCCTAGCGAGAATCCAAGATCGTGACATATAGAAATGTACGCAAGCATCTTAAATGTACATAAAATTCTATATGAGTGCAAAAATAAAAGTAAAATGTACGGCAACCATCTCTGTAACAATCCACTTAGGAACATGCCTAAATTTTAACCTGGAAAAGGCTCATTGAAAATTAGATTCATTCTAAGGTAAGCCGTTAGTAGTAAAAAGAAATAACATTACAGAGCCAAGTCTAAACTTTCAGAATTCACAGCGGATGGAATAAAATATAATAACAAAGTGTACCCATTTATTTCAAAACTATAAAAATGTCATAATACACAATTCCATAAAAACCATAGCATAATATATGTTACAACAATTGTCTAAATACATGGGTACATATCAAAGCAAGTAATAATTACAAATACTGCAACAAACCAAGCTTCTCAATCTCTAAGTATCATCATCGTCATCAATCCATCCTTAACTTGTGTTGTAATGAGTAGGAAGTCATAATAACAAGTGCCCGTTGAATAAAAACCTCCAAACTTACCTTTTCAATACTTCGGCAGTGTATTTCAGAATAAAAATATGTCTATGAGTATAAAACCATTAAAACCATTTAATACTTCTTTATAAGGAAAGGAGGTGGGTCCATCCACTTAATACCTTCCATTCCAAAAGCAGGTTTTCAAAATCTCATATCCCAATCATACGTCATAAACAGCTAATAAGGTGAGAGACGGTACCCAACCACTTAATACTCTTTATTGAAAAATAAGCAAACTTTGGTCATTTAATAGCTTAATTAAGGTAGACCCCATCATTTAATACCTATTTCCAAGGCATGCTCCTCAACGGTACTATCTAGCTGACATCATATGGAATCTATTAGGCCACTTAATACTTCCATGTGGAAAATAGGCAGACCCAGGTCATTTAATATCTTAGTTAAGAAGAACCCATCATTTAATGCCTATATCCTAAAGCAGGCCCCCTTATAGAGATACCGCCTAACAAAACCCCCTAGCTATTTAATTCGTCATCTGGGGAAAACAGGTGGGTCTAACCACTTAATACCTCAAGATCCCAAAGCGGGCTCTTCGTCTTATGGAGCATACTTATAATGTCGTATCGCATTAATCCAATTATTTGTAGGAATTGTAGCCAGCTTAGCTGGATAGATTTTTTCTGCAGAATTTTGGACCAACCTCACGTCATCACAAATATTTATCATATGGACATCTCACATCAATCAAAGTGTGCATTACTACTAGTAGCCTCAAAGTGAAGGCCATGCTTTCTTAATGTAACTCTATTGACCTCGCATCCCTTTGACTTATCCATACATCTATTACTCCACACACACACACACTCATCTTACCGTTTCATCAATAAGGCCGTAAAAGGAATCTTCCTTATTATGCCTTAAAATAACAATTAGTCTATAAAAGACTTTCCTCTTATTTTTTTTCCTAACAATCAATTTCCTTCTGGATGGGAGAAATAAATGAAAATATAATTATGTCATATATGCAATAATTATATGTTAGTTATGCAAATAGAGAAAAATAAATATTCGTACCTAATAAGTTATGGATTTTATGCTCTAAACTAGCGTTAAATGTCAATTCCCTAACCAATTATTATTACAAGCCCTTTTCCTTTGAATTCCTAAGATTTCATGGGATTCTAGTAACCAAAGCAGGGAATAAATATTCATAACCAAAAATGCAATAACAGACTTATGAATAAATAGAAACTAAATTTATTACACCAATTCAATGGAATATCTTAAACCATAAGAATTTCAATCTAAACCCCATATCCTATGCAACTCCTCTTCTATAAAGAAATAGATAAGAATAAGTGGTGTAAACTACAAATACAATTTGTAATCTAAACCCCTTATTTTATTGAAGAATCACAATTTGATCCAAAGAAGAAGGAGAAGTGGAATGGACTTTGAAATTATCAAAAATTGCACAATTGAAACAAATTCCATCAAATTAATGTAAATAATTGGGAATCTCAACATAGCTTTGACATAGTGAAATAAAAAGGAATTTTGGGGGATTTTACCTATCATATTTTCAAAATCCCAAAATTCCTAAGGCATAATCAAATCCAAAAAGAAATAGACTAAACAATTGTTGAAAAGAAATGCTAAGGTTTCCACTCAGAGATTAGCCTTTGCTTTACTTAAATGGATTTGTAGCCTTGCAATCTCTATCAGAGTCTCTCTTTTGATATATACGCATAATAGAAAAGAGGTATATATACTTGTTATATTCAGAATAATTAGAGAAGAATAGGATAAGAACAGATTGGAGGAAGAAGGAAGGAGTAAGAAATAAGTTGAATTCTTACCTGTATTTCCTATGGAGTTTCTAAATCTTATTAAAGAGACAACAATGATAGAATTTTGTCCTATTCTCCAAAGTAATATGAATAAAAAGTGGAGAGGATATGATTTTATTTATAGGGGTTGAAACACACAAAAACTATAAGATGAAAGTAGGTAATAAGTAGACAAATCTGGAGCGTACAACTCAACATAAAATATCTTTAAACCCTAGCCGCCATTGGCAAAATTCATTACCAAGCGGTCGATCGCCTAAGTTCAACCGATTGGACCCATATAGGTTGACACTCCTCTATTTCAAGGAACTTTTATTTTGTTCCACTGCAAAATTATTTTATTCCTTAATTAACTTTTTAACATTAAGCGTTTACTTAGCCTCCAAGCCAATTTTTGAAAGTTAAACCCCAAATTTAATTTTTCATTTGAATTCAAACTAAATTAATTTAAATCTAAAAATTTTAAATTCTCATAACTTCTTTGCTTGAGCTCCGTTTTTCACATATTATATGTTTGCACCAAAAATGGTTATAAACATCCAAGAATAATTTTTATAGAGAAGTAACCGAAGAAAAGTAAAATTAAACCGAGTACATGAATAAGTAAGCAACAAAGAATAAGCGATAATGAAAGACATAGAAATTTATAGTGGTTCGGCATTGTATGCCTATGTCCACTTTGAAAATTATCCGTTGTTCATCTCTTATGAAAATGATTACAACAGTAGAGAAAAGCTAACACTTGATCACAATGGACACTAGAGTAATAAGCAACATAAAGATCCCGAAAATGAACCCATGGGTCTGTATTTATAGGGTGAAATGTAGACATATTCCGCTAAGATTTCAAAAAAGGCTCTTTAAGTCCATACAAGCCCACCATAACGATCAGCGAACATTACTTGTTGTTTTAAAACGATCTAGGTATACGATTGTTATATTTGTCCCTAATTGCCATGCGATCATTTATGGGGGGTCCCACATGCCTCTATGCCATGATCCTAAAATAAGAAGTCATTTTGAATTGTAGATTGCGAGATATGGATCAATGTTAGTTGCATGTGGATCATTCACTGAGCTACACTGATCGTTATAAAGGATCTGCATAAAACAATTGTCATTTCTTGAACCTCTCCACTCTTCAATATGCTGATGCTTTGAAGGTTTAAGTGAATTGGCCTTGTGGAATTTGGGATATCGATCGATCTTCTCCGATTTAAGCTGTTTTATGGATCGTTCCCGATCAATCCATGTAAATCCTTGTTTTGCCCATAACTCGAGCATATGATCCCCGATCGACTTGAAATTTGGAACATAGCTTCATGGGGCTATGCTTATCATTCCATAGTGGTCGCACCTTATTGGGTCCCTGTTCGAACCTACTTAACCATCATTCATGGTATCGTATATAATTGATTGTCAAGGGTGGTAACCATCCGTTTCTAGCCAAGTTGATGATATCTTGACCTTGCCAAAAGGCTGGATAAAATTTTCCCCCAAAGTACTTCTTGTTCAAACATAACGTGCTTTGAAAAGTTACAAACTTCAACCATCTAAGAAGGATTCCATTTAGTTCGTTGAATGGTCTTTACCCTTTTGTTGAGTCGCTTTCTTGTTGAAGTTCGTGTCTCCTTTTATTCATTATGACTATTAGTTGATTCCAAATAGTACAAATACCAGATCATAGCTTATCAATGATCATATTGTTGTTTTTTTGGTGATTATCGAACCACAATAATTTGATTTTTGATCTTCCTTTGGTTGATTTTAGGTATGAATTCAATTTCTGCCGATTTCAGAAAAATTGAACTGTAGAATGTATATTAGTTTGCATACATGTCCATACCTGACCCCTGACCACAATTACATGTCAATGGATCATTGTCAAGTTTCAATGTTATTCCTTGTCTTGTGTGAACATCCACGGCCGATCATTATTCATTAAATGGAAAGTTAGAATGCCTTTGTATGATCGTTTTTTGTAAAGACTAATAACCAAGGCCGATCATTATTTTTGAATGGATTTTGTATCCATCTATCTACGGTCGTCTTTGTATGATCATTTCCATATATATAGTTTTATAATCATTATCAATCTTTAGTAATGTAAAGTAGCTTCGATCGTTCTAGGTGGTGGAATGATCGTAAGAATTCTAACTTGAACTATCGACATTTTTCATGGATCGAACGATCAGTACATGCTTTCCCTATAAAACTTTCATCCTTAACCATATTTGTTGAATCTAGGCCAATCGTCCCTGCGTTCATAGGATCTTGGATCATTTTAGAATGATCAATTTTGCGTTTGGGCCAAAAGGGTTGGCCTTCCTCTGCAAATAAATACATTTTTTCTTGGTCACCTCCATCTCCATTCTTTCACTTTCATATCATTCTGACTTCGAATAGAAAAAAAAAAGAAACAAGCTGCCCCTCCTTCTTTCTCACGGATCCAAGAACGATCCGATTTTCTAAAATTAGTCCAATCCCTTAGCAATCTATTATTGCTCTAGCTCTTTAGTCTCATCTCGAATTGAATTTGAATTGAACTTGTTTTGTGATTCAAGGATGAGATTTCGAGTGCCTTAAATCGCATGTTAGTTAGTTCAATTGGTGGAATCATTCGATCTAAACCAAGTTGGTGAAGATGGAAACTAAGGAAGATTGAGTTGTCGAGTATGGGAAATGCAGATCTACGCATGATAAACGCTCATGGATGATCGGTTGATTTTTGGACTTAGTGAATTTCAAAGTGAATGGATCATTTGGTAGAACGATCGTATGAATGGAGTAGAGATAACGATCGGTTTAGAAGGCCAAATTGGAACAATCTATGGAAATGAATCGATGTGAAACGACCGATAAGACTAGGCCTAGGAACGATTAGTTGGGGCGAAGCTTGAATGATTGGTAGTGAGGCATGGGGAACAATCGGTGATGCTAAAATGAATGATCGATTGCCAACATATGAACCTTAAAAGTGAAACCTAATTAAATAACTTCGAACCCAATAATGAGCTTCAGCCTTGCACATTCAAGTGAACTCATATGACTTGTATAGGACTTGAACTGCATATTAGGTAAATTTGAACTTCGACATGAACTAATGCTTCGACTATTCTCTTGGAACTCATCAGTGAGTTGATTATAAAATTGGATCTTCACTTGCTGACAGTTGACTGTGAAACTCAAAATGCATTGTTCCCTAATGAAGAAAAGAAATGATTGAGATGGTCAGGAATGACGATCTCTTCAGTTGAACCTCAAAGATATGTTGTCTTTTTTAATTTTATTTCCATACAACCTATTACTGTATTGTATAGCACTTCACCGCACCACATTAGCACTCACTATGCACTGGGGGGTGCAGATTACTTTATCTAATCCTGATTTTTACTTAGTTTAATAGCAATGGGTTCTAGACGTTCTGGACGTCATGAAGCTATGCCAATTGGACCATCTTTTCTACAGGATGATCTATACATTGAATCAATTTCTGTAACCTAGTCTGATAGTCCATCTTCTAGTCACCATTCATAATAACCGGAAAACCCAGGCCCATAGTTTGATTTTTCTAAGGCAGTTTCCATTCTTCCACCAGAAGTTGTTGATCCTGCTCTCGATACTCTAGATGATGCAGTTAATTTGGAGAACCCTGCTGATTCCGTAGCCTCCAAAATAAAGGAAGATGCTCTTCGCCGAATGTGCATAAGGCATGGAATTCCCTTTAATGATATATTGGTTCCATCGTAGGATGATAGGGCTCATAGACCCCCAGAAGGATATATGGCGTGCAGCAAGTTCATGTGCTGGGTCGGATGCATCCCGCCGTTTAACTCATACATCCGAGAAATCTCCATTTTTTTAGGATAGCTCCAGCACAGCTTCATCCGAATGGCTACGCTCTTATCAATTGTACTTATATGGTATTTATGGAGTTCTTGCATCATCCTCCAACCACCAATGACATTCGGTTCATATTCTCTTTTAAGCGATTAACATGGAGTCTTTCGTTTGCATTTCTTGAGTTATGGAAGAGGTGTTAGATTCTAACTAGTGCATGGAATAAATTAAGCGTCTTTAAAAGCGAGTGTTCTTTTTCTGATGTCTACCCGGTTTCGCTAGACAATGGTGGAAAGACGTAAGTGTTATCCACTGTCTTTATATTAGCATGGAAATTCGATATTCAGGTCGTATTATTGACTAAGTAATTCCGTTTACAGGTGCCGTCGCTCGGTCCAATGGTAATCTTTATGAGGAGGCAGTCATTACTCTAAAAAATTCACCACTGAAGACAGGAACATCAAATATCATCTTATGGAAAAATGCCTTGTTACATTATATTTAACGGAAGAGGGCCACATCTTAGGGCTTACAAAATTGCCCAAACTATAGGGACAAGACCATGGGCTGCATTCAACCAAAGGGGCAATCAAATCAATCCTGTTGTGCCCCAGCCATTGGTGTTCAAGAATTCACTGGTATTGATGTCGAAGGACATAAAGGCAATGTGCCCAATCACAATAATGATGTATCTATTCTTGGAGTCAAGGTCAAATCCTCGTAAACCTTACAGACTTCGATTCCCGATGGGAGAAAAAATAAAATATTTGTTTATAACTTTTCCAAAAGTCGTCTTTTTGATCAACTTAAGTCGTCGATGGCCCCTAAGATTTTTCAAGATGAATCCTTTTCTCAACCGTCAGAGCGTTCAAGTTTTCCGATTGATTCTTTGTCTAGTTTGCCAATACCGCATAACCTTGATGCCTTCATCTTTACTGACGTTAGTATCATTGGGTTGGAATCTCCCACCAGAACTAGCACTAAAATTCCAACTTCTAAAGGAGAAGTTACTCCAATGAGCAAAGCTCCTGCACCTGGTTTATCGGAGGGTAACACAAGGACACTCGTGCACACTTGCACCCCTCATCTTTGCATTATTCTTGACTTGTTCTTTTTTAATGCTTAAAGTCGATCGACTTTTGTTTTCCTTTGCAGAATTGATGGTAAAGAAAAGGAACATATTTGATTCCCTTCGAGATGTACACCACCAAGCCCACGATTCACGTTCTAGCTCATACCGTCAAGGTAGTAGTCAAGAGTATTGTGATTCCAGTTATCGATTCGATCAGGACCATGGTCATGATGATGGGGTGATAGAGATAATCCATTTCAAGATAACATCAATCAAGATCGAGATCCCCTCCTCCAAAGGTTTCTGATAAGCCAACTGATTGTCGAGATCTACCTATCGATCCCTCTCGTAGCCTCCTCCCATTTTAGTTCCTCCATAGCCTTTGGATCTTTCTCACTCTCAATGGTCTAGTGATCATCATCTCTATATTGAACATGTTACTGCTTAAAGACTTGACAAGGAAAGGACTGAAGTCGAAATCGCTACAAATGATCCTATGATCGGTCCAGCTGCTCGCATGGCACATCTTCGAGAAGAGTTTCCAAATCTATGTTTTGAAGGGTTCTTTTTCCCTCCTAATCTGAAGAGGGTCCTAGATCATGACCAAAAAATGACTATTGACTGTATCACTGAGATCCACAAGCATTACTGGAGAAAATTTCAAATGTATCTTTCGAGCGCGCGGTGGAAATTGATAAGTTAAAACGCTAGGAAACTCAAAATAAAAGAATTATTGATACTTTGGCAAATGAGTTAGAGGCTTCTAGGTCATCCCTAGTAGAGGTTGAGGGAAAAGCTAATGCTGCCATCAAATCCATGGAGGAAATGAAATCAAGTCATCATGATATGGTCCGCGTGTTGCATCATCTAAATCAAGAAATAGCACTCGAAAGAGATACAGCTCACTGAATGTGCAACCTTGAAGGAGATAGCGGAACTTAAGGCTAAGCTCGTGTATGCAAACAAGGAGAAAGATGATGCTCAAAAAAGGGCTCAAGATTCTTGTAACAAATTGGTGAATGTGAGACTTAAGAGAGACATCGCCATTGAAAGGGCCAAATATGTTGATGCACTTATTCATTGCAAAGTGGAAGCTACCAAGGATAAGATTAAGAAGGAGATAATGAATGGATTGGACCCACTCCTTATTCTTTACAATGCCTGTGTTCTCAAACATAGAAATTTTGCATGGTTTGGTGATGATTATCCCTCCCTGCTCTGGCGTGTGTAGGAATTTCTTATTGCAGAAGAAAAGAGACTCCTTAATACTGAGGAAATCGACCGTCTAGGCTTGAAAGTGAAATTCTATTGCACAATTAACCTAAAATATTGCATGATATCCAGCTTATGCTTTAAAAATAATCTGTTAGTACTCCTTCACATGAAATGGGTGAAGGAACTTGGTTCCGACTCGATGTTACAACTAAATTGCCCCCAGCATCCCAGGTTATCCTTAGCTCCACGACAGATTCTTCAATCATTCCTAGGTATGATCAGGACAAGCCTCGGATTTCTCCAATTCCCAAACGCAGTTTTGATGATATTTCGACTCAACTTAAGAGCCACACTGAGGAAGGTATTTCATTGACAGTTTCCATCTTTAAAAAAGTTTGGGCGTTATCAGTTGATACTTCTAATCGTTTCGTCTATTTTTTCTCAGCTTTAAATCTGTCAGGTGTTGTTCCTCCTCCCTTGCAAGAGTTTCAATTCGGATCAAAAGCAACCGTGATAGAATTCATCAAAGTTACTACTTCGGCCGCTGCTCAAGGTGCTCAAGAATAATCCTTCGTTATTGATTATCAGTTCATGGAGGCATTCTTCAAGGAAGGAGGCGACCCATACCATGAAATTCCTTTTAAAGTGGATGTTTTAATCATGGGCTCTTCCAACCCTACTGATGAGCTTAGTATGAAAGAGGGCATTGAGAAGGAGAGTTGTTGAAAAAGAAGTCAAAAACTGAGCCAGTTGATATGGATTTCAATGAGCCAATTCCTATCTCGCTCCAGATGATCCCTCCCAGCAGGAAAATTCCACGAGATAAGGTCCCCCATTTTTGGTGTTGAGAGTGCCTCAATCCTTCCTGCTTCTAAAGATGATGCCACCTTGATCCACTTAACTGAAGATGTTTCTACGAAGAGAAGTCGAGGTGGAAAAGGGTCGAAGAGAGGATCGAGTGGTAGTTCGGATGGAGCCTCTCCTAAGAAAAAAAAGATAGGAAATCCAAGAAATAATCTTTGGGTTAGTGTGATGTGTAAATAGCTTGGATGGCTACTTTTTCTTTTTATTGGTCTTGTTTGTTTGGGTACGACCCCCATTATTACTTCTCAATTTGGATAAACTTGTATTGTGAGCAGCAAGTTTAGTGTGAATAAGAATTCTTTTAATTTTATGTAGAATTATCGTATACGCTTGTTTGAATGATCGAGCTATCACATTTTCCATTTAATGTATTTGTGAATCGTTGCTCGTTGGGTTGGATATTAATGTGACTTATCCATCCCAAGGCCTTCCTAAGGTCATGGCCTCGAGTCGTATCAAACATAGGGCTCGAGCCTTAGAGTTACGATGTCAAATTCAACTGTTTTAGTAATTATACTTCTGACCCCAGTCTCAAGTTAGCAGAGTTAGATAGTGGATGGTGAACTTTATCCTTATTGATTTTATACTTCTGTCAGTTTCAGACCGGAGTTTATGGAATAGTGAGTGGTCTAACCGCACTCATCTATTTGTCTATACATATATCCACTCTTTGGGGACAAGCGTTAGTTAATGGGCAGTCAGGCCACACCCTTCTTGCATCTGTACCTATATCTGCACTGTAGGGATGCAAATTATTTCATAGGTGATTAGTCACACCCACTTAACACTTATACCCATATCTGCACTCTGGGGACGTGAGTTATTTAGAAAACTGTCGAGTTCATTCTTTTTGGTTAGTTTTTCTACCCCCAAATATGGGGTTTGACTCATCAAGTGAATAGTCAAATCTCAATCAATCTCGAATTATGTCGGTCTCATCGAAAAGTGGGATTTAGTCAGTCGCATATCGCAACTAACAAGTACAGCACTGGCAGGTTACAGATATAATGGAAAATTCAAAGTTCTACTGCTGAACGGAAAGGAGACGTAATTTGCCTTATTACATATTTGAAAAACCAAATGCTAAATAAAATCCTGAAATTAAATACAACTGAATGAAAAGGAAAACTAAGTAAAATGGTATCGTAAATGATCACTATTCCACGTCTTTGGAGGTGTGACGTCATTAACAGTCGCTAACTTGAATGTTCTCTCTCCAAGCCTTTGCTCAACAACATATGGTCCTTCCCAAATTGGACTCATATGCGATGGGATAGGAAAACCCTATTTTAAAACAAGATTGTCGACTTCAAAGGATCTAGTTCGGACTTTATGTTGTAATATCGGGAAACTCGATATCGGTGTGCAGCTGCCCTTAAATTAGCTTCCTCACTCTTTTCATCTATAAATTTTGGAGATTAAAAAAGGATATCTTTATTTGTTCTGGGATCGTAATAAGTTACACGATGAGAAGGAACTTCGAGCTGAACTAGAATAACGGCCTCGAAGCCGTAAGCGAGGGAAAATGGAGTATGGCCAGTCGTGGACTTGTGGGTGGTTTTGTAAGCAAATAGTGTTGTCGGAGTTCATCCACACACTTGCCTCAAGACGTTTCCAAATGCTTTTTCAGAATGGATTTTATAATTTTGTTCACATCCACAACTTGTCCATTTGCTCGAAGGTGAGTGACCGCTGCAAACCTTTTTTGAATACGATACCGACGACAGAAATTTTTAAATTCGATACTACCGAATTGAGTCCCATTGTCTGCTATAGTAGTTCATAGAAGACCAAAATGACAAATGATGTTCCAGACAATGAAGTTGATTACTTTCTTAATAATGTTCGTGGCCAACGGTTTTGCTTCGACCCATTTGGTGAAGTAATCAGCTACGACAATAGCGCACTTTGCCCCACTTTTAGAGATTGATAAGGAACCGATAATATCTACACCTCACATGGAAAATGGCCATGGGCTGACTAGTTGTGTAATTTCATTCGATGGAGCTCTTGGAACTTTTGCATATATCTGGCACTTGTCGCATCGCCTTACGTAATCGGCAAAATTTCGATCAACGGATGGCCAATAATGCCCATAAAGAGTTTTTTTGCTAGGATTTTCCCCTAGTATGATCACCACATTCCCCTTCATGTACTTCCTTTAGGACTTGTTTTATTTCATCATGAGAGATACATTGGAAAAGGGGAACGGAGTAACCCTTTCTGTACAAAACTCCTTCCTGTATAATACACCATAAAGCTTTGCAAAGGATTTGTCGCTTTTCATTCCTTCATTGGGGAAGAACACCCTGTAGCAAATAATCTTTAAATGGAGTCATCCACGATTCCTTCTTAGGACCTCTCTCTAGTACTTGGTCAATTTCCATCATATTTAAACTCGAGGCATTTAGTACCTCTATTGGAACCAAGCCCATCTATTGCACATCCCCTGTGCTAGCAAACTTTTCCATTGAATCGACCTCTCTGTTCTGGTCCTAGGAATGTGTGTAATGTCATAATACTCAAAGTCAATCGACAATTCCTAGACTTTGGTAAGGTATGGAGCAAGCCATTGTCCTTTAGCTAGGTAACCTCCCCTGATTTGGTATACTTCCAATTGCGAGTCGGCAAAGATTTCAAGATATTTTATTCAAGTCTAGCAATCAGAGCCTTGTACATCACTTCTTTGTTTGTTGCAGGGAAATCAAGATTTAAAGCATAGAAAATTGATCGATTTTCGGGAGCTACATGGACAATCTAACCTCTAGAGAAACAACCGTTGGATGCTCCATCTGTATTCAACTTCCATCGTATGGTGGGGATTTCACTGCTCTTCGAAAAATCATCCTATGAAGTAATTTCTATAAAATCAGCTAGTGCCTGACCTTGAATATTCCTCCAAGGAAGATAACTGATATCGAATTGGCAAGTTCAATATTCTACTTGAGTAACCTTTGAGACATCTCAGGTCGCTGCAAGACCTATTGTAATGGTTGGTCGGTGTAAACATTAATACGGTGTACCTGAATGTAAGGGCAAAGTTTTCATGATGTAATTAGCAAGCAGTATGAAGTTTCTCTATCTTCGGATAGTTCCTTTCAGCCACTGTCAATCGCTTTCTTACATAATAGACCGGTCTCTGAATTTGATTCTCTTCTTGAAGCAACATGACACTTATTGTGTGTACCGACATGGTTAAGTAAACATATAAATCTTCATGATCCACTGGCTTTGATAAGATGGGAGGTCTTTCCAAGTGGTTTGCCAAAGCTTAAAATGCATCTTTACAATCTTATGTCCATTCAAAATTTCTTTTTCCTCTCCTGATTAAGTCAAACATCGATAGCTCCTAAAATGAATTGGCTAAAGGCAACGACCTTCCAATTCACGCTCTATACGTGTTTGATAGTCTTTAGCGCTTGAATATAGCGAATAACTTAGATCTTCATGGGATTAACTTCGATTCCGCGGGCATTAACAATGAAACCCAAGAACTTTCCAGATGCAACACCAAAGGAACATTTCAGAGGGTTAATCATTATTTTATAATATTGGAGGATGTCAAACATTTCTATC
Source organism: Allium cepa (assembly GCA_030765085.1). Taxonomy (NCBI): domain Eukaryota; kingdom Viridiplantae; phylum Streptophyta; class Magnoliopsida; order Asparagales; family Amaryllidaceae; genus Allium; species Allium cepa. The sequence continues at coordinate 180,584,684 of CM060937.1, read as the reverse complement.
AAGTGTTTAATGTGGTCGCTAGACCATCGTGACTTCAAGAGCATATCAGCCACATATAGCTGCATTGTTTTCCCGATCTGATCTTTAATCATTCTGTTAACTAGGAGCTGGTAGGTCGCTCCTGCATTTTTTAATCCAAATGGCATCACCACATAGCAATATAAACCAACATCAGTAATGAAGCTGGTGTGCTCTTGATCGGGAATGTGCATTGGGATTTGGTTATATCCTAAGTACGCATCCTTGAAAGATAGCAATTCATGTCATGTGGTTGGTCCACCAGTTGGTCGATCCTTGGAAGGGGCAAACTGTTTTTTGGCCATGCCTTATTTAAGTTTGAGTAATCAACGCATGTTCTCCATTTCCCGTTTTCCTTTTCCAAAAGTACAGGATTAGATATCCATTTCGGATAGTGGGCGCCGCGAATAAACCCATTGTATTTGAGTCTATCCACCTTCTCTTAAGGACTTCTGATCTCTTAAGATTTGTACCACGTCTTTTTTGTTTCACTGGGACATACCTCGGGTCAATATTCAATGCATGGCTCGCAATGGCAGGGGAGATCCCACACATATTTGAGTGAGTCCAAGCGAACACGTCAAGATTCACTTGGAGAAATTCGGTAAGTTCTTTCATCATCGGGGGCTGAGCTATGATTTGATCTTTAAGACCTATGACAGGTCTTCATGGCTATCTATAATTTCAATTGTCAGCTCAACCGGTGCAGCCTTGGTCTCTTTGGGGTCCTTTTCGTCATCTCTCATATCTATATCTCGATAGAGCCGACTGTGGCACCCAAGCCAAGGCTCGGGTGTTATTTGTCAATCCTCATTGGCTTAGATGCGAAGTGACTTCTCCACACCTTCCCCTTTCTCTCTCCTTGAGCATCCCTTAACTCAGCTGCATAATAGGCACGTCTAGTTGCCTGGTCACCATAAAGAATTCCAACTCTGTTATCTGTTGGGAACTTCAAAGTCAAATGACATGGGGTAAAAGCTGCCCAGAAGTCAGCTATGGCCGGTCGGCCCAAAAAAGAGTTGTATGGAGAGTCGACATCCAAAAAAACGAAAGGCAAATTTCGGAGTCTCCTATGGTCATCTTCTCCCAACTCTACAAGTAATTTAACATAACAACAGCTTCAGTTGTAACAATGTTAAAGCCATGAATATGAGCTTTAGACAGTTTCAAATCATTTGCTTCCATCCTAATCTGATCATAAGCTTTCTTGAATATTATATTTACAGAATTTCGACAATCAACCAGTATCCCTCTCACAAAAACGGGGCCGATCATGGAAGAAATGACCATTGGGCCGATCGTTGGAGCCGCCGCCTTGTCTGTATCTCTATTCTACACACGATATCATCTGCCATTGTATGTTGCTATTTCGACGGAGCTCCATCCTCCAAGTTTGAACAGCATTCAAAATCCACATGCTTAATTATGCTAGCATAACACTCCATCTGATGCCATCTTTTAGCAGCCAGATGCGGCCCTTCGACTATTGTATTAATCACTAATCTCCCACTGGTCCGCCTAGGTTCCTCAACCCTATGCGATGCTTGTTCTCGATTGGGGTCGGATGTTCCCTGCCTGCCATCCCGTGGTTTTTTATGAACTGATGTAACTTCCCTTCTCAAATCAGCTTTACAATAATATCCTGGAGGAGCCTGCATTCATTGGTGTTATGCCCATATGATTCATGAAACCGACAATATTTTCCAGTTTGTTTCTGCTTCTTTGTTGATTCTTTTGGAGGCGCCTTCCTATACTGCATAGTATTGCAGGTAGACAAATAGACATTCTGCAGGGACATATTTAGTAGCGTGTAAGTGTTGTACATCATAATTTTAGGCTTTACTCTTCTAGATTCCCTCTTTCGTTATCGACTCCTATCTCTGCCTTTCTCTTGCTGATTCGGTTTGTTCTAGACATTCATTTGAACTTTTCTAGAGCTTACATCAGACTGTTTTACTGCAATATTACTCTGTACTCCCTCTCTGCTTGGTCCTTCAAAAAAATTCTTCCTATAGGATCTAGCTTCCTCCTTTCTTAAATATTGAGCCGCCTTTGCGTAAAAGCATTCCAACATTGCGCGTAGCTTGCCGGCTAACCAATCATCAAAATCAGGTTCTGGATCAATCCATCTTGCCACAGCCATCAATATTACATGGCCATTCAGATTCGTGATTTCTATAACAGTTGTATGGAATCTCTCCAAATAATCTTTCAATGATTCTCCTGGAGCCTGGATCACGTTGGATAGGGACATTATATCCTTGGGGCGAGTTGCATGCATTTGGAACTGCTCTACAAACTCTGTTTCCAAATCATCAAATCTAGATATCGTTCGTGGGGGTAACCTTTTGAACCACATCATTACAATCCCAGAGAGAGGTATGGGAAAACATCTACACTTGGTTACATCATCTTCTTGTGTGAAATCCATCAGCCATTCATTTCTCATGATGTGCTGCTTGGGGTCAGTTTTCCCCTTAAAGGTAGGATCGATGGCATGTCGAACATCCTTGGATATTCTGCATTCACAACATCATCGGTGAATATGGTATGAATTCTTAAGATTCCCTAGTCATCTTTGGTCAAGCTTTGGCTCTCCCTCACTAGTTGTATGACCATAGCCAACAAGTTCGACATTTGGATAGTCGGTGCTAAGCGGTGGTCGTGTTCCACCTCATATGAATGGTCAGATCAATGTCTATGAGTCGTTCCATGCCTTCTTGGTTCAAAATATTCTCAAAGTGTGTCTTGTAAATTTGCTTCATCATCATTCCGAGGAAGCATTTGGGCAACATTTAACTGAACTCCATCATCCAAATCTGCCGCAGCAGCTCTAGTTTGAATCCTAGCTTGTGTAGGTAAGTTCCCATCTCTGGTGGAGGGATCAATACTAATCGTTCCTGGTAGACCATGATGGTTTACCTGTTGACGCCCTGAAGTTTCAACATGATATCTGTCTATTATGTGATGCCTATGCCTATGATGCCCATCCGATGAACTAGAACTCTCTGATATCGAGTAAGGAGTAGGGTCCCTCCTAGATTTTCCTCGCTATTGCTATGTGAGTTGGTTCATTAGGTTGATATTGGCCTAGATCTGCTGATTTATACTCGATGGCTATTCATTAGCTCTCTCATCAGATTCCGAAATTCAACTCTCGTAGTATAATCAGTTGGATTTTGGACTTCAACTAATTCAACATTCACATCCATTGGTTGACTACTCGGGCCTCCTTGTTGGATAGTACCGTTTTCGTTTCCTTCCATGTTCTGAGAAGTAAATCTAGTAATACTTACCATTATTAATACCTTTGCTTAAATTTTGCAAATCTGAGTTGAACTAGAAAACTTCTTGAAGATAACTATGGATTTACTTTGGGGATTTATGCAATCCAGTAGCACAAAAGGGATCCCAACCAGTCGAGAATCAAAATTCTTAGTGAAAGCACCAAAAAGTTTGCACAAAAAATGGTTATAAACACCCAATAAAAGTTTTTATAGAGAAGTAAGTGAAGAAAAGTAAATTAAACCGAGTGAATGAATAAGTAAGCAACAGAGAATAAGCAGTAATCAAAGACATTAGAAATTTATAATGGTTCGGCGTTGTATGCCTACGTCCACATTGAAAATTATCCTTTATTCCTCTCTTATGAATCTGATTACAACAGTGGAACAAAGCTAACACTTGATTGCGATGGAGTCTAGAGAAACAAGTAGTGTAAAGATCCTAAAATTGAATCCACAGGTATGTATTTATAGGGTGAGATGACGAGATATTTCGCTAAGATTTCGACAGAAGGCTCTCCAGGTCCATAGGAGCCCACCATAACGATCGGTGAACATTACTTGTTATTTTCGAACGATCGGTATATATTATACCGACCGTTATTTTTATCTCCGATTGTCATGCAATTGTTTTTAGGGGCCCTACATGCCTCTATGCCTTGCTCCTAAAATATAAATTCATTCTGAGTTGCAGATTGCGAGATATGGATCAATCTTTGTTGCATTTGGATCGTTCACTGATTTACATCGATCCTCATAAAGGATCGGTATAAAAACGATCATCATTTCTTGAACCTCAAATTTTTTACCTGCGATCATTTTGATGGGCTCCACTCTTCAATATACCAATGCTTTAAAAGTTTAAAGTGAATTGGCTTTGTGGATTTCGAGATACCGATCAATCTTCACTGATTTGAGTTGTTTTATGGATCTTACCTGATCAATCCATGTAAATCCTTGTTTTGTCCATAACTTGAGCATATGAAATCCTACTGACTTTAAATTTGAAATATAGCTTCAACGGGCTATGCATGTCACTCTATATTGATTGCACCTCAATTGGATCTCTATCCAGATCTGCTCGACCATTGTCCGTAGTATTGTATACAATTGATTCTTAAGACTGTTAACCATCTGTTTCTTGCCAAGTTAATGATATCTCGACTTTGCCAAAACGTGGGATAATATTATATATGGAAACATATCAGAATTTCACCACGAATGCAACAAAATAACTTTCATGGTCAAGTTCCAACTTTTATAAATTTCCATGCTCACCTTATCATATTTAATTCAATTTGCTTCATTTACTTATGGTTCATTTTATGGGATGTTGCATTCTCCCCTAAAAAGGATTTCACCACCAAATCTTCCAAGGGGAGAATAGCGTAACACGCAATAACATCCATGTTACACAACCAAGTTCCTTACACAACCATCTACTCAACCAATAGTACAATGTGATTATGTACTATAACATGCTAAAATGTGCTTAATCTTAGTGTGAGTGAGTAATTGTGTCATTAAAGTACGTCTGCAAATATCCTAAACATGCATAAAAATTTGTATATGAGTGTAAAGTGATTGTGAAAAAGTGTAACAACCATCTCCTAGCATCCAGCAACTGTAACCAAAATCCTAATTTTTTGTGACAAAAATTACCAGTGGAAAACTTTGGGTGAGTTCTCTTCATCTTCTCCTCGGTCTCCCATGTGCTTTCTTCCGGATTGTCCCTCCATTGTGATCGGACCAACTTAATTATTTTATTACGGAGTCTCCTAGTGATGTGCTCTGTAATATGTGCAGTGCCATGAGGCACCGTCGGTTGTATCTCAAAATCTCTCAACTGATCAGGCTCTATTCTGTTAGCTGTGTCATGAAAAAATTGTAGTCTCCTGCCAACTTGTTAGGAAGCTCTACACAATATGTCAATTTTCCTTTTCTTTCCAGAATTATGAATGGCCCAACAAATCTAGGCACCTTTCTAGACTTCCAAACTTAACAACTTTTCTAAGAGGGGAAATTTTAACAAATACCATACCTCCAACCCCAAATTCAAGCTCTTTTCTTCTTTTATCCGCATAAGATTTCTGACGGTATTGTGCTACATTCATCCTTTGCCTGATCAACTCTAATTTTTCGATGGTATCACAGATCAAATCGGGTTCGAGTAATACATTGTCGGTGGTTTTCCACCAACAATAAGGCAATTTTCATGGTTTCCCATAAAGTGGTTCAAAAGGGGCAATACCAATCATCGGTTGATAGCTATTATGTACACAAACTCAACCAAAGGTAGATGTTGCTCCCAATGTCCTTCAAAATCCAAGGCATAAGCTCTCAACAAGTCTTCCAAATCAAGTCTATCGAAATCCAATGCTACATATCGTCTCTGTTTATCTGCCAATTTGTGGATAATATGTCGTGCTAAGGTTCAAAGAAGTTCCCAAAGCTGTTTGTAGGCTCTTTCAAAACTCGCTAGTGAACAAGGGGTCATTATCACTGACTACGCTTACATGAATTCCATGTGGACGGATTACCACCTTAATATAAATCTGTGCGAGAGGGGCGCTAGTCCTATTTCTCCTGATCGGAACAAAATGATCACTTTTAGTGAGTCTGTCCACGAAAACTCAAATAGCCTCATTTCCCTTTTGACTTTTAGGCAATCCTTCGACAAAATCCATTGAAATATGTTCCCACTTCCAAGTCGAAATTTTCGAAGGTAATAATAATCTACCAGGCTTCCCTTGCTTAGCTTCTATTTCTAACATGTCAAACACCTAGCAACAAAATCAACTATGCTTCTCTTCATTCCATTCCAAAAGAAAGTTCTCTTCATATCCTTGTACATCTTATCTCCTCTAGGACGAATGGTCATCCTTGAGTGGTGACACTCCATAAGCACATCTCTCATCTAATTATCAACCATTGGAACACAAAGACGTCCATCTCTTCTCAAACATCCCTTCGCATCAACTGAAACCTCATAGCATGGGGAAAATGTTATCCTTTTCTCAATTTCTCCAAAATCTCTGCCAACCCATCATCCTTCACTTGCTCATGCCCAATACGATCCATCAAGGCTAGTCTAATATCCAGAACTACTAGAAAACCTCGGATGGGTTCTATTGATGATTGGAGGTTAAAATTCGAGAGAAACTCCAACCGTCTCCATTCATATATAGCATTTGCGGTAGTGTGTCTCTGACTAAGAGCGTTGGCGACTACGTTCCCTTTTCCAGGGGTATATGAATACTAAAGTCAAAGGATGCTACATATTGCATCCACCTCTGTTGCCTAAGATTCAAATATTTTTTGGAAAATGTGTATTTGATGATTTGTGATTAGTGAATAACTCAAAGCTTTTCCCCAAGAGAATATGCCTCCACATCTTTAAGGCAAAAAGAATGGATGCCAATTCTAAATCATGCACTAGATACCTCTTCTCATGGTCCTTCAGTTGTCTACTAGCATAAGCAACTACCTTCCCTTCCTGCAAAAGAACTACCTCTAATCCTATGCCACATGCTTTTTTGAAAACCGTAAATAACTTGGTTCCTTTTGGATAGTGAGAACATGTGCACTAGTCAATTACTCCTTAAGCTTCTCAAATGCCTTGGTGCATTTATCATCTCAAATAAAAGTTAGACTTTTCTTAGTCAATCGGGTTAAAGGGGCTACTATTTGTGCAAAGCTCTTGATGAACTTCCTAAAGTAACCTGCCAACCCTAGAAAAATCCTAACCTCTGATGCATTACTAGGAGTTTTCCATCCTTGGACAGCTTCTACTTTAGCAGGGTCCACAGTGAATCCTTGTTCCGAAACAATATGCCCAAGGAACCTAACTTTATTTTTCCAAAAATGGCATTTAGAATATTTATCTTTTTCTCAAGGTCTCCAATACCTCTCTAAGGTGGTCCTCATGCTCCTTCTTTCCATTGGAGAAAACCAAGGTGTCATCAACAAACACCATGACAAATTTATTAAGTTGCCCTCTAAATAATCTACTCATCAGATCCACAAAGTATGATAGGGCATTCGTCAGTCCAAAAGGAATTATTTCCCACTCATGGAGCCCATCTAGAGTATGAAATGCGGTCTTCGGCTTGCTTTCCTCTACAATCCTAAACTGATGGAATCTCGTTGCTAATTCTAATTGGGAAAAGACTTTAGCCCCAACACGTTGGTCGAACAAGCCATCTATTCTCGGTAGAAGATACTTATTCTTCCTTGGCAGCTTGTTCAACTCCCTATAATCGACGTAGAGTCTCAAAAAACTATTTGCCTTACTAGCAAGAACAACAGGGGCTCCTTACTCAGAAGTACTCCAATGGATTAATCCTTTCTTTAATAACTCTGAGATTTGCTTATCCACCCTTCTTTCATTGAGGGCTATATGTCTCAAAGGCAGAGAAATTAGTCTTGAGGTCTTCTCTAAACTAATAGGGAACTCAATCTCCCTACGGGGTGGGAGACTCGAGACCTCCTCGAGGAAATCAAGAAATTCAAAAACTATGGGTATAGATGATGGTTGTCCAGCAATAGATAGATTTAGTGAGTATAAATGGCTTAACTCAACCAAATCTTTGTGTATATAAAAGATCTTCTAGGTCACGACCTCCATAACTCCTTAATCATACTACCCTTTCATCACAGTCAAGAATGGCTCCATAATATGACAACAAATCCATACCCAAGACAAGCCCATACCCCTCGAAATTTAGAACGTACGTGTTACATATGAAATCAATGTCGCATATGTCTAACACTAGATCTTTACAAATAAGAGAAAGGTGGGTCAAACTCCCAATGGGATTGGAAAACTCTATTTGGCTATTGAGCATATGGGTTTGAAGATTCAAGAAATTTACTACATCCCTAGCTATAGAGGAATGTGATTTCCCTGAATCAAATAGGGTATGAATAGTAAACAAAAAAATAAGAGTTATACCTTCTAGAGCTGCTTTTCCTTGGTCTCTTATGACTTATTGGCAATAGTGACAACTTCAATTACGTAGGCCTATCTGCTTTATCCTTTCATAGCTATCTTGTGACATTGATTCTTTTGATGCCCTTTTTCATGGCAGCTAAAGCGCCTACCTTTAAAAGCTTCCTTGATCAGATTCACCCTATAATATAGCTTCATGACCCTTCCTTTTCCATTTATCACACACCTTCCTATCCTTTTTAAACTTTCAGTTCGATTTCTTGTTGGCCCAAAAGCTCCTCTTCTTGGTGTGAGAAAATGCGGATTATGGATCTTAAGGCTAAGATTAACACTAGAGGGGGGTGAATAGTGTTAATAAAGAATTACTAAATCTTTTTTATCTTTTTGAGTATATGTTAATTTAGACACAAATGTATGCAATACACAGAAACAGAAATGATCACAGAAACAAACACAGATGTAGAAATAAAATAAAAGCAGTAAAGGAAAGAATACAGCGGATTTTATACTGGTTCTGAGTTACCCTACATCCAGTCCTGCAACACAAGTACGGATTTCCTTTCAATAGCAATCGTACAATTACACCCTCGGTTTCAAGGCTACGAGGTACACCCTCTAGAATTTTGATCCTCTGGGTAGAGATACTTGATTTCTGGGCCACAAGTTTACCCAATTGATTTACCAAGGCTACAATCACACATTTTCCCTTCTGATTGATTTTCAAGGCTACAATCACACCTTTTCTCGCTAATAGATTACAAAGAAGTCTATAACTCTGAATAGCACTGAGAATCTTGTAGAGATAGTGATGGAGAATCAAACTAGAAGTAATCGAGTATGATTCGATGTTGATTTTGGCAGAGTAATGGTATGAATTTGTATTAAAAAATGTGGAAGAAGAAAAGGAGTGAAAACCAGAAAAATATGATTGAAAATTCGTTGAAACTGACTCCTATTTATAGAAGAACAACAGCCATGACCATTCATGAAGGTTATGGCAAATAGACACTTCTTTTGAAATTTTAATTTTGAATTAAACTGTCACTATGTCGACATGGTGCCTATAGGCATGTCGACATCCCTCGGCCATTTTTGATGTTTTGAATTTTTTATAAAAATAACCTTTATCTTATATAAAAACTATTTTAAACTTTATAAATATACTTGAACATAGTTGAAATTCATAAGTAAATATAAAGAATAATATATATATATATAATTTAACTATAATTTTTCATTTAAATCATAGTATAAATATTTAAAAGTTAAATATATTATTTGACAAGACAGTTTAAAATCAGGAGTAATTTGACTCTGAAATTAAAGATGTTTTTGAGGCTAAAACTATTTAAAATCAGGATAGAGAGTTTTGAATCTTTTAAAAGGAAAGTTTTGAAATCATTTTGAAAACAAGATAATTTTGAAAAATCATTTGAATTAAAATTAGTGGATACAAAACAATGTCCCACTAGATTTTCGTAGGTTCCATCCTACTTAGGGTTCCATCCCTTTAACGGGCTCGAAGTGGATTCCGTTCCACGAATAAATTGGATTTAAGATGCCAGTGCTTTTCTACGAGTTTTAACAAAAATTCCTAATAAAAAATACTTATGCTTGAAATCTTCAACTCTTGCTAATCTTGATTCTCATGAGTCCTCTATCTTAATATCTTGAATCTCTATATTGTACAGTCTTCATTCTTGGTACCTGCATGGTTAGATCCTGCATATACATATATATCTAAACTTATAATGTTAGGTTATATTTTATAATCTATTCTAAGGTTGTTGTCATCAAAACCATCATCTCATGGACTAACAATCTCCCCCTTTTTGATGATGACAACCTTTGTTTATAAAATATTACTTCTATTCTAATAACTCCTCCTAAAACTAACAATTCCCCCTTAATCTATGCCTAACTACCGTGATTTATATTTCTCCCCCTTTGTCATCAACAAAAACTTACTCCCCCTCATTCTTGGACTTCAGTACCTGCATTGATAAACTATACAACAGAAATATATTAGACTAAGAAATGATACTTATGAACATGATAGCTTAATTAAAGGCTATATACATTTCAATGTATATATACATATGTTTTACACATCAAACTTCAAACCAAATCAATCCACACAAAGTATTAATTCAAACCAAATTAATTCAAACAAATAAAAATCAAACGTTACGTGGAACTTCCACCCATCCTTCTTCTCCAAAGATTGGGTCTGCCTTGATAGCATCCCAATTATCATTGTCATTGGTGAGAGAGACAGGAGGATGTGCTTCGTTATCATCCTTGTGCAGAAAGGAGATCATCCATCATATCGCATCGAAGTGCCTCTCTTGTTCCTTGATCATCTGCATTTGACTTAATTCTAGGTGACGCTGGTTTCGTAGAATAAAAGAGCGAATATTCTTGAATGAATTGAGGGTTTCTTCATGATTTTCGGATAAATTGTGAATAGGATTGGCCATAGTTGAATTAGAGAAAGAAATGGAGGATATAGATAATGAGAAATAAATTTCAGTGAAGAATTCTGGAAGAAACAGGTATATATAGGTGTAGAAATTCGTTTGAAATGAATAGACATTTGGTTGTTATTCAAATTTCAAATTCAAAATCAATAGTCATTTCTGACCAGTACATGTCGGCATGGTCAAGTAGGGGATGTCGATATGGGTTAGTGCAAACTTATGACAATTTTGATTTTAAGAATAATTGTGTGTATATATATATTTATATACTATACTAACATTTATTCTAGAGATATGATAAGGTAGATAACAGAAAGGAAATTTCATTTCATTGCATATTATGATAATACAAAGATTAAGCATAATGAACTACATGAACATTAGAAATAAAGCAAATTAAGACAAATACAACAAGATACTAAAAGATAAAACTAGTTAGAAGATGAAGATGGTGAAGATAATCCAAGTTTCTTGCTGACTTTTGAAAAGAACTTGTTCATCTTCGAAGAAATGCTATCCAACTTCTTACTAACGGATCGTTTTAGAATCCGTTGATTCTCCACAATTATCTTTTGGTTTTTGAGGAGAGTTTTGTTGGATGGATTGGAAGGATATTCTATGCTTTCTAAAGAAGTTTCACCTTCTTCTTCTTCTTCAACTTCCATTTCATCTTCTTCTTCTCTTTCTTCCTCTTCCTCTTCTTCCATATCTTTATGAGCCAAACGCTCTTCCTTTTCGGTAAGGGTCTCACAAGGTTGAAATACAAATGGAATTTTCATAAGTGAAATGTTGGAATGGTCGAAAACTTTTATAGAGACAAATTCTTCACCTTTAAAATCCACTCCAAAATAGTTAAAAATCCGAGTGAGATAAATTCCATGATATAAAGTGTTCTCACCCATTTCAAGGTTTTTAGGACGAAGTTCATCCAAAATAACTTGCGCCCAATTTATGTCATACTTTTCGAAAATAGAAAAAAGGGCTTTGCAAACTTTTGAAGTAGGATTGTTAAAATTTTCCAATCTTAGGGTCAAAGTATGTTGTAAAAGAAGGTTAACAATTCTTGCTTTTGGTCGAAAATTTCTATTTTTAAAATCAAAATCATCATCTCCTTCGAAAATGTGATGAAATATCTCACGATCATGTTCATTGATTTTAAAGTTAGAAATATCCATTCTCGTACTCTTGCAATTGAGAATGGTACCCAAAAGATCAAAATTCAAAACAATTTGAGTGTCTTTGACACTACTCCAAATCTCATTCTCATTTCCAACATAAAATCCGCGATTTAAATTCGCATAGAAAATTTTGACAAGATTAGGATAACAAACAAAATCATTTTGAGAAGAGTCAATAAGGCTTAAAACACCATTGTTTGCAAAAAGAGAATCAATTTCATAATAAGAAAAATCTTGAAAAATAGCAAATTTTCTGGGATGTACTTTGGCATAGTTAGCATAATTGATGTACGCTTTAATTGCCTCCGGATCATTGAATAATTGCTCTTTGAATTTTCTAGAAACTCTCATGGTTGAGGGATTGCTTGAAGAAGCCATTAGAATAGAGAGTAGAGAGTAGAGACCTTGAAGTTATGAAGAGAGAGTTTAAATTTGAAAATGAGAGTGAAAAGATACGATAAAAGATAATGAATAAATAGATTCTCAAAGGACATATTCTCTGGTCAAAATGTATCATTTCAGAGAATTGAATGAAGTCAAAAGGTGGAGGGAAATTCAAACATTTGAATTCAAATTTTGAAATTCAAATTTAGGTAGGCATGTCGACATCAAGGTAGGGGCCATGTCGACATGTCCCTTTGAATTTTCATGATTTGATTTTTCTTAAGATATCTAATATACACATTTATAAATATTATTATTAATATCTATATTTCTGAAATATTTTTGTACTTATAATATATATTCAGAAAGTATTAAAAATAATAAAAGTAATAAAAAAATAATAAGATAATAATAAAAAATAGAAAATAAATTTTAAAATGCAAACAACATACCAATTCAAAATCAATCAATCAATCAAGCAAGCAACTAATTCTAAGCAAGCAATTTCAACCAATTGTATTGTAAACGTGTACCTTTTTCTGAGTCGGTTTTTTGAATTCGTCGGAGTCATGAACTGCAGTGAAACACAAAGTCGAATTATCCGTCTTCTGATCATCATCACTTGAGGACGAGTCTGAGTCATCTAGAGTAGCAGTAAATGCACGCTTCCGTTTCTTTGCTGATTCATTGTTCATAGGAGGATTCTGCCTATCTGCATATGGACAGTCTCTTTTGAAGTGGCCTCGTTTATCACAGTTGTAACACTTGTCATTATTCGGCACTACATTTTGATTTCTAGAATTCATATAGTTGTTTCTCTTGAGATTATTCATCTTTCTGTATTTCAGGAATTTCGTAAAATTTCTGGTCATAAAAGCTATCTCTTTATCATTGTCACTGTTCGAGTCTGATCCATCGGTCAATACATTGAATGCCATTAATTTCTTTTCAGATGCTTTACTGTCTCTTCTCCCGATCATTTGAACTTCATACGACATTAGATTTTCAATTAATTCTTCCATCTTCAAAATACTGATGTCATTTACCTCTTCAATCGCTAGTGTCTTTTTATCCCTGGAGTTAGAGAATTTAAAATTTTTCTGACTTGATCTTCTTAAGAAAATTCCTTTCCCAAGGATATTAGAGAATGCACAATATCCTGAAATCTACTATACATATCTGAAATAGACTCATTAGGATTCATCTTAAATAATTGAAACTGATTTGTGAGCATGGAAATTTTGGTATGTTTAACTTTGCTTGTTCCTTCGTGTGTAACTTGCAAAGTTTTCCAGATTTCATATGCAGACTTACAAACTAACACTCTATTGAATTCATTTCTATCTAGTGAACAAAAAAAAATATTCATTGCCTTAGAGTTATTTTGGGCAACAGTCTTTTGCTCAGCAGTCCACTTTGCAAAATTAGTTGTGGGTTCGGAATATTCAGTTTGTGTGATATTCCAAGTGCCTAATCCTATAGATTGTAAATATATTTTCATCCTACATGCCCAATATACATAGTTACTGCCATTAAAAAGTGGTGGTCTGACAGTAGACCGACCCTCTACCAATGAACTAGTGACGGGGATACTAGTGTTAGTAACAGTACCAGTGTTGCTAGCCATTTTGAAAAAATTTCAAAAATCAGAAAATAAAACTTTTGAAAACCTTGTTCTGATACCAATTGTGAGAAAATGCGGATTATGGATCTTGAGGCTAAGATTAACACTAGAGGGGGTGAATAGTGTTAATAAAGAATTACTAAATCTTTTTGATCTTTTTGAGTATATGTTAATTTAGACACAAATGTACGCGATACATAGAAATAGAAATGATCATAGAAACGAACACAGATGCAGAAATAAAATAAAAGCAGTAAAGGAAAGAACACACCGGATTTTATACCGGTTCAGAGTTACCCTACATCCAGTCCCGCAACACAAGTACGGATTTCCTTTCAACAGCAATCGTACAATTACACCCTCGGTTTCAAGGCTACGAGGTACACCATCCAGAATTTCGATCCTCTGGGTAGAGATGCTTGATTTTCGGGCCACAAGTTTACCCAATTGATTTACCAAGGCTGAAATCACACCTTTTCCCTTTTGATTGATTTACAAGGCTACAATCACACCTTTTCTCTCTAATAGATTACAAAGAAGTCTATAACTCTAAATAGCACTGAGAACTTTGTAGAGATAATGATGGAGAATCAAACTAGAAGTAATCGAATATGATTCGATGTTGATTTCGACAGAGTAATGGTATGAATTTGTATTAAGAAATGTGGAAGAAGAAGAGGAGTGAATACCAGAAAAATATGACTGAAAATTCATTGAAACCGACCCCTATTTATAGAAGAACAACAGCCATGACCATTCATGAAGAGTTATGGCGAATAGACACTTCTTTTGAATTTTGAATTTTTAATTAAATTGTCACTATGTCGACATGGTGCCTATAGGCATGTCGACATCCCTCAGCCATTTTTGATGTTTTGAATTTTTTATAAAAATAACTTTTATCTTATATAAAAGCTATTTTAAAATTTATAAATATACTTGAATATAGTTGAAATTCATAAGTAAATATAAAGAATAATATATATATATATAATTTAACTATAATTTTTCATTTAAATCATAGTATAAATATTTAAAAGTTAAATATATTATTTGACAAGACAGTTTAAAATCAGGAGTAATTTGACTCTGAAATTAAAGATGTTTTTGAGGCTAAAACTATTTAAAATCAGGATAGAGAGTTTTGAATCTTTTAAAAGGAAAGTTTTGAAATCATTTTGAAAGCAAGATAATTATGAAAAATCATTTGAATTAAAATTAGTGGATACAAAACAATGTCCCATTAGATTTTCGTAGGTTCCATCCTACTTAGGGTTCCATCCCTTTAACGGGCTCGAAATGGATTCCATTCCACGAATAAATTTGATTTAAGATGCCAGTGCTTTTCTACGAGTTTTAACAAAAATTCCTAATAAAAAATACTTATGCTTGAAATCTTGAACCCTTGGTAATCTTGATTCTCATGAGTCTTATATCTATTATCTTGAATCTCTATACTGTACAGTCTTCATTCTTGGTACCTGCATGGTTAGATCCTGCATACACATATATATCTAAACTTATAATGTTAGTATTTATATTTTATAATCTATTCTAAGGTTGTTGTCATCAAAACCATCATCTCATGGACTAACACTTGGACCCTCCTTGCTTTTAGGTCAGTGCCGACTTCTCCTTCTCTATTCCCTTATCTTCCTCATTGGCCACGTGCAACATTACCATTTCTACCAACATCTCATACGTGGCCCTGATAGGTACTTGGGTTAACAATATTTCTCTTAGGGGGAATTGAATCCCTTTACGAACTTCATAGCCTTTTTCATAGGTGTATCTATTAGGCTCGTCTCGAATTTAGCCAATTCGGTAAACTTAGCTCTATACTCCTTAAGGGTAGAATCTCCTTGTCTCGGCTGAATGAACTTTTCCAATTGCAAGCTAACCTCTACTCTAGACATAAATCTCTTCTCAAATCAATCCTTGAATTCATCCCAAGAGAATATCCTTCTAGGGTACTCATTAGTCACATAGTTCCATCAAATCAAGGCCTCTTCCCCGAGGTGCCAAGCTGCTATTCTTCTTCTTAAATGATCATCCCTACCATGCCCTCTGGATATCTTCTCACAGTTGCTAATCCAAGCTTTAGCTTCTAAATATCCTTTAGTTCCAGAATACGTCTTCCCTCCCATATTGATAAAATCCTTACACAACTTAGGAAAGTTAAAAGGACAGTATGCTTCATCGGCGGGTGGGTAGTTAGTGTAGATGGAGTAATACGAATCTGCTCGATAGTCCTAAGATATTGGTTAAACCATTCGAGCATTCCATGATTAGGCGGTCTTCCACGGGTTGAATTTCCCTGTTAGGAAGAAGATTGATTATTAGCCATATCAACTATCTATAGGTTAAACCTTTACTGACAATTTCCTAAGGTAGTATTTACATGATGAAAGAAAATGGATGCTTAGTATATATGTGTATGTTCGAGAAGATAGGCATATATATAGCAAGAATTCTTTAAAAATTCTTTTTGAAAAACCTTTTTCAGAATAACAAATATGTCTCCCATATGTATAGTTTTCCCTATTGGTTGGGTAATCTACGCTCTGATACCAAATGTAACAACCTACCACGGAAAAGGCCCAAATTTCGATCCAGAAAAGGCCCATTGAAACTATGATCCATTCTAAGGTAAGCTATTAGTAGTAAAAAGAAATAACATTGCACATCTATGATTAAACATTTAGAACTCACGGCGAATAGAACAAAATAAAATAGTAAAGTGCACCCATTTACTTCAAAACCATAAAAATGTCATAATACACAATTCCATAAAAACTGTAGAATAATATCTGTTACAACAATTATCTAAATACATGGATAGACATGAAAGCAGGTAATAATAACAAATACTGCCACAAGCCAAGCTTCTCCATCTCTAACCATCGTCACTGTCATCACTCCATCCTTAACTTGTGATGTGATGAGGACAGACTCATAATAAAAATTGTTTGGTAAATATATACCTTGAGTCTTACCTTTTCAGTACTTAGGCAATATATTTCAAAATAAGAATATGTCTACGAACATAAAAACCAAATAAACCATTTAATACTTCTTTATAAGGAAAGGAGGCGGGTCTAACCACTTAATACTTTCCATTCCAGAAGCTGGTTTCTAAAATCCCATATTTCAATCATACGTCATAAGCAGCTAATAATGTAAGAGATGGTTCCCAAGCCACTTAATATTTTTATTTGAAAGTAGGCACACTATCGTCATTTAATATCTTAATTAAGGCAGACTCCATCATTTAATACCTATTTTCAAGGGGTGCTCCTTAATGGTACTATCTAGCTGATATCATATGGAATATTTTAGGCCACTTCATACTTCCATGAGGAAAATAGGCAGACTCTGGTCATTTAACACCTTAATTAAGACAGACCCCGTTATTCAATACCTATTTCCAAAAGTGTACCCCCTCATAGAGATACCAACTGACGTAGCACCTTGGCCACTTAATACTTCAACTAGGGAAAAGAGGCAGGTCCAATCACTTAGTACATCAAGACCCCAAAGCAGACCCTTTGCTTTATGGCCCATACTCATAATGACGTCTGACATTAGTCCGACTATTCGTAGGAATTGGTAACCAAATTAGCTGGGCAGATTTCCCCTATAGAATTTGAGGCCAACTTCATGTCATTACAAATATTTACCATAAGGATATCTCACATCAATCAAAGTGTACACAGCTGTTGGTAGCCTCAAAGTGGAGGGCAGACTTCCATCATGTAACTATATTGACCTCGCATCCCTATGACTTAGCCATACATCAATTACTCTCTCCACACACACACACTCTCATCTCACCATTTTGTAAATAAGGCTTTATAAGGAATCTTCTTTATTACGCCTTAAAATAATAATTAGGCTATATAAGAGTTTCCTCTTTATCTTGCCTAACAATCAATTACCTTCCTAATAAGGGAAATAAATGAAAATAAATGCCTAATTAACTAAACGCACTGATTTTGCTAACAAGCATTAAATGTCAATTCCCTAACCAAATATTATTACAAGTCCTTTTACTTTAAATTCCTAAGATTTCATAGGACTCTAATATCCAAAGCAGAGAATAAATATTCATAATCAAAACTATAATATCAATCTTGTAAATAAAAGAGAAGCTCAATTTATTACACCAATTCAATGTCATATCTTAAACCATATTGCAATCTAAAACCCATATTCTATTCAACTCATCTTCTACAAACAAATAAATAAGAATAAGTGGTGTAAACTATGAACAGATTGTAATCTAAACCCTTTATTTTATCGAAGAATCACAATTTGACCCAATGAAGAAGGAGAAGTGGAATACACTATGAAATTATCAAAAATTGCATAAACAAAACAAATTCCATCAAATTAATGTAAATAAAGGGGAATCTCATCATAGAATTGACATATCAAAATAACAAGGAAATTTGGGGGATTTTATCTATCATAATTTTGAAATTCCTAGATCCCTAAGACATATTCAAATCCAATAGGAAACACGCTAAATAATTTCTGAAAGAAATACTAAGTTTTCCACTCATAGTTTAGCCTTATCCTCCCTTAAATGGATTTGTAGCTTTCCAATCTCTTCTAGAATCTCTCTCTTTGATATACACACACACAATAGAGAAGAGGCACTTAAATGTACTGTAGATTTAGAATAATTGAAGAAGAATAAGATAAGCATAGATTGGAGGAAGAAGAAACGAATAAGAAATAAGCTAAATTCTTGCATGAATTCCCTACAAAGTTTGATAGCAGTGGTAGCATTTCATCGTATTCCCCAAAATATTATGAATAATAAGTGGAGAGCATAGGGTTCTATTTATAGGGGTTGAAACACATGAGAACCGTAGGATTGAAATGGGTAAGAAAATGATAGATCTAGGGGTTACAACTCAATATAACATAGCTTCAAACCTTAATCGCCATTGCAACTTTCGTTGCCAAGCGGTCGACCGCCTAAGTGCGATCGATCGACCGTTATGGTTGATCGGTTGACCTATGTAGGTTGACCACTCCTTTATCTTGGGGAACATTTCTTTTGTTCCATTGCATAATTATTTTATTTCTTAATTAACTTTTTAACGTCAAATGTTAATTAAACGTTTACTTGGCACCAAATTCAATTTTTGAAATTTAAACACTAAATTTGATATCTCATTTGAATTTGAGTTTAAATTAATTTTAATCTGAAAACTTCAAATGCTTATAAATTCTTTGCTTGAGTTTCGTTTTCAACATATTATATATGAAGAAAGATCATAATTTCGCCACGAATGCAACGGAATAACTTTCATGGTCAAATTTTAACTTTATAAAATTTCCATATTCAACCTTTATCATATTTAATTCAATTTACTTCATTTATTTAAGGTTCATTTTACGGTGTGTTATAGTCTCCTACCATCCAATATAGCAACCGCGATGCAACCGAAAACCTATATTTTAGGATAGAAAAGTTTTCCAGAGAAAAGCTCATGATGTGAAACCTTCGCCTTTCCTTTAGTTTTCCATGTGCTTTCCGCTGGGTTATCTCCGCACTACTCAAATCGTCTTAATTTCTTCATTACAAAACCTCTCAATATCATGCTCCTCTATGTAGGCGGGATCATGAGGGGGCAATAAGCTCCATTTCAACATCAATTAACTGATCATCCACTACTACAAAGGCAATGTCGTGTAGACAACTCCTCAATTGTAGGACACGAAAGACATCATGGACTCTTGCTAACTAGTCTTGAAGTTCCATCTAACGAGAAAGTTTTCCTCACCCACTTTAAAATCAGGAAAGGCCCAATGAACCTAGGCACCGACTTCCCTAAAGTACAAGACCGCATGCCCTTCCTTAGAGAGGAAACCTTAATGAGTACAATGTCCCAATCTAGAAACTTCAATTCCTATCTTCGCTTGTCAGCCTAGGACTCTTGACAGTCCTATGTGTCCCTCAACTCCCACCTCAACACTACTATCTTCTTCAAGGCCTTCCAAATACATGATGCAAACATTCCATGAAAGACGAAAATTCCACCATTTTCGTCTAACCGTCGGTCTACGGGTGGTAAGTGGTGCTAAGATCCAAGGTCCTTCCTAAAGCAAATTGCAAGACTCCTCCAAAATTCCCTAATGAACAAAGGGTCTCCATTATTGATAATGCCAACTGGAAAGATTTTCTATAATCCTATTACTTCCATTGAAAGTAAATTGGGCCAATCTACTATAAACTATATAGCTCCATTGCTTCTACATAACTCATCTTAAAGTCCATTGATATATGCTCCCAATTCCAAGTCAGAACCTCCAAAGTTAATGACAATCCTTCCAACGTGCGTTGCTTATCTTTAATCCTTTTGGCATTCCAAAATTATAGAAAAAAATTAGTGAATCTTTCTTCATCCTTGACTAATTAGAAAATTCTCTTCATATCCCTATATAATTTATCACATTCGCGGTGAATGGTGGCACCCCACAAGGTTTGGGTTTGAAGCATTCTAATCTAATTTAATTACTAACTTCCAGTTTTATCTTTGGTTTATTGCTAGTTAAATGTCTTTATGAAATTTCCTTATTTACAATGTTCCTTAATATTTGTTTAGTGGTCTAAACCCATCCCTAAAATCAACATAGTGATAATTCCTTATACCATATCGAATACTTTTCCTTAAAGGAGATAACTAGTGATTTCAACCCAAAATCTCTAAAAGAAAATGTTTGCTGAAAGCTGCCTCTAATCATTAACTGTTGTTAATGATTTTGGTGTCTAATGCTTCTTACTAATTTAAGACGTACATTCCTAGAAAGTCATTTCGCTACTACATACCTTCCTTAATTTTCCTTCTTAGTTTTAAAAATTATCCACTACCCATAATAAATTGTCCTTAATATCAAAATTGACAATCTCTAATCAATCCTTATTTAATCTCTTTAAATCCATTTACCAACTTCAAAATCTACTTATTATGATTAATCAATCCTTCCATAAATATCATTAGACTCCTTAATAGTCCCTCATTTAATTTCATTTCGTCATTTATTAATTACAAATTTATTGCCAATTAAATCTGTAATTATTGTCCATCAACCTAATCCTATACTTACTATGTTGTTCATAATTAATCCAAATACTTTTATAAATTATGCTATTTATATTTTTCTTATTATTAACTATTAATTTGTACCATATAAAATTCCTCTCCATATTTTATTTTACTAGAGTTATCCTTCCGAAAAGGATTACCTTTATAATCTTCCATAAATCAACCACAAGTGATATTTCTACTTAGTTTGAAATCATAAGGGATTGATTCTTTTTTCTTTTATTGAAATATATAGTGCAAACTATGGAAAAGAATATCTATATCTTACACATCTCTTTCCCTTTTGGCATACCCCTTGTAACTTCAAACATTGGTCTTTTATAAATTTAAGGAATTAGATAATTTATGGAAATTACATGAAACCTACCTTTAATAAATAAAAATATAGAAATTCACATTCTAAAGGCAACCTAACTTACAACCCAGTTTTAGATCTGGAATACCTTAACAACTTTACCAACATTTTACAAATAAGTTCTTGAGACTGATTTTAAATTTTCAAATTATGTTGTACATACAACTTTTATTTCATTCATATCCTGAAACCTTTAACCCTTCTTACTTAGATACCCTATCAACTCCATAAAATATAAACTTAGAAATTCACATTACGTTAGTATGTGACATTTTATATTCAAATTTACAAAAGAATTTCCACATATCAAAAAAACCTTTTATGCATACTATCCAAAAGAATTTTCCACTTTTCAAAAACAGTTTGGGCGAATTGAATTCATAAAAACATCTATACCTCACATTTAACCTTATTCCATATATCTATTCCATTTTTGTTAAATATCTGGACCTAACTTTTCATACGTTTTCAAAACATTTACTGTTTTATTCTTAACCTTAATTTAAAGGTTCTAAAATTGCTTAGTAAAATAATTTACCCATCTCAATTTATTTTACCTCAAAGGCTTACTTCTTTAAAAGTAGGGTTTTTAACGCAAAAAATTCAAAAAATCAATTATTAAGCGAAACTACCAAAATTTCAAAAAGGATTGCTAGTAATTTTCCTTTTCAAAAATTTTCTTCATCAAAGATTTATTCTTGTGAAAGTTAGTACTTTAGTTCAAATATTCAAAACATCATCTATAATATTAAATAATAAAAAGTGGAGTAGAGAGGGTAAACTCCTATCCCAACATTTTCCTATCTCATTCTCATTATTTCTCTCCGACATTATCTTGAACTTGATTAATAATCCTATTTTATAAGTTCCTAGCACTATTCTTATCCAAATCTCCCACTATTGCTTTTTTATATTTTCCTACTTATATGGCTTCTTCATCATTTTCAATTAAGTTTTATTTCTATTTTAAAAAAGAATAATTTTAAAGAACTTCCAAATTTATGAATTATAAATTCATCAAGTCCAGCCTACGCTCTATTTTACAATTATTTTGAAAAGAATAACTTTATTGAAGAATCTTTAAACTGGAAACTTTTTAAACAGACAAAATTTTAAACTAAGAGCTTCAAAAATGAAAAGCCCTTTCATCCAAAAACATTTAATCAAAAATTTTGACTACAAACCTTCTTTTTATTAACAATCATTTGCCTTAACAAAATTTCTAATTTATGAATTTCCAAAATTCCAATTTTTCTAAAACAATAGCCCCTTAATAAATCCTTTGAAAAACTTTTCAAAACATTCCAAGGAAGTTTCCAAAGAATGTATTTTTACCAAATCCTTCACGTGGAATTAAATTTTACAAAATCTTTTTTAAAACAACTTCTTAATATTTGTCTTCTCTATTGCATTTTCTTTGTCACGACTTGTCTTTCATTCTACTGAAAGGCGCATCATGATTAAGAACGAAAGGGATAGAGAAGAGCAAAGATAGAGAAAAAAGAACTAAACAACATCAGAATCTCACAGCGGAACGAATAAATTATATTACATGACATAAAATATTACATAATATTATATACATCAGAGTTATACAGCTTATACAACACAAATAAAACAGTTATAAAGACCTGTCTAGTCACTACTACTCATGTACAATACAAACCTCATCACCGAGATACAACAATATATATCTACAAACGTTGAACCTTCCTACTCCATATCTCCTTCAAAACTCGTCGAAGCTGACCTAAATCCCTTGGCTACTCGTAAAAATTTGAGTATCCAAGAGTTTAATAAAACAAAAAATAAACTCCGAGTCAGACATGGGTCTGGTGTGAGTAAACGGGTTAAAGTTGTTTAACTTTGAAAAACCTTTGAAAACAAAAGGTATCTCGTAAGACTTCTCACACATAAACACGGAAAAGTTTTTACCTTACGACAACCAAAACATTTGATAGGAAATCCAATGATATTATAATAGGGTCTAGTGTTTTCAAATAAAATACGGAAATAGATAGAATGCTTACATCTCACATTCCAACATTGTTGGGCACAATCAAAAAGTACGACACTCATTAGAGATTGGATTCTATACAATGGTAGGGCTACTGAGGTACCGCCCGTCATAGTACCTGGTCTAGATCAGAGTACCGAGGATCCACTCTAAATCCCTGGCAACACAAGGCAGGAATCATCCCTTATTGGTTAATCCCGAATAAGACAACCTTGGGGTTGGCGCGACCAACCACACAATAATACGAATAAAAAGGGACCTCAAGATAGGGGAAAATCTCTTCCTACTTGGGTGCTACCCACTTAGCCTTGCTGCGCCTCTCCTATTTTAGCCATTCCCGGTTGATGAGGCTTGAGGCTACGATTACCTTTATAGAACACATCTATCTTAGAATGCTCATCGTCCTCCATTGACGATGTTCTAAAAGCATTCAATCCATACAAGTTTGTTCCGGGTTCGAATGAAACCGAAGGCACTATCTCGTTACACTCATTTTGGAATCACCCTTAGAGTTAACGACAATAGCCCTTGCACTCTGAATCTCCATCTCGATCCTGAAAGCACTATCTTCGTCAAACTCATCTTGGAATCACCCTTAGAGATTTAACGACAAATAGTCTTTACACCTCGAGTCTTCACTTTACTTGAGATTTCACGACCTAACATTTAATTTGGATCGATGTGGTTTTCGGATATCCAAATTTGGAAATCCGATCCCGGTTTCACCTAAATCCAAAATGCCATTTTAATGTTCAAGCTACTTTAAGGGTTTAAACAATTTAACTTATGTTCAGAATAACATATACAGATAGATGATTCAAACTATCACAGATAGATAACCCATATCAACCAACATCTCATGAAGCAGCACATAATCACATCAGAGATATTACATCCAAATCATCCAATATCATTCAATTATCAATAAGCAAGATTTATTCTAAATTAATTTAATTAATCTTTAATCAAAATTAATTACCAAATTTAATTACTTAGATTACCTTAATCCCGCTTACCTAACATTAATTGATTAATTAATCAATCATCTCTTAATTATCTACCTTAATTAATCTTCCTTGATTAATTATTCTTTAATTACATTAAGTAATTATCCCTTAGTTATTCATTTTAATTAATCATTCTTGATTAATTACTCTTAATCACATTAAGTTATTAATCCTGAATTAATTAAGAAAATTAATTATCCTTTAATCGCTCTCATTAATTAATCTTAAATTAGTCTCATTAATTACATTAATGATCCTCTAGTTACTTTCATTAATTAATTACTCTTTAATTAATTACAATTAACAAGTAATCGTTAATTAATCACATTCATTAATTAATCTTAATTAATCACATTAATTACCTTAAATCAATCACATTAATTAATTAACTAAATTAATTACACTAAGTAATTACTCCTTAATTGCTTCCATTAAGTAATTATCCTCTTTAATTAATTACATTCAATAATTATCTATTAATTACTTCATTAAGTAATTATACTTAATTAATTCATAATTAAGTGATTATCTTTAATTAATTAGACTAATTAATTTTCTTTAATTAATTATTTTAACTAATCAATTAAAATTAATTAAATAATTACTTAACTCCTTATATTTAATAGACCTTAATTAATTAAGAAAAATCATTTATCCTAATTAAACTCTTACTTATCAATAAATTATTTACATTAACTAACTATTCTTTAGTCATTAACAATAATTGATTAACCTTTATTATCTTCATAAATTAATTATCTTAAATTAATCAAAATCTTAATTGCTTAAAGATAAACCCTTTATTATAATTGATTACTTAATTATATCATTAAACCTTATTTTAAATAAAACATTTAGCAATCAATTATAATTAAAAATAATTTAAACATTTAATTTAACCTTTTAAATCTTTAAAATCTTTTCAAAGTTGTTTAATAAATTTAAATACATAGTTATTTTGAAAACTTAATTATCATATCTTTTAAAATTTATCTACTTTGATATATATTTTAAAACTTGTTAAACATTTCTCTTTGAAACTAAAATAATATCCATAACTTTAAAACTTGACTTACTTTGCTTTTAAATTTTAAACATGATTTCTTTTACAAAATTTTGCTTTATATTAAACCAGAATATCACCTCAGCCAAATCCGAGTCAAAACACTAAAAGTACCAAGCCAGCCTCGAGTCGCCTGCTAAACTCATCTACTTCGAGTCAGACCTCGATTTTCTCGAGCGCAACACCGAGACAAAATGCTTCATCCCAAATCTTACATCGCCAGATAACACATGAGTGCACCGTGCACTTGCACGGCAATCCTACACATCTCCGACCAATTTGTCGGTCTTCAACAAGTCGACATCGACTTCTCCAACCTCCCCGATGTCCCAGTTCATCGATTCCATTAACAAATCAAAAAACGGGCACAAAGACAAAACTGGAACCCAAATACTTCGATCGGAAACCACCCTTGCCATCACCTCCAACCTCAGAATCACCTACCGACTTCACCGTAGCTTTGTCACTCCTTCCAGCTCCGATTTCCCCATCGCAAAGCACTCCGGTCCATCCTAATCGCCGTACGAATCCCCACAACATCGACAGCTTCAACTGGGTATAAAACCCTACTTCGCCAATCTCAGACCATCATAACCTTTGATAAGTTGCACCAGTATTTTCCTATGATCATCATCCCTTAGACCATCTTCAGTCCAAACCCCGACCTACCAGTCACCGCCGATCAAAGGCAATCGACCAAAATGCCCAAAACGTTCAACTCAAAAATTCAAATCGATTAGCAAACTAAAATCAAGCTATTACCATTAAAATTCATCATTCACTATCACGAATTAGGTATGATGATTAAAACGGAGAATTGAAATGATTGATTTTTGGCGAAATTTGATTTTCCACTATGATTTTCTAAATTTGAATTAATTTCTAAATATAAAATTCTAAAACCATTTTTATAATTAACACTATACTGTAGCAATCAACTTTCATTTTAAAATCAAAGGTAAATATGGATTTGATTTGGAGATATAATTTTTTTTTAAATCAAAACCAAGAGCCTAAGACAAGAATAGAGAACATATGCATAGTTATTATCACAGTTTCATCTTTACATATGCATGCATTCACATCAACATTCATATAAACATTTTAATCTATATTACAACTACATTTACCATTGATAACAATTATATAGGATCAAATTAAAATCTGTTTTTTAAGTAAGGTTTACTCACCTGCAATAAGAAAAAGGAAACAGATTTCTTATTCCAAGCTGATGTGTTTGATTTTGAACTTCTTTTGTTTTGTTGAATTTGAATCTGAAGTCGACCTCTGAATTTTCTTAGCTTGTTTTTAATTTACTTGCTTGATCTCAGGTTGTTGAAAACTTGTAAGTTGTTATTGAGTTTTGCTTTAGATCTTACTGCTGTTTTGATTATTATTTTTTTAGATGAAAAGGAAGACAGTTGAGGAGATTTTGAACTGAGAATCCATTTTTCTCAATTCAATTTATGTAAAATAAATTATTTAGAAATGGAAGTGTTTGCCACTTGTTATTAGGTTTGATACTTAGCTTACATATGTTAAGATGTTTTACAGTTGTCAAAAGCTAACTTAAAATATTAACTAGTTTTTTAAAAAAAATCTTTTTTATTTAATTATTTAAGTTTATATATATTCATGTATTATATTTAAATGTCTATGATGTTTGTCTTTTTATTAATAAGCTTTTACTTTTTTTTAATTTTATATATACACAAATGTGAATTTATGTAAATATTTATTTATAAATTACTTATGTTTTGAATCAATTAATATATTATATGTTTGTAGAATTTATTTCAACTTTTATGTTTTCACAAACCAAATTATCTTATTTTAAATTTTAAAAGAAAGAATATTTAAAACAAAAGGAATGAACTTTTTAATAAAATCTTAATTTTAAACTCAAGCTAATATATATTTTAAATGAATAAATATTTACCTTAAGCGTTTTGAAAATAATGATAAACTTTTAAATAGCTTTTGAAAAGATATTATATTAAATCCATTCATAATTTCCAAATTACAAAATATATATACATGTATATATTTAAAATCATGTTTTCATTTATTAACTAAATTTAAATCAAAGCTTTTCTATTTACAGTATATACAAATATTTATTATAAATAGAAAACATTTTAATATTATCTTTGAAAATTATTATATTGAATTTTAAAACATAACTTCAAATTACAATATATACATACATATATATATGTATGTATATATTACAATTTGAAAACTTATCTTTTATTAAAATCAAAGACTTCCTATTTACAACATATATACATTATAAACAAAAAAATAAATTTATTAACTTTGAAATGAATAAATTTTACCAATTAAATATTTATAAAAGAAGATTATTAAACCAATTTATTAGCTTTTAAAACTTTCCAATTTAAATTATTATAAAAGCCAATATTGCACATTTTAAATAATTACTAATAAAGATTATTAAATTGATATTGCCTAAAATTTCGGGTCAGCAAATTCCTCCCCCTTAAAAGAATTTAGTCCCCGAAAATTTTAAAGCAAAGATAATTTTATAATCCAACAAAGAATTTATTTCCTAGCTGTAAAGCACACATCAACCATAAACTAACAACCATAACAACCAATTCAATCAAACAAACAAATCTAACTATTCTGACAAAATTCAGAATATGCCTTCCTAATATTATTTAGAGTTCTCAGGTACAAACACTGGGATACTCACTCTACAGAGTCTTAACTAGCTACACCACTATGATCCAGAGCTCCTTCTCCTCTAGATCTAAAAATCTGAACAATATATCAGACCACACTCAAGTCCAGCTCAACTACCATATCCTTCTGAATTGCCGATTCCACAACCAATGATGGGTCTTACATGTACTCCCTCAAAGATACATCAAATACATTACGACTTCCAGCCATCCAAACTGGCAGTTCACTCCTAAGGACTTATCTTATCAAAAACACAGAAAGATCCAATATAATCGGAGCTAGCTTCCTAGACTTTCCAAATTTTACTGCTCCCTTAACCAGAGAAACCTTAACAACAACAAAGTCTCCAACTTCGAATTCCAAATTCATCCATCTTATCCACATAACTCCTTCTGACGATCCTGGGTTGCCTACCTTCATCCTAGATCAGCTCAACCTTCGTTGATGCTTCTTGAATCAAACTGGACCAAACCAATCTCTAGATCCTACTCAACAAAATGGTCCTCCCAAGATCCATCGACGTCTAGAACACAAGCTCTACTTCACAAGCATCAGCAGACTTCGAACCTACTTCTCCCATCCGAATAAGCCAAAACAGGTGCACTCTACAATCTTGCTTTCAGATTCTAAAAAACTTCTTCACGCTTAGAGGTACACTCGAACTTCATATAGAAACTCTTTAATCCAGGAAAAACTGTGACTTCTGGCTGCTTCCATTCTAGAACAGCTGCTACCAGCTTCCGCTGCACAACCCTGGTCCGGATAGATGAGAATGCTGATGAGGAACACGAGTACAAACTTATCTAAAATATCCTGGAGACACGGTTCATCAGATCCATAAAATCTTAGTGACCCATCCGACTCAATCACACAACCTTACAACAGAATCCAAACTTGAAAACTAGATCCGACCAATCCATTTCCAAAAATTTCTAAGCTGCTTCACCAGATTCCCACTCTCTCTAGGAACCATCCTACAACTTGGTTGAACCATCGGTGTCTTTCTTCGAACCAAGTCGATATGGAACTCAAAATCCAGATGCAGACAAACTTCTGACTTCCTTAAGGACATCCGAGAAATCTCTGACAACTTTGATAACTCCTAGCTTCTCTTGAGAAGCCTCAATCTCAAGCAAAAGATTACTTAAATAATCTCCTGAACTATCACAAGCCATTTTTTTTATTCTACCTAGTTCAGTTCCAAAGATATTGTTCTCTCTTTACAAATAAGAACAGCTTATTCAAAACAATGTCAATCCTTCAAGAATGCCTTACCTACCAGAAGAAAAATCTGATGTCTACTATCAAAACAAAACATTTTGCTTTGTTGAGCTTCCTAAAGAAGTGAGCAAGCTTTCCCAAATGCCTGGTCTGCTGACAGATAGAACACAAAGACTTCTGAACCATTGAAGAAACGGGTCCACACTGTAGCTTTCGAACTCCACCTCTATGATACTGCTAAGCCATATGACCATCCTAAAGGCACCCAAGACACATCCAAGTTGCACTACTACCGCAGCTTACCAAAGTCTTCTAATCCATAAGCTCCTTGAACCTCAAAGCCATATCAGCTAACTCCAAAAAAGAGCCATTTGAGATGGGCAGCCAACTTTCAAGAAATTCGGGCCTCAAATCAAACACCAAAAACTTACTCTTCTTAAGGGGTGACAATGAGACCATGTCCATCGCGAAGCTACTCTTTGACCTTATTCTCATACTCCAATATAGACAACTTCCTTAGAGATCTGTTACACCACGGACAATTCTTCAATGCTTTCAATATACTAGACCCAAGTGTATCAATCCAGGCCCAGAAAAACTATCATTGAGCCAAGTCTTCCCCGTGGTAGGTATAAACTGCTCCTTAATCACTTCTAAAACTGCTCCAAGAGAAAACATCTTTGGAAATATCCATGGATACTGCGTCTCACTACGCAGCTACCTCTTCCTGAGGATACCAAAATACCAACACACGCTTCTTCTCATCCAATAAATCCAAATTCTTGAAAATCCGCTCACAAGAGCGCAACCAAGCTTACCCTTCAATGATGGACTCCGAACCTTCAAAAGGATTCTTTGATAGAACAGTGAAATCCTTACATCACGTCTCAAAGCTGACTCAAGACGGTGTTGGGTCTACAGTCTCGACAGATACACATCCAACCTCAACACTTAAACTCTTCCATTGGTAGTCGTGCTACACATACCACTACCCTCAATCAAAGAACTCATGTTGGCAAACCCAAATAGGCAACCCAACAAATTATATATATATATATATATATATATATATATATATATATATATATATACAAGTACTCTCTCTCAAGAGGAAATCACTTCAAAGCCTAGGTATTCACTCGACCTAACGCTCTGATACCAACTGTCACGACCCGTCTTTCATTCCACTGAAAGATGCATCATGATTAAGAAAGAAAGGGATAGGGAAGAGAAAAGATAGAGAAAAAGGAACTAAAAACATCAGAATCTCACAGCAGGATGAATAAATTATATTACATCACATAAGATATTACATGATATTACATACATCAGAGTTACACAGCTTATACAACACAAACTAAACAGTTATAAAGACCTGTCTAGTCATTACAACCCATGTACAATACAGACTTCATCACAGAGATATAACACAACGGAACCACTATATATCTACAAATGTTGAAGCCTCCTACTCCATATCTCCTCCAGAACTCGTCAAAGTTAACCTAAAACCCTTGGCTACTCGTAAAAATTTGAGTATCCAAGAGTTTAATAAAATAGAAAATAAACTCCAAGTCAGACATGGGTCTGGTGTGAGTAAATAGGGTTAAAGTTTTTAACGTTGAAAAATCTTTGAAAACAAAAGGTATCCCGTAAGACTTCCCACACATAAACATGGAAAAGTTTTTACCTTACGATAACCAAAACATTTGATAGGAAATCCAGTGATATTAAAATAGGGTCTAGGGTTTTCAAGTAAAATACAGAAATAGCCGGAATGCTTACATCCCACGTTCCAATATTGTTAGGCACAATAAAAACGTACGACACTTATTGGAGATTAGATTACATACAATGGCAGGGCTACTGGGTACCGCCCGTCACAGTACCTAGTCTAGATCAGAATACCGAGGATCCATCCTAAATCCCCTGCAACACAAGGCCGGAACCATCCCTTACTGGATAGTCCCGAACAAGACAACCCTGTAGTTGGCGTGACCATCCACACACTAAGCCAAATAAAAAGGGACCTCTAAATAGGTGAAATTCTCGTCCTACTTGGGTGCTACCCACTTAGCCTTGCTGCACCTCTCCTGTTTTAGCCATTCCCGGTTGATGAGGCTTGAGGCTACGATTACCTTTATAGAACACATCTATCTTAGAATGCTCATCATCCTCCATTGACGATGTTCTGAAAGCATTCAATCCATACAAATTCATTCCGAGTTCGAACGAAACCGAAAGCACTATCTCGTTACACTCATTTTGGAATCACCCTTAGAGTTAACGACAATAGCCCTCGTACTTTAAATCTCCATCTCGAACCTGAAAGCACTTTCTCCATCAAACTCATCTTGGAATCACCCTTAGAGATTTAACGACAAATAGTCTTTACACCTCGAGTCTTCACTTCACTTGAGATTTCATGACCTAACGTTTAATTTGGATCGATGTGGTTTTCCGATATCTAAATTTGGAAATCCGATCCCGATCTCAACGAAATCCAAAACGCCGTTTTAACGTTCAAGTTGTTTTAAGGGTTTAACCGATTTAACTTATGTTCAGAATAACATATACAGATAGATGATTCACATTATCACAGATAGATAACCCATATCAACCAACATTCACAAAGCAGCACATAATCACATCAGTGATATTACATCCAATCATCCAATATCATTCAATCATCCATAAGCAAGATTTATTCTTAATTAATTTAATTAATCTCTAATTAAATTAATTACCAACTTTAATTACTTAGATTACCTTAATCCTAGTTATCTAACATTAATTAATTATAAATTAATTAATTAATCATCTCTTAATTATCTACCTTAATTAATCTTCCTAGATTAATTATTCTTTAATTACATTAAGTAATTATCCCTTAATTATTCATTTTAATTAATCATTCTTGATTAATTACTCTTAATCACATTAAGTAATTAATCCTTAATTAATTAAGAAAATTTATTATCCTTTAATCACTCCCATTAATTAATCTTAAATTAGTCTCATTAATTACATTAATGGTCCTCTAATTACTTTCATTAATTAATTACTCTTTAATTAGTTAGAATTAACGAGTAATCGTTAGTTAATCACATTCATTAATTAATCTTAATTAATCACATAATTAACTTAAATCAATCACATTAATTAATTAACTAATTTAATTACACTAAGTACTTAGTCTTAATTACTTCCATTATGTGATTATCCTCTTTAATTGATTACATTCAGTAATTATCCATTAATTTCTTCACTAAGTAATTGTACTTAATTAATTCATAATTAAGTGATTATCTTTAATTATTTAGACTAACTAATTTTCTTTAATTAATTAGTTTAACTAACCATTTAAAATTAATTAAATAATTACTTAACTCCTTATATTTAAAAGACCTTAATTAATCAAGAAAAATCATTTGTCCTAATTAAACTCTTACTTATCAATAAATTATTTACACTAACTAACTATTCTTTAATCATTAACAATAATTGATTAACCTTTATTATCTTCACGAATTAATTATCTTAAATTAATCAAAATCTTAATTGCTTAAAGATAAACTCTTTCTTATAATTGATTACTTAATTATATCATTAAACCTTATCTAAAATAAAACACGTAGAAATCAGTTATAATTAAAAACAACTTAAACATCTAATTTAATCTTTTAAACCTTTGAAATCTTTTCAAAGTTGTTTAATAAATTTTAATACATAGTTATTTTGAAAACTTAATTATCATATCTTTTAAAACTTATCTACTTTAATATATATTTTAAAACTTGTTAAACATTTGTCTTTGAAACTAAAATAATATCCATAACTTTAAAACTTGACTTACTTTGCTTTTAAATTTTAAACTTGATTTCTTTTACTAAATTTTGCTTTATATTAAACCAGAATATCACCTCAGGCCAAACCCGAGTCAAAACACTAAAAACCCTGAGCCAGCCTCGAGTCACCTGCTAAACTCATCTACTTCGAGTTGTACCTCGATTCGCTTGAGAAAAAAACCGATACAAAATGCTTCTTCCCAAATCTTACATCGCCAGATAACACAAGAGTGCACCGTGCACATGCACGGAGATCCTACACATCTCCGACCAACTTGTCGGTCTTCAGCAAGTCGACATCGACTTCGCCAACCTCCCCGACGTCCCAGCTCATCGATTCCATTAACAAATTGAAAAACGAGCACAAAGACAAAATTGGAACCCAAATACTTCGATCGGAAACCACCCTCGCCATCGCCTCCGACCTTGGAATCACCTTCCGACTTCACCGTAGCTTCGTCACTCCTTCCAGCTTCGATTTCCCCTATCGCGAACCACTCCGGTCCACCCTAATCGTCGTACGAATCCCCACAACATCGACAGCTTCAACTGGGTATAAAACCCTACTTCGCCAATCTCATTCCACTATGACCTTTGATAAGTTCCACCGGTATTTTCCTACGATCAACATCCCTTAGGCCATCTTCAGTCCAAATCCCGACCTCCCAGTCACCGTCGATCAACGGCAATCAACCAAAATGCCCAAAACGTTCAACTCGAAAATTCAAATCAATTATCAAACTAAAAATCAAGATATTACCATTAAAATTCAACATTCACTATCACGAATCAGATAGGATGAACAAAACAGAGAATTGAAATGACTGATTTTTGACCAAATTTGATTTTCCACTGTGATTTTCCAAATTTGAATTAATTTCTAAATATAAAATTTTGAAACCATTTTTATAATTAATATTATACTGTAACAATCAACTTTCATTTTAAAATCAAAGGTTAATATGGATTTGATTTGGAGATATAATTTTTTTTTTTTAAATCGAAACCAAGAGCCTGAGACAATAACCGAGAACATATACACAGATATTATCACGGTTTCATCTTTATATATGCATGCATTCACATCAACATTCATATAAACATTTTAATCTATATTACAACTACATTTACCACTGATAACAATTATAGGATCAAATCAAAATCTGTTTTTTAGTAAGGTTTAGTCACCTGCAATAAGAAACAGGAAACAGATTTCTTATTCCAGGCTGATGTGTTTGATTTTGAACTTCTTTTGTTTTGTTGAATTTGAATCTGAAGTTGACCTCCGAATTTGCTTAGCTTGTTGTTTAATTTACTTACTTGATCTCAGGTTGTTGAAAACTTGTAAGCTGTTGTTGAGTTTTGCTTTAGATCTTACTGTTGTTTTGATTATTATTATATTTAGATAAAGAGGAAGATAGTTGAGGAGATTTTGAACTGAGAATCCATTTTTCTCAATTCAGTTTATGTACAATAAAATTTTTAGAAATGGAAGTGTTTGCCACTTGTTATTAGGTTTGTTACTTAGCTTACACATGTTAAGATGTTTTACAATTGTCAAAAGCTAACTTAAAATATTAACAAGTGTTAAAAAAATTTCTTTCTTTATTTAATTATTTAGGTTTATATATATTCATGTATTATATTTAAATGCATATAATGTTTGTCTTTTTATTAATAAGCTTTTAAATTTTTTATATTTTATATATATATATATGTGTGTGTGTGTGTGTGTGTGTGAATTTATGTAAATATTTATTTATAAATTACTTATGTTTTGAATCAATTAATATATTATATGTTTGTAGATTTTATTTTAACTTTTATGTTTTTACAAACCAAATTATCTTATTTTAAATTTTAAAAGAAAGAATATTTAAAACAAAAGGATTGAACTTTTTAATTAAATCTTATTTTTAAACTCAAGCTAACATATATTTAAATGAATAAATATTTACCTTAAGTGTTTTGAAAATAATGATAAACCTTTCAAATAGCTTTTGAAAAGATTTTATATTAAATCCATTCACAATTTCCAAACTACGAAATATATATATATATATATATATATATATATATATATATTTGAAATCATGTTTTCATTTATCAATTAAATTTAATTCAAAGCTTTTCTATTTAGAATATATACAAATATTTATTATAAATAGAAAGCGTTTTAATATTATCTTTGAAAATTATTATATTGAATTTTAAAACATAACTTCAAATTACAATACACACACACACACACACACACACACACACATATATATATATATATATTACAATTTGAAAAGATATCTTTTATTAAAATCAAAGACTTCCTATTTACAACATATATACATTATAAATAGAATATATATTTATTAGCTTTGAAAATAATAAATTTTACCAATTTAATATTTATAAAAGAAGATTATTAAACAAATTTATTAGCTTTTAAAACTTGCCAATTTAAATGATTATAAAAGCCAATATTGCACATTTTAAATAATAACTAATAAAGATTATTAAATTGATATTGCCCAAAATTATTCTGGGTCATCGCATTCTTTTTCTTTCATCCCTTATTTCCGGATGTTTACAATTATCCTACCTTATAATATTTAATCAATACTTTACATTTTTATTTATCATTTCCATAAATGTTACTTTGTCCGTATTAAATGTTATTAACTTAACGGATGTTTCCTAAAGACATTTATTTACTTATTTAGCTTTTACCTTTATGGACTCATTAATCTATTTAATTCCTTGAAACTCCTCACTTATTACACATACATCGTCTATTAAATTTTTGGAGTTACAACCTTTCCCCTTTATAATCCCATAATTACCTTAACAATCTCTTTAATTAGTCCATTTATATCCTAATTAAATTATTGTAACCCCCTATTTATTTCACATTTATTGCCAAATAAATTTTAGAGTTGCAATCTTTTCCATTGACATTCCTTACGATATGACCTTCGTCACCATTCCCTACTCTATTCATTTTTCAAACCGATAGTCGTCTTTTCCATCCTTTTGGGGTATGGCCGCAACTATTTCTTCGGTAAAAAACTACAGAGTGATTTTTTTTTGTGTATATACGTATATTTTTAATAGTAGATTTTGAAAAATACTTCCAAAATAACAAGTACACCACTCAAATATATACCTATCCCCGTTGATTGGTTATCCTAAGCTCTAATACCAAGTGTAACAATTCATCCCAAATGGGATCTAATTTCGACCCAATAAAAGTCATTGAACCTTATGCCCATCTCAGGCGAGTTATCAAGTTAATAAAATTAAAACGTTACACGATACACAGAGCTATTTGCATATACTTTCAGAATCTCACAACGAAATGGATAAAATGTAATATCTGAAAACCATTTCATAAACAAAGCCATTTCAAAAACATAGCATGTTAAACGCTACAACAATTTTACATAAGACCTCCTAAGTACAATTACATAATTGTCTTAACTGGATACAATAAAAAAACTCAAAAAGCATAAATAGATAGATAACTACCACAAGTCTTCTGATGTGTACATAAATGTGCATATTTTTACCACCATATATAATCTATTTAAATTAAATAAATGATCATATTGGGTATTTAACTTGTTTTAACCAAAATTCATATTAATTTCAAATTATCACATATCCATCTTCATATAAGGGAAAAACGGTTGTGTTCATATATTTCTTTTTTAAAAATTAATTGGAAATTTATATATCTTTGTGCAGGAATTTGATCTCAAATAGGAGTGGTTTCATGAAGATACATGCATGCACAAAGAAGATACAAACAAATGAAGATGGAAATAATTCAAAGTGAAGAACATGGAGAACCTCACTTACCAACCTAACTTAATGTTCAAATTAGATGTTAATGCACATGCTTATGGAATTAATGGCTTCATGTATACTTAAACGATTATTAGTAGAAGCTAATGATTACTTTGCCTCCACACTTTCTCAAGGGTATTTTGGGCATTCTCCAAAAATATGAATTAGGGTTTAACACATGTATATATACCCCTTATGTCTCATGCAACCCTCCTCTTTCTTAGTCTCTCTTTAGTTTAGTTTAGGCTCAAAATAAAAAAGAAAGCTCTCTTTCTCTTTTCATGGTTACTTAGCCATTTTAACTTCATGTATTTTTCCTTTTTTATGCAATGTTAATTAATGTTTCCTTTTAACTACATATTCATTTCCTTTCATGTTGTAGTGTAGATTTACATTCATGCAAAGTAGATTAGTTTTAATTCTTGTTAATTAGCTTCTCTTTTCCATTAGCTTTCATTTTCCTTTCTTTTTGCTTTCATGTTGCAAGCTACATTTGTTAATCAAATGACAAATGTGAGAGGCAAAACCCCTTCAATTTAGCGGTAATGAATCTCTCTAATTATGTAGCTTCAACTATTTGTTAATTCATGCTCCTTTTGTGCTTAATGATGATCAATGAAGTGCTTTGTTTGCTGTTTTTTCTTTGAATTTGATAGCCTATATTGTTAATACTAAATAGGCTATGCTTAAAAAATCACTAACATAAATACCTCTTCATCAAAATATGATTGTGGCATAAGAAAGTGATTTGAAATTCAAATTTGATGGTTTCTAATTCTAATCAATAGTTAAGAGACCATACTTAAAATAGAGTTCATTTTCATTTTCTTTGTCAAGTTTCATGAAAGTTAGTAAGTTCTTCAAAGGACGTGTTATAGTTTGACGGCTTATGTTGGCTAATCAATAACACAAATATGACATACTTATGATAAGCACATCAATTAAAGCACTAATGACCATAAAAGAGAGATCATATTTCATATATGT
Organism: Allium cepa; assembly: GCA_030765085.1. Classification (NCBI taxonomy): domain Eukaryota; kingdom Viridiplantae; phylum Streptophyta; class Magnoliopsida; order Asparagales; family Amaryllidaceae; genus Allium; species Allium cepa. Next base: position 180,546,594 of record CM060937.1, on the reverse strand, counting down.
TGAATTATGTGATCTAGAGAGTGGATTTATTCTCTAAGTTGTCATTTAACTCTTATATTTGCATCTCTTTTCTTTTAGTTAATTAGCTAATTCTCTAATTCTCTAGCTTAACTTTCACTCGACTTTGGTATAATTTGATTGAATGAAAATTTTAAAATCATCAATTCCCTAGGATCGACCCGTACTCGCCACGTACTTCAATAGCACGCCGTGCGCTTGCGGTTATTTTTATTTCAAAATTTTTCGACGATTTTCTAAACCGATAGAAAATCCGCCGTTAAACAAGTTTTTGGTGTCGTTGCTGGGGAGTTTCTTAGATTTTAATTTCTATTCTTCGGATTATTTTCGTTTAATTTTCTTATGTGTTTGTTTTATGTATTTGTTCGCATATTAAAAAAATTATAGTTGAGTGTTATATATGATTTTTGTGTGATTTTATTTGTTTGCATTTATTGCTTTTTCTTGTTTGTTTTGCATTTGAATTTTTATTTTAAAAAAACACACAATTTCAAAAACAAAAACAGTTTTTTAATGGGAAAAAATTTTTAAAGGAAAAATTAAAGAAAATATTTAGTCAGAAGGACACGCGCATAAAATTTTTACCGTAAGGACAAAGCCCAAAGCCCAAATACAATTTCAAACAAAAAATTCTTTCGTCTTCCTCCCCTTTCTCAACTCAAAATTTGACGAAATTTTACTCGAAAGAAAAATGGCACCGCAAAGCAGAAACAAATCTACATATCCAACACAACCTCAGAAGTCGACGGTAGATGAACAACGAGCACAATAATCGACAGCCGATGAAAAACTAAGTAAGTCGGAAGTGAATCAACAAAACGAAAATTGAAATGTCGAATCACTTCCGGCAACATATGTTGAAAAATAAAATGCAATGATAGAAGAGGAAAACCTACCTCTAGCGCAAACGATAACGACGACAGTAAGGCAAAAAGCAACAAGTTAAAGCTTAGAAAACCTACATCAACAGAAGAGGAAAAGAAAAATAAAGAAAAAAGAACAAAGAGAGGACATGAAAAAATTACAGCAAGTGGAAGCAGACCAAAAATAAGCGAAATCATGCCAAAGAAGGTAACTGATAATGTAAAATCAAACGTAACAAAGTTAGTATAATATCGTTACAGTAACATTGAATTTTTTTGCATCAAAGAGGAAGAGAACATGCAGCAACAAATACCTACAGAGAAAAAAGTTGAAGACAATATACAAAAAGAGAACAAAAAAAAAAGAAGGAATGAAAAAATGATTCAGAACAAAATACGAAAAGAGACAGAGGTGACTGAAATTGCAAAATTATAAAAGTAATACTAATAATTTCATACTGTTAAAATTTTCTAATGTTATGAAAAAATTTAAACAGGAAAAATCTCAGAAAAAAGAAGGGAAAAAAGTTACAGATGAAGAATTTGAAGAAAAACAACTCAATTCGGTAAAACAAAAAAACATCATAACTTTATACCATGATAAATATGTCAAAAATATTACCTATAAATCATTTGGTAAAAGAAAAGGCTGATAAGTACAATAAACTGATACCTAATTACAAGTAATAATAGTCAGTATCATTAAGCGTAAATTGTTTGATAAAATAATAGTCAGTATCATTTAGTTGAAATGTGATACAAACAAAAAACTGATACCTATTTACAAAAGAACTTATACTTATTCACAAAGCAACTGATCCCTACTTGAAAAAATGATACCTGGTTACAGAAAACTGATACCTACTTAGTACAAACTGATACCTAGTTACTGCAAACTGATACCTAGTTACTACAAACTTTAAATTGTTACATATTTAAACATAATTTGTTTCACAAATAACTTATAGTCTTTATTTTGAAATAATAGGACGGTGATGATTTTGTTGATCCACATCCAAAATGCATAAAAGAAAGATCACAAACAAAACAGCAAACTGAAGATAAAAAGCATGAAACTGGTTACAGATGTGTATTGCAGGCAGTATTCAAAACAGTAAACCTGATAAAACAGAAAAATGCTTATCCAAGAAGCAAATGGACATAATGAAGAGCACTCCTTTCTACAACTTCTTTAAAGTTTTCTATGAAGAGAAAATTTTGATGAAAGAATGCAAAAAGCATCAACACAATTTGGATGCTTTATACAAATGCTACTCAGTTGTGGAAGATGCATTCTTATTTCCAAAGAAAGGATTAAAGTTACAGCAACGGATATAAGTTTGATTTTTGGCCTACCACTAAAAGGAATTAACATTGAGCCAACTCAGAAAATGACAAACAGAACAATTCCAATGCAGTGTAGGGAATTTGCAAAGAGAAACTTCGGCAATTGCACTTATATAACAAGAAATGTTGTTGAAAAAAGAATAAAGCAAGAAGTTGTGAAGAAGAAAAAAGAGCATGAAGAAGACTTGCCAATGTTAATAATAATTGAAATACTATTAACATTCTTCTTTCCAAACAACCAGCAAAAGTTAAGATGGGGACTTCTACCATACTTAATTAATGTAGAGATAATGCAATTGGTTTCTTGGCCACTAACAATAGAAAAGAATTTCAATAAATTTGTTAAGAAGTTCATCCATAATCCAAGAAATATGTCAGGGTGCTCCATGCTTCCATTGGTAAGACAACTTAATCAAAAATTTATTGCTTAATTTTTTTTAACAAACATATCTAATCAATTCTTTTTATGTTAACAGTATTGCATTTGTGAGAAACCAAGTCTCATTCAACAAAGACAATATTATACTCCAGATTTACCAAGATTTGCAAAATGGGATTTAAGGAAACTCAAAGAAAAAGCACTCAAAGCAATTTTTGACAACGTGAAAGAGGGTGATGTAAGTAAAAATTCCATTTAATTTTTGTTAATCAATATGCTTTGACTCTTATGTAGAATAAAGTTTAATTGTCTATCCTCTCTTCTATAACATAAAACTGATACTACAGTGCTCAAAAACTGATACCATATCATTACATAGTAAATAACATCAAAAACAAAAAATTTAATACAAAAAAATGATACCATATGTTTACTTGCTTGAAACGATATTAATAGTATCATAAACTGATACAAAAATTGCAAAAACTGATACCAAATGATTACATGCTACAAACTAATTGTGGAAATGTTCAAAACTGATACTAGAATCCAAAAACTGATACCTTATAACTTCACAATTTACGCTGATACCACAAAATCCAGTAACTGATACAATAGTTGTACGTCCTTGAAACTGATACTAATATTATAAGAAACTGATACTAATATTATTAGAAACTGATACTAGAATTCGAAAAATGATACCAAAGTTTTACATGATTAAACAAGATACTAATGTATCAGAAATTAAAAAAATAGCTATTATTTTTATTGCATACTATTTCCTTTTTTCATAACAGTAAAAATTCAATTATCATTGTTGTTTGAAATCATATCTTAAGGCTAAAATAAATTTTCGAACACCAATTTTCTAGGTGAAAGAAATCACAAATCTCAGCCCATATGAAGAATGTCTACTTCAAACAAGGACTGTTGAATACAATTTCCTCAAAATTCAAAAAGAAAAGCATGGAAAGAAAAGAAAGTTTGAAGAAACCAAAGAAAGTGCACATTCATTTGAGAAAGACATAAGCATTAGGATCTTCAAAATTCATATAAAAGATTTGGAAGAAGAAACAAAGAAAACAAAAAAGAATTGGAAGTAGAAAAAATGAAAAGAATTAAAGCAGAGCAAGAAGTTTTCTGGTTGAAAGAAGAGTTGAAAGAAATTAAGTTGAAGCTGAAAGATAATGAAGTGAAAAGATCATAGGCTGAAGACAACACCAGTAAATATGAAGATGATTTGAATGACATTGAAAAAACGGCGAAAATAAAAAAAAAGTTTCAATCACTACGCCATAAATGGCCTTCTGCAACACAAAAAAATGTTGGCTCAGGCCCGAAAAATGTTGCCATAGGTCTATGGCAACACTTTTAGGGTGATGCAATTTTTGCCATTGCCTTAGACCTCAAAGGCAACATTTTGACTATCTAAGGCAACATAAGTTATATTGTTGCAATAGAACCCTATTTGGGTCTATGGCAACACCAATAGGTATCTGTAGCAACATTCGAAAAATGTTGCTATAGATATTAACTTTCTGAAGTTGTGGGGCCCACAATGTGGGGCCCACGACCCAACTGGGTCCATCCCTATGGCAACACCTTGAATGACTATTGCAACATTATTTTAAGCAACATTTATAACCCGGTGGCAACACTATTATGAAGCTACTGCAACACTATTCTGAAGCTACTGCAACACTATACTGAACCTACTGTAACACTATACTGAAGAGACACTAAGAGCACATAGAACATTACAATATCACATAGAACACTTGCATAATACACAGTACAATATCACACAAAATACTTGCATAATACACAGCATAATACACAGTACAGATAACAATTCATACAGCAGTACACATCACAATTCATGTCAGTTACCCCAAAATATCAAGTTACCCCAAAATACTACAAAGCTACCCCAAAATATCCGGTACACATAACAATTCATAAATGAGACTTAAGAGCTGGTGCCTTTAGTCAGATTATCAGTCTCACTGGACATGATTGTGGAAGTTAGATCCTCTACATTGATGTTCATCTTCGGGTTGGCATCACCTAATTTCTTAAGCACCCTAGCCAAATTCTCTTGTACCTTCTGATTTACCTATGATTTATCTTGCGAAATAAATAATATGTACATATACCTGAATCTCATCATCTGCCCAATACCTCAAGAGCACTTTAAAATCCTCCGCTGCGATGTTGTCCGGCTTGTTTTCTAGCCTCTCCTCATCAGTCTTATATGCTTTATAATGAGCTGTTTTTATGCGACTCTTGTACCCCCTCCAACAGTCACGAATAGACTTCAACACCCAGTTTTCACATTCATCCGGAATAATATACCGTTGATTAAATATAAATCAAAGATAAAAAAGAATAAATAAATCAAAATTCAGCTACATTATAGTTAATAGATCAATATTACTTATTAAAGTAAAATTCAGCAACATTATAGTTAATAATAGATTACCTTAACATAATCCCATAGAGATTTCTTCAACTTTTCAGGAACATCCGACCAAGATTTATACGTAAGTGGCACAGACCTTTTCAATGTTCCTAAAAAGTTGCTCGGTTTAGATATTACTTTTTCATCATCTGAAATAGGTTGGAACCACTGGTTCATCATAATTACCAGCATTTGGACTTATACACAGAGCTATAATCCACAAATGTTTGCTTAAGACTTAATTCAACTTATACAACTAAGTCTATCGCAATTTCAATGTATATTAAGTATTCTACCTAAAAGTTAAATTAGCATTATGTACGCTACAAATGCATGTAAACTTAACTTTGTCAACTGACCTAATTTGCTTCAGCAACAATGAACTCTATAACGAAAATATCAAAAGGTTGAGTATTCATTGTGGTTTTTCACATGATAAAATTTTAAGCACTAAAAAGGAGAGATCTGTAAATTAACCTTTTTCCATTGATAGAATGTTCGGTAGGGGAATTCCAATGCAATTGCTTTATCAAATACTCGGTTCCGTTCAAGAATACACAACTGCATCCTCATCCCATTTGAGCTACAAACACAATAAATTAGACTTGTACATCTCATCACAAACAATATTTCAAGAATGTTACCATAACATCATGACCTCTATTTTTCATTACTGCATTAGCAGGTTTGTAGGTTCTAATACGGCCCAAATGATGAACAATTCGAACTCTTTCATGTGATAAATCAATAGGAGATTGCATTGTCCCGTTCCCACAAACAGCCCATTCTTTATGAATTTCTCCCCAGTGTTTTGGCCCGTGTTCATCATCCGAATTGTAACTGAACTCATGTTCATCCTCTATATAATATACAGATCTTTAGTACGTGAGCAATTCCAATATATAGATCAAAATATAAATTACTGTGAGACAAGAAGATTCACTTACCGACTTCTTATGACTTTGCTATGGCAAAGATCGAAAGAATAATAGCTAAAATAAGAAAGCTGTGGAAATTTAACATGTTGTACAAATTAAGCAACGGAAACGATATTGAATCAAATTACTATGATAGTTGAATGCATTCAAGATAATTATACAGGTTTGCGAAAAATGCAATGTCCATGATTTTTGTATACAACTTTTGAAATTTTATTGTATCGTATCCTGCATAGTAAACTAGATCTTTGTATACGGTGATTAGTTGACAAATTTATAGTGATCAGACCCTATGTAATAAATGCAGTCTTCATCAAAGATAACCTCAGTGTAGTTTATCATGAGGTCATTTATTTATATGACAGTGAAATTCACTGAAATCAACATGCAAAAACAACTAGCCAAGAAAGGCTGTTGCATAGTGTAGACGTCGAGCCATAGACAAATAGAAATCCTTTGCTAGTTGCTACATTATTTACTTTTAAATTGTAAGAAATCATAGAAACTTCTTTGTCCAATAATCAAATGATTCCTAAATAAAATGCTTAGCAGTTCTAGTAGTCAAAATGATCAAAAAATTAGACATACACTGGATATAAACTTTACCTAAACTCTGAAAATCTAAAGGATTCAATCGTTGAATCAAAGCAAAAAAATTTAACTTATAAAACTTTGCCTTAAAGAACCATACAAAATTTCATATACAATTAGTATTTATTTCCTTGAACGGTGCTCAATTGTATTATACAGCTATAATATGGGCCTTGAATTTTTATTTGCTTCTTTCCTTTTCAACTAGCTAAAGTTCTAGCTTTGAGCTTGGGTTGGTTAGGCCACAATTTACCGAAAAGAAGCACTCTACGAGTACCAATTGGTAAGCCAAAAACGGAAAACACAAGTATACATGTGACTGAGGTAGTTAGGCTTGCTGTAAAGGATCGCATTTTATGAGTATTTGTTATTTGTTAGTGACTTCAACTGAGTGCATGATTTATATAGGAGATAATTGCATACTTTAAGAAAATAATATTTATCCTAACAAATAAAATCATATTTCATGGTCACCGTACCATAAGAATAATGCAAAATAGACTAACTAGCTGCTCAAACTGAGCCTAAATCGAAAGATGCGTACTGAAGTATGAGACCGTAAATTGCGGTCATAATGCTCTAGCTACTTTGTTCAGTTTTACACAACAAACTCTATCTAGATTACATAATCTAAATGAATGATCAAAGCTCAAATATACCCGCTTTCCTTTATTTCATCAATGTTAATATGTGACATGTATATGCATCACATAAAAATCCTTTCAATTTAAGTCCATAAAAATAGCAACAAATTTCAAGGAAAAATACTGGATAGATTAAAAGCAATAACTTTATTGCTGCTCAAAATGAAACATCAATGACATTTTGTCACCTTTCTGACAATCACTAACAAAGTAATTCCCTGTACCTTTGCATATTATGTACACTTATTTTCTCATTGTTTATTTAGGAAGACTATGTGCAATAGATTAGTTTAGCACAGCAACCACTTTAACTATTGATTCTACAAGGGCACCATGAGCATAAAAGGACACTCAGATTACATATACACATATAAGAAGCAACCTAAAAAAAATAGCTGACAATCACATACTAAAAGAACAGAACATCTTGTAGCAACACACTTGCTCAACAATAAATACTGTCTTGAAGAAAAAAATCCTTAATGATAATTATTTTAACTGTAATAGTCATATCAGCAGCATGCAAAGAGCTCCTACAACTGCAAGTAGGTCAATTTGACTATTATATTCTATCAACCAGAAAATAAGCCACTGAACCATGCAAACAAATACTTTATATCTATACTTAGCTCAATAACTTAAATTCGATCATTTTGCCTGTAGTTCAAGTTCAAACTATTGGCAGGATTCACCAAATAATTATACTTCAAAATAAAACCTTATCATGACAGCATTTTAAAACAGGTACCTTAATCAAGTTGGTTATTTCATATACAATTAGTATTTCATATACAATTAATACATGTAGAAATATACAATTAGTATTTGGAAACAACAGAATATTATCACAACGAAATATATAATATACATGTAGAAAGGATGATACAAATTAATAAAGCATATTTACGTTTTACTAATTCCCTGAGTTTCACAAAGTAAAAAATCATTTAACAAGCTGCCACTTAAAAAAGCAACAAAGGAAAAACTTCAAAACTTTCTCTTAAAAAACCCAGCTTATTATTCCAAGGCACAAACTAGACAAAAATAACAAGGAAAAATCAATATACATTCAATCTTGCAGGCAAAAGAAAGTATTCGAAATTACTTACCGAATGATTCTGTGGAAGAACAAGTCACAACCAAACAGAGACTGCCTCTACCTCTGTCATTCAATTCATGCAATTGCCTCCATCTCTAATCACGACCTCCGCCAATCGCCTGTAACCAGTCGCGACTTGCCACAAACCACTGCTTCGCCCTACCTCTCAAATCGTTCAACCTCGAACGAGAATACTCACTGCATCTCAACCTCAAACTTCCCAAATCATCGAACTCCCAAAATCTACAACCATCGCCTCGAATCCAAATGCCTCAAATCCAAACGCAACTGCAACTCGTGACCCAACAACCACCAAACGCGACATCTCCTCCTACTCCTAATCCGTCGATGCAACCCCAGTCAATTGCGAACATCGACTAAACCAAATCGTTCGCCGACAACCTTCCCATCGACGAGTACCATCCCTTTGCAACAATCGTCGAACACGTATTGGGTTTGATTTGAATTTTGATTCTAAAAATTAAATTTTGATTTGTAAATTTTGATTCTAAAAATTGAATCGAAGCCCTAATCGAACTGAAATCGCTGGACCCAAATTAAGAATGTTCGAGAATGAAAATAAAAAGTTATTTGTGGGGACTTTTTTTCTTCGCGGCTCTAAAAGATCAAGGAGTGGTGTTCGGATTGATGAGGTGTCACGTTCTCCAACGTAGGATTTGCCTTGGTAGATTGGCACGGATCGGTGCGAAAGATATGCAAAGGTCTGCTATAGCAACACTATAAAAAAATGTTGCATCAATTATACTTGTTTAGCTAGAGCAACATATTTTTATGGCTAAGGCAACACCAAAAATTTAACGTTGCAGTAGGACCAAAATTGTATAACTATCGCAACATTTTACCTGGCAACACCTTGCAAAAATGTTGCAGAAGGCCATCTATGGCGTAGTGAATGTACAAAGCGAAATTCTACAAACTGAACTAAATGCATATACTTTTGAAGAAATGCAAATTGGAAGAAATGAAGAAAATAAAGAAACAAAAGCTGAACAGTGTGTACAACAAAGAGCAGATAAAACATAAGAAATGGAGAAACATATGCCCAACGAAATAGAAAGTGAATTGGGTAAAAACAAACAATGAAGAAATACAATGTCAACAGGAAGAAAAGAAACAAAGTCCAACTGAAGTGCATCAAAAAGAAGAGTTGGAAAAAGAAAGTCAAGTGCAGAGAGACAAAACAGAAGATACTCAACATCTTCAAGAGGATATAGATGTAAAAAATAAAAATGCACCATCCGTCATTTCAGTGCTTGACTTTACCCCTCCATCTTTCAAACTTTACGACGCATAAGATTTTGAAAGTGAAAAAACTGAAGAAAAATAATGCACAACCTGTGCAAACCAACTATTAGGAAAGAGAAAGAAATAGTCACGAAATTAAGGGACAAAAAAATCAAAGCGACCCAAAAATGGACAGCTTCTTATATTCAAAGATTGAAGGTAAGAAAAAGAGTAAAAAAACAACGAGATAGCTTTGAATATGGGATGAAACAAAAAAAAATTGCAAATAAATCAAAACCTAAAAAAAAGGATGTTGAAAACAAAAGTGAACAAGACAACAGTCCAAAGCCACTTGCAATAATAGAGCCAACACTTTCAGAGATAGGCCTTGGACATTGCAAATGTTTGATCTATCTAAACATCGAACAACAAGACGTGATCAAAACTTTCTTTTCATTAACGATATCAGCAGAAAAGTAAGTGTACAAATATGTATATTAATTTTAAATATGAAATTAAGTTTATCTAACATATACAAATTGTTTTTATCAAAATAGTGTAGTGGCATGGGAAGACAATGACACAATAAGAGGAGGTTGTGTCATAACAAAGAATGCACTAAAACATCTACTAGAAGGAAACGACACAAACGGACAGGTACATAATATATTTTTTTAACATCAGCACTAATACCAAAATAAAAACAAAAAAGATACCCAAATCCACAACATACTTAAATTCACTTGCTGCTTTATTATGTTTATACCAATCAACATACATAACCACTATTAACATTACTGATACTATTAACAATTTAATATTGCTTCACCAATAAAAAAACTTATACTTTTCTGATTTTAATACAGATTATAGATTGGTATATTTCAAAATGTGGACTGGAAGAACACAACTATGCTTTCACAACTACATTGACGGTAAATAAAACATTAATATTCAAATACATAATAATTGCTTCATTTATTAAACCATAAATTATTTTCATATTAAACAGAAAGCAGTTGTGTGTAATATAAAGGGTCTGATAAAAAGTCTTGTCCTCCCTATGCTAGAATCTATTGTACAAGATAAATTTGCTGAAAGTATATATTTTCCTTTGCATTTTGAGAACCACTGGACATTAGTCACTTTAACATACCCAACAATGCAATGGTTCCATGTTGATTCGAACCGCCGTAGAAGATCAAATGTAAGAAACAATTCCAGCTTAAAAGAAGCTACAAAATTGGTATGAGATTACTCTTTCTTATAAAAAAAATACTTATCATGGTGAATATGACCTAAATTTTTAATATATTACATGTTTTAGAGACATCAAATAGAGGACATGCTCGAAGAAGTATGGAGAAGAAATAACATAACAGACATGGTGATGAAACAAGATGATATACATCAAATAAAGTGTGCCCAGCAAGCAGAAGACACGTAAGTTTTTTTTTCGTAAAAATATTATCTACTGAGAACACAATAAACAATACAATCGAAACTACTCATCATAATCAATTGACAGTTCCTCATCTTCAAACTATCTATGTTTTTGCATTATAATTTTCCATACATACTTCTATACATCATTGTATACCTTCTATATTTAATTGAATTTGATTCTTAATAAAAATATTGAAAATTATTATCTCTCAATTCAGTAAACTTTTAATTCAGAAATAAACAGTTACTACAGGAAGAAAACTGATACCTACATAAAAGAAACTGATAGCTGCAGAAACAAAACTGACACCTACAAAAAACAAACTGATACCTGCAGAAATTAATACATAGTGTGCTAGTACAGCTGCTAAATATTTTAATTCAAAGCATACTATATCCTTGTACCATTATCTATGAAATTCAAATTTTTATAATAATTATAGACCTGTTAATACAAAAAATGCAAATTGATGCTAATATTACATTTTGGTTTCAACAGGCTTGACTGTGGGATATTTGTAATGATATTCATCATTTCGCTGAACAGAAGCAGGACACCAATAAAAATTGAAAAGAGAGAAGTACTATCAACAAGAGCAAGTATTGCACATGCAATATTAACAGATAATGAACACTGTTGGAGTTTTTTGAAATACATGTATAGCCTAAAGAACAAAGAAAAGAAAAGAACTGAATTCCCATTGCGTTATTTCACAATTAAATTTGGTACCTGAAAAGTAATGTTGTTCAGTTACAATGTGTACTTCTGAAGTAATGTTGTTCTGTTGAAATGTGTACTTGTGAAGTAATGATGTTCTGTTGCAATTTCATTCTTATGAAGTAACGTTGTTCTATTGTTAAAACAATACTGATCTCCTGGAATGATATGATGTGGTTGATGTTCTTTTCTTTTCCTGTTGTTTATATTATAACAAGATTAACTAGTGTATGTTCTATCATCCAACTATGGATCCCACATAATATTATAAGTTTTATGATGCAACTATCAGTTATATAATGATATTATAAATTTCATATAATATTTCAAAACAAAACAGTAACTGGGCATCAGTTCTTATGACTTATAGTATCAGTTCTGTTAAAACTTACAGTCAACATACTTTATGAAACAACAATAAGTGCAGGTCTCAGGTTTTGCAAACACCAGATATCATTCTAATTATTTAGTACTACTGATGTCACTTCTAGCATGTATTATAATAAACGAAACTGACACTAACAACAAAACAAAAATGATAATAAAGCCGTTTATATCCAATCAACCGATCATTATCTCCAACAAAGCTAACTAATACCAAAAATGTAAAAAATGATACCAGAACTTAAATAAACTGATACGTGTAAAAATTTATAAAAAATGCTACTGTAAAAAATGATAATGTAAAAATGATAATGGTACCAAAACTTGTAAAAACAAACAACAGAAATGATACTGCAATTACAAATAACTGATACTATCATCTATACTAACATAGCTGAAATTAAAATCAATTTCATAATATGCTATACAAAATACAAATTAATAACAAAATGTTCAATTACTATAGACCGCTGAAACAACTCTCACATACATTTATCATTCTGAATAGATTTAAAATATAAAACCAAATCATATTCTCTTTGAAGCTTGACAGTTCCGTTTACTATGACCAAATTTCTTGCATTCGCCACATCTATTTTGCTTGTTATGAAAATATGAAAATCCTCCTTTGCGCTTCACTGATGGTCTACCAGCACCACGTTTCTCCTTTGGTGGCTTAATAACATCTTGAATGCTACTATCAACAATAGGCCTATCATAATTTGGAATAGGATTTATAGCATTGGCATAAGAACAACGATGAGCATCAACAGTGAAATAATTCTCAACAAAATCATATACAGACAACTTAGACTTGTTCATACACTTTATAGCATGAGCACAAGGAAATCCCGTAATTTTCCATTGATTGCAACTACAAACCCGCTCCTTCAAATCAACACAATGAGAGTTTGGAGATTTCACTTCAAAAGCAAAATCAGAAGATTTATATACATCCCATCCAAATCCTTCTTCAATCAATTCATCTAAACATAACTCCATAGAAGGACAAAGACTTGTTCTCCACAAACGATATTCTTCTCTTCTTCTAGCCATTTGTTCCATAATCTTAACACAAATATCATCTAAACACAAAGTAATAGGCAATGCACGTTCATTTAAAATCCAACTGTTAAAACTTTCTGCAACATTGGAACTATATTCACCATAACGATTCCCTGGAAAAAATAAATCAACCCACTTATCAAATGGCTTATCCTTTAAAAAATTCACACCAGCAACACCACCAATTTGACAAAACTTAGAATATGCTCCTTCAAATTCATATAGATTAGAAGCTATAGAACACATTTTGAATAGATCAACGATAGACACATTTGCATTTTTGGCTTTCACCGCTGAAAGAAGATTTTGCTCCATATGCAAATAACAATAACTGTGATAATCTGAAGGAAAAACATCACGAACACCTGAAAGCAACCTTTGTGCTGATCTGACATAAAAACTAAAGTACGCTCTTCTTGAAACATTTGTTTTAAATGGTTCAAAAACCATGTCCAGTTATCCATATTTTCTACAGAAACTATACTCATATCTAAAGGGAAGAAACCTGCAAATGCCAAAATAATTAGTTAAAAAAACTAAAAGTAATTACAACCATAAATATAAAATAATTCATAAAAAGTGATACCGATAGTAACAAAACTGATACCTAAATCAGAAATGACCATTATAAAAATATTGATAAGCATAACATTATGCACATTAATCTTCATTCTAAAACAACGAAGAAACAAAAATTGACATATATTATGATACAAAGGAAATATCAATACTACAAAACTATAAATGATACCATATATGAACATAATTACTTGAAACTGATACTAATATTATACACAAACTGATACTAATCTCCTGTGTAGCAGTATGAAATTATTATACCAAATACAAACTTACAATTCAATACAATGAAAATTCTGATACTAGAAACTTGCTACTTATAAGCTACAATTCTTAAACTGATACCTACATAAAACAAATTATGATAAAGAATGTATATTGATGATTATGCCAAGTATTATGATCTCAATACAAATAACTCAAATCTGAAAACAAAGACATACCTTGATCACCATTTTTTGCAGTAGCACCCATCAACACACCAGGACGTCCCTTCAAGTGAGTAGCATCTAAGAATATCATAGGACGACAAAACTTGAAACCAAGTAAACAAGCGCCAAAAGCAATAACGACCCTTTCAAATTCATTATTACAAGGATCAACATCCATATCAACATAACTATCAGGATTATATTTCTTCACTGCTTCCAAATACCAACTCAAATCATTATAAGACAAAGCATCATTATCATGCAACTCCATCAATGCAAGTTGTTTCCCATGATAAGCATAACCATAAGACAACTGAAAATTGTATTCTCTTTTAAAATCAAATATAATATCCGTAGGCTTTTTACTTGGACAATCACGGATCTCGTCAATAATCATCGATTTAACATACGAACTAGATATATGTGGATTATTCACATGTTTAAGACCAGCCCCACAAGAATGATTAGGAACCAAATTTCTCATAAAGAACCTTTTCAATTCTCCAGAATCACAGGAACCATGAACTTTGAAAAGACAACCATCTTTATATGAAGAGCAAATCACAGTAACTCTTGTAGCACAATTCTTTAAAAAAAACTAATTCATACCCCTTTTGAAGTTGATATGCCATCAAAAACTCTCTAAAATGTTCGGCTCCTCCAAAACAAAAACCAACAAAATCGAAAATGCTTAATGTTGACCCTCTCCTCAACATATCTTTTAAATAACTTTTACCATTAACAACAACATTTGGACAGACAGATACAGTAGAAGACGAAGAAGCACTAACATAGGATGAAGTTGAAATAGAAGCACCATCAACAATTTCCAATTCAGAATCCTTAACCTTAACAGTAAAACCAAAGAAAGAACTTTCTTATATAACTGAAAACAAACTATGCTGTGAATATCAGAATCAGTGTCAACCATAATAATTTTGTCCTCAAGTACAAAATATGAATAGAAGAAGGAGTTAATTGAGACCAATATTGACATATCTCATTCTTCAAATCATACAACGAGCAATCAATAAACAATCGAAGTGCTAAAAGTGTTATTATTCAACACAAACAAATAAAGAAGGCTGTTATACCCACTGCCAAAAAAAATAAACATTAGTAAAAATATTTTCAATGTAGAACAGTAATTATTCAATTTAACAAAATTGATACCTACCGTAGACAAAACTGATACTTATGTACTGATAATAAAAAAATGATACTAAGAAAAAATAAAAATGATACCAAGAAACTGAACCTAAAATACGATAGTTTTCCACTCTATCACAATTTTAAATACTACCCAAGCAATGATACTTTTTCAATCATCTCAACATCAATGCAAGAAAATTTAAGAAAAATTAAATGAAAAGCTAATTAGATTAAACGAAAAGCTATTTAGATGACAACACTGCATAAAGAAACGAATATAACAATAAAAAACCTGTTGCTACTTGCACAATTTTCCATCGACGAACGAACAAACAATGAGAACAACAACACTGCATATCATTCATAAAAATGAACACAGTTAGAAATCACGGACAAATATTTTTAACTCGAATAGAAAAAAAACAGAATAATATAAGTATACATAAGAAAAACGAGATCACGGTACAAATATGAAAAAACGAGATTAACAAACCCATGGAAGAAAAAAATGATCGATGAAGTACAATTTTCAGAAGGAGGAAATTGAAATAAATGAACAAAGTTGATCGATATTTTAATTGCGAGAAAGATATTTGATCGCGACTGAGAAAGTTGATCGAAAGAACGAAGAAGAATGTGCACACGAAATTGGGCTGGAAGGGAAAAACGATAATATGTCATTGGAAGAAAAATATTAGTGGACCGTCCTACATCCAAAAAAACACATAAAACGCGTCCTTGAGGAAAATTTCCTGTTTTTTAATTTTGTTTTACATTCACATTTTACATTTGCATTTGCTTTTACATTTTACATATACAATTTCAAAACTGTGCAAACACCCTGCACACAAACCCCTCCCCCCCTCCCCCCCTCCCCCTCTGTCACATTTCGTACAGTTGCCTTCATACAACAATCCACACTGCCCTTCTACCTGCCTTCAGCCATCTCCCTCATCTCCATCAAACAAACCCATTTCTCCCACCAATCACTAACAGCAACTCCCATCACACATCATATCAAAACATTACCTACTCAAACTGACATATACCACCACCTTATTCCATGCAGCCCACCACAAAACTGCCATACCCAATCTCTCTTATACAAACTGTTCCACCTGCTTCCACCATTTTCAACTTGAACTGCCTTAACCATTATTTACCTAGCTAACGGACCACAACAGCCACATCAATTTGTTAACATCACTCAAAACTCCTTACATCAACTACTGCACAGCCACCGGCCATCATACTACCATAGACCACCCCTCATCACTACCCCTCTGCACTACAATACAAGTGCAACCACCTTCATTTATTTCCACTTCTGTCACAAGCTCCCTTGACAGTCCTTCCAAACTTACCTCTCCTCCAGTCAACAAACCCAATTCTACAAACCACCCTCCACAGTTTACATACAGCAGTTCCCATTCAACAAACCATCAACCTGTCTTTCTGTTTCCACTAGCCACTCCAGTCTACGGCATCACCTTTGACCATTTCCACTGCGCATAAGCAACCCACAAAATTGCATACAAGCTCCTCTTCACCAGCAAACAAACTTCCCTATTGCCTTGAAACACTGCACTGTCCCCGATTCAGAGCCTCCTTCCGCAATAAGTGACCACAATCTACTGTGCAACCCTCTCGACTTCTAATCAATTGAGAACAGCACACAATCCTACTGCTTGTTCACTTCATCTAACAGTTCACAACCATCCTTGCCACACATTTCCAAACACAACTTCACCTGCAATACAAACCCATCATCTACAACAAACTCCTCCTTCATCCACTTCAAACAAACTTCATCATCTCATTCGCCACTCTCCTCTAGACATATTCCAACCTCAATTACCACCATATTACCAATCTGCCACATTCCTACAGCAGCAAACAACCACCCACTACTTCAAGCTGCCCACACCAGAAACTGGCATACACAGCTGTCTCCATATCACAGAATCTACATCGTCTACATCTACTGCTCAATGCATTACGCCATCTTAGTACCACCACAGTGCCAATAACAACTCCAATCGCCAGTCATCTCAACAGTGCACCCCCTGACCTGCTTCTTCAACATTCAATCATTGACCTTCTCACTCAACACTTAAGTCTGCTTCCCCGCCACTTATCAAACTCGAACCAGACCAACCACAATCCCCTCGCAAGAAACCCACGCAATCGCCAACATCGAACCTTGAATCACCATCATACCTAATAACCGCAATCGCTCTTTCATCTCGTCAACATCCTTCACCAAAGTCGCAGACGAATCAAACTTCTTCAATCTGCAATCTAATTCCACCCCACAGCCACGATCGCCAAACTCACCAAACCGACGAACCCCCATCGCGATCAACACACGCGACAACAACTTCAACTGCGCCTCCAATCCCCAGCAATCGAACCATCTCCACTTATCCACTGACCTGCCTTGATCCATGAACTTGCGCAAGACCCAAATCCAGCTCACCATGCGCCTGAGTCGAATCGAATCGAATCTCCCAAAATCAATATCGCTACCTCCACAAACCGTGATTTTGATTGCGAGTTAGTTGAAATTTTAATTTCTGGAATTGAATGCGTCGGTGTAGCAATATGAGATGCAAAATGAAATGACGTGGAAGTTGATTTAAAAGAATTTGGGCAGGGTTGGAAGTAGTGAGGGGGTTGGTTTCCTTTTTATTTTTATTTTTTTTAATTTCATTACTTTAGTTTAAATTTTGAGTTTTTTTCCTTCATTTCTTCTCTTCTCAGAAAAAACAAAAAAACAAAAACAAAAAAAAAGGTTTGTTTAGTTTTCATTTTTTTTTTCCACAAGTTTGTTTAGATTTCTTCATTAAAAAAAAGGAAAAAAAAAAGGGGGTACCATTTTCACTACTTTTAGTTTTTATTTGTTCAGTTTTTCTTTGATTGCTTTGTTTTCTTCTTTTATAAACATATATAAAAATAGAATAAAAACCGTATGTATTTTGTTTTTTTAATTTTCAAGTTGTCCAAGCAGAAAATCACAAGGAAAAGAAGTGTTTGCCAAAAAAATTGCTTTGCTTGGCTTGCCAAAAAAATTGCTTTTTTTATTTGCCTTGCATTGTATATATCTCTTGTTTTTATTTTATTTTCATTATTGATTGCTTGCATTTGAATTTATATATTTTAAAAATAAAATTCAAAAACAAAAATCCATTCGTAGTTGCATTGTTAATACATGTTTAATTTTTGTTTTGCATTTTATCTTAGATTTTAATTAATAATAACGTTTAGACATCGATAACACTTAATTGTATACTGACAAGTTGTCTTCTTTGAATAATTTAATTTCTTGGTGTCTAGGCTACGGCAGAGTAATAACCATTTATAAATATTACGGTGATTCGTAAATGTTATAGTGGTTGTTCCTCTAAAGGTACTTAAACCTTCCGCTGCATTGCTACGGTGATTTGTGGTGCACCGATAAATCTTGCCCGTTACCTGGCTGAGAACTATCTTGTTGAATTAAAACAATTTGTGATTATACAATTTTGGGTTAACTTAGGATAAATCATTTGTAATTAACCACTGCATTCATTTAGTTGCATTAGTTTAGGCATATTTAAAAAAAATTCAAAATCCAAAACTAAAAAAAAATTATAAATATTATTAACTTAGTCTTTTTTCTTTTCCTTTAAAAGTTTTCAAATCAAAATTTCAAAATTTTTTTTTAACTTAGTCTCTTTTAGAAAATCCAAAAAAAATTATAAAACCTTTTCAAAAACAAAGAAAAAATTTAAAACACAAAAAAAAAAACATAAAATCAATTTCCCTTTTGAAAAATAAATTCTACTTTAAATATTTTTCCTTTATAAAAAACAAAAAAAATTCTTTGTGAATACTTTTCCTTTACACAAAAAAATCCAAAATAATTTTTTTTGAAAATGTCTGAGTTTCCCCACTACCGTGAGTTTTACAATAGTTGTGAAAATCAATACGATCCATACGATTTCACTCCAATTTCGCATGGATATTTTAACACCAACTATTTTTTAAACAATTCAAATTTCGAGCCATAAATTTTTTAAAATAACAAGCAACCTTCAAATCTTGAAATTAGCATTTCGTCTTTACTTGAAATCTCTACACACCAAAATTAAGAGATAAGTGATTTGTGTAATTTGTATTATTCCAACAACTCAAGTCAAATTTTTTAAAATAATCAAAATTTGAACTCACTTCAAAATTCAAATGATTTCAAGTATAACCCATGCCAATTCAATTTCGATCTTCAAACTGAATTTCAAAATCGAAAGGAAAATGGAAACAACTTTTCGAACGAATTTGGCAATGGGAATAATCTTAACCACGTTACGAGTGAAAAATTTTGTTCTCAATAAATCCAAATCGAAAATTCTCAACTCAATAATTATAAGTTGGATTTTGTTGAATAAATGAAAGAAATTTACGATGATCATACAAATTTGTTGGTTGAAATATATATGAAACAACGTGAAAAACAAAACCAAATCCCAACATGTATTGAGTCGAGTGATAATCCATCTTTTACCCAAATCGACGATTTTCAAATAACAACTTTTGAAATTGAAAATAATAATCTTATTGAAGTTGTTGCAAACACGGTAATTGAGTTGGATTTCATTCTCTCGAGGGTGTGGAACCAAACTTAAAATTCGATCTTCCTTTTCTCAATTTCGAAAATTTGAATAAAACAAATTTAGATTTTGAACTTGAGGTATGCAATGAAGTTGTTGATAATCCAACAAAGGAAGATGAATTTAATGAACATGAATTTTTCAGACTTTTGGATGACGAGTTGTTAACTTTCGACGGGGAAGATTTAAATCGCCACTTTGATTTTGAAATCAATAATTTTGAACAATTTTTCAATAAAAAACTTGAATTTCAATTTAGTGAAAATAAACTTGAATTTTAATCAATCGTTATATCTACCCCAAAAATCATCGAAAATAAAACAACTCGTACGGTTTTCAATAAAAGGACATTCGTTTTTCCAAATCCACATTTAACTTCGAAATCATTTACGATTTGGTTTTCTGAGCTTAAGCCGTGTCTCGCACATTTGACGAGAAAAATGAATCGGTCTTTGGAAGACCGTTTCATTTACTTTTTAGCGATATACTTTCTAATGTCATGAAAATAATCATCTTTTAATTTTCATTGAAATGAAGTTTATGTTTTTATTTTTCTCCTTCCAATTGGGTTGACTGTGGGGACACAATCAAAATCAAGTGTGGGGGAGACTCGTCTTCTTTTTGATTTTTCATGATTAATTTTTCATATTTTTTCTTCCAAAACAAAAAATATCAAAATTTTAAAATGCAATTTTTTTTTGAAGCATTTTGATTTATTTTTAAAGAAACACTAGAGGATAAATATATAGTTTTGATGTATTAAATTGAAATTTTTGAAAATTCATTTGTCTTAACAAAAATAAAAAAAGGAGCTTGATTACAAATAACAATGTTTAACTAGTATATAGAAAGGTTCATACGTGATTATTATGAATATATCCTAATTTAAAATCTTTGTTTTAAAAAGTGGTTGATTTAAAGTAAAGGATATAACATTTTTTTGTCTTCTAAGTCAAATGGGGCTAAGATGGTTTTGCAAAACTCTCTGTTTTCAAAAAGAAAATATAATAAATAAAAATTGAAAAAAAACATAAAAAAAAACAAAACATTTGTATATATGTAAATATTTTCTATTAACACCTACGGTCGATAAGTGTATACGCTTGTGTTTACACTCGCCATGCTCTTTACCTTTCTCACGTAAGCCCAAAAGGCAATGCACGATCGGTATATCTGGTCTCAGTTTATCTAAGCTAGGTGTATATATAAAAATTATTTTTAAAAACGCCTACAGTCAATAGGTGTTCACACTTGTGTGTTCACTCGCCGCGCTCTGTATTCCCCTCACATAAGTCTGCAAGGCAGTGCATGGGTAATATATCTGGCCTCAGTTTATCTAAGTTAGGCATATGTAAATATTGTTAATATAAATAAAATTTTCAAATAAAAAAATTAGAGAGAGTAAGAAAATGAAATCTAAGTACCATTTTAACTTATTTGATTTGACTTATTATTGAAAAGAAATGAAAATACCACTTTGATAAATTTTGATAATCAACTAAGGATCCATTTCATAATTACGCTGTGTTACCAACCAAAACAACGAGTTAAACCATAGCCTATTTGTTATGATAACTTTTTTTTTATTGAAAATTTTGACGAGTAAATGACTAAAATTTTTCAAGATAATTACCAAAACCTATATTTAACTTATTCGTGTCAATTTAAAAATAAATCCTTCATTTGTAAATATTTTTAAAAAACTCGTATTCATCTCTTTGTAAATAAATCTTATATTTGGTAAATATTTTCATCCTGCATTTGGATTTTGTGGGTAGTATCCGCTGAAACCCTCACTAGACAACGCTTGTCCTACTGGGGACACCCAAAGGTTTAACGGCTTATTGCATACGCTCAATGCAATCGTGCTCTGTATGAAAACAGATTTATCTCCTTTATTCGAGGGTGAATAAAAAAATAAGTGTCCGGGTATTTGATGTGTAGTAAATGTGCATATTTTTACCACCATATTTAATCTATTTAAATTAAATAAATGATCATATTGGGTATTTTAACTTGTTTCAACCAAAATCCATATTAATTTCAAATTATCACATATCCATCTTCGTATAGGGGCAAAATGGTCATTTGTGTGCATATATTTATTTTTTAAAAATTAATTGGATTGCGTAGGAATTTGATCTTAAATAGGAGTAGTTTCACGAAGATACATGAATGCACAAAGGAGATACAAACAAATGAAGATGAAAATAATTCAAAATGAAGAACATGCAGGACCCCACTTACCCACCTACCTTAATGTACAAATAGAGGTTAATGAACATGTTTATGGAATTAATGGATTTATGTACACTTAAATGATGATTAGTAGAAGCTAATGATTACTTGGTCTCCATACTTTCTCACAGGTATTTTGGGCATTCCCCAAAAATATGAATTAGGGTTTAACACATGTATATATACCCCTTATGTTTTATGTAACTCTCCTCTTCCTTAGTCTCTCTTTAGTTTAGTTTAGGCTCAAAATAAAAAAGAAAGCTCTCTTTCTCTTTTCATGGCTACTTAGCCATTTTAACTTCATGAATTTTTCCTTTTTTATGCAATGTCAATTAGTGTTTCCTTTTAACTACATGTTTATTTCCTTTCATGTTGTAGTGTAGATTTACATTCATGCAAAGTAAATTAGTTTTAATTCTTGTTAGTTAGCTTCTCTTTTCCATTAACTTTTATTTTCCTTTCTTTTTGCTTTCATGTTGCAAGCTACATTTGTTAATCAAATGACAAATATGAGAGGCTAAACCCCTTCAATTTAGGGGTAATGAAGCTCTCTAATTATGTAGCTTCAACTATTTGTTAATTCATGCCCTCTTTTTGTGCTTAATAATGATCAATGAAGCGTTTTATTTGTTGTTCTTGCTTTGAATTTGATAGCCTATATTGTTAATACCAAATAGGCTATGCTTAAACAATCATCAATACAAATATGTCATCATCAAAATATAATTATGGCATAAGAAAGTGATTTGAAATTAAAATTTGATGGCCTATATTTCTAATCAATAGTTAATAGGCCATACTTAAAATAGATTTCATTTTTATTTTCTTTGTCAAATTTCATGAAAGTTAGTAAGTGCTTTAAGGGATGTGTTATAGTTTGATGGCTTATGTTGGCTAATCAATAGCACAAATATGTCATACTTATGATAAGCACATCAATTAAAGCACTAATGACCATAAAAGAGAGATCATGATTTCATATATGTTGAACTATGTGATCTAGAGAGTGGATCTATTTCCTAAATTGTCATTTAAATCTTATATTTTCATCTCTTTTCTTTTAGTTAGTTGGCTAATTTTCTAATTCTCTAGCTTAACTTCCACTCGACTTTGATATAATTTGATTGAATAGGATTTTTAAAATCATCATTTCCCTGTGGATCGACCCGTATTTGCCACGTACTTCAATCGTATGCCGCGAGCTTGCGGTTATTTTTATTTCAAAATTTTTCGGCGATTTTCTAAACCGATAGAAAATCCACCGTTAAACATCTTCATCTCCACCTTCATCTCCTAAATCAGCATTACTCTCTCTAACACGTGTTGTAATGAGGAGTGATTCAGAACACCAAAAGTCTAGTGAAATGAAAATCTTAAGCTTTTCCATAATTGTACTTGGAAAGTATTATATAAATAAGAAATATGTCTTACGTATAAAATCACAGCATATATATAAAGTAAACTATAAGCCGGAAGGCTCTTCCAGTCTAACATTCATATAAAGTCAACTGTAGGCTCAAAGACTCTTCCAGCCAAACTATACAACTCTATATAACTAGCGGATACGATGTATGAGGAAATACCTAAACCACTTTCTACCTTTTTAATGGGGCTTAGGCAGACTCTGATCATTTAAGACCTATAAAATAGGCAGATCCACATTATTTAAGACCTAACCCAAAGGAGGTCCCCACATGGTCACTCCTCACTAAAACCATAACAAATCCTAATAGGTCGCTTAATACTTCACCTAAAAAAGAGGCAGACTCTACCATGACCACTTAATACCTAAAACCCGAAGCGGACCTCTCCTAGGGATTTCACCTACCATATCCAAAATGCAATTTACGACTAAAACCCACTTGTGATGCTTTACATTAGTCTGACCATTCATATGTATTGATAACCAGATTAACAGAACAGGTTTATCCTTCATAATTGAGACTAACCTCGCGTCCACTGGAGTTATTTGTTATAGGCGATATCTCACATTAGTTCGCAAACCAAACCGCTGGTTGCCAGATTTAATTGGAAAACTACCATGTAGCTTTCGACTAACCTCGCATCTCTATAACTTAGTCATAACTTATATCTACGTCCACTACATACATATTTTACCCTACATAAAAATTAATTGAGGCCATATGAGGTATCTCCTTATTTCGCCATTAATTAAGGATTGATTCCCTAATTTACTCTTACTTTCTTTATAAGGTTAATATTATTTAACCATTCTAATAATACTAATAATCAATGCGTTACAATCAATACGTTATAATCGGTACGTTATATTATATTTATATACATATATTTACGCGCGGAACTTAAGGTCTGATCCTTATGTTACAGTAATTAGATAATTCACTTATAAGGTATTTTGAAATATTTATCTCATACAAATCTACAATTCCAACAATAACTGCTACTACTATAGCCAAATAAAAATAGATTTGTACAAAAAGGAATTTCTACACTTTTTCCATATTAGTACACTAGAACCACTTTTCTGTTTAAAGAACAGATTAACACAAATTAGTTTTCCTATATTCAATTACACCTTTGTATACAACATTTTAAAGTAAGAAGGGAATTCCTTGTGTTTTTAAGTGGTAGAAATAGGCGGTGCAAACTATAAGCAATTCAATTCATAATTTATAAAGCATTTCTAATTTATTTTCTTTTTGAACCCTTTGACAATTCAATTCAAAAGAGAGAAAATAGGTTAAACTGACCGTAGATTATCTAATTTTAACAGTTAATTATATTTTAATATTCCAATACCAAAAACAATTATAATTCCAACATTCACAAAGATTGATATTAACCTAGGGAAATTATAGGGCTTAAGATATTATGTTTTCATTTTAAATTCTCTCAAAATTCAAATTTTAAATTTCAAATTCATTTTAAATTATTTTAAATCTGAAAACTTCAAATGTCCATAACTTCTCCATACGGACTCCATTTTCAGCATATTATATACATCGGAAAATCATCACGGAAGTAATGGTCCAACTTTCGTAACCAAATTCCAACATTTACTAAAATTCCATTTTTATCCTTTATTAATTTCTTATTTAAATTTACAGTTGCTATAATTCTTACCCAGATCAACTGTTCAAGGTATATCCCATTAATTCATACCTCTATATACTTCGGCTTGTCTAATTTTAAAATGGTTTAAAAATATTCTACTACCAAAGTAAAAAATGTTTATTTTTGTGTGTGTGTGTATTATAGTTAAGTAACTATATAGGCTTTAAAATAATTAATTATATATATAATAATTAATAATTTTATTAATTATCTCCAGACCATCTAAAATAATTAAAAATTTCGAGATGCTTCAGTCATCAACAATCCGGTTCGTTTTTAAGTTATAGCTACATGTTATGCTTGTGAATGATGTATGCATGCTCGAGATATGAGCAAAGCAAGATGGACCAGTATTGACGGATCGGTGGTAAGTTACTTGGAGTTAGACACAAGAAAATATGCTAGTTGCTTGGAGTCAATTGTTGGTTTGCTTGGAGTCACTGACAATTGGTGTATGAATAACAAGAGGCTGGCCGTATTCCGTTCACCATTGCTTATGGCTCTGAGGCCGTCATCCTTGTAGAACTTGAAGTCCCCTCTCATCGAGTGGCCGATTACAACCCCTATTTCACAAAAAATATAAACAAGGAATTGCAATGATTCAAGAGCCAACGATAAGAATGCATACTTGAACGTGCACGTGTATATTCAAAAAATTCAAGATTTTTGTTGAGTCCTTTATACTCTAACCCTCGGCATGAGGCTAAATTACTCTAAGTCGAGTATAAACGATTCATTAAAAATCTCTAAGTCCCAGGAGCACAGACTAGAGTTCTCTAATTCCCAGGAGTGCGAGCAAGAGTGTAAATGATTTAACATCTTTAAGTCACCGGAGTGCAGACTAGAGTACTCTAAGTCCTAAAAGGGGTTGGCACCTAGGCCTTCAGAGAGGGATCGACCATCTAGGTCTTTAGAGAGGAATCGACCCTTCGCTAACTTAAGTGCAAAATTTAATATCTAATCTCAAGACTTGCTCATACCGAGCCCACCATGCTTGCTCAATATCGATCGCTACCAAAAGCTTGCATACCGATCGCTCCTAAAAGCTTGTATACCGATCCCTCCCAAATGCTTGTATACCGATCCCTCCCAAAATCTTGTATATTGATCCCTCCAAAAAGCTGGTATATCGATCCATCTGAAAAGCTTGTGTACCGGATCCCTCCAAAAACTTGTACACCTATCCCTACAAAGCGCCAAAAAGAAAAATCCCTCAACATGGCCCCCTATCCCTATATTTATAGATGAAGGCAACTTCCAATATGACTGACACTTCGGCACCTAGACCTCCTTAACCACATGGGCCAACCATAGGGAGTGATAGGCCCAACTCTCAATGGATAAGGGTCGGTACCGACCCCTCCATAGGTCATGTTTGGGCTAGCGACCCCTACAATAGCTCTCTTATGGTGTGACATGATGGTGCCTCAAGTTTTATGACATTTGGACATGTGGAGCTATTCGTTTATACTCTAGTCCGCTTCAGGGACTTAGAGTACTCTAGTCCGCTTCAAGGAATTAGAGATTTTCATCAAGTCGTTTATACTCTAGTCCGCTTTAGGGACTTAGAGTACTCTAGTACACTTTAGGGACTTAGCGATTTTCAAGTCATTTACACTCTAGTCCAATTTAGGGACTTAGAGTACTAACGAGGCGACCCAAAAATTTACAGGCCCATCAGGGTCCATAATAGCGTTCGAAACCAACCCCTATAAATGCATCCAACAGGTCTGCAATCCATATGAGGGATTCCTCATGATGTTAGCTACATGCTCCCCAAATTTCGTGCAATTCTGACGTACGGTTTGTGAGATATCACATTTTCCGTGAAGTAGTGTTGCTTGAATTCTAATTTCTGCTGAAATTTTGGTCCACAGAGCAGTGCCCACACATGCTGCATTTGAAACTCAACTTAAACACAGTGCATTCTATCCACTATCTTTACATCTTGTGACTGATCAAGGCAGAGAGGATCAAGTAGCAGCTTCTGAACTACAACCAAGGAACGGACAAGCAACCGCTACTCAAACGATCTCCTTAAGGTTGGAGAACATATGTGATCTAACTTTAAGAAAACCCAGGAAAATTTTGCCTAAAGCTAGACTCGGGTAAAACCATGGTTTTCCCCGAGCAAACGCCAAAGTGATTCCAAGCGTCGATCACCAGGCCTTTGAATTTAGTGACTCCAAGCAAACTAACAATTGACTCCAAGAAACTAGCAGATTTTCTCGGGTCCGATCCAAGTAACTTACCATTGATCCGT
Source organism: Allium cepa (assembly GCA_030765085.1). NCBI lineage: Eukaryota > Viridiplantae > Streptophyta > Magnoliopsida > Asparagales > Amaryllidaceae > Allium > Allium cepa. The sequence goes on along the minus strand of CM060937.1, from coordinate 180,518,985 downwards.
CAACACCGGTCCATCATGCTTTGCTTATATCTCGGGTATGCATACATCGTTCACAAGCATAAAAGTAGCTGTAACTTAAAAATGAGCCAAATTACCATGACTAAATCATCTTTTCAGTCGAAGCCTATTCATTGAAGTCGTTCAGTGTGCAATTTATCCGAGGAGATTCAATGCACAAATCATATTGGTTTACTCAGGGAAAACCGACCCTGGACTACATCTCATGAATTCCCATATTCCTCAAAGTTGTATCGATCATGCAATTTGTGTGATTATCTCCCAAATCCACATCCTCATTCAATCAACTGGATCAGAAGTTTGTCGAGCAATTTAGAATGCTTGCGACTCACACCAATAATGTGTGTCATTATCTAGTTTTTCCAGATGCTAGGTAAGCCACTCAAAGATTTCCTGTAGAGATTCAATGTCGTCGTCATTATCACTAAAGTGAGCAATCCTAGCGAGGATATTATACTGATGGCGTTGATAAGGAGAATCAACCCCTAGAAAGATTTTGGCAGCTAGTTAGCTTGAGAGCTCCTACGACCTTCGATCGTCTCTGTTACAAAGGGAATCAGAAGCTAAGCAAGGAGGAGGCAGAGCAGACTTGGAGAAAGAATAATATGGGCCCATTGGCTAAGGACTAATATTCCTGGAGACGATCCAAGATCTCAACATTCGACCCATATGCTCCTTTGAAAGATTCAATTGATAGCCTCTACTTGAAGACTCACAACTCGAAATAGTACTGAAAACCAGCCTCAAGAGACTCCACCGAAGCCCAGAGATGATCCGGTGAATGTTATATATTCTAAGATGCGCACAGTCCTAACACTGGCGATTACAAACACCTCCTAAATGTGATCGGAAAACTGATTCAGCAAGGAAAGCTTCAACAGTATGTGCAAGCCCTGTAGAATGGCCAGCAGAGAACTTTTAATACATGTCAATAAAGAACTTTGATTATCAATTGGACCGCTGACGGTCGATATCACGCTAAAAGGAGCTAGGGGCAAAGTGGAATAGCGAGCACATGATGTTGTTTCACTTATCAATGAGATTTATTCTGATCTTCTTTGAATTATTTTGATTTCAGTTTTAATTGTGCTGTGAACTACGACCAACTTGGACTAAACTACTTCCAAAACAATGTAGGTGACCAAGTACCCATACTTGGTCGTTAGCCAATCCCCGCAGACCATGATAGGACCTGTGGAGTTTCATCAAGACGAGCATGGTTCAACCGCTCATCAAGAACCATGTGCCTCTAATTGGAGCTAAGGACCAAAGATAGAAAAGCTCGTTACAGTCAGAATCCAATACAAAGCGGGCATGACTGACCATCCATTCATCGGTCTCTATATTTGACTTGGAGACCTAAGCAAGGCTTGGAACAAATGTGGACCGATCATCCCCCGGGTCATAAAATAAAGTTCGATGAAATACATAGGCCTCTATTGAAGCTCAGTGATGTCAGGATCTAGATAGAGTGGATGTGATTTGATCATCTATGTATCAACTTCAACTCCTGCCCTGAACACAAGAGGCAGTTGGAAAGCTCGATTTGAAGTAGTCGTGATGGACTGCCTACTTATTAGCCACAAATTTTAATGAATAGGCATAATTACAGCCTGAACCGATTGTAACTTAATTTGTTTGCTCAATAACTCATTATCTTCATCGGCTAAAAAGAATACGGAGCAAGTTGGGGAAGGCTTGATCATCCAACCCCGGTGTGGATATGATCCAATCATCCATCACCTGCCACCTTCCTCGACTTAAGTCGAAAGAGCCGTAATTATCAAGTGGATGAAAATTGACTGTTTGATTGCCAAGTTTCGTCCTGAATGCTGGGGGTAGAATCCCATGTTATGAACGAACATTGTTCGACCATTCATTCGACAACTTTTGCTTCAACACGGTAAAAGAAGTACAAATCAAACGGGTGAAAATACGATTGCTCTCAGTAAAAATCTCTAAGTCCCCTGAGCGAGGACTAGAGTACTCTAAGTCCTCGGAGCATGGACTAGAGTATAAATGACTCAACAAAAATCTCTAAGTCCCCGGAGCACAGACTAGAGTGCTCTAAGTCCCCGGAGCACAGGCTAGTATAAACGACTCAACAAAAATATCTAAGTCCCCGGAACACGGACTATAGTACTGTAAGTCCCTGGAGCACGGACTAGAGTATAAACGAGTCAATAAAAATCCCTAAGTCTTTGGAGCACGGACTAGAGTAATCTAATTCCTCGAAGCGCGGGCTGAAGTATAAACGGCTCAACAAAAATTTCGAAGTCCCCAGAGCATCGACTAGTGTATAAATGACTCAACAAAAATCTCTAACTACTTAGAGCATCGACTAGAGTACTCTAAGTCCCCAGAGTACGAGATAGATTATAAAAGATTCAATAAAAATCTCTAAGTCGTCGGAGCACAGACCAGAGTACTCTAAGTCCTCGGAGCGTGGGCTAGAGTATAAAAGATTCAATAAAAATATCTAAGTCCTCAGAGCGCAAACTAGAGTAATCTATGTCCCCGGAGCATGGGCTAGAGTATAAATGATTCAATGAAAATCTCTAAGTCCCCAGAGCACAAACTAGAGTTCTCTAAGTCCTTGGAGCATGGGCTAGAGTATAAACGACTCAACAAAAATCTCTAAGTCCTCGTAGTGCAGAGTAGAGTATTCTAAGTCATCGGGGGCACGGACTAGATTATAAGCGATTCAAAAAAAATCTCTAAGTCCCTAACTGCGGACTAGAGTACTCTAAATCTCAGGATGCGGATTAGAGTATAAACAGTTCGACCAAAATCTCTATGTCCCCGACTGCGGATTAGAGTATAAACCATTTGAAAAAATCTCTAAGTCCATGAAGCGCGGACCGAAGTATGAACACAAATTGGGCTCGAGTCGACCGCTCGCAAAATAACTCTAAGTCCCCAGAATGCGGACTGGTGTATAAACATGGATTAATAGGAAGAGTGGATTTCGACCGTTCTCTATTCCACAAACTCCGGCTTGAAATTGAAAGGATGGGTATAAACTCTCTAAGGATGGAATTCAATCGTTCGACTTATGGCCTTGTCAAATCAATGCTTGGGGCAGGAGTACAAATCATTAAAAGCTGAATAGGACAGCACATTATAGCTCTGGCTTAGTGTTCTTTACAACTTAAGGCAAAGACTGCAAGGAGGCCTCAATACAAAACCAATCGAAATGTCATCCGAAGTTACGGGTGACCGACTATATCGTACCATTAGATCGAGGGTCAATATCGATCCACAAACACAAATGGATATGACCTAGATGTCCCTCGAAAAACTATGATCGCCAGAGTGTAGAAGGAGAATAAACCACGATGACTTGATCCTTAATTCTCTAACACCCTCCTTCAATCCGTCAGGAGGAGTATGAAACTGGATGAGCATGGCCTGACTGCACTTGAGCCAACTTTACCACTAGATCTGATTATAGAATATGAATTAATGCGGACGTGATTGACCGTCCAGCACCCATGTCATGCCTGAAATCTAATAAAGCATCAAAGTATTCCCCCTGGAAGGAAAAAACAAATGCAATCCAGGATTGGAGAGACTAAGCCGTCCATCAACCAACCCGATCCCGCGATTCAATGGAAAAGAGTGTAAAGCTAAAATAGACATGGTTTGCCTTCCTTCTTATCGATGTAAGCCCCAGGCTTGGGGGCACAAGCGAGAAACAAGGTGAATGTGAACCGACCATTTAATGATGAACTCCATGTCTTTGGAGCTTAGGTGGGAGTATAGACATATCAAGGATGAGACTGACCGTCCATGCATTACATTTATCGACTCGAGACTGGGAGCAGAAGTTGGATCATCCAAAGATTGGCTGTGGCTGCTAAATAATATAACTTATATATAGTGTTTACAACCATTCGAGGCTATGGCCAGAAGAATGCATAAAGATTGAATCATCGAATCGAAGCCCAAGCTCATGGGCAACCGACTATCATTCTAACCTGAACATCGAGCAACAGTTCGCTAGTGTAGTGAATAGAAAACACGTTACTCGAATATACAAGCAGATTCAAACTCAAAGCAAGAGCCAGCTATGCAGCTGCATGCAACTCGAGGCTGACCCCTACTCTACATTTTCTTCAACGTGCTTCTAAGCTTGATCTTTGGCCATTTGCAGATAATCGCTCAAAGCATTTAGAACCCTTCACTTCAGACTTAATAACTTATGACAAGACTCTAGGATTCGACCGGGGTAACCATCATCATTGACCATCCCAACCAGATTTCACATTAATTGTTATACGAAATAGTTAATTTGAACTCAAAGAATCCAAGACTACACCCACTAAACTAAAAGTCGACATTACAGTCAGCCACGGCGACCCATCACGGGTACTGATGATCGGATCACATCTCAATGTACTGATGATGAAGGAATTAGCTGGCTTGCTTTGAATGTGTCTTGGTGTGTTCGCCTGGGTCATTCTGACATGTGTTTGATTTATCGACTATCGTGATCCATGCATTGGAAATCGACCTGAGGCGTATCCCACTGAAACAAAATAAACGCGGCATGGATCGGAAAAGATTCACTACACTTAAAGAGGAGGTTGGTAAACTCAAAGCAACAAGTTTACCCATGACACCCTCTTCCCAAAATGGGTACCGAATCCAGTTTTTGTGAGAAAATCTAATGGAAAGTAGCGGTCATGCGTTGACTACTCAAACCAGAACAAGGCATGCCCAAAAGATAGCTTTCCACTTTCGAGGATCGACCAGCTGGTAGACTCAACTGCTGGATTTGAACTACTTTCATTTATGGATGTGTACTACGGGTACAACCAGATCCTAGTGCACATCCTCGATCGAGAGCACACCAACTTCATTACCGATCCAAGATTATATCTCTATGTTGTGATGCCATTTGAACTAAATAATACTGAAGCTACTCACCAGAGACTGGTTAATAGGATGTTCAAAGACAAGGTCAAGCAATTGACGAAAGTATATGTTGATGATATACTCATAAAGTCACGACGATCAAATGACCACATCGATAATTTAGCGGAGATGTTGAATATTCTACAAAAATATGAAATGAAAACGAATCCCTTGAAATGTTCTTTCGACATTGCATTAGAGAAATTTCGGGGTTTCATCATCGAATCTCATGGAATCGAAGCCGATCTCGAGATGATTCAAGCAATTCTAAACATCCAAGTACCAAAGACCATCATGCAGGTATAAAGCCTAAACGGAAAGGTCACCGTCCAATGTCGATTCATCAACAGAGCCACCGGTAAGTGTACTCTCTTCTTTGACCTAATTAGAAGATAGAAAAGAAACTTTGAACAGATGCGTGATTACATAGATGCGCTTCAAAGCTCTAGTAGATCACTTAGAGAGACCTCCCGTCCTATCCAAGCCATTGGATCATGAAGACGTATACATCTATTTAGCTATGTTGGTACATGCCATAAGGACCACAATGCTATACGAAGAGAAATGGATCCAAAGACCAGTATATGACGTAAGAAAGTTATGGATAGGCTCACCCTTTAACGTCTATATCAACCAGCATTACGACAGGTCCTATAGCAAACTTAGATGTCCGGAAGGCTGCTCAAATGGAATATCGAGCTAAGCCAATTTGATATCACTCATCTCCCTCAAAGAGATATCCATAGTTAAACATTAGCATACATCATATCTGAGTTGACTACATCAGACGACAATCCAAAGAGTAGTGGAAAACCTTCCAATCGATGGAGAATGTATATAGATGGAACTTCTAATAATCGGTGTTCTGGCATCAAAGTTGTGTTAATGACTCCTAAGGAACGATCAATTTGCTACGTCCTGAAACTCAACTTCCCTACAAAAAATAACGAAGCTAAGTATGAAGCCTTAGTCACCACGCTCAAACTTGCTAGAGAACTAGGAGTGGAAACTTTACATATCTTATGTGATTTCTGGTAGTGGTATGCCAAGTCAGGGAAGATTATCTTACTCGGGGCCAGCATCTTGCTCCTTATCTCAGTTGGGTATAAGAGCTACTATGACTTTGAGTATTACACTATTACACACATCCTCAGAGAACAAAATAAAAAAGCCAAGTCACTGGCCAAGCTGGCTAGTTCTGAGGATGCGTGACAAATAGACTTTGTCTCGGTTGAAGTACTTAATATTCCAAACATTGAGATGAAGATCGAATAGATCTTAGAGACGGAGCCAGAAAAGGAGTCATAGAGGAATCCTATCAAATACTATCTATAATGAAGAATTCTTCCTGAACGGAGGAAGGAAAAATGACAGATCCTCCTCAAAGCTTCATGCTGCATTATCCAAGAAGGAGTCATATATAGAAAGGGCTTTCTCCATTCCCATACTTTGGTGTATCATCCACGATGATATCAAATGAGTCTTGAAAGAAGTCCCTAAAGAAGAACGGGTGATTATACCGGGGGCGAACCCTGACAAACAAAATATCCTGCTATATGTATTATTGGTCGACTGTCAATCTAGATGTAGTTTATCATGCTAAACAATGCAAGAAGTGCTAGATGTTTGCAAAAATTCCAAGATCCCCACTGATGGAAATTACTCAAATGGATAGTCCATAGCCGTTTGCCACTTGGGGCATTGACATCATCATTTTCTTACCGATTCTAAAGGTGGTGCGAAATACACCATCGTAGTAATTGATTACTTCGCCAAATGGGTTGAAGCGGAACTTTTAACCACGATCACGACGTAAAAAATAATCAAATTCAATATCCCGGATATCATCTCTCATTTGACCTTCTACGAACCATTATAATTGATATTGAAGCCCAATTTGACAACGCTAAATTTAAAGACCTCTACCATCGGCATTATATTGAAAAGATATTTGCTTTGTATTTGCTCACCCTTAAGCAAATGAACAGGTTGAAGCTGTGAATAGAATCATAAAGTCCATTCCGTAGAGAGGTTTAGAATAGGCTAGAGATAAATGGGTGGATGAACTCCCAACAGCATTATTGGCTTACAGAACTACCCATGAGTCCACGCTGGTCGTACTCCATTCATCATTGCTTATGGCTCTAAGGCCATCATCCTTGTAGAACTTGAAGTCCTCTCTCATCGAGTGGCTGATTATTACCCCTATTTCACAAAAATAAAAACAAGGAATTGCAATCGAATTGCAATTCAACTAGAAGGAACTGGTGATGACTCATGAGCATATAAAACGCATCGGAGAGGCAATGATAAGAACATGTACCTAAACGTGCATGTGCATATTCAAAAAATTCAACTTTTTGAAATAGAAAAAAATTGAATTTTGACCTGGAGTTATTAAAGAAAAGACATGATCATATAGCCAAAGCTTACTAGTCCTGTAGAACCGGACACAGATAGCCACTAATGAAATATGATCCTGGATTTATACTATTGGAAATCGACCAAGTGTCATGACGGTCAAAGAGGAATACAACACTTTGGGAGGATAAAGTGGAAGGATAACGACTACTTAGGAAACTGGATGGATTTCTTTCTAAAGACTCTAACTTGCTTAAATTCAATGCACATCATGTACGCGACAAGACGTACTTTGGGGGACAAGTGTTATCCAGCCTTTTGATCCGGTTGTATTTAGACTGACTGGACAAGTTAGACTAGATGATCATCGAGGAGGACAGCCCAGAGAGATGATTGTTAGGCTCAGAGATCAAGCACATGTAATGATATAAAGCGATGATAAACCGAGGCCAATGGATAGACTCTCGATAATATTCTAAATATGGAATAATGCCTCCCTTAGATGGGAGTTCAGGGCCTGTCATTTTCCTTAGGGGATCGATACATATCCTCAATTAATGACCTAAACTTGGTAAGATCGATACGGAGTGACAAGGAAGGCCCTATGAGGCTACATTCCAAGTTTCAAGTCATTTGCAGTTCGTATGCTCAAGTTATGGGCAAATTACTTCACCTATCAAAAATGATCGGTATAAAAGGGGTAGGTATAAAAAGGGATCAGTATAAAATGGGATCAGTAGATCGTCCATATTCAGCTTTCACTACATATTGCAACATTGATCGATCAATAACTCAAAATATACATATGCCATCAACATGAAACTTGAATTATAAGCTAATTAGGACATGTGGAACACCCAATAGGGATCGCATGACATTTGGAGTAAGTTGGGGGGATCGGTACCTATCCCTCTAGAGGGATGGATGGAAATCAGAATTCAAGCAACGCTACTTCATGGAAAATGTGATATGTCACAAAACTTATGTCAGAATTGCATGAAATTTGGAAGGCAAGTAGCTAACATCATGGGAATCAATCATTGGGATCGCAGCTTTTTGGATGCATTTGTAGGGTTAGAGGCTTGGTATGTAGTTGTTAGGCATGTGCTTTTTGTTAAAAACATAGGTATCAGTATATATAAGGATTTTTAGAGGGATCGGTATATAAGCTTTTGGAAGTGATTGGTATTGAGCAAGCATGGCGGGCTCGGTATCGAGTAAGTCTGGATGGGTTGGTCATTTAAGCCTTCTGAGAGGGATCGGATGTCTAGGCCTTTAGAGAAGGATCGGCCCTTCGCTAACTTGAGTGCAAAATTCAACATCTCATCCCAAGAACTTGCATTCATGAGTGAATCTGATCCCCTCCAAATGGACATGAACACATGAACGACTCCAAACAAGAACACCGGCATAATTGAATCCTCCAAAAACATAGGAAGTAGACTTAGTCCCTTTAACCATGTCTATTAGGTTCTTTTAGATCTTTTTCAAATCTAAGTAGAATAGGAAATTTACCGTTTGAAAGCTAGATTAGAGATATTTTTTGAATCGATTATACTCTAATCCGCCCTCTAGGGACTTAGTTACTCTATTCTGCGCTCTAGGGACTTAGAGATTTTTGTTGAGTTGTTTATACTCTAGCCCATACTCTGGGGACCTAGAGTACTCTAGTCCGCACTCCTGGTACTTAGAGATTTTTGTCGAGTCTTTTATACTGTAGCCCGCACTCCAGGGACTTAGAGTACTCTAGTCACACTCCGGGGACTTAGAGTACTCTAGTCCATGCTCTAGAGACTTAGAGATTTTTGTTGAGTATTTTATAATCTAGTCCTTACTCTGGGGACTTTGAGTACTCAAGTCCACGCTCCGAGGAGTTAGACATTTTTGTTGAGAGCAGTCGCATTTCCACCAATTTTATTTTTACTTCTTTTACCATGTCGAGGCAAAAGTTGTCGAATGAACGGTCGAACCACGTTTGATATGCTCATGAATGACTCCTATCCTCAAACGGGTGTTTGTCGAATTACCAATTGAGCTGGGAAAAGGTGAACGCAGGAGGGTGCGGATCCTACCATCCAATATTTTTGAAGGGCGAATACCTTAAAGCCATGGCCAGGGACTTAGAGATTTTCGTTAGGTCGTTTATGCTCTAGTCCGCTACAGGGACTTAGAGATTTTCGTCATTCTCCTACCCTCGGCGACCTTCATTCCTCATTATGAAAATTGCCTTTTGATTCATCTACAAAAATCACCAACTGAGCAAACTTACAAAACCCCCTTGTTCATTCTCATCGAGGATCGGTATAACTGGTTGATTTTTAACTCTACGCATCTGTTCATACATCGTAGATGTCGATATCAATCAGTTCCAACGCATACTTAGCATAACACGCAATAACAATAATTTATGCAAAGGAAGCTTCAAGCTTATATTCATCATAAAAAATAGGGACAGAATAACTTGTCTTATTACATATCAAAAAAGTCAAATACGAAAGCAAATATTGAAAGCAAATACTATTGAAATGCGAAAGAAATAGTCTAGGTGAAATAGCATCGTAAATGCTCGCTGTTCCACGCTCTTGAAAGCATCACGCGATCAACAGTCGCTAGCTTGGAAGTTCCTTCTCCAAGCCTCTGTTCAATGATGTATGGCCTTTCCCATGTTGGGTTCATGTGCGTAGGACTGGAAAAATTCATTTTAGGACAAGGTCGCCAACTTTAAATGTTCTCCGTCGGACTTTAGTATTATAGTACCGGGCGATTCGGTGTCGATGTGCGACTGCTCTCAAATCGGCCTCCTCACGTTTCTCATCAATAGATTCTAATGACTCCAATAAGAGATTTTGGTTTTTTCTAGGATTGTAGTAAGTCACCCGACGGAAGGGACTTCGAGTTTTACAAGAATGACTACTTCGGCTCCGTAAACAAGAGCGAATGGAGTGTGGTCATTTGCAGACTTATGGGTGATCCTATAGCCCCGAGCGCCGTAGGAAGTTCATCCACCCACTTTCCTTTAGCCTTTTCCAAATGCTTTTTCCGGATTGAATTTATAATCTTGATTGCAACTTCAACTTCTTCATTCGCCTAAGGATGAGTGACTACCGCAAATCTCCTTTCAATGTGATATCTCCGGCAAAACTACTTAACTCGGCACTATCAAATTATGTCCCATTATTAGGCACGATGGTTCACGGAAGACAAAAATGACACACAATGTTCCGAACAACGAAGTTAATGATTTTCTTGGTTGTGATCGTAGCTAACGGCTCCACTTTGGTCCATTTAGTGAAATAGTCGACTGCGACAATCGCATATCTCGTGCCATCTTTGGAAAATGGTAAATAGTCGATTATATCAATTCCCCACACTGTGAATGGTCATGGACCAACCATTTTCATGATCTCTATCAATGATGCTCTTGGGACAATTGTATATATCTGGAATTTTCGCATCATCTCACATGATCTGGATCGTCCCGATTCACGGTCAACCAGTAGTGTCCATAACGGAGTATCTTTTTTGCTAACATTTGCCCCTCAATGTGATCGCCACATTCTCCCTCATGGAATTCTTTCAAGACACGTTTTATCTCACAATGGGCAATATACCTGAGTAAGGGAATAGAGAATTCCTTTTGATACATAATTCCTCCTCACATAATATACCGTGAAGCTTTACGAAGGACTTGTCGTTTTTCATTCCTCTTCTCAAGCAAGATTCCATGCAACAAGTATTCTTTAAATGGAGTTATCCATGACTCCCTTTCAGGTTCTATTTCTAGTACTTGATCAACTTCCATCACATTTGTACTTGGGTATGTAGTATCTCGACAGGAACTAAGCCCATCTGTTGTGCATCACCAGTGCTCGCGAACTTTGCCAACGAGCCGGCTTCTCCGTTCTGCTCACACGGGATATGCGAAATGTCATAGTATTCGATATCCACCTACAACTACTAAACTCAGGTAAGATACGGGGCAAGCTGTTTTCCCTTTGCCTCATAGTCCCCTCTAATTTGGTACACCACCAGCTGCAAGTCACAAAAGATTTCAATTGATTTCACCCCGAGCTCTCTAGGCTTAAGTCCAGAAATTAATGCCTCATCCTCGGCCTCGTTGTTCGTAGCAGGGAAATCAAGCTTCAATGCATAGCAAATTAATCGGTTCTTAAGGGTTACAAGAACGACGCTTGCTTCGAAACAATAATCATTGGATGCTTTATCAGTATATATCTTCCATCGTACAGTAGGGATTATACCGCTCTCTAGGGGCTCGTCCTACATGGTACACTCCGCTATGAAGTCGGCCAGCGCTTTTCCCTAGATAGTTCTACAAGGTAGATATGTGAAATTGAACTGACTGAGCTCGATGTTCCACTTAAGCAGCCTTCAGGACATCTCAGGTCATTGCAGGACCTGTCATAAAGGCCGGTGTAGATATTGATTGGTTATGCCTGGAAGTACGGGAGAAGTTTGCGCGACACGATCACCAAGCAGTATGCCAATTTCTCTATCTTAAGGTAGTTTCTCTCTTCCCCTATTAATCATTTACCGATATAATATGCTAGTCTTTGGATCCGATTACCCTCACGAATCAATGCGGCACTTATGGCGTATGGTGATGCTGCGAAATGTATAACTCCTCCTGATCTACCCGTTTTGAAAAAACAAGGGGTCTCTCGAAATGACTCACCAAAGCTTAGAATGCACCTTCACAATTTTACGTCCATTCGAAATTTCACTTCCCCTTCTTTATCAAATCGAAGAAAGGAATGCATTTATCGGTCGCCTTAGAGATGAACCGACTTAAAGCAGCAATTTTCCCATTCACTCTGGACTTGCTTAATAGTTTTGGGTGCTTGCATATCCCAAATGGCTTGAATCTTCTCTGGATTCACTTCTATTCCTCGCGCATTGACAATATAGCCCATGAACTTCCCTATTGCAACATCGAATGAGCACTTCAACGGGTTGATTTCCATGCCATAAAATCAAAGGATGTTGAACATCTCTGCCAAGTCTCGAATGTGGTCGTTTGATAGCTGTGACTTCATAAGCATATCATCCACATAGAATTCCATCGTCCTCCCAATATGATCTTTAAACATTCGGTTGACCAAACGTTGATAGATTGCACCTGCATTCTTTAGTCTGAATGACATTACTGCATAACAGTATAATCCAACATCCGTGACAAAAATAGCATGCTCTTGATCTGGGTCGTGGTTTGGGATTCAGTTATACTCCGAGTGTGCATCCATAAATGACAACAATTCGTGCCTTGTAGTCGAATTAACTAGCTGATCAATTCTAGGTAGGGGAAAATTATCCTTAGGGCATGCCTTGTTTAGGTCCGAATAGTTGATACATGTTCTCCATTTTCCATTTGCCTTCTTCACCAGCATGGGGTTAGATATCCATTCGGGATAGAAGGCATTGCGAATAAACCTGTTGGCTTTAAGTTTATCCACCTCCTCTTTAAGAGCCATGGATCTCTCCGGATCCATACCTCATCTTTTTTGCTTCACAGGGACATACTTCAGATCAATATTCAATGCATGATTCGCGATGATAGGCGAGATCCCACACATGTCAGAATGAGTCCAAGCGAATACATCTAGATTTGCTCGAAGGAAATCAGTTAGTTCTCTCATCCTCAAAGGCTGAGTTGTGATCCAATCTTCAACACCCGCGATGGGTCATCGTGGATGACTGAAATATCAATCGTCAGTTCAGCCGGCGCTGTCTTCGCCACCTTGGGTTCCTTCTTATCATCCCTCAGATCTATATCTCTATAGAACCGGCTGTGGTGCCCAAGCCAAGGCTTAGGCGCTATTTATCAATCTTCAGTAACCTAAATGTTCACTGACTTGTTCACACCCTTACCCTTCTCTTTCCGCTGAGCCTCACTTAACTCAGCCACATAACAGGCACGACTAGTTGCATGATCACCATGCACAACCTACTCCATTATCTGTTCGAAATTTCAGTGTTAAACACCACGGGGACAATGCTGGCCGAAATTTGACCAGGGTCAGATGGCCCAGGAAAACATTGTACGGTGAATCCACATCCAAAACAATGAATGGTAGGGTCTACACCCTCCTACTCTCACCTTCTCCTAACTCCACTAGCAATTCAACATAACCAACTACTTCGGTTGCCACACCATTGAAGCCATGTGTACGAGCTTTAGACAATTTCAAATCTTTAGCCTCCATCCTCATTTGATCATATGTTTTCTTAAAGATAATATTCACAGAGCTTCTGCAACCAATTAAAATTATCCTCACCATAGGAGGACTAATGATGGCAGAGATAACCATCAGATCAACAATAGGGGCCTCTACTTTATCGGTATCTCTGCTTCTGAATACTATATCATTCGTCTTTATACATTTTGCTCGGCTGGAGTTCATCCTTTGTATTCGAACAACATTCAAAGCACACATGTTTCATTGAACTAGCATAATGCTCCATTTCCTGCCAGCTCCGGTCCATAGGGTGCGGTCCACCAACTATCATTTTTTTCACCAACCTCCCACTGGCTGAACAGGTTCCTCAGCCTAGCGTGGTGATTGCCTTCGATTAAGAGACGTTCCATGTCCGCCCTCCTGTGGATTCTTGACAAACTGCTACAAATTTTTCCACTGAGACAGTTTCTCAATGGCATTATTGAGATGCCTACACTCATCAGTATTGTACCCATAGCATTCATAAAACCGGCAGTACTTCCTGGTTTGCTTTCGTTCCTTAGTCGATTCTTTTAGACGCGGCTTCCTATATTGGAAAGTATTACAGGCAGATAGATGTTCTCCAAAGATGCATTAAAAGTTGTATAGTCATTATACGTAGGAATCCTTAACTTTCACTTTTTGGGCTCCCTCTTTCGATCAAGATTTCCTTCTCTACTCCTTTTCTATTGAACCGGCTTGTTTTGAACATTGACCTGAACCTTTCCAAAGTTCTCACTAGATTGCTTTACTACAATATTGCTTTGTACCGCCTATCCATTTGGCCTCGTAGCATTGCTTCTTCTGGACAATCTGGCCTCTTCCTTTCTCATGAACTAGTTTGCCTTTGTGTAGAAATGCTCCAACATGGTCGACTCACTAAACTAGGATTCTGGGTCAACCCCCTTTGTCACAGCCATAAGTATGGCGTGTCATTTTGGTTACTAATTTAGTGGCAGCAACATGAAATTTCTACAAGTAATCCTTCAGTGATTCCTCCGGAGCCTGGATTACATTGGATAGCGACATCGTATCTTTGTGGTGTGTGGCGTGAATCCAAAATTGCTTCATGAATCTCGTAGCCATCTTATCAAATCTTTTGATCGATCGTAGGGGTAACCTCGTGAACCACATTGTGTAAATCCTCGACATAGTTATAGGGAAGAACCTACATTATGTAGCATCATTTGCTCTCACTGAATCCATCAACCATTCATACCTCATGACATAATGTCGCGGGTCAGTCTTACCTTCATAAGCAGGCATCATAGGCATGTTAAACCTCCTAGGATACTCTGCCTATAAAATGTTCTCGGTAAATGTGGTATGACTCCTGGAGACTCCCTAGTCATCGTTTGTCAAACCCTGATTTTCCCTCATCACTGTTTGATCATTGCGAATATCTTATGTCCGAATGGGTGGCGCCAGGTAGTGGTCGTGCTCTGTCCCGTATGAATTATCTGGCCGGTGTCTCTGGGGCATCTCACGCCTCCTTGGCCTATTATCCTCAAGATTTGTATCCTGAACATTCACCTTGTTATCATTTTGGAGAGGTTATTGACCAGCATCCAAGCATGCACCAGCATCTAAGTTCCCAGTTCCAAGTTGAGTATGACCTCCCAGTTGCAATTGAGGAGCTGTTCCACTAGTTGAGGGACCGGTACCGACCCATAGGGAGGGATTGGCACCGACACGGTTTGGTAGACCATGATGGCCTGCCAAATGTTGCTCCATCGCTCCAGCTCATGTTGTTTCAATCCTACGGCGACTACGCCTATGGTGCCCGTCCGATGAAGTTGAGCTATTTGATGCTAAGCGAGACCTCATCTGGTGCTTTGGCGCTACTCTTGAGCAATCTGGTTCATTAAGTTGGCATTAGCCTGGATTTGCTCGTTTAGCTGACTACGGCTCTCCATCAGCTTCCTCATCAAGTCGTTAAATTCAGCTCTAGTAACGGAATCAGTGGGGTTTAGACTGTAGCGGGATCCACATTCACATTAGCAGGCTTGTTACTTGGGGCCCCTTATTGGACACTGGCAGTTTCGTTATCATCAACATTATGGGAAGTAGTTATGTCAAACGTACGCTATAGGACTAAAGCAGAATATAAACTACAGACGGCTTATACGGTCCAAACTTGGTAAGATTGATATAGAGTGACAAGGAAGGCCCTATGAGGTTACATTCCAAGTTTCAAGTCATTTGGAAATCGTATGCTCAAGTTATAGGAAAATTACCTCACTTATCAAAAAGGATCGGTATAAAAAGGGATCGCATAAAAAGGAATCAGTATAAAAGGGATCATTCATATTCATCTTTCACTATATACTGCAATAATGATCAGTCAATAAATCAAAATATACAGATGCTATCGGCATAAAACTTGGATATAAGCTAATTAGGACATGTGGAACACCCCATAGGGATTGCATGGCATTTGGAGCAAGTTGGAGAGATCGGTAGAAATCAGAATTCAACCCCTTCCCATGAGCAAAAAATGTTGACGCCGGAAATGGGCATCAACACTATAGAATCTCATGAAGATTAAACAAAGGATGGAATTGAAAACAAACTAGAAATGTAAATGAACAGACATATTTTTATAGTGGTTCGACAATCTTGGTCTATGTCCACTTCATATTTCTATTGATATTCCATTATCATTACAAGAGTCTTGGATCAGCCAGAATCCATTAGTACTAAAGTGAAGAATAAAAATGACGGAGCTTAGGTAGAGAAATCAGTCCCCTTTACTAACGCGGTGCCTTTTATATTTATAGGGGAAGACGTGCATGAATCAGCCCGAAATTTTGGAAGAAGGTTTAGGAGACCAAGACGAGGCAACCCAAAATTTTTGCAAGCCCATCGGGGACCACAATAGGGGTCAGTGATGACCCCTATAAATGAACCTAAAAGAGTTAGGATCCCAATAAGGGATGCCTGATGATGTTAGCTATTTGATCCCCAAATTTCATGCAATTCCGACATACGGTTTGTGAGATATCGTATTTTCTATGAAGTAGTGTTGCTTGAATTCTGATTTTTGTCGATCCCTCTAGAGGGATAGGTACCAATCCCTCCAACTTGCTCCAAATGCCATGCGATCCCTATGGGGTGTTACACATGGCCTAATTAGCTTAAACTCCAAGTTTCAGATTGATAGCATCCAGCGGTTTTTTAGCTAGCCAATCATCAAACTCGGATTCTAGGTCAACCCCCCTTATCACAGCCATAAGTATGGCGCGGTCATTTGGGTTACCAAATTCAGTGGTATCAACATGAAATCTCTACTAGTAATTATTCAGTGATTCCCTCGGAGCATGGATTACACTAGCTAGGGACATCAGATCTTTGAGACATGTGTCATGAATCCAGATCTATCTATCGTTAGGTTTGGAAGCTGCCTTCATCATAAACACAGGGGAAGGGGGCCATGTTGAGGGGCTTTTCTTTTTGGTCGATAAGTGAAACTCTGTCATTTTTGGAACCAATCTTATTTCATTCTTCCTTGGTCTCTTGTTATTTCTTACTGATTGTAAGTGTAATCGAGTGATTTGTGAAGCAATAAAGAAAGTATTCAAAGTAGGGGAGATACTTCAGTCATCGGCAATCCGATTTGTTTTTAAGTTACAACTACTTGTTATGCTTGTGAATGATGTATGCATTCCCGAGATATGATCAAAGGAAGATGGACCAATATTGATAGATTAGTGGTAAGTACTTGGAGTCGCACCTAAGAAAATCTGCTAGTTGCTTAGAGTCGATTGTTGGTTTTCTTGGAGTCACTAAATTCAAAGGCCCGGTGATCGTTGCTTGGAATTACTTTGGCGTTTGCTTGGGGAAAACTATGGTTTTACTGAGTTTGGCTTTGGGCCAAAATTTATTTTGTCAAGTCGTAAGTCTCCAAGATACAAAGTGAAAAGTAAGACCCCATAAGGCTACATTCCAAGTTTCAAATCATTTGGAGTTCGTATGCTGCATCATATACTGGTCTTTGGATCCGTTTCTCTTTGCATAACATTGCGTTGCTTATGGTGTGTACTAACATAGCTAAATATATGTATAAGTCTTCATGATCTAGTAGCTTGGATAGGATGGAATGTCTCTCTAAGTAATCTACTAGAGCTTGGAATGCATCTACGCAATCTAGTAATTCGAAACATCCAAATACCAAAGACCATCAAGCAACTATAAGGCCTAAATGGGAAGGTCATCGTTCAATGTTGATTCATCTCTAAGGCCACCGGTAAGTGTACTCTCTTCTTCGACCTAATCAGGATATAGAAAGGAAACTTATAAATGCATCCAAAAGGGTTACGATTCTTACAAGGGATGCCCCATGATGTTAGCCCAACTTAAAGTAGCCGTGATGGATTGCCTACTTGTTAGCCACAAATTTTAACAAATGGGCACGATTATAGCCTGAACCGGATGTAACTTAATTTATTTGCTAAATAACTCATAATTTTCATTGGCTAGAAAGAATGCGGAGCAAGTTGGGCAAGACTTGATCATCCTATCCTAGTGTGGATATGATCCAATCATCTATCACCTACCACTTTCCTTGACTTAATTCGAAAGTGCCACAATTATCAAGTTGACAAGAATCGACTGTTTGATTGCCAAATTTTGTCCTGAATGCTAGGGGCAGAATCCCATTTTATAAGCGAACATGGTTTGACCGTTCATTTGACAACGTTTTCTTCGACATGGTAAAAGAAGTACAAATCAAGTGGGTGGAAATAGAGTAATCTAAGTCCCCACAGCGTGGACTAGAGTATAAACGACTCAACAAAAATTTCTAAGCCCCCAGAGCACGGACTTGAGTAATCTAATTCCCCGAAGCATGGGCTAGAGTAGAAACAACTCAAAAAAAAATTCTATGTCCCGGAGCACGGACTAGAGTACTCTATGTCCTCGGAGTGCAGACTAGAGTACAAACGAGTCAACAAAAATCTCTAAGTCTTCGAAGCGTGGACTAGAGTATTCTAAGCCATTCAAAGTTTCTTTTCTGTCTCCTAATTAGGTCGAAGAAGAGAGTACACTTACCGGGGACCTTGGGGATGAATCGACAATGGACAATGATGTACTAGAGTATCGGATGGATATATGCATATAATATCTAGTAGATCACTTAGAGAGACCTTCTGTCATATCCAAGCCACTGGATCATGAAGTCTTATACATCTATTTATCTATGTCGGAACCTTCTTGATGGTCTTTGGTACTTGAATGTTTCGAATTGCTTGAATCTTCTTGGGATTGGCTTCGATTCTGTGAGAGTTGATGATGAAATCCTGAAATTTCCCTAATGCAATGTTGATGATCAAATGACCACATCGATAACTTAGCAGAGAGTATCAACATTCTATGAAAATATGAAATGAAACTGATCGAATTGGCTTAACTCGATATTCCATTTGAGTAACCTTCCGAATATCTAAGGTTGTTATAGGACCTGTCATAATGGTTAGTCGGTATAGAAATTAATGGGGTGATCTAGTCAATAGCTTGCTTAAATCATATACTGGCCTATGGATCCGTTTCTCTTCTCATAGCATTGCGATGCTTATGGCGTGTACCGACATAGCAAAATAGATGTATAAGTCTTCATGATCTAATGGCTTGGATAAGACGGGAGGTCCCTCTAAGTAAACTACTAAGCTTGGAACGCATCTGTGCATCCTAATAGTTATGAGATATGTCACATATTTAAAATCATATACCTTAAGCCCGACCCCTCTTACTAAAAAAAGGGTGTGGATGATAGCCTAAGAGCCATAAGCAAGGGTGAATGGAGTACGGTTAGTCGCAAACTCATGGGTACTTCTGTAATCCTATAATGCTATTGGGAGTTCATCCACCCATTTACCTCTAGCCTTTTCCAAACCTCTCTTCAGAACGGATTTTATGATTTTGTTCGCAATTTCAACCTAACCATTTGCTCGAGGGCGAGTAGATACCACAAATCTCTTTTCAATATGATGTCGACGGTAGAGGTCTTAAAATTTAGCGCTGTCAAATTGGGCTTCATTATCAGTTATAATGGTTCGTAGAAGGTCAAAATGACAGATGATGTCTAGTACAATGAAGTTGATTATTTTCTTTGTCGTGATCGTGGTTAAAATTTCTACTTTAGCCTATTAGGTGAAGTAATCAACTACTACGATGGCGTATTTCGCACCGCCTTTAGAATCAGCAAGAAGATGATGATGTCAATGCCCCAAGTGGCAAATGGCTATGGGCTGGCCATTTGAGTAATTTCCACCGGTGGGGCTCTTAGAATTTTTGCGAACATCTAGCATTTATCGCATTGTCTAGCATGATAAGCTGCATCTCCATTGACAGTCGGCCAATAATACCCATAGCAGAGTATTTGATTTATTTGGGTTTGCCCCAGTGTAATCGTCGCATTCTTATTCATGGACTTCTCTCAAGACTCATTTGATATCATCATGTGTGATACACTAAAGCAGGGGAATGGAGAAAGCCTTTTCTATACATGACTACTTCTTAGACGATGCAGCGTGAAGCTTTAAGGAGGATCTATCATTTTTCATTCCTCCGTTCAAGAAGAATTCCCCATTGTAGATAGTCGTTTATAGGAGTCATCTATGACTCCTTTTCTGGCTCCGTCTCTAAGATCTAGTCGATCTTCATCTGTCAATGCTTGTAATATTAAGTACTTCAACTGGGACAAAGTCTATTTGTCGTGCATCCCCAGAACTGGCCAGCTTGGCTAGTGACTCGGCCTTTTCATTTTATTCTCTGAGGATGTATGTAATGGTGTAATACTCGAAGTCGGCTAGTAGTTCTTGGACCCAGCTGAGTTAAGGAGCAAGAAGCTGCCTCTAGTAAGATAATTTTCCCTGACTTGGCATATCACTAGCCAGAAATCACATAAGATATGTAAAGTTTCCATTCCTAGTTCTCTAGCAAGTTTGAGCATGGTGACCAGGGCTTCATACTTAGCTTCGTTATTCGTTGCATGGAAGTTGAGTTTCAAGGCGTAGTAGTTCGATTGTTCCTCAGGAGTCATTAATGAAACTCCGATGAAAGAACATCAATTATTAGAAGTTCCATCTGTGTACATTCTCCGTCGGTTGGATGGTTCTCCACTGCTCTTTGGATAGTCATTTGACACAGTGAATTCAGATATGAAGCATGCTAATGTTTGACCATGGATAGCTCTTCGAAAGAGCTAAGTGATATTGAATTGGCTTAGCTTGATATTCCATTTGAGTAACCTTCCGGACATCTAAGGTTGCTATAGGATCTGTCGTAATGGCTAGTCAGAATATACGTTAACGGTCTGAGCCTGTCATTAGCTTGCTTACATCATATACTGGTCTTTGGGTCTGTTTCTCTTCGCATAGCATTTTGATGCTTATGTCGTGTATCGACATGGTTAAATAAATGTATAAGTCTTCATGATCCAGTGGCTTGGATAGGCTGAGAGGTCTCTCTAAGCGATCTACTAGAGCTTGAAATGCATCTGTGCAATCCAACATCCATTCAAAATTTCTTTTCTATCTCCTAATTAGGTCGAAGAAGAGAGTACACTTACCGGAAGCCCTGGAGATGAATCGACATTGGACGGTGACCTTCCCATTTAGGCTCTATACCTGCATAATGTTCTTTGGTACTTGGATGTTTCAAATTGCTTAAATCTTCTTGGGATCGGCTTTAATTCCGTTAGAGTCGACAGCGAAACCCTAAAATTTCCCTAATGCAATGTCAAAAGAGAATTTCAAGGGATTTAGTTTCATTTCATGTTTTCGTAGAATATTGAACATCTCCATTAAGTCATTGATGTGGTCGTTTGATCATCATGACATCATGAGCATATCATCCATATATACTTCCATCGATTTCTTGATCTGATCGTTGAACATCCTGTTGACCAATCTTTGGTGAGTAGCTTCAGCATTATTTAGTTCAAATGGCATCACAACATAATGACATAATTCTGGATCAGTAATGATGTTGGTGTTCTCTTGGTCAAGGATGTGCATCAGGATCTGGTTGTACCTGGGGTACACATCTATTAATGAAAGTAGTTCATATATAGAGGTTGAGTCTACCAACTGGTCGATCACATGGTGGGCTCGGTATTGAGCAAGTCTGGAGGGTTCGGTCATCTAGGCCTTCAAAGAGGGATCATCCATCTATGCCTTCAGAGAGGGATCGGCCCTTCGCTAACTTGAGTGCAAAACTCAACATCTAACCCTAAGAACTTTCATTCATGAGTGAATATGATCCCTTCCAAATGGACATGAACACATGAATGAGTTTATTAGCCATGTGTCCAATAGAATATCTCGATCTAAGTATGAAGGTAAGAATAAATACAATAATGATGAATGGAAAAAAGAGAAAATCCTTTAGCTAGATAAGGGGCGGATGTAGCCAAGTGGATCAAGGCAGTGGATTGTGAATCCACCACGCGCGGGTTCAATTCCCGTCATTCGCCCATCACATTATTTCAAATTCAAAAAATTCTATTTTCAATATTCCTATTTATGGCGACGAAGAATAAAACTATCACTATAATTTTTTCCTTTTTCGACTTCTTCTTCCAAGCGCAGGATAACCCCAAGGAGTTGTGGGTTTTTTTCTACCAATTGGGGCTTTTCCTTCATCGGTTAAAATCCAATAAAGGGCTTTTTTCATGAAACTCGAGTCTTTATCTTCGTTTTTCATCGAAAACTCAAAAGAAAGAAGCTTAGAGGCCTTTTTCCTCTCCCAGTACATTAAGGTGCGTAGCGCTGACAAGCAAGGATTAGCAGATGGCAAAGTGTATGGCTAACCCAATGTTGAAAGTTTCGTAAGGGGACTCGAGCAGGCTACCATGAGACAAAAGATCGCCGACCCGGATGGATTTCATGCAACTAGTTCAGACAGTCAGGGGACATCCAATAGATCTACTCCATTTTTGTTGACTCGTTTATACTCTTGAATATTATGAGATGTAGCGAGTCCAAGTGCCAAAGTGATTCCAAGCGTCGATCACCAGGCCTTTGAATTTAGTGACTCCAAGCAAACCAACAATTGACTCCAAGCAACTAGCAGATTTTATCGAGTCTGACTCCAAGTAACTTACCACTGATCCGTCAGTACTGGTCCATCTGGCTTTGCTCATATCTCCCGCATGCATACATCATTCATAAGCATAACAAGTACCTGTAATTTAAAAATGAACCAAATTGTCGATGACTGAAGTATCTCCCCCAGTCGAAGCCTATTCATCGAAGCTGTTCAGTGTGCAATATATCCGAGGAGATTCAATATACTAATCATATCGATTTACTCGGGGAAAACCAACCTTGGATTACATCTCATGAATTCCTATAATCCTTGAAGGTGTATCAATCATGCGATTTATGCGATTATTGCCCAAATCCATCTCCTCATTTAATCAACCGGATTAGAAGTTTGTCGAGCAGTTTAGAATGCTTGCAACTCACACCATTGATGTGATATCATTATCTAATTTATTCTAGACACTAGGTGAGCCACTCAAAGACTTCCTGTAGAGATTCAATGTCATCGTCAACGTCAAGCAATCCCAGTGAGGATATTGTAATGATAGCGTTGATGAGGGGAATCGACCCCTAGACAGATTTTGGTAACCAGTTAGTTTGATAGCCTCTGTTAATGACAAATATTCTATCAGTTTATAAAATTGCCGATAAATTTCAAATTAAAGTAATCGCAAGCGCACAACGTACAAAAATTAGTACGTGGCGAGTACGGGTCGATCCGTTGGGAATTTTTAAGATTTTAAAATTTTCTAATCAATCAAATTAGACCAAAGTGGAGAGAAGATTGTTAACCACAAATTGTAAACAAGATGAAGCTAAAATTAGAATAAAAGTGAGATTTAAAAACTATGAGATTAGAGAACAATTTAGAGGCAAATCCAGTCTCATATTTTTGTAAATCAACAAACAAATAATTTATGATCTCTAGTTTTGATATTAAATGAATGATTTGTTGCATTTAGCATAAGTATGGTTCATTTATGTTATTAATTAACATAACTTAAACCACCACTTATAAAATCTCATGAAAAGAAGCCAAAGCAAAAGCTTTTTTAAGTATGATCTATTTACTATTGTAATTAGTAATATAGATCATAAAATTTTGTTTCTACTTTTGTTTCAAATTCAAAAATCAATTAGCAAATGAAGACGTAAATTGTGTTTATGTTGAACAAGAATAGCTCATTTACAAAAGCAACATAAGCTATCAAACCACTTGTTTAAACTTACATCAAAATTCACTTTCATGAAGCAAAAACAAAAGAGATCATAAATCATAGAAATGTTGAAAATACATAGAGTTATAGAGCTTCATTACCCCTAAATTGAAGGGGTTTAGTTACTCATTTGTGTTATCAAATCAACTTTTGTAAATTTCAACATTAAAAGGCAAAGAAATGAAAACTAAGCAAAGGAAGAAAGAGAGATTAACTACTAACTACTTGCATAAAAATTAAAGCTACACTACTTGCATGAATGTAAATCTAAGCTATAAACATTAAAAGAAAGAGAGCTTAGAAATAAACATTAACATAAAAGCAAAGAAAGGCATGTAGAAAATGAAAGAGAAAAAGGCTTGGAAGCCATTTTTATTTCATGAAACACTGATATTACAACTTGCTTTCTTAATTTCCTAACTAATGTGAAAGAGTAGAACAAGTTTACATGTACATAAGAGGGATATTTATACATGCATAAAAACCTAATTTAATTTATAGGGTGCTTTCCAAAATTCCCTTTAGGAAGTGTGTCCTCCAAGTATCCATTAGCCACTAATTAATCCGACATTTAATGTGCATAAAGCTTTAACCTCCACTTAGTTGTCCATTAGCTTCTAATTGTAGATTCAGATAAGTGGGTGGGGTCCTCCATGATCATGAACTTGAATGATTTCCTCTTCATTCCTTTGTATTCTTTTATGCATACATATATCTTCATGAATCTCTCTTCCATATGCATCAAAATTTCCTGTAAAAATTGTAAAACATGTCCAAGTAAAAATTCTCAAATTGACACATGCAAAAAAATGACCATTTTGCACCTGAATGAAGACGAATATATGATGATTTGAAAACAATTGAATTTTGGTTTTAAACATGTTAAAATTCCCAAATATGATATTTATTCAAATAAAAAAAGATAAAATATGGATGTATATAAATGCACATTTATGTGCACATCAAATACCCTACACTTATCTCTTTATTCGTCCTCGAATAAAGGAAAACTAAGATAAATCCGCTTTCGTAGGTAGCACGATTGCATTGAGCGTATGCAACATGCCGTTAAACCTCTGAGTGTCCCTAGTAGGATGAGTGTTGCCTCGTGGGGGTTTTCAGTGGATACTACCCAAACAATCCGAATGCGATAAGAAAATATTTACAAAATGCAAGATTTATTTACAAAGAGATGAATGCGAGCTTTTGGAAATATTTACAAGTGAAAGATTGACTTTTAAATTGACACAAAAAAGTTAAATATAAATTTTGATCATTATGTTGAAAATTTAAGTCATTTACTCGTCAAAAATTCCAATAAAAATGAAGTTATCAAAGAAAATATACTATAGTTTAACTCGTTGTTTCAGTTGATAACACAATGTAATTATGAAATAGATCCTTAGTCGATTATCAAAGTTTATCAAAGTGGTATTTTCATTTCTTTTCAATAACAAGTCAAATCGAACAAGTTAAAATAGTGCTTGGATTTCATTGCTTACTCTATCTTATTTAAGAATTTTATTGATATTTACAATATTTACATATGCCTAACTCAGGTAAACTGAGGCCAGATATATTACCCGTGCACTGCCTTGTAGACTGATGTGAGGGGAATATAGATCGTGGCAAGTAAAGACACAATGTGAACACCTATCGATTGTAGGCGTCATTAAAAAGAATTTTTATATACATACACCTAACTCAGATAAACTCAGGCCAGATATATCGATCGTGCACTACCTTTGGGGTTTACGTGAGAAGGATACAGAGCATAGCGATTAACACACGATTCTGAACACATGACTCTAGGTGTTAAAAATATATATACATATACACAAATGTTTTTTTTTCTTGTTTCTTTTTACTTAGAAAGAGAGTTTTGAAAAATCATGTTAGCGCCATTTAACTTAGAAGATAAAAATGTTATATCCTTTACTTTAAATTGGCCACTTTTTTAAACAAAGATTTTCAATTAGAATATACTTCATAATTAACACATACACACCTTCCTATATACAAGTTAAACCATTTTTATTTGTAGTTAAACTTCGTTTTTATTTTTATTAAGACAAATAAATTTTTAAAATTTTCAATTTACTAACCAAAACTTATACTTATCCTATAGTGTATCAAAATAAATCAAAACGTTAAAAAGAAAATGCTTTTTGAGATTTAGAAATTTTGAGATTTTTTTAGTTAAAAGAAAATGAAAATTCAAAAATGCCATGAAAAACTAAAAAAATTGAAAATGAGACCCCCCATGCATAAATTTAACTGTGTAACCACAGTCAATGCATGAGATAATGAGTGTAACGGGGAAAAATATGTACAATATTTATGAAAGAGGGTTAACATTCTTACTAGACGTAGCTTGGCTCATGAAGAATCATGAGCTCCTCCTCTTGGTTATTGGGAAATTCCAAGAAAGGTTTCAGATGATGATCGTTAACTTTGAAAATCAATCCATCCCTAGGGTTTTCTATTTCTACGGCATTATGTGGAAAAATAGTCCATACCGCAAATGGTCCGGTCCATCTTGATTTAACTTTCCCAAGGAATAAATGAAGTCTTGAGTCATATAAAAGAACTTTCTGGTTAGATGAAAACGCTTTCCTTAGGATTGACTTGTCACGAAAAACTTTGGTTCTTTCTTTGTAAGTTTTCTCTTTTTCGTACGCATCATTCCTAAGTTCTTCTAGTTAATTGAGTTGTAGTTTTCGATTTTCGGCAGCTTTTTCAAGCTCAAAATTTAAGTTCTTTATTTCCCACAACGCTTTGTGTTTGATTTCAATGGGTAAATGGCAAGCTTTACCATAAACTAAAAGAAATGGGCACAACACAAGGTTAGTTTTGAAAGAAGTACGGTAAGCCCAAAGCGCGTCGGTCAACTATTGAGACCAATCTTTTCGATTTTTATTAACAGTTCTCTCCAAGATTTGTTTTATTTGTCGATTTGAAACTTCAACTTGGCCACAAGTCTGAGGATGATACGGAGTGGATAACTTGTGGGTTATCGAAAAAATTTCATTATGTGTCAAAAGATGGATTGCAAAAATGGGTTCCATTTATCACTGATTATCGTGCGAGGTGTGCCGAACCTCGAAAAGATGTTTTCTTTGAGAAATTTCACAATAATTCTATGGTTTTTGGTTTTGCAAGGAACGGCTTCAACCCATTTTGATATGTAATCGACAGTGAGAAGGATATACAAGTTTCCAAAAGAGTTGGGAAAAGTTCCAATAAATTCGATACCCCAAACATCAATGATTTCGACCGTAAGAATGGGGTTTAGACGCATCAAATTTCGTCGAGAAATTCATCCAAGCTTTGATATCGATCGCAAGTTTTACAAAATCCAAATGAATCTTTGAAAAGAAAAGCCAATAGAAACCACACCGAAGCACCTTTTCTGCAGTCTTTCGAGGATCGAAATGTTCACCGCATGCTCGATCATGGCAAAACGAAAAAAACAATCTTGATCTCATTATCCGGAATGCAACGTTGGATGATTTGGTTGGGAAAATATTTGAACAAGTATGGATCGTCCCAATAGAAGTGTTTCACTTGGGACATGAATTTGTATTTATCCTATTTAGACCAAGATGAGGGAGATTCTTTAGTGGCTAAGTAGTTCACTATATCAAAGTACCATGGATTGATAGAACTTGAAAGAAGTTGTTCATCAGGGAAGTTTTCATTGATTGGCAAAGAAGATGGCACGTTCGAAAGACGAGACAAGTGATCGGCTATGACATTATAAGATCCTTTTTAATCTTTATATATATAGTCAAACGCTTGAAGTAAAAGGATCCAATGAATCAAATGGGATTTAGCATCTTTTTTAGCGAAGAGATATCGAAGCACAAAGTGGTCCATATAAACAGTAATGTTTGAACATATAAAGTAAGGTCGAAACTTTTCGAGCGTAAAAAGACAACTAGAATATCTTTTTCGGTTGTTGTGTAGTTCAGTTGAGCGTTGTTCAGAGTCATGCCAGCGTATAACGTGAAGGATCTTATTGATGTGTTGTTCTAAGACGGCACCAATTGCAAAGTTCAAAGCATCACACATTATTTCGAAAGGAAGATCCCAATTGGGTGTGCAAACTATTAGAGCAGAAATGAGTTCGTTCTTAAGACATTCAAAAGAAGAGATACAATCAGAGTTAAAATCAAAAGGAACGTCTTCTCCAGGGAGAGTCGTCAAAGGACGAGTGATTTTACTAAAGTCTTTCACAAAGCGCCGGTAAAAACCAGCGTGTCCTCGAAATGATCGAATGTCCTTCACAGATTTGGAAATAGGTAGATTTGCAATTACGTTAACTTTTGCTTTATCTACCTCAATGCCTTTATTTGAGATGATATGTCCAAAGACTACCTTGTTTGACCATAAAGTGGCATTTTTCCCGATTCAAAGTTAGATGTTGTTCTTTACATCGATTTAGAACCAACTCGAGATGGTGTAAACATTCGAAAAAAGAATCGCCAAAGATAGAGAAATCATTCATAAAAACTTCTAGAAAGCGTTCAATCATGTCGAAAAAGATTCCAACCATGCATCGTTGGAAAGTAGCAGGAGTGTTACAAAGTCTGAATGGCATACGTCGATAAGCAAAGGTGTCGAATGGACATGTGAAAGTCATTTTCTCTTGATCTTCAGGAGCGACTGGAATTGGTTATAGCCGGAATGAACATCAACGAAGTAGTAGAATTACTGGCCGGCTAAACGTTCGAGCATTTGGTCGATAAATGGAAAAAGGAAGTGATCTTTTCATGTTGTGGAATTTACTTTTCGATAGTCAATGCAAACACGCCAACCCTTTTGAGTATGAGTTGGAATAAGTTCGTTCAAATCGTTCTTGACAACAGTTAGCCCAGACTTTTTGGGTACAACGTGAATTGGGCTAACCCATGAACTATCAGAGATTGGATAAATGATTCCGTTGTCTAGAAGTTTAAGAATTTCATCGCGCACTACATCTTTCATTTTTGGATTAAGCTTTCGTTGTGCATCACGAATAGGCTTGGCATCGTCGATTAAATGGATGCGATGTTGAACAAGAGCGGGGCTAATTCACATTACATCGGAGATCGACCATCCAATTGCTTCCTTGTTTTTCAAAAGAATAGAAAGTAAGGAGGTTTCCTGATCAAGAGAAAGAGTTGGGGAAATTATGATGGGTAACGTTTCGTTATCACCAAAGTATGCGTACGTAAGGTGATTGGGAAGTGTTTTAAGGTCTAAATTTGGGAGTTGCTCGATCAAAGAATTAGGTTGAGATTCCATCCCAAGTGGAAGCGATTCAAGAGGAAGAGTATATACAATCTCGTTGGGAATTTCGTGAAACAATTTTTTGTACTCGGCCTCGCGTTCATCGTTAAGGTCAATCATCTCATTTTCGAAGTTTTCGTGAATGACACTAACTTCCAATGTTTGGTCACGAGGTTCATTCGGTTGGCTTTCAAGATTGAAAATGTTGAGATTCAAAGTCATGTTTCCAAAAGAGATTTTCATCGAACCATACGACATTGATTAAGGCATTTGAGGTGGCCAAAAATGATCGGCCTAAAATCAATGGAATTTGACATGCGGGATTTGTCATGGGTTGTGTTTCGAGAACGATAAAATCAATGGGGAATATATATTGCCCCACTCAAATGAGCACGTCCTCGATTTCTCCCACGTTCTTCTTGATCGAGCAATCGGCAAATTGAAGCATGACTTTTGTCGGTTTGAGCTCTCCTAAGCCTAATTGTTTGTACATGGAATATGGAATCAAATTGACACTTGCACCTAATTCTATCAAGCATTTGTTAATCATTTTGTCTCCAATTGTGCAGGAAATCGTAGGGCAGCTAGGATCTTTGTATTTGACGGGAATGGATTGGGACAAAACATCACTTAAGCTAGCGGCTAAGAAGACTTTTTTGGGCACTTGATTGTGTCGCTTTTAAGTACTCAAGTCCTTAAGAAATTTTGCCTAAGTGGGGACTTGTTGAACGATGGCAAGAAGCGAAATGTTAATTTTGACTTGTTTAAAAATTTCCAACATTTTTTCCATTTGGTTCGAGTGTTTCTTTGGTCGAAGACGATTACTCGGTAGGTGGGTCTACTCGAGTAGAAGAAGAATTTTGATTGGCATTCGATTCAACATTTAGCTCCACATTATGTTCAGATTCATTCGTTGTTTGGGAAGTATCGAGAGAGGTTTTTGGTAAATCGTTTGGATTAACGACTTGATTATCGATTTATTTACTGGAATGTAGAGTTGTGATAGCATTCAGTTGGGTGACTTTGCTCTCTTGAACAACATGGGCCTGATTTGATTTTGCGTTTTGATTTCTAGGATTTGGAATGGGTTGGCTTGGGAATGTTCCTCGTCCGCGTTCACTTATAGACGTGGCTAATTGACTCATTTGCATTTCAAGTTTTGCAATTGACTGATTTGTGTTTTGCATACATGAGGTCAATAAATTTTGCAAATTGCCGTTCGATTGAAGATTTTGAGTTGTTTCTTTAGCCAATGTTTCAAGAGTTTTCTCAAGTGAACTTAAACGTTTATTGTCTTGGGGAGGATGAGCAGAATTTGGTTCAAAATTTGATTGGTGCTGTTGATTATGAGACGGACCCACAAAGTTATGTTGAAAATGGTTGGCTGAAAGGGAGGATCGAAGCATTATCCAGGAATGCTTGAAAATTGGGACGAACTATATTCGTGTTGGGATTGTTTAGGTTCCAAACAAAATTCGAATGATTTCTCCAACCAGGATTGTACGTTGGAGAAAACGGGTCGTTTTTGGCTTTATTGAAAGCATTGATTTATTCAATAGAATTGGGACACTGATCGGCTATATGATTAGGATCGTCGCATTTATAATATATCGGTTGGGAAGCTTGGTTCATTTGATTCGATGATAAAACGTTATCGAATTTTTCAATCATTGCGTCGATCTTAGCTTCCAAAGCTAAAGAAGATCCTATCGAGTGTGCACTCGATCGTGAGTAAATTGATTTTTCGTTCGAACGTTCCCATTGGGATGACTTTTCAATGAGGTTTTCAAGAAATTGCTAAGCATCATAGTGATGTTGGGTAAGAAAATTGCCTTGGCACATTGATTCGAGCATGGTTCGTGAGTTGTTTTCAAGTCCATCGTATAAGATTTGGCAAATCGTCCATCTTTCAAAGTTATGGTGTGGACATTTTATCAAAAGCTCTTTGAATCTTTCAAAATAATTTCCGAACGGTTCTCCCTTGAATTGATGAAAATTTACAATTTCGTTTCAGATTCTACTCGTTTTTTCCAAGGGGTAGAATTTTTTTAAGAAAGCTTTTATGAATTCTTCCCACGTTTTAATCGAGTTCGATAGTAAACTGTACAACCACTTTTCAACGTAATCAGTAAGAGCGAATGAGATTAATTGAAGTTTGATTCCGTCATCAGAAAGTTGATGGAGTTTAATGTTTGCATAAACTTATTCGAATTTAGTCAAAAAATGTATGGATCATCGTGCTCGAAATTTTCAAATTTTAGAAGCATGGCAATATAGTTCGAGTGAATTTCGAAATGGTTACCTGTAGGGGCGGGTAACGAGATGCAAGATGGAACAGAAACTCAATCGGGAAAGATTCTATCCAT
Source organism: Allium cepa (assembly GCA_030765085.1). NCBI lineage: Eukaryota > Viridiplantae > Streptophyta > Magnoliopsida > Asparagales > Amaryllidaceae > Allium > Allium cepa. The sequence continues at coordinate 180,487,552 of CM060937.1, read as the reverse complement.
AAGAGTTCGATGGGCGTTCTCGTTCGCCATTTTGGGAGGATCATTTGTTCGAGTTAAATGGCTAGTTGTTGAGTCGTGAGTCAAACGATTTGTTGTTGTGTCACGAGTCCAAGTACTCATGCACAAGTGAAATTCGAGAAGAGAAATAAGTTGGAATTGAGTTTAGAGAATGAAAGAAGATTTGAAAAACAAAGTGAAAATTTTGTTTTGTTTTTTTATAAGGAAGAAAACTATTATCAAGTGAAATTTATTTTAAAAAGAGAAGTTTGATTTTTTTTTTTTTGGCTTTTCAATTTTTTTTTTGTAATTTTTTTTTGTTTTTGACTTTTAAAATTTTTAAATATTTACCAAAATATATTTTTTAGGTTTTTTTTTAGAAAGTGGAAATTTGATATATTTTTTTTTGAAAAGATTTTATATATTTTTTGGATTTTTTTTTTGATTGAAAATTTCAAAGGAAAGGAAAAAAGGATTTTTTTGGATTGAAAACTAAGTTAGGTAAAATTTACAATTTTTTTTTTAGATTTTGGATTTTACTTTCTAAATATGCATGAACTAATGCAACTAAATGAATGCAAAAGAATTGATTACAATTTTCTATCCTTCGTAACTCCTAACCCAAAATTGTAATCGCACTTTGTCTTAAATCAACAAAAATATTTCTCAGCAAGGTAACGGGCAGGGATTATCGGTGCACCACGAATCACCATAGCAATGCGAAGGTTTAGGTACCTTCAGAGGAACAACTACTATAATATTTACGGATCACTGTAATATTTATAAAAGATTATTACTCTGTCGTAACCTAGACACAAAGAAATAAAAATTTTCAAAGAAAACGATTGCGAAGATACAATTAAGCCCTAGATGAGCTCGCGACACCCTTAAGTCGAATGGCTAACCTTAATTATTAGTCAAACTCTATGATGAAATGCGCTTGTGGTCTAAGGAAATAGTGATGAAATATCTCACCTTATGTGAATTGGGGTATTGCCCTTAGAAAATAAAACAAGATGAAATGAATGCAAAACAAAAATTAAACGTGAATTTACAATGCACCTACAAATGAAATTTGCTTTTTTTTTGGATTTTGAACCTTTTTATATATAAATGCAAATGCAAGCAACAACAATGCAATTAAAATAAAACTGGGGATGAGAACACCATACTAGAGCATGTAGAATTATTGGCAATTTTTTTAGCAAACAAAGCAAAGCAATTCCTCTTGATTTGTGATTTTCTGCTTTGGTAACCTAAAATTTAAAAACAATACATATATATACATATACTATATATACATATACTATATATACATATACATATATACAAATATACATATACATATATATATATACAAGTTTTTTTTATATCAAAGGAAAACCAAACAAAAAAGGTGAAAACAAAACAAATTGAAATTTAAAAAAAAGTGAACTAAAAGCAAATTAAACACAAAATAAAATTAAAACAAAACAAAACAAATAAAAATCAGAATTAAAATAAAATCACTTAGGCCCACACTCACAAATCTTACATCCCGGCCCACTACAACAACTCAAAACACTCCTCTCCCTTTTTTTTAACGAGAACAAAAGCTTTTGCTTCCAATAATTAGAACTGAAAATAAATATCGAATTCGAATTCCAAAAGCTCCTTTTAAGGGAATTGGTGGCTTTAGGAATCGAGGGGAGGTTTGGGTTCAGGTTGAAGGTCGTTATGGATCGCGAATACAACTTGTTCGTGTCTTGGATGGCAATTGGAGAAGTGTGTTGAATTGCAAGAGTTGGTCGACTATGAATTTTCTGTGGGTGTTTCGGTTCCTCGCGGTTGGTTGGAGGAGATCAGTTATTGGGTATTCGCGATTTGGGGATAAGGTTGCGGCTTCGTGATTGATAGTTGTTCAATTGATTGGGTGGTCGATTGCGTTGTCAATGATGTATGATTTTTGGGAGTGGGAAGTATGATAAGAGTGGCAGTATTGTGTATGCTTCTGGTATAGATGGTAGTAGTTGAAGTACGGGAGGTGATCAGTGGTTTTGCTGTTGGAGGAGCTTGCTTGGTAGCAGTAGAATGTATGGTGACGTTCTATGTGTGGTAGAGAAGTGGAATTGTATGAAGTATGGGGTTGAATGACTCTGGATGGTGCACAGGAGATTTACAAGGGTAATGCGGATGTGAATGTTGAAGGAGGGGGGCAAGACTAGGTAAAGAGTGGAACAATAGGTGTTGATGGTGATGAACCACTAGTAGTGTGCAGGGTGGAACCGTATTGGTTGAAGAATGAAGTGGTGACTGCAAGTGGTAATGGGAGGAGGCAGTTGTTGATGGTTTGGTGATGGACAGTAGTGGTTTGTATAACTGATGGAGGTGGAGTTCGTGGCTGTTGAGGGTGGTTCGAATTGGGAAGTTGATGCTAGGCGAAGGTAGATTAGGTTGTCAGTAGAATTCGGTTGCGGTGGTTGTCAGGTGTATAGAAGGAGGTTTGAGAGTTCTTTTGTGTTTTTTTTTCTGTTTTTTTGGTTCTGACTGAATGAATGTGGAGATGGAGAAGTCGCATTAGAAATTTGATGTGGTATATTAATGGTGTTGTGTTATATGAAGGAGGGTTAACAGGCAAATAGACTTGTGTAGTGATGGAATGAAGTCTGAAGTTGGTGAAGTAGTGGAATTGTTTGTTATGGCTGTGCACGGTATTGATGTGGGATATGTGAATGTCAGTGTCTGTTAGCAATGGTCTGTAGTTTTTAAGGCTGGGGAGTGTGGAGAGGAGTATGAAGGGTTGGAACTGATGTTATGCAGTCAGGGATGTTATGTATAGATTTGTTGGAGGGAGTGGAGGGCTGCAATGATGGTAATGAATGTGCACGCAGCTATGCACAATGCAGGGTTGAAGTGAATGAGCAATGTTTCAGTTGGCAAGGCAAGGCAAGGCTATGTGGTCAGCAGCAGCAATAATATGATGAGGATGCAGTTGTGAGTGGGTATGTTTGTGAAGAGGCAGCAGTATAGCAATGAATGGAAAGATGAAGTGATGGGTTTGGTAAGAGGAGACTGTTGACAATAATAGGCAGGATGAAGTAATAGGCTGTGATGAGAAGTGTGGTTGTATTCTAGTGGATATGAAGCAACAGTTGGTAATCGTGGTAGTAGAGTAGGGAATGTAGAGAATGAAAGGCAGATGGATGGGTTGAATGAATAGGTTGAAGTGATATGAAGAGTGTTGTGAGGAGGTTTATGTAGTGATGTAGTGGTCGAGGAGGGCAGTAACAGTGCAACAGTTTGGAATTGGGTAGTGTAAAGGAAATGGACAATGTAAAATGTACACAGGGAGATGAAAGTGAATGCAATGTAATTTGTAAATTGAAAATGAAATCGAGAATGAATAAAATTTTCTTTTTCTAAAAATAAGACCTGTCTGTTTTATTAATAAGATATGCAATACAAATTGTAAACTAGAACAACGTGCACACAAAACAAATGTCACACAAATCACAAACAAACACATAAATTTATTTTTAAATGCAAACACACACAAAATAAACATAAAAAAATCAAACAAAAATAATCCGATGAATAGAAAAATAAAATCATAGAAAATTTCCCAACAACGGAGCCAAAAAACTATAAATCTTCTATCGGTTTAGAAAATTACTGATAAATTTCAAATTAAAATAACCGCAAGCGCACGGCGTACAAAAGTTAGTACGTGGTGAGTACGAGTCAATCCGCAGAGAATTTTTAAGATTTTAAAATTTTCTAATCAATCAAATTAGACCAAAGTGGAGAGAAGATTGTCAACCACAAATTGTAAGCAAGATGAAGTTAAAATTAAAATAAAAGTGAGATTTAAAAACTATGAGATTAGAGAACAATTTACAGGCAAATCCACTCTTATATTTCTACAAATCAACAAACAAATGTTTATGATCTCTAGTTTTGATATTAAGTGAAAGATTTGTTGCATTTATCATAAGTCTAGTTCATTTATGTTATTAATTAACATAACTTAAACCATCAAACTATAATACAACAAATAAACAACTTATGAAATCTTATGAAAAAGAAGCCAAAGAAAAAGCTATTTTAAGTGTGATCTATTTAATATTTTAATTAGTAATATAGATTATCAAATTTTATTTTCACTTTCATTTCAAATTCAAAAATCAATTAGCAAATGATGATGTAAATTGTGTTTATGTTGAATAAGAATAGCTCATTTTCAAAAGAAACATAAGCTATCAAACCCACTTGTATAAACTTACTTCAAAATTCTCTTTCATGAGGCACAAACAAAAGAGATCACATGTCATAAAAATATTGAAACTACATAGAGTTAGAGAGTTTCATTACCCCTAAATTGAAGGGGTTTGGCTACTTATTTGTGTTATCAAATTGACACTTGTAAATTTCAACATTAAAAAGCAAAGAAATAAAAACTACGCAAAGGAAGAAAGAGAGATTAACTACTAACTACTTGCATAAAAATTAAAGCTACACTACTTGCATGAATGTAAATCTAAGCTATAAACACTAAAAAAAGAGAGCATAGAAATAAACATTAACATAAAAGCAAAAAAAGTACGTAGAAAAGAAAAGAGAAAGAGGCTTGAAAGCCATTTTTATTTCCTGAAACATTGACATTAAAACTTGCTTTCTTAATTCCCTAACTAATGTGAAAGAGTAGATGTTTACATGTACATAAGATGACTATTTATACATGCATAAAACCTTAATTCAATTTTTAGGGTGCTTCTCAAAATGCCTTTTAGGAAGTGTAGCCTCCAAGTAACCATTAGTCACTAATTAATCCATTATTTAATATACATGAAGCTTTAACCTCCACTTAGTTGTCCATTAGCTTCTAATTATAGATTTAGGTAAGTGGGTAGGGTTCTCCATGATCATGAACTTGAATTATTTCATCTTCACTTCTTTGTGAATGCATATATCTTCATGAATCCCTCTTCAATATGCATCAAAATTTTCTATAAAAATCATAAAAAATGTCTAAGTAAAAATTCAAAAATTGACAAATGAACAAAAATGACCATTTTGCCCATGAATGAAGATGAATATACGATGATTTGAAAACAAATGAATTTTAGTTTTAAACATGTTAAAATGCATAAATATGATATTTATTTAAATAAAAAGAGATAAAATATGGATGTATATATATTCACATTTACGTGCACATCAGCCTCCTACGACCTTGGATCGCCTCTGTTACAAAGTGAATCAGAAGCTAAGCAAGGAGGAGGTAGAGCAGACTAGGAGAAGAACAATACGGGATCATTAGCTAAGGACGCAAATTTTAGAATTCGATCTAGGATCTCAAAATTTGACGCATATACTCCTTTGAAAGATTTAATCGATAGCCTCTAGTTGGAGACTCATGACTCAGAGTAGTACTGAAAACCAGCCTCGAGAGATTCCTCCGAAGCCCGGAGAAAATTCGAGAAATTTTGTATATTCCAAGATGCACACAGTCCTAACACTGGCGATTACAAACACCTACGAGATGTGATCAGAAAACTAATTTAGAAAGGAAAGCTTCAACAGTATGTGCAAGCCCTATAAAATGGCGAGCAAGGAACTTCCTATGCCTATCAATAAAGAACTCTGATTATCAATTAGACTGTTGACGGTCGACATCCCGCTGAAAGGAGCTAAAGGCAAAGTGGAATAGGGAGCACAAGACACCAAAAATAGGCATCAACACCCATACAATCTCACAGAGATTAAATAAAGAATGGAATTGAAAACAAACCAGAAGAAGTAAATGAACACATAGTAAATGGAATGGAAAAATTTGGCATAGTACTGCTCTGGGTGTGCCGACCCATCACATATGAAGGCATAGTACTGAAAGATCCTATGCTAGATTTTTCCATTCCATTACCGTGTGTTCATTTACTTCTTATGCTTTGTTTTCAATTCCATTTTTTGTTCAATCTCCATGAGATTCTACGGGTGTTGATGCCCATTTTTGGCGTCGTGTGCTCGCTATTCCACTTTGCCCAAGCTCCTTTCAGCGTGATGTCGACCGTCAATGGTCCAATTGATAATTAGAGTTCTTTATTGATAGGCATTAGAAGTTCCCTCTCGCCATTCTACAAGGCTTGCACATACTGTTGAAGCTTTCCTTTTTGAATCAATTTTCCGATCACATCTTGGAGGTGTTTGTAATCGTCAGTGTTAGGGCCATGTGCATCTTGGAATATACAACGTTCTCTGGATTTTATCTAGGCTTCGGAGGACTCTCTCGAGGCTGATTTTCAGTACTACTCTGAGTCGTGAGTCTCCGAGTAGACGTTATCTTTTGAATCTTTCAAAGGAGCATATGAGTCGAATTTTGAGATCGTGGGTTGTCTCCTGGAATCTGAGTCCTTAGCCAATGGGCTCGAATTGTTTTTTCTCCTAGTATGCTCTACCTCCTCCTTGCTTAGCTTCTGATTCACTTTGTGACAAAGACTAAGATCAAGCATTAGTTTATCCTTCCATTTCGTGAGAGTCGACGATGAAACCCCGAAATTTCCATAACGCAATGTCGAAAGATCATTTCAAGCGATTCAGTTTCATTTCATATTTTTATAGAATATTGAACATTTTCACTTAAGTCATCGATGTGGTCGTTTGATCGTCATGACTTCACGAGCATATCATCCACATATACTTCCGTCAATTGCCTGATCTGGTCCTTGAACATCCTGTTGACCAGTCTCCGATGAGTAGCTTTAGCATTATTTAGTTCAAATGGCATCACAACATAATGATATATTCTTGGGTCGGTAATGAAGGTTGTGTGCGCCTGGTAGAGGACATGCATCAGGATCTGGTTGTACTCGGGGTACACATCCATAAATGAAAGTAGTTCATATCAGCAGTCGAGTCTACCAGTTGGTCGATCGCATGGTGGGCTCGGTATTGAGCAAGTCTGTAAGGATCAGTCATATAGGCCTTTAGAGTGGGATCAGCTATTTAGGCCTTCAGAGTGGGATCGACCATCTTGGCCTTTAGATAGGGATCGGCTCTTCACTAACTTGAGTGAAAAATTCAACATCTAATCTCAAGAACTTTCATGCATAAGTGAATCTGATCCCTTCCAAATGGACGTGGACACAAGAATGAATTTAATAGCCATGGCTGACCCGGATGGATTTCATGCAACTAGTTCAGATAGTCAAAGGACATCCAATCAATCTACCCCCTCTTTGTTGAGTCATTTATACTCATGAATATTATCAGATGTAGTCCTGTATGGAGTCCCTAGAGCACGAACTAGAGTATTCTAAGTCCTTAGAGTGCGGACTAGATTATAAACGATTCAACAACAATCTCTAAGTCCCTAATTGTGAACTGGAGTACTCTAAATCCTTGGCTGCAGATTAGAGTATAAACAGTTCGACCAAAATCTCTACATCCTTGACTGTGGACTAGAGTATAAACCATTCAACAAAATTTACAAGTCCCCGAAGCGCGGAACGAAGGATGAACACAAATTAAGCGTGAGTCGACCGCTCGAAGAATAACTCTAAGTCCCCAAAATGTAGACTGGTGTATAAACATAGATGAATAGATGAGTGGATTTCGAGCATTCTGTATCCCAAAAACTCCGGCATGAAATCAACAGGGGGAGTATAAACTCGCTAAGAATGGAATTCGACCATCCGACTTATGGCCTTGCCAAATCAATGCTTGGGGCAGGAGTACAAATCACTAAAAGATGAATACGAAGGCTCATTATAGCTCTGGCTTCATGTTCTTTACAACTTAAGGCAATGACTGCATTCCCACCTAAGCTCCAAAGACAGAGTTGATCGTTAAATGGTCGGTTCAAATTCATCTTGTTTCTCGCTCATGCCCCCAAGCCTGGGGCATACATCGATAAGTAGGAAGGCAATCCATGTCCACTTTAGCTTTACACTCTTTCCCATTGAATCGCGAGATCAGGTCGGTTGATGGAAGGCGTACTCTCACCTATCATGGATTGTATTTTGGTTTTTCCTTCCGGGGGAATACTTCGATGCTTCGTCAACGCCCCTATCCCAATAAATTTAAGTAGATGTGGTTGACCCTCTAGTACCCAATTCATGCTTTGTAACCAATTTTATTTCATGCTTCCTTGATCTCTTGTAATTTCAGGCTGATTGTAAGTGTAATCGAGTGATTTGTGAAGCAATAAAGAAAGTATTCAAAGTGGATATAGGCAATCAACGCCGAACCACTATAAACCTTGTTTTTTTGCTCTTTGTTGCATTTTTCTTTATATTCAGTGTTATTCATTAGTTTTCGCTTAATTTCTTCATTTATTTCACTACTTATTTTAATAAATTATATATAGTCGAAAACTAAGAGTTGTAGTTATGTGAATCCTAAGAGTTAACTCAACCCTTAGTTGTATTAAACAATTTCAGTAGCCGAAGCGCATTAATGGATACAAATTCAGTTGCTTACATATTATCTAGGTGACAACAAGTTTCTAATCTTTTAAAGAGACACCTTAAGCAATGATATATTATGCATGTTTCTTTTTTGTCAACACTATATCACTTGGATACCTAAAGCTCAATCAATGGTAAAATCTCTAACAATATCCATATTTAATTTCAAGTTATTAGTCGACCAATTTTCTATTGGCTTAGTAAATAACGGATCGAATTTAAATTAAAATTTACAGCAAGCGCATGGCATACAATGCTACTACGTGGCGAAAACAAGTCGATCTGTAGGAATTTTTTTATTTTTAAAATGATCTATTCCATCAAATTAAACCAAGAGGTGAAGTTTTGATTAGCTAAGAAGAAATGTAAACAAAAAAAGCTAGAATGAAAGTGATGTGAAATATGAGATCAGAAAACAGTTTAGAGCCAAATCCACTCTCATATTTTTGCAAATTAACAAACAAATAATCTATGATCTCTATCTTTGATGTTAAACGGAATTAATGATGTATTTATCATAAGTATTGTTTATTTATGTTATTGATTAATATAACTTAAACCATCAAACAATAATACAACACATAAAACCACTTCTCAATTCTCATGAAAATGAAGTTAGAGCAAAATGATATTTTAAGTATGATTTATTTACTATTGTACTTTGTAACATAGATCATCAAATTTTGTTTCTACCTTAATTTCATAATCAAAAATCAATTAGTAAAATGATGACGTAAATTGTGTTTATGTTTGAATAAGAATAGCCTATTTGCAAATACAACATAGACTTTCAAATTCATTTGTATAAACTTACATCAACATTTACTTTCATGAAGCAAAAATGAGACCATAAATCACAAATTATGCTGAATTTACATAATTAGATAGCTCCATTACCTCTAAATTAAAGGGTTTTAGCTACTCATTTGTGTTATCAAATCAACACATGTAAATTTCAACATTTAAATAAAAGCAAAGAAGGTAAGAGCTAATTAAAAAAAGATTAAACTAGTTGCATAAAAGTAAAACTAAGCTACTAACATGAATTGAAAAAGCATGTAAATAAAAACGAACAAGAAAATAAAAAAAGAACAAGAAAGAAGTAAGAGAATAAAGGCTTAGGAAGCCATTTTTGTTTCATATAACTTTGAAACTGCAACTTGCATTCTAATTTTCTAAGTAATCAAAGAGGAAGAAGATCTCTTACATGTACATAATAGGGCTATTTATACATGCACAAAACCCTAATCCAATTTTTAGGAGGCTTCCCAAAATGCCTTAAGGAAGTGTGGCCACAAAGTAATCATTAGTATCTAATTAATCCATAATCAAGTATGCATGAAGTTTTAACCTCCACTAAGTTGTCCATTAGCTTCTAATTATAGATTTATGTAAGTGGGTAGGTGGGGTCCTCCATGATGCATGCTTTAAATTATCATCATCTTTATTTCTTTATTTCCCTCCTTGAGCATGCATATCTTCATGAAACCCTCTTCCATGTTGTCATCTAATTTCCTAGAAATTCAAGTAAAATGTGCAAATAAATATTTTCAAATTAAATTATGCACAAAAATACTTACCCCCACATTGATGTATGAATGATGACTTAAAAGCTTATTTGAAATTTGGTTTTAAACATGTAAAAATACCAAATTATGACATTTATTTAAATAAAAATAGATTAAATATAAATGTAAATATATGCACATTAACGAGCACATCAATTACCTGCACACTTATCTTTTTATTCATCCCTCGAATAAAGAAAAACTAAGATAAATCCATTTTCGTAGGAGACACGATTGCATTGAGTGTATGCAAAGCCGTTAAACCTCTAGGCGTCCCTAGTAGGACGGGTGTTGTCTCGCGAGGGTTTTCAGCTGATACTACTCACAAAATCCAAATGCAACATGAGCAATTCCTAAATGCAAGATTTATTTACAAAGAGATAGATGCAAGTTTTTGAAAATATTTACAAATGAAGAATTTACTTTCAAATCGACACGAATAAGTTAAATATAAGCTCTTGTCATTATCAAGAAACTTAGGTCCTTTTACTCGTCAAACTTCAAACAAAAATTAAGCAATCATCACGATTAGACTTCAGTTTGGCTAGTTGTTTCGGTTGATAACATGGTGCAACTATGAAACGAATCCTTACTTAAACATCAAAGTTTTTCAAAGTGGTATTTTCATTTCTTTTGAATAACGAGTCAAATCACATAAGTAAAAATAGTGCTTGGATTTCAATTGCTTAGTCCCTCTTTATTTGAAAATTTTATTGATATCAACAATATTTACATATGCCTAACTCAAAAAACCAATGCCAGATATATTATCCATTCACTGTCATTCGGGCTTACGTGAGGGGAATACAGAGCATGGAGAGTGAACACCTATCGACTGTAGACGTTATTAATGAATGAAATTTTTTATATACATACACCTAACTCAGATAAACCGAGGCAAGATATATCAATCGTGCACTACCTTTCAGGCTAACATGAGAAGGGTATAGAGCATGGCGAGTGCACACACTTATGTATGAACACGCGACTCTAGGTGTTAATAAAAAATATATACATATATACAAAAGTTTACATATACATACATACATACATACATACATACATACATACATACACACACACACACACACACACACACACATATATATATATATATATATATATATATATATATATATATATATATATTTGTTATTTTAAAGAGAGACTTTTGCTATATCATCTTAGTACCACTTAACTTAAAAAGATTTAAAATATTATCACCTTTACTTTAAATCAACAACTCTTTTAAACAAAGATTTTAATTAGGATACAATTTATAATTATCACCCATGAATCTTCCTATATACTAGTTAAACCATCGTTACTTGTAATCAAACTTTATTTTTATCTTTGTTGAGACAAATAAATTTGTAGAAATTTCAATTTAATAACCAAACCTTATACTTATCCTATAGCGTTTCTTCATCAAAATGCTAAAAATAAAATATATTTGAGATATAGAAATTTTAAGTTATTCAACCTTTTCGTTTTAATGGCTGTGTGCCCTGCCGCTCCTTGTCCCATCTCCATACCTTCTTCAAACTTCCCGCCCATACCTGTCCTTTCTCCTTCTTCTACAACTACCACTCGGTTCTTGGTCCCGCTTGCCCCTGATCCCCCTTCTGACCTTCCTCCTCCTCTCATCCCTTCCTCTTCTGCTTCTATTCCTTCTCCACCTTCTACTTTGCTCCCCCATCTCTCTTTCTCTACCGTGGCAGTCCCTAAATGGAATTCCCTCTTCAAGTCAAAGCCAAGGAAAGCTGGCAAATACATCCCTTCTGACCCTGTTGTTTTAGCTTGTAAAGTCCTGATACCTCCACCTGAATTTGTTCAAATTGGAAATGTCGTTTGGGGTGAGTATCTGGTGGAATTCTTTCTTGATAAACCCCTATCCTATACAACTATTATCTTTCATCTGAAAAAAGTGTGGAAGCTCAAGAGGCGATCATGGTAAAATCTGATGGTTTCTTGCTCCTTTCAATCTATCTTCTAAGGCGGATAGAAGGAATATCATTGAATCTGACCCATTTCTCATAAGGAACAAGCTATGATTCGATGATCAGTAACAGTTGTAGCACGGTTAAAGCAGTCCCAGTATGGTTAAGACTCTCGAACATAACGTTGTTTGCATGGTCCCACCTCGGCATCAACTGGTTATCTTCAAAAATTAGAAAATTATTGTGCTTGGATGAGTCCACTGAGAAATTGCAAAGGATAGGGTATGCAAAATGTATGGTTGAAGTAATTCTTGAAAAAGAGTTGATTGAAGAATTTCCTATCAGATTGTTGGATGGAAGTGTTCAAATTGTTAAAGCTAGCTGCCAGTGGAAGCCATCAATATGTGCATCTTGTAAAGAATTTGGACATGATAAAGATAACTGTACGAGAGGGAAAATAGAAGAAGTAGTTGAAGACAGTGGGATGAAATTTGAGACAAGAGACAGAGAAAAAATTGATAATGAAAAGGTAAACGCGGGAAAATGGTAAATAAGAAACATGGTTGGCATGGGGTCAAGGGAAATAAATTTAAGACAAAGAAATATGCATTGAATACTGCTAATAGTAATAAAAGTGAATAGGAAAATAGTGGTGAGGCTAATAGCAAACTTGATAAAGCAATAGCCCCTCTGCATGCTAATGAGGTGGTTGTGGCAAGTAATACATTTTTAATCCAGATGGTGATAATGAGGAATTGTGTGATGAGGTGTTGGTGGATGCAAGTCTTGAATTGGTAGAAGAGGGTGAAATTGTGTTATGTAATGATAGTAATGAAAAAGGCAAAACAATGGTGAGTGTTGTAGGAACCAACAATAGTGAAGCACATACAGCAGACCGTGCTGAAGCAAAACATGGCATGCATGCATTTCAACATGTTGAAACCAATAGAGGAGTAAATGCAGTTCAAGCTGCAATTAATAAAAGTGTGCATGTGCACAATACCGCTGTGCATGCCAAAAACAACCATCTTTCCTCTTCACCAGCAAATCCAATCATTCTTGATCCCCATACAAAATTACCTATTTCCAGTGAGTCAATCCATAATTCAAATTTTATCATTGTTCATAACTTACTTGCCCAATCCATTTCTCTTCAAACTCAATCCTTTTCCTCTTCACAAAATGTCAACCCAAGCTTAATCATTTCTGCTCCTTCAAGTTCAACTCACACTCCTCTGTCATGCAACCCCCCACCTCCCTATGATTTCTTTGCTAAATTACCTGCCCGGACCTCTCGTCTAAGCCTGCTTGTCTCTGCAATCGCCGACCTTAACAAAGAAAATGCTGACTGTGTCCTTCTCAAAGACCAAGTAAAAATGTTTCTGCTGAAAACATCACGATAGCTGAATGGCTTACCAAAGGATCTCCTACAACTAGGAGTATGAAAGAAACTGTCCATGTATCTCTATAGTCTATGATGACACATCAAATGGCAGTGTGGAATATCGAGGTGCCCATTGCACAACTAATCTTGATCAATTAAAACTCCTTATCCAAACTCATAGGCTTGAGTTATTTGCAATTATCGAAACAAAGCTAAATTATTCTCACCATATCTGCAGGTAAATACATTAACAGTGGGTGGATTTTGCATCATAATCTTCAGGAAGCTTCCTATGGGAGAATTATGGTTATCTACAACCCAAATGTGTACTATCTTCAACCCATCATGTCTACACTTCAACTCATTCACTTTCATGCCTACCTCGTTCCATCTAAAATCTCCTTCTATTTAACATTTGTCTATGCTTATAACTCTTTAACTACAATACAATCTTTGCTTCAGCTGCTCCCTACGTTCAGGTAAGACACTCATCCATTGCTTGTTGTTGGTGATTTTAATTACTGCTTAAACCTTGATGACAAGCATGGTAGGATACCATTGATAGCTAGAGACATACAACCATTAAACATTTCTATTGAAGATACAAATCTCCTATTAATTAGTAAATCTAGTGCAATCCTAGAATAATAGAATTAGGAGTGACAACAGAACACTTTCAACCATTGATCACTACTTTTGCAATTTCAAAGCCTTGTCAATATGGTCCTCCCTGCTTTCCTTCCCCTTCCCATTTTTCTGATCACTCTCCTATAATTCTTTCAACAGGGCCCCCAGCTATTGATGAGAAAAGAAGCTTCAGATTTTATAACACTTGGGTCAACGAACCTGGGTATAATAATAATAAAATGATGTCTGGTCTAACACTTTCCATGGAAATTCTTTGTATGTTGTTTGCAGGAAGATGAAGCAGGTTAAAAAAGCTCTCAGGCTATGGGCCCAAGGAAACTTTAGGAAGGGTTGTCTTAGGTCCACAACAATCAGAAAGCAGTTGGAAGAAGCACAAACTAAAATGCATAACAACCCTGACGACGCACAAGCTGCAACTGATGAAAGCTGCCTATTTCTTGCACTTTCAGATGCTCTTAAGGTGGAAAGCTTGATGAAGAAGCAGCGGCTTAATTATAAATGGTTAACTGAAGGAGATAGCCACACTGCATATTTCCATGTTGCAATTAAAACTAAGTAGGCTAAGGAATAAATAAATTGCATTCTTGATGATAATGGGACTCTTCATTCAACTCCTATGGGGGTTGACGATGCTTTGCTTCAATACTTCACTAGACTGTTAGGTAACTCCACCAACTTTGAGCCTGACCTTACTATACTTGACAAAATTGAGCTTCCTACCCTCTAACCGCAACATGCTAACCAGTTGACATCTTATATTTCTATAGAAGAGATTAAAAAAACTCTATTCTTAATGAACAAGAAGTCTATTGGAGGCCCCGATGGCTTTGATGTAGCGTTCTTCATTCACGGTTGGGAGGTAGTTTGTAATGAATTTTGCAAGGCTGTTCAGAACTTCTTTTCTAAATTTAAACTGCTTGGAGAGGTGAATGCCACAAATATGGTCTAAATACCTAAAGAAAGCCCCCCTAAATATGTCAACTCCTTCAGACCCATCTTATGTTGTAATGTAATGTATAAATGCATTTCCAAAATAATTGCCACTAGGCTTCTCACCGTCCTGCCTAAACTTGTGTCTCTGAAACAGGCTACATTTCTATAAAATAGGAATATCCTTGACAACATAATGCTTGCTCATGAATTATTAAAGTGGTATGGTAGGGTGCAGTCAACTCCTCGTGCTATGATGAAGCTTGATTTAAGGAAAGCTTATGATAGTGAGCATTGAAAAGCTATTGTCAGAATCATGGCTTTAATGGGGCCTGAATATATGTTTGCATCTCAACCCCTACTTTCTCAGTCAAGTACAATGGAAAGGCTTCTGGTTACTTCAAAAGCAAGCAGGAAATAAGGTAGGGGGACCTGTTGTCTTTTTATTTATTCATATTAGTTGTGAAAGTTCTAACAAGAATGATCAATGCTAAATTCTTGAACGAGGAGATCAGGTACCATCCAAAGTGTAAGCAATCCAATATCTCGTCTTGTCTCTTCTCTTTGTGGATGATATAATGATTTTTACAAGACATGACACCATATCCATTTCTTGTATTAAAAGCACCCTTGCATCATTTCATAATATAACTAGTATAAAGCTTAACCCTGCCAAGTCATACATTATTTTCACTGGTATACCCCAAGCTAATGCAAATGAGCTAACTGCTTTATCTGGATTTCTACCAATGCAAGGTGACATGAACTATATTTGGCCTACCCCTATGCTCTTCTAGGGTCATAAGTGCTAGCAGACTCCCTCTATACAACAAGATAACTGGGGTGATGGCTAACTGGGCCAACAAATTCCTCTCCCAATCTGGGAGATTAGTTCTGGTTAAGTCAGTTAGCTTCTCTCCAATGGTTTACTGGGCCAGAACATTCATTCTCCCTAAAAAGCTTCTTAGCATGGTTAGAAGTGCAATGTTAAGATTTTTCTGGACCGGGAGCATTCATAATAAAAAAAACCATTCCATGCTCATTTTCAAAAGTCGAGAAGCCAAGATCAAGGGGTGAGCTAGGGATTTAAGTATTGACTTATGGAATAAAGCTGTTAGAAGTCAACATTTCAATTCTTTACTAACTAAGATGATGAGTCCGTCGGTTGAATGGACCATGAAGCATAATATTGGGAGGAAGCTCTTTCGGTCTATGGATGTTGAGGTCAGTTTTTCTGCCTTTTCTCACGCTCTCCCTCTCTGCACAAAGCAATAAATCATTTTGGCACGATCCCTGAATGTGTAATGGTATTATACTAGCTGCTGTGATACCACAACAGCAAAAACTCTGGTCTTGAATTAACATGAATGCAAAGGCCATTGACTACATAGTTGATAGTAAGCTGTCCCTTCCTTTAACTAGTAACTAATTTTTGGGAGAATACCGGGCAAGTAAGAGGTGTATCACAACATATATCCTATCACTGATGAGTTGCTATGGGATGGTAAGGCACACTCTATCAAACATGTGCTCCAACTTCTTTCTAGAGTTAAAGTATGCCTATTTGTCTGTGGTATAAGGCCATCTGGAGTAAACTTTCAACTAGCATTGAAAACCTACTATTAAGGAAAGTGTGTCACAATGCTTTGATGACAAAGGAAAAGTTGCTTAACTATGTAGTGTCAGCTGACCACTTGTGTTCCCTCTGCAATGCAGCAACTGAAACTGTGCACCATATTTTCTTTGAATGCTCTGATTTGTTTCACATTTTGTAGAGGCTGATAGCCAATATTGGTAGATACGATGTTTCAATGGTTTCCACTATGGAATGGGCAATTATTCATAAGGCAACTAAGTGGAGGGTAAAAGATAAGGAAATATTGTTTTACTGTCTAAAGAAATATATTCAACTTGTTTAGAGAGAGAAAGAAACTTAAGATGCTTTGAAAAAAAAATCCCGCAATCATGTAGTATTATGGAATATTTTGAAGAAAGAGATTTTGACTGAGTTAAAGATACAAAACTCCCCCTTGTTTCACTGCTTGGTGCATGGTTGTAGGTGGCATCTTTGTGTCCTATTTTCTTGTCTTTCTTCTTTCTTAGTTTGTCTATTTGTTATTGCTTTGTGGTATCATTGTGTCTTTGTTGACATAGAGCTTGTTCTATGTTTTTTTGTGTCGTTCAATAAAATCTAGTAGGTGCCAGTCAACCTCGCTAGCTTTTCCAAAAAAGTTCAAAATGCATGAAAATTAAAAATGAAGACGAGACTTCTCCCCCCACACTTAACTTTGACCGTGTCCAAACAGTCAATGTGCGATATAACGAGTGTAACGGGAAAAAATATGTACATAATTACAAAATAGGGTTAACATTCTTACTAAACGTGCTTGGTGCATGAAGAATCATGAGCTCCTCCTGTTGGTTACCTAGCAATTCCTAGAAAAGTTTCAAATGATGACCATTGACTTTGAAAATCGTTCCATCCCTGGGGTTTTCTATTTCTACGGCACATTGTGGAAAAACAGTTCGTTTTACAAATGGTCGGTCCATCTCGATTTTAGTTTTCCAGGGAATAAATGAAGTCTAGAGTTATATAAATGAACTTTTTGGTCAGGTGAAAATGTTTTTCTTAGGATATATTTGTCATGAAAAACTTTTGTTCTTTCTTTGTAGATTTTTTGTTTTCATACGCATCCTTTCTAAGTTCTTCTATTTTCTTGAGTTGTAGTTTTCGGTTTTCATCGGTCTTTTCAAGATCAAAGTTTAAGTTCAATATTGCCCACAAAACTTTATGTTTGATTTCAACTGGTAAATGACAAGCTTTCCCATAAACTAAACGAAATAAGGACATCCCAATGTTAGTTTTAAAAGCAGTACGGTAAGCTCAATGCGCATCGGTTAATTTCTGACACCATTCCTTATGATTTTTGTTAACTGCTTTCTCCAAGATCTATTTTATTTGACGATTTGAAACTTCAATTGGCCACAAGTTTGAGGATGATACAGAATGGATAACTTGTTGGTTATCGAGTATTTCTTCATTAAAATTTCAAAAGAACGAGTGCAAAAATGGGTTCCGTAGTCACTGATTGTTGTGCGAGGTATGTCGAACCTCGAAAAGATGTTTTCTTTAAGGAATTTCACAAAAATTCTATGGTTGTTGGTTTTACATTGAATAGCTTCGACCCATATCGAGACATAATCGATAGTAAGAAGTATATACAAATTTCTAAAGGAATTGGGAAAGGTCTTATAAAGTCGATGCCCCAAACATTAAAGATTTCGATCGTAAGTATGGGGTTTAGAGGCATCATATTTTGTCGAGAAATTCTTCCAAGTGTTTGGCAATAATCGCAAGTTTTGCAAAGTTCGAACGAGTCTTTGAAAAGAATGGGCCAATAGAAACCACACTGAAGCACCTTTTCCGCAGTTTTTCGAGGACCAAAATGTCCACCGCATGCTTGATCATGGCAAAATAAAAGAACATTCCTTATTTCATTATCCAGGATGCAACGTTAAATGATTCGATCAGGACAATGTTTGTACAAGTATTGATCGTCCCATTAGAAATATTTCACTTGGGACATGAATTTTCATTTGTCCTATTTGGACCAAAATGATGGAGTTTCTTTAGTGACTAAGTAGTTCACTATATTAGCGTACCATGGGTTGATTGAAATAGAAAGAAGTTGTTCATCGGGGAAGTTTTCATTGATCGGTAAAGGCGATGGTGCGTTGGGGAAACGAGATAAGTGATCGGCTATGACATTGTCGAATCCTTTTTTGTCCTTAATTGTAAGATCGAATTCTTATAGTAAAAGGATCAACCGAATTAAGCGAGACTTAGCATCTTTTTTAGCATAGAGATATCGAAGAGCAGTATGGTCTGTGTAAATAATAACGTGTGGCCCTATCAAGTATTGTTGAAATTTTTCGAGAGCAAAAACTACCGCTAGAAGCTCTTTTTCGGTGGTTATGTAATTAAGTCGAGCATAGGTTAGAGTCATACTAGCGTAGTAGATAACATGAAGTATCTTGTTGATGCATTGTCCTAAGACAGCACTAATTGCAAATTTCAAAGCGTCATACATTATTTCAAATGGAAGATCCCAATTTGGTGAGCAAATTACAGGAGCAGAAATGAGTTCGTTTTTGAGACGTTCGAAAGAAGAGATACAATCAGATTTAAAATCGAAAGGAATGTCTTTTCAAAGAAGAGTCGTAAGAGGTCGAGCAGTCTTACCGAAGTCTTTTACAAAGCGTCGATAAAAATCAGCATGACCTAGGAAAAAGCGAATGTCCTTAACGGATTTGGGAATTGGTAGATTTGCAATGACATCAATTTTCGTTTTATCTATCTTAATGCCTTTATTTAAAATGACATGTCTAAGGACTATGCCTTGAGTAACCATACAGTGGTATTTTTCCTAATTTACCATTAATTGTTTGTCCTTGGATCATTTAAGAACCAATTCTAGATGGTGCAAGCACTCGGAAAAAGAGTTTCTGAAGATAGAAAAATCATCCATAAACACTTTAATAAATCATTCGATCATATCAGAAAAGATGCTGACCATGCATCTTTGAAACGTAGCAGGAGCATTGCAAAGGCCAAAGGGCATACGTCGACAAAAAGTGTTGAAGGGACACGTGAAAGTTGTCTTCTCTTGATCTTCAAGAGCGATTAGAATTTGGTTATAGCCAGAATAACCATCAAGAAAGCAATAGAATTCGTGACCGGTTGAACGTTCGAGCATTTGGTCATTAAAAGGAATAGGGAAGTGATCCTTACGTGTTGCGGCATTTAATTTTCGATAGTCAATGCAAACACGTCGACCCGTTTGAGTACGACTTGGAACAAGTTCATTAGAATCGTTCTTGACAACGGTAAGTCCAAACTTTTTTGGTGCAACGTGAATTGGGCTAACCCTTGGGTAAATGATTCTGTTATCGAGAAGTTTAAGAATTTTATTACGCACCACATCCTTCATTTTTGGATTAAGCCTTCATTGCGCATCACGAACAGGCTTGGCATCATAGATTAAATGGATGCAACGTTGAACAAGAGCGTGACTAATTCCCTTTATATCGATGATCAACCATCCAATCGCTTCCTTGTTTTTGGACATAATTGAAAGTAAGGAAGTTGCTTGGTCAAGAGAGAGAGTCACAAAAAATATGACGTGAAACATTTCATGATCACCTAAGTATGCATACTTAAGGTGATCGGGAAAGGGGCTTAAGGTCCAACTTCGGAGGTCGCTCGATCGAATAATTGGGTTGGGATTGAAACTCAGCTGGAAGCAATTCAAAGGAGAGCGTGTATTCAATCTTGTTGGGGATTTCGTGAAACAATTTTTCATACTCGACCTCGCGTTTATCGTTAAGTTTAATCGTCTCGTTTTTTGAATTTTTCGTAAATGGCACTAGCTTTCAACGTTTGGTTGCAAGGTTCATTCGATTGGTTTTCAAGATTGAAAATGTTAAGATCCATAGTCGTGTTTTCAAAAGAGATTTTCATGGAACCGTTGCGACAATTGATTAAGGCATTTGAGGTGGATAACAATGATCGGTTCAATATCAAAGGGATTTTACTTGTAGGGTTGGTCACAGATTGTGTTTCGAGAACGATAAGGTCAATGGGTAACATGAATTACCCTACTTTAATGAGCACGTCCTTAATTTCTCCCACGGGCTTCCTAATGGAACGATCAGCAAATTGAAGCATGACCTTTGCAGGTTTGAGCTCACCTAAGGCTAATTGTTTATAGATGGTGTATGGAAGCAAATTGAATCTCGCGTCTAAGTCTATCAAGCATTTGTTAATCGTTTTGTCTCCAATTATACACGAGATTGTAGGGCAACCAGAAGAAGACTTTTTTTGGCACTTGAGTGTGTCGCATTTGGGTACAAAAGTCCTTAAAAAATTTTGCGTACGTTGGGACTTGCAGAACGATATCAAGAAGCGGGATATAAACATTCACTTGTTTAAAAATTTCCAACATCTTTTCCATTTGGTCTGGTGTTTCTTTGGTCAAAGAGGATGTGGAAATGGAACACAATACTCAATAGGTGGATGTACTTGAGTAGAAAAAGAATTTGGATTGGAATTTGATTCAATGTTTAGCTCCACGTTCTATTAGATTCGTTCATTGTTTTAGAGGTGTCGAGAGAGGTTTTCGGTAAGTCGTTTGGGTTAATGACTTGATTATCGACTTGTTTGTCGGAACGCAGAGTTGTGATAGCATTCAACTGGGTGACATTGCTATCTTGCACAACATAGGCTTGATTCACAATTAGAATCTAGATTTCTGGGATTTTGTACAGGTTGTCTTAGGGAATGTGTCTCGTTTACGTTCGCTCACAGATGTGGTTAACTGACTTATTTGCATTTCAAAATTGCAATTGATTGGCACATATGCATATACGAGGTTAGCAAAATTTTCAAATTGCATTGGAGGCTTTCAGTTGTTGCTTTAGCCAATGTTTTAAGAGTTTTCTCAAGTGAACTTAAACGTTTATCGTCTTGGGGAGGGGGAGCAGAATTTGGCTGGAAGTTTGATTATTGCGATTGATTATGAGACGGACCCACACAATTTGGATGAAAATGATTGGGTTGAAAGGGAAGATTTGAAGCATTATTCAGAAATGCTTGAAAATTGGGACGAACCATATTTGTGTTGAGATTAATTTGATTTCACGCAAAGTTTGGATGATTTCTTCGACCAGGATTGTACGTTGGAGAAAACGAGTCATGTTTTAGCTTTATTGAGAGCATTGGTTTGTTCGACAGAATTAGAGCATGGATTGGCTATATGATTGGGATCGTTGCATTTAAAACACATGGTTTGGGAAGCTTGATTCATTTGGTTCGATGAGAAAACAATTGTCGAATTTATTAATCACTGTGTCGATTTTAGCTTCCAAAGCCATAGAAGATCCTATCGAGTGTGCGCTCGATCATGAGTATATTGATTTTTTGTTTGAACATTCCCATTGTGACGACTTTTTGGCTAGATTTTCAAGAAATTACCAAGCATCATCGTGATGATGGACGAGAAAGTTGCCTTGGCACATTGATTTGAGCATGGTTCATGAGCTGTTTTCGTGTCCATCGTATAAAATTTGGCAAAGCTTCCATATTTCAAAGTTATGGTATGGACATTTTATCAAAAGCTCTTTGAACATTTTAAAATATTTTTCAAATGGTTCACCTCTGAGTTGATGAAAATTTACGATTTTGTTTCGGATTTTAGATGATTTTTCCATGGGGTAGAACTTTTTAAGAATTTTTTTTATGAATTCTTCCCAAGTTTTAATCGAGTTTGATGGTAAGCTGTACAACCATTTTTTTAGCATAGTACGAAGAGCGAATGGAATTAATCGAATTTTGATTCCATCATCAGAAAGGACTGTTGGAGTTTCATAGTTGTGCAAACTTGTTCGAATTTCATCAAGAAAATGTATGGGACATCGTGTTCAAAATTGCCAAATTATGAAAGCGTCGCAATATGGTTCGAGTGAATTTCAAAATGGTTACCCGTATGGGTAGGTAACGTAATGCAAGATGGAATAGAAACTCTATCGGGAAAGATTCAATCTATAAGAGTTCGAGGGGCGTTCGCCATTTCAGGAGGATCATTTGTTCGAGTTAAACGATTAGTTGTTAAGCCGCGGGTCCAATGATTTGTTATTGTGTCACGAATCCAAGTACTCATGCACAAGTGAAAGTTGAGAAGAGAAAGAAGTTAGAATCAAATTTAAAGAATGAAATAGGATTTGGAAAATGAAGTGAATTTTTTTTTTTTATATTTTGTTTTTTTAAAAGGAGAAAAAAATATTTACCAAGAAAAAATTATTTTTCAAAAGAGAAGTTTGATTTTATCGCATGGATTTATGTGTGCGCTTCGTCTGGAAAATTCTCTATAGTCATCAATGGTATCTCTGCTGGCTTTTTCCATAGCAAACAAGGCATTTGGCAAGGGGATCCAATGTCAGCTTACATTTTCATCCTTACCATAGAGCTTCTTACTCGAATACTGAATGAACTTGTCGAGCAAGGTGTATATCGTCTACATCCCAAATGTAAAGAGCCACAAGTCACTTCTCTTATGTTTGTTGATGACCTGATTATTTTCTTCAAACCTGATCATGTTACTATTAACGCCATCCTTAATGCCTTAAATCTTTTCTACAGTACAACTGATCTCAAAATTAACCTTGCTAAATCTGACAATATGATGGCCGGAGTTGGTCAACTGCACTACAACATCATTTGTCTACCACTGACATTCAACCAAGTGCTGAGACTGTTTCCTATGTTGGCATCCCCCTAGCCACTTCTAGGATTATTACACATCAAAGCCTTCCGTTGTATGAAAAATTTATTCAAAGATTTGAAAGTTGGACATGTAGATTTCTAAGTCAGACTGGTAGGTTAACTCTTATCAAGTCTGTCATTTCTTCCATCAGTGTGTACTGGGCTAAAACAATTGTTTTGCCTCAGAAACTAGTTAGGATGATTAAAACAGCTGTTATGAAATTCTTTTGGAATGGTATAACTCAAGGAAAATATTTAGCTCCGGTTTCTTATAACTCTGTTGAAAAACCTATGAAAAAAGGTGGGCTTGGCATTTGTAATCTGACATAATGGAACAAGGGTGCCTTCATCAAGATCTTGACAACTATCTAAATGAAACTGGTAGCATTTAGGTTAAATGGTCAAAAAACATGTTATTTGTTGTAAAAAGTTTTGGGAGATGCCTCAAAAATCTAGTTGGTCATGCAGAAATATTTATGAGCTCGGGGAAGTTGTTTTTGAAAGAATATTTCTATATTATAGTGGTCCATGTAACTTAGATTTAATTAATAAAAGATTAAGTCCATTTACATAATATGATTTTAATATATAAGGTGATACCGTGATGGATGGTTTCAATAAAGGATATTAAAATCTGGGATTGATAATATCCCTCTTACCTTGCCTATTAATTAAATAAGTTGACTTTGATATCTTATTAATGGTATATATATATATATACATATTAAAGGGTAGTTACTTTTGGTGACTTGTATATATATTGTACGTGGAAAGAAAACTGTCAATAGAATCCCACTTCCTTATTTTCAGTTTTTTTATCAAAGTTTTCATCCATTAGAAAACTAATCAAGAGAAAGGCAAAGGAAGAGAACAATTGCAACAAAGGAATCCGCTGCAAATTAATTAATTGAAGAGCATGGATCAAGGTTAGTAAATCTATGTCTTGCTTTGGTGAAAGATCTGGGTTAAATTAATTTAAGTCTAGATCAAGAATTGGGATTGATTTTATAAAGAGAAATCAATAAAATTCTTTCATTTGGTATCAGAGCTAGGTTTAGGCTTGATTGATTTACCCTAATTTTAATTTCGAATTGCCTGCATGATTCAAAAGATGCTGCAATTCTATATCTAGTGCTGAAGCAGTTTCAGCAATACTAGATGCGCATGAATCCTAAAGGTTCAAAATAAGATTTTCTAATCTCTTCACATCAGATTCATACAGGAAATAGCATGCCTAACCTTCAAAATTTATGCATGTGAACAATATAATATGGGCGAAATATACATGGATAGTATATAGGCTTATAGTGTATTAATGTAGGCAGGCGTTCCATATATATATGCGAATGTATGATGTCCTGACACATGAAAACTGACAGCAGGACTTGTTAGTTTGAACACATAAAAAAAAAATTCTGCATAGGGTATTTTGTGTTATAGAGTATGAACACATTAGAAAAGTTTGTTCCTACCCATTAAAGTAATTAATGTATTATATTTATAAGGATATGACTTGTTAGTCACCAAAGTGGCCTAGTTATATCTGAATTTAGACATAAAAAACAAAAAATAAAAATAAAAATAAAATAACAGTGTTTAAATTATTCACAATTAAAGCGATGCCAATAATAACATCAGAGTTTGATTGAATAGTTGTTTTATTAATTATATTCTAGGAGATCACCCAAAGGTGAATCATTGAATATAGTTCGTAACACTAAGGGGATTGATCACAATATATATGGGTTGGATAGTGTGTATATCCAAAGATGGCATGCTTATTTAATTCGTGCATACTGTGATTATCTATTAAAGCATGTATATTTAAATTTTAGCATCTATGAAAGTGCTTGCACTTAAGTATTGCCCAAAGGTTACTTGAATGCATGCTTTATTGTTATATTTATTTTGAATATAAAGTTTTCAAAGCACTAATAGATTAGTATGTATAAATGATTGCAGCTTTATCTAGTGTGTTTGCATCTGCTAACTCTATCGTGAAGTTCAATGGGCTGAACTATGATGATTGGTCTGAACAAATCCGGTTCACACTGGGTTGTATGGCTTTGGACCTTGCAATAATAATGGAGGAGCAACCCTCAACCATTACAGATGCTAGCTCCGAAACTGAGAAATCTCTTTATAACAAGTGGGAGCGGTCTAACCGGTTGAGTTTGAACCTCATGCGGATGACTATGGCGGAAAGTATTAAGCCATCTATGCCCAAGATAGAGAATGCAAAGGAATTCATGCACAAGATTAAGGAGTATTCCCAATCAGATTTAGCTGACAAGTCGATGGTAGGCAGCCTTATGAGTCAGCTGACTACGAAGAAGTTTGACTGGTCTCAGCCTATTCACGATCATGTGACTCACTTGTCAAATTTGGCGGCAAATTTAAAGACCTTGGGGATGGACGTAAATGAGACATTCTTGGTCCAATTCATCAATAACTCTCTGCCTGTTGAATTTGGCCAGTTCCATGTGAATTATAACACCATTAATGATAAATGGAACTTTCAAGAATTGAAGGCCATGTTAATACAGGAGGAAGGGAGATTAAAGAAGATGAAGGATCAGTCTGTTCATCTTGTCGGTCATGATGGTGCCAGCAGCAGTAAGTGGAAGCCAGGTAAAAAGGGCAAGAAGAAGGATAAGGCTCATATGAAAGGTCCTGAGAGCAATATCCGAAAGGGGGAGAAGTGTTTCTTTTGCAAGAAATCGGGACACTTCAAGAATGAATGTCCGAAAAGAAAGGCATGGTTTGAGAAGAAAGGTATGCATTATAGTTATGTTGTTTTTGAATCAAACCTTATAGAAGTGTCTAATAATACTTGGTGGTTAGATTCTGGTGCTACTACTCATGTGTCTCATGTGAAACAGGGATTCAGTTCGATCCAAACCATAAGAGGAAGTGAGCAGTACTTGTTCATGGGGAACAAGATGAAGGCACGAATAGAAGGCATAGGGACTTATAGTTTGATTTTAGACACTGGTTGTCGTATTGATCTTGAAGGATGTCTTTATGTACCTGATTGTGCTAGAAATCTTGTTTCTATTAGTAGGTTGGACACTTTAGGTTTTTGTGTTAAATTTGGAAATAGTGGTTTTTCATTGTACAGAAATGATTACTTTTATGGTAGTGGTACTTTGATTGATTCGCTTTATATGTTCAATCTTGATATTTAATTTTCTGAATTTTTGTTTCATGTTGAAAGTCAAGGCATTAAACGTAGTGCATTTAATGGAAATTCTGCTTACTTGTGGCATAAAAGAGTTGGTCATATTTCCAAGGAAAGACTCATGAGATTGGTGAAAAGTGAAATCCTTCCTCAATTGGATTTCAGTGACTTAAATGTGTGTATAGATTGCATTAAAGGAAAGCAGACTAAACACACAACAAAGAAACCTGCCACAAGAAGCACTCAGCTTCTTGAATTAATACACACTGATATATGTGGTCCTTTTGACGTTACTTCTTGGAGCGGTGAAAAATACTTCATCACTTTTATTGATGATTACTAACGTTATGGATATGTATATCTACTGCATGAAAAGTCTCAATCTGTGAATGTCCTTGAGATGTTCATAAATGAGGTGGAAAGACAGTTAGATAGGAAAGTAAAGATTGTGAGATCCGATAGAGGTGGTGAATTTTATGTTAAATATAATGAAAATGGACAATGTCCAGGTTCATTTGCAAAGCTCCTTAAAAGTAGAGGCATCCGTGCACAATATACAATGCCTGGTACACCACAACAAAACGGCGTAGCGGAGAGGCGGAATCGTACATTAATGGAAATGGTTAGGAGCATGTTAAGTAATTGTTCATTGCCCCCTTCGTTGTGGTTATATGCATTAAAGACTGCTACGTATTTACTTAACCGGGTTCCAAGTAAGGCAGTTCCTAAGACCCCTTATGAACTGTGGACGGGAAGGAAACCTAGTTTAAGACATCTACGTGTTTGGGGTTGTCCAGCAGAAATAAGGCTATATAATCCACATGAAAAGAAACTTGATCCAAGGACAGTCAGTGGTTTCTTCATTGGCTATCCTGAAAAATCTAAGGGGTATGTGTTTTATTGTCCTAGCCATAGTACGAGAATTGTTGAGACAGGTAATGCTAGGTTCATAGAAAATGGTCTATCTAGTGGGAGTGGTGAATCACGAAGGGTGGATATTCAAGAGATTCAGGTTGAATTTCCTTCACCTATCATTCCACCTAAGGTTGTTGTACCAGTTGTTGCAACACAGTCACATGACGTATTGGAACAACAACAAAATGATGTCCAAATCTCACAAGATGACATTATAGTGGATGAACCGGTCATAATTCAAGAAGAGATCAATGAACCACAAGAACAGTTAAGGAGGTCTGTAAGGGAAAGAAGATCTGCTATTCCAGATGATTATGTGGTTTATGCTGTTGAAAATGAATGTGACTTAAGCATTGATGAAGATCCAGTCTCATTTAGTAAGGCCATGGAAAGTGACAATTCCGATAAATGGTTGATTGCCATGAAAGAAGAAATTAAGTCTATGGGTGATAACAAAGTCTGGGACTTAGTTGAGTTGCCTAAGGGTTGTAAAATAGTTGGGTCCAAGTGGGTTTTTAAGAAGAAAAGAGACTCAAAGGGTAACATTGAAAGATATAAGGCCAGACTTGTTGCTAAAGGCTTCACCCAAAAGGATGGCATTGACTATAAGGAGACCTTCGCTCCAGTTTCAAAGAAGGACTCCTTGCGGATTGTTTTGGCCTTAGTGACTCATTATGATTTAGAGCTTCACCAAATGGATGTGAAAACCGCCTTTCTAAATGGTGAATTGGAGGAGGAAGTATATATAGATTAACCTGAAGGGTTCTTAGCCACAGGAAATGAACAGATGGTGTGTAAACTTAGGAAGTCAATATATGGACTTAAACAAGCCTCCAGATAGTGGTATTTAAAGTTTAATGATACTATCACGTCATATGGTTTTATAGAGGTTGCCGTTGACCGATGTATCTACATAAAAGTCAGTGGGAGCAGGTTTGTAATTTTGGTCCTGTATGTTGATGATATTTTACTTGCTGCAAATAATTTAGGGATATTACATGATGTAAAGAAGTATCTCTCTAAGAATTTTGAAATGAAAGATATGGGTGAGGCATCCAATGTGATTGGAATTGAAATCATTCGAAATAGATCACAAGGACTGTTAGGACTGTCTCAGAAAGGTTATATAAATAAGATCTTAGAGATATAGAATGGACAAATGCTCCGCAGGAATAGCTCCAATACAGAAAGGGAACAAGTTCAGTAAAATGCAATGTCCTAAAAATGAGTTGGAGCGAAAGGAAATGGAAAGAATTCCATATGCATCAGTGGTTGGGAGTTTGAACTATGTTCAAACATGTACTCGACGTGATATCAGCTTTGCTGTAGGAATGTTGGGGCGATATCAAAGTAATCCCGGTATGGATCACTGGAAAGCTGCTAAGAAGGTTCTTAGGTACTTGCAAGGCACCAAGGAGCACATGCTTACGTATAGGAGATCTGAGCATCTAGAGGTCATTGGATATTCAGATTCAGATTATGCCGGATGTTTGGATAGTAGAAAATCTACATTTGGCTATGTGTTTCTACTAGCTGAAGGAGCAGTTTCATGGAAGAGTGGAAAACAGTCTGTCATTGCTACTTCCACTATGGAGGCAGAATTTGTGGCATGTTTTGAAGCCACTATTCATGCATTGTGGATGCGGAACTTTATCTCGGGACTTGGAATTGTCGACAGTATATCCAGGCCGTTGAGAATTTATTGTGATAATTCCGCAGCCGTCTTCTTCTCTAAGAACGACAAGTACTCTAAGGGTGCTAAACACATGGAATTAAAGTACTTATCAGTGAAGGAGGAAGTGCAGAAACAGAGAGTGTTCTTCGAGCATATTAGAATGGATGTCATGGTAGCGGATCCGTTGACTAAAGGACTACCTCCCAAGGCGTTCATTGGCCATGTCGAGCGTATGGGAATTATAGATAAAGCCTTGCTGTTTTGATTACAGTTGCTCATAATGTAGACACTTAGAATTCGCTTATAGTTGTGTTTCTGTTTTATTAGACATGCTATCATTATTGTTTATGTATACACTTATGGTTGTTCGATGACATGTATTTCTTGAGACTTATGGTATTGCTCAAATCATAAAGAAATTTAAAGTTGGGATTGGTTTGTGATACATGGAAGGAATCTCGTCGCTCAATGACCTGTGACTGCCATGATCCAATTAGTTCTAATTTGATTAAAGTAAATGAGTTTACGTTGGACTTGATATAAGAGTGCATGCTTAAAGTATATATTAAGTCATCAAATCGTCACATGGACCAAGTGGGAGAATGAAAGAATATTTCTATATTATAGTTGTCCATGTAACTTAGATTTAATTAATAAAAGATTAAGTCCATTTACATAATATGATTTTAATATATAAGGTGATACCGTGATGGATGGTTTCAATAAAGGATATTAAAATCTGGGATTGATAATATCCCTCTTACCTTGCCTATTAATTAAATAAATTGACTTTGATATCTTATTAATGGTGTATATATATATATATATACATATTAAAGGGTAGTTACTTTTGGTGACTTGTATATATATTGTACGTGGAAAGAAAACTGTCAATAGAATCCCACTTCCTTATTTTCAGTTTTTTTTATCAAAGTTTTCATCGATTAGAAAACTAATCAAGAGAAAGGCAAAGGAAGAGAACAATTGCAACAAAGGAATCCGCTGCAAATTAATTAATTGAAGAGCATGGATCAAGGTTAGTAAATCTATGTCTTGCTTTGGTGAAAGATCTGGGTTAAATTAATTTAGGTCTAGATCAAGAATTGGGATTGATTTTATAAAGAGAAATCAATAAAATTCTTTCAGTTTTTCCTCATATAAAATACTTAATTTCGAATACTTCTAATGTCAATTTTTGGGATGATCCGTGGTCAAATTACGGTTGCATCCTTAGTTACCTTTTGAGCAATTAGGAAATTGCACAATCTGGTATTCATGTTAACACCAAAGTTAATGAATTACTTCAACACAATCATATTATTCTCCAGACAACTCTAATGCCAGGATTAGAATGATTGTGGAACTCTCTTTAAAATTACAATTTCAACGCATAGCACTCATGTGGCATCATTTGGAAGAATTCGGGAGGAGCTTTCGCTGTTGGGAGTTTCTACTACAACCTAATGAATTTCGAAGCAGTTGACAATTGCAGATGGTATAGAAGGTCACGGTGTAAGTATAGCACCACAAAAGATAATTTATTCTTCTGGAAAATGATAAAGAATTCTATTTTCACTAAACATAAGCTTTTGTGTAGAGGGATGCCTATGGATGAGTGTTGTGTATTTTGTGGTCGAACGGTGACTACTGCACATCTGTATTTCACCTGCCTGCCCATCCACAGACTGTGGAACATGGTTATGTATAAGATTGGATGATTTGATGTTGCCAGAGATCATAGGGTTGAGTGAGAAGGAGATCACAAAATTATTGCTGTGACCAATGGTTACTCGAGAATGGTTATCTGGGTAATGAAAAAGTTCATGCGAATTGAAGAAATGTCAGAGTGTTTCTGTTGGAAAAAGTGTTAATAATGAAAAATAGAATTCTATTTTGCTAGTAGAACAGAGAGTTAAAGAAGAAACAGTTGATTCATTACTTTCTCCACACCACTGCAGTTCACAGGCTTGGTTCTTAAATACATGGATTCGCATCTGTTGATGAAGGACACAACACTTGAAATAGAAAAACACAACCATTGAATTCAAAGGACACAACACATTAAATAATAAAAAGGACACAACTCTTCAAAAGATAATGCATTACTGTTAACACTCCCCCTTAATGCATTTATTGGAAAGCACATTCAGCTTGTCTCTGAAAAACCAGAACTTCTCCTTGGGCAAGGCTTTGGTGAACACATCTGCTACTTGTTCATCAGTTCTGATAAACTTTAGTTCAATCGCATTGTCTTTAACTAGTTTTCCGATGAAATGATGACGGAGCTCTATATGCTTGGATCTGCTATGAAATACTGGGTTCTTTGTCATGGCAATAGTTGACATATTATCACAGTAAACGTCCGTCGGAAAATGCTGTTTTTGATGAAGGTCCTCCAAAATTCTTCTTAACCAAACTGCTTCACAACTTGCGCTCGTTGCTGATATATATTCAGCCTCTGCAGATGATAATGCAACTGTACTTTGCTTCTTAGATGACTATGATATAGCCTTGCTTCCTAAGAAGAATACATGGCCAGAGGTGCTCTTTCTATCGTCTATTGAGCCTGCCCAGTCACTGTCCGTGAACCCAACTAAATTGCTTTTCGGTTCTTGTTTATACATGATGCCATACTCTTTGGTCCCTTGAACATATCTGAGAATTCTTTTTGCCGCTGATAAATGATCATTACTTGGCTTACTCATAAATCTAGATACAATACTCACGGCATGTACAATGTCAGGTCTAGTATTTGTCAAATATATTAATGAGCCAACCAAACTTCTATAAAGAGATGCATCTGCTTTTGGTGCCTCATCATTGCTGGAAAGCTTCAAGTTAATAGCCATTGGAGTATCCATTGGCTTGCAGTTCAACATATTAAATTTTTTCAACAAGTTTTCTGCATAATTTTCTTGCGAAATGAATATTCCGTTTTCTGATTGCTGAATCTGCATTCCTAAAAAGAATCTCATTTTGCCCAAGTCTGTCATTTCGAATTCCTTCATCATAGCCTTCTTAAAAGCTTCTGCCATTCTTGGATTTGTACTTGTATATATTAAATCATCAACATAAAGACACAATATAATAAAGTCATGTGTACCTTCCTTTTTATGATAAAGTGATGGCTCACTTGAACTTTTGCAAAATCCATTTTGACGAAAATAATGATCAATTTTACTATTCCATGCTCGTGGTGCTTGCTTCAAACCATATAAAGCTTTCCGAAGTCGGCAAATTTTTTCTTCATTTCCTTTCTCAATATAACCTTGCGGTTGCTCGACATAGACTTCTTCTTCTAGTTCTCCATTCAAAAATGCCGACTTGACATCTAATTGATAAACCGGAGTTCTCAATTGTGCAGCCAATGCCAAAACAGTCCTTATAGTCTCCATTCGAACCACGGGCGCAAATGTTTCGTTGAAATCAATTCCCAGTTGTTGAGAATATCCCTTCGCAACCAAGCGAGCTTTGTGCTTTTGGATTGATCCATCTTGATTAAACTTTGTCTTGAAGATCCATTTAAGTCCAATGATATCTTTTGACTTCGGACGATCCACTAGCTCCCATGTTTTTTTTTTTATTACTGTCATTTCTTCATCCATTGCATCTTTCCATATCTTCTCTTTTACCGCGTCTTCAAAATTTTGAGGTTCTATTGCACTGAGAGCAACATCATAGATTTCTTATAATGAGCGGTATTTCTTGTTTGGTCTTGGAGTAGAATCCGGCGAAGCATCAAGAGAGCCAGACGTTGATGTACTTGGTATGGTATTTGATATTGGAGTTTGAGGCAGTAAATTCTCTTCTTCAGGCAGCATGTTTTGCTTTAGATTTGATGTTTCTGGTTCTTCAATAATTCTTGGAGCATTTGTATGCTCATTCTCCCATCTCCAAGCCTTGAGTTCATCAAAAATAACATCTGTAGAGATTACCAAGCTGTTGGTTCTTGGATCAATCAATCTGTATGCTTTAGACTGGTCACTATAACCGATGAAAATGTATTTTTGTCCCTTTTCATCAAATTTCTCTCTCTCTTGGGAAGGAACATGTGCATAAGCAACACAACCAAATATTTTCAGAAAATCTACCTTTGGTTTAAAATTATGCCATGCTTCAAATGGAGTCATATTCTTGAGAGCTTTGGTTGGGGATCTATTGAGTAAGTAGACGGCTGTATGAACAGCTTCAGCCCAAAACATATTTGGCAGACCTTTTGCCTTCAACATGCTTCTTTCCATTTCAACAATTGTACGATTTCTTCGCTCGGCAACTCCGTTTTGTTGTGGGGTGTAGCCAGCTGTCAATTCTCTTTTAATACCATTGCTTTTGCAAAAACTAGAAAATTCATTTGAAGTAAACTCTCCTCCACGATCTGTCCTTAGCACTTTTAGACTATGACCACTTTGTTTTTCTCCAAAAGCTTTAAATTGTTTGAAAATGGAAAATGCTTCTGATTTCTGTTCTAGAAAATAAACCCACATCATCCTTGAAAAATCATCTACAAATAAAATAAAATACCTTTTGTGATTGATGGACGGAGTGCGAGTTGGTCCGCAAATGTCTGCATGAACCAATTCAAGCGGTGCTCTTGCTCTCCACCTTGATTGTGAGAATGGCAACCGATGAAATTTTCCAAAAATACATCCTTCACAAACTTCTTTTTCAGCAGTAACAAAGGGGAGACCAACCACTATTCTTTTCTGATGCAGCAGCTGCAGACTTTGTTGATTCAAGTGGGCATATCGTTGATGCCATAACAACGATCCTTCAGTTTTTGCTGCATTCAAAACAAGGTTTTCTTTTGACGACATAACCAATGGAAAAACTTTGTTTACTGCCATTTTGATCTTTGCCATAGGAATGTTACTTTTCTTATCAGATATAGCACAATGATCATCTTCAAATTTTACAGAAAAGCCTCTTTGCACAAGCTGTCCCACACTCAGCAAATTTTGAGTTAGATTTGGAACATACAGTACATCATGGATCAGTTTTGATGTACCTTCTTTTATTTGTACAGCGACAGGGCCCTTCCCTGCAACATTGTGCAATTTTCCATCTCCAAGTTTCACTTGAGAAAATATATTTTCTTCAAGATTGACAAAACATTGCTTTTTCCCAGTCATATGATTGCTGCAGCCACTATCCACATACCATACATCCTTCGACTCTTGATGAGAACTTAAACATGAATAGAATAATTCCTCTTGAGAATTATTTTGAGTAGAAATATTGGCTTCGTTGTTATTTTGATATCTGCAGTCTTGTTGAGAATGATTAGGTATCTTGCATCTAGTACACTTGTAATAGCAATCTTCACTTTTATGTCCAGGCTTTTTGCAAACATAGCATCTTGGGACTGAGCTACTATTCTGGTTGCTTGTGTTGTTACTCCATTTTTGCTTGTTGAAACCACTTCCTCTGTTGAAATTTTTGCGTCCAAAATTTTTGCTTCTTTTATTTTGAAATTTTGGGACTTCTCCTTTTTGTTTGCCTTCGGTTTCCTTTAAATTCACTTTAGACTGAAAAGCTTGCTCTATGGGCTGTTCTACAAATCTGCTGATTCTTTTTTCATGCGCTTCCAGTGGACCAATCAGTTCATGTAAGGATAGCATAGCCAGATCCTTTGATTCCTCTATCGCTGCTACGATATGATCATATTTTTGTGTCAGGCTGCGAAGTGTTTTTTCCACAATCTTCCTGTCTGCAATAGTGTCTCCATAGCTTCTGATTTGATTTATAATTCCAGAAACTCGGGTGAAGAACTCTTGAATAGATTCATTTTCCTTCATCAGCAAATTATCAAAGTCCCTCCATAAGGATTGGAGTTTGATGGAGATCACTTTTTGTGATCCTTGAAACTCAGTTTTGAGTATACTCCAAGCCTCTTTTGAAGTTGATGCAGACAATAATCTAGGGAAGAGGGTTTTGCTTACTCCCTGTTGAATTATTAGCAAAGCCTTGGCATCTCTCATTATGTTTTCTTTGTAAGCCTGCTGTTGTTCCGCTGTCATTTTTTCTTTTGAGGAAGAAGCAGGTATCTCATAACCATCTTGTACAAGATCCCAAAGATCTTGTGAGATGAATAATGTCTTCATCTGTAGACTCCAAAATCCGTAGTTCTCTCCATCAAAAATAGGAATTAAATTTTGAATGTTGCCGGAGTTTGAACTTGATGCCATTGTTAGAATAGAGGAAGGATCGGGTAGGCTCTGATACCAAATTTGTTGGAAAAAGTGTTAATAATGAAAAACAGAATTCTATTTTGCTAGTAGAACAGAGAGTTAAAGAAGAAACAGTTGATTCATTACTTTCTCCACACCACTGAAGTTCACAGGCTTGGTTCTTAAATACATGCATTCGCATCTGTTGATGAAGGACACAGCACTTGAAATAGAAAAACACAACCATTGAATTCAAAGGACACAACACATTAAATAATAAAAAGGACACAACTCTTCAAAAGATAATGCATTACTGTTAACAGTTTCAAGTGGTGAAAGCTAAATCTGATGCGCAACTTGCTGCCTTCCTACTACATGATATTCAAGTTGGTTTAGGTCCTTTGTATTTTTCTTGTCACCCCGACAATTTAAATGAATTCTCCTCGGCACGATTCTTTCATTTCTTTGTTTGCCTTTTCCTTTGTGTTGTGTTTTGTTTCCCCTCGTGTTTGGTGCACCTTGGTTTCTCCTGTTTTTTCCTTTGTTGTTTCTTCATGTATCTATGTAACTCTTTGGGTGTAACAATAAACTAGTATGGGTCTAGTTAACCCTGTCGGCATTGCGAAAAAAAAGTTTGATTTTTTTTGGCTTTTCAAATATATTTTTTATATGTTTTTTTTTTTGAATTTTCAAATATTTACCAAAAGGATTTTTTGTTTAAGAAAATGCAAAATGGAAATTTGATTTTTGTTTTTGTTTATTAGAATTTTTTTTGATATGTTTCTTTTTTGTTTTTTGAAAAGATTATATATATATTTGGATTTTTGTTTTTCAAAAAAAAGTCTTAATAATTTTTTTGATTTTTATTAAGAAAATTCAAAGGCATGGATTTAAAAGGATTTTTTTGGGTTAAAAAAACTAAGTTAGGCTAAATTTACAATTTTTTTGGTTTTGGATTTTGGATTTTTTTTTTCTTTTTCTTTTAAATATGCATGAACTATTACAACTAAATGAATACAAAGGACTTAATTACAAATTTTCTGTCCATAGTAACAACTAACCCAGAATTGTTTAATCACAATTTGTCGTAAAGCAATAAAAATATCTCTCAGTCAGGTAACGTACATGGGTTATCGGTGCACCACGAATCACCGTAGTCATGCAGCCGGAGGTTTAAGTACCTTCAGAGAAACAACCAGTACAATATTTACGAATCACCATAATTTTTATAACTAGTTATTGTTCTGTCGTAGCTCAGACACCAAGAAATAAAATTGTTCAAAGAAGACAATTGTCAAGATACAATTAAGCCCTAGGTGAGCTCGCGATTCCCTTAGGTCGAACGTCTAACCGTTATTATTAATCAAAATTCTATAATGAAATACGATTTGTGGGCCAAGGAAGGGGTGATGAAATCTCATATCTTATGTGAATTGGGGTATTGCCCTAAGAAAACAAAATAAGATGGCATGAATGCAAAACTGAAATTAAATGTGATTTAACAATGCAATTACAATGAATTTTTTTTTTTAATTTTTTTTATAAATGAAAATGCAAGCAACGAATAATGCAATTAAAATAAAACTAGACATGAAATCATAAAACCAAAGTGTGCAGAATTATTAGCAATTTTTTTAGCGGCGATTTTTTATAAGCAAGCAAGCAGTTATTTTTTTTGGCAAGCGGTTCTTCTCTTAATCTGCTTTGGCAACATGAAATAAAAACAATAAATACACAAATCTTCTTTTTTTATATATATCAAAGAAAAAACTAAAACAAATGAAAACATAATAGAAATGAAACTTAAAACAAAAAAAATGAAACTATTCGAATGAAAACAGTTGTTTTGTTTTTTTTATGAAATTTGGAAAGAACTCAAAAAGATTAGAACATTTTTTTTTATGAAAGAACTAAATGAAAATAAACAATTGGAAAAAGAACTGGTTGTTTTTTTTAACTTAACTAGGGCCCGGCCCAAAATTAAAAAAAAAAAAAAAAAAAAGAAAGGAAGAAAACAAATGAGGTTAACTCCCAAATTCTCGTTCTAGAAAAAATAAAAAATAAAACGAGGAAGATAAATCACACTTCCGCACCAAAATCTACTGTTTCCAACCAAGTTCCACGGTTCCAAATTCTCATCAAAACCAAATAAAGCCAAATGTTCGTTGGGATTCTCACGGAGGCAGTTTGAGTATATATGAATGAGGATGGTCGCGGCAGTTTGGTTGCGGTGATGGATTGTGACAGTGGAAGGCGGTTCGCGTGGTGGTTGAGGGGATTGAGGTGGAGTTCGTGGAAGTCGCGATTAGACTGGAGGCGATGGTGTTCGGGGTTTGAATAGGTAGCTCGGTGGTTTCTCTGGTTTGAGGAACAAGTGTCACAGCGAGTATTAATGTTTGATCAGTGAGCAAAGGCAGAAATGATGAGAAAATAATGAACTGGTGGTGGTGACAGTTTGATCAGGTATGATTTTGTGGTGGAGGTGGTCTGTTATTTAAATGAAATGGTTTTTGAAGGAGAGTTGTTATGGTAATTATAGAAGAGGGTATCTTAGTAATGAAGACAGGAGTGGTGAAGTTGGTGGCAGTTTTCTGATGTGTATGAAGTGGAGGAGTTGTTGTTGATAGAGGTGACTTGTGTGATGAACTCAGGTGAAATAGGATGTGTAGAAGGTAAACTGTATTGTGCTTGGTTTGTACGTGCTTCTGGGTGGTTTGGTCGTGAATGGTAGTGACTGTTTGTGGTTGGTCAGTTGTGGGTAGTTGTAATGTATGGATGTTGTACTCTGTTTGGTAGATGGTCGCAGTCACACAGTTTGTTGGTGTGGGTGGTGAGGCTGAAAATGTGAATTCAGGTGGGAGGATTGAAGAACTGTAGATGCATAGGATATGGCAGTGGGCAGTGATGGTTAGGTTGTTTTGCGGGTGACTCTGTGTGTTGTTATGGGGTCCGTGCAGGCAACTTTTGATGGATGAACTACTGGCAGATGTTGTTACTGCTGTAGTTTGTTTGTGAACTCAAGCACAAGATGGAGGAGTTGTAGGGGATAAGAAGGCAACAATGAAGATGTGAAAATGTTGGCAAGGTCTTGGGATGCATCTAATGTTGGTAATGCGGTTTGGTTGCAATGGCTAGTTGAAGTAGAGAAGCAGTCGATGAATAGCAGCGAATAGTATGTGGCTGGAAGATGGTGGAAGATTAAGTGGTTAGCTAATGCAAGTAGTAGGGGGTTTATGTTGGTATGCAAGTGATAGCAGTGGAAGTTGTAAGTGAAAGTTGATTGAGGAAGTTGATGTGCAATGATGAGAATGATGCAGTGCAATTTTTGAATGGTAGGGGATGTGTAGTGGTGGTGAATTGTTGTATGGGGTTGAATTTATGGAATGCCCAAAACTTTAGGAAGTAAAGAAAGGGGGTGATGGCTTGTAGTTCAGTTGGGTTTTGTGATGGTTGCAGTAGTTTGTGGTCACTGCAGCGATGGTATGTAGTTGATGTTTGAGTGTGGGAGTGGAGTTGTACACTGATGAAGGAAATGGTGGATGGACAGAGCAAATCAGAGAGTGGTAGTTTGCATCGGTTGTGACACAGTGATGTGCATAGAGGAACAGATAGATGGTGAGATGATTGTCCAGTTTTGTAGAAAATAAAGAAAATAAAATAAAATGAATGTGTAAACAAAATTGTAAATGCAATGCAATAAAATATTTTTTGTTTTGAAATTGTGTATTTATTTTAAATGCTATTTAACAAACAAAATAAACACGCAATGAAATCAAACAAAATAATTCGAAGAATAGAAATTAAAATCAAATCAATTTTCCGGCAACGGTGCCAATTTTATCAATTTTCCATCGGCTTAGAAACTGGCCGATCGAATTTATATTAAAATTTACCGCAAGCGCACGGTGTACAATGCAAGTACGTGGCGAATACGGGTCGATCCGTATGAAATTTTTTTATTTTAAAATTCTCTATTCAATCAAATTAAACCAAGAGGTGGAGTTTTGATTAGCTAAGAAGAAATGTAAACAAAAAAAATCTAGAATCAAAATGATGTAAAATATGAGATTGAAAAAAAATTTAGAGGCAAATCCACTCTCATATTTTTGCAAATCAACAAACAAATAATCTATGATCTCTATCTATGATGTTAAGTGGAATTAGTGATATATTTATCATAAGTATGGTTTATTTATGTTATTAATTGACATAACTTAAATCATCAAACTATAATACAACACATAAAACCACTTATCAATTCTCATGAAAATGAAGTTTAAGCGAAAAACTATTTTAAATATGATCTATTTACTATTGTATTAGTAATATAGATCATCAAATTTTGTTTCCACTTAATTTAATAATAAAAAATTAATTAGTAAAATGATAATGTAAATTGTGTTTATGTTTGAATAAGAATAGCCTATTTGCAAATACAATATAGACTATCAAATTCATTTGTATAAACTTACATCAACATTTACTTTCATGAAGCACAAAAGAGACCATATATCACAAATTACGTTAAATTCACATAACAAGAGAGCTCCATTACCCCTAAATTGAAGGGGTTTAGCTAACCATTTGTGTTATCAAATCAACACATGTAAATTTCAACATTTAAATAAAAGTAAAGAAGGTAAGAGCTAATTAGAATAAAAAAAAGATCTAAACTAGTTGCATAAAAGTAAAACTAAGCTACTAACATGAAATGAAAGAGCACGTAAATAAAAAGGAACGAGAAAATTAAATAAGAACAAAGAAAAGTAAGAGAACAAGAGGCTTAGGAAGCCATTTTTGTTTCATATAACTCTGAAACTACAACTTGCATTCTAATTTTATAAGAAATTAAAAAGGAAGAAGATCCCTTACATGTACATAAAAGGGCTATTTATACGTGAACAAAACCCTAATCCAATTTTTATGGGGCTTCACAAAATGCCCTTTAGAAAGTGTGGCCACCAAGTAATCATTCGTCTTTAATTAATCCATCATCAAGTATGCATGAAGCTTTAACCTCCACTAAATTGTCCATTAGCTTACAATTGTAGATTTAGGTAAGTGGGTAGGTGGGGTCCTCTATGATGCATGGTTTGAATTATTTTCATCATCATTCCTGTGTTATCTCCTTGTGCATGCATATTTTCTTGAAACCCTCTTCCATTTTGTCATTCAATTTCCTACAAATTCAAATAAAATGTGCAAATAAATATTTCCAAATTAAATTATGCACAAAATTACTATTTTACCCCCACATTGATGTATGAGTGATGAGTTAAAAACATATTTGAAATTTGGTATTGAACACGTAAAATTACCCAATTATGACATTTATTTAAATAAAAATAGATTAAATATGGATGTAAATATAAGCACATTTACGTGCACATCAAAAGTCCAAGATTAACGTCCATAGTTCAATCTGATATCAATTATAGAATAACAGATTAGTTTTGGCCAAAGACTTTGAATTTACATTAACTACCAATTATGTTGATACCAACCTTCTATTTAAAGGAGATGAATCCTTTCTTGCAGAATGTTTCACTTCAAGTGGTTCAGCTTATACCTAATTATGGCCTTAACATGATCAACATTGTCATGTGATTGACTATGATTAAAGTATAGTTTAGACGCTTATGAAATCTTCTATTTGACTTATAATTAAAGAAGACTCCTAATGAGTCTTTTTCTAATTGTTCCAAAAAATTACATGTTTTATAATTCTATTCTCAATTCAATGGATATATCGATATCCCGTTCTCGATACATATTGGCTAGAAAATTTAAGGATAAATATTTACTTTATTCGATTCAATGCTCATGGTTACGAATGCATTCATAACTTCAACCAATTAAATATTTTTCCTTAGGATTTTCTATGTATATATATTTAATTTATTTAGAACATTAATTATACCTATATATAACAATATATACAATAGAAAATAAAACCAAGAGCTTATTTTATTTCGAACAAAATCTGCTATAAATATTAATTTATATTTACATAATTGGACCTAGTGCATACACTTAACTCCATAAGAAAGTACATTGGATAGGAATTCTAGGAGTACCAAATAGAGAATGGGATTCTCCCTTAAGTCACTCCTCCATATACCCAATAATATAATGATGATTCGAAAGACAGAGGCAGAACTCCGTTAGAGATGCTTCGATCAAGGATTAGTGATAACGAGTTGCCTCTTCCTTTTTGGGGATAAGTGCTTGAAACTACAGCATATATGTTGAATTTTTACAATCTAAATTGTTTCCCAAGCACCATACCAGTTGTGGAATTGTGTGAATGTAACGACCTAGAACTTTAGTAATTTGAATTTGGAATATTTAGTTGATTTAAATATTGAAAAGTTAATTTTATAAGTTGAATAACTTTAAATTCAAATATATAAATTTATGTGATAATTTAATTATTGAATTTAATATTTGGAATTGTTTAAATAATTAAATCCTAAATTTAATGTGAATAAAAAAATGATTACGAAAGTTGATTTAAATTCAGTTTAAATTAGAATAGAGACAGTAAAATTTTAATTTGCTGAGACGCCCCACCTCTATACCCACTCTAGCCAAGGACACTACGGGGTAATGCCGTCAACTGGCGCGGAGAATAGACTGTTGAGGAGCGACCATCCGCGTAATTGCTTTGTGCGAGCACCGATATGTCAGATAGTACAACATGCATCTGGTTTCAGGAGGAAATCCGACATACCGATACAAACTCAAAGCTACTACCCAGTGGCTATATATATTCTTCGGAAAAAAGTATAGAAATAAACATAACACAAAACAGTCATAGACATCCATATCACAAAGGCGGAAATAGATAAGAATATATAACACATGAAAGTGTACATCAGAGTAGTGGTCAAACAAGATCCACAATATCACAAAAGAATAGCTACAAGTGCTAGACAAAAGAATATTGATACATCAATGAGCCTATATCTCAAATGTATACAACAAAAACTACTAATCTAAGTAGTTAGCCAAAAGTCAGGGTGATAATCCCAGATGAGGAGTCAAGCAGAAGCACCTGTAACATCTCGGTCTGACCCGAGTATTATTTAATAAGAAAATAATAACGGATCAGTCTAGCTATAAATATCAGATAAAATGATATAGAATAAGAGATATGACATAAAAATATGATAACCATAAAGCCATACTGCGATAAGTATGCAATTGAAAATCAACTAGGGATTAATCAATATTACAAGAATCTTCTCAAAGATCAAAAGGAATGTCATACTCTTTATTTTTATTCACCAAACCATAAATATTGACAATTATATCAATGTCAATCACAAAAGTTAATGACACACAAATTCACCAATGCACAAATATTGATAAAACATATCAATGTAAACCACGAAAATTGGTGAAACACAAATTCTAGAAATCATCAATGGAAATCCAGAAATCACAAAAAGGGGGAGGCATATCACAAAACGGGAGCATGAATACTCGCCAACACGTGTATCACAAATTGAAACGCTATTTCATGGTTTCTAACCATTAATTTTGAGCCGAAGCTCCACAAAACGGCCCGAAGACCATGGGTCGCTACCCCACCAAAATGAGCCGAAGCTCCACAAAAACAGGGTTTAGTCTCCCTCGTAGACAAAGAGACATCGCACAATTGCTAGTCTAAATCACAAAAATGATCATCAACGATCATCAAGAAGTGTCAATTACAGTAAGCTAGTAAATATATAAGCTTAGCCTCATGTCCCATAACCACTAGCTTAACTTAAATATTTACAAACAAATTGTACATCTCCACTCGAAAATTGTCACGAGAGATTCAATCGAACAAATCCAAGAATTAACCAACGAGGTAAACGCAAGTGTTTCATACCACTTGTTTTACTAAGCCGTTTGATTAGATTTCTCGTACGAAAAAGATAAAGGTTTGTATATACTAGAAGATTGGAAAACAGTTTAAGAAACGAGCTTTGTAATAAAATAGTGTTGAAACCGTTTTAATGGAAGAGTTTTGATATTTACTACTAGTATAGAAAACTTTTATATTTTTAAAGTGACAAATCACAAAAATGATTATAGAAACAATAAGTCACAAAAATTCACATTTGAAGACGTGAATAAAATCCCAAGAATTCGATTCCAAATCCATCAAAGTGGAAATACCCTTGCGACTTAAAAGCCATGATTTACGACTTAACATAAGTCAACACACGAAATCAGCGGCTCAACGCATGCGACTCCACGACATACGACATAAGAGATCAGCGACTTAAGAAATAGCATGCGGCCTAACAAAGCAACACAACATGGCACGACTTATGGCATGGTGCGACCTATAGCGTGCGACTTAACAGGACGAGCGACCTAAGGTACTGTGGCAAGCCGAGCGACCTAAGTAATGCGACCTAAGTTGGTGCGACCAAGCCGAGCGACCTAACACATGGCATGACCTAAGCATGGCGCGACCTAAGGGGTAAGAGTAGGCCGAGCGACTTAAGGTATAGCGCGACCCATAACAGGCGCGACTTAACAGGCCGTGCGACCTATGGTACGAGCGACCTAACTGATGCTAGCGGCATAACAGGCCGAGCGACCTATGGATACAAATGGCGTGACCTAAGTGGTTGCGACCTAAGGCAGGCCGACCTAACTGCAAGACGAGAAGAGAAAACCGAATGACCTATGTGGTCAGCGACTTAAGAGGTTGCGACTTATGGCATGGCGCGACCTAAGGGGTAAGAATAGCCCGAGCGACTTAAGGAATGGAACGACCTAATAGGCCGAGCGACCTAAGGTATAGCGCGACCTAAGGCACAGGGACAAACCGAGCGACTTAAGGAGGTCAGCGACCTAAGGGGTGCGACTTATCATGGCCGAGCGACTTAAGTGGTGGAACGACCTAAGAGATGGCACGACCTAAGCAACGATCGACCTATGGGTTGCGACCTAACTGCAGGCCGAGAGTCATATGTGCAGGCCGAATGACCTAAGGAACAAAAGTGCAAAAACTCTCTCAATTTGCAACCGGTCGAGCACGGACGCTAGGGGATTATGCCCATCGGCTACCCGGTCCTATTGGCTCCTCGATGCATCACCAAAAATGTGTTCAAACATCGAAGTTAAGATTTTTAAAGATTTGAACCCAAAACACTAAAAATTGGGATTTTCACCAATTCAATCCAAACCAAGAGCAAATGCATATGAAAAAGTGTTAGGAATTCATACCCAACAATCAAAGACAGTTATAAACAAAGATGTGAGATAAAAATCTCACCTTTACACAAAATCAATGAAGAAGAAGCTTGAAAGCAAAGTAAGAATCAATGGCTTCTCTTTGAATTTGGAGTTAGATGTTGGATTTGCAAAT
Organism: Allium cepa; assembly: GCA_030765085.1. Taxonomy (NCBI): domain Eukaryota; kingdom Viridiplantae; phylum Streptophyta; class Magnoliopsida; order Asparagales; family Amaryllidaceae; genus Allium; species Allium cepa. The sequence continues at coordinate 180,443,007 of CM060937.1, read as the reverse complement.
GAACTAGGGCTTGGAGTTTTAATTTCCCATTCCTCCCTCCATTTTTGATGAAGCTTGAGTGTTAGGAAACGAAAGTAAAGTTATGAAGGGAAGGGGGTTGAGCTAGAGTTAATAGTTTAGGCTAATAGGCTAAACCAAACCCAAAGCCCAAAGTGAATAAGTGGCAAAATTTCACTAACTCCAAACATATCAAAGTTTATACTCAAAAAGATCGCAAACGGTGTTTTGAACTCAATGGAAGTGGTTTCGAGTCCTAATTCGTCTGTATGCAAAAAGTAACTTTTTGGACTAAAATCCGACTAACGATAAAATATTTAAATAAAATATTTAAATATTCAATCGTAAAATATGCGGGTTGTTACAGACTCCCCTCCTTAAAAAAATTGCGTCCTCGCAATATTTAAGAAGAAAATACAAGGTAACAACCATGAAAGCATATCGACACAAAAGAAATTTGAAATAAGAAATTCACCTCAAAGAGCACGGGAAAGTAAGTCCGGATGTGTTCGCTCGATGAACTCTCTAGATTCCCAAGTGCAATCTTTAGGATTTGAGGACAATTGAACTTTAACAAGCGGAACATCTTTATTTCGAAGGTGTTTGACTCCGAGGCCATAATACGAATAGGATGTTGCTCATAAGTTAAATTAGGCGAAACTTCAATTTCTTCCACAACACCGGGCTCAAGAATAGAATCGAAATCTCGAAGGCATTTCCATAATTGAGAAACGTGAAACACGTCATGAATAGCAGAAAACTGAGTCGGTAATAATAGGCGATAAGCCACGGAACCAATACGTTCGGTGATGGGAAATGGACCGATATATCGAGGTGCTAATTTTCCTGGTCGACTGAAACGTACAACACTCTTCATAGGTGAAACATGAATAAACACAAGATCTCCCACAGAAAATTCTAACTTCCTTCTCCGGTTATCAGCATAGGATTTTTGTCTACTCTGGGCCTCTTTCATCCTATGACGAATAAGGTCAATCTTTTCTGTGGAATCACAAATAAAATCTGGACCTAAAACCAGCTTTTCACCGGCCTCAAGCCAAGAAGAAGGAATTCGACATGGACTTCCATAGAGTGCCTCGAAAGGTGCCATACCATTACTAGATTGGAAGCTATTATTATAGGAAAACTCAATAAGAGAAATATGATCTTCCCAACTTTCACCAAAATCAAGAACACATGCACGAAGAAGATTTTCAAGAGTTTGATTCACACGCTCAGTTTGTCCATCGGACTGGGGATGATAAGCGATGCTAAAATTAAGCTTCGTTCCCAAAGCTTTTTGAAGACTCTTCCAAAATCCACTAGTATACAATGGATCACGATCACTAACAATAAAAGTAGGAACTCCATTCAATTTAACAATTTCTTTGATAAAGAGTTTGGTCAGAAGAGGCACGGTTCGATTGGACCGAACGGAAATAAAATAGGCGGATTTAGTAAGTCTATCGACTATCACCCATAAGCTATCATGACCCGAACGAGAACGGGGAAGGCCGTCTATAAAATCCATGGAAATTTGGTCCCACTTCCAAATTGGAATTTCTAAAGGTTGCAATAACCCACTGGGACTTTGATGTTCGGCCTTAATGAGTTGGCAAGTCATGCAACACTTAACAAAGTTAGCAATATCAGATTTCATTCCCTCCCAATAATAAAGTCGCTTTATGTCCACGTACATTTTACTACTACCGGAATGAATGGTAAATTTAGAACGATGAGAATCTTCTAAAATGTCTTTACGAAGATTACTAATATTTGGCACGATAAGCCCACCAAATTTTCGAATACCGCTACGAGAATCAATATCAAAGTCTTTCAAACCTTCAATATCAATTTTATCCCTAAAATTTTGGCCAAGAAGAGCCAATTCGGGATCTAGCCTTTGAGCTTCAAGAATGCGGTCTAAAAGAAAGGATGAGCCTCAAGGCTACATAAAACAAGAGATGAACACAAATTGGATACATGACCTTGAATCTCACAAGTGGATAGAACTCCGAGATCATTCCATTCGGATATCATCATAGAAACAACCGCTTGTTGCTTATGACTAAGTGCATCGGCAGCACGATTTCCCTTTCCGGGAGTATAAAGAATATCAAGATCATAAGCTGCAAGAAATTCGAGCCAACGTTGTTGACGCAAATTAAGTTCCTTTTGAGAAAATAGATACTTCAAAGATTTATGATCGGTGTAAAGAATAAATTTTTCTCTCAAAAGATAATGACGCCAAATACGAAGGGCGAAAACAATAGCCGCGAGTTCTAAATCATGAGTGACATGTCTAGTCTCGGCTGGCTTCAATTGCCTAGAAGTATAAGCAATAACACGTTCTCTTTGCATAAGAAAGGCACCCAAACTAACGCGACTAGCATCGGTATAAACAATGAAGTCTTGGTTTCCCTCGGGAATCACAAGAATAGGAGCATCGGAAAGGAGTTCTTTTAATTTCTGAAAAGAAGCTTCACATTTGTCCGACCAAATGTATTTAACTCCCTTCTTTGTCAAACTAGTAAGAGGCACAGAGATTTTTGAAAAGTCTTTTATAAAACGACGGTAATAACCCGCCAATCCAAGGAAGCTACGGATTTCCGTCACACTCTCCGGTCTCTTCCAATTTTGGATCGCTTCAATCTTTGAAGGAACCACAGAAATTCCGGATTCAGAAATGATATGACCGAGAAACTTCACACGAGATTGCCAAAAGTGGCATTTATAAAATTTTGCTTTTAATTGATTACTCCTAAGAGTTTCCAACACAATTCCGAAGATGCTTTTTATGCTCCTCCTCGATTTTTGAATACACAAGATTATCATCAATAAAGATGAGAACAAACCGATCGAGGAAGTCTTTGAAAACTCTATTCATAAGGTCAACGAAATAAGCCGGAGCATTCTTTAAACCAAATGGCATAACAAGCCATTCATAAGATCCATAACGAGTACGGAACGATGTCAAAGGAATGCTATCCTCTGCAATACGAAGCTAATGAAAACCGGTAGCTAAGTCTAATTGTGAAAAGACTCTAGTACCACTAAGTTGATCGAATAGATCATCAATCCGAGGTAAAGGATATTTATTCTTGATAGTAAGATCATTAAGCTTAGGGTAGTCAACGAAAAGCCTAAGTGTACCATCATATTTCTTCACAAAAATAGCTGAAGCTCCCCAAGGAGAGGAACTAGAGCGAATAAATTGCTTTGTCTCCAATTCGGATAATTGTTTGCGCATCTTCTCATTTTCCTTATTGGACATGCGATAAGGAGGACGAGTGATAGGTTGAGCTCCAGGGATGAGATTAATTCTGAACTCAATTGCTCGCTTAGGTGGTAATCCTAAAACGGGCTCAAAGATGTCGGAAAATTCACGAACAACATGAATAAGAGAAATAATATCCTCTTCATCATCATTATCGTCATCATGAGGATTTAAAGAATATAAAGATGCAACCAAGCTGGAATCCGAATCTTTAAGGTCAATAGAAATCTGCTTAACAGATTGAGAATGTCGAAGACGAATAATCCGCTCGGGACATAAGATTTGGGCTTTATAGCGGTTAAGCCAATCCATTCCCAAAATCATTCCAAAGCCTAAGTAGAGCATAACATGCAAATCGGCTCGGAAAGAAAAATCACACAAAATAATCTCGACATCTTTACACAATAAACTGATTGCTGCGGATCCACCAACCTGATTTGCAATTCTCAAAGAAGTCATTAAACACGAAACATCCAAAGAAAAAGTATCAACAAGTTCTTTTGAAATGAAAGAGTGGGACGCACCCGTGTAAAAAAGAACTCGAATAGGATGATCACGAAATAAAATAATGCCATCAAGGATAGAATGAGAAATACCTTGACCACGAGATGTGTTTGCGTAAAAAATGGCCGCAAACACCCAAAGTCGTATGAGTTGGTTGATTTTATGTTGTATTCAGTGATTTGGGTGATTTATGCAAATATATAAAAAGCAGGGACTAAACTGTAAAAGACACACATTTATAGTGGTTCGGCCAGAACGTGCCTACGTCCACTTTATATGTTATTCTCCTTTTTTCTTTAGATTACAAGTACAAAGCTTTGATTACAAGTATCTAAAGTTGTTTGAGAGTTCCTTCCAGGCTTGAGCTCTCAAACTTCTCTGCCATTGTTGTACCCCTGCCCCTCTATTTATAGAGTGAGGCTGGGGGCAGGGGTCTTGGATGTTTATAGCTGCTGGTGGGCTTGGGCTGAAGCAATCTGATCTGGTAGCGTTCTGGTTCAGCGAGGCTTCATTCGGCATGGAGCTTGGAGAAGTTGGAGCTTGGTCCGGTTGTGGATGGTTCGGTGATGGACGAAGTGACTTGGTTCGGTGGTATGTGGTTCGGTGGAGCATGGAAGTGGAGCTCGGTTCGGCTATGCATAGTTCGGCATGGAGGTGGAGAGGTCCGGTTCGGCTGTGATATGGGGGGAAGGTTGGATTTGGATCGGTACTACCGAATGGATTGGGAAATCCGAATGAACTCTTGTACTGGGAACGCCGGATGAACTTATGTGCTCTGAGTGCCGAGTGAGGCCTTGCTTCTTATTGCCGAATGGGCTATGCCGAATGGAACTTTTATATTTGATCCTTGAGCGAAACCCCTGACTTATGTACGCCTGCTGGCTTCTTCCTGTTCCGGTCGTGGTGGAAACGCACACAACATTGATATTCCAGTTTTGTCCAAAAAATGGGATAACAAGATGTGTTGCCAGGGGCTTGAGCAACATTAAGCTTTCCCTCCTTCCTGTTTTGAAGTTTGGGACACGAAGATATATAATGGTCCAGGCTTTTGCAATAGCGACAAGCTCGGGGCTTTGAACACTTGTCTGCATAATGGTCCTTAGAACCACAATTGTAGCATTGCCTACTACTTGAGGTAGAAGTCTTGGTTGTCGGAGGGGCTTACTTCCCTTTCTTATTGTTGGGATAAGGACCTTTGAACTTATTAGGCCTTTTCTTGTTGTTGAATTTTGGTTTGGCACTCGTAACTTCAACATCACTCTCCTTGTCTGCCTCTTCAAGTCGAAGAGCGATATTAACGAGTTGATCAAAAGAAACTTCTAATTTTAGAAGTAATGGCTTCTTGAGATTTTTATTCAAGCCATAGACAAATCTTTGGTTTTTCTTCAATGGAGTGTTTATGTACTCGACCCCGTATTTAGAAAGTGACTCGAAGGATGCGACATAATCTGCCACAGAAGATTCACCTTGAACAAGGTCAATGAAACGACGAGCCAATGTTACTTTCTTAGCTTCTGGTTCAAATTTTAGTTCGAAGCGTTCCCGGAATTTCTTCCAAGTAAGATCCGCTTCAACTATTTCAGAAATTAGAAGCTCATACCAATCTAATGCTCTTTCTTGGAGCATACTAGAAGCCACCTGAACACGGCGAAGACCAATAAGATTCATGCGAGAAAAGATACGATCGCACGTTCTCAGCCAAGCTTGGACTTCAATAATAGTTTCAGATCCTTTGAATGGCTTCCCACCCAAATTGGTATAATCGTTGCACAAACGTGCAAATCCAAACTTTGGGAGAGTAGACTCCGGATTAGATCCGGCTGCTTGAGCATTCCTGACTAGATCAAGAAGCTGCTGGGCAGACATAAATACTCCATCTTGGGGAGTAGCACTAGATTGACCGGCGCTGGGACGGCCAAGTCTAACCATTTCTCTTCCTTTTAAAAGAAAGAAAGAAGAAGGATAAGTTTATTCACCAAATGAATATCAAGCAATCTTGATAGATAAACAAGGAATCATAAAGAAAATAGGATGAATCGGTACGAAGACTCGAATTACATCCTAAAGCACGACTCCTAAGATGGACATGGGACGATGATCCTTGCTAGATTATTCTTCATTGTTTCGAAGTTTGGCTCTGATACCAAGCTGAGACGCCCCACCACTATACTCACTCTAGCCAAGGACACTACGGGGTAATGCCGTCAACTAGCGTGGAGAATAAAGCTGTTGAGGAGCGACCATCCACGTAATTGCTTTGTGCGAGCACCGATATGTCAGATAGTACAACATGCATCTGGTTTCAGAAGGAAATATGACATACCGATACAAACTCAAAGCTACTACCCAGTGGCTATATATATTCTTCGAAAACAAGTATAGAAATAAACATAACATAAATCAGTCACAGACATCTATATCACAAAGGCGAAAATAGATATGAATATATAACACATGAAAGTGTACATCAGAGTAGTGGTCAAACAAGATCCACAATATCACAAAAGAATAGCTACAAGTGCTAGATAAAAGAATATGGATACATCAATGAGTCTATATCTTAAATGTATATAACAAAAACTACTAATCTAAGTAGTTAGCCAAAAGTCAGGGTGATTATCCCAGATGAGGAGTCAAATAGAAGCACCTATAACATTTCGGTCTGACCCGAATATTATTTAATAAGAAAATAATAAACGGATCAGTCTAGCTATAAATATCAGATAAAACGATATAGAATAAGAGATATGACATAAACATATGATAACCATAAAGCCATACTGTGATAAGTATGCAATTGAAAATCAACTAGGGATTAATCAATATCACAAGAATCTTCTCAAAGATCAAAAGGAATGTCATACTCTTTATTTTTATTCACCAAACCATAGATATTGACAATTATATCAATGTCAATCACAAAATTTAATGACACACAAATTCAACAATGCACAAATATTGATAAAACATGTCAATGTAAACCACGAAAATTGGTGAAACACAAATTCTAGAAATCATCAATGGAAATCCAAAAATCACAAAAAGGGGGAGGCCTATCACAAAACGGGAGCATGAATACTCGCCAACACGTGTATCACAAAATGGAACGCTATTCCATGGTTGCTAACCATTAATTTTGAGCCGAAGCTCCACAAAATGGCCCGAAGACCATGGGTCGTTACCCCACCAAATTGAGCCGAAACTCCACAGAAATGGGGTTTAGTCTCCCTCGTAGACAAAGAGACATCGCACAATTGCTAGTCTAAATCACAAAAATGATCATCAACGATCATCAAGAAGTGTCGATTACAGTAAGCTAGTAAATATATAAGCTTAGCCTCATGTCCCATAACCACTAGGTTAACTTAAATATTTACGAACAAATTGTAGATCTCCACTCGAAAATTGTCACAAGAGATTCAATCGAACAAGTTCAAGAATTAACCAACGAGGTAAACGCAAGCGTTTCATACCACTTGTTTTACTAAGTCGTTTAATTAGATTTCTCGTACGAATGAGATAAAGGTTTGTATATACTGGAAGATTGGAAAACGGTTTAAGAAACGAGCTTTGTAATAAAATAGTGTTGAAATCGTTTTAATGGAAGAGTTTTGATATTTACTACTAGTATAGAAAACTTTTATATTTTTAAAGTGACAAATCACAAAAATGATTGTAGAGACAATAAGTCACAAAAATTCACATTCGAAGACGTAAATAAAATCCCAAGAATTCGATTTCAAATCCATCAAAGTGGAAATACCCTTGCGACTTAACAACCACGACTTAACATAAGTCAACACAAGAAATCAGCGGCTCAACGCATGCGACTCCACGGCATACGACCTAAGAGATCAGCAACTTAAGAAATAGCATGCGACCTAACAGAGCAACACAACATGGCGCGAATTATGGCATGGCGCGACCTATAGCATGCGGCTTAACAGGTCGAGCGACCTAAGGTACTGGGGCAAGCCGAGCGACCTAAGTAATGCAACCTAAGTTGGTGTGACCAAGCCGAGCGAACTAACACATGGCACGACCTAAGCATGGCGTGACCTAAGGGGTAAGAGTAGGCCGAGCGACTTAAGGTATAGCGCTACCCATAACAAGCGCGACTTAACAGGCCGTGCGACCTATGGTACGAGCGACCTAACTGATGCTAGCGACATAATAGGCCGAGCGACCTATGGAGACAAATGGGGTGACCTAAGGGCTGCGACCTAAGGCAGGCCGACCTAACTGCAAGGCGAGAAGAGCAAACCGAACGACCTATGTGGTCAGCGACCTAAGAGGTTGCGACTTATGGCATGGCGCGACCTAAGGGGTGAGAATAGGCCAAGCGACTTAAGGAATGGAACGACCTAACAGGCCGAGCGACCTAAGGTATAGCACGACCTAAGGCACAGGGACAAGCCGAGCGACTTTAGGAGGTCAGCGACCTAAGGGGTGTGACTTGACATGGCCAAGCGACTTAAGTGGTGGAACGACCTAAGAGATGGCACGACCTAAGCAACGAGCGACCTATAGGTTGCGACCTAACTGCAGGCCGAGAGTCATGTGTGCAGGCCGAACGACCTAAGGAACAAAAGTGCAAATACTCTCTCAATTTGTAACCGGTCAAGCACGGACGCTAGGGGATTACGCCCATCGGCTACCCGGTCTCATTGGCTCCTCGATGCATCACCAAAAACATGTTCAAACATCAAAGTTAAGATTTTTAAAGATTTGAACCCAAAATACTAAAAATTGGGATTTTCACCAATTCAATCCAAACCAAGAGCAAATGCATATGAAAAAGTGTTAGGAATTCATACCCAACAATCAAATATAGTTATAGACAAAGATGTGAGATAAAAATCTCACCTTTACACAAAATCAATGAAGAAGAAGCTTGAAAGCAAAGGAAGAATCAATGGCTTCTCTTTGAATTTGGAGTTAGATGTTGGATTTGCAAATGAACTAGGGCTTGGAGTTTTAATTTCCCATTCCTCCCTCCATTTTTGATGAAGCTTGAGTGTTAGGAAATGAAAGTAAAGTTATGAAGGGAAGGGGGTTGAGCTAGAGTTAATAGTTTAGGCTAATAGGCTAAACCAAACCCAAAGCCCAAAGTGAATAAGTGGCAAAATTCCACTAACTCCAAACATATCAAAGTTTATACTCAAAAAGATCGCAAACGGTGTTTTGAACTCAATGGAAGTGGTTCCGAGTCCTAATTCGCCAGTATGCAAAAAGTAACTTTTCGGACTAAAATCCGACTAACGATAAAATATTAAAATAAAATATTTAAATATTCAATCGTAAAATATGCGGGTTGTTACAGATATATTTTAAAGCGATCAATTTGGTTTTCATAATGATTCGTTTTAATTAATGTGTAAAAATAGCCTTCCAGGACACTGTCTCGGATTTCGACGCAACTAGTTTCATTGGATCCGTAATAGTGAATTACAGTATTTTAACGAATTTCGTGGCGATTGGATGTATCGTTTGGTCATGCGAGCTCGAAATGCTTAGAAATTTATAATATAACTAGGTTTGAAAAGCTATCTTCTATATATGATCGAATTAGGTCTTGAGACTAGTTTCATCATGTTCGAAATAGGGGTATTATACATAGAACGTCAGGTGGCATGCCTCGTTTGGAGTTCGAGATTTTCGAACGTTTAAAACTAGATATTTTCTAATTAAAATAACATATATATACTATTTTATACCATAACTTCAGCCCATACCCTATCATTCAAACACCACACTCCCTATAACCAAACTATCCCTCATCTCCTTTATTATTTTCCAGTAAAATAGAAAAGGAACTCTTTTTTTCATTTTTTTTAAATTCAAACAATTAAAAAATGCAATGCTTCCATCTTTGCACTAATTTCACCAAGATCCGCACTTCGATATCCATATAGAACGGTGTAGTGCTATTCTCTGGTGTTCGATATGTTTATAATGAAGTGTGGTAATTTTAAGTATGAACTAGGGTTTAGGAAATTTTGAAATTCTGGCAACAATGAGGCATACCAAGGTCGGATTTGAGTTCGTGTTGCATAGGAGGAGCGACGGTTGGAGTTTGGTGAGGTGCGACGGCAGTTCGATGGCCGTGTCGTGGAATAGATAGGGGCTAGAAGGGGGTAATGTCATGTTTATCTAAGAGCGTTCGGTCGATAAATGGTTGTGATGTGGATGTAGAGGCCAAAAAGGGGAACTCAACGGTGATGGCGAAATGTCGTTTCGTGCGAAGGTAGACGACCTATAGGTGGTCAAAGGCGGTCGGCTTTGGTGGTTTACTGTAGGAGGGAGAATAAGTTTGAATAGGGAAGAAAGGGGATTTAAATATAATTATATTAATAAATTTGTAATTAGTTATTAATTATTAATTTAAAAATCATATAATTAAAAATTGTATAACTATTTCATACGAGGTCCAATCGAGGCGCGTATTTTGCATTTTGCTCGTGATGACGTAAGCTTTGCAATGGAACTGGTTAGGCCGAATTTGGAGACAGTTGAAATTTGGGCTAAATCAGACGTCATTCGATTTTAGTTCCAAATCGAAATGTCTCGGCGACAATAGAAAATTTCGGTGAACTAAACTCATCTTTTTGGTTAACCTGTAATATTATATGGTTGATAAAAATTGTTAATTGGATGTTTGGATGATTTACTGTTTTATCAATTAGTTTGGTTTATTCCCGCCCTTGGAGCGGATTACCTTTTATATATACCCACTAGTAGCGGATGGCTCATATTATCTAATTATATACAATTTGTGATGTAAGGGGATAAGTTGGAGGGATCCAATGTGATTCCTTGCCGTTGTTAATTTATTTTCAATAAAATGCCTATTACATGAATTATTTGATGTAACCTGATTTGTTTACACTATTGCTCGTAACATTGTTTATGTTCAAAATTGAAACCCAGTAGTGATAGAAAACCAATAACAATATTGATTAAGCATTTTGTAGTTATTGGCTTCAAAATAGTATTTTTAAAATAATGTAAATTTCCATTTGATTTGGAATGGGTTTTTGAGACAGGAAATGATTTTTAAATTCGAATTTGGATTCCAGAAATATTTTGTTTAAAAGGATTTAGTTTAATTTTTACTCCAACCCTCTTTATCTAGCTTTTTCCAAGATTATTTATATTTAAAATTGTTTTAAGATTATTTTTATATTTCATATTGTTTTTAAAAATATATTTATTATTATTTTAAAGGTTAGTTATTTATAATCAATATCTTTTCAGAAGTTATTTGTTTATATTTGATATTGCTTCAAGGTTATTTATCAATATTTTAATTTTTTTTTAATTTTTTTTAAATTATTCACATGGTTTAAAATTAATAATTATTATCAGGGTTTTTAACGCAGTAGAATCCAAAGGAACTAGGAACAGCTTGGTCGAGTCAGAATAGCTCAAGAGCTAACCAAAAAGACTAGAGCATCTAACCAAAAGAAATCAGAAGAAAGAAAAGCGAAAATACACAAAGGCAACGGATCGCTAGCGATCCATGATCTTGGCTCGAAGATTTTTTTTAATTCATTCGCGTCATGATCCAATGGGTATTCTAAGGACAATGGCTAAGTTTGATGGAAATTTGAGCTAGTTAAATCGAGAGACAAGCATTCGTTTAGTTCAATCACCAATCTAATGCAACCAGTAAGAAGACCGTCACCAAAACATGGAAACATGCTATGAAATTACTTAGAGGACACCAACATGAGATAATAAATGTGCCCCAAAAGACAAAGCCCATAAAGTACTTGGATCGTGTACTATGGATCGCTAGCGATCCATGCCCGCTTTGCTAGGTCACCATGAAGTTTGAGGTAGAAGGTAAGGGAAGCATCCTGAGTTTTAGGTCACCATCGATCCAAAAGCTATAGATCACTAGCGAACCATCATTTTAACTCGATTCATAATGAAATTTGTAGTGCAACTTCCTATAGTCCTTTGCAAGCATCTGGATAGAAGGCCTAGCATTATAGTTCTCTAACCTCTATAAATACTCATCAATATGCAACATAAAGGGGATCTTTCGGACTGGCTGTTGAAACTCTACAGAAACTATTCTTCACTCTTCTCCTCCCTCCTCACAACAGTCATCCAAGGGGTTTACTATGATTCTCTAGTGAACTCCAGCATTTGGAACTGTCTATCTTGGGATATTCGATAACTTTGTAACCAAATCACCTTGTAACGACAATCAGTCAATAATAAAAGTTATAATGTGGACATTGGTTTCATTAACAACCGAACCACTATAAAAATATTTTTGTATTCTTACTAATTTTGATTTTTCTATATTTATTCTCTTTATTATTGCTCTTTAAGAATAAAGCTGTTCTTTCATGCTCAATTCAGGGTGTTGATCCATTTTTGGGGTTAACATTTTTGTACTTTCGCATAGAACTCCAACTCAGGCTTAGATCTAGCTATTTGCTTTAGATCAGAAGTTAGATCATTAATATCTGTTCAAAAGATCTGCTATTAAAATCAATGGCTCCGGAAAGAAGAAGAATTGCTTCTGGAAGATCCATAGGGGCAGTAATAGCCGGAGAAGAAATGGATCACCAGCAAACCAAAGTAAATGGCATGAACGTAGGAGATTAGGTGCCAAGATCCTCCAATCAAGGCGAAGTTGTCACAAGAGATGAATTGAATAAAATGGTAAATGAAATCAATCAAAAGACGAAAAGCAGCCAAAGAGCTATGACGGATAAGCATAATGTCCTCTTGACCTTATAGTCACATTGTTCTTTAAGAACTATAGCAGAGCCTGTGGCTGCCGTAGAATAAGAAAATTCTTCCGTTTCTGGTCTAAACAGAAGAAACGGAAAGCAACCACAAAGAGGAGTCATAGTAGGAACTGTGGGAATCAATGTAGAAGGAAACCAAGTACTCCAACAACCGCAAGGTAACCATCTTTGAACTTGAACCAATTAGAGAATACCCCAAGAGAGGATATAGCTATGGACCTCACTGATTTAGAAGACGGAGAGCAATTTAACGATGGAAAGTTGGAAGGAAACGCCAATGCGTTCGATAACTCCAGGAATGTCCAAACTGCCACCAATCAGGCCAACCGCAAGCCAACTAGTCCCTAAGGGAGTGGCTCTCTCAAAGATAGGAGATCCTAGGCTTCAGCCCACTTGCTAAGATCGTTTGAAAAGCCAAACGCTCGATGTGGTGGCTGAAATCCGACCCCCGAACTACCGAACATCAGAGGCATTTATCGCGGATATGGTCAAGCAGTTGATGGATGAGAATAAGAATAGGGATCCGCTCCATGTCGGACTCCCTTGGCTGATGAGATCTTGAATGAGCGGTATCCAGAAAAGTTCAGTATGCCAACTATTCCATCCTATGACAGAATAGAAGACCCAAAACCCCATTTGTACAAGTACAATTGGTACATGGACGGAGCGAATGCTTTGGACGCTGTTCAGTTTAGATGTTTTCCCATTTTCTGGAAGGAATTGCTTCCATGTGGTTCACCAGGCTTCCACCAAGATTTATCTCTACTTTCGACCAACTAGCAACAAGATTTCTTGATCAATTTAGACTTCACACAGCGCAGCCTAAAGATGTGATTTCCTTGTCCGGCCTATTCCAAGGACAAAATGAGTCTCTGAAGTCTTTCATGAACAAGTTTAATACTGCAATAACATAGGTAAGCAATCCAAATGAGGATATATTTTTTCATGGCTTTAGTCTGCTTCATCCACCCCGAAACTGATTTCAAAAAATGGACCAAGATGAAACAATATTCCACTAGTAAGGACTTCAATTGTAAGGCGAGTCAATACTTGAGATTGGAAGAGTAGCAGAAGTTGGAAAGGAAGTCTACCCGCATGCAACCAATGAACGTCCGATTGATTGACGTGGCAATGAACCAAAACTTAAATGCCTTTGGAACTGCTGAAGTAAGTATAGAAAAAGACAGAAACCAAAAGCGGAAGAACCAAAATTCTAATAAAAGGAAGGATAACAATAAATGGCTTAAAGGCTTTAGGCCTGAGGATTACACACCGCTCAATGATACTCCAGAAACATCTATCTTGCAACACAGGGGATAGAGGGGTATAAAAAACCCTAAGAACGAAGCAACTGAACAACAAAAGCACTCGGGGAAGTTCTGTCACTTCCCTGAGATGCATGGTCATAACACAAACGAGTGTTGTCATCTAAAGAACTTGATTAAAGATTTGATTTGGGAAAATAAGCTTCAGCAATACGTGAGGAAGTCCCAAAATCCTGACCAACCCGCAGCTCCCTAAGCTAATAAGGATCGAAGAAACCAGGCTGGAACCAGGAAAGAGGGATCAAAGCGAACTGACCAGAGACTCATCATTGGAGCGATATTTGGTAGATTACATCCTACGCAGAGAAGTCGTGGAGAAATGGAGCAGTATGCAAGTTCGTCAAAGCACGCTTCGAAGGAATTGTGCCTTGCAATCGAAGAAGGAGCTCCACTAAGAAGTAGAAAACTTTGAATGATGATATAGTATTCAAAAATTGAGACCTGGAAGGGATCGAAGCTCCAACTCTCGATCCCATGGTCATGACCCGCCGTGGTCCGACGAATATTGGTTGACGGCAGCAGTTTTGTGAATATCTTTTTCAAGAGCACCTTTAATCAAATGAAGATTAGCATGAAAGACGTATTTTCCTGCCAAACAAAAATTCAAGGATTCACCGATGAGCCTAAAAAACTTGTCAAAATGATTGACTTACCTGTAGAACTTGGGGATGGTGACCAAAGAGTCGCCTTCACCCGAACCTTTGTGATCGTAAACGAAATGCTGACATACCATGCCTTCTTGGGACGACCCACAATGGCGGATTTCAGAATTGCTTTAGCCCAATGGTGCTTTATCATGAAATTTCCAATGGAAAATGGAGTTGGAGTGATTAAAGAAGACCAAAGTGTCTCCAAGGAATGTTATACCGTAGAATTGCATGAATCCAGAAGGAAAGAAAAGGGGAAGAATATAGGGTGAACCCTCCAAATTCGTGAACATGTCGAATAGCAACTACAGAGCCGCTCCTGGCTTGGGGACCATAGCCAATTTGACAAGGTTTTGGACCCTAGAAAGAAGAGTTCAAGGGAGGATCGAGCAACATTGGCAGAATTGACGGTGTCTATTCCTATCAACATAGAAGACCCGACATGGGTCTTGAAAATCGGATTACACCTTCGAAGCAAGATGCGATTAGAACTCACCAAACTTATTCATGTCAACTTGGATATGTTCACTTGGACACATTTTAGTATGTGTGGGGTATCGCCAGAAATTGCATATCATGCACTCAACATTGGCTCAGGTTTACATGGGTAAAGCAAAAGAGGCGCAGCCTGAGCCTCGAGCGGTCCAAGGCATTGAGAGAAGAAGTATATAAACTGATGGCCAATGGTTCTATACTTGATGTAACCTACTCCAAATAGGCATCTAACTCGGTTCTGGTAAAGAAGTCCAACGAGAAATGGCGAACTAGCATTGACTACTCAGACTTAAACAAAGCCTGCCCGAAGGATAGTTTTCCATGTAACAACCCGAAACTTAAGCTATAGTAATTAATTAATGAATTAATTAAATAATAAAATAACGTTGTGAAATTATCATAATGAGCCACGGGTGTTACACCATTGTATCCGTGGTAATTTTCTAGTCAATTTCCATATATAGAACGTCAAAATCCGAGCTTGTATGTAGAAGATATGAATTAATGAAGAAACGAGAAAAAGAGTGTATATATAAGGGGCTAGGTCGACCCTAGGGTCGACCCTCACATAGGCAAGCTCGACCTATTGGTCGACTCTTGCTTGTGATGGTCGACAAGTAGGTCGACCCGCCTAGTTATGAATGAATTCTCGTACATGGCTTTGTCCAGATCGATTTTAACAAGTCATATATATATATATATATATATATATATATAAGGGGCTAGGTCGACCCTCACATAGGAAAGGTCGACCTATAGGTCAACCCTTGCTTGTGATGGTCGACGGGTTGGTCGACCCGCCTACCTAAGAATGCATTCTCATACGTGGCTTCGTTCAAATCGATTTTAACATGTCATTTTGCAACTTTTATCCAATCATGTGTGTCATTCTTCCACCCGATGGTTCCATCGAGGTTATGACGTGGTTGCATTAGATTTAATATCCAAATCCAACGGTCTGAGAGCCACAAGTGCCACTACAAATAAGACCTAGGTCTAGCTATTTTTCTCATTTAGATTTTCCCATCTGGGTTCATTGCCTGAGGCTGGACCCTAAAAGGAATATTTTTCAAAGGAGGAGATCTTTTTAAGTAAAATATTTTATACCCTACAAGTGGATTCATGAAGGCTAAGGAAAAGAGCTAAGAACCGCATGTGAGTGTTTAATTAATTATTTTAGATTCTTAAGTAATTTAAGATAATAGGGTTTCCAATAGTTGTAGTTTTTCTATAATTTTGGGATGACTATTATGCAAGTTCATTTACAATTTATTTTTGTTTTGTTTTCCAGTCTATTTTCTTCCAGCTATTCTATTTCAGTTATTTGCAATTATTTACAGTAATTATAGCTTCACCAATTATTTACAGTTATATACGGTATTTATAGTTGTTTACTGTTATTTACGTTTTATTTACATCTATTCTACGTTAAATTTTATTCTATAAATTTCAGTTTCTTTTTAGTTCCCTTTTTACGCGAATGGAATAAATAGAAGAAAATAATTCATTAATATGGACTAAAATATAAGAACGCTGAATTTACAGAAAATGGGATGTAAAATAGGAAGAACTATAATAAATTGGACTTAGACTTAAATAGGCAAAGTTAAGGCATTTGCAAGCATAGTTATAACATGTAATTATAACTAAAAAGAGAAAATAAAAGAAATAGCAGAAGTAGCTTATTTTTGAATTTAGGCCTTGGGTTAAGTAAATAAGCAAAGTTATAACACATAGGTTATAATTAGAGACAAAACAGAAGAGTCTAATTTTAAAGACTTACACTACGTTAACAAGAAAATATAGCAAAGATAATAAAAGAGGCGTATTTTAAAGACTTAGAATAAGTTAATAAGCAAATAGAGTAGAATTAACAAAAGAGGCATATTTAAAAACTTATACTAAGTTAATAAGCGATAGAAGTAGGGCACATAACCGACAACATTCCCTTTCAGTTAGGAACTGATGGTCTCACAACAGATTAAGTAAGACTGGGACACGCTTGTGCTAACTAGAGTAACCAAGGGGCCGGTAGATAGAAGCTCAAATCAGGGGATTTGGGCAAGGGGCGCAATTAGATTTTGTGTTAGGACCCATATCGGTAGCATTCCCCTTTCAGACTAGGACTGATGGTCAACACACTTAGGTGAGGCTGGGAAGGACCCTTTCAGACTAGGACTGATGGTCTGACAACAGATCAGGTGAGGTTGGACACGCTTATGCTGTTTAGGGTAGGTAAGAGGTCAAAAGAGGGAGAAACAGATAGTGCGATCCTAATGGTGGTCGAGCGTGCGGTCTCGATGTAGGAAGATAAGTCTCTATTGAATTCCAAAGCACTAAATGGGTGTCTTTTGCTGTGGGACCCATAGGATGGGACTAGCTCATAGTGGCACAACAAAGTTAGAAGGCTGATCAAAGGGTAGAATTATGATTTTAGCCTAGTTAAAGTAGGACTATGAATTTAGCCTAATCAAATCAGTTATCTAAGACAAGTGCAAACAATCTAATCGAACTATCTAAGCAAAGCAAGCAAGTAAAACCGTATTTTATTCCAGTTTTATCTTTTCCTTTATTCCATTTTATACTAGAACTGTTGCAAAGTCTATTATCTTTATCTTTCTTAAGAATACCAGTAATTACTTTCATTTACCAGACTTTTAGTCTGACCCACTCCACTATTTTCCCTTTTTCCCCCATAAGCCAATAGTGGCAAGGGCAATAGACTTTTAGCTTTCTTGGAGTGATATTCTTGGAGATCCTTCATTTTTTCTTCTTCTTATTTCCCAGTTTTCTTTTAATTTGAGCCTAGATGTACCGGTACTGATGAGAGAGATGGTTTTATTTATGTACTCTGATAATATGACCGTGATAGTGTTTTCCTTTTCATAAGACATGCATTTGGTATTTTGAGACATCTTATGTATTTGGTTTTATGACTCTATTTTATGAAGTTTGATTTCAAATAATGAGATTACTATTTAAATGTTTCTACTGCTTTGTTTATTTCGTCTTGTGAATCTTAGTCTCTGTAAGTTTTTTGTGACGACCCGGAATTTTTAACAATTTAATTGATTGTAAATATTTAAAAAGTTAATTTTTAACTTTAATTCAAATATTTTTATTAATAGCAATTAAGTTATTGGATTTAATAAACTGAAATTGGGTGAATTATTGAATCTTCAGTTTTAAGCCTATTAAAATATATTTAAGGGTTTGTAAAATTTATATCGATAATACTGAAAATAGTAAAAGTGTTAAAATTGAATTTAAAGGTGATTTGTTCAGTTTTAATAATATATCGTTTAAATTGAATTTAAAAATAGCCTTCCGAGGCACGGTCTTGGAATTCGACGAAACCAGTTCCATTGGATCCATGATAGTTAATTATTATCGGATTTCAATTTTCGTAGCAATCAGAGTTGTCATTTGACCCTGGCAGCTCAAAATGCATAGAAACTATTTTAATCGATTTAATATAAAATTGGTCGTTTATTTCCGTAACTTTCTTATATGATCGAATTAGCCTCCAAAACACGTCCCATTGTGTTTGGAATGTGGTAAAACCTTATAAACGCCTGGCAGCACGCCTCGATAGGGCATCGGAATTTTAAGTCGCGATAAATGAGATATTTAAAAAAAATATTTTAACCTGTCAGCAATCAGGGCTTACCTTCTCCAATACGCCTCCCTCAACCTTATATCACATATCTTCCTTCCTCCCCTTCATTCCCAGTTCTAAATCGAGATCTGGCCCTTCTAAAAAAAGGGCTGCCGATTCTTTTCCTCTTTCCAGTAAAAAAATAAAATAGTTCGACAAAAAAAGGGGAGGTCGTTGTTGCTTTCTTCCTAAACCTCGTTCTATCTCCCTCAAATTAAATCAAAGTCGAAATCAAATTCAATTAAAAAAGGGTAGACGACAAATCGCGCAAGGGAGGGAGAGCTCAAATTTTGGTTCACGCACGTCGAAGCAATGGGAGGAGGCAACGCAGAGGGTCGCGATGGCTTGAGGGTCGAGCTCGAGCATGGCGATTTCGTGAGGGTTGGAGTGGCGACAATCTCGTCTTTGTATGCGAGTCAGGTGGGGGATTGGTGGATTCATAGGCGAGCTTTAGGGACTACGTGGTTTCATGGCTTTGGAAGTTTTAAGCGAGGAAATGGAAGTCGGTAGTGGCGTGGGTGTTTCTGACCGAGTATTACTGATTTTCAGGTAAGGACGTTCTGGAGCTCAGGAGGCGAGCTGGATGGCAAGAATGTATGGAGTGTCTCCGCTGTATTATATTGTTGTATATCTAAGACATGATTGTTTATATCCAGTGTCTGTATATATGTGTAACTCTGATGTATATTAAATGTATTTGACAGATACAGAGTTCTTTTGTAAACTGTTATTATTTGATATTATATTTTTATCCGCTGCGAATGTGAGATGTTGGTGTTTCTGTTCTTCTATTTCTTTCTTCTCTCTCCTAACTATCTTAGATTTTCGGGATCGAAAATCTCGGGTCGTTACAGTTGGTATCAGAGCTGAAGGTTAAGCAAGAACCTTGGCTCTGTTGGGATTACTCATTAAGGACAGGGTCAATGGTACCCTAGAATGAGTTGAGTGTGTGTGTGTGTGTGTATATATATATATGAGAGCGTACTTGTTATTTTCTTATATAAAGGTTTTAAATGATTTTATATAAGAATATATTTTGATATATAAAGCAATATTTCTTTCTAATAAATATTAAGGTAATTGGTTGTCATATTATTTGAAAATTTAATAATGAGAATTAGGTGGTAATAGAAATACAACCAAATTAAAATTAAATGAAGATAGGTTTGAAATGGATTCAGAATTAAATGGTGTAAAGAGATATGTTGATTTGATTTAAAGGATTAAATCAACGTTTGAAAATTTAACTCGAATTAATATAATTCAGGATGGTTTAAATTTGAAATTTGAATTGAATTCGTTCAAATTGAATCTAATTTGAATTAATTGGATTTGTGATTGAAGATGTATGAGTTTAAAATTTTAAATGGAAAATTTAAATTGGATTGAATTGAAATGATTTGAAATTAAAGGGGGTTCAATTGATATTGGTCCAAATTGATTGGAATAATTTGGAATTGTAATTAAAGTTGAATAGGTTTAAACTCAAATGGAATTTGATTTGAATTTGGAAAGAAATCAAGATTATTATTCAAATTGGAATTGAGTCAATTAAAATGGAAGTGAAAATTTAAATTGAATTGATGGGAAAGTGAACAGTTTTGACTCTAGACTATTTTCAATATAAATTGTTTTAATATAAACTTATTTTGCCAAGCTATTTAATATATACAACCTTTATTTTTAAAGCCAAATTATTTTATATTTGTTTTACAATTATTTTTGGGAACTAATTAACAATTTTTCAACTGTTTTATAAACTAATTACTATTTTTCAACTATTTTACAAATTAATTACTATTTTACAACTATTTTGCAATCATCTAAAATATCTAAAACTATTTAACTATTTTCCAACTATTTTACAAATAGTTAATTATTTTACAGCTATTTTGCAAACTATTAATTGTTTTTCAACTACTTATATATTTTTAAAATTTTCAAGCTATATTCTAAATATAAACTGGTTGGAGTTCAAACTATTATTGATTAAATACCCAACCGAGATAAGAATTGAAGTGAATAAAATTAAAGTTAGGATGAATAGAAAGGAAATTGATTTGGCTAATAATCAATGAAGTTAAATACGTAGGATGTACATATATTATTCTATTCGCATAGTGATTTGATGCAGATTCGAGCACATAATTTCGAGATAGTTTATCGATCCGAGTTGGGATTTTTCACTCGATTTTCGATGGTGAACCTGAATATGCATTGTTGATTGGTTCTGGATATTCTCTATCATAGTTATGGCTATGTAAGGAGAATGACGGTTTCTGATCAAGAAACCAGATCCGAGTCCGCACTAGGAAGTCGGGTGGACGATACTAGTTCGGAAGTGAAATTGTGTGATCGAGTGAGCGATCAGATTGGTATAGCGTACGGATGGTATGTGTATATCATACGGGTTTGAATGAAACTGATATTGGAAATTTGTGGATAAGAAATGTGAAACGGTTTTTGAAATGAAAGGTACATTTTGTGAAACATATGATGAAGTAAAGTGGAAATTGGGTATTTCTATGGTAAAAATTTACTTTAGGGAAGTAAGTAAAATGGCAGCTGACTTTATAGAGTAATCAAATTTGAATATTTGATTTTGAATAAACAAAGTTATATATCTTTGTTATATAAGATAAATCTCCCCTTGTTGAATCTATTGTCGGAAGAAAGGGATTTTGAAGGTGTTTGAATTTTAAAAGGAGTTTTATACAAGTTTGAAATGATCCAAAGTTTTCGAAATTTATATATATATATATATATATATATATATATATAAAGGATCTTATGAGGATTTTGGAAAAAGGTTTTGGGAACCTTTGGATATGGAAAAGCTTTTGATTTTTGGGTAAAATCAATATTGGAATTTGAAAAGCTTAGTTTGAGAATTATCGGTTTTGGGATAATCGATTTTAAGAAAAGGAAATTTATATGAGATTCATGCTAGGTATATGATTTGGAAGATGTTATATGCGAATAGTACAAAGTGTTTCGAAAATGGCTCTAGGTCAGGAGTGCCATAGGTTAGTACTGCCTTGAACCCTAAGGGGGGGTTCTAAAGTTAATCATGTGAGGAGTCCAGACAAACTAGGTCCTGAGGATTATGAGGAGTGTGTAGCGAAAGTCGAGGGGCGCTAATGCCTACAGAGGCATTTGGGTTATGCTGTGACGACAATGTAACTCAATGTCACTGCGATCTACTGCAGACCATAGCGAAAGTCGTGTGTGCGGCTGAGAGCCAACAGTCTACGTTTGATTTTATATCGGTAGACTGCGACCTATGGTAACATAGCGAAAGTTGTGTGTGTCGTTGAGAGCCAACAGTCTGCGTTTGATTTTACATCGGTAGGCTGCGACGTATGTGGGAATGGAGAAGTTTCATTTTGACAGCGAAAATCGAGGGCGCTGATGCCTATAGTTACATGGACTTTTGCTGCGATGGCAACGTAACCTTGGAATGTAACTGCGATCTGTTGTGGGTTCCATGGCGTAATCGAGGGGCGCGGAGTGCCTACAGTTACATGGACTTCTGCTGTGATGGCAACGTAACTCAGGATGTAATCGCGACCATAGACGGGGGTGATGATTTCCAGAAAAGATATTTCCTCTATTTTCAAAAACTGTTTTCTATATTTTCAATAAAATTATTTTCCCAAGTATTCTCACTGGGTGTTGAAACGGATTCACCAAGTACTTATAGATTTTCAGTCCTACGCCTGATCAACGTATGACAGAATTTCTATGAGAACAAGGATGGAATGGTTGAGACATAGAGTTATAAGAAGTATTTTTATAAAAAGCCATTTTAATAATATTATGTGAATTTGAAAGTATTTCTAAATTCTTAAAATAAAAGTGTTGGAATTTTGGAAAATGAAAGAAAATCGAAACTGGAATTATGAAAAAAATTGAACTCAGGAAAATTTAATGAAGTGATTTTTGTAATAAAATCGAATATTGATATAAAAGTTGGAAGTAAGCTAATTAGCTAAATAAATTATTTGATAGAGTATGTTAATAAATTTAACTCGGTTAAATAAAATAGAATTCGATTTGGATTGATAATGAATTAAAATAAGTGGAGATGTTGTAAAAATAAAATGGAATTGGACTATAATAGAAATGATTTGAGTTACAAATAAAATCCAATTCGAGTATAAAATTAGTTGGAATCAATTGGTGTGGCTAAAAACTAAAATGGATATTCTATTAAGTGAATGAATTGAATTTGGAAATTAAATTTATAATAACTAATCAAATAAATTTGTAGATTGAAATGAGATTTGATTGAAATAGAACCAAGTTAAATTGAAAAGGAAAATTTATTTTGCAAATGAAGTGAGCTTAAATTTTGAAGTTGGACTAAACTAAGAAAATTAACATAAGTTTAAATTTATAGAAGCCCGACTTCAAGTAGAAAAGGTAGATCATTAAAAAAAGCTTAGGTTGAATTAATTTGGGAATGGCTAGTAGTACACAAGCATGGAATGTGTCGAGCTAAATAAAATGGTTGTGAATGAATTAAAATGGAAGGAAATAAATATAAATTGAGTCAAAATCAATTTAAATTGGTTATAGAACTCGAGTAATTATTTATTCACATGGATATCATCAAAGTGCATAGAATGAATTGTCGTTTGACGTAAACGAAGGTAATTAAATTTCTATGAGTTGATAGAAGTTAAATAAATTGATTTTGAAATCAATTAAATTGAATATGAGGTTGTTTGGGTTAAAAATAAATTGAATGTAAGAAATTGAAGTGTAAATCATTAAAATTGAATGGAATGGCATATGAATTGGTTGAAAGCAATTGAATTAGTTTTGAAATCATATAAATTGCTCATGGAAGGTGTTTGGTGCATGTTGCTTACGAAATGCATGTGTTTAGCTATTGGAAGTAAGTGAAATGCTAATAAATTTCGTATATTTAGTACTTACATGTTTGAATTGAGTAAGTACAGGTACCGGGAGCCGTTTGGCTGGATTTAGATGCGCTAATTGCTAAAATAATAAGCCGCTTGCTTAAAAATGCTAAATAAAGGTACGCCTACGCAATAAAAATAAGAAATATGAGCTGTTTTTGTTTTTCCGACCAGGTGGGTCGATGTATATATATTTATATCTCTTGTCAAATTGAAAAAGCTCCTCCGTACAAAGGAGACTCTGCCAAAAATTTTCAAAAATTTTGGGGCTTAGAAAATTTTTTAGAAATTTTTTTGTTAGCGACAAAACGATTTTCAAATTGAAAATTGAAATAAATTAGTGGATGAAACTAATTTAAAATAATGATATGAATGAGTTATAAATGGAAGATAAAATTCAATATTAAGAATTGAAGATAAATTGAAATCATATGCAAATGGGGAAAACTAATTTGAATAGAAGTAGATATGAAAACTTCTGTAAGGAAATGTATAAAATGATTTTAAAAGCTATGATTGGATATTATTGCTAAGTAGGATATGCAGGTATTATAAAAGGGAAAGGAAAATTGGTTTTGATTTCAGGAGATAATTTGAATTGCCCGACTAAAAGGTACGTGTTTAAATTCCTGTATGAAATTTGATTGAGTTTTTGATTTAGCCACTTGGCCTTTTGTTTTCTTTTGGAATTTGGGATCCCGTAGAGGCATTTTATAGTTGTACCTAGCTAGCCGCGCAAAGGAGACGCTGGCAAAAATTTTTAAAAATTAGAGAGTTAGAAATTTTTTGAGAAAGTTGTGATAATTTAAATTTGAATTTAAATTCAAATTTGAATTGTTAAGTAAATAATATTATTGGGACTTATGGATAAGTTTGGAAAGCTAGAAAAAGGGTTAGTGTGTCTTTAATAAAAAGATGGTTTTGAGAATTGTTTGGAATTGTTTGGTTTTGGGAAATAGTAAACGGGTATTGGACCATTCTTTCTAACCGGTAATTTCGGGGACGAAATTCTTTTAAGGGAGAGGAATGTGACGACTCAGAATTTTTAACAATTTAAATTGGAATATTTAATTGATTGTAAATATTTAAAAAGTTAATTTTTAACTTGAATTCAAATATTATTATTAATAGCAATTAAGTTATTGGATTTAATAAACTAAAATTGGGTGAATTATTGAATCTTCAGTTTTAAGCCTGTTAAAATATATTTAAGGGTTTGTAAAATCTATATCGATAATACCGAAAATAGTAAAAGTGTTAAAATTGAATTTAAAGGTGATTTGTTCAGTTTTAATAATATATCGTTTAAATTGAATTTAAAAATAGCCTTCCGAGGCACAGTCTCGGAATTCGACGAAACTAGTTCTATTGGATCCGTAATAGTTAGTTATTATCGGATTTCAATTTTCATAGCAATCAGAGTTGTCATTTGACCTTGGCAGCTCAAAACGCATAGAAACTATTTTAATCGATTTAATTTAAAATTGGTCGTTTATTTCCGTAACTTGCGCATATGATCGAATTAGCCTCCGAAACACGTTCCATTGTGTTCGGAATACGGGTAAAACCTTATAAACGCCTGGCAGCACGCCTCGATAGGACATCAGAATTTTAAGTCGCAGTAAATAAGATATTTATAAAAAATATTTTAACCCCTCAACCTTATATCACGTATCTTCCTTCCTCCCCTTCATTCCCAGTTCTAAATCAAGATCTGGCCCTTCTAAAAAAAATGGCTGCCGATTCTTTTCCTCTTTCCAGTAAAAAAAAATAAAACAGTTCGATAAAAAAAGGGGAGGTCGTCGTTGCTTTCTTCCTATACCTCGTTCTATCTCCCTCGAATTAAATCGAAGTCGAAATCAAATTCAATTAAAAAAAATGGCAGACGAGAAATCGCGCAAGGAAGGGAGAGCTCAACTTTTGGTTCACGCACGTCGAAGTAATGGGAGGAGGCAAAGCAGAGGGTCGCGATGACTTGAGGGTCGAGCTCGAGCATGGCGATTTTATGAGGGTTGGAGTGGCAACAGTCTTGTCTTCGTATGCAAGTCAGGTGGGGGATTGGTGGATTCATGGGTGAGCTTTAGGGACTGCGTGGTTTCACAGCTTTGGAGGTTCTAAGCGAGGAACTGGAAGTCGGCTGTGGCGTGGGTGTTTCTGTGGTATGAGCGTGCCGTGCAAGATGGAGGCGAGGAATGGGTCGAGCGATTGATGGTGAGGTATTCGATTCTCTTCTTTCCAATTTAAATTTTAAAATGTATATGGTTGTACAGAGGAATGATTTTTTTTAAAAATAAAATAAATAAAGATCAGTTCTTTAATAAAAGATGTAAAGTTCTTTTTACAGTAAAGAAATTATCATTTTGTTATTTACAATAGAGAAATTTATTATTTTGAATTGTTTAGAAAATTTATTTTATATAAATAAAGTTGAAAAAAAGGGTGATTTTTTTAAGTGTTGTAGTGTTTATAAAAAGTGTATTTTTAAAATGTATATAGCTTGCTCTTTACTATATAGTTTAAAAATACATATATACCTATTTTCATTTACTAGTTTAATTTTAAAACAATAGAGATTTATTTGTTAAATTAACTTATTTAATTATTTTGGCTACTAAGAAATGATTAAAGAAAAAAATTGGTTAAATTAAATTATTAAATGCTAATAGATTGTTCGATTAGCCAAATTATTAATAAATTGAATGAATATTTATACAAGGTTTAAAATCAAGGAAACATTCCAGTTTGGAACGGATTGCAAACAGCAAAATCAAAGGTGAGTCAATCTCACTCATCTGGTTTTAATTTAAATTTAAATGGTTAAATTTAAATGATTGGTTGGATGATTGATTTGATGTGCTATATTATATATAGTAGTATATAGTATATATTGGGTGATTGAATTCCCGCATTATATAGCAGATGAGACCCTATGCACCGCATAATAGCGGATGATATTATATAAATTCCATATACCGTGATATTCCACCTTGAAGTGGAATTGGTATTGTGCTAATATCTGTGGATGCAGGGAAATAGGTTGGAGAGATCCAACTGGATTCCTCAAAATTATTTAGATTGTTTATTATTCTGTGTTATGAATATTTGATATTCTATGATGAATTATATTGATAATTGGAATATTGAATTGGATTTTTGAAAAAAAAATAAGAGTAAATTTTGGAAGTGAAATAATTGTAGAATGAAAATAAAAATGAATTTGGTTTAAATTCCTTTAAACTTCTATTTTAAAATGAGTAATTAATTTATTCAATGAAGTAAATAAAAAGGTAGTTAATTACTAGTTGAAATTAATTAAGAGTGATCAATATTTATGGTTTAATTAATAATTAATTTCTTAATGTAATTAATTTAGATTAGGATAATTAAAATTTAATTAGGAATCATTAATTTATATAATTAATGATGTAATCAAAGATTGACTAATTAAGATTAATTAACCAATAACAAACGATTTATGAGAAACTAATTAATATAAGTAATTAAGGATTAATGTAATTAATTATAGTAATTAACTTATGAATAAATTAAATATTAATTACCGTTTTTTGGTTAAGAATAATTAATTTGTGTAATTAATTAAAGATAATTACTTGAATGTAGTTGAAGGATAATTAATCCAGGGTGATTAATTAAGATGGATAATTATGGGATGATTAATTAATTGATTTGAAAATTAATTAATGTTAAATGTAGGAATCTAAGTGATTGAGGTTAGTAATTCAATTAGAATTAATTAAATAAATTTAGAAGTGATCAAGCTTTGCTTATGGATGATTGAATGGTATTGGATGCCTTAAATGAGACTCGAAGAGACCAGGGTCGGGTATTAGGAAATACCCGAAACCACTTCGAATTTTTATAGATTGATACGTGAAATCAATAGGCTAGAATGGAATGATTTAAGTGAATTGGACTATTTAATCTAAATTTTGATACTTAGAAATTAATGTGTGAAATAAGTGATGTCTATAACAAATTGTGAATTTGTAAATTGATACGAGCTACCCCGGGTTTTATACTAGTTGTATGCTTTGTATTCCATGTAGATGAGTTTACTCACGTTGGTTTCCAACCTCACCCGGGTGTTACTTTGATGTAATGCTCGGGTCACACCGAGTATTACAGATTTTCAGGCAAGGACGTTTTGGAGCTCAGGAGGCGAGCTAGGTGGCAAGCACGTATGTAGTGTCTCCGCTGTATTATATTGTTGTATATCTGAGACATGATTGTGTATATCCAGTGTCTGTATATATGTAACTCTGATGTATATTAAATGTATTTGACAGATATAGAGTTCTTTTGTAAACTGTTATTATTTGATATTATATTTTTATCCGCTGCGAATGTGAGATGTTGATGTTTCTGTTCTTTTATCTCTTTCTTCTTTCTCCTAACTATCTGAGATTTTCGGGATTGAAAATCTCGGGTCATTACATTTTTACCATACCTATAAAGCACCATATTCCTCAGTGTGCCCTTTTTGGGTATACTAAGGGATGTGGGTGTTACACTTAGTATCAGAGCCTAGGGTTAAAGGATTCCTAAAACTTGTTTTAAAAATAAAATATTTTCCCAAAAGTAACCTATTTTTAAAGTAGCATGTCATCAAACTAGTAGTATTTTTTCCAGAAAGAAACTCTTATTATAGAAATAATTTTTCAAGTATAAAAGAGAGTTTTTATAAAAATCCCCTCAAAGTCCAGTTCAACCTTCTTTTGATTCCTTCGAGCCTAAATTCTCTTTTCTTCATATAGTATGGCTGACTGGTTCCGTAAAACTGTGGTACCAGAGGTGTAAAGGCAAGTTCCCAATATAACACCGGCAGGTAGAGATCTCTTTAATCCACCTACAACAGCCAATTTTGTAAGCTATGCAAGGACTTCACTAGTTTAGGGGGCAAAAAGTTTTCTGGCATAGGGGATTTCGAGGAGGCACAAGCTAGGTTGAAGGACATAGAGCGAATGTCTAGGATGTTATATTTGGAGAACTAACAAAGAGTTCAGCCTACATCTTTGCAGTTGAAGGGAGAGCTTAAAGAGGTTCCTAAGTCATAAAGCCCTAAGTAGCCATGGTTGAAGAGAAAGGAAAAAGGAACGAAGGAGGACCTCAGAATCGTATCAAGAAAAGCGGGAAATGCAATAGATGTGGATTGGTTGGTCATTATGAAAGGGACTGTAAGAATAAGATGATGAAGGGAAGGTTTTATAGTTGTGGACAGCCTGTTATACTTACAGGGCAGAGAGCAGGCACACCTACAGCGCAAGTATAGGCTTTGGATGCAGCACCTTTTAGTAGTGGACCAAAAAGAGGTAGGAAAGTCTCTGTAGTAGGTTTGATTTCTATTTCGGATTTTCCTATTCAGACTCTTTTTGATTCTGGAGCCTCAAACTCTTTCATTTCTAGTCAATTGTTTGCACTTAGATATCTCTTTAGTAGTAGATCCCATAGTTGTTTCAAACCCCATATGAGGATCAACACATTTATCTATGTACATGTTTGAAAATTTTTATATTAGGCGTAGAGTTTGACTGTGAGACCTACATATTGGGATTTTTGGGGTATGGGATGATTTTGGGAAAGGATTGGCTATCCACTTATAAAGCAATATTAGACAGCAAGAGGAGAGTTGGTAGACTAGAGACATGCAGCGGTAGGATTCTCGTGGTTTCTTGCGACCCACAGGGGTCAGTCATGTTGAGCTTCCTTTATTCCCTCGATTCATCATCAGTAGAGTTAGATTCATTTCCAGTCATCAGAGATTTCCTTGACTTTTTGAGGAGGTTAGGGGACTACCCCCTAGAGATAGATCGACTTTAGGATCTATTTGAATGACAATGCTAAGCCATTGGCATTACCCGTGAGACACATGACACCTAAAGAGAGGAAGGAGTTAAGCAAGCAGATTTGTGAGCTATTGGAGAAAGGCTTCATCAAAAGGAGTATATCTGAGTGGGAAGCGTCGGTCATCTTCGCTATAAAGGCGGATGGTTCCCTTCGACTTTGCATGGACTATAGAGAGTTGAATAAGCTCACGAAGAAGAACCGTTATCCACTTCCTAGGACAGGTGATCTTTTCGATCAGTTGGTTGGCTCTTTAGTATTTTCTCAGCTTGGAGTCGCTAATGATAGCATCGATAAGGCAACATTTAGGAGACCCAACGGATTCTTTGCGTGGTTGGTTATGCAATTTGGGTTAACCAATGCCCGAGCATATTTTTTAGATCTGATGAGCCATGTTTTTTTGAGATGTCCTAAATAAGTTCGTAGTAGAGTTCGTGGACGACATTTTGGCTTTCTCCAAGAGTATAGAAAAGCATGCTATTCAGCTAGAGGAGGTTCTTTGTACACCTCGCATTCATCAGTGGAAGGCAAAATTTTTGAAGTGTCACTTTTGGCTTAAGGAAGTGTGTTTCTTAGGGCATATAGAAGGTCAACACATGGAAAGAGTTTGAGAAACGGTTTCGTACATTTAGGTTCGGATTGTGGAAATCTAAAGAGTGGTAGGAAAAGATTGGAGATGTATAATAGATTCACTTAGAAATACCACATTTAGATAATTGCAAAAATTATAATTGTTTCAGATAAGTGGATTTAACGGTATAGCCTTGGAATAAATATAAGCATAAAAGAGGAATATGAACAAAGGACTTTAGTAAGGAAATGAGATTACCAAAGTTTAGGAAGGGTACTCCTATGACAGTACGAAGAAAATCCACTTTATGTTTATCCCAATAAAATGAAATTGTTAGAATCGAAAAAAAAATTGTCACTACTTTTGAGAAAGAAAATATTGGGTTTTTTGAAAACAAAAGGTGGTATGAGATTTAAATTGGTTTTTGTATGATTTTTTTTTGACAAGTGAAATTCTTTTTGTAGAATTATAGAGCATATGTCGCTCGCTAGTTTCTTTGTAAGTAAACAAAGATTTTAAATATAAAAAACCTAGAGTGCGTTAAGTATCGAAAACATAGGTTACATCATTCATTATTGTAATAAATGTTTTCGTGAAAAATAAAGGGAGCATAGACTATAAAACTATTATTATAGTAGGTGACTCCCAAGGGAAATGTTTTTACAATATGCAAGATTTATTAGTATTTATTTTAATTAAATCCATACAAAGTATTTTTGGATTATAGTAACCGTGTTATACACAACATCTGTTTTGACCAAACAAAAATGTATTTTGAAAATAATTTCTAAGTATAATAAAAAGTAGTTTGTAAGCACACTTAATATTTAAATAACTATGAGGAAATGTTTTCTAGTTATGGATATATTAAAATAGTTTTGAAAATGAGTTTTCTTGAAAAGAAAAGTGTAAGTTAAATATTAGGAAATAAATAAATTTCACAGAAATTGTCTATTGTAAGAGAATATAGATTAAACATACTTTAATCTATTTGAACAAAATGAATAATGATAAAAATTTCTATGAAACCAAATTATAAATAAAGATGTTTTGTGCAAGTTATAAGGAATACGTGAAGGAGATGTATAAGGTATGGGAAGCCACATATTTCGTATAGCATATTTCGAAAAATATAAAAAAATTCATTGTAATTTCATATAAACGTGAAGTCCTCTTTTAAAGCATTCATAGAGGGTTTTAGCGTTAATAGTTTCTTATAAAAGAAAGTAGTTCCAATATATTAAGGTTTAAAACCATTAGGTACAATAAGAAGTGTAATAATGGAGGAAGTGTTAGATAGAAGAAATATTATGGAGAGCCTTAGTAGAAGGTCCCGATTGTAGTTGAAACTCCTCCAAGGTCAGGTAATTAGAAAGTTAAGGGGGTTTTAACGAAATAATTGCTCTTATCTACTCCAGTTTTTGCAAAACTGAAAGCTATTAAAAGGATATAATTTGAAAACATGTTAGAACATTTTAAAGAAAAAATTCCGGTGAAAAAGTAAATAAGTTTTTAGAAGCAAAAAACTTAGTAATAGTTAAATTTAAAAATCCCAATTTTTGTAGAAAGAGAAAATGTTAAGTAACCAAGTAACTTTGAATTTGATGAAAATACGAAAATAACAATTTTAAAGATAAAATTTTAGAATTTAATATTTTAGAAGTCTAGAAGCTTTAATTTTTGAAATGTAATAATAAATACCAAACCAAACTTTCAAATGTGGAGTAGATAGGAATCATTTCCTACGTGTGACGAAAAAAGTATAAGGCGATGAAGGAGATAGCATTGATTACTTTTAGAAGTAATAATAGAAGTTTCCGTAAATTATATAGGACACTAGTGAGAACCTAGGATTGTTGCTTTATGTGTGTAGACTATAGAAGAAGAGTAAAGTGATATTAGTAAGATGGTAAGACACACATGGTTGAGGATGTATATTCTTGATTTTGGAGGAACTTGGGAGGAGCATCTTCCCTTAGTAGAGTTCCCTTATAATAATCGCTTTCAGACTAGCATTGGAATAGCACCTTTCGAAGCTCTTTATGGAAGATCATGCAAGTCACCTTTGTGTTAGTTAGAGTCTACAAAGAGATTGCTATTTTGTCTCGACATGGTTAGAGAGACTTCGGAGAAGATTGATTTGATTAGGTAAGAATAAGTACCTCTTATCCACATCTCTTTGATAATAAATTTTGAATTTCCTATTTACTTCTTTAGTTTTGAATAGGTTCTTTCCTTTATTATACTTTGGGAGGATAGAACTTAGGATTTAATTTATGGATGGTTGGATTTGATGTAAACATGTTATTAGAACATGTTATGTATGATGGATACTAGTGGTTTCAAGTGGTTGCTAGTGGATGCCAAATGGACGCATATACTTACACTAGACACTATTATCTCTTAGGGATTGACCTAACTAGGACACCAGAGCATATGCATATGGATATGTGTGCAATTGCATTTTTATTTTTGCTTGTTACTATAAATAGATGACTATCACATGATTATTACATTTGGATGATGATTGTAGCATGCATACAGAACTATCAGTTATCATTAGGGAATTTGCATTCATTTGGAAACATGGCATGAACATGATTGTATAAGAGGAGGTCGATTAAATCAGTAGACCGCCTAATCATTTTCATTAGTTAGGCACATTGACACCACACTATTGCATATGTATCATAAATTGCATTAGAAAATTTAAGGACAATGGATGTAATGGATAATGGCTGAGAAGTTGGTTGTAAAACTTGGATGAAAACATTTGTTTCATTCTTCTATCCTTAGAGATCTTGGGGATGAAATCCATTAAGGAGGGGAGAATGTAATAACCCAAAATTTAAGCTATAGTAATTAATTAACGAATTAATAAAATAATAAATAACTGTGAAATTTTCAGAATCGAGCTACAGGAGTTGCACCAATGTGCCTATGGTAATTTTACGGTAAATTTTCATATATAGAACATTAAAATCCGAGCTTATATGTAGAAGATATGAATTAATGAAGAAATGAGAAAAAGAGAATATATATATAAGGGGCTAGGTCAACCTATAGATCGACCCTTGCTTGTGATGGTCGACAGGTAGGTCGACCGGCCTACCTAAAATTGCATTCTTGTATGTGGCTTCATCCAGATCGATTTTAACACATCATTTTGCAACTTTTACCCAATCCTGTGCATCCATGCTTCCATCAGACGGTTCCTATCGACCCTATGATGTGGTTGCACCAGATATAATCTCCAAATCCATCGGTCTGAGATCCACAAGTGCCACTATAAATAAGACCTTAGGTCTACCTATTTTTCTCATTCAGATTTTCTCCATCTAGGTTCATTGCCTGAGGCTGGACCCTAAAAGGAATATTTTTCCAAGGAGGATATCTTTCTGATTAGAATATTTTATACCCTACAAGTGGATCCAGGAAGGCTAAAGAAAAGGGCTAAGGTCCGCATGTGAGTGTTTAAGTAATTATTTTAGATTCTTAAGTAAGTTAAAATAATACAGTTTCCAGTAGCTGTAGTTTTTCTACAATTTTGGGATAAGTTTTATGCAAGCATATTTACAGTTTATTTTAGATTTGTTTTCCAGTCTATTTTCTTTTAGCTATTCTATTTCAGTTAGTTGCAATTATTTACTGTTAATTAAAGCTTCCCCAATTATTTAAACTTATTTACTGCTATTTACGTTTTATTTACATTTATTCTACATTGGGATTTATTATGCAAATGTTAGTTTCTTTTTAATTCCGTTTTTACACGAATGGAATAAATAGAAGAAAATAATTTGTTAATATGGACTAAAATATAAAAACACTGAATTTACAGAAAAAGGGATGTAAAATAAGAAGAACTGTTATAAATTAAACTTAGACTGGAATAGGAAATTTATGACATTTGCTAGCATAGTTATGACATGTAATTATAACTAAAAAGAGAAAATAGAAGAAATAGCAGAAGTAGCTTCTTTTTAAACTGAGGCCATGGGTCAAGTAAATAAGCAAAGTTATAACACACAGGTTATAATTAGAGACAAAACAAAAGAGGCTTATTCTAAAGACTTATACTAATTTAATAATCAAATATAGCAGAGGTAATAGAATAGGCTTATTTTAAAGACTTAGAACAAGTTAATAAACAAATACAACATAATTAACAGAAGAGGCTTATTTAAAAAACTTATACTAAGTTAATAAGCAAAGATAGAAGTAGTACCCATAACCAATAGCATTCCCTTTTAATTAGGAATTGATTGTCTCACAACAGATTGGGTGAGGCTGGGACACGCTTATGCTAACTAGAGTAACTAAGGGACCAATTGACAGAAGCTCAAATCGGGGGATTTGGGCAAGGAGCACAACTAGATTTTGTTTGTTAGGACCTGTATCGACAGCATTCCCCTTTCAGACTAGGACTAATGGTCTCACAACACACTTAGGTAGGTTGGGCGGGACACTTTCAGACTAAGACTTATGGCCTCACAACAGATCAGGTGAGGCTGGGCATACTTATGCTGTTTAGTATAGGTAAGAGGTCAAAATAGGAGCAACAGATAGTGCGAGCCTAACGGTGGCCGGGTGTGCGGCCTTGGTGCAGGAAGATAAATCGCTATTGAGTTCCAAAGCGCTAAAAAGTGTCTTTTGCAATGGGACTCACATGATGAGACTAAGCTCACAGTGGCATAACAGAGATAGAAGACCGATCAAAGGGCAGAATTAGGATTTCAGCCTCATTAAAGTAGGATTAGGAATCAGGCCAAATCAAAGCAGTTATCTAAGACAAGTGAAAACAATCTAATCGAATTATCTAAGCAAAGCAAGCAAATTAAACCATATTTTATTCCTGTTTTATCTTTTCCTTTATTCCATTTTTGTACTAGAATTGTTGCAAAGTCTATTGCATTTATCTTACTTAAGAATACTAGTAATTACTTTCATTCACTAAACTTTTATTCTGACCCACTCCTATATTTTCCCATTTTCCCCCATAGGCTAGCAGAGTCAAGGGCAGTAGACTTTCAGTTTTCTTGGAGTGATATTCTAGGAGATTCTTCATGTATTCTTCTTCTTCTTTCCCAATTTTCTTTTTATTTGAGTCTGGATGTACTAGTACTGATGAGAGGGATGATTTTATTTATGTACTCTGATAATATGACCGAGATAGTATTTTCCTTTTCATAAGACATTTATTTGGTATTTTGAGACATCTAATGTATTTGGTTTTATGACTATATTTTATAAAGTTAGATTTTGAATAATGAGATTAATATTTAAATGTTTCAACTTTTTTATTTATTTCGTCCTGTGAATCTTAGTCACCGTAAGTTTTTAGATATACCTATAACGCACCATATTCTTTAATGTGCCCGTTTTGGGTATGCTAAGGGATGTTGGGTGTTACATTCTACTCGCCATAATTGACCAACTTATGGACGTAACAGCTGGGTATGAACTACTGTCATTTATGCACGTGTACTCAGGCTACAATAAAATCCTAATGCATGAGCTTGACTAGAAAAACACCAGCTTCATCACCGATCTAGGATTATACTGCTACAGGGTAATGCCATTCGGTTTAAAGAATGCAGGGGCAACCTATTGAAGATTAGTAAACGCCATGTTCAAGCGTCAGATCAAAAAAATCATGGTGATCTATATGGATGACATGTTGGTGAAATCGTAGGTAGCCGCTCACCACCTGGATAATCTCGCTTAAATGTTTGGAATACTCTGAAAATATGGAATGAAACTCAACCCACTCAAATGTCACTTCGGGGTAGCCTTTGGAAAGTTCTTAGGATTCATAGTGAGCGCCAGAGGCACTGAAGCAAACCCAGAGCAAATAACTGCCCTACGATAAGTCCAATCCTCGAAGAACAAGAAGGAACTACAAAGCTTGAATGGGAAAGTCATGACATTAAGCCAGTTGATCTCGAAACCCACCGACAAGTGTATACCATTCTTTGATGCATTAAAGAAAGGAAAGAAAAACTTCGAGTAGAATGAAGCTTGTCAAACTGAATTTGAAGAGTTGCGGCGACACATGGAAACCCTGCTAATCCTATCAAAGATAGTGGACAGAGAGGACTTGTTCATCTACTTAGCATTCTCACCTCATGCGTTGAGCACTGCCCTTGTGCATGAAGAAGAAAAAATTCAGTGACCCATATACTACATTAGCAAGTGGTTTACAAGAGCCGGAAAAAATTACCTAAAGTTGAAAAAGCTAACATATTGCCTCTTGATCGCATCTAGGAAGTTACGATCATATTTCCAGGCACATCAATACTGACTGATCAGCCTCTGAAGCAAGTATTGTCCGACCCGAAACTTTTGGGTGATTCCTCAAATGGAATATCGAATTGAGCCAATATGATATCACTTAACATCCGAGAACGGCAATCAATGGGCAAGTGCTGGCATATTTCATCACTGAGTTTACCATAGGGGACGACGAAGAAGAAATATCGTCGGAAGCGGAAACATGATGAAAACTCTTCGCCGATGGCGCATCTAACAACCTCTGTTTAGGAGCAGGGGTGGTGCTTGAAATCCCCAAAGGACGACCCATTTGCTACGCCTTTCACTTGGAATTCCCTGTAACAAACAATGAAGTGGAATACGAAGCATCGATAGTAGTACTGAAATTTGTGAAGGAACTCAGAATAAAGTCCGTTCACATCTATAATGACTCCCAACAGGCTATCTTCCAGGTGAAAGGCGAATACCAGGCCGGGGGGAGAATCTTGCCCTATATCTATCTAAAGTACAAGATTTGCTGAACAACATCGAACACTACACCATAACTCACATCCCGCGGGAGCAAAACATGAAGGTTGACTACTTAGCTAAACTATCAAGCTCCGGAGAAGCACAATCGTTAGGTCTAATCCCGGTTGAGATCCTGACTACTTCGATTATAAACGTAATGGATATCGATTGGATTTTTGAAAGCACCATCAAACCAGAAACATGGATGATGCCAATAAAAGACTACTTACTTACAAGGACTCTTCCAACCGATAGGAATCAACCGAAAAAACTTCTTTGAAAGGCACGCGATTCATAACGCAGGATGGGATACTCTGCTGAAGTGGATTCTCTACCCCTTGCTTAGATGTGTGAACGAAAACAAAGCTCGACGGATCTTGAAGGAAGTTCATGAAGGCGACTGTGGAGAATATACTGAGGACAAACCCTTGTAAAGAAAATCCTTCGGTACAGATATTTCTAGCCAACAATAAATCGCGATGTAGTAGGTTATGCCAAAAGGTGTGATCGATGCCAAAGATTCAGTAAGATTAAAAGAAATCCCGCAATAGAGCTAACGCAAATGGTCAGCCGATGGCCGTTTGCAATATGGGGAATTGACCTGATTGGCATATTGTCAATAGCTAAAGGAGGGGCTAAATATGACACAGTTTCCTTTGACTATTTCACAAAATGGCCGAACAGGAACCGCTAGCCACCATTACGACAAATAAAGTTATTAATTTTGTTACTAAAAACATCATTTGTAGGTTTGGCATGCCACAAAAAATCATCACTGATAATAGGACCCAATTCGATGGCGCCAAGTTCAAAGACTTTTGCAAACGCTTTCGAATCAAGAAAAGCTTTTCTGCAGTCGCTCATTTGCAAGCAAATGGGCAAGTGGAAGCAATAAATAGAATCATCAAGTCTGCTATCAAAAAATGACTGATTAAAGCTAAAGCAAATTGGGTTGATGAACTTCCACTCACACTATGGGGCTCTAGAACCACACACAAAGCATCAACCGGGAATACCCCATTTGCTTTGGCATATGGTATAGAAGAAATGATTCCCATAGAGCTAAAAGTGCCCTCCCATTGAAAACAAAATTTCAATCAAAGCAAAACGAGCAGCTCCTGCTCAAGTCGCTTGATATAATTGACGAAAAGAGGGAAAAAGCTGAAATGAGGACCACTGCTTACCAAAAAAGGGTCGCATGGTACTTCAACTCCAGAGTTGTCGAAGTGGGAGAAATTGTCCTCAAAAGAGCCTATCCTATGCCGAGAGCCTTCGGACCGAACTAGGAAGGGCCACGTGTGGTCAATCAAAAGTCGAGAGACGAAACTTTCAAATTGACAACCGTGGATGGAATCAAAATTCCTTGAGCATGGAACAACAAATCACTGCATCCTTACTTTATCTGAAATTGCCATTTGTACTTTCTATTTTTCAGCAAATAAGTTGTCCCGAGATACTGAGGGCATTGTAAATAGGCAAAACATTTCCGCCCTTTCTTAATAAAATTGATTTGCTTTTTGAACTAATAAAACTACATTCATAATAGTAACCTGTTGATTCAACGGTGAAAAATTGGCTCAAAACCATTCTAGTGTTGCTTGAGATAATGCAATCACGCTTAAGTATGCTATACTAACCCGCTGGGTCGCTTGAAGTAAATCGACTCAAACTGTTGGATCGGAGGAACCCAATCCCCTTTTTCTAAAAACCGATGTTGCTCCGACGGCATCCAAAAGGCTCAAATCATAGCTGCGCATCCCATACGCTACGCACTACCATTTTGAGCTATGGAATCACACTCTTAAAGCTTAAACTCCTCACATTGCCCGAAGATTGGCAACATCGAGAAGTTTCGAAACCGTTATGGATTGACGGGTCATATCGGTCCCAAAAGCCGCACATCCCATAAGACGCACATACTTCTAAACAAGTTGCGCATTCAATAAGATGTGCACACTTTTAAGTATTGGAATTGCCCCGGTGATACCGAGAAACTTGTCCATTGTAGGAATTAGAATGATCAACCAGCTCTGATTATCAGGAGTAATGTGCACGAACCCAACAAAATCAAAGCGCTAAAGATTGACAGGAAATTCCAACTGTCGAAGAACAATAAATATGTAATTAAGCCACTCAAATCATAAGTTCCTAAGGATAGGAACCATAAAGCAAGTTCGATGATAATGAAGACAATAATAAACAAATATTCAGATCAACCGGTCGTTTGTCAGGCGTTTGGAGTAAATAGCCCTTTGAACCGAAAGGCATACACCTGTGCTCAAATAGAAATGCTCAAGAACAAAAAACATTTCACAAGTTCTGTAACTTCAAACAAAGAATTTTGGCAGTAATCACAAGACTATATAAAATAAAATAGCAACAAATTAAACAGATATAAATACTTAAAACACAGATAAGAAGACAGGTAAAGTTATAATTAAAATGTCAACATCGTATTACTTATAACTTTTTTCGTACAAGATCAAAATGTAAGGGCCATACCCACACAAAACTGGCCAATAAAAAGAAAAGGTATAAATGGTATAAAAAAAGCAGTAAGTTCAGACCCTGCACTTGAGCAAAAATACACAAAATGCCTCAAAAATCAGCTCTACTACCATCCATGCTTCTCAAGGCCTTTTTCCGCTGCTCCCCTTCCCTCTTTTGGTTGGAAGTGTTTGCTTCCCTTCAGAATCCCAGCCAGGGGTAGTGTTGCTACCGGTGATATTGACTATCTCCGGTGCCGACACTTCCTCTCTGCTCTTTAACCTTCTCGGAAGTTTCCCCTTTCGTCTTGCACTTCCGGGATTTGCGAGGGCTCT
The DNA here is from genome assembly GCA_030765085.1 of Allium cepa. Classification (NCBI taxonomy): domain Eukaryota; kingdom Viridiplantae; phylum Streptophyta; class Magnoliopsida; order Asparagales; family Amaryllidaceae; genus Allium; species Allium cepa. Next base: position 180,403,370 of record CM060937.1, on the reverse strand, counting down.
TCGACGATTTTATCGCTTCAACCTTTTTTTCTTGACATCAACCAGTCGTGGTTTGGATTTAGCAGCTGCTCAACCTGGACCTCCTGCTCCCGAGCTTTGGCTATCGTAAAGTCATCCTCCAAAGATACAGAGGGGTCATCCAAGCCACGTAATGCAGCGATCTTCTCAGACTCCCGCCCTGGTTACGAACCAAACACGGACATAGCAACCGGAGTAGCTACAGAGACGAGTACAGAAGCGGTTGAAATAGCGGTGAGTCCGGGTATCAAGGAAACCGGTGGATCAACGGGTAAGGAAGATGGGCCTATATGAAAGCATTAAGTTTGTCTTGCTTCTACGGCGTGAGTTGAAAATTATCGAACTCGGGAGAAATAAGGAGGTTACCTACATTAGAGGATTTGTCATCTCATGTTCAACGCCATCTCTCTCTATGGATGGAACAATCTGCGGAGAAGCTTCAGGCCTAGAACTCGCTAATTGATCGCGAGACTGTCTCGACGATTCGCCAGGTACGGAAATAAGGGGCTTCGGCATTTTTGGTAGTCGCTGCCATAGCAACACTGGCAGCTTCCCATTCCTTTTCAATTCGCAGAATTTCGCAGCCCTCTATCAGCACTTTCTTTGACTCCTCGTTAAGGTAGGCATGTTCTAGCTCCTACTCGGTGTAGGAATCCCCGCTATCTTGGAAACGGGTCAAATTTCCTCCCAAACCACGACGAGAGTGCGTGGAAACTTGGGTCCTAGATAACTGAGACTCCTCTAATGCATCAAAGAGTTGACGTAGAAGGTTAAGATGGTATCGTCCATCTTCTCCGTCTTCCTCTCGAAAGTGTCTTGTAGCTTCGAATAATCCACCGTAACCATAACCTTTTTAAATTCAATGCAAGTTTTGTCGACGTTAAGTTGCACAACTCTTTCTTGCCGTAGGGCAATCGTCCAGGTCTGATTGGAAATTGCCCTGTCACGCGACTTCACGATCTCCTCATATTATACGATTGTTTTGTTATGACCTTCAACAATCTTGTAATGATCAGCAATGGTCTTCTTCTGGGCTTCAATAATCATGTTGCGAGCTTCAAGCTCTTCTTTCAACTTGACTTCCTCTGCATGGGCCTTCTTAATTTTATCTCTATAGATGATCTCTATTCTCTCATGGGCCTATTTCAACTATTTTAGCAAGCCGGTGCTATTTCTACTCTCCCGAAGAACCGCATCCCTTTCTTGTACCAGTCGTTCAATTATAGCATCGCATTCCGCTAATGCATTCTCTTAGTCATCCTTCTCGTATAAGCCAGCTACTTGCATAGTTTTTGTTATCCCTCGGCTTGGACCAAATCACTTTGAATCGCTTGAAGGTGAGGCATACATGAATCCTTGTGGAGTGGGCGAAGGCGACGGTCAAACTTAACCCCTTTTAAAAACCGCCCAGGGAGCGCTGCTTCAAGCCTAGGAGGACAAAACAGAAGAATGTAAGCTGATCTTCAATGAGGGCGCGAAGAACTAGGGGCAAGTACCACATGGGACAATGGAACATAGGATGAGCATGGAGCTTAAACAAAAGAAACTAGAACTTCGAGAAATACTACAGCTGGAGCTGGGGAAAAGGCCTATTGCTCCGAAGGATGGGAACTGCGATCAACCTTTGACCTTTTGGGTGGTTCCTCTCGCTCATCAAGGTCTTTCTCTTCTCGTAACTGTTGGAATCTCGATTTTACATCGTTTTGATAATGACAAGCTATATAAAATATTTTGTGTGTACTAATCATTTTTGCAAGAGATTTGTTGCAGTTCATATTCAAAGTTTTTTGAAGCTGATAGTTCCGTGTCTAGAGTCTTTATATCATTTAGTAATATGTTAAAATCTTTTCTTAATTGATATATATATATATATATAATCATATACAGACATGCACAACTATGCACAACAGGCTGAAAATAGCCAGCTGAATGCATTCATTCAGCTGGCTGAATGCTGAAACAAATTTATTATTTCACAATATTCAGCCGGCTGAATGAGTTTTTTTAGCCGGCTGAATGAGTTTATTCAGTCGGTTGAATCAGACCAAAAATAGTCCATTTCCTTGTTGTTTTCGATTTAATTCAATTCAAAAGGCTGAATTAATAAATTCAACCGGCTGAATATTTTCAACAGCTATTTTTATGAGTAGAAACTTCTCTTCGTCGAAGAGAAATGTCTTCAAAATCAACAGTTGCGCCTGTTTCTTTTCAACGTTGTTTTTCATCTATGGTTGCAATTTTTAATCTCTATAAATAGATTTCAGAATTCAAAAAACAAAAAAAAATTAACTGATTTAATTATTCTTGAATTCTTGAATTCTTATCTCTTATTCTCTATTTTCAAACTGCACTCAAACTGCATACATACTCTGGTCGTTGATCATTCTATCTTCCACAAATTCTCAAGCACATTACACTATATATCATAAAGGAGAAGATTATAGGAAGATTGTACTTAATTGACTTATCAGTGCTATTTAAAATAGCATACTACAGTCAGATACTTTTGTTATTTATAAAGAAGTCTTGTTCGGTTCCTTAGGCGGTAGAAGTCCTATTCGGTTGCTTAAGCGTTAGAAGTCCTATTCGGTTGCTTAGACGGTGTAAATCTATTCCTCCAGGTTTAGTGAGGGTTGCTAGTTTAATTCTAGAAGGAGTCATGGACTGGACGTAGAACGGGCGTTGGAACCAGTATAAAAATCTTTGGTGTCATTTATTTTACTGCTTTAATTATTTACTTACTTTATTAATATTCCGCACAAGTAGTTTATCCATATTACATAATCCTATTGCACGGTCTATTTCATTTGGTATTAGAGCAAGTCCAACATATAACCGTAACATAGTTATCTGATATTATTTTAATATGGGGAACAACACCAACACTGTTGTTAACTCTACCTTGCTAAAAGGTCAATCTACTGCACGACCACCATTGTTTAGCGGATTGAACTATAACTATTGGGCTACTAGAATGAAAATCTATATACAAGCAAGTAGTTATGAAACCTGGAATATTATGCAATCTAAATATATAATTCCTACTATTGAATATTCAACATGGTCTAACACGCAAAAATTAGATGCTACTGCAAATGTTAAAGATATGAATATGTAATATTGTGCATTAGAAATAAAATGAATTCAATAGAGTAAGTATGTGTAAAACCGCTCACGAAATTTGGCGTACACTTAAAGTTACACATGAAGGTATTTTAAAATGAAGCAAGATGAGACTATAAAGGAAATGTAGTCTAGATTTCAAGATATATATCATTCTTTGATAGCATTAGGAGAAACTTACACAGATTTTGATATTGTTTCAAATATCCTCAACTCACTAACGGATGAGTGGGAACGAAAAGTCTTAGCAATCGAAGAAGCTAATGACATTTTGACCATAAAACCAGAGGAGTTGATTGAAAATCTAATGTCTTATGAAGTTAATCTCCAAGAAAAATGAGTATAGGCTCAAGAAAAGGAAAATATAGCATTCCAGGCAGAAAAAGATGAATCAGATTCAGATTCAGATGATTGGCGTTCAAAGATCTAACTTTTAATGACCTTTTGGAAATCAATTCAGAATTACTTGACAAATTAAAAGACAAAATAGAAAGTACAAAGAAACTCTTGAAAAATTGAATGGAATTGAAATTGAAGTAGAAATGCTAAGAGATGAAAAGAAAATTTTAGAAGAAGAACTCCAAGTTACTCAAGATCTTGTTCTAACATGTCATCTCAACTTTCTCTGTTAAGTCAAGAGCTAGAAACTCAGAACGAAAAGAATGATGTTTTATTAATTAAAAATCATGACCTTAAAGCTAATATCAAGGTTTTTGAATTAGATAATTCTAGCTTTAAAACAAAGTTAGAAGATATTACTAAAAACGTTTCTAATTTTAATAAAGGTAGAGAAAATCTTTCCACAATTATATAAAATTCTCAGACTATTTCAAATAAAAGAGGACTAGGATATAAACAATCCTCTAAAATTATTCCAAAGAAAAGGAAGTCTTCATATAAAAGGAATAATAAAGTGGAAAAACATAGTTCTGAAATTTCCAATTTTATCAAAGTTTGGGTTCCTAAAGCAAATAATTCTTTAATAAGAAACAAGTATATAAAACCTTTTATATAAGCTATTCGTAAAAGCAAAGATTTTGTTTTCAAAAGGAATTCTGAACCCTCTTGGATTTGGCTTCCTAAGACTAAACTTTTAGGATCCAAAATAAAATGGTGGGTACCAATGTTAATTCTATATTTTGCAGGTACCATCCAAAAAGAGAACAAAATGGATACTAGACAGTGGTTTCTCAAAACACATGACAGGAAACAAAGGGATGCTAACAAACATTAATTACTCAGATGGAGGTTCTGTCACATTTGGAGATAATTGCAAAGGATATGTCATCGGTAAAGGCGATGTGAGCAATAACTGTATATCTAATTTACCTCTTATTACAGATGTCTTATTAGTTAAAAATTTGAAACATAACTTACTTAATATTAGCCATTTGTGTGACGAAGGATTCAATATTTCCTTTTCTGAAAATAAGTGTAGTATTTTTGATCAAAATAAAAATCTTATTTTAAAGGTTTTAAAGATAAAAATATTTATATTTTAAATATGAATATAAATCATAATACAAATATGTGTTTAATAGCCAAAGAAAATGATCCTTGATTATGGCACAAAAGACTTTGTCATATTAATTTCAAAACTATAAATAAATTATCTAAAAATAATTTAGTAAAAGGTTTACCAAAAATGAATTTTAAAGTAAACAATATTTGTGATGCTTGTCAATTAGGAAAATTATCAAAATCATCTTTTAAATCAAAGAAAATTATTTCTACTATACAATCACTAGAACTATTACATTTAGATCTTTTTGGTCCAACTCACATTCAATCTCTAAATCATACTAAATATGTATTTGTTGTAGTAGATGATTTTTCAAGATGTACTTGGACTATTTTCTTAAAAAATAAAAGTGATACCTTTGAAAATTTCAAGAATTTTGCAAATAAATTTCAAAATCTCAAAATTTTTAAAAATAAAAATATTAGAAGTGATCATGGAGGAGAATTTGAAAATGAAGCATTTGAACATTTTTGTAATAAAAGGGAATTCACCATAATTTTTCTTTTCCTAGAACATCACAACAAAATGGAGTTGTAGAAAGGAAAAATAGAACATTACAAGAATGTGCAAGAACTTTGTTAAATGAAAATACATTACCAAAACATTTATGGGCAGAAGCTGTAGCTACTGCTTGCTATGTTCTAGATCGTGTCTCCGTCAGACCTTTAACAAAACACATTCCGTATAAACTTTTTCATCATAGAAAATCAAACATTTCTTATTTCAAAACTTCTGGTTCAAAATGTTTTATCTTAAATACAAAAGACCAGCTTGGAAATTTTGATCCAAAATCTGATGAAGGAATCTTCGTAGGGTACTCAGATCGAAGCAAAGCTTATTGAATTTTCAATAAAAGAACAAAAACAATCGAATAAACTCTTCGTGTTTCATTCAATGAAAATTTCAATTTTAATAAAAAATTTGAGGATAACAAGATATACCTAAGAAAATCACAAATATGGTTACTCAAAATAATTTTAAAGAGGATGAAAACATTATTTATAATTTTGAACAAAATGAAAACATTGATCATAATGAAAATAAATTAAGATCCCCTCCTAGGATTTTACGAGATCACCCAGTAGAAAATGTCATAGGAGAAATTGATTCACATGTTAGAACTAGAAATCAGCTTAATCAAATGGGCCATGTAGTTTTTATTTCTCAAATCGAACCGAATAAATACAAAAGAAGCATCTACTGATGACTACTGGGTTATAGCTTTGCAAGAAGAGTTAAACCAATTTCAACGAAACAAAGTTTATGAACTAGTTCCTAGACCAAGTGATCAAACCGTCACTAATACTAAATGGATTTTCAAAAATAAAGCAGATGAACATTGTAATATAACTAGGAATAAAGCTAGATTAGTTGCACAAGGATATAATCAAGAAGAAGGAATTGACTACAAAGAAACGTTTGCTCCAGTTGCATGACTTGAAGCAATACGTATCTTACTGGCCTTTGCATGTTTTCGTAATTTCAAACTTTATCAAATGGATGTTAAAAGTGCTTTCTTAAATGGTATAAAAGAAAATGTTTTTGTTTAACAACCTCCGTTATTCACACATGAAAATTTTCCACACCACGTCTACAAACTTAAAAAATCCCTATATGGTCTTAAACAAGCACCTCGTGCTTGATATGAACGTCTTAAGAGCTATCTAATAGATTATGGTTTTGAAATTGGAAAGGTTGATCAAACTCTTTTTGTTAAAAGAACATAAAAGGATATTTTAATTATTCAAATTTATGCAGGGACATTATTTTTGGCTCTACAATTGTAAATTTATGTCAGGAATTTTCAAAAATAATGACCAAAGAATTTGAAATGTCACATATGGAAGAATTATCTTATTTTCTTGGATTACAGATTAAACAAATAGAAAATGGAATTTTTTCAATCAAGAAAAATATTGAAATAATCTAAGTACACGTTTTAATATGCAAAATAATTCTGCTAAACCAACTCCAATGAGTACAACAGTTCATCTTGATAGAGATGACGATGACAAAAGTGTTGATCAAAAATTATATCGAAGTATAATTGGATCTTTACTTTATCTAACTGCCAGTAGACCTGACATAATGATGAATGTTTGTTTATGTACTCGATTCCAAGCGAATCCTAAAGAATCACATATGCGGGCAGTAAAACGCATATTACGTTATCTAAGCAAAACCAAAGATTTTGGACTTTTCTATCCGAAAGAATGTCCTTTTGAGTTAGTTTCATATAGTGACGCTGATTTTGGAGGATGTCAGACAAATCGAAAAAGCACTAATGGGACTTGTCATTTCATTGGGCAGTCCTTAGTCTCTTGGTTTAGCAAGAAATAGAATTGTGTTTCACTTTCAACTTATGAGGCAAAATATATTTCTACTGCTTTACCTTGTGCCCAAGTCATTTATATGCAGCAAACACTTTAAAATTTTGGTGTTAATTTATCTGAATCAATATTTTTTTGTGATAATACTAGTGTTATAAACTTATCGAAAAATCCTATAAACCACTCATGAACTAAACATATTGACATACATCATCATTTTCTGCGTGATAATATTGAAAAAGAATTAGTCAGACTGGAATTTGTATCCTCTAAAAATCAATTGGCAGATATATGTGCAAAACCTTTAAATGAAAATATATTTATAAAATTAAGAAGAGAATTAGGTATTGTATCGATAAAGGATTTATACTTTTTTTAATACATATTTTTTCAACACTCGAACTCGGGATCTCTTACTTGGAAGTCTAGTGTTCTACCAGTACATTACTTTTTCTTTTAAACTTTAGTTGGTTTGCATTTTTTTCTATTTACTATTTACCTTACATTTTTTTTCAACCAAAATTTTCTCTGGTTTTTAAAAACCTAACCGCAAATCTATTTTCTATTTATATGTTTCTTTACACATACATACCTGTACCAATCTTCCTTCTTTTGACCTTATTTTTTAAATAAATAAAAAATTAGTTTCAAATTCATTTCTCAAAATGCCTTCCCAGCATAATTCCGAATCCTCTGCTCTATCATATTCTTCTTCTAGTTCGGGATCGATGAATTTACCTACTCCAACACCGATTTACGAACTAATTCCAATTGTTCCTCCTTCTACACACACTGGTTATACTCCACCTGGTAAAAGAATGAGACGGTCTCTATTTTTTGGTTCACCATCTACCAAAGAAAAGATAGATGACATTCATCACTACCAAAGGGAAACACTGGTATTATAGCGTGAACTTTATTATGAACAAAAAGTTAATGCCAAGCGTTTAAGCATTTTGGAACAAGTCACTTTAAAATTCTGTGGTTCTTCATCCAAGAACACGGTTCATCAACCGTCTCCTATTCGTTCTCCAATCCGCCATAATTCTTGGGAACCATCACCGTAGCGCCCACCAATATCTCCAAATTCTTGGAAACGCGGTAGTAGATGGTCACCACTCCGACCATTTCAAGAGAACACCAAAATAGAACCAAATGAATGTCACACTCCAAGATCCTCTTCCAAATCTATTTAAAACATTTATGATGTTGTTAATATGTTATTTTTTATTTCTAGTTATTCAAAAATTATTCACATTATTTATATATAATATTTCTATAAACATAAAGGTTGTCATAAGTTTCTGCAAAAATTCAACTGGCTGTTTATGATAAAATAGATGGCTGAATATTATGGAAGGAAATTTTTTCCCCCAGATTCAAATGGCTGAATCAACTCAAATAGACATCTAAATTAGTTCAAAAATGAACTATTTTCTTGCGGGAAGAAATTCAAATGGCTGATTACAGTGATTCAGCCAGCTGAATTCTTCCCGAGACATTTTTAAAAAAAATAGGTCCTATATTCTTTTCTTCCACTTTTTCCCTTACTTTTTACCTACTATATATATATATATATTCATCTTTTCATTTCTTACCCATTCACTTCAGAACCCTAGCTATCTTTTTCAATGTTTCAAACTTTTACTCCTCTTTTTTACTCTCTAATGGCTCTAAGATCCAAATGCACAAGAGAATCCACTTCTGGTCCGTCCGAAGATCAAATTCGTCAATGACTTTGGAATGATGTTGCAATCTCCAGATTCAATTCTATGAAAAATTCCAATATCTTTAAAGGGTCTTTTATGAAATTTTCGAATTTTGCAGCCTATCGAATTAGAGAATTAGCAGAGCAAGTCCACTTTGATAGTCTAATAGGGTATGCTCCAAATAATGTCAAAATTAATCATCTTTTGATCAAACTCTTTCTTGGTAATCTGAATTTAGATCAACATAATCCCTAAAATCGACAAGATTGTGCTTGGTCAATAGTTTGTGGCATTAAAATTTTCTTGCCTTTACAAAGTTTAAGCAATATTCTAAATTTTCCCTACCAAGGTATTGATATTGATGATGTTGAAGTTGATATGGATCATCGAGATGAGGTTTCACATCATTTCTTGTTTGATCAACTTATAAATTTGAGTGCTTTAAAATCTAGCTCCTTAAGCCCTCAAGCATGTCTTATTCACCATGCATTCATTCGCTCTCTACAACCTAGAACGGGGAGTTATAAAAAAGTTTATAAAAGAGACTTTCAAGCTCTTTATTCAGTCAACTCCAACTAACAAGTGAATTAGGGCAAAATCATTTTAGATGAATTTCAAGGCGTCATAATCCAAAGAAAATATAAGATAATCTGTTATGGTGCTTATATTATGTGTATCCTTCTCAACTTTGGCATTCCAATGTCCGACTTCGAGTTTTCAAGTATTAGTGAGTTAGGCGTAAAAACTTTAGGATTGATGGATCTTCCTCACTGGCCTCCTCCACAAAAAATCATCTCCTTTCAGCAATGGTCTCAAAATGTTCAACAAGGTGCTCCACAACCTCGTGACACTAGTATTGCCTCCTCTTATCATACTCAATCTGAAGAAGAGAAGAGGACGATGATTCAATTCAAGTGGTTGGCCCTGACACTTCCACCAGACAAGCTATTATCACACTCTTTCGAAATCAATCGCAAATTCATCGGAAATTAAGTCTCTTGAAAAGAAGATGGAGAGAAAATTCAACTCAATATAGGATAAAATTTCTTGTTTCGTTTCTACATCCACCGAAGCTTACAACCCATCTCCCTTTCAGCGGTCTTCTTCGAGTTCGGATTCTGGTGATGATGAGCCTTCTCTCTCAAGCCAGTTTTAATTACCCTTCTTTTTAATTTAGTTTATGTTGTTTTTTGTTTCAAACTTCTATCTAGTTATTTATGTAATGCTGTACGGATATTTCTATTCTCCTTTAGTATTGACATCTCGAGTAAGAGTTATATAATGCATTCTTTGCTTAAAAAAATTCTCTACATACATTCGTATCTTTCTTTTTGTCGATGACAAAGGAGGAGAAAGTTACTTAAATATTTATGCATATTGACAGGGGGAGTAACAATATTATTGTAAGTAACAATATATTATTTCTTATATAGTTGTCATCATAAAAAAGGGGGGGAATGTTGGAATCTCGATTTTACATCGTTTTGATTATGACAAGCTGTATAAAATACTTTGTGTGTACTAATCATTTTTGTAGGAGATTTTTGCAGATTCAAATTTAGAATTTTTTGAAGCTGATAGTTCCGTGTCTACAGTCTTTATATCATTTAGTAATATGTTAAAATATCTTCTAACTTGATATATATATATATATATAATCATATACACACATGCATACACCGGATGAATGCTGAAACAAATTTATTATTTCACAATATTCAACCGACTAAATGAGTTTATTCAGCCGGCTAAATCAGGCCAAAAATAGCTTATTTCCTTGCTGTTTTCGATTTAATTCAATCCAGAAGGCTGAATTAATAAATTCAGCCAGCTGAATATTTTCAACAGCTATTTTTATGAATAGACACTTCTCTTCATCGAAGAGAAACATCTTCATAATCAACGGTTGAGCCTGTTTCTTTTCAACGTTGTTTTTCATATATGGTTGCAACTTTTTAATCTCTATAAATAGATTTTAGAATTCAACAAACAAAAAACTTAATTGATTTTAATATTCTTGAATTCTTATCTCTTATTCTCTATTTTCAAACTGCATACATTCTTTGATCGTTGACCATTCTGTTCCACAAATTCTCAAGCACATTACACTACATATCATAAAGAAGAAGATTATAGGAAGATTGTACTTCATTGACTTGTCAATGCTATTTAAAAGAGCATACTACAGCCAAATATTTTTGTTATTTGTAAAGAAGTCTCGTTCCATTGCTCAGGCGGTAGAAGTACTAATTGGTTGATTTGGTGGTAGAAGTCCTATTCGGTTGCTCAGGTGGTGTAAACCTATTCCTCTAGGTTAAGTGAGGCTTGCTAGTTTAATTCCAGAAGAAGTCTGGGACTGGACGTAGAATGGGAGTTCAAACCAATATAAAAGTATCTGTTGTCATTTCCTTTACTGCTTTAATTATTTACTTACTTTATTATTATTCAGCACAGTAGTTTATCCATATTAAACGATCCTATAGCACAGTCTCTTTCAGTAACCACTTTTGTACGTACGCTCTATTCCCTCTTGTCCCGGCGATGAGCTTCAGCCTTCGAATGCTTCCATCTTCTTCATTCCTCCTCGGTCTCACAAGGCTAATGACGGTTGGTAGATCGTTTTGACTCGCATTGCGAATTAGTGAACTCCTCATGAATGTCGTAAAGACCTCGTCCTCTTATATTAACTGACATGAAGAATAGATAAGGAGCTTTAATAATGCAAAATAGGCTTGAATAATGTGTGTTAGTGAATGTTACCCCTAGTGAAATGTGTAATGCGTCCGGAGGGGCATCTGGAGGGCCTAAAATGACATCACAAACTAGATTGCGTTTATTGTGGTAGAAATCAGACTAATTTCGGGAGCAAAATGGCCCGAACGAGGCTCTTTAAATCTGAAATCTTCCCTCATAAATTCATCAAAATTGACGTAGACGTTGCTCTGATTCCCGAAGTTTACACCGACATCTTTAATCGAGGAATCTCGATGTCACTTGACCTCTAGGGTAGCATTTTTATTGCATTTCTCTTGGGGAGACAAGTTTGGAATAACGGGACTCGTCCTCAGAGTCTCGTCACATGATTCAGAGTCTTCATCACCAGAACCAACGTCAAAATCATCATCACTAGCGGAGGAATCATAGCTACTACTACTCTCAACTTCACGCTCCTCTTTTTCTGTTGCCGCTGCAGCCTTGCCTTCTCGTTGTTTAAACTTTTCTTCCCCTTCCTCCGAAATCAGGGGCATTTTGGTCGGGCAGCTGGCTTCGATTGCAACATCCCTTCCCTCATGAGTCTCTTTAACCGACTCGCTGAACAAGCCTTCCTTTTCTTGGAAAACACCCCCTTTAAGACCATGAGACAAATAAGTAGAGCACGTTCGTATTCTGGAATGAGAAGGAGACAGGACCTCAACCACTATGGCAGATCTCCCTGGATGCAACAGTCCATACCCAAGCAAGTTTTATCCGTCAGCAAGAACTTAATCGATCTTTCCTCGACATCTATAGCCTTCAGGGTATGGAAAGTTTGGTTAAGTGATGGGTCCTTATTTGGTTTTGGAATAACTACAAGAAGCATTTGACTTGTTAGAAACTCCATAGCGACATTTTAGAATACAATGAGTAAAGAAGGGAACTTACCTCCCATTGTCCAAAGGCGATTGAACTCTTCGGGACATCTAACGAAAAAGTACCAAGTCTTGAACTGGGATACATTACTTTGAAGCTGCAGCACGATACCGCAATTCCATTGGGCCTCAATGACAATAAGGGACCGAACTTCACCTCTCCTTTTAAACGAGAGGAAATATCTCAACTCATCGAAACTTGGAGCACGGTTAAATGTCCGCATAAACAGAATGTTCAAGCAAGTCAAGATCCTATACCCATTAGGATAGACTTGAAATGGGGAAATTTCGAGGTTCGAAAGAGATTCTCTCAAGAAATCATTGAAGGGAGGCATTGCTCCATTTAAGCATATATATCGATGGCAAGCAGTCTAACCCAGAGGCGGCATATGGGAGAATTCATCCTTCTCCGACAAGCGCGTGTCATCCTCTGGAATGCCATGTTACAAGAAAATTTTATGCAAAACCTTGGCGGAAATTATGGAAGAAGCACCTTCCGACGGTTAAGAAGAACTATGAAATTCAGTAGAGTTTGGTCCACAACCAGACTAGCTGGGACCCGCTGACTGTACTTAGGCCGCGAAGTGGAAGAAGAAGGGGCGATGGATGATGATTCAACTTCTTAAATTGTGGGGTTTCCTCCGCTAGACTTATGGCGAGAAGACAGATACTTCATTCTAAACAATAAGACTTGCGTCCAAAGTGGTCGATGTGTTATCTATGGAGGGTGAGCCCGGTGTCCTGAACACTACAAATGCTCTATCCCACATAGATAGGTCACTCACAGTGGAAAGGGAAAAGGACTTTTCGTATCGTTTTTGGAATTACTTCTGCTACGCTTACCTGTTATTGATCAATGATCGATAACGGATATGTTGTCCGAAGTGATGCAGAAAGTTTTTCTCAATACAGGCACATCATGCATGTAAGAAACCAGACCAATCCGAATCCTTCGGAAGGGTAAAATCAACTCGCGATTCATTGTGCGGTATCAGTAATGTAACTTAGTACAAGTAAATTCTAGTTCAATGGATGAAGACATCAAAACATGTCATGCACCGGGGCAAGGCCTGAATGTCGTCCCATGAAGAACTCAAGACCCAATTTACCATCTTCCTCCATTAAATCACAATCAACTTGGACTCTCAGTTATAATCATCACCAATGCACTCCACCATCGAATCGCTAAATGAACATCAAAATCAGCATCACCCACCTCGAATCAAGAATCAAAGGGCAGAGGTGATTAGATTTTTTAATAGCTACGATCCAGCGACCCAACGATCTAGAATGGTAGGGTCAGTGGCGATCTAAGAAATCGGGTTTCAGGAGCTAGGGTTGAAGTTGAAGCGATGGCGAATTTTGAGTTGATCAACGGCGAGAAGCTCTGGCAATAAGTGGTCGGCGATGGTGATAGAATGGATGGATTTAGGGTTTGATCGAGGTTTGGGTTGAATCGTAGGAAGTAGCTCAAATCGCAAGAGCAGGCTCGGGTCGCAAGAAGATAGTAAGAATAAAGATAGATCGTCTTGAGGCAGTTAAATAAGAAATTACATGGAAAAAAATCTAAGACATTGGGCCATTATCGATCCATGTATTATGGTTCGCCAGCAATCCACCAAATAGAAGCTATGGATCGCTAGCGATCCATCAAATTAAGCTCGATCAATTCCGAAATTAGCCAGTATCATCCACGAGCTATCTAAAGGCATTTTGAAATTTATGGGGACAAAGTTGTTTTGTTTGAAAAGAAACAACAATTGAGGTCAAAACTTAACGAGTAAGTGAATAGCCGAAGTCAAATTCACATGATCCTAACACGAACCTCACCAAGCAGAAACAGAAAGCAATTACTTCTAGAGCACACCTTGTTTTCAGCGAAGGCATACTCTGGGGGAAAATCTTATCCAAATTTTTAACCTAGTAGAATCCAAAGGAAGTTGGAACAGCTTGGTCCAGTCAGAATAGCTCAAGAGCCAGTCAAAAAGACTATATCATCTAACCAAAAGAAACCATATGAAATAAAAGCGAAAATACGCAAAGGTAGTGAATCCCTAGCAATCCATAATCTTGGCTCAAAGATTTTTTAGCTCACTTGCGTCATGGTCCATTGGGTATTCTAAGGACAATGGCTAAGTTTGATGGGATTTCGAGCTAGCTAAATCAAGAGACAAGCATTCGTCTAGTTCTATCAGCAGTCTAATGCAACCAGTAAGCAGACCATCATCAAAACAAGTAGCATGCTACGAAATTACTTGGAGGACACCAACACGAGACAACAAATGTACCTTAGAAGACAATGCCTCAAAATAAGCTTAGTACATGGATCGCTAGCGATCCATGCTGCTTTTCCAGGTTCCCACGAAGTTTGAGGTAGAAGGTAAGGGAAGTATCCTGAGTCGTTAGGTTGCCATCAGGCTAGAAGCTATGGATCGTAAGCGATCTAACAATTTTTATCGGTTCATGATGAAATTTGCATTGTGAATTCCTATGATCCTTTGCAAGCATCTGGCAAGAAGGCCTAGCATAGTAGCTCTCCAACCTCTATAAATACTCACCTATCTACAATATAAAGGGAATCTTCTAGACTGGCTGCTGAAACTCTATAGAAACTATTCTTCACTCTTCTCCTTCCTCCTCACAATACTCATCCAAGGAGTTTACTGTGATTCTCCAATGAACTACAGCATTGGGGACTTAGTCTAACTCAAGATATTCAACAACTTTGTAACCCAAATCACCTTGTAACAACAATCAGTCAATATTAAATGTTACAAAGTGGACGTAGGCTTCATTAACAACTGAACCACTATATAAATTTTCTTGTCTTCTTGCTTTTTCTGCTTTTTCTACATTTATTCTTTGTATTATTGCTCTGTAAGAATAAGCTATTGCTTTAACGCTCAGTCCAGGGTGTTGATCCATTTTTTGGGTGAATAATAATAATGATTACCAATAATATTTTAGGAATTTATTATTGCTATTTATAATAATGGTAAAGGTTAACAATTGTTTTATTTATATTATTTTGAATTATTAATTATTATTTTTAAGATGTTTCAAACATAAAATTTATTATCTATTTATAATATTTATTAATAATAATTACTATCATATAATAGTGTTTTAAAGTAAATGATTAGGATTTATTTATAATGTTTTTGAGATTCATAAATAGATTTTTATAAATGGACTTAGATTTTATATGGGAAGTTTATAAAGCGGTTTGAAGACTTAAGAGAGACTATTTACAAGGTGAAAGAGTTTTATAAACGGTAAGATATTAATAAAGGAATTTGCAAAATAGGTATATAGATTTATAAAAGAAGTTTTGTAAATGGTTTTTGAGATTTATTAGGGATTTATAAATAATTTCAGAACTGTACAGAAAAATATATAAGTGATTGAATATATAAAAGACATTATAAATGATTTTCAGAGATTTATAAAATAGTTTTATAACTGATTTTTGACATTTGCAAGGAATTAATAAATTGAGAATTGTACAAATAGGAAATCTTTCCCTGTTTTATAAATATACTTACATTATTGAGATAAGTATATGGATATTTTCCCAAGTGTTGAAAATATAGGAATTTGTGAATCTATCTTTGTAAATATATATTGATACGAGTATTTACAAGATGGATTTAATAAATGAAAAGATTTATTGAGGAGGCTTGTGGTTACTTACGTGCTTAACTAATGTTGGTTTTCATTTTTGAAATAAAATTCTAATTTGGACGTGTGTTTGTTGATAATTAAATAGCCGACTATCAAATATAGACTCAAACGTAACTTTGGAAATATCTAGGAGAAACACGTGAGCTATATGGCATAGTCATCTTCGATGATGCTGTACTGTGCATATAAATCTCGTTTCGTTCTCTTAGAACAAATGATAAGAAAATCCATCCACTAATGGTTAGGAGGTGATCTCTGCTCTTATCTTTGACTATTTATTTCCTAAAGAACTGGGATTGAGATTACCAGAAGTCATCGAAAGTTATTTGAAAGACTGGGATCAGAAATGTTTTCTGAAAACCACTTCGATCCAACTTAAGCGCTCAGAAGTGAAGAAATCTTGAAGATGATGGATTTGAAGATGGAGCTCTCAAGCATTTCGTTCAGTCCCAAAACGAACGTGTATAGATGAACCCTGGCATTGCATTGTTGCACGAAGGGCAGTGTAAGCATTCCAAGTGGAAAGTGCTATATAAAAGGTATAACCTAGCCTCAAGCCTCATTAACCAGGAATGACAAAAATAAGGGAGATGCAGCAGGGCTAAGTGGGTCGCTTCCAAGTAGGGTGTGATCATCCTTATCTAAAGTCGATATAACTCTCATTTGTATGCTTCTGGGCCCATTAATGGAGTGGTGATCTTATTTGGTACTACTAGTCAAGTGGTAGGTCGGTTCCATATTGGCATGGCCCGATGAGGTCCTCAATGTTAATTTATCTAGAAATGCACCTTGACAGGCGATACCTAGTAGTCCAGTCATCTTATGGAATCCATTCTCTAATATGAGCCTTTATGGTTTTAGTTGCATACCTATTATGTTGGTATTTAATTAATGTAACAATTTTGGTTATGATTAATAAGTATTTGTATCTTATACACTATTATAATATTAGGGAATTTTATATGAAATGGTTTGGTTATCGCAAGGTAAAAACTCGTTCGTATTTATGTGTAGCATGTTCTTACCAGATACCTTTGATTTTCAAAGGTTTTCTATAACTTTAAATCTAGTTGGGTGTGTTTTCTCATGCTGGTTTTCCAGACTGAATTGGTTGTTATTTTATTATAATTCTCGGGTCAGATCGAGCATATTAAAGATTTAATTGGATGCTTTGGAGCTCCAAGAGACGAGCTGGTGGTCCGGAGATGTATTCATGTAGATGGTTATTTTTCTTTGCATTCATTGTTGTATTTACTAGTAATTATGAGGACAAGTCATTATAACTGTCCGTACTTTAATAGGTTAGTGTATTCTGACTGATGTATATATATATTACATTTCTCCTTTGTGTAAAGATTTATTGTATATTATAGATTATTCGTTCCGCTGTGAGATTCTATATTGTTTGTTTTCTTTATCTCTTCTTCTTCTTCCTTCTTTCTTCTTTCTCCTAACAGTCGAGTTTTCCAGCATTCGATTGCTCGGCATGCAATGTGCTGGATGTATTATTGTTGATTTTCGAGAGTCGAGAATCCTGCCCTTTACACATGGTATCAGAGCGTTAGGTTAATAAAGAACCTTGGCTTTGGCGGGAATTACTCATTATAGATATGGTCAATTGCACCCTAGAATGAGTTTTAGTGTATATGTTTATGAACGCATGTTTATTAGTAATATAAAAATATTTTATATTGTGTTTGTGGATCTATTAAGTGGCTTATGGATTCTAATCAGTACGAGTAATTAACATTGTTGATAGGGATCTCAAAACACTTGAATAGAGAAATTCGACATGGTATTGTTTTGAAATTGGGTAAATGAAATAATTTTACCTTGATTATGTTTTATATATAAATGGATAATGATTCAAAAATTATTATAATATATGTAGTGTGCTTAGTTGTTAGTGAATGATAATATTTGATTATTATCGTTTATTATTTGTTGTTGTGTTCTAATAAAATTTGTTGTTATTATAATTTTAACAAAGATAAACAATCAAGAAATGGTTTATATAACCAAAGTGAAATTTATAAATATGATTTGTAAATAAAAGGATTTAAAAGCCGAGAATTTGAGTATTTAAATTTCGTTGATTTTGAGATATGTTTTTAAAAGGTTTTGGAAGGATAATAATAGTATTATTTTGAAAATATTTGACTAGGAATATTTAAAAAAATGTAATTTAAAAGTGTTAAGAAAGCATTGAACTCACTTTGATCGTTGGAAAATAAATTCAATGATGACCGTAGCATCATCGACGTTCATTTTCGGTTTTCCAAGAGATGAATTACTACCATTGGAGTTTTTGTTTTATTAAAACTAGTTTTGATTTTAAAATTCAAAATTATGATTTGAAATACAAAAATTATTAATAGTATTGTTTTAAAATAATGTGAAATAAGAATAGGGTGTTTAAACTCTGAAAATTTCCATTTGAGTGTTTATGATAATATGAGAAAATAACATTTATTAATTTTGAGAATTAGCAAGTTAGAGAAATTTTTTTGATTTGCTGAATATAATTGAAATGGAATTTGACTTAAGTTGAATAAAATGAATTTTGGAAAGAAATTCACCTAAGTTAGGTTAAATGAAATAATTTTTGAAAATGGAATTGATTGTTATTAGAATGGATATGAAGTTAAGTAATAAAGTGATAATCAAAATGAGAAGTGTTGTATAAAATGTTATAATAAACTTAAGTAAAATTTGATGGAATGTTTTTTTAAGTGACATTAGTATTGGAAGAAATATACTAAGAAAAAGATGAACGTGAATAAAGCAATATGAATAATGATTAAACGAATGTGAAATAAAAGAATCCGAGTAATGAGAAACCAACTGAAATAAATATGTAAGTTGTATGCATATTATTTTATTCACATAACTATTTGATCTAGATTTGACTACATGATTTTGAGATGATTTACATTGGTCTGAGTTAGAATTTTTTCACTCGACTTTAGACAGCGAACATTGGATATGGATTTTTGATTTATTCTGGGATTCTTTATCATGATATATGGCTACGCAAGGAGAATGATAGTTTTTGACCAAGGAACCGAATCTAAGTCCGCACCAGAGAAGTCGACCGGATGATACTAGTTCGAATTTGAAATTATGTGATCGAGTGAGCGATAACGTATGACTTTTCATACGTGTACATCACATGGGCTTTAATAAATTAAATATTGACAATTAAGAATACAAAATAATATGATTATGAATTATATGATTGGATATCATTGATAAATAAGATGCAGGTATATAGAAGCAAATGCTAGTTTGATGTCTTTGATTTCATAAGAAAATTTTGGTTTCCCTTTTAAGGTACATGTTTATATTGTTGTTTGGTGTGATGATTTATTATTAAGCCACTTGGCTTTTGTTTTCTTTAGTTAGTTTGGGACCTTGGTGATAATTTGTAGTTGTTCCGATCTAGCCGCCCAAAGGAGATGCTAGCGAAATCTTCCGATAATTAAGGAGTTCGAATTTTTTTGAAGATTTTGAGAAATTTTTGATAACCAAAATTTGATGTGTATTTATATCATGGAATGATATTAATTAGTAATTTATGGATGAATTTAAAAACTTAAAAAGAATTTGGAAATCTATTAAAATAATTGGTTTTGGATAGTTAAGGGTTTGTGGAATTTTTCTTATCTTGGAAATTTCGAGGATGAAATTCTTTTAGGGGAGGGAATGTAGCGATCTAGAATTTTAGTCATTTGAATTTGGAATATTTAATTGATTTAAATATTGAAAAGTTAATTCTATAAGTTGAATAACTTGAATTTCAAATATAGCGATTTATGTGATAAGTAAATTATTGAATTTAATATTTGGAACAATATAATTAAATCCTGAATTTAATGTGAATAAAAAAATGATTTCAAAAGTTGATTTAAATTCCATTTAAATAACTATGGAGATAGTAAACTTTTAATCTAGATTTAAAAGTGATTAATTTGATTTTCAAAATTTTCGTTTTAATAAACATGTAAAAATAGCCCTCCGAGACACTGTCTCGGATTTCGATGAAACCGGTTTCATTGGATCCGTAATAGTGAATTATTATATGTTAACGAATTTTGTGGTAATTGGACATATCATTTGGTCGTGCGAGCTCAAAATGCTTAGAAATTAATTATAGAAATTTACAATATAACTAAGTTTGAAAAGCTTTCTTCTGTATATGATTAAATTAGATATTGAGATTAGTTTCATTGTGTTTGAAATAGGGGTATTACATATTGAACACCCGGCAGCACGCCTAGTTTAGAGTTCGAGGTTGTCAAACGTTTAAAGCTACATATTTTCTAGTTAAAATAATATATATAGACACTATTTTATACTGTAACTTCAGCCATACCATATCATTCAAACACCATAACCCTACGATCAAGCCATCCCTCATCTCCTCTATAAATTCATTTCTAGTAAAATAGAAAAGGAGCTCTTTTTTTCAAATTCAAACAATTAAAAAATATGTAAAGCTTCCATCTTTGCACTAATTTCACCTAGATCTTTGATATCCATATGGAAGGGTGCGGTGCTATCCTTTGGTGTTCGGCATGTTTACAGTGAAGTGTAGTAACTTGAAGTATGAACAAGGGTTTGGGAAATCTTGAAATTCTGGCAACGGGGAGGCATATGGAGGTCGGATTTGAGTTCCTGGTATGAAGGAGGAGTGACGATCGGAGTTTGGCAAGGTGTGGCGGTGGTTTGATGGTTGCATCGTGGAATAGGTAAGGGCCGAAAGGGGTAATGTCACATTTTTCTAGGGGATTCAGTTAATACATGGTTGTAATGTGGAGGTAGAGGTCGGATAGAGGAACTCAACGGTGATGGCAGAATGTCATTTCGTAAGAAGGTGTAGGAGCTATAGGCAGTCAAAGGAGGTTGGCTATGGTGTTTTACTATAGGGAAGGAGAACAAGTTTGAACGGGGAAGGAAGGGGGTTTAAATTTAATTATATTAATAAATTTGTAATTAGTTATTAACTATTAATTAAAAAAACTTATAATTAAAATTTTACAATTCTCTCATACGAGGTCCAATGGAGGCATGGAGTTTTGCGTTGCGCTTATGATGACGTAAGCTTCAAAATGGAACTAGTTTGGTAGGATTTGAAGACAGTTGAAATTTGGGCTAAAATTGGACGTTGTTTGATTTTAGTTCAAACTGAAAAGTCTCGGTGGCAATAGAAAATTTCGATGGGTTAAACTCAACTTTTTGGTTAATCAGTAATATTATATTGTTGATAAGAATTACTGGTTAGATATTTGGATGATTTACTGTTTTATCAATTGGTTTGGATTTATTCCCGCCCCTCGTATGGATAACCTTTTATATATACCCGTCTAGTAGCGGATGACATATAAAAATTTGGAAGGATGCAATGGGATTCCTCGCTATTGTTGATTTATTTTCAATAAAATGCATGTTATTTGAATTATTGGATATAGAACCTGATTTATGGACACTATTGGTTATAACATTGTTTATGTTCAAAACTGAAACCCAATAGTGATAGAAAACCAATAACGGTATTGGTTAAGCATTTGGTAGTTATTGGCCTCAAAATAGTATTTTAAAATACTGTATGTTTCCATTTCAGTTGGAATGGGTTTTTGAGACAGGAAATGATTTTTAAATCCAAATTTGGGTTTCGAAATTATTTTGTTTAAAAGGATTTAACTTTTATTTTACTACAACCCACTTTATTTATCTTTTTCCAAGTTTATTTATTTTTAATATTCTTTTAAGATTATTTTATATTTAGTACTTTTTTAAAGTTATTTATTTATATTTAATATTTTTTAAAGTTATTTATTTTTATTTTAATATTGTTTCAAAGATATATTTAATATTGTTTTAGAGGTATTTATTTATATTTAATATCTTTTTGAAATTTATTTATTTATATTTAATATTTCTTCAAGGTTGTTTATCAAATTTTTAAATTTTTTGAAAAGTTAATTTCTTTAATTATTAATATGGTTTGAAATTAATAATAATGATCACTAATTATATTTTGGGAATTTATTATTATTATTTATACAAATGGTAATGATTAACGACTATTTTATTTATAATATTTTGAACTATTAGTTATTATTTGTAAGATGTTTCAAAGTTAATAATTTTATTTATTTATAATGTTTACTGTTAATAATTACTATTGTATAATAGTGTTTTAAAGTAAATTATTAGGATTTATTTGTGATGTTTTCGAGATACATAAATATAGTTTTATAAACAAGCTTGGATTTTATAAGGGAAATTTGTAAAATGGTTTGAAAACTTAAGAGAGATTATTTACAAGGTGAAAGAGTTTCATAAACGGTTAGATATTTACAAATGCATTTGGGAAATGAGTTTACGGATTTATAAAAGGAGTTTTATAAATGGTTTTTGAGATTTATAAGGGATCTATAAATAATGTTAGAAATGTACAAAAGAATTTATAAGTGATTGAATTTATAAAAGAGATTATAAATGATTTTCAAAGATTTATAAAATAGTTTTATAAATAGTTTTTGAGATTTATAAGGAATTTATAAATGATATGAGAATTGTATAAAAATGAAATCTTTCTCTGTTTTATAAATATACTTACACCATTGAGATAAATATATGGATATTTTCCCAAGTATTAAAAATATAGAAATTTGTCAATATATCTTTGTAAAATTATATTGATACAAGTATTTGCAAGATGAATTTAATAAATGAAAAGATTTATTAATGAGGCTAATGGTTACTTACATTCTTAACCAATGTTGGTTTCCCCTTTTGAAATAAATCCCTGATTTGGATGTGTTTTTGTTGATAGTTAAATAACTAAAAATATGGACCCAAATGTAACTTTGGAAATATATAGGAGAAATATGAGCTATATGGAATAGCCATCTACGATGATGCTGTGCTGTGTGTATAAATGTTGTTTCGTTCTCCTAGGATAAATGATAAGAAAATCCGTCCATTAACGTTTAGAAGGTGATCTCCGCTCTAACCTTTGACTGTTTATTTCCCTAAAGAAACAGGGTTCAGTTTACCGAAAATTAGCAGAAGTTGTTTCGAAGAGACCGGGATTGGATATGTTATCCGAAAACCGCTTTGGTCGTACTTATGCGTCTCGAAGTAAAGACATCCCAAAGATGATGGAAATGAAGATGAAGCTCTCAAGCGTTTCGTTCAGTCCTAGAACGAACATGGGATAAATGCTGGCATTGCATTGTTTCCTGGAGGGCAGTGTTAGCATTCCAAGTGGAAAGTGCTATATAAAATGTAAAATGTAGCCTTAAGCCTCATTAACCAGAAATGACAAAAACATGGAAGATACCCAGGGCTAAGTGGGTCGCTCCTAAGTAGGGTATGAGCATCCTTATCTAGAGTCGTTATTAGCTCTCATTTATATGCTTCAGGGCCAATTAATGGAGAGGTAACATATTCAGTACTACCAGTCAAGTGGTAAGCCGGTTTTGTCTTGGCAGGGGATCCCAATGAGGTCCATGGTGTTATTTTATCTAGAGATGTGTTGTGATGGGAAATACCCCAGTAATCTAGTCATTGTATTGAATCCATTCTCTAATACGAACCTTTACAGTTTTAGTTGTATACCTATTACGATGAAATTTAATTAATGTAACAATTTTGGCTATAATTAATAAGTATTTGTATCTGAGACACTATTATAATATCAGAGAATTTTATATGAAATGGTTTGGTTATTATAAGGTAAACACCCGTCCATGTTTATGTGCGACGTGGTCTGTTACGAGATACCTTTGATTTTAAAAGGTTTTCTATAACATTAAAATCCAGTTGGGTGTATTTTCTCACGCTAGTTTTCCAGACTGACTCGAGTGTTATTTTTTATAACGCTTGGGTCAGATCGAGCATATTACAGATTTAGTTGGATGATTTGGAGCTTCAGAAGACGAGCTGGAGGTCCAGAAACATATTAATGTGGATGGTTATTTTCCACCACATTCATTATTATATTTATCAACAATTGTGCGGACAGGACATTATAACCGTCCCGACTGAAATAGGTTAGTGTACTCTGATTGATGTATGTGTATTACATTTCTCCTTTGTGTAAAGATTTATTGTATATTAAATATTATTCGTTCCGCTGTGAGATTTTGCATTGTTTGTTTTCTTTCTCTCCTTGTCTTCCTCCATCTTTCTTCTTTCTTTTCCCTAGCAATAGCATTTTCCAGCATTCAATTGCTTAGCATGCAATACAGTGGTTGTATCAGTGTCGATTTCGAGAGTCGAAAATACACACCGTTACATCGAAATTCTTGAAAGTCGCTATGGATCACGTAATATGAATAATTATACTAAATTAAAACTTGTATATAATAGTAGCGGAAATAAATAAAGTAAAGAGAATAAAAATGATCACATCAGATATTTTTGTACTAGTTTGAACTTCCCATTCTATATCCAGTTCCAGATTCTCTTTGGATGTTAAGCAACACCCTCACTTAACTTGGAGGAATAGGTATTGCAACTGCCTAAGCTGTCAAACAAGACTTCTGGCCTGAAAATATCCAACTTGACTTCGATTAATTTGATTTGCTAAGTTTGTGACTTCATGTGCTCTTGAATAACTCGAATGAGTCAATAAGTACAACCTTCCTATAATCTTCCTTTAAAGTGGTATATTTGTGTATTCAAAGAGAATTGGAAGTGGGTTGATCATAAGAGAAGTATATATAAATGTGCAAGCGATCAAATTGAGAGAAACATGAATATATTGAGTTCTTAGAAAATTTAAGACAAGATATTGAAAATAGAGAGAGTAGAATTATTCATATTACTCGAGCCATAGTAACTTTCATTGGTATCAGAGCAAGATCATCATATAACCGTAAAAAAGTTCAGATAGTTCAAGTAATATGGATAACACTACTTCGACGTTTATTAAAGGTCAATCTACTACACGACCACTACTATTTAACAGATTAAATTATAATTATTGGTCAACTAGGATGAGAATATATATGCAAACAAATGGTTATGACACTTGGAATATCACTCAACAAGAATATACTATACCTACCATTGATTATGTATGATGGTCAAGCACTCAGAAATTAATGCTACTAGTACTACTAAGGCAATGAATATGCTATTTTGTTTTTAGATAAAAATGAGTTTAATAGAGTAAGTATGTGCATATCCACATATGAAATTTGATGTACTCTTAAAATAACTCATGAAGGTACAAATAAAGTCAAACAAAGCAAGATTTCCATGCATAAAAACCGGTTTCAAAATTTTAGAATGAAGCAAGATGAAACTATAAATGACATGTACTCTAGATTTCAAGACAAATATCATTCACTTCTAATATTAGGAGAAAAATACATCGATTTTGATATTGTTTCAAAAATTCTAAACTCTTTAACAGATGAGTGGGAAAGAAAGGTCTTAGCCATTGAAGAAGCTAATGACATTTCAACCATAAAACCAAAAGAGTTAATAGGAAATCTCATGTCTTATGAAGTGAATTTGCAAACAAAATGGGTATAAGCTCAATATATGAAAACAATTGCATTTCAAGCAGAAAATGAAGGCTCCAACGAAGATAACAATAACATTGCATTTGTCGCCAAGAATTCTAAAAAAAATTTGAAGTTAAAAAAGAATAAGAAAATTGGCAACAATAGAAATGGCAATGACAATCTGTCAACATCCTCACTCAAGTGCTATGAACGTGACAAGATAGGTTACATAAAGAAAGATTGTCTAGACCTTAATAAGGAGAAGAATAACTTCAAGAATATGAACTAGAAATTTCATAAGAAGAAGCAAGCCTTTGCGGTAACTTGGGATGATTTGGACTCATCTTCTTTATTAGATAGTGATAGTGACTCTGAACAAGCAAATATATGTTTCATGGCTACTAATGATGATGTACCAAACAAATAAGGAGGAAAATAGATATTAGACAGTGGTTGCACCAAGCATATGACAGTCAATAAAGATATGCTAATGAATATAATCTACATAGATGGAGAACTGTTACTTTTAGAGATAACTCTAAAGGATACATCATTAGAAAAGGAGATGCAAGCAAGAACGGTATCTATAATTCACCTCTTATTACTAATGCTTCATTATTTGAAAATTTAAAACATAATTTACTAAATATTTGTCAATTATGCGATAAAAGTTTTAGTATATCTTTCTTAAAAGATAAATGTAATATTTACGATTAAAACAAAAATCTAATTTTGAAGGAATTAGAGAATGTTTTAAATATGAAAATTAATCACAGTATAGACATGTGTTTAATAGCCAAAGATAATGATCCTTGGCAATGGATCAAAAGACTTTGTCACATAAATGTTAAAGCAATTAATAAACTATCTAAAAACTATTTGGTAAAAGACCAACCAAAGATGAATTATAAAGTAAATAATATTTGTGATGTATGCCAGTTAGGAAAATTAACTAAATCATCTTTTAAATCTATGAAAATAATATCTATGTTATAACCTCTTGAACTACTGCATTTGGATCTATTTGATCCTACTCAAGTTCAACCTATAAACCATAATAAGTATGTATTTGTAATCGTAGATGATTTCTTTGGATATATATGCACATTATTTTTGAAAAAAAAGTGATACTTTTGAAGTATTTAAAATCTTCTCTTAATGAATTCAAAATTCAAAAACTTTAAAAATTAAAAGTATCAGAATTGATCATGGTGGCAAATTCAAAAATGAACTATTTGATAACTTTTGTAACAAAAGGGTATTAGCCATAATTCTCATTTTCTAGAACTCCACTATAAAATGGAGTTGTAGAACGAAAGAATCGAGGTTACAGGAATGTACTAGGACTCTACCTAGTGGTAGTAAACTGCTAAAATATATCTGAGCAGAAGAAGTGTCTATAGCTAATTACGTCTTAAATCGTGTTATTATTCGACCGTTAATTAAACATACACCATATGAACTTTTTAACAGTATAAACAAAATATATCATATCTAAGAAGTTTTGCATCAAAATGTTTATATTAAGGACAAATGATCAACTAGGAAAATTCGATCCAAAACCCGATGAAGGAATATTTATCATATATTTGGAACAAAGCAAAGCATATAGAGTCTACAAAAATGCAAAATATAATAGAGGAAACACTACAATTTTCATTTGATGAAAATTTCAATAATAATAATGATGATGAAGAAGAAATCTTATATAGAAATCAACATATATTAGAAAATAATTCTATAGAAAATATAATTAAACAATCAACTTTTGGAAAAACTATTAAAATCCCCCTCCCTCCATGTATACATAATAATCATCCAATTGAAATTATAATTGGTAAAGTGAATATAAATGTAAAACTAGACATCAACTAAATCAAATTGGTCATATCGCATTTATATCTAATATGAAACTAAGGAAGCTTTAATCAATTACCGTTGGATTTTAGCTATAAAAGAAGAGCTAAATCAATTCGAACAAAATGACTTTTGGGAATTGGTTCTAAGACCAAATGATCAAACAGTCATTAGTATGAAGTGGGTATATAAAAATAAAGCCGATGATAATTGAACTTGAAATAAGGCTAGATTAGTTGCACAAGGTTATATTCAAGAAGAAGGGATATAATATGGAGAAACTTTTGCTTCTGTCATGAGATTAGAAGCAATACGTATCTTACTAGCCTTCTCCTGTCATCATAACTTGAAACTGTATCAAATTGACGTTGAAAGTGCATTTCTAAATGTTTTTATTAAAGAAAATATTTTTGTAGAACAACTAACTCTATTTAAACATGAAAAATTTCCTGATCACGTCTACAAAATTAAGAAAGCTCATTATAGTTTAAAACAAGCACCCCATGCTTGGTATGAACAAAAATGCTACCTTGCAGACTTGGGATTTTAGATTGGAAAAGTTGATCAAACTTTATTTATTAAACGAGAAAAGAAAGACATATTAATTATACAAATTTAAATAGAAATATCATATTTGGGTCTACAAATGAAAATTTTTGTAATGAGTTTTTAAATATAATGAAAAGTGAATTTGAGATTGTTAGAACCTCTATCGTTGGATTTTAATGACAAGAACTATACAATTATGCCAAAGAACCTCTAAGTTAAATTATAGGTACATAAGTATTAAAAAGGTAAACAAATAAGTTTAGCATAATGATACACAGTAAAAAAGAGGATAAAGTGTATATACGGAGATAGAAGAAAAGATATAAACAATAGAGACAAGACAAAGGTGATAAACAAAGTAGTATTAGTCACAGAGCGTCATGTCTAGAGTATACGGATGTTCTCAAAGTGGTATACACACATATACATACACTCGAAACATTTTATAAATCAATGAAAGTTTTTTAAATAATAATAATAATATATGAAGCAAGATTCGAACTTGGGTCATTGGTGAAATCATATTTTGAATGGAAATTAAGTTTTAAAAAATGCATGGAGCAAGACTCGAACCCTAATCACTAGTTTAGAAACTAAGTGCTCTGACCAACTGAGCTAACACAACTTTTAATTATCTACAGAGTTCAGCCGACTAAACAATTCATTCAGCTGGTTGAATCTGTGCACATGCATATATTATTTTTGATCATTCAATTGACTAACTAACAATATTCAATCAGTTGATAATTAGTTAAAATGAACGGTTTTATTGCTATTTTAAAAAAATCATGGATTCAAATGGCTGCAAAATTTTGTTCATCCAGCTGAATCTATATAACGGCTAGTTTTCTGAAAGGGTACCTCTTCATTATGAAGAGATACATCTCTTAAATCAAGAGTTGCAGTCATAACTTTTCACTCTTTCTTTTCACGAATGATTGCAATCATTTTATTGTTTCAATAACGAATTATACTTATAATTCTTTCTATCTTTTCTATTGAATTCTCCATCATTCATTTTCAAATTGCTTTATTATTTCGATCACAGGATTATTTTCTTGTGATTAAAATTACTTCATTCTTCACAAGTTACAAGATATATCACAGAGGAGACAATTATAGAAAAGGTGCACGCTATTGACTTATCAGTGCTATTCAAGAGCATACTCAATCAAATACTTTTCTGCTGTTTATAGTTGAAGTCCTGTTGTAGTATCCTTAGGCGATTGATGTCCTCTTCAGTTGTCTAGGCAGTTGAAGTCATGTTCAGTTTCTCAGGTGGTGTAACTCATGTTCTTCCAGGCTAATTGAGGGTATCGATTAAATCCAGAAGTAGTCTGGGACTGGACGTAGGACGGGAAGTTCGAACCACTATAAAAATCTTTGGTGTCATTTATTTTATTCTTTTACTTTTATATTTATATTCCGCATAAGTAAATAGTTTAGTTAATATTTCATATTACACGATCCTTGGTCACTTTTATTTGGTATCAGAGCCTGGGTTTCTAGAGATTGTAACAACATCCTAGAATAAATGGCCATATAGAGATCTAGTTAAGGCAAGAGAAAGATGAAGAGCAAAAGGAAGAATCGAAGGAGAAAACAAGCAAATGCTTCAGGCTAAACTCATATCACAATCAGTATGCTTAGATTCTTTATATAACGATCTTTTGTTAGCACACGATGAATTATTAAAAGTTTGTAAAACTTTGAATAAAGTTAATAGAATTGCATTAGCTAAGTTAAAAAATTGTGAGCATGAAATTTCCAATTTTAAAGAAAAAAAAAACTTTTGGTAAAACAAACTAATTTTTTTGAAAATGTAGTAAAAGAACTTGTTTTACAAAAGGATTTCCTACAAAAAGAAAATGAGCAGTTAGAAGTTAAAAACAATGATCTTTTGAAGGAAATCAATGTTTTACAAAATAAAATTATAATTTGGAAAATTCTTTAAACAATTCTAGCTCTCTAATTTTGTCTCTTGAAAAAGAGAATGAAACTTTAACTGAAAGAAACTCAGAATTACCCAATGAATGTGAGATTTTAAAAGACAATAGTAATATTTTGCAAAAAGAAGTTTATGATTCTAAAGAAAATTTTGAAAAATAAAATTAAAAAGTCGAAAATTTTGAAGGTAGAGATATCTTATCTTCCTTAGTTACAAATTCAAAAACTCACAATGATAAAAGTGGTATAGGCTATAAACAAGCTAAAAGTAAATATAGTACTAGATATGAATTCATGTATACTAATTTTAATGCTAGTACTAGTAATTATGATAGTCCTAAAACCACTTACAATCGTAATAATACTTCGTTTAGAAATTATAGAAAATATTTTTTAAGTTCTAAGCTAATGACTAATACTACTAGAATATGGATTCCAACTAATACAATTGATTATGATAAACAACTTTACATTAGCAACTATTATAAGAATGTGATTTGTAATGAAAAGTATATTGATAAAGGTTCAAACACACCCAAATGGGTTTGGTTTCCTAAAATTTAGGAAATTATAAGTACCTTGGGTAGTGTATGCTTTAAATGTTATTTTTTTGGTACCCTAGTTTATAAGTAGTAGATATTTTTATTTAATAAAATTGTTTCATTATTTTTATTCCTTATGGAGGGTACAATCACACCTATTTTGGTAAGGTTTTTACCC
This sequence comes from Allium cepa, assembly GCA_030765085.1. Taxonomy (NCBI): domain Eukaryota; kingdom Viridiplantae; phylum Streptophyta; class Magnoliopsida; order Asparagales; family Amaryllidaceae; genus Allium; species Allium cepa. Next base: position 180,372,755 of record CM060937.1, on the reverse strand, counting down.
TATGATTAACCTATGGACCCTAACGTAATAAGTGGGTACCAAAAATGATTATTATTTATTGCAGGTACTTGGAGAAACAAAAGGAAAATGATAGATTTTAGAATTTTAAAGGATGTCCATACATTTAATAGAATTACGTGCTTACAATGAAATATGGACTTCAATAAATTTTATTAAATATAATTTACTTTCTCTATAATTAATATTGGGTTTATCTTGCTATTTACAAGATATTTTATAAAATTTATTATATTCCCTCATTCTTTTGGATAATAATAAAGGGAAAGAAATTCATGTGCATATTGATAGAGGGAGATATCATACTTAGGGGTAGATAATATACTTAGTGGGAGCTTTAAACATATTAATATCATCTTATATAGAATGAATATTTTTTTAAAGTGTAGTTGTCATCATCAAAAAGGGTGTAACGATCCGTAAATTTTAGGGGTTCTATTTATTTAATTAATTGAATTTTTATGAAACTTTAAACAATAAAATTTTGAAATAAAAATTTAATATTTGGAATATGTCTACTTTAACATAGCAAATGATAAATTTTCATCAGATAATATACAAGTTTATTTCATTGTGTAATTTTATTTTAATTCAAATCAGTTAATATTTGATGATAACAAAATGTTTTCCAAAGCTGAATATTTTTATATAATAAACTTGTAAATCATCTTCTAAATGAGACGTCATATTTCGTTTCGCCAAATTTGAAATGCTATTGCCCCGTCTATCCTAATTCCGACAAATTAGCAGCATTTTCGGTACTGATATCGACTTTTGATACGATGATCATACCATTGATATCTGTATGCCATTTTGATCGTCCCGTCGTGCTGATCTCCATAGTATATACGTTTGTCTGTTTCGACGTTCGATACACTGTGAAATCGGCAGAACAAGGAACCGTATCAGTACCCGATTTTTATTGGGTTCCTTGTCCTTTCATCCATCTATCGATTGAATTTAAATAGCCAGTATTCATTAATAATTTCCTGAATTCAACAGGTGTCTTTTGCTTTTTCCTAGCTCCATTTTAATTCCGTTCATCCTTTCATTTCTCTATTTGTTCGTCTACTTCTACGTTCCAAAACAAAATTTAATTATATTACTCAGCTTTATATACAAAGTATATTATTGTATAGATCTACCTGCTCATTCACCTTCAACTTTGCCAAATACCATGCAACTTCACACCTCACGTCGAATTCGACAGCAACCATCACGTCTTGAGCACACCCGCTTCCTCTAGGCAACTGCCTAGCACTTCGAAGCTTGCTCCACCTTCCATGCGAACCACCACCACCGTCTTCATAGCCCGTGCTTTAGCATCACCAAACCAAACTCTATCTCCCGCTGCCCCAGTTGCCTCCTCCCTCCACCGAACGGCATGACCACCTCTCGGCCTCTCCACGCTCTATCACCATCACCGAATGCCAAGCCCGCATCACCATTCCAGTCTCGAAATCAATGCATTGACTCTTCCCCTCCTTTGCCGCATGTACCCAGCCTCTCTACAACCTTCTTTATTTTATGAGGTATACATATATAATTCTAATATGAATATGCTTTGTTAAAATATATTTTTTCTAGTCAGTATAGTTGTATATATATATACTGCCATGAGTTTGTATATTTATAAAGTTACATAAGTTGTTGTTTATGTTGTATTTATATATATAAGTTTCAGTCTATATATAAAAGCTTATATAGGTTACCGTATGTTATAGAGGCAGTAAGGTTTATATGTGTTTGCTGTGTTTTAAAATTTTGTAGTATCCGATTGAATTTATATGGCATATTCCATTTTTATATATAGCATGCATGCCTTATATCTTGTTTTCTAATATAATATCGTCTAAAGTATGAATATGCTTTATATCTTGTTTTCAAATATAATACTGTTTAAGTATGAATATGCTGTTGTTATATATGTATATAATATATAGTTTTCTAAGTTAATAATATAATAAGTTAGCTGTACATAAATATTTCAATGGTTATATATATATCTCGTTGTTATTTATATAAAAGATCTTAATATAATAATATATATATATATAGCTGATACATTTGGTTTTGAAGTATTATGCTCATTATTTTTTTTGAAGTCTGCATAAGTGTTTTGGAGATATGAATTCTTGTTATATATATATGTTGTACGTACATATATATTTGTTATATACATGAGATCTGTTGAGTTTTATATTATAAGCTTATACAAGTTGCAAATTTATGGTTCATTTATATGTATATTTTAGTTAGTATTATATGTTGCTGCAATATATATATAGTGCAATATATATATATATATAAGTTATGTTTGAGATAAATTAAGGTATTATATATGTGGGTTTTGATCTTGGTTTATAATTTCACTTACAGTTTTAATATATGAATTCACAAATAAATAATGGTTTTGGTAATAGTTTAGCAAGCAATATAATACTATTTTAAGTATCTCATAAATATAATACTGGTTCAAGTGTAAATTATTAGCAACTTCCAGATTTTTGTGATATAGTATATTGTGCCAGATCAGTTTTTCTAATAGACAGGATGTATTTATATTTTATTTACTGTGGTACTTGTATATACATTTTGTTCAGTGACTCATGGTGTTAGATTTTGTTGTCCTGTTATATATATATATATATATATATATATATATATATATATATATATATATATGATTTTAAATATGTGTTTAGATTCAATTAAACATACTTCCTATATGTAAGTATTTTCATTTAATATATATATGTGTTTATTTCAAATTATATTATGTGAATATATCTTGTTTTATGTGTTTATTTAAACTAATGATTTTAAAATACATATATATATATATATTAAAATTTAAAACGAGTTAAATTAAGAAAATGATTTCACAAATAGTTATTTATAGTTAAAAATATATAGAGATATGGATTCACTTATAGCATTTATCTTCATTTATCCAGTTTGATTCAATTTCGTCAATTCCAAGCTATTAGCTCTATGCGTCGAATTCATGCCAATCCGTCCTTGCTTTAGGATTCGTGGCCCATTTCTTTGTCAAATCTATAGCCTCGAAAGGTGAGCAATCTCTCACGATTAACGTTCTTATATTTATTAAATTTGATTTCAATTGAAACGACAATTGAAATATGCTACTATTAGTTATTTACATTGCTATGTATATGTTGTTACCTGTGTCTGTTCACCTATGACATCAACACCATTATCTGTAATTTATATTGATAATATATGTCTGTTATATTATTGTTATATCTGTTATCACTCTGCAAGTTCCTTGTTAATATAGAAATCAATATGGGTTGAAATGATACATAACCGAACGATCTGTAGAATAGGAGAAAATCGTTATGGGTTGAAATGATAAACCCAAGCGATTTTCATTGAATTGAATTTGGGATTGCGGGTTGAAATGATATATACCCATACATAATTTAAATTACGGATTGAAATGATAAATATTCGTATCACTTGACCAAAGGATAGAAAATTATATACAGACACCATTGGTCAATATATATATATATATATATATATATATATATATATATATGTATGTATGTATGTGTGTGTGTGTGTATATATATTTTGAAATGATTTCCAAGGTTTTAAAAATAAATTATACTCATATAAGTTTGATTTGAAATTTATTAAGTTTAGGATTTTAAAGATATGATTTTATAACTTGATTCTGATTAAAAGTGATTCAAATGAATATTTTAGATTTACATAAATTTAAATGGTATATCTAGTTTATTTAAATTTGAATTTTGAAGTTTATGTAAATGTTATTTGAATGATTAAGTAAATATTTCAAAATATGTAATAGTAAAGTGAATTTGATATATATATATATATATATTTATATGAAATTATAAAATTTAGTTTTGAAATGCTTGAATATTTAAAGCTATGGAAATATTGAAATTGAAATGGTTTATTTTGTGGTAAAAAAATCTGTATTTGAAACCGATATAATTTGAAATCGTTTATTGAGAAACTAAAATAAATCGAAATTGATAATTGGAGATTTGATAAGACTTGAATTTTTGAATTCAAGTTGATTTGGAATTGATTTGTGAAATTTGAGGAAACTATTTTATTATATAAAGTATTTTTAAATTATATTTAAAACTATTTTATATTTTACTTTATAAATTATTTTATAGTAAACTATTTTATTATAAACCATTTTAAATACAAACTATTTTATTATAAACTATTTTAATATACTAATTATTTTAATAGAAAAACTATTTTTAACTTTAACTATTTTGTTTTATAAACTATTTTATCATATATATACTATTATTAATATTTATACTTTTTAAATGGTGGAAGTTATGTTTTCAAAGTTATGAATTTCAAAGTATTATGTTGTAATTTCAAAGTGTTGATTTTGGAAGTGTTATAACTTTAAAAGTGCTATGATTTTGAAATATGATATATTTCAAATGGAAATGATATCGTATTTGGTTTTGAAATGGAAATGATATCGTACTGATATGGTTTTTGAAATGGCAATTATATTTTGGTTTTGAAATATAAACTATTTTGAAATGACCGTGGTGTTATAATAACGTTTGATTGTAAAAGAGACCGGGATCGGAAGTTGTCATACTCTTTGCCAACTCCGAAAACCACTTTAGCAACTGTGTATGCGGTGGAGATTACAAAATGAAGTAGGATGGTGGCGACGATCCTATATGAGGTATATACGTGGACCCGACTCCCGTGAATTGGCATAAGGTGGCTAAAACAGGAGCAATCGACGGGCCAATGAGGTAGCTCCTCTGATCGGACACACTCCTTCAATGCCATTCTATTACTTTGTGATTTATTTGGTGCACACCTTTGATTTTGATTTTAGGAGTATGGCTCGAGGTGGGCGGTAGTGGATGCTACACGTTACCACCAGTCCGGAAGTGTAATTGCTATATCTACCTTGACATTGCTTAGTTGTGTCGTGTCATCTACCCAAGCGTGCTTTACTACAAGTTCGATTTGTGTTGTACCTATGAAGTATCCTATGGTAACCTCCCGATCTGGAGGTATGATGGTATTGTATAGACTATTGGCATATAAAATATGTTAAGGGGGATATGGATAATGCCTTAATGCTATTTTTAAATAGTTTACTTTACATTAGACAATATTATAATAGCGTATATCACTACATAGTAGATAGTTTAACGGATCCTTAGAGGATGGTTATCTCAAACATCCTTTAAGTTATTTGTGTGTTAGTTGTTATTTCACTTGAGTTGGATTTATTAATATAAGAATGTTAATCCTGACTCGAGTGTTTTTGTTTAGCTTTATGCTCGGGTCAGACTGAGTGATACAGCTTTTGAGACTCACCTTTGGAGTTGGAGCTTCGTTGGGAGATCCATCTACATCTTTTCAGCTTGCAGTCATTTAATGTAGTGATGTTGCGACCTGTGGGTTATGGGCCCACCACGCTTCCGCTACGCTTATGCCTACTACAACTACCATGTTCAATAGTAGGTTACCACCACATTCCATGGCAGGTTATACAATTGCAATCGTAAAGGGCTCGTATTGCTTTGTTTGGATTTCCAACAAATGGTCAGGCTAAGGAACTTCCTACTGTCCATGGGATCGCCTCTGGCGTGACGTCTCGAGAACCTACCGGATCTCTGCCAACACAAGGCCGGGTTACCTCTTTAACAAGGTAACTACTACTCGAGCATGCCATCCCTCGGTCCTTTGGGACCTTTATCCAAGGCGCCTCTAAACCACAAAGTAATCACAAAGTAATAGGTCTGCAGTATCCACATGAGTAAGTATCTGGGCTCCATACCATGATACCACCCTTTTCCAGAAGGAAATGACACACCCTAAAGGGAGCGACCCTCATAACCTTGCCGCATCTTTCCTATTTCGACCATTTCCGTGGTGTGAGGTCCTGATGTAGTCTCATCCACAAAGCTACGCTTTATACAAAAGCCATGCTTTGATCAACAAATGATACACAGCAACACTCATCATGTCACACTACCAAATCGGGAGTATATCGCTGATAAATATCAACTACATAACCTCTGAGCTCGTACGTCTCAGAGAAGGGTGTTAAGCTAAGAGAATAAATTCTCCGCCACCAAGTAGAAATGTATTTGATAGAGATCGGTTTAATATCTCAAAGTGTAATGTCGGACATACAACCATACAAGTCCGTCCCGGGTTCGAACAGAACCGAAGGCACTTCCGAAGAAGCCCTTGCAATCCGGGTATCTACAATCCCGATCGGACTTCCCATCACTTAGGGAATCTCTATACCGTAGCTACTCGGTGCAGAGACAATCGATAGGTTATCCTAACGTTCTGGAAGACACCCGGTCTTCAACACCGGCCTTCAAATGCAATCCATAACGTCGTATCACTATTCGTAATGGGTTATATGACATAAGGTCCTCTCCCGGCTAAACCAAATAGTGAGCGCAATATTTAAAAACATACGGATATGGGATTTTAGTTAAGTCACAACGTTTAAAATCCAAAACCTTTCTTTCAAATGGTTTAAACAATTACCATTTCAATCTTTAAATAAAAATATTCATTTCACAAAGTTCACCCAGTTTCACAAAGATTTACTCATGGATTTCAAAACAATTTCCATTTCAATTGGATTAACTCATCTAATCTTTAAATTAAAGATTTAACTTATAGCTTTCAAACCCGTTTCCAAAGATTTATTCATAACTAGGAAAACCATTTCCATTTTAGACTTGAAATCCTTCTTACACAAATTAGAAATTCATTTCTTATGTGAAAGCTTTTATTATTTGAAAATAAACAGTTTTCGTTTTGGAAAAATCCGATTTTATTTATACAAGTTAAAATCTTTGGGTTAAATTCAAGTTCCCAAAACAACACTTTAAAAATGGTTTAAAACCCATATAACTTGTATAACCTTTTAAAATCATAAATAGGATTTAATTTCAAATTTCGGATTCAAATTTAAATCAAAATTCAAAGCTAAATCAAGTTATTCAAAATTAACTTTTATCTTTGAAATTCCTTTTAAAAATCCTTTTTATTTAAACCCAATCCATTTCCAAAACCATATTCAAAATTCAAATTTTAAACTATTTCAAAAATCTATGACTTAAACCAATTTCCGCGTGCAATCCATATTTGTGAGTGTATAAGTGTGGTTTAGGGGGTTTACATAATAGTGCACAACATCAATCATCACAGAATCAATCATATCAATATCGATAAGTGGTATAACCCATAACGCTTATCTTTATTCACAGATTCATAGATAAAATAAATTTATCAATCACAAAGATTCATCATTACGATTCGATGTGGGTTTCGGATAACCAACTAGAATCCGACTCCCTGTCGCATCGAAATTCAAATGTCGTTTTACGGGTCAAGGAGTTTTCATATTCATACAATAGTATATTACAGATATAACAGCTTAGCAAAAAGCATTACATAACATCATATCACATATCAAATTTATCAATCCATCACATAACATTCAATAACAATCAAACATCTTTACTTAAGATGAATAAATCGTGTGGTTTTAAATTTATTACCCACATAATTACTTCCATTTGTAACCTTTAATCAATGATTAATTATCATTAACTACAATTGATTAAGTCTTAACCACCTTCATTAATTAATCATTTCTTAATTAATTATCTTAATTAATTAGCCTTTAATCATAATTAATTAAACCTTAATTACTTTTATTAATTAACCTTTAATTAATAAATCCTTAATTATTAATTAAATCTTAATTATAATTAATTATCCTTAATTGATTATTCTTAATTTAATTACCCTAATTAATTAACCACATTAATTAGTTATGCTTTAAAGTAATTAACCCTTAATATTTGATTTATCAATCTTTAATCTTTAATTATCTATTCTTAATTACATTCACTAAGTAATTTTTATTTTTATTTAATCATTCATAAATTACTTGATTAATTAACTTGAATTATTAATTAATTTCTTTAATTACTTTAATTACCTTCATTAAGTAATTCACTTCTAATAATAATAATTTCCCTCTAACAAATATGTTAACTTAAATTTGAAGATTACTTAGCCATGCCTTGCCAAAAAGATTACTTAGCCATTTTAAAACATCCTTTACAATAATTAACTTCTTTATACATTATTAAGAAGATATCCTTCAAATCAAAGTTAATTTATTTTAAACCATTTAAATTTAGGTTAATTGAAACAATTTATTTAAAACCCTCCTTAACTTATTTTATTAAAACTTAGGAAACGTTTAAACATTGAAAAGAAATTAATTTAACAAAATTAATTTTCAAAAAAACTTGAATTCCCTTTTAAACTTCAAAACTGTTTTTGGCCAATATCCATCAACTCGAGAAAATCCTTGGCTGCTTCGAGTTGAACCCGAGCAAAACCCGAGTTGAAAAACCTTAAGCATTACCACCAGTCCAAAAGTGTAATTGGTATATCTACCGTGGCATTGCCTCGTTGTGCCTTGTCACCTACCCTAGCATGCTTTAGTACGAGTTTGATTTGTGTCGTACTTATGGAGTATCCTATGGTAGCCTTCCGATCTGGAGGTACGATGGTACTGTATAGACTATTGACACTATAAAATGTGTTAAGGGGGATATGGGTAAGGCCTTAATGCTATTTTTAAATAGTTTACTTTACTTTAAACATTATTATAATAGCGTATATTACTACATAATAGATAGTTTAACGGATCCTTAGAGGATGGTTATCCCAAACATCCTTTAAGTTATTTGTGTTTCAGTTGTTATTTCACTTGAGTTGGATTTATTGATTTAAGAATGTTAATCCTGACTCGAGTGTTTGTGTTTTGCTTTACGCTCGGGTCAGACTTAGTGATACAGCTTTTGAGACTCACTTTTGGAGTTGGAGCTTCGTTGGGAGATCCATCTACATCCTTTCAGCTTGCAGTCATTCAGTTGATTCCAATGATGCATTCTGATCTTGTATTTGATTATTGCATTTGAGACTTCTGTTGTATCTTATTTAACTCTGTTATATATATAGTAGTTTCATGAACTACTATTCTTTTGTTTCCCCTGATTATTGTTAATTACCCGGTGTCTGTGATTCTGTAATTATTTTTTTTACTGTATATGCTGAGTTTTGCCGAATAAAAGTTAACAATCTGGTATTTTGAGAAATTTAAATTCGGCATGTGTGGATGTGAATGGTTGAAAATATCAGGATGTTACAAAGGGGGAGAACGTTAGAATCTCTATTTTTGGATTTTAATGACGACAACTATACAAGTACGCCAAAGAATCTCTAAGCTAACTTGCAGGTACATAATTATCAAAAAGAGACAAACAAATAAGTTCAACATGAAGATACATAGTACAAAAGAGGATAAAAGTGTATATATGGAGATATAAGAACAGATATACACGACAGTGACAAAGCCAATGTGACAAACAAAGTATTGTTAATCATAGAGTGTCATGTCTAGAGTATATAGATGTTAAAATCTTCTTAAAGTGGTATACACACATGTACATACACATTCGAAACATTTTATAAAAGCAATGAAAGTTTTAATTAAAATAATAATCATAATAATATATAAAGCAAGTCTATAACTCGGGTCATTAGTGAAATCATATTTTAAATGAAAATCAAGTTTTCAAAACTGCCTAAAGCAACACTCGAACCGGGGTCGCTAGTTTAGAAAGCTAGTGCTCTAACCAACTGAGCTAAGGCAACTTTTATTTGTGAAAAGAATTCAGCTGACTGAACAAGTTCATTAAGATGGCTGAATCTATGCACATGCACATATTATTTTTGATCATTCGGCCAACTACTAACAATATTCAGCCGGATGAATATAGGCTAAAATGAACCGTTTTCTTGCTGTTTTAAAAAGTTGTTGATTCAGATGGCTGCCAAATTTTTTGCAGCAAGCTGAATATATATAACGGCTAGTTTTTTGAAAAGGTACCTCTTCATAATGAAGAGATACATCTCTTAAATCAAGAGTTGCAGTCATAACTTTTCACTGTTTCTTTTCACGAACGATTGAAACTATTAAACTCTATATAAAGAAATTCATTTCATTGTTTCAATAGCAAATTCTACCCATAAATCTTTCTATCTTTTCTACTGAATTCTCAAGCGTTCATTTCCAAAAAATTTATTATTTCGATCAAGTGATTATTTTCTTGTGATCAATATTACTTCCTTTCTACACAAATTACACGGTATACTACATGGAAAGAATATAGGAAGGGTGTACATTATTGAATTATGATTGTTATTCAAGAACATACTCAGTCAAATACTTTTCTACTATTTATAGTTGAAGTCCTGTCGTAGTATCCTTAGGTGGTTGAAGTCCTATTTGGTTGTGTAAGTGGTTGAAGTCCTGTTCAATTGCTCAGGCGGTATATTACATGTTCCTCTGGGTTAAGTGAGGGTATTAATTAAATCCAAAAGGAGTCTGGGACTAGACGTAGAATGGAAAGTTCGAACCTATATAAAAATCTATGGTGTCATTTACTTTATTACTTTTAACTTTATATTTATATTCCACGCAAGTAAATGGTTTAGTTAATATTTCATATTACATGATCCTTGGTCACTTTTAGAGATGTCTCATAGGGGTGAACTCTCATACTTGCTCAGGTTACAAATAAAATAAATAAGTAATGGAAATTCTATTAATCAAGAAAAATATTGCAATAACTAAATAAAATGATTTGGAATGGAAAAAAAATCAAGTAAATCGACACATATAAGCATTACAGTTCATCTTGACAAAGATGAAAACAAAAAGAATATGGATCAAAATCTTTATAGAAATATGATTAACCGCTAGGTGCCCCGACATTATGATAAGTGTTTGCTTGTGTGCACGATTTCAGGAAAATCCCAAAGAATAATATTTGCATGCCATGAAACAAATTTTGCGCTACATAAACAATACTAGAAACTACTGGCTCTTTTATCTAAGAGAATATCCTTTCAAGGTAGCATCTTACAGCAATGCTGACTTCGCAGCTTGTCGAACGTACAAGACGAGTATGAGCAGTACTTGTCGCTTTATCGGATAGTCTACAATATCATGGTTTTGTAAGAAAACAAAAAAAAAAATCAATGTCTACATGCAAGACGAAATACATCTCTGCTGGTTTAGCATGTGCATAGGTCATATACATGCAACAAACACTTATGGATTTCGTAATAAATTTACAAAAATCACTAATTTATTGCGATAATACAAGTGCTATAAACTTATCAAAAAATCCAATAAATTATTCATGAACGAAACATATTGATATATGACATCATTTTCTTAGAGATAACATTGAAAAGAAAGTAATTTCATTCAAGTTCATACCTTTTGAAAATCAAATTATAGATATTTTTACCAAACCACTAAATAAAAGCACGTTTATCAAGCTTGGACGTGACTGGGTATTACGTCTCTACAGGATATATTATATAATAACCAATGTTTGCTTTTGAATTAAAATTTTCTTTCCAACAAACTTTTTCTATTTTTAGTATTATATAAAGTATATTAGTATTAATAGTTTCATTAAAAATTAATGGTTAATAAATAAAAGCAATAAAACCTATACTATTTATATATCCCATGCTATTATAAAAACTGGGAATTTCATATTTTAAATTATATGATAAGTTTTTACTAATAAAATAATTTCAACAAAATAATGGCATCTAGGAACGATTCAACTTACTCCTCAATACATTTTAGCTCCCTGTCCTTAAAAAAAGTTCATCATTGTCAAAAAACAACTCCATCCTATAATTCATCCTCATTGAAAATAATTTCATTACCTACATATCACAATGGTTTCTCTTTAAAAGGAAAGAAAATCAAACAATCAATTAACTTCAACGTCATACCGTCACCTCATAATGACCAGCGTATCAATGTGTTACGTCATTATCAATAAGAAATGATCTGTCTTCAGAAACAAATGTACCGGAAGTATTGAGTGAGTACATGGAGCTCATATTAATTTCATTGAAAGATCCATTTTGGCATTGTGTGGATTATCACCAAAAAAGGATAATATTCATAGAAGCTCTCCTCATCTAACAGAAGCTACAGACAAAGATTACCACTCAAAACCAAAAAACTCTTAGGAATCAGGATCATTGAATGAAGATTGGAATCCATCTAAAAGTAAATAAATAGATTGTCACTAACGTATTGTATTTCATATTGATTACTATGTACATATATATATAAATTATTGCAATAAATAATGAAATAAAGTAAATCAATAAAATTGTTCACTATAAACATGTACATAGAAAATAAAACAAAACAAATACAATAAAACGCAAAATTAGAAATTTCCAGTAACCAGTCGTACGAACAATAATATGCAGTTGACTGGTACCTGTATTCTATGTTTATTATTTCACTTTAAAAAAATAATCGACTGAATAGAGAAAACAGTCAATTGAAAACCTTAAATTTGCATGCAAATTTTGGAATATGACTCTCTGTACTTCAATTGATTAGTCGCATATATACATTTTATTTATATATGTACCGACACATCTTTTGAGAAACCTACCCCTTCGCACCAATCACACCTCTTCGCTTCTATATACTATCAGTTTGACCAGATCATTTTCCAATCTTCTCTACATTTTCAAATCATCTTCCCAAACTCCATAACTCCTTAAAAATAACTCAAATCTTTCCACTAAAAATCAATGCGATCAAAGAAGAAAAGGGTTCGACCTTCACCATCAGCAAGTGAACCATCCAAAGCCCTAATCCGTAACTAATTCAACAATGACATGGCTGTTCATCGCTTTAACAAGATGAGAAACATGCGAGTCTTCGAGGGATCCTTCATCAAGTTTCAAGATTTTGATGGTTATATTATTCGACAATTGACAGAGCCTAATGGCATTGATTCCCTTAATAGCTATGATGCCAACAATCTCAAAATCTTTTCACTTTTGGTAAAATTTTATGCTAATCTTAATCTTGATTTTCATAAACCACAAACCGTGAAGATACCATTTAGAGTTTAGTTTGTGGGGTTATGTATGTTTTACCCATTTAACGAATTGGAATGATTTTACGTTGTTCTTTGGATGGCAAATATTTAGATACCACTGAAATCAACATTCTAGAACATGATGAAATTAGTTATCGTTTCTTAGGGATGACCTCCTAACCTTAAAAATTAATTTCTTACATCCCAAAGCTAGGATAATGCATAGGGTTCTCACTTACCCATTATTACCTAGAACCAGTAGTTATGAAATTATATATAAGCATAATTACTAATGCCTCTATGCCTTATAGGGAAGAAATTATGTAAATCGGTCTAAGGTAATCATGAATGAAATTGGGTTAGTCTCAGAACTAGAGCAAGCTAGAATGTCGCTTAAGTCGTGTTGAAAGCACTTGGTTCGAATAGATAGTAAGCTCGACAAAATCAAAGGTTTCTTAGGTAACATTTGGGACGAAATGTCTTGTTCAACATCTATGGCTCGTACTTCTCCATTTCCTTCAAAAGCAGATGCTCCAAATACTTCAGCTGATTTTAGATGGACAACTTCAAAAGAATGAGAAGAAGAAATTGCCGTGGATTGCGAAGCAGACTTTTAAGGGTGGTAATCTTGATTAACTATGTTTAATTTCAATTTCTCATTTGTAAATTTATTTTGAAACGTATTTAGTGTTATATGGTTGTGATTGTCAAGTGTTTTGTGCCTTTTGTTCTATGTTTATGGATGTGTTGGTATGTTTTTTTGTAACTTTCCTTATTCATGTTTAGTAATGTTTTAAACTTATTGTGATCATGTATGATTGTGTTTACGTTTATTTTCTTTCGTTGATATGTGATCTTCAAAGTTTTTTTGTACAAGTGAGGTTGTGTGATGCTTACATGTTTGTGATCATATGTTAATTTTTACGTGATAATTATATCTATGAGCACAAATCTTTTTATAATAATATACTACCACTTTTACTGTTTATATTTCTCCTACCTGTATTTTTTATCGATGACAAAGGGAGAGAAAATTATATGGCCAAATCAATAGAGGGAGTATATACTTAGGGGGAGGACTATCTGTTGCTTTATTTTAAACCTGTATAGTTGTCATTATCAAAAAGCGTGAAAGGTTAGAACCTCATATTTTGATAGTGACAGCTATACAAGAAAGTATTACGTATATTATTGAAAGTTGCAGGAAATTATCTATTCAAAGAGATCTATATGATGAAGACGACACGATGATGACAAAAAATTATAATACCAGTCATAGAGTCATTAATCTGCAGTTTATACATGTTAAACTCTATTTAAAGTGGTATACACACACATATACTATCAAATATTATTCAAAGTTTTAAACACTAAAAAGAGCATAGAATCAGTCGATCGATAGACTCTATTCAATTGATTGATCTACCTATATATGCTTGTTTTTAAAGCAACGTTCAGTCGACTAACTTATATATTTTAGTCGACCAAATATGCTATTTTCTTAACATTTTCCTTACAGGATAAAATTCCCTATAACTTAGTCGACTAACTAACCTATTTCAGTTGACTGAATGTCGTAAAAGCTATTTTTTAAACCTAAATTTCTACAGGGTCTTCTTCTCAATGAAGAGACACCTCCCTTCAACAATGACTACAACTCTGATATTCACACTTCACAAATAGTTGCATTTACTCATACTCTATATAAGGCAATCATAATTCTTGAATTACACAACAATTCTACTCTCTTTGTTTCAATATCTTGTCTTAAATTCTCTAAGCACTTAATATATTCACATTGTTTTCAATTTGATCACTTGCATGTTCATATACTTCTCTTATGATCAACTCACTTACGATTCTTCACGAATACACAAGTATAACACTTTAAGAAAGATTATAGGAAGGTTGTACTTACTGGCTCATTCGTGCTATTTAATAGCACGAAGTCACAAACTTAGCAAATCGTTGTAATAGAAGTCCTATTAAAGATCTTTAAACAAGAAGTTATGTTGGATGGATCAGATAGTTGTAATATCTATTCCTTCGAATTAAGCGAGGGTAGATAGTTGTAATATCTATTCCTTCGAATTAAGCGAGGGTGTTACTTAAAATCCAAAGGGCATCAGGGGTTGGACGTAAAACAAGAAGTTTGAACAAGTATAAAAATCTCCGGTGTGATCGTTTTTATTCTCTTTATTTTATTTATTTCTGCTACTATTATATACAAGTTTTAATTTAGTAGAATTATTCATATTATTCGATCCATGGTGACTTTTAGTTCTACCTTAATTATTCTAATGTATGAGGTTGTCTGACTTATGTTAAGAACATAAACCCCTTGTAAACTTGAGGTAAGATTAGCTACTTTAATAGGGTATCCTAGAATTCTCATTGATACATATTCTATCATATTAGGAAAAAATGTATTATTTTGACACATGCCACCTTTTTGGAAAAGTGATTTCTATCTCAAGAAATTAGTGGCAGTAAGATAGACTTGGATGAGATCCAAGAAACCCCTAAAGAAACTGAATATTTAGATGATTCTATCTACCCATGGAGGATACTGTGACGACCGCCCATGACCCCCGCACCAAAACAAGAGAATAGTGCGCTGAAATGTGTGCCAGGAAGCCATGGACGATAGTCAGGGTAAATTAAAACAGCGGAACCTCTATCGTAAAACTCACAGCGCATGGATAAAATACAATAGAGAATTATAATACAGTGAAGCTCCCATAGAACAGAATATCATCATCTAATCATAATAGCTTTATACAAACATATGAATCATCCATACATCAAAGCCTCACTACATAACACTCAACAAATACAGCAGCGGAACACCCAGTACATATAATAGGAAATAATATGCAAAAGCCTCCTGCTCGTCTTCGTCATCATCAGCGTAGATCTCCAAGAACAGCACCTGTCACCTGCTACCTAGTCTGCCCATCCCAACATGGATGAACAGCCCAAGGTAATAAGAGGAGACATAAAATCTTGAGTCAGACAAAGTCTTAGTGAGCAGTAAATCAATTATCAAACATACCAAAAGGGCATAAGGGATAAAAGGAATAGGAACCAAACCATCCCACTCCACCTCTTTCTACAGTGATAGCCCCCAGACACATACTAAGAAGAAGCAAGCATAACATAGCAGATAATTAAGGTAAAGCAATAATCACTCGAGCCAAGGACGATGTTTTCCAAATACAAACCCCCAAGGCCTAAACCAAGATCAGATAAGCACCCAGAAAACACCGCTTTTGAGACCGAATGATAATACAACCAAACATCCATGACTCTGGCTATCACTGTTATCCTTGCCTTGATTTCACCGTTAGTTGAATGACCACCTGTCAAGGGCTAATGGTGACCCCGGTTTTAGACATAACTCCGCACGTCATCATGACCCGTGCCTAAGCCGAACGCATCAGCCCAGAGTACTAGCACGTCATCGTGACCCGTGCTTGGAACGTCATCGTGACCCGTTCCAACGTACCCTTGCTTCGAGTATGCTAGAACCTTCAACAACGATGAGA
Source organism: Allium cepa (assembly GCA_030765085.1). NCBI lineage: Eukaryota > Viridiplantae > Streptophyta > Magnoliopsida > Asparagales > Amaryllidaceae > Allium > Allium cepa. The sequence goes on along the minus strand of CM060937.1, from coordinate 180,356,143 downwards.
TCTTAGCCTCCTAGTCATCCTCCTTAACGACTCTTTCCATACTAGCTCAAGCGCCTCTCAAGCTAACCATTATCCATCCCAACTCGGACCGCATCACCGAGTTATAACTTTGCACGTCGTCATGACCCGTGCTTGGAACGTCATCATGACCCGTCCCATCTCAACATATGCCTTGCCCCATCACATCATAGCAAAGTCCCATCTCAATATCATGCTTTGCCTTCTCGCATTATGGCAAGGTTCCACATCATCGAATCCATCCATATGAGCTTCCACATCCGCTTCATATGCTACAGGAAGCTTTCACCATTCAAGAGCCTTTCCACTTAGCTTTTGAATCACCATCGACCTTACTTGTCCAAGTCAAGTAATAGATCAACTAATCAATCAAATCAAACGTTAATCCAAGTAATCAATCATTCAACAAGATCTACATAGAAAATCAAGTAATCAAACATTCAACAAGATCTACATAGAAAATCAAGTAATCAAACATGATCTAAATAGGCATTTATAATTACAATGGCAATTTCGTAAATAAATGAGCATAGTTCTAACATACATGAATCATGGGTCTTTAGCATAGATCTAACAAATATAAATCATGGGTTTTGTCTCTACAACTAGATGAATGAACTTGCATAAGTAAACATCTTCATAAGTAATGGATTTACACTTGGATCTAAGGAAAATGTATGAAATCACTATCTACAACACTCCAACAAACCACCAATCCAATATACTCCTTTGGGTCCGCGTGAGAGATAACTACCACTCACCGAATCAATCAAACACTTCAAAAACTAATCACTTCAGATCTGGACAGCGAAGATCCAAGCTTGATTCGTCGAAATCCCGCTTGAAACGATGAAGTCTCGCTTCAACGGATGAAGATCTTCAACTTTGGTCCTTGAATCTTCGATCTCGATCTTCGATCTTGGATGGATGTTAGAACTAGATTGGAATGGAGAAAAGAAGATGAAGAAATGTTGTAGTCGAGTTTCTAAAATGGCAGCACTTCGTCGCTTCAAAAACCGGTGCCAAAAAGTGAGCCAAAGCCCTCTATTTATAGGCAGATCACCCCCTTAGGTCGCCTGGCCCTTAACTCGCGTGCTCGGTTTTAAGTCGTTGCCGACCTAAAGATCCCCGACCTAACTTAAGTCGGTGCCGACCTATTTCTATGCCGACCTAAAACCATGCCGCCCCCAACGACTTACGACCTAAGACACACATGACTCAACCGACCTTACGTCCTTCGACTCATCAGGTCCTACGACTTAACTCGTTCGGATCCTTAAGTCGCTTGCGACATAGCGACCTAACTCGTAAGTCGTTCACACATCCTTAGAGACCTAGTAACCCACGCGACTTAACACTAAGTCGCTCAACCGACTTAACACGAAGTCTCCCACGCGACTTATCTACATACGCGGTTTAACACACACGACTCAAGCACGAGCCGACCTAACCAAAACAACAACCCTAACTCTAAGTCGCTCATGCGACTTAACTCAAATCGACCCAACACTCTTAGGTCGCTCCAAAATGCCTCCGACCTAACCCCCTTAGGTCGTTAACTCCACTAACTCGCCAGCACGCTATCCTCACTAACCCGCTAACTTGTTAGCTCGTCCCAGCCCCTAAGTCGCTAACTCCTTAAGTCGGCCATACCCTTAACTCGCCAACTTCTTAACTCGGCAACTATCCTATAGGTCGGTCACGACTCATCCCATGAGTCGTTCGCGACTAAATCCCCTAACACGCTAACTCGATCAAACCCATAGGTCGCTCTACTCGACCTAACTCTCACACGACCTAAGCTCAAGTTGCCTACACGAGTTAACCTCCCATACGACTTAGGCTAGGGATAAGACAAACAACACTAACGACCTGTAAATTTTACGATTTATCGACACGTAAAATACGGGTCGTTACATTCTCTCCCCCTTAGGAATTTTGCCCCCGAAATTCCAAACAAACAACAGCAATCAAAGCTATTCTGCATGCCTACCATCCATAGCAATCAACAAACCATGCATCCAATTCTAACCTAGCATGCAGAATTCTAAGACTTAGAACAAGCTACAAATTCATGAGATGTCACGACACTTTAGGGCCATACCTCGAAGAGTTCGGGATGAGCTGCCTTCATCCTCTCTTCCTCCTCCTATGTACAGTCGTTAACATCGTCACTCCATTGTATCTTGAGCAACGTAATCGTCTTCCTCCTAAGCTGTTTCGTGTTAGCTTCAACAACATGAAGCGGCCTACGGGGTCTTCTAACAACTGGATCAACCTCTAAATCTTCACAGCTATCAGCAGGAACCACAGTACTTGGGTCGTGCACATACTTCCGTAGATAAGATACATGAAAAACATTGTGCACTCCCGCCATCTTTTCCGGTAACTCCAATCTATAAGCGAGCTTTCCAATTCGCTCGATAATCGGGAATGGTCCAACAAATCTCGGAGTCAATTTCCCTTTCTTCCCGAATCTGATAACACTCTTCAATGGAGAAATCTTCACAAAAACCATATCACCTACGTCGAACTCCAAATCCTTACGACGATTATCGGCATAACTTTTCTGACGATCTTGGGCTGCCTTCATTCGTTGCCGAATGATCTCTATACAATCCGAAGTCTGTCGAATCATCTCTGGCCCAAGTATCAGTTTTTCTCCAGTTTCCAACCAACATGTCGGAGAGTTACACGGTCTTCCATACAATGCCTCAAATGGTGCCATACCAATACTCGACTGATAACTGTTGTTATACGCAAATTCCACCAAATGAAGATGATCCTCCCATGATCCTCCGAAATCCAAAACACAAGCTCTGAGAAGATCTTCCAAAACTCGGTTGACTCTCTCAGTCTGACCATCTGTTTGGGGGTGGTAAGCTGTACTCAAACACAACTTAGTTCCCAAAACTTCCTGGAAGCTCTTCCAAAATCCACTAGTGAACAATGGGTCTCGATCGCTCATTATGCTCTTCGGAACACCATGGAATCGAATAATCCACTTAACATACAACTCAGCCAACTTCGATGCAGTCCTAGTTGATCGAACAGGAATGAACCTTGCGCTCTTAGTCAAACGATCTACGATGACCCAAATCCCTTCATTCCCTGCCCTGGTTCTAGGTAGGCCATCGATAAAATCCATCGACACTTGCTCCCACTTCCATGTAGGAACCTCTAATGGCTGAAGTAATCCACTGGGCTTCTTCTGCTCAGCTTTCACCAACTGGCAGTTCATACACTTAGAAATAAAATTTCCAACATCCTTCTTCATACCTTCCCAGTAATAGGTTCTCTTCATATCCCGATACATTTTATTTCCTCCTGGATGAATTGTCAACTTCGAGTGATGACTTTCCCTAAGAACTTCATCTCTCAATCCATCTACATCGGGAACAACTAGTCGTCCTTGCTTCCGAAGCCAACCCTCTCGATCGACTTCGAATCCTTTATCCTTTTCTGGGTCCAATCCAGATTCCAAATCTCGGATAATCTTGACAAGCTTATCGTCTCGCTTTTGGCTCTCGCCAATTCTCTCCACCAGAGTAGGCCTTATCGATAAGTTTGCCAACATCTCAGGTTCCAATTCACATCTGGGCCTGAAATCAAATCCAGCCAAATACTCGAGACTCTTCCATTCCGAAAACATGGCTCCCAATCCCGCATGTCTTCGACTCAACGCATCAGCTACTGCGTTACCTTTTCCCGGAGTATAAGCTATACCAAAATCATATGATGCTAAAAACTCTAGCCATCGTTGCTGCCGAAGATTCAAATCCTTTTGGGAGAACAGATACTTCAACGACTTATGATCTGTAAACAACTCAAATCTAACTCCCAACAGGTAATGTCTCCACATCTTCAAAGCAAACACAATTGCCGCTAACTCCAAATCATGAGTCGGATAATTCCTTTCATGCGACTTCAGTTGTCGACTTGCATACACAACAACTTTACCCTTCTGCATTAGCACTGCTCCCAGTCCAGTACCACATGCATCGGTGTAAACCACCATCTCATCATTCCCACTTGGAATAGTCAAAACAGGAGCACTTGTCAGTCGTTCTTTTAGGATTACGAAAGCTTGCTCACACTTGTCATCCCATCTGAACACTTGGTTCTTCTTCGTTAATCCTGTTAATGGTGTAGCTATCTTGGAAAAGTCTTTGATAAACCGTCGATAATATCCTGCTAATCCAAGGAAACTTCTCACATCAGATGCATTCTTAGGTCTAACCCAATCCTGGATCGCCGCCACCTTAGCGGGATCAACCGCTATTCCATTTCCAGAAATAACATGGCCTAAGAATCTCACTTCATTCTTCCAGAAGTGACACTTCGAAAACTTAGCCTTCAGCTGATGTTTCCGCAAGATTTCCAAAACCAAACGCAAGTGCGTCTTGTGCTCTTCTTCAGTTCTAGAATAAATCAGAATATCATCTACGAACACAAGTACGAACTTGTTCAACTGATCTCTGAATACTCTATTCATAAGATCCACAAAATATGCCGGTGCGTTAGTCAATCCAAACGGCATTACCAGGCACTCATAAAACCCGGATGGTGTCCTGAAAGCAGTTTTCGGCACACTATCCTTCGCCACTCTCAACTGGTGAAATCCCGTTGCCAAATCCATCTGAGAAAACACCTTAGCCTCGTGGAGCTGATCAAACAAGTCATCTATTCTCGGCAATGGATACTTGTTCTTCTTAGTCACCTTATTCAACTCACGATAATCCACACACAACCTCAACGATCCATCCGCTTTGGTTGCAAACACAACTGGTGCACCCCATTCGGACACACTACGTCGAATGAATCCCTTCCGTAAAAGGTCATCAACTTGCACCCTCAACTCTTGCTGCTCCCTAGGCGCCATCCGCCTAAGAGGCATCACAACAGGTCTGGCTCCCTCAACTAGATCGATACGAAACTCGATCTCCCTATGCGGCGGTAACCCTTTGACCTCGTCAAAGACGTCCTCAAATCCATTCACAATAGCCACCGACGACAGTCCATCCCGTGGAACAACCAGCGAATACATGAAGCTCATGAAGACGCCTTCCTCATGCTTACATCGTATCATAACCTTTCGCCCTTCCACATTTCCGACTGTCACCTCCAGCCTCTCACAATCAATCCTTGCCGCATACTTCCTAAGCCAGTCCATACCCAAAATAATTCCGAACCCCGTAAAGTTCAGAACAAAGCAATCACAAACAAACGAGCAATCATGACTCGACACAACTAGGCCACGGCATATCATACACAAACATGACGAACCCCCAACTGGATTAGTCACAACCAATGGCCTATCAACAATATCCGGTTTCAAACCTAACCGGCCTACCAAATCATCACAAACAAAAGAATGCGACGCTCCAGTATCAAACAACACTCTAACTGGAACACCACAAATAAAAAGAGTACCTTGAACCACCACACTCTTCCCCTTCTCTTCAGCAATAGGAGCTTTTGAAGACGACGGCACAGCTCCCAAAGCATAAGCTTGCACAACCTGCCTATCTTTCCTTGGTTCTGGACAGTCCTTCTTGATATGTCCCAGCTTATCACAGTTGTGGCACTTCAACTGCACCTTTGGATTCTTGCAATCCCGGGAGAGATGACCCTTCTGTCGGCAGTTGTAGCAAGTCACTTCGCCTTTCAACTTCTTCTGGCCATCCTTTCCCTTCTGTTGCTGCTGCTTCCTCTTCTTATTTCCACCCTGCTGCGGCTTAGACCCTTCCTTGGTTACAGCAACAACAGAACCTTCCCTGGGAAACAAACTCTCATGCCTAAGAGCTTTTTCCACAAGCTTCTCAAACGGATCGTCCAAATGATCCACTAACTGCCTTCCAAGATAAGCGTCCAAACCGGTCACAAACTTCTCGTTCTTCTGGTAGGGAGAATCAATATACGATCTGGCATACTTGGACAAAGCTTCAAACTCAGAAATATACTCAAGAACTGGTCTCCCACCTTGCTTGAGCTCCACAAACCTCTTAAACAAAATAGATTTCTGAGCCGTAGAGATGAACTTGGCTTCAAATCTGACTTGGAATTGCTCCCAAGTGATCCCTTCCTCTGGAGTATCGATGGTGATGGAATTCCACCAATCAGCAGCTCTTCCCTGAAGCTGTCTTGATGCAAGCTTCCTCTTGGTTGCATCCTCAATTCCCAAATCACCAAAAATCCTTTGACAAGCATCAATCCATCTCTGCACTTCAATGGTCGATTCCGTCCCCAAGAAAGCTTTTCCTCCAAGAGAAGTATAGTCCTTGCAAAGCTTAGCAAAATCCACCGGTCTTGGAGCTTGAACTTGAACTCCAACATCTACTGATGGCCCCGAGGCTGGTATCCTTCTCATGATCGAAGTCATCATGGCCTCAAACATAGGAGCATAATCAACAGCTTCCCTAGCAGCACGGCCTTCCCTAGCAGTTGGTCTCCCCCTTCGACTCATCCTTAATATCTACAAAAAGGAATGACTTAGAACACCTTGAGAAACAACTGCATAAGGAGTTCAAATCCTTCTAAACTACTATATTATATATAGTAATCATTCATCAAAATACAATTACGTCTCTCGTACGCAGTTACGTCAGCGAGCGCTGGCTAAAAAATCGATTAACCAAAGCTCTGATACCAAATGTGACGACCGCCCATGACCTCCGCACCAAAACAAGAGAATAGTGCGCTGAAAGGTGTGCCAGGAAGCCGTGGAAGATAGTCAGGGTAAATTAAAACAGCGGAACCTCTATCGTAAAACTCACAGCGCATGGATAAAATACAATAGAGAAATATAATACAGTGAAGCTCCCATAGAACAGAATATCATCATCTAATCATAATAGCTTTATACAAACATATGAATCATCCATACATCAAAGCCTCACTACATAACACTCAACAAATACAGCAGCGGAACACCCAGTACATATAATAGGAAATAATATGCAAAAGCCTCCTGCTCGTCTTCGTCATCATCAGCGTAGATCTCCAAGAACAGCACCTGTCACCTGCTACCTAGTCTGCCCATCCCAACATGGATGAACAGCCCAAGGTAATAAGAGGAGACATAAAACCTTGAGTCAGACAAAGTCTTAGTGAGCAGTAAATCAACTATCAAACATACCGAAAGGGCATAAGGGATAAAAGGAATAGGAACCAAACCATCCCACTCCACCTCTTTCTACAGTGATAGCCCCCAGACACATACTAAGAAGAAGCAAGCATAACATAGCAGATAATTAAGGTAAAGCAATAATCACTCGAGCCAAGGACGATGTTTTCCAAATACAAACCCCCAAGGCCTAAACCAAGATCAGATAAGCACCCAGAAAACACCGCTCTTGAGACCGAATGATAATACAACCAAACATCCATGACTCTGGCTATCACTGTTATCCTTGCCTTGATTTCACCGTTAGTTGAATGACCACCTGTCAAGGGCTAATGGTGACCCCGGTTTTAGACATAACTCCGCACGTCATCATGACCCGTGCCTAAGCCGAACGCATCAGCCCAGAGTACTAGCACGTCATCGTGACCCGTGCTTGGAACGTCATCGTGACCCGTTCCAACGTACCCTTGCTTCGAGTATGCTAGAACCTTCAACAACGATGAGATCTTAGCCTCCTAGTCATCCTCCTTGACGACTCTTTCCATACTAGCTCAAGCGCCTCTCAAGCTAACCATTATCCATCCCAACTCGGACCGCATCACTGAGTTATAACTTTGCACGTCGTCATGACCCGTGCTTGGAACGTCATCATTACCCGTCCCATCTCAACATATGCCTTGCCCCATCACATCATAGCAAAGTCCCATCTCAATATCATGCTTTGCCTTCTCGCATTATGGCAAGGTTCCACATCATCGAATCCATCCATATGAGCTTCCACATCCGCTTCATATGCTACAGGCAGCTTTCACCATTCAAGAGCCTTTCCACTTAGCTTTTGAATCACCATCGACCTTACTTGTCCAAGTCAAGTAATAGATCAACTAATCAATCAAATCAAACGTTAATCCAAGTAATCAATCATTCAACAAGATCTACATAGAAAACCAAGTAATCAAACATTCAACAAGATCTACATAGAAAATCAAGTAATCAAACATGATCTAAATAGGCATTTATAATTACAATGGCAATTTCGTAAATAAATGAGCATAGTTCTAACATACATGAATCATGGGTCTTTAGCATAGATCTAACAAATATAAATCATGGGTTTTGTCTCTACAACTAGATGAATGAACTTGCATAAGTAAACATCTTCATAAGTAATGGATTTACACTTGGATCTAAGGAAAATGTATTAAATCACTATCTACAACACTCCAATAAACCACCAATCCAATATACTCCTTTGGGTCCGCGTGAGAGATAACTACCACTCACCGAATCAATCAAACACTTCAAAAACTAATCACTTCAGATCTGGACAGCGAAGATCCAAGCTTGATTCGTCGAAATCCCGCTTGAAACGATGAAGTCTCGCTTCAACGGATGAAGATCTTCAACTTTGGTCCTTGAATCTTCGATCTCGATCTTCGATCTTGGATGGATGTTAGAACTAGATTGGAATGGAGAAAAGAAGATGAAGAAATGTTGTAGTCGAGTTTCTAAAATGGCAGCACTTCGTCGCTTCAAAAACCGGTGCCAAAAAGTGAGCCAAAGCCCTCTATTTATAGGCAGATCACCCCCTTAGGTCGCCTGGCCCTTAACTCGCGTGCTCGGTTTTAAGTCGTTGCCGACCTAAAGATCCCCGACCTAACTTAAGTCGGTGCCGACCTATTTCTATGCCGACCTAAAACCATGCCGCCCCCAACGACTTACGACCTAAGACACACATGACTCAACCGACCTTACGTCCTTCGACTCATCAGGTCCTACGACTTAACTCGTTCGGATCCTTAAGTCGCTTGCGACATAGCGACCTAACTCGTAAGTCGTTCACACATCCTTAGCGACCTAGTAACCCACGCGACTTAACACTAAGTCGCTCAACCGACTTAACACGAAGTCTCCCACGCGACTTATCTACATACGCGGTTTAACACACACGACTCAAGCACGAGCCGACCTAACCAAAGCAACAACCCTAACTCTAAGTCGCTCATGCGACTTAACTCAAATCGACCCAACACTCTTAGGTCGCTCCAAAATGCCTCCGACCTAACAACCATACGACCTAACCCCCTTAGGTCGTTAACTCCACTAACTCGCCAGCACGCTATCCTCACTAACCCGCTAACTTGTTAGCTCGTCCCAGCCCCTAAGTCGCTAACTCCTTAAGTCGGCCATACCCTTAACTCGCCAACTTCTTAACTCGGCAACTATCCTATAGGTCGGTCACGACTCATCCCATGAGTCGTTCGCGACTAAATCCCCTAACACGCTAACTCGATCAAACCCATAGGTCGCTCTACTCGACCTAACTCTCACACGAACTAAGCTCAAGTTGCCTACACGAGTTAACCTCCCATACGACTTAGGCTAGGGATAAGACAAACAACACTAACGACCTGTAAATTTTACGATTTATCGACACGTAAAATACGGGTCGTTACAGATACACAACCTATTAGAAGGTCTAGTAGAGAATTTTGCATGCTAGAGATACAATATGCCTTTCTCGTCAATGATGAGAAAGTGCATGTGTCATCGATGAAGACGATCCCCTTATATACCGACAAGCCTTAGAGAGTAAGTACTCTACCTTGGGGCTTGATGTGATGAAATCCATGAATAAAAACAAAGTATAGACTTTGGAAAATGTAGACAAAGTGGAAAAACCCATCGGCTGTAAATGAATCTTTAAGAAATAGATCGGTGCAAATGGAAAGGTCAAGAACTATAAGGCAAAGTTAGTGGAAAAAGGTCGTCAAATTCAATATGTTTGTTATGATGAAATATTTCTCCAGTCACCATACTTATACCAATTCAAATTCTACTTGTTTCCTTACTTATTATGACTATAAAATATGGCGGATGAACATTGAAATGTAGTTTTTAAATAGTGTTTTAAAGAGACCGACATTCATATGTTGAATCCAAAGGGTTTCAAAGTCAATGGGAGAGGAGACAAGACATGTTGACTCATAAGATCAGCTTACGCTCTTAAGCAAGCATAAGAAGTTGGCCAGAGGTTGCTTTTCATTAGGTGTATTAAGTTTATGTCAATCAAATCTGGGCTAAAATCATTAGATAACGGTAACGCCTTTCTAAAGTATTTGAGATGTGATGACAATCCTACACCTTCATTAACTTATAAACCTGTATAGTGCGCTATAATGGTATTCGGCCTATATAGGACAATTGTCAAGTGGTAAAGTAACTAAAATAACCATATAACTTGTCATATATCTTGCATCATATCAAATAAAGTATAATAGTCAAATAGATATAAAATAGGTAAGATCAAAAAATAACTATATGAATCATCATAGATTAAAGCACAGGTTCAATACAGTTATTCAAAATAAATCATAAAGTTCATACATCAAATAATAACTCAAGTGATAAACTATCTCTAATAAAAAGTCAAACACTATCAGAGCTCCACAGTGTTTCACGATGGAATAAGTAGCAATAGTAAGCCTAAATAGTATGATATGAAAGCATAGCCTCCTGCTAGTCCATCTACACAACACTGTATGTCGTCCCATACCAGCTATCTAGTATACTCATTTAAAAGTACATGAGATGATAAGAAGCAAGGGATAAAACCTCGAGTTAGACAACAGTCTTTTATGAGCGATCTACGATCTCACAATACTATAGAAGTAGTTATAGTAAAGTATAGGATATAGGGATTGGGAATCATAACTGGCATGTCCTTGCATCCAAAAAGTTAGCACATAATATCAATATATGCTAATATACTATCACCACCATCATATTGGTTTATTACAAATCAAAGTACAATGTCGGGTGTCTGGGTATCCAATTTAACAATAATAATGTCATGTGACAAACTTAGAGTGATGAAACAAACACAGTTATCATAACATCCATCAAATAATCCTCATATCACTCATATGCGTTGGATATATGATAACTCATATAGCCAATCCTCTTCCAGAGACTAGTGAATAAATGGATTTCATGGTGCCTGAACCATGCAATTCTGAAGGAAAGAAAAAATAGACTTACATATTCACAAAGTCTAGGGCAAGACAGATCACATCATATAATCTGGGATCACAACATAAATTTGGGTGAACATCCTCACATGACCACTCTTTACTAGCATAATTCAAAACCTCCAAGTATCAATGATCCCTTTGCATGCCCCTCTATAGCTGAATAAATCATCATTCCATTCCATTCCATCAATTCAGTACATCATCGTTCTACCACAAGTTCGTATTATCAAACATATCCTTATAGATCATCATAACAATTCTCATCATCAAGTTGTCATCATCAGAATATCTCTGGTCACCCCTCATAAGTCGTAGAGTCCACGCATCAAAGTTCTGAAGTCATCACGTCAAAGTGTTGCGCCATTTCTACACCATCCAAATCGCTCGTTGTTAAGCCATGATGTCAAAATCAAACATCGCACACACAAACAAATCACCATGAAGTCCCTTCATAATCCACATCAAGAATAAGCCAAATCTTCCACCATTAATATTGGTCGTTACCGACCATTTTGGTTTCGTACTCAGCCAAAATGGCTAAGTATAAACTAAATGAAAAGGTTCGTCATCCCTCTTGAAGCCCAAAGCACTCTCAGTATGTATTGACCGATTTACTTCTCCAGTTCCTTGAGGTTTTCTACGTCACTTTGAACCTCTAGCATTCCAACACTTTTTATATACCGTTCTTATCATTCCCATCATGTATGCAATCATTAATATGCATGAAAATTTATCTTATGAATGTTTTATAACATAATATCACCCATCGATCAGTGTTTTCAATGAAAATAAGTAAATGAGCATTCATAAACCAACATAGCATACATGTAACATACACAACACGCCTATATCAACCATTTTTGGATTCATATCAAAAATAAAAAAATCTAGCAATTTCCAAAAAAAAGGTACGTCCATAAGAACAAGCATAACATCCAATTTAAAATCATTGTAAAAAACTTTATAATTTATTTAAAAATCAGGTGTGGATTTCGATATATTAAAAATCATGTTTTAAAGTTGGAGACTATCAAAATATTGTTTTTATGCTATAATGAAAATCATAGGATAATAAGAGGGCTTAACCACTCACCTTAATAAAACTTAACTAATTTGTGCCAACTTGTAGAGGACTCTTATGCAAAAGATGTGGAAAATATAAGATGCATAGCCTTTTAAATAAATTTATTAACTAGTCAATTAATTAACTAATTAATAATTAATTTAATCACCATTCATAAACCTTCATTAGAAGTACACAACTCATGTCTTGTAACATCCCATAAAAATTAACTAATAAGAAAAGAATAAGTTAGGAAATTAATGATAAGACTAAAAAGAGAAATTTTGTAAATGTTGGAATGTGGCCACAAAAGTGCGTTTGTAGCAATTTTTTGATGAACTTTCAAATATAAATTTTTTAAATCAGAACTCAAATGAAAAGGTTATTGGCGTTTAAAGTTTTCAGATTCAAATTAAAGTAAATAACTAATGCTAAAGTTTAAAATTTAGAAATTAATGGTAGCAAGACTTGGGGGTTAAGTAAATGTTAAATAAATGTTAACGATGAATTATAATTAAGGAATTTAATAAACTATCAATGACAACTAAGCATTCTTTCCAAAATACATTAACCGATCGACAAATACCTAGGGTCGGTCGATCGCTAGTGGTCGACAAGTGATCGTAGTGGTGGCTAGGGTTTTTAACACCATGAACATTCCGAATTTATTATTTCAAGTTGACTTAAATTCGATGGTTCTGGTGCTTTCTAACTACTACAAATAAGAGCCTAATCCTTTCACTTTTATTCATAAATTATCTTGAAAACTAAGTGAAGCTCTATCGGTCCCTCTCTTCAAAGATTCAGAAAGTTCTCTACGATTTCAGGTTAGAAATTTTAGCTGTTTACTGTTCAGTTTCTAATCCTATCCTCCTCTAATTCATAAAATTTTGAATCGAATTCATACACAATTCCCTTGTTGTATATTTTTAAAAGGAGAGATCTGAAAGAGATTAACGCAGGCATAAACAAATCCGAGAGGAAGAGCTAAGGACTTTTGTAAGTGGAAATTTTAGTTTTTTTTTATTTTAGTAATCTTATAGTATAATTTGTATTTGACATATGCCTAGGGGGAATTTTGTTAACAAAAACACCAAACTAAAACTCCAAAATTCCCCTAAGCAAAATGTCAATTCTTATGTTAGGATCTCAATTATTCTATATTAACATAGTGGAATTGTAGAGTTATTGCAGTTTTAATGTTTTACACTCTACGCCACTTCTCATCTTTTTTTGGATCTGATTAAGGGTTTTTGAAAAGAAATAAGTTTAGAAATGGTGTGTAAGTTATGGATTCTTTTTATTCATAGTCTGCATTTCCTATTTCCATAATTTAAATAAAATTCTCTTTTTCATTCGTGTATGTAGAAGCTGAATAGAGCGTAAGAGGATTTGAATTGCAAATTCTATTCACGTTGATTATACTATTTTATTATAAAATAACTTTGGTATGGACTCTATATTTGTACAAGTCTGTTGTTGAATTAAGGATGTTGGATGTACGGTATATTTGTTGATATGGAATTGGACTTGTATAAATTTAAAGTTTTAACGTTTAAACAATTAGCATAAAGCATACTTCGCAATATTTTAGGCGCGCGCGTGTGTGTATTACTATATAAATAACGTATAATCAATAGCGTGTTAATTGCATGGTAAATAAGTTATTAATTAGCATTAACTCCCCAATAGGAAGGTGTTAGCGTCAAAGTTGGTCACTGACACCCTTGAATAGAATTATTTGGAGAGAATAATGAAGAAAATAAATTAAAACATAGGAATATCATAGTAAAATGCAATAAGAACTGTAAAAACAAGAACACCAGAATTATAGTGGTTCGGCGTAACTACCTACGTCCACTTTGAATGTAATCTTTATTGCTCTTTCAAAGAATTGGATACAAATACAATCCATACATAAACATCTTGACTATAAGTTTTAATAGAAAAGAAACGAGTATAGAAAATGGCAGAGTCTCCCAGGAGTTCTCGAAAAAAGGTCCCTTCAACTGTACCCTTGTCCCTCTATTTATAGACGAAGATAGACTAGACTTCTTGGGTAGGCCCAAGAATAAGGCACTTTGGCCCACAGTAGGAAACTTTTGTTCATCGATCCAAGCATATTGAATGATGATCGCCGGTCCACCTCGACCGGTCCAGTGTTTCGCCGTTGACTTGAAGCAGATTGTCAAAGGACTCGAAGCAAGCGGCTTTATGATTCGAAGTATAGGAAGGCTAACCGCGTCACTCTACTATAGATCGAAGAGATTACTAACCATCACAAGGTTCACCGAACCAGACCTGAGGTACCACGCATGTCGAACCATCAAGGCTGCATCGTACGTGTCGAATTGCCTCAACCGAACGAGGCGTGCCGAGCCATTAAGGACGAACCATACGTGTCGAACTATCTCGACCGAACGAGGCGAGACAAACTATCTAGACCGAGTGGCATCTGCTGACCACCTAGACCAAGCCATGTATGACCTTTGTCCTTGATCGAGCCATGTATTCTGAGCCACCTTGACCGAGCCATGTGTGATCTTTATTCTTGACCGAGCGACGTCTGTTGTCCAACCTAGACCGAGCCATGCATACCGACCCATACCCACCGGGCCGCACATAAATGCCGAACCATACCGATTGCATCAAACCCTTATATCTCCAGTCTTTTCTTGGTCAGAATCTTGTCTAGTGCTAACTATAACTTATGCAACTGTCGCTTGTAGCCAGGCCAAGGTGCTGGGTAACATTTGCTCCCCCAAAATGCGCCGTATGAATCAACACGGCATGCTTTGAATTAACAACCAGTCCCTGCTTTCAGGAGTTAGTTCATCTAGAAATATAATTGTCCACCGCTTAGACCTTGTTCTTAACTTTTCAAAAGCTGAATGTACACTATCTTACGAAGGCTGAATCATGGCGGACTTTCCTAGCATCACGTGCATATGTTTATATATTTTCTATTTAGTTATATTTTTTCAAATGGATGGCTCAACGTACGAACACCGAGCCATGCAGCCAGTCGACTTAGTGTCGTTGGGTCATGTTCACTTACCGACCACTGAGGTGTTTTGACCAATTCCAGAGGGTGAGGCCTGTTCGCCTTCCCAATCCCGCATATAAAGGCATGTACTACTTCTCTTTCTTCCCACTTTTACTTCTTGACTTTCCCTCTCCAACTTCACTCAAAACAGAGGCATCCTCCCTCAACCAAACTGCCCTTACTCTTTTTCTCTCCTCTTTCCACTGTCTTATCAAGTACCTTCCAACCTCCTTTTGGCGTCAAGCTCTAAAGATTACATGCCTTAACTCCAATTAACATTGTAGGTAAGGATCTAAATTCTTGTGCCATTTCCTTGCCCACGTTCATCTAAAGTCGGCCTGGGCCCACGCATCACATGCACTCGATCTTCCCTGATGAGAACAAGACGAGTAATATAGTGGTAGTGACAGCATGTGTAAGGACAGTGTAGAGCTCGAGGAAGAGAAAGTGTGTAGGGCCTATTGAGGAGATCGGTAAGTTCGACATTCTGAGTGCTCGCGAGTCGGTAGAACACTTGTAGCGAAGTGGGTCGGTTGGAATTCGGTCGAGGAATCGACCAATAGGATTTTGGCAATGAAGTAGGTCGGTGATTTGAGAGACGGTGTGGGTCGGTAGCATTGCAGATGGTATGGACCGGTAGTTTATTAGGATGGACCTGGGTCGGTGGGAGTTTGGTAATAGCGTAGTTCTTTATTCTGAGAAGGAGCGGCTCAATACATGTTATGGTGAGGCCGTTCGGGGATTAGAGAGTGAGTATGGGTCAGTCATTTGAGTGTGGCGTTACGGCCCGATGAGAGTCTACAAGGATGGTTCGGTATAACCCCAGTAGGCCGTTTGGTGACGAGAGAGTGTTGGTGAGGAGAGTGAGTGGGTCAGTGATGTTTGTTTAGGAAGTCGTTCAGTAGCTTGTAGATGAGTGTTTCCATATGTAAGTTTAGAGAGACGTTCAGTTTCAAGCCTTGAAATCGGCATTGATAATCAAAATCATCTCCACTTGAACACAACAATGTCAAGATCACATACCCACATGCCAGACCATAGAATAAAGAATAATAACAAGAACTTAAGCACATGAGTATATGGAACTGGTTTGGACTAATAACTTCATAGTTTTAACAACTATAAACATGAATTCAACTTAACAAAATCAAATAATAACCTTCAACATATGATGCCAATGTCCGATCTCAAGACCACTACTACCAAACGTAGGATAAGCTCACGGAGATGGTCAGCAATGGCGGTCTCCGAAGAGAATAGTTTGATGCTCAGTCATATTTCATCGGTCTTTAATACTTTAATTCTTTTATATTCGTGCTTGAATGATTGCACTAATTCACACATCACACGGGGGGAATTTTTTTGTAAGTGTATCTGATATCAATTGTCTTTTAAGTATAGTTTAAACAGGATTCTGTTCACATCCATCGTTCTTTAAAGATGTCCAGAAAATCGAGCTCTACTACAGTTTCCGATAGGCCTGAGCCAGGTTCTCAGCGGGAGGTAGTAGGGACTTAAAATCCATTGACAACCTCCATACAGGGTATTCCAGATCCATCTATTGCAGTTATTGGCCTAGCTCCTGATATTATAGACGGAGCAATTATCCTAGATAATCCGACCGATTCACATGCTTCAAAAATCGGTGAAGCTGCTCTTCGTCGGTTATGCTCGATTAATGGAATTTCCTTCGATGACGTTTTAGTTTTGTCAGGACAAGATCGGCCTCACCTGCCTCCAACTAGGTATGCAGCATGCAACAAATTCATATGCTGGGTCGGAAGTTTCCACCTTTGGATTCATTTCTCCATGAAGTGTTGTAGTATATCGGGATTGCTCCATCACAGCTTTACCTCAATAGTCATGCGTTTATTCATGGCACTTGTGTTCTCTTCATGAGCATTTTATTCATACTCCCCACTCCCAAAGAAATCCACAATATCTACAACTTTAAAAGACGATCTGATGGTCCATTCTTCATATTCCTAAACCACACTCCAAATGTCAAATCCTGACAGGGGCGTGGAGCAAATTTCCAAGTATAAGCAAGAATGGTTTCACGTATGCTTCCCTCCTGGCTTTGCAAGGAGATGGTCGGAAGGGAGTAAGTTTCTTTCCTAGAGTAACATTTTTCTAAGGCTCGAAGTGTATCCTTTCTAAACTTCCTTTGACTTTTATAGGTATCCACCCATGACCTGAAGGCGCTGGGTATTCTGAGGCTGTCGAGGCCATTCGAGCTATCTCGTGAAAGACTGGGAAATTAAACAAGTTATCTCCAACGAGCTGCTTTTGAAATTTGGATTATTGGTAAGGGTCGATGAACTAGCCTTCCAACTGGCGCCCCTACAACCGGATCTACTATGGAGAAAGGCAAAGAGGAGGTCGTGCCTTCGATGCCCCTACAAGAGGGGCCCTAGATACATCTGAGGAGGATGAAATTAGGGAAGTCGGGGTGCCAAGAGCGTCCGATGAGAATATAATTCATGTCTCAGCGTCGGTTACTGATGTGACGGGCATCGATGAACCGCCTCCTTCTTCAAATGGGAAAATGAGACTAGCCTACAAACTGAGAAAGAAAACAGTGGGTGGAACCTTGAAAGTTATAATTACTTCGGTTGAGAAAGAGTCGTCTCCCCAACACCTAGAGGGTTCACTAAAAGGCTTATCAGATCTGACCATTCCTGATGACTTGCCAAATTATGGCTTCAACAATCCAGGGGCCTTGGGACTTAATTCATCCACGAGAGATGATGAGGGCGATCAGGCTCGTCATCAAGGAGAGAAAACCCCAATAAGCAAAGCAAAAGAAACTGGTCCGTCTGGGGAAAACACTAGGACACACACGAACACTTACACCTCACCCTACACTTAAAATTTAGCCATCATACGATTCTCACCAACTCATCCTCACTTGGTTTCCATGTAAGTAATATGGGGCATACACACGGCTTCGACCGCCTCCACGGGTCCTCTATCTTCCATCACTCTAGCTAGGATTCAAAGTCAGGTAGATGCCGAGATAGGGATGACAGCAGCGATAGAGACTATCATCCTCGAGATTCATCATCTTTTCAAAGAAAAACTTACGGCCATTTCTCATACCATAACGATCCTTCTCCTCAACCAGAGCATAGCAGGGAGAAATCTACCCAAAGAGGGCCTCAATATGAAGCTCCTCGTAACCAACACTCTGGCTCATTGAGCACTAAGCAATCATGTGAGCCTCACAAGAAGTCCGTGGTTTTGGCTAGACAAACTTCCTCTGTCTCTGCACACGATCCATCGATAGCAGAAAAACTAGTCGAGCTTAAAGCTACATTTTCGAAAATATGCTTCGATAGTGTAAAATTTCTTCTTGCGATTTATCCTATTCAAAGGCATGTCAAACAAAGTATCATCGCCTCAATAATGATGTCTACGTCCAACACGATGCATTCATTCATTTGGTGGAAAAAGTTTTAAAAGTTTCTATAGAACGTCAACATCAAATCGATTGCCTGAAACTTAAAGCCATCCAAGATAAAGGTATCATTAAAGCCCAAGACGAAGAGCTTTCCTCGTTCAAATCTCAGCTTGAGGTCGCTCAGAAAAATGCTAAAGATGCGGCCTAGGCTGTCAGTCATTTGGAAGCCACTCACAAAAAGGAAATTGATGAGGCGGTTCAGCGTAGTGGTGCTCTAGCCTTAGAGAAAGATTCCATCCACAAAGAAAAGTATGTCCTCTCTTAACGAGTTAAAGAATTGGAGGAGCTGCTCCTTAAAGAGATAGAAGAGAAAATCACTGCACATGGAGAGTCACAATGCTATTGCGATGAAATCGTCGCAACACAGCTCTTAAAGACAAATCTTGATGAGGAACATTCTATGGCTGAAGAGTTAAAAGACGCAGTCCGTGAGGAGGGTAAAAGAATAGCGCTGATAGAGGTTGATTCTCGCCTCGAAACAGTTGTTGAAGCTGGTAGAGAGGAACTTAAGTGCTTGTTTGATCCGCTCATCGTCGAGTATAATGCTCGAGTTCTCATGCATCGTGACCTACCCATCCTAAGCAAGGGTTACCTCGAATCTTTGGCCGAAGCATGGGATACTTTAATAAAGATTAAAAAGGTCAAGCTGAGAACTGAAGAGGTTGATGAAGGAGCCCCGACGAAGGAAATGCTTCGAGGAAACGAGCCTTCAGACTTGTCTGCTGCAGAAGCCCAATATGGTTGAGATTCTTCGCCATCAAAAGGCAAGGACGACATTGTTGGCCCGTCCAGCATTGAATCTCAAGTTCCTCCTTTTGCTTAGTCAACTGATAGCTCATCACTCGATCCTCCCGAACAGCACGTCGGCTATTTCCTAGAGAAGCCCGGGGTCGATGTTCATATTCTATCCCTTATTCCATAGGGTGAGACTACTAAAACAATCGAGAGCCAACCAGAAGCCGGTACGTGGCATTTCTTTATAGAGTAAAAGAGACCATCGATTTTTTCGCGCGATAGAAGTATTCTAACATTTTTGCCTTTTATGATTTCATGTAGGCCATTTTAATCCCAAAAATACTCCAAGGAGTGATGCTGCCATGGAGAGGGAAGAGAAAATGGGAGAAGCTTTTCACAATAGGAATATTCCTAGACCAGACGCTCAAGTGATCGGGGCACTCGATGAGGATAAATTGGAAAATCCCTCGCTTGAAGAAGAAGATGATGAGGCTGAAATCATCGGCGCCTCCAAACATACTTCAAAGTTGAGCATAGCGGAGAAAATCATGAAAGAGGGGAAAGAGAAAGATGAACTTAAGGTTGTGCCTCAGGTGGTGGAACTTGATGATCCTCTTAACAGACCCCTGAAGGTCATTCTTCTAGTGGGACCACACCTTTGGAAGTTCCTCTTCCTCCCAGACACCACCTCCGTAGGAAGCAAAGCATCCAAGAGAAAACGCTTGGAAGAGGGTCTTCAGAGAAACCAAGTAAGGAGAAAAAAAATCAAAAAAGTAGCTATCCGGCCATGCCTCGTTCAACCTGAATAAGCCTGAATCATGTAGTTGTTTCTATTTATTTTCATAGTCGTTGTATATAGCATTTTAATCTGAGTTTAGGAGAAGTTGTAATGGAACTTGATCTTCAATTAGTAAATAAAATTTTATTTCTTTGTTTTCGATGATTTTCACTGTTTAGCTTATCATCTTTGTACTTCAAATTCAAAGTTTTCCGGGTCGTGTAAGCACCTGTTCATTTCCACATGACTCGAATTTTTTTAAATTGCATATATTTTAGTCCATGCTCTAAGTAATTAGAGATTTTATAGTCGTTTATACTCTAGTCCGCACTCCGGGGACTCAAGGTACCCTAGCCCACGCTCCGGGGACTTAGAGATTTTTAAGTCGTTTATACTCTTGTCCGTACGTTGGGGACTCAGAGTACTCTAGTCCGCGCTCTGGGGACAATGATATATTTATTTTTTTATACTCTAGTCCGCACTCTGGGGAATCAGAGTACTCTAGTCTGCTCTTCGAGGACTTAGAGATTTTTAAGTCGTTTATACTCTAGTCCGCACTCCGGGGACTCAAAGTACTCTAGTCCACGCTCTAAGGACTAAAAGATTTTTATTTTGTTTATACTATAGTCTGCACTCCGGGGACTCAGAGTACTCTAGTCCGCTCTCCGGGAACTTAGAGATTTTAAGTCGTTTATACTTTAGTCCGCACTTCTGTGACTCAAAGTACTCTAGCCCGTGCTCCGGGGACTTAGAGATTTTTCAGTCGTTTATACTCTAGTCCGCACTACGGGGACTTAGAGTACTCTAGTCCGTGCTCCAGAGACTAAGAGATTTTTATTTCGTTTATATTGTACACTCTGAGGACTTAGAGTACTCTAGCCTGCTCTCTAGAGACTTAGAGATTTTTAAGTCAATTATACTCTAGTCCACACTCCGAGGACTCAAAGTACTCTAGTCCGTGCTCCGGAGACAAGAGATTTTTATTTCGTTTATACTCTAGTCTACACTCAGAGGACTTAGAGTATTCTAATCCGCTCTCTAGGGACTTAGAGATTTTTAGGTTGTTTATACTCTAGTCCGCACTCTAGGGACTCAGAGTACTCTAGTCCATGCTCCAGGGACTTAGATATTTTTATATCGTTTATACTCTAGTCCACACTTTGGGGACTCAAAGTACTCTAGTCCGCGCTCCGGGGACTTAGACATTTTTAATCGTTTATACTCTAATCTGCACTCCAGGACTCAGAGTACTCTAGTTCGTGTTCCGGGGACTAAGAGATTTTTATGTCGTTTATACTCTAGTCTGCACTTCGGGGACTCAGAGTACTCTAGTCCACGCACTTGGGACTAAGTGATTTTTATTTCGTTTATACTCTAGTTCGCACACCGAGGACTCAGAGTACTCTAGTCTGCTTTTCGGGGACTTAGAGATTTTTAAGTCGTTTATACTTTAGTCCGCACTACGGAGGCTCAGAGTACTCTAGTCCATGCTCCGGGAACTTAGAGATTTTTAAGTCATTTATACTCTAGTTCGCTCTTCAAGGACTCAAAGTACTCTAGTCCGCTCTTCGGGGACTTAGAGATTTTTATGTCACTTATACTCTAGTCCACACTCCGAGGACTCGAAGTACTCTAATCCGCGCTCCAGGGACTAAGAGATTTTTATTTCATTTATACTCTAGTCTGCACTCCGAGGACTCAGAGTACTTTAGTTCGCTCTTTGGGGACTTAGAGATTTTAAGTTGTTTATACTCTAGTCTGAACTTTGGGGACTCAGAGTACTCTAGTCCGCTCTTTAGGGACTTAGAGATTTTTAAGTCGTTTATACTCTAGTCCACACTCCAAGGACTCAGAGTACTCTAGTCCGTGCTTCGGGAACTAAGAGATATTTTTCAATTGGCTTTTAATTTTGCATGTGCGTTCATACGCTGGACAGAATAATGTAATTTAATTTTAGCCACGGAATTATAACACATGTAACATCAACAGTTCATTGAAAAATGGCTTCAAGCCTTTATTGATCATAACAAATAGGAACAAATTGAATTGTTTTATTACATTCCAAAAACAAAGAACAACAAAAGAAACATATACTGAAAACAATTGCTACTAAAATGCAAAAGAAATAGGCTAAGTGTAATAATGATGTAAATGCTTGTTATTCCACGCGCGGGGAAGTGTCATGCTATCTACGGTCGCTAGCTTGAAAGTTCCTTCTACAAGCTTCTGTTTGATGATGTATGGACCTTCCCATGTGGGATTCATATGTGGTGGGATCCGAAAAATTTGCTTCAAAACGAGATCATCCACATCAAAGATTCTCGGTCGAACTTTTTCATTGTAATATCAAGCGACTCGGTGCCTATATGCAGCCGCCCTTAAATCATCTTCTTTACATTTTTCGTCGACAAAGTTCGGTGATTCTAACAAAGGATCCTAATTCGTCCTCGGATCATAATGAGTCACCCGTTGAGAGGGAACTTCAAGTTCCATGGATATAATAACTTCAGTGTCGTATGCCAAATTAAATGGAGTATGACCAGTCGCAGACTTGTAGGTGGCTCTGTAGGCCTAGAGCGATGTCGAAAGCTCATCTACCCACTTGCCTCTGGCCTTCTCTAAATGTTTTTTTCAATATGGAGTTGATTATTTTTTTTACTACTTCAACATGTCCATTGGCTTTAGGATGAGCAACCGCCGCAAACCTTTTCTCAATGCCATATTTTTGGCAGAATTCTTTGAACTCCCTACTCTCAAACTGAGTTCTGTTGTCCATGATGATAGTTTGTGGGAGGCCAAACCACATATGATGTTTCGTAAAACGAAACCAATTAACTTTTTGGTGGTGATCGTAGCTAAGGGCTCTGCTTCCGCCCACTTGGTTAAGTAATCGACCGCAACAATTGCATATTTTGCACCACCTCTGGAGATTGGCAAGGAGTTGATTATATCGATCCCTCATATTGCAATTCGCCAGGGACTAACTATTTGTGTGAGTTCCGTCAGCGGAGCTCTTGGGATTTTCACATAATTTTGATATCTATCGCATCTTCTTACATAATCCGTAGCATCCCAATTCACAGTTAGCCAACAGTATCCATAACGGAGGATCTTTTTGCTAGTGTCTGCTCTCCAGCATGGTCACTACACTCTCCTTCATGAACTTCTTTTAAGACCAGTTTATTTCATCATGGGCGATGCACCGAAGAAAGGGAACTGAGAATCTTTTTTGATACATAATCCCATCCTGCATTGTATACCGTGGTGCTTTGCGAATGACTTGTCGTCTTTCGTTCTTTCTCTCCAGCAAAGTTCCACGTAACAGGTATTATTTGAATGGAGTCATCCAAAGACTCATTTTAGTTTTCTTCCCATTTATACTCGGGGAATGTAAAATTTCGACGGGAACTAAGCCAATCTGCTGTGCATCATCATTACTTGCGAATTTTGCCAATGAATTGGCTTCCCCAGTTTGTTCGCGTAGGATGTGCGAAATATCATAATATTCAAGGTCTGCCAATAATTCTTGAACTCGAGCAAGATAGGGGGCAAGTCTCCGCCCCTTTGCTTGGTAGTCTCCCCGCACTTGGTACACTACCAGTTGTGAATCACAAAAGATTTCAACCGACTTTACTCCAAGTTCCCTGATAAGTTTTAAGATAGAAATCACTGCGTCATACTCAGCTTCGTTATTTGTAGCTGGGGAATCAAGCTTCAAAGCATAACAAATTAATCGGTTTTCGGGAGTTACAAGAATAACACTAGCCCCAGAACAACGATCCTTGGATGCCCCATCGGTGTACAGCTTCTATCGAATGGGGGGAACTACATCATCACTATTTCGCTCGTCTCATATGGTGAATTCTACAATGAAATCTACTAGCGCTTGCCCTTGGATAGCCCTCCATGGAAAGCAGGTGATATCGAATTGACTCAACTCAATGTTCCACTTGAGAAATCTTCCTGAGGTTTTTGGGCGTTGGAGCACCTGCCGTAGTGGTTGATTGGTGTAAACGCTGATCGGGTATGCCTGAAAATACGGATGGAGCTTGCGTGATGCAATCATCAAGCAATAGGCTAGCTTCTCAATCTTAGGATAATTTCTCTCTGTCCCCGTTAGATGTTTACTAAAATAATACATTGGCTTTTGAATTCGGTCATCCTCACGAACCAAGGCTGCGCTGATGGCATGCTGAGATACGGCCAAGTAGACATATAATTCCTCATGATCAATAGGCTTTGACAAAACCGGAGACCTCTCCAAGTTTCTCACCAGAGCTCGGAACACATCTACACATTCTGGTGTCCATTCAAAATTTCTCTTCCCTTTCCTTATCACGTTGAAGAAAGGAATACACTTATCAGTTGCT
Source organism: Allium cepa (assembly GCA_030765085.1). NCBI lineage: Eukaryota > Viridiplantae > Streptophyta > Magnoliopsida > Asparagales > Amaryllidaceae > Allium > Allium cepa. The sequence continues at coordinate 180,331,510 of CM060937.1, read as the reverse complement.
CTAGATATGAATCGACTCAACGGGGCGATTTTTCCATTCAGGCTTTGTACTTTCTTTATAGTTCTGGGTGCTTGTGTGTCTCGAATAGCCTGAATCTTTTTCGAGTTAGCTTCGATTCCTCACGTATTGATAATAAAACCCAAAAACTTCCCCAACGCAACGTCAAAGGAATATTTTAAGGGATTGATTTTCATCCCGTAGTATCTGAGTATATCAAACATCTCCGCTGAGTCTTGAATGTGATCGTTTGACTGCCATGACTTCACAAGCATGGTCATCCACATAGACTTCCATTGTTCTACCAATTTGGTCTTTGAACATCCGATTCACCAGACATTGATAAGTTGCTATTGCATTCTTTAACCCGAGTGGCATAAATACATAACAGTACAGTCCAATATCCGTGACAAAACTAGCGTGTTCCTGATCTGGAATATGCATTGGGATTCGATTATATCCCGAATACGCATCCATGAATGACAATAACTCATGTATTGCTGCTAAATCTACCAGATGATCAATTCTGGGTAAAGGGGAGCTATCCTTAAGGCATTCCTTGTTTAGGTCTAAATAATAGACACATGTCCTCCATTTCCCATTCACTTACCCATTTAGGGTAGAAGGCGTTGTGGATGAACCCATTGGCTTTGAGTTCGTCCACCTCCTCTCTGAGAGCAGTAGACCTCTTTGGGTCCATACCTCTCCTTTTTTGTTTTAATGGCACATGCTTAGGGTCAATGTTCAACATATGACTTGCAATGGCAGGAGAAATCCCGCACATACTAGAGTGGGTCCAAGCGAAAACATCTAGGTTCGCTCGAAGGAAATTAGTAAGATCCTCAGTCATCGAGGGGGTGAGTTGTTATTCGATTTTCAGCACCCGCAATGGGTCATCATGGCCGATTGAAATGTCAATCGTCAGTTCAGCTAGTGCTGCTTTAGCCTCCTTGGGTTCTTCAGCATCGTCCCTCTGATCTATGTCTATATAGATCTAACCATTTTACCAGAGCCAAGGCTTGGGCATTACTTGTCAATTTACAGTGAAACGGATGCAGACGGGTTTGTCCACAACCTTTCCCTTCTCTCTTCGCTGGGCCTCTCAAAGCTCAGCGACATAACATGCACAACCAGTCTCTTGATCGCCATGCACTACACCAACTCCTTTATCCATCGGAAATTTCAAGGTTAAACACCAACGGGCCAAAGCTGCCCTAAACTCTACCGGGGCCAGTCGGTCTAGAAACACATTATACGGGGAATCGACATCCAAAACAATGAATGATAGGATCCACACCCTCCTGCTTTCACCTTCCTCAAGTTCAACTGGCAATTCAACAAAACCCACTGCATCGGTAGCCGCACCGTTAATGCTATGAATATGGGCTTTAGATGGTTTTAGATCCTTTGTCTCCATCATCATCTCGTCATATGCCTTTTTAAAGATAATGTTAACATACTCCCATAATCAATCAATATTCATCTTACAAATGCTGGCCCAATCGTGGCCGAGATGACCATCAGGTCAATGGTAGGTACTTCCAAGTGATCGGCATCTCTTCTGCTGAACACTATATCATTTGTCATAATTGCTGATGTTTAGCTTGGGTCCCATCTTCTGTGTTTGAACAACACTAAAAATCCGCATGCTTTAGGGAACTACCATAACGCTCCATTTTTTGTCAATTCTTGTCTACCGATTGAGGCCCACTGACTATCGTGTTTATGACTAATCTACCTCCAGTCCGAATGGGTTCCTCAGGTCGACGTGGAGCCTGCCTATGATTGGAGTTGGATGTCCTCTGTTCGCCTTCCTAGGGATTCTTAATAAACTCCCATAACTTTTTTGTCGAATTAGCTTTTCTATAGCATCATGGAGGTTCCTACAATCCTCGATATTGTGCTAGTAAGTCTCGTGGAAGCAACAATACTTCCCAGTCTGCTTTTGTTCATCAGTGGACTCTTTTGGACGTGGCTTTCAATATTGGAATGTATTACAAGTTGATAGATAAATATTCTCCAGAGATACGTTCAGAGGAGTGTATTCGTTGTAAGTTGGGATCTTTGATTTCCACTTTTCGGCTTCCCTTTTCTTTCGAGATTTCCTCCTCCGGATCCTTTAGACTGCTCTAGTTCGTTTTGAACATTGACCCGAACCTTTCCAGAGTTGTCACCAGATTGTTTTACAGCAACGTTGCTTTGCACCATTTCTTTACCAGGCCCTGATGCATGACCTTTCCTTGTCCACCAGGCTTCCTACCTTCTCATGAATTGGTTTGCCTTAGCATAAGAACATTCCAGGGAAGTCGGAGGTTTTCCTGCTTGCCAATCACCAAACTCCGATCTGGATCTACTCCTCGCATCACGACTATTAGAATAGCATGGTTATTCAGGTTGCTAACTTTGGTAGCCGCAACGTGAAATCTCTGCAAATACTCCTATAACGACTCCCCTACAGACTCCATCACAGTGGATAAAGACATAACATCCTTTGGATGAGTGGTATGAATCCTGAACTGCTCCACAAATTTCATCGCTAACTCATAAAAACTGGAGATAGATCACGGAGAAAGTCGGGTAAACCACATGATAGCGATTTCAGATAAGGTTATTGGGAAACATTTACATTTAGTCGCATCGTTCACCCTAGCTAAGTCCATCATCCACTCATATCTCATTACATGCTGTCGGGGATCAATCTTCCCATCATAGGCTAGAATAGTCGGCATACTAAACTTCCTGGGGCATTCAGCCTGTAGGATGGCATCTATGAATGGAGTGTGGCTCCTATGCCCCAATCATCATTGGATAAGCCTTGATTTTCCCTCATTAGTTGTCTGACCATAGCTGACAGGTCTAGGGTTTGTAAGGGAGGTGGCAAGTTGGATTCCATTCTGCATGACCATTTCGGTTTGTGCTTCCTCGGTTGGTGATCAACCAAATGTGTATTCTAGAGACCTGTTTCGTTACGACCTTGGTGAGCCGGTCGGCCAGCTTCCACTCGTGCTCCAGATCCTAAGTTTCTCATTCCAACTTGATTACGATTTCCATGGTGTAAGTGAGGGTCCATGGCTCCATGTAGGGAACCTGGACCATCCCTATTGGATTGATCTACTGCACCTGTTTTCGCTGTTTCAATTCTGCGACATCTATGCCTAGAATGTTCATCAGGCGAAACAGAGCCATCGGATGACGAATAGGAAGCAAGGTTCCTCTAGCATTCTGATGTTGTTGTTGAGTAAGCTGAGTCATGAGATTAGCATAACTTGAATTTTCTCGTTGATTTGTCTCCTTCTTTCCACGAGTTCTCTCATCAGCTCGTTGAATTTTGTCATGGTGACAACTTTTGTTTGGTTTAGGATAGTGGCGGGTTCCACACCAGCATTAGCTTGCCGATTGCTTGGTCCTACTTGTTGGACACTAGTGGTCTCATAAGCATCGACATTGTGAGAGGTAGATCTCATGCATGGCATTGACATCTTAGAGTTAGCTACAAGAACTCTGAGTAAAATCTGTGAATTTTAGAGAATAAACTTGGATCTCTTTCGGGGGATTTCTTTAGTGCAGTGGCGGCAAAGTAGTTCCTAACAGCTTGAGAATGCAACTCTCGGTGAAAGCCCCAAAATGTTAGCACCAAAGTTGGTCACTAAAACCCTTGAGTAGAATTATATGGAGAGATTAATGAAGATAATAAATTAAAACAGAGGAATACCATAGTAAAATGCAATAAGAACAGTAAAAACAAGAACACCAAAATTATAGTGGTTCGGCGTAACTGCCTACGTCCACTTTGAATGTATTCTTTATTGCTTCTTCAAAGAATTGGATACAGATACAATCCGTACACAAACAACTTGAGTACAATTTTTACGAAAAAGAAATGAGTATAGAAAATGGCAGAGTCTCCCTGGAGTTCTCGAAAAAAGGTCCCTTCAACTGTACCCCTGCCTCTCTATTTATAGACGAAGATAGGCTAGACTCCTTGCACAGACCCAAGAACAAGGCACTTTTGCCTACAATAGGCAGTTTCTGTTCACCAACCCAGGCATACCAAACGATGGTCGTTAGTCCACCTCGGCCAGTCCAATGTTCGTTTCGCTGTTGACTCGAAGCAGATTTTCAAAGGACTCGAAGCAAGCGGCCTTATGACTCGAAGTTTAGGAAGGCCGCGTCACTCTGTTGTAGGTCGAAGAGAAAACTAACCATCACAAGGTTTACCTAACCAGGCCTACCGAACCACGCATGTCGAACCATCATGGTCGGACCGTACATGCCAAACTGCCTCGACCGAACGAAGCGTGCTGAACCATTAAGGCCGAACCATACATGACGAATTGCCTCGACTGAACGAGGCGAGGCAAACTATCTAGACCGAGCGGCATTTGCTGACCATCTAAACCGAGCCATGCATGATCTTTGTCCTTGATCATGCCATGTATTCTGAATCACCTTGACCGAGCCATGTCTGATCTTCGTTCTTAATCGAGCGGTGTCTGCTGTCCAACCTAGACCGAGCCATGCATACCGACCCATATCCACCGAGCCACACATAAATGCCTAACCATATTGATTACATCAAACCCTTATATCTCCAGTCTCTTCTTGGTCAGAATCTTATCTAGTGCTATCTGTAACTTATGTAATTGTCGCGTTGTAGCCGAGCCAAGGTGTCGGGTAACAAAAGGAAATTGATAGTTAAAGTAAAATAAAGGTATTTCTTACAAGGCCTTATTTAGGAATGGGGTGAGGTATATGATAGTATGTTAAGAAAGCGCAGATTATGACTAGTTATTGGGATGCGAGGTTAGTCAAAAGCACATGGAAGTCTGCCCAGCTAATCTAACTACCACCATTGTGACTTTGGGGCTGATGTGGAACATCGCCTACAATAAGTACCCATGGAGGACACGAGGTCAGTCCTAATGTAACATCCCATATATAGAGGCCAACTGCTAAGCACTACAGATGCTGCAGTCATCCATAGTATTAATTTCTGGTGACAAAATACAGTAATGAAAATGGTGTACATAATATCGAAAGCACTTGAATAAGAACAAAATAACAGATTTCCAAGCAACAACATTTTGTTGATTACATTTTAAAACAAATTCATATCCAAGGTACATAATCCCATATCGTTTCACAGGTAAAAATTAATTATAATCATTACAAAAATACGCCAAGGGCGACATATGATGTTGCCCTCTTGATTAATCAAAGCAATATAGTCATATCTGACTTAATCCACAATGGAAAAAACGAAACAATCTGCAATTTATAATTAGCTATCTGTCAGCAACCTGCTCGTTTCCGGAAGCTTTATTCGCCAAAAGACAAACTTGAAAACCCTAACCCTCAGCTAACCAAATCAATTTTGAGTACCCGAGAGTTTAAGGGGAAACAAAAATTTTGAGTCAGACATAAAGCATGGTGTGGATAATGCTATTACATCTCCGTTTATTGATATTAAGTGAGACCACACCGCTTAGCAGAACCGGTTTCCCCTCACTAATATCCACTTTAAAACATATATTTTGCAAATCCTTTATTACAGCCAAACTAGTTAATCAAACTAATTATATCAAAATAGTAATATCCTTTATGCTAATAATTGGACTACCTGTCCAAAAATAGGTAATTAAGTAGACTATTCGGCTACAACATAATATCAAGGTCTGTTACGCTACAAATGGATTATATGTCCATACAACTGGGCTGACTGCCCGCAAACTGGATAAACTCTTCGGATCAAAATGGACTAACTATCCGGATCAAAATGGACTAACCGTCCAAATTATTTTCTAAGATTTACTTACCCTATATCTTTTTTCTTAAAAGCTTTTCAAAATGATTTAGCCTTTTAAATCATACTTATAAAAGGAAAATATATTCTTAGCTTTACCCCAAGCTATCTTGCTATGATATATATACTTTACTCAAAATAATGTAGACGAGATTTAGTAAGGATTAACTATCCTTTCAAAACAAGTTAAAATCCTTTTTAATCTGAAAATACTTAGGCTACATTGCCTATTGAATACATTCAAAACCTTTGTTTAAAACTGTTAAACACCCCTTTCGCAACCATTGAAGGTAACCCCTTTGAAACCATTGAAATACCCTTTTGAAATCATTGAATATAACATTTTGAAAACATTGGAAAAACCTTTCCTGTCTTTTCTTCGAAAGCTTCAAAATATCATACATCCTCCTTAAAACCATTTAAATATTGCCTTTCGAAAACATAGGAAAAACCTTCCCTTTTTACCTGTCGAAAACCTGGGGAACCACTCCTTTCGAAACCATTCAGTAAAACCTTATGAAACAGTCAAAACTCAATCCTTTCGAAAGCACTCTGAGTTCAATTTAAAACATGTGGAAAGCTTTCGAAACCATTCAAAAATTTAACTCTTCAAAACCTTTGAAAAACATCTCGGTCGAAACCATTTGGATTCTACCTTCAAGTAGAGTAAAAGGATCAGAAGCCCATAAAATTCAAAAGCATCTGTGTCGAAACCATTTAAAACTACCTCTTTCGAACCAATTTGGGTTTCACTTCACTTATAGAAAAGGGTCTTAAAAAAAATGAGTCGAAAGCATCTATTTCGAAACCATTTCCTAAGCGATAAAGTGATGGTGTCGAAATCTTCCCTTCGAAAGAATTGTAGAGTGGCCAGATTTTTAGAAAACAAAACAACCCCTTTGAAACCATCTGAGTTGAAAGGTAAAAAGGCGGCAGCAAAAGGTTTTGACCTAATCAAAAGCAATTATTTAAAAACAGAGGCGCAACACAATCACAACCATTTTCTTTAAGTCATTTGACCGGTCGAAAGCTGCTTTGTCAAAAGCCATTTAGCAAAAGTAAGCAGGCGTATTTCTTATATTTAAAATCAAAGCAAAGCACCAACCCCTTCGGAACCTCTATTTTTGACTCCCTACCTTCCACCTTCATCCAATTCACCACCTACCAGTTCCCTGACACCATGTGCGTTGGTTTCGACTGTGTTGGAGGCGAAGATGAGGAGGCAGAACCTAGTGCCAATGGTATTGAAACAATGAAAGACATGAAGCTAATAATTCTTTCCACCCAACCTGTCTTACATGTCTAATTGTGATTGGTTGCCTTTTTTTACCAATAAAAAGTATTGCACTTTTTCAAAAGTGCTGCCAACCTTTCAGATTTAACAATTTAAATTGTTTTACGAAAAGCCCCTTCTCCTCTTTAAATTATACAAAATATTTAAGTCCCATACCTTAAATAATTTTACGTAAGCATTAAAAAACTTAGGAAAAATCTACAAAAATTCCAAAAAATCTCTTTTAATATGTTTTCCAGAAAATCTCTTTACCATTCAAAGTATGATTTCTTTACTTTTAACTTAAAAGGGTAACTTTTCAACTAACATGCCTTTGTTTGTCAAATTCTCATTGGTTAACAAATTTTTTTCAGAAACGTGCTACCACTATTTTCAGAATTTAGTAGTCATTTTATTTTATAAAATGCCCTTTCTCCTTAATAAAATATATAAAACATTTAAATCTTATATCTTAAATAATTTTATATATTCATCAAACCACTTAGGAAAATTCTAGAAAAAATTCTAGAAAATCTCTTTTAATATGTTTTCCAACATATAAAAATTTCAAATCCAAAATTATTTATTTAGCCATAAATAATTTATAACCCAATAAATCATTTTCTTCACTAGAAAATTAATATAAAATAACATTAATTCAGAAAATTGTGGAAATTTAAACCCATCTCCAAAATCATGTTTTCTACAACATGAAATTTTCCCATGGCGTTGAAAAATCTTTTCTTCTTAATTTTACCCTAAAAATGTGTGTATCTCCATTTTAGCAAACTTGTTTAATCCACATAAATCATGATTCTAGCATATCATCAGTCAATATATCACACTAAAATCCGAAACCATATGATCATAAAACTAAAATAGAGATGTAGAAATTATTATTCACCTTAGATTAGATAAGTAAATTGAAGTTTGATTGAGATTGATTTCTTCTAGCTTGATCCTAAGCTTTTACTTTAATTTTTCTCTTCTCATCTTCCTAATGGCCGACCTTGCTAGCTTCTCATGGTTATAAATTTTGTTTTAAGTAAAATGAATATGTATGACTAAGAAAGATAGTATAAAGTTGAGAAATATGAGTGGCTATTTACCCTAATGCCATTGTGTTCAATTACTTAACCATTTATATAAGTTCATTAGTTTTTTAATAAGCACGAGCATCTAATTCGTTAATCAACCTCAATCTCCTTATCCACATTATTCTATTTAATTTATTCTAATTAAATTTCTTGAATAATGTTAATAAAATTAGTGGTGTTATAGGCTCCCCTCCTTAATGAATTTCTTCCTCGAAATTCAGTAAGGACTAACTAGAAAACACAACAATCATTTGTAACATCTCCTAACAACCATATTAGCCTACCAGTCTAACAACAACCTATATAAATCTAATATAGACATACAATCAAAGCAGATCAGGATATGCCTCTTGATCTTGTCTTTTGTCTCCCAAGTGCAGTCTTTCTCATTGTCGCTCCACAGGACTTTCACTAACTTGACTGTTTGGTCCTTAATCTCTTCTCATCCCTTGCTATAATCCGAACTAGGTGTCTAACAAAAGTCAAATCAGGCTCTGCTACCAAATCCTCTAGCTCTGTCTGAGGAATGGTAGACTCTAGATCATGTACATACTTACAAATATGAGACACATGGAATATATGATGAACACCTACCAAATTGCCCGACAACTCTACTCTGTATGCAAGCTTTCCAATCCTTTCTATAATCTGGAATGGTCCAACATATCTTGGGGAAAGCTTTCCCAACTTCCCAAATCGTACCACACCCTTCATCGGTGATACTTTAACGAAAAACCTATCTCTTACTGAGAACTCTAGGTCTTTACGCCTCTTATCTGTTTAACTCTTCTACCTGGTTTAAGCTTCCTTCATCCGTCCTCATATTAACTCAATCTTTTCTGATGCCTTCCTAACCAAATCCGGACCTAAGACCAATTTTCCTCCAGTCTCTAACCAACATGTTGGTGATTTGCATAGCCTTATATACAAAGCTTCAAAATGCGCCATTCCTATACTAGTCTGATAACTATTATTATTGGAAAACTCAATCAAATGTAGGCGATATTCCAAAGATCCATCAAAGTCCAATACACAAGATCTTAATAAATCTTCGAGTACCTTATTGACTTTCTCCATCTGCTTATCCGTCTGCAGGTGATGTGCTGTACTCATCTTGAGCTTGCTACCCAATAGATCTTGTAGACTCATCCAAAATTTGCTAGTGAATAATGCATCTTTATCGCTGACTATACTACTAGGAATCCCATTAAGTCTAACTATGTTCTTCATGAACAACTTAGCCAAGACTGGTGTCGTTCTGTTGACTTTACCAGAATGAAATGGGCACTCTTGGTCAGCCTATCCACAATAACCCATATGCTTTCATTTCCTCTTCTTGACCTTGGCAACCCGTCTATGAAATCCATTGATATCGAATCCCATTTCCAGACTGGAATATCTAGAGGTTGAAGCAACCCACTCAACTTTTGGTGTTTAGCGTTCACTTTTTGAGAGTTTACACACTGCCTAACCCACAAGCCGACATCCCTCTTAGTTCCTTCCCAATAGAAGCTCCTCTTCATGTTCCGATACATATTGGTTCCTCCATGGTGAATCGTAAACTTTGAACAATGACATTCCTCTTAAACTTCTCTCCTTAAGCTCTCTACATCCGAGATACATAACCGTCCCTTCTTTCTTAGTCATTATCTTTGGTCAAGACTAAAATCCTTTAGGTCATCAATATCTAATCCGACCTCAAGCCTTCTAAATCTTTTAGCTAAAACTGGATCTTCTCTTTGCTTAGAAGTATCCTCTCGATCAGCACTGGTCGAACTTCTAAACAAAAAAACACGGATGTACCTCCACTAGAATTAGCAGTCGATCTTAACTGCACACCACAACAGACTAAAGCTTCTAGATCCTTCCATTCTACCAACACTGCAAACACCACGTTCTGATGTTTCCATTTTCAACTCCTTCTGAGAGATTAAGTACTTTAATGACTTATGATTGATATTCAACTCAAATCTCTTTCCCAAAATATAATGCCTCCAAATCTTCAAGGCAAAAATCACCGCTGCCAACTCCAAGTCATGATTAGGATTCTAACTTCACGCGGTCTATGATGCCTAGATGCATAAGCAATAACCTTGCCTCTCTGCATCAATACTGCTCCCAATCCAGTACCACATGCATCAGTGTATACTACTAATCCTTGGTTACCATCCGAAACTACTAACACTGGAGCATTGGTCAACAAATGCTTTGACTTAAGGAATGCTTCCTTACATTTGTCGAACCAAACAAACTTCATGTCCTTCCTAGTCAACTTAGTCGAAGGCGCTGCTATCCGTAAGAAATCCTTGTTGAATCTCTAGTAGTAGCCAGCAAGTTCAAGAAAACTTTTGATCTCAATCACCGTTTCTTATCTCTTCTACTTGTTCACAGCTTCGATTTTTCTGGATTGACTGACAATCCCTTCTCTAAAACCACATGACCATGAAAATTAACTTCTTTCTTCCAAAAAATGACACTTGGAAAACCTTTCCTTCAGCTGATTCTGCCTCAGCGCCTCCAACACCACTCTAAGATGAATCTCATGCTCCCTTTCATCTTTAAAGTACACTAAAATGCCATCTATAAATACCAACACGAACCTATACAAGTGCTAATGGAAAACCCGATTCATCAAATCAACAAAGAAAGCAGGTGCATTTGTCAATCCAAATGCCATCACCAACCACTCCAATGAACCATACCTAGTCCAAAATGCCGTCAAAGGAATGCTATCCTCCGCCACTCGCAACTAATGGAACCCCATCGCCAAGTCCAATTGGAAAAACACTCTAGCTCCACTCAACTTATCAAACAGGTCATCGATTCTCAACATAGGGCACTTATTCTTGATCGTCCTCTAATTTAACTTATGACAGTCGATGCATATCCTTAACAACCCATCTGGTTCTTCACAAATACCACATCTACTCTCCAAGGTGAACTTCTTGGTCTTATAAAATTCCTTTCCTTAAGATCCACTAACTACACCTTCAATTCCCTCATTTCTATCGGTGTCATTCTGCTAGGTGGCCTACTAACTGGTTCAGCTCCCGACACAAGGTCTACCCAAAACTCAACAGCCCGTTTCGACGGTAATCTAGTGACTGGCTCAAATACATCTGCAAATTCTCTCACTATAAAAACCTGACTAAGCTCATCTCTATCTTCCGTGGCACTTAGCAAAGCACAAACACTCTTACTTGAATTCTCTACCGAGAAGATGATCCAATTATGACTATCTGGGTGCCTCGATAATATTTTCTGATCTTGGCAAAATATCCTAGCCTCAAACTTAACCAATGAGTCCATAGCCAAAATGATCCCGAAGTCTATGAAATCATAAACATATATACAAACTACATACAAACATATGACCTAACAAATCAAATTCTAACTAGTCCCATCTCATCCCAAGAGTTGCATACCCTCCTATTGGATTCGTAATCCTTAAGGAAGTAACAAGGTACGTGGATTTTATACATAACCTATCAACCAAATACTGAGATATAAATGAATGTGATGCACCAGTATCAAAAAGTACCCTAACTGGTATATTATGAAACAAAATCATACCTTCCATCACAGTTTTCCCTTTCTCTACTACAGTAGGTCTAGAAGGTAATGGTTCCAAAGCAAAGACCTTTCCTTTTCATGCCTTGGCAGCTTCAGGACACTTGTTCTTGTAATGTCCTATCTGGTTGAAATTATAGCATTGCACATTTTGCTTCCCCACAACCAACCTTCCATCTCCCAAACGACACTCATTTGCATAGTGACCCTTCTTATCACACATGTAGCAAACTACATCTGTTTTCCTTTTCTTGGCTGCTACTCCTTTCTAAGTACCCTTCTTCTTGAAAAACCTCATCTTCTTCCCCTGAGGACCCTGGAATTCAGTTGACTTCTCTCTAGCTAAAATAGCAAGCATTTCCTCATGGCGAATGGATATTTCTACCACCACATTAGAAGAATCTCGGATATGGGTCATAGTCATTCTACCTAGCTCTGGCCCTAATCTTCTAATAAATCTTTCATTCCTTAGTTTCAACTAAAGCATAACCATATCGAGATAGCTCATCAAAATTAGTAGCATACTCGATCACAGACATATCTCCTTGGACAAGATCCATAAATGATGATTTGGAAACTTAGACAAGAACCTCTGCTCAAACCTTCTCCTGAAATCAGCCCATGTAAGCTCCTCTTTTGGAACTCCAACTGCCACATTGTTCCACCAATGAAGCGCTAACCCTTGCAACTGTCTAGAGGCTAGCCTTCTCTTCTCTCCATCCCGAAGCCTAAATCAATAAATATCCTTTCACAGTTCAACAGCCATTTCTCAACTTCAACTGCATCTTCTGTTCCAACAAACGGCTTCCCACCAAGACTGATGCATTCCCGGCTTAGCTTAGCATAGTTATATCCAAAAAGAATTACTGGATTAGCTCCTCCAACATTACCAGCTGCTCCCGCTTACAAAAGATTGGCCAACAACTGGTACAGCATCCTCGCATCTACTGGCGGATTTCTTGCACCTATATTGGCCTCGGCACTTTGGTTAGCATTAGCTGTCGACCTTGTTTCCCTGAGTATGGGTCAAACATTTCCATTAGTAGTGGTGCTTCCTCCACCTAGATTTCCTTTTTCGTTTCTTGCTCCATATCCTCTTTCTCTTATATCTGCATATGAACTTTAGTAAGATACAGAAGAATGGTCTAAGAGAGAGGAGAATACGTACTTAGATATATACCTATATATATATCAAATACAAGTACATTAATAGTGTTAACCCAAACCCCGATCATATTTTAAATTTATTAGATTATATTTGAAAAAACCTTTAGGTTTTACTTTTCTTTTGAAGTTCCATAAATTTATGCTCAGATACCAACTTGTAATATTCCCCTACTTGTAGGCCCAAAGCTAACTGCTACAGATGCTGCAATCAGCCATAGTTATTAATCTTCGACGACCAAATATGGTGGTGGTAGATACATTATACACAGATAATAGAAATATGGAAAAAAATTAACAATTCGAAACATCTTTCCAATGCCATTTAAAACCTTCGATGCTCATTACATAACCCCAAAACATTAACCACGTTCAGCAAAATATAATTATTACAAATACGCCAAGAGCGACATATGAAGATGCCCCCACGGTAGATCAGAGTATATAATAAGGCTAATAAATTTACCTTTACAACAAATAACACAGCGAAAAAGAAAAATTCAAATAACTCTCTGCCTCCTGCACGCCTCCCGAAGCCTTATTCATCTAAGAAGAAAACCTGTAAACCTTAAATCTTAAACTACTCAAAATCAGTTGAGTATCCAAAAGTTTAAGGGGAAAACAAAAACTTCGAGTCAGACATAAAACATGGTATGAATAATAATTTAACATCTTAATCCTTTTTTGATATCTACTGAGACCACGTCGCTTAGAGGAATGGGTTTTCTCCTTACTAGTGTCCTAAAACTTTTATAAAACCACATTATGTACTCCTGCACCCACAATGGTTAAAACAAACATTTTCAAAATATTACGATGACATGCATACTTATAAACATTTAGGATTTCTCCATCCCCTATTAGATTATAATTTGCCTCGAAGAGGGACTATCCATCTCATTTTCATTTTGCTTAAGTGGATGTGGACTATCCATCTCACATCTCATAGTTTTCTTAGGATGGCTATAAACCCTTCATCAAACATATGGACACTATCCATCCCCAAGGATTAACAACATTTATTTTGTAAGGTTAAAAGAAAACAAGTTTCTAATCCCTTTAAAAGTGTCCCCTTCGAAGCCTTGCTTTCGACCCTTTCAAAAGCAATAAAGCTTTAGACATCCTACTTTAAAAATGCTTCAAAACATTGCCCTAAAAAAATCTTTGGAAAACCTTCCATTTAAAAGCTTCTGAAATCATTCAAAGCAAACCTTTCAAAATCGTTGAATTCAAACCTTTCGAAACCATTGAACTCAAACCTTTCGAAACCATTGAACTCAATCCTTTCAAAATCATTCGATAACCAAACATTTTGAAAGCATTGAACTAAAACCTATCAATATCATGGAACTCAAACCTTTCGAATTCATTTAATAAACAAACCTTTCGAAGATACACCTTTTAAAACATAAACCTTTCGAAGACCTATTGGCTTTAATTTAAAATAAGTGGAGAAACCTCCTTTTAAAACCTTTCGACTTTTTCAAAAGCTTTTCTTCGAAAGCTTTAAAATTTAACTTTTGTACAATAAGCTTCAGCCTTTAAACCAACTCCATCGAAAGCTGGGGTTATACTTTACTTAGAAAAAAAAGATAAATCTCCTAAGTTGAAAGCTTTCTTTCAATAACTTGGAGAAGCGGCTGATTTTAAAAACAGGCAAACCTTTCGACTATGTCGGGAGGTTCAAAACAAAGCGACTGTAATTTTCGATTTTGTCGAAAGGTTTAAGAGCCTTTACAAACATTTGAATTAGTCGAAGGCAACTAAATCGAAAGCTCTTATTCGAAAGCAAAGCAGGTGAAAGCTTTTGATTTATAAAACAAACATACCCTAACCTCTTTGGCCATCAAACTTTCGGCTAAGAACCTTTCGACCTTTTCCAATTCATTACGTACCAAGTAACTTGATACCATATGCATTGGCTTGAGCTTTATACCTTTCGACTTTGTCAAAAGGCTTGGGTCGGAAGGTCTTATGCCGTTAAAGTTCGAAACATGCGAAAAGTTGGATTTCTTTGTTTTTAACTAAAAAGGATAACTTTTCAATTAACCTGCCTTTCTTTGTCAAATTCTGATTGGTTAACAAATATTTTTCAGAAAAGTGCTGCCACTATTTTCATAATTTAATAATCATTTTGTTTTATGACTCCTATACTTAAATAATTTTATATATTCATCAAAGCACTTAGGAAAAATCTAGAAAAATTTCAAAAAATCTATTTAATATGTTTTCCAACATATAAAAATTTAAAACCCAAATAATTATTTATTTAGCTGTAAATAATTTATGACCTAATAAATCATTTTATTTACTATAAAATTACTATAAAATTCACATTAATTCGGAAAATTGTGTAAATTGAAACCCATCTCTAAAATCATGTTTTCTACAACATAAAATTTTCCCATGGCATTTAAAAATCATTTCATCTTTGTTTTACCCAAAACCGTGTATATCACCTTTTTAGCAAACTTGTTTAATCCATATAAATCATGATTCCAACATATCATCATTCAATATATCATAAAAAATAGATTTACACTAAAATCTGAAACCATATGATCATAAAACTAAAATAGAGATATAGAAATTATTATTTACCTTAGATTAGGTAAGGAAATTGAAGTTTGATTGAGATAGACTTCTAGCTTGATCCTAAGCTTTTAATTTGATTTTTCTCTTCTCTTCTTCCTAGTGGCCGGTCTTGCTTGCTTCTCACGGTTACAAATTTTGCTTTAAATAAAATGAACGTGCATGACTAAGAAAGATAGTGTAAGGCTGAGAAATAGGGGCGGCTGTTTACCCTAATGCCTTTGTGTTCAATTACTTAACCATTTATATAAGTTCATTAGATTTTTAATAAGTAGGGCCATCTAACTCATTATAAACCTCAATCTCCTTATCTACATTATTCTTTTTGATTTATTCTAATTAAATCTTCTGAGTAATATTAATAAAAGTTAGTGGTGTTATAGAAAGCCATTTAGTCGAAAGTAAGGAGGCGTATTTCTTAAATTTAAAAACAAAGCAAAGCCCTAACCCCTTCGAAACCCTTGGTTTCGACTCCCTACCTTCCGCCTTCATCCAATTCACTACGTACTAGTTTCTTGGTACCATGCGCATTGGTTTCGACTATATCAAAAGCGAAGATGAGGAGGCGGAACCTAGTGCCGACGCTGTCGAAATAGTGAAAAACACGCAGCCAATAGTTCTTTCCACCTAACCTATTTCACGTGTCTAATTGTGATTGGTTGCCCCTTTCTTTACCAATAAAAAGTACTGCACTTTTTCAAAAGTGCTGCCAACTTTTCAGAGTTTAAATTATTTTACAAATAGCCCCTTCTCCTCTTTAAATTATACGAAACATTTAAGTCCTATACTTTAATTAATTTTATGTAACCATTAAAACACTTAGGAAAAATCCAAAAAAATTCTTGAAAATCTCTTTTAATATCTTTTCCAGCATATGAAAATTTCTGACCTCAATCTTTTATTTTTTAACCGAAAATAATTATTAACCCAAATTAACATTTTCTTTACTATAAATTCATATAAATTCCACATAATTTTAGAAAATTATAACCCATCTCCAAAATATTATTTACGGTCTTCTTAAAATCTCCCAAGGTATTCAGATATCATTTTATAGGGTTTTCACCTTAAAACATATCACAAAATTAATATGAATATACATAAATCATCAACATTTATATTTTTATCACTCTGTCATTTAAAATCATGGCCAAAATATTCGACAATCATCTAAAAACCAAAAATAAAATAAAAAATGAGATGTAAACATATTCACCTTAGCTTTAGCGATTAAGAGATTGAGATATGAGTAGATTTGATTTGAATTAGCCTCTTCCTAGCTTTTCTTCCGCTTTTCCTTGTTAGTAGTGGCCGACTCCTTATTTTAAAATTTAAGAATGAAAATGAACATGTAAATTTTACATGGCCATAGGTTATGGACATAGGAATGGTCTCTTTCTTATTTTACCCCTCCTTCTATTTTGTTTCAACTCTTCTTTAGTTCATTTGTTACATGACACAACTACCCCTTAATTAAAATCAAATCTCAATCCCCTAATCATCACATTATTTTATTTAATTTAGCTAACTAAATATTCTAAATAATGTTACCAAAAGTTTGGAGTGTTGCACCCAAATTCTTTAGGGTAAACCCGCCTAGCTAATTTGGCTAACAGTACCTATGAATAGTCAGACTAACGTGAGATGTCATAATTTGGGTTACAAATAATAATACATAGGACCCACTTCGGGGTTGAAGGTAATAAGTGGCTAATTGAGGGCCTGCCACCTCCTAATTTAGGAAGTAGTAAATGTCATGCTTAGCGGCTAGGCACGGTAATGGATATGTCGAAAAGGGTCTGCTTAGGATTTGAGGTATTAAGCAGTTATTATAGGGTCCACCTCTCCCATAAAGAAGTATTAAGTGGCCTAATGAAATTCCATGCTGTGTTAGCCAGTTAGTATCGGAGAGGAATCCTCCTTGCAATAGGTAGTAAATGATGAGGACCGCCTAAAATAAGGTTCAAATGGTAAGAGTCTGCCTAGTTCCCATTGAAATGGTATTAAGTGACTTGGGTACTACCTTTTACAGTATTAGAACATTATTAACGGTTGATGCATATGATTGGGAATGGCCTTTGGCCTACAGTTGAAGATGGAATAGTGAATTTGATTAGAAAGGGTATAGGTTATAGAGTTGGACTTACTGTTGGAGAAATTTACATTGAATATAGTTAGGATGCATAAGATATATTCTTATTTAAATTATACTATCCAAATACTAGTATAGAAAGACTCCAGATTTATATTGACCAAACGTTGTTCTTCTAACTACCTTCTCATTACAACATAGGTTAGTGAAGTTGTTGTAGATTTCAGAGATGGCGGCGAAGACGGAAACTTGTGGTTTCTACTTATGTTGTATTATTTTTGATGCACCTATTTAGACATGATGATGTATTTTGTGATTTTAGTACGGATATTTGGCGTTATTATGGAGTATTATGTTGTATGTTTTTGACATTTGAGTTTTTGAATAAAATGGGGTATTGTTTCTGATACTATATTTATCCTTCCACTGTGAGATTCTGAATGTGTAGACAAATAGCTCCATGTATTGCTCTTTGTATCAATTTTACCAACCAACAGCTAGCTTTAGAAAAGGCCTATGGTTCGATGGGCCTTTTTTGGGTCGAAATCTAGGTTCATTTCATGGTGGGTTGTTACATTCGGTATTAGAGCTTAAGTTCCCCAATCAATGGGGATAGGTATATATAAGAGTGACATATTTGTTATTTTTTAAAGTATTTTTCGAAAACCCTACTATGTATACTATTTTTAAGCATATGCAAACACACTAGGAAAACCTTTATTTCGACATATAATACTATATTATTAAATTATAATTAAAAGTTAAACCTACAAATAGTAGATTATGGCAGAAAATCATTCCTCTAAGACTGGGAACCCTTCCTAAGAGATACCACTATCCAAGAGATGCCTGAATGGTTCCTACAATACCTGAGGCATTACGGAAAGTTCCCATTTCACAATCAGGTGCATTAAGGACACCCACTGCCCCACTTGTTGAACAAGCACCTCGCCCCACAGATTTTCCCAAGATGTGCCAGGATTTCCAAAGTATGGGTGGAAATGTGTACATGGGAGTAGAAGGTTTTATGGAGTCAAAAGCCTGGATAAACGAATGCGAGGGAATATTCAGAGAGCTTGGTTTAGAGGACCAGATTAAGTGGAGAATAACAACATGGTACCTTAAAGTAGAGGCCTTAGGTTGTTGACAATTGTGGCTGAGGTGGATGTTGATAAAATTATTACTTAGGATGAGTTCAGAAACTGATTTGAGTCGCGATTTATGTCGAGGGATGAGGTGAATTTGCAATTGGAGAGATTTATATAGCTTAGGTAGGGAGACTCCACTATGAAGGAGAATATTAGTAGATTTACAGAACTAGCTAAGCTTGGAATGAGTTTGATTGATGCCACTGTTAACCACTTTTTAGCCAAACCGATCTCAACTGGACTTAGAAGGCCAAGTTGAAGACAAGAAGAGTCACAAACTTGGAAACATGCTTAGAAAGGATAAAACATTGGACTTAAGAAGTTTGATGGAAATTGGGGCTAAGTAGACCTTTCGGTACCAAGAGGGACCACTCGGTCCGAGAGGAACCTCGCAGTATAAAGAGGAACCTATCGGTACAGAGAGGAACCTCTTCCACTTGGCACTTTCCAATCTTTTAATACTCCAAGTACTTCTTCAGGTAATAGTGAGAAAGTACTTCTTTTGAAAGATAGATAAGGAACACTGAGGATTTTAGTGAAGAAAGCAAAGAAATTAGGGAAAGACAAGAGATATCAAGCAAATCATCAGAAGGATCCTGATCTTCATGGAGAAGAGTTTGAAATGCATTGAATTGAAGATAGAAAAACTAAGCAGGTGAAAACATGAAGTTTCACTAGAACAAATCACTCGATACCGAGAGGTTTTTGCTAGGGATTGGGCCGGCATGTTCCCAGCTATACAGTTGGACTTGCATCTAGACTCTATTTTATGTGGGATCATGAGTCTATCAGTGAGTTTCTCTATAAACACCGGCCCCAAAGCAACTAAGAGGGAATTCGGACTTTACTTCTTCTTCATTATTATCTTCTTCCCCAAATACACTCTAGAAATTCCATTGTAAACCTGACATCCACTAGATTATGGTTAGATCTAATAAAATTAGTTGCAATCTAGATAGAAATGACTAATAACAAAGATTAAAGTGGATGTAGGTCGATAATTCCCAAACCACTAAAAATATGTCTCCTTTTCTACTTTTACCCTTATTTTGTTAGAATTGGTGCTTTCATCTGATATTTGAATTTTGGTGCCATTTTTGGCATCAATATTTTATTGCTTTCACTGAGAAAGTGAAAGACTCGCAACCTAAAGTTTGGGTCATAAATTTGGAGAAGATGAAGAGGCCTAACACCAAATCTATGATTAGAGGGAATCAACAAGAGCATGGGGGCGGCTAGAAGGTATCCTCTAATTTTAATCATTCCATCTACGTGACTAGGGAGGAGATTGGGAGAATGATGAAAGAAATGTAAGATGAAATAATGGCTCGACAATAGGAAACATTGGAGGGGTTTTTCTAATGGATGGGACATCAAAGAACAGCTGGAGTTGCTAGAATTTAGAGCCATGGACCGGAACCCAATGTAGGAATGCCTGGAGTTGGAGTAGAGAAAACTAGAGTGATGCCTCCATAAGCCGAATAAGTTAATACCGAGAGGAATTTAAATGGGGGAAATGTTGACTTGGATATAGGATTAGTTCTAATGCCTGGAACGTGTGATGCTGGAGCCAGAGAGGCAGATCAAAATGTTAATACACAATAGTAGGAGATGGAACCAGAAGCTCACCATAGAAACGGGGGTCGATTGAAACTATGGATCGAAGACTTCCTTTGGATGATTACCCAATAATCGAGATGAGTTAGAGTCGGGTTCGATTCCTTTATCTTGCCTTTTATTTTAAATAAATTATGCAATATCACTATCATACCGCTTACATATGTACGAGAACCTGATCGGTCCTTGGCATGCTGTGAGTTAGATGTCTGATGGTTATCTTGATAGGATTAGATATTTTATTATTTGCTAGATGCCCTGACTTAGGCTTTACGAGAGATGACCGACACCATTAGGAAACACCAACGGAGATTGATGACCTCTTGAAATTGATTAGGATTTTGTAAACCAATTGAATGTGATGAATAATGTTAATCATGGTAGTCCCGTATGAAGACACGAGGCGGTGACCGCAAGAAGTAAGTCCCCTTACAGGAGAGTAAGTGGATGGACTTACTTGTTGTTGAGTCCCCTCATTGGAGAGCTAGCGGATTGGGCTCAACAAGAATTTGGAGAGATCAAAAGTAAGTCCGAACATCAAAGAGTGAGCAGATGGACTTACTTATCGTTGAGTCCCCTCGCGGAGAGCGAGCAGATTAGGTTCAATAAGGATGCGAAAATATTGAATCCTAGATTGGATGACAAAGGATACTGAGAGATTGAACCCTAGATTGGATGATAAATGATCTAAAGAGATTGAACCCTAGATTAGATGTAGAACGATCTAGTGAGATCGCATCCAAGGTTGGATGAGACCCTGGATTGGATGTTAGATGATCTAGAGAGATCAGACCATAGAATGAATGTTGACTTGACTTTAGGATTTGAGCACCTAGTAACCAAAGTAAAGCAGACGAATCCCGAACAAATATGAGATGCTTTTGATATATGATATGATAATTCCGGTTGAAAATGGATTAACTACGATTCATTACTAACACCTAAGAAAGGACTAGAGCCCTTAGCTATAACGGGTCTGGGATATCCTTTGGTTTGTTGGAGAATCCAAAGCAACCAAACAATTCACCATAATCAGGACCGATGGATGGTCAAAGAGCTCAACTATCAAAGACCAACTACTGTGGAAACTTGTTTTTGAACAAAGCACGCTTTACTTTTGAAATTTATACTTTGGAAGGCAAGTGTTAACATTCTTTTTAAGCAAGTCGATTTCAACTGGAGTTAAAGATGAGAAGAGCCACGAACTTGGAATCATGCTTAAAAAGGCTAAAACATTAGACTCAAGAATTTAAATGGAAATTGGGGCTATGTAGACCACTCGATACTAAGAGGAACCTCTCAATACCGTGAGGTTTTTCTTCCACTTGGGACTTCCTAATCTACTTATACTTTAAGTACTTCTTCAAGCAACAGTGATAAGGTGCCTTTACCAGAAGATAAATAAGCAACACTAAGGATTTCGGAGAAGAAAGCAAAAAAAAGCAAGGAAAGACAAGTGATATCAAGCAATCATCATAAGGAAATTGATCTTAATAGAGAAGAGTTTGAAACACATTGAATCAGAGATAGAAAAACAAAGCAGGTGAAAACAATAAATTTTCACTAGAAGAAACCACTCAGTACCGAGAGGAACCTCTCAGTACCAAGAGGATTTTGTTAGGGATTGGGCCAGTGTGTTCCCACATGTACACTCGGACTTTCATTTGGACTTTATTCTACATGGGCTCTTGAATCTACTGGCCAGTTTCTCTATAAATACCAGCCCTATAGCAAATGAAGAGGGGATTCAGACTCTGCATCTTCTTTAACCTTGTCTCCTTCCCCAAATACACTCTAGAAACCCCATTGTAAATTTGAGACCCACTAGATTATGGTTAGATCTAATAAAATTAGTTGTAACCTGGAGAGAAAATGACTAATAACAAAGATTAAAGTGGACGTAGGTCAGAGAATTCGCCGAACCACTATAAAAATTGTGTCTCTTTTTTTGCTTTTACCTTTTTTTTATTAGAAATGGTGCTTTCATACGATATTTGGTATTGGTGCCATTTTTGGCGTCAGTAGCCCTACGAAAAAGGCCTTGAAATTTTTTAAGGGACCAAACTCCCTACTTAAGGAATTATTTCTAGTCCAAGTACCCACTGCCGCTACAAATGAGACATTGGTTGAGATGGCTCTACTTCTGGTGGTTAGCTCGGAGGAGAAAGAGAAGGCACGGGCTATTGAAAGTCAAGGAGGAGCTTAGAAGCGAGGTTTTTAGGCAAGTAAGAAGTTAAAAGAAAAACTTAAGAAGGAGGGTATAGTATGTCGGAGATGCCAAAAGAAAGGACAGATCACCAAAGATTGTAAGGTGACTCTGTTGAAGGAAACCTTTTATGGGGAAGTGCTACCACTACCATGAGGTGGCTCACTTCAAAAATCAATGTCCAAAGCTTGCGAAGGAAGGGTAGAGTGGGAAAGCCTATGATCTTAGTACCTTAGGTTTTGGTTTTGATGATAACAACTAAGGACATTATATAAAATATAGATACAAATGCTTTATCAAGATATATATAGTATATAGTGCATGATACAGATAGGTGTTGATTAAGAAGACTATAGAGTATCAAGAGTAGATTCAAGATGATTATAATTGAAGACTCGTAAGTATTAAAGAGTTTAAGATTTCAACATATTACATATAAATTATAGAGTCATATAATTTATGGTAAAAACTTGATAGCCCCACCATACAACTCTCGCCTTCTCTAATATTTTTTAAATTAATTTTTCCAATATCCTAGTTTTAAAATAATCTTTTCAAAATATTTCTCAAAATAGTTTTCAATCTCTTATACTTATAAAGATATTATTTTAGCGTTTTTAAGTATACACACACACATGCATACATATTGAATTTTTGTTAATACTTTAATAAGTTATAATTATATAAACATTTATATATATTATTGTATACTCTTATTTAATATTCAAAATTATTTCATAAAGTTTTATTAAGTTATATTTTGATTAAAATGTGTATGAAGTATATTTAAATGATTCTACAAAGTATCAAAATATTTTACAAAGTAAAGGATTCTAAAAATAATATTTTCAAAGTGTTTTTCAATTTTGTGAAGGATACGTCAAAATTCCAAACCTATATATCAATATAGTGACCGTGATTTTCAAACTTCAAATTTGAATGGAAGTGTCTTTTTGTTATATGTCTTCGTGTATGGAAACGACTAATGTTTCCCTATATATACTAGAATTCCAAACGAATTTTTAACATCTACTTTCTTATTCTTCTCTCACCTTCACTCTCTCATTTTCTAAATTAAAATGTACCCAAACTCTATCGAAATTCAATCAAAATCAAATTCATTCATTATTAGTTTGGTTCTCCTTGATCTACTCTCTGAGTTCTCTAATCTCACTCGCTCAAGCCAAGATAGAAGAGATGGATATGCAATACTCTATCAAATCATACTGCTATACTTCTGGGTGTGATTGTAGCCCATAAAATCAATTGGGTGTGCATAGTAGCCCTTAAATCTAGTGGGTGTGGTTGTAGACCGTAAATCAAGTTACTCTAACCAAAGGACAAGATTCTAAAGGGTGTCTCGTAGCCTTGAAATCGAGATTGTATTTGCATTTACTAGTTGAAAAGAAATCCATACAAGCACTTGTGCGGGATTGGATGTAGGGTCACTCCGAACCAGTATAAAATCCTGGCGTGTTCTTTCCTTTTTTACTTTTTACTACATTTTCTTTTATCAGCACTTTGCTTCTGTGATTGTTAATTACATCATTCCAAGTAGAAACTTAAAGAATTCCAAAAATATTCATATAATCAATTAAACACTATTCCCCCCATCTAGTGTTAATTTAACCTTAAGATCCCTATTCTGCTGACATAAATATGTCATTGAGGCTATTCCTATCTCGAGCAACCTCGCCCTAGAGATCAAGGAAAGGCTGTAATTGAGGGTAAAACTCCTATTTTTAGGAATACAATTCATATCCTATTTGACTCTAGGGTATCACATTCATTCATAACTAGGAATGTAGTTGACTCCTAAAGTATGCAAATCCAAATTGTCATTAACCTAATAGTAGTATCTAATCTTATTAAGGGGTTGACACATCTTTCTCTAATTTGTAATAACCTAGTTGTGGACACATGTAACGTCAATTTCAATTGTAACACATATATTCTTAATTTTGAGGGGTATGGACTTATCTTAGGAATGGGTTGATTGTCATACTGCAAAGCTACCTTAGATTCTGAAAAGAGGATTAGATGGTTAAAAAGTTGAAGGGTACAAGATATAGACGTTCGTTGTATACCCTAAAACTCAGTCGAGTTAAGCTAACTATATTCGATGAGCTTATCACAAGATGAGCTCTCATTTGTACCTGCAATTCGAGGATTTCCTGATGTTTTTAAAGAAGTCTTGGGCCTCCCACCTGAAGGGAGATCAGGTTTAGGATTGATTTGAAGAACGTCGCTAGACCAGCCGCTCTGCAATTAAGGCACACGGCCTCCAAAGAAAGATGAGAGCTAGATAAGAAGATCTTAGAGCTGTCGTACAAAGGATTCATTCATCGGAGTACTTCGAAATGGGGAGCCCCTGTTGTTTGTGTCACTAAGGAAGACGACTCATTAAGACTATGCATTAATTATAGAGAACTCAATATGTTGACTAAGAAGAATAGGTATCCCTTACCTGAAATAGATGACTTGTTTGATCAGCTTGTGAAGCCAAATATTCTCCCAATTGGACCTAGCTATCATAAGAATTCATAAAGGACTTCTCCCACTAACTCGCTTGTCCAAGAAGAATCTAGTCTTTGATTGGGATGAAAGATTCACGGAAGCATTCGAGAATTTAAAGGAACTATTAACAAATGCACCAGTACTAACCACTCCCGACGGGATGAAGCTTTTTACGGTTTTGCACGGATGCATGTGGCATAGAATTAAGGCAACTTTTGTGCAAAAAGGAAGGATGATAGCTTATACTAGTAGGAAATTGAAGGATCATGAGAAGAGATACTCAACTCATGACTTAGAGTTAGTGACAATCATTTTTTCCTTAAAGATGTGGATGCACTATCTTTTAGGAGAGAGGATTGAGTAGTTCACCAAACAAAAATCTCTCAAATACCTATTTTCCCTAAAGTATTTCAATCTTGATGCAGAGGTGGATGGAGTTTACAGCATCATATGACTTTGGGATACAATATACCCCTAGAAAAGGGAATGCCATCATCAGCACCCTTAGCCCAAGGCATGCTACCTTAAGTGCTATATATGAGTGGAGGCATTTGGAGTTACTCTTAAATTTTAAATTTCAACCACCAATAAAACCCACTTAAGGATATTTAGTAGCATTAGAGGTTAGGCCAAGATTGATGGATCGCAATGGACTTAAGCAAAAGAAGAATGAGGAGATAGTAGATATTTTAGGTAAGCTGAGTAAAGGAGAACATTTCCCCATGTCAGTAGATATGCAGTTGATAGAAAGGGACGTTTAAAGAAAGATGGATGGCTTTGTGTTTCGAAGACTGATAATGTGTTGGAGGAAGTGCTTGTAGAATGTCACCATTTAAGGATGACTATTCACCAGGAAGAGATAAGATGTATATGGATATGAAGCGAATTTTCTATTGGCCAGGGATGAAGAAGTGGGTTGTTTAATTTGTTTTTAAATGTTTGTGCTAAAGGATAAAAGCTTAACAAAGAAAGCTCGGAGGATTGTTATTACCATTAGAGATTCCAACTTGGAAATAGGGGGATATGTTGATGAACTTCATAGATGGGGGTCTTAGGAGCCAAAGAGGCACTGAAGCAATTTGGGTCGTAGTGAATAGACACACTAAAAGTGCCCATTTTATTTCTATTAAAAGCAATAAGAACACGTCATCTTTAACATAGATTTATATCAACGAGGTGATTTGAAGTTCATCTATGAAGTTCATCAATATGTCATGATTTCTCACGAGCCTATATGTCACGATACTTACATTCACGCTATGATTGATCTCACATATAGTTTGTATGCATACATAATCACATTGCACTTTTGATTGAGTAGAAAGTTGTGTAGATAACATGGTTATAACATGCATGCATGCGCGTTACGTTGTCTGTCCTTTAGGGATTTCGATGACGAAATCCTTTTTATGGGGGAATGAAACACCGCGTAAAAAATAATAAGAAATTAACTAATAAGAAAAGAATAAATTAATAATAAGGCTAAAAATGAAAATTTTATAAATGTTGAAATTTCTCCATGAAAGTTGTGTCATTACGTTCATGGCGATTTTCTAATCATTTTCCACATATAAAGTTTTAAAATCGGACTCAAACGAAAGGGTTATTGATGTTCGAAGTTTTTGAATTTAGTTAATTTAAATGGAATTCAAATTTATATAAATAATTGATGCTAATGTTTGAAATTTAAAAATTAATGGTAGCTAGATATGGGGTTTAGTAAACGTTAAATAAAAGTTAACATTGAATATAAAGGAATTAAATAAATTATCAACGGTAGTTAAATATTTTTACCAAAATACGTTACCCGATCGACCACCTAGGTAGCAACGGTCGATAGGTTATCGTAGTGGTGGCTAGGGTTTTTAACACCGTGAACAGTCCGGATTTCATTATTTTGAACTAATTTATATCCGACAGTTCTAGTACTTTCTTACCAATATAAATAATTGTAACATCCCCTATCTAGAGACCCAAAATTAAGCGCTACAGATGCTGCATTCATCCGTAGTATTAACTTTCAACGGCTAAATACGGCTATGTTAGTAGTATCCGTAATATCAGAAACACTTGAATATGAAAAAAAAATATAGACTTCAATAAACAACATTTTACTGATTACATTTCAAAACACATGTTTCACATTCAAATTACATAGAGCCATAATCATTTTCTAGGTTCAGATAAAATATAATTGTTATACAAATACACCAAGAGCAACATATGATGATGCCTCCTTGGTTGACCAAAATACTATATAGACATGACTGTCTTAAAAACAACACCGTGGAATAAAGAAAAATAAAATAGAAACTCCTAAATAGCTATCCGTCAGCCACCTGCTTGTCTCCAGAAGCTTTATTCGTCAACCTACTAAAACCTATAAAACCTCAACCCTCGGCCTACTCAAATCAATTTTGAGCTTCTGAGAGTTTAAGAGGGAAAACGTAAACTTCGAGTCAGGCATAAAGCCTAGTGTGAATAATACTATACATCTTGGTTATATGATATTACCCGAGACTATGCCTCTTAGCGGAATGAATTTCCCCTCACTAACATCCATTTAAAGCGTATCTTTTGCATAATTTTTTCCTGCAACCAAAACTAGTTAAAACTGTAAAGCATTATTATGTAAACATACATATCAAGTAATAGACAAACTATCTGGATGAACACTATAGTTTTGTTTGGCTAACTACTAACCTTTGGCTGACTCGGGCCTACTAGACAATATAATCAACATAATCTAACACCTGTTAGACACTCCTCTTTGGATGGTCCGTCCTTAACTATCTGTTAACTACTCCTCTTATGGACGGTCTGTCCCTAACTTAGTATCTCCTAGGGTCACCCGGTCCAAATGGTTTTGCACGCTCACCAACAACCTATATGTATATAAATATATGTTCCCTTCTGTGTGTAATCATAATTTTAGTCTTACCTAGGACAAAGCCCTGCACACTAGAATTTTGGATGAAATTAGATAGGGCTAATAACTAATGTATAGGGCACAACCCTATACCAGTCCCATCTGTTATTCTAATAACTTAGCCATTTTAGTTAGAGTAATCTTCCTTTAAATTTCCTTAAAGACCTTTTCATCTGGAATTGATTTGAAACCTTTAAATCAAACTTAAACAAGGAAAATATATACTCTATGCTTTACACAAGATCACCTTGCCATTTTATATATATTTACTCATATCTTTGTTGATGAAAACATTTAAACCTTTGAAAGTACCGCTTTCGAATCCATTGAAAGTACCCCTTTTAAAACTGTTGGGCGTGTTTCCACCGGACCAATGCTGCCGAATCGAAACAACGAAGGCACCATCGAACCAACCACATTCCTCGCACTACCGAACCAGCCCACTACCGGACCAACCACACTCCTCACACTACCGGACCAACCCACTACCGGACCAACCACACTCCTCGCTCTACCGAACCAATCCACTACCAGACCAACCACCCCCACTACCGAACCAAGGCAAAACCAGCCACACTCGTCTTGCCACCGAATCAATCCACACGCCATTCACTACCGAACCCACACGAAGAAGGCCCTACCGAACCTGGAGCATACTACCACAACTGAACCAGAAGCATACTACGCCTACCGAACCAAAGTGAAGAAGGGTTTACCGAACCAACAATGCCAGGCTAGATCATATCAGCCCAGGCCCACCACCAGCTATATACATCCAAGACCCCTGCCCCCAGCCTCACTCTATAAATAGAGGGGCAGGGGTACAACAATGGGGGACAAGTTTGAGAGCTCAAGCACGGACAGAACTTTCAAACAACTTTCATACACTTGTAATCAAAGCTTTGTACTTGTAATCTGAACAGTGAAAGAGAATAACATATGAAGTGGACGTAGGCACATTCTGGCCGAACCACTATAAATATGTGTGTCTTTTACAGTTTAGTCCCTGCTTTTTACATATTTGCATAAATCACCCAAATCACTAAGAACAACATAAAATCGACTAAATCATACGACTTGGAGGTGTTTGCCCATTTTTTGTGCAAACATTTTTGGTGCTTTCACTGAGAAGCTTGAGCTAGAAGCTTCAGCTTCTCCCACTTAACCTTCTTCCCGACAGCATCGCTCATTGCTTGGAAGACATGCCTCCTAGGCAGAAGAAAGATGTTAGCAAAGGAAAGAACATCGCAATTAGTAGCGCTCCAGATCCAGTGATCACAGATCAAGAGAACCGTCCCATTTCTATGGCAGTATGAAATGGAAATCAGGCAAATCCGACAGCCCCTGCTACGGAACAACCGGCAGTAATTACTAGGGCAGATCTAGATAGGGTTGTGGCTGAAGTGACTAACCGCTTCACATTCCAACAAGAAGCCTTGGTGGACCGACTCATGTCATGCTTAAGGGATGCTGAAGAATCCAACCGCAACACTGAATCATGGGATGAGTCCCAGTCTGGAGGATCTGGGAGGCGACAAAGATCTTTCTTCTTCAAAAAAGCTAACAACAGAAACAGCAATGATAGAAGCCGAGCCCGAACTCAGCCCGAACTCCGACCCGAGGAAACACTTGGAACCAAACCCAACGGGGGAGGTACTAGGCGAGGGTCGGTTGTGGCTGAGCCGGTCATGCTATCTAGCCATGGAAACACCAATGAACGGGGCCGAGCTAGAGTCCAGCCCGAAGTTAGACCCGAGGAAGTGCTCAGAACAGAACCCAGCAGGGGAAGATCAAGGCAAGAGCCAACTGTAGCTGACCCTAACATGCTCCCAGAAGACCAGAGACAGCCACTGGAAAATATTAGGAGTGATAGACGATACCACCCCTACAGATCATCTGGACGGAATCAATCCCGTAGAGAAGAACCAAACTCATTTCTATCTGCTCCAAATTCTGATGAAAGGATGGTGCGATTGTTCAGAGAGTGCGTCCAACGGGATCAAAGAGATCGAGGGATAGGCGCTAGGGTAACCAGCCATTTCACCCGCAATATCGAAATTGTCATCACCCCCCGAGAATGGAAAATGCCAACAATGGAACCTTACAAGGGAATCTCTGACTCCGTTGTACACTTGCAGAGATACACACAGCATATGATCATGAGTGGAGCCACAGAAGGAGTATTGTGCAAATGCTTTCCACTATTCTTGGCAGATCTACCTACCTCCTGGTTCTGCCACCTACCCCAAGGATCCATCAGCTCCTGGGAAATGTTGAAAGAAAAGTTCATTAGCCAGTTCCGCATTCATGTGGAACAACCCAAAGACGCTTATTTCCTATCTAATATCAAACAGAAGCCTGGAGAGACAGTGCAGCAATATCTAACCCGATTCAATGCTGCAGCGGCCGCAGTCCAAGATGCCGATGAGAAACTTATCTTAATGGCCCTCTGTAGTGGTGTGCATCCGGATACTAAGTTTGCTAGAAGATCAACGAAAGAAAAACCAGCTACCTTATCCGATTTCTTCCATGAAGCCGAAAGATATATGAGACTTGAAGATGTTGCCACTGAAAGACAGACAGGGCAACAAACCAAGGCAGCTCATGGCGACACACCCGCTGTAGCAAAGGACGTTCGAAGAAATGACTCTAGAGACAATGCTGGGGGCAAGAAGGGAGAAAAATGTCTATATCGGCCAGGACCGAGATTTGACACTTATCACTCCTTTGAATGAGACAATCGAAAACATATTCCTGGCCACCCAAGACGAAGTTAAATACAGACGCCCCCGTACATGAAGGAATCAGATAACGCAATTAAGTCTGGAAAGTTCTTCCGCTTCCACGAATCCCATAGGCATCGTACCAATGAATGCCATCATCTTCGGGACTTAATTGAAGAACACATCAGAAGGAAGAGACTGGAATGCTATGTAAAAGGTCAGAACAGGACCCCCAGCTCCTGCTAATGAGAACCCAAGGCTACCCCTCCCAGAAACAAGAGGGGAAAACCGCAACACCGGCGGCTCCAGTCAAGAGAAGATAGTGGTCCATACCATATCGGGAGGACCACACATCGTCGACAGAAGCTGGGCAGAGATGGAAAGATACAGAAAGTCACTTAGAAACAATGAAGGCTACGTTAATTCTGTTATGGAAGAACGCCACCCGAAGCGAAAAGAGAATGATGACATTACATTCAATAGGCGTGACCTAGAAGGAAGGCAGTACCCTCACATGGATCCTATGGTCATCTCTGCCCGGTTCGGCCAAGCCGAAGTTTTCCGAATTCTAGTAGACACTGGAAGCTCGGTAAATATCCTATTCAAGCATGCTTTCGACAGAATGAAGCTGTCAATGAAGGATATGTCTCCCTGCAACAAACCACTACACGGTTTCACTGGAGACGCGAAGATGCCTCTCGGGCAATTGGACCTTTTTGTTGAAATAGAAAGTCACCCCCGCTTCGTTGTGCGGAAACAAACATTTGTGCTAATAGATAACCACTCGGCCTACAACGCCTTTTTAGGAAGACCAGCCTTGTCTGACTTTCAAATTGTCTTG
This sequence comes from Allium cepa, assembly GCA_030765085.1. NCBI lineage: Eukaryota > Viridiplantae > Streptophyta > Magnoliopsida > Asparagales > Amaryllidaceae > Allium > Allium cepa. The sequence continues at coordinate 180,299,941 of CM060937.1, read as the reverse complement.
GCCCTGTGGTGCCTGAAGAGGAAATTTCCAACAGACAATGGAATAGGGGAAGTAGAGGGAGATCAAGACGCTGCTCGAGATTGCTATGTAACTGAACTTCGCAATAATCGCAGGAAGGATAGAGGGAAGAATGCAGAGACTACTCTCTGCATGAAAAACTTGGAAGCATAATAACTAATGAAAGCCCCTCCTCTTCGATATACCAGTGATCCTTTCAATAAACTAGACCCCAAGGACAAAGAGGAGGAGGCCACCGCCGAGCCTGTAGAGACTATGGAGTTTGTATCTGTAGACAAACACGACTCAAGTAGACTGTTGAAAATCGGATCTCGGCTAAGAGCAGAATTGAGGGATCAACTCATTGATTTTCTCCGCCACAACTTGGATGTATTTGCATGAACGCACGCTGACATGAATGGAATCTTCCCAGACGTGGCATGCCACGTGCTAAACATCGATCCTACCAAGGCGCCTGTAAAGCAGAAAAAGAGAAGTATGGGGGCAGAACGATCAGTAGCCCTCGATGAAGAAGTAAAAAACTTGCTTGCCAATAACTTCATACGAGAACCATCTACCCAGAGTGGATCGCTAACCCGGTACTAGGAAAGAAGGCAAATGGGAAGTGGCGAACATGCATTGACTTCTCCAACTTAAATGACGCTTGCCCGAAGGACTGCTTCCCACTCCCCGGAATCGATCAGCTGGTGGACAACACAACCGGGCACGAACTCTTATCTTTTATGGACGCATACTCAGGATATAACCAAATTCCTATGCACGCCCCCGATCAAGACCACACTAGTTTCATCACTGACCGGGGATTGTACTGCTATAGAGTAATGCCTTTTGGACTTAAAAACGCCGGAGCTCCCTATCAGCGCCTCGTCAACTAGATATTTGCGGAACTGATAGGACGAACTATGGAGGTTTATGTGGATGACATGCTAGTAAAATCAAGGAAAGCCAACAATCACGCAAGCCACCTAGGCGAGATGTTTCAAGTACTTCGCCAATATGGAATGAAGCTGAATCCTCTAAAGTGCTCATTCGGAGTATTGTCAGGAAAGTTCTTGGGATTCATCGTCCATGCCAGAGGAATTGAAGCAAGCCTCGAACAAGTCCGAGCCCTGAAAGATATCAGGATACCTTCCACTCGAAAAGAGATGCAAAGCCTAAATGGAAAGGTGGCCGCCCTAAGCAGATTCATCTCTAAAGCGACTAACAAGTGCATCCCCTTCTTCGAGGCTCTAAAGAAAGACAAAGGAAAGTTCGAATGGACTGACGAATGCTTAACAGCCTTCCTCAACCTAATCGAACACCTCCAGAGACCACCAGTACTCTCGACTCCAAACGAAGGCGAAGAGCAATACCTATACCTTGCTGTGTCGTCTCATGCTCTGAGCGCCGCTTTAGTGAGAGAAAACAACCGCGCGCAACGGCCAGTATACTTTGTAAGCAAGAAGTTAACGGGGGCAGAAGCAAGATATCCTAAACTTGAGAAGCTAGCATACTGTTTACTAGTCATGTACCGAAAACTGCGACACTATTTCCAATCTCATTCCATCAGAGTTCTAACCGATCAACCGCTAAGGCAGGTACTCCATCGTCCTGACACTTTTGGATGACTACTTAAATGGTGCATTGAACTGAGTCAATATTATATCACCTACCATCCTCGCACCGCCATCAAGGGATAAGCCATGGCCGATTTCATTGCCGAATTCACTACCAACGAAGGTAAGGATCAATCTGAAATAGAAAAAGACATTAAATGGAATCTCTTTGTGGATGGAGCATCAAACGAACAAGGCTCGGGGGCAGGTATTGTAATAATCACTCCCAAAGGAAGGAAGCTACACTATGCTCTAAGGTTGGAATTCGCTGCCATTAACAACGATGCAGAATACGAAGCAGTAATAGCTGGATTAGAACTTGCCTTAGAGATTGGTGTCAGTTCTTTAGGTCTTCATAGTGATTCTCAACTTATTGTAAACAAAATACTAGGAGAATTTCAGACTCGAGGAGAACGACTCACAGCATATCTAAAGCAGACCAAGCTGCTACTCGATCAATTGGATAACTATTTAATCAAACACATCCCTCGAGAAGAGAACCAAGAGGCCGACGAGATGGCAAAGCAAGCTAGCATGAAAGATGGCACCATTTCCGGAACAGTGGCCATCTCAAGGCAACTAACCCCGAGTTTCGAGCAAGTGAATCTGATAGCTACAACCGAAGAGGAAACTTGGATGACTCCCATCCGAAAATTCTTACAAGATGGCACACTGCCCAGCGAGTGTAACGAAGTCAGGAAAATCTTGAGGAAAGCTTCCCGCTACACAATACAAGAAGACATCCTCTATCGGCGCGGCTTCTCTAACCCCTTGTTAAGGTGTGTCGCGGGAAGGGAAGCTAAGGAAATCTTATCCAACATCCATCAAGGAGGCTGCGGAGATCACACTGGAGGGCAGACTCTGGAAAAGAAAATACTCCAATATGGATATTTCTGGCCCGCCTTTAACAAAGACGCCTTAGACTTCGTCAAAAAATGTGACAGATGTCAGAAATTTGTCAAAATTTCTCGACTACCAACAAATAAGATTACTCAAATGACCAGCCCTTGGCCCTTTGCAATATGGGGAATTGACTTGATTGGCGAACTGCCGATGGGCCGAGGCGGAGCTAAATATGCTATAGTGGCAGTCGACTATTTCACTAAATGGGTGGAAGCGGAACCTCTAAATAAAATATCCTCGGCAAAAGTTATTAACTTATTGATCAAAAATATTCTATACAGGTACGGAGTTCCACTCAAAATCATATCGGACAATGGGCTTCAGTTTGACAGCGAAGAGTTTGCCGACTAGTGCCAAAAGCACGGAATTCACAAAAGCTTCTCATTTGTGGCTTACCACCAGGCAAACGGACAAGTCGAAGCTGTCAACAAAATTCTCAAAACTCTAATAAAAAAGAAGCTTGAAAAATCGAAAGGCGCTTGGGTGGATGAGCGTCCTACGGCACTTTGGGCTTACCGCACATCTTTCAGAACATCAACGGGGCATACTCCTTTCTCTTTGGCATACGGATCAGAGGCCATGCTCCTAGTCGAAACTATAGTGCCTTCCCGCCGTAGGATCCACTATAACCCAGAAGAAAATGAAGAACTCCTTCACATGTCTTTGGATCTAATTGAAGAGAGAAGAAATGATGCAGCGCTCAAAGCAGTAGCTCACAAGCAAAAAGTGGCAGCGCAATACAACTTCAAAGTCAAGCATCATAGCTTACAAGAAGGAGATCTTGTCCTCAAGCGAATCTTCCCACGCCCCGGTGCACTAGATCCAGTCTGGGACGGACCATATGTAATTCATAAAGATCTCCACAACGGAGCTTATATTTTGTCAACAATGGACGGAGAGGTGTTCCAGAGGGCATGGAACATCCAACACCTTCGTCGATACTTTTCTTAACTTGTACTGCCCATATGAAGTGAATTAACAAAGAGAATCAGTGGACGTAGGCATTTTCGTGCCGAACCACTTTAAAAACTTGTCTCTTTTTTAACTTGTTCCTTTATATCTTGGCTGCTTGTTAACTTTATCCTTTTCTGTTGAACAAAATCCTGTATAATGGCATTTCCATTCAAGACACATCACAGCGCGACTTCACCTGGACAAGACCTAACAGGTACTATACGAATCTATGCCCTCGCCAATGAGACACTTTTGCTCCAGCATCCCTCTGCTGCGGGTTAACTCATTGCTCGCGATCGGCCCTTAAAGCCAACTGTAATGAGCTGATTATAAGCCACCGAGAAGGCCGACTATAGCCGAGCCAGCTCATTACGACGTTCGGCTCGCCGGCAACCGTGAACCTATTTTAAGCCCCAACATAAGGTGTTGCCAGCCAGGGGTAGTTCACAGTTGTCGATCGGCACCCACGCTAGCCGGCCACGGTAAATCGAATAATACCCACGATTACGGGCCATAATGGCCCGAGTAGTTACTGTGTGCGATCTCGGCTCCGTGTGTCTTAAGTACGGCTGTGGTAAAAAAGAGAAACTCCCCGCGAAGGCGTAAGATGGGTGACAAATGTCTCCAAGACCCACAGCTAGGGAAAGTGACTACAAAACCCGTTTGCCACGAACTTAAGCACATCGCAGGCCTTCCGTGATTGGAAGTTTTACTATTTCTTATATTTCTATTTTGTTTGAAAACTTTGCTCCTATCCTCTATAGCGATTCCTAAAGTACAAGACACAAAATAGGAGACGCTTGTTAATGGGAATACGAACTCACAACTGGATGATAGGTCACTCAGCTGCATTCCACGCTCAGTCATACAAGACATTCAAAGCAACCGTCTACGACTAAAACATAAAAGGCGGTACTTTCTTCTTTTGTATATTAATACGTAGCTGTAATTTATTCGCACATCACACTAACATTGCAAGATATGAAATTATATTTTAAGTGAGAACTTGACATCAAACACAACTGAATCACAGGAATGTACACAGCTATATTTCTTATACAACACACCAAAATAACGATAGCATTCAAATATGACAGAATCAACTTAAGTTAAAAATTACACGCCAAGAGTAAAGTCGTTCGTCACGAATAACATAATTATAGCCTAAATGTTACATTAATGTTTTGGGACTACCATAGATAGCAATATCAAGTAAACCATAAAATATCCAGATCAAGTCAAGGAGTCGGCTACATCGGAGCTCCGCCTCTATCCTACTGGCCCTCCGAGATCTACTTAACCGTAGGATTGGAACCCTCAGAATGTTGACCAAAGGTAGTTGGTGCTTCAGAGGTCCCGCCTGTCCAATGCAGGAGAAGAATCCATTAAATAAACAATAAGCTATCAAGTTGCGAAAAGCAAAAAGGGAAGACTTACCAGCATCTGCCCCTTGATCATCATCCTCTAACTACACACCTACCTCCTCAGCAGTAAGCAGCCGCATACCCTCCTTCACTGCCGCTTTCTCCTCCTTGGTGAATTGGGCCGTAACTACATCCATTCTAAAGGCCACGCCACCCTCCTTATCTGCATCGGCCTTAGCCTCCTCCAGGGCCCTGAGATAAATCCTGGCCATGACTCGGGGATAATCATCCATCCAAGGTAAGTTGCCCTGTTTCTAAGTGCGAAAGTATATATCCTGAAGCATCTCATCCATTATCCCCTCATTCTCCTCGAACACCCTTATTCGGTCCTCAGAAGACAACAGCTTTGCAGTGGCAGCATCCTCTCCGATTGGTATCGCGAGCAGTCAACCTGAAAGGATTTCCTCAACGCCTCCATCTCCTCCTTCAACTTGGTTTGAGAAAGCTCTGCGGCTTCAAGTTTCTCGGATAGCTCCTGTACCCGCTCAAGATCCGCTTTCCGAACCTCATCCACCGTTGCAATAGCCATATCAATCCGTTCCTTACAAACAGCCTCCATTTTCCGTAACTCTGCCCTGCTGGCCTCTTCCATGGTTTTCTTTAATTGCCTACAAGCGGCCTCATGCTGAGAGATCTGAATGGCCTGATCAGTGAGTTGTTTGGCCTGGTCGGAAACCATTAACCGCAGTCGAATGTTAGCGCTCCCGATTTCTTCTTCAGCCTTGACCAGTCGGGCATGATGCCCCATCAGCTTCTTGGTTTCCTCAGCAACCCGGTCAATGTTTGCCTTAGCTTCATCCCCCAAAGTTACAACCGAGTGGTAAGCAAATCAAGGTCCAGGGACTTAGCTTCATCCAATACTCTTACCATAGGATTACGGGGAAGAAGGTGCTCTCCGGTAGCCTCATCAAAGGTAATATCACAAGAACCCGGATCCAGATCCGGATGACCTACAAACGGATTACGAGCCAAGCCGGGATGACCTATTCGGGTGACGGTAGGGTTTTCAGATGGGTGCGAAGGAGGTATAAATTCAGTGTTCTTCTTCGTGGTATCCCGAAGAGGCTGAGTTGGCGACTGAGGACCAGGCGAGGGCTCAAACAAGGAACGACTCCTCTTCTTCCTTTGGATATCCTCCTCGATAACTCCAAGAGGAGGACGGTATACGTCTCCAGGACGGTTAGTCGGAGGCTTTGGTTTAGTAGAAGCCTTGAGAAGTTTGTATTGTTCAAGACGGTGCCGAACGTCTGATGTCTTGGCCACCTTACCCGCTTCTGTGATAAAAACCAAGTGTTACAAGCATACATTGAGCTATGATTCAAGAAATATATCAAGTTAAGAAGAGTAAAGAGATGCTTTTGTTATACAAACCTTGGGGAGGAGTAGGATATTGCAATAAGTCCTGCATCTCATTTCAGGATGGGAGCTGACCATAAAATATTCCTAAATCCTTATCATAAATGGAGTCGGCAGGAGTCAGAAATTCACTTTGGATCGCAGGAATTGCCTTAGCTGAAGTGCTCTTAGAAGATGAATCGGCACCGGACCCAGCCTTGTCAGCTTTCTTAGGCTTCTCCAATAAAACCGATCCTTTCTCCAACCCTTCAAAAGCTAGGCAGAAAGCGTCATCTGTCCACTCCTGGATCACACCTGCTTTCTCAGAAGACAAAGCCCCAGTGTCATCACCACTCCGTCCGTAGCCACCATCATCGCTATGACCATCACCATCACCTTCTCCACCGCTTCCACTCTCCGCCTCACCTCCTTCATCCTCGCCTCTTTCCTCCTCCACATCTTCCTCCTCCGGGACATATGAATATGTGCTGGTGGAGGGTCCATCGGACTTCTTAAGTTTCTTCCCCTCTGCAATTGGATGTTACGAAAAGGGTTTCCTTTTGCTGCTCTTCGCTGTAGCCCCTCCTTTAGCTTTGGCGGCCCTCTCCTCAGCTGTATCTCTTTGCTTGACCACAGACTGGCGTGGCAGAATCAAGTTGAGCCCCAAAAGAGTAGCATTCCTGATCAAATAAGAAGCTTCCCTCTCTTTTTTCGGAATGGCTTCTATTTCCGCAGCCATCTGAACCAGACGATCGTTTTCTACAATCGCAAAGCCACCTGTCGCTAGCAAGAAACAAAGCACATAAGGAGGAGCATTGCAGCCAGAACTGAAATTATAAATGAGATTCAACTTACAGCCAGAGGTGAAGCAGTGGAAAGAAACAGAGTCATCCTTGACAAAGAACCATTCCTTCTTGAACATGCTAAATTTTGAATATAAGTCCAGGAGCGGCTTGAAAGACGCGGCCGATTCTAAGCTAATATACGGAGACCCCTTCTTGTAGCCTCTCAAGTTGTACAGGTACCGAATTTCCCAGTTGGAAGGGGGACGCCCGTATTTTCTCTGGAAGATAATAAACAGGCTCACCAAAATGGCATAGGAGTTGGGCTGAAGCTGGAAAGGGGCCACCTTCAAGTATGTGATGAAGATGACGATCCAAGCGTTGATCGGGGGAATGGCACCGCACATGCAGTGATACCTACTATAAGCAAAATATCCTTCAGGAGGATTATACGGCATCACTCCTTTCCCTAGCAACATCATATGCGCTCTGTCAATCCCAAAGGATCTAGATATAATGTCAAGCTGTTCGTCTTTGAGGGAGCTGGGAAAGCAGTCAGGCGGTGAGTTCAAAAGCTCCTGAGGACCGTACCCATCTACTAATGATCTCGAGGATGGTCCATGTCGTTCTGGCTCTGACTGAACTGGGGGCACTATGGAGGACTCCCCTTTGTCCTTGGATTTCTTCTTGTCAGAACGAGTTTCTACTTTATGAGACATTATCTGCAACACGAAAAAACACATCGTTAGAACAAGGGATATAAACAAGCAAATACCTATAGCCTGGAATCTCATTCATAATTCAAAACATAAAAGTTTCATTCAGTAGTTCGAGTCTTAGAGTTCATTCGGCACTCATGTTCCCTAAGTGTCATTCGGTAGTCCGAGTCTTAGAGTTAATTCGGCGCTCATACCTCCTAAAGATCATTCGGTAGTTCGAGCATAAAGTTCATTCGGCAGAAGGAGACCTCACCTGATTCGGCAGACAGAGGCTTGGTCTGGCTCTCTCAGATGGTAAAGAATGACAGAGGCGCGAAGCCCATACTTATAGGCAAGCGGAGGATGACCGGACCAACTGGTTCGGCACTTGGGCCGAATGAAAGTGTCCAAACTAAGAAAAACAAAGCGCGACATATGAAAGCATATGCCCCACTTTGGGAGGCAAATGTTAGGCGTGTTTCCACCGGACCAGGGCCACCGGACCAATGCTGCCGAATCGAAAGAACGAAGGCACCACCAAACCAACCACACTTCTCGCACTACCGAACCAACCCACTACCATACCAACCACACTCCTCGCACTACCGAACCAACCCACTACCGGACCAACCACACTCCTTGCTCTGCCGAACCAACCCACTACCGGACCAACCACCCCCACTACCGAACCAAGGCAAAACCAGCACACTCCTCTCGCCACCGAATCAATCCACACGCCATTCACTACCGAACCCACACGAAGAAGGCCCTACCGAACCTGGAGCATACTACCACAACCGAACCAGAAGCATACTACCTCTACCGAACCAAAGTGAAGAAGGGATTACTGAACCAACAATGCCAGGCCAGATCATATCAGCCCAGGCCCACCAGCAGCTATATACATCCAAGACACCTGCCCCCAGCCTCACTCTATAAATAAAGGGGCAGGGGTACAACAATGGGGGACAAGTTTGAGAGCTCAAGCACGGACAGAACTTTCAAACAACTTTCATACACTTGTAATCAAAGCTTTGTACTTGTAATCTGAACAGTGAAAGAGAATAACATATTAAGTGGACGTAGGCACATTCTGGCCGAACCACTATAAATCTGTGTGTCTTTTACAGTTTAGTCCCTGCTTTTTACATATTTGCATAAATCACCCAAATCACTAAGAACAACATAAAATCGACTAAATCATACGACTTGGAGGTGTTTGCCCATTTTTTGCGCAAACAAAAACCAAGTAAAACCGTTCTTTCACCTAGGCCGAAAGGCCAAAATATTTCTTTCGAAACCATTCATAATCTTCCTTTCAAAAACATTGAAAACCATTTCTTCGAAAGCATTAAAACCTTAGACATCTTTCTTCAAAACCTTTAAACATTACCATTTGTTATCAAGACACGACTACCCCTTGTTAATTACAAATCTCAATCCCCTAATCATCGTATTATTTTATATAATTTATCTAATTAAATATCCTGAATAATGATACTAAAAATACGGGGTGTTACAATCTCCCCTTCTTAAAGAATTTCATCCTCGATATAACGGTAAGGTACAGAATAAATCAAACATAGAGGTAAAACATACCATTACACAAATTCGGATAAGCGTCTCTAATTCTTCTCTCAGTATCCTAAGTATAGTCTCTCTCAATCATTGCCCCATTGGACTTTCACTAATTTGACTGTCTTGTTCCTTAGCCTCTTCTCATCTCTCACGACGGCACGAGTCGGCTTTCTAACTATAGTCAAGTCTGTTTCTACTACTAAGTTATCTAACAAAGTCGGTGCTATAGTAGACTCTGGATCTCTAACACACTTCCTTAGTTGAGAAATATGAAAAATATCATGGACTCGTGAAACTGCTCAATAACTCTACTCTATATGCGAGTTTTCCTATCCTCCCTACAATAGGAAACGGTCCTATGAATCTCGGTGCCAACTTCCCCGATTTCCAGAATCTAATCACACCCTTCATTGCTGAAACCTTATTAAAAATATGAATCCAACAGAGAACTCTAAGTCTTTCCATCTTCTGTGGCATAACTCTTCTGCTTAGACCGAGCTTCTTCATCCTAGCTCGAATCAACTCAATATTCTATGCAACTTCTTTAACCAAATCTGGACTAAGACTTAACCTATCCCCAGTCTCTAACCAAAAAACTGGTGATTTTTATAGCCTTCCATACAAAGCTTCAAACGGTGCCATCTCTATACTAGTTTGATAACTATTGTTATATGAAAACTCGACCAAGTGTTCATGGTCTTCCCATGATCCTCCAAAATCTAATACACAAGCTCTTAACAAATCCTCCAAGACTTTGTTAACTCTTTTTGTTTGCCTATTGGTCTGTTGATGGTAAGGGTACTCATCTTGAGCTTGGTTCCTAAAATATCATGTAGACTCTTCTAGAACTCGCTAGTTAACAATGAATCTCTATCACTTACTATACTACTAGGAATTCCATGAAGCTAACTATATTCTTCATAAATAACTTCGCTAAAATAGGTCCCGTCCTAATTGACTTAACTGGAATGAAATGAGCACGATTGGTCAGTCTATCCACTATGACCCATATACTTTCATTTCCTCTACTAGATCTGGAGAACCCGTCAATAAAATCTATAGAAATAGGATCCCACTTCCATACTAGAATATCCAATGGCTGTAGCAACCCACTTGGCTTCTGATGTTTGGCTTTTACATGTTGACAGTTCAAACGCTGCTTCACCCATAAGCCTGCGTCCCTCTTCATACATTCCCAGAAGAAACTCCGCTTCATATCCATATACATCTTTGTTCCTCCTGGATACATAGTGAAGTTTTAATGATGGCATTCCCCCAAAGCTTCCTACCTAATGTCTCCTACATTCGAAACACACAACCTACCTTTCTTTCTCAACCACCCATCCTGGTCAAGACTAAAATCCTTCAAGTCATCGCTTTGCGTTCCATCCTTCAACTTCATAATCCATTTAGCCAACACTGGATCCTCCTCCTGTTTAGAAGCAATCCTTTTAATCATTACTGGTTGAACATCTAAACAAGATAACACAACAGATCCTTCACTAGATCCGGCCTCAGATCTCCACTGAAATCTACAAGTCGACAATGCTTTCAAATCTTTCCACTCTACTATCATTGCCAACACTACATTTTGATGCTTTCTGCTAAGTGCATCTGCAACTTTGTTGCCCTTTCTTGGTGTGTACTCAATACAAAGCCATAAGCGGCTAAAAACTCTAACCACCTCTATTGTCTCATATTCAGCTCCTTTTGAGTACTTCAACGACTTATGATCTGTATAAAGCTCAAACCTCTCTCCCAAAAGGCAATGTCTCCACACCTTCAAAGCAACAATCATTGCAGCCAACTCCAAATCTTGTGTTGGATACTTAACCTCATGCGGTCTAAGTTGTCGAGAAGTATAGGCAATCAATTTACCTCTTAGCATCAACACAGCTCTTAATGTAGCTCCACGGGCATTTATATAAATAACCAAATCTTGATTCCCCACCAGAACAACCAATGCGGGTGCATAGTTCAATTAGTGTTTCAAGCTCAGGAATGCTTCCTCACACTTATCAGTCCACATAAACTTCATAGCTTTTCACGTTGTCTTGGTCATCGACTCTGCTATCCACGAAAAATCCTTAATAAATCTTCGATAATATCCATCCAATCCAAGAAAACTTCTAATCTCAGTCATCATCTCTAGTCTCTTCTAATTATTAACAGTTTTGATCTTATCTGGATCGACTGACAACCCCTTCTTTGAAACCACATGACCAAGAAACTTCACTTCCTTCTTTCAAAAATGACACTTCGAAAACTTTGCCTTGGGCTAATTCTGCCTCAACGTCTCAAGCATAACTCTAGGATGAACTCCATGCTCCCTTTCATCCTTCGAGTACATCAAAATTTCATCCATAAAAACCGACACAAATCTATCCAAGTACTCTCAAAAAATTTGGTTCATCAAATCCACAAAAAATGTCGGTGCGTTAGTTAGTCGGAATATGGCATCAATATAAATTCGTACGATTCATATCTAGTTCTAAACGCCATTAAAGGAAATCTATCCTCTACTACTCTAAGCTGATGAAAATCTGTTGCCAAATCCAACTGAGAAAATACCTTGGCTCCACTCAACTGATCGAACAAATCGTCAATTCTAGGCAACCGATATCGATTCTTTATTGTCTTCTCATTCAACTTATGATAATCGATACATAACCACAACAACCCATCCAACTTCTTAACAAACACTATGGCTGCTCCCTAAGAAGAACAACTTGGCCTAATAAAACTCTTGCTTTTCAAATCTACCAGCTGCACCTTCATCTCCCTCAACTTTGTAGGTGTCGTCCTACTTGGCGGTCTACTCACGGTTCTACTTCAAGCACCAAATCTATCCGAAACTCAATGGTTCATTTCGGTGGCAATCCTATTACAGGCTCGAAGACATCCGCGAATTCTCTAACCATGAAAACAGGATTCAACTCATCTTCCAACTCCACTACACCAAAAAAAGCATTCACTTCATAATTTGGGCTTTCTATGATATATACAGTCCGGTCACTACAGTCAGGGTGGCTAAGCGATATCTTCCTATTATGGAAAAATATCCTAGCATCGTACTTACTTAACCAATCCATACCCAATATAATTCTGAACCCTATAAAGTCAAATACATGCAAACTGCAAACAAAGGAATGATCTAGCAAATCAAACTCTAAGTGGTCACACTTCATCCCAAGTGTCGCATACCCTCGTATCGGATTTGCAACCGTTGAGGAAATAACTATGTAAATGGGTTCTAGGTTAATCTTATCTACCAAACAATGTGATATAAAAAATGCGATGCACCAATGTCGAACAAAACACTAATAGACATACAATAAATCTGAAGCGTACCCCCCAACACTGCCTTTCCTTTCTCCTACACTGTTGGTCCCGATGTAGCAGGCTCCAATGCAAATACCTTGTCTCTTCCATCCTTAGCAGGCTCCTTGCATTAATTCTTATAGTGGCCAATCTAATCGCAGTTGAAACATCCGATGTTCTTCTTCCCGATCACTTCCTTCACCTTTTCAATATGACACTCATTCGCAAAGTGCCCCTTCTTGTCGCACTTGAAGCACACAACCTCAGACTTTCCCTTCTTTCCTGCTCCACTTTTCTGAGCACCCTTCTTATGAAAGAACATCTCCTACCTGGACCTCCTTCGTCTTACTCTTTTATAGACAAGCAAGCATCTCCTTGTGTCTCAAAGACATCTCTACAACCACATCACAAGCATCTCTGATATAAGGTAATGTAGCCCTCTCCAACTCAGGCTTTAACCCCTTATGAACTTCTCATTCCTCTTAAGCACGTTATCCATAGTAGCATACATCTCCCCTTGCTCCAACTCAGCGAACTTCCTAAGCAAAGCAGACTGCGCCATCACAGACATGAACCTCTGCTAAAATCTTCTCCTAAACACAGCCCATGTTATATCCTCTTCGTTTAATCCAGTCGTCATACTATTCCACCAAAATAGAGTTGTTCCCTAAAGCTTTCTCGAAGAAAATCTCCTCTTCTGCTCATCATCGAGCCCTATGTCTGTAAAGATCCTCTCACAATGCAATAACAAGTTCTCCCACTTCTATAGCATCCCCAGTTCCAATAAAGGCTTCCCTCCATGTGTAGCATACTCTCTGCTCAAGATAGCATAATGGTTAACCACGGAAGCTTCCTGAACTCCTACTCCATCATTTCCTCCAACTGTTCCAGCTGCATCACCCACCCACCTCATATTAATGAAAAACTAATACATAGCTCCCATATCCACTTTTCCCTACTTGTGGCTGACCTTGGTTTCTCGTGGTATTTGGTTTGGCATTTCCATTTGTGGTGGTGCTTCCTCCAAGATTCACTCTTCCACTTTTAGCATCCTTATTTGTATTCAAGTCTCATGTGATATAGAAGAATGTCCTAAGAGAGATAGGAAACTAAAGATATAACGTCTACCTATACATAGTAAATACAAGTACGTTACTACAGCGTTATCCCATACTCCAATCTTACTCTAATTCCTTAGGATTATGTTTTCAAAAACCATTTTTAGTTAAAGTTTTTCATAAACCTATGCTATGATACCAAATTGTAACATCCCACATCTAGATGCCCAAAGCTAAGCGCTACAGATGTTGCAGTCGTCCATAGTATTCACTTCTGGCGACTAAATATGGCTACGTTAATGGAATCCATAATATCAGAAGCACTTGAATATGAAACAAAATCATAGATTAAAAACAACATTTTACTAATTACATTTCAAACCACGTGTTTCATATTCAAATTACATAATCCCATAATCATTTCCCAGGTTCAGATAAAATATAATTGTTACATAAATACGCCAAGAGTAACATACAATGATGCCCCATTGGTTGACCAGAGTGCTATATAGACATAACTGTCTTAAGTATACTACATCGAAATAAAATAAAACAAAACCGCAACTCCTAAATAGCTATCCGTCGGCCACCTGCTCGTTTCCGAAAGCTTTATTCATCAGTTTACTAAAATCTGTTAAACCTTAACCCTCAACCCTCAACCTACTCAAATCAATTTTGAGCACCCGAGAGTTTAAGGGGAAAAACATAAACTTCGAGTCTGACATAAAGCCTGGTGTGAATAATACTATACATCTCGGCTATTTGATATTAAATGGGACCACACTACTTAGCGGAACGGGTTTCCTCTTACTAATATCCCTTTAAAACATATATTTAGAAAACCTTTTTCCTGCAATCAAAACTGGTTAAAACCATAAAGCATTATTATGTAAACATATATATATATATATATCAGGTAACAAATGAACTATCTGTCTGAACATTATATTTTTGTTTGGCTAACTTCTAACCTTTGGCCGACTCGGGCCTACAAGACAACATAATCAAAATAATATAACACCTGTTAGAAACTCCTCTTTTTGAGGGTCTGTCATTAACTATCTATTAAATTCCTCGTTTGGATGATCCGACCCTAACTTAACATCTCCCATGTCATCTGACCCTAATGGTTTTGCCGGTTGACCAATAACTTATATGTATACAAATGTATATCCTTTTCTATCTGTAATCATTATTTTAATTTTACCTATGACAAAGCTTTACACACTGGAATTTTGAACTAAATTAGTTGGAGCTGATAGCTAATGCATAGGGTAATCTTCCCTTGAATTTTCCTTGACAACCTTTTCATCTCAAATTGATTTAAAACCTTTAAACCAAACTTAAACAAGGAAAATATATACTCTATGCTTTATACAAAATCACATTACCATGTTATATATACTTTACTCAAATCTTTGTTGATGAAAACATTAAAACCTTTGAAAGTATCCCTTTCGAATCCATTGAAAGTACCCCTTTCGAAACCAAGTTAAAACCCTTGTTTCACCCAGAACGAAAGGCCAAAATTTTCATTTCGAAACCATTCATCTTTTCTAAAATGTTGAAAAACCCCTCCTTTGAAAGAATTAAAACCATAGACATTCTTCTTCAAAACCTTTAAGCATTACCTTTCGAATACATTGGAAAACCTTTCCTTTCAAACCTTTTGAAACCATTAGGGAACCACCCCTTCGAAATCATTTTTTAAAACATTTCGAAAGCAATACAACATCAAACCATTCGAAAGCCTTACTGTAACGACCCGCTATTTTTGGACTATTCGCATCCGCACATGTCAGATTTGAATAATTCAAAATACCGAATTGTTAATTTAAATTTGGCAAAACTGAGATATACAGTAAATAAATAGTCACAGAATCACAGACAAAGAGTAATAATATGCAGCGGAAATAAAGGAGATAGTAGTTCATGAAGCTACTATGTAAATATATGAGATACATCAGAATTTACAACAAAAGAGTAATACGATACATCAGGTACAAATCAGAATACATCACTGGAACCACCGAATACTGAAAGTAGAATAGACGGCTGGATCTTCAATCAAAGCTCCAACTCCAAAGGTGAGTCCCGAATACTGGTACACTCAGTCTGACCCGAGCGTAAAGCAAAACACAAGACACTCGAGTCAGGATTAACATTCTTATATCAATAAATCCAACTCAAGTGAAATGACAGTTGAAATACAAGTAACTCAAAGAATGTTTGGAATAACCATCCTCTAAGGATCCACTAAACTATCTACTAGGTAGTAACGTACGCTAAGTAGATAATGTCTATCAGTAATATAAAGTATTAAAATAGCGTTAAGGCGTTACCATAATCCCCCTTAACACATTTTTATAATGCCATAGTCTATACAGCACCGTAAACCCCACCGTAAACTGGTGGTTATCAGAGGGTACCCCATAGGTATAACACAAAACAAAACGTAGTGGTCGCGAATAGGATAATCAGTATGATAAGGTACATGAGGCGATACCAACTAGGATACTAGTAGTTGCGTGATCCGGACTGATGTTGAGCATAGCCAGCAGCAACCTCAACACCGCGAAACAACACTCCCAAACCGAGGGGTGCACCCAAATCGAATCACAAAAGTAATAGATATGGTATCGAAGAAGTGTGTTCGCTAGAGATGGCGAACCTCAATGGCCCGGCACGGCTCCTGTTTTAGTCATGTCAGGGGTCATCCAATATCGTTCTCTTTCTTCAGTCAACGCGTTCACCAAACCATCCACTTCATTCTAGATCAACTCTCCTCGTATAATAGTTATTAAAGTGGTTTTCGGTATCGACGGAGAGTATGTCCATATCCGATCCCGGTCTCTTTAATAACTACGTATTTATTACGCCGATTGGTCGTTCAATATATTTCAAAACAATCAATTTCAATTTCAATTAGAATTCGTAATAACATTCCATTTGTCTTTCTATATCAATTTCCGTAATTTACATTTCAAAACTTCCAAATTACCATTTCAAAATCTTATAATTCAATTTCAAATTATATTTAAACAATTCAAATATTGATTCAAGTTTACAAGAGTTTCATTTCGAAATTATTTAAATTAATTAAATTTAATATTCAAATCAATCTAAATTCATTTATCGATTTTATTCAAGATTCGTTAAGTTAATTTAACATCCAAAACAATTCTTTTTAATTTCCAAGTCATTAAATCAATCACTTAAGTTAACTTCATTATTTCAAAACTTACAAATTTAATTAAATTACATTTTTCAAATCAAATTCCTTAAATTACAATTCTTACATTAATTTCAATAAAACACATTTATTTCTTGTTAAGAAATTCAATTTCACGTATTCTTTACATAGTTACAAATTCCAAAACTCAATTAATAAAGAAACTAAATTTCATATACTCGAGAAATCAAATTTCCCTTTAACTTACTTAAATAATCTTTCCAAACTTAAAAGAAACCTAATTTTATTTATTAACGAAGTTCAAATTCACTTATTCAAAAGTTAAATCTCCTATCATAGGATTCGATTTTTATTCACTTATCAAATACTTCAATCTTATTCAATTATTAAATAGTTCCAACTTAATTATTAATAATTTCAAAACTTAATAATTTCAACTTAATTATAAATTCAAATTAAATTATTAAATCATTTCAAACTTAATTAAATGAATAATTCCAAATTTTATTGTCAATAATTAATTTTAAAACAACGCTCTTTCAACAACTACAATGTAAATATTCGTTCCAGATTTTAAATATTGACATTTTCCTTTCATTAAATTCAAATTCCAATTTTATTTCAAAACCTTATTCTTTACTCAAATAAAATCATTATTTTATTTTAAATCAAATTATTGACCAATCGGGTTTTTATTAAATTTTCTATCCTAAGTCAAGTTCATTTGGGTATTTATCATTTCAACCCGATTCCATTTCAATTCAAAAATCAAAGCATAGCAAAGGGAACTTGCAGTGTGATAACAGGGATGGTGTCAAAGTAAATAAACAAGGAATAACAACAATCAATAACAATTCAATAATCAATTCGAATAATCCCGAAATAATCGTATTAATTCACATTGTTATTTGTGCAAATTAATATAATTATTTCTAGAATCTACACTATCATTTCATGTAGATTAAAGATTTTTGCACTGTTATTTTATACGGTTTTTCCACTTGTCATTAAATTTCAATTTCATACTACAACAATCAATCCAATATACGTTCAATGGTTCAAAGTGTAATTTATCACTATTCTATATGTCAATTAATTTAATAATTAAAAGGGTCAAATTTAACTAATCAAATTCAATATATATGTCGGTTCAAATTTTAATTATCCTACGTCAAATTCAATTGCATAATATTTATTACTTTATACATTACAACTTAACATCCAATATAACAACAACCAATCAATTATCAACCAAACTGGATTATTTTTGCATACGTAATAGATAACAGTGTGAGATGTCAAAGGTGAACTGATACATAAATAACAGCGCAATAAATAACAGCAGTATATTTCAATTGTCGTTCCAATTGAAATCAAATTTAATAAATAAAAGAACGTTAATCGTGAGTGATTGCTCACCTTCCGAGGCTAGATAGATTTGATAACAGAACAAGCTGTGAATTTGAATCCTGAACAGGACAATCGACCAATCCAAACGACAAATCTCAAAGCAAAGGGAGGTGAACACAGACTCGACGAACATGCTGATAGTTTGAAATTGACGAAATCAAATCAAAACTGGATTGATGAAGATCAGTTATATAAGTGAACTTATATAGATATATTATATATAAAATCATATTCTAAATTCAAACACATATTAAATTAAATATATATGTCTATTTAAACATATTTTATACATATAAAAGTTATTATAAAATTTTCCTTTAAAAGAATGTTGTGCATTGGGTAACCGTTTTAATACATATACTAAGTAGCATATAATATAAACGGTTCAACCTTTATATATGTACAAGCAAATATATATTATATTATAAAACAACACTTATAACAACACTTATATATATATATATATATTAAAGCTACTATATTCATACATATGCAGATGGTATAAAATAGGTAGTATATATGAACTACAAGGTGAAAAGCTGCAAAATAGAAAAACCAAAATATAATATACAGCATATATTATATATACAAGTACGAATAGTAGTATCAGCCTTAACATTTGACTCACACCCAATAGTATAAAGATTGAAACCTATAAAAATGTAAATGAAAGAATTATAAACCCGAAAAATATACTTTATAATATATAAACATACAGCAACCAATCATAGCTTGATAAACTTTTTGAAACAAATATATATACACTGTGATTATATAACTTAATATGTTTTTTTCCTTCATCCTGATACAACATAAATCTATATGATCAAACTTTAAAAGCAAGTGGGGTAGAGAGAAAAATGAACAGCAATTATGCAGATTCCATTTATATACAAATACAAGTATAAGCCAGACTATAACCGCAATATGTGCCAAAATGTATTTGTAAACAAATATATATGAAAACGTACTTATATATATATATACTCATTTTAAAATCAAAATATTAATATGTACCATATTCAAATCTATACAGATAGCATATGTACACATATCTATATTCCTGTAACTTCTATGTATGACTAACATATTATATACATATATTTTACTAGCATACATATATATTGGTACAAACTTACAAAGATACACCATATAAACAGCTAACATAATATATTACCTAATATATATACACCTGTTTCCCATATTAAAATAAACTTCAAATACTTTTGACAGAAGATATATACGTACCCAAAATATAAAAGAGGAGATAGCGGCTATGCACATGTCGGAGGAGAAGGGAAGAATGGGAAGAACGGTGCTTGGTTGGAGGTGGTAGCCTGAGTTCTTTCTGTGGGGCCGGGATGGTCCGAGCTGCTTCGTGAGGCGGGGAGAGAAGGGCGAAGCTTTGCAAATGGCGAAGCAATGTTGGTTCAGGCGAGATGGCTTCATGGCAAGGCTGGATCACATGGAGAGGAAGTGCAGGCCAGTGGTGATGACTCGGGATGTAGTCGGCATGGGCTGACATGGCTCGTTTGTTGTGATTGCGTTCATGGACTGGAGTGGTCAGGGAAAGGGAATACGAGGCTGTTGCAGGTCAGTGGGATTGGCCGAGAGTAAGAGATGGCGTGGTGGTTGGCGCAGGTTGTCTCGGTGGTAGGCCAGCATGAGTGAGATGGATTAGGGGTGAAGGCGCAAGTCACGGTGGCTTGGAGAAGGAAAGAGGAGAGAAAGAAAATATGGCAGTGGTTTCACTTCAGAATGCAAAGTATCCAACTTATATTGTTATTAAAATTTTCTTTGATATGAAGCAAAAGAAATGAATAGCTGGCATAGAAAAACAACACTTAATTTCTGAGAATTTTAAAAAGCAAATGGCAGAAGAGGAATGTGACCGCAAAATAATGAACGTGTAACAGCTGTTAATAAATTGAAGTGATGTGACGCATCAGAAAACGTTGGAACCAGTGTAGAAAGCAAAGGTAAAAACTGAAATTAATTAATTGTTGGTGGCCGTTTGAAATTTGAATGGACACCGAATGTTAAAGGTCCAAAATGGGTGCCGGTATGGTTAACCGTTTTACGGGTTTCACCGCGTACTGGACTCCGAAGCACAAAAGTAATTATATAATGGTGATCAGCACGACGAGACGATCAAAACGGTATACAGATATTAGTGGTACGATTGAATTAAAAAAAATCGAAATTTTCTACTGAAGGAAAATGCAGTAAACGTCGAGAAATAAGAACGACGGAGCTAAAGAAGTCCAAATTTGAAAAACGAAAAATGACGTCTTGCTCAGAAGATGGTTTAGAATTTTTCTATGTAAAAATATTCAAGTTTCGAAAACGGTTTATTTTCATCGATTACTAACTGATTTAAACTGAAGTAAATTTACGCACGGAATGAACTTTCATATTTTCGGACGAAAATTTACCAGTTGCTATGTTTAATTAGACGCATTCCAAATATGAAGTTTGAATAGCATCGTAATTTGTTTGTGAAAATTCGAAATTCTACACTAAATAAGCGATTTTAAAATTTTAACTGGGTCTGAATTTCAGGGTCGTTACATTCTCCCTCACTCAAAACTTTTCGTCCCCGAAAAGGAAGGGGGTAGGAGAATAGAAACAAGCAGAAGAAATAGACATGAATTACAAAATAAACAATTAATTTAAACCATAGAAATTCCAATTTAAATTAATTTATATTTAACAATTTGACTTTAAATTTAAGACTTTCATAAAATTGATCTGATTTCACATATATTAATGTTAGGTAAGAGATTCCTTTCAAATGAAATTCAATATAAATTCCATAAATTCAAGATATTCTCTTAAGTTGATTTAATTCAATTATTGACTTTCAAAACAAATTGATTCTATAAATCATACCTGTTATTTATTTAACTTATTATTCTATTTATCTCATAAACATTTATAATTAGAATTTAAGTGAATAACATTTATTATACGCACTTACATTTTATTTATAAAGACAATTTATATTATATATCATCCAATTTTCTTACATTAACAACTTCAAAGATCATAAATTTGAAGTCATCATTTATTATAATCCAACCTTCTTTGACAATTTAATTCTTCTTTATTCCAAATCATTATTAAATTTGTTCTACTTAATATCCCCTATCACATATATATTAAGTATATTTACATTTATTATAACTACTCAATTTATTAAAAATTCCTTTGATATCATTTTCTACTGTATAATATTCAATTACCTAATTAACTTTTTTTTCCAGGTAAGTTATATATAATGCAATTGAGTATTATCCAAATAAAATTTTACAATTCAGTTATTTCAAGTTAAGTATTTATATAAAAAGAATTTGGCTTTATTTAATTGAAAATCATCCTTTAACCAATTTTAAGAATTAATTTCCGATTAGCTTGAAACAACTTGAGATAAAATAAATGTATATATTCATAATATATCAAATCAAATTTAAATCTTCAATATATATTATAAATCAAGTAATGTTTAGAAATTCAAATCAATTTATTTTTCAAAACATATCGTAGCAAAACTACAGAATAGTCTCTCCACTTCGAAACTCGAAAATGAATGTCGATGATGCGGCCGTCATCACCGAAATTATTTTCCAGCGACAAAGAGAAGAGCACTGATTTAACATCTAAAATTTCTTTGAAAAGATTTCTATTCGAAAATACTTTAAGCAATATACCTTTTAAAACTTTAAAGCCAAGTTTGAAATCACCGGAAATTAAATTCTCAAATTCTAATTTAACTCCAGTTGAATTCCAAATCAAATTATAACCGAATTTTTATAAATTTATTTATTTATTTTAAGAAATAGTAAATTGTTCATAAAACAATAAATGAAAATTAAATTTTAACATTTCGGACAACAGATTCATTAACATTTTAATTTTAGAAAAATTTATACTTATATAATACAATCATACAAAACTATTTGTTTACCAAATTTGAAAACAATATTGTGTCAGTTTGCTCTGTTCAAGTGTTTTGAAAATTCTATCGATAGCGTTGATCAGACGAATCGATCGAAAACCCAAATCAATATCAACAACTCAAACAACACAATGTGCAAAACATTTTTAAATATTAATTTACAAACACACTTCCTCGCTCGACGATACAAGAATAGATTTCAAAACAAGTATATAGATTCAATTTGATGGAAATCAAATCAAAGAGAATTTTGATTCGATAATAAGTTTGAAACATAAGATAAGAAAATCCAATTAACAGAATCAGGAGGTGGACAAGCTTATTTAATTCACGGGCAACCATAACCGGGTCTACCGTAACTTCAAGAATAAGATCGATGCTGAATTGCAAGGTAAATCAACATTCGATCTCAAGTAATAGAATTCAGGTATAGCAGGAGGTAGATAGCATCGTAAACCGAGGATACATAAATCTTCGGCAAATCAATGCCTATTATAAAGGAGTTTCACCCCTTTTCAAATCATTCGAAGATTGGCGAGACTGCCGGTTCATTATAAAGATTATTCGAAGTGGAGTCATGGGACACTCCGAAATTCAGAAGAATACGAACAGTAAGGGACAAGAATGAATTTCGGAACCGAGGGAACGTTCTAAAGTTCAAAGGAATTGAGCCAAAAGAAGAGATTGAAACTCGAATGAGAGTGATTCTGTAAATACATTTACCCTATATGCTAAGTTCTTCCTAGAGCTACCAAAAGCTCTGATACCAACTGTAACGACCCGCTATTTTTGGACTATTCGCATCCGCACATGTCAGATTTGAATAATTCAAAATACCGAATTGTTAATTTAAATTTGGCAAAACTGAGATATACAGTAAATAAATAGTCACAGAATCACAGACACAGAGTAATAATATGCAGCGGAAATAAAGGAGATAGTAGTTCATGAAGCTACTATGTAAATATATGAGATTCGTCAGAATTTACAACAAAAGAGTAATACGATACATCAGGTACAAATCAGAATACATCACTGGAATCACCGAATACTGAAAGTAGAATAGATGGTTGGATCTTCAATCAAAGCTCCAACTCCAAAGGTGAGTCCCGAATACTGGTACACTCAGTCTGACCCGAGCGTAAAGCAAAACACAAGACACTCGAGTCAGGATTAATATTCTTATATCAATAAATCCAACTCAAGTGAAATGACAGTTGAAATACAAGTAACTCAAACGATGTTTGGAATAACCATCCTCTAAGGATCCGCTAAACTATCTACTAGGTAGTAATGTACGCTAAGTAGATAACGTCTATCAGTAATAGAAAGTATTAAAATAGCGTTAAGGCGTTACCATAATCCCCCTTAACACATTTTTATAATGCCATGGTCTATACAGCACCGTAAACCCCACCATAAACTGGTGGTTATCAGAGGGTACCCCATAGGTATAACACAAAACAAAACATAGTGGTAGCGAATAGGATAATCAGTATGACAAGGTACATGAGGCGATACCAACTAGGATACTAGTAGTTGCGTGATCCGGACTGATGTTGAGCATAGCCAGCAGCTACCTCAACACCGAGAAACAACACTCCCAAACCGAGGGGTGCACCCAAATCGAATCACAAAAGTAATAGATATGGTAACGGAGAAGTGTATCCGCTAGAGATGGCGAACCTCAATGGCCCGGCGCGGCTCCTATTTTAGTCATGTTAGGGGTCATCCAATATCGTTCTCTTTCTTCAGTCAACGCGTTCACCAAACCATCCACTTCATTCTAGATCAACTCTCCTCGTATAATAGTTATTAAAGTGGTTTTCGGTATCGACGGAGAGTATGTCTATATCCGATCCCGGTCTCTTTAATAACTACGTATTTATTACGCCGATTGGTCGTTTAATATATTTCAAAACAATCAATTCCAATTTCAATTAGAATTCGTAATAACATTCCATTTGTCTTTCTATATCAATTTCCGTAATTTACATTTCAAAACTTCCAAATTACCATTTCAAAATCATATAATTCAATTTCAAAATATATTTAAACAATTAAAATATTGATTCAAGTTCGTATAAGAGTTTCATTCCGAAATTATTTAAATTAATTAAATTTAATATTCAAATCAATTTAAATTCATTTATCGATTTTATTCAAGATTCGTTAAGTTAATTTAACATCCAAAACAATTATTTTAATTTCCAAGTCATTAAATCAATCACTTAAGTTAACTTCATTATTTCAAAACTTACAAATTTAATTAAATTACATTTTTCAAATCAAATTCCTTAAATTACAATTCTTACATTAATTTCAATAAAACACATTTATTTCTTGTTAAGAAATTCAATTTCACTTATTCTTTACATAGTTACAAATTCCAAAACTCAATTAATAAAGAAACTAAATTTCATATACTCGAGATATCAAATTTCACTTTAACTTACTTAAATAATCTTTCAAAACTTAAAAGAAACCTAATTTCATTTATTAACGAAGTTCAAATTCACTTATTCAAAAGTTAAATCTCCTATCATAGGATTCGATTTTTATTCACTTATCAAATACTTCAACCTTATTCAATTATTAAATAGTTCCAACTTAATTATTAATAATTTCAAAACTTAATAACTTCAACTTAATTATAAATTCAAATTTAATTATTAAATCATTTCAAACTTAATTAAATGAATAATTCCAAATTTTATTGTCAATAATTAATTTTAAAACAACGCTCTTTCAAAAACTACTATGTAAATATTCGTTCCAGATTTTAAATATTGACATTTTCCTTTCATTAAATTCAAATTCCAATTTTATTTCAAAACCTTATTCTTTACTCAAATAAAATAATTATTTTATTTTAAATCAAATTATTGACCAATCGGGTTTTTATTAAATTTTCTATCCTAAGTCAAGTACATTTGGGTATTTATCATTTCAACTCGATTCCATTTCAATTCAAAAATCAAAGCATAGCAAAGGGAACTTGCAGTGTGATAACAGGGATGGTGTCAAAGTGAATAAACAAGCAATAACAACAATCAATAACAATTCAATAATCAATTCGAATAATCCCGAAATAATCGTATTAATTCACATTGTTATTTGTGCAAATTAATATAATTATTTCTAGAATCTACACTATCATTTCATGTAGATTAAAGATTTTTACACTATTACTTTATACGGTTTTTCCACTTGTCATTAAATTTCAATTTCATACTACAACAATCAATCCAATATACGTTCATTGGTTCAAAGTGTAATTTATCACTATTCTATATGTCAACTAATTTAATAATTAAAAGGGTCAAATTTAACTAATCAAATTCAATATATATGTCGGTTCAAATTGTAATTATCCTACGTCAAATTCAATTGCATAATATTTATCACTTTATACATTACAACTTAACATCCAATATAACAACAACCAATCAATTATCAACCAAACTGGATTATTTTTGCATACGTAATAGATAACGGTGTCAGATGTCAAAGGTGAACTGATACATAAATAACAGTGCAATAAATAACAGTAGTATATTTCAATTGTCGTTCCAATTGAAATCAAATTTAATAAATAAAAGAATATTAATCGCGAGTGATTGCTCACCTTCCGAGGCTAGATAGATTTGATAACAGAACAAGCTGCAAATTTGAATCCTGAACTGGACAATCGACCAATCCAAACGACAAATCTCAAAGCAAAGGGAGGTGAACACAGACTCGACGAACATGCTGATAGTTCGAAATTGACGAAATCAAATCAAAACTGGATTGATGAAGATCAGTTATATAAGTGAACTTATGTATATATTATATATAAAATCATATTCTAAATTCAAACACATATTAAATTAAATATATATGTCTATTTAAACATATTTTATACATATAAAAGTTATTATAAAATCTTCCTGTAAAAGAATGTTGTACATGGGGTAACCGTTTTAATACATATACTAAGTAGCATATAATATAAACGGTTCAAACTTTGTATATGTACAAGCAAATATATATTATATTATAAAACAACACTTATAACAACACTTATATATATATATATTAAAGCTACTATATTCATACATATGCAGATGGTATAAAATAGGTAGTATATGTAAACTACAAGGTGAAAAGCTGCAAAATAGAAAAACCAAAATATAATATACAGCATATATTATATATACAAGTACAAATAGTAGTATCAGCCTTAACATTTGACTCACACCCAATAGTATAAAGAGTGAAATCTATAAAAATGTAAATGAAAGAATTATAAACCCGAAAGAATATACTTTATAATATATAAACCTACAGCAACCAATCATAGCTTGATAAACTTTTTGAAACAAATATATATACACTGTGATTATATAACTTAATATGTTTTTCTCCTTCATCCTGATACAACATAAATCTATATGATCAAACTTTAAAAGCAAGTGGGGTAGAGAGAAAAATGAACAGCAATTATGCAGATTCCATTTATATACAAATACAAGTATAAGCCAGACTATAACCGCAATATGTGCCAAAATGTATTTGTAAACAAATGTATACGAAAACATACTTATATATATATATATATATATATATATATACACACTCATTTTAAAATCAAAATATTAATATGTACCATATTCAAATCTATACAGATAGCATATATACACATATCTATATTCCTGTAACTTCTATGTATGACTAACATATTATATACATATATTTTACTAGCATACATATATATTGATACAAACTTACAAAGATACACCATATAAACAGCTAACATAATATATTACCTAATATATATACACCTGTTTCCCATATTAAAATAAACTTCAAATACTTTTGACAGAAGATATATACGTACCCAAAATATAAAAGAGGAGATAGCGGCTATGCACATGTCGGAGGAGAAGGGAAGAATGGGAAGAACGGTGCTTGGTTGAAGGTGGTAGCCTGAGTTCTTTCTGTGGGGTCGGGATGGTCCGAGCTGCTCTCGTGAGGCGGGGAGAGAAGGGCGAAGCTTTGCAAATGGCGAAGCAATGTTGGTTCAGGCGAGGTGGCTTCATGGCAAGGCTGGATCACATGGAGAGGAAGTGCAGGCCAGTGGTGATGACCCGGGATGTAGTCGGCATGGGTTGACATGGCTCGTTTTTTGTGATTGCATTCATGGACTGGAGTGGTCAGGGAAAGGGAATACGAGGCCGTTGCAGGTCATTGGGCTTGGCCGAGAGTAAGAGATGGCGTGGTAGTTGGCGCAGGTTGTCTCGGTGGTAGGCCAGCATGAGTGAGATGGATTAGGGGTGAAGGCGCAAGTCACGGTGGCTTGGAGAAGGAAAGAGGAGAGAAAGAAAATATGGCAGTGGTTTCACTTCAGAATGCAAAATATCCAACTTATATTGTTATTAAAATTTTCTTTGATATGAAGCAAAAGAAATGAACAGCTGGCATGGAAAAACAACATTTAATTTCTGAAAATTTGAAAAAGCAAATGGCAGAAGAGGAATGTGACCGCAAAATAATGAACGTGTGACAGCTGTTAATGAATTGAAGTGATGTGACGCATCAGAAAACGTTGGAACCAGTGTAGAAAGCAAAGGTCAAAACTAAAATTAATTAATTGTTGGTGGCCGTTTGAAATTTGAATGGACACCGAATGTTAAAGGTCCAAAATGCGTGCCGGTACGGTTAACCGTTTTACGGGTTTCACCGCGTACCGGACTTCGAAGCACAGAAGTAATTATATAATGGTGATCAGCACGACGAGACGATCAAAACGGTATACAGATATTAGTGGTACGATTGAATTAAGTCGAAAGCATACCCTTCAAAAGTAAAGCAAGCGCATTTTCATTTAAAAGCAAAGACATGCTACAACCCCATCGAAATTTTTGGTCTCGACCTAGTGCCTTCCACCTTAGTCCAATTCACTCTGTACCAAGTTATTGTTACAATGTGCATTGGTTTCGATGGCATAGAGGTGGTAGTACTTGGTCGAAACCCCTGTGCCGAAAGTGGTGAATCATGCTAAAAGCATGTAAAAACTGATTTTTACTTTAAAAAGAATTTATTTTCAACAAACCTGCCTTATTTGTCAAAATATTATTCGTTTTTAATTTTATGTTCTAAAAGTGTGCCAATATTTCAAAAATAAACAATTTAATTTATTTGTAAACTAATCATTCTCCTTTTATAAATATATAAAACATTTAAGTCTCATACCTTAAATAATTTTATATACTTATCAAAACACTTAGGAAAATTCTATAAAAATTCTAAAAAACCAATTTTAATATGTTTTCTAATATATAATAATTCCATACCCAAAATTTTAATCATTTAGCAGTAAATAATTTAAAACCAAAATAATCATTTTCTACACCAGAAAATTAATATAAAATCCACATTAATTCAGAAAATTATAGAAATTGAAACTCGTCTCTAAAATGTTATTCTGATCTATATCTAAAATCCCAAGGCATTTGGATGTCAATAAATAGGGTTTTCACATTAAAACATATCATAAAACCTATATGATTAAATATAAATCATCAACAAGCATATATAAATAGTTAATCATTCAAAAACATGGAATAATCATGCAAAATACTTTGGATTCATCTTAAGGTGAAAAAAAATAGAAAAATGAGATTCAGTTATTATTCACCTTAGCTTTTGAGATTAAAGATTTGAGGTTCGATATTGACTAAGTTGCTTAAGCTTGTCCTCTAAAGTCCCCTCTTTGCTTTTTCTAATGGTGGCCGGCCATAGTTTATATTTTTGTTTGTGAATTTTGAATGAACGTGAGAATGAGGGCTTAAGGGGTTTTGGGTATAAGAATGTATCTATTCCTATATTACCCCTTATCTATTATACTTAACAATTTTATTTTAGTTCATTTGTTATAAAGCATGGCTACCTCTTGTTAATTACAAATCACAATCCCCTAGTCATCATTTTATTTGTTTAATTTAGCTAATTAAATATCCTAAATAAAGTTACTTAAATTAGGGGTGTTACAATAAGAGCCTAGCCCTCTCACTTTTATTCAGAATTATTTTGGAAACTAAGCAAAGCTCTACTGGTCTCTCTTTCCAAAGATTTAGAAATTTCTCTGGGGTTTTAGGTAATAACTTTAGGCTTATATTATTCAATTTCCAATCTTATTCTCCTCCAAAACCTGAATTTCTGAATCTAATTTATATATAATTCCCTTGTTGCATATTTATAAAAGGAGAGATCTAAAAGTGATTAAAGCAAGCGTAAACAAATCCAAGAGGAAGAGCTAAGGACTTTTTTAGGTGGAAATCTTAGTTTTCTCATTTTTGTAATTGTAAAGTATAACTAGAATTAGATACATGCCTTGGGAATTTTTTTCACCAAAATGACAAATTAAAACCCTAAAATTCCCGTAAGCAAAATGTCAACTCTTATGTTTGGATCTCAATTGTTCTATTATTAAAATAGTGGAACTGTATAATTTTTTCAATTTTAATATTTTATATTCTATTCCACTGCTTATTTTTTCTATGGATCTGATTAAGAGTTTTTGGAAAGAAATAAGTTAGGAGTAAGGTAGGATTCTCTTTGTTCATAGTTTGCACTGCCTATTTTCTCAATTTAATAAAATTTCCTTTTTCATTTGTATACGTAGAAGTTGGATAGAGCATAAAAGGATTTGCATTGCGAATTCTATTAATGTTTACTATTTTAATATAAGATAAGTTTGGTTTGGATTATATTTTTATACAAGTCTATTGTTGAATTGAGGATTTTGGATATATTATATATTTGTTGATATGGAATTGGATTGTATAAATTTAAAGTTTTGACATTTAAAGGATTAGCATAGCCTTAGTAAGGGTAGGGAGATGTATAATAGTATGTAAGAGAGTGTATGTTAAGATTAAGTTATAGGGTTGCGAGGTTATTCAAAAGCGGGCTTATATAAGAAGACACTTATAATACGTACCCACGGAAGACACGAGGTTAGTCCCAAATTCTATAGGGTAGACCTGCCAAGCTAATATGTCTAATAGTACCTGCGAATAGTTAGACTAATGTGAGACGTCATAGTTTGGGTTACGAATCATAATAGGACCTACTACGGGGTTGAAGGTAGTAAAGGGGTGATTTGGGGTCTGCCTCCTCCCTATTTAGGAAGTATTAGATGATCGAGCTGAGCGGTAAGTGTAACAGCCCACTTTTACACAATTTAAGCAGATAATAAATCATATGTGAGCCACTTAAATTGAACGAAATGGTGGATTGCTATGCGAAAAGAAGAAGGAAGATATAAAGAAGAAACTAAACAACACAGAATCTCATAGCAGAATGAATAATCCAAAATATCCAACAGATCTTTACATAAAAAACTATAATATATGTATATACGAACTTCAATAAGAGTATACTAACCTATTTCAGCTCGAACTTTTATACCAACCTGTCCTCGTAATTAACGATAAATACAACAATGTATGCGCTGGAAAATAATTATATACACGAATATGACTCTAGGCCTCCAGCTCCTCTGCTGAAGCTCCAAGGCATCCAAAATAAATCTGTAACATGCTCGATCTGACCCGAGTATTATGATAAAGTAACATCTGAGTCTGTTTGGAAAACTAACGTGAGAAAAACATACCTAGCTATAATTTAATGTTAAAAAAGCCCTCACATTAAAAGTACCTCGTAAGACCACGCCGCACATAAACGGGGATGGGTTTATACCTTGAAATAACCAAACATTTCATATGAAATTCTCTAATATTATAATAGAGTCTAAGATACAAATAATTATTAATCGTAGCCAAAATTGTTACATTAGTTAAATTCCAGTATAATAGGTATACAACTAAAACCGTAAATGCACGTATTGGAGAATGCATTCCATACAATGACTGGACTACTAAGATACCGTCCGTCATGGTGCATCTCTAGATAAAATAAGACCGAGGACCTCACCAGAATCCTCTGCTATCACAGAACCAATCTACCACTTGACTAGTAGTACGGAATATGATCACCCCTCATTAATGTGCCTCAAAGCGTACAAATTAGAGATAATGTCAACTCTAGATAGGGATGATCATACCCTACTTGGGAGAGACCCACTTGACCCTGCTGCATCTCCCATGTTTTAGTCATTCCTCGTTGATGAGGCTTGATGCTACGTTTTTCCTTTTATATAACACTTCCCACATGGAATGCAAACACTGCCTTCTAGGCAATAATGCAATACCAACATTCATCTATACAAGTTCGTTTTGGGACTGAACGAAATGCTTGAGAGCTCAGTCTCCCCTTCCATCGTCTTCAAGGTGTCTTCACTTCGAAACGCTTGAGTTGGATCGAAGTTATTTTTGGATGACATATCCGATCCCAGTCTTTTCGAAACAACTTTCGATAATTTTCAGTAAGCTCAACCCTAGATTTTTAGGAAATAAACAGTCAAAGATAAGAGTAGAGATCACCTTCTAACCCTTAGTGGATGGATATCCTTATCATTTGTCCTAGGAGAATGAAATGAGATTTATCTACACAGTACATCATCTTCGAAGATGAGTGTGTCATATAACTCACATGTTTCTTCTAGATATTTCCAATGTTATTGTTATCTCACCTTTTGGCAAAGCCGAGATACCCAAAAATTAACTGAAAATCAATAATTACTAGTCACAATATCGGTTATACATTGCAGGTTCACTACAAATATCGATAGATTTTGTCCAAATCCAGATCAGGCTACAATTGACAAGACATGACTAGCAAAGCCATGGAAGTCAATGTTTCAAAATTCAAGTCAATCGACGTCTGTACACTCAAGTAATGATTAATACAAATTCAGGAATCAACCTCACCCGGTAAATACCGTTCGGCATACATCACTCGGATAGCTACCGCTCGGTATACAACACTCAATATGTGTCACTCAGCATAACCTCGATCGGCATGGAAGTCGTTCGGCATGGAAGCCATTCGTCAGAGAAGCCGTTCCGTAGAGAAGCCTCGTTCGGCATAACCACATTCGGCAGGAATGCAGGTCGGCAGGAATAGTGGTCGGCAGGAATGCAGCTTGGCAAAAATCCAAGTCGGCAGGAATAATGTTCGGTAGGAATAGTGGTCGGCAGAAATGCAGGTCGGCAGGAATGCAGGTCGGCAGGAATGCAGGTCGGCAGGAATGCAGGTCGGTAGGAATCCAGGTCGGCAGGAATAGTGTTCGATAGGAATAGTGGTCTACAAGAATGCAGGTCGGCAGGAATCCAGGTCGGCAGGAATAGTGGTTGCGGGAATGCAGGTCGGCAAGAATCCACGTCGGTAGGAATAGTGTTCGGTAGGAATAGTGGTCGGCAGGAATCCAGGTCGGCAGGAATGCAGGTCGGTAGGAATTCAGGTCGGCGGGAATAGTGTTCGGTAGGAATAGTGGTTGGTAGGAATCCAGGTCGGCAGGAATAAAGGCCAGCAGGAATCCAGGTCGGTAGGAATTCAGGTCGGCAGGAATCCAGGTCGGCAAGAATAGTGGTCGGCTGGAATCCAGGTCGGTAGGAATAGTGGTCGGTAGAAATTCAGGTCCGTAGGAATGCGGTTCGGAAGGAATCCAGGTCGGCAGGAATAGTGATCGGCAGAAATAGTGGTCGGCAGGATTGCAGGTCCGTAGGAATCCAGGTCGGCAGGAATAGTGGTCGGTAGGAATCCAGGTCGGCAGGAATAGTGGTCGACAGGAATCCAGGTCGGCAGCAATGCTGGTCAGCAGGAATCTAGGTCGGCAGGTATAGTGGTCGGCAGGAAATGCTGGTCGACAGGAATCCAGGTCGGCAGGAATCCAGGTCTGCAGGAGTATAAGTCGGCAGGAAATCAGGTCGGCAGGAATGCAGGTCGGCAGAAATGCACGGGTCGGCTGGACGGTGTGGCTCGGCATGATAGTGTGGCTATGGACCTGATGGGCCGGCATATAACCTAGCAACTCGAGATTTACCTATAAATACAGCATGTGGGTTCAAAAAAGGGATCCTTTGCTTTCTGCTCTCTTTCTTTCTATTTCCAAAGGGTGAGGTTACTTTACCATTTTTGTAATTGTAATCGATTCTGACATCAATAAAAGGGAAATTTCTAGAGTTGACGTAGGCCGGAGTCAGTTGAACTACTATAAATTCTGTGTTTTTACCACTTTCTTTTTAATTTTAACTATTCTTCATATCTACACTCTCTACATACACTCTATCTATTATCTGTGACTATTCGTTGGTGCTTTCATTTACGTTTGGGTGTTGGTAACCAATTTTGGTGCTAACAGTTATGTTTGGGTCCATATTTTATAGTTGGTTATTTAACTATCAATAAACACACATCCAAATCAAGGATTTATTTTAAAAGGGAAAGACAACATTTTGTTAAGCATATAAGCAACCACTAGCCTGCCTTAGTTTATCTTTGTATTATTGAAAATCACTTTACAATACTTTTACGAAGATATATTCACAAATCCCTATATTTTCAATACTTAGAAAATATCTATATATTTATCTTTACACTATAAGTATATTCACAAACTGAGAAAGTTTTCCTTTCTATACAATTCTAAAATCATTTATAGATCCCTAATATATCTTAATAACCATTTATAACACTATTTTACAAATCTCTGAAACCATTTATAAAACTCTTTATATAAACCCTTTATAAACCAACCTCCATTTCCAATTTTAAACTCTTTTATAAATTTAAAAACATTTAGAAATTCGTTGTAATCCATAAAACTTTTTATAAA
This sequence comes from Allium cepa, assembly GCA_030765085.1. Lineage (NCBI taxonomy): Eukaryota > Viridiplantae > Streptophyta > Magnoliopsida > Asparagales > Amaryllidaceae > Allium > Allium cepa. The sequence continues at coordinate 180,265,929 of CM060937.1, read as the reverse complement.
CTCTTCTTTTGAATTCATAAACTCATTTCAAAAATTCTTTCATAGATATCTAAAATCATTTATAAACTCTTTTCATCTTGTAAATAATATCCCATTAAGTTTTCCAAACCATGTTATAAGATTCTTCTTATAAAACCCAAATCTGTTTAAACAGTTCTTTTAATAAATCTCAAAATTGTTTATAAATAAATTCTAATCATTTCTTTCAAACACTATTATAATAATAATAGTTAATAGTAATCAATATAAATGATAATTATTAACTTTGGATTATAATAATTAATAATTCAGAACAACAGTACTTAATCTTTATCATTACTACATATAGTAATAATTCACCTCCAAAATATTATTAATAATCATGGTTGTTAACTTCATACCATATTAATTATTGGAATAATTAAATTTTCAAAATAGTAAAATATTAATAAATATCTTTAAAACAACATTAAATATTGATAATTAACTTTAAACAATGTTAATTATAAATAGATAACTTTAAAATGATATTAATTATAAATAAATAACTTCAAAATAAAATAAATATAAATAAAGAACTTTAAAACAAAAGAAATTAAATAAATTACTTTGAAACAAAATTAATATAAACAAATAACTTTAAAACAATATTAATTAAATAAATAACTTTAAAACAAAAAATATATAAATAAATAGCTTAAAACCAAATAAATATACATAACATTCAGAAAAATAAATATAAATAAATAGCACTAAAATAATATTATTTAAATAAATAAAAATGTTGGAGTAAAATAGGAATTAAATCTTTTACAACAAAATATTTTCGAAACCCAAATTCAGATCTTAAAATCATTTCCTGTCCCCAAAATCCAATTCCAACTCAGATGTAAATTTATAGCATTTTAAAATATTGATTCAAGGCTAATAGCTATCAAACACTTAACCAATATCAAAATTGATTTTCTATCACTACAGGGTTTAAGTGTTGATCATATAACAATGTCATAAACCATGGTGTCCATAATCAGGTTTCATATTCAAAAATCACGTAACAAGAATTTTATTGAAATAAATTAACAATAGCAAGGAATCCCATTGGATCCCTCCAACCTATCCCCCTGCATCATAATCATTATATAATTATATAATATGGGTCACCCACTCTAAGGGCGGGAATAAATCTAAACCAACAGATAAGACAGTAAATCACCCAAACATCAAATCAATGATTTTTATCAACTATATAATATTTCTGGTTTGCCAAAAAGGCGTGTTTAACTCATTGGAATTTCTGTCATCGCCAAGGCATTTTGTTTTGGAACTAAAATCGAACGACGTCCGATTTCAGGTTAAATTTTAACTGCCTCCAAATTCACCCAAAGCAGTTCCATCACGAAGCTTCCGTCGTTGCGAGCGCAACGCAAAAGTCCATGCCTTAATTGCACCTCATATGAGTGTGTTATATAGTTCATTAGATTACGATTTCTAAATTATATATAATTCACCAAACACAATATTATTTCATTAATTACCCATAAATTAATTTAATCCTTTCTCTCTCTCTTTCACAGTCTTGTTGTCGCTCCTAAAGCTCACCGTCATCACCGAAGCTTCATTCCCTTACAACTCGTGCCATAGTCAACGAAACCTAAAGCCGACGTCGCTGACACACTCCACTCCTCTACCTCCACCTTCCTACCACCATCACTTTCCTAATATGAGCCTCTCCTAAATCATGACTCCCCTATAGCCAAGCCCCTACCCCTAAGCGATGCGACCACTATTCCACCAATGCACTCCTCGAAACTTGGCTACGAGCTATTCTTCGACATACTGAATCCAAATAGAACATCCATATACCCAAACTCTATCACCATTTCAAAAAAATAAGCCCTAATTTATCAAGCTTCACTGTAAATGGTCATGCCATGAATATGACACCGAACCTATTCATATGCAAATACAAGTGTAAATCTTACTTAAAAAATTTCAAAAATAAATCTTTTTGAATTTTTTGATCTTTATTTAATTTCATTTGGTTTTTGGAAAGTGGAAAACTCTCATAATCTTCTATCATGCAATTACAAATAGAGAAGAAAAGGTATGGTGAGACGTAGGAGAGAGTATGGGCAGTACAGTGAAGAGTAGGGTACGGGTATGGCATAAATAGTGAGGTACATATTATTTTATTAAATAAAATCCGATATTGTATGCTCGAAAAATATCAAACTCCTATTGAAACATGCTTACTGGCATTCTATATGTAATACCCCTATTCTAAACATAATGGAACTAGTCTTGAGGCCTAGTTCGATCATATACAGAAGATAACTTTTCAAACCCAGCTATAGTATATATTTTTGAAATTAATTTGTACGCATTTCGATCTCGCACGACCAAACGATACGTCCAATCACCATGAAATTCATCGGCATATAACTCACCATTACAGATCCAATGAAACTGGTTTCGTCGCAATCCAAGATAGTATCTCGGAAGGCTATTTTCATATGTTAATTACAACGAATTATTATAAAAACCAAATTGATTATTTTTAAATCTAAATTACAAGTTTACTATCTTTATTGTTATTTAAATAAAATTAAAATAAATTTTATAAATCCTTTATATTCATATAAATTCAAGATTTAATAATTTAAATAATTTCAAACATTTAAATAACTATTATCACTTGAAATTCAAGTTATTTAACTTAAAAAATTAACTTTTCATTATTTAAAACTAGTTAAATATTCCAAATTCAAAAGACTAAAATTCAAGGTCGTTACAGTTAGGCATGGTAGTGGATATCTTGGGAAGGGTCTGCTTCGAGTTTAAGGTATGAAGTTTCTATTATAGGGTCCGCCTCCCACATAAAGAAGTATTAAGTGGCCTGATGAGATTCAATGCGATGTTGGCTAGATAGTATCGGAGAGGACCACAGTAAATGACAGGGACCTACCTAAAGTGAGGCATTAAATGGTCAGAGTCTGCCTAGTTCTCATTGAAAAGGTATTGAGTGACTTGGGTACTATCTCTTACATTGTTAGGACATTATTAGTGAAAGATGAATAGGACTAGAAATGACTTTTTGCCTACAGTTGAAGATGGGTTAGTGAACTGGATTAGAAAGGGTATAAGGTATAGAGTTGGACTTGCAGTTGGCAAAATTCAAAACAAAGCAATCACACACAAAAGAGCATCAATGGCTTGTTAAGACCAAACCACGAACAACCTTACACAGGCTATTGGAGCCTATAACAGCATTCGTCACAACCAAAGGTCGGTCAACTATTTTGGGTTTCGATCCCAATCTATCTACTACGTCACTAGATATGAAGGAATATGAAGTCCATGTATCAAATAAAACATGTATGAGAACATCATGAATGGAAAGAAAACTTTGAATAATGGTGCCCTTCCCTTCTTCTTCACCAAGGGAGCACTAGGAAAAGTCAAAATAGCATCCAAAGCATATGCCCTTACAACTTGCTTCTGCTGTAATGGTTTTAGGCATTCCCCTTTATACGACCAAATTTGTTGCAGTTGTAGCGCTTCTAGCCTTCCGCCTTATAGTTCTTAATAATATGGCCCTTTTCCCTGCAACTATAGTAAATAGGCTCCCATTTGCTCTTCTTCAAACCATTTTTCGTTTAAGGCTGCTCCTCCTTAACCGGCTCTACGTAATCTACCTAAACATGCTAAATTTTATCAAAGTTAAAACACTTTCTCTAGCCACCCTTTGGGTCCTTACAATCCCTACTAATATTACCTTTCTCATTACAATTGAAGCACTTTGGCTCCCTTTTTCCTTTCTTTTGGGCCTGCTTTTCCCTTATTATCCCTCTTTCTCTTATTGCTCACACCTACTTGTGGTTTAGCTTCCTCTTGAGGAACAACAACTTGTTGCGCTTGCATTTGAGCACCACCATCTACTTCCCCTAGGGCTTCTCTTTGCGTTGTCCGCACTATGCTTGTCATCATATGAATGAATGATGCCTACACTTCCAGGTCATTTGCTATCTCGTTGGCCCTTCCATCACTAGCTTTCGGTGTAGAATTCCTAGTATGCCTATCCATCCTTACAAACTGTTGTAAGAATGATCAGTCTCTCATAAAGGAAAACAACATCAATGGTCCTCATATGCACATGTGACTTATATACCATATATAATATACATAGTTTTGAAAATAAAAATATATAACAAGTACGCACTCTTTTGTGTGTATATACACTCTCGATCCACTCTAGTGTGATAACTTCTTCCCTTTCTCTATTAGACCATGGTATCAATTCAGGTTAATCGTGTAACATAAGCTCTGATATCAAATGAGGTGATCGCCCTACACCACTGGCACCGAATATGACTAAATAGTGCACCACTGACATGCCCGACCAATGCAAGACAATCATCAAGGGTTGAGAATAAAATAAAACATCACATATCCTATTGTATATCTCACAGTGCACGGAATAATAATATAATATACATCAAAGACATAAAACATGAGAGATAGTAATGACTAAGTGATCCAAATATCAGAGTGTAGATCCACAGATTTATAGATCAAGTAACAGAGTTTATACAAACAAAAATTAACTCAAATAACTTTATCTTAATAATACTAATAAGGAAGCACTATTAAGGCTCCATAATATTGCATAGCTGAGTAAGCGTAGATATCCATATGTAATAGAAGATAGCTCCATCCAGCTCATCCTCTGCACACTATTGCATTGCACTTGGACCTACTATCTAGTCTACTCATTTAAGAGTACCCAAGATAATAAGAAACAAAGCATAAAACCTCGAGTCATATGCTAGTCTGATGTGAGCTGTAAATGAATCTCAAAATAATATACAAAGTCAAATTTGTAATGACCCAGAATTTTATCGCCTTTATTTGTGAATATTTAATTAATTTTAAATATTTAATTAATGGGTATAATAATTAAAATAGTCCTCTTTTGATTTACAACTAATGATAGGAAGTTCCTTTATGAATTTGGTTTACAGAAATAATTAGTTAAAAGGAAATTAGAAAATGTGATTCGAAAAGTTTTTTTTCCAAAATTTCAATTTTTCACCATCAAATAGTATTTTAAAAAGTTGTGAACACTTTAATAAGAACATTTTTAATTGATGTAAGCATTGATTTATAATAGACAAAAGTTGATAACATATGCGTACTTAAATGAAAGGAGATGTGACATTTATTTTGAATTATAAAAATAAAATAAAAGAAACAAAAAGATGTGAAGCCACATTTTATTACACCATAGAACAAGTCCATGCATTACACATTGGGTAAAATGAGGGTTTCTCCTTGGTTGTGCATGGAAAGGATTAGATAGGATGGTGATGGCGTGGAACCTTCTTAGTGGAGGGTATGTGGAAGAAGGGCTTTTTGGAATTAGGTTATTCCAATTTATGTAAAAGGAATTCCCAAATTCTTTCTCCTTCTTAATTTTATTTTATTCTCTTTCAAACTTTGATATTTCTTTTTCAAGTTCAAAAAACTTTTAGTGGTGGTCTCTTCAAGTATTTACCAAGATTTAAAAATCATTTCTTTCCTTCCTTTTAATGCTTAAAACACGTTGAAAATTACTCCTTTCTTCTTCTGAAATACTCCTCTTCCTTAAACAAGCCCACGTCTACTTTTCTCATTTTGGCTGAGCCCAAACTCACCTAGGCCAAGCCCATTTTGGGTTGCCTGGTCCAAAAATCAAGTTTTGGTTTTGAAAATGCAAGATTTAGAGTTTATTTCAAAGTTTTAAAAATATTTGGTTTCCTTTCATAATTTTGGTGAGTAAAAGCTCACATCCTCTTGTAAAAATTACATCTTTAAGTTGTGTTAGCATTAGTATATGATATTTCTTAGTTATTGGTTACTTACATGTTTGTAAGTGATTTTATATGTGCTTATGCTTGGAATTACCTTGGACTTGAGAAATAAGTCTAAATGTTTATGGGTGTAACAAAGTTCAGATTTTTCAGTTAATTTTAGTTATTTTTGTGTTGTCATGTATGTAATAGTATGCTAAGAAAAATTAGTATCTTTGTAGGTTTAGCGATTTGGAATACTTTTGCGAAACTATGGTTATTAATTTTAAAATCAAAGGTGTTTTCGGCTTTCATGTTTTATTTTGGTTTTACAAATTCTTACTTTATGTTTTGGAAAAGTTAGTTAGCTTTTAAATGTCAAGTTTTCAAAAAGGATGCTTAGAAAAATAGTTTCTAGTTATGGTATCCATAGCGATAGTCGATACGTATGCAGTTTTGCTAAATGTTCACTTTTTGCAAATTAAGTTTTTATACTTAAACATTTTGAAAATGTTTTATAAAACTTAATTAATAATTATTAAGAAGCCAGCTAAGGATTTATTAATTGAATAAGTTTGGTAATTAATAATTAATTAAGTATTAAACAAGGTTTGTTAATTATAATTAAGTAGAGATTGATTACGGATTAATTATATTTTAAAAGTGAGATTAATTTTAATTAATCTTTGATTAAGTAAGATTTATTTTTAATTAATTATGAATTAAGTGTATGATTTATTTTTACTTAATTACTAATTAAGTATAAGATTAATTATTAATTATTTATTTAGTAAGTGTTTAGTTATTCTAATTATAAATTAACTAAGGGTTTGATTTATAAAAAATTTATCATTTAAAGATTAATTATTTCTTAATTAATAAGTAAGTTAATTTAAGACTTACTTCAAATTTAATTATGATTTAAATAAAAGTTTAACTTGCAAATAATGATTTTTAAAGGGGTTTAGGAATTTAATTAATTTTTTTCCAAAAGATAATTTTTTTTAAATGCAACTTTCTTTCCAAAGAATAGTTTGAGCACAAGGGATTCGATTGTCAATACCATTAAGTAAACATACAAATGTGAATAAGTTATAGTACACTTTGACATTTGTTAGTATAATAAACCCTCATTCTGCAATACTTTAATTAAGTAGATTATTGGACATCTTTTAGCAGAATAAATCCCCGTTCTGCTATATTAAACTTAATAGATTGTGTGGATATCTATTTAGCAGGAAAAATCACCATCTTGCTATTATAATATCTGGAAATGTATTTGCTAGTTGGCTTATATCGACATGTTATTCCCTGATTTGGTTATGGCTTGTGTTTACATATATGTTGGCTTATGTAAATAACTGTTATGTGATTTCGAAGACAAATTGAATTAAAATGGTAACTTGATTTAATACCATTGTTATCACTAAGCATCCTTTTAAATTTGTAAAATTGTGGTTTTTAAATTGACTTTAATTCTATATCAATTTAAGGATAAGTGTTTTAAATGACTTTGTAAGTTGTTCAGTTATTTTGATAAAGATATTTACAAATGATATTTTGTAAATAATAGTTTATAAAGGATTTATTTAAAGGAGGTTTACAAATGATATTTTTAAATGATATGTTAAGAAAAGGAAATTATAAATGGAGAATTATAAAAGAGTTTTATAAATGATTTTTGGATATTTATGAAAGAGTTTTGTAAATGGATTTAAAATTTAAGAAAAGGAGATTTCATGATTGAAAATGATTTATTAAAAGGATTTATCAAAGAAAATTTATAAAAGACTTGGAGATGGGATTTTCCTTAACTGCCCTTCTTAATTATGGTGGTGTGGACATTTGTTCCATGCTTAACACCAAAGGAATAGAGTTCAGGGTTATATATATATATATATATATATATATCTAATTTAAATAAAATTTGTTTGATCCTTTTAATATGATTTTAAAAGAAGAATTCTTTCACAATTTTTTGAGAATATATTTATTCCAGTGTGAAAGTATATGAATATTTTGATAAATATTCCAAAAAGGGTTTTAAACAAATGAAACTTATTTTGAGGCTTACTATGTGAAATTAAATCTCTAAATTGTTGATTGTTTGTTTATTCAAATTTGGACCAAAATATAACTCCAGAAATATCTGAGAGAAACATGTGAGTTATATGTCACAATCATCTTTGATGATGATGTACTGTGTGTATAAGTCTTGTTTTATCTCCTAGGACAAATGATAGGGAGATCCACCCACTTAAACGGTTAGGGGATGATCCCGGTTCATGTATTGTCTGATTATTTACAAAAGAACCGAGGTTGAGTTTACCTGAAACTATAGAATATTGGTTCGGATAGACCAGGATCACATATGTTATCGAAAACCACTTCAAACCAATATAAGTGTTCGAATGGAAGACATCTTAATGATAATTAAAGGCAGCATTCTTTAAAGTGCAAGGGTTACTTACTACTAATCCTAAGGGTGATTCTAAAATGGTTGTAGTAGAGGTAGTACCTTTGATTTCGTTCAGACCCAGAACGAACTTGTATGGATGAATGCCGACATTGTATTTCTGCCTGGAGGGCGGTGTTATCATTCCAAGATGGTTTGCTATATATAGGGTAATCGTAGCCTCAAGCCTCACAACTAGTAAATGAACAAAGCAGGGATGTGCCGCATGGCTAAGTGAGTCACTCCTATTAAGATATGATTATACCTTATCTAGAATCGATATCTATGTATGCTTCGAGGCCCATTATGTTTGTTGATGAATCAAGGGGTAAACATATTCGGCCCATTCCACTGAGGGGTATGGTTGGTCTTGAGTAGCAGAGGTGCAAATTAAGGCAGATTCCTCTACATTTTATCTAGAGGTGTACGGATTCCGGAGGTAGACCCTTATCCTTTCATAGTTGGAATCAATTCTCCAATAAAAGCTTTCGAACTTGATTGTATATGTATTATGCTAGAATTTGAATGTAACAATGCCAGCTATAATTTAATATTTACTTTAACCCTAAACATTACTATAATATAACTAGATTTTCTATTGGAAATGTTTTGTTATCGTAAGATAAAAACCCATCCGTGTTCATGTGCGACATGGCCTTACAAGATACCTTTGATTTTAAAGGATTTTATAAGTTATAAAAAATTCCTTATGATTTGAGTTTATCGCGTTGGTTTTTCCAAACTGACCAGAGTGTTGTTTTCTTATAATGCTTGGGTCAGACCAACCATGTTTTTAGATTAGCTTTGGATGTTTAGGAGCTTAGGAGACGAGCAGGAGCCCAAGACGTACTTTCATATTTTCTTTTATCTTCCGGTGTTTGTTATTATTGTAGATATCAATAATTGTAAGGGCAGGTTGTAATAACTGTCCAAGCTGATAATAAATTAATGTACTTTGATATTGTATGTATGTTAAAGTTCTTTGTTTTTGTAAAGATATGATTTATATATTATATGTTACTCGTCACATTTTTCTAATTATGTTCTGTCTTTCTTTCTTTCACCCCTGATGACTTGTCTTTCGGATGACTAAATGATAGGCACACGAATACCAAGGATGTATTAACTGTCTTCTTTAGTAGTAAGAAAAGTAGATCATTATATATATAGTAAGGTACAAGGATATATGAACCGTATCTAACCTTACCTTGCAACCAAAGAGTTAGCACTTAACGAACATAATATGCTACTCTAACAATATCATAATGGTATATTGCAAACTTAGTATGATTATAGGTGTCTACGTATCCCTATATCCAATACATATCTCTAGTGACATTCTTAGAGTGACAGACTACGGAAAAAAACAACCATAACAACCGTAGCATCCATAAAAATTCACTATCACTTAATGTGTGATAATCCATATGGCCTTTCTCATATCAGGGATTGATGGAAATCCCAGTTTTCAGCGTAACCATCTATATCCCGAAGCTAATACTAGACCCTTTCCTATGGTCTTCGGTATACAAATCCTTTCTAATGATCCGAGGTAGCCTTTCCAAATACACATGAATGCACTCATAATACCCCTTCTTTCGAGTACATCAGAAATCACTCCGAGTATCAATGATCCCTTGGCATGCATATCCAAGCCCATTCCTTGCTCCATCTAGTTTCCATTATACTCAAGGAACCACTCCACATTACTCCATTCCACGATAGAACCATTCTAACTATCTATCCATAGGTCACCCTTCATAGAACCTACCTTTTGAGGACAAACATTCTCATGACTCCTTTCCACATCAAGCCGCCATCATCAGAACCTTACTTCATTCCTCATCGAGTTTCCATTACCAAAGTCCCGAAGCTATCATCGTGCTACTACATCGCTATCAAACCCCAAGGGAATTAACGGACACCTTCACCATGACCTGTAGAGCCTAAGCTTTCCCTCTTGGAAGTTCCACCCTGTTTATAGCAAGGACCATCCTTTTGGTACCGATAATAAGCTCCCGGTTCTTGTAGTTATATTTATCCATTTTTTCCTAAGTTCTTACCCCTACCTGTAGAGCTCCATCTTCTAAATGCTTGGACCCCGACCACTCATCCTGAAAGCTCTTGCATCAACTCCAAAAGCTTTCAATACTAACTCCAAAAGCTGTCGTTTCCATGCCCTCCAAAGCTTTCGGTACCAAGTCTGCTACTTGCCAAATTCTTGCACTTGACTTTCACTCATCACCCTTTACCTTGATCTAAAGCAGAACCTCTCATTGAGATGATTTCCATGAAGAAGAAAATCTCGTGGTACCGATAATAAGCTCTCGATATCGATAATAAGCTCTCGATAATGAGTCCTCTACTTAGCTCTAATTTTTGTGCAACTTGAATCCTAGGCTCCCCTCATACTCATAGTCTCCCATCCAAGTTTCATCCAATTTCAATCATCTTTGCCGTCAATTTTCTAATTCGACCACCATTTCCTAACTACCTAAAAACACTAGCAAACCATGTCAAAGCACAACACACAAACATGGAATATCATACATATACATCCATTCATACATCTGTACATAAGAATAAGATAATCAAGCAAATCCTAATCAAAAACCAACTTTTACATTAGCATATGTATACGAACAAAAGGAGTTGCAAAACCATTTAAAACCACTTTAAATCCTCTAAAATTTGGCCATAAACATCTGTAAAAGTATGTTTAAAATTAGAAAACATTTTAGGATTGAAATTATGTTAAAAACATCATTTTAACTATATAAATTTGCATAGTAGAGTGAGTGGCCAAGAACCACTAACCAAATACCTAAAATAAAATTTTCTCCCCTCAAATCTAAAGAACAACAAGGAAGAGAAATCCAAATCAACCAAAATGATAATTCAAGCTTCTATATGCCAATCACCCATCTAATTGATGATTTGGCCAAGCTTAGTAAGGAATAGGCAGGCTTTTTGATAAAATTAGGGTTAAAGGAGGTTTAGAGCTATTTTAGTGAAGATGGAAATAACTTAAATTAGCTCTACAGCCTCTCCTTAGCATAATTTTCGAGATGAGTTAATGGGCCTAAGGATGGGCTTAGTTAATCACCCACTAATGCCGGCCAACAGTAACCGAAATTTAAAATAGATATAACTTTCAAATGGTAAATCTTTTTTTCTATTATTACACTTTACAGAATGGAAAACCACCATCTTGAAACAATGGAAGTGATTAGAGACCCTAAATCGGCTCTTGTTAAAAGTTATAGTCCAAACAATATTTTCAGCGTCAAAACATTTGCATAGAAATTAAAAAAAATCAAAGATATGGTAAATGTCTCTAAGGGTCATTCCTAAAATTTTAGAGTCATATGATCTCATATGAATAAATTAAAAATATTTTACGATCCTTCGATATATAAAATATGGGTTGTTACACTCTTCTCCCTTTGGGAATTTCTCCCCCAAAATTCCAAAAAAATAATCAAACATTGTTATCCCGCATGCCTAGAATTCATATGCAACTTGTGCAGTTAATGCGCTCGGTAGATTCAAAGCGGTGAAGGTGCAAAAAGTCATAGCGGGGATAGAACGAGGATATAGCGGGATATAGCGGATGACACTAAAATAGCATATAAAACTCATACTTAATGTTTTTACAAATATATAAATGGTAATAAATGAAAAATTGTCATTCAATTGAATTATAAATAATACATAAATACTTTGAAATAAAAACATGTGCGGATATACTTTAAATAAACGAAAAACTGTTATATAACATAATTGAATTTGTTAGAATATTAGAGTATTTTCATTTATGAAAATATATTAAAAAATTAAATCAAATAAATTAGTTTCGTAATTTTATAATGTATAAATGCAATTTTTCAATTCATTTTATTAAAAAAGATATAGCGGAAATAGCGTAATAAAGCGAAAATAACGGGATATAGCGGAAATAGTAGGGATTAAAGCGGAAAGGCTATATTTTGAGGCTATATGGAAAAATCATAGCGGTAGAAATCCGCTATGAGATATAGCGGGGTGTAGCGGGGTAATAGCGGAGCATTAACTACACAGTATGCAACCACCATACATGTTAAACAAGCAGCTAAGCAACCAATCGTGTAGTAAGACTATCCTGGCATGTTAGTACTAAACTACCCCATATGATATTGAAGGTGAAAGTAAATACGATAAATAAGAGACCTGACCACACAAAGAGCTCCAAACATGTGGTCCTCATGCTCTCATCAATTTCTCATGTGTAATCGCCTTCACTTTTGCCCCATTGAACCTTCACTAACTTCAACATCGTCCTCCTAAGTTGTTTCGTATCACTTCCGACTATATGAACCATCTTACGAGGTCTCAAAGCTTCAGTTCAATCTCATCGACCTAAGCTGGAGCAATTGTCACACCTGAGTCATGCACAAACTTTCAAAAATGTGAAACACGAAAGACATTGTGTACACCCGCCATCTTTTGAGAAAAGTAGACCATATATACTAGGCTCCCAATCCTCTCTGCTATCTGAAAAGGATCTACGAATCTTGGCGCCAACTTCCCCTTACAACCGAATCGAATCTAATTCCTCAAAGGAGAAATCTTCATAAACACCATATCACCGACAAAAAATTCCAAATCTCTACATCTTCTAGTAGCATAGCTCTTCCACCTATCCTGAGCAGCTTTCATTCGTTGTTGAATGGTCTTTATCATATCTGAGATTTCTATAATCATATCTAGCCCAAGTATAAGTTTATCCTTCGCTTTCTACTAACATGAAGAGGGTTTACATGGTCGGCCATACAATGCCTTATACGGTGCCATACTTTAATAACCTACTTTTTTGTATAGTTTAAGTGGATAATCAACCACACATAACCAATCAAATTGAATGGAAAGGTGGATAGTTAGAAGAAAAAAAGAAGAAAGAAGACAAGAAGAAACTAAACAATACAAAATATCATAGAGGAACGAATAATCTATAATATAAATAGATCTTTACAAAAAGAAACAACAGTAATACACACATATCAATTAGAGTATACTAACCTATTTCTGCCCAGACAGTTATAACAGCATGTTCTTACAATTTTAGATAAATACAACCAACAGACAACACAGCGGATCAAAGAAATACATGATACGTCTTGGACCTCCAGCTTGCCTCCTGAGCTCTAATGCATCCAAAGAAATGTATAAAAATGCTCGGTCCGACCTAGCCTTATAGTAAAATAATACCTGAGTTTGTCTAGAAAATTAGCATGAGAAAAACGCACCTAATTGAATTTTAAAGTCATAAAAAGCCTTTGAAATCAGAAGTATCTCGTAACACCACACTACACATAAACATGGAGGGTTTTTTACTTTACAATAGCCAGACCATTTCATAATGAAATTCTGTTATTATAATAGTATCTAAGATACAAATACTAATTAATCAAATAGCCAAAAAAATTACATTAATTAAATTCCAGCATAATAGGTATACAACTAAAACCATAAAGGCACGTATTGGAAAATAGATTCCATGCGATGACTGGGCTACTAGGGTACCGCCGGTTACTGTGCATCTCTAGATAAAATAACCCCGAGGACCTCGCTAAGATCCCTTACCAACACCTAAAAGGCCTACTACTTGACTAGTAGTACCAAATATGATCACCCCTCCGTTAATGGGCCCGAAAGCATACAAATGAGAGATGATATCGACTTTAGATAGAGATGACCATACCCTACTTAGGAGCAACCTATTTAGCCCTGCTGCATCTACCCTGTTTAGTCATTCCTAGTTGATGAGGCTTAAGGCTACGTTTTACCTTTTATATAGCATTTCCCGGTTGGATGCTAACACTGCCCTCTAAGCAACAATGTAGTGCCATCATTCACCCATACAAGTTCGTTCTGGGACTAAAAGAAACCGAAGGCACCACTTCTACTACATCCATTTTGGAACCACCCTTAGGATTAGTAGCAAACAACCCTTGCACTTCAACGAGCTTCGTCTTCAATTCCATCATCTTTATGGTGTCTTCACTTCGAAACGCTTGAGTTGGATAGAAGTGGTTTATAGATAATATATCCGATCCGGGTCTCTTCGACACAACATTTGATAATTTCTAGTAAACTCAACCTCGGTTCTTTAGGAAATAATAGTTAAAGATAAGAGCGGAGATCACTTCCTAACCATTAGTGGACGGACTTCCTTATCGTTTCTCCTGGGAGAACGCAAATGAGATTTATACGCATAGTACAGCACCATTGGAAGTAACTGTGCCATATAACTTACGTGTTTCTCCTAGATATTTCCAAAGCAACGTTTTGGTCCATATTTGAGAGTCGGTTATCAACAAACACACATCCAAAACACAGATTTATTTCAAAGGGAAAACCTACATTGGTTAAGTACATAAGCAACCTCTAATCTTCTTTTAATTTATCTTTTCATTAATAAAAATCACCTTGTAAATTACTTCTATAAAAATACCTTTACAAAGATATACCCACAAACCCCTATATTTTCAATACTTGGAAAATGATGCAGCAAGGCATATAGGAATTCAGAAGTTAAACCATATTAAATCGTGCACGAGTCAAGGAGCTTTGGATTTAACTCGTGAGTCGTACACAAGCTTAAAACGTGCATGCTTGATAAGTCGGTCACGAGATGGAGGACGCATGAGTCGGTTCCGGTTTAACAAAGCCTGGAGGAGTTCGAGTTGGATGAGTCGTTACCGACTTAAGAGATTACAAGGGGGAGATAGCATAGGTCGAATGGAGGCAACTTTAGAAGTAAGTCGTCCACGACTTAACTTGAGTCGTCTACGACTCAACATGAGTCGTCCGCGACTTAACAATCCAAGAGGAAAAAGACTGCGACCTAATGAGGCTGAAGGAAAAATGACCGACCTAAGGAAGCCGGAGTGGGAAAGGTGCGAGCTGGTGAAGAGGGCTGAGTCGGAACCGAGCTAATGGGCTACGACCTAAGATGAGTCGGCAAGGAGATAAGCTGTGGATCTTGAGTCGGTCGTGTTGAGTTGAGTCATGTATATATGAGTCGGTATTGTATGAGTCGTGAGTCGTCTTGTTCTTGAGTCGGAGGAGTTGTATTGGCAGGGTTGTTAAGTCGCTGGATTTGATGAGTCGGTTACCTTTGAGTCGGACCTGTATGTAATGTGTTGAGTCGTATTAACTGCTGTGTCTATAAGTCGTGCCTTGTTGAGTCGGCAGCGACTTATGTTGAGTCGGCCGAGATGAGTCGTGTTTGTTGAGTCGGTGCCGACCTAGGAGTTGAGTGTTGTATGTTGTGTTGAGTTGTAATGCCTATAAATAGCGGGTGTGTTGTAAATTTTTGGGTTGTTGATTTTTGAATAAAACTCTCTTTTGTTAGCTTTGTGCTTTCATACCAATTGGTAGTTGAGTGTAATCTCCTATCTCCACTTACGTCATTCGAGTGCGCTCGAATCCACGTTTGTTGAAGCCGATTCACGGAATCTAGTGCGCTAGATCAACGTGCGAAGAATCGTAGATCTTTGAACACGGTATAGTGCGCTATCAACGTGTTTGAGATAGCTAGAGTTCGGTATCTTTGGATCAACGAACTTGGGCATTTTGGTATCTTCAACTCACCGATTGCTACATTTCATCGATTGAAGTTTTGTTTGATTAATCCGCTGCGTCATTATTGGTATCAGAGCCATACTTAGCCAATCATAGCTAAGTTTGATTCTTGGAGCCAAGTTTTTGAAGTTTTTGAAGTTTATGAAGTTTGAAGTTGTTCATTGTGTTCATATTGAAGTTGCATCAAGTTTGAAGAGTTTGATCCATTCCATTTAGGATCAAAAGGAGCAAAGGTGTTTGAATTTAGTCTTGTTGAAGTTGCGCGCCAAGGTTTGAAAGGTGAGGCCGTGTATACTTTGTGCCAAGCCGAGACAAGTGGGAGCCGATCTTGCTTGAGTCGTTAACTCGTTGCCGAGTTAGTGAGAGCCGAGACAAGCATCGCCGTGTAGTGTTGAGCCATAACTTGTTATTTTGTTGAAGCTTGAAGTCTTGTGTTGAATTTTTGAAGTCTTGGGAAGTTTTTCAACCATGCCACCGAGGAGAGCTAACCGTCATCAAAACGTTGAAGCTTTGTATCGTAGAGAAGAAGCTGAACTTATGGAACAACGTATTAATGATAAATTCGATGAAGGCATTGGTAAACTGGAGAAATTGATGAATGATTTGAATCAAAGAAGGAGATCACCAAACTCGAACCATGGAGGAAACCGAGTTTCGCCATCGGTTACGGAAGCGAGGAGGGTATCGCCACATTCTTGTAGAGATAGAAGAGAAACATCAATTTCATCACGAAGAGATCATCATGACTATGCACATGAAGAGAGAAGAAGTCAACGTGAATTTGACCATGAAGCATATAGAGATGAAGAGAGACATAGTCAAAGAAGCATGCATGAGAGAAGGGATGATGTTAGTCGAGATCGATGTAGGCGTACCTTTGATTTTGTTGAAGAGGGTGATAGAGCAAGTATTCCTTATAGAGATCGAGACCAAATTCGAAATTCTTACCGTGATGTGGAGGATGATCGTCGTTGGGAGTCGGGTATGAAAATGGAAATTCCAGAATTTAAAGGCGGAATGGTTGCTGAGGAGTTTTTAGATTGGTTGTCTAATGTGGAGGAAATCTTTGATTTCAAGGAGGTGCCGGAGAATAGAAGGGTGAAGTTAGTTGCTACAAGGCTGAGGGGAAGAGCATTGGCATGGTGGCAGCAAACTAAACTTACTCGAGAACGAATGGGGAAGTCAAAGATAGAATCTTGGGAGAAGATGAAAAAGTTGATGAGATCTACTTTCTTACCTTACAACTACCAGTCACTTATGTACCAAAGGTTGCAGAATCTGAGGCAGGGGACGAAGTCTGTTAGTGATTATGCTGATGAATTTTACCAACTCATTGCTAGAAACGATATTATGGAGACAGAAGAACAGCTGACAGCTAGATTCGTTGGGGGTTTGAGAATGCAGATCCAGGATATGGTTAATATGTTTGATCCTAGATCCGTTGTAGAGGCACATCAGAAAGCGTTAGCTTGGGAGAAACAAGGAAGGCGTGGAGGTGGTGTGTTTACTAACTCTAATAATCAAGCAAGGGGTGCTGGTGGAAGTTCTAGTGTTCCTAAACCTGTTACAAAGCCAGTGGTGAAGGAGGCAGAGAAAGCGAAGGCTAGCAGTATTTTCAAATGTTATAATTGTCAGGAGTTGGGTCACAAAAGCAACGAATGTCCGAAGCCGAAGAAGAGAACCATGGTTGCAGAGGTTGAAGCAGATGATGGTGAGGAGGCAGAGTATTCAAATGTACCTTATGTTGAGGAGGAAGAAAAAGTGTCGGGTGATGAAGGTTGTAATCTTATGATGAGGAGAAGTTGTTTGACACCTAAGCAAGAGGAGGATTGTAGTTGGCTGAGAAGCAATATTTTTCAATCGACATGTACTATTCTGGGGAAAGTTTGCAAGTTCGTTATTGATGCGGGGAGTTGTGATAATATTATTTCTACAGAGGCAGTTAGGAAGTTGAATTTGAAGACCGAGAAGCATCCTAAACCATACAAGCTAGCATGGTTAAGGAAAGGAGGTGAAGTGAAAGTGTGTCGAAGAGCTTGTGTGAATTTTTCAATCGGAAAGAAGTACAAAGATGAAATCTGGTGTGATGTCGTAGATATGGATGTTTGTCACTTATTGTTGGGCAGACCATGGCAGCTTGATAGAGCAGTTCAGCATGACGGTCGTGCCAACAGTTACAGTTTCATGTTCGAGGGTACTAAAATCACTTTAGTTCCTAAGAGACAGCAGCAGAAGGAGAGCAAGCTAGAAGAGATTGAAGAATTGAAAACTCTGTTGACTTTGAAGGAGTTTGTTAAAGAAGTGGAGGAAGAACCGGAAGTGTTTTTGTTGATTGGGAGAGAGAGTAGTGAAGAAGTTGAGATTCCCGAAGAAGCAAAGCCAGTTTTGGAAGAGTTTGAAGATGTCTTTCCAGAGGAGTTGCCAAAGGAGTTACCACCACTTAGAGACATTCAACATCAGATTGATCTTGTTCCCGGAGCAGTGTTACCACACCGACCACATTACAGAATGAGTCCGAAGGAACATGAGGAGTTACGAAGGCAGGTGGAAGAATTACTTGAACAGGGTCGTATTCAGGAAAGTTTGAGTCCGTGTGCTGTACCTGCATTGTTAGTACCAAAGAAGGACGGAACTTGGAGAATGTGCACTGATAGTAGAGCTTTGAATAAGATCACTGTTCGTTACAGATTTCCTATGCCGAGGTTGGATGATTTGTTGGATCAGTTGAGTGGGGCAACTATATTCTCGAAAATTGATTTGAAGAGTGGTTATCATCAAATTCGTATCAGACCTGGAGACGAATGGAAGACAGCTTTCAAAACTAGAGAGGGGTTGTACGAATGGTTGGTTATGCCATTTGGTTTGTCTAATGCACCTAGTACATTCATGCGGGTGATGAATCAAATTTTTAGACCATTCATTGGAAAGTTCGTCGTGGTGTATTTCGATGATATTTTGATTTATAGCAGGAGTACGGAGGAGCATGTTCTACATCTGAGGGAAGTGTTGCTTATTCTTCGTGAAGAACAATTTTATGCTGCTACAAAGAAATGTGTGTTTATGACACCTACTGTTTTATTCCTGGGTTATGTTGTTTCAGGGAAAGGTATTCAAGTTGACCAGAGCAAAGTTGAAGCAGTCAAGAATTGGCCACAGCCAAAGACAATTACAGAAGTGAGAAGTTTTCATGGGCTAGCGTCATTCTACCGAAGGTTCATACCACACTTCAGTAGCGTGATGGCTCCAGTGACTGATTGCATGAAGGGTAAACAGTTTGTGTGGTCAGAGGAAGCGGGGGTTGCCTTTGAAAGGATCAAGGAATTGTTGACGTCTGCACCAATTCTTGTTCTACCTAATTTTCAGTTGTTGTTTGAATTGCATACTGATGCTTCGAAGGTTGGTATTGGAGGAGTTCTGAGCCAGAATGGGAAGCCAGTTGCTTATTTCAGCGAAAAGTTGTCAGGGGCAAAGATGAGATACAGTACATACGATGTTGAGTTTTATGCTGTTGTTCAGACGGTTAAGCATTGGAGACATTACTTATTTCAGAAGGAATTTGTTCTTTACACTGATCATGAAGCATTGAAGCATTTACAGGGACAGGATAAAATTTCAGCAAGACATGCATCGTGGATTGCATATTTACAGCAGTTTACTTTTGTCGTTAAGCACAAATCTGGGGTGACGAATCGAGTAGCTGATGCTTTAAGTAGGAGGAGTCATTTACTAACGACAATGAAGATTGAAGTGACGGGGTTTGAAATGTTGCCAGAGATGCTTGAAGAAGATCCTTACTTTGTGAAATATGTTGAAAAAGTGAAGGATGGGATTGCCGATGAATTCATGTTGGTTGATGGTTTTCTGTTTAAAGGAAATCGTTTATGTATTCCGGATTGTAGTTTGAGGATGAAGATTGTGAAGGAATTACATGAAGAAGGGCATGTGGGCCGTGATCGTACTTTACAGTTGATTTCGCAATCTTACTTTTGGCCATCGATGAGAAAAGAAGTTGAGAGATTTGTGGAGCGATGTCATATTTGCCAAGTTTCAAAAGGGACAGCAACGAATGCAGGGTTGTATATGCCATTACCAATACCATCTAAGCCATGGGTTGATATCAGCATGGATTTCGTTTTGGGTTTGCCGAGAACTCAAAGGGGAAATGATTCGATATTTGTTGTGGTGGACAGGTTTTCAAAGATGGCACATTTTGTTGCTTGCAAGAAGACAGCAGATGCAGTTCGAGTCGCACAGCTATTTTTCAAGGAGATTTATCGACTTCATGGTTTACCAGAATCTATTGTTTCTGACCGAGATACTCGTTTTCTGAGTCACTTTTGGTTGAGTTTGTGGAAGATGGTGGGAACGAAACTGAAGTTTAGCAGTGCTTATCATCCACAAACCGATGGGCAGACAGAAGTTGTTAACAGGTCATTGGGAAATTTGTTGCGATGTCTTGTACAGGATAATTTGAGAAGTTGGGACATGAAACTATGCCAGGCAGAATTTGCTCATAATCATGCAGTAAATCGAAGCACAGGATTCAGTCCGTTTCAGATTGTTTATTCAAATTTACCCAGGGGGCCATTGGATTTAGCAGTTGTACCACAGTCAAAGAGAACAGTTAAACGAGCTACTGATTTTGTTGATGAGCTGACTGAATGTCATAGAACCGTTCAGGAACGATTGGAGAAATCGAATGAGAAATATAAGAAGTTTGCAGATTTGAAACGTCGAAATGTTGAATTTAAGGAAGGTGATTTGGTTTATGCCGTATTGACAAAGGATCGTTTTCCGGTGGGTGCTTATAACAAGTTGAAGGCGCGAAAAATTGGTCCAGTTGAAGTGTTGAAGAAAATCAATGAGAATGCTTATCGATTAAAGTTACCAGATGATGTTTATACTTCTGATGTTTTTAACGTCAAACATTTAATTCCATATCATGGGGGTGAGATTGTTGAGGAAGAATTTACAAATTCGAGGTCGAATTTTTCTCAACCAGGGGAGGATGATGCAGCAAGGCATATAGGAATTCAGAAGTTAAACCATATTAAATCGTGCACGAGTCAAGGAGCTTTGGATTTAACTCGTGAGTCGTACACAAGCTTAAAACGTGCATGCTTGATAAGTCGGTCACGAGATGGAGGACGCATGAGTCGGTTCCGGTTTAACAAAGCCTGGAGGAGTTCGAGTTGGATGAGTCGTTACCGACTTAAGAGATTACAAGGGGGAGATAGCATAGGTCGAATGGAGGCAACTTTAGAAGTAAGTCGTCCACGACTTAACTTGAGTCGTCTACGACTCAACATGAGTCGTCCGCGACTTAACAATCCAAGAGGAAAAAGACTGCGACCTAATGAGGCTGAAGGAAAAATGACCGACCTAAGGAAGCCGGAGTGGGAAAGGTGCGAGCTGGTGAAGAGGGCTGAGTCGGAACCGAGCTAATGGGCTACGACCTAAGATGAGTCGGCAAGGAGATAAGCTGTGGATCTTGAGTCGGTCGTGTTGAGTTGAGTCATGTATATATGAGTCGGTATTGTATGAGTCGTGAGTCGTCTTGTTCTTGAGTCGGAGGAGTTGTATTGGCAGGGTTGTTAAGTCGCTGGATTTGATGAGTCGGTTACCTTTGAGTCGGACCTGTATGTAATGTGTTGAGTCGTATTAACTGCTGTGTCTATAAGTCGTGCCTTGTTGAGTCGGCAGCGACTTATGTTGAGTCGGCCGAGATGAGTCGTGTTTGTTGAGTCGGTGCCGACCTAGGAGTTGAGTGTTGTATGTTGTGTTGAGTTGTAATGCCTATAAATAGCGGGTGTGTTGTAAATTTTTGGGTTGTTGATTTTTGAATAAAACTCTCTTTTGTTAGCTTTGTGCTTTCATACCAATTGGTAGTTGAGTGTAATCTCCTATCTCCACTTACGTCATTCGAGTGCGCTCGAATCCACGTTTGTTGAAGCCGATTCACGGAATCTAGTGCGCTAGATCAACGTGCGAAGAATCGTAGATCTTTGAACACGGTATAGTGCGCTATCAACGTGTTTGAGATAGCTAGAGTTCGGTATCTTTGGATCAACGAACTTGGGCATTTTGGTATCTTCAACTCACCGATTGCTACATTTCATCGATTGAAGTTTTGTTTGATTAATCCGCTGCGTCAGAAAATATTCATATATTTATCTCAATGATATACGTATATTCACAAAATTGAGATAGATTTCTGCTTTTTGCACAATTCTTAAAAAAACATTTATAAACCCCTTTACAAATTCCTAAAAGTCATTTATAAACTATTTTATAAATATCTGAAACCTTTTCTAAAGGCATATATAAACCCTTTATAAATCTATATAACTATTTATAAAACTTCTTTTATAAAACTATAAATCCTTTTCCAAGATTCATTTATGAATATCTAAAAACATTTATAAAACCATTTTTATTTGTAATTATCTCTCTTTAAGTCTCTACAAAATTCTATAAAAACTCCTCTTATAAACCCAAATCTGTTTTTAAAACTCCATTCATAAATCTTGAAAATATTATAAATAAATACTAGTTATTTCTTAAAAAAATACTATTATATAATAATTATTATTATTAATAAATATTATAAATAAATAATAGTTATTAACTTTAAACATCTTAAACTAATAATTAATAATTTCAAACATTATAAATAAAACACTAATAATTAATTTACAACATTATTATAATAATAATTAATTTCCAAAATAGTATTAATAAAACATTATTATTAATTTTAAACCATACTAATTATTTAAAATAATTAACCTTTCAAGATATTAAATATTGATAAATAACTTTAAAAGTATATATTAAATATAGAAAAATAACTTTAAAATGATATTAAATATTAATAAATAATCTTTTAAAACAATATTAAATATAAATAAATAATCTAGAAAAGGAAGATAAAAGGGTTAGAGTAAAATAGAAATTAAATCCTTTAAAACAAAATATTTCCAAAATCTAATTTTGGTTTTATTTTCATTTCCTGTCTCAAAAACCAATTCCAACTTAAGTGGTAATTTAAAGTATTTTTAAAATACTAATTTAAGGCCAATAGCTACAAACGCTTAACCAATATCAATACTGATTTTCTATCAATATAGGGTTTAAATTTTTAAGATATAACAATGTCATAACTGATAGTGTAAAACAATCAGGTTTGATATTCAATGATTCATATAACAGGAATATTATTGAAACAATTCAATAATGGCAATAATCCCGTTGGATCCCTCCAACTTATTCCCCTGCATCACAACTTATATATGTCAGCACCTATATATGTAAATAAAATCAACAGTGGTGAGGAATCTTATGGATCCCTCTAACCTGTCCCCATGTCTCACAAACATAATATAATTATATTAATATGGGTCATTCGCTACTAGGCGAGTATATATAAAAGGTCATCCACTCCAAGGGAGGAAATAAATCCAAACCGACTGATAACGGTAAATCATCTAAACATCCAATCAATAATTTTTATCAACTATATACTGTTACCAGTTAACAAAAAGGGTGATTTTAATTCACAATTATTTCAATTGTCACTTTCACGTTCTTGTTTCGTCTAAATTCAAACAGCGTCTGAATTTAGCTTAAAATTCTACAAGCTCAAATCTTAAGCAATCCAATTCCACAATGCAGTGCTCGTCGATATGAACCTAATGCAATGGACCGCGTCTGATTTTGACCTAAAACGAGCAGGTTATCACGTTTACAACATTTACTAATTTGATAATATAATTGTATTACTAATCAATCATTAACAAATATATTAACCTTTCAAATAATTAAACCTGCACGTAAGTATTTCGTTCTCCCTTGCTTATAACCCAACATACCAAAAACACGACACGCAAACCACCTCGCTGCGCCTCCCTCCGTCCTTGTCATGCCTCCCCGACCTTGTCGAGCGTCGCCTCATCCACGCTTGACCCTCGGCTTCTAGTCCCATCGCCTCCCGTGCCAAAAAGCTCCACCACAAACCCATAAACGCCCCTATGTTTATCGAGAAACTCAGCCAATCATTGCTATGATAGCTCACCGAACTTTGGTCATAAGTAGCTCTCGACCTCCTCTACACCACTCGTTTAGATCTCATTGCCAAATCGATCGACGCCGCGGCCGCAATATGCTAATAATCGAAATCGATCTGCCGATGAACGGAGCTCCTCCCTGGCCACCACGCGACACCATAGCTCAATCCATCGTTGAATATACTCATCAACTTGTTGCCATCATTTCTCTAGTTGATGATGAAGGCTAAAAACGCCTTGGGTGGTGCTGATGTGGCCATGTCCATTGGATTAGGATGGGTTGATTTAAAAAAGGAAAACTTTTTTTATCTCTCTTTTTGGTTTGAACGTGATATTATATAGGAAATATGGGTATGATTTTGAACGTGGGTGGGTACGGCAAGTATGGCGAAGGTATGGCTAAAGGTAGGTATATTTTTTTATTCACTAAAATAACCAGTTTTACATATCCGAAATTATCGAACTCTAATTGAGGCCTGCTGCCTAGCATCCTATATGCAATACCCCTATTTCAAATGTAATGGAACTATTTTCGAGACCTAATTCAATCACGTAAAGAAGATAGCATTTCAAATCGAATTATACTCTATTAATTCCTGAATTTAATTTATAGCCATTCCAAACTCGGATGACCGAAAAAAACGTCCAATTGTTCCAAAATTTGATGGCATACTATAATTTACTATTACGGATACAATGAAACTAATTTCATTAAAATCTGAGATAGTGTTCCGAAAGGCTATTTTCACTAGTTAATTAAAATGAATTATTATTTAAAACCAATTCTAATCACTTTAATTATAAATTAAATTTTACTATCTTCATTCTTATTCAAATAGAATTTAATTAAGATTTCAAAATCATTTTTATATTCACATATTCAAATAAATCCCTATATTTGAAATTTAAGCTATTTTGCTTATACAACCAATATTTTCATATTTAAAATTAATTAAATATTCAAAATTTAAATGCCTAAAATTTGGGGTCATTACACATACTAAACTAGAGTAGTTGTTATTGTATGCGAATTCCACCAAATGAACGTGATCTTCCCACGAGTCTCTGAAATCGAGTATGTAAGCCCGCAAGAGATCTTCCAATATATGATTCACCCTTTCATTTTACCCATCAGTTTATGGGTGATAAGCTATACTAAGATGCAACTCATTCCTCAACACCTCTTATAAGCTCTTCTAAAACCCACTAATGAACAATGAGTCTCAATTACTCACAATGCTCTTCGGCACATCATGGAATCTTACAACCCATTCACAAACAACTCGGCTAGTTTGGCTGTCGTTCTACTTGATTTGATGGGTATAAATCTTGCACTCTTGGTCTATCGATCGACTATGACCCAAATGCTATCGTACCATGCTCGAGTCCTTGGCATTCCATCAATAAAATCCATCGATAATTGCTTCCACTTTCATTCGAGAACTACATGTGATTTCAACAACCCACTTGGCTTCTTTTTCTCTGCTTTCACCAACCGACAGTTCATACTTCGAGTTGAATGTCCTAACAACCTTCTTTATCCCCTCCCAATAATAGGTCTTCTTCATATCATGGTACATCTTATTATGGCCATGATGTATGGTCAACCTGGAATGATGACACTCTCATAACACCTCGTCTCATAATCCATCAATATCGAGCCAACCTTCTTGGTCTGTTCCATATTGCTTTATATCTTCATAATCTACCCTTCCTTTTATTTTCTCCATGCTGCTAGTCTAACATCTTGCCTTTGACTATTACCGATTCGCTCAATCAAAGTAGGTTCAACCTTCAAACTTGCCAACATCTCTGGCTCTAACTCACAATTAGATCTGAAGTTAGTGTCAGCAATATACTCCAACTGCTTCTACTCCATAAACAATGCTTCCAAACTGGCACGTGTTCCACTCAAGGCGCTGGTGACCGCATTTCCCTTACCGTGCATATATGAAATGTAAAAAGTCATAGGAGGCCAAGAACTCCAACCATCGCTATTGACGAAGGTTGAGATCTTTCTGGAAGAAAAGGCACTTCAAGGATTTGCGGTACATGAGCAGCTCGAACTTTTGTCCTAACAATTGATGCCTCCAAATCTTCAAAGTAATGATAGATAAATGGGACTGGGAATGGCCTTTGCCTATAGTTGAAGATGGGTTAGTGAGCTGGTTTTGAAAGGGTATAGAGTATAAAGTTAGACTTATGGTTTGAGAAATTCAAAACAAAGAAATTACACACAAAAGAGCATCCATGACTTGATAGGACCAAACCACGAATAACCTACACAGGCTATTGAGCCTCTAAAAGGGTATGTCACAATCAAAGGTTGCTAAAAAATTTCAGATTTCAATTTGAATATATCTACTATATCACTAGATATGAATGAATAAGAAGCCCCAATATCGAATAAAACACGTCTAGGAACATTATAAATGGAAAGCTTACCTTGAATAGCGATGCCCTTCTCCTTCTCTTTCGCCCGGCGAAGTACTCGACGAAGTTGGAATAACATCCAAAGCATATGCCTTTACAACCTACTTTTGTTGTGTTGGTTCTTGGAAGTCCTCTTTGATATGCCCAAACTTGTTGCAGTTATAGCACTTCTTGCATTCCGCCTTATAGTCCTTAATAATATGGCCCTTTTCCCCACAATTATTGCAAATAGGCTCCCATTTTCCCTTCTTCGGATCACTGTTCATTTGAGGTTGCTCCTCCTTAACCAGCTCTAGACAGTCTACCTATATAAGCCCAGTATTACCACTTTTGAAGCATTTTCTTTTGCCATCCTTTAGGTCCTTATAATCCTTACTAATATGACCCTTCTCATTACAATTGAAACGCTTCAGCTCCCTTTTTCCTTTCTTTTGGTCATATTTGTTCGAGGATTGTTTTTTCCTTTGTTATCCCTCTTTCTCTTATTGCTCATACCAAATTGTGGTTTAGCTTCCTCTTGAGTTACAACTTATCGCACTTGCATTTGAGCACGACTATCTACTTCCCATCCTACTCCTCTTTGGGCTGCCCGCATTATGATCATCATCATATGAATGAATGATGCCTACACTTCCAGATCTTTCGCTATCCCAGTGGCCCTTCCATTAATATCTCCTAGTATGTTTGTCCATCCATACAAACTATAACAAGAATGATCAGGTCTCATAAAGGAAAACAACATCAATGGTACTGCTATGTGCATGCGACCTATATACCATATATACTACTATATAGTTTTGAAAACTAAAATATATAACAAGCACACACTCTCTCGCATGTATATACTCTCGGTCCAGTCTAGGGTAATAACTCCATCCCTGTATCTATTGAACCAAGGTATCGAATCAGGTTAATAGTGTAACATAAGCTTCGATACCAAATGTGAAGACCACCCTACATCACCGGCACCCAATTTGATTAAATAAAGCACTGTTGAAGCACCCGACCAATGTAGGACGATCATATAGGGTTGAGAATGAAATAAAACATCATATAACCTATTGTATATCTTACAGTGCATGGAATAAAATGTAATATACATCACAGATATAAACAGGAGATAAGTAATAACTAGGCGATCCAAATATCAGAGTATAGATCTACAGAGTTATACATCAAGTAATAGAATTCATACAAAATGGAAATAAACTCGAATAACTTCCACTTAATAATAGTAATAGCAAGCATTATCAGTTCTCCAGTGTTGCACGATGGAGTAAGCATAGATATCCATATAGTATACGAGATAATTCCATCCACCTAATCCTCTGCACTTCTACTACGTTGTAGTTGGATCTGCTATCTAGTCTACTCATTTAAGAGTACCCGAGATTATAAGAAGCAAAGCGTAAAACCTTGAGTCGGACAACAGTATGGAGTGAGCGGTAAATGTATCTCAAAATACTATACAAGTCAATATAGTAAGGAGCAAGGGTATATGAACCATACTTGACTAGTCCTTGCAACCAAAGAGTTTAGCACATAATGTTTATTACATGCTACTCTAAACATGTCATAAAGGCATACTGCAAACTAAGTATGATGACAAGTATCCAACTACCCGTTTCTCCAATACATATCTCTAGTGACATCCCTAGAGTGATAGACTATAGAAGAAAACAACCAAAGCAACCATAGCTTCCATCATACAATCCTCATTAACACTCAATGTTCTTGGATATATGATAACCATATAGCCTTTCTCATGTCAGGGATTAATGGAAATCCCAATTTTTGCTATACCCGTCCTTAGCCAAAAGCTGATACTAGAGCCTTTCCCACGGTCCAGGGTATACGAATCCTTTTGAATGATTCAAGGTAGCCTTTCCAAGCACCCATGGTGCACTCATAATACCCCTGCTTGGAGTATGTTAGAAAACACTCTAAGTATCAACGATCCCTTAGCACGCATATCCAATCCCTTTCCTTGCTCCATCTAGTTTCCATTATACCCAAGGGACCATTTCTCCACAATAGAACATGCTCACTTTCTATCCACGAGTCAGCCTTCCTAGAACCCGCCCTTTGTGGACACATTCTCATGACTCCTTTCCACATTGAGCTGCCAACATCGAAACCTAACTTCATTTCCCATCCTGTTGTAATCACCAAAGTCCCGAAGCTATCATCGTGCTACTACATTGCCAGCAAACCCCAAGCAAACAAACAAGCACCTTGAGCACGACCTGCAGAGCCTAAACTTTCCCTTCTAGAAGTTTCACCCTATTCTGCCAATGAATGACCTCTTAGTACCGATAAAAGCTCTCGATATCGGTAGGTATACTTAGCCAACTTTGATTAAGTTCTTTCCCCCACCCCTAGAGCTCCACCTTCTAAATGCATGGACTCCGACCACTCATCCTGAAAGCTCTCGGCATCAATTCCAAAAGCTTTTGGTACTAACTCCAAAAGCTCTAGTTTCCATGCCTTCCAAACCTCTTAGTACCAAGTCTAGTACTTTGCAAAATTATTACACTTGAGTTTCACTGGTCACTTGCTTGCCTTGACCTGAAGCAGCACCTCCCACCAAGATGATTTCCACGAAGAAGAAAAGTACTTGGTTCGGTAC
The DNA here is from genome assembly GCA_030765085.1 of Allium cepa. Lineage (NCBI taxonomy): Eukaryota > Viridiplantae > Streptophyta > Magnoliopsida > Asparagales > Amaryllidaceae > Allium > Allium cepa. The sequence continues at coordinate 180,236,913 of CM060937.1, read as the reverse complement.
CGATAATCAGATCATAATACCGAGTCCCCTACTTTGCTCCAATTTTGATGCGATTTGAATCTTGGGTTCCCCTTATCCTCCAGAGTCTTCCCTCTAAGTTTAATCCAATTCCAACCTTTTTTCCGTTCAATTTGCTAATTCTACTACCTCTTCCTTAACTACCTATAATTACTAGCAAACTATATCAAATCACAACAGATAAACATGGAATATTATGCGTATACATCATTTCATATATCAATACATAAGAATAAGATAATCAAGCAAATCTTAATCAAACTCTAACTTTTACACTAGCCTATGAATACGAACCATAGCAGTTGCAAAACCATTTAAACCACTTTAAAACCTCTAAATTTCGGCCATAATTATCTATAAAAATGTGGTTAAAGTTAGAAAACATTTTGATCGGAATCATGCTAAAACATCATTTTGAAATATATAAACATGAATAGAAGAGTGAGAGGCCAAGAACTACTCACCAAATACCTAATCCTAATTTATCCCCTTAGATCTAAAGTGGACAATAAGGAAAAGCAATGCAAATCAGCTAAAATTATAATCTCAAGCTTCTATATGATAATCACCTATCTAATTAATGATTTGCAAAGATTAGTAAGGAATATGCAGGCTTTTTGATGAAATTAGGGTTAATGGAGGTTGAGAGCTATTATAGGGAAGATGAAAATGAATTAAGTCAGTTCCTCTACCTCTCCTTTGGACAATTTTGAGGTTAGTTAATCACCTAATAATGTAGGCCAACAGCAACCAAACTTAAAATAATTATAACTTTCAAAAGGTAAGTCCGTTTTTTATTATGACTACTCTACAAATAGGAAACCATCACCCTGAAGTAATGGAAGTGATTTGAGACCCTATTTTGGCTCTTATCAAAAGGTATAGTCCAAACATTATTTGTAGGGTCTAATGGTCAGATGGAAATTCAACAAAAGTCATATATAAGGAAAATGTCCCTAAGAGTCATCCCCTAAAATTTTGGAGTCATATGACCTCATATGGATAAAAAAAAAAATTTTTTGATCCTCCGATACATAAGATACAGGTCGTTACACCTTCACCTCTTTAGGAATTTCACCCTCGAAACCCCAAAAAAAAATCCAACATAGTTACCACGCATGCCTAACAATCGTACGCAACCACCATATATATCAAATAAGCAGCCAAACAACCAGTAGTGTAGGTACGCCTATCCTAGCATGCGATATAATAAACTAGCTTATATGATATCGAAGGTGAAAGTAAATACGACAAACAAGAGGCCAAACCATACAAAAACTCCCAATATTTGGCCCTTATGCTCTCCTTAGTTTTCCATGTGCAATCGCCTTCATTTTCGCCCCATTGAACCTTCACTAACTCCTGCGTCTTCCTACTACTCTATTTCATATCGCGTCCGACAATACTTACCATCTTAAAGGTCTCAAAGCTTTTGGTTAATTCTCAATACCATCAAATTGATCTATAGTAATCGTCGCTCCTGATTCGTGCAGAAACTTTCATAAACAAGAAACAAGGAAGATGTTCTGCACACCCGCTATCTTTTGAGGAAAGTCGAACTTAAATGCTAGGTTCCCAGTCTTCTTTTCTATCCAAGAAGGACCTACAAATCTTGGCATCAACTTCCCCTTGCTACATGATCGAATCACATTCTTCAAAGGAGAAATCTTCACAGACACCATATCGTCGATAAAAACTCCAAATCTCTATGTCTTCTACTAGCATAGCTCTTCCACCTTTCCCGAGTAGCTTTCATTCATTATTGAATGATCTATCTTCTCTAAGGTTTCTCTAACCATATCTGGCCCAAGTATCGGTTTCTCATCTGCTTCCCACCGACATGAAGGGGGGTTACATGGTCGGCCATGCAATGCCTTATATATTCCATATCGATATTAGGCTGATAGTTATTGTTGTATGCGGATTCCACTAAATGCAAGTGATCGTCCTACGATCCTCCGAAATCGAGTATGCAAGCCCATAAGAGATCCTCCAATATACGATTCGCTCTCTATATACCCATCATTATATGGATGATAAGCTGTATTGAGATACAGCCTAGTCCCCAACGCCTCTTGTAAGCTCTTCCAAAACCTACTACTGAACAATGGCTCTCAGTCACATATAATGCTCTTTGGCACATCATGAAATCATACATCCCATTTCACATATAACTCGACTATTTTGGCTGCCATTCTACTTGACTTGATGGGTATAAATCTAATGTTCTTGGTCAATGGATTGTCTATAACCCAAATGTTGTCATACCTACTCGAGCCTACGGTGTTCGATCAATAAAATCCATCAATACTTGCTTCCACTTTCATTCCAGAACTACAAGCGATGGCAATAACCCACTTGGCTTCTTTTGCTCTACCTTCACCAATTGGAAGTTCATACACTTTGAGATGAATGTCTCGATATCCTTCTTCTTCCCTTCCCAATAGTAGGTCACCTTCATATCACGGTACATCTTATTACCACAAGGATGTATGGTTAACCTAGAATGGTGACACTCTCATAGCACCTCGAATCATAATCCATCAATATCGGGAATAAACAATCTCCCATCCTTACGGAGCTAACCTTCTTGGTTGATTTCATGTTGCTTTATATCTTCAAACTCTACCCTTCTTATATTTTCGCCATGATCTCTGCTAATCTAGCATCTCGCCTTTGACTAGTACCGATCCTCTTTATCAAAGTACGACTGATCATCAAACTTGCCAACATCTTTGGCTCTAACTCGTAATGAGGTCTGATGTCAAAGTCAGCTTTATACTCCAAATTTTTCCTCTTCGTAAACATTGCTCCAAAATGGCATGTCTTCCACTCAATGCATCAATGACCGTAGTTTCTTTACTAGGCATGGTCAAAGTTGTAGGAGGATGAGAATTCCAACCATTGTTGCTAATGGAGGTTGAGATCCTTCTAGGAGAAAAGGTATGTCAAGGGTTTGTGGTTCGTGAATAGCTCGAACCTTTTTCCTGATTAATGATGCCTTCAAATCTTCAAAACACACACTATCTTCTCCAACTCAAAATCATGAGTTGGACACTTCCTCTCATGCGGCTTCAACTTCCAACTAGTATGTGACAACTTTTCCTTTCTACGTCCATAGTTCAGCTAATCAGGTACCATATGCATCTGTGTATACTTTCAGCTCTTCATTCTTGCTTAGAGTGGTTACTATTGGTGCACTTTTCAACTTCTCCTTCAGATCTACAAATGCATGCTCATACTTTGCGTTCTAAACAAAAGTCCGATTCTTCTTTGTCAAGTTGGTCAACGTGTGGCTATACTCGAGAAGTCTTTAATAAAGCGTCTAAAATATTATGCCAATCTTAAGAAACTCCTCACCTCCGTAGCATTCCTAGGTTGGCTCCATTATAGAACCGCTGCCACCTTAGCAGGATCTGCTGTGATGTCCTATTCAGAGATGTTATACCAAGAATCTCACTTCCTTCCTCTAGAAGTGAAACTTCGAAAACTTCGCTTTCAACTTGTACTTCCTCAACACCTCAGGCACAATCCTTAAGTGCAACTTGTGTTCCTCTTTGGTCCTAGAGTAGACCAAAATATCATCCACGAATACAAGTATGAACTTGTTTAGCAGATCCTTGAAGACACAGTTCGGGAGATCAAGAAAGTATGCCAGAGCATAGCCCGAACGGCATAACCAACCACTTATAGAAACTAGTAGCGTATGAAACATGGTAATCGACACACTCTCCTTCGTCACCCTCAATAGGTGAAATCCGGTTTCCAAATCAAGTTAGGAGAAGACATTCGCACCGTGGAACTGATTGAACAAGTCATCCATACATGGGAGTGGATACTTGTTCTTCTTCGTCACTTTATTCAGCTCATAGTAATTTACAAGCAACCTCAGAGATCCATTCGCCTTAGTGGTGAATACTATAGGTGCACCCTACTCAAATATACTCCTAAGAATTAATTCTCTCTTCAACATGTCATTTAATTGCACCTCCAACTCCTTTTTCTCTTTGGGTGCCATACACCTCAAAGGCATAACTGTCGGTCTGACATCCTTCACCAAATCCATACAAAACTTAATCTCTCGATGCGACAATAATCCGGTTTTCTCCTCAGACACATTCGGGTACTCTCTAACTATAGGTATAGATGATAACCCATCCTATGGAACCTCAAGAAAATATAGGAAGCCAACCCCATCCTCTAGCAGGCAGCCAATCAACACCGTTCGTCCCTTCACAGCCCCAATCGTCACTAACTAGCTCTCACAATCCAGTACTACCGCACACTTCCTTAGCCAGTCCACCCCTAAGATAATTCCAAATCCAATGAAATTAAAAACAAAGTAATCAGACAAAAAATAGCATCCATGACTCGATAAGACGAAACCACGACAAACCATACATAGACTAATGAAGCATCCAACAGGGTTCGTTACAATCAAAGGTCGGTCAACTATTTTAGGTTTCAACCCCAAATTATCTACTAGGTCACTAGATATAAATGAATGTGAACCCCCTATATCAAATAAAACACATTTGAAAACATCATAAATGGAAAGCATACCTTGAATAACAACAACCTTTCCTCCTTTTTTGCCGAAGGAACACTTGAAAAGGTCAAAATAGTGTCCAAAGCATACACCTTTACAACCTGCTTCTGCCGTGCTAATTCTGGGCAGTCCTTGTCGATATGCCTTAAGATTTTGTAGTTCTAGCACTTCATGGCTTCCGCATTACAATCCTTAACAATATGGCTCTTTCCCCATAACTATAGCAAATAGGCTCTCATTTTCTCTTCTTCAGACCAATCTTCGTTGAAGGCTGCTCATCCTTAATTGGCTTAGGACAGTTTACCTTAATGTACCCCTTTTTACCACAGTTAAAGCACTTTCTCCTGCCACTCATTGTATCCTTACAATCCCTACTAATATGACCTTTCTCATCACAATTAAAGCACTTCAACTTCTTCTTGTTTTCCCTTTGGTGTAACACCCCTAATTTTTAATAATATTACTCAGGAGACTTAATTAGAATAAATTAAATAGAATAATGTAGAGTGATAAGGAGATTGAGATTGGTTAATTAATATTAGTGGCCACTCTTATTTAAAATAAATGAGCTTAAAATGGTTATGTGTTAGCTAATTAACATAAGGGCGTGAGAGTGAATCGCCACCCATGTTTCCCACCCTTATACTATTATCCCCTTAGCCATACATGTTCATTTTATTATAAACAAAATTATAAATGTAAGAAGAAAAGGAGCCATCCACTAGGAAGGAGCTAAGAAGAGAAATTTCAAGTAAAACTTAGGATTCAAGCTAGAAGAAATCAATCTCAATCAATCTCCAATTTCCTTATCCAAACTAAAGTGAATAATAATCACCACATCTCTATTTTCGTTATTATAATCATACAATTTTGGATTTAAGGGAAAATTCATTTTCATCATATATTGGATGTTGATATGCTTAATTTATGATTTATTTAGTTTAAAAAAGATTGTTTAAAAAGAAATATGCACGTATTAATGGTAAAACCGAGGTTAATTGATATTCAAATGCCATGGAAAAATTATATATTATGAGAAACATTATTTTGGAGTTGGGTTTCGATTTTTATAATTTTTCAAGCCGTGGAGAATTAGTTATAAGTTTTTAAACTAAAATACGATTATTTGGGTTTATAAATTTAATTCAAAAATTACATTAAGACATGTGGTCTGAATTTATGATATGTTAGGCAACATGATTAAAGTGAATTTATGTAATTTTTGGGGATTTTTATAAAGTGATTTAGTATGGAAATTAAATTATTTTGAAGGAGGACCCTAAATTATTTAATCGTTTAGTTAATGGGAATGGCTTATTTGTTAAATTGTTATTTAGTTTTTAGATCTAAGAAAATGCAGAAAATTTAATAAAATAATTTGAAAGTTTGATGTAACCAATAATGTGTTTAGAAGTGGGAAAATTAGGTACAAAAAGTTTGCTTTATTTGGTAAAAACAACATTTTGCTAAAAAAAGCAGGTTCCGTCTCTTTTGGAAGGAGCTTTCGACCCAGAGCTTCCACCTCCGACCTAATCGAAACCCTCTACCACGAAACCAATACACATGGTATCACATAGTTGGTACGTAGTGGATTGGAGAAAGGCGGAAGGTAAGGTGTCAAAACATACCTTTCGTAGGTGTCGGTACCTTTGTTTTTTAAAAGAGAAGCGCTTGCCTGTTTACTAAAGGGTGTCTAAGCAATAGAAACCAATGGTATCGAAGGGTATTTCAAAAGAAGCTTTCGAAGGAGAGCTGTCACCTCTTAAAGTGTTAGCTTCCAAAGGAGTTACTTAGTTTTAATTGAAGCTTACGGAAGGGGTAGTTTCGACCAAGTCGAAACCCTTTTTTGATTGGATGCCTTTCGATGGTATTGAAGATATCAATGTCATCGAAAGGCACTGTTTGCTTTATATATATAAGCCACTTCTACTGCTTTCGAAAGGGGTTAGGAGTTTCAAAGACAATTGTTTCGAAAGGGGTTTCGAAGCCAACCTTCAATTGTTTTACCCAGATTTTTTAATGCTTTCAAAAGGATGGTTTCGACACCATCAAGTTTCCTTGATACTTTTATGAAATGAAGATTGATTTTGGAATAAATACTTCCACTTATTTTACTTTGACCCAAAATGATGTTTCAAAAATAAACCCAACGAATTGGAAGGGGTATTATCACTTAGTTTCGAAGCTATGCTTCTAAAGTTAAAGGTTAATGCTTTAATAAATCAAAAGGTTACGAAGGAGGAGTTTTAAAGTATTCGAAAGCCAGTAGCCTATTGTTTTGGAAATATATCTTAATGCTTTCGAAGGAGGTCATCCTATGATGTCGAAAGCAAGGTTTTGAAGGTGTCGACGGGCTTTTAAAACCCAAACTCATTTTAAAGGTAAAACCCATGGCTAAATAAATGAGTTTTGAAGTGATTTAAGTATATCAAGTTGAAAAAGTATTTCCTTGATAAAAGTATAGGCTAAAGGGATTAACTATATTTATATAAAGAGTATTTCAAGGACCTTCGTAGGAGTGCATTGCTTGGTTATTATTTTTCTTCTTAAAATATAAATTTATTCACATGGTAAATGACCCATAACTGTATATTAGGGATAAAGGGGGAGAAGAACCAGCTAGGTTAACCCAGTAGTGAATAAAAACTGATCAAACTCCTGAATAAGTAGAACTGTATCCAAGAAGTCAAGGAAACCAAAATATAGGAAGCCTAAAGTTTGAAGTTGTCTTGGAGACAGGTTTATAGTAAACCCATGAAAACTATAATTAGGAAGTTACTGGAGGTATCCAACAGGTTCATAGTAAACCCATGAAAACTATATATATTAAGGATGGTTGGGAGGGGTCAATTGGTTTGTAGTGAACCCATGAAAACTATATCTGGATTAGCTTTTGACATCAGTCAAAAGGTTCCTAAGGAACCCATGAAAACTAAGATAAGAAAGAAGTTATTGGGGACATCAGTAGGTTCCTAGTCAACCCATGAAAACTAGGCTAAGAAGGGAATTACTTGAGTAATCCATAGGTTCCTAGTCAACCCATGAAAACTAGGATAAGAGATGAGTTATTGAAATCACCAATATGTCTAGGGGAACCCATGAATTAATTAAGTTAACTGGCAGGGGCGTATAGGTTCTTAGTGATCCGCATGAAAACTAATAGGTTAATAGTGACACTAGAAACTATAAATATGACAGGGAGTCAAATAAACCAGGGATGGGAAATCCAAGATGTTTTGATGTATGCATATCATCATAATATTTTGAAATGCTATGTTTTTACCATTGTGGATGTTGGAGCATGGTATATGGTTTAAAAACGGGGTTTTAGGATACTAGTGAGGTGAAAACCCATTCCGCTAAGCGACGTCATCTCACTAGATATCTAAATGGTTGAAATGTTAGATTATTATTCATACCAGGCTTTATGTTTGACTTGAAGTTTTTGTTTTCCCCTTAAATTCTCGAGTACTCAATTGATTTGAGTAGTTTGAGGTTTAGGGTTTCCAGGTTCTCTTCTTAGACGAATAAAGCTTCCGATGGTGTGCAGGAGATAGTTAGTTAGTTAGAGTTATCTTTTTGCGCTGTGTATTTTTGATGTAATGGCAGACTTATTAGCCTTATTATACACTCTGATCCACCAAGGGGATATCTTCATATGTCGTCTTGGCGTATATGTAATAATTATATTTTTTTGAACGTGGTTAACGTTTGTGGGATTTTTAATGAACATGAAATGTTTTGAACAGAATATGGAAATGTGTTTTTAATTTGTTAAATTTTTTCCATAGTCTTGTAATCTGTGTAACAATGTATCTACACCACCATATTTAGTCGCCGATGATTAATAACTATGGATGACTACGACATACGTAGCCTTAGTTTTGGGCCTCCATGTAGGGGGATGTTACAAGTTGGTATTAGAGCATAGGTTTATGAAACTTAAAATGAAAAATAAAACCTAAAAGCTTTTTGAAACATAATCCGATAAATTAGAAATATGATCGGGGTTTGGGTTGATGCTATAGTAACGTACACGTATTTGATATATAGGTATATATCTAAGTACGTGTTCCTTCCCTCTTGGACCATTCTTCTATATCTTCCTAAGGCTCGCATACAGATTTATGAGAAAGAGGATATAGAAGCAGGGAATGAAAGAGGAAATATACGTGGAGGAAGCATCACAACCAATGGAAATGCTCGAACTAATACCAGGACGAACCAAGGTGATAGGCTAATGCTAATCCAAATGCTGAAGCCAATTTAGGTGTTGTAAATCTGCCAGTAGATGCAGGGATGATGTATCAGTTGTTAGCTAATCTTTTGCAAGCTGGAGTAGCTGGTAATATGGGATGAGTTAATACTATAGCTTCAGTTGGATATAATTATGCTAGGTTAAGCAGAGACTGCACCAGTCTAGGTGGAAATCCATTTTTTGGAACGGGGGATGCTGTTGAGGTTGACAATTGGCTATTGAGCTGTGAGTGGATTTTTACTGATCTAGGCTTTGATGATGTGGAGAAGAGAAGACTTGCCTCTAGCAGTCACAAGGGATAGCCCTCCACTAGTTGAATAGTGTTACAGCTGGGGTTCCGAAGGAAGAGCTGACATGGACAGATATCAAAAGGAGGTTTAAGCAGAGGTTTTTATCTTAGGTTGCTAAGTCAACGTTGATGAGAAAGTTTATGGATTTAGTCCAAGGAGATATGTCTATAATCGAGTGTGCTTCTAAGTTTGATGAGCTGTCTCAATATGGATATGCCACTATAGACACTGACATAAGAAGGAATGAGAGGGAAAGAAGAGAAAATTCTTTAAAAAGAAGGGAGCCCAGAAAGGGGATGCTGCCAAGAACGCAAAGGCTAACTTAGTGTGCTCCAAGTGTAATAAGAAAGGTCATTATGCTCACGAATGCAGAATAGGCAAAGGGAAGAAGCCTATAGAAAAGAATGTGAAATGCTTCAACTGTGACCAATTTTGGCATTACGAGAACCAGTGTCCAGAGCCTGTCAGGGCGAACGGAGGGGAGATTTTTTTTATTATACCACCATGTTCTTCTAGGCCTACTACAGCAGAGAAAGGGAAAATTGCAATGGAAGGTACGTTTTTGATTCAGTGTATACCAGTTAGGGTACTATTTGATACCGGTGCATCACATTCAATTATGTCACAGTATTTGGTTGATAGGTTATGCTTAGAACCCACTTACCTTGTTACTTCCTTATGGGCTACGAGTCCAATAAGAGGGTATGTAATACTAGGGATAAGATGTAACGAGTTAGAACTAGATTTGTTGGGTCATAAGTTTGCATGCAGTCTGTATTTTTTTGATTTTATAGATTTCGAGATCATTTTGGGTATGGATTGGTTGGGTAAGTACGAGCCTAGGATATTTTCCAGTATAGGGAAATATCAGTGAGACACCCAGATAGTCATAACCGAATCATTTTCTCAATGGAAAATTCCAATAGGAGTGTTTGGGCTTTGTTAATTTCCATGGAGGTAGGAGAAAAGCTAAGTCGGATCCGAGTGGCAAGGGAATTTGCAGATGTCTTTGAACCGGTTACAGGATTAACACCGAAACGAGCTATCGAGTTTTGGATAGATGTTGTACTATGAGCTGAACTAGTGAGTAGACCATCTAGCAGGATGACACCGACATAGATGAATGAATTGAAGGTGCAGCTAGTGGATCTTGAGGGAATAAATTTTGTTAGACCAAGCAGTTCACCATGGGAAGCAGCTGTAGTATTCGTAAAGAAATCATAGGAGCCATTAAGGATGTACATTGACTATCGTAAGTTAAACGAAAGGACGACTAAGAATAAGTGCCCTCTGCGGTGGATAGATGGTCTGTTTGATCAGTTGAGTGAAGCCATGGTATTTTTCCACTTGGATTTGGCAACAGGGTTGCATCAGTTGAGAGTGGTAGAGGATAGCATTCCTTTGACAGTATATTTAACTAGGTATTGTTTATATGAGTTGTTAGTGATGCCTATAGGAATAACAAATGCACCTGCTTTCTTCATGGATTTGATGAACCAAAATTTTCAAGAGCACTTGGATAGGTTCATGTTGGTATTCATTGATGACATTCTTGTGTACTTAAAAAATGAAAGAGAGCATGATAATCATCTTAGACCGATGCTTGAAACGCTGAGGCATAATCAGCTAAAGGCATAGTTTATCAAGTATCATTTTTGGAAGAAAGAGGTTAAGTTTCTTGGTCATGTGAATTTATAGGATGGCTTGTCAGTCAATCCAGTTAAGATCGAAGCTATCAATAATTGGAAGAGACCAGAGATGGTAACTGAGATCAGAAGTTTCTTAGACTTACCGCTATTACCGGAGATCCATCAACTATTTCTCACGGATAGCAGCGTTTTTGACTAAGTTGGCCATGAAAGATGTGAAGTTTATTTGGTCTAACAAATATGAAGAAGGGTTTCTTAAATTAAAGCATTTGTCGACCAATGCACCGGTGTTAGTAGTTCCAAAGGGAAACCAAGGGTTAATAGTATACACTGATGCATGTGGAACTGGATTGGGAGTAGTATTGATGCAGAAGAGTAAAGTTATTGCCTACGCATCCAGATAGCTTAGACCGCACGAAGTAAGATATCCTACCCATGACTTAGAGTTGTCTGCGGTGATTTTTGCCTTGAAGATTTGGAGGCATTATCTCTTGGAGGAGAGATTTGAGCTATATACCAATCACTAGTCCTTAAGATATTTATTCTCTTAGATGGAGTTGAATATGAGATAGTAGAGATGGTTGGAGTTTTTGGCTGTTCATGATTTGGCATAGAGTATACTCCGGGGAAAGGAAATAAAGTAGCGGATGCTTTAGAAGAAAATATCAGAATGTGGGTTTAGCTACGTTGGCAGAATGGAAGGATCTAGAAGCTTTGGCCAGTTGTGGTGTACAGTTAAGGTCGACTGCTAGTTCTAGTCGTGGGACTGCCATGTGGTCTTGTTTAGAAGTTCGACCAGTGATGATCGAGAGGATAACTTCTAAGCATAAAGAAGATCCAATTTTAGCCGAGAAGATTAGAAGTCATGAGGTTGGGTCACAGATCGATGATCTAAAGGATTATAATCTTGACCAAAGGGGATGGTTGAAAAAGAAGGGATGATTATGTGTTCTGAATGTAGAGAACTTAAGGAGAGAAGTACTGGAAGGATGTCATCGATCCAAGTTTACGATTCATCCTAGTGGGACCAAGATTTATTAGGATATGAAGAGGAGCTTCAATTGGGAAGGCATGAAGATGGATGTTGGCTTATGGGTTAGGCAGTACGTGAACTATCAAAAAGTGAAGGCAGAACATCAGAAGCCAAGTGGATTGCTTCAGCCTTCAGAGATTCTAGTTTGGAAATGGGATTCGATATTCATGGATTTATAGATGGGTTGTCTAGGTCGAATAAGGGAAATGAAAGAATATGGGTTATAATGGATAGGCTGACCAGTTGTGCCCATTTCATTCCAATCAAGTCAACCAAGACAGCACCTGTTTTGGCAAGATTGTTTGTGAAGAACATAGTTAGACTTCATGGGATTCCTAGTAGCATAGTCAGCGACAGAGATGCACTATTCACTAGTGAATTTTGGAAGAGTCTACAAGTGGTATTGGGTACTAAGCTCAAGATGAGTATAGCTTACCACCCACAGACGGATGGGCTGACAGAGAAAATCAACAAAGTACTCGAGGATTTATTGAGGGCTTGTGTATAGGAGTTTGGTGGATCTTGAGAGGATCACCAACATTTGATTGAGTTTTCCTACAATAATAGTTATTAGACTAGCTTAGAAATGACGCTTTTTGAAGCTTTATTCGGATGGCCATGCAGATCACCCACATGTTAGTTGGAGACTGGAGACAGATTAGTCTTAGGTCCAGATTTGGTTAGGGAGGCATCAGAAAAGATTGAGTTAATCCAAGGTCGGATGAAGTAAGCTCAATTTAGGAAAAAGAGTTATTCAGATAAGAGGCTTAAAAACCGAGAGTTCTCGGTGGGAGATAGGGTTTTCATTAAGGTGTCACTGATGAAGGGTGTGGTATGATTCGGAAAATTGGGAAAGTTGGCCCCAAGATATTTTGGACCATTCCAAATTATAGAGAGGATCGGAAAGCTCAAGTAAAGAGTAGAGTCGCCGAGAAGTTTGGTAGGTGTTCATAATGTATTCCATGTGCCTCATCTTCGCAAATATGTGCATGATCTAGAGTCCACCATTCCTCAGACAGAGATGGTAGACTTGGTAACAGAGCTTGATTTGACTTTTATTAGACAACCGGTTCGGGTTATTGCAAAGAGATGAGAAAAGATTGAGGACCAAGACAGTCCAGTGGTTGAAAGTTCAATTGAGCGACAATGAGAGGGACTGTACTAGGGAGACAGTGGACATGATTCAAGATGCTTATCCGGATCTGCTTTGATGGTATGTCTATGTTAGATTTATACAAATTAGTTGCTAGTCAGGTAGGCTATTATGAATGTTACGAGTTGTTACAGATGATTGCTATGTTTGCAAGTTAGGTCTTACTGAATTTCAAGGACGAAATTCTTTAAGGAGGGAAGCCTGTAACATCCCTAATTTTTAATAACATTATTCAGAAGATTTAACTAGAATAAATTAAATAGAATAATGCAGAGTGATAAAGAGATTGAGGTTGGTTAATCAATATTAGTGGCTGTGCTTATTTAAAATAAACGAGCTTAAAATGGTTAAGTGTTTGCTAATTAACATAAGGGCATAAGAGTAAATGGCCACCCACGTTTTCCATCCTTATACTATTATTGCCTTAGCCATACAGGTTCATTTTATTATAAGCAAAATTATAAACGTGAGAAGAAAAGGAGCCGGCCATTAGGAGGAAGCTAAGAAGAGAAATTCAAGTAAAGCTTAGGATTCAAGCTAGAAGAAAATCAATCTCAGTCAATCTTCAATTTTCTTATCCAAACTAAGGTGAATAATAATCACTACAGCTCTACTTTTGGTTTTATAATCAAATGTTTTTGTATTTAAGGGAAATTTCATTTTGATATATTAGATGATGATATGCTTGGCTTATGATTTATTTAGCTTATACAACATTGTTTAAGAAGAAATATGCATCGTTTTAGGGTAAAACCCGAGGTTAAATGATTTTTAAATGCCATGGAAAAATTATTTGTTATGAGAAACATGATTTTGGAGTTGGATTTTAATTTCTATAATTTCCTAGCCGTGGAGAATTAGTTATAAATTTTCATAGGAAAATATGGTTATTTGGGTTCACAAATTTAATTCAGAAATTATAATAAGACTTTGGGTCTGAAATTTTGATATGCTATGCAACATGGTTAAAGTTAATTTTTGGAATTTTTGGGGAGTTTTACTAAGCGATTTAGTATGGAAATTAAATTGATTTGAAAGGATGACCTAAATGATTTAATCGTTTTGTTAACGGAAAGGGCTTATTTGTTAAATGTTATTTAGTTTTTATATCTGAGAAAATGTAGCAAATTTTAATAAAATAATTTGAAATTTAAATGTAACCAATCATGTGTTTACAAATGGGCAAGTTAGTTACAAAAATTTGCTTTATTAAGTAAAAATAGTCTTTTGCTCAGAAAAGCAGGTTCCGCCTCCTTTGGAAGGAGCTTTTAACCCAAAGCTTCTGCCTCCGACCTAATTGAAACCCTCTACCACGAAACCAATACACATGGTATCACATAGTTGGTATGCAATGGATTGAAGAAAGGCGGTCGGTAAGGTGTCGAAACATAGCTTACGAAGGTGTCAGTACATTTGTTTTGTTTTTAAAAGAAAAGCGCTTGTCTGTTTACTAAAGGGTTCCGATGTAGTCGAAAGCAATGGTCGTGGAAGGGTTTGTCAAAAGAAGCTTTCAAAGGAGAGCTGCCACCTTTTAAAGTAGTAGCTTCCTAAGGAGATACTTTATTTTAATTGAAGCTTTTGGCAGGGGTAGTTCGACCAAATAAAAACCCTTCTGTGATTGGATGCCTTTCTATGGTATTGAAGACATCAATGCTGTCGAAAGGTACTGTTTTTTTTATAAATATAAGCCACTTCCTACTGCTTTCGAAAGGGATTAAAGGTTTCGAAGGCAATGGTTTCAAAAGGGGTTTCGAACCAAACTTCAATTGTTTTACCAAGATGTTTTAATGCTTTCGAAAGGATGGTTTTGGCACGATCAAGTTTTCTCAATACTTTTATGAAATAAAAAATGGTTTTGAAAGAGATGCTTTCGCTTACACTTTGACCCAAAATGATATTTTAAAAATAAACCAAATGATTTCCAAAGGGGTAACTTGGTTTCGAAACTATGCTTCTAAATTTAAAGGTTAGTGCTCTAATAAAATCGAAAGATTATGAAAGAGAATTTTTAAAGTATTTGAAAGGCGGGAGCTATTGTTTTGAAAATATATTTTAGTGCTTTCAAAGGAGGTCATCCTATGAGGTCGAAAGCAAGGTTTCGAAGGTGTCGAAAGGCTTTTTAAACCTAGAATCTTTTTAAAGGTAAAACCCATGGCTAAATAAAGAAGTTTTGAGGTGATTTAAGTATATGAATTTGAAGAACTATTTCCTTGATAAAAGTATAGGTTAAAGGGATTAATTATGTTTATATGAAGAGTATTTCGAGGGCCTTGAACCCACAGGAATGATACTCCTTGATTATTATTTTTGCTTCTTGAAGTATAAATTTATTTGCTTGATAAAGGACCCATAACTACACATTGGGGATAAAGGGTAGAAGAACCAGCTAGGTTAACCCATAGGGAATATAAACTGATCAAACTCTTGAATGAGTAGAATTGCATCCAGGAACTCAGGGAGACCAGAATATAGGATTCCTAAACTTTTAAGATGTCCAGGAGATAGGTTTGTAGTAAACCCATGAAAACTATGATTAGAAAGTCACTGGGGGTACCCAACAGGTCGATAGTAAATCCATGAAAACAATATATATTAAGGACGATTACCAGGGGTCAATTGGTTTGTAGTGAACCTATGAAACTATATCTGAATTAAGTATTGACATCAATCAAAAGGTTCCCAGTCAACCCATGAAAACTAGGATAAGAAAGAAGTTACTAGGGACATCAGTAGGTTCCTAATCAACCTATGAAAATTAGGCTAAGAAGGGAGTTACTCGAGTAATCCATAGGTTCCTAGTCAACCCATGAAAACTAGGATAAGAGGCGAGTTATTGGAATCACCAATAGGTTCAGGGAAACCCACGAATTAATTAAGTTAACTGGAAGAGGCTTATAGTTTCTTAGTGATCCCATGAAAATTAATAGGTTAATAGTGACTATAGAAATTATAAATATGACAAGGAGTAAATTAAACCAGGGATGGGAAATCCAAGATGGTTTTATGTATGCATATCATCATAATATTTTGAAATGCTATGTTCAACCATTGTGGATGTAGGAGCATGGTATATGGTTTAAAAAAAGGTTTTAGGATACTAATGAAGGGAAAACCCGTTCCACTAAGCCGCGTGGTCTCACTGGATATCTAAGTGGTTGAGATGTTAGATTATTATTCATACCAGGCTTTATGTCTGATTCGAAGTTTTTGTTTTTCCCTTAAACTCTCGGGTATTCAATTGATTTTGAATAGTTTGAGGTTTAGGGTTTCCCGGTTCTCTTTTTAGATGAATAAAGCTACCGGTGGCATGCAGGAGGCAGTTAGTTATTCAGAGTTATCATTTTCCACTGTGTATTTTGGATAATGGAAGACTTGTTAGCCTTATTATATCCTCTGATCGGGCATCTTTATCTGCCGCTCTTGGCGTTTGTGTAATAGTTATATTTTTCTGAATGCGGTTAACGTTTGTTGATTTTGTAATGAACATGAATTTTTTGAATGGAATATGGAAATACATTTTCAATTTGTTAGATTTTTTCCGTAGTCTTATGATCTGTGAATCAATGTATCCAACACCGCCGTATTCGGTCACCGAGGATTAATAACTATGGATGACTGCAGCATCCGTATCCGTTAGTTTTGGGCCTCCAAGCAGGGGCACGTTACATTTGGTCATCTTTGTTCTGGAGCTGTTTTGTTCCTTTGTTGTCCTCTTTATTATTGCTAACACCTACTTGTGGTTTAGCTTCATCTTGAGGTACAACCACCTGTTGCACTTGCATTTGAGCACCACCATCTATTGCCCCTGCAGCTCTTCTTTAGGTTGCCTGCATTATGATCTTCTACATATGAATAAATGATGCTTGCACTTCCAAGTCATTTGCTATCTCGGTGGCCCTTCCAGCACTAGCTTTCGATGTAGAATTTCCAATATGTTTGTCCATCCATACAAACTATATTAAGACTGATCAGTCTCTCATAGAGGAAAATAACATCAATGCTACCCATATACACATGTGACCTATATACCATATATACTACTATATAGTTTTGAAAACCAAAATACATAACAGGTATGCACTCTCTCGTACATGTACACTCTTGATCCTGTTTAGGGCGATAAATCCTTCCCTACCTCAACTGGACCATGGTATCAACTTGGGTAAATTGTGTAATATAAGCTCTGATACCAAATGTGATGACCGCCCTACACCACCGGTACCTAACTTGAATAAATAGTGCACTGGTGACTTGCCTGACTAATGCAGGACAATCATCATGGGTTGAGAATGAAATAAAACTTCACATAACTTGTTGTATATCCCACAATGCATGAAATAATATATAATAAACATCATAGATATAAAACAGGAGATATAGTAATAACTAAATGATCCAAATATCATAGTACAGATCCACTAAGTTATACATCAAGTAATAGAGTTTATAAGAAAGGTAAAAAGCTTGAATAACTTTCTTTTAATAATAGTAATAAGCAAGCACTATCAAGGCTCAATAGTGTTGCACAACGGAGTAAGCATAGATATCCATATATAATATTAGATAACTCCGTCCAACTCATCCTCTGCATAACTACTGCATTGCATATGGACGTGCTATATAGTCTGCTCATTTAAGAGTACCCGAGACAAAAAGAAGCGAAGCATAAAACCTCAAGTCAGACAATATTCTAGTGTGAGCAGTAAATGAATCTCAAAATATTATATAAGTCGATATAGTAAGAAACAAGGTTATACAAAGCATACTTAGCCTGTCCCCATAACAAAAGAATTAGCACGTAATGAATGTAATATGCTACTATACAAATATCATAAAGGTATACTGCAAACTAAGTATGATGATGGGTGTCTAGGTACACTTTCTCCAGTACATATCTCTAGTGACATTCTTAGAGTGATAGACTACAGAAGAAAACAAGCAAAGCAACCATAGCATCCACCAAACAATGCTCACTATCAATCAATGTGCTCTAAAGATATGATAATCCGTATCGCCTTTCTCATGCCAAGGATTAATGGAAATGTCGGTTTTTTGTGTACCTGTGTTTAGCCCGAAGTTGATACTAGACCCCTTCCATCGGTCCAGGGTATATGGATCCTATCTATTGATCTAGAGTAGCCTTTTCAAGTACCCATGAGTGCACTTATAATTCCCCAGCTTACAAGTACATCAGAAAAGACTCCGAGTATTAACGATCTCTTAGCACGCGTATCCAATCCCTTTCCATACTCCTTCTAGTTTCAAATTGCTCGAGGAACCATTCCACATTCCTTCATTTCACGATAATACCATTCCCATGTTTTATCCGCGGGTCATCCTTCTTTGAACCCGCCCTTTATGGACAAACATTCTCACGAATCCTTTCCACATCGAGCAGCCATCATCGGAACCTAACCCTATTCCCAATCGAGTTGCCATCACCGAAGTCTCAAAGCTATCACTGTGCTGCTACATCGCCATCAAATTGTAATGAACCTAACTTTGACTAACATTATTTAGAACAATTAACTGGATAAATTAAATTAAATAACGTTAATGGTTGAGGGATTGAGATTTGTTAATTAATAAAGGCTCTTGCCTTAATGAATGTTAAGAAAAAGAGGATTGAAAATAAGTAAGTAGAAAGGTTATAGTAAGGGTAAAAAGGGAACATCCTTCATTCTAATAACCTAAACCCTTCCATACCCCACTCCCTATTCGTTTTAACATTCACAAACAAAACTAAACCCTATTGAGCTCGGCTAGCCACCATTAAGGAGACTCAAGAAGAAGAAAAGCTAGGAATCACGTAGAAAGCTAAAGCAAAATCAATCAAAGGACAAATTTCAACCTTTTTAACACAAAACTAAGGTGAATAATTGATTTATATCCCACTTTTGATAATGACCTCGATTTCAAGGTTCGATCCAAACTATTTTGCAAGTAATATGAAATGTTATGTTTGTTTAAATGTATATGTTTGCTTGTTGATGATTTATATGGCTTCATATGGATATATGATATCTTTAAATTAGATAACCTATTAAATAAAATCCAAATGAGTCACGTTTTTGATATATGATCAAAAAATATATTTTAGAAATGGATTTCAAGTTTCATAATTTACTAAGTGATTGTGGATTTATTATGGATTTTCTACGAGAGAAAATGGTTAATATTGGTTTAACTTATTTAAGGCATTTATATAATGTTTTCGGGTCTAAAATTTATGTATGTTAGAAAACATATTAAAAGAGATTTTTGGGGAATCTTCCTAAGTGTTTTACTATAGTTATAAAATTACTTAAGTTAAGGGACTTATATGTTTATCAAGGAGAAGTGCTTATTTGCTAAAAATGTTTTAAATTGTTAATTGTGAATTTGACAGCCATTTTGGAAATTTTGATAAAGAAATGGCAACCAATCATATTTTGACAAATTAGGTGAAAGGAAATTACTTTGAAATGCATAAAATCAGTTTTGTTTCAAATTACAACCTTGCCACTTCCTTTGCTTGCTTCCATCACCATCCCAGTTAGACTTTTCACAGCCATTCGAAACTAATGCACATGACATCAAGCAATTGGTATGTAGTATATTGGAAAAAGGCGGAAGGAATGATGGTGTCAAGGCATGTTTTCGAAGGGTTGATGCCACTTTTAATTGCTTTCAAATCAATAAACTTGCCTTTTTCCAGAAAGGAGCTTTAGAAAGAGTTGCTGCCTATTTTTGTTTTAAAAGAAGCTTTTGAAAGGTTAGCCGCTTTTGAACCTATTTGATACCCATGCTTCCGCATTCATACCTTTTGAATTAGTTAAGGCCGCTTCTCTGTATAACCTTAAAATAGTGTATTGGAAAGGGGTGCTTTTGTAACGATCCCAGATTTTGACTAAGCTTAAATTGATAATTAATTTAATTTTTGAATAAAAATGGTGAAATTAATTGGTAATTAATATAAGATTCTAGTTAAATTATGAATTAATTGAAAATTTATTTGGATATTTGATATGATTAAATTAGATGTGCATATATAAGTGGATTTAAATTTATATGTATATTGAACTTGAATATAAATTTTAAGCAAATGTTTAAAAATAATTTGAACTTATAAAAATGTATCTATGTAATTTATTTGATGTGAATATTATGCAAGACAAAATAATGATGTACAAACAAATAAAATATAAATATGCTCAAATATGAAACAAGTAAACATGTATATGAAGCTTGCATAAGAAGATAGTCATATCAAGTATGTGGATTTAAAATAAAGTACAAACAAGAAAAATAACATTAATGCAAGCCACCATAATATCATCTCAGCCGAAGTCTTGTTTGGTTAAAGTAAGAAAAGAGAAAAATCTTTAGTCAACATAAAACAAGAAAAAATCTCTGACCTTTTTGTACAAACAAGAATGATATAGTCTGTAAACTTCTTTTACATATATCAAGCTTTTTCATTTCAGTTTCGATCAAGAAAAAGTCAAGAAACTAAAGTAGTCTTCATCTTCAACTTTAAAACAGAAATTCAATTAAAAACAGCAATTCAATCAATTAATACCAGAGACCATAAAGAAGATTTTAGCTTGAAATTTCAAAGCCTGGTTCAAAAGAAGAAGCTCTATTTATTCTTCTAGAATCTATTGTGAGTAACATATGTTTTTAAAATTTAAAAGTTGAATTTGTTGCATAAATATGTCTGTTTTTATATATATAAGGCTTCTCTGAATATATTAGAAAATTGGAAGTACGTTGTACAGGTTACACATGTTTTCTGTTCTAGAATTTTAAGATATCAGACTTTTGATTCAAAAAAAATCATTGCTCTCGATCTACTTGTAGTTTGGACTCAGTATTAAAACAAAAATTGTTTGATATAGCATAAACTCAAGATTTAAATTTTATTCAAGTGAAAATAACTTGTAAATACCTCTGGAAATCAACATAACTGGGCAAAGCTTTAAACAAGTTAAAATTCAAGACTTTTAATTCTTAAATTCAGGTTTATAGACTGAATTCTTATAAAAGAATATGATTTTTAAAGAAAAAATTATAATTTTTAGATCAAGGAATTGAGAGCAGTTCGGTCTTGTTAGAAATTTGGGTTTTGACCAATTTCAGTTGATCGGAGTATGGCTGATGGTCGAGGCTTTGTGTGGAGATGGAGGGGCCTACGACGATGGTGGGAAAAATGCTCGGAGATGCTCACGTGTCCGGTGGTGACGTCGATGAACGTTTATAATTTGTAAACCTAGTTTTGCAATGGGTTCGTATTTTGATTCGTTCGTTCTCTAGGATGGATCGAGCGCTACGAAACTTTGGGTGATGGAAGAGGGGAGGTTGACGAGTAGTTGGCCGGAGTTGTATGAATTCCGGTGGTCATGGTTGTGAGAACGAGGCGATGACAGGTTGGGTAATGATGGGTTTTGTTGTTTCTAAGTTTAGATTTTATACTTGAATTTGAATTTGCGAGGAGGATGGGTATTCTGATGGTCGGAGGATGGGTTATAGGTGATTGTCGACATGCTCGATGAAGTGGTGGCGACTGGAGTTGATCGCTGGTGACGTGCAAGTGCACGTTCACGAATTCTGGTAATCTGGAACTTTGGTAGTTTGGGTGGAAGCTGGGATGGTATGCGAGTTTGACTCGAGTTTTACTCTAAGGAATGGGTTGGTTGGCTCGAAGTCTTTAAGGATTGGACTCGAAGCAGATTTAGGATGGCTCGAGCTATTTGTTACGTTATAGTTTTAAACTTGTAGCACTTTAAAATTTTAAACCTGGGTTTTAAATTGAAAAACAGGGATTTAATTAAGTTTAAAACCAAGTTTGATTCTGATTCAAATCTAGTTTGAATCCAAGTTTTGAAAAAATAATAATAATAAAGTTTTTAAAATTTAAATTGTTTAACCACGTAAAAATATTTAAGTGGGTTGAATTTTAAGGATAAAGATTTAAATTTGTAAGTAAGAGTTAATCTGGATTCAAATACAGATTAGAATTCTTATGTTGAAATAAAAGAAGTTTTTAAATTTAAAATTGTTTTAAACAGTTTGAATGATAAAGTGAATTTTTAAATTGATTTGAATTTAGAATGAAATTTGAATCTAAATTTAGAAGTGTAATGTTTTAAATACTCTTTAATATTAATGAAGTCATTAATAAAGAAATGGATTACCTTAGAGATAATTAAGGTATTAAAATGATTTAATGAATAAGATAATTAAAGAAAGACTTATTTATTTAATTTATGAATTAATGATTTAGATTAATTTATAATTAGAGATTAATTAGGAAAGTAATTAAAGAATTGTTATTAGTTAATGAGGATCACTAACTAAAATTATTTAAATAATTGATTAATGTGATTAACCTTAATAATTAATTAGACTAATTAATTAATGATAATCATTTGTGGAATTGTTAAGTGTAATTAATTTATGTAAGTAATTAAGAAATTAATTGCTCATTGTAATTAATTGAGTTTAATTTGATTAATTTAAATTAATTGTCCAATATTGCGTACGGGATTGATATTTTTGATGTGATTGTGATACTGTGTGATGTGAATTACTTTGTGCTGAACTGTGATTTGTGATTTGTTTCCGTATGTATGTGAAAACCCTTTTTGCCCGTAAACGGCATTTAAACTTCGATGCGAAAGGGAGTCGAATTCCAGTTGGTTATCCGAAACCCACATCGAATCGTAATGGTAAATCTTTGTGATTGGTAAATTTACTTTATCTATGAATCTGTGAATGAAGATAAGTGTTATGGGTTATACCGCTTATCGATATTGATATGATTGAATCTGTGATGATTGATGATGTTGCACTATTGTGTAAAACCCCTGGACTACACCATACACACACAAATATGGATTTCGCGAGGAAATCAGTTAAGTCACAGATTTTTGAAAATGGTTTTAAAATTTGAATTTTGAATTCAAATGGTTTTGAATTGGGTTAAATATGAAAAGCTTTTGAAAAGGGGTTTTTGAGGATAAAATTTATTTTGAATAACTTGATAAAATTTTGGAATTTAAATAATTTGAATTAAATATGAATTCAAGATTTGAAATTGAAATCTGTGTTTGGAAATTATGGTTTAAAAATGTATACAAAGTTATAAATGTGTTTATATGGGTTCTAAACCATTTTAAAAGTATTATTTTGAGAATTTGAATTCAACCCAAGTTTTATCATTGAAGGGTTTTAACTTAAGCAAATGTAATAGAAACGAAAACTACTTGTTTTCAAATAATAATAGCTTTCATTTAAAGAAAGGATTTCCAAATTGTGTTGAAAGGTTTCAAGTTTGAAATGGAATTGAAATGTTTTGAAAGCTATGAAATGAGTCTTTGATTCAAAGATCAGATGCGTTAATTCCAACTTGAAATGAAATTGTTTCGAAAGGCTATGAATGAATCTTTGGAAACTAGTTTTGAAAGCTATAAGTTAAATCTTGATTTAAAGATTTAACGAGTTAATCCAATTGAAATGGAAATTGTTTTGAAATCCATGAATGGATCTTTGTGAATGAGGTGAACTTTGTGAATTGAATCTTTTTGTTTAAAAGATTAAAAGTGCGGAAATTGTTTAAACCATTGAAGGTTTTTGAAATGAATCTTTTTGTTTAAAAGATTGGAAATGGTAATTTGTTTTAACCATTTGAATGAAAGGTTTTGGGCTTTAAGCTGTGATTTAACTGAGACCCCAATATCCATATGATTTTTTAATATTGCGCTCGTTATTCGGTTTAGCTAGGAGAGGACCTTTGTGTCATATAATCCATTCTGAATATTGATACGACGTATATGGATAGCATTGAAGACAAGTGGTGAATACCTGGTATTTTCGAAAACGAAAGGATTACCTGTCGATTTTCTCTGCATCATGGCTCCGATATAGAGATTCCCAAAGTTATGGAAAGTCCGATCGGGATTGTGAATACCCGGATTTGCAAGGGCTTCTTCGGAAGTGCCTTCCGTTCTGTTCGAACCCAGAACAGACTTGTATGGTTGTATTTCTGACACTACACTTTGAGATGTAAAGCTGGTTTCTATCAAATACATTTCTGTTCGTGGCGGAGAATTTATTCTCTTAGCTCAACACCCTTCTCTGAGACGTACGAACTTAGAGGTTATGTAGTTGATGGTTACTAGTGATACATTCCCAATTTGGTAACGTGGCATACGAAGTGCTGTTGATCATTTGTTGATCGAAGCATACTTTGTGAAAAAGCACAGCTTTGTGGACGAGACTTTGTCAAGCCTCACAACCCGGAAATGGTTGAAACAGGAATGTTGCGACAAGGTTTTTAGGGGTCGTGCCCCTAGGGTATGTCCATT
This sequence comes from Allium cepa, assembly GCA_030765085.1. NCBI lineage: Eukaryota > Viridiplantae > Streptophyta > Magnoliopsida > Asparagales > Amaryllidaceae > Allium > Allium cepa. The sequence goes on along the minus strand of CM060937.1, from coordinate 180,212,615 downwards.
TCCTTCTGGATAAAAGGAGATATCATGGTATAGAGCCCAGATATCGAACCTATGTGGTTACTAAAAATTTATTACTTTGTGGTTGTTGGTGTCGAGCACACGGATAAAGGTCGGTAACGACCGGGGATGGCATAGCTCGTGTGTTAGTTACCTAGTTACAGCTTGGTTAAAGCGTGAGGTAGCGTCGGCCTTGTTTGGCAGAGATCCGGTTAGGTTCTCGGGGGCGTCCTTCCAGAGGCGTTCCATTTTATTTGGAAAGTTCCTTTGCCTAACCATTTGTTGGAAATCCAATCAAACAATACGAGCCTTTACGATTGCAATTGTATAACTTGTCATGGAATGTGGCGGTAACCTGCTATTGAACATGGTAGTTATAGTAGGCATAAGTGCGAAATGCCTATGCTGGCTAAGATTAATATTATATTTTCAAAATGTTATCCACTATGCACTAATAATAATATCAAAGGATTTCGCATATCAAGCATTTTTGACTATCATAAGGAGAAATCTCCTTCAATTCTGCGCTTGCATGGTGTGTGCGGTGAGGCCTTATAGCAGTTTCATTTTCCAAAAAGCATCGCGGATTACAATCTAAATCCTTTTGTTTGTTTTAAAGCTAAAACTGTTTTTGTTACTCATACCAGTCCCATGACTGACCTGGAGTTTATTGTTCCTTTCCTAAACTCTGGGTGCCCATAATTTTTCCACACAGGCAGGCTAGAGTTGGGTTTTTCAGATAATCAGGTTTAGTAGATTATCTGGAGCTAGTTTCGTCTATGGATCGGGACTGCACTTGATTATCTATGTGCATCGTTATTGGGAGTTCGAGCTATTTCTGAATTGGTGCCTTGGAGATGGCGATTACCGATACTGGAGTTCTCTCTTGAAGACTATATTGGAGTTATTATCCGCTGCTGGTGTTATCTATTTTCGTTCCGCCGCTATTTCTTGTACCTCTGATAGTATTGGTATCCATTGTATCATTCTATTGTATCAATGTTGTATATTGATATATTCTTTTTCTTTCACTATGTTGTACTTAATGGTATTAGAAGCTCCGGCGCACCAGATTCGACGTTTGGATCTGCGGCATTTAAATACGAGCGTTGTATTTGGTGCCGATTTTCGAAGATCGAGTCAGGATCGCTACAGCTTTCGTATTTTAATTTTAAAAGCTGCCTTCTCAATGCTTTCGAAAGGGTGGTTTAGCCGCTTTTAAATGGTTTTGAAGGCAATGGTTTTGAAAGAGTGGCTTCGAAACTATCCTCTTTCTTTTACTTGGGATCAATGCTTTCGAAAGTAATAGTTTCGCCTTTGTTCTTTATGACCCTTTAGTTATATTAAAGGTTAAACCCAACAGTCTCAGAAAGGAATAATTTTGAATGGTTTCAAAGCTTTGTTTCCATAAATCTTACTTGAATCCAATGCTTTCGAAAGGTATGTTTCAAGTGTTTCAAAGGGAGGGAATCCAATGCTTTCGAAAGGTATACTTTGAGTGTTTTGAAAGGTTTATTTTTAATTGTTTTGAAATGTTTATTTGAATGGTTTTGAAAGAGGATCTCTAAGGTGTAAGTGATGATTTCGAAAGGTCTATTTTCAATACGTTTGAAAGGTATGTTTGGGCCTTTTAGCTTAATGTTTTCAAGGTTAAAGTAGATAACTTATTTTGAAAGGGGTACTTTCAATTAATTCGAAAGGGATTATTTAAGGTTTTAAAAAAAGGTTTCAAAGGTATTTTTTGGCTTTGTAGCCTAAAGTTCTGTAAGTTAAAAAGAGGCTTTAACTTATTTGAAGGAATAGATAATCCTATTGATTAGATTTCATGAACATTGTTTTGTGTAAAGCATATATCATGGCATAAGTATTTTGAGGAAAGCAAAGAGTATGATTTCCTTGTTTTATAAAGATATAGTTTCAAGGGTAAATCATTTGTGAGGATTATTTACAAGGAAATGAAATTTGAATAGGGTAGTTAACCCTAAGCATATGTCTCAGATATTAGAAGACCAGATGGGACTACTATGGGTCGTGCCTTATACTTTAGATAATAACCTCTAGCTAATATAAGTCCAAAATTCCAGTGTGTAGGGCTTCTTCATAGATGAAACTAATATAATGTTACACATAGAAGGGACTATATAGAGTAAAGATAGGTTATTGGTCAACCCGAAAAATCATTAGGATCAGTTGACCCTTGAAGAAGAAAGTAAGGGAAGATAGCCCAGTATTGTGTCTAACAGAAATCAGAATGTTTTTTATGTTTGGTAGGCCGAGTCTGCCAGTGGTTAATAATTAGCCAGATAAAACTATATTATGGACAGATAGTCCATTTATTGCCTGATTTATATGCATGTATGTTGTTGCTATTATTGTTATAATCAGTTTGATTATAGGATTTTGATTTGCAAAAGACATGCTTCTAAAAGGATATTAATGAGGGGAGACCCGTTCTGCTAAGCGGTGTAGTCTTAATTAATATTAGACAACCGAGATGTAATGGAATTATTCATACCAGGCTTTAAGTCTGACTCGAAGTTTATGTTTTACCCTTAAACTCTCAGTTGCTCAAAAATTAAATTTGAGTAGATTATAGTTAAGGACTTTTTAGGTTTAGTAGGTTGGAGAATAAGCTTCCAAAGACGTGCAAGAGACAAAGCTAGCTATGTAGGAGCTATTTAGTATTGTATCCAATGTGATGTATTTATGACTGATACGTCTATCTAGTACTCTGATCATCCAAAAGGGCATCTTCATATGTCGCACTTGGTGTAATTTGTAATAATTATATTTGAGCAAAACCTAGGAATCGTTTTTGTGATTATTTGATTAAAAATGAAATATTTATTTGAAATGTAATCAAAAAAGATGTTTTGAAATATGTCTTGTTTATTTCATATTCATGTGCTTCTGATATTATGGGTACCTTTAACATTACCGTATTTTGTCACCAAAAGTTAATACAATAGATGGCTGCATCATTTGTAGCAATTAGCTTCGGGCCTCAAAGTAGGGGATGTCACAATTTGGTATCAGAGCATAGGTTTATGAAGACTTAAAAGAAATTATAACCCTAAAATGATTTTTGAGATATAATCCTAAGGAATTAGAGAAATGATTAGGGTATGGGATAACATTATAGTAACGTACTTGAATTTTCTATATATAAGTATACACTTTATCTATATTTCTCCCATCTCTATTAGGCTATTCTTTTGTATCTTACAAGGCTCGAATGCAAATTTTAAGGAAGTAAGATACAAATACCATGAATGGAAGAGTTAAAATTAGTGGCGGAAGCACCACAACCCATGGAATTTCCAGACCAAACACTAGAAGGAATTCGAGTCGATCACAAACTGCTAATGTGGGTGATGGACAGCTGCAAGTTGGTATGGGTGCTATTTATCAATTCCTCGTTAACATGATGCAAGCTGGAGATGCTACAGGATTTGTTGGAGGAAATCATGAAGCTTTGGTAGTCAATAACTACGCAGTACTAAGTAGAAATTATGCTAGGCTTGGAGAAAAGCCATTTATCAGGATTGAGGACACAATTAAAGTGGACAATTAGTTCCTTCATTGCGAAAGGATTTTTATCGATTTGGGACTCAATGATGAGAAGAAAAGAGATTGGCATCCAGATATTTGCAAGAAGCAAAACTGTAATGGTGGAACAATGTTACTATGGGAGTAAATAAAGAGACCATGATTTCGGCAGAATTTAGAAGGAGGTTTAAGGAAAGATTCATGTGGAGATTGCCAACTTACCTCTGCTCAGGAAGTTTGCTGAGTTGATGGAGGGAGACATGACAGTGCTGGAGTATGCTACCAGATTTGAGGAGCTATCAAGATACGGATATGCTACAGTTGATACGATTATTAAAAAGGAACGAGAAGATCACCGCGGATTGAGACCCAAGCTTGCTAAAGCAACTTTACCACATATTAGGGATCTGTGCGATGTAGTTGTTAAGATGGCTTTGGGGCATGAGGAGATCCTTGATCTCTTTAATGATAACAGAGCAGTGGAAACCCAAGTTGGTGGAACCAGAAGAGAAAGTTTTTCCATAAGAAATGCGCTCAGAAAGGGCTAGCAGCTAAGAAAGGGAAGGCCAATGTAGTTTGCTACAAGTGTGATAAGAAGGCACACTATGCTCACTAATGTTGGACAGGCACAGCAAAGTAGGCTGCTAACAAGAAAGGCGTAAAATGATTCAACTGCGATCAGGTTGGACATTATAAGAACTGGCGCAAGGAACCAGCCAAGGATGGAAAGAGCAAAGTGTATGCATTGGAACCAGCTATCTCAAGACTAACGACAGAGAATAAAGGAAAAGTCGTGTTACGAGGTATACTTTTGATTCATGGTGTATGAACTAGAGTTCTATTTAATACTGGTGCATCGCATTCTTTTGTATCTCATTGTTTGGTCGATAAGCTTAATCTTGAACCCTCATACCTAGTTACTTCCTTGAGGGTTGTGAATCCGATAGGAGGGTATACAACTCTTGGGATGAGATGTGACCACTTAGAATTTTAGTTGTTAGGTCATATATTTTCTTGCAGTTTGCATGTATTTGATTTCATAGGGTTCAGAATTATTTTGGGTATGGATTGATTAAGTAAGTATGATGCTATGATATTTTGCCATGGTAGGAAAATATCACTTAGACATCCTACTTATGGTGAACGGATTATATACTCTGTAAAAACCCTAGCTTTAAGGTTAATGTTTTGTTGGGTCTTATGGAGACAGAAGATGATTTGAACCGAGCTTCCGTTGTTAGAGAATTCGCAGATTGTCTTTGAGCACGTGATAGGAACACCATTGAAACGAGCTATTGGGTTTCAGATAGATTTAGTACCAGGAGCAGAACCTATGAGTAGATCCCAAGTAAAATGACGCATACTGAGACGAAGGAGTTAAAGGTGTAGTAGGTGGATTTAGAAGGTAAAATTTTTATCAGACCAAGCAATTAGCTTTGGAGAGCAGCCGTGGTGTTTGTTAACAACCGGACGGATCGTTGAGCTTTTGTATCGATTATCGTAATCTGAATGAGAAGACAATAAAGAACCGGTATCTATTACCTAGGATTGATGATTTTTTTAATCAGTTGAGTGGGGCCAAAGTATTTTCTCAGTTGGATTTGGCAATAGAGTTCCATCAACTTAGAATAGCTGAGGATAGTATTCCTTTGACGGTGATTAGGACTAGATAGGGTCATAGGAATGGTTAATGTTGTCGTTCGGGTTAGTTAACGCTCCAGCATTCTTCGTGGACTTGATGAGCAGAACCTTCCGAGAACATTTGGATAGATTTCTATCGGTATTCATAGATGACATTCTGATATACTCTAAGGATGAAAGAAAGTAAGAAGTTCATCTTAGAGTGGTGGTTGAGACGCTGGGACAGCATCTGATGAAGGCAAAGTTTATGAGGTGTCACTTTTGAAAGAAGGAAGTGAAATTTCTTGGTCATGTAGTCTCAGAGAAAGGGTTTTCAGTAAAACTGGCTAAGATTGAGGCAGTTAATAATTGGAAGAGACCTAAAATAGTGACTGAGATAAAGAGTTTTCTTCAGTTAGCTAGCTCCTACCGGCGATTCATTAAGGATTTCCTGTGAATAATCGCACCAATGACTAAACTAACTTGGAAAGATGTGAAGTTTTTCTGGACTGATAAGTGTGAGGTGGAATTCCAGTTACGAAATGCATGTGGAATAGGATTTGGAGCTGTGTTAATGTAGAGGTGCAAAGTGATTGCCTATGCTTCTCAATAGCTCAAACCACATGAGTTTAGATATCCAACTCATGATTTGGAATTAACTGCGGTAATTTTCTCATTGAAGGAGTGGGGACACTACCTGTTGGGAGAAAGGTTCGAGTTGTTTACGGATCATAAGCCACTGAGATATTTGTTTTCTTAAAATGAGTTGAATATGAGAAAGCAGAGGTGGTTAGTATTTTAGCCGCTTATGATGTTGGTATAGAGTATACACCTGGAAAGGGAATAAGGTTGCATATGCACTTAGCAAAAAATAGTAGAATGTAGTACTGTTAATGATAGCTGAGTGGAAAGATTTAGAAGCATTGACTACATACGGAGTGTAATGGAGATCTGAGGCAAGTTCTAATCGAGGAACCACCGCGTTATCCTATTTGGAAGTTCGTCCAATACTCATCGAAATGATTGCTTTTAAGTAGACAGAGGATCCGCTTTTAGCCGAGAATATTAAAAGGCTTGAGGTTGGATTAGAGATTGATGATCTAAAAGATTTTAATTTTGACCAGAGGGGATAGCTGACAAAGAACAGACGACTATGTGATTCGAGTGTAGAAAACATTAGGAAGGAAGTTCATAGAGAATGCCAACATTCGAAGTTCACCATTCATTTAGGAGGAACTAAGATGTATCAGGATATCAAAAGGAGTTTCTTCTAGGAAGGTATGAAGAGAGATGTAGGCTTATGGGTGAGGGAGTGTTTAAACTTTCAACAGGTAAAATCCGAACATCCAAAACCGAGTGGGTTACTTCAACCTTTAGGTGTTCCAGTCTGGAAATGAGATTCTATCACAACGGATTTCATACATGGACTGCCAAGGTTGAATAGAGGAAATGAGAGTATATGGGTTATAGTGGATAGATTGGCTAAGAATGCAAACTTAGTACCGATTAAGTCGACCAGGACAACACCAGATTTAGCTAATTTATTCATGAGGAATATAGTTAGACCGCATGGAATTCCTTGTACTATAGAAAGTGACAAAGATTCCTTATTTACTAGCAAGTTTTGGAAAATTTTATAGGATACATTAGGTACCAAGCTCAATATGACTATCGTTTACCATCCACAGGTTGATGGGCAAACGGAGAGAGAGTTAACAAAGTCTTAGAGATTTGTTGAGAGATTGTGTGCTATATTTTAAAGGATCATGGGATGAACATCTACACTTAGTCGAGTTTTTATATAACAATAGTTATCAAACTATTATAAGGATGGTACCGTTTGAAGCTTTGTATGGAAGGCCATGCAAATCTCCTGTTTGTTGGTTAGAGACCGGGATAGATTAATTCTTGGTCCAGACTTGGCTAAAGAAGCTATAGAAAAAATAGAGTTAATTTGAGCTAAGATGAAGGAAGCTTGGTCTAGTGGAAGAGTTATGCTGACAAAAGACAGGAAGACTTAGAGTTCTCAGTTGGAGATCATTTTAACGTCAAGGTGTCACCGATGAAAGGTGTAATCATATTTGGAAAATCAGGAAAATGGCACCAAAATTCATTTGGCCATCACCTATGGTAGAAAATATCAGGAATCTCGTGTATAGATTAGAGTTATTGAACAGTTTGGTAGGAGTCCATAATGTTTTTCATATTTCTCATGTAAGGAAGTGTATTCGAGGTCTAGAGGCTACTATTACACCGACTCTATTAGATGATTAGGTTGTGGAACCAGATATGACTATAGTCAGAAAACCAGTTTGTATAGTTGCAAAAGATGAGAAGAGACTAAGGAACAAGACAATCAGATTAGTCAAAGTCCAGTGTAGTGATGACGAGAGAGACTATACTTGGGAAACGGAGAGCAGGCTTAGAGATACTTATCCTGACTTGTTTCATGTATGTTTTACCTTTATGTAAATTATTATGAGCACCATATCATAATTTCAAGGACGAATTTCTTTAAGGAGGGGAGTCTGTAATTACCCTAATTTTGACTAACATTATTTAGAACATTTAATTGGATAAATAAAATAAAATAATGCTAATAATTAAGGGACTAAGATTTGTTAATCAATCGGGAACCGTGCCTTAATGAATATATACGCAAAAGAGGATTGAAAATAAATAAGTAGGAGGGTTATCGTAAGGAAAAAAAAGGGGGACATCCTTCATTCTAATACCTTTCCATCCTCCATTCCTTGTTTATTTTAACATTCACAAACAAAACTAAAAACCTATTAAGCTTGGCCACTAAGGAGATCCAAGAAGAAGAAAAGTTAGAATTCAAGTAGAAATCTTAAGCAATTCAATCGAAGGAAAAACCAACCTTCTTAACACAAAGCTAAGGTGAATAATTGATTTACATCTCACTCTTGATAAAAGATCTCAGTTTATAGTTTTGATCAGAACTATTTTGCAAGTAACATGCCATGTTATATTTGTTTAAATGGATATATATATATGCTTGTTGATAATTTATATGACTTCATATGGATCTATGATATGATTAAATTGGAGAACCTTTTAAATGACATCCAAACGAGTTGCGTTTTTTATATATGATCAAAAAAGTTACATTAGAAGCGAGTAACAAGTTTCATAATTTTCTAAGTAATTGTGGATTTATTATGAATTTTCTTTGAGAGAAAATAGTTAATATCAGGTTTAAATTATCTAAGGCAATTATATAATGATTTCGGGTCTAAAATTTATATATGTTAGAAAACATATTAAAAGTGAATTATTTTGATTTTTGGGGATGTTTCCTAAGTGTTTTACTATGGTTATAACATTATTTAAGTTAAGGGACTTAAATGTTTTATATGTTTTATCACGGAGAAGGGCTTTTTTGCTTAAAATGTTTTAAATTGTTCATTGTGAATTTAGCAACCTATTAAGAAAAGGATTTTGATAAAGAAATAGCAACCAATCATATTTTGACAAATTAGGTGAAAAATATTTCTTTGAAAGGCATACAATCGGTTTTGTTTCAAATTACAAATTTGTCGCTTCCTTTGCGTGCTTCCATCACCATCCCAATTAGACCATTTGCGTCTATTTGAAACCAATCCACATGATATCAAGCAATTGATACGTACTATATTGGAGAAATGAGGAAGGAATGATTGTGTCGAAGGCATACTTTCGAAGGTGTTGATGCCACTTTTAATTGATTTTGAATCAATAAACTTGCACTTTGTTTTTAGAAAGGAGCTTTCAAAAGAGTTGTCGCCCATTGTTGTTTTAAAAGAAGCTTCGAAAAGGTAGCCGCTTTTGAGCCTATTTGATACCCATGTTGTCGCGTTCATACCTTTCGAATTAGTTAAGGCTGCTTTTTTTTATAGTCTTTAAACAATGTATTTGAAAGTGGTGCTTTCGTATTTTAATTTCAAAAGCCGCCATCTTAGTGCTTTCGATAGGGTAGTTTGCCACTTTTAAATGGGTTCGAAGGTAATTGTTTCAAAAGGGTGGGTTTTGAAACTATTCTCTTTCTTTTACTTGGGATCAATGCTTTCACCATTTTTCTTTATGACCTTTTGTTATATTAAAGATTAAATCCAATGGTTTCAGAAGGAATGATTTTAAATGGTTTCAAAGCTATGTTTCCGTAAACTCTTACCCGAACCCGATGTTTTCGAAAGTGTACGTTTTACGTGTTTCAAAGGGAAGGATTCCAATGCTTTCAAAAGGTATAATTTGAGTGTTTTGAAAGGTTTATTTCTAAGTTTTTTGAAAGGTTTATTTTGATGGTTTCGGAAGAGGATGTCTAAGGTGTAAGTGTTGATTTTAAAAAGTCTATTTTTAATACATTCGAAAGGTATGTTTTGGCCTTTGGGCCTAATGGTTTCAAGGTTAAAGTAGTTAACTTATTTTGAAAGGGATACTTTCGATGAATTCAAAAGAGATTGTTTAAGGTTTTAAACAAAGGTTTTAGAGTTATTGTTTTGGCCTTATAGCCTAAAGTTTTTTAAGGTAAAAGGAGGCTTTAACTTATTTGAAGGGATAGATAATCTCATTGATTAGATTTCATCAACATTGTTTTGTGTAAAGCATATATCATGGCATGAGTATTTTGAGTAAAGCAAAGAGTATGATTTCCTTGTTTTATAAAGATATGATTTCCAGGAAAAATCATTTGTAAAGATTGTTTACAGGTAACGAAATTTGAATAGGGTAGTTAACCCTGAGTATATGACTTAGATATTAGAAATCCAGATGAGACTGGTAGGGGGTCGCACCCTATACTTTAGTTAATAGTCCCTAACTAATATAAGTCCAAAATACCAATGTATAGGAATTTGCCATAGGTGGCACTAAAATAATGTTACATACATAAGGGAATATACAGATTAAAGATAGGTTATTGCTGAGCTCGTAAAACCATTAAGATCAGTTGACCCTGGAATAAGAAAGTTAAGGGCAGATAGCCGAGTATTGTGTCTAACTAAAGTTAGAATGTTTATTTTGTCTTGTAGTCCCGAGTCATCTAGCGGTTAATAGTTTGCCAAGTAAAACTATAGTATGGAGAGATAGTCCATTTATTACTTGATTTATGTGTATGTATGTTATTACTATTATTGTTGTAATCAGTTTGATTGTAGGATTTTGTTTTGCAAATGATATGGTTCTAAAAGGATATTAGTTAGGGGAAACCTGTTCCTCTATGCGACGTGGTCTCACTTAATATCTGAAAACAGAGACGTAATGGAATTATTCAAACTAGGCTTTATGTCTTACTTTAAGTTTATGTTTTCCCCTTAAACTCTCGGGTGCTCAAAAATTAAATTTGAGTAGATTAAGAGTTAAATACTTTTTAGGTTTAGTAGGATGGACGAATAAGCTTACAAAGATGTGCAGAAGGCAAAGCTAGCTATGTAGGAGCTATTTTGTATTATTTCTGCTCTGATGTATTTATGACTGATATGTCTATCTAGTACTCTGATCGTCTAAAATGGCATCTTCATATATCGCTCTTGGCGTAATTTTTAATAAATATATTTGAGCAAAACCTAGGAATAATTTTTGGGAATATCTAATTGAATATGAAATATTGATTTGAAATGTAATCAGAAAAGATGTTTTTGAAATCTGTGTTGTTTTAACTTATATTCTTGTGCTTCTGATATTAAGAATACCATTAAAATTGCTGTTTTTACACCGAAAGTTAATACTATAGATGACTGCAGCATCTGTAGCACATAGCTTTGGTCCTCAAAGTAGGGGATGTTACACAAACCTCAAATGAACAAACAGACACCTTCAACATGAGATGTAGAGCTTAAACTTCCCCTCTTGGAAGCTACACCCTATTTTTGGCAAGAGAGGACCGACCTCTCGATGCTGATAATAAGCTTTCAATATCGATAATAAGCTCTCGGCACCAGTAGTTATGCATACCAATTTTTGCTAAGTTCTTTTCCACTCCCTCATGTCTCCATCTTCTAAGTGGTTGTACACCAACCACTCATCTTGAATGCTCTCGGCATTAACTCTAAAAGCTCTTGGTACTAACTCCAAAACCTCTCATTTCTATGCCCTCCAAAACTCTCGGTAGCAAGTCTAGTACTTAGCTAAATAATTGCACTTAACCTTCACTCATCACCCCTTGCCTTAACCGGAACCAACATCTCCCACTAAGATGATTTCCATGAATAAAAAAGGCCTCGGCATCGATAATAAGTACTCAGTACCGAGTCCTCTACTCAGCTTCAATTTTGGTGCGACTTTGTTGTTGGGCTTCCCTCATCCTCCAGAGCCTCCCCTGCAGGTTTCATCCAATTTTGACCATCATTTCATTTTCCAATTCAACAATCTCTTTCCTAACTACCTAAAAGCACTAGCAAACCATATCAAAGCACAATTTACAAACATGGAATATCATACACATACATCCATTCATACATGTAATACATAAGAATAAGATAATCAAGCAATTCCTAATCAAAATCTATCTTTTACACTAGCATATGAATATAAACAAAAGGAGTTGCAATACCATCTAAAACCACTTTAAAACCCCTAAATTTTTTCCATAAACATTTATAAAAATGTGGTTAAAGTTAGAAAACTTTTCAGAATCGAAATCATGTTAAAAAATTATTTTTTAACTTTATAAAAACCGATAGTAGAGTGAGAGGCCAAGAACCACTCACCAAATACCTAAAATATAATTTCTCCCCTTAGATCTGAAGCGCACAGCAAGGAAGAGAAATGAAAATCAGCCAAAATAATAATCTCAAGCTTCCATATACTAATCACCCATATAATTGATGATTTGAATCAGATTAGTAAGGAAAAGGTTGGCTTTTTGATGAAATTGGTCTTAATGGAGGTTTAGAGCTTTTTTGAGGAAGATGAAAATGACTTAAATCAGTTCCTACAAATTCCCCCTAGCATTATTTTTGGGGTGGGTTAATGTAGCATTATTTTTGGGGTGGGTTAATGGGCCTAACTATAGGCTTAATTAATCACCCGCTAATGCAGGCCAACATCATCCAAAACTTAAAATAGCTATAACTTTCAAACATATGTCTATTTTGTATTATGATCACTCTATGAAATGTGAATCCGTTATCCGGAAGAAAAGGAAGTGGTTTGAGACCGAAACCTTGCTCCTATCAAAAGTTATTGGCCAAACAAAAAATTTAGGGTCAAAATGGTTACATAGAACTTCGAAAAAAATCATAGTTATGGAAATGTTCTTAAAAATTATTTTGCAAAATTTTAGAGTCAAATGATCTCATATATTTAAAAAATCAAAATATTTTATGATCCTCCAATACGAAAATATGGGACGTTACTATATGATAGTATGTTAAGAGAGTGTAAATTATGACTAAGTTACAGGGATGCAAGGTCGGTCAAAAGCACACAAAAGTCTATCCAGCTAACCTGGTTACCGGTAGTGTGACTTTGGGGCTAATGTGAGACATCACCTATAATAACTACCCATGAAGGATGGTAGGTTAGTCCCTAATTCTGCGGGGTAAACATGCCCAGCTAATATGACTAGTAGTACCTACGAATAGTCGAACTAATGCTAGATGTCACAGTTTGTGCTATGGATCATGATACGTAGGACCTTCTTAGGGTTTGAAGGTAGTAAGTAATTGATTAAGAGCCTACGTCCTCCCTATTTAGGAAATATTATTTAGTCGAGGTTAGCGGTTAGGTAAAATAATGAATATCTTAGTAAGGGTCCACTTCAGGTTTAAGATATTAATTCGCTATCGTATAAATTAAATTAATTGTGATTATGTGATATATTAATCTGGCTTAGGGATGATGATCAATTGAATAAGATGTTTGGATTGATTAATATTTATTGTATGTTAATCTGTGATGATCTGTGTTGTGCAATACTTTCGACACAACTGTGATACACATAAATTATTTATCTGTGATTGAGTTGCTATGTAATTACAATGTTCTGTATTGAATTAAATTGTTTAACCTTGGAATAACTTGGATTAGAAATGACACCGGATTCGAAGAGACCGGGGTCGGGTATCAGTAAATACCCGAAACCACTTCGATTAAAAATCTTCAGAAATTCTTTATAGGTTTGAGCTTTAAAAGCAAACAGACTGGAATGAAATAAGATAAGAATCATGGATATTTAAATTGAGTAATGATTCTTAGATATTGTTTGAAATAAGCGATTTACTTAAAAAGTTGAAAACCTGTAAAAGGTACGAGTTACCCTGATATTCAAATATGTTTACAACTTAGTATTCAAATTAGATGAGTTTACTTACGTCGGTTTCCACGTTAGGACGTTCGAGAGCTCAGAAGGCGAGCTGAATGGCAGGACGTATGGAGTATTCCGCTGTGTATATTATTGTTTGTATTTCTGGGACAAGTTAATTTTATCTGTCCAGTGTTTTGTGTAAATGTTGTAACTCCGATGTTTTGATGTAAATTAACCAATACAGTTTTCCTTTGTGTAACTGCTATTATTTGATATTATATTTGATCCACTGCGAATGTGAGATTCTGAGTTTTGTTTCCTATTTTCTTCTTCTACCTCTTTTCTTCTTTTCTTAACTATATGGAATTTTCGGGATCGAAAATTCCCGGCCGTTACAATTTGGTATCAATGTGACAACCCAAGATTTCTGGATATTTAAAATTGAATATTTAATTGTTTTTAAATATTTAATAGATAGTTTCTAACTTGAATTTCAAATATCACTATTTATTGAATAATTTAAATATTGAATAAATAATCGAAAATTGGAAAAATTGTTAAATCTGAGATTTTAGGCTTGTTAAAAATAAATTGAAAGCATATAAAACTTATAATAGTGATATTAGGAAAATAGATGTGTTAAAACTAAATTTGAAAGTAATTTGTTCAGTTTTGAAAATATATTGTTTAAATTAAATTTAAAAATAGCCTTCCTAGGCACAGTCTCAGATTTCGATGAAACTAGTTTCGTTGGATCTGTAATAGTGTATTATTGTCGGATTTCAATTTTCGTAGTGTTTGAAGTGATCGTTTGGCCGTACAGTAAGTAAACGTGTTGAACTCTATATCGAAATTCAGTATAACAATTTGGTCCAAAAAGCTATCTTCTCCATACGATTGAATTAGGACTCGAAACCTTTTCCATTGCGTTCAAAATAAGGGTTTAACATCATAAATGCCTAGCAGCACGCCTCTGTAGGAGATCGATATTTTAGGTTTCGTTTTCTCAACAATTTGAATTTAAATTCTAAATATAATATGTATGTATTTAAAATGACAATGTTTTCACAAGATAGAATTTTACACATTTCTTTTCTCTTCTAACAGGTGGCAAATTCTAGGATGCGCGTTCGTTAATAATAATAAACGCAAAAAGAAAACAGAGAAAAAAAAAAAGAAAATCCCCGAGCCTCGTTTATCTTCAAATCAGAAATTCGAAACCTTGTTAAAAAAATGAGATTAAATGGAAGGACGAGAAAAATAAACAATCAGGATTAGTATCACGATTTTGTTTGTAGATGGATGAAGCGTGCAAACTTGGAATCGCCAAGTTTTGGTGATGGCGTCTGCGAGATTGGGTAGGTGGCGATGTCGAGGCGCGATAGTGGGCAGGGGATCATCAAGATCGGCGTTGGAGGTGCTCTTGGGTAGCAACATTCGTGATTTTGTGGACGCGATTTTTCCTTGCTTGAGGCAACGACCTAGGGTTCGAAGATAGGGTCTAGGGTTCGGTAGTCGTGAATCTTTTCGAATGGGACGAGAGGGATTCAACTGGTAGGAGGCAATTCGCGATTCAGACGCAATTTGTGATACCCCAGAAATTTTGACAATAACAATTTAATAATTTATGTCAAAATTTAATTGATTTGACAATATTGTTAATAATGAAGTTGAATTAAAATTAATAATCTTCTTTAAAATAAATATTTAAACTGATATCTACCTTCAGAGGCTAATAAATTGTTTTATATTTGTAATATATACATATCTGTATATATTATAAATAGATAATCTTTGTTTTAAATTTAATATATATAGGCATGTTTTCTTATTCTAATATTTTTGATAAATTAAAAATTGGATTTAATTTGATATTAAGCGATTAAATTAATAAACATATGGCTTTAAAATACTCAAGATAAAAACTTAATTGTTTAAATTTGATTTTATCTTAAGTTTAAATTTAAATAAAAAGGTTTGTTTGTTCTTTTTAAATAACTTGATAAAATAAGCAATTGATTAATAAAGAGAAAATTTCTTTTGGAAATTATTTTTAATTTAATCATGAGTTATATTTGAACAATATTAATAATGTAATATTTTTACAAACGGATTTTTAATATGGATAGAAATTGCTATTTCAAAATTTATTTAAATACATAAACATGAGAAGCTATGATATTATTATAAGTGTAAAAATAGATAGTAAGTAAATTAAGTATTTAATAGTTAAAGTTTAAAAACCAAAGAGAAATAAAAATAAGCATAGAAATAAATACTTAGGCTAAAATTCGTAGCAAAGACTAAAATAACTTTATATATTTGGACATAATAAAACACAAACCAGGCTTGAAATATTTGTAATCTGTGAACTAAATAGGCAAAACAAAGCAAAAGAAAATTTTATCAACATCAAAATTAATAAGTTAGACAAAGGAAAACATTTTGTACTTAAGTATAAAAGCATATGCAGGTAAGAATAAAAGAAAGAGGAAGTATGTATAGGCCTGTGGAGTTTTGTATGTTAGAATAAGCTAAGGAATAAGACAAGAGAAAATTTTATATAAGTAATATATGCAAGACAAAGAAAATAAGACAAAAGAGATAATATCTAAATACATACAAAATAAGATTGTTTGAAACATAAAGTACTTTGTGGCATTTAATATTAGCACACCATTTGGTCTACTAGAGATGTATACATATCATTTCAGCCGAAATGCATAATATCATTTCAGCCTACATTTGAAAAAAAAAAATCTCTGATAAGAAGATGAAAATAATTGATGCCTGCAAATAGCTACCCAGAAGTTACCTTCCCCTGTAATCTTTCCTTACAAATATAAATATCTTCCACTTCTTTTGTTTATAAAACATAAGAAAAATCAAAAAATATAAGTAAATTTTTATTTACAAACCTAAACTGCCTCAAAACCAAAGAACAGATGATTTGAAGGAAGAAGCAAACCAGTTAACAGTTTTTAAAAGTTCAAACTGTTTTCAAAACCAAGCTGTGCTCTATTCATCCTCTCAATCAGGTGAGTAACACCACATTTTTAAAGCTTTGGATTTATTTTAATTGCATGATTTGTTCTGGAATATATGTGTATTAGTATGACATATAAATGTTTGATGAATTTTCTGTATATATATAGATATGTGAAAGGTGTATGTGTTTATCTTCTGTAACCTCTCTGTTCATTCACAAATTAATATCTCATCACCTAATCTAAGTTAGGATATAGGATTTAAACAAAATCTGTTTGATTCGTTAGTAGTCAAGGTTTAGAAAATTGTTTAAGTTAAAACAAATGATATTGTCTCTGAAAATGAAGAAAATACAAAGCAATGTCAACATAGGTCAAAAATTTATTATCATAATTCGCGAATTCAGGTATGAAATCTGAATTAGTGTGGTATGACATGATTTTTAAAGCAAAAAATTTAATTTTTCAATTTAAGGTTCGAGATCAGTTCGGGTTTGTGGGAATTTCTTTATTGGAGTGATCTCTGGTGATCCTCGGGTTGGTAGAGTTTAGGCTCTCGTCTGGTGATGGAGGGGTGAGTGTAGATGCTCGGAAAAATATGGCGGTGGTGGGAAGTTCATCAGGGAAATCGCGGCAGGTGATTTTCGTTTGGAACCCTAAGTTTTGCTGTGTTTAAAGAATCGAACACCACGGTTGTTTGGATGGATCGAGTGCAGCGGGGTTTCGATGGATGAAAGTTTGGTCGTGGATAAGGTCGTAGCCGGAGTTGCAGCGTTTGCAGCGGAAGGAGGATCGAAGGTGAGGCGATGACAGGTTCCAGTGGGTGATGCTCATGTAATTTTCAGGTTTGGGACGAGGTCTCGTTTTTTATTTTTGTGAATGGAAGTTCGATTTGAGGGTTGAGGTGGGTTGCTGAGTTGTCCTCTGACAGGGTGCGATCACCGTAGGCGATCAATGGTGGTTGGAACCACCGTGCATTTGCACGGTGTTCATGTAAGGGGGTTGTGTTTTCAAGAGATGGGACTCGAGTGTTTACTCGAGATGTTGGGGGTTTTACTCGGGTATGTTCGTAATTGACTCGGAGTAAATGCAGGGGCCTGGGTAAGTTAGTAACAGGTTTTTAAAACCTGTAAAGTTTAAATTTTCTTTAAACTGGGATTTTAAAATGAGAAATGGATGTTTAACATAGGTATTTAAATAAAAGATGAGTTTGGATTTCAAAGAAGTTTGACTCTCAGTTTAAAATAAAATAAAGTTTTAAAATTTTAAATTATTTGTAACCACTTTAAAAAAAAGGGGTTGTTGCTCGAATTTCACTCGAGTGATTCGCGTGTTGACCCGAAGAAATTTGGGGTTTGCTCGAAGAAGTTTTTTTGTTTATCTCAGGTATTTTAGCTACAGGTTTTAAAACCTGTAAGTTTTATTAAAATTTTAAAACTGGGTTTTTAAAATGAAAAATAGATATTTAAACAATGATTAAATCAAGTTAAGTTGATTTCAAAAGTAGTGAATCCCAGTTTTTAAATAAATAAAGTTTTTAAATTTAAAATTTGTTTTAAACAAATTTGAATGATAAAGAGAATTTTTAAATTTGATTTGGATTCAAAATGAATTCGTGTTTAAATTCTTTTAATCTTCTATTTAAGATAATTATTCTTTTAGTTGTAAAAAAAAGGAGTTTGGAACTGTTAAGATTAATTTGATTTCATTTTAAATCTTAAATTTAAAATGAAAATTTAAAAGTAAATTTAAATTAAATTGTTAAAGATACTTTATCAATGATAAATTGATCATTTAATAGAAAAAGGTTTTTAAAGACTTAAAGATTTGTAATTATTAAGTTAACTAAGTGGATAATTAATGACTTGAATTAATTAACTTAAAAATTAAGAGTTTAAATTTATTTAAATAAGGGATAAGTTAATTAATTTGAGGTAAATCAATTGGTAATTAAGAAATCATTGATTTAATAAGATTTAATTTTTAATGATTAGCAATCAATTAATGAATTAAGTAAGGAATAATTAATAAGTTATTAAGATTAATAAAAGTGTAATTGATAATAAATTTTAGTTAATTACTTTAGGAAAAGTAATTAAAGAATTAAAATTAGTTAATCAGGGTCATTAACTAAGATTTCGAAATAATCAATTAACGGGATTAATTTTAATTAATTTAAATTATTATTTAAAATAAGCAATTGTGAATTGCCAAGTAATGGAAGTAATTAAGGAATTAACTACTCATTGTCATTTATTCAGTTTCATATGAATTGTTTAAGTTAGTTAATTAAGTTTTATTAAATTAAATAATCATATGATGGTGAGGTAAGTATAATTACTTAGGGAAGTAATTAATGATAATTACTGGATGTAATTAACCGAGGGTGATTTAATAATGAAAGTAATTGGAATATAATTACTTGTATAATTAATCAGGGGATTAATTAGAGAAAATTAATTAAAGAGTAATTTATTTATTTGATGGAGTAATTAAAGGACGTTAATTACTGAATGGTATTAATCAGAGGTGATTAATAAATGTGGTTTAATTGAAGATTAATTACTTAAGGTAATTAATTTAAAACAGGGAATTAATTAAAATGTAATTAGAAATCATTAATTGATATAATTAATGATGGGATGATAAATTTAGATTAATTAATCAATAGTAAGTAATTAAAGAGTAATTAATTAGTGTAATTAAGAAGTAATGTAATGTTTGCAATTTAAGGTTAATTTCTATATTTGGACAAAATAATTAATTTGTGAAAATAATTAAAGGATGATTACTTGAATATAATTAAATGTTAATTAGTCAAGTGTGATGAAGTGAAATGAATTTATTAATCGATTGATAAATTGATTAATAATTAAATAAGCAAGAGTTATAATGGTATAGTAATTAATTTAATTTACTTTAAATTAATTAGAGATGTAAGTAATTAATTTAATTCATTTTAAATTTATTATGGCTGATATGATTGCTTATGTATGGATGGATGATATCATTTACCTTGAATGATTTAAGATCTCGGATATGTGATAAATATGCTGTGTAATATGGAAGCTTTGATTTAAGTATGATGATATTTATTATCTGTTTGTGATGATAATATGATTTATCTGTTCATGATGATGAAGTGATTATCTGTGTGTAAATGGATAATTGAATTGAATTGTTTTAAACTTTAAAACAACTTGGCCCTAAAAGACACGTTTTGGATTTCGATGAGACCGGGATCGATTTTCCATATTTGGAAGTCCGAAAACCACATCGATCCAAATTAAACGTTAGGTCGTGAATTCTCAAGTGAAGTTTCAGAGTGCAAGGGTTATCGTCGTTAACTCTGAGGGTGATTCCAAAATGAGTGTAACGAGATAATGCCTTCGGTTTCGTTCGAACCCGGAACGAACTTGTATGGATTGAATGCTTTCAGAACATCGTCAGGTGGGCGATGAGCATTCTAAGAGATGTGTTCTCTAAAGGTAATCGTAGCCTCAAGCCTCATCAACCGGGAATGGCTAAAACAGGGGAGGTGCAGCAAGGTTAGGTGGGTCATGCCCAAGCAGGACAAGATTTTCCCCTGTCTAGATGTCCCTTTTTTATTCAGCTGTGTGGACAGTTGTGAGCTCCAACTGTCGGGGTTTTCTTGTTTGGGACTGTTCAGTAAGGAATGGTTCCGGCCTTGTATTGCAGGGGGTCGGGAGTGATCCTCGGTACATTGATCTAGGCCACGTACTGTGACGGGCGGTACCCCAGTAGCCCTGCCATTGTATGGAATCCACAATCCAACAAGTGCCAACGGTTTTGATTGTATTACCCACTTTTGTGGCTAGTAGCTAGAATTTAATGAATGTAACAATTTCGGCTATTTTCTATTTACTTGAAAACCCTACACCTATTACAATATCACTGAATTTCCTATCAAATGTTTTGGTTAGCGTAAGGTAGAAACTTACCATATTTATTCGTGGGAAGTCTTACGTGATACCCTTTGTTTCAAAATTATTTCCAAAGTTAAGCAACATTAACCTGTTACTCATACCAGACCCATGTCTGACCCAGAGTTTATTTTTGTTTTTCATAAACTCTCAGGTACCCAAATTTTTACGGGTAGCCAAGGAATTCAGGTTAGCTTTGACGAATTCTGGAGGAGCAATGGAGCAGGAGGCTTCTGCGTTGTAGACTATATATAGTTCCGCTGTGTGGGTATCTTTGGGTTATGTGACGACCCGAAATTTTCGAGCACTTAAAATCGAAATATTTAATTGATTTTAAATATTCAAGATAATAATTTTAACTTGAATTACGAATATCATAATTTATTTGACAATTAAATTGTGAATTAAATGATTGAAAATTGGATAAAATATGAAATCTGATATTTTAAACCTGTTAAAAATATAATTTGGAAGCTTATAGAATTTATATTGATACCATTGAATATAATAGAAGTGTTAAAATGGAATCTAACACTGAATTGGTCAGTTTTGAAATTTAATCGTTTAAATTGAATTTAAAATACGAGGCACAGTCTCGGAATTCGACGAAACCAATTCCATTGGGTCCGTAATATTGTATTATTGTCGGATTTCAAATTTCGTAGTGTTTGGAGTTGCTGTGTGAGCACACGGTAAGTAAACGCGCAGGCATACATGTCGAAATTCGATTGAATAAAAATAAAATAAATCAAATCAGACCTTTCTATCAGCCGACCTACTCGTCCTTTCACTATTTTAAATTGAGCAGATAGAAATTTCTTTTTAATAAATATAGACCGGTGTTCCTCCTTTCCTCTCGGATTCAAATCAGATCTCTATTTCATCGTCTTGGAGGGGCCGAACGAAATCATTTACAAAAGAGAAGTCGGTCGCGCTAAATTGGTTTGTTCCTCCCATCGCGTTCGAGTACTCTGAACAACTCGACTCGTTCGTTTTATTCCTCGCGATCGAAATAGGGTTTGAAGACGAGTTCGCTGTCAAGATCTGATATTCCTATTAATAATTATTGGCGAAGAGATCTTCGAGGTTGTTTTAGAGTCCCGAAGTGGTCTTCGAAGTCGCGCAGTAATCATTGGTGACGTGACTCTCGAATTTATTTTCGAAAAGTTGC
The DNA here is from genome assembly GCA_030765085.1 of Allium cepa. Taxonomy (NCBI): domain Eukaryota; kingdom Viridiplantae; phylum Streptophyta; class Magnoliopsida; order Asparagales; family Amaryllidaceae; genus Allium; species Allium cepa. Next base: position 180,191,102 of record CM060937.1, on the reverse strand, counting down.
TGTGAATCCATGAAGTGCCCATCGTCGAAGTGGTTCTGCAATTTGCGAATTGGTCAGTGATGTTTGAAGTTGTCTTCGAAGTGAGTCAGGGTCGATTAGGGTTTCGCGGTAGGGTTTGGCATCTCGATGTGTACTGATGCGAATCGATGGATGTGGGGACTGCAGATGTTTTGGCGTTCGAGGATGGCTCATCTGAGGTGCTCGACAATGGCAGTCGTGATAGCGGCAGGCAACAATGTCGCATGGAGGTGGTGATAGCTAGGGTTGGGAAGAAAGGATTGCGATCTCTGCCTGAGTACCGAGGAGGTATGTCAGTCCTGTTTAAATTTAATTTAATTCAATTACAATACATATTGAAAAAATAATATAATAAATGAATATTTACGGACGTGGTTTTAAAGTATATGAGGATTTTATTTTATTAAAATTTAAATGAGTATAGACGAGGTTTGGAAATATAGAAATTTTGAAATTGTGGAAGTTCATCGAAAACTTTGATTCTGAAATCTATAAATTGATTTAAATTATGATTTATCAATTAATTAAATTATAAAATGATAACAAATTGTTCAACTTGTTCGAATATTAATAAATTATATAATGTTGTTCAAGGTCTAAAATTATGGTGGAATTGGCGAGATGGAAATGGATTGCCAAACAAAAATCAAAGGTGAGTTAATCTCACTCAGTATAAATTTAAATTTAAGTGATTAAATTTAAATAATTGTTGAATGATTGAGTTGATTGATATGCTATAGTATAATATATTTTGAAATTGATATATTATTGTGCTAACATCTATGGATGCAGGGAAAACAGGTTGTAGGGAAAAGTTGGGGAAAATCTAGAATTGGTATATTTCAGTTAAAAGTTTTAAATCAAATGGAAAATAATAATAATAATAATAACAACAACAATAATTAAGTATATACTTAGTGAATTTTGAAGTGAATTAAGTAATTAAAGAAATTTATTTCAAATAAAATAAATTGGAAATCAATTTAGGGAAATTGATTTAGGTGATTGGAGTTGGGATTTTCTCTGGATAGCCAAGTATATGTTTTAAAAAGTAAATCTTTAAAAATTAATTTGATGGATTAAAGTTGTTTTTGTAGAAAGCAAGTTTTGTAAAATTTATTATTTCTAATATTTAATTTCTAAAGTAAGTATTTCCTTTTAATCTATTATAGAAAGAGCGATTTAGTATTTGTTTTAAAAGTGTAAATCTAGTAGTATATTTTATTAAGTAATCTTATTGTCGAATATTCATATGGTATGTATTTTTATTGAAGTATTTTTTTTAAAATAAATGTTTTAAAATATAAATTGCAAAGTAAAGTGTTTTAAACTATTTTAAAAATCTATTTTTGTGCTTGGTGATTTCAGAGGAGATAGAAAATATTTGGGAAAGTAGATTCTGAAAGGAAAGATGGTTTTGAAACTGTTTTCAAAGGTTTGGAAATAGAAATATATCTTGTGAAGATATTTTTGAGGTAATAAATAATTTGAAAAATTATTTATAGTTTGATGGATGTTTGTAAATAGAAATTGGTAGTTAATAACCGACTATCAATATTGGCCAAATGCGTTGATCGTTTCGAAGAGTCCGGGATCGAGTTTTATTTCTCGAAAACCACTTCGATCCGGTTTGTACGTTTTCGTGAAAAACGATTTTGGATTCGAAGATGGAGCATTGAAGTGTAAGGGCTAGTCGCTACTAATCCTGAGGATATTTCCGAAATGGATATAGTAGGAATAGTGCCTTCGGTTCGGTTCGAAACCGAGACGGACTTGTATGGATGAATGCTTGCGAAACATCGTCAGGTGGACGATGGGCATTCTAAGGGATATATTCTAGAAAGGTAACGCTTAGCCTCAAGCCTCATCAAATGGGAATGACTGAAAATCAGGGGTTATGCAGCAAGGCTAGGTGGGTAGCACCCAAGCAGGGTGAGGTCATTCTAGTCTAGATGTCCCTTTTTATTTCGGCTTAGTGGGCGGTTGCTGATCCCAATTGCGGGGTGATCTCACTCGGGATTATCCAGTAAGGGGTAGTCCCGGTCTTGTGTTGCAGGGGAGCGGGCGTACTCCTCGGTACGGTGATCTAGGCCCCGTACTGTGACAGGTGGTACCCCAGTGCCTAGTCATTAGTTGGAAATCCATTCTCCCTACGAGCCTTGTACGAGTTTGGTTTGTATTACCCACTTTGTAGCTAGTAGCTGGAATTTAATAATGTAACAATTTCGGCTATTTTATAAGTATTTGTATATAGACCCTATTATAATATCAGAGGATTTCTATAAAAAAAAATTGTTTTAGCTATCGTAAGGTAAAAACCCAACATGTTTATTTGTGGCGTGGTCTTACGAGATGCTTTTGTTTTAAAAGGATTTTTGAAACTTTAATAATCAATTGGGTGTGATTTTCTCACGCTGGTATTCCAGATTGACTCGGGTGTTATTTAACTGTAATGCTCGGGTCGGACCGAGTATTATAGAATACAGGATATAATGCTGTGAAGCTCAGGAGACGAGCTAGATGACGATACATATTTCCGTATTTGTATATATATATATATATTCCGCTGTGATTGAGTTACTGTGTATCCATTGGTATGTTTTTGTTGAGCTGAGTGATGTACTCTGATGATGTAATTTATAAACATGTATATCTGATTTGTTTTGAGTAAAGATCATTTATTATCTATTATATTTTATTTCGCCGCGATGGTTAGATTCCGATGTTGTTTTCTATTTTCTTCCTCTACCTCTTCTTCTTTAACCCAAATTGTTTGTATTTCTGTACAACCTGAGTTGATTTAGGTAGAATAGTGTTGACTCAAGGGGTACACATTTGCGGGCTGTTACAGTTGGTATCAGAGCTTAGGTTGGTGATAACCTTGGCCCTGGTGGGAATTACTCATTTAAATAGAGTCCGTAGTACTCTATAATGAGTTTGAGCATATTAATAAATATGAGTGCGTATTTGTTAGTGAATATAAATTGTTTTCATATTGTGTTGATTGGTTTATTGAGTGGCATATAAACCTTCGTCGGCACAGTCTGGACAACTGTCTCGAAGGGGTTTCTAAACACTTGAAGAGAACAATCGACACGGTATTGTTTAAATGTTGGAAAATGAAATAATTTTACCCAAAATATATTTTTGATATAAAGAAAAGTTTTTGTAAACTATTTAGCTAATATATGGTTGCTTGGATGTTTGGAATGATTATATTTAAATTATTATCATTTTGAGTGGAAATTTAACTAGAAATTGTAAATACAACCAAAGATTAAGGAGATAAATTCAATTATAAAATGAAATTTATAAATATGAATTATAAATGTAAATTATAAATTGAATATGGGTTTGTATAAGCATAAACTATACAAATATATTATAGTTAAAATTTGAATTGAACCAGAATTTGATACTTTAAAACCCTAGAGATTTTGGACGTATTTTGAAGATAAATAGTAGCATTGTTGTTTTTGGGTTATTTCTGAAAGGAAATTTGTTTTAAAAATGGATTTTGAAAGTGATATAGCATTGAATTCACTTCAGTAGCTGGAAAATAACTTCGGTGATGACTGCAGCATCATCGATGTTCATTTTCGAGTTTCTAAGTGATAGATTGCTGCCAAATTGATTTGTTCAGGAAAACCTGTTTGTTTTTGAAATTTCAAAGGAAATTATTGGGAAATAAAAACCAGGATTGGTTTAAATATTTGAGAAGTGATATTTGTGATGTTGAAGATTTCAAAATGATTTGAAACAAAAGCCGGGTGTTTAGAAATCCCGATAAGACAGGTTGTAAGCTTATAACTTGAGATGAGTTTTAAATCAGGAAGGGAATATAAGTTTTGAATGTTGGAATGTAAATATAAAGAGAAAAGTTAAAAATGGAATTAACTTGGATTGGGAAGTAAAAATTTAACTGGATTGAAATTAATTGAATAGGCTGAAAATAATATCCAGTTATATTTGATTAAGTTGAACTCGAATTGAATTAAATAAATTTGAGTTAAAATAAATTGAATTGGAATAAAAAGATTCAATTGAGTTATTGAATGGAATTAGATTCTTACCTGAACAAATGAAAATGAGATGAATAAGGATTAGATTGAAGTAAATAAATTAGAATGACTTATAAAAGAATCAGAATTAAATTGCATGGAATAAAAATATGCTTAAGATATAAATAAGCATAAGGCTTGAGTTAAAATAAAAGAATAATATATTCAAGCCTATAATGGATGGAATTGTGTAAATAATAAGTTGTGGCTTATAAATTTTGAAAGTCGAATAGAAAATCCAAAATAAATATTATTTTTTTGATGTTTTGGATAATGAAAAGAAAATCCAAACTTGAATTATTAAACCAAGAAAATTAAATGAAGTGTTATTTAGAATTAAAAATCAAGTGTTGAATTTTAACCAGGGGAAGAACTAATTAGATAATAAATTAGTTAATGAAGTTGAATTGTGAGTTTATGATGAAGTTTGGAAATAAACTCAAGTTATAAATTAAATTCGACTTAAATTGTTGGTGAAGTAAGTGAAATTGAACTGTGAGTTCATAAAATTGGGTGGTAAATTGAAATTGGATAGTGGATTCAGAATTTGAGTTATAAATTAAAATTTAACTTGAAGTGTTAATAAATTAAATAAATTGGGAATGGCCATGTAATCAATTAAATGAGCTGAATCTGGAAAGTTAAATTTTATAATAGTTAATCAAATGATATGAGCTTAAGAATAAAATTGGAGTGAATAACCTTAAGCTAAAAGATGGAAAGGAGTTGAATTGAATTCAACGTAAAACTAAGTTTAATAATATTGGATTGGATTTTTATCAGGTGAGAATAAATTTTAATTGAAATAAAATTCGGTGTGTTGCCGATAATATTTAATGGAATGAAATTCTTAAATAAATAATAGTAAACCATTTAAATTGTTACGGAATTGAAATAATTAAAGACAATAAGGAAATGGAATGTTTTAAGTTAATAGAATGGATTTAAATGAATGCGGATAAGGAATGAAACACTATTGAATATATCGTGCATAACATTGAAATAGTTATTGGATGAAATAGCTTGGATTGTTTTCGAGCTAAATAAAACAGTTTGGAATAAACAAATATGGAATGAAATGTAAATAAATGGATTGTAAATGAAATTTAAAAGGAGTATGTCGAGTTAAATAAATGGTTATGAATGAATTGAAATAAAAAGGGAATTAATTGGTAATGAAATTTGGAGATGGAACTTGAATTGGTTAAATGTAGTCGAATACCAATTTATTGTGGCAAATGTTTAGTTTGCAAATTTATTATGAAATGAGTATTGGATGTAACCAATATGAAATGTTCCAAGATGAATAAATGGATTCAAATAAAATGAATGAGAATATAGCATGCAAAATAAATTGAACGGAATCAATTAAAAAGGAATCAATTTAAATTGGTTATAAAACATAAATACTTATTTATTCGTATGAATCTCGTTGAATTACATAAGAACAAATTGTCATTTGATGTAAATGGAAGTAATTAAAATTCTATGAGTTGATGGAAGTAAAATAAATTGATTTTGAGAATAATTGGATTAAATATGAGTTCGGTTTGCTTAAAAGTAAATTAAGTGTAAGCGATTGAGTTTTAAGCCATTCAAATGGAATGAAAATGGTTTGTAAATTAATTTGAAACAGTTGAATTAATACGAAAATTGTATAAATTGCTTACGGAAAATGTTTGATGTGCATTTCTTTAGCATTCATATGTTTTAACCATTGTAAATAAGTGAAATGTAGTTAAACTTCATATATATGGCACTCACATGTTTAAATTGAGTAAGTACAGGTACCTGGAAGCCGTATGGCTGGATTTGGGTTGCATTAACTGCTAAATAAATAAGCTGCTTGCTTAAAATGCTAAATAAGGTACGCCTACGCAATAAAAATAGGAAATATGAACTGTTTTTGATTTTTCCGACCGTGTGGGTCAATGTATATATATTTATATCATTTGTCAAATTGCAAAAGCTCCTCCGTACAAAGGAGACTCTGCCAAAAAATTTCAGAAATTTTGGGAGTTAGAAAATTTTTGAAAATTTTGGAAACTTTTGTTAACGACAAAATGGTTTCAAATTGGAAGTTGTAATAAATTAGTAAAAGAAGCTAATTGAAATGACATAAATTAGTTATAAATGAAAAATAAAATTTGAACGTTCAAAGTTGAAAATAAATAAAATTCATATGTAATGTGGAAATCAATTTGAATAGAAATAGATATTAACTAAAGTGGAAGAGTGAAAACAAACAAAGAAGCATATAAAATGCTTATGTAAACTTAAGTAAGGAATGGTCAATTCTTAATTGGAAATTGAATATTGCAAATATATTCTAAGTTGATATTTAGATAAATATTGACATCTGGTAAGGAAGTCGATAAAATGTTTTGGAATGTTATGATTGGATATTAGTGCTAAGCAGGATATGCAGGTAATCTAAAGGGAAAAGAGAATTGATTTTGATTTCGGAAAGATAGATATGAATTGCCCGACAAAAAGGTATGTATTTAAAGTTTGGTATGAAATTTGATTGGGTTTTTGGATATAGCCACTTGGCTTTTTGTTTTCTTTTTGGATTTGGGAGGCCGTAGAGCCATTTTGTAGTTGTACCGAGCTAGCCGCGCAAAGGAGACGCTAGCGAAATTTTTCGAAAATTTAGGGTATTAGAATTTTTTTGAGAAAATTTGAAAATTTAAAATTTAGTTTTGAATTATGATTTGTATAATTGAGCAAGTAATAATATTTGAAAACTATGGGAGAGTTGAGAAGTTAATAAGAATAATAAAGTGTCTTTTATAAGAAGATAGTTGGTAAGGTATTCAATTGTTAAAAACTATTTGGTTTCAGGAAAAGTAAACGGGTTTCGGACCATTCTTCCTAGTTAGTAATTTCGGGGACGATATTCTTTTAAGGGGGGAGGAATGTGACGACCCGAAATTTTCGAGCAATTAAAATCGAAATATTTAATTGATTTTAAATATTCAGGATAATAATTTTAACTTGAATTACGAATATCATAATTTATTTGACAATTAAATTGTGAATTAAATGATTGAAAATTGGATAAAATATGAAATCTGAGATTTTAAGCCTGTTAAAAATATAATTTGGAAGCTTATAAAATTTATATTGATAACATTGAATATAATAGAAGTGTTAAAATGGAATCTAACACTGAATTGGTCAGTTTTGAAATTTAATCGTTTAAATTGAATTTAAAATAGCCCTCCGAGGCACAGTCTCGGAATTCGACGAAACCAATTCCATTGGGTCCGTAATATTGTATTATTGTCGGATTTCAAATTTCGTAGTGTTTGGAGTTGCTGTGTGAGCACACGGTAAGTAAACGCGCTGGCATACATGTCGAAATTCACTTGAATAAAAATAAAATAAATCAAATCAGACCTTTCTATCAGCCGACCTACTCGTCCTTTCACTATTTTAAATTGAGCAAATAGAAATTTCTTTTTAATAAATATAGACCGGTGTTCCTCCTTTCCTCTCGAATTAAAATCAGATCTCTATTTCATCTTCTTGGAGGGGCCGAACGAAATCATTTACAAAAGAGAAGTCGGTCGCGCTAAATTTGTTTGTTCCTCCCATCGCGTTCGAGTACTCTGAACAACTCGACTCGTTCGTTTTATTCCTCGCGATCGAAATAGGGTTTGAAGACGAGTTCGCTGTCGAGATCTGATCGATATTCCTGTTAATAATTATTGGCGAAGAGATCTTCGAGGTTGTTTTAGAGTCCCAAAGTAGTCTTCGAAGTCGCGCAGTAATCATTGGTGACGTGACTCTCGAATTTATTTTCGAAAAGGTGCTGTGAATCCATGAAGTGCCCATCGTCGAAGTGGTTCTGCAATTTGCGAATTGGTCAGTGATGTTTGAAGTTGTCTTCGAAGTGAGTCAGGGTCGATTAGGGTTTCGCGGTAGGGTTTGGCATCTCAGTGTGTACTGATGCGAATCGATGGATGTGGGGACTGCAGATGTTTTGGCGTTCGAGGATGGCTCATCTGAGGTGCTCGACAATGGCAGTCGTGATAGCGGCAGGCAACAATGTCGCATGGAGGTTGTGATAGCTAGGGTTGGGAAGAAAGGATTGCGATCTCTGCCTGAGTACCGAGGAGGTATGTCAGTCCTGTTTAAATTTAATTTAATTCAATTACAATACATATTGAAAAAAAAATATAATAAATGAATATTTACGGACGTGGTTTTAAAGTATATGAGGATTTTATTTTATTAAAATTTAAATGAGTATAGACGAGGTTTGGAAATATAGAAATTTTGAAATTGTGGAAGTTCATCGAAAACTTTGATTCTGAAATCTATAAATTGATTTAAATTATGAATTATCAATTAATTAAATTATAAAATGATAACAAATTGTTCAACTTGTTCGAATATTAATAAATTATATAATGTTGTTCAAGGTCTAAAATTATGGTGGAATTGGCGAGATGGAAATGGATTGCCAAACAAAAATCAAAGGTGAGTTAATCTCACTCAGTATAAATTTAAATTTAAGTGATTAAATTTAAATAATTGTTGAATGATTGAGTTGATTGATATGCTATAGTATAATATATTTTGAAATTGGTATATTATTGTGCTAACATCTGTGGATGCAGGGAAAACAGGTTGGAGGGATCCAACTGGACCCCTCAACCTTTATTTAAATTATCTAATATTCTCTGCTCTAGTTATTTGATATTCTACGATACATTAAGTGGAAGTATTGAATGCTATGGTTTGGATGATATAATTGAGAATAATGAATTACCAAGAATATAAATTTGATTTTTGAATGAAAATGAAAGAAGTGAAATTGCAAGTAAAATAATTTTAGAATAAATTTAAGAATGACTTGGAAAAGAAATAAAGTAACTTTAGAATTTTAATAAGTGAACACTGAGGATGAAAGGGAAAATTTGAATAAACAGGAAGTTGATGAATTTTAAAATTTAGTGTTATTATTTAAAAGAACAAAACATTTATTTAAAAGCTAAGATTTAAATTATTGGAAGAATAAAGGTAAGTTGGGAAAAATCTAGAATTGGTATATTTCAGTTAAAAGTTTTAAATCAAATGGAAAATAATAACAACAACAACAATAATAATTAAGTATATACTTAATGAATTTTGAAGTGAATTAAGTAATTAAAGAAATTCATTTCAAATAAAATAAATTGGAAATCAATTTGGGGAAATTGATTTAGGTGATTGGAGTTGGGATTTTCTCTGCATAGCTAAGTACATGTTTTAAAAAGTAAATCTTTAAAAATTAATTTGATGGATTAAAGTTGTTTTTGTAGAAAGCAAGTTTTGTAAAATTTATTATTTCTAATATTTAATTTCTAAAGTAAGTATTTCCTTTTAATCTATTATAGAAAGAGTGATTTAGTATTTGTTTTAAAAGTGTAAATCTAGTAGTATATTTTATTAAGTAATCTTATTGTCGAATATTCATATGGTATGTATTTTTATTGAAGTATTTTTTTAAAATAAATGTTTTAAAATATAAATTGCAAAGTAAAGTGTTTTAAACTATTTTAAAAATCTATTTTTGTACTTGGTGATTTTAGAGGAGACAGAAAATATTTGGGAAAGTAGATTTTGAAAGGAAAGATGGTTTTGAAACTGTTTTCAAAGGTTTAGAAATAGAAATATATCTTGTGAAGTATTTTTGAGGTAATAAATAATTTACAAAATTATTTATTGTTTGATGGATGTTTGTAAATAGAAATTGATAGTTAAATAACCGACTACCAATATTGGCCAAATGCGTTGATCGTTTCGAAGAGTCCGGGATCGAGTTTTATTTCTCGAAAACCACTTCGATCCGGTTTGTACGTTTTCGTGAAAAACGATTTTGGATTCGAAGATGGACCATTGAAGTGTAAGGGCTAGTCGCTACTAATCCTGAGGATATTTCCGAAATGGATGTAGTAGGAATAGTGCCTTCGGTTCGGTTCGAACCCGGGACGGACTTGTATGGATGAATGCTTGCGAAACATCGTCAGGTGGACGATGGGCATTCTAAGGGATATATTCTAAAAGGTAATGCTTAGCCTCAAGCCTCATCAAATGGGAATGACTGAAAATCAGGGGTTATGCAACAAGGCTAGGTGGGTAGTACCCAAGCAGGGTGAGGTCATTCCAGTCTAGATGTCCCTTTTTATTTCGGCTTAGTGGGCGGTTGCTGATCCCAACCGCGGGGTGATCTCACTCGGGATTATCCAGTGAGGGGTAGTCCCGGCCCTGTGTTGCAGGGGAGCGGGCGTACTCCTCGGTACGGTGATCTTGGCCCCGTATTGTGACAGGTGGTACCCCAGTGCCTAGTCATTAGTTGGAAATCCATTCTCCCTACGAGCCTTGTACGAGTTTTGTTTATATTACCCACTTTGTGGCTAGTAGCTGGAATTTAATAATGTAACAATTTCGGCTATTTTATAAGTATTTGTATACAGACCCTATTATAATATCAGAGGATTTCTATAAAAAAATTTGTTTTAGCTATTGTAAGGTAAAAACCCGACATGTTTATTTGTGGCGTGGTCTTACGAGATGCTTTTGTTTTAAAAGGATTTTTGAAACTTTAATAATCAATTGGGTGTGATTTTCTCACGCTTGTGTTCCAGACTGACTCGGGTGTTATTTAACTGTAATGCTTGGGTCAGACCGAGTATTATAGGATACATGATATATTGCTATGGAGCTCAGGAGACGAGCTAGATGACGATACATATTTCCATATTTGTATATATATATTCCGCTGTGATTGAGTTACTGTGTATCTATTGGTATGTTTTTGTTGAGCTGAGTGATGTACTCTGATGATGTAATTTATAAACATGTATATCTGATTTGTTTTGAGTAAAGATCATTTATTATCTATTATATTTTATTTCGCTGCGATGGTTAGATTCCGATGTTGTTTTCTATTTTCTTCCTCTACCTCTTCTTCTTTAACCCAAATGGTTCGTATTTCTGTACAACGTGAGTTGATTTAGGTAGAATAGTGTTGACTCAAGGGGTACAGATTTGCGGGCTGTTACAGGTTATCTGTGTGAGTTGTGTTGTATTAACTAGACAGGTGTTTATAACTGTCTAGTATGTGTTAAATGATCTATATAACTCTGATATATGTAAAATTATGTAATAGTTATGTGATCTATTATATTTTGTTCCATTCCGCTGTGAGATTCTGATGTTGTTGTTCTTTCTTCTCTATCTTTTCTATTTTCTCATCCCTTTCTTTCTTCAAGATGAAACGGATTTCTGGGGTCAGGAACCCGGGTCGTCACACAATTGGTTGTGGTCGTGGTCATGTTCGTCAGAATTTGTGAGCTATTTGTTTTGCATTTCGATTTAAAATATAAATTTTTGATTAAACTGAAATTTCTTTTCTTATATGATTAAAGTATAAACTGATTTAAGAATTTTTTTTACAACAAACATATATAAAATCCTGTATTTAATTTAATATATGTTTAATATAGAGATTAACAGAAGAAGGAATAAATATACATATACAATTTTTTCTAAATCTACTAGTTTATTTAAATAATGTATTATAGTGAATAATTTGTTTAATAAATTTATTTAATTTATTTGTTAAAAATATTTTATTAAAAAGGGAATTAGTTTAAATTTAAATTATTATTTAAAATAGAATCATTGGTTAATTAAAATTTATCAAATGGAAATTTAATTATTCGATTGGTTCGAATATTAATGAAATCATCTAATGTTGTACAAGGTCTTAAATCGTGAAGAGACCGAGAGAGATTGAAGTGGATTGCAAACGAAAATCAAAGGTGGGTTAATCTCACTCATCTGCATTTTATTTTAATTTAAATAGTTAAATTTAAATTTTGGTTAAATGATTGAATTGATTAAATGTGGTATATTATATATAGTAGTGTATATAAATATATGTTCGAGTGATTGATTAGCTGCATTATATAGCGGATAAGACCCTATGCGCCGCATAATAGCAGATGAGATAATATGATCCCATATACCGCGATATTCCACCCTGAAGTGGAATTGGTATTGTTATATTATGTTAACATCCGTGGATGCAGGGAAAACAAGTTGGAGGAATTCAACTGGATTCCTCAAAACGTCTGAATTTATTATATATATTTAGCGATATGATTATGTGATGATCCGTGATGAATTATATTGATCACATTAGGAATTGGAAATTGTTGAACACTCTGGATTGGTAATATATATATATATATATATATATATATATATATATTAGAATTTTGAGAATTGATATATATATATATATATGAAGTTTGGATTTTTAAAAGTAAATAAAAAGTTAATTTTAAATAAAATAATTATAATAAATTCGGATAGTTAAATGATTTGGAAGAATAAAAGTTGATTTTTAAATTTTAACTGAATTCCGAGTAGGGGAAGTGTATTTTGATAGAGAAGAATAAAAAAAATTTAAACTTAATGATGTTATTTGGAAGAATAAAGAATTTTTTTTCAAATTTATGGTTTAAATTTGGAAAAGATAAAGAAGAAATTTGGAAAAAGTATGAAATTTGTATTTCAGCTTAAATAAGATTTTGAATTATAATAAAGAAGTTAAATATGAAATTGGGTAAGTAAAGAAATTATTTTAAATGGTGTTAATTTTGAAAATCAATTTGAAGATTGATTTAGTGATTGAAACTGTGATTTAAAGAAAGATGAGAATATGTGATTTATAAACTGGGTTTATAAGGTGAAACAAGATATCAGTGAATAGTTGATGGGAATTTATAAAGGAATGGGTAGTTTATTTTAAATATATATAGTGGTTTATTTTAAAAATATATAGTGGTTTATTTTTAAAGGTATGGAAATTGGAAGTCTATTTCCATGGAAAGCCAAGCGTATTTTAAAGGAGACTTTTATGTATAAGCTAAAGGCTTTAAATATTTGTTTAATGAAATGTTTTAGAAAATTTATTATTTTTAAATGTTACAAATTTTAAGGTAAATATTTTTTTTACAAATTTATTTTAGTAGTAATTATTTAAGGTTAATTGGTATTATGTTTTAAAAAGATAGTTATTAGTATTTATAATTTATAAAGTAACTTTATTTTAAAGATAGTTTGGGTAAGTTTATTTGAAAATTTTATAGAATTTCGTAACTCTTATTTAAATTTAGTTTGGCTTAGCTTTTATCTTAAAGATTAGTTTTATATTTTATAAAATAGTTCTATTTTAAATACTTTTAAAGCATATATTTTTGAATAGTGTTTAAGTAGTTTACTTTAAATGTTTTAAAGTATATTTTGTAATAAAGTGTTTTAAATTATTTTAAAACCTAAAGTATTTGTACTTGGTGATTTCAATGGAAATAGAAAATATTTGGGAAATTTATTTTGTGAGAGAAAGATGGTTTGAAACTATTTTCGAAGGGTTGAAAAAGTGGAAATATATCTTGTGAAGATATTTTGAGGATTATAGATAATTTTAGGAGAAATTATTATTGCTTGATGATTGTTTGTGAATGATATTTGATAGTTAAATAACCGACTATCAATATTGGCCAATGCGTTGATTGTTTCGAAGAGACTGGGATCGTGATTAATTTTTCGAAAACCACTTCGATCCGGTTTGAACGTTTTCGTGAAGAAGACAAGAGCTGGAAGTCGAAGATGGGGCAGTGAAGTGCAAGGGCTAATTGCTACTAATCCTGAGGGTGATTCCAAAATGAATGTAGTAGGAGTAGTGCCTTCGGTTCCGTTCAAACCCGGAACGGACTGGTATGGATGAATGCTTTCAGAACATCGTCAGGAGGACGATGAGCATTCAAAGTGTATGTGTGCTAAAAAGGTAACGCTTAACCTCGAGCCTTATTAACCGGGAATGGCTAAAACATGGGAGGTGCACACAAGGCTAAGTGGCTAGCAATCAATTAGGGTAAGGTCACCCCTGTCTAGATGTCCCTTTATATTTTGGCTGTGTGGCGGTTACTGATCCCAACCGCGGGGTGAACTTATTCAGACTATCCAGTAAGGGGTAGCTCCGGTCTTGTGTTGCGGGGGATTTAGGGTGGGTCCTCGGTACGGTGATCTAGACCACGTACTGTGATGGGCGGTACCCCAATATCCCTGCCATTGATGAAATCCATTTTGCCTACATGCCTTTACGGTTTTGTTTGTATACCTATTAGCTGGAATGTAATAAATGTAGCAATTTTGGCTATTTGAATAAGTATTTGTATATAGAAATTATTATAATATCAGAGGATTTTGTAAGAAATGTTTTGGTTATTGTAAGGTAAATACAGGTATGTTCATTTGTGGCGTGGTCTTACGAGATACCTTTGATTTCAAAATGATTTTGAAACTTTAATAATCCAATTGAGTGTATTTTCTCACGCTGGTTTTCCAGACTGAATCAGGTGCTATTTAACTATAATGCTCGGGTCAGACCGAGTATTATAGAATATAGGAAAAGTTGCTGTGAAGCTCAGGAGACGAGCTGGATGGCGAGGCGTACCATATGTATTTGATGTATAATTCCGCTGTGTTGTATTGTCGGTTTGGTAAGGACAAGTTACTATAACTATCCAGTTGTGTGTTATAGATGTTGTTGAACTATGACGTGGTATGTATAAACAGATATAGTTTCTTTTGTGTAAAGATCTTTTAATATCTATTATAATTTATTCCACTGTGATGGTAAGATTCTGTTATGTTGTTTTCTCTTCTTCTACCTCCTTCTTATTTTAACCCTAATGGTTCGATTTTTCGGGAGTCGAAAACTCGGGTCGTTATACTTGGTATCAGAGCTGAAGGTTAAACGAGAACCTTGGCTTTGGTGGGGAATTACTCATTAAATAGAGTCTGTAGTAATAAAGAATGAGTTTGACTGTATTAATAGATATGAGCACGTATTTGTTAGTGAATATAAATTTTTTTATATTGTGTTGACTTGTCGGTTGAGTGTTTATGGATTCTGGTCGATATATGGGATGCCATGTCATCGATAGGAATTCCTAAACTCTTAAACAAGATAAACCGACACAGTATAATTTTAAAATAGGGTAAATGAAATTATTTTACCCAAAATATTTTTATATTTAAAGGAAATAATTTTTCATAAATTATTATAGATATATATGGTTGCTTGGTTGTTAGGAGATGATAATATTAAAATATTATCATTGTTAAGTGAAAGTTGAATAAAGGATAAAAATTTTAACCAAAGGTTAATGATTAAATTTATATAACAAAATGAAATTTATAAATGTGAATTAGAAATGAAATTTATAATTGGAAATGAAACAAAAATTCCAAGGTAATATTTGAATATGAATTAAAAGGATTTGAAATTTGGTGTTTTGGGAAAAATTCAAATTCCTTTGGGTTTGAAAATGGTTTTCAAAGGTTTTGGAGAAATGATAATGATATTGTTTCGAAAATATTTTTGAATTGGATATGAAATCTGGTGAGATTTGGAATTTAAAAATAATTGAAGGGTGTAAAGAGATAAAAGCATTTAACTCTCTTAGGTCGTTGGAAAATAACTTCGATGATGATGGCAGCATCATCGATGTTCATTTTCGAGTTTCCAAGGGAAGAAATTGCTACCCGAATATTTTGAACTGGTATTTGATTGCAAAATTGAGTTTGATTTTGTGATGCAAAGGAATAATTTGGTTTGGATATAATTGATTTCAAAAATGAATTTGAAATGTTGAGTAATTGATTAAAAGACTCTGGGATCTTATTTAAAATATTTATGGAATTTAATTAGGTTGGAAACTTAAGGAAGTTTAAAATTTTGAATGGAAATGGAATGTAATTAAATCTAGTAAATAAAAATAAAAATTTATTTCATTGGAAGTAAATTTATGTGAGAACAAATCTATTTAAATTTGTAAGTAAAAGAACTAGAATTAAAATTGAATAATGAAACCAATCTAAATTTTGTCGGGAAGAGTGAATTATAAATTTGTTCGAAGGAAAGAAAAGAAGTAAAAGTTTAGAAATAAAATTTTCATTGAAATTTAAATTTGTGGAATAAAGTTCAATTTGAAGGGTCAAATAAAGGTAAGTGTGACTAGAGAATAAAGTTAGAAAGATAAACCAATTAAAGCCAGTTGGTAAATGGAAGGGAAATAAAATTCTGAACAGACAAATGAATTAGCATTTGTAAGTCAATAAAATTTGGAACTAAATATTAGGAATTAATTTGAATTGTGTGTAATGGAAGATAGTCGAGATTTGACTAAATAAAATAAAGAACCGGAATAAAATTAGTGAGTAAACTAATTAATTCAGGTGGGTAAGCAAATGAATTATAATTGTATATTGGATGATATTTAATTTAAATGTATAAAATAAAGTGAAGTTATAAAATTAATTAGAAGTGAACTAAATTTATAATAGTTTAGAAATTAGAAATTATTTGAGATTAGAAATAAATTAGTAGTGGAACTAATTTAAATAATGATAAAAACCAGTTGTGAATGGAAGATAGTCGATAAAATTCAATACTCAGAGTTTGAAGATGAATTATATTCAAGTAGAATTGAAAATGAAAATTTGGAAATTTGGAAATTTGGAAAAGGTATTGAGATTTGAAATTAATTAGTAAATTTAAGCAAATGGAATCTATATGGAATTGGAATCCAATTTGATTAAATATAGATAAAAACCAACAAATAAAGTGAAGTTGAAAGATTAATTTGTAGTAGATTAAAAATAATTTAAAATTGGAAATAAATCCATTGGGATTTAAGTAAATTATTAGTAAGACTGATTAAAGAAATAATTAATTGATTACGGCTTGAGATGAAGGTAAATTGAATTCATATGGGATTGGAGATCCAGTTTAAAAATAGGTGGATATAAAGGCTAAAGTGGCAGAGTAATAATATTAGAATATATGTAAAATGCTTATATTAAACTTAAGAAATGAATGGTGAAATTCTTAAGTAAGTTTGGTATTGGAAATATACTAAGTAATTTTTGAATGGAGATTAAGTAAAGTTGTGAAAAGGGATAATTGTGGATAAGTGAATAAAAATCAAAATAAACGTGAAGAAAAGAGAATTGATATAACTAAAAATCATTGGGGCTAAATACGTAAGATATACATATATTATTTTATTTGCATAATGATTTGATCTAGATTCGAGCATAAAATTTCGAGCTAGTTATACCGATCCGAGTTGGGATTTTCCACTTGATTTTCGATAGTGAACTCTGAATATGGATTTTTGATTGATTCTGAAAATTCTCTATCATAGTTTGTGGCTATGCAAGGAGAATGGCGGTTTCTGATCAAGAAACCAGATCTGAGTCCGCACTACGAAGTCGGGTGGACGATACTAGCTCAGAAGTGAATTTGTGTGATCGAATGAGCGATCGTATTTAGGTAGTGCATACAGATGATATATGTATATGGTACGGATGTAAATGAAATAGATATGAAAACTTTTGTAAAGAAATGTATAAAATGATTTTCAAAACTGTGATTGGATGTTATTGCTAAGTAGGAGATTCTGGTGTTAAAAAGCAAAAGGGAATTGGGATTTTTGATTTTTGAAGATACATTGGAATTTGCTCGGCAAAGGTATGTATTTAAATTTCTGTATGAAATATTATGATTTTCTTGTGTAGCCACTTGACTTTTTATTTTCTTTTGAAATCTAGGGTCCCGTAGAGGCATTTTGTAGTTGTACCGAGCTAGCCGCGCAAAGGAGACACTGGCAAAAAAATATTGGAAATTTAGGGAGTTAGAAAATTTTGAGAAGATTTTGATAATTTAAAATTTGGTTTTAAATTTAGATTCGAATGGTTGGGTAAGTAATATTGGTTGGAACCTATGAAAGAAGATTGGAATGTTAGTAAAGGTGATAGTGTCCTTAATGAAAAGATGGTATGAGTATTGTTAAAAAGCGTTTGGTTTTGGGAAGTTAATAAAAAATATTTGGATTGGGAAAATAATTAGCGGATTGTGGAACATTCCTCTTAATAAGTAATTTCGAGGATGAAATTCTTTTAAGGGGAGGAATGTGACGACCCAAAATTTCTGGATCTTTGAAATTGGATATTTAATTGATTTTAAATATTTAATAGATAGTTTCTAACTTGAATTTCAAATATCACTATTTATTGAATAATTTAAATATTGAACAAATAATCGAAAATTGGAAAAATTGTTGAATCTGGAATTTCAGGCTTGTTAAAAATAAATTGAAAGTTTATTAAATTTATAATAGTGATACTAGGGATAACAGATGCGTTAAAACTAAATTTGAAAGTAATTTGTTCAGTTTTAAAAATATATTGTTTAAATTGAATTTAAAAATTGCCTACCAAGGCATAGTCTCGGATTTTGACGAAACTAGTTCCATTGGATCCGTAATAGTATATTATTATCGTATTTCAATTTTTGTAGTATTTGAAGTGATCGTTTGGCCGTACGTTAAGTAAACGCGCTGAAACCTATATCGAAATTCAGTATAATAATTTGGTCCAAAAAGCTATCTTCTCCATACGATTGAATTAGGACTCGAAACCTTTTCCACTACGTTCAAGATAGAGGTTTAACATTATAAACGCCTAGCGGCATACCTCTGTAGGAGATCAAGATTTTAGGTTTTGTTTTCTCAACAATTTGAATTTAAATTTTAAATATAATATGTATATATTTAAAATGATAATGTTTTCACAAGATAGAATTTTACATGTTTCTTTTCTCTTCTAACAGGCGGAAAATTCTAGGACACACGTTCATTAACAATAGTAAACGCAAAAAGAAAATAGAGAAAAAAAAGAAAAACCCCGAGACTCGTTTATCTTCAAATCAAAAATTCGAAACCTTGTTCAAAAAAGGAGATTAAATGGCAGAACGAGAAAAATAAACGATCAGGGTTAGTATCGCAAGTTTGTTCGCTGATGGATGGAGCGCACGAACTTAGAATCACCAAGTTTTGGTGATGGCATCTGCGAGCTCGGGGTAGGCGGCGATGAGGCGCGACAGTGGGCAGGGGATCGTCGAGATCGGCGTCGAAGGTGCTCGTGGGTAGCAACGTTCGCGATTTCGTGGATGCGGTTTTTCCTTGCTCTAGGCGGCGACCTGGGGTTCGAAGATAGGGTTCTAGGCTTCGGCAGTCGCGAGTCTGCTCGAATGGGACGAGAGGGATACGACTGGTAGGAGGCAGTTCGCGATTCAGATGCAATTGGTTGTGGTCGTGGTCGTGTTCGTCAGCATTTGTGAGGTATTTGTTTTGCATTCCGATTTAAAATATAAATTGTTGATTAAACTGAAATTTGTTTTCTTATATGATTCAACTATAAATTGGTTTAAGTATTTTTTTACAGCAGATATATATACAATCCTGTCTTTAATATAATATATGTTTAATATAGAGATTAAGAGAAGAAGGAATATATATACATATACACTTTTTTTTTCTAAATCTACTAGTTTATTTAAATAATGTATTATAGTGAATAATTTGTTTAATAAATTTATTTAATTTCTTTGCTAAAAATATTTTATTAAAAAGGGAATTAGTTTAAATTTAAATTATTATTTAAAATAGAATCATTGGTTAATTAAAATTTATCAAACGGAAATTTAATTATTCGATTGGTTCGAATATTAATAAAATCATCTAATGTTGTACAAGGTCTGAAATCGTGAAGAGACCGAGTCGAGATTGAAGTGGATTGTAAACGAAAATCAAAGGTGAGTTAATCTCACTCATCAGGGTTTTATTAAAATTTAAATAGTTAAATTTTAATTTTGGTTAAATGATTGCATTGATTGGATTTGGTATATTATATATAGTAGTATATATATTGGAGTGATTGATTTCCCGCACTATATAGCTTATGAGACCCTTTGTGCCGCATAATAGAGGATGCGATAATATGATCCCATACACCGCGATATTCCACCTCAAAGTGGAATTGGTATTGTTATATTATGTTAACATCTGTGGATGCAGGAAAAACAGGTTAGAGGGATCCAACTAGATTCCTCAAAATGTTTGAATTTATTTTATATATTCAACGATATGATTATGTGATGATCCTTGATGAATTATATTGATCATATTAGGAATTGGAATTGTTGAATACTATGGCTTGGTAATATATATATATATATATATTGGAATTTTGAGAATTGATATATATATATATATGAAGTTTGGATTTTTAAAAGTAAATAAAAAGGTAGTTTTAAATAAATAATTATAAGGAATTTGGATAATTAAATGATTTTGAAGAATAAAAGTTGATTTTTAAATTTTAAATGAATTCCAAGTAGGGGAAGTATATTTTGAATAGAGAAGAATAAATAATTTTTTTGGACTTAATGATATTATTTGGAAGGATAACGAAATTATTTTCAAATTTAAGGTTTAAATTTGGAAAAGATAAATAAGAAATTTGGAAAAAGTATGAAATTTGTATTTCACCTTAAATAAGATTTTGAATTATAATAAAGAAGTGAAATCTGAAATTGGGAAAGTAAAGAAATTATTTTAAATGGAGTTCATTTTGAAAATCAATTTGAAGATTGAATTAATGATTGAAACTATGTTTTAAAGAAAGACGAAACTATGGGATTTATAAACTGGGTTTACAAGTTGAAACAAGATAGCAATGGATATTTGATGGGAATTTATAAAGGAATGGGTAATTTGTTTTAAAAATATACAGTGGTTTATTTTTAAAAGTATGGAAATTGGAAGTGTATTTCCGTGGAAAGCCAAGTGTATTTTAAAGGAGACTTTTATGCATATGCTAAAGGATTTAAAAATTTGTTTAAGGAAATGTTTTAGAAAATTTATTATTTTTAAATGTTCTAAATTTTAAAGTAGATATTTTTTTCAAATTTGTTTTAGCATTAATTATTTAAAGGTTAATTGGTATTATGTTTTAAAAAGATAATTATTAATACTTAATTTTATAAAGTAACTTTATTTTAAAGATACTTTGGGTAAGTTTATTTGAAAATTTTATAGAATTTCGTAACTCTTATTTTAAATTTAGTTTGGCGTAGCTTTTATTTTAAAGATTAGTTTTATATTTTATAAAGTAGCTTTATTTTAGATATTTTTAAAGCATATATTTTTGAATAAAGTGTTTAAGTAGCTTACTTTAAATGTTTTAAAGTATATTTTATAATAAAGTGTTTTAAATTATTTTAAAATCTAAAGTATTTGTACTTGGTGATTTAAGTGGAAATAGAAAATATATGGGAAATTTATTCCGTGAGAGAAAGATGGTTTGAAACTGCTTTCGAAGGGTGGAAAAGTGGAAATATATCTTGCGAAGATATTTTGAGGATTATAAATAATTTTAGTAGAAAATATTATGGCTTGATGATTGTTTGTGAATTATATTTGATAGTTAAATAACCGACTATCAATATTAGCCAATGCGCTGATCGTTTCGAAGAGATCGGGATCGGGATTAATTTCTCGAAAACCACTTCGATCTGGTTTGAAAGTTTTTGTGAAGAAGACAAGTGCTGGAAGTCGAAGATGGAGCAGTGAAGTGCAATAGCCAATCGCTACTAATCCTGAGGGTGATTCAAAAATGGATGTAGTAGGAGTAGTGCCTTCGATTCCGTTCGAACCCAAAATGGACTTGTATGGATGAATACTTTCTGAACATTGTCAGGAGGACAATGAGCATTCAAAGTGTATGTGTGCTAAAAAGGTAACGCTTAACCTCAAGCCTCATCAACCGGGAATGGCTAAAACAAGGGAGGTGCACACAAGGCTGAGTGGCTAGCAACCAATTAGGGTAAGGTCACCCCTGTCTAGATGACCTTTTATATTTTGGCTGTGTAGCGGTCGCTGATCCCAACCGCTTAGTGAACTTATTTAGACTATCCAGTCAGGGTAAGCTCCGGTTTTGTGTTGTAGGGGATTTAGGGTGGATCCTCGGTACGGTGATCTTGACCACGTACTGTGACGAGCGGCACCCCAGTAGCCTTGCCATTGATGGAAATCCATTTTCCCTACGTGCCTTTATGGTTTAGTTTGTATACCTATTAGCTGGAATTTAATAAATGTAACAATTTCGGCTATTTGAATAAGTATTTATATATAGACACTATTATAATATCATAGGATTTTATAAGAAATGTTTTGTTATCGTAAGGTAAAAATACGGAATGTTTATTTGTGGCGTGGTCTTACGAGATACCTTTGATTTCAAAATAATTTTGAAACTTTAATAATCCAATTGAGTGTATTTTCTCACGCTGGTTTTCCAGACTGACTAGGGTGTTATTTAACTATAATGCTCGGGTCAGACCAAGTATTATAGAGTACAGGAAAAGTTGCTGCGAAGCTTAGGAGACGCGTTGGATGGCGAGGCGTAGCATACGTACTTGATGATAATTCTGCTATGTTGTATTGTCAGTTTGGTGAAGACAAGTTACTATAACTGTCCAGTTGTGTGTTATAGGTGTTGTTGAACTCTGATGTTGTATGTATAAACAGATATAGTTTCTTTTGTGTAAAGATCTGTTATTATCTATTATAATTTGTTCCGTTGCGATGGTAAGATTCTGTTGTGTTGTTTTCTCTTCTTCTACCTCCTTCGTTTAACCCTAATGGTTCGATTTTTCGGGCGTCGAAAAATTGGGTCGTTACAGCCTACCTCTCCCATAAAGAAGTATTAAGTGGCCTGATTAAATTCCGTGCAATGTCGGTTAGATAGTGTTGGAGAGGAGTCCACTTTAGGACAGGTAGTAAATGACAAGGACATGCTAATAATGAGGTATTAAATGGTCAGAGTTTGCCCAGTTCCCGTAGAAAAGGTATAAGTGACATCGGTATTATCTCTTACATTGTTAGGACATTATTAAGGGTTGATGCATGAACTAGGAATAGCCTTTAGTTACTGTTGAATATGGGTTAGCGAATTGGATTAGAAAGGCTATATGTTATAGGGTTGGACTTACAGTCGGAGAAATATAATAGAATATAGTCTAGATGCATAAGGCATATTCTTATTTAAATTATACTTCCCAAGTATAATTGTAGAAAGACTCAAGATTTTTATTTACCGGGCATTGTTTTTTTGACTCCCTCCTCGACACAAGTAAGAGAGGATGATGCAAATTTCAGAGATGGTGGCGGAGACAAACACATGTGGTAGTTAATTATCTATCTACTTATGTTGTTTTATTTTTGATGTACCCATTTAGATATGATGATGTATTTTGTGATATTGTGCTATAGATATTTGGTGTTATTATGGGGTATTGTGTTGTATGTTTTTGACATTTGAGATTTTTAATGAAATGATATTGTTTTAGATATTATATTTTATTCTTCCGTCGTGAAATTCTGAATGTGTAGATAGATAGCTATGTTTATTGTTCTTTGTATCAATTTTACCAACCAACAGCCAGCTTTGGAATGTGCATTTTTTGGGTCGAAAATTAGGTCTGTTTCGATGTGGGTTGTTACAAGTCTCCTTCCCTTAACCCGTGTGCGCATCCATCATTCTCCATGATGTCACCTACTTTGTTGTCGCCAACTGCCACCCAAGACCACTGTTGTGTCACTGCTAGACGCCCCTCCACCGCTACCGCCAACTTTGGCCAACTACAGTCGCTACGGCATGCTTTCAACCCGCAAATGCATCACCACCTGAAGATGTTTATGCTTCCATCAGACCTTCACACTTTGTCAGAGACCACTGTGCATCACCATCATAGGACCCTCTTTACTTCTTAGCCTCCTAACACCAACATAACCACCCATGTCTAACCTGATATTGTTCTTCTGTAGAAAAAAACCCATAAAATCGATTTCCTTCCCCATTTCACTGCTATATCATCCATCTATAGTCCGTTCATCTACATATTCAAACTCCTCTTGCGGAGACGAACAAACCTATATCAACCATTTCCCTCATGGTTAGATCTCCAAATAGTTCACCATTGACAATCTTTTCATTCAACTCCAATATCTCCTTCACTGTAGCATGAAAAACGACCATTCCAATGTTTATTTGATCCTCTCTTCGATATGAACATAACCATATCCTGTTATCCATGTTGATCCACTCCCAAAGTTTCTCCCTTCATAGGATTCAAAATTTTCGATCGAACACACACCGTGGTTGCATACCTCTCTAGAAACCAAAGACTCGGCTTTTGTTTTGGTGAAAAACAATGGCCATTTTCTCATGAAATAGAAAAGGAGAAGAAGTGGGAAGAAGGGTTTCCATGGAGGAGAAGGGAATAACGTAGATAAAGAAATGAATACGCAGGTATATAGATACTAGAGTTTATAGGGTAGTGCTAGGGTTATGGGTTTGAAAATACTTTATTCCCATAATTATAATGCATGTTTTGTGGTCGTAAAGCTTCTAAGAATGTCAGATTATGGCAATTCTTCGATGGTGCAGCTTGTCGTATCTTCTCGTTCTAATGGCCTAAATCTTAATGGAATCCAAGTATATGATCCGTGATGCTATGTTTAAGCCTTTTTAGTTGTATATGATGCCAGAACGTCCAATCTCTAAAGTTCTTCGGTTGGATGACTCATACGATTGTCGTTAACCAAGGGACATTTTATCTTCATCCAAATTCTTTGGTGGCTATCAGTGCATCTATATCCATGAAATACGTATTTACTATCGAAAATGCCAGAGATTATAGTATATAAAAAACAATGTCGTTACATGAGAATACTAAGGATTTATTTATAATATATGGAAATAGCGAGATCCTTTTGAAGGAATAATCGGAATCAATTTTCAAAATGTTGTCGAAGATAGTAAATTGGTTTTAGGATTCATATTTGCCCTCAACGGAGGACCACATATAGGAAAAGTTATAAGCACGATGTTGCAGTTGATTCAACCAGGGATGCAGATTAAATCGCCTTGAATGATGTCGTAAAAGAAAATGCGTAGACGTAAAAAATTCATCAAATAACTTGAAGGAATCTCAAGCATTGAAGTTCCAATGCTAATATATTATGAAAATAAAGAAGCATTCAATACAACAAACAGACCTTTTTATAGCGTTTAAAAAACCACTATTAAAGCCTTCTATAGTGTTTCTTTAAACGCCATAGATCAACAAGTTGTAATAAGTCCGAAAAATGCAATAGCGTTTCAAAATTGTAATGGAAAACGGCCTTTTAACAGCATTTTTGCTGCCATCTTAGACTAGACGTATCGGTACAACTACATTTCTATAGCGTTTTGAAGCTTGCTATAGAACTTTTATACAAAGTTGTGTTTTATGATACTAACAATTATGACATCGTTTAATTGCTATAATATTTTGACATGCCATATAAATATTAGATGTAAAAATGTTGTGGAAATATTATGTCAATCTTGAAAGTGTGTTATAGATCATGTAATATGGATATCTGATAATACAGAGTATAATGATGATAATAGTACTGTAAATAGTACGGAATAAAAAGCAGTATAGTAAAATGACACCAAAGATTTTTATACTTGTTCGGAGCACCATCCTACATCCAGTCCCAGACTCCTGCAATTTCACTAAAACAACAACCCTCACTTAACAAGGAGGAACAAGTTTATACACCCCTAAGTAGCCGAACAAGGACCTGAGAAGCAGAACAGGATTTCACCTCAACAGCCGAAGAGGACTTCACTTGCCTGAGCAGCAGAACAGGACTTCAACTAATACAGAAAATAGTTTTGACAAATGTGTGTTCTGATAACATGGATTTTTCACTTGTAGTACCCCTTCCTATAATCTTCTCCTCGAGTATAAATATATATATTTGAAATATATGAAGAATAGAAAGGTATAGTATTGCTTTAATGCAGAATAATTGAAAGTATGATAACAAATAGATTTTAGAAAGTTAGATCAGAGAATAAGAGAATTTGATTGTAATTCGGTAATTTGAAATTAAGTTGAAGTACGTATTTATAAACGTTAGAATGCAACGACTGTTGGTGAAGAGTTTCGATCGAAGTGTTGTGTCCGAACCTTTTCATTAAAGGTTCAAAACTCTTTGCAATGTCGTGTCTTTTCGAAAAATGGCTGTTATAGAAATTCAGTCAACTGAGCCTCTAGGTCAGTCGACTGAATATTCAAAGTGATTTTTATATTCAAAATTCGTATATTTATGTAACTGTGCATGCTGCACAAAATACCCATTTTCAGTCGACTGTCTTAAGTGGTCAGTCGACTGATCTGGTTAATTTTGTGCAGTAAGCACAGTTTGCATATGTATATGAATTTCTACAATTTTAAAATACTTTTATAATTTAAATATATGCTTATATACGTATATAATATTTAGTAAATATAATGATTAAATATATAAGCTAATGTAGACATAATCGAGGACAGATTTTAACAATATTGATTTAAGACTTAAAAACAAAATACCATAGTTAATGCATCAGTTTTTAAAGTCTCATCTCCTTGTCTCTTTTTGTCATAGTTGTCGTCAAATCGGTATGTCGTAGTGATAGCTTCACGTCATGAAGCAAAACCAAGTCTCAGTGTTCTCCCCCTTTTTGATTGATGACAAACCTATAAGTAGATATAAATTTCGATTGTATATATATGACATAAATACTTACTCCCTCTAAATCTCTGACGCTCTATATACTGCATTCTTATTAGTAGCAATAATATTTCTCACCCTTTGTCATCGATAAAAAGGAATAAGTAATATGAAATTATAATGTGAAAGATAATATGAGATAAAAACAAGAATAATCATCCACACATTTAACATCCATAGTCAAGAGTGTTCAAAGTAAAGAAACTAGAATGGTCACTTAGTACAGGCCATACGAATTGAAAACAAATGTTTTGGATAAAAAGAAAAATAACATCTCACGCCATCGGTAGCTTACCCCTACCACTGTAATCTTCATTTCCATCATCATCACTGCTACTTGCTTCATCCTCTTCAGAAGATGACCATGTAAAGATGGGTTGCTTACCCGGATCGCCCATAGTAGCCATAGATGTCCCGCAAGAGTATGAGATTGCTTGCCATAATTTGGTGAAAAATCCTTTGACCTTATCGAGCTTCTTATCAACTTTGATGATGTTTGATTGTAGAATTTGTTGATTACGGCAAATTATATTGATGGATTCACGTGGTTGAAGACCTTCATTTGGAATCATAATTTTTTCTTGTTGATAACGAGTCGATCTTTGACGAGATGGTCATTGAGATGGCTCGCCATGTTGTTGTGGTTGGTCTCGAGGTATTTGCCTTTGGGTCTATTATTCAAAAGATATGATATGAGGGGGTTGGGCAACCGGTAACTCCATCAAGGCTAAAGTCCGAGCTTTCAAACATCCAACGGTAGAAACTGGTGAATCCGGTTTCGGAACATCATAAGCTTTTAGAAGACGCATAATATATTCGCCATAGTAAATTATATTCATTCTATCTTGTTGAAGCATAAAAATTCGTCAAGAATTAAACGAAGCCAGTTTACTTTGATGTTCCCAAAGATAGCATACAAAGCTTTTAAAATTATTTTCATAGACAAGTTCGTAACTCCTGGTTCTATGAGTTACAGCTTTCATTAGAGCACGACGAATAATTCACGCTTTTGATCGTAAACACATCGATTTTAGTTGACGCATGTCGTATTCTAGAAACAAATGGCTTACATTGTCTCGAACAACCAAATCAACATCAATAGTAGCTAATTCCACACCATCATTTTCTATTTGTAAAATATGAGCCATGCGGTCTAGAGAGAAAAAGACGGGTTTTCCACATACGAGACTCCATACAGTCTTGTTGATTTGGAACGTCATGGTGACCTAAATTTAGGTTAGCATGGAACAATTTCATCATAATTTGTTTGATTTTGTGTTTGTTATCGTCAATGTTAATTAACGACTCTAAATTGCTCCTTCGAGCTAATTCCTGGATGTGATATGGAGAAAAATCAAGGAATTTGACAAATGAACCTTTGAAAATCCTTTATTCTTGCATTCGTCTCCACCTCTCCATCGTGGTGTCATCAAATAGACACCTTTGAATTTGTTCATTCGATGAAGGTTGTGATGATGAAGAAGCTTGTCCCTTTCATTTTGGAGCCATTTTTTTAATTTTGAAGAATAAAAATTGAGTTTTGTAGAGCCTACGGTTTGAAAATTTGGAAATCTTAAATGGTAATGAGGAGAGAAGGTAAAGTGAAAGATAAAAGGAGTGAATAGGGTAGATAGAAGTTAAAAAGTAACTCAGATCTACGGCTCAGTCGACTGGCTCAGGGCTTCAGTCGACTGAAGCTAAAGATTGAATTTTTTTCGATCTTCTGGTCCAGTCGACTGAGGCTCTGAGACAGTCGACTGGCCATGTTATATAAAAATTTATAATGCTGATACAGTTGACTGACCATGTATATATAAAAAAATTGTTCGCTGTGTCAATCGACTGACCTCCTGCTTCAGTCAACTGACCTGGAGTATTCTCTGCACTAGATTTATTTTGGTGTGAAATGTATATATATTATTTATGTTTGTTAATTCTTTTAATGTAAATAGTTTTCATTTTGGTGAGATAAAGAAATAACATTATTTTGTTGTTAATGTTAATATTTTCTATATATGAGATGTAGATTAATGCACTAGAAATAAATTTATTTCAAACAGAAACGTACATATGTAGAGAATTTATTCGAAAATACAATGAAAGATAATTAAGACTATGATTATTTTGAGGGGCTAGGCGTATTGAATTCTTTTAGTTGCTTACCACGAACATTCGATTCTTCATTGCAATCCATGAATTCGGTGAGTATGGTGGTCGCGATGGAGACGAAGTTGATGGCCGTCTGATAGGCGAAACAACATGTTCGTTTATCGGATGGGACGATGCCCCACAGAACTTCATAGCGATGTGCTCAATGATTCCTATTTGTCTGGAGCTTATTTTTTGTTCGTAATACATCTCTCGTTGTAGCATTAGAGATTCTTTCTGATAATGGTGGAGGTCGTCGATCTTTTGTTTTGTGTTCGGAGAAATATCAATAGTCTTCTTCCCTTTTTCTTATTCGGAGTATATCCGGTGTGGTAGACAAACGATGGTGAATTTTCATGATTGGGAGTTTTTGGAGAGTTGTTCGAGGTAATGATTTCAATAGAGTCTGCGGAGGAGTTTAACATTGTTGAAATGTATTTTGTTAGAATGAAGAACGAATGATAGCTTTAAAGTTAATTTCAGTTCGATTTTAAGAAAGTAGAATATGTAATGTAGTATAAATTAATGTTACCATATAATAAGATGGCCAGACTAGAATAGAACAGAAAACATTAATAGCTCAGGTGGTTAAGACACTTGGGCTATTCACAACAGGTCACGAGTTTGAGTCTAAGCATGGTCAGAATTTTGAATTTCTGAATTTGTTTTTATTTTTTAGTTAAATTTTTTGTGCATTATTTATATATCTTTACTTGAAATTATACTGAGCTCATGTCGCAATTTTATAAACGTATTTTGTAATAGTGGTTTGCTAAAAATATCGGCTAATTGATTTTCTGATGGTACGTAGTCCAGATTTATTACTTCTTTTTCTATATTATCACGTAAAAAATGATGCCTAATATCTATATGTTTAGTTCTTGAATGGTTTACTGGATTTTTACATTCATTTCTTGCACTAGAATTATTACAGTAAATTGTTGATTTTGATAAATTGATTCCAAAATCTTTAAGTGTCTGTTGCATATAAATTACTTGTGTGCAAGCTAGTGCCACAGAATTATATTCTACTTCATAAGTTGATAAAGTGACACGGTTTTGTTTCTTACTAAACCATGATATTAAAGATTTACCAATGAAGTGACATGTACCGCTTGTAATTTTTCTACCTGTTCGTGATCCTCCAAAATCAGCATCGTTGTATGATACTAATTCGAACGAACACTCTTTCCGATAAAAAAGCCCGAAATTTATAGTTTTACTAAGATAGCGTAGTATACGTTTTACAGCACGTAAATGTGATTCTTTCGGGTCAAATTGAAATCGTGCACATAAGCACACACTCATCATAATATCTAGTCTACTTGCTGTTAAATAAAGTAGTGACCCTATCATATTACGATATAGTTTTTAGTCTACACTTTTTTCTTTTTCATCTTCATCAAGATGTGCTGTTGTGCTCATAGGTGTTGGTTTGGCAGAAATGTTTTCCATTCCAAAACGTTTAATAAGATTATTATAGTACTTTTCTTGATTAATAAAAATTGCACTTGAAACTTGTTTTATTGAAGTCCTAGAAAATATGATAATTCTCCCATATGGGACATTTCAAATTCTCTAGTCATTATTTCAGAAAATTCATTACATAACTCATTGTTAGTTGAGCCTAATATAATGTCGTAGACATATATTTGAACTATTAATATATCATTTTTCGAGTGTTTTATAAATAAAATTTGATCTACTTTTCCTATTTCAAATCCAGAGTTAATTAGATAACTTTTTAGTCGTTCATACCAAGCACGTGGTGCTTGTTTTGAACAATATAATGCTTTCTCAAGTTTATATACATGATGTGGATATTTTTCATGAAAAAATAGAGGAGGTTGTTCAACATAAACGTTCTTTAATATAGCCATTTTGAAAAAGCACTTTTAACATCCATTTGATAAAGTTTAAAGTTATTAAAACATGCGTATGCCAATAAAATTTGTATTGCTTCTAGTCTAGCAACTGGAGCCAACGTTTCTTTGTAGTCTATTCCTTCTTCCTGGTTATATCCTTGTGCTACTAGTCTTGCATTATTTCTATTTATATTTTCCAATTCGTCCGCTTTATTTTTATAAACCCATTTCGTTCCTATGACAGTCTGATCGGTCGGTCTGGGTACTAGTTCCCAAACTTCATTTTGTTCAAACTGATTTAATTCTTCTTGCATAGCAATAATCCAATTTTCATTGGATGATGCATCCTTAGCATTTTTAGGTTCTATAGTAGAGAGAAAAGTTACATTACCCATTAAATTTAGTTGATTTCTAGTTCGAACATTTGAATTTATTTGTCCAATTGTATTTTCTGTAGGATGATTTCGTAAAACTCTTCGAGGAGATCTTATTATATTAGTATCACTTTATTTTCTAAATTATTACTAATGTTTTCATTTTCGCTAGAGTTATAAATGATCGTCATCATCTTTTGAATTGCTCATAATTTTATTTGTTTTATTATTATTAAGTAAGTCACTGTTACTAATTGTGTTAGAAACAAGTTTAGAGTTCTCATCAAAAGATACATGGAGTGATTCTTCTATAGTATTAGTTCGTTTACTAAAAATTCAATAAGCTTTGCTTTGATTTGAATATCCAAGAAATATTCCTTCGTCACATTATGAATCAAATTTGCCAAGCTGATCTTTGGTATTTAATATAAAACATTTTGATCCAAATATTTTAAAATAAGATATATTTGGTTTTCTAAAGTTAAAAAGTTCGTAAGGAGTATTTTTGGCGAGAGGTCTAATAAAAACACGATTTAAAACGTAACAAGCAGTTGCAATAGCTTCTTCCCAAAATTGTTTTGGTAACATGCTTTCATTTAATAAAGTTCTTGCACATTCTTGTTGAGTTGATTCTTTCGTTCTGCGACTCCATTTTGTTGTGGAGTTTTAGGAAACGAAAAGTTATCAAATATTCCTTTCATTTTACAATAGTTATCAAATTGTATATTTTCAAATTCACCTCCGTGATCACTTCTAATATTTTTAATTTTAATACATTTTTAATTTTGAATTTGTTTAACAAATTTTTGAAATTTTCAAAGGAATCGCTTTTATTTTTCATAAAAATAGTCCATGTATATCTAGAGAAATCATCAATAATTACAAATACATATTTATTATGATTTATGGATTGAATTTGGGTAGGGCCAAATAAATCCATATAAAGTAACTCGAATGGTTGTAATGTTGAAATAACTTTCTTAGATTTAAACGAAGATTTAGTTAATTTACCTAATTGACATGAGTCACATATATTATTAACTTTAAAGTTCATATTTGGTAATCCTTTTACAAGATTATTTTTAGAAATTTTATTTATATTTTTAAAAATGATATGACAAAATCGTTTATGCCATATCCAGGAATCAGTTTCTTTAGCTATTAAGCACATATCTGAGTTATGATTAATTTTCATATTAAAAATGTAGATGGTTTTGTCTCTATTTCCTTCGAAAATAAGATTTTGATTCTAATCAAGAATACTACATTTATTTTCAAAAAAAGATACTTTAAAACCTTTATCACATAATTGACTTACACATAACAGATTATGTTTCAAATTATTAACTAATAAAACATTTGTAATAAGAGGTAAATTAGATGTACCGTAATTGCTCACATCGCCTTCACCGATGATATATCCGTTGGAATTATCTCCAAAAGTGACTGAACCTCCATATGAGTAGGTAATATTTATCATCATATCCTTGTCTCTTGTCATGTTTTTTGAGCAACCATGTCTAGTTCCATTTTCCTCTTTTCTTAAGTGGGACCTAAAAAAATATGAGATAACGTTGGTACCCACCTTTTTAATAGGGTCCTAAGAGTTAGGTCTTGGGAAACCAAACCCAAGTGGGTTTAGTATCCCTTTTATAAACATAATTTTCATTATTATGAACATTTTTTATGAATGAACTAATATACTTTTTCCTTATTAACTTGTTATTAGTCTTAGGTACCCATATATTTATAGTTTTAGAAACTAGTTTGTTTGAAGATGTGGGTTTTTTTTTATCATTTTTAACTTTTAAATTACTAGATTGTGACTTTTTTTATTTTCTTCTTATATCCTAAACCATTTTTATTACTAACAAATTGTGAATTCTCAATAATTCTAGATAATTTTTCTCTTCCTTTTTTTAAAATTTGAAACATTTTTAGTGATTCCATTTAATTTGGTCTTTAGGCATGAATTTTCTAGTTCTACAATTTTAATATTAGTTTTTAAAACATGATTTTCAGAAACATGACTGTCATTCTTTCCTTTTTGAGTTTCAATAACTTGACTCAATAATATAAGTTGAGAATTAACATTTGAAAGAGATTCTTGAGTTTTCTCAAGTTCTTCTTCCAATATTTTCTTCTTATCTTTAAGCATATCTCTTTCAAATTCTGCCTTTTTCTGGTTTTCTGCGGCCTCTTTATATTTTCGTTTGAGACTTTTTAAAGTACCTAATAATTCAGAATTTATTTCTATCATATCATCAAAAGCAAAATCACTAACCTCATTAGCTTTAGCCATAAAACACACGTTAGCTTGTTCATTATCGTTGTCGCTTTCATTTCCAGAAGAAGACGATGAGGAATTTGAATCATCCCACGTGACTGAAAAGGATTTTCTTTTGAATCTCTCCTTCCTTTTATTTCGAAATTCTTTCTTTTGATCCAGACAGTCCTTCTCCATATGCCCCTTTTTGTGACAGTTAAAACATTTCATAACTGATAAAGACGGTGGTTTATTGCTGTTTGAGCTTCTCTTGCCATTATTTCTGTTTCCTTTTCTATATTTCAAGAATTTCTTGAAGTTCTTGGCAACAAAGGCTAGGTCGTGTTTGTCTGAATCTGATTCTTCTTGTTCTGCACGAAATGCTATATTCTTTTTATCTTGAGCTTGAATTCTTTTTGCCCACAAATTCACTTCATAAGACATTATATTTTCCATTGACTCTTCCGGAGTTATTTTGGAAATATCGTTCGCTTCTTCAATAGCGAGAATTTTTCTTTCCCAATCTTCAGTTAAAGAGTTAAGAATTTTGGATACAATATCAAAGTCTGAATATTTTTCTCCTAGTCCTACCAATGAATGATAGGTATCCTAAAATCTTGAGTACATGTCATTTATAGATTCATTTTCTTTCATTCTAAAGTTTTGAAACTGAATCTTGAGCATGGATATTTTGCTTGTTTAACCTTGTTGGTTCCTTCGTGTGTAAATTTGAGTGTACGCCATATTTCATATGCAGTATTGCACATGCTAACATGGTTAAACTCAATTTTATCTAAGGCACAAAACAACATATTCATGGCTTTTACATTAGTTATGGCATCTAGTTTCTATATATTTGACCAAGTGGAATATTCTTCAGTAGGAATAGTATATTCTGTCTGATTATATTCCATGAATCAAAACCATTTGCTTGCATATATATTCTCATTCGTGTGGCCCAATAGTTCTAATTCATGCCATTAAATAGTGGTGGATGTGTAGTGGATTGTCCTTCAATGAAGCTAGTGTTAATGCTTGTGTTAGTGCTAGTGTTAGTGTCCATATTAGTAGATTATCAGATAACTATGTTACGATTATATAATGACTGCTCTGATACCAAATGAAAGTGTGCTATGGATCGTGTAATATGGATATGTGATAATACAGAGTATAATGATGGTAATAATACTGTAAATAGTGCAGAATAAAAAATAGTACAGTAAAATGACACCAGAGATTTTTATACTGGTTCGGAGCACCGTCCAACGTCCAGTCCCAGACTCCTTCTGAAATTTCACTAAAACAACAACCCTCACTTAACCCAAAGGAATAGGTTTATACACCCTTGAGTAGCTGAACAGGGACCTGAGCAGCAGAATAGGATTTCGCCTCAACAGCCAAAGAGGACTTCACTCGCCTGAGCAGCAGAACAGGACTTCAACGAATACAGAAAATTATTTTGACTAATTTGTGTTCTGATAACACAGATTTGTCACTTGTAGTACACCCTTTCTGTGACGAAACGGATTTTCGCCCGCTCGAAAATCGACATCCATACTTCAAATCATATTCGAATGCCATAGATTCGACCGTTCAAATCCGATTCGCCGGAGCTTATAACAACATTAAGTAAACAACATAGCGGAATAAAAAGAATAATACATTGATATACAGCATTTACACAATATCTGGTACAACAGATGATACAATAGATATCAATATATATCAGAGATATGATACAAGAAATAGCAGCGGAAAAGAAAACGATAACATCAGCAGCGGAACAAATAACTCTAAGATAGTCTTCAAGGAAGAACTCCAAAAACTGCAACTCCATCTCCAATGACCAATCCAGCAATAGCTCGAACTCCCAATAACGATGCACCTAGCTCAGCAAGACTGGCATGATCCAAAGACTGAACTAACTCCAGATAATCCACTGCATCTAACCATCTGAAAAACCCAACTCTAGACTGCTCGTGTAGAAAAATTTTGAGCACCCAGAGTTTAGGAAAGGAACAATAAACTCCGGATCAGTCGTGGGAATGGTATGGGCAACAAAAACAGTTTATCTTTAAAAACAAACAACAAAAGAATTTTAAAGTCAATTCGCAATGCTTTTGGAAAATGAAACTACCATAAGGCCTCCCGCACACACACACACAATGCAAACGCAGAATCGGAGGAGATTTCTCCTTATGATAGTCAAAGATGCTTGATACGCATTAAAAAGAAACATTTGACATTATTACTAGTGCGTAGTGTAGTAAAAAAATCATTTCGAAAGTAAAGATATAAATCTTAGCATACATACGACCATTATCGTATGCCTACTATAGCTACCATCTAAACAGTGGGGCGCCACCATAAGTAAATGGCAGGTTCTACAACTAACATTGTACAAGGCTCGTATTGTTTCTTTGGATTCCCAACAAATGGTCAGGCCAAGGAACTTCCCATTGCCACATGAGAACGCCTCTGGAAGGACGTCCCCGAGAACCAAACCGGATCTCTGCCAACACAAGGCCGGGTTACCCCTAACTGGGTAACTACTGACACGAATATGTCATCCCCCGATCGTAACCGATCTTCATCCCGGGATCCCGATAAGCAACAACCACAAAGTAATAAATTATCAGTAACCACATAGGTTAAACATCTGGGCTCCATACCATGATATCACCTCTATCCAGAAGGAATGACATACACTAAAGGGGCGCTACCCCCTAATAACCTTGCTGCATCCTTCCTGTTTTGACCATTTTCGGGGTGTGAGGCTCGACGAAGTCTCGTCCACAAAGCCACGCTTTGGTACAAAGTCATGCTTTGGGTCAACAAATGATCAAAGTAATGATCACAAAGATAAATGATCAAACAAATGATCATATCACAAACGGTCAAACAAAGATCATTTCACAGCAACACTCAGCATGTCACATTACCAAATTGGGAATATGTCGCTGATAACCTTCAACTACATAACCTCTGAGCTCGTACGTCTCAAAGAAGGGTGTTAAGCTAAAAGAATAAATTCTCCGCCACCAACAGATATGCATTTGAAAGAAATATGCTTTATATCTCAATTTGTAATGTCAGACATACAATCCATTCAAGTCTGTTCCAGGTTCGAACAGAACCGAAGGCACTTCCAAATAAGCCCTTGCCAATGCAGGTAATCCCTAATCACGTCTGGATTTCCCATCACATATGGAGATCTCGATACCGGGGATCAGCCAGTGTAGAGACAATCGACGAGAATCCCTTTCGTTTTCGAAAATATCCGGTCTTCATCACCGGTCTTCAAATGCAATCCATACGTCGTATCACTGTTCGAAATGGGTTATACGGCACAAAGGTCCTTTCCCGGCTAACCCGAATAGTGAGCGCAATATTTAAGACATATGGATATGGGATTTCAATTAAGGCACAACTTAATAATTCAAAACTTTCTTTCAAATGGTTTAAACCAATTACCATTTTCAAATCTTTTAAACAAAAAGATTTATTTCACAAAGTTCACCCAGTTTCTCAAAGATTCATTCTTGTATTTCAAAACAATCCCATTTCAATTGGATTAATTCATTAAATCTTTAAATTAAAGATTTGTCTCATAGTTTTCAAATCGTCCCAAATATTCTCTTTCAAAAACTCGTTTCCAAATATTCATTTGCAACTTGGTAAACTATTTCAGTTTAAACTTGAAATCCCTTTAATACAATTTGAAATTAATTTCTCCTATGAAAGTTCTTTTTATCATTTAGAAACAACAGTCTTATTTCAGAAAAACCCGATTTCACTTATACAAGTTACAATCTTTGGGTTAATTCAAATTCCTAACAGAACAATACTTAAACAATGGTTTGACTCATATATAACTAGTATAATATCGTTAATCCCTAGCTTCAAATCATAAAATTCAATTTCAAGTATTGAATTCAAATTTAAATCAAAATATTTAAATTCCTAAACTTAATCAAGTTATTCGAAAATAAGTTTTATCTTTGAAATTCTATTTCAAAAGCTTTTCACTTTAAACCCAAATTTCCAATTTCAAAATCAATTGAAACTAAAATTTCAATTTCAAAAATATCAAATTTAAATTATCTGTGACTTAACCGATTTCCACGTGAAATCCATATTTGTGTGTGTAAAAGTGTAGTCCAGGGGTTTCACACAGTAGTGCAACATCATTCAATCATCACATATCAGAATACAGAAATATAGTTGATAAGCGGTATTAACTATCACGCTTATCGTTCATTCACAGATCACAGATATATATCACAGATAAGTAAATTGCAGATCACAACATATATCAGGATGTATCACAAAGCATCATAGATCAGGGATATCAAACAATCAAATCATCCAATAGAATCCAAATATTCATAAGTAAGATAAATTAATATCTAATTATAATTAATTTATACCAGGTTAATTACTTATGAATAAACTACAAATCTTAGTGAATTAATAATAAATTAATTGTAAACCATTTTAATTAATTATCTTTTAATCAATAATTAATTATTCCTAATTAATTATGTTAATTAATTAACCCTTAATTAATAAATCATCCCTTAATAACTTTCATTAATTAATTAACCCTTAAGTAATTAATTATCCTCAAATTAATTACCTTAATTAATTTATCACATACATTAATTTTTCCTTTAATTAATTATTCTTTAATCATTTGATTTATCAATCTTTAATCATTAATAAATTATCCTTAATTAATTTAAGATAAACCATAATTTTCAACATATGAATTTTAAGTTTAAATAAACTTAAAAATTATCTTTTTATCACTTTTTATTAATTAATTGCATGTTAATTAATTATCTTAATTAATTAATTAACTAACCTTTTATTTATAATTAATTCACACTTATTAATCCAATTTTAAGCCAAAACAATTATCCTAAAACATGGGTTAAAAATATTTAAAATTTAAATCTGGTTTTAAAGTCAAAATCTGTTTTTATATCAAACTTGAGACCCACTTCGAGTCACACCTGAGAAAAATGCCTGAGTGCTTCGAGTTTTCCCCCAAACCAACCCGTGTGAGTATTTTTTTTCAAAATTTTGTTTAAGTGTTGATCTAACCCGACGCACAACTGAATGCACTCGAGTTAAGACTCGAGCCAAACCCAATATTACTCGATACTTCGTTCGAGTTATCTTCATCTTCCCAACTATAACCACCCAACCATAATCACTGACACACGCAAACACGTGTGCACCTGCACCATCCACCGCCGATGTCCTGGCCACCACTGCCGTCGCCATCTAGTCATCGTTGACCCCCTCAACTCAATCCATCACCCAGCACCCATCGTTTCGTTCAAAATCGAAATCGAGGCAACTCGATCAAATTGAAATGAGATACTCTGATCTAAAATCCCCTCGCACACCATCTTCCGACCACAGGAGCGTCACCCCCACCGGCTACATCTCCGACAAACCCCACACTAGCCTTCCCCTCAGTGTCGTTACACTCGATCAACTCTGGAGGCTTCAACGATCAAAATTCTAAAACCCACCAAAACTAGGTCTACTGCCAAGAACTGGTCGCCGCCATCGCCGCCGCCGTTATTACCACCTCCGACCATTTTTCCAGGCACCTCCGTAGCCTCCTCCACCACCTCACACAACATCGACTACCCCAGTTCACCATCACGCCGGAATTTGACCAAATAATGTTTAGAATACAAAGTCGAACCGCTCTTAAATCCTAACACTAAAAATTACACTTTCAGCTTTAAAATTCATATTATAATGTATGAATTCAGTTTACATGCCTGAAATCGTAAAGTAAAATGTTTGAATTTTGACTTGTTTAAAGATTTGCTCAGATTTTTGATTTCCAGAGGGATTTACAAGTTGCTTTATCTTAAATGGAATTTAAAAAATTAGTTTATAATCAAACAAACAACTTTTGTTTATATTTTAAATTCTATCAGTTATTAAATCTAAGGATGAGAATTTGTTTGCAAATCTGGTCTGGAAGAAACAAGAACAGAGGTAACTAAATTTGTACAGGCAGGCATATATATATATATATATATTTAAACATCAACATACATACACAGGAATGCATAAATATATATATATACACATCTCGGACAATAATTAAGCAACATATATACATAAGTATTTTAAAATTTAAGTTACTCACTTGGAATGTGAAGTGGAGAAGAACAGATAACACTTATTGTTTGAAAAATGCAGATGATTCCCTTTTAAATCCTGTTTGTTGTTGATCTTGTTGTTTGAATTGATGTAGTTGCTTTTCTCTTTGTTTTCTGATCTTTGTTAATGATTGTTGAACGTATAAACTAAGACAAATCTCATGTATATAGAGAGGGCATGCAGGCTCAAGTAAAGCACAAAGTATCATTATATTGTATAATTATTTTTATACAGGCTTGTACAACCCATGCTTTCCTCCTTCCTTCAAGGGTGGCTGAAGAGTAAGCATTTAATGAAAGCATGTTGCTTTGTATTTATAGCATGTCGTGTTCATGCTTGTTTGCAGCTTATGCTGTTCACTTTATTTTATATGTAAGTGTTGTATTTTATTTTTTGAATAGTTACTTTCTTGTTTTACTTTGCAGGTTTTTATTTTATTCTTTTGGCAAGTACTATTTTATTTTGTTAGTAGATTTTCATAATCTAATGTTTTGTTTGTTGAATACAACACTTTACTCTAGTTTGGTTTACAACCTACTTATCTGGTTCACCTTTATATTTCTACACACTTATATTAAAATGTATGTCTTTTCTTTTGTGATTTTGTTACAAACATACATTTCAAATTTCATTTCTATTCATAGTTTATACTATTAATATTTAACTTATCACCTATATTTTATTTTATTGTTTTGAAACAATCTCTTATTTGTTAGCTATTTTTATTTATTCGCTGTTATTATTTTTCATTTAAACTTTACTATCAAAATTGATTTAATTCCATACAACTTTGTAATATTAATATCAAAAATATTAAACTTCTGTTGAATTTCACAAATTAAATTTTAAAAATTCAAATAATTTACTAAATAAATTTAACAAAATTCCGAGATGTTACATTATATATATATATATATATATATATATATATATTCCAGTTTAACATCTATTTGAATCGGGGAAACTCGCTTCCAATTATAATTAATTCTACAAATTTTTATTCAAAACTTCATTTAATTATCAATTTAAATTAAATTAAAATCTAGGGTCGTTACAAACTTCCCCTCTTAAAAGAATTTCGTCCTCGAAATTCGCAGGCACGAAAACAACACAGAGATAGACAGATTCGATCTCCTATAATTCCTCGAACACACGTTATGGATCCCAAATTCAAGTCGGAATATCTCAGAATACATACCAACTTGTCCCTCTTCGAACTTCAGTCTTCACAAGAAATTATAATAGAATTCCAAATTCGGTTTTTTTTCGATCAATCAATTTAACTAAATTTAAAATTTCCAATTTATTCAAAATTTTCAATTTCAAATTTCCAATTCCAAATTCATTAAAGTTTAAAAACGAAAAGCTGATAAGAAAACGATGAAGATACTAAATAAGGATTTTCTACAACGATTCGTAGAGCCACCATCACACCGAAACTTCTTCTTGTAGCTGGTACGAAGAAATCAAAAGAATTTTGAAACGAATCAAAGGAAATTGATAAGAAAGTTATTTCCACTGTTGCAGGGTATTAACCATTTATAGTTGTATTTCCATGTCCCCTATCTCGTTCTCTTCTTGTACTCATACTTACTATCAGTGAATAGTAAGAGAATTTACTGAGGCATTCAAACGGATATCTTAGGGATTACTCATTCTAGGGATACTTCACCCCATCTCTAATGAGCTACTTAACGTGTTACACTCCTGAGCTAAAGTTTCAACCTTAGCTCTGATACCAAATGTGACGAAACGGATTTTCGCCCGCTCGAAAATCGACATCCATACTTCAAATCATATTCGAATGCCATAGATTCGACCGTTCCAATCCGATTCGCCGGAGCTTATAACAACATTAAGTAAACAACGCAGCGGAATAAAAAGAATAATACATTGATATACAGCATTTACACAATATCTGGTACAACAGATGATACAATAGATATCAATATATATCAGAGATATGATACAAGAAATAGCAGCGGAAAAGAAAACGATAACATCAGCAGCGGAACAAATAACTCTAAGATAGTCTTCAAGGAAGAACTCCAAAAACTGCAACTCCATCTCCAATGACCAATCCAGCAATAGCTCGAACTCCCAATAACGATGCACCTAGCTCAGCAAGACTGGCGTGATCCAAAGACTGAACTAACTCCAGATAATCCACTACATCTAACCATCTGAAAAACCAAACTCTAGACTGCTCGTGTAGAAAAATTTTGAGCATCCAGAGTTTAGGAAAGGAACAATAAACTCCGGATCAGTCGTGGGACTGGTATGGGCAACAAAAACAGTTTATCTTTAAAAACAAACAACAAAAGAATTTTAAAGTCAATTCGCAATGCTTTTGGAAAATGAAACTACCATAAGGCCTCCCGCACACACATACAATGCAAACGCAGAATCGGAGGAGATTTCTCCTTATGATAGTCAAAGATGCTTGATACGCATTAAAAAGAAACATTTGATATTATTACTAGTTCATAGTGTAGTAAAAAAATAATTTCGAAAGTAAAGATATAAATCTTAGCCAACATACGACCATTCTCGTATGCCTACTATAGCTACCATCTAAACAGTGGGGCGCCACCATAAGTAAATGGCAGGTTCTACAACTAACACTGTACAAGGCTCGTATTGTTTCTTTGGATTTCCAACAAATGGTCAGGCCAAGGAACTTCCCATTGCCACATGAGAACGCCTCTGGAAGGACGTCCCCGAGAACCAAACCGGATCTCTGCCAACACAAGGTCGGGTTACCCCTAACTGGGTAACTACTGACACGAATATGTCATCCCCCGATCGTAACCGATCTTCATCCCGGGATCCCGATAAGCAACAACCATAAAGTAATAAATTCGCAGTAACCACATAGGTTAAATATCTAGGCTCCATCCCATGATATCACCTCTATCTAGAAGGAATGACATACACTAAAGGGGCGCTACCCCCTAATAACCTTGCTGCATCCTTCCTGTTTTGACCATT
Source organism: Allium cepa (assembly GCA_030765085.1). Lineage (NCBI taxonomy): Eukaryota > Viridiplantae > Streptophyta > Magnoliopsida > Asparagales > Amaryllidaceae > Allium > Allium cepa. The sequence goes on along the minus strand of CM060937.1, from coordinate 180,148,598 downwards.
TTCGGGGTGTGAGGCTCGACGAAGTCTCGTCCACAAAGCCACGCTTTGGTACAAAGTCATGCTTTGGGTCAACAAATGATCAAAGTAATGATCACAAAGATAAATGATCAAACAAATGATCATATCACAAACGGTCAAACAAAGATCATTTCACAGCAGCACTCAGCATGTCACATTACCAAATTGGGAATACATCGCTGATAACCTTCAACTACATAACCTCTGAGCTCATACGTCTCAGAGAAGGGTGTTAAGCTAAAAGAATAAATTCTCCACCACCAACAGATATGCATTTGAAAGAAATCTGCTTTATATCTCAATTTGTAATGTCAGACATACAATCCATTCAAGTCTGTTCCGGGTTCGAACAGAACCGAAGGCACTTCCAAAGAAGCCCTTGCCAATCCAGATAATCCCTAATCACGTCTGGATTTCCTATCACATATGGAGATCTCTATACCGGGGATCAGCCAGTGCGGAGACAATCGACGAGAAACCCTTTCGTTTTCGAAAATATCCGGTCTTCATCACCGGTCTTCAAATGCAATCCATACGTCGTATCACTGTTCGAAATGGGTTATACGACACAAAGGTCCTTTCCTGGCTAACCCGAATAGTGAGCGCAATATTTAAGACATATGGATATGGGATTTCAATTAAGGCACAACTTAATAATTCAAAACTTTCTTTCAAATGGTTTAAACCAATTACCATTTTCAAATCTTTTAAACAAAAAAAGATTTATTTAACAAAGTTCACCCAGTTTCTCAAAGGTTCATTCTTGTATTTCAAAACAATCCCATTTCAATTGGATTAATTCGTTAAATCTTTAAATTAAAGATTTGTCTCATAGTTTTCAAATCGTTCCCAAATATTCTCTTTCAAAAACTCGTTTCCAAATATTCATTTGTAACTTGGAAAACTATTTCAGTTTAAACTTGAAATCCCTTTAATACAATTTGAAATTCATTTCTCCTATGAAAGTTCTTTTTATCATTTAGAAACAACAGTCTTATTTCGGAAAAACCCGATTTCATTTATACAAGTTACAATCTTTAGGTTAATTCAAATTCCTAAAAGAACAATACTTAAACAATGGTTTGACTCATATATAACTAGTATAATATCGTTAATCCCTAGCTTCAAATCATAGAATTCAATTTCAAGTATTGAATTCAAATTTAAATCAAAATATTTAAATTCCAAAACTTAATCAAGTTATTCGAAAATAAGTTTTATCTTTGAAATTCTATTTCAAAAGCTTTTCACTTTAAACCCAAATTTCCAATTTCAAAATCAATTGAAACTAAAATTTCAATTTCAAAAATATCAAATTTAAATTATCTGTGACTTAACCGATTTCCACGTGAAATCCATATTAGTGTGTGTAAAAGTGTGGTCCAAGGGTTTCACATAGTAGTGCAACATCATTCAATCATCACAGATCAGAATACAGAAATATAGTTGATAAGCGGTATTAACTATCACGCTTATCGTTCATTCACAGATCACAGATATATATCACAGATAAGTAAATTACAGATCACAACATATATCAAGATGTATCACAAAGCATCATATATCAGGGATATCAAACAATCAAATCATCCAATAGAATCCAAATATTCATAAGTAAGATAAATTAATATCTAACTATAATTAATTTATATCAGGTTAATTACTTATGAATAAACTACAAATCTTAGTTAATTAATAATAAATTAATTGTAAACCATTTTAATTAATTATCTTTTAATCAATAATTAATTATTCCTAATTAATTATGTTAATTAATTAACCCTTAATTAATAAATCATCCCTTAATAACTTTCATTAATTAATTAACCTTTAATTAATTAATTATCCTCAAATTAATTACCTTAATTAATTTATCACATACATTAATTTTTCCTTTAATTAATTATTCTTTGATCATTTGATTTATCAATCTTTAATCATTAATAAATTATCCTTAATTAATTTAAGATAAACCATAATTTTCAACATATGAATTTTAAGTTTAAATAAACTTATAAATTATCTTTTTATCGCTTTTTATTAATCAATTGCTTCTTAATTAATTATCTTAATCAATTAATTAACTAATCTTTTATTTATAATTAATTAACACTTATTAATCCAATTTTAAGCCAAAACAATTATCCTAAAACATGGGTTAAAAGTATTTAAAATTTAAATCTGGTTTTAAATTCAAAATCTGTTTTTATATCAAACCTGAGACCCACTTCGAGTCACACCCGAGAAAAATGCCCGAGTGCTTCGAGTTTTCCCCCAAACCAACCCGTGTAAGTATTTTTTTTTCAAAATTTTGTTTAAGTGTTGATCTAACCCGACGCACAACTGAATGCACTCGAGTTAAGACTCGAGCCAAACCCAATATTACTCGATACTTCCTTCGAGTTATCTTCATCTTCCCAACTATAACCACCCAACCATAATCATTGACACACGCAAACACGTGTGCACCTGCACCATCCACCGCCGATGTCCTGGCCACCACTGCCGTCGCCATCTAGTCATCGTTGACCCCCTACTCTCAATCCATCACCCAGCACCCATCGTTTCATTCAAAATCGAAATCGAGGCAACTCGATCAAATTGAAACGAGATACTCCGATCTAAAATCCCCTCGCACACCATCTTCCGACCACAGGAGCGTCACCCCCACTGGCTACATCTCCGACAAACCCCACACTAGCCTTCCCCTCAGTGTCGTTACACTCGATCAACTCTGGAGGCTTCAGCGATCAAAATTCTAAACCCCACCAAAACTAGGTCTACTGCCAAGAACTGGTCGCCGCCGCCGTTATTACCGCCTCCGACCATTTTTCCAGGCACCTTCGTAGCCTCCTCCACCACCTCACACAACCTCGACTACCCTAGTTCACCATCACGCCGGAATTTGACCAAATAATGTTTAGAATACAAAGTCGAACTGCTCTTAAATCCTAACACTAAAAATTACACTTCCAGCTTTAAAATTCATATTATAATGTATGAATTCAGTTTACATGCCTGAAATCGTAAAATAAAATGTTTGAATTTTGACTTGTTTAAAGATTTGCTCAGATGTTTTGATTTCCAGAGGAATTTACAAGTTGATTTATCTTAAATAGAATTTAAAAACTTAGTTTATAATCAAACAAACAACTTTTGTTTATATTTTAAATTCTATCAGTTATTAAATCTAAGGATGAGAATTTGTTTGCAAATCTGGTCTGGAAGAAACAAGAACAGAGGTAACTAAATTTGTACAGGCAGACATATATATATTTAAACATCAACATACATACACAGGAATGCATAAATATATATACACATCTCAGACAATAATTAAGCAACATATATACTTAAGTATTTTAAAATTTAAGTTACTCACTTGGAATGTGAAGTGGAGAAGAACATATAACACTTATTGTTTGAAAAATGCAGATGATTCCCTTTTAAATCCTGTTTGTTGGTGATCTTGTTGTTTGAATTGATGTAGTTGCTTTTCTCTTTGTTTTCTGATCTTTGTTATGATTGTTGAATGTATAAACTAAGACAAATCTCATGTATATAGAGAGGGCATGCAGGCTCAAGTAAAGTACAGAGTATCATTATATTGTATAATTATTTTTATACAGGCTTGTACAACCCATGCTTTCCTCCTTCCTTCAAGGGTGGCTGAAGAGTAAGCATTTAATGAAAGCATGTTGCTTTGTATTTATAGCATGTCGTGTTCATGCTTGTTTACAGCTTATGCTGTTCACTTTATTTTATATTTAAGTGTTGTTTTTTATTTTTTGAATAGTTACTTTCTTGTTTTACTTTGCAGGTTTTTATTTTATTCTTTTGGCAAGTACTATTTTATTTTGTTAGTAGATTTTCATAATCTAATGTTTTGTTTGCTGAATGCAACACTTTACTCTAGTTTGGTTTACAACCTACTTATCTGGTTCACCTTTATATTTCTACACACTTATATTAAAATGTATGTCTTTTCTTTTGTGATTTTGTTACAAACATACATTTCAAATTTCATTTCTATTCATAGTTTATACTATTAATATTTAACTTATCACCTATATTTTATTTTATTGTTTTGAAACAATCTCTTATTTGTTAGCTATTTTTATTTATTCGTTGTTATTATTTTTCATTTAAACTTTACTATCAAAGTTGATTTAATTCCATACAACTTTGTAATATTAATATCAAAAATATTAAACTTCTGTTGAATTTAACAAATTAAATTTTAAAAATTCAAATAATTTACTAAATTAAATTTAACAAAATTCCAGGATGTTACATTATATATATATATATATATATATATATATATTCCAGTTTAACATCTATTTGAATCGGGGAAACTCGCTTCCAATTATAATTAATTCTACAAATTTTTATTCAAAACTTCATTTAATTATCAATTTAAATTAAATTAAAATCTAGGGTCATTACACTTTCTATAATCTTCTCCTCGAGTATAAATATATATATTTGAAGTATATGAAGAATAGAAAGGTATAATGTTACTTTAATGCAGAATAATTGAAAGTACGATGACAAATGGATTTTAGAAAGTTAGATCAGTGAATAAGAGAATTCGATTGTAATTCAGTGATTCAAAATTAAGTTGAAGTATGTATTTATAAAGGTTAGAAAGCAGCGACTGTTGGTAAAGAGTTTCGATCACAGTGTTGTGTCTGAATCTTTTCGTTAAAGGTTCGCTACTCTTCGCAAAAGTCGTGTCTTTTCGAAAAATGGCTGTTATAGAAATTCAGTCAACTGAGCCTCTGGATCAGTCGACTGAATATTCAAAATGATTTTTAAATTTAAAATTCATATATTTATGTAACCTTGCATGCTGCACAAATTACCAAGTGTCACTCGACTATCTCAGGTGGTTAGTCGACTGACTTGGTAAATTTTGTGCAGTAAGCACAGTTTCCATATGTATATGAATTTCTATAATTTCAAAATACCTTTATAATTTAAATATATGCTTATATATTTATAAAATATTCTATAAATATAATGATTAAATATATAAGCTAATGTAGACATAATCGACGAGAGTCTTTAACAATATTGATCTAAGACTTAAAAACAAAATACCATAGTTGATGCATCGGTTTTTAAAGTCTCGTCCCCTTGTCTCTTTTTGTCATAGCAGTCGTCAAATCTGTATGTCATAGTGATTGCTTCGTGTCATGAATCAAAATCAAGTCTCAATAAATCTTTTATTATGCATTGAAACGCTATAGAAAATTCATTATTATCCATTGTAGCATTGTTTTTTGCTTGAAAACTGCTTAATCGTGCAGAATATTTTGTATAGCACTAGCATAATGCTATAGTATATGAAAGCTGTAGCAAATTTCCTTTTCGTAGCATAGTTAAAACGCTATAAAAAAAATTCCATTTCATTTTTTATTGCCATATACATTCACGCTTTCAATTTTCAGTTCTACTAAACTTATTTCTAACTAGTATATTATAACAATTCAAAAAACCATGCTCGTCACATTGTAATATACTTAATCAAAAGGAGTCGTAAGCCAAACCATAATATATATATATCCATTATATTTCATACATGGAGTATTAACCATATAAATATTTATGACCAAAAGTAACAATACATGCAATTGAAGCTAACCAAAGCGATACATACTAAACAAAAATGTATGAACATCGATAGATAATACATTAATACAAGCATAATCGATTTGAAGGAGAAAGAGTGTGACATCATGTAGCAACCTCAAAAGCATCATGATGCGCACATTAATTGCAGTTTGTCTCATTAATCAGTGTCTTCATCTCGGTCACAAACTGCCTGCTATGTAAATAGTTAAAATGCAAAATGTTGGAGAGTTGAAGCTCATGTTTCATACGTTCCAAATATTTTCTTTTTACTACATTCCTCACTCTTCCCTTCTTGATCCAAACACATAAATGAAGCAACCTGACATGCATTTGAAAAATGAACAAACCAGTTACATTTTTAACAAGAGCTGACGAAAATGAAAAGTGAAAAGTCAATAACATAGAAATAATTCTATATTATTGCACATACATTACCAAATTATTCATTCTTACCTGATCAGCTACTGAGAAATCAATACTTCTTCTCATTTCTTTCCTAGTCTTTCACCGAGCTCTTTCTCTGTATCCACAAAGTTCTGATCTAGCAAAAAGGCTTATTATATTAATTTATATATATGGAAAACTACAAATATAAATGACCCAATTACCTACAACATTGTTCATAGACTGGATTTTTGGAGCTAATGGGGTCAAAGTAGAATGCAATGGAGTAGTCAACAATGAATTAAATATATTTTTTGAGTTGCATCTACTGTTGTGAAGTTTCTTAATAAATGATGCTTCTATGAAATTGTAGTAGGACTCGTGTTTCTAATCTGTCCAGTTTATGCCAAATGATTCCATCACCTGACAAATCAAAATTTTGATGAAATTTCGTTATAGAATATTATATATACTATAAACAAATTTTCCAACTTATGACATTTTCCGTTGTCATGAAACACTTCAAGGTACAACTTTTAGTTATTTATAAACTATAACTACATGTATAGTTAATATAATCCCACAAACTTTTTTCACACAAATCAGTCATCCAATCATGGTTATATACACGTCTTGTAGGATCTATTTCAACCTAGAGGAGGGGTGAATAAGGTGATACTATTAATTATAAAAATTTATTGCAGAAGTTTGTAAAATATTTTTAACGCAGATATATTAGAATATAGCAGCACAAATAATAGTAGAATAATAAATGTAGAAATAGAACAACACAGAATTTACCCAGCTTCGGCAAAATCCTACCTACGTGTTGCCCCTAAGGTTTTTACTATTAAGCGGCCAGAGCTTGCACACGTAAACTCGCAACACCCACTATCGATTAGCCTTAACTCTACGCTCAAAACCCTATGGCAACTCAGCCATTGAGTTGCGAATCCTTGAACTACACCACCGTAGCTTGTCCCCTAGTCACACAACTAGAATTCACAATGGTTTAAAAAGAAATTACAAATTTAAAAACATTAAAACAATAAAACAATTGAACCCTAATTTTTAAAGGCCCATAAATAATTGTCGGCCCAAACAAAATACAGTGATAATTCCCTTTCTCTTTTATTTTGTTAGACCCAACTTACTCTATAAAAATGGCGATTTCTTTAGCTCATTTGTTCCTCTTTCTATGTTAATTAAGGCTTCGCTAATATCTGAGGCGCTGCTATGTTCGAATTGAATTTCCCTCTGGTTTAATGAATCAATGACTATGGTAAGCTCTGTTCCTTTTTGCTTGCGGTTGCTCCCAATATTGATCGAGTTCAATTTTTTACTTCGGTATGTAGTTTATTTCTTATACTTTTCTCGTTAGTTTGCGTGAACTCAATCTTGATTCGAGTTGAATGATTGTTGCTCTCTGTTTAGCTCGAACTCGAATGCCTTTTGCCGATGATGTTTTAGGGCTTATGTAGGAATCAAATTCCTTATTTTTCAATCGTATATTTCATATGAATTCGTCAATTAATTTTTCTCGGCTGTACGATTTTGCTTGAATGCCGTGATTTATTTCTGACCTTTTCAAAATCGTATATTTTTTCTGGGTTGTCACGGCTTGGATTTTGAGCTGTTCAATATCCTTGGGTATCACGGTATTGATTTCTCTGACTTCGGCATTGCTTTGGTTTCTTGACAACCATGGCTTTTGAATTCTTTGACGATGTTGACTTTTTTTTACTTCGGCACATACTTTGTTTATGAGTAATGGTTGACTTCGGCTATTTTGATTTTGCTGTATGAATTTCTGGCTTGACTCTGTTGTTCATTGTCATCTGATTTGATTTTGTAGTTGTCTGATCATCTATGTAACATACTTGAAATTGACTTGCACCTTATTTTGTAACTGATGTTTCATGATATATGTATATTCATGTTTACTTGAGGCTTGCACTTGAATGTGCATGCAGTCTGGTCGACACTTGTATTTGGTTGCACTGTGACGCATTGAGTTGTGCATACTTGATGCCTTGATTGTGTCACTATTATCTTGTTGCACTGGTGACATTGTTTTCATTTGAAGCTACATTGCAGTTACATTCATTCTCGAGTTTGCACTGTGTATATATATGTGTGTTGGCTGTAGTTCGATGACTTCGTCATTTAACTTGACTTTGCTTGAATTCGTATATTTTGGTATTTTCATTTCACTATGTTGCATACATTAGTCCATGAGTGTTGAGGCTTCACTTGAGCTATATTGGTTTTTAACCTTACTTGCATACTTCTTCCATTTCTGCCACACATTTGTGTACTTTTCTCTTGTATATCTGTGCATGTCACTTTGTCTTGATTTGACGTTGAAGTCACAGTGGTGCATTCTGGTGGGTTGCTATGACTAGTTGACTGTTGCATACATTTTTGTTTTGCTGCTGCATGTTGTATCTACATTCACCACTGTTTGTACACTTTCATTCTGCTGTGTTTTCACTGGTTCACTTGTTTCACTGTTGGTTCATGGTGTAGTCCAGTCGACACACTGCATGTAGTCTTTACGTAGCTTGTTCTCGAGTCATGTTGTTTATGTGTGTATGCACATGTTCTGGGTTGAATTTGCATTGCAGTTTGGTATATTTGAGTTCATTTGAGTTGAGGCTTTTGTTTCCAATTTTGGTGTTGTTTTGTGTGCATGTCTTGTATCAATTTATGGTGCACTTTGTTGTTTGAATTTGACCATTCTGGGTTCAAGTGTACATTCGAATTTTTGGTCGAGGTTGTATTATTTGTGTCTTGACTCATAGTTTTGATTGCACCTATGTTGAATCTAGCTTGCGGCTCGGGTCTGACCTTATGTTCATGTCATGACATTCACTTGAGTTGAACCCAGCTTTTGATTTGGGTTTGACCTTGTGCTCACCTGTCCCTATAACAATATCAAGTGTATCTATCGGTGTGCACGGCCTTGTGGCATAACAGTGATACACTGTGTATGTCACAAGCTGTTCGTTATGGTGAATTCAAAATTAAACGATGACGAACAGCCCAAATAACTTAGGCAAATAATATTTTCAAAATACATTTTATTTTACACTGCAAAAATTTTCTTTTCGATTTTACTACGTCATTATTTATTTTTGTAGATTGCTCACATGTTGGATTTAATGTGGAATAAAGTAGAAGATAAATACGAGTGAATGAGCGATATGTGGTGAGGTGCATTTGTAAATTAGAAATTGTGACGTAATCGAAATTGTATTGTCATTGAATTTGTATATATATACTGAGAGTTCAAATTTGTACTATTCAAAATTATAATAAATATTTGTTTGAACAAAATATCTGTTTGAATTTAAATGTTGTGTTATTTATTTTATTCAGCAAATATTTATTTAATTATCTGAAAAATAAAATAGTACATTACTAAATACATTTAAATGAATATATATATATATATATATATATATGTTTATTATCGTCAAACAAAAATCATATACTCGCATATTCAATGATCTCCCCCTTTTGATGATAACAAACATATATTTAAGATTTTGAATTTATTAAATGTATTTGATCATTCAATTTTCTCCCTCTGTTTGAATGCTTCCCCTCTACACAAAGCTCCCCCTTCATATATGCATACAAATAAAAAAGTACGCAAATGAGCCTAGATGCAAATAGAAAATATTTAACCTTTATTTGCTTTTATTTGACAAAACCTTAACTTTTCTCTCCCCCTTTTGTTATCAGCAAAAGAGTAATAGTATTAGAAAAATTAAAGATAAAGTGATGGATATTAATACTTCATTAAAACTCAATCGATATAAATATTAAATTTCAATAAAAAATCAAACAAAAATCATAAATACTATGTTTGACGCATATTCCACTTTAAAGTGATATGGATGATGTCATCATATAAAACCATATAGTCGTGTCTATTTGTGGTAAATTTATTTCAGGAATTTGAATATCTACTAACCATGCATAACCATTAGGACTTTTAAATGAGATTAGTATTATTCCACTTTTTTTCATTTTTTTTAAAAATGAATTCAAGTGTCTTCTAACCACGCATAACCGTGAGGACTTTTAAATGAGATTAGAATCAACTTGTTTATTTAATTAATCAATTTTGATATGTGTTCCATTCATGTATAACCGTGAGGACTTTTAAATGAGCATGGATGCACATAATCAAAAATCCCAAGTAATTCTCCCATGCATAACCGTGAGGACTTTTAAATGAGAGTGAATACTTTGGATGTTTTTTTTGCTAAAAATATAATAAAATGAAAGCGCACAATTTCCCGTTTAAAATGCCACATACTACCATACCACATTGGATTATGATGAGTGATGATCGATAGAAATATGATAGAAATAGAAATGATCATGGGATTTTTACCAACAAAAAGTGTTTATAACTCTTGTTTAAATTTCTAAAGAAATTTTCCAACTGTACCGTCTCAAGTTATAATATATGATTAATATCAACACTCATCGCTTTTTCAATCACTATTTATCTTTTCGGTAATTAGTAGGGAGTCAGACTAGTCGTTTAAATTATTTAAAATCAAATCCAAAAATAATAATGAAATCAAATTTTCTAAAATGGCTAACTTGAAACAAGGTCAATAAAAATGATTTTCTAGAAGGGATTTTAGAAGAAAAATGTCTACTGTTTGAAAATTATTTTAAGTGAAAAATATGTAGATATTTTCTTTGAAAAACGATGCAGCTACTAAATGTCTTAACATAAATCACGTTCCACTAGTAATTTTTCTAACTACATTACCAGTGTAATCTGAATTTTTCTTTCACTTGAGATTATCATAGATTAGATGTTATAGACCAGATCGTGAAGTATGCAACAAATTCCTTAAAATCATTTTTAACAGTTGTTAATTGAATTTCTCTTGAATTTGAATTTTAAGTCGTGTGTACAAGCAAACACAAATACACTGTCAAGTCAAATATATCCACATGTATCTAGAGTGGTTAAATATCAATATTTTTCCACAAATCAGTTTTAAAAATAAGATCAAGCCAAATTAGAATATATCAAATAAGAATAAGTCGGAATCAAGATCAAAATTTATTTCTTTATCACATAACTGGCTGAATTAAATTCAGATTATGGTGCAGATTATCACATTTAATAAATCGTTCAAAATGAATATAACCAATACCTGTTTTACCTTCACGGTAATTTTTCGTTATTGCCCATTGTGATTTTTCCACCTTTATACTAGGCTAAGAAACTTTGCTTTGTTGCCCATTGTGACCCTGGAATAGCCAGAATCCATATAACACTGTTATTGTTCCTTAGCCTGCCACCACACCTACACCTAAAAGATTTTTTTGGCCTATTTGTTTTTATAGGTCCATGGATGTTAGTGGAAAATGATTTTAAAAAATAAGTTTGTGGAGACCCAACTATTTATAGATGTTCCTTTTGGCTCCCAAATTTGTTTAACTTTAAGGGATTTTATATTTATGCCTTTTGGAACCCAAATTGGTATAGTTTTCACGTGTTTGGGTCTGTACCAGCAATTTTTTTGGTTGTGTCCAATTTTTATACAAATCGTGCACTCGGATTTGACTTTATTAATTTTTCTTTTAATAGGTTTAGATTAATTATATCCAAGTCCTTGTCTAACTGTATTAACAGTTTGTTTCCCTAATAGCATATTCAACGATCTTTTACTTTTGGAAAATTTTCCTAAAGTCATTGACAGTTGTTGGACTTGTGTTTTGAATTATTCGTTTTCATTCAATAATTGATTTCACCTTATAATAGAATTTCATCTTCTAGTGTTTTCACTTTCTTTCAAAATCAGAATATCATTTCAAGCGATTTAATTGTACTTTCTGACTTTTTAATCTCTTTTTCGAAGGTTGGACACTTATCACACTTGGGGGTTTTGCTTTGATAGGTTTTAACTAATTGATCATGCTATTTATTTAAAACTATCAAAGTATCTCTTTGTGATTCGAGTTTAGCGTACTTCTCCCTAATTCGTTCGAAACAGCCATTTACTTCGTGGAAATATATAAGTAATTCTGAGTGAGTAAGTTTTGATATCATGCTTGGCTCGTCATCGTCGCTATTAGTTATATCACCTCGTAGGCATAGATCTGTTTTCTCACTCTTACTGTTAGTGCTTTTATTATCATCATTACTTTTATTCCATGTGGCTGCAAAACTTCCCCCTTTTGAATTCTTTTCTAGGCAGCATCATTTTTTAGGGCAATTAGGCTTGATGTGTTTGGGTTGTTGCACTTATGGCAGATGATCTCCTGTTCTTTTGGGTTGTCTAGTGCTTTGATTATTCTGCTTTTCAATTGTTGATTTAGAGCTGGATTTCTGTATTTACGGCTCCACTTTTTGAATCTCTTCATTAGTAATGCCAGCTCAGCTGCTCCATCATCATTATCATCACTACTTCCTTTTACCAATCCTACTAAGCACGTTTCTTTAATTTCCAATTCCAAAAATATGTTCTATCAAATATAGGAGGGATAATACTGAACCGGCCCTTATTAAAAGAAGCCATTTTAAAAATTCAGATTTTTAAAATAAAAATTGGTTTTTGAAAAATAAAATTTTAAAACAAAAATGGCTTTTTTTCCTAGCTCTGATACCACTTGTAGGATCAATTTCATCCTAGAGGGGGGTGAATAGGGTGATACTATTAATTATAAAAATTTATTGCAGAAGTTTGTAAAATATTTTCAACACAGATATATCAGAATTATAGCAGCATAGATAATAGCAGAATAATAAATGTAGAAATAGAACAATAAAGAATTTACCTAGCTTCGGCAAACCCTACCTACGTGCTGCCCCGAAGGTTTCTACTAGAAATTAAGCAGTCAGACGCTTACACATGTAAAATTGCAACACCCGCTATTGACTAGCCTTAACTCTACATTCAAAACTCTATCACAACTCAGCCACTGAGTTGCGAATTTTCGAACTACACCACCGTAGCTCATTCCCTAGTCACACGACTAGAATTTACAATGGTTTAAAAAGAAATTACAAATTTAAAAACAATTAAAATAATGAAACCCTAATTTTTAAAGGCCCATAAATAATTGTCGGCCCAAACAAAATACAGTGATAATTCCTTTTCTCCTTTTATTTTGTTCGACCCAACTTGCTCTGTAAAAATGGAAATTTCTTTAGCTCGTTCGTTCCTCTTTCTCTGATAATTAGGGCTTCACTGATATCTAAGGCGCCGCTATGTTCGAATTCAATTTCCCTCTGGTTCCTTCGTGTAATGAATCGATGATTATGATAAGCTTAGTTCCTTTTTGCTTGCGGCTGCTCCTAATATCGATCGAGTTTGATTTTTTACTTCGGTATGTAATTTATTTCTTATGCTTTTCTTGTTAGTTTGCTTGAACTCAATCTAGATTCGGGTTGAATGGTTAGTATTCTCTGTTTAGCTCAAACTTGAATGCCTTTTGCCGATGATGTTTTAGGGCTTATATAGGAATCGAATTCCTTATTTTTCGTGCGTATATTTCATATGAGTTCGTCGATTAATTTTTCTCGATTGTAAAATTTTGTTGAATGTTGTGATTTATTTATGACCTTTTCAAAATCTTATATTTTTGCTTGGTTGTCACGGCTTCGATGCTGAGATATTCAATATCCTTGGCTATCATGGTATTGATTTCTCTGACTTTAGCATTGCTTTGGTTCCTTGACAACCACGGCTTTTTAATTCTTTGACGTTGTTGAATTTTTTTTGCTTCGGCACAGACTTTGTTTATGAGTAATGGTTGACTTCGGCTATTTTGATTCTGCTGTGTGAATTTCTAGCTTGACTCTGTTGTCCATTGTCACCTAACTTGATTTTGTAGTTGTCTGATCATCTCTGTGGCATACTTGAAATTGACTTGCACTTTATTTTGTAACTGCTGTTTCATGATATATGTATATTCATGTTTACTTGAGGCTTGCACTTGAATGTGTAGTTTGGTCGACACTTGTATTTGCACTGTGATGCATTGAGTTGTGTATACTTGATGCCTTGATTGTGTCACTGTTATCTTGTTGCACTGGTGACATTGTTTTCATTTGAAGCTACATTGCAGTTTCATTCATTCTTGAGTTTGCACTGTGCATATATATGTGTGTTGGTTGCAGTTCCATGACTTCGGCATTTAACTTGACTTTGTTTGAATTCGTATATTTTTGTGTCTGCATTTCACGCTGTTGCATACATTGGTCCATGAGTGTTGAGGCTTCACTTGAGTTATATTGGTTTGTAACTCACTTGCATACTTCATCCATTTCTGCCACACACTTGTGTACCTTTCTCTTGTATATCTATGCATGTCACTTTGTCTTGATTTGATGTTGAAGTCACAGTGGTTGTGACGACCCAGAAATTTTTAACACTTGAAAATGAAACATTTAATCGATTTTAAATATTTGGAGGTTAGTTTAACTTGAATTTCTAATATAAATATGATTGTGGCAATTTAATTATTGAAATTAATTAATTTAAAGATGGATAAAAATTTGAATCTTTAGTTTTAAGCTAATTAAAAATAATTCAAAGGCTTAGAAAATCTATATTGATAATGTCGAAGATAATGGAAGCTTCAGAATTGGATTTGAAAATGTTCTGTTTAGTTTTGGAATTTTATCGTTTAAATCGGTATTTAAAAATAGCCTTCCGAGGCACAGCCTCAGAATTTGACGAAACCAGTTCTATTGGATCTGTAATAGTTAGATATTATCGAATTTCAATTTTCGTAGCATTCGGAGTTGTCGTTTGGTCGTACGATAGGCAAACGCGCTGAAAATTATATCGATATGTAATTAAATAACTGGTTCGAAAAGCTATCTTCTCCATACGATCGAGTTTGGACTCGAAACCTTTTCCATTGCGTTCGGAATGTGGGTATAACATTATAAACGCCCGGCGGCATGCCTCGATAGGAGGTCGAGATTTTAAGTTGCATTTATCGAGACGTTTGAGATTTTAAATAAAAATATTTCTAAATAAACCTTCTCCTACAAGGCACCTCCTTTTCACATCACGTCCCTTCTTTTATTTCACACCCGAAATCCTTCTTCAACTTTATTGCTCAGATTGAAAAAAAAAAATGGCGGACAGTAAAAATCGCGGCTTAGGAATTATATCGCGTCCCCTTCAATTCCTTCACCTCCTTCCTAAAATAACAACCGAAGCATATAATAAAAAAATAAAATAAAAAGAGAGGGTGCGCGCGATAAAAGTCGGGGTGCACAAAAGGGGGTTTGGTCATGGTGAGGCTGCGACGGTGTCGCCTAGCCGAGTGCGTCAACATAGGCGGCTAACTCGATGTCGCGATGACATCAATTGATAGGTGAGCACGCGAACGCGTGGAGGAGGGAGCGATGGTAACAGTTCTTGTTTTTAACAACCAGAGTGCTCGCTGGATGAGGTAACAGTTCTTGTTTTTAACTTTAAAATTGAATGAATAAATGTTTATATAATATGCAGAAAGAAAGATGGAAATAAAAATTTACAGTAAGGTTTAGCTGCAATTTTTTTATTACATTCATATATATTTAAATTTAATATATTTAAGCAAACAGTAATTAATATGGTAGTAAGGTAGTAGTCTTATTTAACCAATACATATATAGATTTTAGAAAATATAATGGTTGTTTACACATTTAAAAAAAATCTTACTGTTAAATTTTAAATAGATAGTATGGTGATGTATATATATTATAAAGTATATTAAGATCGAGTATTTAAAAATTCATGAGTGTTATGTGATGGTTAAATTATTTTGAACATTTCAGTCTAATGATAAGTAAGTTTGAAAACTATTCATTTAATTTGTTTACCATGAATTTAACAATGAAGTAAAATTTGGAATTTTATTAACACAATAGATTCAAGTTTAAAATAAATATTAATGGTAGCCGATTATTCGATAGTTTAAATATTAATAAAATAATATAAATGTTTATTCAAGGTCTAAAATGGAGAAACAAGCCGGAATGGAAATGAGTTGAAATGGATTGCAAATAAAAGCTGAGATCTTCTCGCTCAAATTATAATAATTGAAAATTTCAGTAATTAATTGATCGTTGAATTGTGATAGTCAAATTTAAATTGTTGATTGTGTGCTCGGATGATTAATTTATTATCAATTATATTAGTTTAGACCCTATGCGCCGCATAATAGCGGAGGTTATTATATTAAACTCATATACCGTGATATTCCACCTCGAAGTGGAATTGGTATTATGTATATATTTGGAGTTGTTTATTTCCCGCATTATATAGTGGATGAGACCCTATATGTCGCATAATAGAGGATGATATTTTATAAATCCCATATACCGCGATATTCCACCTCGAAGTGGAATTGGCATTTAATTGTTGTGCTAACGTTTGTGGATGCAGGGAAAACAGGTTGGAGGGATCCAACTAGATTCCTCATATAATTGAATTTGTTTCGATATTGTATGTTGATTATTTATATTCTGTGCATGACTATTTATGATTGAAATTGTTGAAGTGTAAAATTTAGCCGAATATATTTTTGGTATCGTAGGATACCAGAAATAGGTAAAATTGGATTTTTGAAATTTAGTTGAAAATTTATAGTAAATTAATTTTAGAAAATTAAATAAATTCAAAAGACAATAAATTTGGAGTTGAAATAAATTTAGAAATCAATTTTGGAAATTGATTTGATATTTGAAAATAAATTTGGAAATCATTTTAGAATTTAATTCGGTGTTGAAAATGAATATTTGGGAATCGATTTGAAAATCATATATCAATGGATATTTAGAAGTTTATATTCACAATGGGAATTTATAAAGAAAAGGAAAATTTGTTTTAAAAATAAACATTTGGTTATTTTTAAAAGTGTGAAAGGAATTTACGGATTTGGGACGTAAATCTAAAATAAATCAATAAAGATTTATTAATTGATTTAAATGAACCACTTCGAAATGAAAAATGTTTTTTCCCTGGAAAGCTGAGTATGATTTTGAAGTAGCCTGTTGTTAACCCGCCTTTTTACCAGGCCATGGACATGCGGGTTTAACTTAATCGGTTGCACGTTCGTCAAGGCTGGTGTATGATGGATTCAGTCGACTGGATGGATGGATGACGCAACGTGCTTAGGAGATGGAAATACGACTGGATAAAGATGGATCAACTATAGTTTGGGTCTAGGAAATATGGTTCGGCATTTGCAATCATTCGGCATGGTAGGTCGACCGGCACGATGGATCGTTCGGCATACGAGGTCGTTCGGCACGTTGGATCGTTCGGCATTGGTAGGTCGCTCGGCCTCAGGGATCGTTCGGCATGGTAGGTCGTTCGGCAGGATGGATCGTTCGGCATCAGGGATCGATCGGCATTAGATGTATCGCTCGGCATCCTAGCAGCGTTCGGCATGGAAGTAGCGTTCGGCATTAGACTAGCGTTCGGCATGATGGCGTCGTTCGGCATTGGACGAGTGTTCAGCATGGAAGCATCATTCAACATCCAACCTCGTTCGGCATCAGACATTGTTCGGCATCGGGGTAGTTCGACACTCATTTGTGGCTCGGCCTTTGGATGGTTCGGCATCCGATGGTGGCTCGGCATAAGGAGGAGGACGGCAGATGCCGCTCGGCATAAGGTCCTGGTTCGGTGTTAGGAGGTTGGCTCGGCATTAGGAGGTAGGTTGGCCTGAGGGTTTAGCAAAGGATGGTACGGCCATGGTTGTTGTTCGGCACGAGTAGTTCGGTTACAATGGGAAGCACGGTTCGGCATATGGCCTTGGTGGGCCGGAATCATTCAGAGAGCCCAACATCTACCTGGACGTGTCTATAAATAGAGCACGTAGAGCTTCAGGAAAAGGGACTTCATTTTGATCTTCATCCTTATTCTCTCTCCTGCTCTCTAACTTTCTATCCCCTAAGGCTAAGGCTAGCCTATCACTTTGTAACTGTAATCGATTGTTACAGCAATAAAAAAGAAATTATTGGAGTGGACGTAGGCCAGAGTTAGCCGAACCACTATAAATTCCGTGTCTTTACCGCTTTCATTTTAATTTCTGTTATTCTTCATATTAAATATCCTCTACATACATCCTACCCGTGAACTGTGATTGTTGTTTGGTACTTTCACTTGGATTTGGGTGTTAGTGACCAATTTTGGCGCTAACACCTGTAATATAAACTGAAGATTTTTAAGGATGGTTTTAGAAAGGATACTTTGAATAAATTATTTTCTTAATTGGTTTCAAATCTTTAAAGTACGGATTTATTTAATTAGTTATAGAAGGGATTATTTTAAAGATTAAAATTGATATTTGTTTTAGGGAACGGTTATTTAAATAGTTATACCTTATCTACTAATTTTATTTTAAAATTAGTTGGGACTTAAAAATCTTATATGTGATAATTAGTACAATGTTTTCACAATCAATATTTTAAGTGAGTATTTAAGATGGTTTTATTTTAAATGTTTCCAAGTATATTTTGGATAAGTGATTTGAATTATTTTAACTCGGCACATATCTAGAGGAAATGAACAAATATTTGGAAATGTATTCCGCGTAAGGAAAAGTAGTTTGAAATTTGTTTTCAAAGTATTGAAAGGTGGAAAGTAATTTGAAATTTGTTTTCAAACGGTTGAAGTGTGAAATATATCTTGCAGATATATTTTGAAAATAAATAATTTGGAAATTTATTTAAATCCGGTAATTGTTGTGAATGTTGATTGATAGTTAAATAACCGACTATCAATATTGGCCTTTTAATGGCATTTGAATTTCGATGCGACCGGGGGTCGGATTCCAAGTGGATATCTGAAAACCACATCGAACCTTTGTGATTGTGATGGATCTTTTGTCTAAAAGATCAAAGTGAAAATTGTTGTAATTTGTTGAAATGTGAATGTGACACTTATTTTCAAAAATAAGCGCTCATTATTCGTATTAGCCAGGAGAGGACTTTGTGTCATAAAACCTATTCCGAATAATGATACGACGAAATGGGATTGCATTTGAAGACGGTGTTGAAGACCGGGTATTTTCGAAAGCGAAATGATTACCTGTCGATTGTCTCTGCACCAGGTTGCTCCGGTATAGAGATTTTTATCACCTTTGTGATGGGGATTGCGGACGTGATTTGTGAATATCCGGATTGTAAGGGCTTCTTTTGAAGTGCCTTCGGTTCCGTTCGATCCCGGAACGGACTTGTATGGATGTGTGTCTGACGTTACACTTTAAGATGTAAAGCTAGTTTCTATCAAATACATTTCTGTTGGTGGCGGAGAATTTATTCTCTTAGCTTAATACCCTTCTCTGAGACGTACGAGCTCAGAGGTTATGTAGTGGATTGTTACTAGTAATGCATTCCCAATTTGGTAACGTGACATACGAAGTGCTGCTGATCATTTGTTGATCAAAGCATGACTTTGTGAAAAGTGTAGCTTTGTGGATGAGACCTCATCGGACCTCACACCCCGAAAATGGTTGAAACAGGAAAGATGCAGCAAGGTTATGAGGGTCGCGCCCTTTAGAGCATGTCATTTCCTTCTGGAAAAGAGTGGTATCATGGTATGGAGCCCAGATACTTAACCTATGTTGTTGCCGCAAATTTATTATACTTTGTGGTTGTTGCTTTGTGGTTGAGGATCCTCGGATAAAGGTCCCAAAGGACTGGAGGATGGCATACTCGAGTAGTAGTTACCTAGTTACAGAGGTAACCCAGTCTTGTGTTGGCAGAGATCCGGGTAGGTTCTCGGTACGTCACTCCAGAGGCGTACCCATGTGGTAGTAGGAAGTTCCTTAGCCTGACCATTTGTTGGAAATTCAAACTCCAATACGCTCCTTGTACGGTTTTAGTTGTATAACCTGCCATTTACTTATGGTGGTCACCACTGTTTAGATGGTAGCTATAGTAGGCATAGTACGGAATGTCTATGTTGGCTTAGATTAATATTATACTTTCGAAAGGTTTTCTGCACTATGCACTAATAATAATATCGAAAGGATTTTACGTATTAAGCATATTTGACTAGCATAAGGAGAAATCTCATTCAATTTTGCGTTTGCATTATGTATGTGGCGGGAGGCCTTATGGTAGTTTCATTTTCCAAAAGCATAGCGGATTTCTTTTTATTTTCTTTGTGAAAATAATTATCTTTAAGATCTCACACCAGTCCCATGACTGACCCGGAGTTTGTTGTTTCCTTTCTAAACTCTGGGTGCCCATAATTTTCCACACGGGCAGCTTAGAGTCAGATTATCAGTTATTCGGGAGCGAAGTCAAGAAGTTTCTATGGAGATCTGGAGTTCAAGCTGGATGGCGAGACGTATGACTTATACTATATAGTATCCGCTATGAGTGGTTTGTTGTAAAGTAAATTTCTATGTAGCAAGTTCTAATGAATGCCAATGTTGTATTGTGTCCTTGTAAACTCTGATAATGTGATGTATAAACTAATATAGTGCTTTTGTTTTAAAGATATTCATTTGTCTATTATATGTTCTTCCGCTGCGATATGTGAGATTCTATTATTGTTTTTGTTCTTCTTCTATCTTCTTTTTTTAAACCCTAACGGTTCGGTTTTCCGGCATTTGATTGTGCGACATTTGATACAGTGGACGTATTGATGTCGACTTTCGGGCGTCGAAAAATTGGGTCATTACATTTTTGGTATCGAAGCATTTGGTTAAGCGATAACCTTGGCTCTGTTCGGTGCAACTCATTAAAGATAGAGTCAGTGTATGGTTGCTTGATTATTAGGAAGTGATAATATTATTATCATTTGAATAGGAAATTGAAATCTTAACTCCAAAGTTAAGAAATAACTTCACATACGAATGGAATTTGAGAATATAAATTGTAAATGTGACTCATAATTTGAAACGGAATTCCGGAGAAGTATTTGAAAATGTTTTGAAAAGAATTTGAAAATTTTGGAGATTTGGAAAGTTTAAATTCCTTTTGATTTTGAAGATGATTTTCAAGGTTTTGGAAAAAATGTTTTGAAGGGATAAGAAGCTCTAAACTCTTTCCGGTCGCTGGAAAATAATTTCGATGATGATCGCGACATCATCGGTGTTCATTTTAGAGTTTCCAAATGGGGAATTGCTGCCAAATTGTTTTAAAATGGAAGTTGTTTGGAAAATTTGGGGTTTGGTTTTGAAATTCAAAGGATAATTTAAATTGTTTTCAATAATGGTTTTGGAAAAGGTGGAAATACGCTGGAATTTTATTAAAAATAGTTATGGAATAATAAGTTTGAAAACTTAGGAAATTCAAATTTAAATTGAAATTAACTTGAGTTAATTTGAATACAGGTGAATTTTAGGAGTCTAATAGACTAAAATGACTGGGATAAAATTATTAAGATGGAAAATAAATTGTGAATGAATGAATAAATTTGCAATTTCAAGTACATGAAAGTGAATTGAATGTTGAAATTCATTTCGAATTTGTAAGCAAATAGAATTGAATTTGAATTGTCCTAAGCAAAGCGAAGTGTTGAAATAAAATTAGTAAGTAAAACTAATTATGGTCTGAGATAAATTAAATTCATATATAATTGGAAATCCAGTTTAATATAAGTGGTTATAAACCATAATAGTGAATTGAAAATAAATTTTTGGGAATGAACAAAAGAGTAAAAATTGGAATTGAATATTGAAAACCAATTCGAAATGTGCGAAATAAAATGAAGTTGTAAAAGTAGTTCGAAGTGAACTAAAGATAATAAAGGTGGAAATAAAAAAAATGGTTTGAGATAAAATGATTGGAAATTGTAATGAATTGGTAAAGGAAACAAATTTAAAATAATGATATGAGTCAGTTGTGAATGAAAGATAATCGATAAAATTTAAATTCAATACTCAGAAGGTAAACTGAATCCAAATAGAATTGAAATTGTGAATTACATTCATAAGGAAATCGAAAATGCAAGATTGAATGATAATGGATATAACTTTAATAGTAAGGTAAAAATGGTATAAGAAGTATATATTGAAATTCCGTAAAGGAATGTGCAAAATAAATTTGAATGTTGTAATTGGACATTATGGCTAGCTGGATATACAGCTGTATTAAAGGAAATGGAATTGGGATTTGATTTTCGAAGATAAAATTGAATTGCTCGACAAAAGGTATGTATTTAAATTTCAGTATGGAATTTGATGATTTTCTTGTCTAGCCGCTTGGCGTTTTGTTTTCTTTTTGAATCTGGGGGCCTATGGTGTCATTTTGTAGTCGTATCGAGCAAGCCATGCAAAGGAGACACTGACGAAATTTTTCGACAATTTAGGGAGTTAGAAAAATTTTGAGAAATTTTGAAAGTTTAAAATTTGAATTTAAATTTGAATTGTTAAGAAAACAATATTGTTTAGAAACTTTTGATTGAATTTGGAGAGTTAGTTGAAGAAATGATGGGTCTTAAATAAAAAGATTTGTTTTGGAAAGTTGATAAAACTGTTTAGTTTTGGGGAAATAGTGAACGGGCTAACAATCATTCTTCTTAACTAGTAATTTCAGGACGAAATTCTTTTAAGGGGGGAAGGATATGATGTGACGACCCAGAAACTTTTAACATTTTAAAATGAAATATTTAATCGATTTTAAAATTTGGAGGTTAGTTTAACTTGAATTTCGAATATAAATATGATTGTGGCAATTTAATTATTGAAATTAATTTATTTAAAGTTGGATAAAAATTTGAATCTTTAGTTTTAAGCTAATTAAAAATAATTCAAGGGCTTAAAAAATCTATATTGATAATACCGAAGATAATGGAAGCTTCAGAATTGGATTTGAAAATATTCTGTTTAGTTTTGAAATTTTATCGTTTAAATCGGTATTTAAAAATAGCCTTCCGAGGCACAATCTCGGAATTCGATGAAACCAGTTCCATTGGATCCGTAACAGTTGGTTATTATCGGATTTCAATTTTTGTAGCATTGGAGTTGTCGTTTGGCCGTACGATAGGCAAAAGCGTTGAAAATTATATCGATATTTAATTTAATAACTAGTTCAAAAAGCTATCTTCTCCATACGATCGAGTTAGGACTCCAAACCACTTCCATTGCATTCGGAATGGGGGTATAACATTATAAACGCCTGGCGGCATGCTTCGATAGGAGGTCGAGATTTTAAGTTGCATTTATCGAGACGTTTGGGATTTTAAATAAAAATATTTCTAAATAAACCTTCTCTCGCAAGCCACTTCCTTTTCACATCACGTCCCTTCTTTTATTTCACAGTCGAAATCCTTCTTCAACTTTATTGCTCAGATCGAAAGAAAAAAAGAAAAAAATGGCGGACAGTAAAAATCGCAGCTTGGGAATTATACCGCGAGTCCCGTTCAATTCCTTCTCCTCCTTCCTAAAATAACAACCGAAGCATTCAATAAAAAAAAGAGGGTGCACGTGATAAAAGTCGGCGCGCACAAAAGGGGTTTTGGTCGTGGTGAGGCGCGATGGTGTCGCCTAGCTGAGTTCGTCAAAATAGGCGGTTAAGTCGATGTCGCGATGACATCAGTTGATAGGTGAGCAGCGAACGCGTGGAGGAGGGAGCGATCGTGTGTCGATCGATTTCTGGTTCATGCCAGAGGCTTGTTACTGAAGCATTTGGAGTCGCATGGGTTTAGGATTTCGATCGTTGCAGCGCGAAGGCGGCGACGGCTTAGGGCTATGAAACAGTGAGGCTTGGACGAACAATGAGGAATTTTATTAACAGCTAGAGTGTTCGCTTGATGAGGTAACAGTTCCTGTTTTTAACTTTAAATTTGAATGAATAAATATTTATATAATATGCAGAAAGAAAGATGGAATAAAAATTTACAGTAAGGTTGAGCTGCAGTTTTTTTTACACACATATATATTTCAATTTAATATATATAAGCAAACAGTAATTAATATGGTAGTAAGGTAGCAGTCTTATTTGACCAATACATATATAGATTTGAGAAAATATAATGGTTGTTTACACAGTTAAAAAAAAATCTTACTGTTAAATTTTAAATAGACAGTATGGTGATGAATATATTATAAAGTATAATAAGATCGAGTATTTAAAAATTCATGAGTGTTATGTGATGGTTAAATTATTTTGAACATTTCAGTCTAATGATAATTAAGTTTGAAAACTATTCATTTAATTTGTTTACCAGGAATTTAAAGTGAAGTAAAATTTGGAATTTTATCAACACAATAGATTCAAGTTTAAAATAAATATTAATGGTAGTCGATTATTCGATTAGTTTGAATATTAATAAAATCATATAAATGTTTATTCAAGGTCTAAAATGGAGAAACAGGCCGGAATGGAAATGATTTGAAATGGATTGCAAATAAAAGGTGAGGTCTTCTCACTCAAATTATAATAATTGAAAATTTATGTTATTAATTGATGGTTGAATTGTGATAGTCAAATTTAAATTGTTGATTGTGTGCTTGGATGATTAATTTATTATAAATTATATTAGTTTAGACCCTATGCGCCGCATAATAGCGGAGGTTATTATATTAACCCATATACCGTGATAATCCACCTCGAAGTGGAATTGGTATTATGTATGTGTTTGGAGTTGTTGATTTCCCGCATTATATAGCGGATGAGACCCTATGCGCCGCATAATAGCGGATGATATTTTATAAATATCATATACCGCGATATTCCACCTCGAAGTGGAATTGGTATTTGATTGTTGTGCTAACATCTATGGATGCAGGAAAACATGTTGGAGGGATCCAACTGGATTCCTCAAATAATTGAATTTGTTTCAATATTGTATGTTGATTATTTATAATCTGTGTATGGCTATTTGTGATTGAAACTGTTGAAGGCTAAAATTTAGCCAAATATATTTTTGGTATCGTAGGATGCCAGAAATAGATAAAATTGGATTTTTGAAATTTAGTAGAAAATTTATAGTAAATTAATTTTAGAAAATTAAATAAATTCAAAAGAAGGAATTTGTTTCAAAAGATAATAAATTTGGTGTTGAACTAAATTTAGAAATAAATTTTGGAAATTGATTTGATATTTGAAAATAAATTTGGAAATCAATTTAGAATTTAATTCGGTGCTGAAAATGAATATTTGAAAATTGATTTGAAAACCGTATATCAATGCGTAATTAGAAGTTTAAATTCACAATGGGAATTTATAAAGAAAAGGGAAATTTGTTTTAAAAATAAACATTTGGTTATTTTTAAAAGTGTGAAAGGAATTTACGGATTTGGAACGTAAATCTAAAATAAATCAATAAATACTTATTAATTGATTTGAATGAACCACTTTGAAATGAAAAATGTATTTTCCCTGGAAAGCTGAGTATGATTTCCAAGTAGCCTATAAATATAAACTGAAGATTTTTAAGGATGGTTTTAGAAAAGATACTTAGAATAAATTATTTTCTAAACCGATTTCAAATCTTTAAAGTATGGATTTATTTAATTACTTGTAGAAGGGATTATTTTAAAGATTAAAATTGATATTTGTTTTAGGAAACGATTATTTAAATAGTTATACCTTGTCTACTAATTTTATTTTAAAATTAGTTGGGAGTTAAAAATCTTATATGTGATAATTAGTATAATGTTGTCATAACCAATATTTTAAGTGAGTATTTAAGATGGTTTTATTTTAAACATTTCCAAGTATATTTTGGATAAGTGATTTGAATTATTTTAACTCGGCAGATTCCCAGAGGAAATGAATAAATATTTGGAGATGTATTCCGCGTAAGGAAAAGTGATTTGAAATTTGTTTTCAAAGAATTGAAAGGTGGAAAGTAATTTGAAATTTGTTCTCAAATGGTTGAAGTGTGAAATATATCTTGCGAATATATTTTGAAAATAAATAATTTGGAAATTTATTTAAATCCAGTAATTGTTGTGAATGTTGATTAATAGTTAAATAACCGACTATCAATATTGGCCTTTTAATGGCATTTGAATTTCAATGCGACCGGGGTTCAAATTCCAAGTGGATATCCGAAAACCACATCGAACCTTTGTGATTGTGATGGATCTTTTGTTTAAAAGATCAAAGTGAAAATTGTTGTAATTTGTTGAAATCTGAATGTAACACTTATTTTTAAAAATAAGCACTCATTATTCGGATTAGCTGGGAGAGGACTTTGTGTCATAAAACCCATTCCGAATAATGATACGACGAAATGGGATTGCATTTGAAGACGGTGTTGAAGACCGGGTATTTTCGAAAGCGAAAGGATTACCTATCGAATGTCTCTGCACCGGGTTGCTCCGGTATAGTGATTTTTATCACCTTTGTGATGGGTATTGCGGACGTGATTTGTGAATATTCGGATTGCAAGGGCTTCTTTTGAAGTGCCTTCGGTTCCGTTCGATCCCGGAACGGACTTGTATGGATGTGTGTCTGACGTTACACTTTGAGATGTAAAGCTAGTTTCTATCAAATACATTTCTAGTGATGGCGGAGAATTTATTCTCTTAGCTTAACACCCTTCTCTGAGGCGTACGAGCTCGGAGGTTATGTAGTTGATTGCTACTAGTAATGCATTCCCAATTTGGTAACGTGACATACAAAGTGCTGCTGATCATTTGTTGATCAAAGCATGACTTGGTGAAAAGTGTAGCTTTGTGGACGAGACCTCATCGGATCTCACACCCCGGAAATGGTCGAAACAGGAAAGATGCGGCAAGGTTATGAGGGTCGCGCCCTTTAGAGTATGTCATTTCCTTTTGGAAAAGGGTGGTATCATGGTATGGAGCTCAGATACTTAACCTATGTTGTTGCCGCAAATTTATTATACTTTGTGGTTGTTGCTTTGTGGTTGAGGATCCTCGGACAAAGGTCCCAAAGGAGCGGGGAATGGCATACTCGAGTAGTAGTTACCTAGTTACAGAGGTAACCCAGCCTTGTGTTGGCAGAGATCCGGGTAGGTTCTCGGGACGTCCCTCGAGAGGCGTACCAATGTGGCACTAGGAAGTTCCTTAGCCTGACCATTTGTTGGAAATCCAAACTCCAATCGTTCCTTGTACGGTTTTAGTTGTATAACCTGCCATTTACTTATGGTGGTCACCACTGTTTAGATGGTAGCTATAGTAGGCATAGTACGGAATGTCTATGCTAGCTAAGATTAATATTATACTTTTGAAAGGTTTTCTACACTATGCATTAATAATAACATCGAAAGGATTTTGCGTATTAAGCATATTTGGCTATCATAAGGAGAAATCTCCTCCAATTCTGCGTTTGCATTGTGTGTGTGGCGGGAGGCCTTATGGTAGTTTCATTTTCCAAAAGCATAGCAGATTTCTTTTTATTTTCTTTGTGAAAATAATTATTTTTAAGATCTCACACCAGTCTCATGACTGACCCGGAGTTTGTTGTTCTCTTTCTAAACTCTGGGTGCCCACAATTTTCCACGTGGGCAGCCTAGAGCCAGATTATCAGTTATTCGGGAGCGAAGTCAAGAAGTTGCTATGGAGATCTGGAGTTCAAGCTGGATGGCGAGACGTATGACTTATACTATATAGTATCTGCTGCGGGTGGTTTGGTGTAAAGTCAATTTCTATGTAGCAAGTTCTAATGAATGCCAGTGTTGTATTGTGTCGTTGTAAACTTTGATAATGTGATGTATAAACTGATATAGTGCTTTTGTTTTAAAGATATTCATTTATCTATTATATGTTGTTCCGCTGCAATATGTGAGATTCTGTTATTGTTTCTATTCTTCTTCTATCTTCTTCTTATTAGACCCTAATGGTTCGGTTTTTCGGCATTCGATTGTGCGACATTAGATACAATGGACGTATTGATGTCGACTTTCGGGCGTCAAAAAATTGGGTCGTTACAGTGGTGCATTCTGGTGAGTTGCTCTGACTGGTTGATTGTTTCATACATTTTTGTTTTACTG
Organism: Allium cepa; assembly: GCA_030765085.1. Classification (NCBI taxonomy): domain Eukaryota; kingdom Viridiplantae; phylum Streptophyta; class Magnoliopsida; order Asparagales; family Amaryllidaceae; genus Allium; species Allium cepa. The sequence goes on along the minus strand of CM060937.1, from coordinate 180,120,641 downwards.
GTGCATGTTGTATCTACATTCATCACTGTTTTTACACTTTCATGCTGCTGTGTTTTCACTGGTTCACTTGTTTCACTGTTGGTTCATTGTGTAGTCTGGTCGACACACTTCATGTAGTCTTCACGTAGCTTGTTCTCGAGTCATGTAGTTCATGTGTGTATGCACATGTACTGGTTGACTTTGCACTACAGTTTGGTATATTTGAGTTCATTTGAATTGATGCTTTTGTTTCCAGTTTTGGTGTTGTTTTGTGTGCATGTCTTGTATCAATTTATGGTGCACTATGTTGTTTGAATCAGACCATTCTGGTTTCAAGTGTACATTCAAATTTTTGGTCGAGGCTGTGTTATCTGTGTCTTGACCCATAGTTTTGATTGCACCTGTGTTGAATCCAGCTTGCAGCTCGGGTTTGACCTTGTGTTCATGTCATGACTTTCACTTGAGTTGAACCTGGCTTTTGATTTGGTTTTGACCTTATGCTCACCAGTCCCCGTAACATTATCAAGTGTATCTATCGGTGTGCACGGCCTTGTGGCATATACAGTGATACACTGTATATGTCACAAGTTATTCGTGTATGATGAATTCAAAATTAAATGATGACGAATAGTCCAAATAACCGAGGCAAATAATATTTTCAAAATACATTTTATTTCACACTGCAAAAATTTTCTTTTCAATTTTACTACGTCAGTATTTATTTTTGCAGATTTCTCAGATGCTGAATTCAATCTGAAATAAAGTTGAAGATAAATACGAGTGAATGAGCGATATGTGGTGAGGTGCATTTGTAAAATAGAAATTGTGCTGTAATCGAAATTGTATTGTCATTGAATTTGTATATATATAGTGTGAGAGTTCAAATTTGTACTATTCAAAATTGTAATGAATATTTGTTTGAATAAAATATCAGTTTGAATTTAAATACTATGTTATTTATTTTATTTAGCAAATATTTATTTAATTATGTGAAAAATAAAATAGTACATTAATAAATACATTTAAATGAACATATATGTTTATTATCATCAAACAAAAATCATATACTTGCATATTCAACACATCTAACATAGTTCAAACTCAACGAGGCATAAAAATATGTTAGTTAAATGTGAGAAAAATGCGAAGATGCATTTCTGTATTGCGAGCAAAAGCCTATTACTCTTATGCTGTTCGATTTAGGAATATACAGGGAGAAGGTAGTCATTTGGGCAAACAAAACCAATCTTACATTGGAAGGGCAAGGGTGTTTAAACACTTTCATTACATGGAATTTAACTGCGAATTTAAGTGGAGGGACCGTGTACAGTGCAAGCATATCCATCCATGATTTCAACTTCATTGCTTATAACATCAGTTTTCAGGCAAATATAAAATTAAACACGGTATATACAATCGTATTTCTTTATTTTGTTTAATCCTGGTCTTGCTGTGTTTAATGTGAAGAGCAGAACAATGCGACGGCTGCATCTCCAGGCGAAGTAGGAGGGCAAGCGATGGCTATAAGAGTAACAGGAGATGAAGCAGCCTTTTACAATAGCGGATTCTACAGTGCTCAGGACATGTTACTGGATGAACGTGGAAGGCGCTATTTCAAGAACTATTTCATACAAGGATCGACCGATTTCAAGTTTGGAAATGCTCGATCATTGTACGAATATTGCACGATAATTTCGATTGTAAAACGGGTTCCTAGTGGCATAACGAGATACATTACAACACATGGAAGATAGTATGCAAATGAAATGAGTGACTTTTCATTCCCAGTTAACTTAATTAATTTTTAGGGAACTTTATATTGTTTAAATTTTATACAGCCTAGTTAATTTTTGGAAAATTATTTAATTTTTTATAAAACTTGGTTAAGTTAGTTAATTTTTTATAAACTTAGTTAACTTTGTTAAATTTTATAAAATTAGTTAATTTCTACAAACTATTGATACTTAGTTAAATTTGTGTAAAACTTAATTATTTTTTATAAACTTAGTTATTTCTTTGTAAAACAGTTAAAATTTGGTATTACTAAGTTTTTATAAATGTGCTTAATTTTTATAAATATGTTTAATTTTAACAAAACTTTCTTAACCTAGTTTTTTGTAGAAGTTAATTGATTTATATGAAGTTAATTTTATAATTCAGTAAGGAGAAATCAATTTAAAGGACAAAAATTCGTATACTTTTAGCCCAAAGACACGACCTCAATATTTTAACCAAAAGGACAAACATACTCCTGAAAATTATTCAAAAAGACAAGCATTGTTCCAAAATTATTCATAAGGACAAACTTTTTTTCAAAACTGCTACCGAACTAGAAAATAATACCTAAAAACCGCTATCGATAACTGCAAACTGATACTTAAAAAATGCTATCAATAACTAAAAACTGATACATAATGAAAGTTGTCCTTCAGACTAAAATACCGAAGTTCTGTCCTTGAGGCTAAAATGCTGAAAAATTTTGTCCTTCGAAATAATTTCCTGATTCAGTAATTAAATTTCTGTGAAACTTAGTTAATTTTTATAAACTAATCAGGTTTCATAAAATTTCGACAACACGTTCTTTACGGGTTAGTGCTTTCTTGCATACCCAAATTCATCATATATTTATACGATCAAAACAAGATTGAATTCATATCAAAATAAGATAGAAAGATTTCTTATATGAAATAAGTTAGTGATGAAGTAGCGTAAATTGCCAAACTTACACTATGCATCAGCTAATAAGCAATCTGTGTTGTCACCGAAAATAGCAATGAGTTTTCCATCTAGGCTGACTGATGTACCCTTCCAAGAATAAGTAATAATAAGATGTTTAGTAAATACGATGCAACTTGAAATATGTTAAGTTATTAACCTATGTTGATTGATGTACAGTTACAACTTAAAGACCGAGAATTATCATAAAAATTACTGAATGTACTAACCCCCTGATTGCAACCCAAAAACAATGTCCTCTGTACATCCTTTGGCTGGTCTGCACGTTCCACTAATGACTTATTCATGCATGCTTCATATCCACTTGCACCATGCCTGTTCAAACAATCTTCGTAATCATGTAAATAGTTAGCTGTTTTGACAAGTAGACCAGCTACAGGCGAGACACGGTCCTGTAAACCTATAGCCACACTTGCAACATTATACTCATGCATATACATCACACCTTTCCCTTCATACTTATTGCAATCACGTTACCTATGGCTGATGCACTTTCCTGTTCACTTATTGCAAACAAAATGCCTCTTTCTCATATACTACATCAATAACATTGAGAAAGAGATTTAAGGTGCCATTAGTAAAAGTAGAGACTTGTAACTGGGTAGATTAGGAATGGACCATGACCTGGCACAAAAGAGCAGATGAACATATATAGTTGAAACACCCGATTCAGTACAACAAATTATTATTGTAAATTAATAATGTCAGTCACTGAAGTTAGATCAACATCTGTTAATAGATGTGCAGTTAAAAATTTAATGAAGACAGCAACAAGTTTGCGAAATATGAAGGATTTTATTGCTCTGTAAATCTTTAGAAATTTTTTGTTGAAGCCATGAGAATAATAGCTCTATCAAACTGAAAATAAAAGGAGGGGGGCATGGCTGCTGCTACAAGCCCTAGCCCATTTGCTGGCAGAAAGAAAAAAAGAAAGAAAGGAGTAGGCTGGAGTAGCAGCAACGGAGGTAGGTAATGAAAAGGTATTATTATTATATAAGTTTTAATGGAGCAAAAACGATCATCAGAAGTATGTTGAAGATATTCCATTTTCGGGTAAAATAAACAATTTTAATGGAATTCCACCAAAATTTAAATGGATAAATATAAGATTTTTTTTCTAAACATGTTGTGCTAATTGAAAAAATATTGATGATATCATGAAATATAAAATGATATAGATCAATATGAAAAATGAAGATTATTAAATATGTAAAATTCGACATTTACGACAAAAAAGCAAACAATCATGAGGTTTGGTTGAATTTATTTAATGACATAAAAGTAAAAAAATTAATCTTATTAATATGGTAAAATTTCTAGGTTCAAGTAATTTTGTATACAAGTTGTTGAGAAACATCATGATCTTGGGACTGTTCATCACGATTGTATATATATTCTATATTATTGCTATTATCAATAGTAATATTGAAACAACTAATGCTACGAGCTATTTTGCTTTTTCTTCATTTCCTCATATATGGATGTTGATATAGACTTCAAAAGTATAAGAATAAAATACTATAAATTATATCTTATTAACTAAAACTTCAACAAATTGATTCATTGAAAATAATTTTGAATTAGAAGTCTCAATTGAAAATTGCTAAATAAATAATTAAGCATATTATATTTATCATGTGAGGAGCATTCTTGTAGGATGTACAAACTAATAAGCAAAGTAAGTTAACGTTAAAAGATAATTATTTAAACCAGAAAACTTAGACTAGCATATATCGATCTTACCACGTAATTCAAATATATTAAGATAAAAATAGGCACTGTGCTGCTACCTGCACATATATTGCTGCTCCGATTCTATAAGTACCTATATATTAAATGTAAAATTAGTCTAATAGCATACAATATTATCAGACAATGAATTCTTCAAATTTTTTATTTTTCTATTTACCATCAATGCCTCTATTACCACAATCGCTTGAAACACATGATCCCTAATTCTTATAAGGTTTGAATCATACCTTTGAAACAACAATATAGAATTAGAGTCATTTGAATGTGTGTTAATAATAGTATAGTTTATCTGAATGGTTTGTTGGTTATGGAAGGAATACTACCCATTTGGTAGGTCGGCCACACTTCTTATACAACAAATTAGTTTCCTCTTTAGCAATGACGGATTCATTGGCACACCGAACGAAGCAATCATCAAGTTGAAGAGCTACACCATAAGATATGAATCATTATCTCATAATTAAAATGAAAAATGTTCAAGATCTCATACACAAACAAGTATAGAAATAGCTTAGCTTCCAGGTAGCATTAACATCTTATATGAAGTAATATATGTTGAAAGTTAAAACAATGCACAGTTAACTCTATACAAAATCAAAATTACTAGTAAATGAAGGAAATTATCATAAATGACTCTCAATCAAAAGAGGAAAAAATAAAACAAACAGAAATCCACTAAACCATGTATACTACTATGACAAAAAAATATCCAAAACATATAGAGTAATGGACCGATGGTGTATACTGGTGTTACAAACAAAATATCCAAAACATATGGCGTAGTGGATCTACTTCTATCAAATAATCCATATATATCCTAACATAAATCAATAGCTAAATCTAAACCATATTAAAGTGTACTAGTTTGTGTGTCCTAATAGTCATTAAGAATATGAATAAAGATCTATTCATGACTTTATCAAAAATAATATGAACTTAAATCGAATTCAATTTACTAAGTAAATCTAGTGGATCTACGCCTTTAAGCTATATTTGTAAATTTTGTTGAAAGAAAGGGTGCAAATTAACATTTGGATAACCGTTAAAATTAATCTTTTATTATTAATAAATAAAGGGAGCTATATTTGTAATCAAATTTAAAAATGATAGAAAAAGTAAAACATAAAACGAAAAGCTCACCATGCCCTTGGTAAAAAATCGTAACATTAATGGATGGAAATAGAAAGGCACCACTAGCATGCATCTGATACAACTTCTAACAACAGTTGTAGTCACCTCACTAACGCTAGTCAATCTCTCCTTATCTTCTTATACTTTTTGGGATCTACCTTTAATCCATCCCTAATAATAGACAACACAATCTGATCCATGAATATATATATATCTATACTTTGTGAATTGCAAAAGGGTAAGACATATCCATAATATATATCTGTGATCTATGAATCTTTGTTATCTATTTTCAAAATTAGTTATAATTTTAAATCTGAACATAAACACCAATATAGAAATACATTAATTGTGGAAAATAAATGAAATTATGCTATTCAAAATTGAATCAGTCATATGTATATATTATTATCACGTAAACTTTGATAATGATCATGATAAGTAAAATTAAAAAAATAAAGACTTTGACAATGGGTCTTTCATCTAAAATCATCATTGCCTTGTATTTATCAAAGAAAGATAACCAAAATATGATAGCTTTAAATGCCTTGCAAAATCTACCAAAAATTAAGCTAAAATTTCAATATATAAAAACACACACACACACACACACACATAACTATGTATGTGTGTGTGCATGCGTGTGTGTAACTTGAAAACTGCATACGTAGTAAAATAGAGAATATGCATGTATGTAAATCTCAATATCTATCCATTTGGCTGCAATAGAGTATAATACAGAGAACTCTAAAGTTGCGAAACAACAAATAGCCAGAGAACAGCAGTAAAGCTGGCTGTATTTGTATGTTGCTTACTTTTTTGTGCCATTTGATACATGATAGGTTTGAGATAGCTGAGCTTGTTCCTCGTCTTCTTTAATGACACATTAATAATGAAAGGAAATATTGAAAGAGTGGGCTATGCGGTAGGATCGTATAATATGGAATAATGAAATAGTCTAGGTAGATAAAGTAGGTAAATGCAAGGAGACACCAAGACTTTTATACTACCTCTCGTCCTACGTCCAGTCCCTAAGCTCCTCTTAGGAATTTCACTAACTAACACCCTCACTTCACCCGGAGGAATAAGTTTACTACTTACCCGAACAACCGAACGGGATTTCTTGCCTCAACTACCGAAGAGGACTTCAACTCAATTACTAAAATACAATATTCGACTTGTTGTGTTCTTGTCAACACTAATGAGTCTAATGTAGTACAATATTCCTATAATCTTATCCTCGAGAATATGCAATGTGTTTGTGAAGATTTAGGAAATGTGAATTGCTATGAATCAAAAGAATGTTATAAACAAAAACAGTGATTCAAGCAATAGGTTGGTGATTGCTTTGAGAATATCTAGAAAATATGAACAAGAGAATAGTTAGATTAAAGCAAGAGAATTCGGTTTTTTAAATGATGTTTGAATCATGTATATATACTTGTAGAATGGATGCATGTATTGCCAAGGGTTGTAGATAAGAGAAGCTTCCATTTCTATTGAAGAATGGTCGCAACTCTTGGGAAGAAGAAGGTGTCCTTTCATGCAAAATTCGCAGGTTCAAATTCAGTCGACTGTGTAGGAATTTTAGTCGACTGAAAATATGAAGAAAAATTTTCAGGAAAAAATTCAGTCGACTGTGCAGGAAATTCAGTCGACTGAAACTGTGCATGTGTATAAATTTGTTCCAGTTTCAGTCGACTGACTTTTCCTGTTCAGTCGACTGAACTCTGTTGTTAAACAAAAACAGCAGTAGCTCATTTGGTTAGAGTACACGCCTTCCAAACTAGTGACCCGGGTTCGAGCCCCGCTCCATGCATTTTTTGAAAACTTGATTTTGATTAAAATATGCATGCAAGTTTATTTGAATGTGAATGATGATTCTTGAGGAAAGATTTTAACAAAGCACTTACTAGACTCTATATACATATTTGATGACTCTTGTTAAAATATATAACCATATGAACCATACTTTGAGTCGTTGAGTCAGGATGATGTCGTGGTCGTAGATTCGTGAATTTTTGTCAGCAATCAAAACCTATGATCCAACAAATATATCTATTTACTTTAATGACAGTTTATTCCTCATTCATTTCTGGTTTTTCTTCTTTGTACTTTTAGTTACAATCCTATAGTTTTTCATATAGCTTGGTAAAGAACAGTTAATTCTTATCTCATTTTCCTTTCCCTAACACTCTCCCTAAAGGCTAAAGCTAGAAACCAATATGATAAGCTATTTAATTTTACTATTAAATACTTTTGTTATATTGACTAGCCTGAGCATAATGGACTAGTAACATAATTGCATCGCTAATGGGTAGTTCATTCAAATAACTCCAATCAAACTGATGTTCGGTGGTAGCATTAGCTAATCAATTTCTATTAATCATCTTTCACCATTAATTGATTGATTTATCAACTTCCAACTAACGATTATAGATCAATCACACATCAAATAAAAATCAATCCACCGCGCATTGTTCATCATCAACACAATTCAATCAGATCTAATTCAACTGTACCATGTTTCATCTTTCCAAACATCAATAAATAATCTCTAACATGTAAAAATAATAAAAGATACTTAATTACCTAATTTAGTAGCTTTAAAAATTTCTATAACGTACAAATATAAACAGATATTGAAGACATTATTGCATTCTTACACTCTCTTTCCTTAGTCATTCTTCCTTACCCACCATTTCAAATCACAACCCTTCTCTCATCCTATATTAAATAAATAAAAGTAAAAATAGTCATTATTAGCATCGGTATGAATAAAATGGAAGAACTAACAGATCTAATTAGTACCTGATGGGAAATAACAGGCCATCAATCATATTCAAATATGTTCTTTCTCCTTAATTGCTAATGGCCCATCTTGCTTACCTATCGATGGATAATTGAGTGACATATACTACATTCCTACTCAAATAAAAGAATAAATCTAGTGACAGTTCTTTCTGGTTTGAACAAGCTTAACTTCAATTTACTTAAGTATACCATCAATTTGAATAGTTCTCTCTAGTTCAACATGAAATGTAGAAGGCGATGGACTAGAGTCGCACGACTGAGCTGGTCAGGCGATCTATGGACAATTCAAGGAAAACGACAGAGGTGGAGATATCAATGGTAGCATTGGAATGGAATTTGATTTGGTCAACCTTCGATATCGAGAAAGTTCAGTATCGAAGGTACCATTCAACACAATTGAGGTATCGAAACTTCTGTAGGTTGGATAAGAGAAGAAAAGTGGCACTGGAGCTTCAGCGAAGATGAGAGCTTATAATTTAGGGTTTAGGAAGTGAAGGGTGAAAAGAGGAATTCATGACGGGATAGGAATAGGAGTGATGGAGAGTAAAAATTTCTAAAATAGTCGAAGTTGGTTATCTACGGACCAGCTTCGACGAAGGTAAGGAATTGGAGTTTCAACTTAATTGATAAGGGAAGAATAGTGGCATCGAAGCTTCGGCGAAGTTTATGGATTTGAAGTGAAGATGAGCACTCGTTATTTAGGGTTTTTGAACTGAAAGGTGAAAAGTGGGATTCGGGGAAGACATTAGAAAGGAAATAAGAGCAGGAGCGCGAAAATGTACAGCCAACTGTTTCTTTTAATTAATGGTAGCATAAAGACGAGCTATAAATTACTCTAAATTGTTGCTAAATAGCTAACAATAGCTAGATATGTTTCAATCAATGCTCCCTTGCTATTAGTAGACCAATTTCTTGTTATGGTTACTGATTACCAAGGAACATACAGGAGGTCGAGGTACATCCTCTATAAATTTTAAATTATGAGACAATTTTTTAGCAGAGAAATTGTGATCGAGAGAGCAGATACTAAAGATAACTTCATAGATCCATTTACTAAGGTCCTTTCTCTGTCTAGTTTGGGTAGACTAATTGAAGGTATATGCATGAGGCTTCTTAATTAGCCCAGTTGCAAGTGAGACATTGATAGCATTAAGGGTGTGCATTAGAGAAAATTAAGTAATTTATTATACAAATTAATTCTTGTATAAGAATCATGTACGAAGGTAAGTATGCTTTTGTTTTGTTTCTATTGTATGTGTTGTTATACTGTGATATAAGTAATGAAATGAATATATTAAATATATATAAGAAGAAAATCCTTAAGAAAAGCATGTAATCGATTGCAGTAGTGAATGTGTTTGTAAGCATGTCTTTCGAATGAAACATTTAAAATATTCATTCTTAAATTATTCCTAGTTAATATTTAATGAGAAAGGATATTGGTACATCCATTAGGACTAGTGTATGTAATGCTCTGATATGACAGATAGTTAATTACTCATGATCATTAGGGATACCATAGGATTATGTACTTATGATTGTTTGGAACAATCGTAAAATGATTCAATTAGAGTCTTCCATAGTATCATAAAACTAAATCAAAATAGAAGTCTCATATTAAGATGTACTATAGCCTTCGAACTTAAGAGTACTATTGACCTTAAGTATATAAACTGTACTTTAATTATGGTCCTTCACATGTTATCATTATCATGTTATGACCATGGGTTGGTACATTTTGAACTACTTGAAGTGAAACACTGCCTAAGAGAAAAATCATCTCCTTCAATGTAGAAGGTTAGTATAGGGTAAATGGTAGTCAACACAGAATCCAAAATCTCCTAACAAAGTATATCGGTTAGTCAATACATATGATCGATTGAATCGAGGGCTTTAAAGTGGCACTACACAATTAATTATGATTACTATTGAAGTTTTTGACCATTATCCTAACTCAGGATATCTTATTGATATAATGATGATGAAAAGAAAACATGCATAAAATATCATTTTAAGGGTATACCTTAAAATAGAATAGAAGTTGGATTTTGCTTAAATGATCTATAGGTAACTAAATTCATGCGTTGTTTACACCAAAAATTGACGCAAACACCCAATAGAAGTTTTGAAGAGAAATAAATGAAAAATATAAAATGAAAAATAGAGGATACTAGCAAAGAAATAGCAGTATATTACAAGAATAACACGCACGTAATGATTTATAGCGGTTCGATGTTGTTTGCCTTTGTCCAGTTTGAATAGAATGCTTTATTAATCACTTCATAAACTGAGTGCAATAGGGTTCAAATGAAAATCCTTAGTTACAGAAGAGTGTATGGCAACTAGCAGCGTAAAAGTCCCAACAATGAACAACCAAGCCTGTATTTGTAGATGAAGATGGTCAAGCATCTCCCTAAAAGTTCGATAGAAGGACCTTCAGAACCATATAGACCCACATGAGGGATAGCATGGCCCAATTCCAAAAGAAGAGGGATCGGTATCGATCTCTAATTTGGTCGAATTTTGGGGTGCGATCCCTATGGTTGCTTTCTCATGCTAAAATATGCATAGGCTCCAAATTTCATGCCAATTGGATCAGTAGAACTTGAGTTATTGCTTGATCTTCGCTTCGACATGGATTGCTTGCTGATTTCTGCTGATCCCTTCCAAGGGAAGAATGTCGATCCCTCTAACTTTATCTTTTTAGGTGCGATCCCTAGGGTAGGTTTCTAGGGCTCCCATATCTTGCTCATGAAATTTTATATGCATTGGACTTGTGGATCCTAAGATATTAATTGTTTTGTATTGAAATGCACTTGCTCCTCGTAACATACCAATCTCTATGATGAAAGTCAATTTACGCCGATCCCTTCTATGTGTTAAACCGTATTTCATACTTTGAACATTCCGCCTTGCATATCTATCAACTTCATTCAACCTTGACTTTATATTATCATCTGTACTTGACTTATGGGCCCCATAATCATCATCTTGGACTCATCGGCCTTGATAGCAGTCGAATCTAACTTGTGCAATCAATTCAATATAGACGGGTCAAAATGTCGGATAACACTCTTGCCCCCTAAGTATGTCTTGTGATGAACATGAGATGCTTTGAATCGAAGCAAGTTAAAGTTATCAAAAAGAAATCCCCCCAGTTTTCTGAATAGTCACTATCCCTCTGTCGATTTAATTTTCAGAAGTGTGTTTACCTCTTTGTTCGTCGTGATGCTTGGCCGATCTCTAATAGATATATCTAGGTTATTATTTTGTCAATTGATATATAAGTTCGGTTCCACAAGAATAATAAGCTTTGGTTATCTGGTTCAGCCGCATACTTGAAGGTTTCATATTTGATTTCAATTTCTGTTGATTTCAAAATTTAAACTTTTTGAACATACTCGTGCACATTCAGATACACGTTCTTGTCGTCGGCTCCCAGATGCATTCTTATGCTCACGGGTCAATGCCAAATTTCATTGAGTAAGATGCAATTTCATTTTTGAACATACATGCTTTGAATAATTTCCATCTATGTTTGTTTGCATACATGCTCCTAGACGACCCCTCTTCTTTTCTTCTTTCTTTTCTCCCTTTTTTTACGTTTGCAATCGTCATATTTCTAGCTAATCCCTCTCTCTTCTTTTTTATATGCATGGCCATAGGGATCGGTATCTTTTTAGCTGATCCCATTCCCTTCACTTTGAGCCAAAACCATAGGCCGATCCTCTAGTCCCCATTTATAAACTAACATTCCTCCTTTCCATCCTCGCTTATTTCATTTCCTATTATCCCTCAAATCACCAAACCTTCCTCATCCCTTCATTAAAACTGATCCCTACTTTCCTTCTTCTTGCCTTAACTTCGAAATGAAATCTTTCTACAATTCAACTTTCCCTTACGAACCTACTTCCCCTTACCTACCATCTCAATTATCTCTGAGTAATTCGCCACCACAGCTAACATATATCACACATGGTAGGTTTTCTAGTTTTTAGCTTTCTATTTTATGACGATACGATGGACTCCATTCCATTGGTGACTACGGTGGAGCTTAACGCAGTGATGAAATGATGGCCGAAGTTGCTTGGAGGAGATGAGATGTGGGATATGGTAAGGTTCGGCAGAGCAGAAAAGGAGGAAGAAAGGAGTTAACGACATAGGGTTCGGTCGAGTAAGTTGATGGATAACATGTTAGGTAAAGGAGGGATCGGGTGTAATTTGGTGTAAGGCATAGATATACAGATTGGTAAAGTAGTTGATTATATGGATTAGTTGTTTAGTTAAATGGGAGAGATCAATAGTGGAAAATTTATGGAAGATTGAAAATAGTGAAGTAGAGGGATCGGTGGAATTGGTTAGCGTGGCGAGATCGGCATTTTTGTTAAAGGAAAGGGGTCGGCATCTTTCATCCAGAGAGAGGAATCGGCAAACAAGGATTGGCATATAGGGATCGGCTAATTCTAATCTTTCGAACTGAACTAGAAAACCTATCCAGAATCACTTGTTTGAACAACCAAAACCAATTCCATCTCAATGAACTTGAACATGTGACAGTGATGAACAACAAAACTTGCATATCCACTAAGGAACTCAAAATTGAATGACCAAATCCATGGGACTTAGAACATGAGTTAAAATTTAATATATGGACTTTAAAAAACAGATTTCACACTTTGACATGTCGATGGTCGAACCCAAAGCTTACACAACCGATCAATCTTTTCGCCAATTGAGACGGTCAGCGATGATGTTCACTCTGTTCTCAATCCAAGATATCATCATTTAACTTTGCTTTCATATTTTAAGTTGCTTATCTTTGCTCTACATGACACTGCACCACACTAGATTACACTTAGCATGAGGGGATAGGTAAACTTTTCTAACCTTGATTATCTGTTGAGTATGGTTGACATGGACTTTAGACGTTCAGATCATTTAGATGCACTGTCTTTCGGGATAACTTCATAATATAGTAATCCTAAAGTTGATTCAAGTTCTGCAACTATTTCTGGCAGACCTTTCCCTGGTCGTCAAGCTGAACAACAGGAAGTTTTTGGCACATTGGCCGACCTTTTCTCTGCCATTCCCATCCTCTCGGTGAAAGAAATAATCCCTACCCCCAATGATGTAGAAGGCACTATATTCATAGAAAACCCAGCAGATTCTCTAGCCTCCAAAATTGGAGAGTCTGCTCTTTGTGGATTATGTTCTAGACATGGGATTCCCTTCGAAGACGTTCTGGTTCCTTGGTGAACAATAGGGCGCATTCGTCCCCGGAGGGTTATATAGCATGCAATAAGTTCATGTGTTGGGTCAGATGCATGCCGCCCTTCAATTCCTTTTATCCGGAAGATGCTAAAATATCTTGGAATAGCTCCTACTCAACTTCACCAAAACAGCTATGCCTTCTCTAGGGCGATTTCTTACTATTTATGAACGTCTTGTTCCATCTGCCAACTCCTGAGGACGTTGGGTTTATTTTTAACTTCAAACAACGGATATGGAGCTTTCCCTATATTTTCCTCAAGCCTTCACCCAATTGTCAAGTCTTAATGGGTGCTTGGAACAAGCTCAGTCTCTTCAAACACGAATGGTTTATGTCCGATATCCGTTGGCTTTGTAAGGCGATGGTTGGAAGAACGTAAGTGTCGTCTTTACTCTATTATCAAATTATCTAACCCAGGTCATATCTGGAATCAACTAATATTTTGAATATGTATAGGTGTTCATCCACGTCCAGAGGGCGATAGATTTTCATGGGCAATCTCTGCAATTCGTGACACTCCAATCGAAGACAGGGACATTGGACTTCTTGTAATCGACGAATAGTTTCTCTGTCCGGGCTGCTGGAGGAAGGTCATAAAGTTTGGCTTCTAGGAAGCGCTGCACTACTAGGATATGCTGCAGAACAAGAAGGTTACATCAAGAACCCTATCATTCCCCCAATCAAGGGGACTTAGGATGATGCCGAAGAGAGCGAAATTAGGGATGCCGAGATCAATGAGCCCGGTGATGCTGATGCAGGTCCAGACAATGCGCCTATGGTTGAACCATCACAAGGCGCTTAACCTCACATGCTAGCTAGGAGAAGAAAGAAGCTTGCATATAAGCTCTATAGGAGAAAAAGTGCCAAGGAGCCTGAGTTTTTTATTACTTCCATCGTCAAAGATGTGTCTTCCCAAGATTTAGAAAGCTCAATGAATGTGTTTTCAAATCTCCAAATACTTGATGACATCATGACTTATGACTTCCCCAACATCAGTATTGAGGGGCACAATTCTCCCACTAGAAGTGGCGAGGACATTCTTCCCACTTGCAAAGGAGAGAAAACTCCTATAAGCAAGGATGCAGCTACTAGTCTGTCGGGGGACACTGGGGTACTCACAATCACGTGCACTTCACCATACGATCTCCATCTACTTTTTGTATAATGGTCACTCGTAAATCTTTGTTTGGTTTTTTCAGGTGCAATGTCTCAATCCCGAGCTTTTGATCGCTTGAGGGGCTCCTCATCGCAATTCGAATCCAAATGTGGTTCAGAATCAGGCTGGCATAGAGAAAGGGATGACGATCGAGAAAGAAGTCGTCATTCGAGGGAACCTTCATGTTCCAAACATAAAGTCTCACTTATCCTATTAGGAAGTTCAACTTAATCTTTCTATATACAGTGATGATCAGACTTCTTTCCATTGTTTCCAAGTTGCCATATCGTCTACGCAATATCCCAGTTCCTCCAGCTCCAACCAGTCCCATGACCATAGGTCGAGCAAATGTCCAATCATCGCTTCTGATCCATCTTTGCCGACTGTGGCTCTTGAAGCTTCCACGGTAGAAAAATTGGCCAAACTTAAGGTCAATTTTTCAAAAATTTATTTTGATGGGCTTAACTTCCTCCTCTCCATTCATACCATCCCATGGAATGTTAAGGTGAGTTCTCTCGCATGCGTTAACAATATTTTTGTTCAACATGAATCATTCCAGCACTTAGTAGAGAAGATCTTCGAGGTGTCTATCAAGAGACAGCATAAAATCGATCGTCTTAAGCTAAGGGCGATCCATGATAAATATATAATTAAACAATTAGGCATTAAGATCTCAGATTTGATGGAGAAGATGACCGAGGCAGAAAAAAGTGCTAAGGAAACATCTGAGGCAGTGAGTCATCTAGAAGCTGCATATAAAAAAGAACTTGATGCTGCCCTCAACCTTAACAGCATGCTTGCCTTGGAAAAAGATACCTTGCAAAAGGAGAAATATACTTTAGGCCACCATGTTGCGAAACTTGAAGAACTTCTTAAGAAGGAGATGGAAAAGAAAATTGAAATTCAAGAGGAATCGCTATGATATTTTGAAGAGGCTATTAAAGGTTGGACTTTGAAGATTAAGCCTGATGAGCAACTTTCTCAGAAGTCCTTAAAGAAGAGGCGGAATGAGATGAGCGAAAAGATCGGTGCCCAAGTAGAGGATGACAAAGAAGCCGATCGAAATGAAATTACGGACATGTTTGATCTCTTGATCGTTGATTACAATGCTAAAGTACTTATCTACTGTGATTTGAGCTTTCTTGGTGAGGGTTATCTTTAGTCGCTTGTCGAGGCCTACGAGTACATTGTTGAAATGAAAAAGATTTCGAGAGATTTCGTTCTTCATGTCTAATAGTTATAGGTTTACCTTCTTGTTTCCACAAATCTATAGGTCTTCTGGGTCCCAGCCAAACTCCAAAAAGTGGCACTACCATGAACAACAATCGACGTTTACTGAGATTCCAGTGGCCACCGGCACTCCAAGACCCGACGCTCAAGTTGTTGAAGCGCTTGATGATGATAAAGCTGAAGACCCACCGTTGGCTGATGAGCGATGATGTTATAATTACTCACACCTGTGAACATACCGATGAGCTTAGCTTAAAAGAACGCATCGAGAGGAAGGAATTGTTGAGGAAAAGAGCTAAGTTTGAACCTACCGATGTGGACAATGAAAATCCAAATCTCGTCCCATTACAAGCTATCCCACCTGGCGAGTCGATTCCCCATGAACTCCCTTCATCCTTCGAATTCTCTCCTACCAAAGGCCACAAAGGATCAAGAAAAAGGACGGGCGGAAGTACGAGTGGTGACACTCCAAAGAGATCCAGAAAGGAGAAAGGGTAGAAAAAATAGTCATCTCTCCAACTTAGTCTGTATTAGTTTGCATAGTTGTTATCCTCTTTCATTGGTCGTGATTGTGCGGGTGCAGCCCCGTTTTAAATAAACTTGAATCATAATTTTCGAAGTGTATTATGTGAATAAAAGTTCTTTGTTTTTTGTTGAACTCTTATATGAATTTTTTATTTAAGTAGTCAAGCTATTACTTTCCATTCAATGTACTTGTAATTCATCACTCATTACCCTGGATGATAATACGTTAATCCCAAGGCCTCCATGCGATTGTGGCCTTGAGTCGTACCGAACATGGGGCTTGAGCTCTAATGTTAGGCTATCGAATTCAGCGGTTTGAATGATTATACTCCTACCCTAGCCCTAGTTTAGCGGAGTTAAACAGTGGGTGGTTGAACTCCATCCATTGCAAGTTTATACTCCTCCTATCGGTTTCAGGTCGAAGTTCACGGAATACGGAGTGGTCAAACCACACTCGTCTATTTCTTTATACTCATATCCATACTCTAGGGATAAGCATTAGTTAGCAGGTGGTCGAACCGCAAGCAACTTGTGTTTATACTCCAGTTTGCAATTAGGGACTTAGAGTTATTTTCAAAAATAGTCGGATCATACATTTCTTAATTAACTGACTTACCCCCAATTTCAGGGGTTAATTTAGCGAGTGATCGGTCGTGTCACGATCGCTTTCAATTCATATTTGTCCCATCATTTGATAGGATTAATGGGTCACTAGATTGCTGAATTACATCCATTCCTCATTAGGCATTCCGTCCATCGGGTTGTGAGCGTGAATCGTCAACTAAACGATCATACCATTTTCGTTTTTTTTGGTTCAGATGTGACTTTATGTAATCGACTAGATCCAAACTCTAGGAACCTGCTCGTACATGTCAATACTAGTTAGTCCAGCATCATAACTAACATGTACTACTATAGCAAACATAGACATGAAGGAAATTCAAAACTTTAATTGCCAAATGGAAAGAAAGAACATAATTTTTCTTATTACATATCTTTGAAAAAAAATACTAAAGTAAGTCCTGAAATTAAATACAACTAAATGAAGAAGTAGGAAATTAATTGAAATAGCATCGTAACGCTCACTATTCCACACCTTTGAGAGTGTGATGCCATCAACAGTTTCAAGCTTGAAGGTTCCCTCTCCTAGCCTCTATTTAATGACATATGTTCCTTTCCAAGAAGGATACATATGCGACAGGGTAGGAAAAACCGTATTATGATGAGATTGCTGATTTCAAAGGTTGTAATCAGACTTTAGTGCTGTAATACCGGGTGACTTGGTGTCGGTGCGCAGCTGCCCTTAAATTAGCTTCTCCGCGCTTCTCATCTATAAATTCTGAGATTCCATGAGGAGATCTTTATTCATTCAGGGATCATAGAAGGTTACCCGATGAGAAGTAACTTCAAGCTTAACAGGAATAATGGCTTCAGAACCATAAGCAGTGGCGAATGAAGTATAGTCAATCGCGGACTTATGGGTGGCCCTATAAGCCCATTGTGCGGTCGAGAGCTCATCTACCCATTTGCCTCTAGTCTTTTCCAAACATTTCTTCAAAATGGAATTTATGATTTTGTTAACAACTTCAACTTGTTCATTGGCTTGAGGGCGAGCGGCTGTCGCAAATCACTTTTCAGTATGACGCCGATGGCAGAAGTCTTTGAATTTAGCACTGTCGAATTGAGTCCTATTGTCTGTTACAATAGTTCATGGAAGACCAAAACGAAAGATGATTTTCTAGACGATGAAGTCGATTACTTTCTTGGCAGTGATCATGGCGAAAGGTATTGCTTTGGCCTATTTAGTGTAGTAATCAACTGCAATGATAGCATACTCCACATCACCCTTAGAGATCGATAAGGAACTGATAATATCTATACCCCATAAGGCAAACGACCATCGTAATGACCCTAATTTTGACAAATATTATTTAGTACATTTAATTAAGTAAACTAAATAAAATACTGTAGGTGGTTAAGGGATTGAGATTTGTTAATTAAAAAGGGGTCATGCCTTAATGAATGTGTAAGAAAAAGAGAATTAAAAAGAGGTAGGAGGAATATGGTAAGGGCAAAATAGGAATAGCCTTTGTTCTTATACCCCAAACCCCTTTATCCTTTATCTCTTATTCATTTCAACATTCACAAACAAAACTAAAACCTTAAGCAAGCTCGGCCAGCCACCATTAAGAAGATTCAAGAAGAAGAAAAGCTAGGATTCAAGTAGAAAGCTTAAGCAAATCAATCAAAGAGAAAATCTGAACCTTCTTAACCCCAAGCTTAGGTGAATAATTTGATTTACATTTCACTTTTGATAATGATCTTGGTTTCAAGGTTTGATCCGAATTATTTTGCAAATAATATGTCGTGTTATATTTGTTTAAATGGATATATATATATATATATGCTTGTTGGTGATTTATATTATTTCATACAGATTTTATGATAAGTTTAGATTGTAAAACCTATTAAGTGACATCCAAATGATTTGCCTTTTTGATATATGATCAAAAACACTGTTTTAGAAGTGGGTTTCAAGTTTTATAATTTTCTAAGTTTGTGGATTTATTATGCAATTTCTATGAAAGAAAATAGTTAATACCGGGTTTGAATTATTTAAGGCACTTATATAATGATTTCAGGTCTAAAATTTACATATGTTAGGAAATATATTAAAAGTGAATTATGGCGACTTTTGAGTATTTTTCCTAGCTTTCGGGTCTAGCCACTTCCATTTGCTAGCTTTCATCACTATTCCTCCACTAATGTACTCATTCAAAACCAATGCACACACTATCAAGCAATTGACACGTAGTACATTGTAGAAAGGCGGAAGGATCGTGTCGAAACCACGCTTTCGAAGGGGTAGAAGTTATTCTTATAAGCTTTCAAATCCTTTACTTAGTTCTATTTATAAAGGATGCTTTCGAAGGGGTTGTTTTTAACTTGTCTTTTTTTTTAGAAGGAAGCTTTTGAAAAAGTTGTCGCTTGCCTTTGTTTTTAGAAAAGAGCTTTCAAATGAGTTGCCGCTTACTTATGTTTTAGAAGAAGCTTTCGAAAGGATAACCGCTTTTGAACTTATTTGAAATCCATGTTGCCGCATTCATACCTTTCGAATTAGTTAAGGCTGCTTTTCTTTATAGCCTTAAAACAATACATTCAAAAGGGGTGCTTTTGCCTTTTTACTTTGAAGCTGCCTTCCCAATGCTTTCGAAAGGGTCATGTAGCCGATTTCAGATGGTTTCGAAGGCATTGGTTTCAGACGGGTGGGTTTCGAAACTATCCTCTTTCTTTTACTTAGGATTAATTCTTTCGAAAGTAATGCTTTTACCTCTATTCTTTATGACCCCTTAGTTATATTAAAAGTTAAACCCAATGGTTTCAAAAGGAATAATTTTAAACGGTTTTGAAGCGATGTTTCCACAAATCCTTACTTGAACTCAGTGCTTTCGAAAAGTATGCTATAAGTGTTTAGAAGGGGAGGTCGCCAATGTTTTCAAAAGGTATACTTTAAGCGTTTGAATGGAAGGTTTCCAATGCTTTCGAAAGACAAGTTTAAAGGGTTTTGAAAGGGGGTGTCTAAGGTTTTATATAATGGTTTCGAAAGGGATGCTTTTAGTTATTTTGAAAGAGATTGTTAAGGTCATAAACAGAGGTTTCGAAGGTATTGTTTTGGCCTTATAGCCTAAAGCTTTCTAAGCTAAAAAGATGTTTTAACTTATTATGAAGGGATAGATAATTCCATTGATTAGATTTCATCAACATTGTTTTATGGAAAGCATATATCATGGCATAAGTGTTTCGAGTAAAGCGAAGTATATGATTTCCTTGTTTTATAAAAATATGATTTACGGGTTAATAATTTGTATAGATTGTTTAAAAGGAAATGAAATTTGAATAGTGTAGTCAAACCTAAGTATATGACATGAAATGAAACTTGAAAAGGGTAGTTAACCCTAAGATTATGACTCAAATATTAGAAGACTAGATGAGACCGGTATGGGATCGCGCCCTATAGTTTAGCTAATAGCCCCTAGCTAATATAAGTCCAAAATTCCAGTGTGTAGGGCTTTGTCACAGATGGGACTAAAAAATAGTGTTACACACAAAAGGGAATATACAGAGTAAATATAGGTTATTGGCGAGGCCGTAAAACCATTAGCATCATTTGACCCTAGAAGAAAAAAAGTTGAGGGCAGACATCCCAGTATGTGTCTAACAGAAGTTAGATTATTGATTTTGTCTGGTAGGCCGAGTCAGCCAATGGTTAATAGTTAGCCAAATAAAACTATAATGTGGGGAGATAGTCCATTAATTTCCTGATTAGTATGCATATATGTATTTGCTATTATTGTTATAATCAATTTGATTGTAGGATTTTGACACACAAAAGATATGCTTTTAAAAGGATATTAGTAAGGGAAAACTCATTCCGCTAAGCGACATGGTCTCACTTAATATTAGTAAATCAAGATATAATAGTATTATCCACACTATGCTTTATGTTTGACTCGAAGTTTATGTTTTCCACTTAAACTCTAGGGTGCTCAAAATTAAATTTTGAGTAGATTGAGAGTTAAGGATTTTTAGGTTTAGTAGGTTGGACGAATAAGCTTCCGAAGACATGCAGGAGGCAAAGCTAGCTATGTAGGAGCTATTTATTATTGTTTCCGTCGTGATGTATTTATGACTGATTTGTCTATTTAGTACTCTGATCATTGAAGGAGGCATCTTCATATGTCACACTTGGTGTAATTTTTAATAATTATTTTTGGGAAAAACATAGAAATCATTTTGGAATTTTGTAACTAAATATGAAATATAGATTTGAAATGTAATCGGAAAAGTTGTTTTTGAAATCTATGTTGATTTTATTTCATATTCATGTTCTTCTGATATTATGGATACAATTAACATACCGTATTTTGTCACCAGAAGTTAATACTATGGATTACTACAGTATCTATAATTCTTTGCATCAGGCCTAAAAATAGGGGATGTTACAGCCATGGGCTAACCATTTGTGTAATTTCCATAGGCGGAGCTCTTATAACTTTTGCATACATATAGCACTTATTACATCGCCTTACATAATCAACAACATCTCAATTGATGATCGACCCATAATATCAAAAATGGAGCATTTTCTTTGCTAGAGTTTGCCCTCTGGTGTTATCGCCACATTCGCCTTTATGAACACCCTTCAGGACTCGTTTTATTTCATAATGAGCAATACACTGGAAATAGGGGAACATAAAATCTTTCATGTACATAACTCCTTTCTGTATGATATATCATGAAGCTTTACAAAGGACTTTGTTTTTTGTTCCTTCGTTCGAGAAGAACCCCTTATAGAAAATAGTCTTTAATCGAAATCATCCACGACTCTTTCTCAGGATCCGTCTCTAGTACTTGGTCGATTTCCATCGGGCTTATGCTTAGAGCGCTTAATACTTCGACTGGAACCAAGCCCATATGTTGTGCATCCCCGGTGCTAGCAAATTTTGCCAATGAATCAACCACTTTGTTTTGATCCTAAGGAATGTGTGTAATATCATAGTACTTGAAGTCAGTCAACAACTCTTGGACTTGGATAAGGTACGGAGCAAGTCATTGTCCTTTAGCTTGGTAATCTCTCTTGACTTGGTATACTACTAATTGTCGCAAAAGATTTCAAGAGACTTTATCCCTAGTTCTCTGGCGAGTCGAAGTCTAGTAATCGGGGCTACATACTTAGCTTTGTTGTTTGTTGCAGGGAAACCGATCTTTAAAGCATAGAAAATTGACCGATATTCGGCAGTTACAAGAACAATTCCAGCTCCTGAACAACGATCATTTGATTCTCTATTTGTATATAACTTCCACCGTATGGTATGAGTTTCACTGCTCTTTGGGAAATCATCCTGCATGGTAAATTCTATTATAAAGTCCACCAATGCCTGACCCTGGATAGCCCTAGGACGAAGATAAGTGACATGGATATGGCTAGGCTCAATATTTCGCTTGAGTAACCTTCCAGATCTCTCAGGTCGCTGTAGGACCTTTCATAACGGCTGGTTGGTGTAAAATTTGATAGGATGTGCTGAAAGTAAGGGCGGAGCTTTCGTGAAGCTATCAATAAACAATGTGCCGATTTTTCTATCTTTGGATAGTTCCTTTCCGCTGCTGTCAATCGTTTGCTAACATAGTAGACCGGTCTTTGAATTTGTTCTCTCCGCGAATCAACGCGACACTTATAGCATGTACTGACATGGCCAAGTAGGTACTTAAGTCTTTATAATCCACTAGCTTTGACAAGATGGGAGGTCTCTCTAAGTAGTTCACCAAAGCTTGGAATGCGTCTTTACAATCCTGTGTCCGTTTGAAATTCCTTTTACCTCTCCTAATAAAGTCAAAGAAAGGAATGCATTCGTCAATAGCTTTAGAAATAAATCGACTTAGGGCGGAAACCTTTCCATTCAGCTTTTGTACTTGTTTACAAGTCTTTGGCACTTGGATATTTGGAATAGCTTGGATCTTTTCGGGATTATCTTCAATTCTGTAGGCATTAACGATGAAACCCAAGAACTTTCCTAACGCTACACCAAAAGAACACTTCAAAAGATTAATCTTCATTTTATGACATTTGAGAATATCGAACATTTCTATCAAGTCTCTAACATAGTCTCTAGACAATCGTGACTTCACGAGCATATCATCCACATATACCTCCATCGTTTTTTCAGTTTGATCTTTAAACATTCTATTGACTAGGTGTTGATAGGTTGCTCCAGCATTTTTTAGTCCAAAAAGCATTACCACGTAGAAATATAATCAACATCGGTAATGAAATTGGTGTGCTCTTGATCGGGAATATGCATCAGAATTTGGTTATATCCTGAGAATGCGTCCATAAAAGATAGCAATTTATGTTCCGTGGTTGAGTCTACCAACTGGTTGATTATTGGAAGTGGAAGATTGTCTTTTGGGCATTCCTTTTTCAAGTCCGAGTAATCAATGCACGTCCGCCATTTCTCATTCGCCTTTCTCATAAGTACAGGATTGGATACCCTCTTAGGTTGTCAACCTTTGGTGGCTTAAATATGGAAAAATTTGTCCACACCCATACCTTTCTCATTTCATTGAGCATCCCTCAATTCAGCTACATAACAGGCACATCCGGTCGCCCGACGACCATGAACAACCCCAATACCATTATCTATCGGGAACTTCAAAGTCAAACACCATGAGGCAACAGCTTCCCAGAACTCAGCTAGGGTCGGTTGTCCAAGAAAATCGTTGTATGGAGGGTCAACATCCAAAACAACAAATAGAAAAATCTGCACTCTCCTATGGCCACCTTCTCCCAACTTCATGGGCAATTCAACACAACCAACGTCTTCAATTGCAGCACCATTAAAGCTATAAATGCAAGCTTTAGACAGTTTCAAGTCCTTATGTCCATCTACATCTGATCATAAGCTTTTTTAAAAATTATATTGACAGAACGTCCACAATCAACAAATATCCTTCTTACTAAAGCGGGGCCGATCATGGCCAAAATGACCATTGGGTTAATCGTCGAAGCCTCCACCTTGTCTGCATCTCTGTTTCTAAACAAAATATCATCTACCATTGTACGTTGTTGTTTTTTTTGGAGCTCCATCTTTTGTACTCGAACAACATTCAAAATTCACATACTTAATTGCACTAGCGTAGCGCTCCATTTCATGCCAACTCTTATCACCCGGATGTGGTCCTCCGACTATTGCATTGATTACCAATCTTCCGCCAGTCCATGCAGGCTCCTTAGCTCTATGCAATACTTGTCCTCGATGGGGCTTAGATGTCCCCTGCCCACCATCCTGCAGGATTTTTACAAACTTCTGTAACTTTCTTTCTCGAATTAGTTTTTCGATAATATCCTAGTGATGCCTGGATTCATTTATGTTATGACCATAACATTCATGAAACCAAAATATTTTCCTGTTTATTTCTACTTATCCATTGATTCTTTCAGAGGCTGCTTCTTGTACTGATATATTGTAGGAAGACAAATAAATATTCTCTAGTGATGTATTCAGTGGCGTGTAAGTATCGTACATCGAAATCCTAGGCATTCCTCTTCGAGAATCCCTCTTTCATCCTCGGCGCCTATCTATGCCTTTCTTTTGTTGATTTGGTTTGTTCTAGACATTCACTTGAACTTTTCCAGAGCTATCATCAGACTGCTTCACTGCAGTATTACTCTGTACTCACTCTCCACTTGGTCCAGCAACATTCTTCTTCCTAGGCCGTCTGGTTTCCTCTTTCCTCAAATACTAAGCTGCCTTTGCATAAAAGCCCTCCAACATTGCGGGTGGCTTGCCAGCTAAACAATCGCCAAATTTAGACTCTGGATTAATCCCTCTATTACGGCCATCAATATTGCACGGTCATTCGAGTTGCTAATTTCTATAACTGATATATGGAATCTCTTCAAATAATCTTTCAATGATTCTCCTAGAGCATAGATCATGCCGTATAGGGACATTACTTCTTTGGGGCGAGTTGCATGCATATGGAACTGCTCCATAAACCTTGTTGCTAATTCGTCAAATCTGCAGACCGACCGCTAGGGTAACCTTGTAAACCACGATGTTGCTATTCTAGAGAGAGTTATGGGAAAACATCCACACTTATTTGCATCATCTGCTCGTATGGAATCTATCAGCCATTCATATCTCATGATGTGCTGTCTGGGGTTGGTTTTTCGCTTGTAGCCAAGCATCGATGGCATGTTGAACCTCCTTGGATACTCTACATGTAGGACATTATCAATGAACAGGGTATGGCTTCTCGAGATTCCCTATTCTTCATTGGTCAAGCCTTGGCTCTATCTTACTAACCGTCTAACCACAGCCGACAAGTCCGACATCTAGATAGTCGGTGCTAAGAGGTGGTTGTGTTCCACCTCACGTAAATGGTTCGGTTGATGTCTACGGGCCATTCCATGCCTTCTTGGTTCTCCATCCTCCTGTTGTACCATGTACATTCACTTTGTCATCATTCCAGAGAAGTAATTAATCAACAATCAACTGAATGCCATCATCCAGATCAGCCGTAGTAGCTCCAACTTAGATCCCATCATGTTCAGGTAAGTATCCACCTCAAGAGGAGGGATTGATACTAATCCTTATGGAGGGATTAGCACTAATCGGTCCTGGTTGACTAAGAAGGTCAACCAGTTGACGCCTCGGAGTTTTTTTGCAATATCCATCTATTTTACAGTGCATATGTTTGTGATACTCGTCCAATGAACTAGAACTCTCCGATGTTGAGTAAGGGGTGGGGTCCATCCTAGCTTCCCTCGTTATTGCTGACTGAGTTGGTTCATTAGGTTGACATTAGCTTGAACCTGTAGATTTAATTATCGATGGCTATCCACTAGCACTCTCATCAGATTCTAGAATTCAGCTATTGTAATGGAATCAGCTAGACTCAACATCAACCGGATCAGCGTTTACATCTATTGGTCGACTACTTGGGCCTCCTTACTGGATGCTAGCATTCTCGTTTCCTTCTACGTTCGGAGAAGTAGATCTAGTGTTCCTCGCCATTGTTGATAGCTTTGCTTAGATTTTCTAAAATCTGAATAGAATGAGAAAACTTCCTAAAGAATACTGTAGATCTCCTTCGGAGGATTTATTCAATCAAGTAGCATAAAGGGTTCCAAATAAGCTGAGAATCAAGGCTTTAAGTGAAAGCATCAAAATGTTTCCACCAAAAATTAGCAAAAACACCAAATGGAAGCGTTGAAGAGAAATAAAGGATAAATATAAAATGAAAAGTAGACTAATAGCAAAGAAATAGCAGTAAATTGAAAAATAACGTGCACATAAAGATTTATAGTGGTTCAGCGTTGTTTGCCTATGTCCATTTTGAATATATTGCTTTATTAATCACTTCTAAATTGAGTACAATAGGGATCAGATGAAAATCCTTAGTTACAAAAGAGTTCAAGGCAATTAGAGCGTAAAAGTCCCGAAAATGAATTACCATGCCTATATTTATAGACCAAGATGACCAAATATCTCCCTGAAAATCCGATAGAAGGACCTTCAGAACCATATGGACCCATAAGAGGGATCGCATAGCCTAATTCTTGAAGAAGAGGGATTGGTATCGATCCATATTTTGGTCAAAGTTTGGGGTGCGATATCCAAGGTTGCTTCCTTATGCTAAAATATGCTTAGCCTCCAAATTTCATGCCAATTGGATCAATAGAACTTGAGTTATTCCTTGATCTTTGCTTCAACATGGATTGCTTGCTAATTCCTGCCGATCCCTTCCAAGGGAAGAATGTCAATCCCTCTAACTTCATCTTCTTAAGGTGTGATCCCTAGGGTCGGCTTCCTAAGGCCCCCATATATTGCTTACAAAATTTCATATGCATTTGACTTGTGGATCTTGATATATTAATTGTTTTCTATTGAAATGAACTTATTCCTTGAAACATACCAATCCCTATGGTGGAAGTCAATTTTTGTCGATCTCTCCTATATGTTAAACCATATGTCATACTTATGCCTTGCATATCTATCAACTCCATCATGTTAACATATGTACTTGGCTTTTGGGCCTCATAATCATCACATTGGACTCATTGGCCTTGACAGCAGTCGAATCTAACTTTTGCAATCAATTCAATATGGCAGGGTCAAAATGCTGGATAACATGCGTGATACTGTACTTCGGCGAAATCCACATAGGCTTTAATTTTTAAATTTTTTAAATATTACCGAGGATCGGGTTCATACCAGTGAGTAAACATAATAATATTGTTAGAACTTTTCCAAACTAGACTTATTTAAATTAATTTACATATGTTATAAATTAAAAGAAAAAATTAAAACAAATGTTGTGTTAAATTTTGTTGGCTTTTAATTATTTATTTAGATTACTAAAATTAGCTAAAATAATATATAGCTATTATATATTAATTTAATTAATTATATGGAATGAAATAAATATCTAATTAATTAATATGTGATGTTAGTTAGGTCCAATATCGTAGAGAGTCCGTGTATAGGAGAGTTAGCCAAAATATGAGGATAGAGGAGGTTTGATTGCTTCTCTTTAACCAAGATCGGATTAAGAATTAGAAGAGGAGGAAAAGGTAGAGATTTTTGATGGCTATAAATTAACACCACCTCTTCTTATTTAATACACATACAGAAACCCTATCTCCTACTAAAATTTCTAGAGACTTAAAGTTTGATTTGCGCACAAAGCTAGAACGTAGGTGCAACTACAGTCCAAGGAGCAATAACTAATAACATAATGTAACGATCCCGGTTTAAAGACGAATTTAAATTTGTAATTAAATTAAAATTTTGGATTAAATTGTAGATTTATTTGAATTTTTCAAATTTAATAAGAGATATATACCCATTTGTTTTTGAATTTGGATTTGAAACTCTTAATAAATATATTCAATTGAATTGGATTATAAATAAAATTTTGATTTGGAAATTCAAAATTAAATTCAAAATGAATTGGATTTAAAAAATTTACTTTGGAAAAGAATAATACGTATGATTATTTGTTAAATGTATAAAAAGTATAAAATAAA
Source organism: Allium cepa (assembly GCA_030765085.1). NCBI lineage: Eukaryota > Viridiplantae > Streptophyta > Magnoliopsida > Asparagales > Amaryllidaceae > Allium > Allium cepa. The sequence goes on along the minus strand of CM060937.1, from coordinate 180,092,456 downwards.
ATTTATCTTATCAATATTTAATATAAGTGTAAAATATAAAATAAAATATATGTTATAAATTTAACGTTTGATAGTTAAACTATAAATAGAAATGAAATTCAAGCATATATGTTAATAATAAAATTTTATGGTTATATGGCAAAATAAAATCAAAGTATATAATAATAACAAATGAAATACATATAGGATTATATGTGAATTTGGCAAGCAAGGAAATAAATAAACTAAAGTGTTATGTACATATAAAGAACAAAGGAAATAATAAAACATAAAAGCTTGCAAATGAAGATAATAAAACAAAGAAACAAAAATATATCTACAAAATAAAGAAGTACAATTCAAATGGATTATATGTAGACAAAATAGGGACATTGCATTAAATACTTTCTTCTCAAGCACAAAACAAATCTTTTCAGCCGAAATTATGTTAAAACCATATCGGTAAACTAAGATAAAATATCTTTAGTCAAAACAAAAGAAGCTTAATCTAGTTGTAACCTTCCCTGTAAACACCTATCTGTACAAACTGTGCCTTCTTTTATATATACATCTATCTTATTCAGTTCGATCACTAAACTAAGCTGAACAAAGAAAAAAGAAAATAAGAAATATCATTCAACTCAAAGGAAAAAAATAGGATTCAAAGGAAAAAATCAATCTGCAATTTTCAAAGCAACAATTTCTCTCTGTTCTTGTATTCACTGTGAGTAAACAAAATTTAAAAAAAAAAGCTTAAGTATATTTGAATCTGTGTAGGATATTCATAAATCATATTATTTTACATATGTAAAAAAAATTATATATATAGCTCTGTATATAGGGATTATTCTATGAAATCTTGTCTATCTGTTCTTCTCTGTTTGGATTTACAGGGTTAAATAGTTATTCAAAAATTCAAAGTTCCTCATCAAGTCATTTATAGGCTTACAGTTTAAAATGAAATAAGTTGTTAAAACATAAATAAAGTTTTTTTTAAATTTGTTTTAACATGTTGGTGAAGTATCACTACTGGGAATTTTGTCCTACAGGCAACATACATTATTATGTTAAAATTCGAATGTGATAAACTGTTGATTCAATTACATAATCTAAATCTACATTCAAAAATAAGATTTTTAAAACAAAATTGGGATTTTTTAGTTAAGTATTTTACTAGCAGTTCATAGTTGATCAAAAAACGCATTTCCATCAATTTCTGGTGGTCGAAGGATTTTCGGATGGTGAAACTTTGCATGAAGCAAGTATGACCATCGTTGTATTCAAGAAAAATGTTGAAAAAAAATTTCTGTTGTATAAATTGGAGGTTCGAGTTCAAATTAGGGTTGCATTCGAGTTTTGTTTTCATGTCTGTAAATAAGGTGATTTCATCGCCTCGGAGGCATCGAGTTGCACGTGATGATGGGGGATGGTAGTATGGAGTGTTGACGTGATGTGGCTGAAATCATGGCGTCGCTGGTGGTCAGAGGACCGGCGGTGAGACAATTTTGTTTTGGGTAGGTTCGAGTTACAGTTTCAACGAAGAGGAAAATTTTGATTTCGAGTTTCTGTTTCGAATCGAGTATATGATTTCGAGTATAGGGGATGTTTGCGACTTGCTGAGGCTCGTGACATTCGCCAGAACAGCGACGCCATGATGTGCACGTGCACGGCCTTGCGATGTGCCAGGAGACGTTCAGGTGTGAACAACTCGAGTTGATACTCGGGTAGATGGTAAATCTACTTCGAGCTGGTTTTGGGTGTGTTAGTGCGTTGTTCTGTATAAAAGTTTTAAACTTAAACTTAGCTTAAGAAAAAAATGAAAGGAAGAAGAAGTAGGTACGAGAGGAGGAGAGGAAGAATTCGGGGAAGGGAAGAGAGAAACTCGAGTTTGACTCGAGTAAGAACTGGGTATGCTCAGGTTATATTTCCAAAATGGGTTAAGCCCAACAATTTAAAGTTTATAACGTTGAAGTAAATAATGTTGACTATTTTGAGTTAAAACTTGTTTAAGTTATCGACTAAGGGAGTACATATCAATGCTTTCTAAAACCTTAATTAATATTTTAATTAAGTAATTAACTTAAGTTAAATATTAAATTTAATTATCATTAAAGCTTTCGATATAACAATAAATTGATTTTCAAAGTGTAAAGAAGATTCTTAAATGATAATTAAGGTAAATAATTTTTATTAACTAATGGGTTTGAAAAGTAATTAAGAATGATTTATAATTTGTAATTAGAATTGACTAATAAACAATTGTCTAATTTATTTATAATTAAGAATGTTAATTGGATAGTTTAAGTTGATTTATTTATAATTAGTAGTTAATTAAGTTAATTGATTGAGGAATAATTTATTAACAAAGTTGATTAATATTTAATTAATTTGTTTATCGTTAAGAATAATTGATCATTGATTAAAATAATGATGTGATTAATTCACTTAAACCAGATTGGAAAATAATTAACTATTGTTGTGCACTGGATTGTTATTTCTGTTATGGTCACGATACTGTGTGATGTAGATTGCTCTGTGCTGACTGTGATTTGTGATTTAATTCTGTATTGATGTGAAAACCCTTTTACTCGTAAAAAGGCATTTAAACTTCGATGCGACAGGGAGTCGGATTCCAATTGGTTATCCGAAACCCACATCGAATCGTAATGGTGAATCTTTGTGATTGATAAATTTATATTATTTATCTGTGAATCTGTGAATGAAGATAAGCGTTATGGATTATACCGCTTATCGAGATTAATATGATTGAATTGGTGATGATTGATGATGTTGCACTATTGTGTGAAACCCTTGGACTACACCATACACACACAAATATGAATTGCACGTGGAAATCAGTTAAGTCACAGATTTTTAAAATAAATTTTGAATTTGAATTCTAAATCCAAATGGTTTTGGAAATGGATTGGGTTTAAAGTGAAAAGCTTTTGAAAAGGTGTTTCAAGAATGAAAGTTATTTTGAATAACTTAATAGAGATTTGGAATTTGAATAATTCGATTTAAATTGGAATTCAATATCTGAAATTGAATTTTGTATTCGGTATTTATGATTTAAAAAGGTTATACAAGCTTATATGAGTTTTAAACCATTTTTAAAGTATTGTTTCTGAGAATTTGAATTCAACCCAAGTTTTATCATTGAAGGGTTTTAACTTGAGCAAATGTAATCGAATTTCCCCGAAATGAAAATTACTTGTTTTCAAATAATAATAGCTTTCATTTAAAGAAAGGATTTCCAAATTGTGTTGAAAGGTTTCAAGTTTGAAATGGAATTGAAATTTTTTGAAAGCTATCAAAATGAGTCTTTCATTCAAAGACCGAATGAGTTAATCCAATTTGAAATGGAATTGTTTTAAAAGGCTATAAACGAATCTTTGGAAACTAGTTTTGAAAGCTATAAGTTAAATCTTGATTAAGATTTAAATGAGTTAATCCAATTGAAATGGAAATTGTTTTTTTGAAATCCGTAAATGAATCTTTGTGAAACTGGGTGAACTTTGTGAAATGAATCTTTTTGTTTAAAAGATTTGAAATGGTAATGTGTTTAAACCATTTGAAAGAAAAGTTTAGAATTATTAAGTTGTGAGTTGTGACTTAATTGAAATCCCATATCCATGTTTTTAAATATTTCGCTTATTATTCGGTTTAGCCGGGAGAGGACTTTGTGTCATATAACCCATTTCGAATAATGATACGACATTATGGATAGCATCTGGAGACCGGTGGTGAAGACAGGGTATTTTCGAGAACGATAGGATGACCTATCGATTGTCTCTGCACTGAGTAGCTACGGTATAGAGATTCCCTAAGTGATGGGAAGTCCGATCGGGCTTATGAATACTCGGATTTGCAAGGGCTTCTTCGGAAGTGCCTTCGGTTCTGTTCGAACCAGGGATAGACTTGTATGGATGTGTGTCTGACATTACACTTTGAGATGTAAAGCTGGTTTCTTTCAACTACATATCTGTTGGTGGCGGAGAATTTATTCTCTTAGCTTAATACCCTTCTCTGAGACGTACGAGCTCAGAGGTTATGTAGTTGATGGTTACTAGTGATGCATTCCCAATTTGGTAGTGTGGCATGCTGAGTGCTGCTGTGTGTTGATGATCATTTGTGATTAAAAGCGTAGCTTTGGGGACGAGACCTCGTTGAGCCTCACAACCCGTTAATGGTCGAAACAGGAATCGTGGCAGCAAGGTTATCTAGTGGTAGCTCCTCCTGAGGGTATGACCATTTCCTTCTGGATAAAAAGTGATATCATGGTATGGAGCCCAGATACTTTACTGTATGGTTGTTGGATTGAGGGCCCACGGATAAAGGTCGGTAACGACCGAGGGAAGACATACTCGTGTCAGTTGTTACCTAGTTACAGAGGTAACCGGCCTTGTGTAGCAGAGAGCTGATTAAGTTCTCGAGGGCGTCCCTCCAGAGGCGTTCCATTTTATTTGGGAAGTTCCTTTGCCCGACCATTTGTTGGAAATCCAAACAAAACAATACGAGCCTTGTACGGTTTTAGTTGTATAACCTTCCATTTACATATGGTGGCGCCCACCGTTTAGATGGTAGCTATAGTAGGCATACAATAATGGTTGTATGCTGGCTAAGATTAATATTATATTTTCGAAAGGTTTTCTGCACTATGCACTAATAATAATATCAAATGATTTTCGCATATCAAGCATTTTTTACTGTCATAAGGAGAAATCTCCTCCAAGTTTGCGCTTGCATTGTGTGTGTGGCGGGAGGCCTTATAGCAGTTTCATTTTCCAAAAAGCATTGCGGTTTTCAATTTTTTAATCCTTTTGTTGTTTGTTTTAAAAATAAACTGTTTTTGTTTGCTCATACCAGTCCCATGACTGACCCGGAGTTTATTGTTCCCTTTCTAAACTCTGGGTGCCCACTATTTTCCACATGGACGGTCTAGAGTTGGGTTTTTCAGATAGTCGAATAGTAGGTGTAGATTCGATAGCTTCCAGCCTTTTGGATTTGTGGATCGCATTTGCTACACTTCAGCATTCGCGACTGCACTTGCTTAGCTCGGTGAAACTTGATGGTGGTTCGAGCTTGTGGTTTGGATTTTTGGGCTTTGGAGCATTGGATTGGAGTTATCCCTTGGGTATTTGTTTTCCGCTGCTGTTTATGATCTTTGATATTCTCGTATCATATTGTAGCAGTGTTGTATCATAATTGGATATTGTATTCATTGGAGTTGTATTTGATATTCATTTCTTTTTCTTCCGCTGTGTTGTTTACTTAATGGTGTTATAAGCTTCGGCGAACCAGATTCGACGTTTGGATCTGCGGCATTGGAATACAAGTGTCGTATTCGGTGCCGATTTTCGAAGGTCGAATCAGGATCATGACACATAAAGGGCCAACCATGAGTATATTTAAGGTTAGCATTTAATTTCAAATTATATATATCTGTGTAGTTAAAGCGCTTAGCGACTCTATAGCGGTGATGATGCTAAAAGTTATAGCAGGGATAAAGTGAGGATATGTTAGATAATGCTGAAGTGCAAAAGGATTCATTAGATATAAAACCAAATGTTTGAAGTTAATTTATTCCCATTCCTATATCATTTGTGTAGGAAAAATAAATATTGTTTAATCTTATATAAAAAAACAGAAGAATGTCATGATTTATGTAGACTAGATTTGGTGACTACAATAGTTTTCTAACATATATTGAGCATTTATATCTTAAAATTAAGTCTTTATCTTAATTTTGTTGATTTGGTTTAAAAGATATTACTCAAATCAGTCTTTGTATATTAATGTTGCTAAAGCAGGTGTTGAAAAGTCTTAATTTAGCAGGTGCAGCCGAAAATAGCGGGGTCTAAAGCTTATCTACTATTTGATAGCGCTAAATTGAAATAGCATTGCGTTCGAAGAGCGCTATGCGCTATAGCGACAACTTTGCAGGCCTTTAACAATACATATACATATACATATACATATATATATATAGGCCGAGTATATATTTTTTGAAAATAAACTAGTTCAAAATATATGTTTAGACATATTATATATATATATATATATAAATCTCTATATGTGTATGTATGTATGTGCTTATGTATAAATATGTATGTGTATATATATAATTACTTTCAGTCAAAACATAGAAAAGGATATATTTTATTTAATTACATAAATATGTATGCTATGTTAAATAATATATATATATATTGCTCATTGGTTTTATTAATATAAATCCATTCAACCCTGGTTTAATGTAAAAAAAATTATAAACATATATATATATATATATATGGAAGGTAATCGATTTTGGAGGGGCCCATCCACTTTTTATTAACACTATTATAACATCTGCTTGGTTAAGATACTAGAGCAACTACAACTCACACAAACAAGAATGACCATAACCCAAGGTATCATGCTATATAAGTTATAACTCAATAGAATAAAATGAAAAATAAAAACAGGTTTCCATACAAAGTGTCATATAAGATAAAAATCTAAGACATGAAAAGATCTATTGTATCATACTCAATTCCATCATCAAGATCATCCTGGTTGACTGGGATGTTCGTACCAGAAGTAGTGCCATCAAAGGACAATGGCCTATCTACAGAGACCTTAGCTTTGGGAGAAATGTCATTAGAGAAGGCGGTGGCAAGGAAGGCATCAAGCTTAGCTGGTTGATTGTTATCGAGAACGGCAGGAGGGGGTGGACTAGAATGAGGGACCTGAGTGGTGGCGTTGACGAAGGCCTTACAGTGGTAGGGCAACTTTGGTCTTCATTTCCTAGGCAGAAGTTTTTGCGGTGGAACCTTTTAAGGGATTAAGGGTAATGTAATCACTAGATCAGATGAATTGGGAAGGTGAGTACATGAGATCTCATAATGTCAAAAAAAATGGTTGTTAGCACAGATTTGACGCTGCCATAAGTAAGAAACTGAAATTTAGGAAGTTCTATTGCAGAGATAGCAACGGATGACTGTGAGGAAAGAGCCTAGCAGGAATGATCTCAATAAGCACTCTAGCATACTCAAGATGATCTCTATGCTTGGCATTTTCAACAAATCAGACCAATTCTATAATATTACTAGCCACCTAATCTTGGCCCTCAAGAAATTAAAGACAGAAGGGGATGCAAATGAACTTGGCCTAGAGTAGGATGGACATTACATTCTTCTAAGTAGAATAAATCGACGGTCTCCAATGGGTGATTATGAACAGTTTACCATCAATAATACAAGGAATAGACTTCCCAACCCTACATCGCTCGTCTTTATCTCTAAAATAAAAGAAGTACACATCCTTACAAAATGCACTTTTAAGGATCCCCCGAGTTTCCAACAATTTGATAAGATTTTTGCAACACTATACAATAGACCATTATCTTAAAAGAAACCAACAAGAGTGCTTTTTCGAAAGTCAACTCCATCGTTAATGACTTCTTGGGGGTGGAAAAAGAATTTCATCAACATTACCAGATATTTTAAAGTGGTTAGATGTGTGCCTTCTCACATTCTTTGACTTATTAGTGAATATTGAGGACCATGATTTTTTGTGATAAGGAGCTCTCTCTTTAGCAATCGAGCATGGCAGTGACCCTCAAGTTATTCACTAACTTGTGTTGGGATAACAATGTTAACAATTAACTCGGTAGTAGCAAGCAACACGTCAGGTAGTGGATTTTTCTTAAGGGGACTTGCTGTTGAAGGAAAAGTCGTAGCTCCACCATTATCATCTAGCACACTAGAATCTTCCTTGCCTCGATGACACACAACAATGCCATAAGTAGGAGGGTGTGTTTTCAAGTAGAAATCATGGTGAGAGATGTGGCTACGAGGGAAAGATGGGTTCGAATCTATGGCAGAGAGGTTCTATTTATGCTTGGCCTATAACTACGCTTGAGCCAAAGGAGGGTAGATTTCGGGAACAGTCAAAGAGGAACCTTGAATGACTTTCCAGATCTCGTCGCTAGGGTTTTAGAGGGCGGAGGTCACAGTGGCCGAAAATTCATTTGGTCGAAAATAATTTTTGTATATGTATTCACAAATTTTTTTAAAAATATTCATTCGACCGAAAATAAAAATTTAAGAAATATAAGTATTTAACTTTTAATTATATCAATATATTATTATTTTATAAATCATTATTTTATTCTTTATGCTAAAAGTTCTAATAAAAAAAAACCAATTTTCAAATTATTCAAAATAAAAAATTATTTTTTATTATACACATGGCTAATATGATATATATATATATTTGTGTACGTGTATGTATATATGTGATCTATAAATATCCATAAATATGTTAAATAAACATTTTGCTAAATATTGGCATGATATGCTCATTTTATACAATATAATCAAAAGTCCAGATAATCACACACATGCGTGTGTGCGCACGCGTGTATATATACATATCCTATATTGTTAATGCCATAAATTTCTTAGAATACTTTATTTATATCATATGGTGATATTCATATTATGAATGTGAACCTTCTATAAATAAAATAAACTAGTTAAATTATAAACTAAAATTAATTCAAGTTAATCTGAATCTAAGTTAAAATATATTTTTGGTAATCAAAATATTAAAACTAGAATAAAGAAAAATTAAATTCAAATATTGATCTCTCCCTTTATAAAATATACATAAAACATGATTTAGTGCAAATGAATTATTTATTTAAACATAGAATAAAGATCCAGTGCGAAATAAATAAAATGATTTTTTTTAAATATCTCCTTTATGCGCCTTATGCACCAAAATTAATATTTAGAAAAATTACATTTGTAATTAATTTAGCCAAAAGTGTGTGTGTATAGTATTAAAGATAATTCTACCATGAAAAGAATTGGGGAACTTTGTTTTATTTGAAAAGTAAATTTTCATAAGTAGTTTATTAAGGTGAAAAAGATTGATTAGATGATTTTCTAGCCTTTCAGAGAAAATAAATACCATATTATTTTCTCGTTATTTTTATTCAATTTCGAAAACACCTAGTCCCCAATGGCGAAAGTCAATGCTAAAACCTAGACTTTCAAAGCAATGCTAAGAGGAGAGAGAAGGAGCTCTCCAAGGAGGAAATGGCTCGCAATACAAAGTATAATCAATCTACAATTTCAACTAAGATTAATTTTCAAACATTTCAATTTATATTATAAATCATTATACACACACATATATATGGCTGAAAATATTTTTATTTTTTATAAAGCAACTTCTTTTATATATAATTAATTAATATATATATATATATATATATATAATATTTTAATCCAAAAATACAATAAAATGTTGTTTCTTAATCTCGACATAAATTATTTATTAGCTATTTTAATTTATTTATATCAATTTTTTATTTTAATAATTATATGTAAATTTAATTAAGCTTTCCAATGTACTAATATACATATAATAAATATTTTTAATCATATGAAAAATAACTTTATAGTTTCGTGAATACTATAATATTCTTATGTGAATTAAATTATAAATATCTTAATTATTATTAATTTTAGAAAATAATATAGACTAAATTCAATGTTAAATAATTAAATAAAGTAATTAACTTATTTTAATAAAAATTATTTTTTAAGATCTAGAAGCATATAGTATTTCTTTTCCCATTTTAATCATTTTGATTGACCTTTATCATAGATATAATACTTATTAAAAAAATTGACCTACTTAAATATATATTTGTATTAACTTTTAAACATAATAAAATAATCAAAAAATATTTTTTGGATCTAAAAAATAAGACAACAGATTGTAGTATTTGAATTTTTCATGGTTATACTAATCATTATAATGTTTAGAATTAGTCATATATCAATAAAATATATATAATTTTATATATGCATACATATATACATATATACATACATACGTGTGTGTATGTATATATGTATGTACATATATGTATCTATATGTATGCGTTTTGAATATGTATTACCATGCAGACCATGTTTATTTACGTATAGGCATGCTTTATAACATGTGTGTGTGTGTGTGTATACATACATATATTACGTATATAAAAATCCTAATAATCACGCACAAACACTTACATAAATATAATAGTATTTGCAAGCGCGTACTTATTTTGGCAAAGCCAACGGGGTTGAATGACCATTATAATTTATTTATATTAAATAAAGCATTTATGGCATCTAAAATCTCTGATGAAGAAATAAACAGTGCTTAGTTCACTAAGAATAAAAAAATCTAATGAAGGCCCAGATGGATTTAATGTTCTATTCTTTACTCGTAGCTAGGAATTAATAGCTCTTGAATTTATCAAAGGTATTCATAATATCTTTATCAAATGTTGGGTGCTTGGTGAGGTCAACACGACGGTCCTCATACCTAAGATAAATTCTTCTTCTGCAGTGGGCTCTTTTAGACCTATCTCCTATTGTGATGTTATATATTAGTGTATTTCCAAAATTCTGGAAACGAGGCTTGTTGTTGTGCTTCCTAACCTAATATCCCAGAACCAAGTAGCATTTTTACCTAAGAGAAGCATTCTTGATAATGTCTTAGTTGATCTAGGGCTTCTCAAAGAGTATGGCATAACTCAAGCTTCCCTTAGTGCTATGTTGAAATTGGACATCAAATAAGCATGTGACTATATTCATTGATCTTCCGTAGTCCACATAACGGCTCTGATGCGCTTTTCAAAACCATATGTAGCTTGGGTTTATACTTGCATTTCAACTCTAAGATACTTCATGAAATTTAATAGTAAGACTGTTGGTTTCTTTAAGAGCAAACAAGGAATAAGACAAAGAGATCCTATCTCCTCTTACATATTTATTCTAACCATGGAGGCCTTTACAAACATGACCAATAGGAAATACCTTCATAATGAGACTCAGTTTCATCCTAAGTGTAAGTAGTCCTATGTCTCCACGCTCATGTTTGCAAATATGTTATGATATTCAAAAAAGCAGACCCATCATTTATCAGTTGTACGATCGACACTTTGGAAAGTTTCTATTGCATGACAGGTCTCAATTTAAACCTTCAAAAATCCCATGTTCGGATATGTAAGGTGACCTCAATCTTATGCAAATGAGCATACTCAATCTTCTAATCTCATGTCCATGTCCTAAGATATGAACTATTTAGGAATAACTCTCACCACATAAAAGGTTACCAATGCCAACTGCCTCCCTCTTTACTCTAGAATTACTGCCACATTGAATAGTTGGGCCAATAAGTTTCTCTCCCAGGCAGATATGCCTGTTCTGATCATGTCTGTTGGCTTTTCCATGATATTTTACTAGGGGAGAACTTCCATTTTGCAAAATAAACTGCTAAGAATGATAAGAAGTGCAATGCTGAGGTTCTTTTGGACTGGTTGAATCCATTCTAGGAAGCTCTTACGTTGTTCTTTTATGAAGTTTGAATGCCACAAAGTGAAAGGTGGATTGGGAGTCTTAAACATTGAACTTTGGAATGTTGCTGCTTTTAGTACACACTTTAATGCACTACTAAGAAAGGATGACAATATCTAGGTGAGGTGGACATGGAAGCATAATATTGGAAGGAGGAAGTTTTGGGCTATGGATGTGTAATGGCCCGTAGTTTCATTGCTTTTATTTGTGAATATTTAATTAATTTTAAATATTCAACACATTGGTTTTATAATGAAAATAGAAGTATTTTAAATGGTAAATAATGATGCTGAAATAGTATTCAAATTATTTTTACAAAAATATATAGTTCGATGAGAACAGAAAAGTGATCGGAATTCGTTTTTCGAATTTTTGATTTTTCGTTGGCTAAAAGTTGTCAGAAATGTCATGACGCTTTGGTATACACACATACATACATTTATAAATATTTTGACATAGAAATTCATATGTGTACATGTATGTACACTTAAGTATGTATATATATAAGATAAGATTTCATTATTAAAAGTTAATATATTATATAATATAAAGATGTTTTTCCTGACATAAGTACAATTAAGTACAAAATATGTTTTAACATGTTGGAACATGAAGTGTTAGGAAGGGGATAAGCATGATGAGGTGTCGCAAGGTGGTGGATGGTAAAGGACAAGGGGTGCTTAGGTAATTTATTTTTTTCTTGCTTATAAATAGCCCTTTCCTCCTTCCATTTTTCTTTCTCTACCTTCTATCATATTTTCCTCATCTCCGATTCAAATGGAGAAATTTTATTTTTAAACCGTGTAAAATTCCAATGACTACAACTTCCATTTGTACCACTTCTTCCAATTTATAGCTTAACTATATCAAAAATGCATTTCTTTTTGACCAATTTTAGACTCAGATTTTCTAGCCTGAAAATATCACTTCTTCTATTGACCATATTTGCCTCAAAACCAATCCAAATTGAATGAATGTTTTTTTGAAATGATAGAGAAATGAATTTCAAAGAAATTTTATCTTGACCACTTTTAGAATTCCTAGAGTAACCAGGTCAAAAATCGAGGAGAATGTGACCCATTTTCGAGTTGATTTTGTAGTTTTCCATGCTTTGCAACTTCTAAAGTATTTCAAGTTTTCAAATGAGTTTTGCAAAATTTAGGTGAGTAAAGCTCTTTTCTTTTAAAATTTTGTAGATTTGTGGTTGTTGGTGCTTAGTTAATAAATTAGCTGCTTGTTGAGTAAATATTATATTGATTTGAATATTCTTATGAATGTTTGCATGTGGTATGGTATTAGACTTGAATTTGAAGTCTAAAATTGTTGTAAATGGTTTAAAGTAAGATCATGATTATGTTTAGGGTATGATATGATTTTGGATGTTATGGTTAGGTATAGACTAGGATATTTGATGTAAATGCTAAGGAAATTTGGTCTTTTGTTGGTAATGACGACTTGAAACCCTTATGTGTAAGCGGTGTAAATATGTTTTGGAATCGAAAAGTATTTTCAAGTTTTGTTTTAGTTTACAAAACTTTTACATTATGTTTTCAAAATATTTGCAAGTTTTCAAAGAGGATGAGTTTAAATTAAAGTAGTAACGTTTTCAAGAAACGACATCCATAGCGATAGTCGCTAAGGTGGTAGTTTCGATAAAAAATCCAAAATTTACAAATTTAAGTTTTGATACGTGAAATTGTTTTGTAAATGTTTAATAAACCTAATAATAATGTTTAAAAGGTTAATTAATAATTTAATGATTAATTTTAAATAATTAGGTTTTTAATAATTAATAATTACTTAAGTATTAAACAAGGTTCATTAACTTTAGTTGATGAAGTTTAGTTTCTAATTAATTATCTTTTAAAGATAAGATAATATTAATAAATTATTAATTAATTATAGGGTTAGTTATTTATTTATTTAACTAACCAAATGTTTAATTATTTTTATTTATAAATTAATTAAGATTTTAATTAAAAATTATTTATTATAGATTAATTTATTATTTAAGTTTTAACTAAAAGATTTTTTAATTAATCTAGTTAATTATTAATAAAGGTTTTAAATTATTATTTAATAATCATAAAGGATTAGTTAAGGGTTTAATTCATAAATAAACTATTTACTAAAGGTTTAATTATTTATTAATTTATAATTGAATTATGTTCAAATTTAATAAAGATTAATTATGATTTATTAAGAGTTTAACTTGTAACTAATCATTTTAAAATAGAGTTTTAAGTTTTAAATCATTTGTTTTGGAGAATCAAATTGTTTTAAAGGAACTTCTTTTTTCAAAGATGGTTTTGAACATAAGGGATTCAAGTGTCGATACCATTAAGGAACATTATAACTATGAATGAGTATATATAGATTGTTGATTTGTGGGGACATCTACTAGTAGAATAAATCACCATTCTACTATAATGTAATAGTAGTTTGTATGGACATGCATTTAGCAGAATAAATTCCCGTTCAACTATAAATTGAATGAATTGTTTTGGAAATCTATTTAGCAGGACCAATCACCATTCTGCCATTATGTTATTTGGACATGTGTATGCTAGTTGAGTTGTATTGATATGTTATTTCCTGATTTGAATGTGAAGTGTATTTACACAATGTTGACTTATGTAAATAAATTGTTGAATGACTTGAATGTGAAATTGATGTTAAATGGTAACATAAATTACAACCATTGGGATTGCTAAGCTCATGTTGAAATTATAAAGTATGGTTTTTTGAGTTAACTTTAATTCTCTAATCAATTTGGGTTTAAAATTTATAAATGATTTTCAAGTTATATTATTATTTTATAATGGTATTTATAAATAATAAAGTTGTTTATAAAAGTGTGTTTTACTAAGTAAAAAGGTTTATATAAAGTGATTTAAAAGGATGAGTTTCAAAAGATATTTGTAAAATATTTTTCTTAAAGAAGATTTGTTAAAGGAGTTTTAAATGGAAAAAGATTTTAAATGGTTTTAGAGGTTTGTAAAGAGGTTTTGTAAATTAACTTGTAGACGTATAAAAGTGTTTTATAAATTGACTTTGGAAATTTATAAATTATTTGAATTATGAAGTGAGCTTTTAAAAAGGGAATTGTTATAAAGGATATGAGGTTTACTTTTATAGTAAGTAATGTTTGTAAAAATAGGGAACTTTAAAGGAGGAAATTTGCCAAATGTGCTGGTAATATACTTATATAGTTGAGTTATGTATAAATGTTTTCAAGTGTAAAAGGGATATTAGGGGTTTTAGGAATAGTATTTTGAAGAGATCTTTTGATCAGTTTTACAAAATATTCTAATTAATGGAAGATTAATTAATAAAGGTTTAGTGGATCCCAAATGGAATTCAATCAATATTTGAATGATTCTTTATTTGATAGTTAAATAATGGACTATCAAATCTAGACCAAAACGTAACTTTGGAAATATCTAGGAGAAACACGTGAGTTATATGGCACAGTCATCCCCAATGATGTTGTACTATGCGTATAAATCTCGTTTTGTTCTTCTAGGACAAATGATAAGGAAATATGTCCACCAACGGTTAGGAGGTAAACTCCACTCTTATCTTTTGTCTACTTACTTCCAAAGAGCCGGGGTTGAGTTTACCGGAATTTACCGAAAGTTATTTCAAAGAGACTGGGATCATATATGTTATCCAAAATCCACTTCAATCCAATTCAAGCGTTTCAAAATGAAGACAAATTGAAGAGTATGGAAAAGAAGATGGAGCCATTGAAGTGCAAAGGCTGCTTGCTATTAATCCTGAGGATTATTCCAAAATGGATGTAGTAGAAGTAGTGCCTTCGGTTTGTTCTTATCCTGAATCACTCGTATGGATGAATGCTAGCACCGCATTACTGCTTGAAGGGAAGTTTTAGCACTCCAAATGGGATTGTTATTCGAAATGTAAGCGTAGCCTCAAGGCTCATCAATTGAGAATGACTAAAACATGGAAGATGCATCAGGGCTAAGTGGGTCGCTCTCATTAAGGTGTGTCGTCACCTTTCTAGATACATCTACATATTTATGGATATGTTGCACATGAGATCTCAATAAAAAGAGTTGCAAAGCAACCGGGGTGATGACATGTTCAGTATTATCGAATAAGGAGTAGAGTGGTCTTATATTGGCAGGGGTTCCTAACGAGGTCCTCGACACATTTTCTAGACGTTTACCATGATAGGTGTCGGTGCCTTGTCAAAGTATGCAATCCATTCTCCAATAAGTATCGTACATTTTTAGTTGTGCCCAAATATGTTGGAATATGAGAAGCAAGAATTTTAGCGTTTTCATATATTTATGTTGAACCTTTAAACATTATCATAATATCACTGGGTTTTATATAAAAGTGTTTTGGCTATCGTAAGTTAAAAATCCGTCTGTATTTAAGTGCGGCGTGTTTTTACGAGATACCTTTGATTTTTAAAAGGGTTTTAAACATAATAATTCAGTCGTTTGGGTTTACTCACACCGGACTTAGGTTTGACCCGTAGTTTTATTTTATTTCCCTAAAACTCTTCGGTGCTCAAGTTTTTATGGGCAGCCAAGTAGTTCAAGTTTCCCACGGATGTATTTTGGAGGAGCTTGGAGCAGGAGGCTTCATCGATAGTTAGTTATTATCTTTTTTCCACTGTATTATATTATGTTGTATTCAGTTAGGTAGGGACAGGCTATTATAACTATCCTAGGGTAAAATTTGTATTGGTAGACTCTAATGTATCATTCTGCAAAAGAATTTGTAAAGAATTATGTTGATATATATATATATATATATATATATATGTTATTATGTTGTGTTGTGAGATTCTGTGACTGTTTTTGTTTCTTCTATCTCCTTCTTTCACCCCTACCGATCGGTGTTTCCAACACTTGAATGCTCGGCATGCAATACATTAGTGTCGATTTTCGAGGGTCAAAAATCCCCGTTCGTTACAGGATGTACCACAAATTTGCTGCTAGACATTGAGGAAAGTGCTTAGTCTGAGAAGTGTTTCGCCCCTCCTCTCATCAAATTATCTTTGTCCCCAACAGCACTGCCAGGTTTTAGGATTAACCATGGGATGCTCGTGTATTGATTCTATCAAAAGTTATCTCTTACAAGCAAATGCACCAGTCTGGAATTCATAAAGATGCAATAGCTAGTGATTATATGATTGAGGGACAACTTCACCTTCTCCATAGAAGTAACCAGGAAACCAGAGCTATTTGGAATGCTCTTCAAGCTAGTATATACCCTATTGTGAATTATGGCTCCTTATTATGGTCTGGAAACGAGAAATTCCATTTTATTGCTATAGTGCACCAAGAGCTGGCTAAGACTGATAATATGCCTACCCGTAGATGGTTTAGGAGAATATGGCTTAATGTCACTCCTCCTAAAGAAACATGATATTCTAGAAAGTGCTGAAGGAAGCACTGCTAACCAAGGACAAATTAAACAGGTATAGGCTGCATATCAATCCATTGTGTATGTTTTGCAACAGTGATCGGGAGAGTTATGAGCACATGTTCTTTAACTACGGAGATATGTTTCAGCTGTAGAGCAAGCTGATGGACAAGATTGGTGTGAGGAATATGGTAAGGGTAAGTGAAGTTGAGTGGAACTTGATTTTTAAAGCTACCAAATGGAGAACCGCTGAAACTTACATGATATTGTTGGGTCTAAAGAAATGCTTGAAACTTGTTAGGGAAGAAAGAAATTTGACATTTTTTGAAAGTAGGTCAAGAAGCAGAAGTATTCTTTTGAATGTAATAAAGCATAAGGTTTTTTTTTGGTATAAAAGTTTATTGAAGCTCTAATCTTTACCTGGTTGTATAGTTTCTTTTGTTGTCTTAGTTGTCATCATGTGTGTTTGTGTCTATTATTCTTTCTATGTAGTTTAACATTTATTCTAGGCTCAAAGCTCGTTTTGAGCTTATTTTATTTTATTGTATGTGCAGTAAAATCTAGTAGGGGTCTAGTCGACTCCGCTAGCCTTGATAAAAATAAATATTTGCAAACACTAACACACATACACACACATCTTCCCATAGATATTATGATAATAATAACCGTCATATGATGTTCATCATTTGCATCATACATAATTATAATAAAATTAGTTTTAATTCAAAATAAATATCATTATATGAAATGGAACGTTAAATATGATTTAATGTATTCAATCTTATTAATGACAATACTTTAATAATATCAAGTGTGTAATGAATAAAAGGAATTTTTGAAAGTTTGTCCCTTTTACCCTACTAATATACCATATCCAACATCCTTTACCTAGAGAGTAACAAAGAGTTAAGGCCAACCTAACCAACAATCTTTAGCATAATGCACCAAATCTGCCTAGAGTAATCATTTAGGCCATACATCTAGCGCTATGGGTATTTGTTTAGTATTCATAAGTCCAAACATACCTCATGAACCATCGTCAATATAATCAATACCATAATTACCAAAATTTCAAAACCGACCACATGAACATTGATATATACATTAAGAAAACTACTATCACAAAGGATAAGGATATTTCAATAGTCCTTGAGAGCTACTACTGCCATAAAGTCAAGTTTATCCTAGCCTCATAATACCAGTAAGGAAAGGGAAACCTCATGAGTAAAGAATTAGACATCCTAACTTTGTGTACCAACTACCACATTCACTTGATTGATACCATTCACAAAAATGCTTATCCAAAATATAGTAAATTAATTTAAGATCACTGGGGTTCAAAAAACACCTAACATTTCTTTATGAGATCAGGAAATCTCTCGAAAGCTATGAATAAGTGCATCTAAGAATGTGTACACGCTGTTATCCACGAGTGTTTATACCAGTCAATCTTGTATATCACATAGGTCTCAACCTGTGCCACTTGCTCGAACTGGTATCCATCACCTCTTGCATTGTCATTCTTCGCTTCTGAAATAAGTCATGTAGTCCTCAATGCTATCAGGCCTCCATAAACAAGTAGTGGACGCGACTAGACCTATCAGGTTTGACCCAGACCAAACCAGATAGGTCAGCTATCTACGCTGGTAAAATTTTGTAGCATCCCAACTATACATTTTGAATCCCTGGCCTGATCTAATGAAAGGTAAAAGTTAAGTCTATTTGGCTGTGGTTTTATAATAACACTTAAATGCATACATTTTCAAGTTTCCTCATCAGTCCCTTTGATTCAGGTCGATTCATGTTTAGATTTTACTAGATATTAATGATATGTTTCATCATTTGGACTTGACTTCAGATCATCAAGTTTAGGCCTCCTCATATCCGTTCAGCTTATCGATCCAGATTGTAATTGCTATCCCTATGAGCAAATCCATCTTTGGTTGTAATCTTTCTTAGTTAAAACATCTGAAACTATGTTTAATGGGAAACGCTTCCTATAATTGGTTGTACCTAAACCAATTGATCGACTTAGGATTTTCCTAAGTAAAATGTCATGGTTCTTACCATTAATATCATTGCTCCTTCCCATTTACCCTCTTATGTAAATCCTAAAGGAACCTACCGGTTAGTAGTGGGTAAAATAGTTTGTTTAAAAATCCCTATTTATATCTTTATTGTGCATATGAAGTCTAAATAGGTTTATTAGTGTTAGGCTAAAAATAGAGACAACCCTAGTAAAAAAAAGGGAAGACTAGGTCTAAAATCGAAAAATAAATAGCTTGAATATGCTATATTTACAGTTGTTCGGCTTCAAATCATTGCCTATGACCACTTTAATATATTTCAAGAGCTTTTTCATGAGTATAAGCAAGTTATAATGTTTCAAATCTAGAAAACAAAGTAAATTCAAGATGGCATCAGTTTATGGCAAAGTTGGATTATAGAAGAGAATAGGAATCAAAAAGCCTACACGTCCTTTTTACGTTGGTCTAACACTGATATTTATAGGCAAATCCATCCACCAAAGTCGCTAGCTCATGGAAGTCAAGGTTAGAACTCGGATCCATGCAATTGGGAAGGAAGAACGAGTAATCTTATAATAAAAATAATGTCCGTACAAACAAAGTCATGTTGGCATCAACCACAATTATGTCTGCATCAACCATATTTTCTTAGTGCTATTTTACTTTTTCCTTCATACTTGTTTGCCTTTTTCAAGTTTCCAAGTCTTTTTGTTAAAATTTCTTCTATAAATAATGTCATATGAACATGATTTGTCTTATGCGATACTTGTTTTTTATGCAAAGTAATAGAGTAGTTCAGTACTTACTTAGAAGTGGGTCTCCAATTAAAACATATCTGAATTGATCAAATCATCTTAGTATTGACCATATATGATTGCCCGATTTTTGCGCTAACTTCTTGTACCCCATCATTATATCATTCCAAACAATGCCTTACAATCTTGATCTATTTCTTCATCGTCTTGAAGTCCAAATCCATAAATAAGTCAATCGGTTCAAATAATGGATAAGATTTGGCCTCCAAAGTATGCATTTGTAAACAAATCATGCTTTGGATCAAGACCAAAAAAAAAATCAAATTTAGCTACATAAGATTCATTAGTTGAGTAACTACCATTGCATCACATCCATTCCAAGAGTGTCCATTGATCACTTTAATTAGTTTTCATATTATTCCCTCTTTGCAGCGAACTTAGAGAATTTGGTTTTATGGAAGCTACATTGTGTTGCAATTTGGTAGGCTTCCCTTTTCTTTATTCTCTTTTCTTCTGCTTCCATTTTTTAAATTTAAAGATAAAAATTTGTCGGCACTGATCATATCGTGTCGATACCAAAATGATTTCCAGGTGTAATATATATATTAAACACTTAGAAAAAAATTCCACTTCATTTCATTTCCTAGCATTATGTTCTTCTTTGCAACCACAAATTTCCATCCACCACTGCTTCCTTACCCTAGCTTCGGTCGATGCTATCTACTCAACCATCGTCATTTGAATCTTGATGCCTCTGCATTCCAATCCATTCTATTAAGTTGAAGCCAACTTCTTATAATCGAACATCTACAAGTCTTGATCTAACCTATGTGGGTTTCAACTTCGATCATGGCACTGCTATTGCCACCACTGCCACTCCGTTGTCGTTGTCACCATCACTGTTGGCATCAAATCCCCATCAGTGATTCAAAGTCAACTATATATTCATTCCCTTTTTCAGGTCACAGCTAAATCGAGACGAGTACTCTAGCGTATATTCATTCACCTTGAAGTTAACGCTAGTTTTGTTGGGTTTGTTGCCATGTTCCTACCGATTATTCATGCTTGGAGTCTACTTCGTGTCATCAAGAGAGTCACCTTGAGTTTTCTTCAAGTCAACCTATGTACTTCAAATGTGATAATCTTTCACATTATGGAAAATGGGCGATTGACTTTCATTGAGTTTTTGTTGATTTGGATTGATGACTTAATTTCAATAGGATGGTTTTAAGAAACACTCACATTGAATATGCTCTGACATCCAACTAAATCACATGTCAACCCTTTATGTTGAGCATCGCAACTCTACATCCTACAAAGAAAACTCGATGTCAATCTGGGAAAAGATTTCATTATCATATATTCTATGATAATGGGCAAAATTTGATACATAGTTCCATAACACGACAGAGCTCGTTTGCCGATATCAATGGGCTATCTGCATAGAGTTTTCTCATATAGTTTCGTTAGATACAAACACACACTATAGCCTGACACTTCACACTTTCTGGTTAATGTACATAATTTGATTAGTAAATCTATGTTACATCCATTGGATTCTATACATCGGTTACATGAGTTTTAGCCAAAATAGAAATTTAAGATAAAAGATACCTTACTTTGTTCATCATTAAGGTTTTCCAGTCCAAAATGACTGATACTAGGCAATCTTCTCATCTCGGAACTAACACCAACCGATCCACTCCTCTAGAAGCGGGCTCTTCTACTGCTTAAGCATTTAATTCCACTCCATCTGGAGCGAAGTGTTCTATAACACACGAGCTTCAGCACTAAGTAACCCCAACTACTCATCCTCGGGGCCCTACTCTTCTAATGGAGGACTAACCTATTATTATGATCTTGGAAAATCCTCGAGATCAAACACCTCCTAAACTGGCTGCCAAGGAGCTCAAGTCTATCTGTATTAAGCATGGGATTCTCGAGGATGAGGTCCTTCTACCTATACCTCACCAAAGAGCTCATCTCCCGCTTGTAGGCTCTACTGCATGCAATAAATATATGTGCCTCTCAAGTGCTATGCCTCACCATTAATAAGTTCCTTAAATTCTTTCTTCAAGACCTTGCTGGCTCCTACCAAAGTGCATCTAAATGGCTATGATTTGCTTAGCTCTCTCTATATCATCTTTATGATGCAGTTAGCTTATTCTCCTTCTTTCAAAGAGCTCATCTTCTCACTCATTTCAAGTAGAGCTTGGGCTCGTCTTCTATGCTAGCATTAAATCTTACAACCACTATAAGGTTGTTGAGGGGCTCCATAATAAGCACAACTATATTGAGAGTATTTTTACATTCGCTATCTCGAAGGCTTCAACCGCATTTGGTTGTAAGTAACTTCGTATAATTCCTTCTCAATACTTGGGCTTTCTTCATCCAAACATCTAACCTTTTTTCTGTATCCTTAAGAGACCTTCCCATATCAAACCCAAATAATGTTAATGCTTGCTAAGTAGTTAATACTGGTATCTGGTACGTATCGGTCAAGTACCGATATGAGATATTTTAAAATATAGTAATAATATCAGTAAAATATTGGACATGTATAAATCATGTTATAAACAATATTGTAAATGATATAATGTTTAAATGATTATTAGTTTTTAAATATTTGGATCTATATTACTGAATTTCTATAAAGGACCGATTGCATATACTTTACAAATTACAATATGTCTACCTGTTGAATATGCGCTTATATGATTTTTGTTTGATGATAATAAACATATATACATTCGTTTAAATGTATTTGTTAATATACTATTTATTTTCACAGATTAAATAAATATTTGCTGAATAAAATAAATAACACAGATTTTAAATTCAAACGAATATTTTATTCAAACAAATATTTATTACAATTTTGAATAATACAATTTCAAGCTCTCACTATACTATACAACTTTGATTAAAATTACATCACATTTCACATTTACATATTCACCTCACTACATATCACTCACACTCGTATTTTTTATCTTCAACTGCAATCCAGTTTGATCCAGCATCTGAACAATCTGCAAAAATATTCACTAACGCAGTAAAATTGAAAAGAAAATATTTTTGCAATATAAATTAAAAGATGATTTTAAAAATATGATTTGCCTCAGTTATTTGGGTTGTTCGTCATAATTTAAATTTGAATTCATCATACACGAACAACTTGTGACATACACAGTGTATCACTGTATATGCCACAAGGCCGTGCACACCGATATATACACTTGATTGAGTTACAGGGACAGGTGAGCACCGGTCAAACCCAAATAAAAATACAGGATTCAACTCAGGTGAAACATGCAATATATCACGACTTCAGCACAAGGTCAAATCCAAATAAAACTGGATTCAACACAGGTGCAGTTCGAATATACAACAGTGCAGATAAACAAATCAAGTTCAAGCAAGTGCCAACAAAGAATCAAAGCTCGACCAATATAATGCAACTATGTTCAAATATGACATGAATGCAATAAAGACCAACTGCCAGCAAATGCACCGAACAAGTTGCCAACATACACTCCAGACCACAACAAAGGCAATGTACAAATACAACTATGTTGAATAAATCCAGACAACTCACTGGAATGAACAAACATCCAATTCCAAGTCAAATGAACCATCATCTACAAGTTCAAGTGAAAGTGCAGACAAGTGACCAAGCAGCAGCAACATGGACCACAGCTGTTACTCAACTCAGTGATACAAAAGACAATGCACCAGACAAGACTACACCAGAGGCAACACATGCAACAGAGACCAGGCTACACATTATCAAACTGGAACGAAGTGATGAACCAACAAATGCAACAAACTCAAATGTCCAGTTACAATACAACAAGGCAACAGTGCAGTTGCAACATAGGTGACACAAGTGTTACAAGACAAGATGCAGGTGTACATGACAGTACACAAATGCAAGTTTGTGCACAAGTACAACAATGCAATAGAGACAACTGCTATCAACTACAAGTACAACAAGCATCAGACCAAAGTCAGATGAAACAATATCCAGTTGCAACATGAAGTGAATCAAGTTCAGTAAGACAATGCAAATTAGAGCAGTGGACAGCAGATCACATGAACAACATGACATAAACAATGCAACATCAACACAAGTGACAGTGCACATATGTGGTAATATGAAACAAGTCAGGACCAACACCACAACTCGAGCTCAAGAATAAAGCAACCAGAGAGCACAATATAACGACCACAAAAGCAATGCATGTACAAACTGTAGTGAATGCAGATAGTAAACCATGAATGCAATAACATGCATTTTTGCAGTGATACAAGGCAAACTGACCTTCAAGCAGTGATACAAAAATCACAATGAATCAAAGCTCGAGCTCAATCCCAAAGCAACAAGTCAGTGGCAAGCTATAAACTCAAGTGATGCAAGTTTAAACTACAGCGAACATTGAAATTCAAGTTGCAGGCATTTGAAATACAGATAACAAGTGATACAAGGCCGTGACTCAAACAAGTCGAAACAAGAAATTCACGGAGCAGTCAGAACTCAATGCCGTGGAACTCAAGCAACCAAAGATATGAATTTGACAAAGTCAGAATCAATCTCAATCATTCAAGTATAATCGAATGGCCAGAGCAAACAATTTGACAAATTCATATATATTCGAACGAACGCAAATCTAGGGTTACAAACCCTATATAAAGAAATCATCATCGGCAATTTTATGCATTGAGTTCAAGCACGAAAAATCAAAAGAAGAAAAAGGCACAAATTACATACCGAGAAATCAAACTCAATCATCAAAGAGCCGAAGTAAGCAACAACCAGAAATCGATCGAGCAAGGCAAATCTTGAACAATCACAAATTCGATCGAAGGAGATTCGGTTCTTCAAAGCCCTAATTTGATTCACGAACAAAGCCCTAAAATTTGCAAGAGGAGGCCGCCATTATTTTTCACCAGAAAAGAATAAACGAACGAAGAAAAAGAAAGGGACGGGTTGAAAGAAGTGGGCCGGCCTATTGTTTTTTAAAAAGGGAGAATTTTTTTAACTAGGGTTTAATTTTTAATTTGCTTTCTTAATTTGTATTTTCCTTTTTAAACAGTTTAAATTTCTAGTCGTGTGACTAGGGTGCAAACTACGGTTTGTAGTTTGGGTATTTGCAACTCGGTAGTTGAGTTGTGGTCAAGATTTTGAGCGTAGAGTTAGAATAGTCAATAGCGGGTATAGCGAGTTTACGTGTGTAAGCGAGGGACTTTCTAATTTCTAGTAGAAATCTTGGGGGCAGCACGTAGGCAGGGTTTTGCCGAAGCTGGGTAAATTCTGTGTTGTTCTGTTCTGCATTTTATTTACTTTGCTATTTATTTCTGTGCTGGTAATATTCTGTGATCCGTGTTAATATTAGTTTATAAGCTTCCGCGATTAATTTTTATAATTAACACTATCACCCTATTCACCCCCCCCCCTCTAGGGTGAAATCGATCCTACAAGTGGTATCAGAGCGAGGTTTAGAAGTCAACATCTGTTTTAAAAATTCGATTTTTTTTTGAAAAAATCAGTTTTTGTTTTAAAAATTTGAATTTTTAAAATGGCTTCTTTTAATAATGCTTTTGCAGAAGGTCAATCCATACTTAGACCACCAATGTTCAATGGTGGATATGCTTATTGGAAAAATAGAATGCAAATTTTTCTGAAAACCATTGACGCTTGGAATATTGTTGAGACAGGTTATAGAATACCAACTATAACTGTAGATAATCAGGAAATAGAGAAACCAAAGGAACAATGGACAGAATTAGAAAATAAATTACAGAATACTAATGCCAAAGCTATGAATTCTATTATCTGTTCATTGGATCAATTTGAATTTAATCGTGTCTCACATTGTCTAACTGCGCAGGAAATATGGCACATACTAGAAGTGACTCACGAAGGAACATCTCAAGTCAAAGAATCTCGCCTTACAATGCTAAGCAGCGAATACGAGAACTTCAAAATGGCGAAGGAAAAAAATGTCAAAGAGATGTACGGACGACTCTCCAATATCGTATACAAATCAAAAGCTCTCGGAAAAACATACACCGAATTAGAAATTGTCTGGAAAATCCTCAGAGTCCTTCCACGAAGCTTTGAAGCAAAAGTTACTGCCATACAAGAATCGAAAGATTTAAAACAACTTAAAGTTGAGGAACTCATCGGAAATCTCACCACTTATGAGCTAGAAATGAAATTCAAAGAAGAGCGTGAAGGAGGTGACACTCAAAAGAAATCAATAGCTCTCAAAGGAACAACCGAAAGTGATGATGATAACGATGAAGATGATGGAGCAGCAGAATTGGAGCTGTTAATAAGAAAATTCAAAAAATGGAATCAAAAACATGGAAATTCAGCTCGAAATCAAAAAGCAAAAAGCAGAATAGCCAAAGCACTAGACTACTCAGAAGAACAAAAGTTTATTTGTTATAATTGCAACAAACCCGGCCATATCAAGCCCGATTGTCCACAAATTAAATCCAGCCACAGAAAGAAACAGAAAAAGAAAAGTTTTGCAGCCACTTGGGATGAAATAGACGAGAATGATCAAAGCACTGGCAGTGAAAGCGAAAAGGCAGAATTGTGTCTTCGAGGTGATACAACTGACAGTGACGATGACGAGCCAAGTGAGGTATCAAAACTTACCCATTCTGAGTTGCTTATATATTTTCATGAAGTAAACGGTTGTTTTGAACGACTTAGGGAAAAATACGCCAAACTTGAATCTCAAAAAGATACTTTGATAGAATGTAATAAACAACTTGATCAATTAGTTAAAACCTATCAAAGTAGGATCCCTAAGTGTGATAAGTGTCCAACATTTGATGAGGAAATTAAAAAATCAGAAATTAAAATAAAATCGCTTGAAAATGAAATTCTGATTTTAAAGGAGAATGAAAATACTAGGAGAGAGAATTCTATTAAAAAGTGCACACAGTTGTTAAACGAAAATGAATCTCTCAAATCACAAGTCCAACAATTGTCTACGACTTTAGATAAATTTTCAAAAAGTGAAAAATCGTTGAATATGCTATTAGGAAAGCAAACTGTTAATACGGTTAGACAAGGACTTGGATATAATAATTCAAAAATTGTTGAAAACAAGATTAATCAAGAAAATTCAATGTGCACGATTTGTAGAAAATTTGGACACGATCACAATAATTGTTGGTATAGACCCAAACATGTGAAAACTATATCGATTTGGGTTCCTAAAGGCACAAATATAAAATCTCTCAAAGTTAAACAAATTTGGGTGCCAAAGGGAACAATTATAAATAGTTTTGGGTCTACACAAAATTATTTTTCAAAATTTTCTGCCACTAACAACCATGGACCTATAAAAACAAATAGGTCACATAAAATTTTCATCGTGTAGGTGTGGTGGCGGGCTAAGGAACAACAATAGTGTTATCTGGATTTTTGGCTGTTCCAGAAACACAACGGACGACAAAGCTAAGTTCCTTAGCCTAGTATAAGGGTGACAGAATCACAATGAACAACGACGAGAAATATCGTAAAGGTAAAGACAGGTAAAAGTATATTTATTTGTACGATATATTAAATGTGATAATCTGTACCATTTTCTGAATAAAACCAGCCAATTATGCGATGATGATATAATGATGATTTTGATTCTGACTTTATTCAAAATTGATTAGCCATTTATATTCTTATGCCAAAAACACTATAAAATTCTCTAGAATTACTTGATATATAAGTTTGAGAGAAAAATAGTGTTTTGATTGGATAATAATATTGTTGTTATAATATTTTTGGCTAAATCTATATTCATGTTTTGACACGGCCTCGATTTAAAATCCTAATGAATTCTATTTTAAAAATTGTAAAAAGGATTTTAATTTTTTTTGAAAGTATTGAAATTTTTAAGAAATTGCCTTGAAATAAAAATAATGTTTGATGGCTTCTAAAATTGACACTTTAATATATGTTTGTTTGTTGACAAGGTTTTTCATTTCAAATCCAAGAGAATTTCATTTAAAATTTGTTGATAATAATCATGAGAAATTTCTTAATCCGATCTTTGACATTCAACGAGTGAATTTTGAGTGAAATTTAAATTCAGATGCAGATTACACTGGTAATATGGTTGATAGAAAAATTACTAGTGGAACGTGATTAATTTTTGACACATTCATTAACTGCATCGTTTTTTCAAAGAAAATATCTGCATATTTTTCATTTCAAATAATTTTCAAATAGCAGAAAATTTTCTTTTAAAAAACCCCCTGGAGAAAATCATTTTTGACCATATTTTCAGATTATTCATTTTTGAAAAATTAATTTCATAATTATTTTTAAATTTGATTTTAAATGACTATTATGGCTAATCTGACTCCCAAATGATTATCGAAAAGAAAAATAGTGATTGAAAAAGTGTTGAGTGTTGATATTGATTATATGTTATAACTCGAGATGGTATAATTAATAAAATTCTTTAGAAATTTAAACAAGAGTTATAAAACTGTTTGTTGGTAAAAATTCCATGACCATCTCTATATCTATCATATTTCTAACGACCATCACTCATCAAAATTCTATATAGTTTGTCAATATGTGGTATTTTAAACAGGAATCGTTCGTTTTTCATTTTCACATTTTAAAAAATAAAAATAAAAATAAAAAAATAAAAAAAAAATATAAAAAAAAATATAAAAACAAAAATAAATAAATACCAAAGTATTCACTCTCATTTAAAAGTCCTCACGGTTATGCATGGGTGAATTACTTGGAATTTGTTATGTGCTTCCATGCTCATTTAAAAGTCCTCACGGTTATGCATGTATGGAACGCATATCAAAAGTTGATTTTTTTTTTCTTTCTTTTAAAATAAACAAGTTGATTCTAATCCCATTTAAAAGTCCTCACGGTTATGCGTGGTTAGAAGATACTTGAATTCATTTTTTTTTAAAAATAAAATTGGAATACTACTAATCTCATTTAAAAGTCCTAACGGTTATGCATGATTAGTAGATATTCAAATTCCTGATATAAAAATACCACAAATAGACACAATTGTATGGTTTTATATGATGACATCATCTCCATCATTCTAAAAGTGGAATATGCGCCTAACAATATTTTTATGATTTTTGTTTGATTTTCTATTGAAATTTAATATTTATATTAAATTGAGTTTTTAATGTTTAATTAATACCGATCACTATATCTCTACTTTCTATTACTATTATTCTTTTGCTGATAACAAAAGGGGGAGAGAAAAGTTAAGATTTTGTAAAAAGGGAGAGAAAAGGTCAAAGAAGTTTTCAATATGCATATAGACTCATTTGCACATTTTATTTGTATGCATATATGTAGGGGGAGTCATATATGTAGGGGGAGTATCATATAGAAAGGAAGCATTCAAATAGGGGGAGCAATTGAAATTATCAAATACATTTAATATATTCAAAATCTTAAATATATGTTTGTTATCATCAAAAGGGGGAGATTGTTGAATATGCGCTTATATGATTTTTGTTTGATGATAATAAACATATATACATTCGTTTAAATGTATTTGTTAATATACTATTTATTTTCACAGATTAAATAAATATTTGCTGAATAAAATAAATAACACAGATTTTAAATTCAAACGAATATTTTATTCAAACAAATATATATTACAATTTTGAATAATACAATTTCAAGCTCTCACTATACTATACAACTTTGATTACAATTACATCACATTTCACATTTACATATTCACCTCACTACATATCACTCACACTCGTATTTTTTATCTTCAACTGCAATCCAGTTTGATCCAGCATCTGAACAATCTGCAAAAATATTCACTAACGCAGTAAAATTGAAAAGAAAATATTTTTGCAATATAAATTAAAAGATGATTTTAAAAATATGATTTGCCTCAGTTATTTGGGTTGTTCGTCATAATTTAAATTTGAATTCATCATACACGAACAACTTGTGACATACACAGTGTATCACTGTATATGCCACAAGGCCGTGCACACCGATATATACACTTGATTGAGTTACAGGGACAGGTGAGCACCGGTCAAACCCAAATAAAAATACAGGATTCAACTCAGGTGAAACATGCAATATATCACGACTTCAGCACAAGGTCAAATCCAAATAAAACTGGATTCAACACAGGTGCAGTTCGAATATACAACAGTGCAGATAAACAAATCAAGTTCAAGCAAGTGCCAACAAAGAATCAAAGCTCGACCAATATAATGCAACTATGTTCAAATATGACATGAATGCAATAAAGACCAACTGCCAGCAAATGCACCGAACAAGTTGCCAACATACACTCCAGACCACAACAAAGGCAATGTACAAATACAACTATGTTGAATAAATCCAGACAACTCACTGGAATGAACAAACATCCAATTCCAAGTCAAATGAACCATCATCTACAAGTTCAAGTGAAAGTGCAGACAAGTGACCAAGCAGCAGCAACATGGACCACAGCTGTTACTCAACTCAGTGATACAAAAGACAATGCACCAGACAAGACTACACCAGAGGCAACACATGCAACAGAGACCAGGCTACACATTATCAAACTGGAACGAAGTGATGAACCAACAAATGCAACAAACTCAAATGTCCAGTTACAATACAACAAGGCAACAGTGCAGTTGCAACATAGGTGACACAAGTGTTACAAGACAAGATGCAGGTGTACATGACAGTACACAAATGAAAGTTTGTGCACAAGTACAACAATGCAATAGAGACAACTGCTATCAACTACAAGTACAACAAGCATCATACCAAAGTCAGATGAAACAATATCCAGCTGCAACATGAAGTGAATCAAGTTCAGTAAGACAATGCAAATTAGAGCAGTGGACAGCAGATCACATGAACAACATGACATAAACAATGCAACATCAACACAAGTGACAGTGCACATATGTGGTAATATGAAACAAGTCAGGACCAACACCACAACTCGAGCTCAAGAATAAAGCAACCAGAGAGCACAATATAACGACCACAAAAGCAATGCATGTACAAACTGTAGTGAATGCAGATAGTAAACCATGAATGCAATAACATGCATTTTTGCAGTGATACAAGGCAAACTGACCTTCAAGCAGTGATACAAAAATCACAATGAATCAAAGCTCGAGCTCAATCCCAAAGCAACAAGTCAGTGGCAAGCTATAAACTCAAGTGATGCAAGTTTAAACTACAGCGAACATTGAAATTCAAGTTGCAGGCATTTGAAATACAGATAACAAGTGATACAAGGCCGTGACTCAAACAAGTCGAAACAAGAAATTCACGGAGCAGTCAGAACTCAATGCCGTGGAACTCAAGCAACCAAAGATACGAATTTGACAAAGTCAGAATCAATCTCAATCATTCAAGTATAATCGAATGGCCAGAGCAAACAATTTGACAAATTCATATATATTCGAATGAACGCAAATCTAGGGTTACAAACCCTATATAAAGAAATCATCATCGGCAATTTTATGCATTGAGTTCAAGCACGAAAAATCAAAAGAAGAAAAAGGCACAAATTACATACCGAGAAATCGAACTCAATCATCAAAGAGCCGAAGTAAGCAACAACCAGAAATCGATCGAGCAAGGCAAATCTTGAACAATCACAAATTCGATCGAAGGAGATTCGGTTCTTCAAAGCCCTAATTTGATTCACGAACAAAGCCCTAAAATTTGCAAGAGGAGGCCGCCATTATTTTTCACCAGAAAAGAATAAACGAACGAAGAAAAAGAAAGGGACGGGTTGAAAGAAGTGGGCCGGCCTATTGTTTTTTAAAAAGGGAGAATTTTTTTAATTAGGGTTTAATTTTTAATTTGCTTTCTTAATTTGTATTTTCCTTTTTAAACAGTTTAAATTTCTAGTCGTGTGACTAGGGTGCAAACTACGGTTTGTAGTTTGGGTATTTGCAACTCGGTAGTTGAGTTGTGGTCAAGATTTTGAGCGTAGAGTTAGAATAGTCAATAGCGGGTATAGCGAGTTTACGTGTGCAAGCGAGGGACTTTCTAATTTCTAGTAGAAATCTTGGGGGCAGCACGTAGGCAGGGTTTTGCCGAAGCTGGGTAAATTCTGTGTTGTTCTGTTCTGCATTTTATTTACTTTGCTATTTATTTCTGTGCTGGTAATATTCTGTGATCCGTGTTAATATTAGTTTATAAGCTTCCGCGATTAATTTTTATAATTAACACTATCACCCTATTCACCCCCCCCCCTCTAGGGTGAAATCGATCCTACACTACCAAGATATTCAATCAAATACAAGTCATGAAATAGGGTCGTAAAAATCGAGAAGTTTATATAACGTGTGTCTTATATTTTCCATCAGTCATCTAATTATATCTCACTTAAATTATTGAAATAGTAATGTTGGTTTTTTACTTCTAGCTTATCCTTCATTGATATATCAAACTTATAACAATATTTCTCTTTGAATTTTAGCGCTTAATGCATGACAAGGTTAAAAGTGGAATTTTTATAAGCTAATTTACCAATTAGAAATAGCAAACAAAGAAAATAACAAAAAAAAAGAAGTAGACCTTACATGACCATATGTTTAATAGTGAAGTACAAAACATAACATATAAAATAATGTAATAAGTAAAAAAATTAATTGAAAGACTAATGAAGAAGACAACATGATTAATACTGGGAAACTAGTGCACTGGGATTTCCGATATGGTCCACAAATTATCATTTACTATATACTAAAAACTAACATTAAGAATATGAAGATACATATTAATAACTTTATTTTCTCCAACACTTAAAACAACGGTCTATGTTACTAAAAAATATCAGGTATTCTACATTAAATGTGGGATCGGTATATCGGCAAATATCAAGTGATATAGCTTCAATGATATATTAGGAAATATTTTAGAAAAAGTTCTGGCTAAGGAGAGAAATGAGATATATCGGTGGTATTATCCGATATTAACTAATTAGCTTGCTCGTACTTTAAAATTCCTAAAGGGGATCGGTAGTAACTTGAGAAAAATAACATATCTCCTCAGTAATGCTCAACTGCAACAATACCACCTCCTCTACAATAGAAGGAGCGTTGTACCTAATCCATTTCCGACAAAAGTGGCTTGAGATGTTATTGATTGTTTTACTCCAATTTCCGACTCCAATGATGATGAATAGATGAGTCGGGAAGGTCAAAGAGTTGAAAAAATATCGATGAAGAAGTAGAGGAGGAGGACATATGAGTTGAAAATCTAGGCGAGGAGGTGGTAACGGGAGGATAGAGTGTAGGAGAGGTTAGAAATGAAGCAATGGACGAAGAAGAGGAAGATGCAAATGATGATTTCCATGCTAGTAGGGATGAATCATTTAGGGAGACATCCCTTGATGGCACTCTGGTCACTTCACCTCCAAGACCAAATCGATTAGTGATCAAATCTTCTTCACTTGATCTTAATCTATATTGCAGTTCTATCGAAGAGTCAATCCCTCCAACGGGTGCATTCGAAAACATCTTTGCCTCTTTAAGTGAGCTTGGGAATCTCTTTAACTTCACATACAGTGAGTTAAATTTTGAAGACATCCTTATAACCAGCCCTTGTGAATTCATCTTCCCGTCTGGAGACATTCTTACGACCGCTAGTGTGATGAGACTCCTTTTTGGACCCATTTGAAACATGCTACGTAGCCACTTAGGGAAACGTCAAAACTTTACATATTTCTAGGATCACGAGCAAAAACATTTAGCACTCAAATACCTAACCTAGTGCTATTGTTCTGACTCGATTCCTTTTCTTTTTAAGTATAATGTGAAGAGATTGGAAAATGGCAAAACTTCATGCGAGCATAGACTAACACCGATCCTCCACTCTAGAAGCCTACCATCAACGATATGGCTAATATCAAGAGTTAGACACTAAAAGGAAAACTAGGAAGGAATAAGAAATGCTTAATATGGAAGAAAGGCATCACCATTGTAAAGAGTAATGAGAATCACGCGACTGCTCTCGGTGCAACTTTAATTCCCATTGACAAAATCCTCTGCAAACTCAACTTTCATAGCATGCTTATCAAATTAAAGTCATGGGCCTTACCTAACCTTAATAATCTCATAGGGCCAATGAAGAAACTTCTATACACCATGCTACTACTTCTCTACCCCCAAAGGCCAACCTACGACTGTACAACCAAGATACAAGTGACCATAACATGCTTCTAACTTGAGGGTTTATGTTCGATTGCAATGTCAAGGACTTCCCCCTTTGTTATGATAAAAAAAAGCATTGTCAGATATAAGGAGGTCGTGGAGTAGCTCTACAAATAGAAGAAGCTTGCTAAAGGCCTCTCTGATGCCAACTGGGCTAACCAGTTGATCATCGATTCCTTTGACATGGATGGACGATCATAATAGAATATGCGAGGACTATAAGCAAGAGTTGGCTATGATCACTAAATAAAGAGATGAGAAAGTGAAGTCGACCAAGGGCTCCCGATAGAGATTAACCGAGTTGGCTAGCCTTTATGCAAAAGAGACTTTATTCTTAAATTCTCATCAGAGGACTGTCCATGCTGCTAGTGTGAGTTTGAAAAGAAGGCCAAAGAGAATAGATCTTAAAGTTAGGCACTTCAGGCCAAAAGTGAAAAGCTCAAGGTGGATTTAAAATATGAAAAGTAATCCAAAGAAAAAGCTCAAGGCGAGTCTGGTACTTTAAAAGTCAAGCTTGTCGACATCCAAAACGAGAATGAAGACCTCAAAGAAAAAACTATCAAAACCATAGAAGAGGCGAAAGCTACTCTTCTTCAATTCTATGCTAATGTTATAGAGATAAAGAGTTTAAAGTAGCTTGGAGATCATTATCCTGAAAAACATGCTAATGCTTAGGAAGAAATCTTACGAAGGCTAGAATAACCGGCCATGACATTGATGAAGAATTCTTGAAAAAAAGGTTCCTAGATGAATATTATTTGTTAGCCCTAGAAAAGGGTAGGAAGATCTTCGCAGCAGAAGCTTACACTAGTCCTAACTCATTGGATCATGTAGATGATTCTACTTCAACTTCTAAGGAGCCCTTAATAGACATCATTACTTCTATAGTAACCACTTTGGATGTTTTTAAGACTCCAACACTTGTACTTGCACCTTCCAATAGTAGCACTTTTGGGGGACATAATATTGATGTCCCAGCTCTCTTTCTTCTAACACATCCTCATGTTATGCCTTCACCTCACAATCTCTAGAAAAATGAGAAATCTTTAAATCTCCATTGAAGGACATACTGACCTCTCGAGGTATATATTTAGTCTGACTGGTCTTTGAGAAACTTCATTTCTCATCAGAGGACATTTCATGTAACAACCCGCATATTTTACGATTGTATATTTGAATGTTTTATTTAAATATAGCATCGTTAGTCGGGTTTAAATCCAAAATATCACTCTTTGCAAATAATCGAATTAGGACTCGTGACCTCTTCCATTGAGTCCAAAATGGCGTTTGCGACCTTTTTTAGTATAAACATCGATATGTTTGGAGTTGAGTAGAATTTTGATATTTTCATTTAGGGCTTTGGGTTTGGGTTTCATCCCTTTGACTTGTCTAATAACCTAACCCTTCATCCAACTCCTCTTCACTCGCTCTATTATTTCCTAACACTTAAGCTAAAAGAAAAATGGGGAAAGAGAAATTAGAAATTCCTAAGCCCTAATTCTCTTAGGAATTATCAACTTCAAACTAGAAATCAAGGAGAAGCTTAGGTAAGCATCCTCTTCATCTTCTCCATCTCAATCCCTCTTCAAGTTTCAAAAATTCTTATAACCTAACTTAGGAAGAACTTCATCTTTGATAATAGATTGAAGATTCTTGAGGTGTTGTTGAAGAGAGATAAATCTTTGCTTGTTTTAGAACTTCTCTTTTGTTGTTTTGGGGTTAAAAAGCTGAGTTTTTGAACTCACATCTATGTCTATATCTTTGATAGTTGTTAGGTAATAATTCCTAACATCTATTCCTTGTCTATTTGCCTTTGAATTGAATTGGTTTGATGAATACTCCAATTTTGGTGTTTTGAAGTAAAAAATCTTTAAAATCCTATCTTTGATGTTTGAACATGTTTTTGGGATGTATCGAAGAGCCTATAAGGCTGGGTTGTCACTTGGCATAAATCCCTAGTCTCCGTTGCTCGTCCGATCACGTCCGGTTAGGATTTTGTTTTGCCCTTCTTGGGGCTAGGCTGAAAATACTGCATTTGACAATTCAGTCGACTGAACTGTAAAGTCAGTCGACTGAACCTGGAACCAGAAAATTTCTTGATCCAGTATCAGTCGACTGACCACTATGTTCAGTCGACTGAACCTGGAAACCAAAAGTTTCTAGGTTTTGTATCAGTCGACTGAACCTGCTTATCTCAGCCAAATTGCCTTTTTGTGTGGGTTTCCAATTTTTAATCGATTCTTGTTGATCTGATTAGTTGTTATCATTTTCGTTGACCTTAATAATTTCTTTTCTGGGATTTTTGGGAATATTCATTTTGATGGATTTGGTATCGATTTCAATGAATTTGTTTCACGTCTTCATATGTGAATTTTTGATTATTGATTGTTTTTACAATCATTTTTGTGATTTGTCACTTTGAAATACAAAGGTTTCTATACTAGCAGTAAATATTCAAACTCTTTCACATAGATGATTTAAACTCTATTTTAATACAAAGCTCGTTTAAAAAATCGTTTTTCAGTCTATTAGTATATACAAACCTTTTCCTCCTTCGTTTGAGAAATCCAAATTAATCGACTTAGCAAAACAAGTGGTATGAAACGCTTGCGTTTACTTTATCGGTTAATTCTTAGACTCGTTCGATTGAAACTTTTGTGATAATTTTCGACTGGAATCTACAATTTGTTCGTAAATACTTAAGTTAAGCCAGTGATTATGGGACATGAAGCTAAACTCATTTATTTACTAGCTTAGTGTAATCGACACTTCTCGATGATCGATAATGATCATTTTGTGATTTAGACTAGCGAAGTGCGATGTCTCTTTGTGTGTGAGGGAGGGGGCTAAACCCCGTTTGTGGAGTTTCGACTCAAAA
This sequence comes from Allium cepa, assembly GCA_030765085.1. Lineage (NCBI taxonomy): Eukaryota > Viridiplantae > Streptophyta > Magnoliopsida > Asparagales > Amaryllidaceae > Allium > Allium cepa. The sequence goes on along the minus strand of CM060937.1, from coordinate 180,055,783 downwards.
TTGGTGGGGTAGCGATCCATGGTCTTCGGGCCGTTTCAGCTCAAAATTGATGGTTAGCGACCATGGAATAGCGTTTCATTTGTGATGCACGTGTTGGTGAGTTTTCATGCTCCCGTTTGTGGTAGACCTCCCCTTTTGTGTTTTCTGGATTTCTAATTGATGATTTCTAGAATTTGTGTTTCGCCAATTTTTGTGGTTTACATTGACAATTTTTATCAATAGTTGTGGTTTGGTGAATATGTTAAAGAATATGACATTCTTTTTGGTGTTTGAATATATTCGAGATATTGTATGATTTTTGTTGTTATCTAGTGCATACTTGTCACGGTAGGACATTATTGTTATCGTACGTTTTTGGCATATCTCGTATCCTATCTCATTTTATATAATATTTATAGCTAGACTGATCCGTTTATTATTTTCTTCTTAACTAATACTCAGGTCAAACCGAGGTGTTACAGGTGCTTCCACTTGACTTCTTAGCAAGGACTAGCTTTTGACCTTCGGCTAACTACTCTAGTTTAGTAGTTTTTGTTATTATACGTTTGAGATAGAAACTCCTTGATGTATACATTCTTTTGTCTAGCACTTGTACCTATTCTTTTATGATGTAGTGGATCTTGTATGACCACTACTTTGATGTACGCTTTTATGTGATATATTCATATCTGTTTCCGCCTTAGTGATGTGAATATCTATGACTGATTTATGTTATGCTTATTTTATATTTGTTTCCGAAGTCCACATAGCCACTGTGTAGTAGTTTTGATGTCAGATTTTCTCTTGAAATGAAAGTGATATTTTATCCGGCATATCGGTACTCGCACAAAGCAATTATACAGATGGTCGATCCTCAATAGCCATATTCTTCGTACTAGTCGACGACATTACTCCGTAGTATCCTTAGCTAGTGTGAGTATAGAGGTGGGGCGCCACATTTCTAATCTCTAGCTTTCTATTTGTAAACTTATAGGTCATCCCCTGTTACCTCCTTCACTGCCGGCAACTCATGCTTCATGCCCAAGTGCCATCACGACTACCTCTAGTATTGTTACTACAAAGTTCACACTTCTAATCCTTTATTTCACATTTGGCCCCCGATACTGATTCAGAGAATATAGCGACTTTGGAGGGACCGGAGGATGTTGACCCATCCCATAAAAATGAAGCAATGATAACAGCGTAAAAAACCCTAACACTACATTCATGGCGGAGAGGATAAAAACTGACATTTCCAAAATCATGATCGAATAGGAGCCAGACATTTCCAAAATCATGATCAAATAGGAGCCAGGTAAAGAGAACGCACCCCTCAATATTCCAACCTCCACTCCTCAAACATATAGCATTTCTATCGAAACTCCCAAGTCTTGCACTGACATCGATAGTGACTATGATTGGGAGGAAGACCCCGAGGGTCATCTTGCTCCTTTAAAGGATGTTGAACTCCTGAAGAGAAAGCCTCCTTTGAACAAGAAGGGCAAGAAGGAAAAGAAGAAGGCGAGGAAAGGAAGCATGCTTAGGGATAGTTCTTCAAATGTTTTTCTATTTTTCTTTTTTTGGCTTAACTCTCTATATAGGATGATGTTATGCAGGATTGACCCACGTAAATCTTCTACAAAAGCTGTATAAATAAAATAATTATTTTTTGTTAAACCTTTTTCTTATTTTCATTTCTGCATTTTTTATTTTTTTGCCTATATACCTATCTACATGTGTAATATAGTCATTTGTGGTTCAATTACTTGTATATCATTCAAGTGTATATGAGTGCAATGTCATTATTTATTGTAACTTTACACATATAATAAATTTCTACAATTGCTCTATATTGCTTCATTACTTAGTTTCGTTTATCATGTCCTATAAAATTCTTATTCGGTTAAACAAAACTGTATTTCTTTGGCTAACTCTACTTATCTTCGGCTAAGCATATCTCGCTTAACCATAAGTAGAGTCATATTCCTATGGCCAACTTGTTCCCATCCTTGTCTATCTTTGGCCAGACATATTGCGTTCGACCATAAATGAGGTCATATACACAAAAGATTTAATTTCGAGTTGACTCCTATCTTAGGGAGTCGGCATCGCGGATCCATATCTCTGGGCATTTTCCCTATATTTCCCTTATACTCAGGTGATGATTAAAGATGATTAATCAACCAGCCTGGTTTATAATCTATCGAACATATTGTGCTAGGCCGTAAACAACATTATACCTACAAAAAACTCAATTATACACCAACTCCTGTCTTTGAGAATTGGTTTTTGATGCTTGTCTCTAGATATCCGTCTATTTTCCAGCAATGGTCAAGGATTCTTCATTGATCATATTCACTTATCATCAACCAAGTGTGTCTAGCTAGGCCGTAAGTGAGGTCATACTCGTAAAATGAAATAATTATAAACCGGTTCCTGTCTTGGGATCTAGTGTTTTAGATGCCTATCTTTGGGCATCAATCAATGACCTTGCCTACCTCCAGGCACTAGTCAAAGAGTAGATGTATAAGGGAAATTGTCCGATCGACGCTAATAAATTATACTCCAACGACCCAACCATGGATCGAAGGAGTTCATCAGTACTTATCTCTAAGTTCCTAAACATCTAGTTTTTCAAAACATGGAATGTTTGATTTTTTCGTTGGTCACACTTCACAAAGTTGAACTTTTAAGTCTACAGTTCCATTGATTCTAAAAGCCAACATTATTCGAGAACGAAAGAATCAACCTAAATACAACTCATCCGATCAACCAGGATATCTTATTTTCCAAAAGTAAATCTATGTGAAATAGCATTGTAAATGCATGTTATTCCATGCTCGTGGAATTGGGGTCCTATCAATAGTCGATAACTTGAAAGTTCCATCTCCTAGGTTCTGTCAATCACATAAGGACCATCCCAATTCATGCCAACTATCCCCGTAACAGAAAAGTCCTATTTCAAGATGCGGTCACCTATATCAAAGGTATGGTTCATGGCCTTGGCGTTGAAATGTTTTTCTACTATTTTTTAGGAAGCATCTACCCTTGGATTAAGCTCTTATCAATTCTCTTTAACCAAGTCGAGGGACTCGAGTAAGATTGCCTTGTTCATCATAGGATTGTAGTGCAATCTTTGTAGGAAGGGACTTCAGATTTGATAGGAATCATAGTCATAGTTCCGTTGGTGAGGGAAATGAAATTTGGCTAGTCGTAGACCTATAGGTTATCCTATAAGCCCAAATGCAAGTGGTAGCTCATTAACCAAGTTTCCCTTGGCTCTATTCTATCCTTTCTTTATGATGGATTTGAAGATCTTGTCCACCACCTCCATTTGTCCATCTTCTTATGGATGTGCTACTGCCGATAAGCTCTTCTTGATTCGATACTGAGCACAAATTATTTGAATTCGACACTCTCTTATTGAGTTCCGTTATTAGTAATGATTTTCTATGGAACTTCAAATCTTCATAAGATGTTCTGCACCACAAAGTTGATTGCTTTCTTTATAGTGATAATGGCTAGCGGTTCAGCTTCAGCTTATTTTGTGAAATAGTCCATAACTATTATAACATATTTTGCTTTGCCTCTCAGTGCTGAAAATACACCAATAATATCAATTAACCACACTAAAAATAGCTACAGACTAACCATTTGTGTTAGCTCAATGGGCGGGGCTCTTGGTATCTTTGTAAACCTATGGCACTTATATCATCTTTTAGAATAGTCGGCCTCATCTCGGTTGACTGTTGGCCGGAAGCATCCATAGAGAGAACCTTCTTTGCTGATGTCTTCCCCAGTGTGATCACCACATCTATCTTTGTGCACATCTACAAGATTTTTCTTGGCTTCATTTTTGGTGAATCACGTTAGAAAGGGCATCGAGAACCCTCTCCTATACAATACATCTTCTTGCATAATAAATTGAGGTATTTTATATAGGAGTTTCCGCCATTCATTTCTTCCATTTGAGAGGGTCCCTTTTAAAAAATTATTTTTAATTGGATTCATTCTTGACTCCATTTCCTCCTCCATCTCCAAGATCTAATCAATATCCATCTATGGGAATGAGTCCCAAAAGCTACACATCCATAGAGCTTCGTAGCTTTGCCAGTGAATCAACTTTCATATTCTCTTCTCCGGGAATGTGCTACTGTATTTACTCAATATCATGCAGCAGTTCCAAAATTTTGGTTGGGTAAGGGGTAACTCTTGCTTCGTTAGCCTAAAACTCCTTTTTCACTGATAGACCACAACTAAGATTCATTAAACATATGCAATGTCTTGATTCTCATTTCTCTTGCTATCTTGAATCGTGGAATCAACGCTTAATGTTAGGCTTTGTTAATTGTTGCTGGAAACTCTAGCCTAAAAGTGTAGCATATCCTCCGCCCTTCTGGGGTTATCAAAATCACTCCTGCTCTAAAATAGTGTTCATTGGAGGTTCCATCTATATACAATTTCTGTTGGGTCGCTTGGACCAAATCTTCTTCCACTTCTCCATCCTGGAGGGTGAATTCGGCATTGAATTCTGCCAATGGCTATCTTAGAATTTCCTTCCTAATGTGGTATAATATATTATAATGGCTCTTCTCGATATTCCATTTTATTAATCTTCCTAAAGTCTCGGGTCGATGCAATACTTGTCTTAATGGCTGATCAGTAAGCACTCATATTGGGTGAGCCTAGAAGTATAGCTACAACTTCCTCAAAAATAATCAGTAAATAGTATTCTAACTTCCTAGCTTTGGGTAGTTCTTTTCTACTCTAATGAACTATTTGCTGATATAATACACTGGCCTATGGATGCTGTTCTCATGACATACCAAAGTTTCACTCAGTGTGTGAGAAGATATCGCTAGGTCAACATACAGGTCTTCTCCTTCCAAAGGCTTTAACAAAATTGGTGGACTTCCCATATGTTCTAGTGAATTCTGGAAAGCATCCCAATATTCCATTGTCTAGGAAAACATTCCTTTTCCCTTCTTGGGAGCATTTAAGAATGGTAATCACTTATAGGTCACTTTCAAATAAACCTACTCAATGTTGCAACCTTCCTATTCAAGCTCTCTATTTCCCTCCTTATCTTTGGGCTGGTAAACTCTTTCAATGCTTTGATCTGCTTTGGGTTAGCTTCTATGGCCCTTGAGTTTAAATGAAATCAAAAACTTGACTAATTTAACTGCAAAAAAACACTTCACTGGATTAAGCTTGATTTTGTTTTATCGAAATACATCGAATATTTCTAAGAGATCATCAATGTGGTTTATTGGTTGTTATGACTTTACAAGTATATCGTGCATGTAGACTTCCATTTTCTATCCAATTTGATCTTTGAACATCTTATTCACTAGTTGCTAGTAAGTAGTTCTAGCATTTTTCAAACCAAACGACATTATCAGTAATAATACTACCCAAAATCGGTGATGAAACTCATATGTTCCTAATTCAAAACGTGCATTGCTGTCTAATTATATCCAGCATACGCATTTATAAAGGATGGCAATTCATGTCCAACTATTCCATCCACAAATTAGTTGATCCTTGGTAATGGGAATCTATCCTTTGGGCATGCCTTTTTCAGGTCTTAATAGTCAAAATATGTTTGCCACTTTTCACTTTCATTTTTTATCAAGATAGGGTTTGACACTAGTTTTAAGTACAAAACATCATGAATAAATCCATTTTCCTTTAGCATCTTCCACTTTTTCCTTCAGCGTAGTGGATTGCTCTAAATCTATACTGAATATTTTTTGCTCACGAGAGGATATATTGGATGCACGTTCAATGCATGGCATGAGATCTCTAACAAAATTTCATACATGTCAGATGCACACAAGAAAACACATCTAAATTTCCCAATGAAACCCAAAAAATCCTTTTTCATCTTTATGCCGAGATAAGATTCGATCTTGAGAACCCATGTGGGACCATCATCGATTCGAATGTTGATCATCAGTTCCACTGGCCCCGCCCTTGCATCCTATGGCTCTTTTCGTCGGTCTATAGGCTTAAAGAAATCGCAATGAGACTCGAGCCAGGGCTTGATCGATGGTTGTTATGAATCACTAGCCTTAATGCAGAGATAATTCTCTGCACTATTTCCTTTCTCACATCGATTCTCCAATCTGAGCTCTGCAACGTAGTATTCTTGATCAGTACTCTAGTTATCTTGGATAGCTCTTGAACCATTTATGATAGGGAACTTCATCATCATACACCACGGAGCAAGTCTTATCCTAAAACTAGAAAGCGCTGGTCGGCCCAAGAAAGCATTATAGGCTGAATGTTCATCGACCACCCCAAACGTCTGTACCTACACTTTCTTGCGGCTTCTTTCACCCCACTTCAAAGATAAATAAATGCAACCCACATATTCTTTGGCCTCTCAAGGAAATCCTTTAATACGAGATTTATAAGGCTTTATATCGTTCTTGCTGATTTACATTTAATCAACGATCTTTTTGAATAAAATGTTAGCCAAGCTTTTACAATCAATTAGGACTCGGTGCACTATTACTAGCCTAACATTGGCCATAATTACCATAAGGTCAAGCATCGGCACTTCAACCCCATCTGCATCTCTATTTTTAAAAATGGTATCATCATTCATCATTCTCTATTGCTTCGCTGCAATCTCATCCTCTATAGCAAAGAATGTTTCTTAAGGCACGTGCATCAACGAGCTGCCATACCTTTCCATCTCTTTCTAGTTTTTCTCTACTGGATGAGGTCATCTAGATATAGTATTTATCATAATTCTCCTATCGAGCTACATTGGTACATCTCCACTGGACTGAGCCTAATCCTTTGGATGATCTGCCATTGGGGTTTATCATTCGTTTTCTTGCTAGCTTGTCAGTTCCTCGGATACTGCTGCCACATTGTCCATCTAATCAAGTCCTTAATTACATTCTTTAGTAGCATTCATTGGTATTATGCCCATAGGTTTCATATAAGTGACAATACTTCCTCGAATTATATTCCTATTTAGTAGCCTCCCTTTGAGGTGGCTACTTATAGTTCTCAATACCTTGCATAGTAACGTAGATTTTCTCAATGGGATCATTAAGAGAGTATAATCCCCAAGTCTCGTATAACTCATGTGCTTCTTAATGTTTCTACTTTCCACCAGTGCCATGAATTTTTCTTTAGTGTTATTATTTCCGACATTCACAACAAAGTTGTTAGTGCTATAACCACTTTGTTTGATAGTAATGTTGCTTTGCATAGTAGTACTTGGCTTATCCTGACCATTTCCAACCAAACCAGTGACTAAATCTGCCTATCCAAGCGAAAAATTAGGACACCTTTCTATAAAATCCTGCATGGTGGATGGGGTGTTTTTTTCTTAAACCATCTACTGAAATCATTTCTTTGGTTAACTATATTAACCAATGCCATTAAGACAATCTCTTACCTCAGGTTACTTACTTCCATCACTTTAACATTAAATCGTTTCAAGACATCCTTCAGAGTCTCTTTGAACTTGTGATGGACATTCGATAATGATGTCATATCCTTAGATTGAGCGGTATAGAGCCAAAAATCCTCCATAAATTTCTCCACCGACTAGTTAAAAGATGATTTGGATCTTGGCATGAGCCGAGTGAACCACATCGTCGCTACCCTATCTAAGAATATAAGTAAGCACCTTTATATCACTGCATGGGTAGCATGAGAACTTCCATTCATCATTCAGTAGAAGTTGTCTTGGATTACTAGTTCCACTACAAGATGCCATCGTTGGCGTTACAAACACCTTTGGATAACTTTGATGCAGAATGTTATCGGCTTATAGAGTTTGGCTTGGCAATGAACTCCACTCATTGCTCCTTCTATGACGATTTTCATTCAAAAACCTCTTCACCACATCTACTAAACTCCATACTGGTTCGGGTAGCCGGACATTCAGCATCGGGCACATCCTCGAGTATTTAACAGTAACGACTGAACTTTTCGACCCTCCAATGTTGATACTAATACATCTACGGTATTCACGTGTTGAATACCCAAGTGCCAAAAAGACAGATAGTTAGGGTAAAATAAAAGAAAAGGAATAGAACAAGAAAGAAGAACATAATATCGGAATCTCATATGCGGAACGGTAATATATATTACCTTAAAAGTGTAGTACAAAAGGTTACTCCAACATACATGATCATCTTAGAGTTACAAAACCCAAGCACTATTATCAGCCTGGACAATTATAACTACATATCCTCAAAATGCTAATAACACACATACATAGTACAGCGCAACAGAAATGAAATAGGTAGATAGATGCCTCCATCTCGTCTCCATAATCCTGAAGCATCCAAAATAAGACATGCTTTACTCAGCCTATTCGAAAGAGTACATGAAATTTTTAGGGAAAACAAAAACCATATGTCAGACATAAGTCTAATGTGAGAAACTTTCAAATGCGTATAAACACATAACAATACTTCTGAGACCAACAAATCACTGGAATGGGTATGCCCTCAAAAGAACCAAGGAAATTTGATATTTACATTAGATGATGTAATAAATAATGTTTAAGGTGGTGAATATAAATCAGAAAATAGCTATATTGCTTCCATCTCATGACACAACACTATTCGAATACATTTAAAATCATTGAGGTATATGGATTTTCCTTTGGAGGCACCTTCGGTAGATTGAGGAGGATGACTTGGCAAGGGTTAAAAACTACCATCTGAGCATCGTTTATCTCTAGATAAAATATAACATTGAGGAAAACATAGCTTGTTCATGCCTGAAAACGTGAAACCATATATCATCAACTCCCATAGCCAACATTTTATAAGTATCTCTAATATGGAGTGGGTATACCCTTAAGGTTAGCTAAAACCCCTTAGTTATGCCCCTTCTCCGTTTTCTATCATTTTCAAACATCAAGGCTACGTATGACATTGCTCACACAGGTGTTCATCACTCGAACGGAATATTACATTTAACAAATGCTAAAATTGACCTCTCCCTTGGACTTAATCCTAGGATAGTCAGTTCAACTCTATAGCATAAGTTTGAAATATTAACGTTGACCTCTCCCTTGGATTTATAATCTTTGGATAGACGGTTCAACTCTACAACATTCCACTTTAACCACCACTTCCAACACGAACTCGTATACTAGTTTTGAAGTGGTATTCCATTGGTAAAACACTTATCGATCTCGAACCCTTCAAAACCAATTGATGAATTTCTAGTTAACTCAAATTTGGTTATTTTAGAAGTGAGCGAACTGTATAAAGAGGAGTCCTACCAGGGGGATCACATATGTTTAAGTTCTAAAGCTAGAGACGTTTTATAACAATGCTCCTTCCTAGGGGTTCTCAATGGGTATGAAGCCATAAAGCTGTTAGATACTTATTTAGTTATATTTGGTCAGGCTCGATAGTTAAATGATTAACTATCGAGTTTTAAAATGATTGCTTATAGAAATCAAGGTTCGTAACTTGACACGTTTCCGACCAACCTAACTTAACCATTCCTCAATCAAGAATGAAGCTAGTAGGTTAGAGAACTATCTTTTCCATCCCTACTCAAACATCAATCTCAACTCTCATAAATAGATAAGTCTACTTCGTCAACTTTTAGTGTTAAGTATAGTATTACTAACATTCCATAAACAAGTATACAAATATGTTCATTTTCTTACACTAATGTAACTTCTCATCCCTTCTTAAAAAATAATAGTGTTCTCAAATTACTTGTATATAAGTTACAAATCTTGTTAAAATGATATATACACACACACTAATTTATTTGTAAAGCTACCATACTTAATAGAATTTAAAACAAATTTAAAGAAGAAAAATGAAACAGAAACACCCTATACTTTACTAAAATATTAAACTAGTTTTATAAAGTTAAATATAATACCTTTTAAAATACTTTTAAATAAGTTATAAATATTTATGTGAAAATATTAGTTTAAAAATAATCATTTAACATTGATTTAAAACCCTTTTTTCTAATTTAAAAAACAAACATATTTTATATACATAATTAGGAACTCTTTATTTTCAATTACAAAATAAATTATTTAAACATAAATTTAACTTCAACCTTCTTTTAAATACTTATATACCTTTTATAAAACTCATTTTAATAGAATTCATAAAATATCTAAAGTAAATAACATTTTTATACTTTAATAAAAACAAGAATTTTATAAGTGCTCCTATAACAACCTTTTCTCTATACAAAACCTTTTCAACTTTAGTTTATAAATTCAATAACTTTTCAACTCATTTTCTTACTACTTTTAAACCACTACAAGTGTAGAAAATAAATAAAACATACCATTCAAAACTATGCATAAGATAGGTTATAGAAGCAAGTTAAAATGAGAGGGGATTCAAAGTATGTTTATAGTTATTATCGCTATACGAACCATTCCATATTCAATTCAAATTCCAACTTCATTCATTCACATATACCTAAAAAATTCTCATGTTCAAAGCACATCTCAAACAAGCATGGAAAAGTGTATATACAACATATACAAATATGAAGCACAAATGAAAATCAAGGCAAAATACAAGAATATTAAAGTACTTTTGTAGCGACTATCATAATCGAAACCATTCCAATCTCTACTCTATTACATATGCACTTTCAATAGTTAGGTCTAGTCACATGTCATATGCCAATACATACGCATAAATATACAAGTCCAAAGTCCAAGTCGTATGCCATAGAATTCATAAATATGCACAAATATACAAGTCCAAAGTCCAAGTCATAAGCCATAGAATTCATATAAATGCACAAATATACAAGTCCAAAGTCCAATATTTACATATGCCATGTGCTTTTCAAAGATTAACAAATTTGCACAAATTAAAGTTTATAACTTTAGGTAGTTAATGTCTATTATTATAGTTTTAACAGGCATTTAACCAAGTTTATAATTTCATTCGAAAAGTGAAATAACTCATTGATAAACTAAAGAACAACCTAGCACAAGACTAAACCTTATCTCCTACCACAACCCTACACGCACACAAACTTCCTACCTTCGGCCTCAAATGCTCACGTCCAAGACAATATTGCCTAAATTAGGTACGACCATGGCTAGGATGGCATTATTTGCTTACGGCCTAGAGGTGGGGAGAAGGATTGCTCCAAAACTTCAAGTTTCAACATAATGGAATGACTATTTACGACTATATCATATGTTTGAAGGAAGATAGAGTTTTTTTAAGTTGGTTTGATTAAAGAAGTTTCTAAATAGAGAAGAGTGAAAGAGTGTTGTCTTTTAAGTGAATGAATTAGTAAAACATACAAGTGAACTATAGGCCTACTTTTATAGACTTGGAAATGGATGGAAAATGACCCCCTTGCCCTTACATGGCCGGCCACCCTCTCACCTAACTCATGCCTCCACTTTCTTCACTTTATACTTTGAGAAAGTCTTCCTTGACTTCCTCATTTAAACCCTCTTCCATGTTTCCTCCTAGAAGTACTTACTTTAATTATTATTTTTTGCTTAGGAAGAGAAAGGTGATTAATTCCTATTAATGTGTTCATATGTTACTATATAATTGCAAAAGAATTCAAACAACTTTTATTGGATAAAATGTTTATTATTGATAAAATGATTTGCAGTCACATTATCAATATTTCTTCGAAGTGTATATTTTTGTAAACACATTTCAGAAACATGTTTTTTAGCATTAGTTATTAACTTAAAAGAGTTTAATAAGTTTATAAAATCAAATTTTTAACATTTAACCATTTTTCAAAAGTTCATATATTCAAAAATGAAGTATTAAAAATTATGAGTCACTACATTCTCCCTCCTTAAGACATTTCATCTCGAAATTCAAACAAGGACTACAAAAGGAGGAATAGAAGAAACATATGCATGTTAGAATATTTTTGAAAGAACATACAAACTAAGATACAAGCTAAACAACTCCACCACAGGCTGGGAGTACACCAAAAAAGATACAATACAACAGAAACTGCTAACTAAGAAACAACTCAGAATAGAACCCCCTAATATTGTCCTCTGTCTCCCAATTGCAATCTCTAACATCCTCGCTTCACTAACTTAGGCCAACTCTAAAACCTTAGTCCCCAATCTCTTTGTATCATGGTCAATAATACCAATAGGCTATTATGTAGTGGTCAAGTCTGGCTCAATCTCCAAATCCTCCTACTGCGATAGCTCAATAATCAAAAAAGGATCATGCACATAATTATGTGGATGGGATATGTGGAAAAATCATGCACAATAGACAATCTAGTTGGTAAATCGACTCTATAAGCAAGAATGCCTAACCTCTCGAGTATCGGAAAGTGTAGGATCGATTTCACCTAGAGGGGGGGTGAATAGGGTGATAGTGATAATTATAAAAATTAATCGCGGAAGCTTATAAACAAATATTAACACAGATCACAGAATATTACCAGCACAGAAATAAATAGCAGAATAATAAAATGCAGAACAGAACAACACAGAATTTACCCAGCTTCGGCAAAACCCTGCCTACGTGCTGCCCCCAAGGTTTCTACTAGAAATTAGATAGTCCCTCGCTTACACACGTAAACTCGCTATACCCGTTATTGACTAATCTAATTCTACGCTCAAAACCTTGCCACAACTCAACCACCGAGTTGCGAATTCTCAAGCTACGCCACGTAGCTTGTCCCCTAGTCACACGACTAGAAAATTTAAACGGTTTAAAAGAAAATACAAGATAAAGACAATTTAAAATAAAATAACCCTAATTTTAATTAAAAGCCCTTAAATAAAATATGAAGGCCGGCCACTTTTATTATTTTGACCCGATCCTTTTTTCGTTCCTTTAAGATAATGGTGACCGTGTTCTTCTCGTTCCTCCTGATTGCAAAATTAGGGCTTTTGCTCCTTGCGCTCTTTGTTCCAAATTAGGGCTTCGGGAGGAATTGCCGCTTGATGGTTGATGATTCGGTTTGCTTGCTTCAATTGTTTGCGGCTTCTCCTCCTTGATCGAGTTCGGCCGATGCTTCGGTATGTTAATTTGTGCTTTTTGCTTCTTCTAATCTTTCGTACTTGAACTCGATGCTTTTTTCGTTTCCGATGATGAATGTTTATATAGGGTTTGTAACCCTAGATTTGCGTTCGTACAATTCTCTATTTGAATTTATCTCGGCCGATCGTTTATGCTTGGATGCTTGCGATTTTGATTGACTTTTTCATATGCGTATAATTTTGTTACTTGCTTCCCACGGCTTGGTTGACACGGTTTTGATTATTGACTCGTTCAATATTGACTTCGGCCTTTTTTTGATTTTGTGAGTTTCTGGCTTTGGCTTGAATTTATCTCGAACTTGCATCCTTCACGTTTGCTGTGTCACTTACAAATATTGATGCCTCTGATCATTTGACTGCACATTTGTAGTCTTGGTCTTTCACTGTGACATGTTCACTTGTGACTGATGCTACACACTGTTGTATTTGGACTTGTACCTGTAATTGTATTCATGTATACTGCATTGTCGTCTTGTGGCAGTTGCTTTGTCTCCATGTATTTCATGTAGTATGGGCACTTGAATATGCATTTGTGAACATTGTCGAGTCCGCACTGTGTCTTTTGTTTGCACCTGTTAGCATGTCCCTTGTTTGGTTGTTTGGTGTTGGTCTGACTTGAACTTTCATTGTTGAGTTTGTTGTGTCACTTACTTGATGTGTTTGCACTTGTATCACTGTCTGGTATGCTGCAGCTTGTACTTGCATAGTACTTTCCTGTAGCTCCATCTGTTGCACTCTTTGATGGTTCATTGGTGTATGCTGCATTTGCTTGAGTTTGTATAGTTGATGTTGTACACTGTCTTGTGCATTGCCCCATTCGCTGTTGCTGTGCAGTTTTGTGCTTTGAGTCAGTTTCATTGTTGCTGTGTTATCATCATGTTGGTTTGACTGTGCTGTTTACCCGTGTACATTTGAGTCAGTGAACTTGTTTCATTTGAGTTGTAGCTTGGTGTCATATTTGCTGTCCTCGAGCTCTTTGCACAATGATGCACTGCCTTTGTGGTCTTCATTGCATTCATGTCATGTTGCCTTGTGTTGAATCCAGTTTTAAAACTCGGATTTGACCTTGTGCTTGTGTCGTGATTTTCAATGTTATTGCACGTGAGTTGAACCCGGCTTTGCATTTGGGTTTGACCTGTGCTCACCTGTCCCTGTAGCATTATCAAGTGTATATCGGTGTGCACGACCTTGTGGCATATACAATGATACACTGTGTATGTCACAAGTTGTTCGTGTATGACGAATTCAAATATGAATGATGACGAACAACCCAAATAACTGAGGCAAATATTATTTTCAAAAACCATATTTTATTTTATATCGCAAAAATATTTTATTTTCAATTTTACTGTGTTAGTAAATATTTTTTCCGATTGCTCAGATGCTGGATTCAAAACTGGAGTGAAATTGAAGATAAATACGAGTGTGAGTGATATGTAGTGAGGTGAACTGTAAAAATGAAATGTGATGTTATTGTAATCAAAATTGTATAGTTATAGTGAGAGCTTGAAATTGTACTATTCAAAGTTGTAATAAATATTTGTTTGAATAAAATATTCATTTGAATTCAAATTCCGTGTTATTTATTTTATTCAGCAAATATTTATTTAATCTGTGAAAAATAAAATAGTATATTATCAAATGCATTTGAATGTATATATGTTTATTATCATCAAACAAAAATCATATAAGCGCATATTCAACAATCTCCCCCTTTTGATGATAACAAACATATATTTAAGATTTTGAATATGTTAAATGTATTTGATCATGGATATGCATTGCTCCCCCTATTTAAATGCTTCCTCTCTACACAAAACTCCCCCTACAAATATGCATACAATTAAATAATATGCAAATGAGCCTAAATGCAAATGGAAAATATTTGACCTTTACTTGATTGATTTTATTTGACAAAATCTTAACTTTTCTCTCCCCCTTTTGTTATCAGCAAAAGAATAATAGTGTTAGAGAAAATAGAGATAAAGTGATAGATATTAATCCAACATTAAAACTCAATTGAATATAAATATTAAATTTCAATAAAAAATCAAACAAAAATCATAAATACTTTAATTGACGCATATTCCACTTTAGAATGATAGAAATGATTTCATCAAATAAAACCATACAGTTGTGTCTATTTGTGGCATATTTATATCAGGAATTTGAATATCTACTAACCATGCATAACCGTTAGGACTTTTAAATGAGATTAGTAGTATTCCAATTTTATTTTAAAAAAATGAATTCAAGTATCTTCTAACCACGCATAACCGTGAGGACTTTTAAATGGGATTAGAATCAACTTGTTTATTTTTAAAAAAAAATCAACTTTTGATATGCGTTCCATACATGCATAACCGTGAGGACTTTTAAATGAGCATGAAAGCACATAACAAATTCCAAGTAATTCACCCATGCATAACCGTGAGGACTTTTAAATGAGAGTGAATACTTTGGTATTTATTTATTATTATTATTAATTATTATTATTATTTTTAAAAAGTGAAAATGAAAAACGAACGATTCCTGTTTAAAGTACCACATATTGACAAACTATATAGAATTTTGATGAGTGATGGTCGTTAGAAATATGATAGATATAGAGATGGTCATGGAATTTTTACCAACAAAAAGTTTTATAACTCTTGTTTAAATTTCTAAAGAAATTTTCTAATTATACTTTCTCGAGTTATAATATATGATCATATCAACATTCATCACTTTTTCAATCACTATTTTTCTTTTTGATAATCATTTGGGAGTCAGATTAGTCAAAATAGTCATTTAAAATCAAATTCAAAAATAATTATGAAATTAATTTTTCAAAATGACTAATCTGAAAATATTGTCAAAAATGATTTTCTCGAGGGGGTTTTATAAGAAAATTTTCTGCAATTTGAAAATTATTTGAAATGAAAAATATGCAGATATTTTCTTTAAAAAACGATGCAGTTACTAAATGTCTCAACAAAAAATCACGTTTCACTAGTAATTTTTCTATCAACTAGATTACCAGTGAAATCTGCATCTGAATTTCTCTTTCACTCAAAAAATTATCATCAATTGAATTTTATAGACCAAAACATGAAGTGTGCACCAAAAATTTCAAATTCAATTTTAACAACAATTTAAATGACATTCTTTTGAATTTGAAATGAAGCCGTGTTAATAATTGAAAAACCGTGAATAAAGAGTTAGCCGTATTATCACCAATTGTATTATCCAACAAAACACTATTTTTAATCCAAAATGATATATATGAAGTAATTCAAAGAATTTAGAGGTTTATTATAGTGTTTTTGGCAAAAGAATATAATTTGGCCAACTATGTTGAATAAGTCAGAGTCAAAATCACCATCTTTTCATCATCTCAATACTGGCTGATTTTAATTCAGAATACGGTGCAGATTATCACATTTAATATATCGTTTAAAACATACCATTACCTGTTTTACCTTTACGATATTTTTCGTTGTTGTCCGTTGTGATTCTATCACCTTTATACTAGGCTAAGGAACTTTGCTTCGTCGTCCGTTGTGTTTCTGGAGCAGCCAAAAATCCAGAGAACACTGTTGTTGTTCCTTAGCCTGCCACCACACCTACACGATGAAAGATTTATGTGACCTATTTGTTTTTATAGGTCCATGGTTGTTAGTGGCAGAATATTTTGAAAAACAATTTTGTAAAGACCCAAAACTATTTATAATTGTTCCCTTCGGCACCCAAATTTGTTTAACTTTGAGAGATTTTATATTTGTGCCTTTTGGAACCCAAATCGGTATAGTTTTTACATGTTTGGGTCTATACCAACAATTATTGTGATCGTGTCCAAATTTTCTACAAATTGTGCACATAGAATTATCTTGATTAATATTGCTTTCAATAATTTTCAAATTATTATATCCAAGTCCTTGTCTAACCGTATTAACAGTTTGCTTTCCTAATAGCATATTCAACGATTTTTCACTTTTTGAAAATTTATCTAAAGTCGTTGACAATTGTTGGAATTGTGTTTTGAGAGATTCATTTTTGTTTAACAACTGTGTGCACTTTTTAATAGAATTCTCTTTCCTAGTATTTTCATTCTCTTTTAAAATCAGAATTTCATTTTCAAGTGATTTTATATTGATTTCTGATTTTTTAATTTCTTCTTCGAATGTTGGACACTTATCACACTTAGGGATTCTACTTTGATAGGTCTTAACTAATTGATCAAGTTGTTTATTGCATTCTATCAAAGTATCCTTTTGAGATTCAAGTTTGGCGTATTTTTCCCTAAGTCGTTCAAAACAGTCGTTTACTTCATGAAAATATATAAGCAACTCAGAATGGGTAAGTTTTGATACCTCACTTGGCTCGTCATCGTCACTGTCAGTTGTATCACCTCGAAGACACAATTCTGCCTTTTCGCTTTCACTGCCAGTGCTTTGATCATTCTCGTCTATTTCATCCCAAGTGGCTGCAAAACTTTTCTTTTTTTGCTTCTTTCCATGGCTGGATTTAATTTGTGGACAATCGGGCTTGATATGGTCGGGTTTGTTGCAATTATAACAAATAATCTTTTGTTCTTCTGAGTAGTCTAGTGCTTTGGCTATTCTGCTTTTTGCTTTTTGAATTCGAGCTGAATTTTCATATTCGTAATTCCACTTTTTGAATTTCTTTATTAATAGCTCCAATTCTGCTGCTGCATCTTCATCGTCATCGTCATCACTTTCAGTTGTTCCTTTGAGAGCTATTGATTTCTTTCGAGCATCTCCTCCTTCACGCTCTTCTTTGAATTTCATTTCTAGCTCATAAGTGGTGAGATTTCCGATGAGTTCTTCAACTTTGAGTTGTTTTAAATCTTTCGATTCTTGAATGGCAGTTACTTTCGCTTCAAAGCTTCGTGGAAGGACTCTGAGGATTTTCCGGACTATTTCCAATTCGGTGTATGTTTTTCCGAGAGCTTTTGATTTGTATACGATATTGGAAAGTCGTCCGTACATCTCTTTGACATTTTCTTCCTTCGCCATTGTAAAGTTCTCGTATTCGCTGCTTAGCATGGCAAGGCGAGATTCTTTGACTTGAGATGTTCCTTCGTGAGTCACTTCTAGTATGTGCCATATTTCCTGCGCAGTTAGACAATGTGAGACACGATTAAATTCAAATTGATCTAATGAACAGATAATAGAATTCATAGCTTTGGCATTAGTATTCTGTAATTTATTTTCTAGTTCTGTCCATTGTTCCTTTGGTTTCTCTATTTCCTGATTATCTACAGGTATAATTGGAGTTTTATAACCTGTCTCAACAATATCCCAAGCGTCAATGGTTTTCAAAAAAAATTTCATCCTATTTTTCCAAAAAGCATATTCACCATTGAACATTGGTGGTCTAACTATCGACTGACCCTCTGCAAAAGCATTATTAAAAGAAGCCATTTTAAAAATTCAAATTTTTAAAACAAAAACTGATTTTTTCAAAAAAAAATCGAATTTTTAAAACAGATGTTGACTTCTATTCCTAGCTCTGATACCACTTGTAGGATCGATTTCACCCTAGAGGGGGGGTGAATAGGGTGATAGTGATAATTATAAAAATTAATCGCGGAAGCTTATAAACAAATATTAACACAGATCACAGAATATTACCAGCACAGAAATAAATAGCATAATAATAAAATGCAGAACAGAACAACACAGAATTTACCCAGCTTCGGCAAAACCCTGCCTACGTGCTGCCCCCAAGGTTTCTACTACAAATTAGATAGTCCCTCGCTTACACACGTAAACTCGCTATACCCGCTATTGACTAATCTAACTCTACGCTCAAAACCTTGCCACAACTCAACCACCGAGTTACGAATTCTCATGCTACGCCACGTAGCTTGTCCCCTAGTCACACGACTAGAAAATTTAAACGGTTTAAAAGAAAATACAAGATAAAGAAAAATTTAAAATAAAATAACCCTACTTTTAATTAAAAGCCCTTAAATAAAATATGAAGGCCGTCCCCTTTTATTATTTTGACCCGATCCTTTTTTCGTTCCTTTAAGATAATGGTGACCGTGTTCTTCTCGTTCCTCCTGATTGCAAAATTAGGGCTTTTGCTCCTTGCGCTCTTTGTTCCAAATTAGGGCTTCGGGAGGAATTTCTGCTTGATGGTTGATGATTCGGTTTGCTTGCTTCAATTGTTTGCGGCTTCTCCTCCTTGATCGAGTTCGGTTGATGCTTCGGTATGTTAATTTGTGCTTTTTGCTTCTTCTAATCTTTCGTACTTGAACTCGATGCTTTTTTCATTGCCGATGATGAATGTTTATATAGGGTTTGTAACCCTAGATTTGCGTTCGTACAATTCTCTATTTGAATTTATCTCGGCCGATCGTTTATGCTTGGATGCTTGCGATTTTGATTGACTTTTTCATATGTGTATAATTTTGTTACTTGCTTCCCACGGCTTCGTTGACACGGTTTTGATTATTGACTCGTTCAATATTGACTTCGGCCTTTTTTTGATTTTGTGAATTTCTGGCATTGGCTTGAATTTATCTCGAACTTGCATCCTTCACGTTTGCTGTGTCACTTACAAATATTGATGCCTCTGATCATTTGACTGCACATTTGTAGTCTTGGTCTTTCACTGTGACATGTTCACTTGTGACTGATGCTACACACTGTTGTATTTGGACTTGTACCTGTAATTGTATTCATGTATACTGCATTGTCGTCTTGTGGCAGTTGCTTTGTCTTCATGTATTTCATGTAGTATGGGCATTTGAATATGCATTTGTGAACATTGTCGAGTCTGCACTGTGTCTTTTGTTTACACCTGTTAGCCTGTCCCTTGTTTGGTTGTTTGGTGTTGGTCTGACTTGAACTTTCATTGTTGAGTTTGTTGTGTCACTTACTTGATGTGTTTGCACTTGTATCACTGTCTGGTATGCTGCAGCTTGTACTTGCATAATACTTTCCTGTAGCTCCATCTGTTGCACTCTTTGATGGTTCATTGGTGTATGTTGCATTTGCTTGAGTTTGTATAGTTGATGTTGTACACTGTCTTGTGCATTGCCCCATTTACTGTTGCTGTGCAGTTTTGTGCTTTGAGTCAGTTTCATTGTTGCTGTGTTATCATCATGTTGGTTTGACTGTGCTGTTTACCCGTGTACATTTGAGTCAGTGAACTTGTTTCATTTGAGTTGTAGCTTGGTGTCATATTTGCTGTCCTCGAGCTCTTTGCACACTGATGCACTGCCTTTGTGGTCTTCATTGCATTCATGTCATGTTGCCTTGTGTTGAATCCAATTTTAAAACTCGGATTTGACCTTGTGCTTGTGTCATGATTTTCAATGTTATTGCACGTGAGTTGAACCCGGCTTTGCATTTGGGTTTGACCTGTGCTCACCTGTCCCTGTAGCATTATCAAGTGTATATCGGTGTGCACGGCCTTGTGGCATATACAGTGATACACTGTGTATGTCACAAGTTGTTCATGTATGACGAATTCAAATATGAATGATGACGAACAACCCAAATAACTGAGGCAAATATTATTTTCAAAAACCATATTTTACTTTATATCGCAAAAATATTTTATTTTCAATTTTATTGCGTTAGTAAATATTTTTGCAGATTGCTCAGATGCTGGATTCAAAACTGGAGTGAAGTTGAAGATAAATACGAGTGTGAGTGATATGTAGTGAGGTGAACTATAAAAAATGAAATGTGATGTTATTGTAATCAAAGTTGTATAGTTATAGTGAGAGCTTGAAACTGTACTATTCAAAGTTGTAATATATATTTGTTTGAATAAAATATTCGTTTGAATTCAAATTCCGTGTTATTTATTTTATTCAGCAAATATTTATTTAATCTGTGAAAAATAAAATAGTATATTATCAAATACATTTGAATGTATATATGTTTATTATCATCAAACAAAAATCATATAAGCGCATATTCAACAGAAAGGGTCCTATAAAACAGCAAGCCAACTTTCCACCCTTACTAAACCGAGTTACACCTCTCATCGGAGAAACTCTGATGAACACAAAGTCCCCAACTAAGAACTCCAAATCTCTACTCATCTGCATAGCTCTTTTGCCTACTCTAGGATACCTTCAACTTCCTCGTAATGCCAACCTTATCCGTGGCCTCACAAATCATATCTAGTCCGAGCACTAAATAATCTCCTGGTTCCACCCAATTGATGGAGACTTATAAGGCTTTACATACAATGCCTCAAAAGGTTTCATCCATATTCCTACTTGAAAATTATTTCTATAAGCAAAGTCAACAAGTGGTAAATGTTCCTCCCATGAACCTCCAAAACATGATTCACTCTCTCAATCTGCTCATCCGTCTATGGACAATAAATTGTACTCAAACTTAGCTCCATCCTAAGGGAATCATGCAATCCTTCTAAAATTGCCTCATGAAGATCTGATCTCTATCACTCACGATATCACAAGGAATTTCTTGAACTCTGAAGATCTCTCTAACAACTGAGCCAAACTAGAAGCCATCCTCGTTACCTTCACTGGTGAGATGGGAACACTCTTGGTTAGCCTATCAACAATAACCCAAATGCCTTCATTCCCTCTCCTTGATTTAGGCAACCCATCGATAAAATTCATAGATATCTGCTTCCACTTCAACTTCAAAACTTCAAGTGGCTAAAGCAGTCAAGCAATCTTCTGGTAACTACCCTTTACCTACTGGCAGTTAGCACACCTACCCACAAATATAGAAACATCTTACTACATACCTTCACACCAGAAAGCACGTCTCGTGTCCTGATACATCTTAGTGACCCTTTGATGTATCATCAGTTTAGAATGATGACTCTCTATCAGAACCTCCAATCTAATCCTTTCCATGTCTGGAACACACAACCGACCGTTCATCCTTAAAATTCCATAATCGTCTACCTTAAATCCTGGCTACTTCCATAGAGCAACATTCTCACTAATGGTTCTAGCAATATGAGCAAGACAAACATCCCTCCATTGATTACTCTCGGTGCAACTAATAAGAATTGGACAAACCTCTACATTAACCACAACGGCATATCTTCTACTCCATGCATCTGCTACAACATTATCTTTCCTCGGCGTATAAAAAATCTCAAGATCATATGTTGCAAAAAACTCTAGCCAACGTTGATGCCTCAAATTCAAGTCCTTCTAGGTGAAAAGATATTTCAAAGATTTATGGTCTGAATATAGCTCAAACTTGTCACCTAGCAAATGATGCCTCCACATCTTCAATGTAGAAACTACTACTGATAGCTCTAAGTCATGCATCAGATACCTTGCTTCATGCGGCTTTAGCTGTCTATTGGCATAAGCAGCAACCTTCCTATGTTGCACCAACACAGCACCTAAACCTATTCCACAAGCATCTATGTAAATAGTAGGACCCTCATCTCTATTTGAAATAGTCAGAACATGTGCGCTAGTCAATATCTTTTTCAATTATCTAAATGCTTGCTCATGCTTCTTTATCCAAAAAAATTGACATCTTTCTTTATCAAATTCGTCAGTGGTGAAGCAATTGTGGAAAATCCTGAATGAATTTCCTATTATAACCTATTAACCCTAAGAAGTTTTGAATCTCTGTTGCGTTTTTTGGGCCTCTGCCAATTCTGAAAAGCCAAAAAATTTGCCGGATCATTATTAATATCATTTTTAGAAACAACAAGCCCCAAGAATCCTTACCTCTAATTGCCAGAAATGACACTTCGAGAACTTAGCCTTTAACATGCTCTCTTAATGTAACTAATACAATCCCTAAATTATGTGAATGATCATCCTTGGTCTTGGAGTAAACTAGAATGTAATTAATAAAAACAAACACAAACTTTTTCAACACATCCTGAAAGACACAATTCATCAAGTCAAGGAAATAAGAATGGGCATTAGTTAGGCCGAATAGAATAACCAACCACATATAGAACCTGTCAGACCTAAAAGTTATCAGGGTCACACTCTCCTCTGCTGCCCTCAACTGATGGAACCCATTGGCTAGATCAAGCTAAGAGAATGCACAAGCTCCATGAAGTTGATCAAATATGACATCTATCCTAGACAAGGGATACTAGTTTCTAACAGTCAGCTTATTAAGCTCACGGTAATCAACTGAAAGCTTTAAGGAACCATCCACCTTTTTAGCATATACAACGAATGCCCCGTAAATTGAATAGCTAAGTCGGATCAAACCTTTCTGTAACAAGTCGCTAATCAAGTTAGCTAGCTCCAACTTCTCCTTTCAGAGATAACCTATGCACAGGAAATATAATAGGCTTAGCATTTGGAACCAAATCAATACAAATCTCAAATGAGGGATAAGCTAAAAACCTTCTCGAACACATTAGCAAATTCCCAAATAACCAAAATCTACCCCAAATCTCTATCCATCGCATCAAGAGAATAAATAAACTATTTATATGCAAACTAGGTTACTCACAAGACATGTTTCAGAGTCCCCCTCGAACTTTAATAATATAGTTCACTTATCACAATCTAAGATAACATGATAGTGAGATAACCAATCCATGCCAAGCAAAATATCAAACCAAAGAAACTCAAGGACATACATATCACACAAAAGGAGTTTGTCATAACAAGTAATAGGAACTACTTCACATAACATGCTAAGATTGGCCGAGCCCCACATAGGATTCGACACAAAAATAGAGTCATGAACCATAATCCATTCTCGATCTATCAACAAGCCTAAAAGAGATAAAGCTATGAGAAAAATCAGTATCAAACAAGACGTGAATAGAAATGCCATAAATAGATAGAACACCTTTGATAACCTTCTTCCCCTTAGCTACTACTGAAGTGGAAGGTGCTGTAGAAACAGCAAAGACTCTATGATGCTCCTCTCTCTTGAGCATAGGACAATCTCTAATAATGTGACTCAACTTATGAAAATTGTAACATCCCTTCAGTGCAAGCTGACGTGCTTTCCCCATTAGCGCCTTAACCATCTACCATCCAACCGACCTACATTTCTTAGCAAAGTGACCCTTCTCCCCACAGTTATGGAAAGAAAGGTGGGAAATATTCTTTAATGGTTAAAACTTCTGCTTATTATTCCCAACTAGTCAAAAACAAAATGTTTTGGTGCCAAACTCTCAAACCTAAAACCCATGTTTACCAGTTCCACAAAGATTCCATAGTGGTAATAGTCTTGTCCCTATGAAACTCGGGACGCATACCCACGAAAAACATCACATTGTTCTTTAACAATATGTCTATTAATCCAAGCCCAAATTGAGATAATGCATTAAACTTATTTTCATACTCTACAACAGTTATATCACCTTTCTTTAGATCCAAAAAGCTTCTAAACACCAAAGTCCTACCAGCCTTCGGTACAAACTTCCTTTTAAATTCCTCCCTAAATTAGGCCCAAGCGAAGTCATTCTCTTGGACATCAGCAGTAATAGAACTCCACCAATCTACAGCCACACTAAATGATGACGGATGCCAAGCAATGCTTCATAGCATCTCCCAATCTAAATCACTAAAAATCCTCTTACATAAACTCAACCATTTTTGCACCTCACTAATCGACTTATTACTACAAAACCTCTGACCACCAACTTTTAGAAATCAAGACAAAGCAAAGCAAGTTCATCGGCGGCTGAACTTGCACCACTTCCTATACCACATTCACCCTATGTTCCGCTATAGGAGGGCGTTCCTCCGAGCTCAAGTCCTATCATTGGTGACAGTACTACCTCTACCACCCCAAATTTTATCTCCCCTAACATTGGCAGCACAAGTACTCATAATTCCCACTATCTGAACTATAGCAAAAATTTATTAGAATACTTTAGGATAGAGCTATTTTAAAAAAAGGGTTACTAGGAAAGGATCACTTCAATGGGAGATTTATTTTAAAGAAAGGATTGCTAAAAAGAGATATTCCTAAGGAAATATTTATTTTCAAAAAAATTAGTTTTGAAAATACAAATACGCTCTTATATGTATAGTACACTCGACTTATTCTAGAGCATCGCTTACCCTATCTCTAATAAAGCATATCCAACCAAAGCCAAGGTATTAGCTAACTTAGGATCTGATACCACAATGTAACGACCAACCTTTTCGGTCCTCGAATATCAACATTAATACATTCACCGTATTCACATGTCGGACTCCTAAGTGCTAAAAAGACAGATAGTTAGGGTAAAATAAAAGGAAATGAACAGAACAAGAAAAGAAAACACAATATCAGTATCTCAATGCAGAATGATAATATATAAAGCTCAAAAGTGTAGTACAAAAGGTTACTCCAACATACATGATAATCTTAGAGTTACAAAACCTAAGTACTACTATCAGATTGGACAGCTATAAATGCCTTTCCTTACAATGCCGATTATATACATATATGATAGATTGCAAGAGAGATGAAAATAGGTAGACTGATAGGTAGATGGAAGCCTCCAGCTCATCTCCATAAGCTTGAAGCATCCAGACTAAAACCTGCTTTACTCAACCTATTCGAAAAAGTAAATGAGGAATTTTGGGAGTCAAAAACCACGCATCAGACATATGTTTGTTTTGAGAAACTTATAAATGTGTGTAAGCACATAATAGTATTTTTAGATCAACCAAATCATCAGAATGATTATCCCCTCGAAAAACCAAGAACATTTTATAATTACATTAGGTAATATAATAGATAATGTCTATAGTGTGGAATATAATAAAAAAATAGTTGTGTTGCTTGCATCTCGTAACACAACAGTATTAGAATATATCTAAAACCACTGAGGTACGTTCATATATGGATTTTTCATTAGAGGTACCTTCAGTACATTGAAGTGGACCTCTTGACAAGGGTCTCAAACTACATTTTGTGTGTCGTATATTTGTAGATAAAATATACCATTAAGGGAAAGATAGCTAGTCTATGCCTGAACATGTGAAACTAGATAACATCAACTCCCGCTAGCCAACATTGATAAGTATCTCTAGATATGGATTGATACACCCTTATGGTTAGCTAATCCACATTGGCTATGCCACTAATCTGTTTTTTGTCATTTTCAATATCGAGGCTATGTATGATATTGCTCACATAAGTCTTTATCATTCAAATACGTTTGACAAACGCCAATGCTATACCAGAAAAGCTATTTTGCCACGGCTCTGAGCTGTGGCAAAGTGATTTAGGCACGGCCCGAAGCCGTGGCGAAATGCGGAGGGGTAAATATATGCGTTTAGCCACGGCTTAAAGCCATGGCAAATGTCTGTTTAGCTACGGCTTTAGGCCGTGGCTAATTTTTATTTAGCCACGGTCTAGAACTGTGGCGAAATATACATATACTAATATCATGTTTTTACTAGAATTTCAGTTATAATCAATGATCCAATGACAAGTTTACCATAAAATAAAATTGATATCAATTTCGATCCATGATATAATTTGACACATCTTAAAACTCTTGATAAAAAATTGAAATATCACTGTAGAATAAAATCAAATTATATCATAACATATTTTTCAAATATTTTAGTCAATTGAAACACTAAGCCACATTTCAAATATTACTATAGTACAACTAAAACACTATAGGCACATTTACAATCATAACATGTTCCATAGATCTTACAAACACATTTGTTTAAATTTGAGTCACAAACAATATTGTTTAACTAAAAGATACATTACGATTAAAAGAAGCCCATCAATTAATCGATTCATATGAAAATCTGAAAGAAACTGCAGCCTTCCAAACCATATCAATTCTATCTACAACGATCGCCCCGACCTCATGATGCGTATATCCTTCCAAGAAATAAACCACCCCTCCTGCATGGCACGCATGAACCGCTCCTCTATCCATTGTATACTGTAAATCATAACATTATCATATGTAATTCATCATAACATAAAATCATACTTGGACATATGCGTATACTAGTTCATTATTCTGACTGCTTTCATTTAGGATATATTTTGAGATGAAGTACTTTGTACCTCACACATATGAAGACAGGGGCGGAGCCCCTTTGTAAATGGGGTAGGCACGAGCCTACCCCAGTTTTGGAAAGAAAAAAAAAATAGAAAAGCTGAAGAAAAAAAAAGGAGCACGGTAGCTTCTTTGTGTAAAGTAAATAAAAGAATGAGTCCAGTCTTTTTTGGTTTTTTTCGGTCTTTCGAGATGTCCGCATTTTTTTCCTTCTCCATCAGACAACATACTCTTCATCAAACAATCTAGTGCGGTACCTTTTTCCTTTTAAAAACTTCAATTGAATTATCTCTTGTGGAATTCAAAACTCAGAAAATTTGTAAAATGCATAATTATTTCGGTTTTCTTTATGTTTTTTATGATGCGTATATTTTGAAAAATCAATTATCGATCATTTTTGCAATAAACTCAAAGTCTATTAAATGCTCGAGGTATAATTTATCTTAATTTAGTCATACAAGTTTCTTGTGTAAATTTAGTTAAATATCAATGCCATTAAAAAAAATCTCAACGGAGGTTGTCGCAGTCAAAACTCATTTTACTTTGTGCCTACGAGACCATGTACATCTTCAAGCAACCTCATTGCAGCTAACTCTCCGTTGCTCTTTTGATACCCTTTTTCCATGGTCTGCATTTTGCATTGCGTTGTAGCACCTTTTGGCTCCGTTAACGCTTGTCTCACTTTCACTCCTCTTATCATCTGTATTTTTATATATACATATGAAGAAAATCCATTTCAAACACTACGACTGTATGAGCAATAAATAATTATTTGAAAGAAAATACCTATACAAAACAATAACACAGTGCTTAAACTGCTGGATGTCGTAAAATCCTAACATTCACAGTTAACAAAGGAACAAAGGGATTAACTAATATTGTTTATTGTTAATTAGAATTCAAATATTGCACATTTCCAATGCCATCTCGATTTTCATTGCATATGTGGTTTATACAGCAAACTCGGACATGATTATATCACATTTTTTACATATTGTGTCCTTGGATCAAAGCTTATAGGTGATATGCACTTAAGAGCTAACATCATTGTGCAAGATTCATGGTAAAAATGTACAAATTTTATGCATAAATGAATGGGTGTAGAGCAACATTAGTTTCTTAATCAAACATTCACACGATCTTCTTGGATATTGATCATGAAGATACATGCAGATAGCATAAATAAAAATGAACAAAATCCAGCATAAAATTTTTTATGCTATCTGGAGTCCAAATAAATTGGGCTTTACTTTTTGTAAACGGCCAGTTAAATTTGAAAGCCAGAAAAACCACATATGAAATGTAATTTTGTCATTTCTACGTAGTGCCCAATTATCTACGTTTTAAGATGATATAAATAAATTGTAGAATAAAAATGTTTATTTTCATCCACACTAAGAACAGACTCCGTACATTATCTAATGATGTAATCTTAGAATCAATTACAAAGAAGCATTTTCTCGTTATTTCGTCCAAATGTTCATGGGAAGTACACGTGCTGTAGCTGATATATATATGTTCTCTTTCTCTCTGGATATGAACACTAACATTTCACTTGTAAAAGTTGCGCTATTAAAGCAGTCTAAAATGTCCATCAACAACATTTTTCATTGCCTTTTTATGCTCTTCATTTGTTTTTCTCTGCTTTTCATTGCCAAACGTCCATATAGGTACACATAAATTTAAGTGGAAATTAGGTTAAAGGGCTTCCACTTGTAGGGTAATAAGTTTTAAGCACGGCACTTTTGAATAATTAGTTTTAAGAACAATTTACAGCATAATGATAAATTCATTTATCTTTTTAAGTTATACAGAAAAATGATAAGTCCTTTTATCATTATTTCTGTATAACTGAAAATGATAAATTCTTTTATCTGTTTCCTGTAAAATGTCCTTAAAACTAATTTCTCAGAAGTAGTGTCCTTAAAACTTATTATCCTGCACAAATAAGCCCTTGAAGTGAAAATCTCATTAATAAATTTAAAGATGACAGATATATGCAATTGCCTATTATTGAATTGGAATCTTTCTTTGCTGCTTGTCTTTTAGTGTGACAATATAATTTATCTTATAGCTTCTTTCTCTAAATCTAGCAGGTGGAAATATTTTGCGTTTGCATTTACAAGCCATTATAGAATTCTACTTCTTGTCCTGTGCTGGAGTGATCCCATGTGCATGTTTATGCACCTTAACATGTATATCAGCAGTCTTGTGCATACAAGTTGCACATATGACATCTTTTTTAATTTTGAATCTGGATATCTTCATTGATTACAACTTGCATCTTCCATCCCATTTTCATAGATAAATAAACAACAAAAAATTCATTGTTTTCCATATTTGATTGATAGGTTTCTGCATTTTTTTCTTACTTTTTACGGTGAGACTATATTTGTACCTCTTTGCACTAATTTCATACCCTCATGATGTTGAATTATTACACTAAGTCGTAATATAGTCCTTTGTATCTTCTAATCCCCAATTACCACTATATCTACATCACCAAGATATGGAATTAAGTAACACAAAAAGAGTGCCGATTTAGTTTATTCATTTTATGAATGCTTTGATATTTCGAATTCTTTGGAGAGAATGACCAACTATTAGCTTCTACTTCTTCCTTCTTTACAATCTGATATATATATATATATATATATATATATATATATATATATATATATATATATATATATATATATATATATATGGATACATATTTAATAAGATATATTGGTGTTCAGTGTAGATTGATGCAAGTAGTGAAAGAATCGCCTTTGCTAACTTAACCATGGAAAATTAAAGGTCCTAGGAACATAAATACACTGATTTTCAGCTAATAGCAGAACCTATAATTCTCTTTCTCAAAAGACATTAATTTCCAAATATTTTGATGCGGAAATATAAGGAAAGAGTAGAATAATACGATAGTTTTTAGTTCTCTGTCTTGCTGGACATAATTTTATAATTTGTTATGGGAAAGTGGTTATGAATAGTGGTGTAATATGTGCAGTATAGGTATGAGTTAGTGGAGTAAACTGGCACAAACAATTGTTTCTTCTTATCATCTACTGTCTAACTTTCAATTCAAAATCAGTATACAAACATTATGTGCCAAAATTTGTGATTTAGGAACGTGATGGAACTAATATTGTTACATAGATTTTTCTTATAAATACATCAACCTGTAAAATAAATCATCAATTTCAAAATATTGTTACATAGAAATTCTGTATTGACAAAATAGAAGAAATATGTACCTGTAACGCATGTTCCATACCCGAGATGTGCCGCTGTCCTCCATTGGGATTGTGATCCCGTCTCTCGTATCCAGTTCCGGCAGGTTTTGTTATATGTCTAGTGTACTAAAACAGATAGCACGCTACAATAAACTCGTCGCACAAGTTTATTAATTAGAATTCCGCTACGCTGGAATTCTGTATTAGATAAATGTAACAATAAGTTACGTTGTAAATAAATTACAACAACAACGTTATACTATTGTAAGAAATAGTATAACTTATAAACGGGAAAGATTACCGTGAATCTAACCAGTATATAAAGGAAATTTCGTCTGAGGCTTGTCGTAACAATTTCCTTAAGAATTTTATTTCAAAACTCTCCCAAGATACAACAGACGTAATCTGCACGAGATTGTAATGAGTATGTCAACTCTGTGATATATATATGGAATATAGAGCAGTGGAGCAAAGAAGCAGAAGAAATTAGATTGGAATAGGATAAGAATGTGATCAGTATTCTCTCCTATTTATAATTTCGTCCGTATCCCTTCGAACAGTCGCGTCTGCTTGACGGGTCGCACCCGTTGCCTTTTGGTCGCTGCTGTTCGTTAACGGGTCGCACCCGCCCGTCCAACGGTACTGTTTCATACCTGCTCGCACTGTTTCGCCCGCGCCTGTTCAGTCGGGTCGCACCCGCTTGCGTCGGCGTCCGCTTCAATCGGCTCGCTCGCACCTGTTTGCTTCCAACGGGTCGTACCCGTTTACTGTTCGCGTCCGTTCATGAACAGGCGCATCTGCTCAGGCAAAAAACCCTGCGTCTGTTCACCCGCCCGCTTCTCTTTAAATTCCAGGCCCAGCCCAGTTTCAGACGAAGCCCAAAACCGTTTAACAATGGCCTAGTAAAAAGAATGGTCATTTTAGACCCGTACCCGAGCCCGAGCCCGGCCCGGTTCGGTCGGACGGACGGCGGCGGCGGGGCGCGCGCGCGTGTGTGGTGGTGATGCATGATCTCCCTCCTCACAACGAAGCATACATTTGGGAGCCCCAGGCCCCCAACCTGCACTTGAGAAAACCATATATAAACCAATATAGCTCTCAAGAATTTGGCGATGTGGGACTTTGTATATTTCCATTCATTCTAGCTTTAGGAATTCCAACAATCCCCCACATGAATGATAATATACATATCCCCCACACAAAGCGAAATATCACAGAGTACATATGGAATAATGCTTTATCGTGGATAAGTAGATATTTCACTTTGAACTTTCCCTAGTTAAAACTTATCGGATCTACTTGGCTAATCGGTGAATTATTTCATCTTGAACCGTCGGCCTTTATTGTATATCCAAACAATAAGCTTTACGAAGCATTGATTCCCTTCTCATCCAATCTCTTGGTTTTGTTCATTTTGGTCCTGAACATATTTTGGTTCTGCGAGTGTTATAGAGAATTTAAGCCTTTAATATTCTCATAGAGCCGACCCAGCTCACACTAACATAGGTGATCGCAACCATTAAGAGTATCCTACATATACCCCACTTGTTATTTTCAAGATATGGTCATCATTAAAAAACATAGTTTTAACCTTTAACTACTTCTGTAGGTATGCATTATATTTTGCACCATAGGAATGGAGTAGGACCAAGTCCAGACAAATGCATTACTTCTTGAGTTACTCATAACTGGTTTGCCTATCGATCCTAGTCCGTGGGATCTTCAGTCGCTAGGATAGGTTTCCGTATAAGGTAACTCTTGTTGGTTCAGGCTTTTTTAAACCCATTCCCCTCGATGCGCAGTCAATTTTCTCTCTTGATAAACCTTTAGTAAATGGATCCGCTAGGTTATCATTTGTTCTCACATAATCTATGGAAATAGTTCCATTTGAGAGTAACTGCCTAACTGTATTATGGCGTCGACGAATATGTCGTGACTTTCCATTATACACAAAGTTTTGCGCTCTGCTTAGCGCTGCTTGGTTATCACAGTGTATGCATATGGCCGGTACAGGTTTAGGCCAAAACGGAATATCTTCTAAAAAGTGACGAAGCCATTCTGCTTCTTCGCCTGCTTTATCTAATGCAATGAACTCTGATTCCATAGTGGATCGAGCTATGCATGTTTGTTTAGTAGATTTCCATGACACCGCTGCCCCTGCTAGGGTAAAGACATAACCACTCGTTGATTTTGATTCCTCTGAATCTGCAATCCAGTTTGCATCACTATATCCTTCTAAG
Organism: Allium cepa; assembly: GCA_030765085.1. Taxonomy (NCBI): domain Eukaryota; kingdom Viridiplantae; phylum Streptophyta; class Magnoliopsida; order Asparagales; family Amaryllidaceae; genus Allium; species Allium cepa. Next base: position 180,023,321 of record CM060937.1, on the reverse strand, counting down.
ACGGCAGGATATTTTCCATAATGTAAGGAATAGTTAGTGGTATTTTTTAAATATCCAAGCACTCTCATTAGTGCTTTCCAGTGTTCCTTCCCTGGATTGCTTGTATACCTGCTCAATCGACTTACTGCATAAGCTATATCTGGTCTGGTGCAATTCATCAGATACATTAAGCATCCTATTACACGAGAGTATTCCAGTTGCATTACACTCTCATCAGTGTTTTTATGCAGTACTTCCGATGGATTAAAGGGTGTATTTACTCCTTTAATTCCAAAGTTTTGAAATCTTTCAATTACTTTTTCTACATAATGTGATTGAGATAACTCAATTCCATTCGATGTTCTTATTATTTTTATTCCCAAAATAATATCTGCAACACCCAAGTCTTTCATGTCGAAATTGTTGATCAACATTTTCTTTATGGTCTCAATTACCTGAGTATTTGGACCGAATATTAGCATATCGTCCACATATAGACAAATCATCACATATGATTGCCCAACCTGTTTGTAATAAACACATTTATCACATTCATTTATACGAAAACCATTTTTCATCATGACACTATCAAATTTTGCGTGCCATTGCTTTGGAGCTTGTTTTAGTCCGTATAATGATTTGACTAATCTACAGACTTTGTTTTCATTTCCTTTGGAAATAAATCCCTCAGGTTGCTCCATGTAAATCTCCTCATCGAGATTTCCATTTAAGAATGCTGTTTTTACATCCATTTGATGAATCTCTAGATTATAAATGGATGCAATTGCTATTAACATTCTTATAGAGGTTATTCGTGTAACCGGTGAATAGGTATCAAAGAAGTCTACTCCTTCTTTTTGACGATATCCTTTGGCTACTAATCTGGCTTTATACTTGTCGATAGAGCCATCTGCTTTCATTTTCTTCTTGAAAATCCATTTGCAGCCAATTGGTTTTATTCCTGGTGGAATATCAACAATTTCCCAAGTTTTATTACTTAGAATTGAATCAATCTCACTTTGGATTGCTTCTTTCCAACATGAAGATTCAGAAGATGACATTGCTTCCTTGTACGTTTGAGGTTCGTGTTCTAACATATAAGTTAAAAAATCCGAACCAAATGATTTGGAAGTTCTTGCCCTTACGCTTCTTCTTGGTTCAACCTTCTCGTTGTCCTGATGAGTTTCATCTTCACATGTCTCATCTCTGTTATCTCTTGTCCTTTTTGGGACAGGATTTCCATCGTTTCTTTTATGTGGAAACACATCTTCAAAAAACGAGGCATCTCTTGATTCCATGATTGTATTTACATGAATATCATTTATATCAGACTTGAATACCAAAAATCTATAGGCACTACTATTTTGGGCTGGCCCAAGATAATAACAGTCTACTGTTTTTGGTCCAAGTTTGACTCTCTTGGGAGGCGGAACTGGAACTTTTGCCAAGCACGCCCACACTTTGAGGTATTTAAAGCTTGGTTTGTGTCCTTTCCATATCTCATATGGAATTGTTCCCGTTTTATTGTGAGGAACTTTGTTTAATATGTGATTAGACATATTTAAGGCTTCCCCCCACAAGTTCGTCGGCAGACCAGAAGTTAAAAGCATGGCAGTAATCATATCTTTTAACGTTCTGTTCTTCCTCTCGGCTACACCATTTTGTTGTGGTGAATATGGAGCTGTTGTTTGATGAATTATACCATTTTTGGCACAGAACTGTTCAAATGGTGATTCATATTCTCCACCTCGATCAGATCTCAATATCTTGATCTTTTTGTTTAACTGATTTTCTACCTCAGCCTTGTATTTTATAAACGCGGTTATTGCTTCATCCTTACTATTTAAAAGATATACATAACAATATCGCGTATAATCGTCAATAAAAGTAATAAAATACTTTTTCCCACCTCTTGTAGGTAGTGATTTAAAATCACATAAATCTGTATGTACCAAACCTAATGGTTCGGTGCTTCTGTCAACAGATTTAAATGGTTGTTTGACCATTTTTGCTTCTACACATGTCTCACATTTGTAGTTCTTATCTACTTGGAAATTTGGAATCAATCCCAAGTTTGATAATTTCTTCATTTTTCGGAAGTTTATGTGTCCTAATCTATCGTGCCATAGTAAAATTTCGTGCTCAAGCAAGTAAGAGACTTCAATTTTATTATTAGTACAATCAGAATACATAGATTTATTGCCCGTAACGGCTACATTTGCCTTAAATAGGCCATCACATAGATATCCCCTTCCGATATACATTCCAGCTTTGGACAGAACCATCTTGTCTGACTCAAACACCATCTTGAATCCCTTCTTTGATAGGACTGCACCAGAGATGAGATTCTTGCGTATGTCTGGAACGTGAAGCACGTCATTCAATTTGACAGTTTTTCCAGAAGTGAACTTGAGGATAACTGTTCCACTTCCTTCGATCATGGAAACTGCAGAATTACCCATGTAGAGTCTTTCTTTCTGATCGAATTTCTGGTATGTTGAAAACATGGATTTTTCAGAGCAAACATGACGAGTAGCTCCTGTGTCAACCCACCATTGGTTAGGGTTCTGAATCAAATTGCATTCAGAAATAACCGCTGAAAAGTTGGACTTATCCGTTTTCATGTTGTCAACTGTTAACATCTCTGTTTTAGTGTAAAACAGTAAAATTCTTAAGATGTTATATGTCTAGTGTACTAAAACAGATAGCACGCTACAATAAACTCGTCGCACAAGTTTATTAATTAGAATTCCGCTACGCTGGAATTCTGTATTAGATAAATGTAACAATAAGTTACGTTGTAAATAAATTACAACAACAACGTTATACTATTGTAAGAAATAGTATAACTTATAAACGGGAAAGATTACCGTGAATCTAACCAGTATATAAAGGAAATTCCGTCTGAGGCTTGTCGTAACAATTTCCTTAAGAATTTTATTTCAAAACTCTCCCAAGATACAACAGACGTAATCTGCACGAGATTGTAATGAGTATGTCAACTCTGTGATATATATATGGAATATAGAGCAGTGGAGCAAAGAAGCAGAAGAAATTAGATTGGAATAGGATACGAATGTGATCAGTATTCTCTCCTATTTATAATTTCGTCCGTATCCCTTCGAACAGTCGCGTCTGCTTGACGGGTCGCACCCGTTGCCTTTTGGTCGCTGCTGTTCGTTAACGGGTCGCACCCGCCCGTCCAACGGTACTGTTTCATACCTGCTCGCACTGTTTCGCCCGCGCCTGTTCAGTCGGGTCGCACCCGCTTGCGTCGGCGTCCGCTTCAATCGGCTCGCTCGCACCTGTTTGCTTCCAACGGGTCGTACCCGTTTACTGTTCGCGTCCGTTCATGAACAGTCGCATCTGCTCAGGCAAAAAACCCTGCGTCTGTTCACCCGCCCGCTTCTCTTTAAATTCCAGGCCCAGCCCAGTTTCAGACGAAGCCCAAAACCGTTTAACAATGGCCTAGTAAAAAGAATGGTCATTTTAGACCCGTACCCGTACCCGAGCCCGGCCCGGTTCGGACGGACGGCGGCGGCGGCGCGCGCGTGTGTGGTGGTGATGCATGATCTCCCTCCTCACAACGAAGCATACATTTGGGAGCCCCAGGCCCCCAACCTGCACTTGAGAAAACCATATATAAACCAATATAGCCCTCAAGAATTTGGCGATGTGGGACTTTGTATATTTCCATTCATTCTAGCTTTAGGAATTCCAACAGGTTTGACTCCGATTCCTTCAACCATTACAACAAATGATTTTATCATGCTATTCTGTCTAAATCATATGCTCGACGAATAAATATATGCATATATACACATTCAAGTTAGATAGTTTTGTTCGAAATGTTTATTAGGAAAATTGAATGTTAGTTTTAATAATTTCAACATGAACATTATTGTTCAAAATTCAATTATAGTAGGAGAACTTCAAATTGGTATTAAACGTGATCTACGTAGGTGGCTCTCATTGTATTTTCCGTTAACGCAATCAATACAACAAAATTTTCACTTGATTACGCCATTTTATAAACAAATATTGATATGACTAGTAGTAAGGCTATTTTTGCAAAGACGGTTGCTATCTATAATATTAAGTTGTTTGTGAGTGTTTACAATTTTGTTAAATTTCACTTATTAATAGTATCAAATTAAGATCTTTTTTCCCATATAAAATATCTTCTTTTTTGAAATGGGAGATGAAATTTACCTAGATAAAAATCCAGCTCGTTATAAAATGAGTAAAATTCGTATTTGAAATAATTCTAACAAGATCAAAAATTTAGCTCATTATAAACTATTTTTATTTTTTTACATCTAGATTGGGGAAGACGGTCAAAGCAATTGCAATGAAACTGATCATGAATCAAATTGTTTCTATATTGTATTCATAATGCCTTGAATAGAAAAGAAAACTAAATATATTATATTTTGTCTTGGCTTTAATGTCCTTGAATAGAAGAAGGGCAAGTTACATACAAAATTTTTTTACATCAACATGAAGTTGTACATTGAAAAAACAAGCATGAATCTGATTATGAAAAAACAATTTTTTTTCTTTACGCAAAGGCTGCTTTGCAATACATGTGAAACTCATTGTTGACGAATTAGATTGACGATGTATAATTCAAATCCAACATCTCAAACTAGAAATTTCAAAGTTGCGGAGAAAGTGTAATAACAGAGGACTGTGAAAATGGTGCATACTCAAAAGTGAATAGATAAATAATGTTTCATATAGTTCAAAGTTTGAACATGAATAAATAAATAAAAACTATGGATAAAAATGAGTACAAGAGAGTCAGAGAAAAACATCACCTAAATAACTTTATTTTCAAAAATTACAGTTTCCTTTTCCAATAAAAATTCACTAAACATAAAGCTAACTCATCCTAACCTAATATAAATCCAAATAAGTGAATCTTGCATATCAAAAGTATGACAACTAGTTGCAAGTAGTGTAGAATTGGTCATGTACAAATATAGGAGCATCTTTTTGTTTAAATGTCTCGAGCTACTCCATTGCTTATCAAATAGTTTATGTTACTAGCTTTGTAGTTGTCATTGTTCACAGTATTTGTATGGTTGATGAATTGAAATCTATTTATTATTTGCTTTGTCCTTCGTATTTTGAATTTATAGTTTTATTCGCTTCTATTTTCATCTATATGAATGTAATAATTTTATGTAATATTTTGTTTCACGACAAGCAAGCACTACTATGAATGTAGATGAAGTCAATTTTGGTTATAACTACATTTCTCTACTTAGAAATAGAATTAATTCTCCAAGTTTTTGTTCATAATAACTTTTTTCCTTTTTTTACTGAATTCGTTCTGTAGTTGTGCTATGCTCCTTGTAACATCCCGATATTTTAACCATTCGCATCCGCACATATTGTACTTGAATTGCTCAAAATATCAGATTGTTAATTTATATTTGGCAAAACTCAGCATATATAATAAATAAATCAATCATAGAATCACAGACACAGAGTAATATAATAATACGCAGCGGAAACAAATGAATAGTAATTCATGAAGCTACTCTCTCTCTCTCTCTCTCTATATATATATATATATATATATATATATATATATATATATCAGAGTTAAAACAAGATACAACAGAAGTCTCAAATACATAGAAGTCTCAGTCAATAGTCAAATAACAGAATCTAAATATATCACTGGCGTCAACTGAATAACTGGAAGCTGGATAGATATAGATGGATCTCCAAGCGAAGCTCCAACTCCAAAGGTGAGTCTCAAATGCTGAAACACTCAGTCTGACTCATGCGTAAAGCAAAACACAAAACACTTGAGTCAAGATCAACATTCTTATATCAATAAATCCAATTCAAGTGAAATATCAACCGAAATACAAGCAACTCAAAGGATATTTGAGATAACCATCCTCTAAGGATCCGTGGAACTATCTACTATGTAATAATATACGCTATTATAATAATGTCTATAGTAAAGCAAACAATTAAAATAGCGTTAAGGCGTTACTCATATCTCCCTTAACACATTTTATATATTCTCATAGTCTATACAGCAATAATCTCTCCGTACAAGGTGTCGTCAGAGGACACTCCATAGGTATGGTACAAAACAAACTCGTAGTGGGCTCGATAAGGTAGGTGACACGGCACAACTAGGCAATGCCAGGGTAGATATATCAATTACACTTTCGGGTTGGTGGTAACACATAGCCGCAGTTACCACCCACCTCGATCCACACTTCCAAAATTCGAAGGTGCACTCAATCAATCACAAAGTAATAGAATGGTAAACGAAGAAGTGTGTCCGATCGGAGGAGCTACCTCACTTGGTCCGTCAATTGCTCCTATTAGCCACCTTAAGCTGACCCACGGGAGTCAGGTCCATGTATATTCCTTATATAGGATCGTCTCAACCATCCTACTTTATTCTGAAATCTCCACCGCGTGCACGATTGTTAAAGTGGTTTTCGGTTTTGGTAGAGAGTATGACAATAATTGATCCCGGTCTCTTTAACAACCTAACTTTATTATAACACCATGGTCATTTCAAAATATCATACTTTAAAACCAAAATAACATATCCATTTCAAAACAATATCAATACGATATCTTTTCACTTATAATATATTCATTTCCAAAATCATAGTACTTTCAAAGTTATAACACAAATTATAACACTATGGAAATCATAACACTTTGAAATCATAACACTTTGAAATCATAACACTTTGAAATCATAATACATTGGAAAACCATAACACTTTCCTTTAAATAGTTTGGATATTAATAATAGTATATATAATAAAATAGTTTATATAAAAAGTTATATGTTAAAATAGTTTATATTAAAATAATTAATATATTAAAATAGTTTATATTAAAAATGATTTGTATTAAAAATAGTTTATATTAAAATAATTTTTAAAGTAAAATATAAAAATAATTTATATTAAAATAATTCATAAAGTAAAATATAAAAATAGTTTTAAATATAATTAAAAAAACTTTATATAGTAAAATAGTTTCCTCAAATTTCACAAATTGATTTAAATCAACTCGAATTCCAAAATTCAAATTTAATTCAACCTCAACTCATCAATTTCAATTCAATTCGGTTTCTCAATAAACCATTTTAAATTATATTTATTTCAAATGCAGATTTGAACCACAAAATAAACCATCTCAAGTTTAATATATTTCAAAGCTTTAAATATTCCACGCTTTCAAAATTAAATTTGATAATTTCATATATATATCTTAATTTAACATCATTATTATTTAGTTTTGAAATATTCACTTAATAAATCCAATATCATTTAAATAAAACCTAAAATTACAAATAAACTAAATATTTCCTTTAATTTACATAAACTTGAAATATTCATTTAATCGCCTTAAAACCAAAAATCAAGTTATAAAATCATATCCTTTAAAAATCTCAAATTCAATAAGTTTCAAATAGATTTAATTAAATAAAATTCTTAATTAAATACAATTTCAAATAAATTCAAATTTATCTTTCAACCTTAACTTATAAAAATCTATTTTAAATAAAATTTTAAATAAATACTTAAACATATTATAAATTAATTAAATCAACTTTATTAAATTAAAGCTTATTATTAAATATATTTTATATTAAACTTATTTATATATATTTAAAAATAGTAAAATTTATAAGTAAAATTTAAAATTTCAAAACTAATTTATAACTTTAAAATTTTCAAAACATATAAATTTAAAAATCTAAAATGTAAACCTTTATAAAATACATTTATATATATATAATATCTTAAAATCAATATTTAAATAACTCAATATCCTATTTCAATTTATGTAAATTTGAAAATATTCATTTATATCACTTTTAATCAAAATCATTTTTTTCAATATATATATATATATATACACCAACGGTGTCTGTATATTATTATATATCCTATGGTCAAATGATACGGATATTTACCATTTCAATCCGCAATTTAATTATATATATCTTTCCAATCCGCAATCCCAATTTCAATTCAATGAAATTCACTTGGGTTTATCATTTCAACTCATAATGATTTTCTCCTATACTACAAGATGGTTCGGGTATGTATCATTTCAACTCATATAGTGAATTCTAAACTAACAGGGAACTTGTAGAGTGAGAACATATATGATAACATAACATATAACAACAGCATATATCATCAATAACAGATAAAATATAAATGCATATCATGGTGTCAGATGTCATAGGTGAACAGCTGCAGGTAATAGCATATATAGCAAATTTAAATAACTAATAGCAGCATATTTCAATTGTCGTTTCAATTGAAATCAAATTAATAAATATAAGAATGTTAGTCATGAGTGATTGCTCACCTTTCGAGGATAGAGAAGATAGACGATGTGACAGGCTATGAATCGAATCATGAACTCGAAAATCAACTAATCCAAACGACAAATTTCAGGCGAAGCAAGCTGAACACGGATTTGACGAGCAGAGCTGATAAATAGGAATCGATGAGAATGAATCAAATCGGTTTTGATATAAACTGAAATGAATATATATATATATATATATATATATATATGTTCTTCAAACTAAATTTTTAAAACATATACTTAAAATAATATATTTTTTCCCTTTTTCAAATAAACGTTTAATTTAACACAATATATATATACATATATATTTAAAGCCATACCCATAACATACTTCTTTTAAAATCAAATACATTGTACTACTTCCAAATCAACTATATGTAGGCAAACATAGCCTATACTTATAAATAACTGTATATAATTGCATATATACACATTTAAAAACCAATGTTAAATAAAAAACATGTTATCTTTCGAAATTTAATATAGTATATGCAGACAGTCTACAAATGCATACGATCAACAATATATGTGTGCCTCAAGTTTGATGTGCAGACCACTATACATATTCGTATATACACTGTTATACGAATATAATTTTATATAAAAAAAAACACGGTAATACACAAAAGTAATATTATTCCCCTATATATATAAAAAGAGAAAGAGAGGCCGAAAGTAGACAAATAAAATACATATACTCACTCAAATAGATATACAACTTGTATAAACTCAGGTATTATAACAACAGATCTTAAATTCTTCTACACACTTATATATAAACAGACCGTGAAAACCAGATTTTATAAACTAATATGTAATAAACTTTGAAAACACACACATATATATACATACTTTGCTATATATATATATATATATATATATTTAAAAAAACATATTAAAAACTATACTGTAGACAAAATAAAGATATATACTATTAGAAAATATATCCTTATATAAATCAGAAAGTCAAGACTCATATATACTTTAAAATACATTGGTAAAATAGAAAAATTATGCACTGAGAGAAAGGCAAAAGAGGAGGACAGTTAGATATACTATTTATATATATACAATTTCCATAGAACAGTACAAAATGAACTGTATACAAAACATAATATGACTTATCTTATAAGGTACTCTCGATATGAAAGCATGCATGGATGAAAGGATCTGCGAGCCATCGGTGGAATAGTGGGTGGTCACAGCAATTAGGCCTGTCAAACGGGTTGGGTTGGGTCAAAATGGGTTGGGTCGAGTTTGACCCAACTCATTTATGACCTATTCTCTTCAACCCATTATGACCCAACCCACATAATAAGCGGGATACCACCCATTTAACCCATTTAAAAACTTAAATTTAATTTGACTAATAAAAAACAAATAAATACAAAATAACTCTAATTCTAATTTTTATGTTTTGAGATCCGACAAAAATTTAAAATTTTAATTCTAATTTTCATCAAAATTCAAATATTGGGATGAGGTGGCTTATTATTTTCTAAGTACAACTGTCATTCCACTTGGAGAACTATAATGTGAGTTCACACGATAAAGTATCCGTGTGTTTCATACTATCCGTAATTTAGGTGGTAGTTAATCAGTCGAAGTCGCGTCTGACTCTGAGTTAGAACGAAAGAGTTATTGCAGTTTGAACAGAAAAAATAGCGGCTTCTGCACTAGGCGGAGTTCATATACATAGATGTGGTAGCATGTTATTTTCCAACTGTCAGTCTCCTTGGAGAACTATAGTGTGTGTTCACACGATAAAGTATCCGAGTGTTCCATACTGTCCGTAATTTAGGTGGAGTTGATCGGTTGAAGTCTCGTCTGATTCCGAGTTAGAACGAAGGAGTTACTGCAGTCTGAACAAAAAAATAGCGGCTTCTGCACTAGGCGGAGTTCAATATGCAGATGTGATAGCTTGTTATTTTCTAAGTACAACTGTCAGTCCCCTTGGAGAACTACAGTATGTGTTCACACGATGAAGTATCCGAGTGTTCCATACTGTCCATAATTTAGGTGGGAGTTGATCGGTCGAAGTCTCGTCTGATTCCGAGCTAGAACGAAGAAGTTATTGCAGTCTGAACAAAAAAATGGCTTCTGCACTAGGCGGAGTTCAATATGCAAATATGGTAGCATGTTATTTTCTAAGTGCAACTGTCAGTCCCCTTTGAGAACTACAGTGTGCGTTCACACGATGAAGTATCCGAGTGTTTCATACTGTCCGTAGTTGAGGTGGGAGTTGATCGGTCGAAGTCTCGTCTGATTCCGAGTTAGAACGAAGGAGTTATTACAGTCCAAACAAAAAAATAGCAGCTTCTGTACTTAGCGAAGTTCAAATATTGAGGATGTGATAGTCTATTATTTTCTAAGTACAACTATCAGTCCCTTTAGAGAACTACAGTGTGCGTTCATACGATGAAGTATCCGAGTGTTCAATACTGTCCGTAATTTAGGTTGGAGTTGATCGGTCGAAGTCTCACATGATTCCGAGTTAGAACGAATGAGTTATTGCAGTCCGAACAAAAAAAATAACAGCTTCTGCAGTAGAAGGAGTTCAAATATGCGGATGCGGTAGCCTGTTATTTTCTAAGTACAACTGTCAGTCTCCATGAAAAAGTATAATGTATGTTCAAAATTCTTATTTTTTAAATTTATATTAAAATTTAATGTTTTTAATAAATGGGTAAATGGGTTACTCATTTATAACCCTTTTAAAAATGGGTCAACCCAATACAGAACTCATTTAATAATATTCATAAATGGGTTGACCCAATCCATTTATAAGTAGGGTAAATGGGTTGGGTTAGTGGGTTGGGTCAAATTTTAACAGGTCTAACAGCAATAGGCATGGGAGGTTGGCATGGGGAGGTGCGGCTGTGCGAGCTGGTGTGTGGAAGTTCGGTTCAAGTGTAAGGCCGAGGGGAGAATGGGTAGGGAAAAAAAGGAGGGAGAGAATTTTACGAGCTCGAAGGGAGGTGGTGACCATAGTGATGCTCGGTGTAGGGGAGAGAGCGGTTGGGGTTGGCTGAACATTGGATGTCAGTGGGGAACGAGCAGGCAAGGGCTAGAGGAACAAGAAGATGGAGAGGAAAAATTAGCAAATTAATATGTTTCAAAATGAACAGGAGTGCAAATATGTTCAAGATGAATGCAACTTACAAAAAAATTTGTTTTCTCTTTTTTCAAAACCATTGGAAAAAGAAAAGTCATGCATACGAATTCTAGAGATATTAAGTGCAAATAGCTGTTAGTTTTGGACAGGTAGGTAGATGAAAGGACGGATGGAAGCCAAAAGATTTTGAAACAGGTACCGATACGGTCCAACGTTTTACGGATTCGCCATCCATCGGACGTCAAAACACATATACGAATATACTGCAGAGATCAACATGACGAGATGATCAAAACAGTATACAGATATCCGCGATAGGACCATCCTATCAAATGTCGATATCGGTATCGAAAATGCTGCTAATCCATCGAAAATAAGATAAACAGAGCAATAGCAGTCCAAATTTGACGAAACAAAATATGACGTCTCACTCAGAAGATGATTTACAAATTTATTATGTAAAAATATTCAGGTTTGAAAAACATTTTATTATCAGCAAATATTAACTGATTTGAATTGAAATAAAATTACACAATAAAATAAACTTTCATATTATCTGATGAAAATTTACCATTTGCTATGTTTATATAGACGTATTTCAAATATCAAATTTTTGTTTCTAAATTTAATTATTTAAGTGTTCACAAAATTCCAGTTAATTACGTTATAAAATTATGAAAAATTTACGGGTCTTTGCACTCCTAGTGCCTAGTCAAGTAAATTACTGAACAACTGCCATCTATTCAATGATTTTCTTTGTATGTGAAAACTAACACATATATTTGATTATAATAACTTTAGCTTGTATACCTGTTTTGTGTTATGTACTACGTATAATTGATATATGCAAATGATACTTTTAAGTGCTGATGGTATCATGTCCACGTCTATACCCAAAATCATTTTTGGTTATCAAACAAATATTTGATATTGTCTTATCCGCTAGCAGTTAATGACTCTAAAGGTATAAATAGAAAATCTCAGTTTAACATAAAATAGTTTATGCCATGAATATCATAAAATTACACAAAAAAAAAATATGATTATGGAAAATAGTCTTAGGCAGTGAATATGCATTTATATTACATATAATATGTAGAACTATAAATGTCTATTATTCATTATAGAAAAATAGACTGAATATAAACTAGTATATTGGCAGATAATTATCAGATGCGCTTTTTTTCCCTTTTGCATGTTAGATATTCATCCCTTTTTCAGATGTGGATTTCAGATTAACAAGCAGAACAATATGGACACATACACGATTATTTATTTATGATACTGCAGTGGTAACTGGACATGTACAAAACATACCATCGAGGAATTAGACTTCTGTATTTTGGCTGCCTTCTCAAGTTGATCTTGTGATTTAGCAGCAAGGGAGTTTTTAATATTGGAGTCTATGTCATCTGCTTGTTGAAAATAGACTGGTTAAAATTTTAGCAATGCATACAAGAGTGCAAATTACCAATGATAGCTAGTCGTCTTAATTACCAATCATAGCTCCTTGATCATGAACTAAGAGAGCGAGATCTTTAAAGATTTCATGAACTTCCTCGATTTTCTGTTAAACCTCATGTATTCCTTGTTCCCTTTCCTCGATAATTGCCTCATTGAATATGATATCACTGTCTAATAACATCGCTAATAACATCGCTTGCCTGAACATACCATGAAAATAAACATAGTTATATAGAGCTAAGATATCTGTTTGTGCTTCATGTCCTAACTTGTTACTGACTTACTGTTATCACAAAAAGAAGATGTCAATACAAACAAATGACATAGTTACAGAGAACTAAATAGACCAAAAAATACTATAAAAGGGAGAAAGAGATTGCCCAAGTTTACCACTTTCATTGGATTAACTGATGCAATGATTTGTCTTTTTGACTTTGATGCTCTTGCTTAGAGTCTTATTCGAAACATGATACAAGGTGCAAGCTTGAGTAACTGCCTGCTTCGCCTGGCTTCCTGCATGAATGATGATGTTAAATATACATCAAAGCAGACACCACACAAATATATCATCATTCGTAGTATGCTATTTATCAAATAACAAGTTTACATTGGCTCTAGCGAAAATTGTTTTGAGATCATCAAGCTGCTAAACTTTCAAATAATGCTTTCAAATCCATGTCTTAATTGTATTCATGCGATTTCTATTTCCACTGCAATTTATTACTGTTATTTTAATAAACTATTGCTTAGTTAACTCTTCTTACTGCACTACTTGTTCGCGGTTCAACTACCCGCTGTTATGTTTTGTTGTATGCATTCTAACTTGTTACAGGAAAAATAATCAAAAGGTAACAAAATAAAATATAGAGTAAATAAATAAAAACTAGAAATCCATCTCGAATAGGCTCCCACTCAACCGACGAATCGAGACGAGAAGGAAGAGTTTACAGCACCTTGCGACCAATCATCCCCAAAAGGAATGACATGTTCGACCCTTTCAAGTAATGGCTGTAGCAGCTCCTCAAATGGAAAACGGTATCGGACGTCTCAGGAAGTCCACTGTCCATCTAGCTTTCTGTCCCGACCCTTGATTTCTAAGGAGAGGCAAGAGGCTGCACCCAAATTTTAGGCGGAGATGAGATCTTTCATTATAAGTTGATTAAGGCACGCCTGGATAAGGGAGAGTTGACGAAAATTGATGTGGATTCAAGCAGCGGCGAAATTAATGAGTTATGGCGCGGGATCGAAATTGTTAGGCCGGGGATCAAAAATAATGAGTTAGGGAAGGCGGGTTGTTTTTTGAGGAAGGCGTTAGGTTGTATACTGTAAGGTGGGGGAGTTAAAAAATTAGATAATTTTGCAACGATCTAGAGCCTTTGCAAAATTACCACGGTCCGTAGCCGTGGCAATTTATTTTAGCACGATCCAAAACTGTGGAAATATTGTCATGGCTCAAGGCCATAGAAAACTTTCCACGTTGGGGTATTGCCAAAATGGACAGCATGGTGTAATGTGACCTCTCTCATGAACTTAACTTTAGCATAGACAATTCAACTCTTTAGCATAAGTTTGAAATATAAATACTGACAACTCCCTCAGACTTAAATTTAAGATGGACGGTTCAACTCTATAACATTAAACTTTGACAATTTCTTCCAAAAATAACTTGGTATACTATTTTTTGAAGTGTTATTTTGTAAGTAAAACACATAACGATCCCGAACACTTCAAGACCAATCGATGAATATTCAGCTAACTCATTTTTGGTTCTTTTAGAAGTAAGCAAACTATATAAAGAGGAGTCATCCCGGAGGGATCCCGTATATAAATATCTAAAGATAGAGATGTTTCATACAAATGCTCTTCCCCAAGGGTTCTCAAAGGTTATGATGCCGCAAAGCTTTTAAATACTCCATAAGTTATATTTGGTCAAGTTCGATAGTCGACTAATCGACTATTGAGTTTTAAAATGATTGCTTATAGAAATCATGGTTCGTATACTTAACATGTTTCTGACCTTTCCAACTTAACTATTCCTCAATCAAGAGTAAAGTCAATAGGTTATAGCTTTATCGCTTCCATCTCTACTTAAACATTAATCTTAACTCTCACAAATAAATAAGTTTAGTTCATCACCTTTTAGTGTTATATAGTATTACAACATTCCATCAACAAGTATACAAGCATGTTCATTTTCCTTACATAAATGTAACTTCTCATCCCTTCTTCCAAAATAGTAGTCTTTCAAAATTACCTGTTTAAATAAATGTGTGTGTGTGTTTGTGTGTACTAATTTATTTATAAAGCTACTGTAGTTATAAGAATTTAAAACAAATTTAAAGAAGAAAAATGTAACAAGAACACTTTATAGTTACTAAAATATCAAACAAGTTTAATAAATTTATATAATACCTTTTAAAATAGTTATAAATAAGTTATAAAATTTATGTAGTATACTACTTCAAAAATAATTACTTGACATTGATCTAAAATCCTTTTCTACTTTAACAAAATCAACATGTTATATACATATATGAAGAAGCTATTTATTTTAAAATTACAAAACAAATTATCTAAAAATATATTTACATTCAAACTTCTTTTAAAATACTTGTATACCTTTAAAAAAACATTTGAAAAGGATTCATAAAATATCTAAAGTAAATAACATTTTTATACGTTACTAAAAACAAGAATTTTCAAGTGCTCCTACAGCAACCTTTTTGCTATAGAACTTTTTTGCAACTTTTGTTTATAAATTCAATAAGTTTTCAACTCTTTTTACTATCGTTTACACTAATATAAGTGTAGAGAGTAAATAAAATATATCATTCCATATTCATAAGATATATTTTATAAAAGCAAGTCAGAAGAGAAGGGATTCAAAGTGCATTTATAGTGACTATCGCTGTACGAACCATTCTATATTCAATTCAAGTTCCAACTTCCTTCATTTACATATAAATAAACAATTCTCATGTTCAAAGCACATCTCAAACAAGCATGGAAAAGCATATATACAACATATATAAATATGAAATAGAAATGGAAAGCAAGATAATATACAAAAATATCAAAGTGCTTCTATAGCGACTATCATTATAGAAACCATTCCAATCTCTCTCTATCACATATGCACTTTCAATAACCGAGCCCAATTCCATGTTATATGCCATTACATAGGCACAAATATACAAGTCCAAAGTCCAAGTCCAAACCATATGCCATAGAATTTACATACGCACAAATATGCAAGTCCAAAGTCCAATATTTACATATGCCACATGTTTTTCAATGCACAACAGATATACACAAATCAAATGCTTTCCAAAGCACAAATCAAAGTTTATAACTTTAAGTAGTTAGGGTCTGTTACTATAGTTTATAACAAGCATTCAACCAATTTTTCTTTTCATTCGAAAAGTGGAATAACTAACCTATAAACCAAAAGAATCCTCAACCGTATCACCACTTCCTACCACAACCTTGCAAGCACAATAATTTCCTACCTTTACCCTCAAATGCCCATGTCCAAAGCAATATTGTCTTAGTTCAGTACATCCAAGCCTTAATGACCTTATTTGCTCATGGCTTTGTGACAACCAGCCTTTCTCTCCATAGAAAGACGCATCATCATTAAGAAAGAAAGGGATGGGAAGGGAAAAAGATAGAGAAGTAAGAAGAAACAACATCAGAATCTCAACAGCGGAAGAAATAAATTATATTAATCACATAAATAATACATAGTATACAACATCTATCATAGTTACACAACTTATACAACACATACTATATAGTTATAAACACCTGTCTAGTTATCGCAACTCAAATAAAACTCAGAGAAATCAACACAGCGGAAAACTATACATCTACGAACGCTGAAGCCTCCTACTCCATTGCTCCTCCAGAATTCGTCAAATCTTACCTGAATCCCTTGGCTACTCGTAAAAATTTGAGTACCAAAGAGTTTAAGAAAAACAGGAAATAAATTCCGAGCCGTACATGGTCTGGTGTGAGTAACAGGTTAAGGTTGTTTAACTTTGAAAACCTTTGAAAAGAAAAGGTATCTCGTAAGACTTCCCGCACATAAACACGGAAAAGTTTTTAACTTACGATAACCAAAACATTTGATAGGAAATCCAGTAATATTATAATAGGGTCTAGAGTTTTCAAGTAAATATAAAATAGCCGAAATTGTTACATTCATTAAATTCCAGCTACTAGCCATAAAGTGGGTAATACAATCAAAATCGTAAAGGCACGTAAAAAGAATGGGTTTCCATCAATGGCAAGGCTGCTGGGGTACCGTCCGTCACAGTACGTGGCCTAGATCACCGTACCGAGGATTACTCCCAATCTCCTGCAACGCAAGGCCAGAACCATCCCTTACTGGATAGTCCCGAACAAGACAACCCCACAGTTGTTTGCAACCAACTGCCCACATAGCCGAATATAAAGGGACTTCTAGATAGGGGAAGATCTTGTCCTATTTGAGTGCGACTCACTTAGCCTTGCTGCACCTCCCATGTTTTATCCATTCCCAGTTGATGAGGCTTGAGAATACGATTACCTTTATAGAACACATCTATCTTAGAATGCTCATCGTCCACCTGACGATGTTCTAAAAGCGTTCAATCCATACGAGTTCGTTCCGGGTTCGAACGAAACCGAAGGCATTATCTCGTTACACTCATTTTGGAATCACCCTCAAAGTTAACGACAATAGTCCTTGCACTCTGAATCTTTATCTTCACTTGAGATTCACGGCCTATCTTAGATCGATGCGGTTTTCGGATATCCAAATCTAGAAACACGATCCCGGTCTCGTTGAAATCCAAAATGCCGTCTTTTAAAGCCAAGTTGTTTTAAAGTTAAAACAATTCAATTCTATTATCTATATACACACAGATAGATAATTCATAATATCACAAATAGATAATTCATATCATCACAATTCAACCAAAACACCCAATATCGCATATCAATACATATCCCATATTAGAGATATCAAACCATTCAAGGCAATCAATAACATTCTGCCATCCATGAGCAAAGATCTATTAAGAACACCATCTACAAGTAATTTAAAATGAATTAAATTAATTACCTTCGTCTCTAATTAATTTAAAAATGAATTAAATTAATTACTTTAATCACATACATCTTGCTTTCTTATCCATTAATTAATTACAAATCAATTAATTAATCATCTTCTAAGTATCCATCTTAATTAATCATTCTTGATTAATTATCTTCTAATTACATTAAGTAATTATCCTTTAATTAATTACACAAATTAATTATCCTTAACCATTTACAGTAATTAAACTTTAATTACTTCATCATTTAATTAATTATAATTAATTACATTAATCCTTAATTAATTACAATTAATTAATTACTCTATAATCACTTCATTGATTAATTATCTTTTAATTAATCAACCCTTAATTACTTCATTAATTATATTAATTAATGATCCCTTAATTACTTCTTTAATTAATTCTTGTTCTAATTAATCACATTAGATAATTAATCTTTAATTAACCTTTATTCATTAATCAGTCTTGATTAATCAAATTAGTAATCAATTACCCTTAATTAATTACATCACTTAATTATCTTCAAATAACTTTATTAATTAATTCTTAAATTAATAGCACTAAGTAATTAATTATTAATTACTTTCACTAAGTAATTATCCGTCATATTAATTACACAGAGTAATTAAACCCAAAACTACTTTCAATCTTCAATTAGTTACATCCTGTAATTACCATCACTAATTACTTCACTAAGTAATTACACTTAATAAATTACATCACGTATTATACTTAACAAATTATCAAGTGATTACCTTAAATTAATTAAACTAATTAATTAACTTAAACTAATCACATTAATTTAATTAATTACATTAAGTAATTAATTCCTTTAATTACTTTCATTAAATAATTATACTTAAACAATTTCACAAATGATTATTTTTAATTAATTAATATAATTAATTATTAAAATTAATCACATTAATGAATTATTTAATAATCCCTAGTTAATGATCTCTCATTAACTATTAACAATTCTTTAATTACTTTTCTTAAGTAATTAAACTTAAATTAACCGTTATTAATTACAAATAAATTAATCTATGATTATCAATTAATTAATCTCTTATTATAAATTAATCTAAATCATTAATTAATTAATAATTAATTAATTACTCCCTAGTTACCTTATTAACTTAATTAATCATTACAACTTTAATTATCTTTAAGATAAATCATTTTCTTTATTAATGACTTAATTATCTTTAACATTTGTATTTTAAAACAATTTACACCTTTAAATCTATTTTTAAATTCCATTTTTAATTAAGATTTAAAAATGATTTAACTTATCAAAATTTAAAACAATTTACAAACTTCTTAAACAGATATAAAGAAACGTTTATCACTTATAAAAGAAACTTAAACAAGAAAAGGTTTAAACTAATTTACTTAATTTTATTTTAAAATCAAGCTTTAAAAATAACTTAATCATTTAACTTGCAAATTTAAGTTAAATTTTTTTATATAACTTCCCTTTCAAATATATAAAGAAATTTTTTATAAGAGAATTATATATAAATAAAGTTTTAAACATTTTATTGGAAAACTATCTCATTTACAAATATTACTTTAAACCTTTAAATTTATTTAAACATTTTGATTTTGTAAAACTTTATTTACTTCAAAACTAGGATACAAATTTAATTTGAACCCATACTTAAAAATTTAATTTAAAATTCTGTTAAAAATCTTGCTTTCAAATTTTAAATTCATTTTGAAATTTAAAACCCTGACAGGTTTAAAACTTGTAACCAAACAAATGACCCGTGCCCAGAACTTTGAAACCCCGAGTGAAATCCCACAAAACTTCGAGCAACTCACGTCAATGACTTGAGAAAAACTCGAGTACCTCATCTCTTCAAATCCAAACTTCACCAGAAATGCACCGTGCACATGCACGGTGGCTCCGACCACTTCTGGTCATCACCAAAGCCTTTAGCAAGTCGGTGATCATCCCCTCACCATATCCCGACCATCAGAAAATCTATTACAAACTTGAAATCAAATTCGAGCATACAAATCTGAACCTGGAACCAGAAGCACATCTAGGAAAACCCCTCAACCTCCCATTGCTGATCTCCAAAACGCCAAAGACTCCGGCCACGACCTCGTCCACATCCTTGGTATAATTTCCCAGAGTTCTGATGAACTCGATCCACTAGCGTTGACGTGATGACAACCTTTCCGTAAAACTAGGGTTAAAAATCAATTCTGGTCACCGCCGCCTCCACGTGACTTGAACACCCCCCCTGACATTTTTGCCGACCTCCCCCATCATTCCTCTACCTCCAGTGAGAACCACGACCATTACGATCATTTAGATCATCAGAAACCACTCAATACTCAAAATCTGAACAAACACGATCTGCTCGCACATCCCACAACTAAAAATTGTGATTTTATTCTTAAAAATCATGATTTAGTTTAAGGATTCAGATTTTATACGTGAATCAATGAATTAATATGTTTGAATTTTAACAAACCTTAAGCTTGCCCTGTTCTACTTGATTTTCCAGAGAAATTTAAATTCTAATTTATTTTAAATAAAATTTTAAACTTTACTTCATGATCAAACAAACAAATTTTGTTTGGATCCTAAGTCCTAACAGTGATTGGTGCAAGAGACAATGGATTTTGATTTAAAATCTTAGCTTTGAAAACTAAGAACAGGTAAACACAGATACAATAGCATGCACATATTCTATACATCCATATATACAGATAATTCACTTATATATAATCACACAGAACATACTTATTTCCAGATATTAACATGCAACAGATTTACCGATACTTAATTTTTTTTAAAGAAAAGTGTTACTCGCCTATTTTAAAGAAGATGAATAGAGCCCTGAACCAAATTTTAAAGCAGCTTTTAAACTGTGAAAACTTGTTTGCTGAAAATGCTGCTTCTTTGATTTGAAAACTTGAATGTTTGTTACTGGATTTTGATCTTGCTTCTATTTACATCTTAGGTTTGAAAAATGTAAACTTTTTGATAAATCACGGGTTGAATAAAAATGCAGGCTTTGGTTTGCAAATTTGTTTACAGGTCTGATTTTTTTTGAAAATAAGATTTATAGGTTGTTGATCTTTGATTTCAGGTGGAAGAAAATGTACTGGCTTTTAGTTGTTTGATTTTGAAGATGATGACAGGTTATATATTTCTGGTTTGAGGGATGAGTTGATTACAGATTTGTCTGAGAAATTTATACAGGGTTTTAATTTTTGATTTTTGGTTTGTGAAGGGATTGAGTTGCAGATTTTGTTGAGAAATATCACTGATTTTGTTCTTGAGAGAATTGTACCGGGTTTAATTTTCTTAGTTTTTGAAAAGAAGAGGATAGGAAAAAGAATGAAGAGGAGGAACATATGTTTATGTAAGTAAATTTTGTGATTTTATAAAAATAAAAGAAAATAAAAATTTAAAATGACACTTGTAAAAAACATTCAACATTTGTCATTTGTAATAATTTATTGACTAACACTTGTATAAACAAGCCTTTAGATATTAACACTTGTCTTTTAATTAGTTAATACTTATTTTAAATGTAAATAATAAAGCTTTTATATTAATTTACAATTTTATAAATGCTTATCTAAATACATACATATGAATTTCTTTAAAGAAAATAAAACCAATTATATATACAATTAAAAGCTTATACATAATTTAAATCCAAATATTTTTAAATATCTATCTTTTGAATTTAAAAATTAAATCTAAATTCAAATTCAAATTTTAGAAATCCAATTTAAAAATCAAGTTAAAAATATACAACACATTATATTTGAAAATAATAATCCTATTTTCTTTTAAAATCTACTTATATCTAACACATTTATTAATATTGTTTGAAAATAACAAATTCATCAATTTTAAATAATTTATAAAAAGATTATAAATTACTTCTATTACTAAATGAATTAATATATCATATTTATTAAGCAATATTTTAAGAGAAAATAAAACAAACCTTTTTATTCATTTTATTTAAAATTTAAACTTAAGCTTAAAATACATTTTAAACAATTAACATTTATCTTAAGTATTTTAAAACCATATAGTTAACTATTTAAATAGCTTTTTAAAAGTTTTATATTCAATTAAATCGTAATTTCCAAATTACCAAAATATATTAGAATTTGAAAACAAGATTTATTTATTCAATTCAAAACAAGCTTTTCTATTTACAACATATACAAATATATATACATTATAAATAGAAAATATTTTATTACCTTTTAAAAGATAAAATTTGCCAATAAAAATTAAAATTATAAAAGAAAATTATCAAATCAATTTAATTATTAATACAGATTGTTAAACTGATATTGCCCAAAATTCTGGATCATCACATTCCTCCCTCTTAAAAGAATTTCGTCCCTGAAATTTAAAAGCAAAGATAATTTAATAATCCATTAAAGATTTTAATTTAAACCACAAGCATATATTATCAATCATCTGCTAACGACCATAGCAACTAATTTGCTCAATCAAATAAATCTAATGATCCTGACACAAATCAAGATAGACCGCCTAACACTATCTAGAGTTTCCCAGGTATAAATAATGGAATACTCGCTCTACTAACACCAAACAATCTACATTGCTAAGCTACTGAGCTCCTACTCATCTAGATCTACAAAACTGAATAGGATATCAGACCACAGACAAGTCCTGCTCAACTACCAGAACTCCCAGAACTGCTGGTTCCACAACCAGAGATGGATCATACACGTACTCCCTCAGAGATACGTAAAATACATTGAACTACAGTCTTCCAAACTGGCAATTCAACCCTGAAGACCAAAGCACTAATCCTTACCAGATCATAGAAAGATCCAATTACCTCGGAGTTAGCTTCCCAATCTTACCAAATCTGCTTTGATCGGAGAAAACTTATCCGAAATAAAATCTCCGACTACAAAATCCCAATTCCTTTGTCTCTTATCCACAAAACTCTTCCGACGATCCTGGGCCGCCTTCATCCCTCCTGATCAGCTTAACCTTCACTGATGCCTCTAGAAACAAATCGGACCAAAACAAACCAATAGAATGATCCTTTCAAGATCAATCCAAAATCAAGAACACAAACTCTACTACCACAATCATCAGTAGACACAAACTTCTCGTATCCGAAAAAGACAAAACAGGAGCACTCGCCAACCTCGCCTTCAGATCCAGAAAAATTCCTATATAAACCCTCTAATCCAAAACACTGCAAACTTCCAAAGAGTCTTGGGTTGCTTCCACTCAAGAACAACTATGATCTCGCTTCCGCTGCATAACTTTGATCTGAAAAAAATAAGGACGCTGATGATGAACATGAGCACAGACTTGTCCGACACATCCCGGTAGACACGGTTCATCAAATCCATAAAAAGAAAACTCAGAAGTATCAAGAAATCCTGAGCTGCTTCACCAAACCCTCTCTCTAGAAACTATCCTTGTACTAAGCTGAACCACCGGTATCACTCCTGGAATCCTAGTCGATAAGAAAACTCCATCTCCAGATGCTATGACAAACCTTGACTTCTACGAAGACATCCGGAAAATCTCTAACAATTCAAGAGAACACTCAACTATCGCAAGTCACATTTGCAATCAACCCAGCCCAATTTCCAAACAAATTGTTCTCTCTTTACGAATCAGAATAGCTTATGCTTATCTAGCTAATCCATCTAAGAAACGGATCCACACTACTGCTTCTAAACTCCACCTCTAGAAAACTGCTAGCCAGATGACCTTCTTGCCGGCACATAGAACACCTCAAGGTGCAACGATGCCCCTGGTGACAAAGACTTCCTTATCCAAAGCTCCTCGCGAAACTTGGGCCTCAAAGCCAAACATAAACATCCAACTGAACTCAGACTCATCACTGATGCAGACACACTTCCTTAAACTTGCTCCAAAGAAACATCTTTGGAATTATCCATAGTCATTGTGTCTCACCACGCAGTTGCTTCTTCCAGAAGTTGCCAAAATATCATCACACACTTCTTCTCATCCGATGAATCCAAACTCTCACCCATCCAAACGTGCACTTCAAAGATGGACTCTGAACCTCAAAAAGGCTTCCTTCAAAGATTGGTGATATCCTTACACCACTGCAAAACTTACTCGAGACAATATTGGGCCTACAATCTCGGCATATACACTTCCAACCTCAACATTTGGACTACTACCATTGGTAGCAGTGCTACACACACCGCTACCCTTTTTACCTCTAGAACTCATATTGGAAAACTCGAACAGGTAATCCAACAAATAGGTAGAAATATATATATATATATATATATATATATATAAGTACGCTCTCTCAAGAAAGAAATCACTCCAAATCCTAGGTATTCACTCAACCTAACGCTCTGATACCAAATGTGTCGACCAGCCTTTCTCTCCACAGAAAGACGCATCATCATTAAGAAAGAAAGGGATAGAAAAGGGAAAAGATAGAGAAGAAAGAAGAAACAACATCAGAATCTCAACAACGGAACGAATAAATTATATTAATCACTTAAATAATACATAGTATACAAAATCTATCAGAGTTACATAACTTATACAACACATACTAGACAGTTATAAACACATATCTAGTTATTACAACTCAAATACAACTCAGAGAAACCAACACAGCGGAAAACTACATATCTACGAACGCTGAAGCCTCCTGCTCCATTGCTCCTCCATAATTCGTCAAAGCTGACCTGAATCCCATGGCTACTCGTAAAAATTTGAGTACCCAAGAGTTTAAGAAAAACAGAAAATAAACTCCGGGTCAGACATAGGTCTGGTGTGAGTAACAGGTTAAGGTTGCTTAACTTTGAAAACCTTTGAAAAGAAAAGGTATCTAGTAAGACTTTCCATAGTTTTTACCTTACGATAACCAAAACATTTGATAGGAAATCCAGTGATATTAATAAGGTCTAGGGTTTTCAAGTAAATATAAAATAGCCGAAATTGTTACATTCATCAAATTCCAGCTACTAGCCACAAAGTGGGTAATACAATCAAAACCGTAAAGGCACGTAGGAAGAATGGGTTTCCATCAATGGCATGGCTAATTGGGTACCGTCCGTCACAGTACGTGGCCTAAATTACCGTACCGAGGATTAGTCCCAATCCCCTGCAACACAAGACCGAAACCATCCCTTACTGGATAGTCCCGAACAAGACAACCCTGCAGTTGTTTGCAACCAACTGCCTACACATCCGAATATAAAGGGACTTCTAGATAGGCGAAGATCTTGTCCTACTTGAGTGAGACTCACTTAGCCTTGCTGCACCTCCCCAGTTTTAGCCATTTCTGGTTGATGAGGCTTGAGGCTACGATTACCTTTATAGAACACATCTATCTTAGAATGCTCATCGTCCACCTAACGATGTTCCGAAAGCATTCAATCCATACAAGTTCGTTCCGTGTTCGAGCGAAACCGAAGGCATTATCTCATTACACTCATTTTCGAATCACCCTCAGAGTTAACGACAATAGTCCTTGCACTCTAAATCTTCATCTTCACGTGAGATTCACGACCTATCGTTAATTTGGATCGATGTGGTTTTCAGATATCCAAATCTGGAAACCCGATTCTAGTCTCATTGAAATCCAAAATGCCGTCTTCTAAAGCTAAGTTTTTTTAAAGTTAAAACAATTCAATTCTATTATCTATATACACACAGATAGATAACTCACAATATCACAAATGGATAATTCATATCATCACAACCAAAACACCCAATATCGCATATCAATACATATCTCATATTAGAGATATCAAATCACTCAAGGCATTCAATAACATTCTGCCATCCATGAGCAAAGATCTATTAACCACACCATCTATAATTAATTTAAAATAAATTAAATTAATTACCTTCATCTCTAATTAATTTAAAATGAATTAAATTAATTACTTTAATCACATAAATCTTGCTTTCTTATCCATTAATTAATTACAAATCAATTACTTAATCATCTTCTAATTGTCCATCTTAATTAATCATCCTGGATTAATTATCTTCTAATTACATTAAGTAATTAGCCTTTAATTAATTACACAAATTAATTATCCTTAACCATTTACAGTAATTAAACTTCAATTACTTCATTAATTAATTAATTATAATTAATTACATTAATCCTTAATTAATTACAATTAATTAATTACCCTATAATCACTTCATTGATTAATTATCTTTTAATTAATCAACCCTGAATTACTTCATTAATTATATTAATTAATGATCCCTTAATTACTTCTTTAATTAATTCTTGTTCTAATTAATCACATTAGACAATTAATCTTTAATTAACCTTTATTCATTAATCAGTCTTGATTAATCAAATTAGTAATTAATTACCCTTAATTAATTACATCACTTAATTATCTTCAAATACCTTTATTAACTAATTCTTAAATTAACTACACTAAGTAATTAATTATTAATTACTTTCACTAAGTAATTATCCTTCATATTAATTACACAAAGTAATTAAACCTAAAACTACTTTCAATCTTCAATTAATTACATCCTGTAATTACCATCACTAATTACTTCACCAAGTAATTACACTTAATAAATTACATCAAGTATTATACTTAACAAATTATGAAGTGATTACCTTAAACTAGTTAAACTAATTAATCATCTTAAACTAATCACATTAATTTAATTAATTACATTATGTAATTAATTCCTCTAATTACTTTCATTAAGTAATTATACTTAAACAATTCCACAAATGATTATCTTTATTAATCAATATAATTAATTATTAAAATTAATCATATTAATTAATTATTTAATAATCCCTAGTTAAGATCTTTCATTAACTATTAACAATTCTTTAATTACTTTTCCTAAGTAATTAAACTTTAATTAACCATTATTAATTACAAATTAATTAATCTCTGATTATCAATTAATTAGTATCTAATTATAAATTAATCTAAATCATTAATTAATTAAATTAATTAATTACTCCCTAATTACCTTATTAACTTAATTAATCATACAACTTTAATTATCTTTAAGATAAATCATTTTCTTTGTTAAAGACTTAATTATCTTTAACACGTGTATTTTAGAACAATTTACACCTTTATATCTATTTTTAAATTCAATTTTTAATTAAGATTTAAAAATGATTTAACTTATCAAAATTTAAAACAATTTACAAACTTCTTAAACAAACATAAAGAAACATTTATCACTTATAAAAGAAATTTTTTAAGGAAAGGTTTAAACTAATTTACTTAATTTTATTTTAAAATCAAGCTTGAAAAATAACTTAATCACTTAAAGTTAAGTTAAACAAATTTAAATAACTTCCCTTTCAAATATTTAAAGAAAACTTTTATAAGAGAATTATATATAAATAAAGTTTAAACATTTTATTGGAAAACTATCTCATTTACAAATATTACTTTAAACCTTTAAATTTATTTAAACATTTTGATTTTATAAAAATTTATTTATTCAAAAACTAGGATGCAAATTTAATTTGAACCTATAGTTAAAAACTTAATTTAAAATTCTGGTTAAAATCTTGCTTTCAAATTTTAAATTCATTTTAAAATTTAAAACCCTGACAGGTTTGAAACTTGTAACCAAATAAATGACCTGAGCCCAGACCTTTGAAACCCCAAGTCAGATCCCACATACCAACGAGCAGCTCACACCAATGACTCGAGAAAAACTCGAATACCCCATCTCTTCAAATCCAAACTTCACCAGAAATGCACCGTGCACATGCACGGTGGCTCCGACCACTTCTGGTCATCACCAAAGCCTTTAGCAAATCGGCGATCATCCCCTCACCATATCCCGACCATCCGAAATCAATTACAAACTCGAAATCAAATTCAAGCATACAAACTCAAACCTGGAACCAGAAGCACATCCAAGAAAACCCCTCGACCTTCCACTGCTGATCACCAGAACGCCAGAGACTCCGACCACGACCTCGTCCACATCCTTGCTACCATTTCCTAGAGTTCTGCTGAACTCGATCCACCGGTGGTGACATGATGACAACCTTTCCGACCAAACTTAAAACTAGGGTTAAAAATCAATTTTGATCACCGCCGCCTCCACGGTGACTTGAACACCCCCTCTAACATTTTTGCCGACCACCCCCATCATTCCTCTTCCTCCAGTGAGAACCACGACCATTCTGATCACTTAGGTCATCAGAAACCACTCAATACTCAAAATCTGAACAAACACAATCTGCTCGTACGTCCCACAACTAAAAATTGTGATTTCATTCTTAAAAATCATGATTTAGTTTAAGGATTAAAATTTTATACTTGAATCAATGAATTAATATGTTTGAATTTTAACAAACCTCAAGCTTGCCCTGTTCTAATTGATTTTCCAAAGCAATTTCAATTCTAATTTATTTTAAATAAAATTTTAAGCTTTACTGCATGATCAAACAAACAAATTTTGTTTGGATCCTAAGTCCTAACAGTGATTGGTGGAAGAGACAATGGATTTTGATTTAAAATCTTAGCTTTGAAAACTAAGAACAGGTAAACACAGATACAATAGCATGCACACATTCTATACATCCATATATACAGATAATTCACTTATATATAATCACACAGAACATACTTATTTCCAGATATTAACATGCAACAGATTTACCGATACTTAATTTTTTTTTAAAGAAAAGTGTTACTCGCCTATTTTAAAGAAGATGAATAGAGCCCTGAACCAAATTTTGAAGCAGCTTTTAAACTGTGAAAACTTGTTTGCTGAAAATGCTGCTTCTTTGATTTGAAAACTTGAATGTTTGTTACTGGATTTTGATCTTGCTTCTTTTTACATCTTAGGTTTGAAAAATGTAAAATTTTTGATAAATCACGGGTTGCATAAAAATGCAGGCTTTGGTTTGCAAATTTGTTTACAGGTCTGATTTTTTTTGAAAATAAGATTTACAGGCTGTTGATCTTTGATTTTAGGTGGAAGAAAATGTACTGGCTTTTAGTTGTTTGATTTTGAAGATGATGACAGGTTATATATTTCTGGTTTGAGGGATGAATTGATTACAGATTTGTCTGAGAAATTTATACAGGGTTTTAATTTTTGATTTTTGGTTCGTGAAGGGATTGAGTTGCAGATTTTGTTGAGAAATTTGTTTGATCACTGATTTTGTTCTTGTGAGAATTGTAAAGGGTTTAATTTTCTTAGTTTTTGAAAAGAAGAGGATAGGAAAAAGAATGAAGAGGAGGAACATATGTTTATATAAGTAAATTTTGTGATTTTATAAAAATAAAAGAAAATAAAATTTTAAAATGACACTTGTAAAAAACATTCAACATTTGTCATTTGTAATAGTTTATTGACTAACACTTGTATAAACAAGCATTTAGATATTAACACTTGTCTTTTAAGTAGTTAATACTTATCTTTAATGTAAATAATAAAGCTTATATATTAATTTACAATTTTATAAATGCTTATCTAAATACATATATACGAATTTCTTTAAAGAAAATAAAACCAATTATATATATAAATAAAAGCTTATACATATATTTTAAATCCAAATATTTTTAAATACCTATCTTTTGAATTTTAAAATTAAATTAAAATTAAAATTAAAATTTTAAAAATCCAATTTAAAAATTAAGTTATATATACAACACATTTAATTTGAAAATATTAATTCTATTTTCTTTTAAAATCTACTTATATCAAACACATTTATTAATATTGTTTGAAAATAACAAATCATCGACTTTAAATAATTTATAAAAAGATTATAAATTACTTCTATTACTAAATGAATTAATATATCATATTTATTAAGCAATATTTTAAAAAAAAATATAACAAACCTTTTTATTAATTTTATTTAAAATATAAACTTTAGCTTAAAATACATTTTAAACAATTAACATTTATCTTAAGTATTTTAAAACCATATAGTTAACTATTTAAATAGCTTTTGAAAAGTTTTATATTCTAAATCATAATTTTCAAATTACCAAAATATATTAGAATTTGAAAACAAGATTTATTTATTCAATTCAAAACAAGCTTTTCTATTTACAACATATACATATATATATATATACACACACATTATAATAGAAAATATTTTATTAGCTTTTAAAAGATAAAATTTCCAATAAAAATTAAAATTATAAAAGAAAATTATCAAATTAATTTAACTATTAACACAGATTATTACATTGATATTGCCCAAAATTCCGAGTCATCACAGGCCTAAAGGTGAGGAGAGAAATATGATCTAAAACTTCAAGTTCCAAAACGAGGAAATGGTTTTTTATGCTATTTAATGACTATAGCAAGTGTTTAGAGAAGATAGAGTTGCTTTGATTAAAGAAATCTGTGAAGGGAGAAGAATGAAAGAGTGTTGTCTTTTAAGTGAATGAATTAGCAAACTATACAAGTGAACTATGGGAATGCATTTATAGACTTGGAAAAGGATGGAAAATGACTCTCTTGCCCTTACATGGTCGACCACCCTCTCACCTAGTCCTTGCCTCCATTTTCTCCACTCCATACTTTGAGAAAGTCTTCCCCGATTTTCTCCTTAAACCTCTTCCATGTTTCTTCCTAGAAGTACTTACTTTAATTATTAATTTTGCTTAAGAAGAGAGAGGTGTTAATACTTATTAATTTGTTTGTACATTACTATAAGTGCAAAAGAATTCAAACAAATTTCATAAAAATTGATTATCGATAAAATGGTTTTCAGTCACATTATCAATATTTTTTCAAAGTATATATTTTTGTAAACATTTTCAAAAATAATATTTCTAGCATTAGTTATTAACTTAAAAGAGTTTAATAAAGTTATAAATCACATTTTTAACACTTAACCATTTTTCAAAAGTTCAGATATTTAAAGACCAAGCGTTCGAAGTTATGGGTTAATGCATTAACTCTACAAATGCTCTCGGTTCGTAGCATGACTTCTGAGCTCCTCTGTCTCAAGGATAACCATTCGTCTAGACCCTCTCTGTTGTCTATTTATGTGGCATTCATCCGAACACTAAAAGCCTAGAAACCAACATCTTATCCTACGTCATTGCTAGAATCCTACAAATCTGCTTTGCTGTGGGACAAAATCATTGCTTCCGCATTCGTCTCATTCGCGGTACTTTGAATCAGCTCGGTACCGAATGATTATGATGATTCACAGATTTCTTTCACCTTGCTTCTTTGATGATCCAACTGTCATCTTCACTTTCTTTTTTCCAACTCTTCAATTTTGATCTGATGAAGATGAACTTTCTTCCTCATAATCTAAATATGATGAATCCTTGTAGCTTTTCCTATACCATTGACGTTGCTAGGACACCATAGCAAAGTTTTTTCTCCATTTTTCCCGAAATAGCATTTGACTCTCCAACTTATTTCTATTCATTCAACCATCATTTTATCCAGATTGATCTTTGTCACCATCTTCTACTGAGACGAAGGTCCTGGTAAAGCTTTCAAAGGTAAAGTTGTCTCTTCAATATGCTGAGAGCCTTCTACATGTCCTCCAACGGCTACTTCAGACTTAAAAGTAGCTTTCCTAAGGGCTACCTCTTTCAGATCTAATATACATTCGTCATCCAAATCCAAATAACTTTAGATCTACAGACAACACTCTTAGATCTACCTTCTCGATACTTCCATTCCAAAGTTCTACGCTGGATCTACACTTGAGAATCATATTTCTTAGTGAAAGCACCAAAAATATTAGACCAAAAGTGGACACAACACCCAAGATTAATTAAAAAGAGAAGAATAGATACAAATGTGGAAATAAATAGCCTAAACACATGATATTTTATAGTGTTCAACCATAAATCACTACCTACGTCCACTTTAATTTTATTTCAAGAGTTTATGCACAAACACAAACAAGTTAAAATGTTTCAGATCTAGAAAATAAATTAATTCCAAGTTTGGTACCACTTCATTGCAAAGTTAGATTAGAGAAGAGAATAGGGATTAAAAAGTCCAAATGTCACTCTTATGTTACTTTAACATTGATATTTAAAGGCAAATCCATCACCAAAGCCACTAGCTCATAGAAGATCGAGTAAGAACTTAGATCCATGTTATTAGCAATGAATAATGAGTAAATCCCATAATACAATCATGAGTTATCGACTGTATATGCTTGGTACTATTTTTTTTCCTCCATAGTTGTTCACATTTTTAAGTTTCCGAGCTTTATTGTTAAATTTGCTTTTACAAATTACGTCGGTACAAACATGATTTGCCTATGTAAGACTTGTCTTTTTTTGCAAAGTACTAGAGTAGTTCAACTACTTGCTCAAAAATGGGTCCCCGTCAAAAAATATTAGTACTAACCAAATCATGTCGTTACCTACTATTTATGACTTGGCCAATTTTTCTCCTAACTTCTTTTACCCTATTATTTTACCATTAAACGTTCCTTAGGTTCTTGATCCATTTCTTCATCATCTTGAAGTTCATATCGATTAAGAAGTCGCTTGATTCAAATGTTGGATAACAATTAGATCAGGTCTAATTATTTTTAATAAAATCCAATTTTATTTACTTTTCTGATTAATGGGTCAATGAATTCAATTATTTAGTATTTAATCTATTATATGAATATACCATAATATACTCATGTGTATATATACTGCATGTGCAACATATAATATAGTGTGCATAGTTAATGTGTACGCATATAAATGTTGGAATTTACGTATAATAGAAGCATTCGCCATCCATATATGCATTTGCCGTCTCAAAGGTATTACTTAAATATGTGTGCATTTAATTATATATGTTAAAATAAAAAATTGAAAGCAAGATTGGTATAAAATAAAAGGAGATCAAGAGACAAACTCTCCTTAATTTTCTCCTTTCTTTATTACAATTGACTAGATCCAGGTCTAGTAAATAAAATGCCATTTTGACTAATTAAAATAAATTAAATTAAATTTATGTATAAATATATAATATGTTTTCATAAGAAAAAAAATATTGTTTGATGAAGTCAAAATATTAGATTTGAAATTCATTATCAGCTAACTTTGATTTGGTAAATAAATTATAAGACAAACTTTCTTAGTTCACTCCTTTATTTATTACCATTTATTAAATATAAAATGCGGTAAAAATAACTTTTTGAATGATGAATGATTTTGAGGCATTAAATTCAAAACATTTGAATCATAACTAACATTTATTAGGCTATTTGAAATCTTTGGTTGTATATGTTAAGTTTCGGTTCAACCATAGATATAGAATCAAACGATTTTGTAAAATCACATTGAACTGTTGATTTGAAATTCAAATTAAACTAATGTTTATGAAATTTAAATATATTTTTTAATAACTTCTAAAATAAAATAAAAAGCACAAAAATAGGGGCGCACACATACAAACATATTACAAATGTCCAAATACAAAATATATTTTTCCTTTTTAAATTAAAGATCTATAATTCAATATTACTTATTAAATAAATCACATCAATTTAGGCAAAGATAATTGGATGAGACTACATATGTGAACTTGAAATCATTCTGTAAATTGTCCAAAAATTATATATGTAAACAAAAATGTAAATAAGAGATATACCTTGTAGATGTTGCCATTAATCACATATTTTAGTGGTAAATCATTCTATATCTAATCTGAAAAGTCTCGCCTTATGCAACACTATGATTTGAGGTTTCTCCTTAGGTATATAGTATATCCACATCTAGCTTTGCAAGAGAAAGATGAACCACTTAATTTTATTTTATTTGATGTTGGCGTTTGATTTGGACTTAATAAATTTTTAGAAATGTCTCATTTCATTTTTGACCATCGAAGGTTAGGAAGAGAGAAAAGAAAAGTGATTGAATGAAAAATGAATCCTGGAAATAAAATGATTGAGAGGATTTGTTTTAATGAGAGAATAAAAGTATTTGTTATTCCCTCTTTAAAATTTCCTCTTTTGATTCTCAACTAATTTTCAATCAAATCATCATCCATACCGCTTCCTCTCTCTTTAGTATGGCAGGCCACGTCATTCCATTACATGTATAATTATTTTTAAAAGCTTTTTAAGCCGTTAACTATATTCAAACCCTATTTAAATATATAATAATATCGTATATGTTTATATGTATGTATAACTTTCATATATACATCAAATAATTATTAACAACACCAAAATATCAAATAATTTAAATAGTAATTAATATTTCTCAAATATTGATTAAATTAATTAACTTATAACATTTTACAAATTAATAAATCATGTGGTTTTTCACAGAATTCGCAAATATGTTTTTGTGACTCGAAGGTGTGAATTCAGTCAGCAATTAATATTGAACAATTCAAATATTAATCTTCAGACTGAAAGTCTGTAGGACCATGTAATATGGATATATGATAATATAGAGTATAATGATGATAACAATATAGTAAATAGTGCGGAATATAAAAGCAGTATAATAAAATTAACACTGGAGATTTTTATACTGTTTTGGAGCTTCGTCTTACATCCAGTCTCAAACTCCTTCTCGAATGTCGCTAAAACAACAACCCTCACTTAACCCATAGGAACAGGTCTATACAACCTTTGAGCTGCCGAACAAGGACCTGAGCAGTAGAACAGGATTACGCCTCAGCAGCCGAAGAGGACTTTATACGCCTAAGCAGCAGAACAGGACTTCAACAAATACAAAAGAATAACTGACACTATGTGTTCTTGATAACATTGATTTGTCTCTGATAGCACAAACCTCTTATAATCAAATCCTCAAGTGCATGAAGTGTATGTGAAGATATGAAAAGAAGGTGATGCTAAGAATCGAAGATTATGAAAGTTTATTTCGAGATTCAAAGCAATAATATGCTTGTTTGCTGTTTGAATGCAAATATGAGAGCACAAGAAGAATATAAGATAGTTAGAAAGATTTTCGGTGAATATGAAGTGTTTGGGAACATGTATTTGTAGTAGACAGAGGGTTGCTGCCATTGGTGAAGAGTTCTGACCAAAAGAAGCAACCATTTCCGTTCAGAGAATGATCGCAACCTTTCGTCGAATGGAAATGTCTTTTCAAAATATGACAGTTGGGTTCAGGTCAGTCGATTGGTCGAAAATGGTCAGTCGACTGAATAGTGAAGACATGTAAAAAATTGTGCATAAATATGTTAAAATGCACAGATTCAGTCGATTGAGTTCTATTGTTAAGCAAAAATTGTAGCAGCTCATTTGGTTAGAGTAGTTGCCTTCCAAACTAGTGACCCGGGTTTGAGCCCTACTCCCTGCATTTTTTGAAAACTTGATTTTGATTAAAATATGCATGCAAGTTTATTTGAATGTGAATGATGATTCTTGAGGAATTTTTTCAACAAAGCGCTAAACTAGATTTTATATACACATTTGATGACTCTTGTTAAAATATATAACTATACAAACCATATATTGAGCTGATGAGTCTAGATGTTATCGTAGTCGTAGATTCGTGAATTGTTGTGTCTTGTCAGTAATCAAAACCTATGATCCAACACAGACATCATCTTGGCTAGTGTGTAATATTTTGGCTAAATTCATCGCTTGCAAACATTTTCAATAAAAATAATATTTTATAATTTCTTAAGTGGTACCAATAGGTAACGATTATTAACATTAATTCTCTTCTTCAATACTATATCGCATTAGGACTTAAGGAACTTGGTTTGGTTAGAATTCCAAATTCACCCATATTCAACTTTGTTATTCTATAAATAAATTCCTTACTTGAATAATAACATCTAATATTAACTGTACTACTATAGCCAGAGATTTTGACTTTGAGTTGACTATTTTTTGTTGTGATACTAACCACGTATAATTGAGGAGTCAAGTTCTCTATTTAATACCGTTTCACTTCTAATGATTCAACATAAATTCAACTATAGTCATTTGATGGATGTTATGATATAGCTATAACCAAAGTGGAGTGTCCGCATTGAAGTTCAATAGTATTCTCAAGTAGAGAGAACTGTGTAATATCATTACTTAAAGATTCATGTTTTACCTTAGTTATTATTAACCAACAGGTAGCTCTCAAATGAGTCATTCCATAGTTACACAATAACTATCAGTACGTATCCCCTTGGTGCCTCAACAGCCATGAGTAATATGCTGCCAACATTTAAAGAGTGTTACATATTCTGCTCTCAATGGATGTATCGATATCCTTTCTCGAAACAAAAATAAATGTTATTTATATTATGGTCAATTACTCACGATTAGAAATATTTGCAACCACAATCACATAATATTTTATTTAAGAATTTTTTTATTTATATACTTTAAATTAATTACTATATTAGTTATATCACTATAATAAAGAACATGATAGAAATAAAATACCTTTATTATGAACAAGATTATTTAAAGAGTTGGATATATGCAATAAATTACACAACTACCACACGGGCATATGCCTAACTCTATCAATTTTACACTTGCATTTGGCTTAATTATGGAATTCTCATTCCTCTAATCAGTTTTCTAAAACCTGATTAAGCCAGTCCCTTAGTGAGTGAATATGTTATATTATCTTAACTATCTACATTGCCATTCGATGCTGATATACTATGTTTATCATGTGGAACTCTTAGAAGTATTTTTTTCGACTTCTAGTGGGCTTTAGCTTCTTTTGTGATCTACACCGCGGTGTTGCTGTCACATAATAATGTTAAGGGATTCTCAATATTTAGAGCTCGGGTTATAAATTTGTGCATATATATATATTGCTATTATTGATGCACTTATTCAAGCGATATACATAGCCTATTGGTTGAACTAGCCACAACATTTGTTTGGAACATTTCCAAATTAAAGTGCTCAACTTAAGATTAAACATGAATTTTAGGATTGACATACTATGCTCGATGTCACTTATGATGTTTGAGTTTGAATATCATTCATAAGGAGTTAGTTGTTTCTACAAACAATTTTCAATTATTTCACAAATATTCAAGAATGCTCTTAACTACCATTTAGTGATTTTAATTTGTTTTGATACTTGCTCAAGGTACCAATTACATAAGCGATTAGCGATATAGTAAACAACATAACATGTATGATAATTCCTATTGCTAATGCATAATGAATCTATCTTACATGCTCCATATTGAACATGTTAATAAAGTGTTTGTTTATATCATTTGAGAGGATTTCAACACCTTTTATATGATTATAGAAATGTTACTTTCAAATCAAATTTTGAGTATTAAACAACCAAACTAAAATGATTTTAACAGTGGCACATCATTATCAATCATAAGTTTGCCATTTATAATTTTAAAAGTATTTTAGCACATTTTATAGTTCTTTCTTACAAACACTTGCTTCCTTTGCATTTTAACAGAAATTCAAATCATTTAATTTTATATCAAAATATTTGCTCAATTCTTCTGCTTATTGAACAATACTTTCGTACAGATTCTTGGATCCTGTCTGAAACTACAAACTCAACAATGCTTCCGTTGACTTTGAGACACTTTGGTTATTATGTGTAAACAACATATTCTAAATCATTATTTCGAATTTTTGTTTTAACATACATGTACTAAAATCATATTGAACAACAATTTTTTGAGTGAAATACAAATTAGTTTAAGTACGCTGAATGACGAATCTGTTACATTAATTCCAACAATTTAAATTTACGAATTTATTCTATCAACGTAGATTACTATATTCCAACTGCATTAATGTTCTTTTCGGAAACACTTCTGTGGCTAATGGATTATATCCCTTCGGTTATGACTATCATATTCATATTTTAATTATATACCTAGAATCCTTTTTAAGTAAGCATATCGTGCCATATGGCATATTCAATGCTATCAATGGCTTATTGACAATGGGGAAAAAAATTCTTGACATTGATACGAAACTCATAGTTTCTCTTGCAAGTGTTAATATTAGACATTCAAATAAGTTGTGTTTATTTTTTCTTAGTTAATTTCATTTTGTCCTTCGTAATTAGTTTTATCTTTAGACCATACTAAAATCTATTTTACTATCAATAATTTCTAAATGGAATTCCTTCATTACAAAGATGGTGTTTCTTGAAATAACCATTGTTCCTCCATGCAATAAATTAAACATTTTATGAACTTCCTTTATATATGTATAAGATGAATTTAGTTTTGAGTTTACGAATCTTATATTCATAACATAAGTTGATCAATCAAAACTGGTTGGTCCCAAACTCCTTTGGGGTGATCCACACAAGATCCTTTGTGAAGAATATTACGTGCAGTCTCTTAGCTTACACAACATGCCAACTCCTTAACCTAAATATGTACGAGTTCCTTATAAATCTTTATCTTGTACGATCTCATAAACTATTCTTAAATAAAACTAAGTTTAACCAATGCACTTACACTTAAGTACACATCCTAATCAAAAGAAGTTTACTCAACTTCACTTATCATCAAATCATTTTTTCCTAGCAAAATTTGGATTACCCCTTATCGATACATCATTATGTATCATAAGGAGGGGTGACTTTTGAGATAGAGTCTTATTTTTTAGGTACATTTGGAAAACTTTTCAAATATACTTACATATTCTATCAAGTCAAGTTTATTTCATAGAATATAAGAGCACATGTAGTATGTTGTTTGTCAAACTATTAGAATATACTTACATATTCTATAAATGGTACTATTCGTCATGTTATTTACCTTTTTTATATTGTATGAACTTATCGTAGATGTACTACATGTGTATTAGGTACACATATTCATGTATGTGAAAGTGAATTTAACAAAGTGTATGGATACATTTTGGTCCATACATCTATTTGTATTAATCCGGAGAGTATACCAGCTCATTTGTTGCTCCTACTAAGTGGAAGCTTTGCTCTTAATTATTTATGATACGATCCACTAGTACCATTTGATTTATAATCATATGATTAAGGAATTATCTCTCAGAGATATGGCATAGTTCCAACTCCAAAATAATTGTGAAATTTTAAAACACTTATATATTTTCAAATGGATCATTTTGTTATATAAACACATACCATTATTATAGATTTATCTCATAATGAATATTCATAATATTCATATTAAAATAAAACTATATCCATTTTCTGTCAATACTGAAAAATAGTTAGTATTTCACAAATAATACTTGGTATATATACGAAATATCTTTTGTATGTTGATGCATCCATAAATAAGTGTCATATGGTACGCTCCCACTATTTTAGCTATTACTATAATAGCGCATGAAATACGAAGCTCCATTCAACCACTTAAAATGGGCAATTTATTTCATTTACTATAACTAGTTTATAGTCACAAGGTTTAGATCAAATATCTTGAACTCGAAGAAATAAATCTTATAGAAAATAGTTTTCTATATGAAAATACAATTGGAATAGAAATCAAATACATACTAAGCATCTTTTAGTATTTTATACAATTATCATTTTTGATGTCACTTCATGAAATAATGGTGATTGCAGACCTCTTTATTCAACTATTATAAAGTTATATCTACTCTTGTTTGCTTATTTTTCTTTCTAAATAATCGAACTGTTCAAAAGGAAACTCTTACTATAGGGCTACCTCAAATTCTTTACATCCTTAACATTTAAGGATATCAAACATGTTGCACTTTCTGTAAACCAATCAAACTAACACTTTAGTGATTGAATTCCTAGGTCCATCTTGTAGCTT
This sequence comes from Allium cepa, assembly GCA_030765085.1. Lineage (NCBI taxonomy): Eukaryota > Viridiplantae > Streptophyta > Magnoliopsida > Asparagales > Amaryllidaceae > Allium > Allium cepa. Next base: position 179,983,558 of record CM060937.1, on the reverse strand, counting down.
TTGTTCTAGTGCTGTACTAACATGACAAGATCCTTACTATAATCAATCTTAAAGAATATGCAATCTCCCATTGTAGTTTATTTGCTCATTTCGAATGAATCGTTTTCGAAAATCTCGTATAAGGCGACTGTCCACCATAAAACATTCATATGTGTTTGTTTATGAATCGAATATAAAATATTCTTGTGTTGCTTTAGAGTTACAAACTCATAAAAGACCCTCCACGGTCTCATGCAAGTAACGTAAGTAACGAGGGTACAAATGTTTTATTAGTTGTATAATTCGGCTCTTGCATGGGTCTAGAAATGATAATATACGAAAAGATTTATTGGAAAGTATATTTTGAATTTCTTTGTCAATACTTAACATAATTCATTTGTATATCTTAACTGATAAGCATTTTATCAATTTGATTAGTTGTATAAAGTTGTCGATGCAGATTATTTTAACTTTATATAGAAAATGTTCCTACAATATTAGAAATGTTAAATTTATCGTTTTATTTTTCTCATAAGGCTTTCACTAGACTTTTATGTTTCCCAAAACCCTAAGAGAAAACGTTGGAATCTTTTGGTTTCTTTAGTGCATGTTAGCACTCACTTGCCTTAGGATTCAAACCTTGAGGTTGCAACAAATTATAGGCCTACAAGTGGTGGATAACACTTTAACGATTATATCATATACAACTTCCGACCTGTTGACTTTGTCCTAATCTCATCTCGATCTTGAAGATGATCAAAAAACTGAGAAAGATTATTCGCTCGTACTCATTTCGAATGAATCAATTTCAAAAATCTCATACACAAGTATTGTTCACCATAAAACATTCGTATGTGTTTGTATATGAATCGAATATAAAATATTCTTATGTTGCTTTAGAGTTACAAACTCATAAAAGACAGTCCACGGTTTCATGCAAGTAAACACGTAAGTAACGAGGGTACAAATGTTTTATTAGTTGTATAATTCGGCTCTTGCATGGGTCTAGAAGTGATAATATACCAAATGATTTATTGGTAAGTATATTTTGCATTTCTTTGTCAATACTTAACTTAATTAATTTGTATATCTTAACCGATAGGCACTTTATCAATTTTGTTAGTTGTATGAAGTTATCTACGCAGATTATTTTAACTTTATATAACAAATGTTCCTACAATATTAGAAATGCTAAATTTATCATTTTATTTTTCTCATAAGACTCTCGCTAGAATTTTATATTTCCTAAAACCCTAAGAGAAAACATAGAAATCTTTTGGTTTCTCTAGTGCATGTTAGCACTCACTTGCCTTAGGATTCAGATCTTGAGTTTGCAACAAATTATAGGGCTATAAGCAGTGGATAACACTTTATTGATTACGTCATATACAACTCCTGGCTTGTGGTCTTTGTCCTAATGTCATCTCGACCATGAGTATGATCAAAAAACTGAGAGAGATTATTCACTCGTACCCATCATTTTGTGACAGAATAGGTATAATGCACGTAACTTGAGGAAGATTAACAAATACAATGTATCTTACCTCTTCTAGTCAATATAATAACTCTACTACACATAACATCCCTAGCTTGAGGAAAATCAACAATTAAAGAATATGCAGTTAATCTATTAATATATAAATGATAAAAGACAAAGTTACATATTATAAATTCAAAATCTCTAATATAAATATTAAAGTGATATCGATTTGAGGAATAATGTATTTCTTACAAAAGACCCTCGTGATTCAACTGTTGGATACATCATAAATCATGACACATGTATAATACATATATACTTATTCGAAAAATCTATTTTAGGTTTATTTAGTTCCACTTATGGTTATAGATATATAGTAATATAAGATTTAATTTATTTACAACTTTTATAATTCTATTAACTTATATATATATACATCGATATATATATATATATATATATATATATATAATTAAATCATATTTAAATAATTTATATTTTATTTTATTGATTAAATCATACCCAGTTAATTTAAATTATATAAAATTAGTGAAATTTTACATTATTCATCTTAAGCCATTTAAGATAAATAATTAATTGTAATATATCCATACACGTATATATTTATTAATTAACATTTAATTAATCCTATTTAATAAATTCGTTTATTTACCGACAACTTAATTAATTATTCAAATTAATTCAGAAAAATTAATATAATGCCTCTTAACCAATTCAAGTTAAACATATAACTATAACAATTATAGTTACATACATATATCAATATACATATCTTTGTGTGCGTTAATTAATTAAATTTTAATTAATTATTTAATTTCATTTACGTAATCAAACTAATTAAATATATTAAAATTTAAAAATTAATTGTTTTGATTTCACAAGATGATTTCGAAAAATTTGAATTCATTTTATAATTTTTACAAGAGTTTCTTTTTACATTTTAAAATTCACTTTAAATTTAAAATATATTTTAAATTTTCAAATTGAATTTTGAAAATCAGTCCAAGGCCCAAACCAATTCAAGTCTTTCCAATTTGGCCAACCTTTTGGACTAACTCTACCCTTTAGGCCAAGTTGGGAGCCAAGCAAGGAAGAATACATGATCATTCAACTCCAGTCCTAGACGCTTCTTTTCTAGACATAAGTCAAATATGAGGTTTAATTAGTTCGCCCTTAAGTTGCTAATTAGGCAACAAATACCATTTTGGCTCTAATATCATTGAAAGAACTGGGCTAGTTGGCAACATATAAAATAGGTGTATTTCAAAAAATCCCTATTTAGATATGTATTAGGACTATGTAGTCTAAATGGGTTTACTATATATGATCTAATACTTGTAAATAAAATCCAATTTATTTAATATTTTTGATTAGTCAGTCATTGAGTTCAAATACTTGGTATTTTGTATATTATATGAGTATATTATGATATACTCGTGTGTGTAAACAGTGAATGTGCAATATATAATATAGTGTGCATAGTTATTATGTAGGTATGTAGATGTTGGGATTTATATCTATAATGGAAAAAAATTTCATCCATGTACACATCTGCTATCTCAAAATTATTACTTAAATATGTATGTATTTAATTATAAATGTAAGAGACAAAATTGAAAGAACAAGTCGGTTTTAAATAGAAGTAGATTTCTCTTTGATTTACTCCTTCCTTTTTTACCTTATACTAGATCCAGATCTGATAATTCAAATGCCCCTTTGATAATTTAAAATAAATAAATTCATGTATATGTATATATAAAGTTTTAGGTAATTTTTTTAATTTTATTTGAAAAATTCAAAACTTTAGACTTGATTCTATATCAATTAACTTTGATTTGTTAAATAATTTATAAGACACTTTCTTAATTCACACCATTATCCATTACCATTTATTAGATCCAAATCTAAAATACAACTGCTTGTAGTTACAACTTTTTAAATACACATTCGGTAAAATAACATTTTGAACGACGAATGATTTTGATACATTGAATTCAAAAAATTTGAATCATAAATACCATTTAAACTATTTGAAATCTTTAATTATACATGTTAAGTTTTAGTTCAACCATAAATATTGTAAAAACTTATGTCTCGATGGGCCTAAATTGATAAAACTCAAAACCCAAGTCCATTAAAGCATAGATCGTTGGATTTGGTACCTATGAATATTCATAAGCATTACCAGATATTGATAGAAATCTAAACTCATAGTGGAAACAATAATAGGATAAGCATAATGACTATGACTGCTACCTTGGAATTAATGGTATTCCTTGGACAGCAGATTTTCACCTCAGCATCGAGTAGGAGAGAAAAGAAGACGTCTCCATCAACAAAGCACATCTAGCTCCAATGGTCCGTTCCTCTAAATCTATCTTGATGGCTGTAATGATGAAGGGGTCAGAACAACATTTTGTTGATTGGAAAATCTATCTACTGTCTATAACATAAATTTATACCAAATGGTTTCCATTTAATTGTTATGTCTATTAAGGTTAGCAATTCGAATCTAACCTTTCATTGCACACATGATTACTTACCTAGCCCCTCCCAAGGTACAAAAACCGATGAAGCCTTATCAACCACCCAATACTTCAAAACCCATTTTCCACTTAATACTTCTAAATATGAAGCAGGCTTCTATAATACTTTTAAAAGAGAAATAGGCAGACTCTTCCATTAAAGACCTCAATCAAGGTAGACCATATCATTTAAGACCTAAATCAAAGTACACCTCGTCATTTAAGACCTATTCCCAAGGTGGTTTCCTAACAATGTTGTCAACGGTCGATGGGTCCTACCTACAAAGACCTTAACCATTATTTAAGGCTTTTTACATTTAATATCCAACTATTACCGCATCTATCACCGATAAAACTATAACTATGTAATAGACAGTACACAAGCCACTTAATACCTTTAAAAAGGACTAGAAAGACTTTTAATCATTTAATACCTATACTCTAGGCAAGTCCCCATCACTTAATACCTATCCTCAGGCAGATTCCTCATTGGTACTATATTTATTAGGGCCTTAGCATTATGAGAGACTGTACCCAAGCCACTTAATACCTCATTAATAAGGACTAGGCAGACCCATGACCATTTAATACTTATTTATAGGTTGTCCTTTGTCATTAATACCTAACCCCAAGGCGGAATCCTCATTGTTACTATCTAGCTGACATTGCTTGGAAATCTCATTGGGATACTTAATACTTCTTTCATAAGAAAGAGTCAAACCCTACAGTCACTTAATACCCTAAATGCAACGACCCACCATTCCGAACCCCAGAAATTGACATTAATATATCCACGGCATTCATGTGCCGAACAACTAATTGCCAAAAAGACAGATTGTTATGGGAAAGAAAGGAGATAAAAGATAAGACGAACTAAATATTTTTGTAAACAAATTTTAAAAACTATTTCACCATCATTACTTACTTTTAAAAAGAGTTTTATTTTAGTTTTATAACCTATATATTGAATATTCAAAATTAATTAAAATTCACAAATCAAAGCGGGGAAAATTCCGGGTCGTTACATTCTTTCCCCTTAAAAGAATTTCATTCTCAAAATTACATCTCAACCCATTCTAAAAAACACTTATAACTATATACCAATTAGCATGATGTACATACACTACGCCATAGATGGCCTATTGCAACGAAAATACAAGATGTTGCTAGCTACAATGTAACGATAGCTATGCTGATTTTTGTCTATTACAACATTAGCTTCAGGATGTTAGCATAGATATCAACACTATGTTGCAGTAGTTATAGACTTATAAAAATATTATAAAAAATGAGTGTGGGCTGGAAAGAAAGCGGGCTGAAATAATTTTTAAGGCGGAAAACAAAAGTTTACAAAATATTGAAGGATATCGCTCAAACACTTAACAAAATATTGAAGGGTTGCTCGTTTGTTCCCAAACAACTAAACTTCATAGAATCAAAATTTTAGAAATTTTAAATTAACTTTCTAAATCGCAACCAGAGGTTGCGAATTGAAGTTTGCGACTGGTTCTGGAGTGGCGAATTGGGGGTTGTGATGTGAAGTCGTTTCGATTGCTGACGATTCGACGTTGAATTTAGGGGGAAGTTATGGAGTCGGACTGAGATGTTGGCGTCGTCGAAGTCGAGGAATGGTTTTGGAGGCGATGTAGGGGTCCGAGTGATGATTTGCGATGTAGTTGCTCGTGGAGATTTGGGGATGAGGATTTCGTGGGTTGACGAGGCTTCGAAGGTTGCAGAAGGAAGTCACGAATTGGATTGCGATGCGGCGGTTCGTTGTGGTGATTTTGGTGGAGGAATGATGGGAGGTTGGTGTAACAATCTTGGCCTACTTAATAAGTTCAGACTGAAGATAGGTGAAGAAATGGCCAAGGCAGAATGAAGCCCTGAATAGCTACAGGCTGTGCACGTGTACACAGAGATATGTGCATGGAATTCTGATATTAGTAGCTGTTAATGTTGAGACATTTTCTTGTATATTAGTTGTAATCAAGATGAGCTGGCATGTTAATTGGCATATAGCCGTTAGTAATCTAGCTATAAATACACATGCTATGTACTGGAGAAGAAAAAAAAAAGAAATATATTTTCATTTTTACATCCAAAAATCTGCTGTTACATTTAATTTTATTTCGCTCATTCTTCTTTCACTCTCTTTTTACAATTCTTTCTTTCTGCCCTAACTAATCTCATTCTTCCTTATCTACTGTCTGCAATCTTCCTTCTTCATCTTTTCTGATCCTCTTCAATCCTCTGCATTCATCCCTGAACCTACTTTCTGTTGAGCTTCTTCCTCCCATATCTGTTTCTTCAATTTTCCTGAAGCCGTAGTGATCATTCAATCATGGTTGTTCCTCCTGAATCACAAGATCACCACAAAATGGTATCAGAGCCTAAGGCTGGGCTAACCATTGACAACCAGCCAGGGCCACTCGACACGAATCTCCATGAAGGCCATGAGACCACTTCACAAAATCAAGAAAATAACTGGATCAAAAGGCAGGAAGAAATCAATAATCGGACCAACTATTCATTGAGAAGATTAGAAGCAACCACACAAGGATTGGATCATGCTACAAGGGAACTCAGTACTAAATTCGAGGGAATACACAATGTCTTATCTGCTTTAGCCGTAGATATTCAACAACTCAAAATCCAGAATGCGACAGTACCTTCCCCTTCCTCAACACCAGACAATCTTCAAGGAGTTCTTGCACCAAATCCCCATCAACCATCTACCTCCTCTCACAACCACCAACCCAATCCAAGAAACATCATTTCTGATTCAGACCACCATGTTACACACCCAGCACCTCATCAGCATCTTCTTGCCCATCACCATAACCAGCCAGCCCATCAAGAAAATAATTCTTGGAACAAGAACTCACCCTTTCCTAATCTGAAATTAGACTGCCCTATATACACTGGTGATGACATGGTATATGAATGGATCAACCAGGTAGAGCAATACTTCAGATTCCACCAAACTGAAGAATGTTATTGGGTAGAAATTTCTTCTTTCTACTTAAAAAAAGATGCGCTAAAATGGTATAATTGGTTTACAAAAAATATACCCAACCCCGAATCTTGGTCAGTATTTAAGGAGGAGATATTGGTGAGGTTCAGTCCAGAAGAAATGGAAAGACCCTACGAAACCATAGCTAAACTCAAACAGCAAACCACTGTATCAGCCTATCTATCCAAATTTGAAGGTCTGCAAACTACTATTGAGAAACTACCACCTAGATTTCTACTGGACAGGTTTGTTGGTGGGCTTAAAGAAGAGATAAAATACGATGTTCTCACCTCTAGACCAGTGGATTTCAAGGAAGCAGTCTCCTTAGCTAAAATGTTTGAAGGTGTACTGAATCAAACCAAGAAGGGAAACAAAGTAATGCGAACAGTATCCAAGTGAAATCATAACCAGATTGTTCCTTATTCAAAGCCACAGAACAACAACTCTAACCCTAACTACTTGGAAGGACTGGCAAGAAGCAAGGGATTAACTCCTAATCAATTAATTGAAACGAGGAGGCAAAATATTTGCTATGGTTGTAAAGAAAAATGGCACAAAGGACACAAGTGTAAAAGCCCACAAATTCATGTGTTAGAAGGGATGATGACATTTGATGAACTTGATGATAATGAGGAACAAGCCACAGAAGATGAGGATGAAGTTCACAGTGAAGAAACAACCCAAGAAACACATGCTATCACCTTGCAAGCTATGTGTGGCATACCAGCCCTTTCCACCATCAAAATACAAGGACATATCAAAGGGAAGCCAGTCCAAATTTTAATAGACTCGGGATCAACTCATAGTTTCATTGATGAGTCACTAGCCAAGAAATTAGAACTTCAGATAGATGAATCCAAAATCTATGAGGTAATGGTTGCTAATGGAGAAAAAATCCAAGGCTCTAGCATTTGTCGTAATGTTCTTCTGAGGTGCCAAGGTTGCAAGATGCCAGTGGATCTCTTAATCCTACCTTTAGAAGGATGTCAAGTCATTCTTGGTGCTCAATGGATGAAGGATCTAGGAGAAGTTACATTGAATTTAGAGAAGTTACAAGTTAAGTTTGTCTTTAACAAGAAAACTTACATATGGCAGGGAATGAAACAACAAGACATTAAAGTAGTAGACAAGAAGACTATGAGCAAGGAAAACTACCAAAGTCAGATTACCATGATGCTTTACACTTCAGTAATAACTCCTATTGAAAATAATAGTTCTGAGATTCATCCTTCCATAGCAAAGCTCCTCATAAAATATCCTGAAATAACCAACAACGAATCATTTCTTCCACCCAAGAGACCACAAGACCATCATATACCACTGATTCAGGAAGCAAAGCCAGTCTGTTTAAGACCATATAGACACTCTCATCATATCAAGAATGAGCTGGAAAAAATCATTAAAGACATGCTAGACACTGGAATCATTCGACATAGCTGCAGTCCCTACTCTTCACCAGTGGTGATGGTGAGGAAAAAAGATGGCACGTGGAGGCTATGCATTGACTATAGGAGCCTCAATTCTCTCACCATAAAAGATAAGTTTCCTATTCCTTTAATAGATGAATTATTTGATGAATTGCATGGGTCGAAATATTTTTCTAAGCTTGATCTCAAGTCTGGGTATCACCAAATTAGAGTTTGTGAACAAGACATTCACAAGACTGCTTTTAAAACCCATGAAGGGCATTATGAGTTCACAGTTATGCCTTTTGGTTTAGTCAATGCACCATCCACATTTCAATCTCTCATGAACAGCATATTTAAACCATATTTGAGAAAATTTGTGCTAGTATTTTTTGATGATATTATAATCTTCAGCCAGACCATGTTTGAGCATTTAGAGCACTTAGAGTTAACATTTCAGGTACTGCAAGCAAACCAGCTGGTCATCAAACTTTCTAAATGTAGCTTTGCCAAGGAAACTATTGAATATTTGGGGCACACCATATCACAGCAAGGAGTTGCGGTTGATCAAGGCAAGGTAAAGGCAATCATGGAATGGCCGCTGCCAAAAACTTTGAAGGCACTAAGGGGTTTTTTAGGCCTCACTGGTTATTACAGAAAATTCATACAGAATTATGGCATTATTGCAAGACCACTTACCAACATGCTCAAGAAAAATTCATTTACATGGTCTGAAGATGCTACACAAGCATTCGAACAACTCAAGAAGTGTTTGGCAAATCCACCTATATTATCAATGCCCGATTTCTCCAAACCCTTTGTTCTTGAGTGTGATGCCAGTGGACTAGGCATTGGTGCTGTCTTACTCCAAGAGGGAAGACCCATAGCCTATCTAAGTAAAGCTCTACAAGGAAAGAACTTATCACTATCTACATATGAAAAAGAACTACTAGCCATCATCATTGCCACCAAGAAGTGGGCCTAGTATCTCATAGGGAGGCAGTTTATTATAAAGACAGACCACCAAAGCCTAAAGTATTTGTTGACACAAAAGTTACATACAGGAATTCAGAACAAATGGTTGGCCAAATTACATGGTTTTGACTACAAAGTTGAATATAAAAGTGGCAAGGAAAATGTCATAGCTGATGCCTTATCTCGAAGAGAAGACCTTAGCACTGAAAAGATACAAGCAATTTCCATAGTTCAGACCCCATGGCTAAGGGAACTAAAAACTGCTCTATCTACTTCCAGTTGGTATCAACAACTAATTGCCAAAATTGAGAACAAAGAAATGCATGAGGGCAAATACAAGTTAGTGGATAATCTGGTATTTTACAAAGGGAAGTTGCTGATTGACCACCACTTAGACAACCTAATAAACAGTCTTATTGAGGAACACCACTCTACTCCACTTGGAGGGCACACAGGAATCAAAGGAACCATGAAGAAAATCAAGCAAGTATTCTATTGGAAACATCTCAAAAAAACTGTGGAGAAGTATGTCAGGGAATGTGACCAGTGTCAGAGAAATAAACATGAAAATGTGCTAACCCCTGGTCTGCTGAACCCTCTACCTATACCAGAGAGAATTTGGGAAGATGTGTCTATGGACTTCATCACTTGCTTGCCCAAAAGCCACAAATACACTGTCATCTATGTGGTGGTAGATAGGCTAAGCAAATATGCACACTTTTTTCCTTTAGCTCACCCTTACACAGCCAGAGAGGTAGCAAGGGTATTTTTTAATGGTGTCTTTAAGCTACATGGAATGCCAAAGTCAATTATAAGTGATAGAGATGCAATATTCACAAGTACATTTTGGCAAGAAATCTTTAAATTACAAGGATGCAAGCTAAAGTTAAGCTCAGCATATCACCCCCAAAGTGATGGTCAAACTGAAATTGTAAATAAAATTTTAGAGGGATATCTAAGGTGCTTTGTGTGTCATAAGCCCCACGAATGGTTTGATTGGCTATCCCTAGCTGAATTTTGGTACAACACTTCCTGGAAATCATCCACTAATACAACTCCCTACAACGCTGTCTATGGCATAGACCCACCTACATTACTCTCATACATACCTAATACTGCTAAGGTGGAACAAGTTGAAAGGGCACTGTTCAGCTGAGATATCACACTGGAGTTTCTTAAAGACAGCTTGAAGCTTTCACAAGATAGTATGAGGAAATATGCTAATTTAAGAAGATCTGAAAGAAGTTTTCAAGAAGGAGACTGGGTGTTCTTAAAATTACAACCATATAAACAAATAACAATTCGAGATCATAAGACACACAAATTATCTCTTAGGTACTATGGACCATATCAAATTGAATCCAGAATTGGTGAAGTGGCATACAAGCTAAAGCTTCCTAAGCAATTCAGAATACATCCTGTATTCCATGTTTCACAGCTGAAAAAGAAAGTGGGTAACCATATAGTAATGCAAGAAGACCAACCAAGCTATGAAATAGAAGAAGTACTGGAACCAGACTTGATTTTAGACAGAAGGATGATTCCCAAAAATGGAAAAGCAGTAGTCCAGATTTTGATAAAATGGAAAGGTAGAAGTGAATAAGAAGCTACTTGGGAAGATTATTGGCCTATAATTCGAAAGTTTCCTACTCTTGACCTTGGGACAAGGTCAACTCTTGAAGAGGAAGGGAATTGTAATAATCTTGGCCTACTTAATAAGTTCAGACTGAAGATAGGTGAAGAAATGGCCAAGGCAGAATGAAGCCCTGAATAGCTACAGGCTGTGCACGTGTACACAGAGATATGTGCATGGAATTCTGATATTAGTAGCTGTTAATGTTGAGACATTTTCTTGTATATTAGTTGTAATCAAGATGAGCTGGCATGTTAATTGGCATATAGCCGTTAGTTATCTAGCTATAAATACACATGCTATGTACTGGAGAAGAAAAAAAAAAGAAATATATTTTCATTTTTACATCCAAAAATCTGCTGTTACATTTAATTTTACTTCGCTCATTCTTCGTTCACTCTCTTTTTACAATTCTTTCTTTCTGCCCTAACTAATCTCATTCTTCCTTATCTACTGTCTGCAATCTTCCTTCTTCATCTTTTCTGATCCTCTTCAATCCTCTGCATTCATCCCTGAACCTACTTTCTGTTGAGCTTCTTCCTCCCACATCTGTTTCTTCAATTTTCCTGAAGCCGTAGTGATCATTCAATCATGGTTGTTCCTCCTGAATCACAAGATCACCACAGTTGGTGGCTGTTCAAGTAGTTGACAGTAGTGGTTTGGTGATGGTTTTGGTTGTCGACTTCAAGTTTTCTGGTGTCGCAAGTCTTCTGGTGTTCAATAGGTGAGTAGGCTTTGTAGTCTGAAGTGTTGTCAAAGCAGTGTCGTGGTCATTGGGTGGTTCAGAGCTGTTAGAGGCTGCGGTCAGAGGAGTAGGTGGCAGTGCTTTATTGATGAGGGGGTTATAGCTGTTATAGGTATTGCTCTTTATTTTTCCTAATGCAATAAACGGGTATAGCAGTATTGCTCAATATATAATGATCCACTCAACATAGCACATCTATACTAGAGTCATAAAATAAACATTCTACTTATCGTCATCATTGTTGTTATATTTCTGTTATCATTATTACTTTTGAAATAGATACATATATAAATATGAATATTATGTTCATGCATCCCGAGTTATCTTAGTTTTGAGAGTAAGTAATTTTTTACACAATATATATCAAAGACTGTATAATATTTGATGTTATTTTTTTAATAAACATGGAAACATTATAAGTTCTTTCCATATAAAATGCGTGCATGCTAGCATTTAAGCCACCCCACCTGTGAGTCATCCTGGGGAATAGTGTGAATAATTGGTTTTGCAATGTTAATGTTATACATGGATATAATATATCTTCTTTGTACTAAATTAAATGTCTTTAAATTATTTTACATCCTTATTTATAGAATATTAATGAGTTGAACTTTACTTTTTCCACATATGAACTCTACAATTGAATTTACTGAAATATGTATTGGTTACTGTATTGACACTGAGACATTATTCTGCTATGTTGCTTTATGACCTGTTTGGGATTGTACTAGCAGAAATATTAATGACCCTGAGACAAGATTTTTACTGTGATGCTTGGTAATTTAGCTGTGGTTGTTTGAATTCAATGTCCCTGAAATAGTCATGGCTGTGTTGTTTCTAAATTCGATGACCTAAGGCATACTTTTGTTACTGTGTATGTTTGTAGAGGCTGGGTTACATTAGCAGTAACATTGATAAATTTTAAAGCATGTTTCCTTGTTGTGTATGCTTTGTAATTTGTTAGGTTGTGTAGCAAGTGATAAAAAAGGCCACAAAATATAATTTAACAACTTGTACATGTTTGTGTATGCTGGCACGGTATTACATGAGTTCAATTCTATTGCAAAAAAATTAGAAGAAAAAGCTTCAATCCAAGTGTTTTGGTTTTATATTTCATGTATAATGTATGTACAAAGTAAAGTTATTCATGGATGTATTGGAAATGATCTAAGTGTCATGGAAACTACAGCTACCAAAGACAGTTAATTTTTATATCTAAAAACTTATATCCAAAAATTAGCAGCCACGGATGTAACTAATTTTTATAATATGGGGATTGGAATTGTTCTGATAATAAATGTTAGAATATTATGGTAAATATTAATCATTATTTCATCGTTGAGCTGATACATCGCGCAACTAAACATTCACAAGTTGTCATCATTCTCTTGTTTGATAATTTTTTTTAATGGTGATAGAAATGTATAATATTTTTGACCCAGCCATCAGAAACATTTCCATCTCTTATAGAGAAATAAATAAGACTTTTGACATTGCTACTGCCAATAAAGGGCCTATAATATTCCACTTTCACGATGATGTGAGAATTTTGAGCGTTCCACTTTGCTAATGTGTTCTCTAACATTAAAGTGCTGAATTGATTCATGGAGCCATTGAACGAGGATAATTTCTAGCCTAATTTTCATTTTGATTGTAACTAGTTTTCTATCAGATTTTCAGAAAACTGCAGTTCTCATTAAATGCAAAAAGACAGATAAGAGATACTTTTGAATGCTTATTCAAATAAATTCGAGAAACATCACAGCATCGGAGATTGGTTTTCAGTTCCGGATCTCAGCCATCGCAACCTTCGGTTCACCGTCCCACTCGATTACTCCGATGAAGATTCCTCAGCCACTATCACGGTATTTGCCGCGAAGTCGTTCAAGGTATTCTTTTATATTAAGCATGAATGTTGGAAATCCATAATTGTTAAGTATGAGTGTTGAAAACAGTTGGAAAGGAGAGCATACGTTGCCTTATTTGCTGTTCCTTCAAGGCGGGCCTAGATTTGAGAGTCTACGCCCGATGGAAGCCTTACAGATGTATTAGATCATTTTTTTTAAATTGACCATGTCTAATACATGCTTAAAGTTATTTAAAAGGTTTTAAATGATGTATTAGATCTTTGCATCATATGTCGAAATTTGGACTGGAACATTGAAATTTTGACCATTCCTTTTTTATTTCAGTGGTGATTGGATTTTAGGTGGATGGGTAAGGACCAAGCGTGGGATTGGGTTCTTTGATTGAGAACCTAGTGAAGAAATTTGTGAAACTGAATACAACTTGCTTGGAAATTATTAAATGAGATGCACCTGGCATGGTAACTGAAATTCCATATAGCGCTAATTTGCAACAACTTATAATGCGAAGGATTGGAAGATTAAAGCTCAGGAGCATCAAGTTGCAACAATGGTATGTAATGATACTCAGTTTTTAAATGTAGAAACTGCAAAATGCATCATCGTCTGTATAGTTCTTCACCGATATGGCATTTCAGTGTTCATAAAGAGTGTAGTACTGTTGTATATACAATATTTTGGAGCAGCCAGTTTTTGGTGTTAAATAAATATCTTACAGAACATCATATTGCTTTAGGAGTTGCTTTATGTACCGGACCTACTGATCCATTAAAGTATCAGATTTTGGTATTTTTTTCACAAAAATGCTTATCATTATATCCATACACTTGTTCTGTTGACCCTGTACGAATTCACTACTTGCTGTTCAAACTATGGAGTGCTACTCCGTGAAATTTTGACCCAGTATAGATGTACCAAACATCATCGAATTACTCGATCTATAATAGATATATTCCCCTTAACAGAAAATAACATTGGTTCTAAATACTATCAATATACATGTTGGAAGGGCGATTGGATGCTGGATGGATAAGCAACGTCCTAAAAACAGAAAGTTATAGAGTTTGATAATGTAAAATACAATTAACACTCATATATATGTCACATACATATTTCTCCTCCTCTCATAATTTATGATGTCAAAAACATGTATTTAACAACCATCTTGACAGTTCTTAACCACTAGTTTGAATGCAAGATATTTAAGTTTTCATAAAAGTAAAAATTCAAGTTGCTTTAACAATTTAGTTTTGTTTATTTTTACATTTCCATGCGTGCCTCCAATAATCTGAACCTTCGGATATGCAAACATGTTTCAGCCCCAGATAAATATCATGAATTTTATTGCAGATACAACTATTTAGATATAGGATGTGGGCAGGTATTAGAATTTTTGTTGTTGTTAACAATCTAGAGTCATTTTCTATGTGCAAAAATCAAACAAACTTATGTGTAAATTTTTTATTAATACAGATTGTTGATACATTTACTTCACATATACCCATGATGATTTTCTTCCTTTGAAGGAATATGCAGGAGATTTGAATATATAAAAAGATTTTTCTTTTGACAAGTCAGTATAGAGGTAGTTTGGGATAATGTGGATGTTACTGCACTGTTATTATAGTTTTATTTTCATCTGTATTAACCTTTTTGTTTAATTTTTGTGCCATAGAGAAGAAATTAATTTGGGAGTTGTAATAAGAGTTAGTAATAAATTACTTCATCTACCCAATGAGTCTAATCTATAATCTATATATTATATTTGCATATTTCCACAAAAATACATAGAAGCTTGAGTATTAGGAGCAGTCGTGGCTAGATAGTAGCTGGTTCGCACCTGAAGGTGAGCTAAAGAGAGATGACTTGTTTGTGATTTGGCCAAGGAAATATGAGCTGATTTCAGTAGGAAACCCTACTAGAAGCCTACTTGTTTGTGATGTGACCAAGGTAATTTTTTGTATGTACACTTATTTCACTATTATATACCCTGATAAGTCCAATAGTGTATAAAAACCTCATACTATATTGTTGTTATGATCAGACACTTGCATACATTTGAACGATTAATCAGATCTATTATCTTTTAGGCTCATTATTTGAGTGTGCATTTATAAACATGTTTTTCTTTGAGTTGGTCAATGACAAAATTTGGCAACAGGGGTTGCTCAAAGTTTCAGAAGAACGGATCACTGTACTTGATGCAACACTTGATGATGGCTCACTGATCAGCGTCTCTATAATTTCGAACTCATTTGATTCTTAATCATTTCGAACTCATTTTTACAAGAATTATATGTTGCATTTGTTTATGTTCTTTTTATGCATTAATAGCGAGGAACTCAGAAAGTTTCAAAACCTTGCAGAGGAATTGTTTTGGTGGCTTGCACTGTTGCTTTGGTCTGTTTTGTCATTGCTTCCCCGAAACACTCTTGGGTTTGACTTATGTAGGTGTTTGGGTAAGCTTTATTACATGAATATTATAATGTGTACTTAATTAAGAAGTTATTATCCATTTCTCTTTTCTTGTTTCTACTTTTATTATCCACAGGAATGCAGCAAATGGTTTTGAGCTGAAGCCTAAAATTTTGGGCACTGATGGCACTGAAGGCTCGCAAATATGAATGAACTGTTAATAAGTAGAATTTAGTATGTACTGGCTGTAACTATGAATACACGGCTATGTTTTTGAGTATGTTTGTTATTTTGTGCTTGACTAAGTAAAACTTGTGTTGCTGGTTATTCTGAAATGAAAAGTTTTTTGTTGCAATGTAATGTTGTCATTAGATATGATATAATGTTGTAGTATAATGTTGCCAGATATGATATTATGTTGCAGTACATTTCCAATTTAAATTGCAAAAGGTGTTGCCATAGATATGATATAATGTTGCAGTATGTGATGTTAAATGTGGTAATAAACTGGCAAAGTGTTGCCATTGGATGGTAAAAGTGTTACCATAGATTAATGACTATGTGCCCCACAACAGGGTTCCGTAAAGGTGTGCCACAGAATTAGTGGGCCCAAATGTTGGGGCCCACTTTTTAGTAAATTTGGTACCTGTGGCAACAACAGAACCGATGTTGCCCTAGGGCCGCAAAGATGTTGCCTTTGACTCTAGGGCAACATGGAAAAATGCATCACCGAGAAAGTGTTGCTTTTGCCCTTTTTTAGCCTACAACAACATTTTTTGGCACTCCCTGCATCACTTCTTGGTGTTGCAGTATGCAATCTATGGCGTAGTGATAGATCATTCTTATACAAAAATCTGATTCGACCTTTACTCGAATACATTACTTTATTTGCATGTTATTATCGCTCATCCGATTCTCTAGTCCGGACTCCGATCAAACTCCTTGATTATGAACCTTTGTTCTCCTTACATAGTCATAGACTAAGATAGAAAACTTTTGTCCCAAACCAAAAATCCTCATCAAGTGCACGTCATCATTAATCGAGTAATAGATCCTATTAAGAATGGTGTGAATCACCTCAGAGCCATATACTCGAAACTTAGATCAACTATATGAAAAGGAGAAATGATTTATGTCCAACCTATGCACTTCTTTAATTGATTCCCCATAATACCAATTCTATTTCCACTAAATCATTTATGAAAACAATTCATAAAAGTAAACTTAAGTTCAACTTGGATACTACTCCACTACATCCTAAGAGCATATATCACTTTTTGATTCAATTATTCCATTTTACATTTATTTTCCTCAGAAAACTCAGGATCCAAACACCTAGTCTTATTTCAAAAACTTTTGAATTGAAACTTTTATATATTAATCATAGAATATATATAATTGAAACTTTTATATATTAATCGTAGAATTTATATACATAGCTCGAGTAACTCCAAAATGATACTAAGAAGCTAGGTACTACCAAATAGTATCATGCATTCCCTTACCAAAAAGGTAATACTCAAGAGAAGTGTTTACCATCTGAACATATCTCTTTCTCAATTTTAAGTTATTTTCGAGCCACTCGAACTAGTTAACTAAAAAATATTTCTTTATTTCAATATCATTTTTGAAACAATACATTTCATTTTTCCAACAAAACATTATCACCAACTCGCTTTGGGTTCGTTCGAATTTGAAATTATTTCGATTAGACAATGGTAAAGAGAATAATTTACTAAGTGCTCCACAACGTTCACCTATGCAAAAATTTGATTGTCACTTAGAAGATTATTTAGATCATCACAAAACAAATCAAGACTCCTCCTCTTAAACCAATCCAAAGAAAACACCTCCTTCTAAACAATTTCATTCCCAAACTTTTAATTCTTGAACCAAAATTACTTCAAATAATACTATTATTATCTTTCAAAACTTTAAAAATCATTTTTCAAAAGCAGCTAGTTTTAGTCCTTAATTTTTTAACTTAAGTTCTTTTAATTAAGAGACACCTTCTTATAAATTCCGTTTATAATTTAACTTTTATAAAATCATCTTCCAAATACTAATTACAAAATATTCAAACTTTTTAATAAACATATTTTATTAAATCAAATTTTACCCTAACATTAGCATCGAACGTCTTATAGTACAATAATGAAACTTAATTCACAAGTTGTTTGTTTCAATGTTTTCCCAATTTTTATTTACCCACCCAAATCTTAAAAAGGGAAGCTACCTACAAGCATGACTAAACAAACCCTAAATGATAATAATAGAATATTATTATCTCCTAGCAAACAACACCTCAACTAACTATACCATACTATATTATTTTGAAAATCATTCTTTATCTATAAAATATATACCCTTTGTAAAATTATGTCATTTACCCAATTTCAAAACAAGTGTCAGATGCCTTATTCAAGTGTTTAGAGATCTATATTAATAACGTTAGCTTTTCGTATTGACCAGAATCCATAAGCCACTCAATAGATCAATAAACACAATATGAAACATTTTTATATCACTAATAAATATGTGCTTTTATATATATACACACTCAAACTCATAACATGACATTCCACTACTTTATCTCTTAATGAGTTGTCCCACCAAAGCCAAGGTTCTCGCTTAACCTTGCGCTCTGATACCACGCTGTAATGACCCACCTTTTTCAGAAGTCGACGCTAACACATGGTATTCACGTGTCAAATAAATAAGCATCAAAAAGACATATTATTAGGGGAAAGAAAGGGGATAGAAGATAAAAAGAAGTAAATAATCACAGAATCTCATAACACAACAGGATAACATATATTAATCAACATAATACTTTACAAAGTCATTTCAAAAACGATAAATCGAAGTCGTACTAATACAATTCTACCCTTGGACAGTTGTAACAGCTTGTCCCTACCTAACTGATACAAGATACATATAATACAGTGGAAACAAGGTAATAACTAAAGCCTCCTGCTCCAAGCTGCTCCAAAATGCATCCATGGAAAACTGAACTACTTGGCTGCCCATAAAAATTTGAGCACCCAAGATTTAGGAAAAGAAAATAAAACTCCAAGCCATATATAGGTCTGGTGTGATTAAACTCACAGAACTAAATTATTACATTTAAAACCCTTTCAAAATCAAAAGTATCTCGTAAGACTACGTCGCATATAAACACGGATGTATTTTACCTTACGATAACCAAACTATTTCATATGAAATTCTCTGATATTATAATAGTGTATAAGATACAAATACTTATTAATCATAGCCAAAATTGTTACATTAATTAAATTCCATCATAATATGTATACAACTAAAACCATAAAGGCACGTATTAGAGAATGAATTCCATACAATGACTGGGTAGTGGGGTACCGTCCGCCAGAATGCATCTCTAGATAAACACACCGAGAACCTCACCTGGATTCTCTAACAATACAGGACTGGCCTACCCCTTGCTAGATAATACCAAATACATCACCACCACGGTTGGGATTGACAACCATATAGAATGATATAAAAATGGGTCAAATATCGATTCTAGATTTGGTAAAGACATACCTTAATGGATTCGACCCACATGGCCCTGCTACATCTCTCATGTTTTAGCCATTACCAGTTAATAAGGCCTGAGGCTACGTCTTTACCTCTTTGAATAGCAATCCCACTTGGAATTCTAACACTGCCTTCCAGCCAGCAATATAGTCTCGGTATTCATCCATACGAGCTGTCCAGGATAGGGACAAATTGAACGCACTACTTCTATTACATGCATTTTGGAATAATCCTAATGATTAAGAGTAAGCAGCCCTCACACTTCATGGCTCTGTCTTTGGATCCATACTCTTTAAGATGTCTTCATTTTGAAACATTTGAGTTGGATCGAAGCGGTTTTGGGATAACATAACCGATCCCAATCTCTTCGAAACGACTCTCGATAATTTTCGGTAAACTCAGCTTCAGTTTTTTAGAAAATAAGCAAACAAAAGATAAGAGTGGAGTTGACCTCCTAATCATTTATGGACGAATTTCCTTATCAGTTATACTAGAAGAACAAAACAAGATTTATACGTATAATACAACATCACTGGGGATGACTATGCCATATAACTCACGTGTTTCTCTCAGATATTTCCAAAGTTACATTTTGGTCCAGATTTAATAGTCGTTTGTTTAACTATCAAATAAACAGTCATCCAACATTGATTTGATTCCATATGGCCACTAAGCCTTTATCAATTAACCTTTTATTGATTAAAATCACTTTATAAACGTACGATCAAAAGATATTTTACAAAACATTATTCTTAAAATCCTTACATCCTTTTTATACTTGGAAAAACATTTGTATACATATCTCAATGATATAAGTATATTACCAAGAAATTTCCTCTCTTCATATTCCATATTAAATGAATTAATAAATTCCATTTAAAAATATTTCTTTCTATAAAACCAACCCACTTAACCTTCACAAAAAGTTTCCTTTCTTAAAGTTCACTTCATACTTAAAAATACCTTTACAATCTATAAAATCATTTACTATTTTTAAAATGCTTTTATTAACCTTCTTAAAGAAAATCCTTTGCAAACATCATTTCCAAAACATATTTTGAAAATCACTTTAAATAATCCCTTTTATTTAGAAAATCCCCTTTTATAAATAAGTTATTATTTATAATTACGTTTATTAAATAATTATATAAATTGAAAATCATTTATGAACTTTGAACCCTAAAATTGATTGAAGAATTAAAGATAATTCAAACTCTTAGTTTATAAATTCAAAAGGAAGCTTAGCAATCCAATAGTACTAGTTAAAGTAACCATTTAATTTGAACCTCACTTTCAATTCATTCAACAATTTATTTACGTAAGTCAACATATATGTGAATACACTTTATATCCAAATAAAGAAAAACGTGTCAATATGAACTAATTGGCATATACATGTCCAAATAACATAATAGCAGGATGATGAGTTGTCGTGCCATATAGGTATGCAGCAATCAAACAGTTAACTTATAGTAGAATGAGGATTTATTATGCTAATACATATGTCCATACAATCAAAAAACCAATCCATAGTAAAACGGGGATTTATTCTGGTAATCTATGTCCATAACGATCAAATCAATTACATTACAGCACAGTAGGTATTTATTCTGCTATTAGATGTCCACACAATACAACCATCAGATTGTAGTTCATTAATAGTTGTTTTTCTAGATAATGGTACTGGTGTTTGGATTCCTTGTGTTCAAACCATCTTTGAAAAAGAAGTACCTTAAAAAAAATTGGTTCTTAGAAAACAAAGGATTTAAAACTTAAAACTTCTATTTAGAAAATATTTATTTACAAGTTAAACCCTTATTTAAATCATAACCAATCTTAATTAATTCTTAACTTAATTTAATTATAAGTTAAAAAATAATTAAACCTTTAATAACTAATTAAAAAATAGTTAACTAGTATATATATAATTTAAACCCAAATGATCGTTTATTAATTAATTATTAAATAATAATTTAAACCATCGTTAATAATTAAATAATCTCATTTAATTAATTAAACGATCTTTTTATTTTTGGCAAGGTAGCGGGGTTAGCTGGTTCCCTACTACATTTTATTACATAAGAAAAAAGAAGTACTCAAAACAAACTTTTACCACAAGAAAACAAAGGGCCACAAAGAAATTGGAAAAAGAAAGGAAAAAACCACAGCAAAACAGGGAAGAACAAAGGTAGAAAACAATATCCCAACAGACCGCAGGTAAGACTCGAAGCTGGACCCAAGCTGCCTCGAAGCAGTAAAATAGCCAAAGACAGACTACAACAGGAACCTGAAGAGCAACCAGGGGAAACAACAAGTCAAGCCCGAAGAAGAAAGATGGAAAGCACCTACAACCAGTCACCAAGCATGTTGCAGAGGGTGGAATTACGCATTCTTAAATCATACAGAATTTCCTTTTTCAGCATTATCCACAACTGGACATGATTACTAGCTTTATTGTCAAAGCATCTATTATTCCTCTTCCTCCAAATAAGATGCATATATTTTTTGAGGCAAAAAAATAGAAAAGTTTTACCTTTCTCTCCCCATTTTGTATCCTTGAGAATCAAGGCCCATTCAACAGAGGAATTCCTTGACATATTTTTCCTACCAGTTTTTCCCATCAATTTCTCCCAAATATGAAAAAGGTCGGAGCACTCAAAAACGATATGTTGCACACTCTCTGTCACAACACCGCAAAACACACACAGATAATCAGGAATACTTATATAATAGAGTAGCCTGTCCTTTGTCATCAAAGCATTATTAAGAACTTTCCAAAGCAGAAGGTTTTCAAAGCAAGAAGATAGATTATTCCATGTGGTCTTGAACCAAGGACACTTAGGCATACTATGTGTTTTAGAAATAAGGTGATACACATGCTTGATGGTGCGGGGCCTCCCATCCCAAAGTAGTTCATCAATGTCAGTGAAATGGAAACGACGGTTTCTCATTCCAGCCAAGAAATCTCTCAAGTTCTAATAACTAGTATAGGGAACAGACAACTTGCTATCAAGAATGAAGTCAATATCTTTTGCATTCAGATTAATTCCAGACTAGTGCTTATGTTGAGATGATAAAACTACAGCAAGGATTAAGTCATCCTTAAGCCAGGGATTATGCCAAAAGCTTCGCTGCTATGATCAGAGAGGGTAAACCTAAGAGAAGGCAGAAACAAGTTTCTCAGAGTCAAAATTTACATCCAAATCCAACTACAAATAGGGGGAGCATCCATAATCCAAAAGCATTTCCTACCAATGTTATGAATCACTATCCATTCAACCCAAATGCTCTTCTTGTTTGTAAGTAAGGAATTAAAATGGAAACTAATTACAGCTTTATTCCATTTGTCAATATTAAGAATCCCTAATCCACCATTAGATCTACGTTTTCAACTATTTCAAAGGAGCATGGAATGACTCTTCCATTATGTAGGATACCAGTCCAGAAGAATCTTAACATAGCACATCAGACTATCATTAGGAGCTTTATAGGGAGGATAAGGGTTCTAACCCAGTACACCATTAAAGAAAAGCTTATAGACTTAACCAACACCAACCTGCCAGCTTAGGAGAGGAACCGGTTGGCCCAGTTATCGATCACACTCGTAATCTTGTTGTACAGCGGAAGACAGTTAACTTTAGATACCCTAGAAGTGCACAAGGGAAGGCCTGATAGTTCATGTCACTTTGCATAGGTTGGAAGCCATATGAGGTAGTAAGCTCATCAATTTGGGGAATTCCAATGAATAAAATGAAGGATTAGCAGGGTTCAGCTGAAGGCCAAAAATATTATAAATGGAGGCAAGGGTGCTTTTAACACAAAATATGGACACACTACCAGGCCTAGAAAAGATTATGATGTCATCAAAAAAGAGAGAAAATAAGTTAGTTTGTTTACACTTTGGATGGTAGCTGATCTCTTTGTTCTGATATCTTGCATTGAGCATAGAAGTAAGAACTTCCATAACTAAAATGAATAAGTAAGACGATAGTGGGTCACCCTGCCTTATTCCTTGTTTTCTTTTAAAGTAGCCAGAGACTTTGCCACTACACTTGATAGAGAAGGAAGGTATAGAGATGCATATATATATATATATATATATATATATATATATATATATATATATATATCCAGGCAATAAAAGGTTTGGGAAAACACATAAGCACCATGATTCTAACAATAATTGTCCAGTGTACACTATCATAAGCCTTCCTATGATCAAGTTTCATCATGGCACCAGGAGTAGATTGAACCCTACCGTACCCCTTCAACGGTTCATGACCAAGCATAACATTGGCAAGAATATTTCTACCAACTGCTTGATTCAGAGACACAAGCTTAGGTAAGATAGAAAGAAGCCTTGACGCAATAATTTTGACTATGCATTTATACATGACATTACAACAGGATATGGGTCTAAAGGAGCACACAGTTTTGGGAGGGTTAACTTTGGGGATAAGGACTAGGTTGGTCGCATTAACTTCACCAAGCAGCTTGAATTTAGAGAAGAAATTCTAAACAGCCAAGCAGAAGTCAGATTTGATCACATCCCAGTTATGAGTGAAGAACAGAACATTGAATCCACTAGGCCCTCCACTTGATGTCTCATTCATCCAGAATAAGGTACTTTTAATCTCCTCCTCATTAATATGGGGGATCAACTGAGCAGCTTGATGCTGCTTAATGGATGGGATACCAACGTTGTCAAGTTGATTAAGGTCGGGCTCAAAGTTGTTAGTGTTTCCTAGCAGTGTTGAGAAGTATTTTACCAAGGAATTGTCAACCCCCATTGGAGTAGTATGTAGAACACCATTGTCATCTTGAATACAATTTATTTTTTCTTTAGCTTGCTTGGTTTAAATTGCAGTGTGAAAGAAGGAAATGTTTTTGTCCTCCTCGTTAATCCACTTGAAATTAAGCTGCTGCTTCCTCATCATGCATTCCATATTTAATGCATCAGATAAAGCTACGAAAAGGGCGGTTTCATCAGTTGCAGCTTAGGCATCATCAGGATTGTTGAGCAACTTGAGTTGTGCTTCTTCTAACTTCTTTTTGATGGTATTGGATCTTTGACATCCTTTCCCAAAGTTACTTTTGGCCCAACATCTTTGCTCCCGTTTAACCTGCTTTAGTTTCTTGTAAAATTTGTACATAGAGTTGCCATTAGATTTAGACCATGCTTCTACTATAGTATTATTAAACCCTAGCTCATTAACCCAAGTATTATAAATTTTGAAACTTCTTTTCTCATAAATGGTAGGGGGACATGTTGATAGAATGATAGAAGAGTGGTCTAACAGGATTAGAAGAGGAAGGCGCGCAATGAGGGCAGGCTATATTGACAAAGATTTGAAGTTGCAAAAGGAGTGGTCAATTGTTGATAGAGTTCTACAACCAGTCCTACTTCTATTATTCCAAGAAAACTTGGCTCTGGATTTATGTAACGACTCGTAAATTTGATAATTTAATTTGTTTATTTAATAGGATTTCTAATTTAAATTTAGGAAGAAACAGAAATCTTATCTATTTTTAGGAAAGAGAATGTTGTAATTAGATGTATCAAGGGAAATTAAAATTTACAAATTGAATTATATATTGCAATTAATTGTAATAGTGGAAATTGTTGCAATTGGATATAAGGTTAGAAATAAGTAAATAAAGGCAAGTATTGAATTCATCAATGAAAATAAATTTTTATTTAGTACAATCCCTTTTATTAACTATTGTAAGGTGTTAATTAATTGAAATGGAAAATTTGACAATAGATTAAATTTGTATGTTGGATGATAAATTGCAATAACTAAAGTTAGTAATTAATGGGTTAAAGGGAATACCAATTTACTCATAAAGTGAATATAAGTGAATGTAAAAAAATAAATAGGAAACGATAATTATTCATAAGTGATGGTTGATGTAAAAGGAATAACTAATTGGATTTAGAATCTTAATTTGTATGTGTGCATATATTTAATGGAATATGAGAAAAACAAATGTAACGATTTGATTAATATATATGTTATTCATGCAGGGTATTGAATAAAAATTTGGAATCTAATTGTAATGAATGGTAATCATGTTGGTATTAGCTAATAAACTAAATTTTAATGCAATACCCATAAATGAATGGGATGAAATGAATGTATGTAAATGTATACTAAGTTATTTATCAAATAAAAGGAAAGAAAAATAAATATTGAATTTGATTGATGAATAAATATGCGTTGAATAATAACTGAATGTAAAGTTAATGGTAATTGTATAAAATCAAAATAAGATAATGAATTTCAATAATTGTGGGTTGATATTAAGGTGTGAATGGGAAAGTGATTGTTATATAAATTGAATGGAATTCAAATTGATGGGAAAAGTAAATGGGTACTTAGTAATAAATTTAAACGGACTTAAAAATGGAATTTATTTAATTAATAGATATAACGGATAAGGATACTTATAAATGTGGGATTGAGAGTTTTACAACAATTATTATGAGTTATATTTATATTCAGTCATTCAATTTAATTTGTAAATCATTGAAATAAATGGTACGTTTAAATAAATTTAGGTAATAATGGGGAATAACGTAAATAAATTCTTCATTAATGATGGTTCGAGTATATAAAGAATGGAAGTAAAGCTTTATAAATTGATTTGAATCTAAAATTTAATGAAAGGAGTAATTGGAATTAAATGGATCAAATGTTTGAAGTTACGAAAATTTTAATTTAGATGAAAGGGTAGACATTTATGTAATAGAGTATGAATCTATTATTAAGTTTATTTATAAAATGGCAGTTGGGTAAATGAAAGGGTGCAAAAGTAAGCTTGTCAGTATATTGAAGTAATGTATGATAATAGGTTTAATTGAAATAAATGAAAATTTAACATCTAAATATTACGTTAATAGGAAGTAATTGTTCTACTTATCATTTCATTCATTTAGCCCATTTTGAAACTTAATCAACGAAAATTAATGTAATTGAAAATTTTCAATTAATAGGAGAGAGAATACTAATTGTAATAGGTGCAATTAAAAGTAGCTTATGTTTTGTGAAATATAAGGAAAGTTTTGATTCAATGAGAAAAAAAACATTTACATCAATAAAATGAATGTTTCATCTGCAAATGTAGGTTTAATTTAATTTAAATAAAAAATAGAAAGATTGATTTTATAGAAAGAAATATATGTTTATTTGAACTGTGTTTAGCTTAAAGATTGATTACAAGAATAGGAAAATAATCTATTTATTACTCATGTATATAAACAATTTTTTTCTATTTTTTTATGCATTTTTGTTATCTGTTTTAAAATTTAACCTTGTAAGTGATTGCAATTAATGTAGTTCAAATATTTCAATTAAAAGGAAAGAAAACGGTGATTTCAATTAATAGATTTAATAAATAAAAAACGCGCGTTCTGTGGTAAACAAAAAGGGGTTTCAATGGTAATAAGAGATCATTTTGGGAAAAAAAATCAAATGTTTTCATTTTTAAGGTAAGTATAAAAAATTTATTATGCATAGACAAAAACTCAAATGCGTAGAAATTCGAATATTACTTGAGTTAATGAAGTAATTTTGGTGTGTTTAGGGTTAACAAAATTTATTAAGTAAACAATTGTTTTGAAATTTGAATTCTAAAAGTTTGTGTACAGTATAGAGTTAGTCCATTCATTCCCTTTCTAATTAATAATTGCCTCTTTTTAATACCTGCTACTTTTAAAAAGACTGTTCATATTTACTATATTTCAAAACCAAGTTTGTTTATATTTACTTTATTTCTTTCCATTCATTTTCCAACTTTATTTTTCTGAAACGTCATTTCATTTATTTCTAATTAATAAAGGTCTCTCTTTTCAAATATCTTTGATCCTAAACCTAATTCTAATCTTATAAATAAGATATGATGCAAATGAAACCACAGCCTCGATTCTAATCTTTTTTTTTTCCTTTTCTTTTTTTTCTTTTCTCTTCAAATCTCCTTATTATCTCTCATTTTAATTTTTCCTTCCTCTTCAAATATTCTTCTTCTTCAAAATTTTCTTCTATTTCAAACTTTCTTCTTTCTTTTCAAATCTAGATCTTCTCTTTCATTTTCAGTTCTTATTTTAATCATTTTCTTTTTCAATTCTTCTTTTTCAATTTTTCTTTCTTTCAACCTTTTAAAAATACATACATTCATATAATAAGGAGGAAAATTAAAGTAATTCGAAATAAAAGAAAAATCACGGAACAAAGCTAGCAATCAAGAAGAAGCATACGCGAGGGGGGAGTGGATGTGGCACGGTATTTTATTTTTGTTTTGTTTATTTTTAATTTCTATTGCAAATCGATTAATTATGATAACTTTCACATACGAACTCCGTTTCATGCGCGATTTTTTTTGTTAGGATCGTAATTAAATTCTAGATCTTTTGACGCTACTTTGGACAGATTTGGAGACCGTCGAATTTTTGGGTTTAAATCGAATTTAAATTCGATTTAAATTCAAAAGGTGAGTGTCTTAACCCACTCACAATTTCTAGAATTTCTTATGTTTGTTAAATTAATTTTAGATATGAGTAGAAATTTATTAATGACTGTTTGGCATGATTTATTCGTCATCTCAGTTAAATCGCATTTATTTGATTTAACTGTTAATTAATTTTATTTATTGCATATAATTTGACAATTAGAATTTATTTATTTGCATATTAAATGCCTGTCATAGTTATATTTATTTTTATTTCGCATTAACTGCCAGTTAAATTTACATTTATTTTGCACATAAACTGCTAGTTTAACAGTAGTTAAATTTATATAAACTATTAGTTAATACATGTTATTTATTACCTGCATAATTTATATGCTCTATATTGATGTTGTTTAAATTGGATGATGATTGTAATAAAATGGTTGATGATTGATATCTGGATGAATGGATGTTGTATTTTATATCGTATAAACTGCAAGTTATCGTGCATTTCATTCATTCGGGATTGCGGTTTGAAATGATATACAACCGCATTTTTATTTTAAATTACGGATTGAAATGATAAACATCCGTATCACTTGACCATAGGGTATAAAATTTTATACAGGCACCGCGGTAAATATATAAAATTATTTTTGGAAACGTTTTACTGTGGTTTTTAAAGCTATATATATATATGGTTTATGGGATATTGATTTGGTTATTTATATATATATAGTAAATTTTCGGTTTTTAAGCTTTGTATAAATTTGATTTGAAGTATAAAATAAAGTTTGATTTTCGAGATCAAATACGATTAAGAATTTATTTAAAATTAAATTTCTGGAGTTTTAATGACTTAAAAAAGGAGTAAGGTTGGAAGATGAATGTTAAGTCAGATTGAAATTTAATAAAAGTTAAATTTTTTAAAGGATATGATTTTTGTGTAAAGTGATTTAAATGAATATCAGATTGATTTAAATGAATATATCAAGTTTAATAAATTGAAAGATTTTCCAATTATGTGAAGTTAAAGGTTTTACTTAAATTATATTGAATTCATTAAGTAAACATTTCAAGTCTAAATAATAAGAAATTGAATTTGATATATATGGATTTGTCAAATGAGTTTGTTTTTGAAATGGTAAAATATTTAAAGCTTTGAAACATAAGAATTAAAAAGGGTATTTGGAAGTTTAAATTGATATTTGGAATTGATTTGTGAAATGTAAAGAAGCTATTTTGTTTTATAAAAGAATTTAATATTTAACCATTAGAGAGATGGAAATTTGTTTCAAAGTTATGATTTTCAGGGTAGTATAATTTGAAAATATTATATTCAAGAGTTTTGATTTCTAAATATTTTACTTTGAAACCACTATGGTTTTTGGAAAGAATATATTGGAAAATAAAGATGATATCATATTGCTTTGGGTTTTAAAAGGAAATGATATCATATTTATATGGTTTTGAAATGGATATTATATTCTGGTTCTAAAAGTATAAATTATTTTAAAGGACCGCGGTGTTATAATAACGTTTGGTTGTTGAAGAGACCGGGATCGGAAGTTGTCATACTCTCTGCCAGCTCCGAAAACCACTTTAACAACCGTGTACGCGGTGGAGATTCCAAAATGAAGTAGGTTGGTGGAGGCGTTTCCTGCAAGGTAAATACGTGGACCCGAATCCCGTGAGTTGGCATAAGGTGGCTAAAACAGGAGCGATTCTCGGGCCAATGAGGTCATTCCTCTGATCGGACACTCCTCTTCGATATTATACTTTGACTTTGGATTGATTCAGTGGCCACTTTTACTTTGATTTTTGGGGGAGTTTGTTTCGAGGTGGGCGGTAGCTGCGGCTACGCGTTTCCATCAGCCCGGATAGCAATTGGTATATCTACCCTAGCATTGCCTAGTTGTGCCGTGTCACCTACCCTATCGCGCCTTGTACGAGTTTGGACTTCTCCCGTAGCCCGTGTGGTATCCTCTGGTGGCTTTCCGATCAGGAGGGACTATGATATTGGATGGACTACTGGGACTATTACGTGTTAAGGGCTATATGGGTAACCCCTTAATGCTAAGAAAAAAGTAAGTTTATTTTACAATTAGACACTATTATAATAGCGCAATATACTATATAGCAAATAGTTTAACGGATCCTTAGGAGATGTAAATCCCGAGCATCTCTTGAGTTACTGCACTCATATTTATTTCTATTAATTTAACTCACATAAGATCTTTTAGTTCTGACTCGAGTGTTTTTGTTTTTCAAATTCGCTCGGGTCAGTCCGAGCGTTTCAGGATTTGAAGATTTTATTCTAGAGGACGAAGACGAAGATTTGTAGTATTACTATCTACTATATTATCCCACTACACTATTTAATTCCGCTGCATTGATATTATTGGTATGTGAACTCTGATATTTAATTGTATAAAGAAGAATCAAATGTTTTGTAAATAGTTTTATGAACTATATATTTTATTATTATATTTTATCCTTCCGCTGTGAGATTCTGTTTTCTTTTTATTTCTTCTTGTTTTTTTATTTACCCCATAACAATCCGCCCTTCCGTATGGTTTGAATTGGCGCGTTGTCGATTTATAGCGTGCGAAAAGGCGGTACGTTACATCTGGTATCAGTGCTTTGGTTTAGCGATAAAGCTTAGCTTTTTGGGGTCTGACTCTTTATTAATGGGGTAGTAATATCCTATGGGAGGCGCTGAGTCTATATATATAAGAGAGCGTATTTGTTAGTGTTATAAAAAGATTTTATATTGTGTTAATCTGTTCCGTTTTGTATTTATAAATTCTGGTTGGTGCATGGGACGCTGTGACATCAATAGGGATTTCTAAACACTTAATAGGACAGACCGACATAATATTTGTTTTATATAGGTGAATGAAATAATTTTGCCTATTATATTTTCTATATATAAAATAAATTTTTCAAAAGACATCTATACTTGGCTGCAATAGATTGGTTGTTAGGTAATAAAGTGTATAAATAATAAAAGAAATAAGATTGAAAAATAAGATAAATGAACTTTGGAAATTTAGAACTTAAGTTCCCGGGGTTTTGAAATTTCTTTCAAATAAATTTTGGAACATAATAATATTGTTTATAAGTACTTTCTGATGTACACATTTAATATAATTTGGGAAAAATTGTTTTAAAGAAGATTTTGGAGAAAATAAGTTTTGTACTTTCCTCTCTGTCGCTGGAAAATAATTTCGGTGATGACGGCCGCATCACCGACTTTCATTTTCGAGTTTCGAAGGGAAAAGGCTACTGTAGTAGTTTTACTGCAGATTCATTTTGAAAAATATATAAATTTTGAATTGTTTTAAATATAATTAGAGATATATAAGTTGTAAGAATATATTTATCTATTATTTTAAAATAATTTGAAATTTAACCCGGTATTAAATTCTTAGATTTTCATTAGTTAATTGTTTCAATTATTGTAGTGAATTGAAACATAGGTAATTAATAAATTAAAACCTCCAAAGGAAATAAGAGATTTAATGATAGGGTACAGATGGTATTAAATGGAATTTGAAATTATAACCTACGAAATAAAGAATATTATTATTAAATTTTAAATTAATCATTGGTAATAAGAAAACTTGTATAACTTTCAAGTACATTCTTTAAAAAACATATATAACTTACCAAATATTAAAAGTTGAAATGTTTAATAGGAAATGTGATGAAAATTGTACAAGTAAAAGTAGGTAGTGTAGAATTCAATGAATTTGCTATTATAAATGAGAATTTAATGTTATCAACTTAAGTTACAATTAAAATCTTACTATAAGTGAATAAAATTAAATGTAAGTAATTCAAATAGATGAATATCGACTTAAGTAAATAAAATGGAAATGCTAACAAATTAAACGAGGGCATGCAATAAATGAATAAATAATTATAATGAGATAAAAAGAAATAGCATGACCCGAGTTAATGAAATTGAATAATTGTAATTAATAAGTAAAAATAAATGAAGCAAACATTTAATGAGTAAATGTAAATTAAAACGATGAATCACTGTATAAATAAAAAGATAATCAAACAACTGATGTATGAAATAAAATTTATAATAAGTTAATTTGATTTGTTGATTAGAATTGTTATTGTTTGATTGTGGTTGTTGGGTGAGGAAACTTTAACTTTGTTGGGATGGATGAATAATCCATTGGGTTTAATCTAAGACTGTTGAGTAAATGATGCACTTGATGGTTTATTCTTCATTCCGTACAATTTAAAGGTTTTGAACCCGAACAACTATTTGTTGTATGATTGTATGGTTGCTTTGTATTTGTTGTGTATGCTGTTCGTTGAAATTGATGGTTGTTGTATTGATTTGTTGTTAGTGATTGAAATCCACTTAAATATTTCACTTTATGTAAATTGCTAACCCTTTAGATTTTATAAGTGAAATGCAGAATATGGAAGCAATTGCTACTGCTTTTGGTTTCATAAATTAAGCGTAAATTGCCCGACAAATAGGTACGTTTCGGATTACGGTTTATAGCGCTATTTTATATATTTTCCCGTGTAGGGATATATTTTATTTTGGAAAGTATTTGTGTATATTGTTATATTTATATTATATTTCTTTCGAGCCTCTCCGTGCAAAGGAGACTCTGCCAAAATTTTCCGTAAAATTTGGATTTAGAATATTTTGAAATGTTTACCAAACTTTAGTAATTTAAGTGTAAAAAGATATAATGATTATAAAACGGGTATATTTTATTTAACGAAATAAATTTAGTAAATTATTGGTTATAAGTTAAATATTTTGAATAAGATGTAGTGTTATTTAATTCTTCTTTTCCCTTCTTTTCCTTTTCGGGGACGAAAAGTTTTGAGTGGGGGAGAGTGTAACGACTCGTAAATTTGATAATTTAATTTGTTTATTTAATAGGATTTCTAATTTAAATTTAGGAAGAAACATAAATGTTATCTACTTTTAGGAAAGAGAATGTTGTAATTAGATGTATCAAGGGAAATTAAAATTTACAAATTGAATTATATATTGCAATTAATTGTAATAGTGGAAATTGTTGCAATTGGATATAAGGTTAGAAATAAGTACATAAAGGCAAGTATTGAATTCATCAATGAAAATAAATTTTTATTTAGTACAATCCCTTTTTATTAACTATTGTAAGGTGTTAATTAATTGAAATGGAAAATTTGACAATAGATTAAATTTGTATGTTGGATGATAAATTGCAATAACTAAAGTTAGTAATTAATGGGTTAAAGGGAATACCAATTTACTCATAAAGTGAATATAAGTGAATGTAAAAAAAGAAATAGGAAACGATAATTATTCATAAGTGATGGTTGATGTAAAAGGAATAACTAATTGGATTTAGAATCTTAATTTGTATGTGTGCATATATTTAATGGAATATGAGAAAAACAAATGTAACGATTTGATTAATATATATGTTATTCATTCAGGGTATTGAATAAAAATTTGGAATCTAATTGTAATGAATGGTAATGATGTTGGTATTAGCTAATAAACTAAATTTTAATGCAATACCCATAAATGAATGTGATGAAATGAATGTATGTAAATGTATACTAAGTTATTTATCAAATAAAAGGAAAGAAAAGTAAATATTGAATTTGATTGATGAATAAATATGCGTTGAATAATAACTGAATGTAAAGTTAATGGTATTGTATAAAATCAAAATAAGATAATGAATTTCAATAATTGTGGGTTGATATTAAGGTGTGAATGGGAAAGTGATTGTTATATAAATTGAATGGAATTCAAATTGATGGGAAAAGTAAATGGGTACTTAGTAATAAATTTAAACGGACTTAAAAATGGAATTTATTTAATTAATAGATATAACGGATAAGGATACTTATAAATGTGGGATTGAGAGTTTTACAACAATTATTATGAGTTATATTTATATTCAGTCATTCAATTTAATTTGTAAATCATTGAAATAAATGGTACGTTTAAATAAATTTAGGTAATAATGGGGAATAGCGTAAATAAATTCTTCTTCAAATGATGGTTCGAGTATATAAAGAATGGAGGTAAAGCTTTATAAATTGATTTGAATCTAAAATTTAATGAAAGGAGTAATTGGAATTAAATGGATCAAATGTTTGAAGTTACGAAAATTTTAATTTAGATGAAAGGGTAGACATTTATGTAATAGAGTATGAATCTATTATTAAGTTTATTTATAAAATGGCAGTTGGGTAAATGAAAGGGTGCAAAAGTAAGCTTGTCAGTATATTGAAGTAATGTATGATAATAGGTTTAATTGAAATAAATGAAAATTTAACATCTAAATATTACGTTAATAGGAAGTAATTGTTCTACTTATCATTTCATTCATTTAGTCCATTTTGAAACTTAATCAACGGAAATTAATGTAATTGAAAATTTTCAATTAATAGGAGAGAGAATACTAATTGTAATAGATGCAATTAAAAGCAGCTTATGTTTTGTGAAATATAAGGAAAGTTTTGATTCAATGAAAAAAAAATTACATCAATAAAATGAATGTTTCATCTGTGAATGTAGGTTTAATTTAATTTAAATAAAAAATTGAAAGATTGATTTTATAGAAAGAAATATATGTTTATTTGAACTGTGTTTAGCTTACAGACTGATTACAAGAATAGGAAAATAGTCTATTTATTACTCTTGTATATAAACAATTTTTTCTATTTTTTTATGCATTTTTGTTATCTGTTTTAAAATTTAACATTGTAAGTGATTGCAATTAATGTAGTTCAAATATTTCAATTAAAAGGAAAGAAAACGGTGATTTCAATTAATAGATTTAATAAAAAAAACGCGCGTTCTGTGGTAAACAAAAAGGGGTTTCAATGGTAATAAGAGATCATTTGGGAAAAACAAATCAAATGTTTTCATTTTTAAGGTAAGTATAAAAAATTTATTATGCATAGACAAAAACCCAAATGCATAGAAATTCGAATATTACTTGAGTTAATGAAGTAATTTTGGTGTGTTTAGGGTTAACAAAATTTATTAAGTAAACAATTGTTTTGAAATTTGAATTCTAAAAGTTTGTTTACAGTATAGAGTTAGTCCATTCATTCCCTTTCTAATTAATAATTGCCTCTTTTTAATACCTGCTACTTTTAAAAAGGCTGTTCATATTTACTATATTTCAAAACCAAGTTTTTTCATATTTACTTTATTTCTTTCCATTCATTTTCCAACTTTATTTTTCTGAAATGCCATTTCATTTATTTCTAATTAATAGCGGTCTCTCTTTTCAAATATCTTTGATACTAAACCTAATTCTAACCTTATAAATAAGATATGACGCAAATGAAACCACAACCTCCATTCTAATCTTTTTTTCCTTTTCTTTTTTTCCTTTTCTCTTCAAATCTCCTTATTATTTCTCATTTTAATTTTTCCTTCCTCTTCAAATATTCTTCTTCTTCAAAATTTTCTTCTATTTCAAACTTTCTTCTTTCTTTTCAAATCTAGATCTTCTCTTTCATTTTCAGTTCTTATTTTAATCATTTTCTTTTTCAATTCTTCTTTTTCAATTTTTTTTTCTTTCAACCTTTTAAAAATACATACATTCATATAATAAGGAGGAAAATTAAAGTAAATCGAAATAAAAGAAAAATTACGGAACAAAGCTAGCAATCAAGAAGAAGCATACGCGAGGGAAGAGTGGATGTGGCACGGTATTTTATTTTTGTTTTGTTTATTTTTAATTTCTATTGCAAATCGTTTAATTATGATAACTTTCACATACGAACTCCGTTTCATGCGCGATTTTTTTTGTTAGGATCGTAATTACATTCCAGTTCTTTTGACGCTAGTTTGGACCGATTTGGAGATCGTCGAATTTTTGGGTTTAAATCGAATTTAAATTCGATTTAAATTCAAAAGGTGAGTGTTTTAACCCACTCACAATTTCTAGAATTTCTTGTGTTTGTTAAATTAATTTTAGATATGAGTAGAAATTTATTTATGACTGTTTGGCATGATTTATTCGTCATCTCAGTTAAATCGCATTTATTTGATTTAACTGTTAATTAATTTTATTTATTGCATATAATTTGACAACTAGAATTTATTTATTTGCATATTAACTGCCTGTCATAGTTATATTTATTTTTATTTCGCATTAACTGCCAGTTAAATTTACATTTATTTTGCACATAAACTGCTAGTTTAACAGTAGTTAAATTTATATAAACTGTTAGTTAATACATGTTATTTATTACCTGTATAATTTATATGCTCTATATTGATGTTGTTTAAATTGGATGATGATTGTAATAAAATGGTTGATGATTGATATCTGGATGAATGGATGTTGTATTTTATATCGTATAAACTGCAAGTTATCGTGCATTTCATTCATTCGGGATTGCGGTTTGAAATGATATACAACCGCATTTTTATTTTAAATTACGGATTGAAATGATAAACATCCGTATCACTTGACCATAGGGTAGAAAATGTTATACAGGCACCGCGGTAAATATATAAAATTATTTTTGAAAATATTTTACTATGGTTTTTAAAGCTATATATATCTATATATATATGGTTTATGGGATATTGATTTGGTTATTTATATATATATATATAGTAAATTTTCGGTTTTTAAGCTTTGTATAAATTTGATTTGAAGTATAAAATAAAGTTTGATTTTCGAGATCAAATACGATTAAGAATTTATTTAAAATTAAATTTCTGGAGTTTTAATGACTTAAAAAAAGGAGTAAGGTTGGAAGATGAATATTAAGTTAGATTGAAATTTAATAAAAGTTAAATTTTTTAAAGGATATGATTTTTGTGTAAAGTGATTTAAATGAATATCAAGTTGATTTAAATGAATATATCAAGTTTAATAAATTGAAAGATTTTCCAATTATGTGAAGTTAAAGGTTTTACTTAAATTATATTGAATTCATTAAGTAAACATTTCAAGTCTAAATAATAAGAAATTGAATGTGATATATATGGGTTTGTCAAATGAGTTTGTTTTTGAAATGGTAAAATATTTAAAGCTTTGAAACATAAGAATTAAAAATGGTATTTGGAAGTTTAAATTGATATTTGGAATTGATTTGTGAAATGTAAAGAAGCTATTTTGTTTTATAAAAGAATTTAATATTTAACCATTTGAGAGATGGAAATTTGTTTCAAAGTTATGATTTTCAGGGTAGTATAATTTGGAAATATTATATTCAAGAGTTTTGATTTCTAAATATTTTACTTTGAAACCACTATGATTTTTGGAAAGAATATACTGGAAAATAAAGATGATATCATATTGTTTTGGGTTTTAAAAGGAAATGATATCATATTTATATGGTTTTGAAATGGATATTATATTCTGGTTTTAAAAGTATACATTATTTTAAAGGACCGCGGTGTTATAATAACGTTTGGTTGTTGAAGAGATCGGGATCGGAAGTTGTCATACTCTCTGCCAACTCCGAAAACCACTTTAACAACCGTGTACGCGGTGAAGATTCCAGAATGAAGTAGGCTGGTGGAGGCGTTTCCTGCAAGGTAAATACGTGGACCCGACTCCCGTGAGTTGGCATAAGGTGGCTAAAACAGGAGCGATTCTCGGGCCAATAAGGTCATTCCTCTGATCGGACACTCCTCTTCGATATTATACTTTGACTTTGGATTGATTCAGTGGCCACTTTTACTTTGATTTTTGGGGGAGTTTGTTTCGAGGTGGGCGGTAGCTGCGGCTACGCGTTTCCATCAGCCCGGATAGCAATTGGTATATCTATCCTGGCATTGCCTAGTTGTGCCGTGTCACCTACCCTATCGCGCCTTGTACGAGTTTGGATTTCTCCCGTATCCCGTGTGGTATCCTCTGGTGGCTTCCCGATCAGGAGGGACTATGATATTGGATGGACTACTGGAACTATTACGTGTTAAGGGCTATATGGGTAACCCCTTAATGCTAAGAAAAAAGTAAGTTTATTTTACAATTAGGCACTATTATAATAGCGCAATATACTATATAGTAAATAGTTTAACGGATCCTTAGGAGATGTAAATCCCGAGCATCTCTTGAGTTACTGCACTCATATTTATTTCTGTTAATTTAACTCACATAAGATCTTTTATTTCTGACTCGAGTGTTTTTGTTTTTCAAATTCACTCGGTCAGTCCGAGCGTTTCAGGATTTGAAGATTTTATTCTGGAGGACGAAGACGAAGATTTGTAGTATTACTATCTACTATATTATCCCACTAAACTATTTAATTCCGCTGCATTGATATTATTGGTATGTGAACTCTGATATTTAATTGTATAAAGAAGAATCAAATGTTTTGTAAATAGTTTTATGAACTATATATTTTATTATTATATTTTATCCTTCCGCGGTGAGATTCTGTTTTATTTTTATTTCTTTCTTGTTTTTTTATTTACCGCATAACAATCCGCCCTTCCGTATGGTTTGAATTGGCACGTTGTCGATTTATAGCGTGCGAAAAGGCGGGACGTTGCAATTTATTTATTGGAAATAGGTTTGAATCAACAATTGTAATGTTCAAAGGTTGAATGTCTCTTGGTGTCAGTGGAATTCCACCATGCTTGTCATCAAGCTTTAAGCGGTAGATAAAATCCCCAAGTACTAGCCAAGGGTGTGAGTCCTGCCTAAAAGCAGGTAGCAAATGAAGAAGAGATTGTCTTGAAGTTATGGAGTTTGAGGCATGAACAGAGGTTAGATAGAAGGAGATAGATTTAGGTATGAGTAGGGCATGAAAGTGGTTGAGTGGATGCCATGATGGGGAGGAGAGTATATACAGATGGGTTGAAAATATCCATGATTCTCCCATAGGAGGCCTCAAGAAGATTGTGTTGCAAGTGCCACTCAGGGCTGATGTATTTATAGGCTGAAATAGTGAGAGATTGATTAAGCTTTGTTTCGAGAATGGCAAATAACTCAGTGCATGAGTTTGAATAATCTATTTTACATGGACAAGTTTCGATGTAGATGAGCACCTCTTATATTGCA
The DNA here is from genome assembly GCA_030765085.1 of Allium cepa. Classification (NCBI taxonomy): domain Eukaryota; kingdom Viridiplantae; phylum Streptophyta; class Magnoliopsida; order Asparagales; family Amaryllidaceae; genus Allium; species Allium cepa. The sequence continues at coordinate 179,944,459 of CM060937.1, read as the reverse complement.
CACGGCCATTTGATATGCCATCATAAAGACTATAGGAAAACGTGGACAGTACCTTTCTTGCTCCTTGTTGAAGGAGATCCTTTCAATAATCGTTCATCAACCAAGCTTTTATCTACCAAGACAATATTGGAAAGAGAAGGAGGAGGAATGGAGAGTGAAGCACCATGATGATTGTCAGAACTAGGAGAGACAGCAGTATGTCAAGTGTGCCATCCAAGCAGGGTACCCAAAAATTCATAAGGAGGAGGGATGACAGAAAAATCAGATTGGGATGCTACAAGGGGAGGAGGAAAGGGGAGGGTTAGAATGGCAGAAGGCGAAGGGGAAGAAGGAAAGACAGAATGTGGGTTAGTAAGGGCACGAGAATCAAGAGAGAGGTGGAGAAAAAGTAGAGGCAAAAGCTTGGGGAGGGAGAGAGGGAGGAGATAGATTTGATGTCGAAAGAATAATGGCAGGGACATGCATAGGAGAGTTGTGCACGTGCACTTCATCTTGTGATAAGTTACATAGCATTGTTACCCATATTAATTTCAGTTGGCCTTACTGCATGCATGTCATTTATTGCTTCCACTTTATCTTTTGCATGCAGTATATTATTGAAGGAAGCACCAGATTCAACTACACTTTTGCCTTTGTAATTTGCTGCTGCACATAGGTCATTTACTTCCACCATAACTAGTACCACATTGGCATCAAGATCATCATTTATTTCTTGATATGGATCCTCATCCTCCTCAACACACAAACCATGTTGTACATGATCTTTGATATTAGACTCTAGCATAACATTATCTCATTTTCCTACGTCACTTTTTGGCATGCACTGTTGCCTACTTCACCACATTTTGATTTGTCGTGGTTACATATAACAAATTCCCCCTCTTCAGCCATATCATTTCTTGGACTTACAACCACTACATCGCTTACATGCTCATTTTGATCAATCAGTGTAGAAAATTTGTTTCTTGTAACAACATAAATCTTCTCTTGCATAGGAATTTTCTTTTTATCAAAGTGTCAGGGTCACCAACAATTTCATTTTCACTTGACTTTCCACAAGTAGCAAGAGTAGCAACCTTATGGCCTTTAACTTTATTTCCCTTCACCTTTTGCCAACCACGCTTCTGTCTGACCATGTTCACCTGATTATCCTTAACTTGAAGAGAATAATCTTTGTCACAACAGTCAGTTTTCTTAACTTGGTCAGCTTTCACTTCATCTCTAATTCCTCTCATACAGTTAATTATGTTATGGCCAAACTCTTTACATGATGGACATATGGCTGGCCTCCACTGATAGCTTACTCAAACTATCTGAATACTACCATTAAGCAATCTTACTGGGAATTCATCAAGCAATTCATTATTATGAGACGCACCATACATATAGCATACCCTATTCTTTGCATCTTTTCAGTGGACTCATCCAAACACAACAATTTACCAATTCTAGAAGACAACCAATTGATACCAAGGTGGGACCATGCAAACAGTGGGATGTTCGGTAGTCTAAGCCAAACGGGGGCAGATTTAATGGTGCTGCAACTATTACCAATCATAAGATCCCATGGCTTGACTATGAAAAGCTTGTTCCTGATTAATAAAGGACCGGCTTCAATAATTTTTCTTTTATCCTCCTCAGAAGATAGATTGAAAAGGAGCAAGAATCCATCAGATTTAACTGTGATAGAACCTCTGAGCTTCTAGACTTTTTTCAAGTGGTTAATCACGGTTGAATATGATAAAGGTTTATCAAGGAAAAACCCTACTGAGTAGTCTCCCTAGACAGAATTTCCAGCTTGTATTACTTCTGGTGGTGGGATCAGAACATCACCATCAAGCTTAATAGAAACAGCTGAAGGTATGTAGGAGCCTGCATTCCTTGGCTTTGATTTGAACAGAGAGTTCCGATAAGGAGCAGAGGAAGAGGAAGATGGAGGAAGAATAGCTAGAAGAGGGAAGAATAGGAAGGTGGGACAGGTGGAGGAGGATCAGAAGCAGGTGGGATCAAGATGGGGGAGGCAAACGTGGGGACAGGTGGAAGGACAGGAGAGGGGGGCAGTTGGCAGAAGAAATGGTGATAGGACAAGGTTCGGCGGGCTCTGCCATTAACTTAAATAATAAATTAAACCTTAAATAAATAATTTACTTTAAATTGAAGCCTTGATTAATTAAAAATAATTAAATAATTGATGTATTTAAATAATCAACCTTATACTTAATTAATAATTAATTAAAAATAAAACATATATTTAAATTATATTTAATTAAAAATTAATACGTTCGTTTCAATTTTTTTCCCAATTTCTATTTACCCACCCAATTCTTGAAAAGGGAAGCTACATATACACACTATGAATATTCAATGCACAATTGGACGAGGATGACTAAACAAACCCTAAATGATAATTATAGAATATTAAAATCTCCTAACAAACAACAACTCAACTAAATATACCATACTATACCATTCTATTTTGAAAATCATTCTTTATATGTAAAATATATCATAAGTAAAATTATTTCATTTACCCAATTTCAAAACAATACTGCATCGGATGGCTTGGTTCAAGTGTTTAGAGATAACTATCAATAACATTAGCTACTCGTATTGATCAGAATCCATAAGTCACTCAACAGATCAATCAACATAGTATAAAATATTTTTATATCACTAACAAATAGCCACTCTTATGTATACACACACACTCAAACTCGTAACAAGGCATTCCATTACCTTATCTCTTTATGAGTTGTCCCACCAAAACCAATGTTCTTGCTGAACCTTGTGCTTTGATACCACACTTTAACGACCGCCTTTCCGAACCCCAGAAGTCGACACTAATACATTCATAGTATTCACATGCCGAACAACTAAGTATCGAAAAGACATATTGTTAGGGGAATGATAGGAGATAGAAGATAAGAAGAACTAAATATTTTTATAAAAAAATTGAAAAACTATTTCACCATCATTATTTATTTTTAAAATAATTTTATCTTAATTATAAAACCTATATATTTAACATTTAAAATTAATAAAATATTCGCAAATCAAAGTGATGAAAATTCCGGGTCGTTACACCAAACATGAAGTGAACCATTCTCAAGATATCCACCATCACTCTTAATTATAAATATGGAAAGTCATTAGGTTACTTCTTTTGGTAGGAAGGCAGGCCCTACAGCCACTCAATACCTCAACACTGAAGTAAACCATTTAAAGGACATCCTTATTTATTTGGAATCTTACTGGGTTATGTAATACTTCCTTTTTATAGAAAGGAGGACCTAACGGCCATTTAATACTTCAAAGCAGGAGCGAACCCTTATGGAGATATCCCTCACCGCTCCTAATTTCAAATTTGGTCCATTTAACACTTTTCAATTAAGAAAGCAGACCCAATCTCTCACGTCGTCGTAGATCCTAGGATTAGTGATGTCTTACATCAGTAGTAAGTGCACCCGACTGCCGGTAGCCTCATAGTTAAGGGCAGTCTTCCATCGAGTGACTCTACCGACCTCGCTTCACTAACTTACCAAGTCCAATTAACCATCCTTAGTTTTTACTTATATAATCTTAGGTAGACATTGGACTTAGCTTACTAAATTCCTTTTTATTTGGATAATAAGATTTACCTTAAATGATTACTTACCTATAAATCCTCTTTCAATGCTCATAAATGTCGGTTTGTCCATAAAATCCGAATGGATATTTCTTAAGACATTTATGTATGATTACTAATTTCAGATTAGTAACCTTTTATATCTATTCCTTTTTTATCAGTCCCATTTTATCCAATTACCATATCAAATTATTACAACTCCCATATTTATTTCCCATTTATTAGAGTTACAACCTCATAAATTCCTTTCTCATTGATTAGTTATCCTAAACTCGAATATTACGTGTAAGCATGTTATTAGCCAAGTTTTATTTTAATTATTATAAAAGCAGTAAATTACATACAAATATCTACTTTTATCAAATAAATTGTAGTGATATATCTTCACTAGAATGTTCTTTCCAATGTTCAATTTTTGGAATCATATCTAAAAGTTATCCGCTATAATTTCCATAAATTAGTCCAAAACAAATGATTTAATCTTATAATATAAAGATTACATCGTTTGAAATTACAAAAATTAATCATTTCTTTTATTACTGAAATAGACAGTGTAAACTACAATGAATTCATACTTTAAACATCTCTTTCTCTTTTTTATTTGCATATATCCCTTCCTAGATCAAATGTAGTATACTTCCAAAAAGAAAACAAATCAACTAATTTACAAATATTAAACGGATCTAAATTCCAACAATTCTAAACGTAGAGAAGTTTGCATTTCAATAAGATAAGGTAATAATCCAAATTCATAACATTATTATACAACCTATTTTCAGGTCTGGAATAAATTCCGTTCAATCAATATTCTAAATTCATACTTTTGGGACTGATTTCTTGATTAGGTTGTAAGCAATTCTAATTCAATTCATAAACAAGAATATGTAGGTGATATCTGTTATATTCATAATATATTCAATTTGTTGGCCACAACTCATATACAATTATCTAGTTAGGCATAAAAAGTCAAATAAACAACAATGGGATGATTTTCATATTATCACATTCTATAACATCTTCCGTTCGCCTTTCAAAAGCGATCCAAATCTCCAGGTCTAAAGTGAAACCTTTGATCCATCCACAAGTTCTTTATAATCCAAGACGTATGTATAGAAGGATATATACATACATTAGAATTATAGATCAGAGAAGAGATTTGATATTGTGAGAGAATATATATATTACCTCAAATACACATATAGTTGATTCTCTTCTCTTCTCCTTTTCTTTTATTCTTCTACAATTTGTATGAATATATATATATATATATATATATATATATATATCGTATTTTTATAATTTCGAAAGAAGGTGGAGAATAAAAAATGGTAGAGCTTCGCTACTGCTTCTAAAAAAATATGAAAAGGGAAGGGAGGGCTAAGCTTGAATTTATAGGTGCTAGAATCAACCAGAACCGTTAGATTGAAATATATTAAATCCGAGTTGTACATGCCTAGGTTTACTGGAGCCACCACCCATGAAGCGGTCGACTGCCCCTTGTCAACAGATCTAATATGCAGGTTAACCTATGGGCCCCAAATATTCAATAAAAAGAGTCAATTTTCCTTATTTATTTATTTCGTTCCGATTTGTTGGTCTGTAAGTTCTTCGTTTGGACTCTGATAGTAAAAGTCCAAATATGAAAGCTGCTCAGAATTTTGTCACAAACTCAATGGTGCAAGTTTCATGGTCAAACTCCATTTTCGAAGCCTAATTAATTAACTAATTAACTACAAACGCCAAATTATGGGGTGTTACAAATATTGAATCAAAACATTTTGTAAAGTAATGTTGAATTCTCGGTTTGAAATTCAAGTTAAAAAATGATTTTGAGAAACTGAAATATATATTTAATAAATTTTGAAATTAAAAACACATACACAGATATATATATATATATATATAATATGATATCAAAATACAAAATATTTTTTATTCTTAAATCGAAGATCTATAATTCAATATTACTTAATGAATAATACACATTAATATAACCATATATAATTGGGTGAGACAACATGTGCAAACATGGAATCATTCTACAAACTGTCAAACAAATGATATATTTGAATTAAAATGTAAGTAAAAGATATACCTTGAAGAAGTTGTCGTTGATCACACATTTGAAGGTAGATTATCCTAGATCAATCTAAAAAGACTTGCCCTTTATAAAGTCATCATTTTAGACAAATCCTCAGATTCTAGTAGATCCACACCCAACATTCCAAAAGAATGATGAATCACTTAATTCTAATTTATGTGATGTTTGCATTTGATTTGGAATCGATAAAATTTTGAAAATGTCTTATTTGATTTTCAACCATGGAAGGTTGGAAGAGAGAAATAAAAAAAATGAATGGAAGTAAAATGAATTCCAGAAAGAAAATGTATGAGAGAATTTTTTTTTACGAGGAATAAAAATCTTTCTTATTCTCTCTTTAAAACTTTCACTTTTAATTCTCAATTGATTTCCAATTAAATCTTCATCCATACCCCTTCTTCTCCCTTTAACATTGTAGGCCACATCATTCATCATATAGATTATTAATTCCAAAAGCTTATTGAGTGATGAACTGTATTTAAAATCTTTTTAAATATACACTGATATCGTATATCGTTGCGCACATATATATTATCTTAGGCCTTATGGAATTTAGCTGTGACGCCCCACCTCTATAGCCACGCTAGACAAGAACACTATGGAGTAATGCTGTCAACTAACACGGAGAATAAGGCTGTTGAGGAGCGACCATCTGTATAATTGCTTTGTGCGAGCACCGATATGCCAGATAAAAATATAAGTTTTCATCTCAAGAGGAAATCCGACATACCGACACAAACTCAAAGCTACTACACAGTGGCTATAAAGGACTTCGGAAACAAATATAGAAATAAACATAACACAAATCAGTCACAGATAATTCATATCACAAGGGCGGAAATAGATATGAATATAACACATGAAAGTGTTCATCAGAGTAGTGGTCAAATAAGATCCACAACATCACAAAAGAATAGATACAAGTGCTAAGACAAAAGAATATGTATACATCAAGGAGTCTATTTCTCAAATGCATACAACAATAAACTACTAATCTAGAGTAGTCAACCAAAAGATCAGATGAAAGTTCGATAAGGAGTCAAGCAGAAGCACCTGTAATATCTCAGTCTGACCCGAGTATTATTTAAGAAGAAAATAATAAACGGATCAGTCTAGCTATAAATATCAGATGAAGTGATATATAATAAGAGATATGACATAAACATATAATAATCACAATGCCAAGCTGTGATAAATAAGTAATTGAAAATCAACAAGAGATTAATCAATATCACAATAATCTACTCAAGATAAAAAGGAATGTCATACTCCTAATTTCATTCACCAAGCCACAATAAATGACATATATAGCAATGCCAATCGTAAAAGTTGGTGAAACATAAATTCCAGAATTCAACACACGAAATCCAGAAATTACAATCAAAGGGAATAACGACGTCGTACAGCGAGACATCCGATGAACCAAAACACAAGCAAAGGGAACAACGACGTCGTACAGCGAGACATCCGATGAACCAAAACACAATCAAAGGGAACAACGACGTCGTACAGCGAGACATCCGATGAACCAAAACACAATCAAAGGGAACAACGACGTCGTACAGCGGGACATCCGATGAACCAAATCACAAAGACATTGCACAATGCTAGTCTAAAACATAAAGATGATCGTCATGATCAACGAGAAGTGTCGATTACAGTAAGCTAGTAAATATATGAGCTTAGCTTCATGTCCCATAACCACTAGCTTAACTTAAATATTTACGAACAAATTGTAGATCTTCACTAGAAAATTGTCACAAGAGATTCAATCGAACAAGTCCAAGAATTAACCGACGAAGTAAACGCAAGCGTTTCATACCATTCGTTTTACTAAGTCGTTTAATTGGATTTCTCATACGAGTGAGGTAAAGGCTTGTATATACTAACAGATTGGAAAACAATTTAAGAAAACGAGCTTTGTAATAAAATAGTGTTAAAATCATTTGAAGAAAGAGTTTTGATATTTACTACTAGTATAGAAAACCTTTATATTTTAAAGTGACAAATCATAGAAGTGATTTTAGAAACAATCGGGCATAAAAATTCACATTCGAAGACGTGAATAAAATCCAAAGAAATCGATATAAAATCCATCAAAGTGGATATATCTAAAATTCCCAAAGAAAAGGTCATCAAAGTCGATAATAAATGACAACAACAAAAGGGAGACAACACGAATCGATTAAAGTTGGATATTCAAACGAATTAGCAATATAGGCTAATCTGGCAAATAGTAGCAGGTCGGTTGACCGGACTCCCTGAGTCGGCCGACCGAACCAGAGGTTGGAAGTGCTCGGGGTACCAGGTCGGTCGACCGACCCAGGGGGCTCCGTCGGCCGAAGCCTGTAACCAGCGCTTCCAAACAGAGGCAGGAAGTGCCTGGACTACAGGTCGGTCGACCGGCCCAGGGGCTCGGTCGGCCGAACCTGTATGCTTGCACTTCCTACCCTGTTTCAAAAGAGGTGCAACTCTCGATCAAATTGCAATCGCACGAGCAATGGCGCTAAGGGTTTATGCCAATCGACTACCCGGCCCTATATGCTCCTCGACGCATCACCAAAAACATGTTCAAACATCAAAGTTAGGATTTTTAACGAATTGAACTCAAAATACTAAAAATTGGAATATTCACAAAAGCAATCCAAATCAAAATCAAATGCACATGAATAAGTGTTAGGAATTCATACCTAACAATAGAAGAGAATTATAAGCATAGATGTGAGATTAAAATCCTCACCTTTGAACCCAAATCAATGAAGAAGAAGCTTGAAAGCAAATGGAAATCAACAACACTTCAATCTCACACTAGAAGCTTGAATCTAAGCTTAAAAGAAGAACATTCCCTAAGTTAGGTTTAGGAAATTTCTGAAATTCAAAGAGAAAATGAGTTGGAGAAGAAGAAGGAGATGCTTACCAATGGGTTCTCATAGATTTTGGAGCAAAACTTGGATTTTGCTATGGAACTAGGGCTTGGAGTTTTAATTTCCACTCCTCTCCACCATTGTTGCTAAAGCTTGAAGGGTTAGGAAAATAGAAAGGAAGTAAATGAAGAGGAGAGGGTTGGGACTGAATACATAAGTGGGGTTAATGGGCTCAGCCCAAACCAAAGCCCTAAGTGAAAAAGTGGCAAAAATCAACTTTCTCCAAACATATCGAAGCTTATACTCAAAAAGGTCGCAAACGTCATTTTGAACTCAATGGGGGTGGTCTCGAGTACCAAATCGACTGTTTGCAAAAAGTAGCTTTTTGGACCAAAATCCGACGAACGATAAAATATTTAAATAAAATATTTAAATATAAAATCGATAAATATGCGGGTTGTTACATTAGTTTTTGTTAAAATTTCAATATTGTCCACATTCAACTTGGTTAGTCCAAAAAAAATCCCTTAGTTCGACAGTAACATTTATTATTAATTATTCTACTATGGCCAGAGAGTTTGAATTTGAATTGACTACAGTTGAATGTGATATTAACCTCACGTAATTGAGGAGACGATTTCTATATTGTATAGTGCTTCATTTCCAATGCTTTAACTCAAAAATAATTATAGTCGTTTGATGGATGTAATGCCATGATTTAACCGCAATCAAAGTGGAGTATCTATATTGAAGTTCAACAATATTTTTAAGTATAAAGAATTGTATAATATCGTCATTTTAAGATTTCCTATTTGACCGTAGTTATTACTGATCACTAGGGAACCTTCGAATGAGTCATTTCATAGTTATCCAATAACCATCGATATGTACGTAACAACCCGTATATTTAATGATAATTAATTAAGGGGAAATTAATTAATAATTAGTAATATCAAAAATAGATTTTTCACAAATGTTAGAATTTGGCTATGGTACTTGCACCAATGGGTTCATGACTATTTTTTGATCAATTTTCAAATATAAAGTTTTCCAATCGAATTCCAAACAAAAAGGTTATTAACATTTATTTTGGATTGGAAACAATTTAGAACCAATTAAGAAAGCAACTTAACAATAAAATGGGCATTAAGTATAAATGTTAACATTAAATATAAATGGCACTCGATCAGATTTAATATAATCATGAAAGTGTGTAAGTAAAAATGTTGGGCGCAATATAAATAAATATCAATAATCTACGTTAATATAAACATTTGGTGTAAACCTTATCATTTAAGTGATCGACTATGTTAAATCTAATCAAACCAAAGATTATAAGAAAATAAATAATTGAGAATTAATTAACATTAAAACAAATGTTAATAAATAAATTAACTATGCTTAACGGTTTCTTATTGTAGAAAAAAATTAACATTAATCAATCAGGCGAAAATGGTATTAAAGGACGTATAAGAAGAACTAAATAATGCATAAAAAATGCACAATGGTCGACTGGTAGAGGAGTAGCAATCGACGGCCTGTTTACTGGCGGTTGTAGGTTGAACATAGGCCCAATGATCTAGATTTAATAAATTAAAAATCTAGTGAATGGAATTGATTCGTGCGCCTATAAATACCGGCCTAATCCCTCATTTTTCTTCTTATATTTTATGAATCAAAGAGCAAAGCTCTACCATTTTTCTCCACAAATTCTAGAAAATTTAGAATTTGTAAAATAGAGTTTTATTATTATATACACTAGTATAAACTGCACGTATATGCATCTAATAGGCAAGGATATCTACATTTTATTTAATACAAAATGAATGAACATATGTGTAACGATCTAAAATTTCAGTCATTTGAATTTTGAATATTTAACCGATTTGAGATATTAAAAGGTTAATTTTATAAGTTAAATAACCTGAATTTCAAATATAGCGATTTGTTTGGTAATTAAATTGTTGAATTTAATATTAGGATTGTTTGAATAATTAAATCTTGAATTTGATGAAAATAAAAATGGTTTTGAAAGTTGATTTAAATTCTATTTAAATAATAATGATGATAGAAAACTTTAAATTTAAATTTAAAAGATATTAATTTAGTTTTAAATAATAATCGATAAATTATTGTGAAAAAATAGCCTTCTGGGCATTGTCTTAGAATTGGATGAAACTAGTTCCATTAGATTTGTAACTGTGAATTATAGTATGCCATCGAATTTCATGGTGATCGGACGTATCATTTGGTCACGCAAGCTCGAAACAAGTAGAAATTAATTTCATAAATTTATATAATAATTGAGTTTGTAAAAGCCATCTTCTACATATGATGGAATTAGTCCTCGAAACTAGTTCAAGGGTGTTCGGAAAAGGGGTATTACATGTAAAATGCCAAGCGACACGCCTCGTTTGTAGTTCGAGAATTTCGTATGTTTAAAAGCTATTCTAATTAAAATTAATATATATATATATATATATATATATATATATATATATCAGCCATACCCGTATCTAAGTGCCTATACCAACCACGTGGTTCCCATACCAAGCAATTTCCTTTCTTCCCTATATATACATCGCGTTATCGGGAAAGTGGGTTCGTTTTTTTATTTAAATTTAAATCATTTACAGTCAATGGCTCGAATCGATTAAGCCAATCAAGGCAAAATCGGCCAAAGGTCCCAACTAGAAAGTTGACGGCGACTGATGCACGTAAAAATGTATATTTTTACTCACACGTATAATCTCATTTTAGTAAAATAAATATCTTAATTGGGTGTTTTTAACATCTTTAAAACAAAATTTCAAAAATGCTTTCAAGTCATCTTTCATGCATCTTCATCGGGGGAAAAATGATAATTTTCGTGTATGAATTAATTTGGAAAAACATTACTTGCACATTTTAATTTGTTTTGTAGTAATTTGGATTCAATTTGGAAATGGCTTCATGGAAATATGCATATACAAGAGTTGGAAGCAAAAGAAATAAATGAATTCATGTATCATGAAGGACCTCACCTACCCACTAACCATGAACCACAATTAAGAGCTAATGCACATGTTAGTAAGGATTCAAAGCACAAACACATTTAATGGATTTTCATGCTGTTAACCCTCTATTATTCAGCTACTCGGCGACTTAATGGTTCAGCGACTCGGCGACCTAATGGTTCAGCGACTCAGCGACCTAGTGACCTAATGACCGAACAACCTAACGACTTAGCCACCTAAGGCTCATGACTTAACAATCTAAAACAAGCTAGCGACCTAACGAGATAAAGAAAGCTGCGACCTAACTCCAAAAGGTCTCTCCTGCGACCTAACTCCAGAAGGTCTCCTGCGACCTAACTCCAGAAGGTCTCCTACGACCTAGCGACCTAGTAGCTACGCGACCTAGCGACTTAGCGAGTTATCACAGAATGAAGCAACTTCCTATGTCATTCCCAAACCATAAGTTGCCAACTATTCTCCCCAGGTTGCTCACGACCTAAACATACCAAAGAAGCTTCTTATGTCACTTCCCCCCTAGGTCGGCCACGACCTATGACTTGTTAGATTGTTCGAGGAGATCAAGAACACCCTAGTTAAGCCGTAAACCGCTCCCACTAGGTCGCTCACGACCTACGACCTATCCAAGGTTGCTCACGACCTACGAGTTAATTCAGAAAACTTCCTATAAATACCCCACCTACTCCAAATGGAAAAGGATCTTTTTGGCTCATTTATGGAACGCCGATACTCTGCTGAATTCTCGACTCACTCGACACTTCAAACACGAAAGACATCTCAACGAACTTCAAGAGGAAATCTAACACAGTCGACATGGATTCAAAGAATTCTTCTACATCGGAGTACTAGCTATTTGTCCTATCAGTGTTGTAATCGAAGATTGTTGTAAAGTTGTAATTGATTCAGCAATAAAGAAGATTAAAGTGGACGTAGGCTTAACTTGAAGTCGAACCGCTATAAAACTGTTGTCTTTTTACTGCTTTCTCTGTGACTTTTTTACTTACTTCTAATTCCCGTATTGACGGGGGACGCTTTCATTTAATCTCTACTTACACCGGGTTGTTAGCGTTCAATTTTAAGCGTTAACATTTTTGTTGCTTTCATTGAGAGCCCAACTCAGGCTACTTTCGTCATTACTTCGCAAAAGTTTGTTGAAAAAACTTCTCTCAAAACCAGAAGTCTATCAGAGATAATGGCTCCTGGAAGAAAGCGCGGATCTACCAGACTCAGTGATGTACATGAGAATACTGCCACTTCTCCTTCATCAAGTCAAGCAGCACCAAGTGCTGAAATTACACGAGCGGAGTTAGATGCTGCAGCATCTGGGTTATACTAGCAGATGGAAACTCAGAATGCTTTAATGCTTGATAGGTTAAATGCTTTGCTCGGAGCTAACCGTCAACCGGTGAATAACGAAGAGAACCTTGTAAATGATGTTCATAATCCTGAAGAGAGGAATATTCCTCAAAGAGCAGCTAGCCCTGCCAGAGAAACACCTCCCCAAGCTGGAGGATCGAGACCGCAGCCAACTCTCCGCGAACGTTTGTCTAGACAAACGTCCGAGAAAATGGCTGAAGTCTGTCCTGAAGAGCCTTTAAATGATGAGGAATACCTTTCGGGCATGGTGTGAAAAATCATGAAAGAGAGCATGCAGAGGGATGAAGATGAAAAAGAATGGGGATTCGCTCCGAGCAAAACTCCGTTCACTGAAAAGATTTTGAAAGATGAATTTCCCAGGAAGTTTGTTCCTCCTACCATTCCGGCTTACAAGGGAACAAGCGACCCTAATCAATTCATGTATAAGTTTGATTGGCACATGACTGGTGCTAGGGCATCTGATGAGATCAAATGCCGGTATTTTCCGGTATATTTGGAAGGGGTGGCTCTACTCTGGTTCACAAAGCTTCCGGTCCGATCCATAGACCAGTTTGTCGATTTGACTCGGAAGTTTAAGGAGCAATTCAGGTTGTATGCTTCAAAGGCAAAGGATATTATGTCACTGTCAAGCCTGGAATAGAATCCTGAGGAATCTATTAGATCTTTCTTGAACCGCTTCAACATAGCTTTGGCTGAAGTGGACAATGCAGAGCCACGGATGGTCTTGACATACTTGATGAGGGAAATCGACAAGTCAAGCGAATTTGGGAAGTGGCTGAAGATGAAAGAACCGAATTCGCTTGAGAAATTCTATAAGAAAGCTGATGAATTCATGCGTTTGGAAAGCCTTCAAGCACCGGCTAAAGTGGCATTAACAGAGATCAAGAATAACACTGCTGCTTTTACCAAAAAAGAGACCGGGAGTCAGAAATGAGTTAATAATGGCGGGAAGAAACAGAAGGATGTGAAGAAACCTCGCTTCTTAAAACCTTCATATTTCACTCCTTTAACCGACACCCCGGAGAATACCTTTTTTGCTACCAAAGATGCGGTGGAATATCCTAAACCACCTGAGATGAGAGTTGGGAAAAAGGCTCTTCAGAGTGGGAGATTTTGTCATTTTCACAATCAACCCGGTCATGATACCAACGAATGTCGCCATCTAAAAAGCTTGATTGAAGAATTGCTAAGAGAGAACAAGTTGCAGCAATTTGTGAAGAGGAATAGGAATGACTCAACTTCATCTACTAAGGGTCAGCAACTTCCTACTCATCTGTCTGGCTCGGGTGAGAGGACTACTGCGCATGAATCAGAAAGGCCCGTTATTAATGTGATTACGGAAGGTCCTCACCCAGCAGGCAGAAGCTGGGGCAAGATGGAAAGATATGCCCGTGCCTTGAAATACGCACCAGCAGAAGAGAATGTTTTTGTGCTAGAAGATGCTGCACCATTGAAGCAGTAGAAAACTTTTAATGATGATATTGTGTTCAGAGCCAGGGACTCTATAGGCATTGAAGCTCCAACCATGGATCCCTTGGTCATCTCTGCAGGCATTGGGCCGGCTATTGTGAGAAGAGTGCTTGTATATTGCGGCGCTTCTTACAATATTCTCTTCAAAAAGACGTTCGATCAAATGAAAATTCTGATGGCTGATGTTCAAGCTTCATCTCAGAAGATCGTTCGGTTACTGGGGAACCAAAGCAGCCAATTGGAACTATTGACTTGTTCGTTGAGCTTGGAGAGGGGAAGAAAAAGGTTGTTCGAAAACAGACTTTTGTAATTATTGATGAATCTTCTGCCTACAACGCCTTCCTAGACCGACCAACTCTTGCGGCTTTTAAGGCAATTCTCGCCCCGTGGTGCCTCACTATGAAATTCTCCACGAATAATGGAGTTGGTGTTATTAAAGGGGATCAGAATGCTGGGCGAGAATGTTATCTTATAGAGTTGCGTGAAGCAAAGAAGAGAGAGATGGGAAAAGATGCGGCAGCCCCAGTCCGCATCAAAGAACCAACCTTGTAGCAATTACCGGGTGGACCCTGCACTGGCGAGCATAGCGGGGCACGAAGATAAATGGATCCTAGGAAAGCCATTGCAGGGGAGAATAGAGTGGTGCCAGTGGAAGTAACGGTGCCAATACCTGTTGACCCAAAAGATCCGAACAAAGTGGTGAATGTGGGTTCGCAACTTAGTGTGACGGTTCAAAATTCCTTGATATCATTCTTGAAAGCAAATCTGGACGTATTCACTTGGACTCATGTTGATATGTGTGGAATATCCCCAGAAATTGCAGTACATACTCTGAATATTGATCCGAAGTTTCCACCGATAAAGCAGAAAAGAAGAACCCAAGGTCTTGAAAGGTCAGCTGCGTTGAAAGAAGAGGTAGACCGGCTCATGGAGAATGGTTTCATCAGGGAGTCTACTATCCGAATTGGGTTTCAAATCCAGTACTGGTTAAGAAAGCTAATGGGAAGTGGAGAGTATGCATCAACTTCTCAGATTTAAACAAAGTCTGCCCCAAAGACTACTTCCCGTTACCCATGATAGATGAGTTGGTGGATGGAACAGCGGGGCATGAATTGTTATCTTTAATGGATGCTTACTCCGGATACAACCAGATCATGATGCATGAGCCGGATCAGGAGGACACGAGCTTCGTCACCGATGTTGGTCTCTACTGCTATAGAGTCATGCCTTTCGGACTGAAGAATGCAGGGGCAACTTACCAAAGACTCGTCAATGCTATGTTCAAGCCACGGATTGGAATAACTATGGAAGTTTATGTTGACGATATGCTGGTGAAATCAAAGAAGGCAGTAGACCATATGGATCACTTGACAGAAATGTTTGCAGTCCTCCGAAAGTACGAAATGAAACTTAATCCTTTGAAATGTTCGTTTGGGGTGGAGTCCGGGAAGTTCTTGGTTTTCATTGTGAGTGCTAGGGGCATTAAAGCTAATCCTACTCAGATTGCTGCCTTAAAAAAAGTCAAAGCTCCTAGAACGAAGAAGGAATAGCAAAGTCTTAATGGAAAAGTCGCTGCCTTGAGTCGATTCATTTCCAAAGCTATTGATAAATGCATTCCATTCTTTGATGCTCTGAAGAAATGAAGGAAAAACTTTGACTGGACACCTGAATGCCAGAAAGCTTTCAACGAGTTGATTCGTCATATGGAAACGCCTCCAATACATTCTAAGCCCGACAATGGTGAAGATCTTTTCGTATATTTGGCAATTTCATCTCATGCTCTCAGTGCAGCATTGGTACGGGAAGACGCAAAAATTCAGCGCCCGGTCTATTATATCAGCAAAAGATTCACTGGGGAAGAGATGAATTATTCAAAGTTGGAAAAGCTCGCCTATTGTCTGCTGATTGCATCAAGAAAATTGAGGCCGTATTTCCAAGCTCATCCCATCAAAGTCCTCACTGATCAACCTCTGAAGCAAGTCATGTTTCGTCCCGAGACTTCGGGTCGTCTTCTGAAGTGGAATATTGAACTCAGCCAATACGACATCACTTATCATCCCCGGAGAGCAATCAATGGACAAGCTTTAGCAGATTTCATCGCAGAATGTACAGATAAAGGTGACAGCGAGGAAGAAGTGACTGATAATACCCCAATTCGATGGAAATTATATGTTGATGGTGCAAGAAACGATTATTGTTCTGGAGCTGGGGTTGTGCTTGAAACCCCTGAAGGGCGGTCATTGTGCTATGCATTGAGATTGGAATTCCCTTCGACAAACAATGAAGCAGAATATGAAGCTCTTATTACCGGCTTGAAAATTGCTAAAGAATTGAATGTCAAAGTGTTGCAGATCTTCAGTGATTCACGGCTTATTGTATGTCAAGTCAAGAAAGAGTTTCAAACTAAAGGAGAAAATCTGCCTGCTTACTTGTCTAGAACCTAGGAACTTCTCGAGGATTTCGATCATTATACGATAAATCATATACCCCGGGAAGAGAACATGAAGGCAGATTCTCTCGCAAAGTACGCAAGCACTGGTGAAGCTCAATTACTGGGATTGGTTCCTGTAGAAGTCTTGTCAGCCCCAAGTATTGATGAAATGGAGATTGATTGGGTGATGACTGTTTCTCAAGAGCAAGAATCATGGATGACTCCGATAATGGAATATCTGCTCAACGGTTCTCTATCAGAAAATTCAAAAGAACGACAAAAGTTGCTAAGAAAAGCCTCTAGATATATAATTCAAGATGGTCGATTGTACAGACGGGGATTCTCAATGCCACTGCTACGATGTGTGACAAGGAAGGAGATAAGACAATTCTAGCTGAAGTACACGGAGGAGAGTGTGGAGATCATTCAGATGGTCAAACTCTAGCAAAGAAAATTCTCCGTTATGGGTATTTTTGGCCAGATATTAATCGTGATACTGCAAGCTATGCCCGAAAATGTGACCGATTCCAAAGATTTGCAAAAATCCCATGAGCACCTTCCACCGAGATAACACAGATGGTCAGTCCGTGGCCATTTGCTATTTGGGGAATAGATCTCATTGGGCCTTTACCAACCGCCAAATCCGGAATCAGATATGCTATTGTTGATGTTGATTATTTTGCTAAATGGGCTGAATCTGAACCATTAGCTACTATTACCTCTAAAAAGATGATAAACTTTGTAACTAAGAATATCATTTGCAGGTATGGTGTGCCTCAAAGATAATCACAGACAATGGAACCCAATTCGAAAGTGAAGAGTTCCAAGATTTTTGCAAGCGATTCAAGATTCAAAAAAGCTTCTCGGCAGTGGCTCATCCACAGGCAAACGGGCAAGTGGAAGCAGTAAACAAAATTATCAAATCAACCATCAAAAAACAGCTGAAAAAGCGAAAGATGGTTGTGTCGATAAACTACCACTAGCACTATGGGCATATAGAACTACACACAAAACTGTGACTGGGCACACTCCATTTTCATTGGCATATGGATCAGAAGTAATGATTCCGATGGAAATAGAAGTCCCTTCACATAGAAGAATTCATTTTAACCAAGCTGAAAACGAAGAGTTGCAACTTGAAGCACTTGACTTCCTTGATGAAAAAGGGAAGAGGCTCAGCTCAGAATTGCAGCCCATCAGCAAAGAATTGCCAGGCACTTCAATTCCAAAGTTCGCCAACGCAGCTTTGAGATTGGAGATCTAGTCTTGAAAAGGGTCATGACAGCAACATGAGTGTTTGCGCCAAACTGGGAAGGGTCATATGTCATAGGCAAAAAACTTCTTTATGGCACTTTCAAATTGACAACCGTCGAAGGAGATCCAATTCCAAGAGCTTTGAACAGCAATCACTTGCGCCCATATTTTACTTAAAAGCTTTACTGAAATACTGTAAAAGAATTGTGGATGTATGATTCTTGTATTGAAAGCCATTGTAAAGCCAGTGCAAGTGAATAATAAGAACTATAAAGTGGATGTAGGCCGAGTTCTTGGACGAACCACTATAAATCTTGTGTTCTCTACTATTATAAGCTGCCTGTTTTATTTCGATATATAAAGTACCTTAATTGTATTGCTAAAATGTCGATTTAATATTACAGGCCATTAAAACAAAGCTTACCCATCATAAGACCAAGCGATCCTTGACATCACTCAACAAATGAATGTTCAGCCACAAAAATTCCAGACTCAAATCTTATATAAGAAGTGCTTCAAGCAAACAGTTAGTAGTTCCACCAGAGGTGGACCCTTCCTAACTAATTGTGATCGTTTGTGCAAACGAACATCCGATTAATTAGCATGTGTCTGCCCCTGCGAACTCATTTAACAATGAAGTACACTTCTTTGGATAAAATAAGCTACTTGCAAAAGAAAGGAATGTGTGCTTGAAAATGATAACAGGGAATTGCTGATATGAGCAAATGGCGAAAAGACATGGGCGAGCAGGCAGGAAACAGCAAAAGACCTCTTCGGAGGCACAAGCCCTCTTCGGAGGCACAACTCTTCGGAGGATAAAGACCTCTAATGGGACTTGCCAGAAAAATAAAGTTATCTTTCTCAACAAAAAAGATTGGTGGAACGACCGGTGGCACAGGGAATCGTTAACTAGCTGAGAACGTTTGTGCAAACAAACATCTAAGTAACTTGTGTCCGCCCCGTGAATCCATCCAACCATGAGAAAGAAACTTCCAGGCAAAAGCCCTACTCGGAGGCACACATTTCACCGTGATCTGAAATAAAACTTCACACGAGTTGAAAGGTGAAAAGACCTCTTCGGAGGCACGCATTCCACCGAGATCTGAAATAAAACTTCACAAGTGTTGGAATGTGAAAAGCCCTCTTCGGAGGCCCATTTCACTAGAGTGGAAATGCTAAAAGACCTCTTCGGAGGCACACATTTCACCGCGATCTGAAATAAAACTTCACACGGGTCGAAATGTGAAATGCCCT
This sequence comes from Allium cepa, assembly GCA_030765085.1. Lineage (NCBI taxonomy): Eukaryota > Viridiplantae > Streptophyta > Magnoliopsida > Asparagales > Amaryllidaceae > Allium > Allium cepa. Next base: position 179,925,069 of record CM060937.1, on the reverse strand, counting down.
CTTCGGAGGCCCGCTTCCCAGCGAACAGGGAAAAACAAAAGCCTCTCCCAAGAGGCAGAAACAAAAAAGCCCTCTTCGGAGGCCCGCTTCCCCGCGTACAGGGAAAAAACAAAAGCCCTCTCCCCAGAGGCACACACAAAAAAGCCCTCTTCCCAGAGGCACAATAAACAAAAGCCCTCTTCGGAGGCACAAACAGGTCGAAGCCCTTTTTCAGAGGCCCACTTTACCACGTAGGGAAATTCACTTGCGAAACATAAAATTGACTTTCTTCGAAAGTGAAGCGTAAAAACTTCTCCATAAAAAAAAAGAGAAAGAAAGAAAGAGAAGACTTCTCCAATACGAGGCGCATTCTACTAAATCAAAAAAATATTTCCTTAAAATGGAAAAATTATTCTATAAAGTACAGATGTAAACCTCCTTCGAATGGAAAAGTTGTCCTCTAAAGAAAGAGTACAAGTCTTCTCGAAACAGAAGAGTTGTTCTCCAAAATTTTGCCAATGTGAAAGAGATTGCAATAAACCATGGTATGGGGGCAATATAATATAGTTACAAAAATAAAAGCAATGCTCAAGCAACATACCATAGGTTTACTGCAACATCACACAGAGAAAATAAAAGAAACTTGTATGAAAAAGAAGAATAAATGCATTCTCAAATACAGATAGAAGTTTGTACAAGTAGAAGAATCATTTTATTCCATACTATAAAAAATTTATACATGTGCAGGTTTCAAAACAAAAGAAGGTGGGGACCGGTACCCGCACAATCTCCGGTCAACACATGTCTTTATATATACAAGCAAAAAAGCAAAAAAGCGAGACGAAAAGTATAACTCCCAAACCAATCACTTCTTCTTCCTGCCACCTTTCGGGACTTCGCCTGGCCGGATGATTAACTTTTTGGGTCAGCTTGTGAGAGTAGGGAAAGAAAGAGGAAGGGGTGCAATTGGACTTTCTTCTGCTTTTTCTTCGCCGGCAGAAGCTTCTCTTCTTTTCTTTGAGACTCCACGCTTCCCCTTTTACCTTGAAGAAGACTCACTGCCCGGAGTGAAAAGTGCAGACAACTTTATGTCATCAGAAATAGTTTGCTCTGGGGTTCTTTCACCTTCTTCAGGTTCCTCGGCCTTCTGTTCTTGTGAAGCGACCGGGTCATCCAAGCCCTGAAGAGCTTCTATCTGCTCCTCTTGTGACCCCGGTTGAGAAACGGAAGGAGGAGTAATCTAAAGAGGCGGATAGGAAACAACTGGAAGAGGGGAAGGCTGAACAACACTTGGTACTTTCACTACAGGAGAAGAGAAGTTAAAGTCAGTATCTCTCATAAAAAGAGGAGAAAGTGGCGCGTCAAGATTTAAGTAATAATCAAAAAGTTCATCAAGATCATGTGAAGTAAACAAGCAGTCCACTTGAGCGAGATCAACATTGAGGTTACGTGGAGAAGTAGGCTTTACTATGTCAACTTCAAAATCCTGTGCTTTAGTGTTGTCTTGAGCCTCATCTCCAGTGCGGGCGGTGGCACTTTCAATAGCAGCTTGAGCAGGAGGTGGAGAATGGAAACTGGAGCCAACAATATCGATGTCGGCTGAAATCGAAGGTTGAACTGGGTCGGTTGAAGTTGCCTTCCCTAAGTGTTCTCCTTCTGCCATTTCGGCTCTCTCTTTGGCGAGTTGCTCCTTTCCTCTGGCAAGAGCGGCACATGCATCATCATTTAGATAATGTGCCATTAAATCTACTTCAGCATATCCGGCTCCTCCAAGCATATCAAGTGCGGCTTCCCACACTTTGGCCAAAGTGATTTCATACTCCGGTCCCAAAAATTTAAGGCTACCGCGCCCTAGAACACTATGAATGTAAAACTCGAGTAGAGTGGAGTTGACTTCGGCTTTAGTCGCCATATGAGATTCCTCGGCTGCTGCTTTGCCGGCAATAGCTTCATCACGCTCCTTTTCAACTCTAGAAAGTCGAGCTTTTAGCAGTTCAATTTCCAAGTTCTGGGAGCTGGTTTTTTCTCGCAGTTGAGCAACGTCGGCTCGGTAGTTTTCCACAACTTGCTGCCGTGCTTCAAATTTAGCTTCAGCATCTCTCTGTGCAGCGTGAGCATCTCTCACCTGTTTTTGAAGCACTTCTTCTCTTTGAGAATAAGAAGTGGAAGAAGTGGCGAGCTCTTCTTTAAGTTTTTCAACTTCCGCTTCAAGCTTCTCATTATAAGCGGCAATACTCTTCATCTCCGCATCATGTTGATCGAGTGTTTTCTACCATTCGGATTTGTCATTTTCCATAGTCAGCATGGCTTCGAGGTTTGCGCGATTTACTCTTTGAAGCTCGTCAACAAGTTTCTGCCAACCAGACATTCTCTCGATATTGAGTTTGACGGCATCAAGATTTCTCAACATGGCTTGCTTATCAATTGGGACCAAGTCAAGATCGAAGCGCACTCCCTTTAAGAACCAGTGCAGAAACCGACTTTGAAGAGTAGCCGGACCCTGCCCAACTTGATACGGGGGCCTACTGATGATTATTTGAATGTCAACTCTTTGAAGGGCAGGAGAGCTGGAAGGAATTTCCAAGGAGACGGGAGCAACGGGCTTTTCAAAGATTTCAGATGTCGGTTTTTCACCAAGTTTGGCCCGTTTACTCGGATCTTCAGTGGCATGGCTTTTTCCTTTATCATCACGGGATTTTCGCTAGTGAGAATCATCCTCTCTCTGGGAAGAATCATGTCGTTCGTCCCGTCTCCCGTAGCGTTCTTCATAAGCACGCTTCTCACGAGCTTTCCCGCAGCTCTTTCCTCGTCGGTTTCCCAGGAGGCAGGAAGATACCTCTTGGGGTCATAAGAGCCGCGCCTCCCATAACGCTGGAAATCATCGTAGTAGGAGCCACTTCGTCCCATTAGAGAATCTAAAAATAAAAAAAAGAGATAAATTCAGAAATCTTCAAAGCAAGGAAGTTGAATGCATATAAGTGCTGAAAAATCCTAGGTGTGTGTAACGTGCAAACTACGCGCGTCAAACTACGAACCACTCCTTGGTTGGGGGGTAATGATGGATTTTACAGCTAGTGTCAACTCTTGGGCTGATGGAGTTTGTTGCAGGACGGATGTCGCTTCAACTGCTGGAGAAGTAACTTTAGCAATGATAGGATCATCTTTAAAAAGCTCCTGTGAAGTAATCATCAGGTCACTCAACCCCTCAAAAGTATCATCACCGCTGTGCTTGGCGGGACTCGTTCTCTCAGTTCCTTTGTCACCGATTTCCCGGATGGTTGGGGAGGTTCCTCTTCTTCGACGACCGGAGCTAGTGCATGTTTTCCGGATGACCCCGCAACATCAATTGAAGTAGAACACTTTACCAATGAAGCCTCAACAGTATGTTCTTTCGGTGTAAGTTCTCCGACGGAAACTGGGGCGTCCGGTGTCTCTACTGGAGAATCAGGGACTTCATGAGGCTGAGTAGATCGGGAAGGATGCAGAAGTCCAAATTGGTGAAGAAATTCATCTTTCAGCAAAAACTTAATACTTCTTTCCTCAACCGCCACGGCACTTAATCTTTCAAAAGTCGGCTTGTGGCTGGGATCACTAGAGAGAGGAGGAAGCGCTGTAAAAGAAAATAATGAAATTAGCACCTAGCAACTCGGACTTTGAAAAGCTCAATTGGAAAAAGTGGGAATAAGCAATCTTACTTCCTACTCTCTAGATGGAGTAAAATCCTGGAGGGCGACGAACGAAGAAGAATTGATTTAAGAACCCGTGGGCGCTTTCCGGAAGATCGACGATCAATCTACGGTTCCTGGCGCTTCTCACGATTGTTATAGAGGGATGATCTTTGTTCTTTGCGAATGTGCACAAGTAGCAGATTTCTTCAAAGCTCAGAAGGCGATCAAGTGTCCTCCTGAACAGCACACAAAGTCCCATTAGGATGGCATGGCCGTTGGGATGCAGTTGGAAAGGAGAGATAGTTAATCGGAGAAGGAGTCGCTGAAGAAAATCATTGAAAGGAGGAATGGCACCACATAGGCACATCTGACGGTTGACGGCGATGAAACCGAAAGGTGGCCTATCAGCAGTATCGTTTGGCCCAGGAAGCACAACATCTGCTTCAGCAATACCAAACTGAATGCGTAATTGGTTGAATGCCCGTTGACTCAGGGAAGTTGGAGTTCTTTCCGGAGGATTATCCAATGGATTGGCTATCGGGAAGACCCCTTTAGCTTGCTCTATTATCTCTTCTTGAGAAGACATTCTACACAAGAAACTGGATATTCAAATATGAAGGTGCAGTTTCCTAAATGTGTGAAGCGCTGTGCAAAACTAATAAAACGACAAGCAAATATAACTAAAATTAAACTAATATGCATTTGTTAATTCTAAAGTTTCAGGGCTTGTTGTTTTAAGTTCAAATACAAGTGCAGTGTTGATGCAAACAAATCAGTCTTAATTGATTAATATGACTTTGCTTTAATACTTCACTTGAATTTGTCGATTTACAGCATTTCATATGATTATCTTTTATCGACTAATCTGTCATTCGATGTGGACAATCAGTGGCAGTATATTCGTCCTATTTTTCTGCAAATGTTGTATTTAACAGGTTATTAGCGTTAAAATTAATGAAATCTGTAAAGAAGTACAACAAGTTCAAGCATGGTTTCTTGGCAGTTCAAGTTGGGAATTTAATTCAGCAACGTCATGTTCATTCAAGTTGAAAGTACTTCAAGGCAATGCAAAACAGCCTAAGTCGCAGGTCGCTCAAATGCAAAACAGCCTAAGTCCTAGGTCGCTCAAATGCATACGCGACCTACGACCCATGCGTACGCGACCTACGACCTATGCCGCAAGAGGTTAAGTCAACTATTTTCTTAGGTCGCTCTGCTCAAGTTATGAAGTTTATCAGTTATCTTCCTACAAGTTAAAGCTATGCTGCGAGTTAAGTTAGGCTGCTGATTCTTTAAGTCGCCTAGTTTTAAGCCGTGTGTTATTCTGGTAAATTAGGTCGCTGGTTCTTTAGGTCGTTCAACTTTAGGTCGCATGCAATCCTGGCAAGTTAAGTCGATGTCCCTTATGTCGTTTGGAGTTTTATGGCTAAGTCGCTAAGTCGTTCACAGAGCTAAGACATGCGATTCATGTTCACGCTGCTGAAGCCCTAAGTCGTTCAAGGCTCTTAGGTCGAGCACGGCCTAACTCTCCTTAACTCGCGGACTCCTTTTCTTTCAACAAATCGGCTGACCCACTAGCCGGTTAACCCAATAGCCCGTTACCCTCTCAACAATAAATTCCACCGTCTCCCCACACCACCAGATCATCCAAATCATCCAAAACCAACTTAAAACGCCTCAGATCCATCATAAACCCGATATATTGCTGTGCTCACATGAATTACAGTGACGGCATGTCCAATAACGGTCAAAAATCTATCGTAATGTGATTCGTAGCAAAATATGGCATGTGAAATCGGGTTAGGGTCAAAAAATGAGGAGTTCACAATTCAACGGTGATCGTGGTTGGAGGATGATCGGAATTCACTTACGTAGTGTAATTGTAGAGATGATCGACGACTGATTGGTTTCTTCTTTAAGAGCTTGAAAAATCCTTTGAAAGCAGGTTAGAGTGTTAGAGCAGGTAAAGAAAGGAAGAGGTGGTCTCAGCGGCTTATATAACAGGGGAACACGAATAGGCACGAACGACCTAACTCCGCCCACTAGGTTGCTCACGACTTAAACGATCTAAAGTAGCACGGGTTAAGAGATATCGAAGCACACGGCCTAACTCCTAGGCGTATACTTCGAGGGGCAAGTGTTAACCCTCTATTATTCAGCGACTCAGCGACTTAACGGTTCAGTGACTCAGCGACCTAATGGTTCAGCAACTCAACGACCTAATGACCGAACAACCTAACGGCTACTGCGACGTAACTCCAGAAGGTCTCCTGCGATCTAACTCCAGAAGGTCTCCTGCGACCTAACTCCAGATGGTCTCCTGCGACCTAGCGACCTAGCGAGTTATCACAGAATGAAGCAACTTCCTATGCCGTTCCCAAACCATAAGTCGCCAACTATTCTCCCTAGGTCGCTCATGACCTAAACATACCAAAGAAGCTTCTTATGCCGCTTCCTCCTAGGTCGGCCACGACCTATGACTTGATAGATTGTTCGAGGAGATCAAGAACACCCTAGTTAAGCCGTAAACCGCTCCCACTAGGTCGCTCATGACCTACGACCTATCCAAGGTCGCTCATGACCTACGACCTAATTCAGAAAACTTCCTATAAATACCCCACCTACTCCAACTGGAAAAGGATCTTTTTGGCTCATTTCTGTAACGCCGATACTCTGCTGAATTCTCGACTCACTCGACACTTCAAATACGAAAGACATCTCAACGAACTTCAAGAGGAAATCTAACACAATCGACATGGATTCAAAGAATTCTTCTACATCGGAGTTCTAGCTATTTGTCCTATCAGTGTTGTAATCGAAGATTGTTGTAAAGTTGTAATTGATTCAGCAATAAAGAAGATTGAAGTGGACGTAGGCTTAACTTGAAGCCGAACCACTATAAAACTGTTGTCTTTTTATTGCTTTCTCTGTGACTTTTTTACTTACTTCTAATTCCCGTATTGACGGGTGGTGCTTTCACTTAATTTCTACTTACACCGGGGTGTTAGCGTTCAATTTTAAGCGTTAACACATGCTAATGATAAATTGAAGGCTATCTCAATGGCAGTTTAGGGAGTTCTCTAAAATTGGATTAGGGATTTAGCCATGTATAAATAACCCTCTTATGTTCATGTAATAAAGTTTTTTATCTTCTTATCATACTATGCAAGTTGTAGTCGCAAAATTAAGAGAAATAAAATCGCTTCCTAAGCCGCTTCTTCTTCTTTGATCTTTAGATGCTTTTTTATTTTATTCTCATTTTTATTTACATGCTCTCTTTCGTTTTATGTTAGTAGATTAGATTTTCGTTCATGCACTTAGTTTAGCTTTATTTCTTTGCGAATAGTTAGTTCCTTTTATTTTAATTAGCTTGCACTTTCCTTTTTTGTTCTATGTTGAAATTTACATGTGTTGAAATGATAACGCAAATGAGAAGTTAAACCCCTTCAATTTAGGGGTAATGAAGCTCTCTAAAATTATGTAGATTCAACATATTTTGTTATTTATGATCTCTTCTTAGTGCTTAATGAAGAGTTGGATTATGTTATAAGTTTATTAGGAAATTTGATACCCTATATTGTGTTTATAATCACAAATGGGCCATGCTTAATCCAACATAAACACAATTTACATCATCATCTTACTAATTGGTTTTGATAATGAAATTAAAGTAGAATCAAAATTTGATGATCTATGTTACTAAACAAAATAGTAAATAAATCATGCCTAAAACAGTTTTTGCTTGATTTCATGTTCATTTTCATTACAATTCATAAGTGTTTTAGTTGTTGTATTAAAGTTTGATGGTTTAAGTGTGTTAATTAATAACACAAATAGACAATACTTATGGCAAATACATCACTAATTCTACATAGATTAAAATAAGAGACCATAAACTGATTTTGTGTTGATTTTATGTTGATTTTATGTGAGAGTATGAGAGTGAATTTTCCTCTAAATTATTTCTTAATCTCATATTTTTATTCACTTTTGTTTTTGTTAGTTTTACATTTTTTAGCTTAAAACAATTTCAAACTCTTCGAGTTAATTTGACTGAGGGTAATTATAAGTTAATTCATTTCCCCCGGGGATCGACCCGTACTTGCATATGTACTATAATTATACGTCGTGCATTTGCAGTTATTTTGACGATTATATTTCTAATGGCGTTTTTCTAACCGATAGAAAAATCCGCCATTATCAACAAGTTTTTGACGATGTTGCTGAGGAAAACAATTTAAATTTAATTTTACTGCTCGAATTAATTTGTTTTCCTTCCTTTATTTTTGTGTCAGTTTTCATATCATTTAATATACACACACACAAAATTTCATTTCAAAAGAAAAAATATATTCACATTGCAATTCTGTTTTACAAATACTATGCATTTCTCTATTTTCCCAATTACATTTCAAAACAAAAAATAGTTACGTTGCATTTCTCTGGTTTTCCAATTAAAATACTGTACATTCACTTCTGTTCATCTCCATCCTGCACATCAATATAAAATCGTGTCTTCTACTTCCAGTTCACCACATCTTCTTCACTGACCAACAATATCCACCTACAATCACCATTCACCACTACTCCTCATCACTGTGCTGCTGCTACCATCCCTCACCATATAACCATCATCCTTTTCCAGTGCATTTCACTATCATCTCCATCCAATATAATATGTCATAGACCATCACTACACAGTGCAACCTGCTATGCCCCAAACACACAACATACAACAGCTACCAGCCACCACCCCAACATTCATACTTCAATTCAATATCAATCCTCTACAACTGTGCATACAACTTTCCTATCAACCTGCCTTGCATATTAACTTGAACAACACTTCACTGCTTGCTCTCTCTACATGTCACCGTCCTCTATGCACATTCCACTGTGCACATTCCATTGCCTCTATGAACAACACTTCTCTACTTGCATATCAACCAATTACAAATACTTGCCTCTGCGCACGTTCCACTGCCTCACCTCCTTCATGTCCAAACTGTACCACCATGCTTGACATATCACTGTCCTCATACTTGAAAGCAACCATCCCCAATCCTTCTCTGCCATAACACTTCCTTCATTCATCATACTCACAACATAGACCATCACCCAAACAATACATACAAACTACATCACAGACCAGCTACTACATCAATCAAACTCCTCACCAAACTACCATTGCAGCCATCTACTTACAACACTCCATACTGCTGCAAACCACATTAGAAACTTCATTGATCAAACCACTCTCTGTCTATACACGCAACATCATAACAACCTTGCTTCAGCCACTCACACTTCCATTCAACCACTATTCTCACTGCCTGCTCCAAAATAATAAACAATACCACTATCACTCCTCACCGCTACAACTTCGCATCCCAAATCTAGCAGCCAACACCTCCTCACTGCCTCATCACTGCCCACCTCCCTTATCCCCAGACTTCAAACTTCAACTTGCATTAATACACAAACTTCAATTACTACAACTTGCTAAAGAATTACTCCGCTTGCTTAATAATAATAATAACAATAATAATCGTAGCTTTGAAAAATAAAAAGTTTTTTTTGGCTAATAATTCTACACACTCTGGTATTGTGCTCTTATCATTTGTTTTTATTTTCATTGCATTGTTGGTTTCTTGCATTTTAAAAAAATTCAAAAACAAAAACAAAAATCAAATATCAATCGTAGTTGCATTGTTAATGCATGTTTAATTCTTGTTTTTCATTCATATCATCTTATTTTCTTTTCTAAGGGCAACACCCAAATCCACATAAGGTAGGAGATTTCATCACCCCTTCCTTCCTTGGTCCACAAATTGCACGTCGTCTTAGAACTTGCTAATAATAACGGTTAGACATCGGACTTTAGGGTGTCACGAACTCACATAAGGCTTAATTGTATTTTGACAGGCTGTCTTCTTTCTGTAATTAATATTCTAGGCTACGGCTGAGCAATAATAATATAAAATATTATGGTGATTCGTAAATATTACAGTAATTGTTTCTTTGAAGGTATTTAAACCTTCGGCTGCATTGCTAAGGTGATTTGTGGTGCACATATAACTCCTGTCTGTTACCTCTCTAAGAACTATTTTGTTGGATTAAGACAAAGTTTGATTATACAATTTTGGGTTAGGAGCTACCGAGGATAGAAAATTTATAACTAAATCCTTGCATTCATTTAGCTGCATTAGTTCAGGCATATATAAAAAAACAACAAAATTCAAGACTAAAATAAATCGTATATATTACTTAACTTAATTTTTGTTTAATCCAAAATTAAAGAAAAAAACCTTTTAAATCTTTTCCTTAGAAAAAAAGAGAAAGTTTTTTTTCAATTAAAATCAGAATTCCAAAAACAAAACAAGCATTTTACTTGAGTTGGTTTTTTTTAGAAAAATAAAAATCTAAAATATATATATATATATATATATATATAATATTTTCAAAAACAAAAACATATAAAAAGGAAAAAATTGAAAGAAAAAAAAAACAAAATTCAAATCTCCCTTTTGAAAAATAAACTTTTTTTTGGTAAATATTTGGCCTTTCTAAAAAAAACTGTATAAAAAACAATTTTTCACTTCATATTTCTAACCTTATTTCATTCTCTTAACTCGATTCTCACTTCTTTCTCTACTTGACTTTTTCTTGTGCATGAGCACTTGGACTTGTGACACAACAACAAATACTTGGACTCACGACATAACAACTAATCATTTAACTCGGACAAACAATCCTCCAGCAATGGCAAATGAAAATGCCCCATGAACACTCATGGATAGAATCTTTCCCGATAGAGTTCTTATTCCTTCTTGCATCACGCTACCCACCTTGATGGGTAACTATTTTGAAATTCATTCCAATCATATTTCCATGCTCCTAAAATTTGACAATTTTGAACATGATAATCCATAAATTTTCTTAACGAAATTTAAATAAGTTTGCGCAACCATTAAACTCCAACAACTTAGTGATAATGGAATCAAAATTCAATTAATTCCATTCGTCGTTACTGATTACGCTGAAAAATGGCTGTACAGCTTAACTTCAAACTCGATCAAAACTTGTGAAGAATTCGTTAAAGTCTTCTTAAAAAAGTTTTTACCCTTTGGAAAAAACAACTATAATCCGATATGAAATTGTCAATTTTCAACAATTTAGGGGGGAACTATTAAAAAGAATTTGAAAGATTTAAGGAGCTTTTGATAAAATGTTCACACCATAATTTCGAGAAATGGACCCTTTGCCAAATCTTATAACAATGGACTTGAAAATAGTTCACGAACCATGCTTGAATCGATATGCCAAGGCAATTTCAAGTCCAATATCATGACGATGCTTGGCAATTTCTCAAGAACTTGGCCGAAAAATCATCCTAATGGGAAAGTTCTAACGAAAAATTAATTTACTCACGATCGAACGCACACTCGATAGGATCATCTTTGGCTTTGGAAGCTAAAATCGATGTAACGATTAATAAATTCGAAAATATTTTCTCATCGAAACAAATGAACCAAGCTTCCCAACCAATGTGTTATAAATGTAATGATCAGAATCACGTAGCCGATCAGTGCCCTAATTTGATAGAACAACTCAATGCTTTCAATAAGGTTAAGAATGACCCGTTTTCTCCAACATATAATCCCGGTGGGAGAAATCATCTGAACTTTTCTTAGAACCGAAATAGTTCCAACATGAATGTGGTTCGTCCCAATTTTCAAGCATTTTCGAACAATGCTTCGAATCCTCCGTTTCAATCCAATCGTTTTCAACAAATTTTGCGGGTCCGTCTCAAAATCAACCGCAACAATCTTTTGCTCCCCAAAATGATAAATGATTAAGTTCACTTAAGAATAGTATTGAAACTTTGGTTAAATCAACTACTCAAAGCCTCCAATCAAACAGTAATTTGCAAAATTTGTTAACTTTGTACATGAAGAATACGAGTCAATCAATTCCAAAACTTGAAATGTAAATGAGTCAATTAGCCACTTTTGCATGTGAACGTGAACGAGGCACATTCCCAAGTCAGCCAATTATGAATCCTTGAAATCAAAACACGAATTCAAATCAAGCCCATGTTGTTCAAGATAGCAACATAACCCAAATGAATGCTATCACGACTTTACGTTCTAGTAAACAAATCGATAATCAAGTTGTTAATCCAAATGATTTACCATAAACCCCTCTCAACACTTCTAAAACAACAAATGAATCTGAACAAAACATGAGCCAATCATAGAATCAAACTCCAACCCAAATTCTTCTTCTACTCAAGTAGACCCACCTACTGAGTATCGCGTTCGATTTCTAGATGGTCTCCAACCCAAGGAACATTTTGACCAGATGGAAAAGATGTTGGAAATTTTAAACAAGTGAAAGTTAAACTCCCACTCCTAGATATCGTTCAACAAGTCCCAATTTACGCTAAGTTTCTCAAGGACTTATTTACTTAAAAACGACACACTCATGTACCCAAGAAAGTTTTCTTAGTCGCTGGACTTAGCGAAGTCTTATCCCAATCAACTCCTGTTAATATAAAGATCCTAGATGCCTGACGAACTCGTGCACGATAGAGACAAAATAATTAACTCAATTTGGGTGCGAGTGTCAATTTGATTCCTTATTTGGTTTACCAGCAATTTGGCTTGGGTGAACTATTCAATTCGACAATCATTTAATAACAAAACCCGTGGGAGAAATCAAGGACGTACTCATCAAAATCGATCAATTTATATTCTCCGTCAATTTCATCATTTTGGAAACTCAACCTGTGAATAGTTCGATGAGTCAAATTCCATCGATTTTAGGCCGACCCTTCTTAGCTACCTCAAACGCCTTAATCAATTATCGCAATGGTTCGATGAAAATTTCTTTTTGGAAATATGACTTTGGATCTTAACATTTTCAATCTTGAAAATCAGCCGAACGAACCACATGACCAAAGGTTAGAAGTTAGCTCCATTTAAGAAAATTTTGATAATGAAACAGTTGACCTTAACAACGAACGTAAGATCGAACATGAATAATTATTTCAAGATGAGCCTAACAAAATTGAAAATGCGCTTCCGTTTGAACCCTTTACCATTGAATTAGAACTTCAACTGAATTCGTTGATTGAGAAACCACCGAGGTTGGACCTCAAACCCCTTCTCGATCATCTTGAGTAAGCATACTTAGGTGATAACGAAATGTTTCCCATAATAATCTCTTCAACTCTCTCTCTTTTAATCAAGAAGCTTCCCTTCTTTAAATTCTGTCAAAAAAACAAAGAAGCTATTGGATGGTCGATTACCGATATAAAGGAAATTAGCCCCGCTCTTGTTCAACATCGTATTCATTTAATTGAGGATGCCAAGCCTGTTCGTGACACACAATGAAGACTTAACCCAAAAATGAAGGATGCGGTTCGAGACAAAATTCGTAAATTTCTCGATAACAGAATCATATACCCAATTTTCGAAAGTACGTGGGTTAGCCCAATTTTTGTCATGCCTAAAAATACCGGACTTACTGTTATCAAAAATGATTCTAATGAACTCATTGCAACTCGTACTCAAACGGGTTGGCGCGTTTACATTGATTATCGAAAATTAAATGCTGCAACACGTAAGGATCACTTCCCTCTTCCATTCATCGACCAAATGCTTGAACGTATAGCCGACCACGAATTCTATTGCTTTGTTGATGGTTAATCCTGTTATAACAAAATTCCAATCACTCCCAAAGATTAAGAGAAAGCAACTTTCTTGTGTCCCTTTGGCACTTTTGCATATCGACATATGCCTTTTGGCCTTCGCGGTGCTTCTACTACGTTTCAAAGATGCATGGTCAGCATCTTTTCGGATATAATCGAACGTTTTCTAGAGGTCTTTATGGACGATCTTTCAACCTTTGGTGACTTTTTTTCCAAATGTTTGCATCATCGAGATAGTCTTAAAGCGATGTAAAGACAAAAACTTAACGCTAAATTGGAAAAAATGCCACTTCATGGTCACACATGGCATAGTCCTTGTATATGTCATTTCAAATAGAGGCATTGAGGTTGATAAGGAAAAAATCGAGGTCATTGCAAATCTATCCATTCTCAAATCTGTTAAGGTTATTCATTCATTTCTTGGACACACTATTTTTCATAGATGCTTTGTAAAATATTTCAGTAAAATTGCTCGAACCTTGACTACTTTTCTTGAAAAGGACATTCCTTTCAATTTTAACTCTAATTGTGTCTTTCTTTCAAACGTCTTAAAAACATACTCATTTCCACCCCCACCATTTGCTCACCCAATTAGGATCTTCCTTTCGAAATAATGTGTGACGCTTCTAACTTTGCAATTGGTGCTACCTTAGGACAACACATCAAAAAATTATTTATGTCACCTACTATGCTAATATGACTCTTAACGATGCTCAACTCAAGTACACAACCAATGAAAAAGAGCTTCTAGCAGTAGTCTTTGCAATAGAAAAGTTCTGACCTTACTTGATTGGCTCACACATTACTGTTTACACCGACCACTCCGCTCTCCAATACCTTTTCGCTAAAAAAGATGTTATGTCTCATTTGATTCGTTGGATCCTTTTACTCCAAGAATTTGACCTTACGATCAAAGACAAATAAGGATATGATAACATCATTGATGATCATCTATCACGTTTTCCAAATGCAACATCATCTTTACCGATCAACGAGGACATTCTTTATGAACAACTCCATTCTGTTTATGTCGATCCATGGTATGCTGACATAGTGAACTAAATAAGTTACTAAGGAAATTCCTTCGTTTTGGTCGAAATAAATATAAATTTCTTTTCCAAGTCAGGTACTTCTATGGGGATGATCCATACTTGTTCAAGTATTTTCCAGATTAAATCATTCGATGTTGCATCTCGGATAATGAAATAAGGAGTGTTCTCTCATTTTGTCACGATCAAGCGTGCGATGAACATTTCAATTCTCGTAAAACTACTGAAAAAGTACTTCAGATGTGGCTTTTACTGCACTCTTTTCAAAGATTCATTTGAATCTTGTATAACTTTGGATCGTTTCCAAATGGAAGGAAAAATCTCTTGATGAAAAACGATGCCCTTGACTCCCATTCTTACGGTCGAGATTTTTGACGTTTGGGGGATTGACTTTATGGGACCGTTTCCCAACTCTTTCGGAAATTTGTACATTCTTCTTGCTGTCGATTATGTATCTAAGTGGGTCGAAGCCGTTCCGTGTAAAACCAACAACAATTGAATTGTTGTGAAATTCCTTAAAGAAAACATCTTTTCGAGGTTCGGCCCACCTCGCACAATAATAAGCGATGACGAAACCCATTTTTGCAATCGATCATTTAAAACTCTAATAAAGAAATACTCGATAACCCATAATTTATCCACTCCGTATCATCCTCAAACTTGTGGTCAAGTTGAAGTTTCAAATCGCCAAATCAAACCAATCTTGGAGAGAACCGTTAATAAAAAATGAAAAGATTGGTCTTAAAAATTAACGGATGCGCTTTGGGCTTACCGTAGTTTTTGTACCAAAAATGGGCACAAAACTCTTCAGAAGTTTTTGAAGAGATAAAAATGAAGAATATAAATTAAAATGTGGCTTATCTAACAAAAACTCCAAAAATTGATAAATAAATGCACAGACACAAGCGATTTAGAGTGGTTCAGCGTGTTGCTTACGTCCACTATGAAGTTTTTATGACTTTATTGATTCTTTCTCGATGAATACACTTGATTACAGCGAACAACAGTGAATTACAACTTGAAATTCGAGTACAACAGCTGAGATAGGATGCAAAGTTCAATCCGGCAGAGTTTGGGCACTTCAGAATAAAAAAGATCCTCCTTCTGTAGGCCCTGGGCTCTGTTTATAGGCATAGGAGGCTGATATTTCGCTCAAACTTTGAGAGACCACTTCTGGCACGTGATTGGGCCCACGCGATGGGTCCTGGGAACTTTCGACTCGATCTATGATCGATACGAATGCAATTCATATCGATCAAGATTTTGTCCAATGGAGTCGAAACTTGGTGTGAACCCCCTTTAGCTTGTACGTAAGCCCCTGTGAAAATTTCATAGCATTTGGACTTGTGGATCTTGAGTTATGATCGATACAAGATGGAGGTTTTCGGAAAATTACGTGATTCGAACCGGTCTGTTCGAATCGATGATAGCACGTGCCCTCGTGTCGACGTGGCGTGCACTTCTCGCATCGACCCACCTTTCACTCCGAGTTGAGCGAGTCATTTCCCTAAACTTAGCCTCGTTTGTATCGATGACCGTTGCATACCTCGAATCGATGAAGATGCTCTAGTTCGCATCGATGAAGGCGACGTGGTTCGCATCGATAGAGGCATCTTTGTTCACATCCATCAAACCAGACCTTGTTCTTATCGATCAAAGTCACTTCAACTTAATGCATACGAACAAGCAATATTACGATGGATTCGAATAGGGGCAATTCCGTTTTGCTTGATGGATACGAATAACGACTACACAATGGATGCGAAGTATGGTCACCTGATGGATACAAACTAGAGTTAACTGATGGATACGAAGTAGGCGAGAGATGATCGACATGAAGTGAGATCTTCTGATGGATACGAGACTGATCGATGCGAATTCAATGGATATGAAGATGTGGCCATTCTGATAGATGCGAAGTCGACGGATTCGAATGAGGCATGATGATGGATATGAACCAGATCGATACGAACTAAGGCTTATTGATGGATACGAAAAATATGCCATTTTCTCCAATTTGCATTGATCATAACTTGAACATACGAACTCGGATTGACTTGAAATTTGGAATGCTGTCTTTCATGGCATCGCTTGTCATGCCTTGTCAATTCTAGCATGATCCGGACTCAGACAAAATTCATTGATATCCATAGCAAACCTGCGCATACTCGATATCCAGGACGAGTGATCCTTGGTTTTTCAATCTGTTCCTTGATATCTCGGCCTTGCCAAAAGGCGGGATAACATTTGCCCCCAAAGTACTGTGGAAACATGACGTGCTTTGAAAAGCTGCATCCTCATTCTGAATAGTTATCGTCTTTTCATTGAAATTTGTAATCTTTGACTGATTTCCTTAGTAATGCGAACTACTGATTTTCAACTGCTGTACTCTGTATCGTTGTAACTGATTGCTGTATGATAGTGATTAGCTATTTGTCGCCATAATCGCTATTAAATTGGTATCCAATTCCCGTGAATGATGAAAATTGAATATTAGTCCGACATATATGCTAATATGACTCTCGTTAATGTAGCACGTTCACGAGTCATTGTCAGTTTTCTCGTATCAAATTCCGTATCGATCCTCTCCTGAATCGATGTGAAATTTGAGTCGCAACAATGCTTGATTGTTGTGCTTAGTTGTTTCTTCGTATCGATCCTCTCCTCAATCGATATAAAGGGTTGAAAAATTGCTCTCGCGTTGATAAACGTTGCGTCGATGGATACGAAAATGATCATCTCGCATTGATAGATAGGAATCTCTATGGGCATGAAATGTTCGTTCGCATCGATGGGTGTGAGCTTCGATGAACACGAAGTTTAATGTACGTATCGATGAAATTCAACTCTTGTGGGTCGAGCACCGATGGAAACGAATTAGTAGTTTCGAATCGATGGAGCTTAATGCCTTCAGAGCTGCCTTCATCATGCACTTCATATCGATGGATCTGTGCCATTGGATACAAATAGATGATTCACAATTCATATCGATGAAAGTTGTCTCCTGGATGCTGTGATTTTATGGATTCGAACGGCGTAGTCATATTGATGTATTATGGATGGGGTCGTGCCAATCGATGCGAACAGCAGCTTCGAATCCATGGTTTTCTATAATAGTTTCACATCGACGAAGGTCTGAGCTGATGGATGCGAACTGCTCGTTCGAATCGATAAGGCAGAACCGTTGCTACCGGTCATTTTTGACTGGGAGGCGAATCATTTTTCTTCCTTTCCTTGGGTCCATATAAATACTGTGGACCTAGGCGTTTTTCACTTTTTTACTTTCACTTTGCTTTTCACCTTTGTATCGCTCTGGAAGCTGGATAAAGGAAGAACACTGCTCGCTGTCGAATCGATCCAAACCTTCAATTCCTCTCATTAACTGTCAGATTTAGGTAATCTGTTAAACGAACCCAACATTTAAGCGACGAGACTTGAAATTTTCACCATTCTGTTTGCTCTCGCGATCGAATCTGATGAAATCAAGGCCGGAGACCGGCCAGGGTAAGGCCGAGGATGGAGCATGGAAATGGAGATGAGTCTGTTTAGGGAAGAAGGAGTGTGGAGAAGGATGGATCAACCTTCATTTCGCGTCGATCTGGAGTAAGAGCATTCGAATCGATCCGAATAATTTGACTTCGCATCGGAGTTTGTACCGATCCTGGAAGAGCTAAATGAGATGATGATGTTCGCATCGATCGAAGATGGTTGGAACTCGTATCGACCTGGAAGGATCGATTCGAGGATCTGGCCCATACGATCGATACAAATTCCTGGCTTCAACGATCGAAACAAAGTTTAGGGCGGTGATCGATGCGAAGCCAAAGGTTTCAGATCGATGTGAAACAAATGGACCCAATCGATACGAAGCTGTATGCCTTGATCAATACGAAGCTAAGGTTCTCTGGTCGATGCGAGATACACTCTCATGATCGATATGAAACGTATCGATTCGAAAATCATCCATACGAAACATATCGATTCGAACCGGATTGATATAATCGATGTGAAGCAAAGGTCTTGAGTGGTCGATCCAAGCCTGAATTTTGAAGGATAAGAAATCTTGCATAATCGAGAACTTGACTTCGACGAGCTTCAGCCTTGCATGACCAGACATGACTGTAGAACTGCATATTTGACTGCCTTTCGGAGCTCGTCGATGGAACTCTGACTTAACAAAAATATAATGAACTCTAACTTGGATCGACCGCTAAGAGTCTGGGTGGCATGGTTGTGACGGTCGGCGACGACGGTCACTCCAACTGGATTTCGAAGTCTTGTTGTTTGCATATTTTGATTATCTCTGTAGAACCTATTCAAGTAATGCACAGCACTGCACTGTACAACACATTCACACACTTTACACTGGGGAATGCATGGGCTTACTATCGTCTAATGATGATTTCTTGTGAGTTAGTTGGTTATGGAACCTTCAAGCTCACAGCAACAGGAAGCCCAGGGTTCAATTCCTCCAACAATCGAGATACCGGCCATCGAGGCTGTAGTTATTGATCCAGCCCCGGACGAGGCACCTGGCATCTTTCATTGCTAGTTCAGCAGACTCCGTCCCAACTAATCTTTCCGAAGACATGCTAGGATGAATTTATTTGAGGCATGACTTATCTCTTGATGACGTGCTATTGCCAGGACCCGATGATAGATCGCACTGCCCTCCGGAAGGGTATACCGCATTCAATCGCCATGCATGCGCAGCTGGGATGCTTCCTCCGTTTAACCAATATATCTGAGAAGTGTTGTCTTTCATTGGAATCACTCCATCTCAATTACACCTGAATGGATATGCTCTGCTGAACAGCCTGCTCATCGTATTCATGGAGTACCTCTTTCGACCACCACTTCCGACTGAGATCAGATATCTGTTCAACTTCAAGAGTCGGGGAGATATCCCATCTTTCATGTTCCTAGAGGTAGTAAGAAATTGCCAAGTAGGCACGGGATCCTAGACGAGGCTAAGTTACTTCAAGACGGAATGGTTTTATGTCCGGTGCCCCCCGGGATTCGCCAGTCGATGGCTATTTCAGTGTAAGTATTGCAGTCTTCTCAAATAGCTAATAAGACATTCATAAATAAAGTCAACTTATATCTCTTTCTCTTTACAGCAGTAATTCAGCAACCCGAAGGCGTTTATTATAGAGAGATAGTTCGAACTCTCCAAGAAATTCCGAGTGAAGATAGACATATTGATTTGGTTCTAATGGACAGGAACATGAGAATTCTCGGGCGGATTGAGCAGAAACAAAGTAGAAGGCTTGAGGGGACGCTTCGAACTAGCTCGAAAAAACGGACCAAGCGCACGACGCCCTATCTTGTTATAACCGAGGAAGTTGATTCGGAGAGGACACATACTAACGAAGAGCCTCTAGTTGAGCCTTCGGATGTAGTCCCGGATTCCAAAGGAAAAAAGAAAAGGCAAGGCAGCTGCGTTTAAATGTCTCAGATCCAGGAGATGGAAATCTGTGGTTACGTCTCGGCCTGCTTCCATAGTTAGAATTTCGGAGGCTTCTTCCCCACGAGTGGAAAATATCTTCGAAGGGCTCGCCGATATCCCAATTCCGGATTACGTATCCATTCAACATGATCCCGGATTGGAAGAACTTGAGCACGCCTTAGATTTAAGCGAGTCTCTTCCCACTAGCATGGTCGATACTTCCGGTTGGTCGGGGGGTTGCACACACATACACGACTCACAGCACCATATGATTTTTGACCATAAGCTCTCCACTATTGGAAGATCACTAACTCTATTCTTCTTTTACTTTGTAGATATAATGTCTGGCCGTGGCTCTATGCTTGGTAGCCTATGAAATACTCGCCAATCTTCATCATATTACGAGTCGTGCAGAAGAGAGGGAGACAGAGATTATGACCAGGGGTATTCCAGTCAAGAACAGTATGATAGAGAGAGGGGATATGTGCGCCAATCTCGATCTCGCTCACCCCCACCTAGAGCTCCTGCACTGCCTCCAGTTTATGTTTCATGGCCTCCTGAAACTTCACAGCATACGCCTTCTTCTCATACTTCAAGGTCTGATTCTCATCGCAGTACTGAAATAGTAGCCCCCCAAACCACAGAACAGGTCCTTACTGAGCCTACCGAGGAAGGAGCGATCAAACTTGCTCAATTGAAAAAGGATTTCCTCGATATTTGCTTTGATGGTTACATCTTCCCTTCGCACCTAAAGAGAATCCCGATGGTGGCAGAGAACACTGTTCATGATTATGTTGCGGATATCTTCTTTCAATACAAGGAATGGTCGAAAGCTACGAAAAAAAGCGTCGAAGGTGACTTTTGATCGGGCTGCCACGATTGAAAAATTAGAGAAAGAGCTTTCACAAAAAGACCGGATTATTCAGGTGCTTAACAACGAAGCCGAGTCTTCTAGAAAATCCAAAATAGAAGCTCTCAAAAAGGCCGATGATGCCTAAGCGGCCATGGATTGAATGAGGCAAGAACATTAAGCCATGATGGAAGACATGGGCCATAGGAATATCACCGTCATAGCGAAGCGTGATGCAGCCCTGAAAGAGCTCAACGAGCTTAAGTCTAAAATTTCTGAAATTATTAAAGAGAAGGATGCTGCTAAAATCTCCTCCCAAGAAGCATGTGATCAGGCGGTGGTGCTTCAGAGGGAAAGAGACGCCGCTATGGAAAGAGTCCGCGTGGCAGAGACTGAGATTGATGAGAAGGTTCGACGGACGGAAACCAGGCTTGAGGCTGACATAGAGGAACCTCTCGTCACTTACAATGCCAACATGCTAATACATAGAAACCTGGCTTGGTTCGATGATTAATCAACTCATCTCTACAATGCTTGGAATCTGTTGGTCGAATAGGAGAAGGCGGTGCGTCTGGGTGGAGCATTTGATGAGTTCGAACTGGAGAACCATATACTGAACAAAGATGAAAAGAAGGTTCTCCATGACTCCATGGTTTCACATGCAAGAGAGAAGCTTGGCACTCAGCACCAAGAGATTGGGGAAGGCTCGGGCGTCAAGCATCACACAACAAGTCCCGAGATTATTACTTCGTCTCGATCTGAGCCTAGTTTAGTGGTTGAGCCCCAGCCTGTTCCAGCTTACGACCCAGAGCAGCTACATTTATCTCCTATAAAGGAGCACACTTCCGAAGCTGTTCAGCCGACTATGAACCAAAATGAGGAAGGTACTCTGAACAAATCTCATGTGTGTTCGAAATGAAGAACTTGCTTTGAAGTGTGTATTAACAACTTCTCTTCTTCTTTGTCCAGTGACTGAAGTTATATCGACAGCGCCTCCTGCAATCCAGGAATCACATCAAGCGTAGTATGCCATTATCACCGAAGTGACCAGTACAACAACGTCGGTGCCCATTGAAGTAACGCAAAGGAGCTCACTTTCTTTTGATGAGAAGATGATGAACGAGCTTCTAGGCCGACAGAATGACCCTTTCGCGGACTTACCATTCGTCATCAGTGGATTCGCGCTCGCCTCTAGCGCTTCAACACAAACCACTATTGTCCCCAGCGATGCCCGATCTATTCGAGAAGAAGAAATACTGGCTGAAATCAACGCTGAGTTGGAGGTAGCAGCACATAGAGGTAGTTCTGAGGGTTGAATGGCGGCGCTTGGCCCAACTCCACTTAGAATGATATCTCTTGGGGGTACACTAGTTGATACTAGTGTGTCCATTCCGCCCCCAGTTGTAGATCCGGTTCCTCCAACTCCTCCTACAGAGAGCATTCCTCTAGACTCAAGTTCGGAGGAGGATGACGACATCATGCCTCCGTTTGGAGGTGATCCGCCAAAGGGTAAAAGCTCAAAGTGAAAAATCACCAGTGGCTCTGGCGGATCCACACCAAAGAGGAAACCGAAGAAGAAAAGGAAATATATAGGCCTCTATGGCGCATTTTTTGGTAGTTAAGAACTTGTTTTTCTTTCATTGGCCATGTACAGATGCGGGTTCGGCCCCTGCTAGTAGGAATTTTTTGGAAGAACTTGTATATTAATCTCCACTTTCAATTAGCTAAAATGAAATCTTGCTTCCTTATTTCAACTATTATTCCTGTCTCTTATGCTTAAGTATTATAGTGTTTAATTTTTAGTTCAGTGCACTTGCAGAGTTTCAATTTTTGAGATGAGTTCACTTTATTTTCCAAGTATGAAAGTTACGAACACAAATCGTAACGGGAGATGGAGTTGGACTTTTGACGTTGCACTACTTCGGTCAATGCTTAACACTTAAGCTTTGCCCCCGGTTCCGAGGATATGTTTCAACGATCAGCCAGTGATCGTCATTTTCCTTTATCATGTCAGGCTTAGTATCGTCGGATTGGTGCTAAAACAAGTAAGATTCGAGTGGTCGAGTCACACTCGCTTACTCATAGTACCCACATCCGCCCTTCGGAGATCTGCATTTGTATTTCGGCGATCAGTCATGCCTGTTGAAGTTTTTAAGCACATATCCACACTATGGGGACTTAGGTTGGTTTACGAGTGATCGTTCGCACTCGAGTTATATTTATACTCTGACCACACTCTGGGGACTCAGAGTTATTTGCAATCGATAGCCTGGCTCACACTCTGGGAATCCGTAGACTATCGATGTTTGTAACACAGTTCGCACTCTGGGAACTTGGACTTAGTATTTATACTCCAGTTCACACTCTGGGAATTTGGAGTTAGCATTTATGCTCCGGTTTGCACTCCGGGAACCTAGAGTAGATGTTTATACTCTAATTCACGCTCCGAGAACTTGGAGTTGATGTTTATACTCCAGTTCGCATTCCAGGAAACTAGAGTTGATGTTTATACTGCAATTCATGCTCTGGGAATTTGAAGTTGGCCGAAATATGGTTAGTCACATCTGTTTAGGCTTTTTTAGGAGTTCGTTCGCACTCTGGGAACGAGGGATTTATTGGGATCGTGGATGGTCGTTTCATATCCACCCCATGTTAACAAGTGAGGTCATTAGATGGACGGGTCTATGCTCCTCAAACTTGGTCAGGATACGGTTGGAGTCATTAGGCGCACGGGTCTACCCTCTCCACAACCATATTTATGAGTTTTATGCTCTAACTCGCACTCTGGGAGTTTGGAGTTGGTTAAAGGATTGTCGTGTATCAAACATTTTTAATTTTAGTGATTGAGCTCGGGTTTCACTTAGTGAGTGACCGGTCGTATCACAGTCATTCTCTATTTGAATAAATTCCACCGCATGATGGAACTTAGCTCTCCGTGCATCGTGATGTTGTATGTCATATTCAATAAATCACAGCTCTGGCTCGAAGAGATGGCATTTTGTTGCTGAAATAAAAAATATATTGCAAAGTTAGTTGCCTTATTACAATTTCAAATTTCGAAATGTAGAAACAAATTATAAACGGAAAAAATAGACTGAAGTAAATAGAGCATGTCATGTGTAGTAGCGACGGAGACTCTAGCTGTTTCGGGCTCTTGGCAAAATAAGACCATCAACAGTCGATAACTTGAACGTTCCATCTCCGAGCTTTTTTGTAATCACATACGGCCCTTTCCAATTTGGCTTCATGTGTGAAGGAACCGGATAGATTCTTTTGTGAACAAGATCGCCAAGTTCAAAGGTTTGTGGCCGAACCTTGGCATTATACAATCAGGAGACTCGACTTCAATATGCAACTGCCCTCAAATCAGCCTCTTTACACTTCTCATCCAGTAGATCCAAAGATTCAGCGAGTAATATGGCATTTGTCTTTGGGTTGTAATAAGTCACACGATGAGAAGGTACTTCCATCTCGATTGGAATTACGGCTTCAGAGCGATAAGATAAAGAAAATGGAGTGTGTCCGGTCGTGGACTTGTGGGTTGTTCGGTAAGCCCACAAAGCCATAGGAAGTTCGTTAACTCACTTACCCTCGGCTTTTTCCAGCCATTTCTTCAGAATAGATTTGATAACCTTGTTAAAAGCTTCAACTTGGACATTCGCTTGAGGGTGCGCAACTGCAGAGAATTTCTTATGGATATGGAATCGTTGACAGAAATTCTTGAATTCAACACTGTCGAACTGGGCTCCGTTATCAGTGATAATAATATGCGGGAGACCAAATCAACAGATAATGTTGCGAACTATGAAGTTGATCACTTTCTTCATCGTGATTGTTGCAAGGGGTTTAGGTTCAGCCCATTTGGTAAAATAATCAACTACGACGATAGCATACTTCGCTCCACCTTTGGCCAGAGGTAGAGTGCCAATAATATCAATGCCCTATACTACAAAAGGCCACGGGCTGACCATTTGGGTTATCTCAGTAGGTGGGGATCTAGGAATTCGAGCATGTTTCTGGCATTTGTCGCATTTCCTAGCATAGTCTGCTGCATCACGGTTTACGGTGGGCCAGTAATACCCGTATCGGAGTACTTTCTTAGCGAGAGCTTGCCCCCCGGTGTGATCGCCACATTCTCCTTCGTGTACATCATGTAACATTAGTTTAATTTCATCGTGCGCGATACATCGGAGGAGAGGAACAGAATATCATCTTCTATACATTACTCCATCGTGAATGGTGAACCGTGAGGCTTTGCGAAGAATCTGTCTTCTTTCACTCCTGTGCTCAGGTAGTGTTTCTTGCTCGATGTAATTCCGGTATGGAGTCATCCATGATTCCATACCGGGAGCGGTTTCGAATACAAAGTCTGTCTCCATCTGATCAATACTCGAAAAAGATAATATCTCCACAGGAACAAGCCCCATATGCTGTGCTTCGCCTGTACTTGCTAACTTCGCCAATGAACCGACCTTTTGATTGCGCTCACGGGGTATGTAGAATATGGCATAATAATCAAACTGATCAAGTACTTCCTGGACTCTAGGTAGATAAGCAGCTAGTCTTCGATCCTTGGCCTAATATTCACCCCGAACTTGGCGTACGACCAATTGGGAATCACAATAAATTTCCACAGCAATAATTCTCTGATCACGGGTGAGTTTTAATCCAGCAAGCAAGGCTTCATATTCAGCTTCATTATTAGTCGCACGAAATTCAAATTTCAAGGCATAACATATGGATCGGCCTTCGAGGGTTTCAAGTACTACTCCAGCACCCAAGCAACGATCATTGGATGCACCATCGGTATGCAGCTTCCAAATGTATTCGAGAGATTTACTGGTTTTGGGCAAGTCCTATGGAACGGTAAATTTAGCTATGAAATCTGCTAGGACTTGTCCTTGAATGGCTCTCCTTGGAGTATAGGTGATATCAAACTGATTCAGTTCAATGTTCCACTTGAGTAACCTACCAGACGTCTCAGGCCGCGTATGGACCTGTCGTAATGGCTGATCGGTGTACACAATAATAGGATGAGCTTGGAAATATGGACAGATCTTCCTTGAGGCAATGACTAGGCAGTAAGCCAATTTCTCTAGATTCGGATAATTTCTCTTTGCTCCAGTTAGCCATTTGCTAACATGTAGACCAGTTTCTACACTCTGTCTTCCTCCCGAACTAAAGCAGCACTGATTGTGTTCTCTGATACCGCCAGGTAAAGATATAATTGCTCGTGGTCGATAGGCTTCGACAAAATCGGTGGCGTGGAGAGATGTTGAACCAGTGCTTTGAATGCGTCTTCACATTCAGTGGTCCATTCAAAGTTTCGCTTTCCTTTTCGGATCAGATCGAAGAAGGGGATGCATTTGTCGGTGGACTTTGAAATGAACTTGCTCAATGCTGCTACCTTCCCGTTGAGACTATGGACCTGCTTTATGGTTCTCAGAGTTTGTAAATTTCTGATTTCCCAAATCTTTTCGGGAGTTGGTTCTATTCCTCAAGCGTTGACGATGAATCCAAGGAACTTTCCAAATGCGACTCCAAAATGACACTTCAGCGGATTGAGCTTCACCCTGTATTCTCGAAGAATATTGAACATTGATTCCAAATCTCTGATATGATCAGTGGAGAATTGCGACTTTACCAGCATGTCGTCCACATATACCTCCATGGTCTTTCTGATCTGGTTGGCGAATATCCGATTGACTAAGCGTTGATACGTTGCTCCGGCATTCTTGAGCCCAAAAGGCATGACTCTATAGTAGTAGAGTCCTAGATCGGTCACGAAGCTGGTATGTTCTTAGTCAGATACATGCATGGGTATTTGATTGAAACCAGAATAAGCATCCATAAAAGATAACCACTCGTGTCCAGCCGTTGAATATATGAGCTGATCAATTCGGGGAAGTGGGAAGCTATCCTTCGGGCAAGCTTTATTTAAGTCAGAATAATCTTCACACGTCCTCCATTTCCCATACATCTTTCGAACAGGTACAAGATTGGATACCCACTCTGGGTATAAAGCATCTCGAATGAAACAATTTGTTTTCAGCTTATCGACTTCTTTAACGGCTGCAGATCTCTTTGGATCCATACCACGCCTTTTCTGTTTGATCGGGATACACCACGGATCAATATTCAGGATGTGGCTCGCGATGTCCGACGAGATCCACACATATCAGAGTGCGTCTAAGCGAACACGTCGAGATTTGCCCAGATAAATTCAACCAATTCCTATTGTGTATGTTGGCTCAACTGAGACCCAATCTTTAGCATTCTTGAATCATCATCATTATCAATTGAAACATCGATCGCCAGCTCAGCTGGGGAAGCTTGACTCTCTTTAGATTCATTTGCTTTCAGTGTCTCTTGGGTCAAGATCCCTCTGGAATTGGTTTGGGTGCCTCGGCCTAGACCCAGGCACCAATTGAATTGTCAGCAAAACGGACGCAGAGGGATTCCTCTACTCCCTTCGCTGTGCCTCGCAGCTCAGCAACATGATCGGTGGGGAATCTCAGAGTCAAACATCACGGGGCAATGGCTGCCCTGAATTCAGCAAGGATCGGTCGGCCCAAAAAGGCATTGTATGGAGAATCAATGTCTAGAACAACAAACTGTAAAATTCGGACTCTCCGGCATTCTCTAACCCCCAACTTCACTAGCAGTTCCACCACTCTAGTGGGTATAGTTCCACTTCCATTGAAGCCGTGGATTTGAGATTGACAAGGTTTCAAATCCTTGGCTTCCAACTTCATTAAGTCGTAAGCTCGCTTAAACAAAATATTTACAGAGCTCCCACTGTCAACCAAGATCCTCTTCATCCAAGCAGGACCTACCTGGGCGGATATGACTAGTGGGTCGGTAGTGGGGGCTTCGACCTTTTCAACATCCCGGTTCCTGAATACGATGTCATCAGTCATCGTCCTTTGTTGCTTGGCTGGAGCCCCGTCATCAGAATTACTACAACACTCGAAGTCCGCATGCCTGATAGAGCTGGCATACGACTCCGTTTCCCTCCAGCTTCAGTCTGTTGGATGAGGACCACCACTTACTGTGTTTATAACTAACCTTCTGCCTTTCCTGATTCTGTTCATGATTTTGATTCGACGGACCCGCACCTCCAGACTTCGGCGCCCGCACGAACTGAACTAACTTTCTCTCCCCGATCAATTTCTCAAAAAGGTCCTGTAAATGACGACACTCATTTCTATTGTGGCCGTACCTTTCATGAAACCTACAGAACTTTCCCGTCTGAATCTATCTCTTCGATGATGGCTTCGTAGCAGGCTTCTTGTATTGCATGGCATTGTAGGTCTGCAAGTACACGTTCTCTAGCGACGTATTCAGGGGTGTGTAATTATCAAACATTGGAGCCCTACGTCGCGGGCCTCGATTTTAGTCTCGCTTCTTGTTCTAACTGTCATTACTTCTTGGCTGAGTTTGCTTGTTCTGTATGTTCAACTGAACCTTTTCGGAACTCTCACCGGACTATTTAACTACAACATTACTTTGTATGTCTTCCATGTTGGGACCAGGGTCATCCTGTTTCCTAAACTTTTTCATGTCTTCTCGCCTCAAGAATTGAGCGGCTTTGGAGTAGAAACGGTCCAATGACGTGGGGGGTTTTCCAGCTAGCCAATTTTCGAACTCGGAATCAGGATCAATCCCCTTTGTTAGTGCCATCAGAATAGAATTGTCATTGGGATTACTTATTTTCGCACATGCAGCATGAAATCTCTCCAAGTAGCGTCTAAGTGTCTCTCCGAGAGCTTGAGTGACGCTGGATAGTGTATTAACATCTTTTGGCCTTGCCACCTGCATTCGGAACTGTTCCATGAACTTGGTGGCCATTTGATCGAAGCAAGAAATAGATCGGGGTGGCAATCGTGTAAACCACATGGTAGCAATGCCCCCCAAAGAGATGGGAAAGCTACGACACTTCACTGCGTCATCTGCCCTTGCAGCATTCATCAGCTATTCATACTTCAGGATGTGCTGATTTAGATCTGAATTCCCCTCATAAACTGGTAGAGCCGGCATTCTGAATCGCCAAGGAGGTTCGGCATAAAGTATGTCATCGTGAAAGGGGTATGACTCCGGGAGATTCCCCAGTCGTCATAAGTAAGACCCTGGCTTTCACGGATCATTTGCCGAATCAAAGTCGGAATGTCCGACATCTGGACATTTTGTGCATGTTGAGCCAAGATGTGGTCGAGCTCCATAGTGCGAGGCTGGACTGGGCACTGTCGACGGTCCACGTCTCGCCTCCTTGGCTCATGGTCTTCAGGGACGTACGGTTCAGGAGTACGCCTATGCTGATGTTGGTTTGGATCAGGCTGATTCCGGGCATCAACCCTTGGTTTTGCAGCGGCGGTTGTGGTGCGGTTATCCATGGTATAGTGTGGAACTGTACCTCCACAAGAGGAGGGTCTAGTATGGAAACTGGCCGATGGGCCGACTCTCAGCTGCCCAACGGTCATCGCAGGTTGATGTCCGGTAGCCTGTGTGTAGCTCCCATCCAGCCGGGGATGGGTGGATCTGTGATGGTAATCGGAGGGGGCAGAGCTTTCTATGGAGGAATTAGAGGCACGATCCCTTTTAGATCTTCTACGCCTTTGGCAGTTTAGCTGGTTGGTCAACTCAGCATTAGCACGCAGCTGCTCAGTTAACTGCTATCGACTCTGGGTCAATTCTTGAAGAAACATCTAAAATTCTTGTCTCGTGACCGGGCCTGACGGATCTGAGGGTTCGTTAGTGTTTTGGTTGCATGGAGGCAGTTGCACGTGATTATGTCTATCTCGGCCTTCTCGATCAGCAGTATTGGAGGTGGTCCTTGTGCTTACCATTATGAGAGGTGGAGTCCTTTCCAAGATTTTTTGAAAATCTAAATAGCTTAGAAGGATCCTGGAGTAGAGATCTGGATCTTCCTCTTAAATTTTTGCAATCCGGTATCGATGGTAGATCCAAAGAACAGGAGAAAATCTGGGTGTTCTCAGTGAAAGCACCAAAGTGTTTGTACCAAAAATGGGCACAACACTCTTCGGAAGTTTTTGAAGAGATAAAAATGAAGAATATAAATTAAAAGGTGGCTTATCTAACAAAAACTCCAAAAACTGATAAATAAATGCACAAACTCAAGCGATTTAGAGTGGTTCGGCGTATTGCCTACGTCCACTATGAAGTTTTTATGACTTTATTGATTCTTTCTCGATGAATACACTTGATTACAGTGAACAATAGTGAAATACAACTTGAAATTCGAGTACAACTGCCGAGATAGGATGCAAAGTTTAATCCGGCAGAGTCTGGACGCTTCAAAATCAAAAAGATCCTCTTTCTGTAGGCCCTGGGGCTCTATATATAGGTGTAGGAGGCTAATATTTCGCTCAAACTTTGGGAGACTCCTTTTGGCACGTGAGTGGGCCCACGCGATCGATCCCGAGAAGTTTCGACTCAATCTATGATCGATATGAATGCAATTCGTATCGATCAAGATTTTGTCCAATGGAGTCGAAACTTGGTGTGAACCTTCTTTAGCTTGTACGTAAGCTCTTGTGAAAATTTCATAGCATTTGGACTTGTGGACCTCGAGTTGTGATCGATACGAGATGGAGGTTTTGGCAAATGGCTTGATTCGAATCGATCAATTCGAATCGATCTGTTCGAATCGATGATAGCACGTGCCATCGTGTCGACGTGGCGCACACTTCTCGCATCGATCCACCTTTCACTCCGAGTTGACTGAGTCGTTTCCCTAAACTTCACTTCGTTTGTATCGATGACCATTGCATACCTCGAGTCGATGAAGATGCTCTAGTTCGCATCGATGAAGGCGACGTGGTTCGCATCGGTAGAGGCAGCGTTGTTCGTGTCCATCAATCCAGACCTTGTTCTTATCGATCAAAGTCACTTCAACTTAATGGATACGAACAAGCAATATTATGATGGATTCAAATAGGTGGAAATGCCGCTTGGCATGATGGATATGAATAACGACTACTCAATGGATGCGAAGTATGGTCACCTGGTGGATACGAACTAGAGTTAACTGATGGATACGAAGTAGGCGGGAGATGATCGACACGAAGTGAGATCTTCTGATGGATACGAGACTGATCGATGCAAATTAGACGGATACGAAGATGTGGCCATTCTGATCGATGCGGAGTCGACGTATTCGAACGGAGGTGTGATGATGGATATGAAGCAGATCGATACGAGCTAAGGCTTATTAATGGATACGAAAAAGATGCCATTTTCTCCAATTTGCATTGATCATAACTTGAACATCCGAACTCGGATTGACTTGAAATTTGGAATGCTGGCTTTCATGACTTCGCTTGTCATGCCTTGTGAAATTTAGCATGATCCGGACTCAGACAAAATTCATCGATATGCATAGCAAACCTGGGCATACTCGATATCCAAGACGAGTGATCCTTGGTTTTTCAATCAGTTCCTTGATATCTCAGCCTTGCCAAAAGGCGGGATAACACGTAGCACTTTTAAAACTAACCTTGGGATGTCTCCATTTTGTTTAATTTACGGGGAAGTGTGACAGTTACTAGTTGAAATCGAACACAAAGCATTGTGGGCAGTGAAGAACTTAAATTTTGAACTTGAAAAGCTGGCGAAAATAGAAAATTGCAAATCAACAAATTAGAAGAGATTAGGAATGACGCGTATGAAAACAAAAAAATTACAAAGAAAGAACAAAAGTTTTACATGACAAGTAAATCCTAAGGAAAATATTTTTCCCGAATCAGAAAGTTCATTTTATGACTCTCGACTTCATTTGTTCCTAGGAAGTTAATATCAAGGTGGACTGAACCATACGTTGTAAGAACTTTTTTTCCACATGGTGCTTTAAAAATAGAAAACCCTAGGGATAGATCGATTTTTAAAGTCAATGGTCTTCGTTTCAAGCCTTACTTGGAATTTTCGAGTGATTAAGAGGTGGAGCTCATGATTCTTCATGAGCCATACTACGTCTAGTAAGAAACCTTAACCCTATTTTCTAAATATGTTCATATTTTTCCCCGATACACTCATTATATCATGCATTGGCTATGGGCACAGTCAAAATTAAGGGGAGGAGTCTCTTGTTCATTTTTGATTTTCCATGGTTTATTTTTTTGCATTTTCTTTCCAAAACTCAAAAAAAATCCAAAAAAAAAAATTAGTTTTAGCATTTTGATTTATTTTTGACGAAACACTATAGGATAATTATAGATTTTTGGTTATTAAATTAAATTTTTTGAAAATTATTTATCTCAAAAAAACTAAAAATAAAGTTTGATTACAAGTAATGATGGTTTAACTAGTATATAGGAAGGTTCATGGGTGTTCATTATGAAGTATATCCTAATTAAAATCTTTGCATAAGTGGCTGATATAATGTAAAGGTGATAACATTTTGATTTTCTAAGTTAAGTGGTTCTAAGATGATGTTGCAAAACTCTCTCTTTAAATATATATATATATATATATGTATGTATGTATGTATGTATGTATGTATGTATGTATGTATGTATGTATGTATGTATGTATGTATGTATGTATATGTATGTATGTATATGTATGTATGTATATGTATGTATGGTTTTTGTAAAAATAAGAAACACCTAGAGTCATGTGTTCATACACCGGTGTGTACACTCGCTATGCTCTATACATTTCTCACGTATGCCCGAAAGGCAGTGCATGTTCGGTATAGCCGTCGTTAGTTTATCTGAGTTAGGTGTATGTAAATAAATTTTTAATAAGAATAACCACCTAAAGTCATGTGTTCATATGCAAGTGTGTACACTCGCCATGCTTTGTACCCTTCTCATGTAAGTCCGAAAGACAGTGCATGATTGGTATATCTGGCCCCAGTTTATTCGAGTTAGGTGTGTAAAAAATATTAATGTTAATACTTTTGAAAAATAGAGATAGTAAGCAGTTGAAATCCAAGCACTATTTTGACTTAGTTGATTTGACTTTTTATTCAAAAGAAACAAAAATACCTATTACCTGGTGCCTTGGCCCGGCTACACCAAGGTAACTACAGAGGTCAGAATTGAATATTGATGGAAGAATGTCCAGAAGACGACATCTACGTGACTAGAGTGTGATTTCCAAGCAACCATGTCTAGACCTGGCTCAATAAGATCAACGAATTGATGAAACAGGTTGTCTGGATTATAATGGTTAGCTTGGAGGAGTAGGGGTCGACATTTATAATTGATAAGTTGGATAATATATGGCATTCGTGGCTTCGGCAAAGCGGCCGCGTACCATCGAGTTGTCATAGCAAATGGGATGTGATAGAGCTCGGGTCTGCATTGCATGTGATAGAGCTCGGGTCGGCAAAGGATGTGATATAGTGCATCTCAAGTCGACAAAGTATGTGAAATAGGTCAATTCGGCATAGTGTACGATGGTGTTCGAGTCAGCATTACAAGTGGAATGGTCGGGTCGACATGGAATATGTGGCAGATTGGGTCGGCATGGAATATGTGGTGGATCCGGTTGACATAACGCATAGCAACATTCGGGTCGATATAGAGTGTAAAGGTCATCGGGTCGGCATAAAGTGTAAAGGTCATCGGATCGGCATACATGAAGGGTTCGACAAAAACATATGTTGAGAGGATACGTTGAGAGCGATTGGCACATTATAATAGGGTCGGCTTTCCCGGATCAGTATGATTGGCATAGTATGTTTCGGTATGATTGGCATAGTATGTTGGGCTGAGCCTTTCTTGTTATGGGCCCGAATGGTCAGGTTAAAGGCTGCCTTCATCTATAAATACAGGGGCAGGGGGTCACTTTGGGGGGATCTTTTTTCGACAATCAAGGGAATACTATGCCATTTTTTGTACTCGGTTTCTCTCTGTTCTAACTTGTATTCAAGTCGTTCCTTCTGAATTGTAACTGTAATCAAGTGAATGATAAAACAATAAAGATAGCATTTCTATTGGACGTAGGAAATCAACGCCGAACCACTATAAATCTTATTGTTTTAGCTCTTTGTTATACTTTCTTATAATATATAGTGTTACTCCTCATTTTCCATTTAATTTCTTCATTTATTTCTCTACTCGAATCTATTCTTGGGTGTTTGTGATCAATTTGGTTGCAAACGTTTTGGTGCTTTCACTTAGAAGGCTCGATTCTCAGGTTATTAGGATCACCTTTTGGTACTAGGTTGAGGAAATCCCCCAACAGAGATCCAGGTTCAATCTTAAAGGTTTGTACACTATTTAGATTTTCCAAGATCTTAGAAAAGGAGTCTAGGATGGTAAGGCGAACTAGATCTACCTCCCATAATGTTGACGTCAACGAAATTGCAAGTGTGTAACAAGTAGGGCCAAGCAACCAGCCTGTTAATACGAATGTGGAGCCCTTTGCAACCCAGGATCCTACTGATTCGATTACTAGGGCCGAATTCAATGACCTGATGAGGAAGCTAATGGAAAGACGGAGACAGCTAAATGAGAAAATCCAGGAAAATGACAACCTGATGTACTAGATTGCTTAACAGCAGCATCAAAATGCTGGAGGAAGTCTGCTTCATACTCGGCGTCTGATAGCTCAAATTCATTAGACGAGCACAATAGGCGATTCTGGTGTCACAGAATCAAAGTGACACTGGCCGGAGCAAGGAATAACTTGCGGTAGATCACCGTGGGCAGTCAATTTGGAACCAATCCCTTAACCGGGAGGATGGTTCCGCAATCACATCTGGAAAATCATGCTCAACCTGGAGTAGGGAACTTAGGCACTGGAGCATGCTTGGATGCTAGTCAATTACCTCACCAAGATGATAATGAAGTGGATCCTTAGGATATGCATGTAGAGGACAACATGCCGAGAAAGCATGAGATGCCGGTCGGGTTCACGCAAGATGGAACCCGACCTAACACCCCCTATCCAAACCCCGGGCTTATGCATAATGGTTAGGCAACTGATGAGGGTGAACCAAGGCTTGACTAACGTTGACTGGGGAGTTCTAGGAGTAATATTTCGTTCACCGGTAACATTTTCCAGGCTGAATATCCCTAGAGGTTTAATATTCCTACAATGCCTTCTTACAAAGGGAAGACTGACCTCCGGTAGCACATCATGAGGTATGAATGGTTGATGGACTCGGCTAGAGCGAATGATGCAACCAAATGTAGATGCTTCCCTATAACTCTATCTAGAATTGCTACGATATGGTTCACATGGTTACCCTCGCGATCAATCTCAAGATTTGACGAGCTAGCTACAAGATTCGTGGTACAGTTTCGGATTCACCCTACTCTCCCCAAAGACGTGATGTCACTATCCAGTGTAATCCAAACTCCCGGGGGATTGTTGAAGGATTACTTGTAAAGGTTTCATGCTGCAGCTAGTGAGGTTAATCCAAATGACCACGCCATACTTATGGCAGTGACAAGAGGGTTGACCCCGAGTCCGAGTTCGATGACTGGCTAGCTAGAAAACTGCCGGCCACCCTGGAATGTTTCTATGCAAAGGAAAATCAGTTCATGAGAAAGGAGGAGGCCAGATTATTTAGAAGGAGCAACGCTACAAGACCAAGTAGGGAAGCGGTACAAAGCAATATTGTAGTAAAGCAATCTGGCGAAAGCTCTAGAAAGGTTTAGGTCAATGTTTAAAATAAGCCAGGTCAGCAAAAAAGGGGCAGAGAATGAAATCTTGATCGAAAGAGGGAGTTCAAAAAGTGTAGGCCACGAATTCCTACTTATAACAACTATACACCCTTGAATGCCTCTTTAGAAAACGTCTACATATCCTACTATAACACTTTCCAATGTTGGAAGCCGTTTTCGAAGGAATTGACTGAGGAACAAAAGCAAACCAGGAAGTACATTTGGTTTCTCGAGTCCTACGGGCACAATACTAACGAGTGTAGGCATCTCCACGATGCCGTTGAGAAATTAATTCGCCAGGATAAGGTGCAGTAGTTTGTTAAGAATCCGCAGGATGGCAAACAAGGAACGTCTGATCCCAATCGAGGATAGGCTCCATGCCGGCCCGAGAAGCCCGCTCAGGGCGGCAGAAGGTTGATAATAAACACAGTAGTTAGTGGACCGCATCTTGCGGACAGAAGTTGGTAGGAAATGGAGCATTATGCTAGTTCGATGAGACATGTGTACACTGAATGTTGTTAGAACACGGAGGATGGAACTCTGGCAAAGCAGCATAGTACAATGGCGGACGATATTGTATTCCGAAGTAGAGATGCTGATGAGTGGAGGCTCCCACTATCGATTCGATGGTCATCTCTACCATGATTGGACCTGCATTGGTGAGAAGGATATTGATCGATTGTGGAAGTTCTATGAACATCATCTTTAAGAAGGCTTATAATAAATGACGATGGAGGCTAAGGATTTGAAACAATCAAAAGCTCGCATACACCATTTCAATGGTGTGGCTACTGAAGTAGTAGTTTTCATCGAATACTTGTTGAGCTAGGAGAAGGTGAACGTAGGAGGGTTCGGATCCTATCGTTCATTGTCTTGGTTGTTCATTCGCTGTACTATGTTTTTCTAGGTCATCCAGCCCCAATTAAGTTTAGGGCAGCTCTTGCCCCATGGTGCTTGACTTTAAAATTTCCTACAGACAACAAAGTAGGTGTTTTGCATGGCGACTAGGCGACCGGCAGTGCTTGTTATGTGGCTGAGTTGAGAGAAGCCCAGCGGAAGGAAAAGGGAAAGGGTGTGGATAAGTCTGTCTACATCCAAGTTACTGAAGATTGCCAAATAGAGCCTAAGCCTTGGCTTGGGCACTACAATCGGTTCTACGAGGATGTAGATTCGAGGGATAATGAGGAGGAACCTAAGGAGGCCAAAGTAGCGCCAGCTGAAAGGACGATTGATATCTAGTCAGCTATGACGACTTGTCACGGGTATTAAAGATTGGATCACAACTTAGCCCTCCTATGAAGAGAGAACTTAGTGATTTCCTCTGAGCAAATCCGTATGTGTTCGCTTGGACTCATTCAGACATTAATGGGATCTCGCCTTCCATCGCGACCCACACACATGTATAGTTGAATCGACTGCAGCACATGAATTGTTATCGTTTATTGATGCGTACTCGTTGTATAACCAGATCTTGGTACATATCCCAGATCAGGAGCATAACAGTTTTTTCATGGACGTTGGACTATACTGTTATGTAGTAATGCTGTTTGGATTGAAGAATGCAGGAGCTATCTATCAGCATTTGGTTAATCGCATGTTCAAAGATCAGATTGGGAGGACAATGGAAGTCTATGAGGATGATATGCTTATGAGCCACGGTGATCAAACGACCACATTCGGGACTTATCAGAGATGTCCAATATCCTCCATTTTCATAACATGAAAATGAACCCTTTGAAGTGCTCATTCGGTGTTGCATCAGGAAAGTTCTTGGGCTTTATTGTCAATGCACGAGGAATCAAAGTGAATCTAGAGAAGATTCAAGCCATTCAGGATATACAAGCACCCAAAACTATCAAGCAAGTGCAGAGCCTGAACGGGAAGGTCGTTTCCCTAAGTCATTTCATTTTTACGGCGACCAATAAATGCATTAATTTCTTCGATTTGATAAGGAAGAGGAAGAGGAAGTGAAATTTCAAGTGGATACATGACTGTGACGGCACGTTCCAAGCTTTGGTGAGCCATTTGGAGAGACCCCATGTTCTGTCAAAGCTGGTAGATCATGAGGAGTTGTACATTTACTTGGCATTATTGCCACATGTTATAAGTGCCGCCTTGATTCATGAGGATAACTGGGTCCAAAGACCAGTATACTATGTAGTAAATGGTTGACAGGGAAAGAGAGAAACTACCCCAAGATAGAGAAATTGGCGTATTGCTTGGTTGTCGCGTCGCACAAACTTTGCCTATATTTCCAGGCATACCCAATCAGCATCTACATCGATTTGCCTTTACAACAGTTTTACAACGACCCAAGATGTTCGGGAGGCTTCTTAAGTGGAACATTGAGCTCATTCAGTTCAACATCACATATCTTCCCCGAAGGGCTATCCGGGACAAGTAATGGCCGACTTCATAGCAGAGTTAACCATGTAGGGTGAGCCCTTAGAGTATAGTGTAATCCCTGTTGTACGATGGAAACTATATATCGATGAAGCATCCAATGATCAGTGTTCCAGCGCAGGCATCGTACTTGTAACACCCGAAAACTGGTCAATTTGCTATGCCTTGAAGCTTGATTTCCTAGCTATGAACAATGGAGCCGAGTATGAGGCATTAATTGCTAATCGCTAGAAAGCACGGGGTAAAATCTATCAAAATCTTTTGCGACTCGAAGCTGGTGATGCACCAAGATAGAGGGGACTACCAAGTAAAGGGACAACGGCTTGCCCCATATCTTTCCCGAGTTTGGGAGTTGTTGACAGATATGGAGTACTACGACATTTTGCATATCCCACGTGAGCAGAATGGGGAAGCCGACTCATTGGGAAAGTTTGCAACCACTAGCGATGATCAACAGATGGGCTTGGTTATAGTCGAGACCATACATACCCCGAGTATAAATGCGACCGAAGTTGATCATATACCGAAGATGGAACCCGAAAATGAGTCATAGATGTCCTCATTTAAAGAGTTCTTATTGCGTGTAGTCTTGCCTGAGAAAAGGAACGAAAAGCGACAAGTCCTTCTAAAGTTTCACGGTATATTGTACAAAATGGGATTATGTATCGAAAGGGACTCTCTGTTCCCTTGCTCAAGTGTATTGCCCACGATGAGATAAAATGAGTCTTGAAGGAGGTCAACAAAGGAGAGTGTGGTGACCATACTAGAGGGCAGATGTTAGCTAAAAAGATACTCCATTATGAGTGCTACTGGCTGATGGTGAATCAGGATGCCATAGGCCATGTGAGACGATGTGACAAATGCCAGACATATGCAAAAGTCCTAAGAGCGCTGCCAATAGAAGTCACGCAAATGGTTAGTCCGTGGACGTTTTTGGTATGGAGAATTGATATTGTCGGCTCATTGTCGCCATTAGCTACGATCACAACCAAGAAAGTCGTTAACTTTGTTGTTCGAAACAGTGTATACCATTTCAATCTTCCATGAACTATCGTAACCGATGACGGGACTCAATTTGATAGTGCTGAGTTCAAGGAGTTCTATCGAAGGTATCGTATTGAGAAAAGATTTGCAGTAGTTGCTCACCCTTAGGCGAATTGACAAGTTGAAGCTGTAAACAAGATTATAAAGTCTATCTTGAAAAAGAATTTGGGAAAAGCTGAAGGCAAGTGTGTAGATGAACTTCCTACGGCGCTGTGCGCCTATAGGACCACTTATAAGTCTACGATTGGCCACACTCCATTTGCCTTGGCTTACGGAGCCGAAGCGGTCATTCCGTGGAACTAAAAGCCCTTTCCCATCGGGTGACTTACTACAATCCCAGAATAAATCAAGATCTTTTATTGGAGTCATTGGACTTTATTGATTAAAAGCATGTGGAAGCCAATTTGAGAGCGGCTGCACATCGACACCGGGTCGCCTGACATTATAATACTAAAGTCCGACCGAGAACTTTCGAAGTGGCCTACCTTGTCCTGAAACGAATCTTTCCAGTCCCGTCGCACATGAACCCGACATGGGAAGGGCCGTACGCATTAAACAGAGGCTTGGAGAAGGAACTTTCAAGCTAGCAACTGTTGATGGCGTAACACTTCAAAGAGCATGGAATATCGAACATTTACCATGTTATTTCACCTAGACTATTTCTTTCATATTTCAGTAGAATTTGTTTTCAATATTTGCTTTGGCGTTTGGTTTTTTAATGTGTAATAGGGAAAGTTAGTCTGCCTCTATTTTTTTGATGAATAAAAGCTTGAGATTCCTTTTGCGTAAACTACCGTTATTGCCTGGTATGCTAAATGTGTGTTGAAACTGATTAATATCGATGTATGCAATGTATAAACAGATTTGCAATTGAAAAAATCTATATGTCCCCAAAGTGCAGATTAGAGTACTCTAAATCCGCGAAGCGCGGACTAGAGTATAAGCTACTTGAAAAAATCTCTAAGTCCCTAGAGTGTAGATTAGAGTACTCTGAGTCTCCGAAGTGCGGACTAGAGTATAAATGACCTAAAAAAATCTCTATGTCCTTGGAGTGCGGATTAGAGTACTCTGAGTCCCCAAAGTGCGGACTAGAGTATAAATGACTAGAAAAAATCTCTAAGTCCCCGGAATGCGGATTAGATACTCTGAGTCCATGAAGACTTGAAAATTTCTCTAAGTCCCTGGAGTGCGGATTAGAGTACTCTGAGTCCTCGGAGTGCAGATTAGGTTATAAACGACTTAAAAAATCTTAGAGTCCTCGAAGTGCGGATTAGAGTACTTTGAGTCCCCGAGTGCGGACTAGAGTATAAACGACTTAAAAAAAAAATCTCTAAGTCCCCGAAGTTCGGATTATAGTACTCTGAGTCCCCAGAGCGCAGACTGGAGTATAAATGACTTGAAAAAAATCTCTAGGTCTCCGTAATGCGGATTACAGTGTAAACTACATAAAAATGTTCTGAGTCCATAAAGCTGAATAAAAAATTCTAAGTATCCAAATCAACGGATAAACAAGGTAGATATCAACCATTCGCTATCCCACGAACCCTGATCTGAGATCGAAGGAAGGTGCTAAAACTGTTAGCGATGGAGTGGATCGGTGGTTACGATTTTGGCTTGAAATCATTTTTGACTTAAGATGGAGCCTACGGGAGCGCTCTGGGATTAAAGCAATAATTATCAATGAAACTTAGAAAAATTGTAATAGGCATTTGGAACGAAAAAAATTGATCTACTATCGAAATAATAATTCACTAGATGATTGGCTAAGGAACAAAATTTTATTTACAATTCCAAAACTTCCTTACAACCTTCTAAAGGTTCGAGGGCCACACACGTACATGTGCAACTAAAAAGGAAGAGAAAACAGGAAAAAACACAATGCAAGTCTAACTTTTTGGGACTAAGCAAAATATTACAGGACCCCAACTATTTCTTTTTCTTCCTCTCCTTCTTTGGCTTTTTCGAGGTCATTTCGATGAAACGTCTCTTTCAAGACTATTTGCTGCCTTGAGAAGAAGTATTCGAGGAAGGAGGAGGAACCAAAATGGGAATGGACCCACCAGAAGGGATGCATTGTAAAGGCCTACGAAGAGGATTATCAACCTCCACCACATCGAGCTCACCTTTAACTTTGAGTTTTGATTTCTCCTCTTTTTTAATCCGCTCTTTTTGGATGAACTCGGTAGTGTGCTCGAAAGTGCCCGTGACTATAACATCATCATGCTCCTCCATAAGTGATGGTTCTTTAGGTTTATCCTCATTAAGCGCCCGAATCACTTAAGCATTGGGCCCAGGGATATCTGCGACAGCCGAAGCCTAAGCATCTTTTCCTTCCTGCTCCCTGGTGACATCGCCCCAAGGAGTAAACTCAGGAATAGGATGACCTACGAGGTTTTGTGGGAAGCAAATGTTGGACTACAACCATTGTTCGTCAAGAACGGCGGCTTTTTAGATTAAAAAAGGCTCAATGTGGTACTCGCATCCAGTTGGCTCTCGGTTGTCATCGAGGTGCTCCCTTCGATGATAGGAGATAAATTATACATGTCGATTCTAAGCTTCTCCAAGTCATAGCCGACATGTTGCTCGATGGGTTAAGAAGATGAAATCCCAGCCGAATGAACTGGAGAAGGACCCTTGGGCTCAGTACCAGACGATCCAATGATATCTCTCTTTCCTTAGGTGGTATAGGAGCCCTACCAAATTGAAGCTTTGCGGCAGCCAAGACTGATGGCTCATTTCCTCTAAGCACTTCCCACGAAAGTGCCTTTTCGTCAAGCTTTACCACCTTCAGCTCTTTGTTTTTTTAATCTTGATGATAGTATCCCAAGCCTCGACAAGTGACTCAAGATAGCCTACGCCCAAGAAAGTTAAGTCGTGGTACAGAAGGACCTTTGCGTTATACTCAGCAATCAGTGGATCAAATAAGCACTTTATTTCCTCCCTACCGGACTTGGTTGTCGCCTTGATTCAGGAGTCGGCTTCTGCAAGAACTACTCTCTTGCCCTCTTCGCGATCGGCTTCTTTCAACGCATCAATTTGGGAGAGTTGTTCGTCGATTGTCATTTTCAGTTTTCTTGTTTCGACGATTTCCTCGCAGTACTCTTGCAACTCCTCTTGCGCCTTAATTTTCTCCTCCTTCTCTTTAGACGGTAATTTTTCTAAATCCTCCATGCGGCGAGCTAAAATGAATTTCTCCTTTCGTAAAGAGTCCTTTTCCAAAGCCAAGGTGTCACTGCGTTGGAGTGCGTCATTCGGTTCTTTATGAAAAGCCTTTAGGAAATTAACTATTTCCGTCATCTCTTTTGCATTCTTCTTCTTTACCTCGTCAAGTTGAGCTTTGAATGCGATCAGCTTAGTATCTTCGTACTTAACAATATCTTTATCATGGATGGCCTCCAGTTTAAGGTGATCAATGTCATGTTGACACTGAATAGAAACCTCGAAGACCTTTTCGAGTAAATGAATGAATTCTTCGTGTTGTACATACACGTCATTCACACATGCCAATGAGTTCTCTTTTGTGGTTCCAGGGATAGAGTGTATGGCCAGGAGGAATTTAAGCCCGTTGAAACAAATCTTTGGAAAAGTGGCCTTAAGCTAGTTAGTTTCTCCGCTGTAGTTGGATCATGGGTAGGACTAGGGGAGTTTGTTCAGATGTGATCAGCATCTGTTTACGTTGCTTATAGGACTGCCTGGTGCTAAATGATCCAGAATGTTGGTCGTGGGGAGCATCAGATTGAGAGCCTCGGTGTGCAAACCTATATCCACTACATGTAGGAGGGATAGTTTGGTCGCTTTCATGCGATGTGTGTGCTTGGGATCTCCTTTTAGAGGATGAGAATGATTCTTGTGAATGTAATCTTTCTTCCATCCTTCATCTCTCTCTCATCTTCTTCCTAACTCGAAATCTCGACTCGAAGATGGAAGATGGAAGAGCCATGAAGGCATTCGAAGGCGTGTGAATAAGACATTGCACATGTAAAAGAACCAAACGAGAACATATTAGTAGTTGCTATGACAAGAGTTAAGTGCGAGCGAATGGTGGGGTGTAAGTGCTTGTGTGTGTCCTAGTGCAACCCCCCGATGGACAAGTGACGTTTGCTTTACTCATAAGAGTTCCCTCTCCTTGGTTGAAAGGCTCTACACCTTTGCCACTTCTTATGGGCGAGTTAAGCCGTTCAACGCTAAAGGTGTGAAGTCATAATTCAACAAGTCATCCAGGATAGGGATGTCTAAAAGCCGCTTCAACGCGCTCTCCATTTACTTGGAAGACGAACCCTTTTCGACAAGAATTATGAAGAATTTTTGAGTCTCCTCGGTTTTCTTTTTCTTAGTTTTATACGCCAAACTATTTCACTTTTCGAGGGATGTTAGGTTGGCCCGTCTATGGTGCATCGGATGTAGGCGCTTGTCCAAGGCCTGCATCTTCATTTGGTGGCCTTGCGTCTTATGTTTCCTTCATCTCCCATTCTATGGTGCATTCTTGATTTCTCGCGGCAAAGGCACCACATGGACGTTTAGTTCTTCCCTTTTCTCGATGAAAACTTTTGGGATCGCTCTACTCCTAGGGAGACCGATTCTGCAGCTATCTTCTAATAGCCCGAATAAGGAAAGCAATTCATCAATGATGTGGATTTTGATCTCTCCATCCTCCACCGGAGTAGCATGGATAGCCGCGACTACCCTGGAATATCTAATTCCTTTGTGCCGGGAGTGAGCACCTGAAAGAGT
Source organism: Allium cepa (assembly GCA_030765085.1). NCBI lineage: Eukaryota > Viridiplantae > Streptophyta > Magnoliopsida > Asparagales > Amaryllidaceae > Allium > Allium cepa. Next base: position 179,881,542 of record CM060937.1, on the reverse strand, counting down.
TTAAAAAGTTCGTATGATTAAGAAAAAAGCTGTGATTCGAATCCTTGAATTAAGGGAAAAGGCAGGGATAGTACTTACGTCCTTCCAACCACCTTCTCGTGAAGCCAGGAGGACATTGCACGTAGAAACATTCTTCCTTGAACAGGGAGAGCTTGTTCCGTTCACCTATTAGGACTTGAGATTTGGGCAGGGGCTCAAGAAATACATATGAAGGACTATCGGTTCGTCTTTTGAGGTCATAAATATACCGGATTCCTCGGGAGTTGGCGGAAGGAATAGAAAACTCATGAAAAAAAGGAAAGTGCCATGGATAAAGGCGTAGCTGTTGGGATGTAGTTGAGTAGGAGCGATTCCCACATACTTCAACACTTCATGAATGAAAGAGTTGAAAGGTGGCATATACCCGGCCCAGCACATGAACTTATTACATTCGGTGTATGAAGTTAAGGGCAAAAGAGGCATGTCTTGCCTTGAGGGGACTAGGAATCTTCGAATAGAACCTCGTGAATAGAGCACAGTCGATGAAGAGCAGTATCACTGATTTTTGAAGCCTATGAATTAGCTGGATTATTCAAGACGATGGCATCATCCACAACATCGGGAGATGGATCTATAACATATGCAGGAAGAGCTGGGATATCGGAAAAAAGGTTTGCATGTGGATCAAATGTCTCTACTATATCATTTTGCTGGCTCGGTTCGGGTTTGTCGGACAAAGTAGTGAAACTCGATTTCCTATCGAATCTAGATGACATCGCGGGATAATGCTTTGTGTAATTTGATATCTGTGTTGACTACACTCAATAGACAATCAATATTAGAAATAATAATAATCAATCCCCCCGTACCGTGTGTGAACTAATGCAATAGAATGTGAAATGAATGTAAACAATTTAGGAACAGAAAAAATGATAGTAAACGTCTAAGCTCAGAGGTTTTGTCCAAAGAGACCGTCATCACTGACCGTCTCGTATAACGTGAAAGTTGATTGGCGACAAAAGCTTTAGGATCGGATTTTGACACTCAGAATTATGAATTTTCATTGTCCAAGTATATTGGGCTAGTTTCATGCTTAACTCATGTTGAGTGGATTAGGAATTTGTTCACTCAAATGTGAGTCCATCGATTTGTATATGCTAGTCACGTTATTGTTAGTCGCTTTATGCTTAGACAAGGAAGTATTCAGTCATATGCTTAGATAACTCTTGTCAAAGTGGTTTTAATTTGTCAACACTGATCCCAGCCGTCAATGTCGATCCCTTCATCTAACCTCTATGTCGTTCTCACCTTTCCTAGAAAAATACCAACCCCTTTTTCCTTTTACCCCGATACCGACCCCTTCCTCTCCAAACACTATATCGATCCCTCCCTTCCCAGACTATACCGAACCCTATACCCAAAGTAAAATGCCGATCTCCTTTCTTTCTAATTCCTATGCCTAAAAGGGAAACACCGACCCCTTTCTCTAAAAAAAACCTATGCTGATCCATCCTAGTGTACACCGAGCCTTCCTAACACTCAAAGTATTAACTGATCCCTCACTTTTATCCTAATCTACACCGACCCCTACTTCTGCCGATCCCATCTCCTACCTCGTCATTACTGAACCTTATCCGGCTAACTGCAACTCATCTGAACCCATCCTCTTCTCCTTCAACTCCTCTCTTTTTCCCCTAATCCTTCTTCCTCTCCACCTCTCAACTGCCTCTGATTGAAACCCATCTACCTATGTGCCTAAATGATAAACAAATCCTCAAGGTTGCAACCCGATAATGCATATTAAAGGGAGATTCACACCTATGTGTGTTCGAATTGGGTGGCAGTTGTTAGCATTCTTGGATTGAAAGGCAGCGATGAGTGACTGCGGGGGTTTGCTCGAGTTTGTGTTTGTAGGGAGAAGGATTTACATGATGATGAAATGGTTCGGTTGAAGGAAACCTGAAGGAGATAGAGGCATAGAAAAATGGAAGTAGAAAAGAAGAGAAGTGTAGATACGAGTTTTTATGTGAGAGGTGAGAGTGAGAATGTGAACCGGTCTCTTTCGAGCGACCCGGTCATAGTGTAAAAAAGGATCGACCATTGTGTATGCCGACCCCGATCCATATGGATCCATAGAGGGATCGGCATGCCAATTGCCAACCCCTCTAAAAAAATAAAGAATATATATACATATAAATATGTAAATCATATAGAAGGATGAAATAAAAGTAAAATAATAATGAAATGATAATATATGTTGTAAACAATAAAGGGAAGAGGAAATACGCTTGAATAGCGGATCTTCATAAGATTGATAAGAATTTGTGAACTCGACCTTCTGAGAGATTAAGCTGGGAGAAACCTGAAGGCTTTATATGACTAGACTTGTACATTCAAATAGGATAAGATTTCATCAAAGATTGATAAAGAACAACGATCAACCAATAACTTAAACACGCTTGCCTCTGGAAACCTAGATTTTATTTCTGATTCAAATCACGTCTTGTTATTCAAAAGACGCACTTTGGGGAGCCAATGTTACACAATGCCCTGGCCCGGCTACACAGAGGTAACTACAAAGGTCAGAATTGACTATTGATGGAAGAATGACCACAAGACGAAATCTATGTGACCGGAGTGTGATTTTCAAGCAACTATGTCTAGCCCTGGGTCAATATGGTCGACAAATGGATGAATCAGGCTGTCTGGATTATGATGGTTGGCTTGGTGGAGTAGGGGTCTGCATTCATGATTAATAAGTTGGAGAATATGTGGCATTCGTGGGTCGGCAAAGCAGGCGAGTTCCATCAGGTTAGCATAGAAAATGGGATGTGATAGAGCTTGGCTCGGCGTTGCATGTGATAGAGCTCGGGTCGGTAAAGGATGTGATATAGTGCAGCCCAAGTCGGCAAAGTATGTGAAATAGGTCAGGTTAGGTCAACATAGTGTATGATGGTGTTCGTGTCGGCATTACAAGTGGAATGGTCGGGTTGGCATGGAATATGTAGTGGATCGGATCGGCATGGAATATGTGGTGGATCGGGTCGGCACAACGCATGGCAACGTTCGGGTTGGTATACAGTGCAAAGGCCATCGGATCGAAGTGTTCGGCAAAAACATGTGTTGAGGTGATACGTTTAGAGTGATCGACACATTATAATGGGATCAACTTTCCCAGGTCGGTATGAATGGCAAGGCTGAGCCTTCCTTGTTGTGGTCTTGAATGGTCAGGTTGAAGGTTGCCTTCATCTATATATATAGGGCAGGAGGTCACTTTGGACGGATATTTTTTTGGCAACCAAGGGAATACTCTACCATTTTTTGTACTTGGTTTCTCTTTTTTCTGACTTGTATTCAAGCTGTTCCTCATGAATTCTAATTGTAATCAAGTGATTGATAAAGCAATAAAGATAGCATTTAGAGTGGACGTAAGCAATCAACACCGAACCACTATAAATCTTATTGTTTTATCTCTTTGCTATTCTATCTTGGAATACATTGTGTTACTCCTCATTTTTCATTTCATTTCTTCATTTATTTTAATACTCAAATCTATTCTAGGGTATTTGTGACCAATTTGGTTGCAAACAATACCCCTTTGAAAAACTTTGATAATCAATTAACGATCCATTTCATAGTTGCACTATGTTATCAACCGAAGTAACTAGCCAAACTAGTATCTAATTGTGATGATAACTTAATTTTTGTTGGATGTTTTGGCGAGTAAAAGGACTTAAATTTCTTGATAATGACCTGAACTTATATTTAACTTATTTGTGCCCATTTAAAAGTAAATTCTTTATTTGTAGATATTTTTAAAAACTTGCATCCATATCTTTGTAAGTAAATCTTGCATTTAGGAATTTTTCATGTTGCATTTGGATTTTGTGGGTAGTATCCGCTGAAAACCCTCACGATACAACAGTCGTCCTACTAGGGACTAACAGTTTATTGCATATGCTTAATGCAATCGTGTTTCTACGAAAGTGGATTTATCTAAATTTTTCTTTATTCGAGGACGAACAAAAAGATAAGTGTGGGTGTATTTGATGTCCACGTAAAAATTTATATTTTTACTCACACACATAATCTCATTTTAGTAAAATAAATGTCATAATTGGGTGTTTTAACATGTTTAAAACCAAATTTCAAAAATGCTTCAAGTCGTCATTCATACATCTTCATAGGGGTGAAACGGTAATTTTCGTGTGTGGATTAATTTGGAAAAAAATTACTTGTGCATTTTCATTTGTTTTGTAGGAATTTGGATTCAACTTGGAAATGACTTTATGGAAATATGCATATAAAAGAGTTGGAAGCCAAAGAAATGAAGAAATAAAAGAATTAATGTAATCATGGAGGACCCCACCTACCCACTAATCATGAACCACAATTAAGTGCTAATGCACATGTTAGTGGGGGATTGAAGGCACATACACATTTAATGGAGGATTAATTTCATGCTAATGATAACTTGGAGGCCAAACTACCTCAAGGGCATTTTAGGGAGTTCCCTAAAATTGGATTAGGGTTTTAGCAATGTATAAATAACAATCTTATATTCATGTAATAAAGTTTTATCTTCTTATCATATTATGCAAGTTGTAGCCACAAAATTAATGAGAAATAAAATGGCTTCCTAAGACAGTTCTTCTTTGTTCTTTACGTGCTTTTATTTTAATTTATGCTCATTTTTATTTACATGCTCTCTTTCGTTTTATGTTAGTAGATTAGATTTCCATTTATGCACTTAGTTTAGTTTTATTTTTATGCAAGTAGATAGTTCTTTTTACTTTAATTAGCATGCACTTTCCTTTTTTTGTTCTATGTTGAAATTTAGATGTGTTGAAATGATAACACAAATGAGAAGTTAAACACCTTCAATTTAGGGGTAATAAAGCTCTTTAAAATTGTGTAGATTCAACATGTTTTGTTATTTATGATCTCTTCTTAGTGCTAAATGAAGAGTTGGATTATGATGTAAGTTTACCAGGGAATTTGATAGCTTATGTTGTGTTTCTAATCACAAATGGGCTATGCTTAATCCAACATAACACAATTTACATCATCATCTTACTAATTGATTTTGATAGTGAAATTAAAGTAAAATCAAAATTTGATGATCTATGTTACTAAACAATATAGTAAATAGATCATGCTTAAAATAGCTTTTGCTTTAATTTCATGTTCATTTTCATTACAATTAATAAGTGGTTTTAGTTGTTATATTAAAGTTTAATTATTTAAGTTGTGTTAAATTAATAACACAAATAAACCATACTTACGGTAAATACATCACTAATTCTACTTAGATAAAAATGAAAGATCATAGGTTGATTTTGTATTGACTTTATGTATGAGTACGAGAGTCGATATGCCTCTAGATTGTCTCTTAATCTCATATTTTTATTCACTTTTTTTTAGTTAGTTTTACATTTCTTAGCTTAAAACAATTTCAAACTCTTTGGGTTAATTTGATTGAGAAGAATTTAAAATTAATTCATTTCCCTATGGATCGATCTATACTCGTATTCATGCTACAATTGTACGCTGTGCGCTTCGATTATATTTTTAACGGCAATTTTCTAACCGATAGAAAATTCATCCGTTATTAACAGCGACGATGAGATGAACGATGTGGACAGTTGGATTTGGCTAATTTGACTCAAGCGGTGGCAATTCGTCTTCGAAGTCGTAGCATTTTTTCATTTTTGGGTCGAGCGACGGCGATGGCGAGGCATTAGGCGGTGCAGCGCGACAACGGCGAGCTCAAGGGGAAGGGCGCGCGATCAGCGAGGCGGCGATCGATTATCATGATCAAAAAAATTAACGGATGATGTCACGCGAGTGCTACTATGCTTGGGAAAGAACATGATCCAAATAAATTAAATTTCTAATGATGCAATTAATTATATTATAAAATCGTCAACTTATAAATCCAATAACATATTCAGACGAGGTCCCAATCGAACGCGATAAGTTGCGTTGCGATCATATCAGCGAGTACTATGTTATGGAATTGGATTGGAAGGATTTGGAGCTCATAGGAAATTAGGTTAAAATTGAACATCTGTTCAATTTTAATTCGCACCGAATCGACTTGATGGAAAATTGGAATTAATGTGAGTTAAACTCACCTTTTTGGTTGACTAGAAATATTACATAGTCGATAAAAATTATTTTATGGATGTATGAATATTTTATTGTTGATTTTGTTGAATTTTTGGATAATTTGCTATGTTATATTGTTGGTTTAGATATATTCCTGTCCCTGGAGCAGATGAAATCCAATTACGTTCTCATGTAAGAGCGGACGACCTTTTGTATATGTTTTTGCCTCGAAGCGGTTGATTTAAAATTTATGATTGTATGTTATATGTTATGCAAGGGGACAGGTTGGAGGGATTCAATAGGATTCATCACATTGTTGATTTTACTTTGCATATATATTGTGATATATGACTTGTTGGATGCTATATGTGATGATATGGATGTAATTTTGCTTATTTAGTGCATTAGTAGCACTGGGTCTTATTTTGGTATTTTAAAATACTATAAAATAATAATGTGATTTAAAAAGAGATTTCAAGGCATTTTCAGAAATTATATATGTTTTAACAATTCTTCTTGAATTATTTAAAGAAGAAATTAATCTTAAAATAAAACGTATGATTTTTGAATAGTTTAAATTAATAGTTTATGAAATATTTTAAATAGGGATTTTTGAACTATAAAAAAAAGGTTTTTAAAAAAAAATCTTAAAAATCTCAGTCCACCTTTTATAAATAAGGGATACGATTTTAAAAAAAAAAGATAGAAATATATTGGTATAAATACTAAAGTAATATGGATATATATACATATGTTAAAATTTATTTATAAACAAGGAATTTATAAATGTGATAATGTAAATGTGGCATTTTACGAATAAAGTGAAGGTTTGTAAAATCATAATTTATTAATAAAAGGTAAGATTTATAAACGGTGTTTAGAAATAAAGGGAAACTTTTATCATTAGATAAATTGGAAAATATATCACAATTGTGGATTTATGATAATGTGTGGAATGTTGTTTAGAAAAATAGTTGATTCTATTTTGAAAGTTGAAAGTAAGGATAAATTTGAAGATGTTAAATGATATTTTATAAATAGAATGGAAGTTATAAAAGAAATTCATAGATATGGAAGCGACGCTGAAAACAGATTGTAATTAATATTTAAATGAGATTTTATGGATAAGTGATATTTAGAAAGGAATAGAGTTATAAATGGAGTTCATAAATCAAGAATTTTATGAAAGGAAGTTCTATGAAATATAGTTTTATAAGTATGGTAATTATGTTAAAAATTAAGTATGGATTGTATCAAGGAAATATATATTTATGTTCTAAGAGTTGTTTGTTTATATTAATATTATTTTAAAGTTGTTTTCGGTATTTTAATATTTTTAAAAGTTAATTATTTAAATTATTAATATGGTTTGAAAATAAATATAATTATTTATCAATAAGGTTTGGAAATTTGTTATTATTTATAATAACGTTGAAGATAGATTATTAATGTTTTATTAAGAATGTTTTTTATGAAATTACTAATTGTTTATTATTTTTAAGATGTTTGGAAGTTAATTATTATTTATTTAAAATGTTTATTTTTATATAATAGAGTTTTAAATTAAATGATTAGAATTTTATTTATAAATTTTTTCAAAGTTTATAAATAGGATTTTATTAAAAAAAGTGGGTTTTATAAGAGAAATCATATAACATGGTTTGGAAAATTTAAAGGAAGATTATCTGCATGGTAAAAGAGTTTTATAAATGGTTTTGGAAATTTATAAAATAATTTTATAGATTTATAAAAAGAGTTTTATAAATGGTTTCATGGATTTATTATGGAGTTTATAAATGACTTTAGAATTTTATAAAAAGGAAATCATCCCCAATGTTTGATGAATATACTTATACCGTTGAGATAAGTATATAAATATTTTTTCAAGTATTGAAAAATATGGATTTGTGGATATATATATATATATATATATATATATATATATATATATATATATATATATATATCTTTGTAAAAGGATTTTGCTTAAAGTAACTACAAAGTGAATTTAGTCAATAAAGATTAATTAATGAGGTTAGTCATTACTTATGTGTTTAACTAATGTTGGTTTTCCCTATGGAATTAAATACCTGATTAAATGTTTGTTATTCGATAGTTAAATAACTGACTATCAAATTTGGACCCAAAACGTAACTTTGAAAATATTTAGGAGAAACATGTGATTTATGTGGCATGGTTATCTCCCTTGATGTTGTATTGTGTGTATAAATCGCGTTTCGTTCTCTTAAGACAATGATAAGGAAATCCGTCCACTAATGGTTAGGAAGTTATCTATGCTCTTATCCTTGACTGTTTATTTTTTAAAGAACTGGGGCTTAGTTTACTAGAAACTATCGAATGTTGTTTTAAAGTGACCGGAATCGGCTATGTTATCCGAAAAGCACTTCGATCCTACTTGAGCATTTCGAAGTGAAGATATCTTAAAGATGATGGGATTAAAGACGGAGCTCTCAAGCATTTCGTTCAGTCCCAGAACGAACTTGTATCGATGAATGCCGGCATTGCATTGTTGCCTTAAGGGTGGTGTTAGCATTCCAAGTAGGAAGTTCTATATAAAGGTAAAACGTATCCTCAAGCCTCATCAACCCTGAAATGACAAAAATCGAGTATGTTGAACGGCCAAGGTGGCCGCTCCCATTAGGGTATGGTCATTCCAAATCTAGACCGGTTATTATCTACTCATGTATGCTTCAAGGCCTAATTAATGAAAGGGGATGATCATATTCGGTACTACTAGTTAAGTGGTAGGCCAGTCCCGTATAGTAGGGGTACAAGAGTTTTGTCAAACACCGGTGCATTTTATCCAGAGATGTACGGAAGGTAGTTTCTTACCTTGTCATAGTATGAAATCCAATTTCCAATAAGTGCATTTACGATTTTGATTATAGAACCCGGTGTGCTTGAATTTAATAATGCAACAATTTCAGCTATGATTAATAAGTAATTGTATTCTAGCAATTATTATAATGTCAGAGGATTTTCTATAAAAATATTTTGGTTATCATGAGGTAAAAACTTGTCCGTGGTTATGTGCAGCATGGTCTTACGAGCTATTTTTGATTCCATAGGTTTTTATAACTTTAAAATCTAGTTGAATGTGTTTCTCACACTGGTTTTCCAGAGTAACTCGGCTATTATTTTAATATAATGCTCGGGTTAGACCGAGTATATTTACCGATTGCTTTGGATGCATTGCAACTCAAGAGATGAGTTGGAGGTTTTCAAGTCGTATTCACGTATATGTTTATTTTTAAATGCTTTATTGTTGAAATCGTCAGCATTTGTAAGGACAGGTTATTATAACTATCCAGGCCGATGATTGTGATTTATTGTTGATGTATGTATATTAAAGATTATAGTTTCTCTTTTGTGTAAAGATTAATGATATTATATTATATTATATATTGTTCCGCTACGATTGTGAGGTTCTGTGTCGTTCAGTTTTCTTTTTCTCTTCTTCTTCTCTTTTCTTCTTCTTTTTCTTTCTTTCCCCCTAACAATTGGGTTTTTCAGCATTTGATTGCTTGGCACGAAGTAAAGTGGGGGTATTAGTGTAGATTTTTGAGGTCGAAAATCTCGGCTTTTATAGTTGGTATCAGAGCTGAAGGTTAAGTGAGAACCTTGGCTTTAGTGGGGTAACTCATTAAGAGATAAGGTAATGGAATGCCTTATTATGAGTTTTGAGCATATATGTTTATGAGCGCGTATGTGTTAGTGATATAAAAAAAATTTGTATTGTGTTAATTTATCTATTGAGTGGCTTATGAATTCTGATCGGTATGTGGGACGCCACGGTATCAATAGGGGTATCCAAATGCTTAAACAAGGCAAACCGACACAGTATTGTTTTGAAATTGGTAAATGAAATAATTTTAGTTAAATTATATTTTATATATAAAAGAATAACTTTTCAAAAATTATTATTGTATATATACGGTGTGTATGGTTGTTAGTGAATGATGATATTTGATTATTATCATTTGTTGTTTGTTGTTCCAATAAAAATTGTAATTATTATAGTCTAAACGAAGACAAACATTTAGAAAATGGGTTATATAAGAAAGTAAATTTATAAATATGAATTATAGAGTATTAATTATTAAAATGATCAACATTTGTGAAATGATATTACCTAAGAAGTGAGATAATATAAATGTGAATTATAAATGTGATTTGTAAGGGGAAAGGAAATGAGATTGTATAAGTAATTTTAATATGATTTGTAAATGAAAAGGATTTAAAAGCTGAAAATTTGAGAGTTTAAAGCCTATTGATTTTGAAAATTGTTTTTCACATGTTTTAGAAGAATAATAATAGTATTTTTTTGGAAAATGTTTTAACCAGAAATATTTAAAATGGATTTAAGAGTGACAGAAAGCACTGAACTCACTTCAGTCGTTGGAAAATAATTCTGGTAATGACTGCAGCATCATCGACGTTCATTTTCGACTTTATAAGTGATGAATTGCTACCATTAGAATTTTGTTTTGGTAAAACAAGTTTTGTTTAAAATCCATAGTATGATTTAATAAATATATGAAAATAAGCTTTTGAACTTATAATTTGAAAATGGCATGGATAAGAAAAGAATTTTTGAAATTATGATATGAAATTAAAATTTAACTTAAGTTAGATAAATTGGGTTTATGAAATGAATTAGATGGATTAATAAAGTGAATTAATGAGATAAAGTAAAGGAATGAATATGAATTTGGGTTATAAAATAAAATTCAACTTAATTTGTAAAACGAATTGAATGGACTTAAGTATTGAAGTAATAATAAACGTCAATGGTGTAGTATAAAATGTTTATATTAAACTTAAGTAAAATTCTATAGAATGGTTCCTAGTATTATTTGTTTTAAAAGAACTAAACTAAATGAATTAAATGTAAATTAATCGAATGGGAATAATTTAAATGTAAATAAATTGAAAACGAATCAATTAAATGTTAACAATAAATTAAAGGATATAAATATAATATTGACCCTGGGAAATGTAAATTGATATGGTTATAAATTAGATGGATATTTTTTGTTTGATGGTTTCTCTTGTTACATTTGCTACAATTGCATATAGTTATTGTATATTCTATGTAAGATGAGTTGTATATTTATGATTATATGTATTGTAAAAAAATTCGATCGAACCGTGCAAAAGAAACGCTGGCGAAATTTTTCGTAAATTTAAGGCATTAGAAATTTTTTGATAACTAAGGATTTGATTTTTGAGTTATAACTTAGAATGAATGAATAAAAGGGAATTAGTTGTATAAGTGGGCGAATCTAAAAGATTTAGAAATTTTGTAATATATTTCAACAAATTGGTATTGAAAAGTGAATGGGTCCGGGCGTTTTCTTACATGTTGATTTCAGCGACGAAATTCTTTTAAGCGGGGAAGAATGTAATGACCTAGAATTTCAGTCATTTGAATTTGGAATATTTAATTGATTTTAAATATTAAAAGTCAATTTTATAAATTAAGTAACTTGAATTTCAAATATAGCAAATTATATGATAATTAACTTGTTGAATTTAATATTGGGATTGTTTAAATAATTACATCTAGCATTTGATGTGAATGAAAATGATTTCTAAAGTTGATTTGAATTCTATTTAAATAAGAATGATGATAGAAAATTACAAATTTAAATCTAAAAGGGATTAATTTGGTTTTAAATAATAATCGAAAAATTAATGTGTAAAAATAACATTCCGAGAAACTTTCTCAAAATTGAACGAAACAAGTTTCGTTGGATCCGTAATAGTTAATTATAGTATGCCGTCAAATTTCGTGACAACCTGACATATCGTTTGGTCATGCTAGCTCGAAATGTGTAGAAATTAATCTAAGAAATTTATATAATAATTGGGTTTGAAAAATCTATCTTCTGCATATGATGGAATTTGGCCTCCAAACTAGTTCCATGGTGTTTGGAATCGGGGTATCACATTTAGAATGCCAGGCGACACGCCTGGTTTGGAGTTCGAGAATTTCGGACGTTTAAAAGCTAAACCTTTTCTAATATATATATATATATATATATATATATATATAATATTTTCCGTAGCCATATCTAAGTGCCCATACCCAAGCATGTCGTGCCCAAACCCAGCCATATCCTTTTTTCTCCATATATAAATCGCGTTATAAGGAAAGTTGGTTCATTTTTTTATTTTAATTTAAACTATCTCCATCCAGTGGCTCGAATCGATCGGAGTCAATCAAGGCAGCATCAGGCAAAGGTCCTAAATACAAAGTTGATGGGGATAATGAGATAAACTATGTGGATGGTCGGATTTGGTTAAACCCGACTCGAGGCGGCGGCAATTCGTTTTCGAAGTCGTGGCAGTTAGTTTCCATTTTTGGGTTAAGCGGCAGCGATGGCGAGGCGGTAGGCAGCACAATGCGACAACGGCGAGCTCGAGGGGGGCGCGATCAGCGAAGCGGCATCGATTATCATGATTGAGAAAAATAATTAAAAGAAGAAGTCGCGTCGAGTGCTGGAATGCTTGGGAATGAACGTGATTTAGGTTAATTAAATTTTTAATGATATAATTAATTATATTATAAAATCATTAACGTATAAATGCTATATCTTATTCATACGAGATCCAAATCGAATGTGACAAATTGTGTTATGATCATATCAGCGAGTATCACATTATGGAATTAGATTGGATAAATTTGTAGCTTATAGGAAATTGGGTTAAATTGAACACCTGTTCAATTTTAATTCAAACCGGAGCGGTTGGGTGTAAAATTGAAATCATGTGAGCTAAACTCACCTTTTTGGTTAACCAGAAATATTATATAGTCAATAAAAATGTGTGAATATTTTATTGTTGATTATTATCGACTATTTGCATGGCTAACTATTTTATATTATTGGTTTGGATATATTCCCACCACTGGAGTGGATGAGACTCTATTACGTTCCTATGTAAGAGCAGATGACTCTTTATATACGATCCCGCCTCGAAGTGGTTGATTTATATGGTTATATGTTGTATGTGATGTAAGGGGATAGGTTGGAGGGATCCAACAGGATTCCTCACAGTACTGATTTTTACTATGCGTATATATTGTGAATATGACTTGTTGGATGTTTTATTTGATGACGTAGATGTAATTTTGCTTATTTAGTGCCTTAGTAACACTAGGTCTTATTTTTGGTATTTTAAAATACTGTAAAATAGTGATGTGATTTCAAAAGAGATGTCAAAGTGATTTTGGAAATTATATATGTTTAAATATTTTTTCTTGAATTATTTAAAGAAGAAATTTATGTTAAAATAAAAAGTTTGATTTTCGGATATTTTAATTTAATAGTTTATGAAATATTTTAAATAGACATTTTTGAATTATAAAGAAAAGTTTTCAAAAAAAAAATCTTAAAAAAAATTAGTCCATCTTTTATAAATAAGGGATAAGGTTTTGAAAAAAGAAAGAAGTATATTGGTATAAATGCTTATTAACCAATTTATATAAAGTAATACAGATATATATATACATATGTTAAAATTTATTTACAAACATGGAATTTATAAATGTGATAATGTATAAATGTGGCGTTTTACGAATAAAGTGAAGATTTGTAAAATCGTCATTTATTAATAAAATGATAGATTTATAAACGGTGTTTATAAATAAAGGGAAACTTTTATCATTGGATAAATTGAAAAATAAATCACAATTTTGGATTTATGATAATATGTGGAATGTTTTTTAGAAAAAAGTTGATTCTATTTTGAAAGTTGAAAGAGAGGATAAATTGGAAGATGTTAAATGATATTGTATAAATAGAATGGAATTTATAAAGAAATTCATAGATATGGAAGCAACATTGAAAATGGATTGTAATTGATACTTAAATGGAATTTTATAAATTAGACTTAGAAAGGAATAGATTTATAAATGGAGTTCATAAATAAAGAGATTTTATGAAAGGAAGTTTATAAAATATAGTTTTATAAATATGGAAATGATTATGTTAAAAATTAAGTATGGATCTTATCAAGAAAAAATATATATATTTATGTTCTAAAAGTTCTTTATTTATATTATTATTGTTGAAGTTGTAATCAATATTTCAATATTTTGAAAAGTTAATTATTTAAATTATTAATATGGTTTGAAATTAAATTTAATTATTTATCAATAAGGTTTGGAAATTTATTATTATTATTTATAATAATGTTGAAGATAGACTATTTTTTTAGAATGTTTTTTTTAATCACTAATTACTTATTATTATTAAGATGTTTGGAAGTTAATTATTATTTATTTGAAATGTTTATTTTTATATATTAATGTTTTAAAGTAAATGATTAGAATTTTATTTATAAATGTTTTCAAGGTTTATAAATAGGATTTTTACCGATATATGTTGGTTTTATAAGAGGAATTTTATAACATGGTTTGGAAAACTTAACTGAAGATTCTCTGCAAGATAAAAGAATTTTGTAAATGGTTTTGGATATTTATAAAATAATTTTCGAAATGGGTTTATAGACATATAAAAGGAGTTTTACAAATGATTTTGTGGATTTATAATGGAGTTTACAAATTATTTTAGAATTGTATAAAAAGGAAAATTTCCCCAATGTTTGAAGGATATACTTAACGCCGTTGAGATAAGCATATAAATATTTTTCGAAGTATTGATAAATAGGGATTTGCGGATATATATATATATATCTTTGTAAAAGGATTTTGATTCAAGTATTTACAAAGTGAATTTAATTAATAAAAAATTAATTAAAGTGGTTATTGGTTACTTATATGTTTAACTAATGTTGGTTTTCCATATGGAGTTAAATCCCTAATTGAATGTTCATTATTCGATGGTTAAACAGTCGACTATTGAATTTGAACCCAAAATGTAACTTTGGAAATATCTAGGAGAAACATATGAGTTATATGGCACAATCATCTCTGGTGATTCTGTACCGTGCGTACAAATCTCATTTTATTCTCTTAGGATAATGATAAGGCAATACATCCACTAATGGTTAGGAGGTGATCTCAGCTCTTATCTTTGACTATTTATTTCTTAAAGAACCGGATTGAGTTTACCAGAAATTGTCGAATGTTGTTTCGAAGAGATCGAGATTCGATATATTATCCGAAAACCACTTCATCTAACTTAAGCGTTTCGAAGTGAAGGTATCTTGAAGATGATGATATTGAAGACAGAGCTGTCAATAATTTCATTCAGTCCTAGAATGAACTTGTATGTATGAATGCTGGTATTGCATTGTTTCCTGGAGTGCAGTGTTAGCATTACAAGTGGGAAGTGCTATATAAAGTAAAACATAGCCTTGAGCCTCATCAACCGGGAAATGACAAAATCGGGTATGTAATAGGGCCAAGTGGGTCCATAGTTAAATAACAGTAATGGTATGGAATATAAATAGAAACAATGTTAGAAACTTATATAAAATATGGCTTGTAATTAAAAACAATACAGGAAACTAAAAGAAAGGAAAATGGATAGTCTCCACAAATATGTGCACTATTGGCACATACCTTTTTAGAAGTCTTCCCATATACGCTATTAGTTACTCCGCTAAAGTTGAAAGTGAAAGTAGCACAAGTATTAGGAAAATAATAAGATGAAAGTTATTGTTGCCTATTCTAGTTTTTAGTGAAAATTGCAAAGGATGTTTTATAAACATTGTAAAGTATATTTTTTAAAGAAATGGTTGGGTATTACAGTTGAGTTTTTAAAAAGTAAAACTTAATAAATGGTTTGAGTTAAAAAACCCAATTTTAAGAAGTAAAATCTTTGTTGAGAAAATGTTTTGAAGGAAAAGTTGATTTGAAGGAAAAAGGAAATGAGTTTTAAAAAAAATCATTAACATTTTCTTGTGGACTTGATGAATAAGCTCAATTAAACCTAATTATAATTTCATAAGTTAAGATACCAAGTTATTTTTGAATTCAATAAAAAGTTTCTAAGATTGTACTGATAAAGGTTTCGGGATTAAGTTCTTCATAATTGTGAGGGTTTAATATTAGAAAAAGTGTCGAAAACCAAACCAAAAATTTAATATGGAGTGGATAGGGATAATTGCTAAGGGAAGATAGGAAAAAGTTAAGGCTATAAGTAAAATAGCGATGAACGCCCATACAATTGCAATAGTGGACCCCGTTGAATATAAGGAATATTAGTTTGAGCCTAGGAATGTTTCATTAAAAATGGGTAAAGACCATGAAGAAGAACCCATAAGGAAATGGGAAATGGTATCATAGTACATTTATGCGAGTTCTAGAGTATACCCACATGAAAGATTAAAAAAAAAAAAGCGTATACTAAGATTTGAGAATTCTATCAAGATATTTGGATAAAAAAGAGGATAGTAATATAATTGATTGTGATAATGGAAGTAATGGACGGACCATATTTATTAGTAGGAAAAAAGAAAAGTTAAGATATATGGATTACAGTGGAATGACATGTTAGAAAGATCAATTTAAATTAAGCAAGAAGTGATAGTGCCATAACATCATCAATGCCAATTGACGTTGAAGGGGTTTCTTTTAGGTTAGTTGGATTGTAAACATTAGTTGTCTCTATTTGTGCAAATAAGCGTATGAGAAAGGTTCCTTTTTACTAGTGTGTTGATTTTCTAGATAGACCGCCATATGTTGGAAAACAAAACAAATAAGGAAATCTCATATAGGCACTTAGCTAATGAAAATTAAGACTAGAAGTTTATAAAATAAATTAGGAAATTTATTAGCTACTAAATAAAATTAAAATTAAGTCCCATAAATTGTTAAAATTCTAGGAGACAAATTTTGGCAAGCAAAGGACAAGGAAGGTTGTTGCGAAAGCATGGGTCACTATCCCTATACCTTAAAAAACTTAAATTTATAAATGAAATTATATGATGGTTGTTATTTTAAATAGAAAAAGTTTTTTGAAATTAAATTTTACCATGTCATAGGATAAAGTCCATTATGATCATTAAACTATTGACTAAATCCCTATAATGACTTGCCTTTTTAGACGGTTTAAATCAATGATAAACCACACAAATCAGACTCAAGTCATTCAAAAGGGCATATTATGTAACATCCCGCCCTTTTGACTGCCCCCAGTTGGTAATTAAACCAACTTGAAACGTTCAAAATGATGGATTGTTATTTAGTTTATAGAGTTTAAACAGAATCAGACAGTATCACAAAATAATAATATTATTATTTCGCAAGAAAGATTTTTTTTTCCTACACATATCAGAGTTTATACAATGTATTGAATCTATACAACGGTTTATTTCTTTAAGTACAAAATCCCCGAACTAAAGTGAGCGTTTCCCCCTCTCTCTAACTTCGCTGCCCGGAAACCTTCAAGCTGTAAAATACTCGGTCTGACCCGAGTATTACATTCAAAAGAAAATAATACACGGGTCAGTCTAATTCAAACTCAGTTATTAATGCACAGAAGCAATAATAATTAAATAACAATTAGACGATAGTCAAAATGAATTCACCTATCCGATCCTTTTTATAAAGAAATCGGATAACGGTAAATATAACACTTAGCAGTGTTAAACAACAAATCAGTAGATTCAAATTATTAACGAAGATATACGAAACGATTATCAATGAAGATAATTTAGAAAACATCAGAATTGCCTAATTAGCAATTTACAACAAAAACTAATTATTAAGAAAATAATTAGAAACTCAGAATCTAATTATCAAATAGATAATTAGACAATAACAAAATAATCAAATCAAATCAAACCAAATCAATTTAAACAATTGAAATGTTGCTAAAAAAATATCAAAACTGATTGGCTGCAGTGCCGCTCGCGTGTACTGCCTCGCCAATACGGTATATGAAATACGCAAAAGATCAACGCATCAAAAGCAAAAGAAATACCAACAAAAACTATATGGTGTGCTGCAGTACACGCTCGCGTGCACTGCCTCGCCACTACAACATATAAAGTCACACCAACTCCAAATACTAACAACAAGTCGAAACTGCAGAAGTCAAGTCACGGATATCATAACTCAACACAACTACAACAAAATAGAAGGAGAGTGAGGGCACCAAAGGTATGGCACCACAGCACATAAATGCATGAATAAGTGATACAACAGTTCAGTGAATCAAAACAATTGAATACAGTGGTAAGTGCAATGCACGACCCAATCTAAACCGCGGCCACCATAAGAATACAAGGGCAGAATTGCAACAAGAACTGCAGCCACCACAATATCACAAGGGCAAGGCTGCAACAAAAAACTCAGATGCAAGCACGAAACTCGAAATGATCTGAGCATAAGCAAGAAGGCTCAAAGCTATGCAGTGAAACCAAAAGAACAAAATGAAACAGAAAAGGCACATGGATGTGCCGGCCGAAAAAAATGCAGCTCCAACAGTGCATCAATGGTGAACTGCACATAACAAGTTTAGCAACAACATGAAAATATCATGAAGGAGCTCAAATGCAACAAACCCAACATGTACTCAACAGCATGTTTTACTAGTTTCAAATCAAGTGAAGTCACAATGGAACTGCACTGGACAAGTGCAGACCACAAGGCAAAGCCTCGGTATCAGATCAAGTGGAGCCATGCACAAGTGAATGGCCAAAAAACAAGACAGCTTGAATGTACTACAATTATGTAATAATGCCAATGGACACCAGACAACACAAATATGTATTGACCAAACATTGAAATAAAAAGTAACATGCAGTTCAATGGTCACTTCAGGTCAGACCAACCAGAAAATGTAAACAATATATGCATTGACACACAACAACAATGAAATGAAGTCTGTGTGCCAAAAAGGTCAGAGGCAACGTAAATGCAGACTGCACATAAATGAAGACCACACGAGCTCAATGCATCCAAAATACTCAAATACACAACAAGTGTATACATGTACATGAAGACAGTAGACACACTGAAATGAAACTACCTCAAATATGATACAGTGAACTATAGGATGAACAGGTACACAGTGAAAATACACAAGGTAAAATGTAAAGTCAAAGTCGTTGTCTTCTCAAAATAGGTAAGATGAGAAACACAAGTTACAAAAATCACTTTCGAACAAAGCATCAAGCTAAAATGCACATGAATATGAAACCTGAGCTCATAGGCAAACAGTTCCAAATAGACATTTTCACATAGCAGTTTGAAGGTGAGGGTACCATAGATATGGCACCACAGCACACAACAATTAAAGGTCAATGCCGATGCCATTGGACAACAGGTCAAAGGCAACAACCAAATTCAAACAACAATACTGAACCAAATGAATGACAACCCCAAGTGCGTATGTACAACGGTAAGGAAATCAATATCATACAAAATTCAAATGCCACAGCGAACATGGTTCAAAACAACATACACCTATATACATACATGAATGTATATATACAAATGATCAATACAACATGAAACAGACCGAACCGAGAACTCAATAACTACAACATGAAGGAAACAAACTACAAAGACACCAGTAATGCCAGCGAAGCAATGCCAAAAGACCACCAGCAAACCAAGCTTCACAATGAACATCTCAATGAATTTAAGATGTCAAAGTCAAAGTAAATTCTCCTTCAAAAATATTTTCACAACTAAGTTTGCAGATTTCAAAAATGATCAATAGCAGTCCAGAGAAACAAAATGGTAGTGACAAGTTCGAGCAAAGCTCGACAGCACAAGATCAAGCAACAACAATGTACCGGTCAATGAAGTTCCAAGTCAAGGCCGAGGTCATCAGAAAATTCACGAAATCAAAATGCCCAAAAAAAAAACAAAACAGTAGCAAGCTCAACCACGACCGATATCAAGCATCATCACATATACAATACCACAAAATTTAGTCTGTATTTTTTTTCTCAAACCGAAGATAGTGTCGAAGACAACAAGACAAACGAAATCAACATCACAAAATCCAAGCAAAATAGGAAAGTTGTTGCCGTAACGATCAAGGAAGAATCGAACGGTCTCAACTAATATCGTGACAGTGAAGTAAGGGAAACTATTCGATATGAACAAGTCAGATAAATCATCAACGTCCAACAATAATCAAAAGGCCAAAACACCATGTTGAAAAAAATTAGACGAACGAATTAAAGGAAATTGAATCCATAAAAAAAATTCATCATCGGCATTTAAACAAAAAAAGGAAACCGTCGAAGCAAGAGTGGAATTAGATGTGAGTAAATCAAATTACTCACCTTAGTCGAAGCAAGTAGGAGCAGCCGCGAGCAAGGCAAAGGAAACGTCGATCGATCGAACTACTGAGGTCGGCCGCCTTCGAATTGAACGAGCCCTAATTTGCAAGCAAAGGAAAACGAGAAAAAGCCGCCATTATCAGGAGCACGGGAAAAAGGAACGGGCCGACATTATTTCTTTTTTTTTAATGATTTTGAAATTTTAGGGTTATCGAATGAAAATAAAACAAAGGGGGCGAACGTGATCTTAGGCTGAAACAAAGGAGAGTCGCGTGATTATGGGCGTGAGTTATGGCATGATTTTAGGATGCTAGTGTGATTAGATTATCATATTATATTTTTTTTATTTCAAATTCAATTTGTTTTCGACACAAATTTCAACGCGTTTATGTGTCGTATGCTCTCATAACAACTCCGATAAATACGAAATTTTAAATCCGGTAATAATTCAATATTGCGGACCCAATGGAACTAGTTTTGTTGAATTCCGAGACTGTGCCTCGGAACGCTATTTTTAAATTCAATTTAAACGATAAAATTTCAAAACTGAACAAATCACTTTCAAATTCAATTCAGAAGCTTATATTATCTTCAGTATTATCAATGTGAATTTTCTAAGCCTTTGAAATATTTTTAATCAGCTTAAAATTGAAGATTCAAATTTTATTCAACTTTTAATAGATTAAATTCCAAAATTTAATCGCCAAATTCATTCTGATAATTTGAAATTCAAGTCAAACCATCATTCAATTTTTTTTAAAATCTATTAAATATTTTCAATTTAAATTGTTCAAAATTCAGGGTCGTTGCATATTTATTATAGGGTAAATAAGAAAAAACTGACAAAGAAAGAAAACACATATAGAATCTCGTAGTGGAATGACAAAATATAATAATCAAATAAATAGTTCATGAAGTTGTTTACTGATAACATTGATTATTATTTAATAATATGGATCAGAGTTACATACAATAAGAATAATAATAAATAAATGTAGCAGAACAACATGATGCAGTGGAATAAATATAATCAATAATAATAGTACAAAATCTTCGTCTACATCCTACAGAAAGCAGTCTTCGATAAACTGAAAAGCTCATACTGACCCGAGCGAATTGAAAAAACAAAACACTCGATTAAGAACTAAAAGATCTTATGTAAGTTAAATCAATAGTAAATAAATATGAGTGTAATGGCATCAGAGATGTTTATGGGGTTTGATATCTCCTATCCAATGTCTAACGTGAGTGCGATAACGTAAGTGATGTTCGATATTTCCATCTCCTAAGGATTCGTTAAACTATCTACTATTTAGTAATACGCTATTATAATAGTGTCTACAGTAAAGTAAAGTATTAAAATAGCATTAAGGCGTTACACATATCCCCCTTAACACATTTTATATATTCCCATAGTCTATATGAAACCATACGCCCCTTCGTGAGTTTACCCAGAGGGCACTCCATAGGTATGGTACAAAATGAACTCATAGAAGGCGTTATAGAGCATGTGAACATGGCACTCGAGGCAATGCTAGGGTAGATATACTGATTGCACATCCGGACTGGTGGTAACGCATAACAGCTACTATTGCCCACCTCGGAACACACTCTCATAATCAAAATCGAGGGATGACCATCAAATCATCACAAAGTCATAATATGGTATCGAAGATATGTGTCCGATTGGAGTAATGACCTCACTTGGCTCGGCATGACTCCTATTTTAGTCACATCTTAGCTAACTCACAGGAGTCAGGGTCACATAAATACCTCATACAGAATCATTCGCCAAACCATCCTACTTCATTTTTGGAATCTCCACCACGTACACAGTTGTTAAAGTGGTTTTCGGTGTTGGTAGAGAGTATGACAACATCCGATCTCGGTCTCTTTAACAACCAAATGCTAATTTCACACCAGATGCTTCTTTAAATTTCCAAAACCATATCACAATTGATAATATGATATTTAATTCAAACCATGTCACTTTTGAAATTATATTCACAATCAGGATTCTCATTTCAAAATCATCATAACTACTCAAATATGTCACTTCACCACCAAATATCATTTAAAATCCCAACTTATGTTATAACATTATTAAACCTTATTCGCTTTAAAAATTAAGGCTTTAATTATAAACAGTTCCACTTTACACCATCTAAAATATAGAAAATAATTAGATAGTTATAAATACTTAGTTTAACATAGTTTTAAATAGATATAAATTAGGTTAAATATGTTTAAAATATATTAAATAAATTTAAAATAGATTAAAATATTTTAAATAGATTTAAAATAGTTTAAATGGTTTAAACTAGGTTAAATAGGATTATTAAGGATTAATTAGATTTAAAATAGATTAAATGAACTTAAAAAAGATTAAATAGTTTAAATTATATTAAAATAGTTTAATATAGTTTAATAAAATTTAAATGATTTAAAATAGTTAAAATATATTAAAATAGATTAAATAGATTAAATAGGTTAATTAGTTTAAAATAGGTCAAATTAGATTAAAACAAATTAAATGGTTTAAATTTAATAAGTTGGTTTAAATAAATTAACTTATTCTAGTAGTTGAAAATCTTAGTATTAGAATTTAAAATAACATTTACAGTTTATATTGAGATAATAAATTTTGAAATTAATATCATATTTAACCATTTCTTCCATTCCAACAAATCTGGACCGTGTTCAGATTTCAAATCAAAACGCAATTTCAAACCTTGAAATATCAAATTTAACTATTCCAATTTTAATAGACGCCCAAAGTTACAGTTTCCAACATTTCAATAACTAACTTTCGATGATTGTCGTTTATACTTCAAATTTAACTTTAAAATTTTAGTTTAAATCCTTCAAATAATTACTTAAAGAAATTCAATTTATATCAATCAAATTCTATTTCAAAAAATCGTTTGACTGGATTCAAAGTTTAAAGATAAAAATCATTTAATTTAACCGATCTGGTGTCCATATATAATTTTCTACCATATGGTCAAGTGATACGGATATTTATCATTTCAATCCGCAAATATTTAAATTTTATGGGTATATATTATTTCAACCCGCAGTCCTAAAATTTATTTCAATGAAAATCGCTTGGGTTTATCCTTTCAACCATAACGATTCTTCCCTATTCTATATGATCATATGGGTATGTATCATTTCAACCCATAGGGAACTTGCAGTGTTATAGCAATGTAAAATAACAACCAGTCATCCAATATCAACAATCAAACATCCATCACAACCATCATCCAAATCAACCAATAAACATATAGATAACTGATTACCATTAACAGTTATTAAATTGAAAATTAAATTCCATATTGGATTAAACGATGATTAAATGCAACAAAGGTCAAATTTAACTAGAACGACAAATTAAACATACCAAACATCAACCAATCAATTTCTAATCAAGTCATAAATTCAATTTAACTAACATAAGAAAATTTAGTACTTGTGATGGGCTAAACACTCACCTTTGATTTCAAATCGATTTGAAATCCAAGATAAGGCCTAAATTTGAACCATCTCAGAATTTGTCCAAACAAATTCCATAATATTCAGAATTTTGATACGATCGCAAGGGAGGAAACTGCGTGTGAATCCGAGCTCGTATAAAAAAGATATTAATGTTAGAATGATTGAACTACAAATTTATATGTTAAAATAAGGAAAAAGCCATGTCACCCTTAATACGTTCATTCGAAACCACTAGCATCTCGAAACCCTTGCGCACGAGCTAGCTGAAACCACCACCACTGTAACGAACCAGAATTTTTATTAATTAAAATTTAAATATTTAATTAATTTTAAATATTAATAAGTTAATTTATAAGTCGAATAAATTTTATTTCGATTTATTGGATTTAATTGGATAATTAAATCGATAATTTAATACGTTAAATTATGGAAATAATTGAAAATTGGGTTAAATATGATTGAAAAAGATTTGTAAAATTTTATTTTATCATGTTGAAGTTAGAACGATATTTTAGAACTTTTAAAATCGAATTAAAAGTTAATTTGTGAAAATTGAATATTTTAATATTTAATAATCGACTGTAAAATAGTCAATTTTTGAACAGTCTCAGAATTGAACAAAACTAGTTCCATTGGATCCGTAATAGTTAGTTATTACCGGATTTCAAATTTCGTGTCAATCGGAGCTATCGTTTGATCGTGGCAGCTCGAAACGCATCGAATTACTTTTAATATTAATTTGGCGAGTGAAAATAGCCATTTTTCAAAAAGTCTCGGATTTCGACGAAACCAGTTTCATCGGATCCATAATATGATATTATTATAAGGTTTCAAATTTCAAGTCAATTGGATTTACCGTTTGTCCTGTACAAATTAAAACGCCTAGAAATCGATTTAAATCGGTTTAATTTAAATTGAACGTTTTTAGCTATAACTCGCACAGATGTCCGAATTAGCTTCCGAAACCTGTTCCATTGTGTCCGGAATGCGGGGTAAACCTTAGAAACGCTGGTTACGGCGCGTAAATTGGAGTTAGAAATTTCCGAAATGAATAGTGTTTACACTTGATTTTCTATAAAAGGAGACCCTACCCCTTCATAAATAAAAAAATAAATAAATATCTCTAAATTTTAAACCCTAGCCGCCAGTTGCAATGGATGGCCAGAAACACGCAACTTTCTTCCCTCTAGATCTTCCAATCCGTCAACAATTAGAGGAAGTTGTCAACATGAAAGTTGGAGAGGGGAGTGAGAGCTACGATGTGAACGGTGGAGACCGTGTTTGGTGTCGTGTGGGGGGAGTTATGGGGCCGCGTGCGTGGGCTGTGCACATACGTGCGCGAGCATCAGAGGGTGACTGAGCTTCATGATGTTGGTGGTGGAGGTAGCTCTCGCGAAGAGCTTCGATTTGCAAGTGGTTTGATGTGATTTCGTCGAGTGATCGCGATGAAAATTTAAACCCTAGTTGTTGTTGTATGGGTTTGGGAGTTCGGCTTTTGCCTGTAGCTATTCGCGTGATGTAGGAGAAGAGCAAGCACGGCTAGGATCGGATGGAGGCAAAATCTAACGGCCTGTATGTGATGTGGGTTTAAAATTACATTGTTATGTTGTAAATTGTTTATAAAAATTAGTATAAACTTGTAAAAATCATAACTTTTTCATACGAGGTCGAAAACGCGCGAAACCAGTTGCGTTGGAATCGTATGGACGAGCACTACGCGATGGAGTTGGTTTGGAGTCGTTTAGAGTTAGTGAGAAGTTTGGGTAAAATTAAACGTCCGTTTAATTTTATTCGAAATAAATCGCTAAAACGGAATTTAAAACCAAGGTGAGAACTTCTCACTCAATCGAATCAGTTTCGATTTTATTTTAAATAGTTAGATTTAAAATATTTGAATGCATGTTTGAATGATGATTGTTATCTATTGTTTGTTAAAATAGACATTATACGCCGTTAGTAAGCGGATGTTATTTAATAAAAACATATACCGCGAATATTTCATAAACAGTGAAATTGGTATTATATATAATAGCAATATATATATATTGGCATATGTATATATTGGAGTTATTGATTTCCCGCAATTTTTTGTTTAGCGGATGAGACCCTATTGCGCCGTTATTAAGCGGATAATATTTAAATCCCATATACCGCGATAATTTCGTACTGGAGCGAAATTGGTATTGTGCTAATGTTTGTGGATGCAGGAAAACAGGTTGGAAGGATCCAACTGGATTCCTCAACAGTATTTATTTGATTATGGATATTTTGATATTCATTGATTTTCATATCGATATATGATATCGTTGTTGTCGTGATTGACTATTTGGTGTGTAGCATCATTGGACCAGATTTTGGGATTTTAAAATGATTTATAAAGTGATTTTTGAAAATATACTTTATGTTTGGAATTGATCCATATTAAATAAATAAACGTTATAATTTTTAAAGTTATAAAAATTATGATTTTTGAGAAATATAGTTAAAAACTGATTTTTGGGAATATAATGCTATTGAGTTTATAAAATAGTTTAATCGAGATATTTTAGAATTTATTGTGAAAAGTTTAAATATAGAATTTATGAAATTTAATTATTTTATGAATCAAAATGGTGAAATAATAAAGGAGATTAAAGACGTTTTAAAGAATAATATAAATTGATTTATATTAAGAGGTTTATAAATGGATATTTATAAATTGAAATATTGACATTGTAAAACGATTTTTTATAAGTGTTTGAATGAAGTGAAAGTGAATTTCATAAATAAATGAAATTTATAGAATTATAAACTGTGAAGTTATAAATGAAATTTATAAATAGTAAGATTTATAAATTTGGTGAAATTATTTGAAGAATAGATTGGTTAAATAAATGGATCTTATCAGTTATAAGATTTATAATTTGGAAAGTCTTAAAAAGAACGATTTTGTAAAATAATCGTTTTATAAGCATTTGACTTATAATATGAACTTTTAGTTTATAATTGAGTTATAAACTAGAATAGGTTAATAAAGAAATTTATAAAAAGAAGTTTTTACAAGATAAATAGAAAAGGGATTTATAAACGTTGTTTTATAAATTCGCAAACGAATTATTTTGATAAGTAAATTGTTGAAACCTATTAATGGAGTTATATTCACATTTTTGAATAGTGAATAATTCCTTGAATTAAAATGAATAAAAGAATGAAATTTGTTAACAAAGTTTATTCACATTTTTGAATAGTGAATAACACGTTAAAGAAAATGTTTAGATTTGAGGTTTTAAATTGAATTAAAACGATCTAACGCTGGTTTAAAATGTGTTGAGATTCGAAACCATAGATTTCAACATTTATTGTTGGAATAGACGTTTTCGAGAAATAAAAGAAAATGGTGGCCTATAACACTGTTGTTATAGTAAATGATTTCCGAAAGGAAATGTTTTGTATAGTATTGGGATTTATATATCTATTTTAATTACGAATCCCTATACTAGTGATTTTGGGTTGTCGTAACGATGTTTTACGCAACATTCGTTTTGGCCCAAATAAATATGTTTAAGAGAATGATTTCCTTAAAGAATGAATTATATACTTAATTCGATTTAAGTATATTGAATATTTTCCAAGGTTGAAAATAAAAAGATTTGTGAATTACTTATGAATAAATAAGTATGGAAATATTTTCCAATATGAAGTGAATAATTAGAATTTATCTTTTTTGAAGATAAATTGAAATGGATAATTGAAATCGTATATGCATGGATATTTTGAAATATAAATTCATTATGGAATTTATAAATGAAAAGTGGAATTTGTTTAAAAATAAATAATGATTTATTTTTGACGTATTGAAATTGTATATCTTGTAAAGATATTTTGGAAAATAAATAATTTGGAAAATTATTTGGAATCTGGTGATGTATGCATATCCATTGATAGTTCAATAATCGACTATCAATATTTCCCTTTGAATGGGTATTTGATGTGATTTGTTTGAATTTGAATGCCACACTTATTTTTGAATAAGCGCTCACTATTCGGGTTAACCGGGAAAGGACCATGGGGTCGTATAACCCATTCCGAATATGTGATACGTCGTTGTGAATTGCATTTGAAGATCGGTGTAGAAGACCGGATATTTGCGAGAGCGATAGGATGACCTGTCGATTGACTTTGCACCGAGTTGCTCCGGTATAGAGTTCTCCATATGTGATGGTGAATCCGATCAGGATTGTGAATATCCGGATTGCAAGGACTTCTTTGTAAGTGCCTTCGGTTTTGTTCGATCCCGGAACAGACTTGTATGGATTGTATGCCTGACATTACAAGTTGAGATATAAAGCCGATTTCTTTCAAATATATTTCTGTTGGTGGCGGAGAATTTATTCTTTTAGCTTAACACCCTTCTCTGAGACGTACGAGCTCAGAGGTTATATAGTTGAAGTTATCAGCGATATATTCCCAGTTTGGTAATGTGACATGCTGAGTGATGCTGAAATGATCATTGTGTTGATTATTTATGATAGGATCATTTGTTTGATCGTCTATCTTGGTGATCATTGTGTTGATCATTTGTTGACCCAAAGCATGGCTTTTGTATAAAGTATGTTTTTGTGGACGTGACTTCGTCAAGCCTCACACTCCGTGAATGGTCAAAACAGGAAAGATGCGGCAAGGTTATGAGGGGTAGCGCCCTTTAGGATGTGTCCATTTCCTTCTGGTAAAGGGTGGTATCATGGTATGGAGCCCAGATACTTACTCATGTTGAAAACACTTTGTTATGATTGTGTGAATTGATTATGAGCGCTCGGTGAAAGGTCCCAAAGGACCGGGGGATGGCATATTCGGTCGGTTGTTACTCAGTTAGGGGTAACCCGGCCTTGTGTTGGTAGAGATCCGGTTTGGTTCTCGGGGATGTCCATCCAGAGACATTCTCATGTGGCAATGGGAAGTTCCTTGGCCTGATCATTCGTTGGAAATCCAAAGAAACAATACGAGACTTGTACGGTTTTAGTTGTATAACCTGCTATGGAATGTGGCGGTAACCTGCTATTGAACATAGTTAGCTATAGTAGGCATACGATAATGGTCGTATGTTGGCTAAGATTTATATTCTACTTTCGAAATATTTCCTACACTATGCACTAGTAATAATATCAAATGTTATTTTAAATGCGTATCAAGCATCTTTGGCTATCATAAGGAGAAATCTCCTCCGATTCTGCGTTTGCATGTGTGTGTGTGCGGGAGGCCTTATGGTAGTCTCATTTTTAAAAGCATTGCGAATTGAATTTAAAAATATTCCTCTATTTTGATTTTAAAGTTAAGTAAACTGTTTTGAGTTCTCACACCAGTCACATGACTGACTCGGAGTTTATTGTTTTCCTTCCTAAACTCTGGGTGCCCACCAATTTTCCACACGGGCAGTTAAGAGTTAGGTTTATCAGGATATTCTGGATATTCAGGAGTTGCTGGAGGCAAGCTGGATGGCATGGCGTATTATTAGTATATAGTATCTCTTTTTCCGCTGCATTGTTGTTGTTGTAAGATGTTGTACACTCTGATGATATGATGTAATGAAATGAAATGTAAAGTAATAACTGATATAGTTCTTTGTTTAAAGATTATTCATTTATTATTATATGTTGTTCCGCTGCGATTGTGAGATTCTGATGTTGTTCTGTTGTTTCCTTTCTTTCCCGTTCTATTTTAAAATTCTCTATTTTCTTTCTCTTCTATTTTCTTTTGTCTTTTCTCTATTTTAAAATTTTCTGTTCTCTTTTCTATTTTCTCTTCTTCCTATTTTCTGTTTTCTTCTCTATCTTTTCCCTCTATTTTCTCTCTTCTTTCTTCTTCCTTTTTCTTAAATTCTTTTTAAAACCCATAACATATTCGGTTTTTCGGCAACGAAAAATCCTCTCGTTACATTTGGTATCGGAGCTGATGGTTAAGCGACAACCATGGTTCTGTTGGGTATTATTCATTAGAGATAGAGTCAGTAGTACTCTAGAATGAATTTGAGTGTAATAATAGCTATGAGAGCGTATTTGTTAGTGAATAAAAAAATTGTTTTATATTGTGATGATTGGTTTGTTGAGTGGTATATAGATTCTGGTTAATACGAGTAATTAACGTTGTTGATAGGGATCTCTAAACACTTGTACAGAACAATTCGACACAGTATTGTTTTAAATTGGGTAAATGAAATAATTTTACTTGATTATATTTTATATATAAAGAAATAATTTTTCAAAATTATTAAAGTGTATATAAGTTGATTGTTTAGTTGTTTGAATAATCTAAATTAAAGAATAATTGTATAAGCAAATGAATTATAAGAATTGAATTATAATTAAAGTGATTTACAATTTTGAAATAAACTTATATACATAAGAAATGAAACTATATGAATATGAGTTGTAAATAAGGGTGAATTTAAAGTTAAATGGAAATTTACTTTAGAATTGAAATCTGAATTTTTTTACAAGTAGGATTTTAAGTTAAGTAAAACCAAGTGATGTTTATAAAATGAAATATAACTTAAGTGATATGGAATGAAGTTGATATTAGTATCAAAGTAAAATAATAAAGTTAAGAGATAAATATGAACTTGAGTTATGAAATGAAATTCAACTTTAGTAATTGAATATGAATTGAATGAATGGATTGAATATTAATCAATTAAATGTGAATTAAGTTGATATGAAATAATGAATATAAGTGTAATTCATTAAAATCTAATGTTATTAGAAAGTTGAATAATTGAATGAAAATCAATTAAATTAAATCAATTGTAAGCAAAAGAATTTGGTTGTAATTAATATATGGTTGTTAGTTGATTGTATATAATTCATTAAGTAGTTAATGAAGTGGGAAGCTAAAGTAAATTGAATTCAAATTAGAAGTAAATAAATTTGAATAGAATTGAATTTGATTTGGAAGTGAACCAACTTGAATATGAATTAGTGAATATGAACTAATTGAAAATGAATGTTAGTAAAAACATCCACTGTTAATGAATCAAATATGATTTAAGTTGAAAAACCATTCCATTGAATATTAATGAGAATATGAATGAGTATTTAGTTGGTTGATGGTTGAATATCTATTGCTATTGAATTTGCATTGCTATGTTGACATATATAGTTATTATGTTGCTATATGTTGTATATCGATACTATTATCTATATGCATGATTCTCATGTTGTTTGTTGAGTGTTTAGTAGGTGCGGATCGCGTTTGCTTCGCATTTGGAGCTCGCTTTCGCGCTATATTAGCCGTATATGCTTGCTAATAAAAATATAAGGTACATATCTCGGATTAAATATCGTACTTTTATACTTTTTTCCCTTCGGGATGCCTCATTACTTGATGAGATGTATATTTGTGATATATATACTGTCATTTTTCTTTTCGGATCGAGCCGCGCAAAGGAGACCATGGCGAATTTTTCCGAAAATTTAAGGCGTTAGAAAATTTTGAGAAAATTTGAAAAATTTTGAAAACTATAACTTTGATTATGGAATTGAAAGTTAAATGATATAGTTTGGTTTTGAAAGGATAACTAAGTATGATTTGAAAACTTAGTAAAGTATTGTAAGAAGTTTAATTATGGATTTTGGAAAAATTAATAGATTCTGTAACTTTTCTTACTTGTAATTTCGAGGACGAAATTCTTTTAAGTGGGGAAGATTGCAACGACCCAGAATTTTTATTAATTAAAATTTGAATATTTAATTAATTTTAAATATTAATAAGTGAATTTATAAGTCGAATAAATTTTATTTCGATTTATTGGATTTAATTGGATAATTAAATCGATAATTTAATACGTTAAATTATGGAAATAATTGAAAATTGGGTTAAATATGATTGAAAATGATTTGTAAAATTTTATTTTATCATGTTGAAGTTAGAACGATATTTTAGAACTTTTAAAATCGAATTAAAAGTTAATTTGTGAAAATTGAATATTTTAATATTTAATAATCGACTGTAAAATAGTCAATTTTTGAACAGTCTCAGAATTGAACGAAACCAGTTCCATTGGATCCGTAATAGTTAGTTATTACCGGATTTCAAATTTCGTGTCAATCGGAGCTATCGTTTGATCGTGGCAGCTCGAAACGCATCGAATTACTTTTAATATTAATTTGGCGAGTGAAAATAGCCATTTTTCAAAAAGTCTCGGATTTCGACGAAACCAGTTTCATCGAATCCGTAATGTGATATTATTGTAAGGTTTCAAATTTCAAGTCAATTGGATTTACCGTTTGTCCTGTACAAATTAAAACGCCTATAAATCGATTTAAATCGGTTTAATTTAAATTGAACGTTTTTAGCTATAACTCGCACAGATGTCCGAATTAGCTTCCGAAACCTGTTCCATTGTGTCCGGAATGCGGGGTAAACCTTAGAAACGCTGGTTACGGCGCGTAAGTCGGAGTTAGAAATTTCCGAAATGAATAGTGTTTACACTTGATTTTCTATAAAAGGAGACCCTACCCCTTCATAAATAAAAAAATAAATAAATATCTCTAAATTTTAAACCCTAGCCGCCAGTTGCAATGGATGGCCAGAAACACGCGACTTTCTTCCCTCTAGATCTTCCAATCCGTCAACAATTAGAGGAAGTTGTCAACACGAAAGTTGGAGAGGGGAGTGAGAGCTACGATGTGAACGGTAGAGATCGTGTTTGGTGTCGTGTGGGGGGAGTTATGGGGCCGCGTGCGTGGGCTGTGCACATACGTGCGCGAGCATCAGGGGGTGGCCGAGCTTCATGATGTTGGTGGTGGAGGTAGCTCTCGCGAAGAGCTTCGATTTGCAAGTGGTTTGATTGATTTCGTCGAGTGATCGCGATGAAAATTTAAACCCTAGTTGTTGTTGTATGGGTTTGGGAGTTCGGCTTTTGCCTGTACCTATTCGCGTGATGTAGGAGAAGAGCAAGCACGGCTAGGATCGGATGGAGGAAAAATCTAACGGCCTGTATGTGATGTGGGTTTAAAATTATATTGTTATGTTGTAAATTGTTTATAAAAATTAGTATAAACTTGTAAAAATCATAACTTTTTCATACGAGGTCGAAAACGCGCGAAACCAGTTGCGTTGGAATCGTATGGACGAGCACTACGCGATGGAGTTGGTTTGGAGTCGTTTAGAGTTAGTGAGAATTTTGGGTAAAATTAAACGTCCGTTTAATTTTATTCGAAATAAATCGCTAAAACGGAATTTAAAACCAAGGTGAGAACTTCTCACTCAATCGAATCAGTTTCGATTTTATTTTAAATAGTTAGATTTAAAATATTTGAATGCATGTTTGAATGATGATTGTTATCTATTGTTTGTTAAAATAGACATTATACGCCGTTAGTAAGCGGATGTTATTTAATAAAAACATATACCGCGAATATTTCATAAACGGTGAAATTGGTATTATATATAATAGCAATATATATATATTGGCATATGTATATATTGGAGTTATTGATTTCCCGCATTTTTTTGTTTAGCGGATGAGACCCTATTGCGCCGTTATTAAGCGGATAATATTTAAATCCCATATACCGCGATAATTTCGTACTGGAGCGAAATTGGTATTGTGCTAATGTTTGTGGATGCAGGAAAATAGGTTGGAGGGATCCAACTGGATTCCTCAACGGTATTTATTTGATTATGGATATTTTGATATTCATTGATTTTCATATCGATATATGATATCGTTGTTGTCGTGATTGACTATTTGGTGTGTAGCATCATTGGACCAGATTTTGGGATTTTAAAATGATTTATAAAGTGATTTTTGAAAATATACTTTATGTTTGGAATTGATCCATATTAAATAAATAAACGTTATAATTTTTAAAGTTATAAAAATTATGATTTTTGAGAAATATAGTTAAAAACTGATTTTTGAGAATATGATGCTATTGAGTTTATAAAATAGTTTAATCGAGATATTTTAGAATTTATTGTGAAAAGTTTAAATATAGAATTTATGAAATTTAATTATTTTATGAATCAAAATGGTGAAATAATAAAGGAGATTAAAGACGTTTTAAAGAATAATATAAATTGATTTATATTAAGAGGTTTATAAATGGATATTTATAAATTGAAATATTGACATTATAAAACGAGTTTTTATAAGTGTTTGAATGAAGTGAAAGTGAATTTCATAAATAAATGAAATTTATAGAATTATAAACTGTGAAGTTATAAATGAAATTTATAAATAGTAAGATTTATAAATTTGGTGAAATTATTTGAAGAATAGATTGGTTAAATAAATGGATCTTATCAGTTATAAGATTTATAATTTGGAAAGTCTTAAAAAGAACGATTTTGTAAAATAATCGTTTTATAAGCATTTGACTTATAATATGAACTTTTAGTTTATAATTGAGTTATAAACTGGAATAGGTTAATAAAGAAATTTATAAAAAGAAGTTTTTACAAGATAAATAGAAAAGGGATTTATAAACGTTGTTTTATAAATTCGCAAACGACTTATTTTGATAAGTAAATTGTTGAAACCTATTAATGGAGTTATATTCACATTTTTGAATAGTGAATAATTCCTTGAATTAAAATGAATAAAAGAATGAAATTTGTTAACAAAGTTTATTCACATTTTTGAATAGTGAATAACACGTTAAAGAAAATTTTTAGATTTGAGGTTTTAAATTGAATTAAAACGATCTAACGCTGGTTTAAAATGTGTTGAGATTCGAAACCATAGATTTCAACATTTATTGTTGGAACAGACGTTTTCGAGAAATAAAAGGAAATGGTGGACTATAACACTGTTGTTATAGTAAATGATTTCCGAAAGGAAATGTTTTGTATAGTATTGGGATTTATATATCTATTTTAATTACGAATCCCTATACTAGTGATTTTGGGTTGTCGTAACGATGTTTTACGCAACATTCGTTTTGGCCCAAATAAATATGTTTAAGAGAATGATTTCCTTAAAGAATGAATTATATACTTAATTCGATTTAAGTATATTGAATATTTTCCAAGGTTGAAAATAAAAAGATTTGTGAATTACTTATGAATAAATAAGTATGGAAATGTTTTCCAATATGAAGTGAATAATTAGAATTTATCTTTTTTGAAGATAAATTGAAATGGATAATTGAAATCGTATATGCATGGATATTTTGAAATATAAATTCATTATGGAATTTGTAAATGAAAAGTGGAATTTGTTTAAAAATAAATATTGATTTATTTTTGACGTATTGAAATTGTATATCTTGTAAAGATATTTTGGAAAATAAATAATTTGGAAAATTATTTGGAATCTGATGATGTATGCATATCCATTGATAGTTCAATAATCGACTATCAATATTTCCCTTTGAATGGGTATTTGATGTGATTTGTTTGAATTTGAATGCCACACTTATTTTTGAATAAGCGCTCACTATTCGGGTTAACCGGGAAAGGACCATGGGGTCGTATAACCCATTCCGAATATGTGATACGTTGTTGTGAATTGCATTTGAAGATCGGTGTAGAAGACCGGATATTTGCGAGAGCGATAGGATGATCTGTCGATTGACTCTGCACCGAGTTGCTCCGGTATAGAGTTCTCCATATGTGATGGTGAATCCGATCAGGATTGTGAATATCCGGATTGCAAGGACTTCTTTGTAAGTGCCTTCGGTTTTGTTCGATCCCGGAACAGACTTGTATGGATTGTATGCCTGACATTACAAGTTGAGATATAAAGCCGATTTCTTTCAAATATATTTCTGTTGGTGGCGGAGAATTTATTCTTTTAGCTTAACACCCTTCTCTGAGACGTACGAGCTCAGAGGTTATATAGTTGAAGTTATCAGTGATATATTCCCAGTTTGGTAATGTGACATGCTGAGTGATGCTGAAATGATCATTGTGTTGATTATTTATGATAGGATCATTTGTTTGATCGTCTATCTTGGTGATCATTGTGTTGATCATTTGTTGACCCAAAGCATGGCTTTTGTATAAAGTATGTTTTTGTGGACGTGACTTCGTCGAGCCTCACACCCCGTGAATGGTCAAAACAGGAAAGATGCGGCAAGGTTATGAGGGGTAGCGCCCTTTAGGATGTGTCCGTTTCCTTCTGGAAAAGGGTGGTATCATGGTATGGAGCCCAGATACTTACTCATGTTGAAAACACTTTGTTATGATTGTGTGAATTGATTACGAGCGCTCGGTGAAAGGTCCCAAAGGACCGGGGGATGGCATATTCGGTCAGTTGTTACTCAGTTAGGGGTAACCCGGCCTTGTGCTGGTAGAGATCCGGTTTGGTTCTCGGGGATGTCCATCCAGAGGCATTCTCATGTGGCAATGGGAAGTTCCTTGGCCTGATCATTCATTGGAAATCCAAAGAAACAATACGAGACTTGTACGGTTTTAGTTGTATAACCTGCTATGGAATGTGGCGGTAACCTGCTATTGAACATAGTTAGCTATAGTAGGCATACGATAATGGTCGTATGTTGGCTAAGATTTATATTCTACTTTCGAAATATTTCCTACACTATGCACTAGTAATAATATCAAATGTTATTTTAAATGCGTATCAAGCATCTTTGGCTATCATAAGGAGAAATCTCCTCTGATTCTGCGTTTGCATGTGTGTGTGTGCGGGAGGCCTTATGGTAGTCTCATTTTTAAAAGCATTGCGAATTGAATTTAAAAATATTCCTCTATTTTGATTTTAAAGTTAAGTAAACTGTTTTGAGTTCTCACACCAGTCACATGACTGACTCGGAGTTTATTGTTTTCCTTCCTAAACTCTGGGTGCCCACCAATTTTCCACACGGGCAGTTAAGAGTTAGGTTTATCAGGATATTCTGGATATTCAGGAGTTGCTGGAGGCAAGCTGGATGGCATGGCGTATTATTAGTATATAGTATCTCTTTTTCCGCTGCATTGTTGTTGTTGTAAGATGTTGTACACTCTGATGATATGATGTAATGAAATGAAATGTAAAGTAATAACTGATATAGTTCTTTGTTTAAAGATTATTCATTTATTATTATATGTTGTTCCGCTGCGATTGTGAGATTCTGATGTTGTTCTGTTGTTTCCTTTCTTTCCCGTTCTATTTTAAAATTCTCTATTTTCTTTCTCTTCTATTTTCTTTTGTCTTTTCTCTATTTTAAAATTTTCTGTTCTCTTTTCTATTTTCTCTTCTTCCTATTTTCTGTTTTCTTCTCTATCTTTTCCCTCTATTTTCTCTCTTCTTTCTTCTTCCTTTTTCTTAAATTCTTTTTAAAACCCATAACATATTCGGTTTTTCGGCAACGAAAAATCCTCTCGTTACAACCACCTCGTCAACTTCGACCAATTATTGCCGCCTGCATGTAGATCAATGCACCGATCCAGACATACCACCGCCCTGCTCGCACCTGGCCGCCCCCCGGCTGTAACCACCATCCCTCCGATCGCCCCTAGGTGCTTCGTTGCCGCCAATGATCTGTGGCCAACCATGGTGAATCCCGACCCCTTTGACATGAAGGAACGACAGATCCAAGACCTGCTTGACACCGTGTTCCCAATGCCACCTCCCGATCGTCGATCGGGCAACGATCCACAGTTGGATCGTCCAAAACCTAGAACAGATGGCTGAGATTCTTCATTGACTTCTAGACAAACGGTGATTCGATGGAAAAAACAAATTGCAAATCTAGGTTATGCTCATTGAGAGCTTCGAAAGAGTATATAATTTGATATGGTTTGGAGGAATTTGATTTTTGGAGTGGTTTGGAGATCGAATTATAGCGTTTGGAATTGATATTTGTTTCTACCATTAAAGAAAGGAGCAGACAAGAGTTGATGTATGTATAGGAATAAGTAATAGAAACACTGCTAGGGTTAGAACAGAACAATTTATATGGACAAAACTCGATAAGGAAATAAACACAATCGAATTGGTACGAATGACAATTGCGACCCAAAAAGCCCGTTCTACCTCCGAAACGAAAGTGGGTGATCGCATATATCAAAATGTTTTCGATAGTTTTAAACACAATGGAATAGGTTTCAAGCCCTAATTCCATCGTATGAAGATGTTGGATTCAAAGTCAGCTTATTTCAATTGAATTTAATTTAACTGATTTCTACGCGTTTTGAGTCCGTATGATCAAACGACAAGTCCATCGCCACGAAACTTGAAACCTTACGATAATTCACTGTTACGAATTGATGAAACTAGTTTCTTCGAACTTCGAGATAGTGGCCAAAATGACTATTTGTAGATTAATTAAATAAATAAATATTAAATTAATTAAATCACCTTTTAAATTCCAATTTTAAAATTAACTAATCTTATCATTTTTGATTACTTAAACATTTACAATAATTTAAAACAAATTTACATATCAATTCAGTATTAAATATTACGTTCGTTACAGTGTTTAGTTTCAACTATAAATAGAATCCAATAAATTATATTTTAATCCCAATAAATTGATTTAGTCTGATTTCAATCTCTTTATTTAATCGATCATTACTCTGTGGGCATAGTTAACATCGGTTGACACCTTATTACATAAATATCCTCCAATTTCATCTAAATTTCAATTAATGTAATATTTAGTTTCATTTAATTGCAATTGATTTCCAATTTAATTTAACAGACTAAATAAATAGGTAACATACAATAATTGTCACCATTAAATTTTAGTCACACTTATAAGTTTATTATTTACAAACAAATGTTATAACAATTTACACACTACTAATTTTACCCAATAACAGTTTGTTACACCTTATTTCATTAATTAATACAACATTTAAATTATTAGGTACTCTTTTAATCTAATTATCAATTAATACACACATTATTACAATAAATTTACAATCTATAACCAATTATAACTTTCTAATCATTTCGATTTATTGTAATTACATTTAAAGTAGTTATCAGTTACCTTAAATTAATACTATTACATTTCATTCCAGTTACATTCGTAATATTAAATCACAAATTTTTATTTCTTCCAACATTAAACAACAATACCTTATTAAATTAACTATTTAAATTATCGAAAATTACAGGTCGTTACACTCCCCCACTCAAAACTTTTCGCCCTCGAAAAGGGAAAAGAAGGAATTAATATAACTTATTCAAAATGTTAAATTTATAAACAATCAATTTACATAATTAAATAATTTAAATAAAATATATCAATTTATTAACACTTAATTTCCTTTCATATTCAAGTTAATAAAAGTTTGAAAACATTTTTTCTTTTTTTTCACAAAATTTTCTAAGTCCATAATCTGAAACCATGGAAATAATATCGTTAACATTAACATTTTTTCTAAGTCCATAATCTGATTACCATTAACATTTTTTCTTTTTTTTCACAAAATAATATATTCCAAACCATGAAAAAACAATATAATATCGTTAGAAAACCATAATCTGAAACGTACCTATTTGTCGGACAAACAACGCTTACTTATGAAATCAAAAGCAGTAGCAATTGCTTCCATATGCCAGTATTTCACTTATATAACACAAAGAAGTTAATAATTATATAAAAGAGGAATATTTAAGTTGTTTCAATTAGTCACAACCAAATCAACACAACATACAATAGTCACAAGCAACAAAACCATACAATCATCACATGCAATCAAAGCAATCATCCATCCATCCATAGCAATCAAAACAAAGGGTTTGTCTGGGTTCAAAAACTTCTAATCGTATAAAATGATAAATAAACTAATAAGTATACCATACACTCAACAGTCTTAGATAAAACTCAATACATCATTTATACGTCCTTACACAATAGAAGTATCCTTTCCCAACCAATCCATAAGCAACATAAACAATAATTTCGAATAATATTTAGGTTTTATTCTTATTACTCTTTTTTCACATTATTTACTGTTCATTTTCATTTGTTCATACAATGCTTGTTTAATTACTTTTCATTTATCACTTACAAAATTCATTTTCCATTCATTTACACAATACCATTATTCTTCCACTACTATGCATCTAATTTCTTACATGAGTTATTTTCATTTCAATTATTTAGATTATCCATTATTATGTAAATCTCTTCACAATGTAATTCATCATTTATAGATTATTTCTTTTTTTTCCACATTCATCCTTCCATATGTAGTATTATTGAATATTAAATCCTTTTCTAAATCATTTCAATGTTTTCTGAAGTTGTAGCCATTCAATTAATATAATGCTCCTTTTAATTATAAATGGCTTCAACATTATTTTAAGTTTATAATTATTAAATTATAGCATTCACCTTTTACTATTCAGTCTGACCATAAATAGCTTAAAATGTTAACTTAAGTTTATAATTATTTTTCTTACATTATTCATTTTTTTATTACATTTGATTAGTAACATTTCAAACTATTTACCTAAGGTTATAACAATTTATAATATCAAAACCCTCATTTATAAAAGTAGTTCCACTGAACGCTTTCGTTTACTAAAGTTTACTTGTACAATATTTTATTACATGTCCTATTTAACATTTCAACTTATGATATTTTGGTAAGTTATATATATATAAATGTCTTTTAGAATGCAATTGATTATTATACAAGTTCGTCTTAGTTATTTAGTTAACAAATTGTTCAATAATTAAAATTTCTTATTTTCCACTTCCTTTTTATTTACGGTTTACAAATTTCAGTCTTATATTTTCATCTATCATTTAGCATCTACTTTCTAATTACACAACTTAGAAGTTTTCAATTATTAAATAGTTAAGATTTCATTTTATTATAATAATTGAAATTTCCAATTTGCAGAAACTTAAGAACTAAATACCGAGTTTCTTTTCAATTATTTTAATTATATATAATAAATCATATTTGGAAATTAAAATTAAGATTTGTTTATCAATAAAAATGTGTAGTAAACTACTACAATGGTCTTCCCACTATAAAAATCGAAAATGAACGTCGATGACGCGTGCACTCATCACTGAAATTATGTTCCAACAACGGAGAGGGGAGTGCGAAACCTTTTCCTTTAAAAAATTTCTTTTAAAACATTTCTTTCAAATCATCTTGGAATATTTATATCAAAAAATACTTCTAAATACTATTGGTATGATATTCCAAAATCTTTCGATTTTTTTTTTCAAAAATCTCAGAACTTAAGTTCTCAACTTCCAATTTATATTTTTGTAAATCCTATTTTTCAATCAATATTTATGAAATTTCTCTACCTAACAAACAACGTATTACATCTAACTATATCATTTATAAAATTTATTATTTTATATACAAAAATATATAATAGGCAAAATAATTTTATTTACCTATATTTCAAAACAAATATTGTGTCGGTCTGTCCTATTATGTGTTTAGAAATTACTATCGATGTCATAGCGTCCTATGCACCGATTAGAATTTGTAAATACAAAATGAAACAAATTAACATGATACAAAACCCTTTAGAACACTAACAAATACGCCCTCTCGTATATACACTCAAGACTCATTCTAGAGTATTACTACCCTATTCTCTAATGAGTCAGGCCCCACAAAGCTAAGGTTATCGTTAAACTAAAGCTCTGATACCAAATATAAAAGCCTGCCTTTTTGGACGGTTTAAATCAACGATAAACCACATAAGTCAGACTCAAACCATTTAAAAGGGAAGATTGTTATGGAGTAAATAAGAAAAAGCAGAGGAAGAAAGAAAACACATACCGAATCTCGCAGCCGAATGACAATATATATAAATCAAATGAACAGTTCATGAAGTTGTTTGCAAATATCATTGATTATTCATTATAATACAGATCAGAATTACATATAACAAGAAAAATAATAAATAAATGCGGTGGAACAACATAATGCAGTGGAATAAATATAATAAATAATAGTAGTAAAAAATCTTTGTCTTCTTCCTCCAGAAGCAGTCTTCGATAAACTAAAAAGTTCAGACTGAGTCGGGCGAATTGAAAAGACAAAACACTCGAGTCAGAACTAAAAGATCTTATGTAAATTAAGTCAACGGAAAATAAATGAGTGTAATGGCGTCCGAGATGTTTACGGGGTTTGACATCTCCTATCCAGTTCTAATGTGAGTGCTATAACTTAAGAGATGTTTGGGATTTCCATCTCCTA
Organism: Allium cepa; assembly: GCA_030765085.1. Classification (NCBI taxonomy): domain Eukaryota; kingdom Viridiplantae; phylum Streptophyta; class Magnoliopsida; order Asparagales; family Amaryllidaceae; genus Allium; species Allium cepa. Next base: position 179,839,605 of record CM060937.1, on the reverse strand, counting down.
AGGATCCATTAAACTATCTACTATGTAGTGCAATACACTATTATAATGGTGTCTACAGTAAAATAAAGTATTAAAATAGCGTTAAGATGTTACCTATATCCCTTTTAAAATATCTATACTATATTATGATTAGTGAGGTTGATTTCAAAAGCACAGAAGCCCCATTGAATTTGGACAACTAAACAGTCTCCGAATTTGTACCTCCATATTTTTATCTTCCCCTTTTCCTCCACCAAAAACACAGAAGCCCTAATCTTTGAATTCCCTTTCCACTTTTCTCCTCTTCCCCGCTTTTACTTTGTTTCGTTGGGAATCGATAAATACCTAACCCTAATTTGATTAATCTGACAATCGACGTTGACCCCATAGAATTTCCAGACATTTGGCCACCTACAGCCGCCTGTTGGATTTGTTGTCTTTTGACCTTACTTCGTCGATGGAAATCGTGGAGATTTTCCATCTACTGTCGTACCCTTTGAGGGATTCCTTCAAAGCTTCCAATTCTGCCATCAGGTAATCTCCTGTGCCAACTTTCCCTCTTCTCCATTCTATTTCTTTTGTTGGTAGAAAATTATAGACCCTTGATTATTCACACGATTTTTTTATTCTGAGAAGGGTCGTGGCTGTCTTGCTATTAACAATGGTAGTAAAAGTTTTTATTGGGGTTTCAAATAATACAAAATTGAAGATATCATCAATAATTGTTTGTTTGAAAAGCATCTGCACATATGTATTGATGCTTTAATGTATTTTTTACAGCAACACTCTACTAAGAAAAAGACTAACATAATATGATTAATATGTCATATGCCCAAAAGCATTGATGGTAACAAATTAGTTAAATCATGTACAATAACTAGAAAACTTAATCAGAAATTTTTTGATGGTAATGGGTAGCAAATTATTATTTGAATAATGAAAAGGTAGGATAGCAAACTACTATGCGTTGACACTAAAAAGTTGAACTCATATTTGCAATTATAATATCAATTGGCTTCCAATAAACAATATCAGTTTCTTAACACAGCTTGAAAATAATTAAGTAAATTTGTATTTATTTGCGTGTGTTTCCTATGAATAACAAACACTATTTTTATATACACTTCTCTGCAGTCACATATTCTCCCAAAGGAAAGACTTAGATCATTCTATCTGATTAATAGGATAGGTATAGCTTTTCTTTTATTAACTTCTCTTTATGTCATAAGCTATATTGGTTTTTTATTCTTCTTTTTTGCTTATAGTCATACTTCACTAAATATCTACCGTGTTAAGCTTTTAACTTCCTTTACAGTATATGTATAATTGGAAGTACATGTTTCATATAAACACCCCGATGCATGTCAACATAATAATCGTTGATGCTTTTGTTTAGTGTTCAATTAATTTGCTGACATCAAACATATGTTACTATTAGTTGCATTCTTTTTAATTTAGTGAAAGATCAAGAAGTTTCATTTTTTTCCAAACATAAGAAAACTCATTCTTCATCTCAGGGAGTCTTGGAAAGGCAAGAATACATTAGCATTTACTGATCAGACTAGGTCAGTTTTTAAATGTTAAAAATGCCAATTTTACCATGGAATTTATTAAACATAACCGTTCAACTTTTACTCCCACAAACTACTTGTGTCCTGGTAATTTGCAATATTATGGTGAAATAACTATTGAGTTTACATATTAGCAAATTCCACTGCAATAGAGATGTTTATGGATTTTGAAGCATTTGTGAAATGGTACATTTTCATGATAATTAATATTAAAAGGACAACTCTTTTTTAAAGCTACACAGGTTAATTTATACATCTATGAAGTAATAAAAAGAAAATGCTTTCTACTATAGAGCCTTTTTGGTATATTCCAAATTAACTGTTCATGTTAATGTTAAGAATGTTAATAGAGCATCCTTTATAAATAATTTGGATATTTTTTGACTTTATAGGTGAATTCAAAGTTTATGGCTCTTACATTAAAGTATTAATAAAGGATTTATATTGTTTTTCTCCTTTCCATTTATATATATATATATATATATATATATAAAAGTTTCATCCGCAATCAGTCCATAATTTTCAATTTTGGGTACTTTACACCTTATTATATTGATATGATGCCTTAATTGGCAAGAATGATTTTGCTCAAGCAATTAGGCCCATGCATCTTGGTTATTTCACTAGTCATCTTTGACTATAATTATAAAATAATTGAATTCCACTAATTACTACTACCAACATGACACGATATTGCTTTTGTACATATGAAGTCGCCTAATTAATGAATTAAGTACAAGTATTAAACTGGAAATATTTTCTTCTTTAATTTCATGGAAAATTAAAAGTAATTGTACGACATACAAAATAATGGATGTTGTAAGTTTTTGAAACCTCTATCAATTTTATAGATGTTGTAGTTTTTTACCTAGTTCTCTTTATCAATATTAATTTATGCAATGTTTCTGAGAAATATGCAAATACCCTGCTGTTTCTTAGCATATTTTCCCAGTATCTACTGCATGCTTCATTGTTTGTGAGATGTTCGTGTAAGAAAACTTTGTCTTTTCTTTTCTTCGCATGTTTCTTCAGTTTATATTTATAAAATTTACCCATTATATTCTCAGTCGGTAAATATTGCCATCCTTTCACATTATTTTGGCAATTATTATTAAACTTTAATCTACGCAAACATGTCCATACACACACAAAAGGATAGTCATATTGATCTTCTCTAGAAGAACTATTGGATGCTATCCAAATTTAAAATAAAGCAACTAAACTTTATTTGTGCATGAGTTCACTTAATGTATTCTTTAATGATTTGTGCTTTGTCAGAGTTACGCTTCTCATTCGATCACTTTGGATAAATGTCACGGTGCAATTCTATATTATCTTTATCAAGTTTATCAATTGTAGAATTTTGAGATTATTTTTACTTTTGTGTTTCTATTTGGGTTTGGAGTTCCAACGGTGGTAAACCAAGAAGACGGGACACAAATAGCTATGGTAAATATTATCATCCTTTCACATTGTTTTGACAATTATTATTAAAATTTAATCTACAAGAACATGTCCATGAACACATAAGGATAGTCATTTCGATCTTCTCTAGAAGAACTATTGGATGCTATCCAAATTTAAAATAAAGCAACTAAACTTTATTTGTGCATGAGTTCACTTAATGTATGCTTTAATAATTTGTGTTTTGTCGGAGTAACGCTTCTCATTTGATCACTTTGGATAAATGTCACGGTGCAATTCTATATTATCTTTATCAAGTTTATCAATTGTAGAATTTTGAGCTTATTTTTACTTTTTTGTTTCTATTTGGGTTTGGAGTTCCAATGGTGGTGAACCAAGAAGACGGGACACAAATAGCTACGGTAAATATTATCATCCTTTCACATTGTTTCGACAATTATTATTTAACTTTAATCTACGCGAACATGTCCATACACACACAAGGATAGTCATATCGATCTTCTGTAGAAGAACTATTGGATGCTATCCAAATTTAAAATAAAGCAACTAAACTTTATTTTGTTCATGAGTTCACTTAATGCATGCTTTAATGATTTGTGTTTTGTCGGAGTTACGCTTCTCATTCGATCACTTTGGATAAATGTCACCATGCAATTCTATATTATCTTTATCAAAGTTTATCAGTTGCAGAATTTTGAGATTATTTTTACTTTTGCGTTTCTATTTGGGTTGGGAGCTCCAATGATGATAAACCAAGAAGACGGGACACAAATGGCTACTAGGGTGCGGTTGATTCTCACTAATTTATATATATTACATTATACATATAGTATGTATCTGTACATATATACACACATACATAAATATACATACGTTAAATATTTAATGCGTGCATATATATAGGTATATATGTACATAATATTCACATATATATGAATATAATATATATGTGTGTGCGTGCGCGCATGTACATTCGTCTTGGTATAATTATCTATTTTATATATGAATGGCCAAACATGTATTTATGTACATGCATTAATTAATTCATGCTGTGTGAAAACACACACACATATATATATACACACACACATACACATACATACATATATATGACTAGAAAAGAGAATAATCTTGCCAAGGTTTAACACGGCTAGGTATATGGATTAGATGATCAGTTGCTGCTTTTGACTTTGACAGTATTGCAGAAGGAAATGATTTTACTACCTGGATGAATGTTTGTAATTCAGTTTTGCATCTGGTATGCTACTTTTGACTTTTTTATGCAAGCATTCGGTTTGTAATTTGGTGAGAGGAAATATTTATTTTCTTCATTTTATGTCGTAGTTATTTTTTGACTAGAAAATATTTTATTAACATTTTTACTCCAATTCATCGTGAATCTGGATAGATAGAACTATGAAGGTATGCTTGATATTTCTTTTATTTATTATATAATTAAGTAGGGGTTATTGAAGCTCTCTTGAAGTGAAAAGATCCATTACTAATATTCATGTAACTATACTGCTATCTATATATACATATCAGTGCACTACCCATTTCTGTTAGGATTCAAAAATACAAACAAAATCCAATGTTATAGTATTTAAATGGTTGTACTGTTTCATAACTCTACAATTGTGCTAAATTAAAAGGCGATTGATTTTTATGAACACTTCAGTAAACAAGGATAAACTAAAAATAGCACTATCTATCTAATTATTTTGTGGTTGTTAGCGAAATGGTCTAGGCTAACACATTTTCTATTACCTTTCATTTTTGGTTTTTATGTCTATAGTTTTTTTATACTCATTGAGTTTGTATAAGTGACATTACATTTTATTTATATTAAAGTTTGTCTAAATATTCACTTCTTTCCAGGTCACACAATGATTGATATAGATAATTTTATGTACAGTGTACTCATGTCATGTTAAGATGAAATAATATTTAGGCAGATATCTACTTTTTCAATATTCTTTTGTTTGCATTATAATTGGAAATGTATGAGTGAATCTAAACTGTGGTAATAGAAAAAAGCTCAAACTAATTATATAGTTCCACTTCTACTAACTACATTGATCACTCTTACTGTTTGAGCTTGAAAATAACTTTTATTTCTTATATGTATAAGATATGATGAAACCTGTTGTCTGTTAAAAGTTTTATTGAGTGATAATCAATGTCTACATTCACATTTCATAGTGATTCTTTTCATTACATTATTCAAAAACTTAGGTGGTATCCTAAATTTTGTAGTCAGTAGTAATATGCAATCAACCTACTATTGTTTAACCTATTTTCCCAGGTTGTGCTGCACACTTTGTTTTTAGAGGCCATGGTGTTGGAGAAGAGTACATGTATTCAGGCCATAGTGGTTGTATGGGTGCTGAAGGTATCATTTACTTCTTATATCTTTTTAGTAATTGTATGCTTTTTGGGGTTCTAAAGGATTTTCATCTTTTTTTTATTTTTTAGTGCTTGAGAGAGGTGTGACATCCATTCTCAGTTGTATCTACGCAGTGTTGTTTCCATTATCTTGCACATCATGTGAGTAGGTATACTTATGATTATATTTTATAATACATGCTAATTTATACTTTTTATTTCTACATTAAAAATGCCAGTCATATGTGTGTGTATGCATGCGTGTGTGTGTGTGCGCACTTCTGTTTACATAACACTGGAAAACAATGCATATGCCGCTGATGTAATTAATTTGTGGATTGAGATAAAAAAAAAAGTATTTTTTTTGTATCCACTAAATGTTTTCACATGTTTCATTCCCAACCACCATGGTACAGTATATGGAATAGTACTATGAGTTTGTCAAATCTAATATACACTTTGATTATGCATCATATTAATGTAAATGTAATTAGGTCCCATTTTATTATTTTTATCTTCAAAAGGTTAGTAAAATTGCTAATAGTGCTCTTATAATCCATTAATGTACACTGTTGTTTCCTATACGTAATGTGAATCACTTATAGAGTTAATATTGAAGGTTAGATATATATTTTAAAATTGTCATGACATCTTCTTTTATTGGGGACATGAACATAAGATGTAATAACAGTAGTAGAATTCTTAATTTCTTACATGTACATGCTTTGGACTGCAAACATATCAACACTAAATTCTAACAGAAAATCATTTCTACGATTTTGCAAGAAAATAATCAAAATGTGAATGTTTGTTAGAGAAATGTTTATAGTTATGTATGCCCTTAAAAATCGACAGGGAAATGTAGCAAACCTGCTTAATTTATGGTCGCCTTATGCTTGAAGAGCCATATCATTATAATTTCAAATCAAGTGTCAGGGGAGCTTTAGATGGCAGACATATTATTAATTAATGGTTTGATCATGAGTTGTTAAGCAACTGAGATGTTATTCTTTAATAATGTTTTTGATGTGAATGGTGAGAGTAAAATTTTTTGTACCATGAATTACTATTGGTTGGTACTAGGTCAAATGATCTTTATAGTGATAAATAGTGTTTGCTTAGATCTTTAAATGACTCAGCAGTTTAACCATGGAAAGCCAAAAAATTTGTTAAACTCTAGATCATTTTAGCTTGTATAAAATTTAATACGAGTTAATTATGAAAATCTTAACTTTTTTCCCTTTGTATATTCCATAGACTATAAAATGATAATCATTAAAATAAAGTATTAAAATATATGCTTTGGAGCGTAGTAATCCTCTTTTTAATTGGGATTGCTTTCTGCAAAAGATTTCCAATGAAAACAACAAATTATATGGTATTTTCAAATTCAGAAGTCAAATTTAATTTTATGAACCAAAAAATTTTAATAGCTCAATTAAGTCAAAATATCATGGAATTAGCATGAATAAAAGATAGATGTAAAAAGATTATTATATGAAATTGGCATTATGTTTTACCTTTAAAATGAAAATATGTAAAATTTATTATGAAAATGGAAAATATAATCAGGTTTACTAAGCCTTACAATTGCATGTCATTACTTTTTAGATATTTATTGAAATTAACTTCTCGGTAACACTGGTTTAAATGCTAATTCTATGTAGCTTTGCCTATAAAAGAATACATTAGAAACCATATAGGACATGAATAACTAAGAAAACATGTTGATGCTACATTAACCTGGTGAATATGCACGTTGGGACTTTTGTTGGAACTAGGATCAAGTTATGAAGGCGATTCTACATTACAAAGCAAAGGAAGTTCAACCTGTAATAATGGCAACTTAATCCACTACTGTCATTGCTCTATTTACATCCAAACATGCGAGCTCAGTTCAAAGAAACCATAACATATGGAAAACATGTTTCATTTTATTGTCTTTTTAACTGCCTCATGTGTAAAATGTGTTAATTGTATTGTAGGTTGCTTCTCTTATGAAGTAATGAAACGTTGCACTTCTTTCTTTCTTTTTTGTTATTGAATTGTTATTTATGAGCCATAGGTTTCTTTATCTTTAACAAATTACGTTATATTGGGAATAGGTTTTCCACACAGAAGTTGGTATGTACCAAAAATAAAGTATATCAAACCTTTGCACTTCTTAAGTTTGTACATATTGTAACAACTCAATAATCAATAAATTCCTACTGTTTTAGGATAATATTTGTATTCTAACAAGAAATGTCATTTGAGAAGTTCTTCTTTGGATATTCGAACTCATTTATTGTATGTAAATCAATAAATTATTTAATCTATGGTATTGTGCATTGCAATGATGTGTAACAGTGTAGCCATTGCTTTTACATTATCAAAGTAGATCCTTCTTACTTTAAGAAGTCGATGCATATTTCAAATATAATTAGCATGTATAGCCTATAACTTGCTATATAAAGAAATTTTAACATGCTTAATGAAATGGATTGTAGCTGAAAATATTAATTTTCATAAACATAATCACCAACGAGTCATTAGTTCAGCTGGACATATGAACATTTAATTTTGGATTAGTGAAACAAATACTAGGTACAAAAGATACTGGTATCCTTTTAGAGTTAGCGTCAACTTATTGTTTCCAGATAGTCATTTTTTGCATCATTCTTATGTGTAGGAAGTTAGGAACTGAAATCTTCGATGGATGCTATTGAAAAATATATAAACTACACCATAATATAATTTTCTTGGTATTCAAATCAAAGTAAAGTTATCCTTCAGGTGCAACATGGTTTCAAGTCAAAACGAGGTAATTTGTATCTACAACATAGGTTTGGACCGCTTTATGTGTACTTTCTATCTCGATTAAGGAATGAATCGTGCTGCACACAAGCACTTTAGATGGAAACTAAAACATAGAAGAATGTTCTAAAATAAACAAGAAAAATCAACCTAGTAAGGGTTTTCATTTTCAAATAACTAAATATCAAAAAAGTATGTTATCATTTGTATAAAATGGTCCATAATATTAATAATTATTTATACGTTTTGAGAACTGTAAGAAAATTTATTTTAAAAAAATCAATCATGTTCAAGAAAAGCTAATCAAAATAATTACAATACATATACATGTGTTTTTAGCTTCATATAACGTAAAATTCTGGAAAAATGAACTATCGAAACTATATTTCGAAACCCGTGTACGTAGCACGGGTTCACACTATTCTTTACAAATAAAAAAGCTAACACTCCTTTAATCATAAGATGAAGCAGACTTACTTACAACGGAGATAAGAATAAGCTTTTTTTGCTTCTTTATCTATCTCACACCATAATTTCTCACTCAAGTTGTACTTTTTCAAGGCTATTATTGAGTATTCTTCTTTACTATCTAGCTTAAAGATAGGTAAATTTTTATTGTATATGCATCGGTGTAAGGTATTAGTGTTCAGTCATGGGTGTAAGGTTTTATCCGTGCAACCTGGCTTGGTTTTTAATTTTCCCTTGCTTTGATTTGCTTTTTTTAGGATGAATTCAACTCATTCATCAAAATTTGCTATAGACTAAACTATGTGTTTTTGATGTTTTTTTTCATATATTATTCTTAATTCAGCCTTATAGTATTCTCTCATGTTATTTTCGTTTCTTTCCCATACCCTTTATTCAACATTTTCTATTCACTAATAATAGGTTAACACACACTATTGTAAAAATAATATATAGCACTTTACACATCGATATACATATAGTCATATAAAACATATACGAATACAACATCCAAACTGTAAGACTTTTAGGATTTTACATCTATTTTCCCCATTTACATTTCACCTCTTTGCACTTCATTTTTTGTACTCCGTTGATTTCAATATGTTTTATCTACCTACTCCAAATTTCGTTGCCCTATTTAAACTTTTCTTGAAATTTTGTTTCATCATTTGTAGCTAATAAGCAATGTACGGAACTGATGAGCAATTGTCTACTTATCGAAAATGGTTCTATTACCTTACTGTTCTGTTTACGGTTATGTTTTTGGATAATTAATAAATAGCACATCCACCACTTACTGCTGCAAGCCTTTCGTATTATGTTTTCTGTGCACTTTGCATACCCACGTACAAAATGTTCAAATTTGCAATTTTAGAGACATTATTTTCTTTACAGGACAAATATTATATGAATTAGAATCTTAAAAAATATGATTTTAATGCGCCAACTCAGATAGTTTGCTTTTGATACAACATGTTTACTTTTTCTATATTGCTTGCAACTTCTTATAGTTATAGATTATGTTATGTCCTCAACTCCTTTAACATGCAAAATCATTGAACCAGAGGACTGTTTTAACATGCAACAGATCCGTTGAGCATTGGTACTCTAGGAGTTGCAACTATGTGATGTATAATCAAGCTTTTTGTTGAGTGTGGCATTGTTTACGATAACCTATCGTCTGTTTTGTTGTTATGCTATACTCATCCTGTCAAAGTTAACTTATCTACACCCATCATGGGTATCGTTACCAAACGATGTCTTTCATATCTTTGTTGAACAGGAAAAAATTGAAACGCAAATGATCTTCTACTCGAAAACTTGCTACAGTATATTCGCTTCAGTGGCTGCCTACGGCGCATTATGGACATTATTCTGCTACTTAAACTATCATGCATGCTACCTAAACAAAATTAGTTTTTTTCCATTCTCATCATGTTTCTTATTATTTCAATAAATGCAAAACAAATAATGTTTAACAAGAACATGAATTTCATTGTATTTATGCACTCCTGCTGTCCTTTTGATGTGTAATTGTATATTGTTGTTGGTTGGGTTGAGGTATTGTGATTTATAATGCCATTTTATTTCTTAGCACGTTTACAAAAAATGCGAAATATTTTTAGTAGGTCTTTGAATCGGCTATCATTTAGTCTGATGATGGTTTTTATACGAAAGACTAATCAAGCTTTATATCATCAACTGTTCAATTAGTTAGTAAAGATATATATTATTAATGTCTGCTACTTATTTCCACAGGTTGACCTTCCACTTTTTTAGTAATCGTCGGATGTATATCCATGAACAATGGTTCAACACATTATTGATGTAGAGCAACCTTGTAATTGTAAATATCAATGAAACTATATTTATTTTGCTACAACCATATGCAAAGCACAGATGCACACTATTTTTATATATTCCCATAATCTATACAGTACCATACGCTCCTCCATGAGGTTTACCCAAAGGGCACTCCATAGGTACGGTAGAGAACAAACTCATAGAAGGCGCAATATGTCATGTGAACACATCACTCGAGGCAATGCCAGAGTAGTTATACTGATTGTGGATCTGCACTAGTGGTAACGCATAGCAGCAACTATCGCCCACCTCGGAACATACTCCCATAATCAAAATCAAGGTGTGACCACTAAATCATCACAAAATCATAATGTGGTACCGAAGAAATGTGTCCGATTGGAGGAATGACCTCACTTGGCCCGGCATGGCTCCTGTTTTAGTCACATCTAAGCTGACTCACGGGAGTCAGAATCACGTAATACATCATACATGATCATACGCCAAACCATCCTGCTTCGTTTCTGGAATCTCCACCATATACACGGTTGTTAAAGTGGTTTTCGGTATTGGTATAGAGTATGATAATATTTGATCCCGGTCTCTTTAACAACCAAACGCTTAATTCACATTGGATGGTTCTTTAAATTTCCAAAACTGTTTCACAATTGATAATATCATATTCTATTCAAACCGTGTCGCTTTCGAAATTATATTCACAATTAGGATTCTCATTTCAAAATCAACATATTTACTCAAATATGTCATTTCACCAGCAAATATCATTTCAAATCCCAACATATGTTTTATCATTATTAAACCTTATTCGCTTTAAAAATTAAGGCTTTAATTATAAACAGTTCCATTTTACACTATTTGAAATTTTGAAAATAATTAGATAGTTATAAATAGTTTAGTTAGTTTAACATAGTTTTAAATAGATGTAAATTAGGTTAAATATGTTTAAAATAAATTAAGATATTTTAAATAGATTTAAAATGTCTTAATCTATTTTAAATTTATGATTCAAAATAGTTTAAATGGTTTAAAGTAGGTTAAATAAGTTTATTATGGATTAATTAGATTTAAAATAGATCAAATGAATTTTAAAAAATTAAATAGTTTAAAATAAATTAAAATGGTTTAATATAGTTTAATAAAGTTTAAATGTTTTAAAATACGTTAAAATATATTCAAATAAATTAAATGAATTAAAATTGATTAAGATACATTAAATAGGTTAATTAGTTTAAAATAGGTTAAATTAGATTAAAATAAATTAAATAGTTTGAATTGATAAAGTTGGTTTAAATAAATTAACTTATTTTCATAGTTAAAAATCTTAAAATTAGAATTTGAAAGAAAATTTACACGTTATATTAAGAAAATAAATTTTGAAATTAACATCATATTTAACCATTTTTCCATTCCAACAAATCTGGACTATGTACAGATTTTCAAATCCAAACCCAATTTCAAAATTTGAAATATCAAATTAAACTATTCCAATTTTAATAGACTCCCAAAGTTACAGTTTCCAACATTTCAATAACTCACTTTCGATGAATGTCGTTTATACCTTTAAAATTTCAATTTAAATCCTTTAAATAATTACTTAGAACAATTCAATTTATATCAATCGAATTCTATTTCAAAATATCGTTTAACTGGATTCAAAGTTTAAAGATAAAAATCATTTAATTTAACCGATCCGGTGTTCGTTTATAATTTTCTACCCTATGATCAAGTGATACTGATATTTATCATTTCAATCCGTAAATATTTAAATTTTACGGGTATATATTGTTTCAACCCGCAATCCCAAAATTTATTTCAATGAAAATTGCTTGGGTTGATCATTTCAACCCATAATGTTTTTTTCATATTCTACATGATCGATCGGGTATGTATCATTTCAACCCATAGGGAACTTGCAATGTTATAACATTATAAATATAACATCCAGTCATCCAATATCAACAATCAAACATCCATCACAATCATCATCCAAATCAACCAATAAACATCAATAGATAACTGATTATCACTAACAGGTTTTAAATTGACAACTAAATTCAATATTAGTTAAAAGATGATTAAATGCAACAAAAGTCAAATTTAACTAGAACGACAAATTAAACATACCAAACATCAACCAATCAATTTCTAATCAAGTTATAAATTCAATTCAATTAACATAAGAAAATTTAGTAGTTGTGAGTGGGTTAAAACACTTACCTTTGATTTCAAATCGATTTGAAATATAAAATAAGGCCCAAATTAAACATTCTTAGAATTCATCCAAACTAGTTTTATAATGTTCGGAATTTCGATACAATCGCAATGGAGGAAACTGCACGTGAATCCAAGCTCGTATGAAAAAATATTAATGTTAGAACGATTGAATTACAAATTTATATTAAAATAAGAAAAATAAAGAAAAAGCCATGTCACCCTTAATACGTTCATTCGAAACCCTTGGCATCCCAAAACCCTCGCGCACGAGCTAGCTGAAGTCGCCACCACCTTATCAACTTTGACCAATTATTGCGGCCTGCATGTAGACCAACGTTGCGATCGAGACATACCACCGCCCTGCTCACACCTGGCTGCCCCACTTACTGCAACTGTCGTCCCTCTAATCGCCCCTAGGTGCTCCGCCACCGACAATGATCTCCGACCAACCACGGTGAATCCTGACTCCCATGACATGAACAAACGACAGATCCAAGACCTTCTTGACACCACCTTCCCAACGCCACCTCCCGATCGTTGATCCGGCAACGGTCCACCGTTGGATCGTCCAAAGCCTAGAACGGATGGCTAAGATTCTTCACCGGTTTCTAGACAAATGGTGATTCGATGGCAAAAAACGTGGATCTGGGTTACGCTCGTAGAGTGCTTCGAAATAGTATATAATTTGATATAGTTTGGAGCAGTTTGATTTTGAAATTGGTTTGGAGATCGAATTGTAGCGTTTGGAATTGAAATTTATTTCTGCCATTAAATAAAGGAGCAGATAGAAGTTGATGTACGTATAGGAATAAGAAAAAGAAAGACTGCTAGGGTTAGAACATAACAATTTATATGGAAAAGGCCCGATAAGAAAAACACAATCGAAATGGTACGAATGACAATTGCGACCCAAAAAGCCCATTCTGCCTCTGAAATGAAAATGGGTAATCCCATATATCAAAATAGATGTTTTCGATAGTTTTAAACTCAATGGAATAGGTTTTAAGTCCTAATTCCATTGTATGAAGAAGTTGGCTTTAAAATCAGCTTATTTCAATGGAATTGAATTTAATTAATTTCTACGCGTTTCGAGTTCGTACGATCAAACGAGAAGTCCGATCGCCATGAAACTTGAATTTTAATTTGCAACAAAAGTGACAGTAAAGTAAAAGGTAGTTATTGATGAGAGAAAATTGTTGTTTTAGCCTTGAGATTTCTTTTTCCACACCTTTTCAATAGGCAAACCAAACCTATTTTAAAACAAATCTGTTTAAAAATTTTAAACCAATTTTTTTTATGTAGACCGTGTACTTAGAAAAGTTGTAAAAGAATTGGAGTAAAAAAGAAGGTTTTGAGATACAGTGAAATGGGTACATGAGATAAGGATGAAAATATGAAATTCTCCATCTAAACCTTTTTCCGACATAAGAATTTAGGTTTAGGAAACCAAATTTTCAAGATTTTGGATGCTAGAAAATTATATGCTAGGTTTTTATTTGATGATAATAAACACATATGCACGCACGCACGCACTCGCCACACCCGCGCGTACATGCGTGTGCACACACACACACACATATGTGTGTGTGTGTGTGTGTGTGTGTGTTTGATTCAGTTGTAGGACCGATTTCACCTTGGAGGGGAGTGAATAGGGCGATACTAATAATAATAAAATTTAATGCGGAAATATATAAAATAATTGCAACATAGATAATAGCAGAATAATAAAAGCACAAATAGAACAATACAGATTTACCTAGCTTCGGCAAAACCCTACCTACATGCAGCCCCAAGGTCTCTATTAGAAATTAAGTAGTCAGATGCTTACAAACCCACTATCGACTAATCTAACTCTACACTCAAAACCCTGCTACAACTCAACCAAGTAGTTGCGTATTCTCGAACTACACTACCGTAATTCGTTCCCTAGTCACACGACTAGAATTTAAAAAAAAATTAAAAGTAAAATACAAAATAAAAATATTACAGAACCCTATATAAAATTTAAGCCTAAATAATATTTACTAGACTAGCCCCACTTAAAAAATAGATTAAAAACGTCTCCCTCTATTCTTCTGTGGCCTTTCCTTTGTGAAAATGTTTTCCACTTTGCTCGAGAATGTTTGTTCCTCTTTCAAAATAAATTATTGCTTTGTTTTTCTTTGAAGCCGCATCTTGGTCGTTGATCGATCTTACTTTCGAACCTCAGTTCAGTTTGATGCTTCTTCAATCTTTGTTCTTTGCTTAGCTTCAGCTGCTTCAATTAGTCGAGTTCGAATTGAATAATTCTGGTATGTGATTTCCTTTATTGCTCTTGTTGATACGCTTTAACTCCATTTTTTAATTGTCGATGATGCTGGTGGTATTTATAGGGAATAAAAACCTAAGTTATTGTTCGAATATTTCGTTTGAATTCATATGTTAATTTCTGCTCGGCCGTTGATTTGTAATCAAATGTTGGTGATGTTTTCTGACTTTTTCAATTCGTATATTTTGCTATTATGCTTGCTTGGTCACCACAGCTTGCATCTACTTTGGATTTGGTTCCACTCTTTTCTTTGATGACATCTCTGATTTTGGCACTTGACTTGATTATTGTACTTGCAATATTATCTGGACTTGTTCAATTCGTGTTATCACCTAGCTGGTTCATTTGAGGTCTACATATGAGTAGAAAAAAAATTGGTACTGTTTGGACCTGAGCTGATTTGTTGTTTTAGTCGAAACTGTGTTGCATGCTCATGTTCATCTATGTTCTGGTTTGTGGTTCACTTTGTGTTGAGTTGCCTTGTTAGACTTGAAGTCTGTATTCATGTTTGATGCTTCATGTATACATTTGTTTGTGTGTTCATGACTCCATATTCTGATCATTGTTCCATTTGTACTTTGGTCTTTTGTACATTTGAAGTACATGTGTGCTGATGTATGTTGAGTAAATTGACCTGCTTGATTCAAAATCTGGTCTCATGATCACCTCAGTTTTTTATTGAATGTTGTTGCCTTTGGTCATTGCATTCATGTTGCCAGGTCTGGTTATCTCTACACACACACACACACACACACACACACACATATATATATATATATATCTGTGTGATGTGTGTGATGCATGTTGCCCCTGGGGGGTTACCATTCATTTATGTACCTTTCTCCGCTGCCTTTTTTCTTGTGCTAGTCTTGGCCATTTTATTCATGTGCATAGCATATATATATGTATACATGTGTGTATGCATATGTGTGCGTGTGTGAGTACATGTATGTATGTTTGGTTTTGTTGCACCATGTAGTTTGCTTGAAGCTTGTTACCTTGCTTGCATATTGAACTGCATATTTGATTGAAGTACATATACATATATATATTGAAAATGGGTAAACTTTTATTAAGGCATTTTCAACCCAAAATGATAGCCCAAAAAAAGGACCAGTACAACATAAGTTAATACAACTTAGTACAACTGAAGCCTTTCCAAATTAGACAACGCATACTTCTTTCAACCTTCAGCTCGCAAATCATGGTGGCCGGTTCTGGTGACTCGTATCTTGGATTCCTGACAATGGAGGAGTCCGATCCACTTCTTCAGTTTGAATTACGTCTTGTTCCCACCTGGTGAGGTTATTTCTCTCGATTCTTTTCAACGTTAATCGCATATCTCCTATTGCTATCTTGCTGACTTCTGTATGATTTCTTTTTTTTCTTTGGAACACTCTTCGATTCCTCTCCTTTCAAATGTTCCATACAGCTACAGTAACAGCGATTTTGTGCGGTTTGGGTTTGATGTCTATGCCATTATCCCGCAAAGTCAGGTAATTGATATGTTCTTCAAGTTTAATTGACTGCAGTGTTAGATTTAGGAATTATTGCACATATTCCACACCGAATTAGAGAAAGCGCGTTCGAAGAATAGGTGTTCGTGCGTTTCTATCTCTTGATTACATAAGATACAAACAGTTTCATTTATTAAACCCCATTCCACTAATCTATCTTTCGTTGCTAATCTTCGCATTATCGCTTTGTAGGCTGTGAATGCCATTTTCGGATTGTTGACATGGTCCCAAATGATTTTACTCCATGCAGTTTTATTTTCTTTTTTCCTGATTTCGTTCCAAGTACCTTTAGAAGTGAATTCATTGCCTGTAGGCTTCCATACCCATATGTCTTTTTCTCTGCCATTATAGATTGGCATATATTGGATCTCTTCTTTTCTATCTTGGGTTATTGGCAGTGAAGAGCAATTCCATATATTGTTATTTATCACCTCTTGAACTCTTTTGTTCGGGCATCCACAGTCAGAAAAAGTCTGTAATCCCAAGATGTCAATCAAAGATTCTCCTTGCATTCAAGGATCACTCCATAGGTTAGTTTCTCTTCCATTTGCTATTTCACAAGTACAAAGGGAAGTTAAGATGTGTCTGACTTTTATTATTTCTTTCCAATTTGCTGAAGCATTGTTATCTATGGCCATTTGCCAGAAGTTTCCCCTGATGTATCTTTTGCTCATCCATTTTCCCCAAAGACCTTTTCCATTGATAATTCTCCAAGCTTGTTTAAGGGTATGCACTGTTCTCATATCTTTTAATCTTCTAAGTCCTACACCTTCTTCATCTTTAGGCCTGCATAATTTATCATATTTGATCTTGTGTAGACCACCCTTCCAAATGAAATCCGCACAAACCCTTTCAATTTTTTGGATAGAAGCATCGGAAAGTTGAAAAGTTTGCAACCAGAAGTTAACTTTAGAATGGATAATAGTGTGCACCAATTCTATACGGCCTGCAAGAGACAGCAGTTTGGAGCTCCAACCCTGCAGTCTATCCCTGATGGAGGAAATGAGGACTGCACATTCTGTATCTGTGATTTCATTAGAGGATAATGGAACCCCTAAGTATTTGACTGGAAGGTTGCTCGCCTTTACATTCAAGATATCCAACAACTCTGCTCTCCTGTTGCAAGTTTTGTTAAAATAGCATTTGGTTTTCTGTTCATTCAGTTTTAGCCCAGTGTAATTTTCTAAGTTAGTGAAAATGTCTTTAATTTCTGATGTTGATTCATTGCTAGATTTTATACAGACAAGTCATCTGCATAGAGTAAGTGACTCACGGTATGCTGGAAGTTAAAAATAGTATAAATAAACTTGTGGTAAGTAGCCAACTCCATTTTTAGCGAAAAGTATTCCATGGAGATTGCAAACAAGTAGGAGGATAGAGGATCACCCTGCCAAATGCCTCTATTGGACCCTATGAAACCTTTTGGTGTACCATTAATCAGAATAGAGAAGGTAGGTGTAGTTATACATTCTTTTATGAGGCTCACAATTTTTGAAGGGAATCCCATAGCAATGAGCATATGAATAATAAATTGTCTATTAATTTTATCATATGCTTTGTGGAGATCAACCTTTAGACAAAATTTATCTGAACCTGGTTTATTAAAATTTCTAACCAACTCATGTGCCATGAGCGAATTTTCAGAAATGCTTCTACCTTTAATGAAGGCACTTTGGCATTCAAAAATGAGATCAGGTAATATCATCTTCATTCTATTGCAAAGAATCTTGCTTAGAATTTTGTATATCACATTGCAACATGCAATTGGCCTGTAATCCTCAATTTTTGAAGGATTAACTTTTTTAGGAATTAGACAGATGAAGGTATGAATGATTTCTTTGACAAACTTTCCAGTTTGAAATATTTCTTGTATTGCTCATATAATGTGATGTTTTAGGTTACTCCAGTGGAGAGTGTAGAACCTGGGGCTGAGTCCATCGGGTCCAGGACTGGAGTCAATGTGGATGGCATTCAGAGCATTCAGGATTTCAGTTTCAATAATTTGTCTGGACAGCATCCTTCTTCCTTTGGTATTTATCAGCCTCCTGCAATGAATGCTTGGTAAGTTATCATAAACTTCACCATTAAACATTTCATTATAGTATTTAATTGCTTGTTCCTCAAAGTCTACTGCATTGATAGTAAAGTTTCCATCCTGATTGATATTCTGAATGATATTATTTTTATTGCTGCGAATTGCCATTTTAGCATAGAAGAATTTAGTGCATTCGTCTCCTTCAGCGAACCATTTCTCCTTTGCTTTTTGTCCGAGTTTAGTGGCTTTCAGTCTGAGTGCTTCTTTTAAATCATTATGACTTTGATAATAGTTTCTCCATGTGTTGTCATCATCAGCACCATTGTCAATCATTGTTAGGAATTCATCACATTTTCCTTGCAACATCGCAATATGATCTCCCTCCTTGGGCCTACCTTTGTTCTAGTCTTGTATGTCTTTTTTATTTTTATTTTTTTGGTAATTTGTATTAATTTATAACATTGAGAGCCCTCAACCTTTGGTAAACTACTGAAATTAACAGCTTCTTTGTACCCCTCTATTTCATGCCAGTGATTACTATACCTGAATGGTTTGCCTTTGCCAACCATTCCTTTATCTACTAATTCAACAAGTATAGGACTATGGTCACTAGTAGATGGAGGGAGAGTGTTAATTCTAATGTTAGAGAATAAAGTAATGCATTCACATTTATAAGCACTCTGTCTAATCTGCATGATATCTTTTTTTTCTCGCCGCTTCTCCATGTGTATTTCAGGCCGCTGTGGACAGGTTCAAGCAATCCTGCCTCTATTATGCAATTATTGAATTCCTCTAACTGGGAAACTGTCATGGTAAGTCCTCTTTTTTCCTCCTTTGCTCTGAGCACTAAGTTGAAATCCCTAGCACTATCTGAGGGTTATTTGTTATTTTGCTTATGTCTTTAATAGATTGCTATAATTGAGTTCTTTGTGAGGCCAAATTGCTAGCATATACACAAATCAGAGTCAATTTCAAACCACCTGTGTTTATAGCATCCACAGTTATTTGGTCATCTTTCCTCTGTAGGCTGATGGACCAGGTTGACTTATTCCATAATAAGAGAATGCGTCCTTTTCCTCCCACGTCGTTATTATGTATGAAGTTCCAATCATCTCCCAAAGAATCAGTAAAAAAAATTAGATTTTCATTACTGAATTTATTTTCTAGAATACTTATAATAGAAGGATAATAGGTTCTCCTCAAATTTAAGAGGTCTAAATGCCTGATAACATTATTTAGACCCCTTACGTTCCAGCTTATTATTAACATTTAGAGTTTGAGGATCTACTCCTCAGTTTCATAGGAGAGACCTCACGATTTGATTTCGTCTAACTTTTAGCCTCTGGATTTAGAAATTATTTAGTGTAGTCCATGTTGTTCTTTGTAAACTTATTAGGGCTGTTTTCCTCAATATCTTTGTCTGAATCCATTTTGTCCAGTACAACTTTATTTATTTAATGTATTTCATCTGTTGTGACAGGCATTTCCACTGATGAATTCGCAGATGAGTTATGGACAATTGTATTTTCACCGGTGTTATCCAGTGATGGAGCCTTTTCCTTTACTACCTCTTCCAGAGAATCAGGTGTTTCGTCAAGTGTTTGGCAGCTAACTACTTTGGTTAATTGTTCTGTGTGTATAAAGCTTACTTCAATAGACTCATTCTACGCCTCTTTTTGTTGTATATTTTGTGTAGGCCCGGTTTGAATAGTCTCTAATGTATGTTTTTGTCTCCACACCTGTTTTATGGGACCTATAACAGTTTCACACTGCTCTGTAGAGTGCCTAAAGCACTTGCATTTAGTACAAACAGGTGGAATATGATCATATTCACCATCCTGGATGTAAATATTTCCACTTCTGTCTTTAGCACGGACTTGTTTTTTGATTGCGTCACTAGCTTTGATTTCTACTAGAAGTCTAGCATATTTCAGTCTTTTAACATGTCTAGTATAATCATCAATGGCCAAGGGTGTGCCAATGAGGCTTGCAATTTTACTGATGCCACAAGCATTCCATAAGGATAGATCGAGATTCATAAGTTTGACCCAAACAAGGTGAGTTTCTAGCATATCTCTCTCTAGTCTTAGATTAGGTTCCCACTTCTTGATGAGAATAAGTTTGCTATCAATGAACCATGGACCTCCTTCTAGCACTTTTTTGCAATCCAATTCGTTACTGAATTTAATTAAATAAAATCCATTTTCCCTAGGGAAGACATCCCATTTACCTGTTGGTTTCCATTCTCTTTTAATGTAAGCGTTGAGATGTACATAGTAAGGTCTTTTTCCTGCAACATATATGTAAATAGATGATCCCCACATACTTTTGGCTGCAGAAAAAACCTCTTCATCCAGATCCGCAAAGGAACCCTCTGCATCTTTATACACGTGTTGCCTACAATAGCATCCACCCATGTTCTCTTTCCTTCTTTGAATTCAGCTTTATTGGATCTAGGACCCACTGGAAAAACTCATTGATTGGTTTCCTCTCTCCTCTTCCTTTTCTCCCCAATTAGATGCCTACCCTTGTTTTTATATATTACCTTTTGCCAACCTGTATTGTCTTTATCTTCGGTTATAGAATTTTCGCCATTATGGTTTCCGTCGCCATTAGGATCAGTCGCCATTGAAAATATTTCTACAAATATAGAATTTTTTTACTACACACATATATATATATATGTATGTATGTATGTATGTACGTACGTATATTAGCTTGTGTAGTTTCTTTCATTTTTTGTTGTTTGTGAATTCATGCCTGAGTTCCTTTGGTTTAAGACTTGGTCTTGTCCGGAATTACTCATTTGAGCTGCTATCAGCATATATACACACACACACACACATACATGTGTATTCGTGTATATATGTATACATGTGTGTTCATGTATATATGCATGTGCACCACTGTTGTCTTGATACTGCTTTGTTTGTATTGAGTTATTGAGCTTCTGTTTCACTGGTGGTCTTCACGCTCACCTTGAGTTTGAATGGTTGAGTTATTTTCATGTGTACTCACTGAATTTTTGGTCGAGGCTTGTTTTATGTTGGTTTTGGATTCTTGTTGTATGATAACTTCTACTCGACAATTTTGTGATGTATTTGTATTGCACTTGAGTTGAATCCAGCATCGGCTCGGGTTTGATCTTGTGCTCGCCTGTCCCTGTAGTTTTATCAAGTGTATATTGGTGGCACGGCCTTATGGCATGTACAGTGATACACTGTGCATGTTATAGGTTGTTCGTGTTTGATGAATTCAAATCGAAATGATGACAAACAACCCAAATAACTGAGGCAAATAATATTTTCAAAAAAAATTATTTTACACTATAACAATATTTCTTTTTCAATTTTATACATTAGTGTTTATTTTGCAGGTAATTCAGATGCTAGATACATATTGGAATATAGTTGAAGAACAAATACGAGTGAATGAGTGATATGTAGCGAGGTGCAAATCTATGTAACAATTGTATAGTGAAAAATTGTGATGTTATCGAAATTGTATTATAATTGAAAATTGTATATATAGCGAGAGCGTAAATTTTGTACTATTCAAAAATTGTAATAAAATATTTGTTTGAATATACTATCTGTTTGAATTTAAATTCTGTGTTATTTATTTTGTTCTACAAATATTTGTTTAATTATATGAAAATAAAATAGTACAAATATATTTAAATGATATATATGTATATATATGTATATTATCATCAAACAAAAATCATGTACTTGCATATTCAACAATCTCCCCCTTTTGATGCGAACAAACATATATTTAAGATTTTGAATTTATTAAAAGTATTTTGGTATAGATGAAATCTATTTGCTCCCCATATTTGAATGCTCTCTCTCTACAATAAAGCTCCCCTTCATATATGCATGAAAATAAATATAAATATGCGAATGAACCTAAACGCAAATAAAAAATAATATATTTGACCTTTATTTGCCAAAATCTTAACTTTTCTCTCCCCTTTTGTTATCAGCAAAAGAGTAATATTGTTAGAAAAATAGAGATAAAGTGATGGACATTAATACAACATTAATACCCAATCGAGTATAAATATTAAATTTCAAAAAAATTCAAACAAAAATCGTAAATAATTTGTTTAACGCATATTCCACTTTAGAGTGATAGGAGTGATGTCGGCATATAAAACCATATAGTTCTGTCTATTTGTGGTATATTTATATCAGGAATTTGAATATCTACTAACCATGCATAACCATTAGGACTTTTAATGAGATTATTAGTATTCCAAATTAAAAAAAAAGAATTTCAAGCATCTTCTAACCACACATAACCGTAAGGACTTTTAAATGGGATTAGAATCAACTTGTCTATTTAATAATTAATTTTGATATATGTTCCATACATGCATAACCGTGAGGACTTTTAAACGAGCATGAATGCATATAATCAAAAATTTAAAGTAATTCACCCATGCATAACCGTGGGGACTTTTAAATGAGAGTGAATACTTTGGATGTTTTCAAAAAAAGAATAATTTCCAATTTAAAATACCACATTTTGACATACTATATTGGATTTTGATAGGTGATGGTCGTTAGAAATATGATAGAAATAGAGATGGTCGTGGAATTTTTACCAAACAAAAGTTCTTATAAATCTTGTTTAAATTTTTAAGGAAATTTACTAAATATGCTTTCTCAAGTTATAATATATGATTAATACCAACGCTCGTCACTTTTTTAATCACTATTTATCTTTTCAATAATTAATAGGAAGTCTAATTGGTAAAAAATAGGCAAAAAATCAAATCAAATTTCTAAAACACCTAAATTGAGAAGAAGTTTACAAAAACTATTTTCTGGAAGAGGTTTTGTGAAAATGTATGCCAATTGAAAATCGGTTGAAATGACATTTATGCAGATATGTTCTTTGGAAATATGATCTCTAATAAAATATTGTCTAACTTCTATATGTTTTGTTCATGAGTGATGTACAGAATTATTTGTGATATCAATTGCACTTTTGCTATCACACATTAGTGGTACACGTTTAAAACTTGGACCATAGTCTTGCAAAGTTTGTATCGTCCATAAAATTTGCGCAAAGCAACCACTTAGAGCAATATACTCTACCTCGTGGTGGATAGTGCAATACAATTCTGTTTTCTATTTGACCATGCAATTAACGCATGTCCTAACATAAAACACGTTCCACTAGTACTTTTTCTATCAACTAGACTTCCTGCATAATCTGCATATGAATATCCTTTTAGTTCAAAGTTATCATTAGTTGGATATCAAAGACCAATGCGTGGGGCGTGCAACAAATATCTTGTAATTCTTTTAATAGCTTTTAAATGAGATCCTTTTGGATTAGATTGAAATCGTGCACATAAGCAGGCAGAAAACATGATGTGAGGTCTAGAAGTGGTAAGATAAAGAAGTGATCCAATCATACCTCGATATTGCTTTTGATCAACTGCCTTACCATTTTCATCCTTATCAAGTTTAATTGTTGTACTCATGGTTTTTTTTACAGGTTTAGCATCTTTCAATCCAAATTTGTTGACAAGTTTCCTAATATATTTCGTTTGAGAGATGAAGGTAACTTTATCGCTTTGTTTGATTTGAAATCCTGAAAAGAATTGTAATTCTCCAACCAAGCTCATTACAAACTTCTCCTGCATGACTTTTTCAAATTTCTCATTCAACAAGTTGTTAGTGGCACTATAAATAATGTCATCAACATATATTTTAATAATCAAAAGATCATCATTTTCATTCAATAGAAATAGTGTGGTGTCTACACAGCCCTTTTTGAATCCGTTCTTAAGGAGATAGGTGCTAAGACATTCATATCATGCCCTAGGGGCTTGTTTTAATCCATATAGAGCTTTCTTAAGTTTATAAACATGGTTAGGGTATTCATAGCTTTCAAATCCTTTGGGTTGCTCAAAGAAAACATCTTCTTTTAGAATTCCATTCAGAAAAGCACTTTTAGTATCCATTTGTCTTAGTTTAAACCATTTATAACAAGCAAAAGCTAAAAGTATTCTAATAGATTCTAGGCTGGCTACCGGTGCAAACATTTCATCAAAGTCAATTCCTTCAATTCGATTATAACCTTTAACAACTAACCTAGCTTTGTTTCTAATCACATTACCATATTCATCAAAATTATTTTTGAAAATCCATTTGGTTCCTACAACTGGATAATCATTAGGTCTAGGTGCTAGAGTCCAAACATCATTTCGCTCAAATTGATTTAGCTCTTCTTGCATAGCCATAAACCAATTTTCATCATTAAGAGTTGTATCTATATCTTTGGATTCAATTTCTGAAATAAATCTACTGTATAGACACAAATCACACAAATTTCTAAAGGAGGAACGAGTTTGAACGCCTGTGATAAGATTTCCTATTACCAATCCTGGAGGATGATCTGCTTTGAATTTCAACCTCTCTGGATCCAAATTTCTTCGGACTTCTTTTATGGTTGTCGTTTCTTTTGGTTGTTCATTTTCATCTTTTTCGTTCTCCTCTTCAACATTGCTTTTGATTATTTCCTTGTTTTGATCATCAATACCTTCATCAAATTTCACATTGGTTGACTCCATGATTGTTTTTTTCCTTTTGTTGTAAACTCTATAAGCTTTGCTTCTAGAAGAATATCCCATGAACATGCCATCGTCAGCTTTTGCTTCAAATTTTCCTAATTGATCACCCGTATTAAGGATATACCACCGATGCCCAAAAACTTTGAAGTATGCAATGTTTGATTTATTTTTGAACCATAGCTCTTAGGATGTTTTCTTAAGAATTGGTCTAATCATAACTCTATTCATTACATAACAGGTTGTATTTACTGCCTCTGCCCAAAAGAACAAGGGTAGTTCATACTCATTTATCATAGATCTAGCCAACTCTCGTAATGTTCGATTCTTTCTCTCGACTACCCTATTTTGTTGTGGAGTACGAGGAATAGAGAATTCATGTTTGAATCCATTTTCATCACAAAAAATTTCAAATTCATAATTTTCAAATTCTCCACCATGATCATTTCTTAGCGAAATGATAGAAATTCCTTTTTCATTTTGAACCAATTTTGTGAACTTAGTGAAGTATGAGAAAGTTTTTGATTTTTTAGCTAAGAAGTATACCCACGTATATCTTGAATAATCATCAACCAACACAGAACAATATTTCTTGCCACCTAAACTTGCAACATCGTTAGGTCCAAACATATCCATATGAACTAGTTCAAGGATTCTAGAAGTACTTACAGTGTTTTTTGTATGAAAAGATGATTTTTTAACTTTTCTCATAGTACATGCTTTACATAGATTTTCTGTTTTAAAATCATGAGATGGTAAACCTCTTACCAAGTCTTTTCTTTTTAATTGTTCAACAAATTCATACTAGCATGTCCTAATCGTCTATGCCATAGGTTTACTTCTACATCCATAACTATTAGGTATTTTGAAAGAGTGAGATCATCAAAAGTTAGAGAATATATATTACCTTTCCTTTTACGTGAAAACAATATTTCTTTTGATGATTGGTTAACAATTTTGCACAAGTCAGAGTCAAAAATAACATTCATTCCTTTATCACATAGCTGGTTGTTTGATATCAAATTGTGGTGCAAATTTCCAACATATAATATGTCATTTAAGATAAATGTACCGTTACCTACTTTACCTTTACCGATAATTTTACATTTTTCATTGTTACCCATTGTGACTCTGCCACCTTTGTACTTCTCTAGGATAAGGAACGTTGATTTGTCGCCTGTTATATGACTAGAATAGCCAGAATCTAGATACCATTATTGTTGTTCCTTAGCCTGCCAACATACCTACACAAGAAGAGAATTTAGTGACTTATTTATTTTTATAGGTCCATGATTGTTAGTGATAGAAGATTTTGAAAAATATGTTTGTTAGACCCTAGAAAATCTATATTTGTTCCTTTTGGCACCCAAATTTGTTTTACTTTAAGGGATTTATATTTGTGCCTTTTGGAATCCAAATTGGTATGGTTTTCACGTGTTTGGATCTATACCAACACTAATTATTATCGTGTACGGATTTTCCACATATTATGCACTTGGAATTTACTTGATTAATTTCGCTACCAACATGTTTAGATTTAGTATACCCAAGTCCTTATCTGTCAATATTGACTGTTTGTTTTTCTATTAGCACATTTAGTGATTTTTCTCCTCTAGAGAATTTTCTTAAAGTCGTATACAGTTGTTGGACTTGTGTTTTGAGTGATCTGTTTTCATTTAGTAGCAAAGTGCACTTTTTAATAGAACTTTCTCTCCTAATGTTTTCACTTTCTTTCAAAATCAGAATTTCATTTTCAAGTGATTTTATTTTAATTTCTAATTTTTTTAATTTCTTCTTCAAGTGATGGAACATATCACACTTAGGGCTCTTGATTTGATAGTTTTTAACCAATTGATCAAGCTGTTTATTTAATTCTATCAAACTATCTCTTTGTGATCCAATTTTAGCGTACTTTTCCCTAAGTCGTTCAAAACAGCCATGTACTTCATGAAAATATATAATTAATTCTGAATGAGTAAGTTTTGATACCTCGCTTGGCTCGTCATCATCATTGTCTATTATTTCTCCATGAAGACATAGATTTGCTTTATCATTTTCAATGCCAATGCTTTCATTTTCATCTTCATCACATCATCCCAAGTAGCAGCAAAACTTCTCCTTTTTGGTTTCTTTCCTTGGCTGAGTCAATTCTGAGGACAATTGGGTTTCATATGACCCGGTTTATTACACTTGTGGCAAGTTATCTAGAACTTTGTTGATTTTGCTTCTCATTTGATGATTTTTGGCTGGATTTCCATATTTGTGGTTCCACTTTTTGAATATCTTTATTAGTAATGCCAATTCAGCTTCACATCATCGTCGTCGTCATCTTCACTTTCAGTTGTTCCTTGGAGAGCTATTGATTTCTTTCGAGTATCACTTCCTTTACATTCTTCCTTGCATTTCATTTTTAGCTCATAAGTGGTGAGATTTCCGATGAGTTCTTCAACTTTGATTTGTCTCAGATCTTTTGATTCTTGAATGGCAGTGACTTTTGCTTCAAACTTCCGTGGAAGGACTTTGAGGATTTTTCGGACAATTTTCAATATGTGTATGATTTTCCAAGAGCTTTGGATTTGTATACGAGACTAGAAAGTCGTCCGTACATCTCTTTGACATTTTCATCCTTGGCCATTGTGAAGTTCTCGTATTCGCTACTAAACATGGCAAGGCTAGATTCCTTGACTTGAGATGTTCCTTAATGAGTCACTTCAAGTGTGTGCCAAATTTCCTGTGCAGTTAGACAATGTGATATACGATTAAATTCAATTTGATCCAATGAACAAATAATAGAATTCATAGCATTAGCAATGGCATTTTGTAATTTATTTGCTAGATCTGTCCATTGATCCATTAGTTTTTCAATTTCTTGATTATCTACAACTATAGTTAGTGTCCTATATCCCATCTCAACATTATTTTAGACATCAATGGTTTTCAAAAAAAATTTCGTTCTATTTTTTCCATTAATCATATTCCCCATTGAACATTGGCGGTCTAACTTGGACTGACCCTTAGCAAATGCATTATTAAAAGAAGCCATTTAAAAACCAAAATTTTAAAATAATAGTTTGTTTTGAAAAATCAACATTTTAAAACAAAAATTGGCTTTTGTTTCTAGCTCTGATACCACTTATAGGATCAATTTCACCCTAGTGGGGATGAATAGGTTGATACTTATAATAATAAAAATTAATGTGGAAATATATAAAATAATTGCAGCACAGATAATAGTAGAATAATAAAAACAGAAATAGAACAACACAGATTTACCCAGCTTCGGCAAAACCCTGCCTACTAGCTGCCCTCAAGGTTTCTACTAGAAATTAACTAGTTAGATGCTTACACACATAAACTTATGACACCCGCTATCGACCAACCTAACTCTACGCTAAAACCCTACCACAACTCAGCCACTGAGTTGTGAATTCTCGAATACACCACCGCAGTTCTCCCCCTAGTCACATGACTAGAATTTTATAAAAGTTTAAAATTAAAATACAAAATAAAAAAAATTACAAAACCCTATATAAAATTTAAACCCAAATAATATTTACTAGACCGGCCCCACATAAAAATAGTTTAACAAGATGTCTTCCTCTATTCTTCTTCGTTCGTTCCTTTGTGAAAATGTCTGCCTCTTTACTCGAGAACATTTGCTCCTCTTTCAAAATAAATTAGGCTTTTGTTTTTCTTTAAACCATTGCTTGATCGTTGATCGATCTTACTTTCGAACATTAACTTAGTTTGATGCTTCTTCGATCTTTGTTCTTCGCTTAGCTTCGGCTGCTTCAAATTGTCGAGTTCGAATTGAATAATTCTGGTATGTGATTTCCTTTATTACTCTCGTTGATATGCTATAACTCTATTTTTTAATTGCTGATGATGCCGATGGTATTTGTAGGGAATTAAAGCCTAAGTTATCATTCGAATATTTCATTTGAATTCATATGCTAATCTTTGCTCGGCTGTTGATTTGTAATCGAATGTTGGTGATGTTTTCTAACTTTTTCAATTTGTATATTTTCCTGTTATGCTTGCTTGATCACCACGGCTTGCATTTGCTTTGGATTTGGTTCCGTTCTTTTCTCTATTGACATCTCTGATTTTGGCACTTGACTTGATTATTATACTTTCAATATTATCTAGACTTGTTCAATTCGTGTTATCACATGGCTGGTTCATTTGAGGTCTATATATGAGTACATTTTGTTTTGGTACTGTTTGGACCTGAACTAACTTGTTGTTTTGGTACTGTTTGGACCTGAACTAACATGTTTGAAGCTTCATGTATACATTTATCTGTGTGTTCATGGCACCATGTTCTGACCATTGTTCCATTTGTAGTTTGGTCTTTTGTACATTTGAAGTACTTCTGTGCTGATGTATGTTGAGTAAATTGACCTGCTTGATTCGAAATCTGGTCTCATGATCACCTCAATTTTGTATTGAATATTGTTGCCATTGGACATTGCATTCACGTCGCCAGATCTGGTTATCTCTACACACACGCACACGCGTGCGCACGCACACACGTATATATGTTCACACATCCATTCATGTATGCTATGCGCTTCTTTTTTGTTGCATGTTGCCCTTGGGTGGTTGCAATTCACCTGTGTGCCTTTCACTGTTGCCTTCTTTCTTGTGTCTAGTCCTGGCCATTTGATTTATGTGTATAGCATATATATGTATACATATGTGTATGCATATGTGTAAATATATATATGTATGTATGTTTGGGTTTGTTGCACCATGTAGTTTGCTTGAAGCTTGTTGCCTTGCTTGCATATTGAACTGCATATTTGATTGTTGTGCACTATCTATATATATTTGTGTGTGTGTTTATTAGCTTGTGCAGTTTCTTCCAATCTTTGTTGTTTGTGAATTCGTGCCTGAGTTCCTCTTGTTTATGACTTGGTCTTGTCTAAAATTGCTCATTTGAGCTGTTGTCTGCATATGTATATGCATATATACACACATACATGTGTATTCATGTATATATGTATGTGCACCATTGTTATCATGATACTGCTTTGTTTGTATTGAGTTGTTAAGCTTCTATTTCACTGGTGTTCTTCACACTCACCTTGAATTTGAATGGTTGAGTTGTTTTCATTTGTACTCACTGAATCTTTCGTCAAGGCTTCGTTATATTGGTTTTGGATTCTCGTTATATGATTACATGTACTCGACAATTTTGTGATGTATTTGTATTGCACCTGAGTTGATGACCTTGTGCTCACCTGTCCCTGTAGTTTTATCAAGTGTATATCGATGCGCATGGCCTTATGGCATGTACAGTGATACGCTTTGCATGTCACAGGTTGTTTTGTGTTTGATGAATTCAAACGAAATGATGATGAACAACCCAAATAACCGAGGCTTTTTGCTAAAAAATCCACAAAAAACAAAGTACTCGCTTATCTCACAAAAAAAAGTACTCGTTTATCTTGCGAAATAAATAATATGTACGTATACCTGAATCTCATCATCTGTCCAATACCTCAAGAGCACTTTAAAATCCTCCACTGGTATGTCGTCTGGCTTGTTATCTAGCCTCTCCTCATCAGTCTTATAAGCTTTATAATGAGCTATTTTAATGCGACTCTTGTACCCCCTCCAACAGTCACGAATAGACTTCAACACTCAGTTTTCACATTCATCTGGAATAATATACCATTACTTAAATATAAATCAAAGTTAAAAAAGGAATAAATAAATCAAAATTCAGCTACATTATAGTTAATAGATCAATATTACTTATTAAAGTAAAATTCAGCAACATTATAGTTAATAGTAGATTACCTTAACATAATCCCATAGAGATTTCTTCAACTTTTCAGGAACATCCGACCAAGATTTATATGTAAGTGGCACAGACCTTTTCAATGTTCCTAAAAAGTTACTCAGTTCAGATATTACTTTTTCATCATCTAAAATAGGTTGGAACCACTGGTTCATCATAATTACAACTCTTTTGTCATTCGCCCTTGTATGAACATTAAACATCTTTGTGTGACCTCTGAGTCTTTTAGGAACTTCACCTTTAATTAAAATGAAAAGTCCCGTCAAATAATAACATAAATCATACTGTAATATTAAATATTTTTATCACATCAATTCAGTACCCGCTTTAACTTCTTCATTTTCAATGTCTGGCAAGACATTCTCCGCAACATACTTATTAGCCATACCACTTGCACT
Organism: Allium cepa; assembly: GCA_030765085.1. Classification (NCBI taxonomy): domain Eukaryota; kingdom Viridiplantae; phylum Streptophyta; class Magnoliopsida; order Asparagales; family Amaryllidaceae; genus Allium; species Allium cepa. The sequence continues at coordinate 179,808,290 of CM060937.1, read as the reverse complement.
AGCTTTTGCAGCATTTTTCTTTTGTCGTTCCCGCAGAACCAAATAATCAGCCATTGTTCCTTTTCCTTCAACATCCTTCTCAGTTGAACTTACTACCAGGCTTGGGCTTGGGCTTATGCTTCTCAACTTTTCCTTTTCCTTTGTGATACCACTAGCTGAATGAGTTTGTGGTCCACTAACAGATTTGGGCTTCTCAACTTTTTTAGTTCTGTAAATTGTATACATAAGTAGGAAATAAGATTGGATTTTATAGTTACTATCTTCATAAGCAGAAAAAATAAGATATGTAGCTATCACACACCTTTCTTGGACTTTGTGAAGTATCATCTTCACTATGCTCCTCATGGTCCGGATTATATTCCTAATCACTATCCACATCCTCTTTCATATTTTCTTTTCCTTTATCTTTTTTTTGGTTTACAATTCTCAGTTCGGATGAAATTACAGGCACACCTAGAGAAGCAAGAACTTCGTTGTTCCTCATCACATTAACAGCTCTATGTACTTTATAATCTTTTAGGTTCATCATCAACTTAGCAGCTCTCTGTACTTCATAATCCTTTAGAGATAGTGGAGGTGTAGAATACTCGTTTGGAGGTGGTGGATGTGGTAGATGAACATCCTGCAAGTATATAATAAACAGGAACATCATAGTAAGTATGCTGCAAGAGTGGTACAAAATATTCAAATTACAATAAGATCATCATAATAAGAATTCTTCAAACCTGCATGCCATTTTCATCCATATCTTCTTCTTCCGATGTTGGTAAACGTGATTCCAACTTCCTCTTAGCACTTGATGAGTTCAGATTCACTGTTGAATCGTTGATTTTTGGTTTTTTTTCTGTGTCATCTTCTGAGTATTTACCTGATCAGCTAACTTTAGATTCACGGTTGCATTGTTGGGTTCTGGTTTATTCATCCATGTCGACTTCTAAGGACTCCTCACCTCAGCTAACTTTAGATTCTCGGTTGCATTGCTGGGTTCTGGATTATTCAGCCGTGCCGACTTTCGAGTACTTTTCACCTCAGCTAACTTTAGATTCACGGTTGCATTGTTGGGTTCTGGTTTATTCATCCATGTCGACTTCTAAGGACTCCTCACCTCAGTTAACTTTAGATTCTCGGTTGCATTGCTATTCAGCCGTGCTGACTTCCGAGGACTGTTGACTTCAGCTAACTTCTTGTTTTTTTGGTTCTGTTGTAGTTGATGAGCCGTCACGTACTGTCGTTTCACTGGTTTTGTAGCTGCAACAATACAATGATATTGTAATCATAATCTTTAAATGTTATAATCAAAATATCACAATAATTTTTTTTTTGCTATATCAAAATATCACAATCTGTAAATGATATTAACTCATTTATATATACCTGTAACCAGATTCTGCCTTGGCCGCATGATTACATGCGGCTGCATTTGCTTTAGTGGCTCAATTGCAGTATCGACAACGTTGTCGATATAAAAATCCAAGTTGCCACCACTGTTAACTCCTTTGACTAACTCGGAGAGGTCCGCATCATTCGTGACTAACTTCCACCCACCCTTCTCACCATTTCTCATATAAATTCCTCCTATTTCGGTGTATTGAAGGTCATCCTTCACAAACTCCATGAGCACTGTGTACGAGAAGTAGTCAGGATCAACCCTCTTTACCACGGTATCGGTTCCACCAACATATTGTGCCTTCTGAAATGCACCCTTGTGATGAAATGTGAGCTGCATGAGTTCCCCCATCCTATACAAAATGGATACAGAATGGTAAGTTTACATTGGAAGCAAGATATGAAATAATAAAATGGGCAGGTATATTAAGTACATATGTGTATACAGGTATATAAAGCATTAGTAACAACAAGGGAACACATAAAATCAGAATAACTTACAAGTAGTCAAGTAATTAAAAAGTAGTAAATTAATTATGAAAATCAACAGATACAGAAGTCGTCCCTTAATTAAGAACCAATACATAAATAGAAGTCACTTGACATTGCTATATAGAAATCAAGAGGAAGTTCCCTCTATGCCGGGCGGAATGAGGATTTGTGTTGCCAGGAAGTCATCTCTATACAACCTAACATCACTAACTTGATTTCCTATTCCATTACCACATTGGATATCATGTAAAACTGGATCATCTTCATTTCTATTTTCATTTTCGACTTCACACCAGTCCCTCGGCAATATCTTGATAACATTATAAAGTGCCGTATCAGTTGGATCTTATACATAAAATACTTGTTGTACTTGTGAAGCCATAACATACGGATCAGATTTCTGGCACAATCTATTAAAATTAACTCGATTCATCCCATACAAATCTTTCTCTTCTTGGTACCATCAACACTTAAATAAAACCATTGAAATTTCTCCCCAATAATCAATTTCTAGTATTTCTTCAATTGCTCCATAGTAACTAACATTACCAACCAATGGATTTTGATCTTTTGAACTTGCAATGCTAGTGGTCAAGACAGTCAAGAATACACCACTATTCTGTGTTTTACACTTAGCATCTCTATATTTTGTATGGAATCTGTATCCATTAATAACATATCCACTAAATTTCCTAGCTGTCCAATTAGGGCCCATTGCAAGCACTTTTAGCTCTTTCGAAATGTCCTCTTTTTCCTAAGCTCATCCTTCTGCCATTTCCAGAATTCTTCAGTATGTGCTCTCTCTTTTATATCTTCTCGATATTGCATGACCATCAATTAAAGCTCGATGTTCCCTATAATAATTATGGTGGTATTAATATCAATAAAGAAATATTCTAATTCTTTAGTACTTGCTAGAATAAAATTAGAACATAAAAACTTACTCTTCTAAATTATATATTTCCTCGTTACCACAATTGAATAGAATGTACCGATGACATACCATCCACTCAGATTCTTTTAGATGAATAGCTTTTCTGTCTTTATTTCTTCTTGTACCAATAACATATCCCATATTTTGTGGACAACTTTCAAATTTGGGTATTGCATCACCACCGCTTAAGAATCTTGAGCAGACTGTCAAGCATTCTTCTACCAAGTAACCTTCGGCGATGGAACCCTCCGGTTTAGATCTGTTGCGCACATAAGATTTGTGTTTAGCTAGATAACGCTCAATCGGAAACATACATCGAACGTGCACAGGTCCACCGTATTCAACTTCCTTGCACAAGTGAACCGTCAAGTGAACCATTATGTCAAAGAAAGCCGGTGGAAATATCATCTCAAATTGGTAAAGAATTTCAACAATTTCTTGTTGTTGCCTCTTCACATCTTCCAAATCAATTACTTTGCCCCAAAGACCTCTTAAGAATGCACCAAATCTTATCAGAGGCAATGCAACCTCAAGCTTCAGTGTTTTTTTCACAACAAATTGCAACAAGTAGTGAAGTAGAAAATGAGCATCATGGGTCTTGTACCCTGAGATTTTCCTTTCCTTCGTGTGAACATACCGACTGATATTGGCTGCACAACCGTATGGCAATTTAACATTCTCTAGTACTGAGCAAAATATTTCTTTTTCTTTATTCATCATGTCAAATATGGCAGCCCTAATCTCGAAGTGTTCGTCGTCATTTGATAAAACAGGATGCAGGACCTTCCTGATGCCCATTTCCTGTAAATCAAAACAAGCATTCGAATGGTCTTTTGACTTGCCACTAATATTTAGCAAAGTACCGAGTATGTTGTCGCATATGTTTTTCTCTATATGGATAACATCAAGGTTATGTCGCAATAAATTGTGGCTCCAATACGGTAAATTGAAAAATATTGGCTTCTTTTTGAAAGGGGAATCCTTTTTCTTCCCAAAATATTTTCAAAGTCAAGCAACAGTTCTTCAATATCTATTCCTGATAAATTTCCCAGAATTTGTCCTATTTCAACTTCACCATTGAACCTCCTCTTATCAAACCTCCACTTGTGTTTCGAATCCAGATTTTCTATGATTCACGTGGCACATTTTTTTACTATGTTTCAAGTACATTGAAGAAGTCTCATAATGGCATACAGGACAACCCAATTTACCCTTTGTGCTCCAACCGGATAACATTGCATACGCCGGAAAATCGCTAATGGTCCACAACACACTTGCACGTAACATGAATTTTTGATCAGTAAAGGCATCATAAGTTTCTATGCCTAGATCCTATAATTCTTTCAACTCTTCAATTAGAGGTTGCATATATACATCAATTTTATTCTTTGGAGACTCTGGACTGGAGATGAGTGTTGAAAGAATTAGATTTTTGGGCTTCATGCACAACCAGGGTGGAAGGTTGTAGTTAACTAATACAATTGGCCATGTACTGTAAGTTGTACTCATTGTACGAAAAGGATTGAATCCATCAGAGGCTACACCCAATCTGATATTTCTATTTTCTGATGAAAAATCAGGATACATAGCATCCATCGCCTTCCAAGCCTCGCTATCAGCTGGATGTCTAAGTTTTCCGTCTTTTTTCAGCCCACAGAATGCCATCTCATAAGTTATGAATACTCCTTGCATATAAACAGCCTTTGCAGCCTTGGTTGTAGCGGAAAGTAATGCATTACTTTTGCCGGGACTTTGTGAATCAATTTCTTTGGATCATTGTCACGGGTGTTCTTTTCCTCTTCCCACCTAGAAATACCACAATAGTTACAAACATCTTTATCTTCATTTTCTGCCCAATAGAGCATGCAATCATTTGGACATGCGTGCATTTTTTTGTAATCAAGACCTAAATCTTTAATGATTTTCTTCGCGGCTCTAAAAGATAAAGGTATGTAGGCCTGTGGAAAAGCCTCTCTCATCAACTCTAGTATATCCCCAACTGCAGACTCTGTAATTCCATGTACACATTTTAAAGAATAAAGCCTGATGATAAAACTTAATCTCGAAAATTTTGAACAGCCAAGATATAATGGCTGCTTTCCATCTTCGACAAGGCGATAAAATCTTTTAGCATCGGCATTTGGCGCATCAGAATTCTCATCTTCATAGTTCTGCATATTTCCACGAGTACGGTGCAACATTTCACCTGATTATCTCTAAAATCACCAGCATCACTGTCTATATCTTCATCACTCCTTCCAAAATTTGGGTGAGAAACCTCATAAATCCATTTCACATACAATGGAGATGGACCACTGCAGATGAGATGATCGTAAATTATATCTGGACGACGCCACATGCTATTTTTACAATTCTTGCATGGCACGTCATTTCATCGCCTACGGCCAATTTAGAAAAACCATTTTGTATAAAGGCTCTTATCCCGCTAATATATCCTTCACTAAACTTTGGAAGTTCTATCCAAATGTTTTCGTTGTCCATCACTACAATTATGAATATGAGTATTTTAACATAAAAAGATAAAATTTGTGTGTGTGTCCAACAAGAGGAAACCTAGACAAGTCAAATTGTTAATTCAGGCCGAATTAAGAATTTATAAGTAGTTTAAATCGAAACCCTAAAGTGATGGGAGAGAGTGTTATACCTCAAAATCGAAATTGAAGCCCTAAAGTGATTTGAACAATGCTTGAACCCCCAAATCGAAGCGAAATCGCTGAACAAAGCTTGAACCCCCAAATCGAAGCCCTAATCGAACCGAAATCGCTGGACCCCAAATTAAGAATGTTCGCTTGAACCTTTGTAAGAAGAGAGAGAAGAATGAAAATAAAAAGTTATTTGCGGGGATTTTTTTCTTTGCGGCTCTAAAAGATCAAGGAGTGGTGTTCGGATTGATGAGGTGTCACGTTCTCCAACGTAGGATTTGCCTTGGTAGATTGGCGCGGATCGGTGCGAAAGATATGCAAAGGTCTGCTATAGCAACACTATAAAAAAATGTTGCATCAATTACACTTGTTTAGCTAGAGCAACACATTTTTATGGCGAAGGCAACACCAAAAATTCAACATTGCAGTAGGACCAAAATTGTATAGCTATCGCAACATTTTACCAGGCAACACCTTGCAAAAATGTTGCAGAAGGCCATCTATGGCGTAATGCGACAAAAGCAAAAGTCAAGCCCGAAGGCTCAACACAATGCAATAACCAACTTATGCAGGTAAAAATGTACACAAATGGCGCACTGCTAGAAAATCAAGCTCAAATCAAAATCCAGCATGGTCGAGCCCAAATGTTTAGGCTCAACATTGTGCATATGGAAAGGCAAGCAAAGGCGAGAAATGTTAAACATGTAGCAAATATGTGCAATATTTGAAGTTTATGCACAAGGAAAAACTAAAACACAAGGTTTAGCAAAAGACATATACAAGTGCAATCCACTTCATGTAGAACAGCTCAAGAGTAACCAAAATTAGGACATGTACAGACAAAACTGGAAAAATAACATGCACAAGCACACAAGTGGATATAGCAAGGAAGTACAACACATAAAGTTTAGCAAAAAGGATGGTTAAGGTAGAACTATTATCAACTCGAAGTTTATCTCATCCATACCAACAACAAAGCCAAACCATTATCAATCACAAACCATTGTGAACTTATCAACACAACATCTATAACCAACACAACAATGAAATTACAGCGGAAAAGCAAGGAACATGGTCATGCACATACTGAAAAGCTACACATAAGTGTAGACAGTCAAGCATATCTCCAGCACATGCAATCAAAAACAATCATCCGGACATTTCAATATCAGAGAAGTATATTTTAGTAGGAAATGAACAAGTCAAAATCAAAATCAAAAATTTGAAACTAAAAAGCAAAAGGAAAAATATATACGTAGGTTGAAAATTTCAAGTTTTGAAATATATCATAAGAAGACGAACAAGGCAGAAAATCGAATGGCTAAAAAATCAACTGAAATATTCAAACAGAAACAAGTATATCCAAAATATATGGAATCGATCCTTATAAAAACCAATTCATCATTGGCAATTAAGGGCGTTGAGCTCAAATTAGAAAAGAAAAATAAAATTAGAAAATTCATAACAAAACTCAAATAAAAAATACTTGACTTTCAAAGCCGTCAACATAGCAAGCATCGTTCGACGCTCGAAGCAACCGAGCGGAATCATCACACGAGCAAAGCAAAGAAAACGATCGTCCAGGGAGACAATGCGAAATATTTCTTCAATCGATTGACATCGGTAGCTTCGAAAAGCAAAACCCTAATTCAAGAACAAAGGAAAAGGAGGATCGTTACGCAACAAAAGCACACGGGCCAAGAAAATAATAATCGGTTTTTTTTGGGTCGTGCTTTGTTTATTTGTGAACAAATATTTAGGCTATGTATTAGGGTTTGAACTTACTTTTTAGTGTGATTTTGTTTTCTAAAAGTCTATTTTTAATTCGGTTCGAACTATATGGCGTAGTTCGAGAAATTCTCAACTCGAGGATAGAGTTAAGGTAGGGTTTTGAGCATTGGATTAGAACAATCAGGTAAGCGATAGTCGTAAGTTTACATGGTTTGTAAGCGGTCGATTGTTTAATTCTAGTAGTACCTTGAGAGTAGTCGGCGGGTTTTGCCGAAGCTGGGTTAAATTGTGTGTCATTTTTATTTCTGCATTCACTAGGTTATTATCTGTTCTGCAATTTTTTTGTTATTTTGTGAATTTATTATGAACCTTATTCACCCCCTTACTTGGGTTGATTTGGTCCTACAAGTGATATCAAAGCTAGGTAGTCAAATTCACTTTTAAATATGGTTAGGTTTAATAATTCTTTTTCTAAAATACTATTGGTAAGCCACCCATGTTTAATGGAACGGACTATTCATATTGGAAAATCAGGATGAAATTTTTTGTAGACACTTTAGATGCATCGGATATAATTGAAATTGGTTATAATCTGCCTGCATTAAATATAGATGGTCACGAAGCTCCTATAGAAAAAGATAAGTGGGATGCTAATGAGCTTAATTTATACCAGTCTAATACAAAAGCTTTGAATTCTATTATTTGGATCTTAGGTAAAATTGAATGCAATCGTGTATCTCACTGTGTGACTATGCGGGAAATTTGGCATACGTTTGAGGTGAATTATAGAGGTACACCTAGCTATGCTTAGCAATAAATATGAGAATTTCATGATTACAAAAGATGAGAATATAAAGGATACGTATGCACGAATTTCAAATATTGTACTTAAATCCAAAAAGCTTCGAAAAGTTTACGCAAAATTGGAGATGGTCCGAAAAATTCTGAGAATCCTCCCGATTAGTTTTGAAGCAAAAGTGGCAGCATTTCAAGAATCCAAAGATTTGAAATAGCTTAAATTAGAGGAACTAATAGGAAATCTCATCACTTATAAGATGGAACTGAAGGTTAAAGATGATCGGGAAAGCGGAAACTCAAAAAAAATCAATTTCCTTAAAAAGTACTATTGATAGTGCTGATGATGACAATGTCATAGCTAAGCTAGCACATTGATGAAGCTATTCAAAAAGTAGTCTTAAAAGCATGGAAATCCACCAATAAACCGACGAATAAAAAAATTCTTAAATTTCTGGAAGATTCTGAAGAGGAAGAATCATATGCCATAGATGTAAGAAGCCAGGTCACATCAAGCAAAATTGTCCGCAGAAATGACTTGACAAAGTAAAAAAATAAAAGAGAAGAGGTCTCACAACCACTTGGGATGAGTGTGAAGAAGAAGGCTAGGAGAATAGGGATAGTGAGAAAGAAGAAGCCAGTATGTGCCTGATGGTAGAATCAAGTGAGATCGACGATGAACCAAATGAGGTAGCACACTTATCCCGTGATGATTTACTTTTGGTATATCATAAGTTGAAAACCATAGATAAACTTTAACAATGATATAAGAAACTTTAATCTAAGAAAAATAGTTTACTTGGTATAAACAATGAGTTAGAACTGATGATTGAAAATGTTAAAAAGTTTTACTTAGAATGTGAGAAGTGTCAGTCTTAAAAAAAAAATTAGGTCCAAGACTAAAATTGAAATCCTCAAAATTGAAATTATAATGAAAAAAGATGAAACTAAAAGGGAAAATTCCATTAAAAGATGAACCTCACTTTTAAATGAAAATAATGCTCTTAGATCTAAGGTTCAACAACTTGAATTGACAAAAGGAAAATTTTCTAAGGGAGAAAAATCACTAAATATGTTGCTAGAAAGTCAGACTATCACCGAAAATAGAAATGGTATTGGATATGATAAAGTTGAACAAACTAAGAGAAAAAACTATGATAATATCAAATTTCAAAAGGAATTTTCAAAGTGTTTAATTTGTGGGAAAATTTGGCATAAACAAAATAAATGTTGGTATCAAAAACAAAACCGTTAAACAAATGTGGGTTTCAAAAGTTACAATGTAAATTCTCTTAAATTTAAACAAGTTTGGACTCCTAAGGGTACAACTGTAAATGCTAATGGTTTGTTACATAGATGAATTTGGGTACCAAAGGCTACAAAGAGTATAAGAGTGGTCCTACATCCTCTGTTAGACCACTCGTCTCCTATAACATTTAGGTACAGAAACGGGCTAAGTAAAAACTACGATAGAGGTGACTTCGAGTTGGTTGAAAAACAATAATTACAATGTTCCTTAGCCTATAAAAATGAGGTGGAATTATACATACTTTGACAAAAAATGTTGAACCAGACGACATCGAAGGTAAGTAAAGGTATGATCTTTTAAACCATATTTTCTTTTCTTATTGTTAATTATGTTTTGTTAACACTGCTATAGTGTATTTGCCATATCTTGAGCTCCTTAACTTTGATTTGCAAAATTCAAGATGATATAGAAAACAGACAGAAAGTTCTATAACTTTATTTTATGTGTTTTCCATAATTTGAACTTAAAACAATGAAAAACTACAAATCATTCGGAATATTATATGAAAACTGTTTTAGAATTTCTTACCACAGCTGTAGTAATTCAATCATAACTTGAACGTTATTACTCCAAATTTTGAAATTCTTGAAGTTATGGAAATCTTTAGCACTACAAATTTGCTATTTTGAGTTTTTGCTATTACATTTTGTAAAATCTTGAAAAGTAGCAAACGTTTCAGTACATTACTTGAAAAGTTTCTCCGATATATGCAACAAGTTATAGAATTTCATATATAACCTTTGAGCGATATATCGCCTTGACTTGAAAATAATTTTAATGAGGAGCAATTTTGAATATCTAAAACTTTCACGTTTTGGGCTGAATCAAATTATGAACTTAAAGCTTTCAAATGGACTGAATTTTCAAAACAGGAATTGTCGATTACTAAAGATGAACTTTCATTGTCTTTCTTCACGACTAACAAATCAGTGGCTAAAGGATTTTTGATTGTGTTCTTTTTTTTTATAAATGGTTTTGCCTTTGTCTTATATAAACGTCTTTGTTGAAATTTTTTGAACCAATTCTAGTGATATTGAGGAGTACACGATCTAGTTGTTTAATTATATACTATTGTATGTCACCTTAGGCAACCAGAATGCAAGTGGTATCAAATATCGCTTTATTTTAGATCATATTTTCAACTGATTTCAAAATTAGCAAATGTTATTTTACAAACCTCCTATAGAAAATAGATTATCATAACTTCTTTCTGATTTGGAAAATTTTCAAATTACTCAGAATTTTATCTTGATAAAAATACTCTTGTTTAACTTAGTAAGGGATTTGCTATGTAAAAGATTGTTGTTGATTACTTGAACCTTTTGAAATTTACCAAAATTGTTAATAATGATTAAAAAAAGTGATGGGTAGTGATTAAATTATACTTCATAGCAAGAGAAAGTATATGTTAAAAGTTTCATCAAAATTAAACAGTTTTATAATATTTTTAAAATTAGTACATATTCCATGATCATTTAAATCACTATCATCCTTCTTGCAATCCATACACCAAAATTTTATATAGTGTGTAGAAGTTGGTATTTATAAAACAAGGAATTATATTTTTAAATGTAATTTATAATTTTATCCCAAAGTATTCTCTCATTTAAAAGTGCTCATGGTTATGCATGGGCGAATAAATTTAACCTATCGCTTGGTGCTTCCATTCTCAATTAAAAGTCCTTACGTTTATGCAAGGATGGAACTCGTATACAAGAATGGGATAAATATTCACGTAGTTTCTATTCTCATTTAAAATTCCTTGCGGTTATGAATGGTTAGAAATTGCTTGACATTCTTTCTTAAGTAAATACTAACCTCATTTAAAAGTCCTAATGTTTATGCATGGTTAGAATGTGCTTAACATTTTTTTATATAACAATTAAAAGAGTAATTTACAAACTTTTCCTTTAATTTCGTCATTATATAAATTTCCCCTAAAGCATAATTCGATCAGCGCTCAAAATGGAATTTGTATCTAATAAATAAAATATTACGATTTTTTTTTGATTAATTGAAAGTTGCAATATAAATTTCTATCCATATGATTTATGGTTTTAATCTAAATTCATTACCATTTCAATTATTATTTTTTATGATAACAAAAGGAGGGGAGATTTTAAGATTTTGGTGGTTGAGTAATAACCTTACTGATATTCAAGAGTTGCTTTTATTATTCGAGAGTTGTTTTTATTTTTCGAAGTTGTTTTGCAATTATTTTGATAATTGGTTTTTTCCCTCTTTTAGTTGCATGCATCTGTGCAATGGGAGTCCAGTTGTACAGGGAGTATATTTGTAAGGGGAGTATCTAAAAAAACGAAGCTTGATCACATTATAACAAACATATTTCCTTGTTACAAAATCTTAATATATGTTGTTATCATCATATAATATAACATGTTATGATTTTTGTTTGATGATAGTAAACACAGATAAACACACACATATATATTTCTAAATGTGTTTGATTTGGCACTATTGCAAAATCACAAATAGAAGTAAACAAATGAAATTTTATTTCAACAAATAGTTTATTTCATTGCAATTTCAAATAGTACACACTACACATTTACAACATAGCTTCCACTATATTTTACATTTTCATATAACATGGTACATTTACACTCTCATATACAATATTATTTCACTGTCGTGTACAATACACTCACTCACTCGAATTCGATTTGTTGTCTTCTTGCTCCAATTATCTTCTCTCCAATCAACTACTTTGCTTGTCAAATAAAAATGCGGTGAAAAGCAAAAAAAGAAACAAATTTAAACTGCAAAAATATAAATATTTTTGAACTCGACATTGCCTCAGTCTATTGGTTTTGTTCTTTCCATATTATGAAATAGGCATTAGAAATATCAATATAGTACACGAGCAACCTACGACATGCACAATGCATCACTATGCATGCCATAAGGCGGTGAACATATGCAAAACACATTTGCATCTGCTCAATCTCAAGGGAAAAAGCAAAAGTCAAGCTCGATGACTCAACATAGTGCAACAACCAACTGATGCAAGTAAAAATTAACACAAATGATGTATTGCTAGAAAATCAAGCTCACATCACAAACCAATAAGGTCGATCCCAAATGTTTTAGGCTTAACACTGTACATATGGTAGGGCAAGCCAATGCAAGAAAAGTTAAACATGCAGCAAATATGTGCAATATTTGAAGTTCATGCACAAGGAAAAATTGAAACATAAGGTTCGACAAAAGACATATACAAGTGCAGTCCAGTTCATGCACAGCAGCTTAAGAGCAACCAAAATCAAGACATGTACAGGAAAAACTGGAACAACATCATGCACAAGCACACAAGTGAATACAGCAAGGAAGTACAACATATACAGTTCAGCAAAAAGAATGGCTAAAGAAAAACTACTATCGACTTGAAGTTTGTCTTATCCACACCAACAAAAAAGCCAAACCATAATCAATCACCAACCATTGTGAACTTCTCAACACAATATCTATAACCAACACGACAATCAAATTACACCAGCAAAGCAAGGAATAGGGGACATGCACGCATTGATAAGGTACACATAAGTGCAGACACGCAAATGAACAAGTCGAGCATATCTCCACCAAATGCAATTAGAAACAATTATCGCAGAGAACAGTTCAATATCGGACAAGAAAGTTTCAGTATGAAAAAAAAGAAGTCAAAATCGAAAATTCAAAATTAAACAGCAGAAGGAAAATACATACGTAGGTTTAAAAATTCAACCCAAAAGTTTCAAAATATATCAAAAGAAGATAAACAAGCCATAAAATCGAACAACTAAGAAAACCAACTGAAATATTCAAACCAAAACAAGTATACCCAAAATATGGGGAATCTATTACTATAAAAACCAATTCATCAATGGCAATTATGGGTGTCGGGTTCAAAATAGAGAAGAAAACTAAAATAAAAAAATTCATACCAAAACAAAAATGAAAAATACTCGACCATCGAAGCCATCAACGTAGATAAGCATCATTCCATTCCTATAGCAACCTAAAGGAATTATCACACAAGCAAATTAAAGCAATCAACCGACTAGGGAGACAATTCTAAATATTTCTTTAATTGATTGACATTGGCAAATTCGAAAAGAAAATCCATAATTCAAGAACGAAGGAAAATAAGGATTGGCTTGGAACAAAATGACACAGGCTAAGAAAATTATACACCAATTTTATTTTGTTTTTGGGTCGTCTTTTATTTATTTGTGAAAATATATTTGGGCCGTGTATTAGGGTTTCAATTTATTTTTATCGTATTTTTTCTTTCCAAATATAAAACTAAAGTTTTAACTAGGTTCGAACTATAAGGCGTAGTTCGGAAAATTTTTAACTGGAAGATAGAGTTAAGTAAGGTTTTAAGCATAGGGTTAGAACAATCAGCTAAGAGATTATCATAAGTTTAAAGGGTCTATAAGCGATCGATTTTTTAATTCTAGTAGAAACCTTGGGGGCAGCAGTAGGCAGGTTTTTACCGAAGTTGGGTAAAATTATGTGTCATTTTATTTCCGCATTTACTTTGTTATTATCCATGCTGCAATTTTTTATTATTTTGTAAATACATTACAAACCATATTCACCCCCACTTTAGGGTTAATTCGTTCCTACCTAGGTATTGGATGATACTGATTGGATGCAAAATTGGTTGAACAATACTTCTATTTGTAGAAGTATGGGAAATTTGGATGCAAAAACAAAGATTTCGATTTTCAAAATTTGCATACATATAGAATTGCCAGTATATATAAGTCATTTGCATCATATTTTCAATTTTTTAAAGAATGCATTCATATAGGAGGCGCCAACTTAGAATTATTCAACATACATATCGCATATGTTGTGATACACCATGCACTTATCCACCAGCGGCTGAAAAATTAGTTGTACACTAATTGATTGGATCGCTTAGACTGGTTGCGTGCTATGTTACATGATTCAGTCCTTAAGGAATTTTAGGGACGAAATTCTTTTAAGGGGGAGGATGTAACACCCCATAATTTTTAAGATAATTAATTAGAAAGAAAATCATTAATAATTAGTACAGCAGGAAATAGGATTTTCACAAACGTCGGAATTTGACAATGAAACTTGCATGTTGGGTACATGAAGATTTTTCGATCATTTTTCATATATAAAAATTTTCAAACAGAATTCTAACGAAAATATCATTAATGTTTGAATATTTAGCAATCGAGGACATGATCCTGCATTGATGAAGAATTTCGATGAGGTGTTGTATTACGGATACTAGCAGGTATAGTATCTTGGTCCAAAAGAGGACCGTGGTACTTACACACACACATATGTAGCTATTGTCTACTTCGAGTAAATGGAGCGTATCGTACGTGAGTCAAGACGACTAAGTAAAACAATAAACATAACATGTAATGAAAGACAATCGATATAAACAAGAGTTACATATAAAGTGTGTAATTTACAACTCACTAGACGTTGTTCTGACTCCCTTCTCATTACAACCCAAAAGATAGCTTTAGAGGAACAAGTACCAGACGAGAACGGTGAAAGGACAGATTGCCTTATGCATGTTCGACGCTAACAAAGACACTAAAGATTAAAGGTGTCAACCTTAGTCAATAATCATATATTTTATTATACTTTACCATTCCACTGTGAGATTATATCAATGGTGCTCTGATATACTTTTGTTATTTGTACGATACCAAACACTAACAATCCATACCATGGTGGACTTGAGTTTTCGATTTAGCAAAAATTCAGACGCAGTGGGGTGCGGGTTATCACATAATGCCTCCAATTTCCATGAGTAATAAGCTGTCTAATATTTGAAGAGGATTACATACTCTGTAACAACCCTGTATTTTGTAATTATTTTAATTGTATATTTTAATTATTTTAATTTAAATTTTGATAAAAAAAACTTATTTTACTTATTGAAATGATTAAATTTTATTATTTAAATATAAATCTTGATTTTTATATGAAATATAATTCCAAAACTTGTGTAAGTTGAATATTTCCAGAAAAAGTGAATTTTTGGTCAAGTAGTCAAACTTTGACTTTTAACTTAAAATTTAAAAGTTTGAAATTTTAAATTTTATGTTTTATTATGAAAATAGATTTAATAAATTGAACACTGTTTTTTGTTTCGTGGAAAACGGAGTTAAACTGCAAAAGATATGTACATTTCAATTTTGAGTATAAATTGTTTATTTTGCAATTTTGTTATTTTAAATTGTATAAATTTTATTTTTTTCTCTGTCATATTTTATTTTAATATGTTATATTATGTATATTTTGACTTTTAAATATTTTTAAAATGATAATAGAATTTTTCTAAAATTTACTATGATGATTTCCTATTTTTAAGAGGCTGTTTTCCTTTTTCTGCTATTTTCTTCATCTAAACTATATTTAAATTAAAATTTATTTATTTACTTTTGTGATTTCCTTTTTATTTTGTGTTCTTATCTTTATTTATAAATACTTTTAAGTACATAAAAAATTTCCCAAGTTCATTGCACTTATTTTTCATATTTTCAAGACTAGTTGCAAATTTTGCTGTTTTATTTAATTAAACTATATATAATTAATAATTAATTTATTTATTTTTTTTTATTTACTAAATTTTAATATTTTATCTGATTTTATTTATATATTTCAGTTATATAAGGTTTAAAAAGAAAATAATGGAAATTTGAAGAGTTTGTGTCTCTTTAGTTGCTCAAGGCTCTTTGTTTTCCCGCCTCTTTGTTTTCCAACCTTTTCATTTCTATCCTTAGCCGACCATATATTTTTGCTATTGCCGTGACTCCCTCTCATATTCACGTGAAAAATGTTTCTCAACTCGTTCTAAAAACTCACGGCATGATAAGAGAGAAAAAGAATTGCAAATGGCTTCCTTTATCTCTTCTCTTCTTCACAATTTCAATGATTTTGCTTCCTCCTTTGCAAAGCTTTGCTTGGCCCCACTCTCCACCATCATCACCGACCATCACCTCCTCCATCTCCAGCTTCAATATCAGCCTCTCCTCTGTCCATGTCAGGCCGTGGCATCCCAAAGATGAAAACAACACAAAAACTCCTTGAAACTATGCTAGCCTAGCCACAAAACATCACCTACCTCTTCCTATACACTTTGGCCACCCCTAGAACCACCACCACCAGCCACTACCTGACCTTTGGCCACTGCTACACCATCTCCAGATCCGACCTGAAGAAAGGCCGTGAGCCCTAGGCCAAAACCCCACCATCCAAACTTGTAGAACCATGAACAAACCATCCATTCACCAAATCCCTTCATGTTGCTTGCCTTATCACCTCACAACCACCACATATGGCCTTGGCCGCCTCCTATTTCTCCACCACCACCATGATACCACCTCTGACCTTCCACCTCTCCACTGTCCAGACCTGTACTTGCCTTTGGCCGAGCCCCACTTGCTTTTGGTCGAGCCAAAAATGCACCAAAACCCTACCTATTGTTGCCTTGACTTAGTATGCTTCATGTTGTAACTCCTCCATCTTCATCCACTTGTTGCCATGTGTTTTGATGCTAAACCCAAGTCATGTTGACACCTAGGCCGAGCCTAGTGTGATGAGAACAAGCCCAACTGATCATGTGACAAGCCATGTTGTCGTGGTCAGGCACTTTCGTGTTAAAGCTGTGTAATGTTCTTTGTTGATTTAAAGTTTCCATTTCGTTTAAATTCATATTTGTATTGCATGCATATGTTTATATGGTCTTGTTTATTTGTTGTATACAAGATCATTATCAAGGCTTTCCATTTCATTCAATTCAAATCGGGTTTGTCGTGCTTTTGGAATCGCTCTTGTATTTGTTGTTTTGGTCTCTAGCTTCGAAAAGGTGAGTCTTTCTCACTCTGATATTTATACTTATGAAATAGTGAATTGATGACAAGTGTTTAGTAATATAAAATGTTTATGCAAGTTAATGATGATCATATGATATGCTATGCCATGTTGTTACCATGTTAAAACTGTTAATTATAACCGACATCTGATATATGACATTATATTGTGACATTGACATTGTTTATATTGTTTATGCATATATTCACACTAC
Source organism: Allium cepa (assembly GCA_030765085.1). Classification (NCBI taxonomy): domain Eukaryota; kingdom Viridiplantae; phylum Streptophyta; class Magnoliopsida; order Asparagales; family Amaryllidaceae; genus Allium; species Allium cepa. The sequence continues at coordinate 179,790,891 of CM060937.1, read as the reverse complement.
AAGTTCCCTGTTAGAATAGAATCATTATGGGTTGAAATGATACATACCCGAACGGACTTTAGAATAGGAAAAAATCGTTATGGCCTGAAATGATAGGCCTGAGCGATTTTTATTGTATTTTATTTGGCTTGGGATTGCGGGTTTGAAATGATAAAACCCAGTTTTCTTTGTAAATTACGGATTGAAATGATATATATCTGTATCACTTGACCTAGGTTAGAAAATTATATACAGACCCCGCGGTATATTTTTAAATGATTTTTTTAAATATGTATTTTCAAAAGTATGAAATTTTGATTTAAAATATATATATTATGGTTTTAAGAAAGTTAAATATTAAATCTTGAAATTGTGAATTTAAGTGAATTCAAGTATGTAAATTTGGAGTAAATGTGACGTTTGACTTTAAATTTTATTTTAAGATGTAATAAATAATGGAAATTAAATTTAAAGTTTTGAAATGATATTTGAAGTAAAATTTTAAGTTTATTAAATTTATAAATTAATAAACAGTGAATTTTGACTTAATAAATGAATGGAGTTTGCAAAATTGAATATTTGATCTTAAAATTTTATTGTGTTAAATCATATGTTAAAATGATTTTAAATGTGAAATTTTGAAGTCTAGAAATATGATTTTTAAGTTGTACTAATAAAAATTTGGAGTTTTATTATTATTTTTGAAAAGCTAAAATGAAACCTGGAATTTTATAGCATTTTCAAAATGCTTTAGTCTTTTGACAGCATTTTAATGCTATTGTTTTGAATCTAACAATGTTTGAAATAACTAAATATCCATTACGACATTTTATAAATGTCGCTATTCTTGAAATAAACCATTTTGGAAAATATAAGCTACGATAGCACTTTATAAATGCTGTCGTTGCTATAATTTGACAATGTTTTGAAATGTTATAGATTTTAACACTGTTTGGGCTATATTTTAAAGTGTTAAATAATTTAACTTTTGAAATGGATTATCTGTGAAATTTTAGAAGTTTTGAATATTTAAATTTGAATTTTTAAGGAATTTAAATTGAATTAGAATTTAAATAAAGTTTACTTGGTTATGTGTTAAACGGAATGAAATGTAATATAATAAATGAATTTTTGAATGGAATTTTGGAATGTATTTTTGGTAATGGTGTTTGAAATAATAAATGAATGACATATTTGATTTTTAAATGATATTTAACTTTGAATATTTGGATTTGAATTCAAATAATGATTTGATTATGAAGTTTTGAAAGGATGTAATATTTTAATGATTTTGAAATGGTTTGGAAATGATTTGATCTTTATTTTAATAAAGAATGTGAATGTTGAATGATATTTGATTTTTCTTTATTTGATAAAGGAATATTTGAAGTTTATATTTGTATGAAAAGATATTTGGTTTAATTGTAATTTAAGTTTATTTTAATAATATTGGATTTATGAAATGAATATTTCAAAACTACATATAATGAAATTAGATTTGAGATATGAATATATGGAATTATAAAGTTTAGTTTTGAAATGTGGGATATTAAAGTTTGGAAACATATTAAAATTGGATAGCTTATTTTCTAGATCAAATCTATATTTGAAATTTATAAGATTTGAAATGTTTTGTTAGAAAACTGAATTGAATTGAAATTGATGGTTTGATTTGAATTAAATTGGAAATTTGAAATTTTGAATTAAAATGGAAATAAATTTGTAAAATGTAAAGAATTAAATGAATGTTTCATGATTTCAAATGTATGATTTCAGAATGTTATGATTTTCAAAGTGTAATGATTTCAAGTATTTTGGTTTCGAAAGAGTTATAACTTTGAAAGTATTATGATTTTTGAAAGTGAATATAGGTTTGAGATGGAAATGATAAAGTATAAAATATTTTGATTTGAATATAGTTTTGAAATAAAAATGATTTTGGTTTCGAAGTATAAACTATTTTGATTGAATAAATAGTTTTGAAATAAAAATGGTTTTGGTTTCGAGGCGTAAACTATTTTGAAAGGAATATAGTTTTGAAATGAAATGATTTGATCCTTTTGAAATATAAACTATTTTGAAATGACCACGGCGTTATAATAACGTTTAGTTATTGAAGAGACCGGGATCGGAAGTTGTCATACTCTCTGCCAACTCCGAAAACCACTTTGACAACCGTGTATGCGGTGGAGATTCCAGAATGAAGTAGGATGGTGGCGACGTTCTTGAGGTATATTACGTGGACCCAACTCCCGTGAGTTGGCATAAGGTGGCTAAAACAGGAGCGATCTCGGGCCAAAGGAGGTAGCACCTCTGGTCGGACAAATTCCTTCGATACTATACTCTTACTGGTGATTGATTAGATGGCCATCCTCCGATTTTGATTGGGAGTGTGTTCCGAGGTGGGTGTATGTGGCTGTTGCGTTACCACCAGCCCGTGTGCGTAATTGGTATATCTACCCTGGCATTGCCATGTGTGCCGTGTCACCTACCATACCGAGCCTTTACTACGAGTTTGTTTTTCTCCCGTAGCTCGTGTGGTATCCTCTGACAGTCACCCAGAGTGGAGATGGCATGATATTGGATGGACTACTGGGACTATTATGTGTGAAGGGTGATATGGGTAGCCCGGAACGCTATTTAAAAGTATGTTTATTTTACTGTAGACCTTATTATAGTAGCGCAATATTACTACATAGTAAATAGTTTAACGGATCCTTAAAGGATGGGCGATCCCAAGCATCCTTTAAGTTACTGATGCATTTTTGTTACTGTTCACTTGAGTTTATTGTTCATAAGTATTTATGTCCTGACTCGAGTGTTTTGTATTTTGCTTTACGCTTGAGTCAGATTGAGTGAGTTAGCATTCAAGATTCACCTTCGGAGTTGGAGCTTTCCTTGAAGATCCAGCCATCTATTTTGCTTTCTGTATCCAGTGATTTCAGTGATGTATTCTGATTTGTACCTGATGTATCTTGTTACTTTTTGTTGTATCATGTTTAACTCTGATGTATCTTATTTTTATATAGTAGCTTCATGAACTACTATTTCTTTTAAATTCCGCTGCATTATTAAATACTCTGTGTCTGTGATCTGTGATTATGTATTTACTGTATATTCTGAGATTTGCCAAATTTTATTTACAACGCGGTATTTTGAGCAATTCAAGTCCGACATGTGCGGATGCGAATGGTTGAAAATATCGGGTCGTTACAGTTGGTATCAGAGCTTTGGTAGCTCTAGGCAAAACTCAGCATATAGAGTAGATGTATTTACAGAATCACTTTCATTCGAGTTGAATCTCTTTCTTTTGACTCGATTCCTTGGAATTTTGGAACGTTCCCTGCGGTTCCAAAATCCATTCTTATTCCCCACTATTCATCTTCATTTGATTTCGGAGTATCCCATAACTCCACTTCGAATGATCTTTATAGTGAATTGGCGGTCTCACCAGTGTTCTAATTTTCTTGTAAAAGGGGTGAAACTCCTTTACAATTAGCATCGATTCACCAGAGATTTATATTTATCCTCGGTTTAGATGCTAGTATCTCCTATTATCCCAAACTTTATCTCTTGAGGTCGAATGTAGATTTGCCCAGAAAATCCACATCGATCTTATTCTTTAAGTCACGGTTGACCCGGTTAAGGTTGCCCGCGGTTTATTTCAGCTTATCCACCTCCCTACTCTGTATTTTATCATCCTGTCTTTTGTTTCCAATCTATTCTTCCAAACATTTTGAATTGTACTTATAAATCTATATTTTGTTTTATATATTGTGTTGTTTGAGTTGTTGATGTTGGATTGGGTTTCTGATCGATTCATCTGATCAACACTATCGATAAGATTTCCAAAACACTTTGACAGAACAAACTGACACAATATTATTTTAAAAATTTGGGAAATGAAATAAATTTTGATATATAAGTAAATTTATGGAACTTAATAAACTGATTTAAATTGATAATTTGAAATGATAATACTTGATTTATCATTTATTGTTCTACAAATGAATTTATAAATAGTTGTTTATAAACTGATTTGGGAACTGGCATTAATTTAAATCAAGAATTTGAGAATTTAATTTCCGATGGATTTCAAGCCTTATGTTTAAAATTTTAAAAGGATATATTATTTAAAGTATTTTCAAGTAGAAATTTGTTTCCAAAGAATTTTAAAGTTTAAAATTAGTGCTCTTCTCTTGGTCGCTGAAAAATAACTTCGGTGATGACTGCAGCATCATCGACATTCATTTTCGAGTTTTGAAGTGAAGAGACAGTTCTGTAGTCTTACTACAGCTTTGTTTTGGGAATTTAATTGATTTGAATTTCTAAAATATGACTTGATTTTAATATATATAGATATATGATTGAAATTTGATTTGACATATTATGTATATATTATTAGTTTTCTCTAAATGGTTTGAATGGAATCGGAAATTTAATTCTTAAATTCTATCTTAAAGAATAATTTCAATTATGAAAGAAAAAAATTATTTAAAAATTTGGATAAATGATTCAAACATGAGATAATTGAATTTGAAAGTTTTATTTGTATAACACACAATTGCATTTCAATATAACTTACCTTAATTTTTTTAAAAAGTTAACAATGTAATTAGATAATATACAATATAAAAGGATTTTATAAATAAAATTCGAGTGGTTATAATATATGTTATACACTTAAATTTTGGTTATAAAAGATTAACAGAGGTAAATAAAGAAAAAGAAAATTTAAAGAGATTTTATTTAAATAACTTAATAATCAAATTTGATTTAATATGGAACCTTAAGTCTAACCCAGAAATTTTAATAAAAGTTATTTCCTGAAATGAATATGTTTGTATACTAAACAATGTATCTTTGAATAGAAAATAAAATATATTTGAATGGGATATTTTGTAATAAGGTTTATTTAACTTGAAATCATAGTTTAATTAATGTATAAATGAATAAAGGTGTAAAGAAATTTGATTGCTGTATTTGCTATGATATCTATTTTACAAATAAAATATTTTATTTATAAAATAGATATGTCTTGTAAAATGAATAATTTTGATTTAAATAGTTAAGATGTATTTTTAATATCACTAAAATTTGATTATTGAGAATTTGGTTTTCAAATGGAAATTTAAAGTGTAACTTATTGAAGGAATATCCTATTTATGAAATGAGTATTTTAAATAAAGTGTTAGGTTATTTGTTAAATTAAGAAATAGGTAAAATAATGAACTTTTGACTTAATAAATGAAGTATAGTTTAATTTGGATATTCCATTCATAAAAGTTGTTTTAATAAATATAAGTAAATGATATCCAAATGAATATTTCTAAAATTGAACTTATTTGAAATACTAATATGTCTACTGTAACATATTATAAGTGCTGCTGTTTCTAAAATAAAATGTTTTGGAAATTTTATAATTGAATAAATGAACTTAGAAATGTTACAGCTTTGAAATGAGTATTATTTGACATTGAATTTAAATGGTTTAAAGGAAGATTATTTTAAAGGTGTTATGATTTCAAAGTATTATGATTTCAAAGCATGATGATTTCAAATTTATTATCTTATTTTGTTTTTCAAACTATCTTTTAGTTGTCCTTATTTTCCTTATCTTTCTATAGAATGGGGAGGCTATTGCTTATACCAGCCTGTTTAGAAATCTTTCTATAATCTTTGAAAATCTTTGGTACTCATCTGGATCTGAACACTGCTTACCATCCACAGACTATCAGTCAAACGGGAAGGGTGAATCAGATTTTAGAGGATCTTTTTGTGCTTGTATTTTTTATTCTGGAGGATCTTGGAAGATCATCTCCACCTTGTTAAACTTACCTATAACAATAGTTATCAGGTATGATTCGAATATGCTTGTCATCTTATCTAAATCTTGTCTCATTCTATATTTTTTTTCTGTGCTTTCCCGTACCTCGTTCCTTTTCGGGGACGAAAAGTTTTGAGTGGGAGAGAGTGTAACAACCCTGTATTTTGTAATTATTTTAATTGTATATTTTAATTTAAATTTTGATAAAAAAAACTTATTTTACTTATTGAAATGATTAAATTTTATTATTTAAATATAAATCTTGATTTTTATATGAATTATAATTCCAAAACTTGTGTAAGTTGAATATTTCCAGAAAAAGTGAATTTTTGGTCAAATAGTCAAACTTTGACTTTTAAATTAAAATTTAAAAGTTTGAAATTTTAAATTTTATCTTTTATTATGAAAATAGATTTAATAACTTGAACACTGCTTTTTGTTTCGTGGAAAACGGAGTTAAACTGCAAAAGATATGTACATTTCAATTTTGAGTATAAATTGTTTATTTTGCAATTTTGTTATTTTAAATTGTATAAATTTTATTTTTTTCTCTGTCATATTTTATTTTAATATGTTATATTATGTATATTTTGACTTTTAAATATTTTTAAAATGATAATAGAATTTTTCTAAAATTTTTACTATGATGATTTCCTATTTTTAAAAGGCTGTTTTCCTTTTTCTGCTATTTTCTTCATCTAAACTATATTTAAATTAAAATTTATTTATTTACTTTTGTGATTTCCTTTTTATTTTTTGTTCTTATCTTTATTTATAAATACTTTAAAGTACATAAAAAATTTCCCAAGTTCATTGCACTTATTTTCAAGACTAGTTGCAAATTTTGCTGTTTTATTTAATTAAACTATATATAATTAATAATTAATTAATTTATTTTTGTTTATTTACTAAATTTTAATATTTTATCTGATTTTATATATATATATACATATATATATCAGTTATATAAGGTTTAAAAAGAAAATAATGGAAATTTGAAGAGTTTGTGTCTCTTTAGTTGCTCAAGGCTCTTTGTTTTCCCGCCTCTTTGTTTTCCAACCTTTTCATTTCTAGCCTTAGCCGACCCTATCTTTTTGCTATTGCCGTGACTCCCTCTCATATTCACGTGAAAAATGTTTCTCAACTCCTTCTAAAAACTCACGGCATGATAAGAGAGAAAAAGAATTGCAAATGGCTTCCTTTATCTCTTCTCTTCTTCACAATTTCAATGATTTTGCTTCCTCCTTTGCAAAGCTTTGCTTGGCCCCACTCTCCACTATCATCACCGACCATCACCTCCTCCATCTACAGCTGCAACATCAGCCTCTCCTCTGTCCATGTCAGGCCGTGGCATCCCAAAGATGAAAACAACACAAAAACTCCTTGAAACTATGCTAGCCTAGCCACAAAACATCACCTACCTCTTCCTATACACTTTGGCCACCCCTAGAACCACCACCACCAGCCACTACCTGACCTTTGGCCGCTGCTACACCATCTCCAGATCCGACCTGAAGAAAGGCTGTGAGCCCTAGGCCAAAACCCCACCATCCAAACTTGTAGAACCATGAACAAACCATCCATTCACCAAATCCCTTCATGTTGCTTGCCTTATCACCTCACAGCCACCACATATGGCCTTGGCCGCCTCCTATTTCTCCACCACCACCATGATACCACCTATGACCTTCCACCTCTCCACTGTCCAGACCTGTACTTGCCTTTGGCCGAGCCCTACTTGCTTTTGGTCGAACCAAAAATGCACCAAAACCCTACCTATTGTTGCCTTGACTTAGTATGCTTCATGTTGTAACTCCTCCATCTTCATCCACTTGTTGCCATGTGTTTTGATGCTAAACCCAAGTCATGTTGACACCTAGGCCGAGCCTAGTGTGATGAGAACAAGCCCAACTGATCATGTGACAAGCCATGTTGTCGTGGTCAGGCACTTTCGTGTTAAAGATGGGTAATGCTCTTTGTTGATTTAAAGTTTCCATTTCGTTTAAATTCATATTTGTATTGCATGCATATGTTTATATGGTCTTGTTTATTTGTTGTATACAAGATCATTATCAAGGCTTTCCATTTCATTCAATTCAAATCGGGTTATCGTGCTTTTGGAATCGCTCTTGTGTTTGTTGTTTTGGTCTCTAGCTTCGAAAAGGTGAGTCTTTCTCACTCTGATATTTATACTTATGAAATAGTGAATTGATGGCAAGTGTTTAGTAATATAAAATGTTTATGCAAGTTAATGATGATCATATGATATGCTTTGCCATGTTGTTACCATGTTAAAACTGTTAATTATAACCTGACATCTGATATATGACATTATATTGTGACATTGACATTGTTTATATTGTTTATGCATATATTCACACTGCAAGTTCCCTGTTAGAATAGAATCATTATGGGTTGAAATGATACATACCCGAACGGACTTTAGAATAGGAAAAAATCGTTATGGGCTGAAATGATAGGCCTGAGCGATTTTTATTGTATTTTATTTGGCTTGGGATTGCGGGTTTGAAATGATAAAACCCGGTTTTCTTTGTAAATTACGGATTGAAATGATATATATATGTATCACTTGACCTATATGAATTTAAGTGAATTCAAGTATGTAAATTTGCAGTAAATGTGACGTTTGACTTTAAATTTTATTTTAAGATGTAAATAAATAATGGAAATTAAATTTAAAGTTTTGAAATGATATTTGAAGTAAAATTTTAAGTTTATTAAATTTATAAATTAATAAACAGTGAATTTTGACTTAATAAATGAATGGAGTTTGCAAAATTGAATATTTGATCTTAAAATTTTATTTTGTTAAATCATATGTTAAAATGATTTTAAATGTGAAATTTTAAAGTCTAGAAATATGATTTTTAAGTTGTAATAATAAAAATTTGGAGTTTTATTATTATTTTTGAAAAGCTAAAGTGAAACCTGGACTTTTATAGCATTTTCAAAATGCTTTAGTCTTTTGACAGCATTTTAATGCTATTGTTTTGAATCTAACAATGTTTGAAATAACTAAATATCTATTACGACATTTTATAAATGTCGCTATTCTTGAAATAAACAATTTTGGAAAATATAAGCTACGATAGCACTTTATAAATGCTGTCGTTGCTATAATTTGACAATGTTTTGAAATGTTATAGATTTTAACACTGTTTGGGCTATATTTTAAAGTGTTAAATAATTTAACTTTTGAAATAGATTATCTGTGAAATTTTAGAAGTTTTGAGTATTTAAATTTGACTTTTTAAGGAATTTAAATTGAATTTGAATTTAAATAAAGTTTACTTGGTTATGCGTTAAACGGAATGAAATGTAATATAATAAATGAATTTTTGAATGGAATTTTGGAATGTATTTTTGGTAATGATGTTTGAAATAATAAATGAATGACATATTTGATTTTTAAATGATATTTAACTTTGAATATTTGGATTTGAATTCAAATAATGATTTGATTATGAAGTTTTGAAAGGATGTAATATTTTAATGATTTTGAAATGGTTTGGAAATGATTTGATCTTTATTTTAATAAAGAATGTGAATGTTGAATGATATTTGATTTTACTTTATTTGATAAAGGAATATTTGAAGTTTATATTTGTATGAAAAGATATTTGGTTTAATTGTAATTTAAGTTTATTTTAATAATATTGGATTTATGAAATGAATATTTCAAAACTACATAATAATGAAATTAGATTTGAGATATGAATATATGGAATTATAAAGTTTAGTTTTGAAATGTGCGATATTAAAGTTTGGAAACATATTAAAATTGGATAGCTTATTTTGTAGATCAAATCTATATTTGAAATTTATAAGATTTGAAATGTTTTGTTAGAAAATTGAATTGAATTGAAATTGATGGTTTGATTTGAATTAAATTGGAAATTTGAAATTTTGAATTAAATTGGAAATAAATTTGTAAAATGTAAAGAATTAAATAAATGTTTCATGATTTCAAATGTATGATTTCAGAATGTTATGATTTTCAAAGTGTAATGATTTCAAGTATTTTGGTTTCGAAAGAGTTATAACTTTGAAAGTATTATGATTTTTGGAAGTGAATATAGGTTTGAGATGGAAATGATAAAGTGTAAACTATTTTGATTTGAATATAGTTTTGAAATAAAAATGATTTTGGTTTCGAAGTATAAACTATTTTGATTGAATAAATAGTTTTGAAATAAAAATGGTTTTGGTTTCGCGGCGTAAACTATTTTGAAAGGAATATAGTTTTGAAATGAAATGATTTGATCCTTTTGAAATATAAACTATTTTGAAATGACCACGACGTTATAATAACGTTTAGTTATTGAAGAGACCGGGATCGGAAGTTGTCATACTCTCTGCCAACTCTGAAAACCACTTTAACAACCGTGTACGCGGTGGAGATTCCAGAATGAAGTAGGATGGTGGCAACGTTCTTGAGGTATATTACGTGGACCCAACTCCCGTGAGTTGGCATAAGGTGGCTAAAACAGGAGCGATCTCGGGCCAAAGGAGGTAGCACCTCTGGTCGGACACATTCCTTCGATACTATACTCTTACTGGTGATTGATTAGATGGCCATCCTCCGATTTTGATTGGGAGTGTGTTCCGAGGTGGGCGTATGTGGCTGCTGCGTTACCACCAGCCCGTGTGCGTAATTGGTATATCTACCCTGCATTGCCTTGTGCGCCGTGTCTCCTACCACACCGAGCCTTTACTAAGAGTTTGTTTTTCTCCCGTAGCCTGTGTGGTATCCTCTGACAGTCACCCAGAGTGGAGATGGCATGATATTGGATGGACTATTGGGGCTATTATGTGTGAAGGGTGATATGGGTAGCCCGGAACGCTATTTAAAAGTATGTTTATTTTACTGTAGACGTTATTATAGTAGCGCAATAGTACTACATAGTAAATAGTTTAACGAATCCTTAAAGGATGGGCGATCCCAAGCATCCTTTAAGTTACTGATGAATTTTTGTTACTGTTCACTTGAGTTTATTTACAGTTCATAAGTATTTATGTCCTGACTCGAGTGTTTTGTATTTTGCTTTACGCTCGAGTCAGATTGAGTGAGTTAGCATGCAAGATTCACCTTCGGAGTTGGAGCTTTCCTTGAAGATCCAGCCATCTATTTTGCTTTCTGTATCCAGTGATTTCAGTGATGTATTCTGATTTGTACCTGATGTATCTTGTTACTTTTTGTTGTATCATGTTTAACTCTGATGTATCTTATTTTTATATAGTAGCTTCATGAACTACTATTTCTTTTAAATTCCGCTGCATTATTAAATACTCTGTGTCTGTGATCTGTGATTATGTATTTACTGTATATTCTGAGATTTGCCAAATTTTATTTACAACGCCGTATTTTGAGCAATTCAAGTCCGACATGTGCGGATGCGAATGGTTGAAAATATCGGGTCGTTACATACTCTTATTTCAATGGATGTATCAATATCTTTTCTTGAAACATCTCGATCAAGGATATTATTTTATATTGTGATTACTACCCACAAGTGCTACTATAACTATATAACATTTTATTTAAGGATTTTCTTATGTATATATATATTAATTTAATTACTTAGTTAGTTATGTCACTATGTAACAAAGTATATAATAAAAATTAAATACCTTTATTATGAACAAGATCAGTCATAGAGTAAGATATAGTATGTGTAATAAATTACATAATTGCACTAGGGCATAACTCTAACTCTATCAAATCCCTCCACCAGAATGATCACCATACAACTACATATAGCTATTAGCATCAGGACTTCGATCCACTACCACAAAAATACCCTTCTACAATGGGCAATGTCCGTTGTAACAGGAGTTTCGCAACACGCCAGTGCCCATCTTATTAGGCGATGTTGTAATAGATCTAAAAGATTTTACAACGGGCAATGTCCATTGTAAAAACCCGTTGTAGTAGATTTTTTTACAACGGTCCCTAGCCATTGCAATAGCATCGTTTGCAACACATTTTGCTCGTTGGTTAAAATGCAAATTAAAAAAAATCGCATTGCTATGACGTGCACCTATAGATTTAATGTCATTCCAGAATTGAAACCAATACTGTACTAACAACAATTAAAATCATTCATATTCATTAAAAATAACATGATAGATTCACACTCTAAAAGGCTAAAACAAATCGTATATTCACATCATTCATAAAGTATTAACATAGTTACAAATCATCGTGTTTCTTGCTTGAACTAATATAAAAAAATAATACAACACAAATGCATTATAACAACTATACAATGATAATTGTCTTGTTTTCTAGTCTTTAAGTAAACCTCATATTCAATTTTGACACCCGTTTCTTGAGATACACAGCAACAATACTCATAACAACAACTCTTCTTGAGATGCCTAAAAAAAGTTATTAAACATCACAAATGAATTCATCATTAGATTCATAAGAGAAAAAACAGAAATTGTGATAAAACGGTACTTTGGAGAATTTTTTTTAATGTGATGAAATAGTACTGTTGAGCATTGAATTAGTAATTAAGACCCAAAAATACTTTTGTGCGTTATTTTTTGGTTTAGTCAGGGATTAATGAGCTTGATACAAGGAGATAATTTTTAATGGGTCTTTAGCAAGTGCTGGAGCAATGAGATGTATATGTATGCGTGTTTAGATGTGTGTACTAACAAGTGTGATCCTCATAATGTGTGTATGTGTTTGTGTATATTTATATCCTCATAACGGCCAATGTCTAAGATGTAGAGTGACTAAGTCAATGAGTCATATCACCTTTAGCTGCAAGATAAACAAACCATATCCCTTATTCAAATTTTGTATCTTTTAACAAAAGTGGATTCTGATAAAAAGGAGCTGAAAGGTAAAGAAATATTACACGTTTGGTTATTATTCTGGATGATGTCCTTCATTTGATTAAGCTGAATAACCAGAGAAAAGGGACTTATTCCTGTAACAAATAATGAGGTATTCGGCAACAGAACGATAGAAGCCAAGGTAGCAAAGTTTGCACCATGGCTATAATTCGAACCAATAGACTTCAGATATGGTCTAAGAAACGGCATTCCTAGCGCTTGAGCTGCACGTAAATTTTTTTTTTTACATAGCTAGTAAAATTGTATACAATGAAACTTGTTAGAAGGCAACGTGTATACAATTAACTTAGAATTCATTTATATGAATGTTGAAATTGTTAAAACTGATGCATATTACCAAAGAACTCGATGACTAGCCTTCCATCAGAAGCGTGACCATATGGCTGGTTGAAAAGGATCATCCCAAGTGTACCTTTCTAGGCTGGGAAAGCAACCCAAAATCCACCGGTGTCGTAATTTGAGTCTCCAAAATTGGAGATTGTAGAGAATTTGCACTTCCCAGCTGCATCTGTTGCATAAAAGAAAACTAGGAGTAGCGTTAAGATAGCTTGCATTTTTGCTTGATAAAAATAAAGAAGAGAAGAAGATAGACGATGGAAGGAGATGCACCGAAGCCAAAAAGTAACAGTCGTTCTGTACTTAATGAGCTAGGTGTCGCTATCATGCATTAATTTTTTAATACATACTACAAAAGCATTCGATATTCTATGATTTTTATCAAAATTTATATCAAAAGCATCAAAACAGAATGAATTAAAGACAGAAAAGAAAATTGAGTTGAAATAAGATTTAAATAAACTACTATGAATGAACCAAATTAGTTACAAATAACTCATCAACAACAACGAAAATAAAAACCCAACTTGAAGCATTTGCGTTATATAATAGATATTGTAAGTCAAATCAATTCATGTTGTAATTTTTATTTAATGCTTTGTGAATGCATGCATCTTTTATCCACAGATTAAGCATCTCAATAGTCATCAATTAACGTCACCGATAATAGTTCTTTTCAAGATATATCTCTGAGTTTGAACATGGAACATGCAGTGAGGCGTGTAATATATTTTACCAATAATAATAACATAATATATATTTTTTGAACAGATGCTTCCCATAAGCACCAACAGAGATTTTCCCCTCTTTCTTTTTTATTGTAGCATTAACTCAAACAGTTGCCTCGCAATTTCGAGTTTTCAATATTCCGATCAATTGAAAACCCAAATGGAAAACCTTTGTTCGTGTTGATAAGGCTCATCAACATAAGAAATTGTAAAAAATTGAAAGAAAAGTAAGGATGATGCTTTATCACAAACCCAGTTGGAAAATAAGGTGAAAATTATTTTAAATTGCATGAAAATCCTGTCCTGCCACGAGGAATCCCGTAAGGAAAATTTAACAGCAGATTTGAGATTAGTCGCGTAACAATAATCTTTTCTAATAAAAGAGAGAAAATCTGATATTATCTGTTATTTAGTTGAGTTTATTTTCTATTTTCTAACATAAGGTTTTACTAATCACGGAGATGAACATAAAAAATTCTTTTACCAATCATAAGAACATAAGATTTTACTAATCACATATATGAATAATAACGTAGAATTCGATAATCTTCACATATCACAGATAAAGACCTGATACCTTTAACCGTCGATGGGGGAGACTCAGAGTCTGTCAACATTGACGGTAGTGTTAGGTCAATCAGCTTCCCCCTTCCCATCCTCGCATATATCGTTCGTAAACACAATCCTGTCTGGAGCTTTGGTTTAAATCGGGAAAGGTCATCGAGGGCAAGTAGGAGGTTTGTTTATTAATTGGGCTTCAGATCTAATTACGGGTAGTATTGTGGTATTTTGGTGGAGAAAGGAAATAATTTTATTTTGGGATTTTGCGAGGATTTCGAAATTAGATCAATGAAAAATGGGGCAAGCAAAGTGGGAAAAGAAATTTAGCCAGAAACGAGGCGCGAAACAAGTGTGAGTTCGCGAACCTTTTTTCTATTCAGTTCATGAACCCCCATGACTTTAGCTTTCCCAATATAATTTATCACGATTAACATTTTTTTAGTATATATTTAGTAACGTAATTCATTTTCAATTGAAATACAAACAAGATTATACCAAGGGAACTTTTGATTCCCATCTCTCTTTAAATAAAATTTGACTCATGTCCCTCCATACTTAAAAAGGATAGTTTGGCTCACATACTTGTTAAGTTTTAAATAGAGAAAACATCTTTCTCAAATTGAAGATTGTATGGAAGAAAATTGTAGTATTTGAAAATAAGGATGTAATTTATATCCTTTTTTTGGAGGAGGATGTTTTGTGTATTGAGTTTGATTCTAGGGATGTCTCTCTTGTTTTCACTATTAAATATTCATTTTAATTATTAATTGTTAATTATCTAATGGTAATTGTTTAATGATAATTATTAAATATTATTTCTTATTTATTGATTCTTAATTATCAATTATCAATTATTTAATTGAATATTAATTGGTAATTATTAAATATTAAACATTACTTCTTATTTTTTTGGTTATTGATTATTAATTATTACTTCTTAATTATAACCGAATTTTAGTTATTTAAATTATTTAATATTAATTATTAATTATTTATAAATTTTATGGATCTATTTAAATTTTAGAAAAAAATTATTTCTAGATTATTCAACTATAGTAAATATAAACATTAATTACAAAATATCAATTATTAAAAGTTAATGATTAATTGTTTAATATTAATTATTGATGATTTAATATTAATTATTTTACTAAATATTAATAATATTTATTAATTATAAGTCATAAATATTAGTTATAATTTACTAATTATTAACAATTAACCATAAATTAATTATTTAATATTAATTATTAATTATTTAATATTAATTATTAATTATTTAATATTAATTATTTCTAAATTTTATGGATCTTTTTAAATTTTAGAAAAAATTATTTCTAGATTATTAAACTATAGTAAATAATTTAATTTTAATTATTAAAATTTTTAATTAGTTAAATGTTAAATATAAACATTAATTAAAAATATCAATTACTAAAAGTTACGTATTAATTATTTAATATTAATTATTAATTATTAATATTAATTATTTTAATAAGTATTAATAATGTTTATTAATTATAAGTCATAAATATTAGCTATGATTTATTAATTATTAATAATTAACTATAATAAATTATTAATATAAAAAATAAATATTGAGTATGTATAAATAATTGAAGATAACGATGATTAATATTAATATTATTAATAATTAATTATTATACATTAATAATTATTGATAATTAATATTTTTGAAGAAAACATTGTAACTATTAATTGTTAATTATCAACAATGGACAATAGACATTTATTACAACAGACATTCTATGGACGTTGTAAAATCGGCATCGATTATATTGTAATTATTAATTATTGATTGTCAAATATTAATAAATAACAATATTAATTTTAAAAAAGCATTATTATTTTAATTATTTATTGTTCAAAATTGGCAACATACATTTATTACAACAGGGATTTTATGATCGTTGTAAAATTGGCATCGGTTAAAATGAGCATTTTATGACCATTGTGAAATTGACACCTGTTACAGTAGGCATTTTTAGCTCGTTGTATAATTGACACATATTACAACGGCGTTATGGGCGTTGTAAAATTGACACCTCTTACAACGGGCATTTTGTGACCGTTGTAAAATTAAGCATCTATTACAAATGATATTTTGTGAACATTATAAAATTGACATCTATTACAACGGGCATGAAAAGACTGTTGCAATAACATTCTATTACAACGTCCGCGGGTGCGACGCAGTGGAAAGGAGGCCTGAGTTCTGGTAAAAAGACTCGGGTTTTCATATCCTATATAAATTTACCCGGGGGTATGGGGGCTTGAATCAGTGGACGGCTTTACTATACCCTCCTCAGGAGTTTGCCGGTCCGCCGGGTTCTTCTGGGTTTTCAAAAAAAAAAAACATTCTGTTACAACGGTCAGTAATTACCCATTGTAAAAATGGCCTTGTATAAGGCATCTATTACATTAATGGGTCTGAATGGATCGTTGTAATAGTCTTCTACTAAAACGGACAATCAATGTCCGTTGTAAAAATGACGTTGTTGTAACGTATTTTTGTTGTAGGGATCTCCATCCCCTTAATCTTATGATATTTTGGTGGCGGTTAATTAAGGTTAGTCGCTAACTTTATATATGTAGACACAGTAGACCAATTTTACAAATATTTCTATACGGACGTAAAAACATATAAATCTCAACCTACATACTCAGTCACATTAACATTCATATCAAACCAAAGTTAATATAACAACTCAAACAAACATATACACAAACAAACATCCGTATATACACCTTCAAATTAATACATTAAATGGTGAATATTGCCTAGACTTTACACGTAAAATATTACTCTACCTTACATCTCTTTAAGAGTCTTTAACCGTTTGATTGCTTGTTTATGGATTTAACTCTTTTGTATGAAAACACATGTGTATATTGCTAACACAATCAGACCTCCTTCAAACCTCTTGCAAATATCATTCTTAAATAATTATGCTCAATATTTTACAAATGAGTTCACTTGCCAATATATCATATATTTTCCACTTAGTATACATATTTTAAAACCCATAGTGTCGTCAAATCATTTTAAGGTAAGCTTAGTTTGTTGGAAATAACGTCTTTACTCTTTTTTTTCTTTTTCTTTTTTTTTTCTTTTTCTTTTTTTTTTTTTAAGTAAAAGAGATATATAAACATCACCAAAAGCTGTCAACAAGCCTGACAGGTAACCGACAAAGAACAAAGACGAAAGAATACAAGACCAGATCACAGAAATAACCAAAATATGAATACAAAAAAAACCACTAACAAAAGGGACCATAAGGACGTCTCCCAGCCGGCACAAAGCAATCCCGAATAAGTCCAAAAACCCCTAGTCCGACCAAAATCGAAAACGTGCTCCGGCAAAGCCACCGCCCGGTTTCGATGAATGGATACCACCGAAAAATAGCTAGCGGACTACTAAAAGAGATACCACCGGTAGAAGAACTAGAAGGAAACAACAGATAGCAATCCAATACCAGAAATACCGAAACCCGAAAAGCAGCAACAGAAAACTCGTATCAAGCTCCAAACAAAGATCAGACCGAGAATCACACCCCCAGAATGCCTCTACCTACAAGCAATAACCTAAACATGAGAAATAAAGGGGGGGGGGGGAGGAGGCTTAGAAGGAGTATGGACAGTCATAACCACCAGTCTCCGGAAAGGCAATCAACCGATACCTTGTCTAATAGAAGATCTAGAACAGGTGATTGATAACAAATTCACTAGACGACCAGAACGATAGTTGACAGAACCTCGGAATGGACGGGCCCGAAATGCCAAGTAAACATCATCTCGAACCTTCCGAATAACAGATATAGGGTTCATAGGAGTTTCGTCAAAAATTGCCTTATTCCGGGCACACCAAATGTGCCAGCAAATCAGACTAGGAATCAACCGAAATAAAATAGAACGAAGGGAACGACCAGCACGACGACACCACCAAGTGGACAGCAAATCAGTAGAAGAGTTGATGGAACCACGAACCCCCACTAAATTCCCGAAGTAGTTCCAGCAAGACCTGGCACACCAACCGACGAAAAGCAGATGAGTCACGGACTCCGTCTCCCCGTTTCCGCAGCATCTGCAACGAGAGACAAAAGGAATGCCGATCCGTTGGAGGTTATCATCAACAGAGAGTCCATTATGGAAGGAACGCCACAGCAGAAGAGAGACTTTAGAAGGGATACGGACATCCCAAATGAAAGAAAAAAAAGGAAGAACGGGCGATGGGATTCTAGCAGAGTTCCAAGCCCTCCGAATAGAGAACGGACCACCATCACATCCGGAGAGGCCGTTATGAGAGTCAACAAACACCTTGACCGATTGCATATGCTTCCAAGTCTCACTCGCGAAGGAAGGAGTACCGGAAAATCCAGAATCAGCCAGTCTACGGTATTTAGCATGAAGAAATTGCGACCACAAGGAGTCGTTAGCCCCAAACCTATTCCACAACTTGCAAGCGAAAGCCAAGCAAATGTCCTTCGGATTACGCAACCCTAACCCACCCTCACACTTTGGCCGGCAGATAACATCCCAAGACACCCAATGATGACGACGATCGTCACCCTTAGAACCCCAGAAGAAAGAAGAAGCCAACGACCGGAACGAACGAAAGAAGGCGGAAGTTGGGGTCATAGCGGCGAAAATATGAACACCCATAGAGCACAAAACCGATCGGATAAGCACCAATCGACCAGCCTGGGACAGGAGAGATGCATTCCACCGGATAATCCTCCCCCTAACTTTGTCCGAGAGGGGGTTGAAAATGGCGTTAAGTTTCCTCCCTCTGTATAGAACAATGCCCAGATAAGGAAGAGGGAGGGAAGCAGCCCTAAACCCAGAAAAAGACTCGACCCACGATACTCGCGAAGGACCCATGTCCTTTGCGGGAACGAAGCAACTCTTGGCTGAATTGACTAATTGGCCCGAACATCTTTCGTACAAACGAATGAATCGAAGAAGGCGCCGAACAGAGGAACGACAACCGTTAGAGAAAATGACAATATCATCAGCGAAAGACAGAGAAGAAACTAGCGGACATCTACTCGGAATGCCAAAGCGTTGAATTTGACCAAAAACCGTCAATGTATGAATACCACGAATGAAAGCTTCGGCCGCAATAACGAAGAGAGAAGGGGACAGAGGATCGCCCTGCCGGATACCTCTACCAGCTTTGAAAAAACCATTGGCAGAACCGTTAACGATAACAGAGAACCAGCAGTTGGAAATGAGCCTCCAAACAAAGTCGATTAGAGTTTCAGGAAAACCGAAAGCACGAAGAACCTTGATGATGAAGAACCATGACATACGATCATAGGCCTTTTCCATATCAAGTTTGAAAATAACGTTTGAACCCCTGACCTTTCGGTCTATCTGAGAAACGAGTTCTTGGGCTAACAGGACGTTATCAGTGATCAAACGACCTTTAACAAAGCCAGCCTGCGAGGAAGAAATAATGCGATCAAGGTACGGAGCCAAGCGATTGGCCAGGACCTTAGAAATGACTTTATTCGCGAAGTTACACAGACTGATCGGACGGAATTCCGAGCATAACGTCGGTTGATCACACTTAGGGATGAGTATCAAGTTAGTGGAAGACCAACTAACGGGAAGATCGGCACCCGAAAAAAAAATGCTGAATAGCCAAGCAGAAATCCGACTGGATGATGTGCCAGGTGCAACGGAAGAAAGAGCCATTAAAACCGTCCGGCCCACTGGCACTCTCCTTGCTGAGAGCAAACACACTGGCACGAATCTCCTCAGGAGAAGGCAGGATAGCTAAGCTGGCACTACCTTCAGCTGAAACAATCCGAGGAATAAAAGACAGGATGTCCGAAATCGGGTCCGATACCGATGGAACACCCAGATAAGATTGGAAATGTGAAACTAAAACCTCTACAACTTCAGATGGAGTCGAAGCCATAGAATGGTCCGGTCTCAGAATCTCACGAATTGAAAGCAAATTAGCTTTCTTACGGATAGAGGAATGGAAGAACTTGGAGTTAGCATCACCATCGACCACCCACTTGATCCTCGCCTTCTGGCGGAGGTATGAGTTTTCAATGCGGAGCTCCGAAGAAAAAGCGAGTTGGGCGGCAGCCCATAAATCCTTGTTGACGGCTGTTGGATTCTCGTCGAACAAAGATTCGGCAATAATCAGAGATTCTTCAGCCGCACGCACACGGTCGAAGATGTTCCGGAAAACAAGGGAATTCCAAGACTTTAGGCAAGACTTAAGACGACGCAGTTTCCGAGAGAAGGCTTGCATCGGAGCAGCCAATATCGGAGCGGACCACGATTCCTCCACCACCTGCAAAAAACTGTGGTGGGAGCACCACATACTAAGGAAACGAAAAGAAGAAGGCCCTGACAAGGACCGCGAAGCGCACCTTAAAACCAACGGCGCATGATCAGAGCAGGAGCGGTGAAGATGAGAAACAGAGAAGGAGAAGGGGAGGAGCAACCAATCAGTAGACCCAAAAACCCTATCCAACCTGGATAGAATCCGATTCGGTCCAACCTGATTATTAGACCAAGTAAAGGCTGATCCAACGAAGGGGAATTCAGAAAACCCAGAACGCACGATGAAAGAATTGAAATCAGAGACCGAGAGCCTATTGACGGCCAACCCTCCGTCCTTCTCAGCCTGGCTCGCGACAACATTGAAATCGCCCCCCACCACCGAAAGCGAGCAACCGAGGACACCAAGAGATAAAATGTCATCCCAAAGAGCTAATCTCTCAACCCGGTCACACTTGGCATAGACCGCCGAAAATATAAACGGTTGCGGGAAATCGGAAGATGAACCAATGACAGATAACAGTTGAGACGAGTCAAAAACGGGCCGAACTGCGAATTCTTTGGACCAAAGAATCCAGATCTTACCCGAGCAATTAGACACAGCACCACCGAAACCAAGCGACAGAACAGCGTTGGAAATCTCTCCAGAACCCAAAAGAGGTTCTAAAAGAGCCACCAAGCCAATGGAATGCTTCCGGACAATCCGCCTAAGTCTAGCAGCGGACGCTTCGTTACCGATGCCACGAATGTTCCAAAAAAGAAAATTCGACATGAGGGCCAATAAAAAACCGACCGAAACGGACAAATCAAAGAAAACAAAACAGCCGCAAATCAGGAACGATACAAGGATGACAGAGCAGAACGGTCAATCTGCTCAATCGCCGCTATAGAGCGAGTACGGATAGTCCGGGGGATGGAGGACGCAGTACGCGACCAACGTCTAGACGCTCGTCGAGGAGGCTGACGCCTAGACTCGGATAACGAGGAAGCGCCAATATTCTCCTCCGAGACCGAAGAAGAAGAAGTGGATCTGGAAGGGACCGAGTTCTCGGTAAGACGAGATAGCCGTTCGTTAATCAATGCGATTTCGGCTACACTAAGCATGGGAATATCAATCGAAAAAGCACAAGAGGACGAAGGAAGAGAGCAACGGGAGGAGCAACAAGAAGAAGGAGACACCGAAGAAACCGAGACGGAAGAAGAAGAACGGAGATATGTAGGGGAGCTAATAATACGCAACCCACGATCCTGTAGGAACCGAACCCAGGCCGGACAGTCACTAATGAGACTGCCCCGCGAAACGGGAGAGGTTCGCACTGTGGCTCTATCAGATCTATCATCTGCTTGAATCGCAAATGACTGGTAATATTCCATGCTGCCCGCATAGTGGACCGCAACAGGGTACACTATGCGAGCAGAAATGGAACACCGCCAAAGCCAATCGATCCAGACAGAATAATAAATCCGCGGAGACCAATGGGGGTCAACCAGAACAGATAGAACAGACGGACGGAACGAAGCCACAAACGACACTGACCAGACTTCGCTATGGCTAATAGCAAACAACCAACAAAGAGAACCACACTGTCCGCTCCAAACGGAGAAAACAATGCCTAAGGGACCTGGCACGACAATAACCAACGCTATACAACCCGTGGCAGGGAGCACTCTCCGAAGCGAATCAATGCTCAAACACTCAATGAACAACCCATAAGGCAAAGCCCGGCAAAAAACCACATAACCAAAAGAAACGAATAATAGGAAAAACACCAGCGAGAAACTCACCTGTCCGTGCAAAGCACCAATAGACAACAGCGCCAAAAAGAAATGGGTATCATCAAAAACGAATACTAAAAGCACGCACCCCCAACCACCAACCAGAGAGGGGATCCCCACCGAGGAAGATGGGGTTGCCCAATCCAAATAAAAAACCGAACCAGCACCAAAGGCACCACCAACCACCTCAACCCTGCGCCTCACATCCCCAAATGAGCGAATCACCAAGGAAGGGGCACAGAGTAACCAAGCCACCACCCTTCTAGAGGAGACCACAACCCCATCAACCAAAATATACAAACCCACACCAAAAACGCTGGCGAAATCACAGCAGACAGAAACCCCGACCGAATCAGCAAAACAAACCATACCCAAACCATCAGGACAAACCAAAGAACCACTAACCACCGCAAGAGAAGCATGAAAGGCCACCGCCGCATCCACAACCAAAGGGGTAGTGAAATCCCCTCCGGCGACTGCCACCGATCCAAAGCCAAACTCACAACCAACCGGATCCAACATCAGTAACTCATCAACAACAGACAGAACATCACCATCGAAGGAAAACGAGATAGATGGAACGAAATGGGTGGTTAAATCCCTATCGTCCACTCCATCATAGTCAATAACCGAACCACAACACACGGAACCCACCACTACAGAAATCTTCCCGAACGGCACCAACCCAGACACGGCAGCAAAGGACAACGATGGTTCGAACTGGGTGGTGAAATCCCTATTCAACACCAACTCGTCATCACAATCAAGATCCACCATCTCCCTCACATCACCAATCTGTGGACAACAAAACACGGGAGGAGGGCGACACTGCAAACCGACATCAGAGACCGGTAGCACCTCCAGGAAACAGAATACAACCCAAAAAAACCGAGATCTGACAATAGCCCCAAAATCGGACAAGTTAAAAACCCTAATTTCCACCGATTTAGGACCAGTAAAGATCAGAGAGATAGGACCGGCCACAACTGCCAAAAGGGCATCGCCAATTGCCTCGAACGGCGGGCAAGATCTAATGAAAGTTCCAGTAAGCACAAATTCTTCCGCGTCGCACGAGGACGATAACATTTCCACCCAAAGACAATCTCAGAAATCACACGAGAGAAGGAGTTAAGCAGCTAGGAGTAAAGAAAAGTAAAATAGGCGAAGAGAAGAAAATTCGCTTATCGCTTAGAGAACGAGAGCCATTAAAGAGCCGTTGAGTTTGTATTTTTGCATGATAACGTCTTTACTCACTAACTTTCCAAATGACTTTAATTAGTTTTAAAGCAACTATGTTCATAACCTCTTTTCCCTGACAGCTACTTGAACATATTATGAACCATATCAATTTACTAAAGTTACTAATCATTTTTCGTGCTTAGAAACTTCTCAAATAACATATTTTAGCTTCTAATTAACAAGGTAATTGCGTAGGTGTGCTCTTTAATCATTAACATACTCGTAATCATTGACATCAAGTTACTTGGTCATTTTTAGTGCTTACGAAATTTCTCTAATGGTAAGATTATATATATATTTCATATCATGAGATAACCCTGCATAACCTGAAACCATATCATAAATCAAGAAATTTACTTCGTGATAATATTTATCTAAAAGCATACATATTTTTTTGCATGCCAAACCATTTTATCTACATTTTATAATCAAATAAACCAAGTGTAAGGCGGCTAATAGACCTCATCGACTACAACTTACATTACAATGAACACTTACATACCCAAGATTCATCTAAAGAAACCCTATGACTAACCCAATACTCACTTGCATAATTGAAAACCAAACCAATTGCACATCCCACAAATAGTTACTCACTACATTATTTCTTTTATTTTTTCAAACGAAGTGGGTGCACGGTACAATGTTATCTCATAAGCAAAATTCTATTGTTCTTTGCTGGGGTGTAAAGAAAAATTGGGGGAAGCCTACAACTAAAAAAAAAAAAAAAAAAAAAATCATTTGCATTGCATCCAAATAAACATCTAATATTCAAAAAAAAAAACAACAGTTATAAATATAAAGGTATCTACATTCGAAAATTATCCATTATGATTATTTCATAATAGTGGTTTATATATAACGTGTATTTTAGTATAAGAATATTTATTGCTTTACGTAAATGTGTGTGATATATATATATGCGCGTGCTTGCGGGAGCGTGCATGCATATTCATTACTCAAAACTAGTTTTTATCACTTATATCTTTGTAGTAGCAGAATAAAAATAATTTTGTGTCAAACAAAATTTTCTACTGAAATTTGGTTCTGGCCCTTCAAATTTTATATGCGAAAAAGATTCTTATTCAAACAAGTTTTAAATTACATCTCCACTTTTAATTACAGTGAATTTTTTTTTTCGAAATTAAATCAAACATTAATTGCATGTTTCTATAATTAAAACAATTTTTTTATTTTTCCGAAAATGTGCAAATATTTTTAGAATTCTCGACATATATCCGCATAGTTCTCTGTAAATATTTGCAGTACACAAATTTAAAAAATTTGCAGATTTCTCTACAAATATTTTTGAAATTCTTTACAAATGTTTGTATAGTTTTCGGCAGATATTCCCTAAATAAACAGGAAATTATTGTCAAGGACAAAATTTCACAGCTTTTTTGCATCAAGGACAGACCTTTAATATTTTATCCTAAAAGACAACTTTCTGTAGGTATCAGTTTTTAGTTATTGATAGCAGTTTTTAGGTATCAGTTTGTAGTTATCGGTGGCAGTTTTTATGTATCAGTTTTAGCTTGGTAGCAGTTTTGTTGTTCTTATGAATAATTTTGAAAAATGTTTGTCCTTATGAATAATTTTTAGAAGAATGTTTGTCATTTTAGTAAAAATATTGAGGTCGTGTCCTTAAGGCAAAAAATATACAAATTTTTGTCCTTTAAAATAATTCCCCCAATTCTAAAAGGGGAATTAGAAAAAATGACAAACTTTAAAGAAAAGATTAGACCGAAAGACATCAAGTTTTATTTTTAGCCTAATGCTAGTTACATTTAGCGTTATATTCGACTTTTATACTGTACAAAATACTAGTTATATTCAGCGTTATATTCAGATTTACACTACAAAATACTGGTTATAACTAGCATCGTAATTCTGCAAAAAAAAATAAACTTGCTATCTTTCCGTTTAATTTTTTATTTTAATGTGCTTATTTTCCAATATTCTTGAACTAAAAAATAAAGATAATATTTTTGGTATTTTTTGATGCGGGGACAAGTATGTATTTTGAAACACGGGAATTCACCTTTTTCTGTTGATTTATTTTAATTCGTTTATTGTGATAAGATAATATCTAACATATGCTGGCATCCACGAATGTGGATCTTTGAGAATAATTTCATATGACGATGCAATATAATGCTATCTGCATTCAAAATATGAAAACAAAACGAATCATTTATTTTATTTGGAATATGGAAAGTCGGTCTCAGAAGGAAAAAAAAAAAGAGAGAGAGGCGCCTACCTTTTGGTGAATCATAACTCAAAAAATGTCATTCTTCTCGGTTTCCACTTTGTAGCATGCAATTTTATATTGTTCAGTTCATGGCTCATACTATTGGTATGCATGTGTATGTGTTTTCTTGCTGTATACTCTGTACTTTGTACTTCTTTTTTTTACTAATTTAATGCTCCAAACACTAACGCTTTGTTGACGTAATGACGTTGACGTAGTAATTAATGTTGCAGCGGTTGTTGGAAATGGATATTCTACCAAGAAAAGGATAAAGAAAGGACGACGAAAGAAGAAAGATGATATTAATGCCAGCTTTCACGTTTGTTACCAGGTCCCTATAAGTTTGATATATGATATATTAGCTCAGCTTCTAATTTAAAACGACTCTTAAATGTCCATTTGATGGAACAGATTAAATGGAATATAAAATTTGAAACGTAATGTGTTGTATAATCAACCCCTTTTGCCTTAAGACAAAACTAATCACCGAAATCTGATTATAACATTTTATCCGTTCAATTATATGAAAAAGCCAGGGACAGTGATGAATCATTTAAACTTATAAAATAATTATACAATCATATCATCAATCATAAGCACTGTTCCTCACATAAAATAATTATACAGCATGTGTCTTAGTTGAAATAAAGTTACTTTCTACACCTTTCAGTTTATGCAAAACCTACTGTCAACAAATGAACCTAATATCGACAAATAAGGTCGTTCATGGCATAAAAGATCACATGCATGTATAAGTTGAACATAGTGCATCTCGCAAAATTCCTACCAGGGATTTCGGATGCAAAGATTGCACCATTGGTTCGAATAAATCACAAGTGTAATTAGAGCATTTTCAATATATTTACTCTTTTTTTAGTATTGGATATTCAAGATGCAATCGATAGAGATAGACCATCAAGTAGGCTCTCGTTTAGTGAGCATCTCTCTCCAGATGCCGAATAAACGATGAATAAGAGTTAGACGTTCATTTAATGGGACATAATCATAGACGCTCATTTAATAATAATGAGCATTCAAATCTTGAAATGCTCAATTCATGAATGTCCGAAAAATAAAAAAATTAATATCAAAAATCTTCCCCTCATGCTCGTTCTTGCATCAAATTTTCTAACTAAACTTCCATTTATTCCACTTTTAACTAGAAAATAAGTCGAAATGTCAATGCGTCCAACCAAAATTGCAAGAAAAACCATTTGCAGACATGCACAAGAAGAAGTTGGTCATGTGCACATTGTTGCAACAACCGTTCGAAAAGTTGGCTTGCTCAATAAATCCGAGATTCATAAAATTGAGTTCGTTGATTGATATTCCCAAAACGGTCGATTATTGTCGACATGTAACGCGTCTTCTCAACATGTTTTTTGTTGTATAATTTCATCACCTCATTCAAAATACTTTTCCACTTTGATCATTTTCGTTGACCAAGTCATTAGAATAGTAACAATAGACCAAACAAGATCTATATCTTCTTTGCTAGTCCATGCACCAGAAGAGTGGGATCTTACGGAAGAGCACTCTAATTGGGATCAGAATCAATTTCAAATTTTTCTATATTTGAAGCTTCACTATATTCTGTTGGTATTGATGAGATAGTTTATTTCGTTAGTTTTGTATCTAAAAACTGCGTAGGGAGTAGTAAAGTTAAAGATTTGAGTATTTGTTATTACATCGTTAATAATCGTTGTCGTTTGTCTGTTAATGATCGTTGTTGCGTCAAAACTTAGTATAACACCCCACATGAGATTACAAGAATGAAAAATAAAATTCTAAGAATCAAAAGAGAGAGGAAACAAGACTTTTAAAGTGTTTCGGCCATAATTTAATTGCTTGCTTTCATTGTCAACTTTATTACTGATAATTTTTGCAATTAGAACCAAAGTACAACTCGATTCAAACCATTTCGCATGAATTGGATGGAGTAATCGGAAAACAATCACAAGTTCCTTCTCTAGTTGCAATAGGTTTTGCATATATAGGCGAAATCCACCACCAAATTCGCTAGGATCAGTTGGAACAATTTCACGTCTTCAGATTCAAAGATTCGGTAAGAAAAATTGGGAATAACATAAAAATCACGGTCTCGATGGTTCGGTACCATGCGTTATGGATCAGTACCAATCCATTTTCCTGTCTTCTCTTGAATTCTTCTTATACTTCATACTTGTCTTCAACAACAAGTACGTGGGTCCACATCACGAACGGTGATGGTTCGGTACCGAACTTAGGTGGTTGATACCGATCCATTCTCTTGAGTGGAAGTTCGCCCTTTTCTCCCATCTTCATGTTCTTGGCTATTGAAATGGTTAAGTGAACCAACTCCCAAAAGGATCTGGATCGGTACCGATCCATTTGATATTCTCTACGCTTAGCAATTTTCTTATATTCTTCAATCTTGGTATCTGTTGTTCTTCTTGATCCATTTCTTGATCACTCAACAGTCCAGACTCGCTAAGGTACCACTTGTTTCAAATGTGGGATAATACTTGCCCCATTATATTCTTTGTATCAACTGAGCATGCTTTGGATCAAGACAGACGACTGAATTCGAATTCTGATATGCAAAGATGCTTCTATCTCCTGAACTGTCTTCGTGAAACGTTGCACCCTCTCTATATTGGCACACTACTTCGCGCAGGCATAGAATCACATCTCTCAACAGAAATAAGAGTCGAAACATTTAATATGAGGTCTTCGGTAATCTTCAAGATCTCGAAAACCACCTTATCTTCCAGCCAGGTAGGTTTCCATCTCATCACCATCCACTCCTGCATTATCCATATATACACATTTATAGATTTTCTCTTTCCCCTTTTTTATAAATAAAAGCTGAAATGGGTCGGTAACGATCATTTTCAATGTGTTACAATTTAAGTAAGACTTGGTGAAAATGTTAATTTCCACTTCACTCTATTTTTGCCTTCATCTTCCTTGGAAAGCTCTTGTGATTCACGATATGTCGATTCACCAAAATCGCCATTGATATTTCATACTCCAAAGTTCATCAAGCACTTGCCTTACGTCAGCTTCAATCCAATCTAGCTTAACGCTGCCGCCTTATTCGAATTCCAAATCGATCTTCACCAAAAGCTAGATGTCGTCTTTTCAATTTAGATCTAGGCTTCGACTTTGAATTTTTAGGCTGGCGTCGCCTCCATCATCGTCATTCATTGTGTCAAATTCCAACTCCATATCGATGTTGGCCCATTCCAAGCTTCTTGAGTTTTATTCACCTCCACCGCCTTGATTAACCAACAACTGTGGGTTTTCACACACCGTTCTGGGGTGGAAATGAAAAAACTCAAGCATGCGCATCATTTCAACCAACCAATCCTTGGGTCGGTTTGCGATATGGATCGACATCTCAGTTTGATCGACAACACAAGAAAATTTTAAAAATTCATTCTAGCACAAATTGGATTCAATGGTTGATGCACTTTAGGACATTCCCCCAATCAACATTCAAACCTGATATAGTCTCTGCACAACCCTGCAAAGTGAAGCTTCGAGTTGCTTTGGTCAATGGTGTCATAACAAGTAACATCTGACATATAGTTTCATTGCATGCTGGAGCTCGTTTGCCAGCACGAGTGGGTTATCGACGTAGAATGCATCCGTTCATCATGCTAAGGGAATAAGACACACGTCATATAGATCAAATCACATTTCAATGCCCTTATCAATGTATGGAATCCGATTGGTTAACACACGTCAACATCCATTGAATCCTATACATCGGCAGCATGGGAATCAATTAATGCATACACATTGAATTCAAATCATACCTAACCATGTTCATGAATTAAGCTTTTAGTAAGTTATGGATTGTAGACGCTCCCAATGTATCTTCACCTTGGGTGTAGGTCCCTACCCTTGAGTTCACTCCTCCAATGGCGAGTTCATCTTCTGCATCGACATCTACTTTAACACTTTTCGGGCCTCGGCAATCTCACAGCCAATCTAAAGGGTCTCTTTAAGTTGTCCACTCTTCCACTAGGGAAGAACCCCACATCGTTGTCACTCCGGATGTCGATCTAGAGGGCGTAATGTTCCTTAATGATCTCCTAGGTTCTCTAGGTTCAAATCTAACTGTAGTGTACATTAGAAGGATTTGTTACCGCCATGGAATAACCACTGATGAAATTTTAACTTTGGAGCCTCTCTAAAGAGTGCCTGACCTTCTTGATGGTTACACGGTGTGTAATAGCTAAATGTGTCTCTCCGGAGGCATTCCACCATTTAGTCACCTCATACAAATAATTCTTCAATTCATGAAACTTGCCCCTGCCCAGCTTCACCCAAATCGGTATGTTGTGTTAAACTATATGTACATGATTTTCCTTCGGCATTTGGGAAGGGTTCCTACACTCGAAGAATTCAGATAAATTTATATTTTCAAGATGAGAAGCGACCATCCATCCCTCACCTTCTTGGAATCCTCCAAATGTTGTCAAATTGTCTTTGGTCTCTACTATAAGCATAACCAATTTAAAGATGAAAGCTTTTTTATTTGTTGCCTGGAGGGCTTTGCTTATAAGTGGTTGTCAGGATGTAAGTTCCACCGTTACTTTCTAACTTACCAAAGTCTACTCTTTTCCATTCACTGATTCCACTTCTCTTTAAATCTAACAAACATTCTACAGAGGATTACTAATGCTGCTCTAGCTTAAACACTCCAACAATTGAAGAGTATCCCACCTATGAGCGAAGAATGAAACTTTTATTAAATGATTCTCAAATGCGCTACTTCCGATTACTATACAATGGTTGGAGTCTCGGCCTCATGCACCCAACACAAAGAGCCATGTAGATCGTAATTGAAGTTAACATCGATCCCCTAGCTCCCTCTTAATTGTTCCACATACAACACACGGCATCCTAATTCAATAAGGCGAGGATAAAGATGAATGTGAAGATGACGATGAGGACGAGGATGAAGTTGAAGACATCAATAGTGCATACGAGTCAATCAGGTAGACATGTGGCAATCCAATGATGCCATCCCCACTCCTCGGCCTAAAAGAATAAGAATTTGATCTCCTCGACTAATCCCTAAGTGCATTAGACTTCTCCCAAAGAGAAAAATATGCACCTTGGGATCCTATAATATCTTTGGCTCGCTTGGAGATCCTAATAGCATTTTAGATTTCCTTTCGGAAGATGACATCAAAAACTTCTGTCTCCCAAGCATTCCCTCCCCAATTTGAACTATGGTTGACGTTCCCCATACCTTTGTGGGGGAAATAACTCTAGCCAATCGACCATATAAGCATGGTCTGTAGAATCAACAAGGCACTCTAACACCTTGCACGATACTTAGGATCACCGCACGCTCGCTTTGCACATGCCATTGTCCACTTCTCAGTTACAAACTTGATTTCTTTCCTTTTCATGTGCAATAGGATGTTACGGCCTTTTACGGGATCTCAGTAGTATGTCAACCGGATATCATGGTTGCAAACCTTTGGTTCTTCACGTTAAATGCGCAACTGGTCACGAGAATCAAAATTCTGAATAGCTTTGAAGGAAGAAAGAAAGATAAGATGAAGGGGAGAGACAATATCATGTTGAAAGAAATCTCATGTGTTTGCTCTGGGTCAACTACAAAAGTATATTACTTATGTCGTAGCCGTTCCTCACTTCTTAAATCTCTAGACCGATACTCTTCAAGGCCCTAAACTTCCTTCTGCCTCTAAAGTCTATACTGCTTCCATGTCGGTACCACCTCCACAGCAGGTTGTAGTGCCTTTACACAAGTCCAAACACACTTCTAAGCTTACAAGTTCTTCGACTTCCAAACCCATTCTACGTAGATCTAGTAAAGAGCATGGTCCTATGGCTCCTCCACACATGTCAATTCTATCGCGACCTTATTAACAAACCTAATCTTAACAAATGCAAAAAGGCTTCCTCGCTTGTGCTTTACTGGGATAAAGTTCGATTATGTTCTAAAGAACATTTTGTGAGAAGTGGCCTTTCATACAAAAGTAGTTGTCCATGATGTGTTTGAGCAGTACTTACCCTGGAAAAGGCTCGCTCTTGCCATGTCTAATACAAAAAAAAAAACAATCAGTTGATTATTGAGCAACATGATATTGAGAAACAAGACCACCACAGAATCTACGAGTAGTACACCTAAGAAATAAATCAACTGAAAAAGGCGCTGGAGGACCACTCATAGGAGGTTCCATGATGGCACAACATTGACAAGGATGCCTGATAGGAGTGGTCCGATGCAATGGGAGTCCTAGTACGCACGAATACCGATGCAACATAATATAGTTTGGATAGAGAATCCTGGTGCGTGCGATAAGAGGCCAACACTATGGTCGGGAGGTAGATATGGATGATGATGATGCTACATTTCGATGAGTCGGCATTGTGTGTTCCCCTCGATGCGTAGTGGAGTTACGTGTAATTAGGGGAAAAATCGATTCCCTAGTATCTTAGAGGCGATGATATTAATGGGAGTAAATCCCAAGTAGCCTAGTAGCGGTGTTTCCATAGTCAGTAGCAAAGAGGGCAATGTCTTACATATTGAGTAGCTTTAGGAGCGGTGGTCGATTGCTAGATGTGAGATTCGATCCATTGTAGTAGCCTACACAAATTGTAGTGCATGAATGCACTAGACAAGAACCCTTACACAACTT
Source organism: Allium cepa (assembly GCA_030765085.1). Lineage (NCBI taxonomy): Eukaryota > Viridiplantae > Streptophyta > Magnoliopsida > Asparagales > Amaryllidaceae > Allium > Allium cepa. The sequence goes on along the minus strand of CM060937.1, from coordinate 179,758,311 downwards.
GAAGTAACTGCACATGACCATAACATATTAAACTTGTACTCATTCATTAGACTTTTGTCTAACCCGCTCTGTTTCCTTCTTTTTTCCTACCATAGGTGGACAAAGCAGCAGGTGATTAACCCATTCTTAATACTTGGAGAGTCGAGCTTATCTCTGAAGATTATTTTTTTACTATATTTTCTTTTTATGTATTTATCTATTTTATCAGTACAGTTTATCTATTTTACCAGTCTTGGAGTGATATATTTTATATACCCTGTATTGGACCATATATTAATTTCCTAAGATTATGATTTGGATATTTTGTATGATGGATATTTTTCTATGTTATGATCTATTCCTTCTGCTATGAGTCCTTAAATTATAGCATATCTTAGATTATATCTGCTTTTATTAGTCTCTGTGATGTAAAATGTTACAAACCTCGGTGCTCCATATTTCTCAAAATGACACGAGTCCAAAAGTCATGCTAGGATTTGGATCCATGTATCGGAAGGTGCGGGTTACCACACTTAGTATCAAAGCAAGTTCCTTAGGGATAAGGGCGGTATTAAGAGAACATACTAGGAAAGTTTATAAAAAGAAAATGGTTTTCGAAAAGGATTTTCAAAATAATCTTTAAAAGATTTCAAAATGCACATTCTAAAACTGTATGTATATATATGTGTATATATATGTATAGATAAAATATTTCAAAATGTTTTTTAAAAAATTTCGTTTATTAAAAAAATCTCTCTTGTTCATGCCTATGTTATCTCTTATCTTTTAGTCATATTATGCTATATGTAGAAAGTTGCTAATGTAGTTCTTAAAATTAACAGATAGAAGATGAGTGATCCCATAGGTTCAAGCTTCGATGATGCAACTGAGGTTCTAGGTGTGAACATCCCAATATAATTCCGTCGATACCTTTAGGCGAGAGGACAGGCCGAGCTAAATCCCACCAAAGAGCCCATGGACAAAGCGATAGGTGTGGTTCCTACAGCCCACCTACCGCTATAGACTTTGCTAAGCTATGTAAAGATTCCTTAAATCTTGGAGGAAATCCATACACGGAGATAGAGTTTATATAGGTTCGAGGTCATAAATTCGCATTTGTGAGAGGATCTTTAGTTTGATGGGTTTGGCCGACAAGTTAAAGATGTAATTAGCTACATGGCAGTAAAACGAAGAGTTATTGAGCTACTGGGAGGTATTCAAGGCAGAGACCGACGAAGAGGAAACCACTTGGGAAGAGTTCCGTAGGCGATTCGAGGTGAAGTTTCTCTCTAAGGCAGAGGAAAGCGTGTAATGAAGATGTTTATTCACTTGAAGCAAGGAAATCTATCTATTAAGGAATATGTCAAGCAGTTCAATGAGCTAGCAAGATTTGGAATGGGGCATATTTACACACGATATACATAAAAGTTATTAAATTTGCTAAATGGTTGAATCAACCCTTCAAGATTTAGCTTTGAGTCATATACCTATGGGTGCTACATATGAGGGCCTAGTAGAGAGAGCCTTGCTAAATACCATCTCCAAAGGGGAAGTCAATAAGGAAGAACCCAAGAAGGCTGTTAGAAAAGTGCAACGGAACTAGCATAAATTTGGAGGTAGACCTAAAGGAAAGGTATAGAATAAGGATATACACTTTAGGATGTGGTAGGAACGGGCATTTCATGAGGGAGTGCAGGATAGATCTTTCTGAGGTTAAGTGCTATAACTACAATCAGTATAGATATATGAAGCAAGCTTGCACAACATCACCAAGAGCTTTTACTTAGGTGGTTCCGTCTTATGCACTAGAGCCAGTGGAAGACAAGGTAAGAAAGTGGTGATCAAAGGTGTGTTGACTCTTTCTAGTTTATGTACCCATACTTTATTTGATACCAGGGATTCACATTCTTTCATCTGTACCAGAATTGCTGATGACTTACACTTATACACTAGTATAATCATGGACCATGTGGTTATGTCAAACCCCGTTGGCGGATCGACCTATATGTCTATCTTATGTAGGGTTTGAAGTTGTTCATTTTAAGGGCCGATTTTGATTTTATTGCTTTTGTATTAGGATTCTTTGGGTTTGGATTAATATTGGGCATGGATTGGATGACAATGTATGTGGCGATTTTAGACTAGGATAAGAAGGTTGCTAGATTGAACACATGTAGTGGACGTAACTTGGAGGTTTATTGCAATCCCCGAGGATCTGTTATGTTAAGCTGCTTATATTCTTTAGACATATCATGATGATCTAGACATGGTGCCTGTAGTTAGAGAATTCCCAGAAGTTTTTTGTTGAGATTGTTGGTCTCCCGGCCCAGAGGAAGATTGAGTATAGGATCTATCTTGTTGAGAATACCAGATTTATCGCCTTACCACTAAGGCATATGGATTGAAAGGAAATGAACATTCTAAACAAGCCAGTTAATGAGTTTTTAGAGAAGGGTTTCATCAGGAGGAGCATTTCTAAGTGGGAAGCACTAGTCGTCTTCGCCACTAAGGCGAATGGTTCCCTGAGACTTTACATTGATTATAAGGAGCTAAATAAACTAACAAAGAAAAATCATTATCCAATGCCACACATAGACAATCTCTTTGATGGTTAGTTGGAGATAAGGTGTTCTAATAGCTTGATTTAGCTACCGGATTCTATTAGTTACGTTAGTCGAGGACAATATCCAGAAGATGGCATCCCATACACCCGACGGATTGTATGAGGAGTTAGTCATGTCCTTCGGACTAACTAATGCACTTGCCTACTCTATAGATTTGACGAGCCAATTATTTAGGGATCACTTAACAAATTCATCTTAGTATTTATGGATGATATTCTTGTATACTCGAGAAGCGAGGATGCGCATGTGTTGCATTTAGGACAAATTCTCAGTACACTCCATGAACATAAGCTTAAGGAAAATTTTCAAAGTGCCACTTTTGGAGGAAGAAGGTACGCTTTTTGGGACACATCGTCTTAGAAAGGGGATTGGTGGTTGATCCAAGTAAGGTAGCAGTAATTCAAGATTGACATGTGCCGATGAATGCCATGGAGGTGAGAAGTTTTCTTGGTTTAGCGAGCTACTGTTGGAAGTTCATTAAGGACTTTGCAAAGATCTCTACCCTTCTAATCTGTCTTACTAAGAACAATCTAGTTTTTTTGGGGGATGTTAAATGAGAAGTTTATTTTATCAAGTTGGAGGTGGCATTGACTAGTGCACCGGTTTTAGTATTACCTGATGGGACGAAGCCATTTATAGTTTATACCAATGCTTATGGTATAGCGTTAGGCACATTTTTGATGCAAGAAGGAAGGGTGGTGAGTTATGTGAGTAGATAGTTGAATACCCACGAGAGAAACTACCCTACCCAAGATCTTAAGTTAGTGGTCATTGTCTTTGCACTCAAATTATGGAGGCATTACCTTCTAAAAAAGCTGTTTAAGCTATATACGGATCACAAGTCTTGAAGTACTTGTTCTCCCAAAAGAACTTGAATTTGAGGCAGCAAAGGTGGATGTAGTTTTTGGCGTCATATGACTTTGATATCGCCTATATCCTAAGCAAGGGTAATATAGAGGCTGATGCTTTGAGCAGATAGCATGCAATGTTGAGTCCCTTATTTCTGGACCAGAGAAATTTGGAGTACATTTCCGCCTTTGATTTCCGACCATCATCAAATATTACCTAGAATTACTTGCAGCTTTAGATGTGTAGACTACATTGATGGAGCATATTAGGTCTAGGCAGAAGGAGGACAAGGACTTAACAGACATTATAAAGAGGGTAGGTAAATGAGAGTCATCGATTCATTTGAGGCATTATGCCATTAACTTGAGAGGATGGTTACAGAGGGATGATATACTTTTTGGTCCTCGTAGTATGAACTTGGTAGATAACATACTAATTGAGTCTCACCATCCTAGGATGAACATTCATCCCGGTGGTGATAAGATGTATCGTGTCATGAAGAGAGTCCTTTATTGGCTCAAGATGAAGAAGCAAGTAGCAGATAATGTAGCTAGATGTATGACTTGCCAAAGGGTAAAGAAGGAATAAAAAAACTAGGAGAATTGTTGCAGCCATTAGATATTCCTTAGTGGAAGTGGGAAAGTATTTTTATGGATTTCATAGATGGGTTACCAAGGAGTAGGAAAGGGAATGATAACATCTGGGCCATAATCGATTGTTTGACCAAGTGCACTCATTTCATACCAGTGAGGAGTACGAGGATAGTGGCATCGTTAGTGTCTCTATATGTGAGAGAGGTCACTAGGTTACATGGAGTTCCTATTAGTATAGTTGGTGACCGAGATTTGCTTTTCACTAGTGAGTTTTGGAGGAGTCTGCAAGAGGCCTTGGGGATCAAGTTGAGCTTGGGCATTACACATCATCTGTAGAATGATAGACAGATGGAGAGAGTGAATCAGGTATTGGAGGTTTATTATAGATGTGCATTTTGGACTTTAGAGGTTCTTGGAGACCACCTGCCATTAGTGGATTTTACTTACAACAATAGTTATCAGGCGAGCATTGAGATGACACCATTTGAGGAACTATTTGGCAGACCCCGCAGATCACTATCGTGTTAGTGGGACACTACGAATAGAATTATTCTTTGGTCAGATATGGTGAGGGAGACATTAGAGAAGGTGAATTTGGTTCATAGGAGAATGAAGACCGCTTAGGATAGACAAAAATCTTATGCTGACAGGAGAGGTATAGAGTTAGAGTTCGCAGTGTCCGACATGGTGTTCGTGAAGGTTTCACCCCCTTGAGCACACTATGAGATTTGGTAGATTGGGGAAGCTAGCATTGAGGTTTGTAGGTCCTTTCCTAATAATTACGAGAGTTGGAAAGTTGGCGTATAGAGTAGAGCTTCCTGAGAAGTTAGTGGGGGTACATGATATTTTCCATGTGTCATACTTGTAAAAGTGCTTACATGATACATCTATCGTGGTTGAGCCAAGTCAGTTAGAGGGGGTTGAGATAGAGCGAGAGTCACTTGTTCATCGTGCACCCACTTGTATATTAGAGCAAGTTACAAAGAGACTCCACAACAAGGAGATTAGACTTATTAAAGTTCGATTTGGAGATGTTCCAGCGGAGAGTACATGGGAGCCCGAGGAGAAGATCCTCGCTACCCACCTACAACTTTTTTATGATACATTTCCAATTTAGGTTTAATAGACATAAACCACTTATGTATAGGACTTATGTTGATATAGCTTTTAGGTAGAGACCATTTGATGGTAGGAATGGTTGTAAACATGTCAGTAGGACATGTTATGGATGATGGATGCTAATGGATGTACTTGGATGTATTGTTTGAATGGTTCTTTTTTGCATGTTTAGGATAGTATATCCTCTAGATACACACACTCACACTTGATACCATGTTATCTCTTGATTATTATTGTTTCACTTTTTTATGATACATTTCCAATTTAGGTTTAATAGGTAAAAACCACTTATGTATAGGACTTATCTTGATATAGCTTTTAGGTAGAGACCATTTGATGGTAGGAATGGTTGTAAACATGTCAGTAGAACATGTTATGGATGATAGATGCTAGTGGATGTACATGGATGTATTGTTTGAATTGTTCTCTTTTGCATGTTTAGGATAGTATATCCTTTAGAAACATACACTCATACTTGATAGCATGTTATCTCTTGGTTATTATTGTGTCAGTGGATGTTATGCATATGGATGTTGTATATGAGTTGTATGTATACGCATACATATAGAATCACAAGTACATTTTCTTAGAATGTTGCATACATTTGGATGCGTGGAATGAGCATCTGCATGAAAGGAGGTTGACTGGATTAGTAGACCACCTACTCTTTTGCGTTAGAATAGGTTTACTTGTATTTCACGTTGCATATATAAGTACTTATGCATTAGAAAATTTCTAAGGACAATGATTGCTCGTGCATGGTGGATGAATAGATGGTTGTAGCTATTGGTTGCTATGTGTATAAGTTATATTTTTTCGTCCTTTGAGATTATAGGGACGAAATCCTTTTTAAGGTTTAACATATTGAATTTTGCTATGTGAACTCATAAAAAATTGAAATCTACGGTATCCTCTCAGCCATGGGGGAAAATCAATTCCCTCATCAAATTTCCTCAAATATTTCCCAATCTTCTTCTCTAATCAGACCACCTGAGGCTTCTCACATCAACAAGCTATGAGGAGTTATCAACATTGAAGACGATGGGTTTAAATTGGTCGAATCGAGACAACAAAGGGGAAAAGAGGCCAAAAAGGTTCAGGAATTGCTATCAGTTCCCCAAAATGACAATCGGAAAGGCAGAGATGGTCAAAACGTAACCACCCAGCGCACCAAGAAAGGCGAAATGTTGTCAATACAGAGAAAACCAATAGCCATCTCACTGAACAAAGAACAAGGCCGGAAGTCTTGGGCAGACATTGTTGCTGATCAGCCTCAAGAACCTAGTGTTGAAGAATGCAATCTTGAGCATATTGCACCAATTAGAATTAATAACAAGAAGTATGGTCTGGTTAAGGAGGAGGTTCGTAAAAGGGCCATTGAATCATGGAATAATTCTGTTCTTGTTTATATAGTGAGCAACAAAACATACTACCTGTTTTTAAATCATACATACAAAGAGTTTGGAAACCGATTGGTGAATTTGTAATCTTTACTAGAGAGAACGGGTTCTTTCTAGTAAAATTTAAAGATCCTAAAAATTGTTATTCAGTTTTAAAAAATGGACAATATTTCTATAATGGAAAACTCATAATAATGAGAAAGTGGTCCGATTCTCTGAAAATGGACAAAGACTTATTAACGTCTATGCCGATATGGATAAGATTACCCTGTGTCGATCTGAAGTTGTGGGATAGAGAGGCCTTCAGTTTATGGCAAGTACCATAGGCAAACCCATAAAAATGGATGCAACCACAACGATTAAGATGAGATTGAATTATGCTCGCCTTCTTGTAGAAGTGTCTGCAAATGATGAGCTCCTCAGTGAAATCTTTCTTTCTTTGTATAATGGAGAAAAAATCACTCAGAAAGTTGAATATGAATGGGTCCCGCCAAAGTGTAATGTATGCAATTGTTTTGGGCACACTAGAGAGCAGTGTAACACAAAACAGGCATGGGTACCCAAGAGCTATAATCAAGAAATGCAAGAAAAAGAAACCTCAAATTTTGATTCAAGAAACCATTCAATGTTACAAAAACAGTCTATGTCATCAGAGGATAATGATCGGATCAACCAAATTAGTATCAATTCCGATCAAAGAAAGAATGATATTGTGCTCTCTGATCAAGATGATCAAGTCATAGCAGAGGAAACTCATATACAAATTTGGAACCACAAGGGAAAATCGCAGAGTAATAAATTGGTGGGTGCGAAGAATAAAAAGGTCTTAGAATCTGTAACCCCACCAGTTGAAGACCCTTGTTTATTACAGACAACTATGGTACAATCAATAATTATAATAACGAAGATCATATGCAATCTAAAGTCTTGAATTTGGAAAAGCCTCCTGAAACAGCCCCTCCACCTGAGCAGGCTGCAGTGACTGAGGAATCTGACTCAGCCATGCCTCGCACTACTGTCCTATTTGATATCTCGACTATTAAAATTCCAGAAGGTATTAATAATTCTGGAGATGAAATAGAAATGGTGGATGCTGTTGATTAGTTTAATATCTCTGAACTGCATACACCAAAAACAAAAGCTACAGGTAAGAATAGGGGTAACAAAGAGAAGAAAGCTTTTAAACAAAAATACATTTCTATAAATCAAGATTGGGATGAAATTTCAACCAGGTTAAAAGCAAAAAGTGTTGAAAACAAAAGAAGATGTAAGAGTGCTTTGGCATCAGGTACTGTCTAAACCCTTATTTTTATTTTCTAGTTATGTCTATATTTGCATGGAATGTAAGAGGTATGAATTCCTCTTCTAAACAATCTGATATATTATATATGTTTAGTGTGTATAAACCCTCTGTTATTGCGCTAATTGAGAATAAACTGAATGAAGATAACTTTGAATTTTTTTGTTTTAAACTACCCAGAAACTGGAAAGCTGTTAATAATAATGATTGCGGTTGCAAAGGCAGAATTATTGTTGTATGGGATTCCAATATTTAGAATATGTTAAACAGTAATAAAGATAAGCAATTTATAGACTGTCATTTTGAAAATACTGGTGGTTTTTTTCTTCAAATTACTAATATTTGTGGTAGCAATTTGGAAAATGAAAGAAATAGTTTGTGGAGTAGGTTAAAAGCTTTAAACTTAAACTATAATTTCCCTTGGCTAATTTTAGGGGATTTTAATACTGTTTTTCATGCCTCTGAAAAATATGGTGGAATTAAAATACCTCAAAGCAATCTAAATAAACTTAATAAATTCTTAACTGAAACTGGTTTAATAGAACCAAGTACTAGTGGTAATAAATTTACTTGGAAATCCGGTATAGAAAGGAATATCCATGGTAAATTAGATAGAGCCTTGATTAATAAAGAATTTTCCAATGTTTTCCCTAAATTTATATGTTCTACACTAGAGAAAAATACTAGTGGTCATACCCTAATATTAATCTCTCTTTTTAAGGATACAACTTTTGATAAAAAAAATTCTCCTTTTAGATTTAAGAATGTTGGATTTTAGAGGATAACTATAAAAATATAATGAAAGAATGTATGAATTTTTCTTGTAATGGTACTAAATAATTCCACTTTAATATTTTTCTGAAAAATACTAAAAATAATCTTAAAACTTGGAATAAAAATAATTTAATGAAAAATAATAAGCTGGAATTGTTATGACAGGAAGGGAAACTGTTACAAGAAGCAGTTGACAAAAATCCTGGGAATGTAAATACAGTCAAATATTTTTTTCCAATCGACAAAATTTATCTACAGAATTATATATTAATACTTTGAATGTTAAACAAAAAGCCAAGGTTGACTGGTTAACTATGGGTGATATTTGTACTAAATTTTTTCATGCAAAAATGAGCTGCAGGAACATATGAATAACATAGGTAATATTATTGACAAAACTGGTAGTCTTACTAATGCATATGATAAAGTAGTTAAAGAGGTTGTAGAATACTTGAAAAACTATTTTTTTCTTCTGAATCCACTATCAAAGGATTTCCTCATATTATTCGTAAAAATGTTTTAAATGCTAATGCCTCTGATATATTGCTTTCTCTAGTTGCTATGGAAGAAATCAAATATGTAATGTTCAATACTGGTGACAACAGGAGTCCAGGCCCTGATGGCTTTAATGCAAAATTTTACAAAACTCATTGGGACAAAATTAAAGATCGGATTTTGGGTTTAGTAAATGAATTTTTTGATAAAGGTAAAATTCTTAAAAGCATAAACCATACTTTTATATTTAATCCCCAAAACTAAAAATCCCACTTGCATTGGTGACTATAGACCTATCTCTTGTTGCAATTTTATTTATAAAATAATTTCTAGTGTTTTAAGTAATAGGATTAAAAAAATTCTGCCATTTATTATCTCTGAAAATCAGAGTGCATTTGTTCCATGCAGACTCATTTATGAAATTTCCCTTTTAGCTCATGAACTAGTCGGAAATTTTAATTCTAAAAATGTTGAAAATGTATGTATTAAGGTGGATTTACAAAAGGATTATGATAAAGTGAATAGACACTTCATATATCATATAATGAAATGTATGGGCTTCCCTACTAAGTTCTGTAATTTGGTATTTGAATGTATAAATTTTCCTACTTTTTCTAATGTCATTCAAGGCAAGTCAGAGGGTTTTATAAAAAGTAATAGGGGTATTAGGCGAGGGGATCCATTATCACCTTATCTTTTCACTATAATTATGGAGTACTTTTCTATTTTAATGGAAAAGGAAGTTATTAAAGGTAATATTACTTCTATGAATAAATTCCATCCCTATATTAATCATCTTATATATGCAGATGATCTCATGGTTTTTGTCAAGGCTAATAAGACTAATGTAGATTCTATTAAGAAATTTTTTGGTAAACTGTTTAAATATGCAGGTCTTCAACTTAATGAATTCAAAAGCAAAGCCTATTTCAGTAAAAACAGTAGGTATAAAAGTGAAATTTTAGAATCTTTAAATATTACAGAAGGCAATTTGCCTATTAAATATCTGGGTCTACCCTTATCTATCAATTAGGTTAGAGATTTTGACTGCTCTATTCTTATAGAAAAAATACGAGAAAAAATGAAAACCGGTCTTGTAAACTTCTTTCAATAGCTGGCAGACTAGAGCTTATTAAAACTGTAATTTATGCCATTATTCTATATTGGATACAAACATTTCATATTCCAGCTGCCTCAATTAAAAAAATTGAAAGTAGTTATGCTGATTTTTTATGGAGAGGTAAATACCATAAAATCAGTTGGGATAAAGTGTGCAGGCCTAAAAAAGAAGGGGGATTAGGCATTAGGAATATGAAGGATCTCATTCTAACATGTCATTTAAAATTATTTTGGAGGTTTGTGAATGCAGACTCTCTTTGGGCCAGATGGTTGAGATCCAAATACCTCAAAAATGATAATTTTCAGACTGTCTTACCTAAAAATAATCAATCTTATGCATGGAAACAAATTTTAGAATGCAGAAATATTGGTAAGTCATTTTTAGAAAGAAGATTTAAATTAGGAAAACAAACCAGTCTTTGGTTTGACCCCTGGTTTAATAATGAATCATTTGTTAATAAAGTGGGCTGGGAGAGTTAGTCATTTGTGGTGGGGTTAGTGATACAGTGGCAATGATAATAAATGACAATCAATGGCAGCCACAGTTTCATCCTATCACATGCCCACATAAAAATAGTATATGTCAAATTCATGTTGATGTTCATGCAGAAAGTGATTATTGGGAGTGGAAAGCAAGTACCAGAGGGAAGTTTTCTTTTAAAATTACTTGGGAAAACATTAGAAATAAAATCCCTAATGTTGACTGGTATAAATGCATATGGAACAAAGTGAATTGTCCCAAAATGGCTTTCTGTACATATTTTACAGTCAACAATAGATTGCCAACTTGGGATAAAGTTAATAAGTGGGGAAAGTCTAATAATTCACTTTGTTCCCTATGTAATCTAGTAAGTGAAAGCGCTAATCATTTTTTTTCTGAATGCAGCTATTCTTACTACATATGGAATCATATTCAAAACATACCGCGTATTGCTAACAATGGTCAAATGAGTCTTATACAAGCCATTCAACACATCAACATCAATTTTAAAGTTAAAAGCTTCGAAAGAGACTATGCTCGCATATTGTTAACTACTACGGTGTTCCATATATGGAAAGAGAGGAACTTCCGAACACATAATAAAAGTAGCATGAAAAAAGAGCAGAATTGGATACTTATCGAGACAGAGAGAAGAATAATTCTTCATAAATCATAGAAAAAAATCAGGGATCAAACCAAATTTTATTTCCTAGCTGATGAATGGATCCATGAAGCCGGTAGCAAACAGCTAGAATTATTTCTCGTTCATGCTAAAGATTCACGTGGAAAACAACAACCTTTTGAAGCTAATGACCCTCATAAGACATTATTGGCTACTGACAGAGACTTCCGGTTACATAAGCGAACTGGTGAGACTACCAGGCTGAACCGACTCTCTAATTTAGATGATGATACTGCTAGGGGTATGAAATTAACAGATCTAAGTTGTAAAGAACTTAGATTTGCTAATTTCCCCTTGACCTCAATTCACCAGAGAAACCATAGGTTTAAAGAGAGCATCGAGGGGATGCGAGGGGGATTTAACAACTGCTTATCTTATTGGGAGAGAGGAGAGTCGAGCGGCATAAATAAAAACGGCAGAGAGTCAGAGTAGAAGTATCGACGAAACTCCTCTCGCCATGTTTAGGGTTTAGAGATATTTGATATCTTTATGTCGGCTAGGGTTACTTAGCGATATGTAATAGGGTTTCTCGGGTTTCGGGTTGTTAACCTGTTTTTGTATTAGGCTTGGCCCGTTTACTATTATTTCAAAAAAATTCTTTTTAAGGAGGAGAGAATGTAACACCTCGAAAATTTAACAAGAAATTTAATAAGAAAATTAAATTAAAATTATACAAGGACTAAAATGAAAATTTTCACAGATGTTTGAATTTGGCTATAAAACTTATGCATTACGTTCGTAGTGATTTTATGGATGATTTTCATATGTAACATCTTTGAAATCGGAGTTAATACGGAGAAGTTACGGGCATTGGAAGAATCGAAAATTGAAAAATACTACACAAATTAACAAGGCAATCAGTCGACCCAGGGGAGTCGAAGGTCGATCGATAGTGATTAACCTAGGTAGGGCAAGCGATCGACTGTGGTTGGGTAAAATCAATGCGGTGATATCTTTGAGCAGCTAGGATAAATGCTTAGCTCCGTAGAAATATAAATGTGTGCATGATTAGATTGGAGATTCTCCAAACTAAATCTAACTTTCTAAACTATTTTGCAAATCCTATAACTTATAGACTAATTTAAATCTAAAAATCACTTAACAGAACATAATAATGACACTCTGTCAAAATTTTCCTTTTTCTCCAAACCCTAAAATTCTTAACAATCAAAATAAAATAAAAGCAGTTGGGGATAGATGAAGAAAGCATAGCTAGCATTCGGAGAGGTGATTCCCAGACAAAGTGAGTAGGAAGAGCTTAGGCTTGAGGTGAGTGGGAATAATTTTAGTAAGATGATTGTTGTCGTTAGTTAATCTATTTTAATTGATTTAGGGTGCTAAAAATCTAATTTAAACTATATAAAATCCTAAAATGGAATATGGAAACTGGACTAAAATTGAAATATTGTAAACTGTTAAAATTGTATTGATTTATACAAAGTTTATCATTAAATTTGCAAATCCTCAACTGTAAACCCCAAATTGAATAGCAAATTGAAACATGGACTAATCATCTAGTAATTAGGGTTCATTATTAATTTCTAATGACATAGATTAAATAATAATAAACAATCGATTGTTAAAATTAGCAAAATCCTAATTCTAGTAAGCGATCGCTCGACCTTGACGCCTGGCGGTCAATCATTTGCGATTGGCCGGTTAGGGTTAGGTGCAGACAGTGGTTTAAGATTTTTAGCTAAATGTTATTCACACCATGACACCAAAAAGTTAACGATATTTTCATAGGTTGTGATGCATACTTCTATCGAATGTCATTAACTTTGTTGACATTAATTATCTGATGTGAAGTTGGAGCTACTTGAGGTGAATACAGCAATTTTGCATGGTGACCTTGAGAAAGAGATTTATACAGATCAATCAGAAAAGAGTTAGCCAAATTATATGTGAAAGCTTGACAATCTACGAACAAACTAAAGCATCCACAAGGTAGTGGTACAAAATGATTTATCAAGTTTTACTGTTTCATGAATTGTTTAGAAACTCAAAGTCAATGTGTATTTCGAAAGGTGCGCCAAATAGTTAACATATTTTGTTGCTATATGTTGATTGTTATTATGGCTAGAGACTAGCGTGGATATGTTGAAAACATAACTTAGTAAGAGTCTGACATGAAAGATTTGAAAGAAAAAATGTGATGGAGATATGTAGAGAAAGACAAGCGAGAGAGCTAAGGCACTCATAGAAACAATACATCTTGAACATTCTCGTTTGATATGAAATCAAGCAGCCACCGAGTACTTGTTTTATTCTTTATGAGGATATATCTCACACATATACAAAGAAAGAATTTATGATGGTGTGCCATATGCAAATGTTTTTGGAAGTCTTATTTATGCAAAGATACATACATGGTCGAACTTGACTTTGGTTGTTCGTATTGTAGGCTTATCACTTACGTATGTCTAATTCAAGCAAGTAACACTGGGAAATGATAAAGTGAATTCTTAAATATTTGAGAGGTACTTCATAGCTAAATAATCAATAACAAAATCGGTCATATATTGTCCAAGTACCAATATCTGATGCACAAAACTATTGGAATCATATTTGAATAATATTAATTAACTAACAAATTATCTATACACTTTAAATTATAAATGATACCAAAAGGACATTACTTTGTTAGTTTATATTGCTTTGTTAACTAAACAGTCAAGAATTTGCCTATGGATAAATAATGCATCTTTTTCGATTTAAACCTAGAAAAGGTAACATACCTTTATTATAAGTGTCTCCTAACTAATTTCATCCTTGTAAACACTCTTAATATCTTTGACTTTAACATGATCTTTGACTTTAATATGATAAGCTCAGACTTACCTGTTATATTCACTATAATCTTACACTACTTAACTCATTAAGTGCATAGCAGAGACAAAAAGGTATTTAAAATATGAAAATCGAAAATCGAAATTCTCACCTCTAAATTGACTAACCAACTATTTGCACCAGATCCAAAGCCATGATCGAGGTGGTAACCGAGTAGAGTTCCATCTAAACAAACTGCCCAAGTCAAGAACCAGAATTAGTAATAATCCATATATCAAGAAATCTTTGTTCAATAGGTGCAAAAGCTAGATGATATAGAACATGTAAAACAAGTAATTACTAGCATTCAACGTTATAAACCATTCCATACCTTTCATGCGTTTTAATGTTATAAACCATTCCAAGCCTTTCATGTAAGTTGATGAGAATTTCATGGTGCAATGCCTTGATAACATTTGAGTCCTCGTGATGTTTCTTTCCCAGTTAAACAATGTCTACCTGAAACTCAACATAATCATCTTCAAATTCTTGCATACAGACTATTTAAGCAATAGAATTATATATTTTGAAGTGCACTTTCTATGTTCTTGGAATCTTGAAGACCAAATGCCACAAAAATGAAGCACTGTATTGTGTATAGTGTCATCTATAATAATATAGCTGCTAAAATAGCACCGGACCTAGCTAATATGTTGGCAAACTAAACTTTGAATTTAGCAAACAAAGGCATTGTTAAGGTATTGGACCTGAAACCAAGGTCGACGAATGTGAGTCTAGGAGTGAATGTAAACTAGTCACAAAACATTAGCAAACTAACAACCAATTATGTTCTAAGATTAGATGTGCATTGTCAACAAACTTTGCATATTAGAATTTATATTTTATACACAATATTTTCTACATCATATATGTCTGACGATGAGGTTATATTGTAAAAATTGTCTTTAAGGAAAAAATGACATAAGACCAAATGCATTGTTGAGTAAATCACAAAGGATTAATTGGTATACTATCAAGTAAATAACTAATTTGCAACTTGAAAGAAGTGTTAAAAAATTATTATAACATTATATATTTGCAACTTGAAAGAAGTGTTGCCAACTTGTACAAAGCATAAAACATTATATTGACTTTGCATTTCAAAGTCTGAGCTAGAAAGATAATCAAACATTCACTGATTCTATTGTGGTATTTGAAATAATAGAATAGAAATAGTTCCAAGTTGCATAATGAATAGCATTTAAGATCCAATGCAACTTCTATTAGTGGTAATTAATGCTTATGTCATACAGACTGAGTCAGATTACATCCAATATCAAGTCAAGACTAACAAAAAACAAGATGGTTGATAATCTAATTGAATTCAGCCACATATATGATGTTCATTTGATAACATGCATCCCAAGATCTAATGCTTTCTTGATTAAAAAATAAGATATAACTAAATGAGCAGCATGTGTACATAACTGTGATATAAAAATAGCAATACACATATTAAGTGATGGCAATAGGCTTATCATTGACTTGTATTAGTAAACATTTATAATAGAGCTACAGATATTTTTATTGAAAAGTGCATTTCTTCATAAAACTATCCATGGATCCAAACAAAATCGTATGTATTGCACCTACAACAAAATCAGTGATCAGCACGAACAACAATATTTTAATCGAGGACCTTACATTCATTGTGTTTCAGATAGATATATGACATTCCATATTTGGTATTTGGTTACATAAGTAGGATAGTGTAAAATCTAGCTAGATGTGTAAACTATATGAACTACATTTATGAAACCAGCAACACAAAATTATATAAAAAACATTTCATTTCTAAGCATATTTACATGTAGTGCTGAAAGTTAACTGATAACCAAGGCAGTGTGTGTTAATTTTTTTAGTGTGATTAGGTTTTTAGATCTGCTTCTTAAGAAAGTTTTAAATAAAGAATCCAATATAAATGATATTTATCATAGAGGTGATCTTGTACTAAAGCTAAAACAAGTCCTAAATGTTTGTTTTTTGCATTCAAGTTATACAAAAACCTTTTTCCTATTTGGTAGATTCCATTTCCACCTGTAGATCATAGCTACCATTGATGCAATTAATTTGTTCTATTTGTCTACAAGTGCACAGCGTTGACCAACTCTTTAATATTAATATAATATATGCACAAGGTTACCCTTTTTCTTAGTTGACAGGAATATTTTTTCCCTTGATTGATATTCAAAAATACATTTGTTAATTGTTTTCTTTGTGATAATTTAACTCTTCAACCAGTGACTATATTTTTATCAATCCACTAGTATATGGTCATTAGCCTGCCTGTAAAGCTTTCATGAAGCGGCATGTATGTAAAGAAAGTTTTCATATGGTAAACTATATGGAGTAAAAATGAATATATGAACAGACCTGAGGCTATAATCATAAAACTTTGCAAACATAGCTTCTTCTTCATCACATCCATCTCCATAATGAATTATGTAATGACTTTTTGCAATCATATGTTTCACAAAACTTTCTAGGATTTACTAACAAAGTTAGTTGCAATGTAAACACATGAAATTCCTTTTAACCTATGACGATAGATTTTAAGATCTAATAAAGTCAACATTAACCCTAAAGCCTTCAACAACAAAATAGACCCAATATTTAACTTTAACCCGACATATGTGAGTAGACCATTAGGATCTTTCAATTACTCAACATCAGGCCATGATGTTTATGCATGTGACTCATGCAATTTTCTATGTTGTCGTGTTTGAGATCACAAATAAATGAAGAAGTGTCCAATTCTTATATAGTATCCATGTTATCAGCATCTGAAATAACTCTTGGTTGTTCATGTCGATTAAACTGAGTTTAAATGGCTCGCATTCTAATTTTAACAATTAAATCAATGCTTTCCTTCCATTTCAAACATCCAAACATGTTTCTCAAGTCGTTTTCAATCTCTTCATTACCTCCAATGGATTATAGTGAACTCTTCAAACTAAATCATTCCATCTTTGTTTAAGTAGACAGATTTCAATTCTAATATCATTAATATTTTTTTAAACCTTATATCTAAATTCAAAATGTTAAATAGTTTTGAAATTGAAAAATTATAATACCTAAATTGGACGCGGTAGAACATCAAAACCCTAGATTTTTCTTGGTACTATCTCACGCACCTTTCCTTGCAGCATGTAGCCACTTGAAACAATTTCGATTTTGGGGAAGGAAGCAAATTGGATACCTAAACCTGATTTAAGTTGAAGAATAGATTTAAGAATCTATGAATAATTGAATACCTAGATGAAATTATGTATCGATGACCTGAAGAAGCACCGGCAATTAGTGCCTGACGTCAATTGGTGGTAGTGTGTAACATAGATGCTGAAGCGATGTTCAATCAGTGATAAATAACAATCTGATTTTGTTTTGTTGGTGGTGACGTTCTTTGTACAAGAAACATTTTAGAGATTTGAGAAGAGGAGGCGGAGTCAACTAATTTTTGTTGAAGGTTTTTATTTTCTTTTAGCAAAAATAAGATGAAATAAAGGCGGGAAAAGTAAACAAAGTCCGCCTAGAAATATTACTCCAGGTATCTAAACTTATAATGCTACCATTGTATTATGGTCAGGGACAAGTTGCATTTAGTGCTCAAACACTGCTATTTAATGATACCAAAATCACATTTTCTTGTAGTGGGCTGAAGTAACCCACTTGGCTTCTGATGTTCGACCTTTACCTATTGGCAGTTCAGATATTGCTTTAACAATAAGCCTACATCCCTCTTCATTCCTTCCTAAAGGAAACTCCTCTTCATGTCCCGATACACCTCGGTTCCTCCCGGATGAATAATGAACTTCGAACGATGGCATTCCTCCAAAACTTCCTTCCTAATGTCTCCCGCAATCGGAACACACAATCTTCCTTTCTTTCAACCGCCCATTTTGTTCAAGACTAAAATCCTTCAGGTCATCACTCTTGGTTCCATCCTTTAACTTCCTAATCTGTTCAACTAATACTGGATTCTCCATCTATTTAGAAGCAATCTTTTTGATCATTGTCGGTCGAATTTATAAACAGGATGACACTATAGTTTCTCCACTAGATTCAGCTTCAGATCTCCACTGTACTCTACATGTCATCAACGCTTCGATATCTCTCTACTTAGATGTAACATCCGCCATCTAGAGGCCAAAGCTAAGTGCTATAGATGCTTTAGTCATCTATAGTATTAACTTTTGACGACTAAATATGGCTATGTTAATGGTATCTTTAATATCAGAAGCACTTGAATATAAAACAAAGCACAGATTTCAAAATAGAATTTTCGATTACATTTCAAAACAGATGTTCCATATTCAGATTACATAGTCCCAAACTTTTTCCAAGCAATGATAAAATATACTTATTACAAAATACGCCAAGAGTGGTATATGAAGATACCCACTTGGATGATCATAGTCATACAGTCATAATTGACTTAATATAAACACAGTGGAATTAATAATAAAACAAAGATCTACACTCCTAAATAGTTATCCGTTAGGCTCATGCTTGCCTCTGGTAGCCTTATTTATCATCGTACTATAACCTGAAAAACCTTTGTAACTAAGCCTACTCAAATCAATTTTGAGCACGCGAAAGTTTAAGGGAAAAACATAAACTTCGAGTCAGACATAAAGCCAAGTGTGAATAATACTATACATCCTGGTTATTAATGTTAAGTGAGACCACGTCGCTTAGCAGAACAGGTTTCCTCTCACTAACATCCTTTTAAAATATATATTTTTCAAACTTTCATCCTATAACCAAAACTAGTTAAAACTGTAAAGCAATATTATGTAAACATACAAAAATGGACCATTTTTCCAAACATTATAGTTTTGTTTGGCTTACTATTAACCTTTGGCTGACTCGGGCCTTCCAGTCAAAATAAAAAAAATTCTCTAACATCTGTTGGACACATCTCTTCTGGATGATCTATCCTTAACTATTTATTAAATACTTTTCTTCTGAACGGTCTGCCCCTAACTTATCATCTTCTAGGGTCACCTGATCCCTGTGCGGTTAGAGCACGTGACAAATTGAGTGCGACATTGGTGCAAAAAGTCATAGCAGTGATGCAGCGAGGATATATCGCATATAGCGGATGACTCTAAAATAGCATATAAAACTCATACTTAATAAATTTACAAATATATAAATGGTAATTAAATAAAATGTTAACATTCAATTGAATTATAATTAATACATAAATAATTTTAAATAAAAACATGTGCGAGTATACTGTAAACAAACGTAAAACTGTTATATAACATAGCTAAATTTAGTAGAATATTGGAGTATTTTCATTTCTGAAAATATATTAAAAATTAAATTAAATAAATAAATTTCATAATTTTTACAATGTATAGATGTCATTTTTCAATTCATTTCTTTTAAAGAAGATATAGCCGAAATAGCAGAATATAGTGGGACTAACGGGATATAGCGGAAATAGCGGGGCTTAAATTGAAAAGGCTATATTTGGGGCTATATAGAAAAATTGTAGTGGTAGAAATCCGCTACGAGATATAGTAGGGTTATAGCTGGGTAATAGTAGGGCATTAACTACACAGCCTGGTCCTAATGATTTTGCGGCTCACCAATAGCCTATCTGTATAAAAATATATAATCCATTCTGTGTGCAATCATAATTTTAGTCTTACCTGTGACAAAGTCCTACACACTGAAATTTTGGACTAAATTAGCTAGGGTTAATAGCTAATGTATAGGGCACGACCCTACACCAGTCCCATCTAATATTCTAATATTTGAGTAATTTTACTTAACGATAACTTCCCTTAAATTTTCCTTGAAAAACTCTTTCAAATTGATTTAAATCTTTAAACCATACTTACACAAGGAAAGTACATATTCTCTATGTTTTACTCAAAATTACCTTGCCCTATTATATATATATACACATTTTACTTAACCCCTTGTTGATGAAAATATATACCCCTTTCGAAACCCTTAAACCTCGTCATTCTAAAATATTGGAAAATCCTTTCTTTTCTCCAAAAGCTTCAAAATAATAGACATCCCTCTTTAAAACCTTTAAACATTTCCTTTCGAAAACATTGGAATAACCCTTCCTTTCTTTTCATCTAAAGCTTTGAAAACAAAGGAATACCTTCCCTTTCGACCCCTTCGAAACCCTTGGGGAACCACCCCTTCAAAACCATTCTTTAAAACTCTTTCGAAAGCATTGAAATACTAAACCTTTCAAAAGCCTTTGGGTTCGATTTAAAACGTATGGAAACCTTTCTAAACCATTCAAAGTTTATTACTTTGAAACCTTTTGAATTATGCCTTCAAGTAGAGCAAAAGGATAACAAGCCCATTGAAGTCGAGAGCACTTCTTTCGAAACCATTAAAACTAACTCTTTCAAAACCACTTGGGTTATACTTCAATTATAGAAATAGGGTTTTAAAACACTTAAGTCAAAAGCTTTTGTTTAGAAACCATTTCCTAAGTAAAGAAGTGATGGCGTCGAAACCATCCCTTCGAAAGCATTAGAGAAGTGGCTGATTTTTAAAAACTAAGTATACCTTTCGAAACCATTGACTTCGAAAGGTAGAAAGGAGGCAGCTAGGAGTTTTGGGTTAATCGAAAGAAAATATTTAAAACTAAAGTGCAACAAATTTGAAACCATTTCTTTTATATCCATTGACCCAGTCGAAAGCTAACTGAGTAGAAGGCCATTTAGTTGAAAGCAAGCAGGCGCATTTCAATTTTAAAAATAAAGTAACGCTTTGACCCATTCGAAACCTATGGTTTCAACCTCATACCTTTCGCATTCTATCCAATTCGCTACATACCAATTTCTTGATACTAGGCACATTGGTTTCGATGGAGTTAAGGGCGGAGGGACTTGGTCGAAAGCCAACCAAGGTGGAAGCAGGTGCCGAAAGCAATAAAACAGGTAGAAGGCTGAAATAAACAGTTTTTTTCACCTAACCTGCTTTACATGTAAAATTTTGATTGGTTGCCGCTTTTCTTTACTACTAAAAAGTGCTGCACATTTTAGAACCAATTAATTAATTTAAATCTTTTGAAAAACACCCCTTCTCCTTAATTAAATATATTGAACATTTAAGTGTCATAACTTGAACAATTTTATATATTCATCAAAACGCTTAGGAAAATTCTATAAAAATTTCAGAAAATCCTTTTCATAATGTTTTCTAACGTATATATATATATATATATATATATATATTTCGAACCAAAATAACTACTTATTTTGCCATAAATAATTTATAATCTGATAAATCATTTTCTTTACTAGAAAATTTATATAAAATCCACCACAATTCAGAAAATTATGAAAATTGAAACCCATCTCTAAAATATCATTTTCATCTACATTAAAATTCACAAGGCATTTGGATGTCATTTAGTAGGGTTTTCGTATCAAACATATCATGAAAACTAATATGAACACGTGTAAATCATTAGAAAGTATATATTAATATTTAAGTATCCAAAATATTGCATTATCGTGCAAAATAATTTTGTCTTACCCTTAAATCCGAAAAATATAAAAATGGGATGTGGTAATCATTCATGTTAACTTTGTGATTAAAGATATGAGATTTGATGTTGAACAAGTTAATTTACTTCTTCTTCTTGAAATCCCAGCTCTATCTTCTCTTGAGATTAAAAATGGTGGCTAGCCTCTCTTTTGAATTTTAATTTTTGCAAATGAATTTAAGTGAGGACTCACTGTTGGGTTTACGATATTAGAATACTCATTTTCCTATTTACCCTCCCTTATTTCCTAAAATTTTTACTCATGTTATCTTGTTTTGATTTACGTTTAACGCGGCATGGCTACCCATGGTTAAACCAAATCTTAGTCTATTAATCCACATCATTTTTATTTAATTTAGCTAATTAAATATTCGAAATAATGTTACTAAAAATATGATATGTTACAATCTTCCCTCCTTAAACAATTTCATCCTCGAGATTACGATAAGGAACACATCAAACAATCAAAGGTAAAACATACCATCAAAACAAACCAGGATAAGCGTCTCTAATCATGCTCACAGTCACCCAAGTACAGTCTCTAGCATCGTCATTACACTGGACTTTCACTAATCTGACTGTTATGTTCCTCAATTTCTTCACATCTCTTATGACTATCCGGAGAGGCTTCCTAACTATAGTCATATCTGGTTCCACTATTAAATCCTCTAACACAATCGGTGCTGCAGTATGTCTAGAACCCTAACACATTTCCTCAGATGAGATACATGAAAAACATCATGGACTCCCGCCAAATTACTCGGTAACTCTACACTATATGCGAGTTTCCCGATTCTTTAAAAAATAGGGAATGGTCCTACGAATCGTGGTTCTAACTTCCTTGTCTTTCCGAATCTGATAACACACTATTCATCGGCGATATTTTGAAGAAAACACGATCTCCAATCGAAAAATGTAAATATTTTCATATTTTATCTACGTAGCTTTTCTATCTGGACTGAGCTCCTTCATTCTCGCACTTATCAGCTTAATCTTTTATGTTGCTTCTTTTACTAAATCAAAACCAAGAATCAGTCTATCCCCAATCTCTAACCAACATGCGGGGGATTTGCATGGTCTCGCATACAAAGCCTCAAACAGTGACATTCCTATACTAGTCTAATAGTTATTGCTATACGAAAACTCGATGAGATGTAGGTAGTCTTCCATGATCCCCCGATGTCTAATATACAAGCTCGCAAGAGTCCTCCAAGATCTTGTTTGCTCTTTCCGCCGCTTATCTGTCTGTGAATGGTAAGTGGTACTCACCTTGAGCTTGGTTCCTAAACTCCCTTGAATTCAATAATTCGCTAGTAAACAAAGAATCACTATCACTAACAATACTACTAGGAATTCCATGCAGTCTAACCGCATTCTTCATAAATGACTTAGCCAATACAGGTGTCGTCCTGTTTGCCTTGACGGAATGAAATGGGCGCTCTTGGTCAATCCGTATGCTATGACCCATATACTTTCATTCCTTATGTTAGATCTTGGCAACCCGTCAACGAAATCCGTAGATATAGAATTGGACTTCCAAACGGAACATCCATTGGCTGAAGTAATCCACTCGGCTTTTTATGTTCGACTTTTACGTGCTGACAGTTCAAACACTGTTTTACCTATAAGCCAACATCCCTCTTCATGTCGTCCCAGAAGAAACTTCTCTTCGTATCCTCATACATCTTCATTCCTCCCGGATGGATAGTGAGCTTTAAACGATGGCATTCCTCCAAGACTTCCTTCCTTATGTCTCTCACATTTGGAACACATAATCTGCCCTTCTTTCTCAACCATCCATTTAGGTCAAGACAAAAATCCTTTAAGTCATTGCTCTCCATTCCTTCCTTTAGCTTTCTGATCCGTTCAACCAGAACTGGATCCTCCACCTGTTTAGAAGTTATCTTCTCAATCATTACCGGTCAAACTTCTAAACAAGACAACCTAACGGTTCCTTCACTAGACTTAGCCCTGGATCTCCACAGCACTCTACAAGCTGACAATGCTTCTAAGTCTTTCCATTCTACCATCATAGCTAATATTGCATTTTGATGCTTCCTACCAAGGGCATCTGCAACCTTATTTCCTTTTCCTGGTGTGTACTCTAATACAAAATCATAAGCGGCTAGAAACTCCAACCATCTTTGTTGTCTCATATTCAGCTCCTTCTGAGAGAACAAGTACTTCAACGACTTATGATCTGTATAAAGCTCAAACCTCTCTCCCAAAAGGTAATTCCTCCACACGGTCAACGCAAATATAACTGCTACCCAACTCCAAGTCATGTATTGGATGCCAAACCTCATGTAGTCTAAGCTGTCGAGAAGAGTAGGTAATCAGTTTTTACCCCTCTGCATTAGTACAGCTCCCAATCCTATTCCACATGCATCAGTATCAACAACTAAATCTTGATTCCCTTCCAAAACCATAACACAGGTGCATGGGTCAACAAGTGCTAAAAGCTCTAAAATGCTTCCTCACGCTTATTGGTCCATACAAACTTTACATCTTTTCGTGGTAGCTTAGTCATCGGTGCTACAATCCGCAATACATCCTTTTTAGACCTCCGATAATATCTCGCTAATCAAAGGAAACTTCTTATCTCAGTTGTCGTTTTTGGTGTTTATCAATTATTAACTCTTTGATCTTTTCTAGATCAACTGACAATCCTTTCACCGAAACCATGTGGCTAAGAAATTTCACTTCCTTCTTCCAAAACGACACTTTGAAAGTTTTGTCTTTAGCTGATGCTGCCTCAACATCCCCAAAACAACTCTAAGATGGGCTTCATGCTCCTTCTCATCCTTAGAGTATATTTAAATATCATCAATAAAAACCAACATGAATCTATCCAGGGGTTCCCCAAAGATTCAATTCATTAAATCTACAAAGATTGCATGTGCATTAGTGAGTCGGAATGGCATAACTAGCCATTCGTATGATCCATATTGAATCGTAAACATCGTCAAAGGAATACTATCCTCTGCCACTCTAAGCTGATGAAATCCCATCATTAAATCTAACTGAGAGAATATCTTGGCCCTACTCAACTGATCGAACAAATCATCAATCCTTGGCAGTGGATATCGATTCTTTATCGTCTTCTCATTCAGCTTGCAATAATCGGTACATATCTCGACGACCCGTCTGGCTTCTTAGAAAATACAACGGCTGCACCCCAAGGTAAACTACTCGCTCTAATAAAACTCTTTCCTTCCAAATCTACCAACTGAGCCTTCAACTCCCTCATTTCTTTCGGTGTCTTCCTGCTTGGCGGCCTACTCACTGTTTCTGCACCAGGCACTAAATCAATCTGAAACTCAATGGCTCATTTCGGCAGTAATCCAACTACAAGTCCAAACACATCCACGAATTCTCTAACAACAAAAATGCGATTCAAATCATTTTCCAAATCCATAATACCCAATAAGGCATTCACCTCACAACTGGGGTTTTCTACCATATAAACTATTCAATCATTACTATTTGGGTACCTAAGGGATATTTTCCTACCAAGGAAAAATATCTTAGCATCATAATTACTTAACCAATCCATACCCAATATAATTCTGAACCCAAAAAAATTAAATACATGCAAACTACAAGCAAATGTGTAACCTAGTAGGTCAAACTCGACATGGTCACACTTCATCCCAAGCATCGCATACCCTCCTGTCAGATTTGCAACTCTTAAGGAAGTAACTAAATATGTAGGTTCTAGGTTAAGTTCATCTACCAAACATCTAGATATAAAAGAATAAGGTGCACCAGTATCAAATAAAAAGCTAACAAATTTTTCGTGGATCTAGATTGTACCTCCTTACATAGCCTTTCCCTTCTCCTACACTATCGGCTTTGACGTAGGAGGCTCTACTGCAAACACCTGGCCTTTATCCCCTTTTGTTGGCTCTTCACACTAGTTCTTGTTGTGATAACCCAGATTTTCATATATCTGTTAAATGGAAATTAACAGGTTTTAATTATTAAACAATGATCTATAGATGAAACAAATAATAATGATTGTTTTTTTAAATGTATATATATATATATGGGTTTATTTTAATTTGGATATTAAATTGAAATTGAATTTGAATAAGAAATTCAAAAGATAAACATCTTAAAATATTTGGATTTAAAAATATATTTTTATGATTTTATTAGTATATAACCTGTTTTATATTATTTTCTTCAAAAGATCATATTTATATAGATTAAGGAAAGTAATTATTAAATAGATATATGTAAGAGAAGTTTAAATATTTAAAAACACTTAAGGTAATTATAAAAAAAATATAAATTGACATTATAATAAACAAGAATGTAAGCTAATTCTATGCATTATAACAAATGTAAATCAATTATGATGACATTTGTTGGAATTTTAACAAGTGTTATGAATTTGTTTTAAATTATAAATAAAAGATATAAGAAGATATATACATTTCTCTTCCTTCTCATTTTCTTTTTCAATCTCCATCTTTCAAAATAAAGAAAAATCTGTAAAGGTTGAACCAGAAAAAAAATTCAGATGCAACTTCAAATTAATTTAAATCTGAGGTAATTGTAATCAAAGCTCAAGCAAGGTTAAAACAAATCAAGATCTACCCAAAGCACTTCAGTTTCAAGGATTTTTCATATCCAGTAGCAATTAAAATCAAAATACAGAACAAAAGCATAAAACCCGTTCTCTGTCTTAGCCTGGTGAGTAAACATTTTTAATTAAAAAGGTTAAGTAGCCAAATAATTGTTGTTTGAGAAATTCCTATGATAATGTTGCTTTGCATGTGTGTATAATCTATAGGAAGTTGCTATATTTACATGATTGTGTTCGGAGATGCTTTGTTCTTCTCTGTTCTTGTTAAAGTATATTCAAAATTAGACAAAAATTTATTTTTTCTTCCTCTGATTTACTATAGGATTTTCTTTATAAACAATAAAGGTTCGTTTAGATTTGAATTAAATTTTAAAGATGAATTTAAGTAAAAAAATGCATAAAAGATATCAGGGAATTATGAATGCATTGGAAACTCTTTTGAACATGCTAAAACCAATCACTTTAATTCATTAATTCAAGATTATAACTTGAATCTGCTATTAAAGTTGGGAATTTTAAAACAAAAATCATAATTTTTAGTGTTGAACTGGATGAGTATTTGGAGAATGTATGGAAAATGGTTCTTGATCATTTTTTGGTGATCGGAGGTATTCGAGTGGTTGAATTTTCATCTGAAGCTAGATTGACGATGAGGGTGCTTGGAAAAAATGGTGGTTGAGGCGATAGTGGACTGTGGCGTCGACGGTGATTGGAATTAGTTTAAAACCCTAGTTTTTGTCTAGTTTGGGTTTTGGGTCACCACGTGGGCTTTGATTAATCGAGTGACATGAAACTCAGGGGAATGGTTGCGTGTTGGGTCACCGAGAGGTGGCCAGAGTCGCTGGACCTCTGGTGGTCGGAGCAGTGTGGTCGAAGGGAGTTTGCTGGAGGCCGTTTGGTTTCAGATTTCGACTGGGTAACTCGATCATGTTTGAGGGATCGTGATCATGTTTTGGTGGTTGATTTTGGTTGCCGCAATGCAGAGTGATGTGCCGGAGGGAATTTCGTTGGTCGGAGGTGGCTCCGGCGTTGGTGCAGGTGCACGGTGTTGTTTGGCTGTTAGTTGTTTTTTTGGTTGTGGTTGTTATAATTGAGGAGGAGGAGAGGAAGGGAAAAAAGAGGGAGCAGGTAGAAGTTTTGCTCGGGAATAAGCAAGGTTTATCTCGGGTTTTCTTCGTGTTGATTCGCACGAGTGTTTTAGTTATAACAAGTTTAAAAAACATAAATTAAGTTTTAAATAAAAAGAAGAAGCTCGGGAAATAGTTGAGATAACTCGAGTTTTTGATGAGGAATACCCGGGTTTGTTCTCAGGTTATAAATTTGATGTTAACAGTTTTTTTTTAAATTTATCAAAGCCAAGAAAAATAATTATCTTAAACTATTTTAAGAAATGGATTGATTTTAATGTTTTGTTAATTTAAGTTGAGAAAAGAATTTTAAGATATTAATCAAGTAAATTCTTAAGTTGTTTTTAAAGCTTAATTAATTAGATAATTAAGTAGTTTAATTAAAAGATTAAGTGTATAAAAATTTAAATTAAACTTAAAGCTTGTAAGTTATTTGGTTTGAAGGTTATTAGGTAGGACGTTGAAATAATTAAGAAAATTAATTAACATAAATGATTTATCATTTAAATTTATTAATTGATTTATAATTAAAGATTAATTAATAAGTAATTTTAGATTAATTATTGATTAAAAAAAGTAGTAATTAAAAGAGTAATTAATTAGTAAAATAAATTGATAATTATGATTAATTTTTGATTTAGGAAAATTAATTAAGGTTGATTACTTAAGGGAAGTAATTAAGGATTAATTACTTAATGTACTTAATTAAAGGATTGATTAATTAAGGGTTAGTAGATAAATGAGTGTAATTAATTATAAGATAATCAATGTAAGTGATTAAAGAATAATTAAATTAAGAGATTAATTAAGGATCAATGTGAGTAATGTGAATGGATGAAGGATAATTAATTTGAGTAATTAATTAAGGGTAAATTACTTATCGTAATTAAAGGATAATTAGTCAAGGGTGATTAATTAAGATGGATAACTAAAGATGATTAATTAATTAATTTGTAATTAATTAATGTTAAGTAAAGGTAATCTAAGTAATAAAAGATTTGAAATTAATTTAATTAGAGATAAATTAAATTAATTTTGGAAATATTCCATCTCGCTTATAAATGATTAAATGATGATTAAATGTCTTGAATCTATTGATATCTCTGATGTAAAATGTTTTGTGATATGATATGTTTTGGGTGGACAATGATAATGTGGTTATCTATCGATGATGAATTGTTGTGTAAAAAGGTGACATCTTTCATTTAAGATTGAATCGTATTTCACTTGAATAACTTGGGTTAAGATGGTATTGAATTCTAAGAGACCGGAGTCGGGTATCAGTAAATATCCGAAACCACTTCGATTCTTTGTAAATTGATATGTGAAATCAATTGGCTGAAATGGAAAGATTTAAGTGAATTGGACCATTTAATCTAAGTTTTGGTACTTAGGAATTGATGTGTGAAATAAGTGATGTCTATAACAACTTGTGAAGTTGTAAATTGATAAAAGTTACCTCGGGTTCATATAAGTTGTATGCTTTTGTATTCCATGTTAGATGGGTTTACTCATGTTGGTTTCCAGCCTGACCTGGGTGTTACTTTGATGTAATGCTCGGGTAAAATCGAGTATTACAGATTTTCAGGTAAGGACGTTCTGGAGCTCAGGAGGCGAGCTAGATGGCAGGAATGTATGGATTGTATTCCGCTGTGATATATTGTAGTATATCTGGGACAAGTTATTTTAATTGTCCTATGTTTGTGTAAATGTTGTAACTCTGATGTATTAAAACGTAATTGACTGATACAGCTTTCTTTGTGTAAATAATATTATTTGATATTATATTTTATCCGCTGCGAATGTGAGATTTTGAGTTTGGTTTTCTGTTTCTTCTTCTTCTATCTCTTTTCTTCTTTTCTCTAACAATCTGGAATTTTCGGGATCGAAGATTCCGGGTCATTACTGTTGGGCGAACCCTCACCACCATCCAACACCGAACCAGGCTTCGCCTCGCGCCGAATCATCCCTAAGACCAACCCTACATGCCGAACCACCCAACACCGGTCCAATCCCATCTCCCCTGCATGCCGAACCACCTCCACTCCAACAACTACCGGACCAACCAACTACCGGACCAACCAACCCACCGAGCCAACTCCACCCCGAACCAACATGGCTCCCATCTACTGCCGGTCCAAGCCTCTTCCATCTCACCACCGGACCAGCACTCTCCTGACCATCTCCATCTTCCACTACCGAACCAACCTGAAGAAGGCATTCCGGATCAACTCTACCAGGCCAGATTGCTCCAGTCCAGGCCCACCAGCAGCTATATACATCCAAGACCCTTACCCCCAGCCTCACTCTATAAATAGAGGGGCAGGGGTACAACAATGGCAGACAAGTTTGAGAGCTCAAGCACGGAAGGAACTTTCAAACAACTTTCATATACTTGTATACAAAGCTTTGTACTTGTAATCTGAAAGAAAAGAGAGAAAATAACATATAAAGTGGACGTAGGCACGTTCTGGCCGAACCACTATAAATCTGCGTGTCTTTTTACAATTTAGCCCCTGTTTTTTACTTATTTGCATAACTCACCCAAATTACTAAGAACAACATAAAATCAACTAAATCATACGACTTTGAGGTGTTTGTCCATTTTTTGTGCAAACATTTTTGGTGCTTTCACTGAGAGCTTGGAACTCGAAGCTTCAGCTTCCCTCATTCAACCTTCTTTCCCAATAGCACCCTTCACTGCCTAGGAAACATGACTTCCAGGCCGAGAAAAGACGCCAACAAGGGAAAGAACGTTGCAACCAGCAGCGCTCCAGATCCAGTGGATCCAGATCAAGAGTGATCTCAAAATGGGTTTAAAATTTGAAATTTGAAATGGGGATTCAAATTTAAGTAAGGTTAGCGGGACTTGATTGAATTTAACTAAGAAGAAGTTAAATAAGTTTGAATGATCAACCTGATTTAGGAATTTCAAGATGAAATTAAGATTTAACCTGAGAAGTTAAATGGTTAATTTAAAATAGGAGTTATGAGTGATCTCAAAATGGGTTTGAGATCTGGAAATTGAAAATGGATACTGTTAATTGGTGTTTGGATAAATTTGGATGTTTATTAATCCTGATGTCATTCCATGGTTATAAATAATTTATGAAACCGTGAATTGATTTGTTTAAATAAATGAAGAAATGGATTGTGGTAATATATCCATTATAGAGATAAATAAAATTTAACTTAAATTTGAAATTAAGGATATGGAATTCCTTTGAACTTAAGATTTGAATGTTAAGAATTGAATTTGTAAATTAAAATTATTTTGAACTCTTACTTGAACCTTGTAATGAGTTAAGTAAAGATAATTTAAAATGGAATTTTGAAATTTGGACTTAGAATTAAATTGTTTAAAGACTTTAAATAAAGGATAATTTGGTTTAAGAGGTTAAACCAACATTTGAAATTTAACTGAATTATATAATTCGAGATGATTTAAAGTAAGATTAAATTTGAAATTAGTTCAAATTGAAATTTGATTTAAAATAATTTGGATTTGTGATTATAGTTGAATAGTTTTAAATTCAAATGGAATTTGATTTGAATTTGGAAAGAATCAAGGATAATTCAACTTGAATTGGGATTAATTCAAGCAGAAATTGATCTGATTTGAAATTGAAGTGGATTCAATTTGAAATTAGTCCGAATTGACTTGAATAATTTGGAATTGTAATTAAAGTTGAATAGGTTTAAAATCAAATGGAAATTGATTTGAATTTGGAAAGAAAATTGAGGATAATTCAACTTGAATTGGGATTAAATCAATTTCAATGGAAATTGAAGTATTCAAATTGGAATTGAGTCAATTTAAATGAAAGTGGAAATTTAAATTGAATTGATGAGAATGGAGATTGGGAATCGAACAGTTTGGCTCTGGACTATTTTCAAAATATTTTGTTTTAATACAATTTTATTTTTCCAAGTTACTAACTATATACAATCTTTCTTTTAAAAGCCCAAACTATTTTATATTTACTTTACAATTATTTTGGAACTATTTAACTATTTTACAACTGTTTAATAAACTAATTACTATCTTTCAACTATTTTATAACTAATTACTAATTACAACCATTTTGAAATTATTTAAAAAAAATCTATAACTATTTGACTATTTTCCCACTATTTTACAATTACTTAACTGTTTTACAGCTATTTTACAATTAATAATTATTTTTCAACTACTTATCTATTTTAAAAAAATTCAAGCTATTTTCTAAATTTAAACTGGACAGAGTTCGAACTGTTTATGATTAAATATCCGTTTGAGATAAGAATTGAAGTGATAATCCAAATGACGATTTAAGAATTGTGAGTAAGTAATGAAAATTTTAGTGAATGTGAATAGAAAAGGAAATTGATTTGGCTAATAATCAATGGAGATAAATACGTAGGATGTACGTATATTATTCCATTCGCATAATGATTTGATCCAGATTCGAGCACAGAATTTCGATATAATATATCGATCTGGATTAGGATTTTTTTCACTTGATTTTCGACGGCGAACCTGGATATGGATTGTTGATTGGTTTTGGATATTCTCTATCATAGTTATGGCTATGCAAGGAGAATGACGGCTTCTGATCAAGATACCAGATCCCAGTCCGCACTAGGAAGTGGGGTGGACAAAACTAGTTCGGAAGTGAAATTGTGTGATCGAGTGAGCGATCGGATTGATATAGCGTACGAATGATATGTGTACATCGTACGGATTGGAATGACATTGATATTGAAAGTTTGTGGATAAGAACTGTAAAATGGTTTTCGAAGTGAAAATTATATTTTTTGAAATATACGATGAAATTAAATAGAAATTGGATATTTCTATGGTAGAAATTTACTTTATGGAAGTAAGTAAACTGGTAAGTGACTTTATAGAGTAATCAATTTTGAATATTTGATTTGGAATAAACAAAGTTATATATCTTTGTTATATAAGATAAACTTCCCCCTTGTTGAATCTTTTGCCAGAAGAATAGGGTTTTGAAAATATTTGAAGTATAAAAGGGATTTTGTACAAGTTTGAAATGGTCCAAGGACTTTTCAAGGTTATATGTATATATATAAAGGATCTTATGAGAATGATTTTGGGGGAAATGTTTTTGGAACCTATGGAATTTGAAAAGGCTTTTGATTTTTGGGTAAAATCAATATTGGAATTTGGAAAGCCTAGTTAAGAATTATCGATTTTGGGATAATCGATTTTGAGAAAAGAGATTTATACGGGATTCAAACTAGGTGTATGATTTGGAAGATACTATATGTGTATAGTATAAAGTGTTTTGAAAATGGCTCTGGAGAAAAAGGCGCTTCCTTGAAATGAACTTCTCAGAAGTGCTACAAGGTGGTACTGCCTTGAACCCTAAGTGGGGTTTCTAAAGTTGATCCTGTGAGGAGTCCGGACAAAACTAGTTCCTGAGGATTGTGTGTAGTGTGTAGCGTAAGTCGAGGGCGCTGACGCCTACAGAGGCATTTGAGTTATGCTGTAACGATAGTTTAACTCGATGTCACTGCAATCTACTGCAGACCATAGCGAAAGTCTTGTGTGCCACTGGGAGCCAACAGTCTATGTTTGATTTTATATCGGTAGACTGCAACCTATGGTGACATAGCAAAAGTCGTGTATGCCGTTGAGAGCCAACAGTCTACGTTTGATTTTACATCGGTAGACTGCAACCTATGTGGGAGTGGAGAAGTTTCATTTTTGGCAGCGAAAATCGAGGGCGATGATGCCAACAGTTACATGGACTTTTGCTGTGGTGGCAACGTAACCCTAGAATGTAACTTCGATCTGCTGCGAGTTCCATGGCGCAATCGAGGGGCGTGAAGTGCCTACAATTACATGGACTTTTGCTGCGATGGCAACGTAACCCAGAATGTAACTGCGACCATGGATGGGGGTGATGATTTCCAAAGCATTCTCACTGAAGGTATTTCCTCTGTTTTCAGAAATGTTTTATATATTTTCAACAAATTATTTTCCAAGTATTTTCACTGGGTGTTGAAAACAGGTTTACCAAGTACTTATAGATTTTCTGTCTCATGCCTGATCAACGTATGACCGAATTTCTATGAGAACGAGGATGGACTGGTTGAGACATCGAGTTAAAAAAATTTATTATTTTTAAAACTAATCTAGTAATATTATATAGATTTTTAAAATGTTTTAAAAATGATCAAAAAGAGTGATTTATCTGATTTTAAATATTAAATAAATTCTGCCTTCGTTCCTTTTCGAGGACGAAAAGATTCAAAGGGGAAGGAATGTGATAACCTGAATTTTCAGATATCTGTTAATTGGAAATTAGCAGGATTTAAATTGTTAAACGATGATCTATAGATGAAACAAATAATAATGATTGTTTGTTTGAATGTAAATATATATATGGATTGATTTTAATTTGGATATTAAATTGAAATTGAATTTGAATGAGAAATTCAAAAGACAAACATCTTAAATTTGGATTTAAAAAATATATTTTATATGATTTTATTAGTATATAACTTGTTTTATATTATTTTCTTCAAAAGATCATATTTATATAGATTAAGGAAAGTAATTATTAAATAGATATATGGAAGAGAAGTTTAAATATTTAAAAACACTTAAGGTAATTATAAAATATATATATATCTATGTAAATTGACATTATAATAAATAACAATGCAAGCTAATTCTACGCATTATAACACCATTTTATGATGACATTTGTAGGAATTTTAACAAGTGTCATGAATTTGTTTTAAATTCTAAATAAAAGATACAAGAAGATATCTACATTTCTCTTCCTTCTCATTTTCTTTTTCAATCTCCATTTTCAAAACAAAGAAAAATCTGTAAAGGTTGAACCAGAAAAAAATTCAGATGCAACTTCAAATTAATTTAAATCTGTGGCAATTGTAATCGAAGCTCAAGCAAGGTTAGAACAAATCAAGATCTACCCAAAGCACTTCGGTATCAAGGATTTTGCATATCCAGTAGCAATTAAAATCAAAATGCAGAACAAAAGCATAAACCCTGTTCTCTGTCTTAACCTAGTGAGTAAACATTTTTTAATTATAAAGGTTAAGTAGCTAAATAATTGTTGTTTGAGAAATTCCTATGATAATATTGCTCTGCATGCGTGTATAATCTATGGGAAGTTGCTGTATTTACATGATTGTGTTCAGAGGTGCTTTGTTCTTCACTTTTCTTGTTACAGTATATTCAAAATTAGACAAAAAATTATTTTTTCTTCCTCTGATTTACTATAGGATTTTGTTTATAAACAATAAAGGTTCGTTTAGATTTGAATCAAATTTTAAAGACGAATTTAAATAAAAAATGCTTAAAAGATATCTGCGAATTATGAATGTAGTGGAAACACTTTTGAACATGCTAAAACCAATCACTTTAATTCATTCATTCATTCAAGATTATAACTTGAATCTACGATTAAAGTTAGGAATTTTAAAACAAAAATCATAATTTTTAGTGTTGAATTGGATGAGTATTTGGGGAATGTATGGAAAATGGATCTTGATCATTTTCTAGTGATCGGAGGTATTCGAGTGGTCGAGTTTTCGTCTGAAGCTAGATTGACGATCTGGGTACTTGGCAAAAATGGTGATTGAGGAGATAGTGGACTGTGGCGTCGGCGGTGATCGGAATTAGTTTAAAACCCTAGTTTTTGTCTAGTTTGGATTTTGTGTCACCACGTGGGCTCTGATTAATCGAGTGACATGAAACTCAGGGGAATGGTTGCGTGTTGGGTCAGCGAGAGGTGGCCAGAGTCGCTCGACCTCTAGTGGTCGGAGCAGTGTGGTCGAAGGGAGTTTGTTGGAGGCCGTTTGGTTTTAGATTTCAATTGGGTAACTCGATTGTTTTTTAGGGATCGTGATCATGTTTTGGTGGTCGATTTTGGTTGCCGCAATGCTGAGTGATGTGCCGGAGGGAATTTCGATGGTCAGTGATGGCTACGACGTTGGTGTAGGTGCACGGTGTTGTTTGGGTGTCAGTTGTTTTTTGGTTGTGGCTGTTATAATTGACGTGGAGGAGAGGAAGGGAAAAAAGAGGGAGTAGGTAGAAGTTGTGCTCGGGAATAAGCAGGGTTTATCTTAGGTTTTCTTCGTGTTGATTCGCACGAGTGTTTTAGTTATAACAAGTTTGAAAAACTTAAACTAAGTTTTAAATAAAAAGAAGAAGCTTGAGAAATAGTTAAGATAACTTAGGTTTTTGATGAGGAATACCCGGGTTTGTTTTCGGGTTATAAATTTGATGTTAAAAGTTTTTTATTTTAAATTTATCAAAGCCAAGAAAAATAAATATCTTAAACTATTTTAAGAAATAGATTGATTTTAATGTTTTGTTAATTTAAGTTGAGAAAAGAATTTTACGATATTAATCAAGTAAATTCTTAAGTTGTTTTTAAAGCTCAATTAATTAGATAATTAAGTAGTTTGATTAAAAGATTAAGTGTATAAATTTTTTAATTAAACTTAAAGATTGTAAGTTATTTGGTTCCAAGGTTATTAAGTAGGACTTTGAAATAATTAAGAAGATTAATTAAGATAAATGATTTATCATTTAAATTTACTAATTGATTTATAATTAAAGACTAATCAATAAGTAATTTTAGATTAATTATTGATAAAAAAATTTGTAATTAAAAGAGTAATTAATTATTAGTAAAAGAAATTGATAATTGTGATTAATTTTTGATTTAGGAAAATTAATTAAGGTTGATTACTTAAGGGAAGTAATTAAGGATTAATTACTTTATGTACTTAATTAAAAGGTTGATTAATTAAGGGTTAGTAGATAAATGAGTGTGATTAATTATAAGATAATCAATGTAAGTGATTAAAGAATAATTAAATTAAGAGATTAATTAAGGTTCAATGTGAGTAATGTGAATGGATGAAGGATAATTAATTTGAGTAATTAATTAAGGGTAAATTACTTATTGTAATTAAAGGATAATTAGTCAAGGGTGATTAATTAAGATGGATAACTAAAGATGATTAATTAATTTGTAATTAATTAATGTTTTGTAAAGGTAATCTAAGTGATAAAAGATTTAAAATTAATTTAATTAGAGATAAATTAAATTAATTTTGGAAATAATCCATCTCGCTTATGAATGATTAAATGATGATTAAATGTCTTGAATTGATTGATATCTCTGATATGAAATGTTTTGTGATATAATATGTTTTGGCTGGACAATGATAATGTGGTTATCTATCGATGATGAATTGCTGTGTAAAAAGGTGATATCTTTTATTTAAGGTTGAACTGTATTTCACTTGAATAACTTGGGTTAAGATGGTATTGAATTCGAAGAGACCGGAGTTGGGTATTAGTAAATGCCCGAAACCACTTTGATTCTTTATAAATCGATATGTGAAATCAATAGGTTGAAATGAAAAGATTTAAGTGAATTGGACCATTTAATCTAAGTTTTGGTACTTAGAAATTGATGTGTGAAATAAGTGATGTCTATAACAACTTGTGAAGTTGTAAATTGATATAAGTTACCCCGGGTTCATATAAGTTGTTTGCTTTTGTATTCCATGTTAGATGGGTTTACTCACGCTGGTTTCCAACCTGACCCGGGTGTTAGTTTGATGTAATGCTCGTGTCAGACCGAGTATTACAAATTTTTAAGTAAGGACGTTCTAGAGCTCAAGAGGCGAGCTGGATGGCAGGAACGTATGGAGTGTATTCTGTTGTAATATATTGTAGTATATCTGGGACAAGTTATTTTAATTGTCCTATGTTTGTGTAAATGTTGTAACTCTGATGTATTAAAACGTAATTGACTGATACAGCTTTCTTTGTGTAAATAATATTATTTGATATTATATTTTATCCGCTGCGAATGTGAGATTTTGAGTTTGGTTTTCTGTTTCTTCTTCTTCTATCTCTTTTCTTCTTTTCTCTAACAATCTGGAATTTTCGGGATCGAAGATTCCGGGTCATTACTGTTGGGCGAACCCTCACCACCATCCAACACCGAACCAGGCTTCGCCTCGCGCCGAATCATCCCTAAGACCAACCCTACATGCCGAACCACCCAACACCGGTCCAATCCCATCTCCCCTGCATGCCGAACCACCTCCACTCCAACAACTACCGGACCAACCAACTACCGGACCAACCAACCCACCGAGCCAACTCCACCCCGAACCAACATGGCTCCCATCTACTGCCGGTCCAAGCCTCTTCCATCTCACCACCGGACCAGCACTCTCCTGACCATCTCCATCTTCCACTACCGAACCAACCTGAAGAAGGCATTCCGGATCAACTCTACCAGGCCAGATTGCTCCAGTCCAGGCCCACCAGCAGCTATATACATCCAAGACCCTTACCCCCAGCCTCACTCTATAAATAGAGGGGCAGGGGTACAACAATGGCAGACAAGTTTGAGAGCTCAAGCACGGAAGGAACTTTCAAACAACTTTCATATACTTGTATACAAAGCTTTGTACTTGTAATCTGAAAGAAAAGAGAGAAAATAACATATAAAGTGGACGTAGGCACGTTCTGGCCGAACCACTATAAATCTGCGTGTCTTTTTACAATTTAGCCCCTGTTTTTTACTTATTTGCATAACTCACCCAAATTACTAAGAACAACATAAAATCAACTAAATCATACGACTTTGAGGTGTTTGTCCATTTTTTGTGCAAACATTTTTGGTGCTTTCACTGAGAGCTTGGAACTCGAAGCTTCAGCTTCCCTCATTCAACCTTCTTTCCCAATAGCACCCTTCACTGCCTAGGAAACATGACTTCCAGGCCGAGAAAAGACGCCAACAAGGGAAAGAACGTTGCAACCAGCAGCGCTCCAGATCCAGTGGATCCAGATCAAGAGAACCAACCCACTACGACAGCAGTGCCAAATGTAGATCAGGCAATTCCGACGGCCCCTGCCGCGGAACAACCGGCAGCAATCACTAGGGCAGACCTAGACAGAGTTGTGGTTGAAGTGACTAACCGCTTCGCATCCCAACAAGAAGCTTTGGTGAACCAACTCATGTCACGCTTGAGGGATGCCGAAGAATCCAACCGCAACACTGAATCATGGGGAGAGTCTCAATCTGGAGGATCTCGGAGACAACAAAGGTCTTCCCTCTTCGAAGAAGCTATCAACAGGAACAACAATGATAGGGGCCGCGCCCGGACTCAGCCCGAACTCCGACTCGAGGAAGCGCTTGGAACCAAACCCAATGGGGGAGGCAACAGGCGAGGGTCGGATGTAGCTAAGCCAGTCATGCCACCTAATCATAGAAACCCCGCTGAACGGAGCCGAGCTAGAACTCAGCCTGAAGTTGACCCCATGGAAATGCTCGAAACAGAACCCCACAGGGGAAGATCAAGGCAGGGGCCAACTGTAGCTGGTCCTAGCATGCATCCAAGCAGCCAAAGACAGCCACTGGATAACGTCAGGAGTGATAGACTATACCATCCCTACAGGTCATCCGGACGAGATCGATCCCGTAGGGAAGAACCAAGCTCATTTTTGTCCGCTCCAAATTCTGATGAAAGAATGGCACGATTATTCAGGGAATGCGTCCGACGGGAGCAAAGGGATCGAGGGATAGGCGCTAGGGTAACCAACCCTTTCACCCGCGACATCGAAACCGCCATCACCCCTCGAGAATGGAAAATGCCGACGATGGAACCGTACAAGGGAACTTCCGACCCCGTTGTACACTTGTAGAGATATACACAGCATATGCTCATGAGCGGAGCAACGGAAGGAGTGTTGTGTAAATGCTTTTCGCTATTCCTAGAAGACCTAGCTACCTCCTGGTTCTGTCATCTACCCCAAGGATCTATCAGATCATGGGAGATGTTGAAAGAAAAGTTCATTAGCCAGTTCCGCATTCATGTGGAACAACCCAATGATGCTTATTCTCTATCTACTGTCAAACAGAAATCCGGAGAGACACTGCAACAATATCTAACCCGGTTCAACGCTGCAGCGGCCGCAGTACAAGATGCCGATGAGAAACTCACCCTAATGGCCCTCTGTAGTGGTGTGCACCCAGATACCAAGTTTGCTAGAAGACTAACTAAAGAAAAACCAGCTACCTTGCCCGATTTCTTCCATGAAGCTGGGAAGTACATGAGACTCGAAGAGCCTGCCACTGAAAGGCAGACAGGACCACAGGCTAAGATGGTTCATGGAAACGCCCCTGCCGCAGCAAAGGACATTCGGAGAAGCGATTCCAGAGACAATGCAGGGGGCAAGAAGGGAGAAAAGCGCTTGTACCGACCAGGACCGAGATTCGACGCTTACACTCCCTTGAATGAAACAGTCGAGAACATCTTCCTGGCCACCCAGGACGAACTTATATACAAGCGCCCCCCGGACAAGAAGGAGTCAGATCACGCAATCCAGTCCGGAAAGTTCTGTCGTTTCCACGAATCTTATGGACATGATACCAATGAATGTCGCCACCTCCGCGACCTAATCGAAGAACACATCAGGAGAAAGAGGCTGGAACGCTATGTAAAGGGCCAGGACAGGACTCCAGCTCCCGCCAAGGAAACCCAAGGCAGCTTCACCCAGAGGCAAGCGGAGGAAATCGCAACACCAGCGGTTCCAGCCAAGAGAAGATAGTGGTCCATACAATATCAGGAGGGCCACACATCGCCGAAAAGAGCTAGGCAGAAATGGAAAGATATGGAAACTCACTCAGAAGCAAGGGAGACCGCGTCAATTCTGTTATGGAAGAACGCCACCCTAAGCGGAAGGAAAATAATGACATCACATTCAGTGGGCGCGACCTAGAAGGAAGGCAATACCCTCATATGGATCCTATGGTCATCTCTGCCTGGTTCGGCCCAGCTGAAGTTTTTCGAATCCTAGTTGACACTGGAAGCTCAGTGAATATTCTGTTCAAGCATGCTTTCGACAAAATGAAGCTGTCAATGAAGGATGTATCTCCCTGCAACAAACCACTACATGGTTTCACTAGAGATGCAAAGTTACCCCTCAGGCAACTGGACCTCTTTGTCAAAATAGGCAGCCATCCCCGCTCCGCTGTGTGAAAACAAACGTTCGTACTAATAGAGAACCATTCGGCCTACAAAGCCTTCTTGGAAAGACCAGCCTTGTCCGACTTCCAAATTGTCCTAGCCCCATGGTGCCTGAAGATGAAATTTCCCACAGATAACAGAATAGGAGTAGTGGAGGGAGATCAAGACGCTGCTCGAGACTGCTATGTGACCGAACTTCGCAATAATCGCAGAAAAGATAAAGGGAAAAATGCAGAGACTACTCTCTGCATGAAAAGCTTGGAAGCATAGCAACTAAAGAACGCCCCTCCTCTTCGATATACCAGTGATCCTTTCAACGAATTAGACCCCAGGGACAAAAAGGAGGAGGCCACCGCCGAGCCTGCAGAGGCTATGGAATTCGTAGCTGTAGACAAACATGACTCGAGTAGACTATTGAAGATCGGATCTTAACTAAAAGGAGAATTAAAGAATCAACTCATTTATTTTCTTCGCCACAACATGGATGTATTTGCATAGATGCACGCTGACATGATTGGAATCTCCCCGGACATAGCATGCCACGCACTAAACATCGATCCTACCAAGGTACCGGTAAAGCAAAAGAAGAGAAGTATGGGGGCAGAACGATCAGCAGCCCTCGAGGAAGAAGTAAAGAACTTACTTGCCAATGACTTCATACGTGAAGCCATCTACCCAGAATGGATCGCCAACTCGGTACTGGTAAAGAAAGCTAATGGGAAGTGGCGAACATGCATCGATTTCTCCAACTTAAATGACGCTTGCCCGAAAGACTGCTTCCCACTCCCCCGAATCGACCAACTCGTGGGCAGCACTGCCGGGCACAAACTTTTATCCTTTATGGACGCATACTCAGGATATAACCAGATCCCTATGCACGCCCCCGATCAAGACCACACTAGCTTCATCACTGACCGAGGATTGTACTGCTACAAGGTAATGCCATTTGGACTTAAAAACGCCGGAGCTACTTATCAGCGCCTCGTCAACAAGATGTTTGCAGAACTGGTAGGACGAACTATGGAAGTTTATGTGGATGACATGCTGGTAAAATCGAGGAAAGCCAACGACCATATAAGCCATTTGGACGAGATGTTTCAAGTACTTCGCCATTATGGAATGAAATTGAACCCTCTAAAGTGCTCCTTCGGGGTATCATCGGGAAAGTTCTTGGGATTCATCGTTCATGCCAGGGGGATTGAAGCAAACCCCGAACAAGTTCGAGCTTTGCAAGATATCAAGATACCATCCACTCGAAGAGAGATGCAAAGCCTAAACGGGAAAGTGGCCGCCCTAAGTAGGTTCATCTCTAAAGCAACCGACAAATGCATCCCATTCTTCAAAGCTCTAAAGAAAGACAAAGGAAAGTTCGAATGGACTGATGAATGCTCGACAGCCTTCCTTAACTTAATCGGACACCTCCAGAGACCACCATTGCTCTCAACTCCAAATGAAGGCGAGGAACTATACCTATACCTTGCTGTATCGTCCCACGCGTTGAGCGCCGCTTTGGTGAGAGAAGACAACCGCGCGCAGCGACCCGTATACTTTGTAAGCAAGAGATTCACAGGGGCAGAAGCCAGATACCCTAAACTTGAAAAGCTAGCATACTGTTTGCTCATCACGTCACGGAAACTGCGACACTATTTCCAGTCTCATTCCATCAGAGTTTTAACCGATCAACCGCTAAGGCAAGTGCTCCATCGCCCCGACACTTCTGGACGATTACCTAAGTGGTGCATCGAACTAAGTCAATATGATATCACCTACCATCCTCGCACTGACATCAAGGGACAAGCCATAGCCGATTTCATCGCCGAATTCACTATCAACGAAGGCAGGGAGCAGTCTGAAATAACAGAGGACATCAAGTGGAGTCTCTTCGTAGATGGAGCGTCGAACGAACAAGGCTCGGGAGCAAGTGTTGTGATAATCACCTCCAGGGGAAAGAAGCTGCACTACGCCCTAAGATTGGAATTCGCTGCCACCAACAATGACGCAGAATACGAAGCAGTGATAGCCGGATTAGAACTTGCACTGGAAATTGGAGTCAGTTCTTTATGTCTCCATAGTGATTCTCAACTTATTGTAAATCAAATACTGGGAGAATTCCAGACTCGAGGAGAACGACTCACAGCGTATCTAAAGAAGACCAGGCTACTGCTTAATCAATTAGATCACTATTTAATCAAACACATTCCCCGAGAAGAGAATCAAGAGGCCGACGAACTAGCAAAACAAGCTAGCATGAAGAACATCACTATTTTCGGAGCATTAACCATCTCAAAACAGCTGGCACCAAGTTTCGAGCAAGTAAATCTGATAGCTGCAACCGAAGAAGAAACATGGATGACTCCTATCCGAGAATACTTACAAAACGGCACCCTACCCGACGGGCGAAATGAAATTAAGAAAATTCTAAGGAAAGCCTCCCGCTACACAATGCAAGAAGGCCTCCTCTATCGGCGTGGCTTCTCTAACCCCTTATTGAGGTGCGTTGCTGGAAGAGAAGCCAGGGAAATTCTATCCAATATCCATAAGGGAAGTTGTGGAGACCACACCGGAGGGCAGACCCTAGCAAAAAAGATACTCCGATATGGGTATTTCTGGCCCACTTTAAACAAAGATGCCTTGGACTTCGTCAAGAGATGCGCCAAGATTCCTCGACTACCCACAAATGAGATTACTCAAATGACCAGCCCTTGGCCCTTCGCAGTATGGGGAATTGACTTGATTGGCGAACTGCC
This sequence comes from Allium cepa, assembly GCA_030765085.1. Taxonomy (NCBI): domain Eukaryota; kingdom Viridiplantae; phylum Streptophyta; class Magnoliopsida; order Asparagales; family Amaryllidaceae; genus Allium; species Allium cepa. The sequence goes on along the minus strand of CM060937.1, from coordinate 179,715,018 downwards.
AACGGGCCGAGGCGGAGCCAAATATGCTATAGTGGCAGTTGACTATTTCACCAAATGGGTGGAGGCCGGAACCTCTAAATAAAATATCTTCGGCAAAAGTTATCAACTTCTTGATCAAAAATATTCTGTGCAGGTACGGAGTCCCACTCAAGATCATATCAGACAATGGACTTCAATTTGACAGCGAAGAATTCGCCAACTGGTGCCAAGAGCACGGGATTCACAAAAGCTTCTCATCCGTGGCTTATCCCCAGGAAAACGGCCAAGTCGAAGCTGTCAACAAGATCCTCAAAACCTTAATCAAGAAGAAACTTGAAAAGTCGAAAGGTGCTTGGGTGGACGAACTTCCTACGGCACTTTGGGCCTATCGCACATCTTACAGAACTTCAACAGGGCATACTCCCTTCTCTTTGGCATACGGATCGGAGGCTATGCTCCCAGTTGAAACTATAGTACCCTCTCACCGTAGGATCCACTACAACCCGGAAGAGAACGAAATGCTCCTCCTCATGTCTTTGGATCTGATTGAGGAGAGAAGAAATGACGCAGCACTCAAAGCAGCAGCTCACAAACAAAAAGTGGCAGCACTATACAACTCCAAAGTCAAACATCGCAACTTACAAGAAGGAGATCTTGTCCTCAAGCGAATCTTTCCGCGCCCCGGGGCAGTGGACCCCATCTGAGACGGACCATATGTAATTCATAAAGATCTCCATAATGGAGATTATATTTTGTCAACAGTGGACGGAGAGGTGTTCCAGAGGGCATGGAACATCCGACACCTCCGTCGATACTTTTCTTAACTTGTACTTCCCATATGAAGTGAATTAACAAAGAGAATCAGTGGACGTAGGCATTTTCATGCCGAACCACTTTAAAAAACTTGGCTCTTGTTAACTTGTTCCTTTATATCTTGGCTACTTGTTAAGCTTTATCCTTTGCTGTTGAACAAAATCCTTTGCAGATGACATTTCAATTCAGAGCTTCACAACACAACTCCACCTGGACAAAATCTAACAGGTACGCTACGATCCTATGCCCTCGCCAATGAGACACTTTGCTCCGGTATCCCTCTACCGCGAGTTAACTCATTGTTTGCCTCGGCCCTTAAAGCCGACTGTAATAAGCCGAGTATAAGCCACCGAGAAGGCCGATTATGCCATGGCAGCTCATTACAGCGATTCGGCTCGCCGGCAACTGTGAACCGATCATAAGCCCCAACATAAGGTGTGGCCAGCCAGGGGCAGTTCACAGTTGACGATCGGCCCCCACGCTAGCCGGCTACAGTAAATCGAATAATACCCGCGATTACGGGCCATAATGGCCCGGGTAGTTACTGTGCGCGATCGGCTCCGATGTGTCTTAAGTGCGGCTATGGTAAAAAAGAAAACTCCCCGCAGAGGCGTAAGATGGGTGACAAATGTCTCCAAGACCCACAGCTAGGGAAAGTGACTACAAAACCCGTTTGCCACGAACTTAAGCACATCGACGGCCTTCCGTGACTGGAAGTTTTACTTTTCCTATATTTCTATTTCATTTAAAACTTTTCTCCTATTCTCCGTAACGGTGCTTGAAAGTACAGGACATGAAATAGGGAACGCTCGCTAATGGGAAAAGAAACTTACAATCGGATGACGAGACACTCAACAGCAGTCCGTGCTTAGTCTTACAGGGCGCACAAAGTTGCCGTCCACAGCCGAAACATGAAGGGCGGTACCTTCTACTTTTATGCATTAATGCATAGCTGCAGTTCATATTCACACGTCACATTTACGTTGCAAAGTGAGAAAATTATACTTTAAGCAAAAAACTTGGCATCAAGCACAGTCAAGTCACTAGTAACATGCATAGTTACATCACTTACATAGCACAACAAAATAACGATAACATTCCAACATAAAGGAATCGGCTTATGTTATGAAATTACATAAAGTCATTCACCACAAACAATACTATTACAGTCACATCAATGTCTTGGATTAACATAAACAGCGATAAAAGGAAATCAAAAGGTGACCGAATCCGGACAAGGAATCAGCTGCGTCCGCACCTCACCCTCATCCTACCAACTCTCCAAGCCTACTTAGCCGCAGGGTCGGAGCTCCCAGCATGCTTATCAGAGGTCTCACCTGTCCAATTCAGAAGAGGAATCCGTTAAACCAACAACGGACGATCAAGTCATGAAAAACTAAAATAGGGAGAACTCACCAGCACCCGCTTCTTGGTCCTCATCCCCCAACTGCACACCGGCTTCCTCCGCAGCAAGTAGCCGCATCCCCTCCTTCACCGCTACCTTCTCCTCCTTCGAGAACTGGGCGGTTACCATGTCGATCCTGAATGCCGCTCCACCTTCCTTATCCGCATCGGCCTTGGCCTCCTCCAAAGCCCGGAGATATATCCTAGCCATGACCCGGGGATAGTCATCCATCCAGGATAGATTACCCTGCTTCCAGGTACGGAAGTACATATCCTGCAACATCTCATCCATCATCCCCTCATTCTCCTCAAACTCCCTCACCCGGGCCTCGGAGGACAACAACTTGGCGACGACAACATCCCTCTCCGATCGATATCTCAAGCGGTCAGCCTGGAGAGACCTCCTCATTTCCTCCATCTCTTCCTTTAGCCTGGCCTGAGCAAGCTCTACGGCTTTAAGCCTCCCGGATAACTCCTCTACTTGCTCGAGATCCGCCCTCCGAACCTCGTCCACCGTAGCAATGGCTATGTCAATCCGCTCCTTTCAGGCGGCCTCCACCTTTCGCAACTCAGCCTTGCTAGCCTCCTCCATGATTTTCTTTAGCCGTCGGGTGGCCGCCTCATGCTGGGATATCTGGATAGCCTGATCGGCAAGCTGCTTGGCCTGATCAGAAACCTGTAGCCGCAATCGGATGTTAGCATTTCCGATTTCCTCCCCAGCCCTGGCCAGTCGAGCATGATGCTCCATTAACCTCTTGGTTTCCTCGGCCACCCGATCGATACTTGCCTTGGCCTCGTTTCCCATGGTCACAATCCGAGTAGTAAGCAAATCAAGGTCTAACGACTTAGCCTCATCAAGCACCCGTACCATGGGATTGCGGGGAAGAAGATGCTCACCCGTGACCTCGTCAAAAGAGATATCCTGAAAACTCGGGTCCAGATCCGGGTGGACGGCAAAGGGGTTGCGATCCAAACCAGGACGGTTTATCGGAGTGACGGTTGGATTTTCGGACAGATGGGGGGAAGGCATAAACTCAGTATCCTCTTCAGTAATGTCATGGATGGGCTGGACTGGGGGCTGGGGGCCAGGAGAAGGTTCAAACGAAGATCGGCCCCTCTTCCTCTTTTGCATATCTTCCTCAATGACTCCAAGAAGATGGCGATATCTAACTACATCCCCAGAACGGCTAGTTGGCGGCTTTGGTTTAGCAGAAGCTTTGAGTAGCTTATACTGTTCGAGGCGGTGCCGGATATCTGATGACTTGGCCGCCTTACCTGCGCCTGGAATAAAAACCAAGTGTTACGAACATGCAATGATCCATAATTCAAGAAATATGTTAACTTAAAAAGAATGAGAAGGCACGTATGTTATACAAACCCTGCGGAGGAGTAGAATACTGCAATAAGTCCTGAATCTCAGTCCAGGATGGACGCGAACCATAAAATATTCCTAAGTCCCTATCATAAATGAAGTCTGCAGAAGTCAAAAGTTCACCTTGAATCGCTGGAATCGCCTTAGCTGAAGAACTCTCAGAAAATGGATCGGCGCCAGCCCCAGTCTTGTCAACCCCCTTTGCCTTCTCAACCAAAGTCGATCCTTCCTCCGACTCCCCAAAAGCTTGACGGAAAGCATCATCTGTCCACTCATGAATCTCTCCCGCTTGCCCGGAGGTTAAGGCACCAACGCCACTTCCGCTCTGTCCATCTCCTCCTTCACCTTCACCTCTATCTTCCTCTACATCTTCCTCTCCCGGAGCAAGTGGGCAAGTACTAGGAGAGGGACCGTCGGACTTCTTGACCTTACCACCGGGAGTTGGTGCCTGTCCTGTTTCTGTTCCGGATAGAATGCCCTGTCCGGCCAGTTAGAGTAGCATTCCTGATCAGGAAAGAAGCCGACCTGTCCCATCCCGAAATGGCCTTTATTTCCGCAGCCATCTGGACCAGGGAATCACTCTCTACGACTACAAAGCCACCTGTCGCTAGCAAGAAATAGAAGCATATCAGAAGGAGCACTGCAGTCGGAACAAAGAAACTGTAAATAAAGTTCAACTTACAGCCAGAAGTGAAGAGGCGGAAAGAGATAGAATCGTCCCTGATAAAAAACCATTCTTTCTTAAACATGGTGAACTTTGAGTATAGGTCCAGGACTGGTTTGAAAGGAACAGCCGCTTCCAAGCTAACGTACGGAGATCCCTTTTTGTAACCCCTCAAGTTATATAGATACCGGATCTCCCGGTTGGAAGGGGGCGCCCGTACCTTCTTTGAAAAATAATGTATAAGCACACCAAGATGGCGTAGGAATTGGGCTGAAGCTGGAAAGGAGCCACCTTCAAATAAGTAATGAAGCTGACTATCCAGGTATTGATGGGAGGAATGGCCCCACACATGCAGTGGTACCTACTGTATGCAAAATATCCTTCGGGGGGATTATACGGCATCACTCCATCTCCCGGCAATAGCATGCTAGCCCTGTCAATCCCAAAGGAATGAGAGATGACATCAAGCTGCTCCTCCCTGAGGGAGCTAGGAAAGCAGTCGGGCGGAGAATTCAAGAGCTCCTGGGGGCCATACCCATCTACTAGCGATCGCGGAGCAGGCCCAGGATGTTCGGCCCGAAATGGGGGCACTATGGAGGACTCTGCTCTGTCCTTGGACTTCCGTTTATCGGATCGGGTTTCCATTTTTTGAGACATTTTTATCTACATGCACAAAAGAAAAGGACGTGTTGTTAGTACAAGAAGTACAGAGATATAAGCAAACAAGTGTATAAAGCGAGCCAGCATATATAAATCTAGAGTTTCACTAATAATTCAAGTATAAAAGTCCATTTGGCAAGGGACTCATTCAACACTCAGAATTCCCAATCTCATTCGGTAATACAGCCCAAAGCTCATTCGGCAGTACACATTCGGCATTAAACGTCTCTTAACACATCTGGTATTAAGTTCATTTGGTAATCAGCATCACCAAGGTCATTCGACGTTCACACTCCCAATAACATTCGCTAGTTTAAAAACACAGGAATCATCCGGCAATTACCTGGTCCGGTTGTCAAAAGGTTTCAGCAATATAAGTTGATTCGGCAGAAATCTGGCTCGGTTCTCTCAATTCAGTAAGGAGTGATGAAGGGGTGTAGCCCCTATTTATAGGCAGATATAGGATACCGAACCAAATGGTTCGGCACTCAGGGACCGAATGGTAACAACTAAAACAAAGTGTGAAACATACATGCATGTGCCCCACTTTGGGGGGCAAATGTTGGGCGAACCCTCACCACCATCCAACACCGAACCAGGCTTCGCCTCGCGCCGAATCATCCCTAAGACCAACCCTACATGCCGAACCACCCAACACCGGTCCAATCCCATCTCCCCTGCATGCCGAACCACCTCCACTCCAACAACTACCGGACCAACCAACTACCGGACCAACCAACCCACCGAGCCAACTCCACACCGAACCAACATGGCTCCCATCTACTACCGGTCCAAGCCTCTTCCATCTCACCACCGGACCAGCACTCTCCTGACCATCTCCATCTTCCACTACCGAACCAACCTGAAGAAGGCATTTCGGATCAACTCTACCAGGCCAGATTGCTCCAGTCCAGGCCCACCAGCAGCTATATACATCCAAGACCCTTACCCCCAGCCTCACTCTATAAATAGAGGGGCATGGGTACAACAATGGCAGACAATTTTGAGAGCTCAAGCACGGAAGGAACTTTCAAACAACTTTCATATACTTGTATACAAAGCTTTGTACTTGTAATCTGAAAGAAAAGAGAGAAAATAACATATAAAGCGGACGTAGGCACGTTCTGGCCGAACCACTATAAATCTGCGTGTCTTTTTACAATTTAGCCCCTGTTTTTTTACTTATTTGCATAACTCACCCAAATTACTAAGAACAACATAAAATCAACTAAATCATACGACTTTGAGGTGTTTGTCCATTTTTTGTGCAAACAATTACACTTGTAGTGCTCAATTTGATCATAGTTAAACATCTGATCCCTTTCTTCTCAATAGCCTTCTTTCCATTGCATGTCCAACACTCATGAGCATAATGGCCTTTCTTATCACACTTGTAACAGACCACCTCAGACTTTCCTTTCTTTGCCGCACCTCCTTTTTGAGAATTTATTTTGTGGAAAAACTTTCTCTTTTGGCCCTATCCGACCCAAACCTCCTCCTCCTTCTTCTTCTCCAAACAAGCTAACATCTCCTCATGTCTCAATGTCATTTCTACCACCACATCGCATGGATCTTTGATGTGCGGTAAAGTAGCCCTAGCCAACTTCGGCTTCAAACCTCCAATATATTTTTCATTTCTCCTCAATAGTGTGTCAACCGTGGAATGCCCATATCAGGATAACTCTTTGAATTTACTAGCATAATCCAGAACTGACATTTCTCCTTGTTCCAGCTCAGCAAACTACCTAACCAAGATAGACTGCGCCATTACTGACATGAACCTTACTTGAAATCTCCTCATGAACTCCGCCCATGTCATAGTCTCTTCATCCACGTCAGCGATTATGGTATTCCACCGAAACAATGCAGCTCCTTGAAGTTATCTTAAAGCAAGTCTCTTTTTCTGCTCGTCATTGAGCCCTAGGTCAGCAAAAATACTCTCGCAAGGTAGCAGCTAGTTTTCTACTTCGATTGCTTCCTCCGTCCCGATAAACAGTTTTCCTCCAAGCCTAGCACAGTCTCTGCTCAAGTTAGCATACTAATTGACTACTAGAGCTTCTTGAACTCCTCCTGCAGCACTACCTCAACAACTCCAGCTGCAATTCCATCTTGCATCATGTTTGCGAAGAACTAATACATGGCTCCTATGTCCACTTGGGGAACGCCGGCACCAACGTTTTCAACTTGAGCCTGACCTTGACCTCTTTTAGCATTTGGTCGGGCTTTTCCATTTATGTTGGTGCTCTCTGATCCTAGATTGACTGCCTCTTCTTCCATCCGTATCTGTATTCAAGCCTCATGAGATACAAAAGAATAGCCTAATAAAGATAGGAGTCTAGAGATATAGCGTATATTTATATATATGGCAAATACAAGTATGTTACTGTAGCATTATCCCATACTCTGATCTTATCTCTAATTCCCAAGGATTATTTTTTCATAAATCATTTTTAGTTAAAGTATCTCATAAACCATGCTCCGATACCAAACTGTAACACCACCTATCTAGAGGCCCAAAGCTAAGCGCTACAGATGCTGCAGTCATCTATAGTATTAACTTCTGACGACTAAATACGACTATGGTAATGGTATCTTTAATATTAGAAGCACTTGGATATGAAACAAAGCATATATTTGAAAATAGAATTTTCCATTACATTTCAAAATAGATGTTCCATATTCAGATTACATAATCCTAAACGTTTCTCAGGCATTGATAAAATATACTTATTATAAAAATACGCCAAGAGCGATATATAAAGATACCCCATTGGATGATCAGAATCATTTAGTGATACTTAACTTAATACAAACACAGTGGAATTAACAACAAAACAAAGATCTGCACTCCTAAATAGCTATTTGTTAGCCTTCCGCTTGCCTACAATAGCGTTTTTTGTCATCCTTCTAAAAGCATAAAAACCTAAATCCCTCAGCCTACTCAAATCAATGTTGAGCACCCAAGAGTTTAGGGGGAAAACATAAACTTCGAGTCAGACATAAAGCCTGGTGTGAATAATACTATACATCCCCGTTATTAATGTTAAGTGAGACCACGCCGCTTTACGGAATGGTTTTCCCTTCACTGACATCCTTTTAAAAACCATTTGAAAGCCTTTGGGTTCAATTTAAAACCTGTGGAAACCTTTCAAAACCATTCAAAGTTTACTACTTTGTAACCTTTGAAAACCAACTCGGTCGAAATCTTTTGAATTATGCCTTCAAGTTGAGCAAAAGGATAAGAAGCCCATTGAAGTCAAGAGCACTTCTTTAGAAACCATTAAAACTAACTCTTTCGAAACAATTTGGGTTATACTTCGATTATAGAATAAGGGTCTTAAAAACACTTAAGTCCAAAGCTACTGTTTCGAAACCATTTTCTAAGTAAATAAGTGATGGTGTCAAAACCATCACTTCAAAAGCATTAGAGAAGTGGCTGATTTTTAAAAACTAAGTATTCCTTCCGAAACCATTGACTTCGAAAGGTAAAAAGGCGGCAACTAGGAGTTTCATCTTAGTCGAAAGTAAATATTTAAAACTAAAGTGTAACCCATTTGATACCATTTTTTTAAATCCATTGACCCAGTTGAAAGCTAACTAAGTCGAAAGCCATTTAGTAGAAAGCAAGCAGGCGCATTTTAATTTAAAAACAAAGTAATGCTTGGACCCATTCAAAACCTATGGTTCCGACCTCATACCTTTCGCTTTCTGTCTAATTTGCTACGGACTTAATACTGGGTGCATTGGTTTCAATGGAGTTGAGGGCGGAGGGACTTGGTCAAAAGCCAACCAAGGCAAAAGCAGGTGCCGAAAGCAATAAAACAGATAAAAGCCTTAAATAAATAGTTCTTTTCACCTAACCTGCTTTACGTGTAAAATTTTGATTGGTTGCCACTTTTCTTCACCACTAAAAAGTGTTGTACATTTCAGAACCAATTAATTAATTAAATCTTTTGAAATACACCCCTTCTCCTTAATTAAATATATAAAACATTTAAGTCCCATACCTTAAACAATTTTATATATTCATCAAAACACTTAGGAAAATTCTATAAAAATTTTAGAAAATCCTTTTCATTATGTTTTCTAACATATATCTAATTTTGGACCCAAATAACTATTTATTTTTCCATAAATAATTTATAATCCGATAAATCATTTTTTTTACTAGAAAATTTATATAAAACCACTGCACTTCGAAAAATTATGAAAATTGAAACCCATCTTAAAAATATCATTTTCAATCTACATTAAAATTCGCAAGGCATTTGGATGTCATTTAATAAGTTTTTCATGTCAATCATATCATAAAAACTAATACGAACATGTATAAATCATCAACAAGTGTATATAAACATTTAAGCATCCAAAACATGGCATTATCATGCATAATCATTTCGGTTACCCTTAAATCCGAAAACTATAAAAATGGGATGTAGTAATCATTCACCTTAGCATTGTGATTAAAGATATGAGATTTGATTATGAATAAGTTGATTTACTTCTTCTTGAAATCCTAGCTCTATCCTCTCTTGAGAGTAAAAATGGTAGCCGACCTCTCTTTTAAATTTTAATTTTTGCAAATGAATTCAAGTGAGGACTCATGGCTAGGGTTTAAGGTATTAGGATATTCATTTTCCTATTTTACCCTCCCTTATTTCATAATACTTTTATTCATGTTATCTTATTTTGATTTAAATTTAAAATGGCACGACTACCCTTGGTTAAATCAAATCTCAGTTTATTAATCACCATACATCATTTTATTTAATTTAGCTAATTAAATATTCTAAATAATGTTACTAAAAATATGGGGTGTTATACCAACCATCATTGCCAACACTACATTCTGATGTTTTCTGTTAAGTGCATCTACAACCTTGTTTCATTTTCTTGGTTTGTACTCAATTCCAAAGTTATAAGTAGCTATAAATTCACACCATCTCTGTTGTCTCATATTTAGCTCCTTCCGAGAGAATAAATACTTCGATGACTTATGATCCATATATAACTCAAATCTTTCTCCTAAAAGGTAATGCCTCCACACCTTTAGCGCAAAAATCACCGCAGCCAATTCCAAATTATGCGTTCGGTATCTCACGTCATGCGGTCTATGCTGTCGAGAAGCATAGGCAATTACTTTACCTCTTTGCATTAACAAGGCTCCTAACCCAGTTCAATAAGCATCTGTATATACTATTAAGTCCTGATTCCCTTCTGGAACAACTAACATAGGTGCGTTTCTCAATAAGTGTTTCAAGCTCTAGAATGCTTCTTCACACTAATCGGTTCAAACAAACTTAACATCTTTTCACATTAGCTTGGTCATCGGTGCTGCTATTCATGAGAAATCCTTTAGAACCTTCGATGGTACCTAGCTAATCCAAGAAAACTCTTTATCTCAATCATTGTCTCGTGTTTCTTCCAATTATTCACCGCTTCAATCTTTGTCGGATCTACAGACAACCCTATATCAAAGACTACATGACCAAGAAACTTCGCTTCCTTCCTCCAAAAATGACACTTTGAAAACTTCGCCTTTAGCTGATGCCGCCTCAACGTCTCAAGCACCACTCTAAGATGAACTTTATGCTCCCTTTCATCCTTAGAGTATATCAAAATATCATCTATAAATACAAACATGAACATATCCAAGTTCTCTCGAAAACTCGATTCATCAAATCCATAAAGAATGCTGGCGCATTGGTTATTCCAAACGGCATCACTAACCATTCGTACGATCCATATCTATTTCTAAATGTCGTTAAAGGAATACTATCCTCTGCTACTCTAAGCTGATGGAAACCTGTCGCCAAATCCAACTGATAAAATACCTAGGCTCCACTCAACTGATCGAATAAATCGTCGATTCTAGGTAATGGATATCGATTCTCTATCGTCTTCTCATTTAACTTACGATAATCGATACACAACCTAAACAATCCGTTCGGCTTCTTGGAAAAAAATGCGAATGCTCTCTAAGGTGAACTACTTGGCCTAATAAAATTCTTGCCTTCCAAATCCACCAACTGCGCTTTGGCTCTTTCATCTCGGTAGGTGTCATTCTGCTTGGCCGTCTAGTTACTGGTTCTGCTCTAGATACTAAATATGTCTGAACCTCAATGGCTTATTCCTTTGGTAGTCCTACTACAGGTTCAAACATATCTATGAATTCTCTCACAATGAAAACACGGTTCAACTCGTCTTCTACCTCCACATCACCCAACAAAGCATTAACCGCAAAACTAGAGCTATCTACGGAATATACTATCCAATCACCACAGTGGGGTGTCTAAGTGATATTTTCCTCTCATGGAAAAATATTCTAGTACTTACTTAACCAATCCATACCCAAAATAATTCTGAACCCTACAAAATCAAACATATGCAACCTGCAAACAAAGGTATGACCTAACAAATCAAACTCTAGGTGGTCATACATCATCTAAAGTGTCGCATACCTCCTATCAGATTTTTCAACCCTTAAGGAAGTAACTATGTATTAGGGTTCTAGGTTAAGCTTATCTACCAAACAATGAGATATAAAAGAATGCGATGCACCGATATTAAATAGAACTCTAACTGATACACTATTAATCAAAAGCAAACCTCCCAATAGAGCATTTCCCCTCCGCTCTTTTGTTGGTCTCGAGCTAGCTGGTTCCAATGTAAACATCTTGCCTTTCCCATTCTTGGGTGGCTTCTTGCACTAGTTCTTATAGTGCCCAATCCGATCATAGTTGAAACACTTTATCCCTTTCTTCTCAGCGGCTTTCATTCCCTTGCCTATTCGACACTCATAGACATGGTGTCCTTTCTTATCACACTTGTAATAGATCACTTCTGCCTTTCCCTTCTTAGCAGATCCACTCTTCTGATCTCCTTTCTTATGGAAAAACTTTCTTTTCTGACTTTTCCCTCCTTTAACTTCCTTGGCCTTATTTCATTCAACAAAAGCTTACATCTCTTCATTGCTTAAGGCCACCTCAACAACAACATCACTTGGATCTCTAATATGCGGTAACATAGCCTTAGCAAGCTCAGGCTTCAACCATTTCGACGAATTTTTCATTCCTCTTAATCACAGTATCAATCATAACATAGCCATATCTCGCTAGCTCCTTAAAAATTGTCGCATACTCAAGCACAGTCATACCCCTGGCTCCAACTCGGCAAACTTCCTGAGCAGAGTGGACTTAGCAATTTCTGACATAAACCTTTCCTCGAACCTCCTCCTAAACTCTGCCTAAGTCATATTCTCCCTGTTGAGTCCAACTATCACACTGTTCCACCAATATAGTGCCGCCCTATATGGCTATCTAGAGGCGAGTCTTCTTTTCTTCTCATCAGTGAGCCCTAAATTTGCTAAAATCCTCTCACAGAGAGGATTTATCCAATAGAGTGCTTCGAAATAGGAAGCCCCTGTTGTTTTTGTCATGTAAGAAAATGAATTATTAAGAGTACGCATCGATTATAAGGAAATTAGCATGTTGATAAGGAAGAACATGTATCCCTTACTTAGGATAGATGACTTGTTCAATTAACATCTAGGAACCAAATTATTCTCCCAATTAGACTTGGCAACTAGATTTCATCAGTTGAGCATCATGGAGGACAGGTAGTCAAAGACAACATTCTGCACACCATATGGATTCTATGAGTGGGAGGTAATGCCTTTTGGATTGATGAATTCTCTCGCATACTTTTTGGATTTGATGAGTAGAGTATTTAGGGGTCAACTTAATAAATTCATTGTAATGTTTGTTAATGGTATCTTAATATTCTCCAAGAGGGAAGGAAAGGATAATAATCGCTTAAGGGAGTTAATAGGGACCTTGAGGAGGCACCAACTTAGAGCCAAATTTGCGAAATGCCACTTCTGGAAGATGGAGGTAAGATTTCTTGGACACATTGTTTCTAAGAATGGATTGGTGGTGGAACTTACAAAGGTGGAAGCTATTCAAGAGTGGAGGATTCTAAAGAATACAATGGAAGTTAGGAGCATTCTTGGGTTGGCGAGCTATTATAGGAAGTTTATAAAGGATTTTGCAAAAATGGCAGTCCCTTTAACCCGCTTGACTAAGAAGAATCTAGCCTTTTCTTAGGAAGATAAATGCACTAAAGCATTCGAGAAACTAAAGACTATTGACAAGTGCACATGTAATTAACATTCTGGATGGGAAAAAGTCGTTTAAAGTTTTTATGGATGCATGTGGCACAGGATTGGGAGCATTTATCATGTAAAAAGGAAGAGTAGTAGCTTATGCTAGTAGGCAACTGAAGTACCATGAGAAGAGATACCTAGTTCATGACTTGGATTCGGAAGCTATTGACTTTGCCTCATAGATGTGGTGGTACTATCTTTTGGAAGAAATGTTTGAGTTGTTCACTGACCATAAACCAATCAAATACTTATCTTCCCACAAGATTCAAACCTTAGGGAGCAAAGGTGGATGGAGTACATATCATCTTTCGAATTTGGTATATAACATAACCTTGGAAAAGGGAACTTCATCACCGATGCCCTTAGTCGGAGGCACGCTCCCATAGGTGCTATATATGAATGAAGGTAGTTCGCGTTCATTTGAAATTTCAACTTACAACCACCAACAAAACTTATCCAAGGCTTTTTGGTAGTGACAGAGGTTAGACTGGCTTTTATGGACTAGATTGTCTTGAGAAAAAGAAGGATGAGAGGATAGTGAAGATTCTGGATAAGCTGAGAAGAGGAGAACTTTATCCCAATGTATGTAGATATGCGGTTGACGAGAAGAGATGTCTAAGCAGGGATGGACGCCTTTGTGTCCTAATAGTTGATGGTGTATTAGAGGAAGTGCTTGTGGAGTGTCACCACTCGAAGATGACCATGCACTCTAGAGGTGATAAATTGTATAGGGATATGAAGAAAATTTTCATTTGGCCGAGAATGAAGAAGAGAGTAGCTAAGATGTTTGAAATGTCAAAAGATAAAGGATGAGCAAGGAAAACCTGAAGGATTGTTGTTACCATTGGAGACTTCGACTTGGAAATAGGAAGACATTTTGATGGACTTCGTAGAAGAATTGCCTTGGAGTCGGAAGGGAAATGAAGCAATTTGGTTCATAGTAGATAGACTCACTAAGAGTGCCCATTTTATTACCATTAGGAACAATAGAATAACAACATCTCTAGCACATACTTATATTAAGGAGGTAGTTTTACAACATTGAGTTCCAATGAGGATTGTTAATGATAAAGACCTCTTATTCACTAGCGAGATTTGGAGGATTTTATAGGCATCTTTGGAAACTCCATAAGAAATTAGCGATGCTAACCACCTACAGATCGATTGTCAAACCAAAATGGTGAATATAATCTTGGAGGACTTATTAAGAGCTTGTATCATGTACTGCAAAGGACATTGGGAGCAACATCTACCAATAGTTGAGTTCGTGTGTAATAATAGTTACCAAGCATCGATTGGCATGGCCCCCTTGAGGAGCTTTATAGAAGGCCATGCAAATCACCAAATTATTGGTATGAAATTACTGAAAAAAATTGTTATGACCATATTTGATTCGCGATACTTTCGAAAAAATAGAGTTGATTTGACAAGTATGAAGGCAGTGCAAGACCGTCAGAAATCCAACGTAGACAAGAGAAGGAAAGAGCTTGAGGTTGGAGACTCGATATTTATCAAAGTCTCCTCTTAGAAAAATCATAAGGTTTGGTAAGTCTGGGAAATTAGCACCATGATTTGTTGGGCCTTTTTGAATTTTGTAAAGGATAGGAAGACTTTCTTATTGCATCAAGCAACCGAATAGATCGACAAGAGTCCACAGCGTTCTTTGCATCTTACATTTGAGGAAATGCCCTCACGACATAGCTATTGTTGTAAAGCATGATCAGTTGGGGGATACTGAGATGGAACTGATAGCATCATGTGCCTCAACATGCATTTTAGAGCACAGGACTAGGAAGATCCATAATAAAGAAATTAGGCTGGTCTAAGTACAATGAGGAGACAACCCAGCGGGAAGCACATGGAAAACTGAAGAAAATATGAGGATCTCTCATCTAGAGCTTTTCACTAGTAAACTTTGTTCTTCAAAATTAGGATTTTTGGTTGCATTGTGGTTGCTAGATAAGATGGTAGGAGATGGTTGCTACACTTTACACTATCACTTTGCACTTATAATCTTTATGCATATTTATGGCATTTTCATATATACTTATATATCGTGATCAAGCACTCATAGTAGGATTGAGCTCACTTATGGTATGTATACAATACACAATCATATTGCACTTTTGGTTGAGTAGATGGTTGCATTGATAATTTGGTTATATAATATTGTTGTTTATTGCGCGTTACATTGTCGACTCCTTGGAAAGATTTCAGGGACGAAATCCTTTTAAAGGAGGGAGAACGTAACACCCTGTAAAATCAACCATAAATAAATAAAATGCATAGATAATTTAAATAAGGTAGGGGTTGCAAAATTTGAAATTTGCCCATGAAATTTATGTCATTACATTCATGGAGAAATTCTGATCAATTTCCATATATAATATGCTGAAAATGGAGATCAAACGATGAAGTTATGGGCATGTGAAGTCTTCAAGTTTAAAATAATTAAAATATAATTCAAATTTGACTAAATAATTAATTCCCAAATTCGAAATTAAAAAGTTTATGGCAATTATAATTGGGGGTTATGTAAACATTAAGATTAACATTAACGTTAAATCATAATTAAGGCATATAAAAATAAATCAACAGTAATCAAAATATCCCCAGAATAAATGTATAACCCAGAATTTTAGTCATTTGAATTTGGAATATTTAATCGATTTTAAATATTGAAAAGTTAATTTTATAAGATAACTTAAATTTCGAATACAACGGTTATTTGAATATTTCAAATTGTTTAAATAATTGAATCTTGAATTTTATGTGAATGAAAATGATTTTGGAAGCTGATTTAAATTCTATTTGGATAAGAATGAATATAGTAAACTTTTGAATTTGAATTTAAAAGCAATTAATCTTGCTTTTATAATAATCGTTCTAATTAACGTGTGAAAATAGCCCTTTGGGGCACCATCTTGTATTTCAATGGAACCAGTTTCATTGGATCCGTAATAGTGAGTTATTATATGTCATTGAATTTTATGGCAATTGGATGCAGCGTGCGATCGTATGAGTTTAAAACACATATAAATTAATTTCAAGAATTTATATAATATAATTTGATTTAAAAAGCTATCTTCTATGTATGAACGAATTAGGTCTCGAGGAAGGTTCCACTGTGTTCAGAATAGGGATATTTAGTATAGAATGTCAAGCGGCATACCTTGCTTAGAGTTCGAGATTTTTGGGTGCTTAGAACCGGATATTTTAGAATTAAAATATCACGGACCATCACTATTTGCACCAAACCTAGCCCGTACCAGGCCATTTCTCCCATGTTTGTGCCTATGCTTTCTCTCTCCTTTTAAATGTGACAGCAATGAGAAAAGAAAAAAAATGATGGTTTTCTTCAAATGTAAAAACTTAGCTAAATCGAACGGACATAATTCGATAGGACCACCATAGGTGAAATTGGGCAAAGTCTCTAACTAGGGAAATGTTGTCGATGTCGTAGTAAGCTAATCAATGGTGGGATCGTGTTAAGATATGGTGAGATGGTAGTGGAGCTTTGTTGAACGGCGGCAGTTTTGGTTGTCGATTGCAGGGTCGTGAATGAGCTAGAGGGGAGGGAATCTAAAGGAAAAATGTAGGGGATGTGGAGGGTTAGGCTCGGTCGAAGTTTCATGGCATATGGCGGCATGTGGTGGCAGAATTCACCATGAAAAGCACGCATGCTTTGGAGCTTTTTTTGGCGACGACGGCGAGATTTGGGGCGTGGCCAGAGGCATTGGACTTGGCAGAGGCGGAGTATTCGATGGCAAGGTCGTGATGGCATGCGATTGGTCGTAGCGGTGGTGGCGATGGAAAGAGGTATGGATGGAATGGTGTATACGAAATGGTGATAAGCGGGATTTAAATTGGAAGGGAAGGATTAGGTTGGCAATTATGGTTGAAATTTGTAATTAAGTAATTTAAATATAATTATTTAATTCGTAATCTGGTAAATTTTATACCTCTCTCATTTTAGGTCAAAATAAAACATGGTCCATCGTGTCAGGATTGTATTGATGTGAGCTACATGATGGAATTGGATTGGTAACGATTGGCGATTGCTGAATTTTATGCTGAATTCGAACGTCGTTCGAATAAAACAAAACGGAAATGCCTCGGCGACAACTAGAATAATGATGAGTTAAACTCGACTTTTTGGTTAACTAGTAAGTTATATAGTAGGTAAAAATTATTGATTGGATGTTTGGATAATTAACTGTTTTATTAGTTGGTTTGGATTTATTTCCGCGGTGAGTGGCCTTTTATATACACCCGTTAGGTAACTATTGGCCTAATTAGGATTTTAAAAATACTATAAATTGCCATTTGAGTTGGAGATGGTTTTGGAGATAGAAAATGATTTAAATCTGAAATTGTGTTTTAGAAATATTTTATTTTAAAGGATTTAATTTTTATTTTACTCCAACCATATTATTTATCTTTTCTAAGTCATTTAGAAATGATTTTAAATGATTATTTATTTATATTTAATATTTTAAAAGATTATTTATTTATATTTAATATTGTTTTAAAAGAATATTTATTTATATTTGATATTGTTTTAAATTTATTTATCAATATTTTACTATTTTAAAAAATTATTTATTTAAATAATTAATATGGTTTGAAATCGTTTATTAATAATGTTTTAAAAGTTAGTCATTACTTATTATAATAATATTGAAAATCAATTATTACTGAATTAATAATGTTTTAATCATTTTTAAGATGTTTTAAAGTTAATTATTTTTATTTATTTATAATGTTTAATATTAATAATTATTATTAATAAAATTACTGTATAATAATGTTTTGAAGTAAATGATTACTATTTATTAATAAATGTTTTTGGGGTTTACAGATAAAGTTTTTTAAATAGTTTCAAAGATTTATAAAATAGCTTTATAAATGGTTTTTATAGATTATAAAAGAGTTAACAATTGTTCTTGGATATTTATAAAAGTATTTTATAAAGGGGATTTATAGATTTATAAATGGATTTTTATAAATAGTTTTACGGATTTGTAACGAGTTTGTAAAGGATTTTTAGAAATGTATAAAAAATTATAGGTGATCGAAATTTATAAAAGAAATTACAAATGATTTCAGAGATTTATAAAATGGTGTATAAATGTTTTTAGAGATTTATAAAGGAGTTTATAAATGATTTTAGAATTGAATAAAAAGAAAATCTTCCTTAGTTTTGTAAATATACTTATACCATTGATATAAGTATGTGAGTACGTTTTCTAAGTTGTGAAGTGTAATGTTTGTGAACAAACTTATACCGCTGAGATAAGTATATGGATATTTTTTTCAAGTATTAAAAATATAGGGATCTATGGGTATATCTTTGTAAATGTATTTTTTACAAGTATTTACGAGATGATTCTGATTAAAGAAAAGATTAATTAAAGAGGCTAGTAGTTACTTATGTGCTTAACTAATACTAGGTTTTCCTATGGAATTAAATCCCTGATTTAGATATGTGTTTATTGAAAGTTAAATAACCAACTATCCAATATGGACCCAAAATGTAACTTTGGAAATATCTAGGAGGAACACATGAGTTATACGGCATATTCATCTCCGATGATGATGTACCGTGCGTATAAATCTCATTTCATTCTCCTAGGACAAATGATAAGGAAATCCATCCACTAACGGGTAGGAGGTGACCTCCGCTCTTATCTTTGACTTTTTATTTCTTAAAGAACCAAGGTTGAGTTCACCGAAAAATATTGAATGTTGTTTCAAAGAGAACGAGATCAGATATATTTCCATTGTTCGTATTAATGTGATAAGAGGTTATCTCTTTCTATTTGGTGGCGAGCAAGAGACTCTTACCTCCACACGTCCCAAAGAGGTAGTATAAGGCCTTGATGGGTTGGTTTGCTAGGTGCTTACAGTTGCGAGGCTGGCCGTTAAAGTAGATTCGAGGTACCAGTGTAATGCCATGGTGGGTTTTACCCACTGTTGATGTTGAAAAGCCTAGATCGTTACAGCTTAGTATTAGAGCACAAGGTTTAGAGAGAACCTGGGGCTTCATGGGATGCTCATTATAGATAGGGTCAATAGCACCCTAGGATGAGTTTGAGTTTGTGTAAATATATGAGCGCATATTTGTCAATGATATAAAAATGTTTCGTATTATGTTAGTTGATCTGTTAAGTGGCTTATGGATTCTGATCAATACGAGTGATTGACGTTATTGATAAGGATCTCTAAACAATTAAACAAAGCAATTTGACATAGTATTGTTTTGAATTTGGGTAAATGATATTATTTTACCTTGACTACATTTTATATATATAAATGAATAATATTTTACAAATTGTTATAGTATATATGGTGTGTTTGGTTGATAGTGAATGATAATGTTTCATTATTATTATTTGTTGTTTGTTGTTTGTGTTCTAATAAAAGTTGTTATTATTATAACGTAAACCAAGATAAACAATTAAGGAATGGTTTTATATAGCTAAAGTGAAATTATATATATAAGGGAAATGTTTAAATATGATTTGTAAATAAATTCGATCTAAAAGCTGAGGATTTGAGAATTAAATCCCATTGATTTTGAAAAATTATTTTGCAAAGTTTAGAGGAAATAATAATGATATTTTTTAGAAAGTAATTTGTCTAGAACATTTTTTAAAAGGATTTAAAAGAAATAGAAGCACTGAACTTACTTCGGTCATTGAAAAATAATTTTGATGATTACTGCAGCATCATTGACGTTCATTTTCAGGTTTCCAAAAGGGGAATTACTACCATAGAAGATTTTTTTTGGTAAAATAAATTTTGATTTAAATGCTAAAAACAATTTGTTTTACAAAAAGATATATATATATATATATATATTATGTATTGTATTAAAATAATTTGAAATAAGAATAGGGTGTTTAAACTCTGAAAATTTTCATTTAAGTGTTTTACGAAAATATAAGAAAATAAGTTTTATAACTTATTGATTTTGAGAATTAATAAATTAAAACAATTTTTTAAAATTTGTTGAATAAAAATGTCAAGAAAAGTAAATTTGAAATTTAACTACGAAATTAAATTTAACTTGAGTGAAGTTAAATGAATTAATTTTTGAAATGAATTAATGAAATAAATTAGTGGGTTGAATATGGTTTTGAATGTTGTTTGATAGAATTGAATAATGAAGTGAATTAATGAAACAAGTTAAATAAAATTGAATTTGATTAGAAATGGATATGAACTTAAATTGTAGAGTGAAACTAAACATGGGAGGTTTGCATAAAATGTTTATAATAAATTTAAGTAAAATTTAATGGAATGGTTCCTAAGTGATGTTAGTATTGAAAGAAATATACTAAGTAATAAATGAATGTGAATAAAGCAATGTGAAAAATGACTATGAATAAATAAATGTAAATAAAGAATCTAAATAATGAGAAACCAATTGAAATATATACGTAAGTTGTATGGATATTATTTTATTCGTGTAACTGTTTGACCCAGATTCGAGTACATGATTTCGAGATGATTTATATCGATCAGAGTTAGAATTTTTCACTCGATTCTCAACAGTGAACACTGGATATGGATTTTTGATTGATTTTGATATTCTGCACATTAGTATATGGCTATGCAAGAAGAATGGCAGTTTCTATTCAAGGAATCAGATCTGAGCCCGCACTAGATTAATCATATGAACGATACTAGTTTGGAAGTGAAATTGTATGATCGAGCGAGCGATCAGGTATGGTATTGCATATGAATGATATATGTACATCGTAAAGGCTTTAATAAATTAAATGTTAATAGTATAAAATGTAAATCGATAAGGTTATGAATTAATTAGATGGACATTATTTATTTGGCGATTTCTCTTGTTACATTTGCTACATTCGAAAATGATTATTGTATTAGTGCATATTATATATTACTTTCCCTATACTTGTTCTCATTAGTTATTGAGTGATTAGTATATGTGGATGGCGTATGCTTCAGATTGGAGCTTGCTTTCGCATTATATTAACAATATATGCTTGCTAATGCTAATAAAAGGTACACAACTCGGATTACACATCGTATTTCTATATTTTTCCCTATGTGATGTCTCATCCTTGAAGATGAGATGTATATTTGTAATTACATTTGTATTGTAAATTTTTCTGATTGAGCTACGCAAAGGACACGCTGACGAATTTTTCTATAAATTTAAAGAGTTAGAAAAATTTTGAAATTTTTTGAAGAAACTTTTGATAACTAAAATTTGATGTTTACGTTATCACTTGAAATGGTATTAGTTAGTAACCATGAACGAATTTAGAGACTTAGAAAAAGGTGATAACAAAGTTTCAACAAATTGATTTTTGGAAAGTTAAAAGCTTAAAAGAATTTGATAATCTATTTCTACTAATTGATTTTGAAAAGTTAATGGGTTTGGGCCATTTTTCTTACTTGTAATTTCGAGGACGAATTCTTCTAAAGGAGAAGAATGTAACGATCTAGAATTTCAGTCATTTGAATTTAGAATACTTAATTGATTTTAAACACTGAAAGGTTAATTTTATAAGATAAATAACTTAATTTTCAAAGATAATGGTTATTTGAATATTCGAAATTATTGAAATTGTTAAATCTTGAATTTTATGTGAATGAAAATGATTTTAGAAGTTGATTTAAATTCTATTTGGAGAAGAATGAAGACAGTGAACTTTTGCATTTGAATTTAAAAGAAATTAAGCTTGTTTTATAATAATCATTTTATTTAACGTGTGAAAGCAGCCTTCCGGGGCATCGTCTCAGATATCAACGAAACCAATTTCATTAGATCCATAATAGCGATTTATTATAGGACATCGAATTTTATAGCAATTTGATTTATCATGTGATCATACGAGTTTGAAACACATATAAATTTATTTCAAGAATTTATATAATATAAACACAATTGGGTGTGTTATACATGAGAAATCATTAATGAATCTGTCGAATAGCCATCTTAACCTAAGAAACTTCTTATCTCCGTCATTGTCTCCAATTTCTTCCAACCATTAGTGATCTCTGTCTTTAGTGGTTCCATTGTAATCCATTCTCTGACATAACGTGCCCAAAAAACTTAACTTCTCACTTTCAAAAGTGACACTTTGAAAACTTCACCTTTAGTTTGTGTTGTCTCAACATCTCCAACATCAATATAAGATGGACTTCGTGGTCTTTCTCATTCTTATAATGTACCAAAATATTATAAATGAAACCGACAAAAATCCATTGAACTGATCATGCATGATTTGATTCGAAAGATTAACTAAGAACGTAGGTGCACTGGTCTGTCCAAACGACATCATTAACCAGTCATATGATCCATATCTTGTCCTGAACGTGATCAATGAAACACTATCTTCTGGTATTTATAACTAATGGAATCTCATTGCAAAATCTAGCTGTGATAATATTCTAGCTCTACTCAACTTGTCAAATAAGTCATCTGTCCTAGGTAATGGATAATGATTCTTCATTTTTACCTCATTCAACTTTAGTAGTCAATATAAATGTAATGATCCATCCGACTTCTTCATGAACACCACAGATGCTCCTTAAGGTAAACTATACCATGCATCCATCCAACCTAACGAAACCTTTATGCTCAGGTTCCACCAATTGCTTCTTTAATTCCTCCATCTCTTTAGGTGGTATTCTACTAGGTGGTCTAATAATTGGTTGTGCCTCAACATCAAATCTATTTGGAATCAATTGCCCTTCTTAGTAGTAATCTCGTTACTGGTTCAAGAACATCAATAAACTCCCTGACTATCAATACACTACTCATATCTTCCACCTGATCCTCCATCGCAAATAGTGCCAATCCTAACTTTTCATCCATCACATCTAATCCCATCATGATTCTTCTCCCATCACTTGGATTTCACAAAGTGATAATCCTATTGGCACAAAAGATCCTAGCGTTATTGTGCACTAATTAGTCCATATCCAAAATTTCCCCATACCCCCATGAAGTCAAACACATATGGGTTGCAAACAAACAAATGACCACACAAGTCAATTACAAGGTCAGTGCACCTTAATTTGAGAGTTGCTTTCCCATTATTGGATTAACCACATGTAAAGACATGACTAAATAAGTAGTCCCTAACACTAGCCTATCCACTACCTTTTTCAAAATGAAAGAATGAGTAGAAATGTATCAAAAAGAACTCTACTGAAGTACTAAAGATCAAGATCATACCTCTTAGCATAACTTTTTTCCTTTCACTTCAGTCGTTGGTCCGTCTGATGGTCTTTCTAAAGCGAATGGTAGCTTTAACTCAAGATAGTCTTTCTTCTTATGCCCGGGTTTTGTCATAGATAACGCATTTTTTTTTCGCCACTCTAACTTGGTTCGAACACTTATTAGCATGGTGCCTCTTCTTTCCATAGTTATATCACGTTATCTTAGCTACATCCTTCTGCTCTCCACTCCCTTGAATATTTGCTTTCTGTTGTTGGCCTTTCTTACCATTTCGATAAAGGGTAAACTTCTTCTTCTTGTCAGCCTGAG
This sequence comes from Allium cepa, assembly GCA_030765085.1. Taxonomy (NCBI): domain Eukaryota; kingdom Viridiplantae; phylum Streptophyta; class Magnoliopsida; order Asparagales; family Amaryllidaceae; genus Allium; species Allium cepa. The sequence goes on along the minus strand of CM060937.1, from coordinate 179,691,425 downwards.
CCTTCTGCCCCATACCTCACCTCTTGTGTACATTGGCTCTTACCTCCTTACTATTTCTACCACTTCGTTGGATGGAAGTACTAGACGAGCCATTTTTCGATTGCTCAATCCCATCCTCGATCCCAAGATGAACTTCTCTACCTTCTTTCTAAGGGTCCTAATCAGATCAGCTCCATACTGGATACTGTATCAAACTTCTACACATACTCCGGCACATTTAGACTCGCTTGTAGCAACTCCATAAACTCTTGGAACCACGCTGACAACTTCGATCTAGGAATATATTGTTCTTCAAAAATCTCTCTAAACCTTTTCTAGGTGATCTCCTACTCACGAATCTTTACTCCAATGGTTCCCCATCAAACACTCGTTTGTCCTTTGAAATCCCTAGATAACAACTTCACATTTTGAACATCTATCAACTCTAAGTATTCACAAATCCTCTCACATCATCAGCCAATTTTTAGCCTCCAACTGTAACAACCCGCACTTTAACATGCTTAAATCTCGACTAAATCGAAACCTAAGTCCATTAGTGTATGGATCATTGGTTTTGGTAACCTATAAATAACACAAGTATATCAGAGCGTGATAAATATAAACTCATAGCTTAATTGAAAAATATATTATAGCATACATGTTGACTGGGGCTGCTATCTTAGAATATTATTCCTTGGATATTTAATTTCCTTATCAGAGCCAAGCATGAATAAAAAGATTCCACTATTTGAAGTTCTTGTCTTAATCAAGTAGCATGTCCTTCTAAACCTACCATGTGGGTTGTTATGAGAAGTGGGGTTAGAATAATGTTCTGGTTATTAGAATATTACATACTTTACTTATATCATTAATTTATGTTGATCGATTCCCATGTAAATGTTATGTCTATTATTTGTGGCTAATCCGTTAAATCTTATGTGCGCGTATGATACGCTTAACCTAACCTTCTCCAAGGTATCATTATGTATATACATATACATACACATACATATATATACATATATCTATGTTTATATTTTTCTAAACATTTCACTACCCAAAAACCAAGCCGCTTAATACTTCTTAAAAATGAAGCGGCCCCTTCGCATCATCAACGCTAGTCTATTAATTCTGGCTATAGGGACCAATGACTCCTATATACGACTTTATAATACATATATAATTTAATTATCGTACTATTAAGGCAACTCAAAGACTCATCTAAGGGTTAACTATCCAACCTCCACCAAATAAACAACAAACAAACAATTAAATAAAACTCTGACATCTTTGCGTATCCCATACAGATTCAACACTAGTAGGAAGTAAAATTTGTCAAGAATCCGAGTCTTTGCTAATGATCGGGCATGACCGTTGATGGTTAAAGCCTATATGGCAGCCCTAGTACTAAATAACAGTCCAATAACAACACTGACCTAGCACACCACCTTATACGGCCGAAATCTTGTTTAGACAAACCTAACTAAGTTAAGGGAAATGCCCCTTTCAATTACTTACTACCTCTTATTGGATATGAAACAGACCCCATTTCCTAAGTGGTAATGGGCCAATTAATACTTCAAATCATAGGCGAACCCTTAATATATTTCCCCTTACATATCCAAAATGTATAACCCTTTCTCATGGGTCTCATGGTTTGAGATGTCCCACATTAGTAGTAAGTGTACACAGTTGTTGGTAGCCTCCTAGTGAAGGGAAAACTTATGTTATGTAACTCCAGTGACCTCGCACCCTAACCCACAAAACTAATTCTATTACCCAAAGCCTAAGTGTTGGGAAAAGCCCACTAATTCACTTTTGTTGTAAATGTATTATTAAAGCTATATAATTTTCTACTATGAATATTATATTGCTTTCTAGGTACAATTAATAGTATTAATACTTACTTATTCACTACTTATTATTCCTAATTTATATGCTTAGGCTTTAGTTTCCTCTTTAATGCTTAATAAATGTTTATTTCTCGTATTGATTAGTCATTAATGCTTAAATTAGGCAATCTCTAATCAATTCTCGTTTAATTCTTTTAATCTCATATTAGTTCGTTATTAATGTTGAAATTAGACAATCTTTAATTAATCCTCATTTAATTCCTTTAATCTATTTACCAATTTCAAAATCCAATTATTATTCAGTTTCCTCATAAATGCCATATTAATCTCTCGTATCAGTCCTTATTTAATTGTTTTTTAACTCTAATTAATTATAAATTTCTTGCTAGTTAAATTTGTAAAAATGTCCATAAATCCTAATCCGTTAATTATATGCTTTTAAGAACTAATTACGTATATAGTCATAAATTATGCTATATATATATGACATTAAGCATGGTTACATGTTTATATATATTTTTTTGTTTCTAATTATTAATCCCAACAAGAATATTCTTTTCCATATTTTAATACGTTAGAGCTATCCTTCCCAAAAGGATTCCCATTATAACTTTCCCTAGATTAACGTAAAATAAGATATTAACTTCGTTTGAAGTTACAAGGAATTATTTATTTCCTTTTTATTGAAATAGACAATGTAAACCATGGAAAGAATATCCATACTTTGCATATTTCTTCCCTTGTAGTATATATTCTTTAACAATTCAAACGTTGCACATTTTCTATGTATTTAAGAATTAGACAAATCTATAGAGGTTATATGTGTAATATTTCCAACAAATTAAAATAAAAAAATTCACATTCCAATAGAATTAGGGCTAATCTAAACTATACTAACATCTTTACAATCCAATTATAGATCTGGAATAAATTTTACACCTTATCAATATCAAACTTTTAATAACTTAGGGATTGATTTCTGGATCTAAGTGTAAATAATGTTCCTATTTAATTTTCCTCAATTGCAGAATACTTAGGCAATTTTTTATGCATTTAATTCAAGCCTACAACTCTTTAGATATATATTTTGGCATAATAATCAAATAAAAATCCCACAAAATAAATTCCAATGTTATAAATATATTACATAACTTCCTGCTCAACTTTTAAGCTTTCTAAATCTTCAAATCTGAATCCAATCCTTTACTTGACTCCTTTTTCTCTCTAATCCAAAAAAATATGTTTAATAAGGTTTATACATACTATTAGAATAACATACCTAGAAAGAGATTTGGGGTTTAGGGGAAAAATATATTTATAACAATAAAAATTACCTTTTTCGCATATTGATCCGCTCCTCTCTTCTTCTCTTTTATTTTCTACCCTTCTATGATTATATATTCATATATAATATTTCATCATTTTATGAAGCAGAGGAGAGGAGAAAATGGCAGAGCTTTGCTACTTGGATAAGAAAGTATGAGAAGAGAAGTGAGGGTTAGGCCTTTATTTATAGGTGCATATATCAATTGCAGCCGTTAGATTAAAATAATTAAATACAGACTGTTAACCAAGGTTTAAACCCTAGCCGTCATACGCTGATCAGTTGACTGTCCATCTATAACCAGTTAATAGCTAGTGGACGACTCGACCAATAAATGAGTCGACAATGAAGTCCCGCATTTTCATTTTTAATTATTTTCGCCCCAAAAACATCAAACGCTAATAACGTTTTGGTTTGTGCTCCAGTAGCAAAAATCCAAATATGAAAGTTTCTTAGAAAATCATAAAGAATACAATGGTTTATGTTTCATTATCAAATTGCAATGTTTTCTCAAATTCCATATTTGGAGCCTTATTAATTATTTATTAATTATCATTAATTTTACAGGATGTTACACCAATGCTTGTTCCATCCCATCAAACATTTCTCCTCCTAGACTTTAAAACTATATTCATCTTTGTGAAATCTTCCCTAAGTGGCTATACCGGTCCTCTAGGTAAGTTTTGGGCATATGGTGGAATTTGGTGTTGTACTAAGTTCTTTCAAAAATTGCTGAAGGAGTGTGTTCATATCCATGTTCCCTACGGTTGGGGCAGGCATTTCTGTACCAACTTCAACAGGAATTTTCGGGCTTGCTTCCCCTCCTTCGTTATTAATTTGGTATCGGTTTATCCTCTACTAGCATTTGTTCTTCTACCTCCTAAAGTCAAACGTCTACTTCGTAGACCCATTCTTAATTTGTGCGTAAGTAGGCATTCCTAAGAAACGAAAGTAAAAAAGAGTAAAAACAATATAAGAGGGATAGATATATCCACCAATATATCAATATCAAAATACAAGTAAGTTACACACACACACACACACACACATATACATTATACATAGTGTATACCCTACCCAAGGTGTTTGTTTTTCGATTATCTAACTTATATTTAGCTTTGTTTCACTTAAATGTCCCCTAATCTATGCTTTGATACCAAGTTGTTATGCCCCCAACCTTGAGACCCGAAAATGAACGTCGATGATGTGGCAGTCATCACTAGAATTATTTTCAAGCGATAAAGTTAGGATAATAATTTCATGTCATTGAATTAATAGAGCAGCAAAATAGTTCGTTACATCAAAATGTTTAACATGACTTGTTACATCATCATTAACCAATCTTGTTCCTACTTAGGGTTAAGCATATAATAAGATGTAAATAGTGTGTCATGCTCGACATATGAGGATGTCATCATAGACCCTTAACTAGTTATAAATTCTGGTTTTACATAATGGAACTTCAAAATAGCTTTTATTTACAAAATAAGCCTCATACCTTGGCTTTGGAGTATTTATTCATCTTTTCTAAAAGCTACATGTCCGTACCGTAAACTCGACCTACTTGAATGAGTACCCATGAGTTTATGGGAAATTGTAAAAACATGATTCAGGCATAAATCCGGTATGACTAATTCTTATTATAGCATCCCCTAATTTGAGATTTGAAAGTAAGCGTTATTAATGCTGCAGTAATCCATAATGTTATTTCCCGGTGATAAAATGAGATCAGTTAATTATACCTAGAAGACCAAGAGCGCACAAATATGAAATTTTCAAAGCACATTTCATTATTAAACTTTACATTCATCACAAAATCCCATCGATTTTCCATGTTTAGAGAAAATATAATAAATACAATTATATTCCAAGAGCAACATACGAAGATGACCCATCGGTTGGTCAGAGTCTAACTACTTGACGGTTATAAATTCTATAATTAGATCCATTCAAACAAAATAAAACTTCAACTAACACAGCGGAAATAAAATCCTAATTTTAGCTTGGCTCATGCACATCTCCGAAAGCTTGTTCATTTAACCTAAAACCATACTCCCAATCTGCTCAAATGAGTACCCAAGAGTTTAAGGGGAAAAACAGAAACTTCGGGTCAGACAAAAAGTATGGTATGAATAATAATATACCATCTTGAACCAAAAACAGATATCTAGTGAGACCATGCCATGGAACGCGATAAGTTTCCCCCTCACTAGTGTCTTATCAAAATATGTCAATCTTAATATAATCATGCACCTGCAACCACAATGGTTAAAAAAAAACATGATATGATCATATGCATGCAATATGGGTAAATATGATTAGTCTGTCATTAAAGGGTTAGGCATTCTTGAAGTCCACCAACCCCATGAAATTCAGAGTCAGTCTCAGATCATAGTTTTCCTAGGGTTACTATGAACTTACTAAGAACTTAATAGTCTCAGATCATATTCATGCAATCAGGGTAAGTGTTGGAGGAATAATATCAATGAATGATATGGAAAGATTTTTCCTTTCTCCATTGTGGGTTAACTATCTACATAGGATAGAGCATTCGTAGTGTTTAGAGCACCAAGCCTATCCCACGTAGATAACACACTGCACTTGCCTTAGTCAATGCTTGGAATATGACATGATGGTATAGGTCAACATCCTTTCGGAATCAGGCGTTAAACATAGGAGGATTTTTAGTTGTAAATAGAATCACCTGACCATGTTTGATGCAATTTTCGTTATATATAATGAAGCATCCATCATCCCGACTTAAATCCAATGGAGGAAGCTCGGGACTCTCGAGAGCAGAATCATCATTAGTTATGCCTTCCTAAACAGTTCCAACAACGCCTACTTCTTCGGCACCACCGGTCGAATATGGTCAATTGGTGCCTGTTGGTGTGGTTGTTGATCGATCTCCTCTGAACTTTAGAGTTTACATAACCCCCCAGAGAGAGTTCCCACTATAATTTCTACTAAAGTTCTACACAATATTTTTTTATAGCATGGCATTCTGGATGATGACCACTAAAAAAATGAGTTTGCACAAATGCCACCTTCGGAGTACATCTCCTGCCATCGGTACATGTGCGTGAATGGTGTAGTACCCCCATTCAATCATTTCTTGAGAGAGACTCTTCTGAATTTTGGAGTAACTACGTTTCAGATTCATCCCAATGGATACACAATTTTGACTTGTCTTCACGTGTTGTTTACGCGAACATTAAATCATGCCCCAAGCTTCGATGAGCTGAGATATATCCTCTCATTCAAGAAGAGATATAAATATCTATCTCTTGTAAATAGTAAGGTGAAAAGAAACACCAAAATCGGGTTGCAACTCCAAAGTAACTTGTCCCAGTTCAAGACCCAATATTTCTTCGTTAGATGCCCTGAAGGATTTAATCGTCTTTGGATGACATGGGGTAAGTTTTATCTTTACTTGTTGAGATTTATCATGATGGTGCAAGGTTTTAATGGACGGAATGCTCCTTGCAGTTACTCCGATGCCAAATAAAGACCCGTTACTTGATCCCATCTTCTATAATCTAAAGCCGTAGATGCTAGAGAGAGACCAGTCAAATCTTTGCTAGCAGATGAGAATTTGCATCGATGCGGATTATTGCATTCTGGGAGATCTACCATCACCATTGAAGTTACGTCCCCTACTCATTCCAAGATGCAAACATGCTCTATTTCTTCATCGCATAATCCTGAAGAGGGCGGTCTACCAGGAGGAGAAGGTCTAACCGGCGGATCAACTGAGGAAATTCGTAAAGGAAAAGGCGTTACGACCAAAACCAGTAGCTCGATTGGGATGCCCTCAATCCCGAAGGAGGAAGAGGGGAAGGAGGAGTTTAAACACCGAAAACGCAAGGCTACGATGATCGTAGAAAAGGATGAAGGTAAAATTGAGAGTTGGAGTAGCTATGATTCCTCTTCGAGCGATGAGGAATTTGGTGTGAGTCTAGTGAAGGAAATTTTGAATCATGTAATGAAACTACGGGAATGTGACCCATCCTCCTAGATTCGCCTCCCCAAGAGATTATTGTTAAATATGCTCCCACAATAGCCGAATGACTCCATGGTTCTCCGTCTAAGGAAATCGATATCAGCTTTGGGGACTTGAGCAATGTTTATGTAGACAGTACAAAACTCATGGGAGATGATTTTGACCTCGATGGATTGTCTTCACACTCCAGTCATGTTGTTTCTGGAGCAAACTTGACCCCCACTGTATTCGCTTCTCGACCCGGTTTGTGAAGTCTTTTAAGGCCGCCTACGACATGTTACACACCCCACTAGGGGCACATACACTCATATATGCATTATTTTAGCTCATTTTCTATCGCTAAAATTACTTCATTTTTTTTTATTAAGTACTATGGGAGGTCGTGGACTTTATGAAGACCTTGAACACTTTACAGATGCACAACGTGGGTCGAGGTAGACTTCAAGCCACCACCAGCCCCAAGAAACCGAGGAAGAATGGAGAAGGAGAAAAGATCACGAAGCTGAAGCTCATCACTAGGATGACAAGGACCAAGACAGAATTTACAGGGATGGATATAAGAAGTGGGAGACTCCCGATGATCGATAAGAGTTATCCAAAAATTAGAAAGTAGATCACGATCCTCATCCTTTAGAGCACCATACATTTACCCTGGCTCCAGTTTCTATGGGAATTGAGGTCTCGGCTTCTGCTATTCAAGTTTCTCCATCAACCCAGCCTTTGTCAACTAATGTTATGACTACTTCTGGCTCTTCACGCCCTCGTATGAGACCTGCTTATATTCTTCCATCAGGCCCATCCAAGCTTAAAGCCGCGTTCCTCGGATGGTTACTGAAGGGAGTTAAATTAGATCGTGGCCTGCATTCGATTCGTAAGGATTCTTATATTCCCCATCTCTAGGCGATTCAGAGCGACTTGGATCAAGTTGAAGGATAGGAGAAATTATGTAAACTGCTGGTGAACACAAACTGTAATAACCATAAGAGATTCTTTCTTTTGAATCGGAAAAGGATGATTAAGAAAGGATGCTGAGGAACATAATGCCAGAATTGACTGATTGACAAAGGAGAGAGAAGCTGCCATTTGAGAGATTAAAAGAAATACTAGTTTGCTAAAGGAATTGAAAGAGGATCACGTGAAAATTAAGATCGTGTTCGGAGATGAAATCAAGAAAGCCCATGCCGATGAGTCAAGCTGAAAAAGGATTTTGAAACTTGAGATGAGATCATCGAAGCTCAAAAAAGAACCATTGCTAGTCACAGTGAAACCGTCAAAGCTCATAAGAAGTTAATTGCTGATTATGCAAGAATGGTGGAACCTCGACACAAGACCATCACTAATCAAGCTTAAGTGATTGCTTCTCTTTGAGAAAAAGTCATGCAACTTAAAGTTGAAAAGAATAGAATCAAAGTAGAGAAGGCTACAGTGATGGTAGACAATTTGGAGCAGCCAGATGCCTTTGAAAGGAAGACGGCGAAGATGGATGACACCACCTTGAATTTCTATGTCAACTCCTTATTGCATCAAGGCAGCCTCTTTTATCTAGGTCCGAAATTCTCGAGTACTCTTACTGTGGTTTGGGAAGAAGTCCTGGCCATTTTCGAGAAGATGAGGATGCGTACACTGAATAAGAGTTAGAGGATGCCTATTGTAACGAAGAATCAAAGAAGGCTTAGGTAGAGGGCCGAGAGATTTTTCGGATGGAAAAGGAACGAGAAGTCACCGATGTTGCTGTAATTACAACCGCTAAAGCACTATCAGAGCCTCTTAGTTCTAGGTCTGGCGAATTTTTCTAGCATCCTCATGATTAGATAGGAATCATTCCTGCTTCGGTCGGTGTCACTTTGTTGTCTACCCCTTCAACGGGTATCTCTA